>OX637510.1:18774494-21749494 GCA_951799955.1 Apamea anceps
CCTTAAAGAGGACATTTTAATAAATTTAAAATAACGATTATCGTTGTCTGGCGGAGTCGTGATTTCGTTAGGTTCGTGGTTGGGTCTAGGGCCGGAATAAGTCGTCACGAACGATTACTAAATTAATTAGGACCTAGCTCGGATGTAGATTGCGCTTGAGATTATTTTCCCACACGACTTGACGACGTTTAGATCTTGAGATTTTGTGAAGTATTGTTTAATGTTAGTACATGGACGTAGATATCTGTTAATTGTGTGGCGACAGCTTCTGGCATGGCCGGAATTATTTTGCCAAAATATTTGTTTCGAATAAAATGTTTGCAATTTTTTGCGTAGATTCCTCACGGGGCTATTAAGTCCATTAATATTTTCGCGAACAATTCGCGCAGCAGTGAGAGGGACAGGCGTTACTGAAATGAAACAATTATATATTGCGCCTACACTACACTAATTACGGCGGCGCGGCGCGGGCGCGCATCTGCGACCCATATCTCACGGCCCGCAACCGTTTTGTAATGCTAATGCCGGTGCGACCTGTGTGGCGGGCTTTTGTGTTTTGGTGGGTTCTTAAACGCTCCCAAATTAGATGGGGTAATTGTGAGCCGAATAAAACCAGAAACCTTTATTCTAACAGAGATTTATTTCTATAAATGTTTGCTGTGGGGTGGAAGGCCGTTTGATTGTTTCGGTCTTATTCATAAAAATACCCTAAAATAGGTTTAAAACACTCATTAGTTAAAATGTTCATTAGAACTAATAAACCTATTATAAAATTCTGTCTTTTGTAGAATTCAAAACTATTGATTAAGTACCCAAATCTATTGGGATTCTGGACAAGTTATTTTGATTACCTTTTGATGAAATGTCAAAATATGTCGTAACTCGTAGTAATTGTTATTGTTCTTTGACTTACTGTTAGATTTTAGCTTTTCGATGCTGGACAGTTACACTGGTTGTGTGTTAATTATAAGGTTGCTAGTCTATCAATCAAAATCAAAAGTCATTTATTCAAATTAGGCTGAGAATCAGCACTTTTCGAACGTCAAAATTACAAAAGACAGTCCCCCAAAAACGCCCGCCCTTCACCACTATAATATTCGATTATATATAAATAATGTAAGATGCTGTGCATCACAAAAATACGATTCCTCTATACACTGCTGAATGACTAATTAGCTTTACCAGAAGAGTTAGTTACCTAATATTTTAATAATAGGTCATTGGAAGCGAAAAACTATGCGGTTTCATTTGCATGTTTTCTGCGAAGAAAATTTTAAGATATGGTCATTTTGTAAAGGTTTGTCATGTGCATAAAGCTGCTTAAATATTTGTGTTAAAATGATTAGGAGCACTATGGTCATCGCACTTGCTAATTATTTTGTTCATATTCACCTACACCATTACAAATTATGATAATGCACCTGTATTTTATTGTGATAAAGCGTCTTTAACAGGGAGTTTTTAATACTTGAGAAATTATCTATGTAAATCAACATATTAAACAGTGTGTCATTTAAAGTCTTCAGTCAAATCTTCACAGCAGATATTTTATTATTTATTTTCAAATAACGTTACTGACATAATAAAAAAAAAACAGCAACGATCAAGAACGTAAATCTGAATTCTTTAAATTATAATTCGATTGTCGATCGTCTACACAACTCCACACAGTCCATACTGACTGCCCGTGGACGAAATGAAAGCGCCAAATATGGACTCAAAAATACCAGGAGCGCATTAAGTACAAAGAGCTCGCTCATTCCCGGCCGTTCGACATCGTGTGCCATCTTGCGATAAAATGTATCACTATCAACTGACAAAATATTTAGGCAGGTGGCGCTTTTATCGCAGTAACATTAGAATATAATTTAATTAAATAGAAATAAATTAAAATTACAGTTTAACGTGGTTTAAAATTTATGAGTACCAGGAATAAAGTTTTTGCTTCAAAAGTTTTGTTGGAAAATAATACATTGGTAGCAAACAATAAGGACTTTTTGCTCAGCACCTAGTTGGTAGGGGCGCCCCCTGCCATATTACGGTTCGTTAGCACCAAGCGCGACCGCGTAACCAACTCACTTACCAGGCGTCCACGACTACGAGAGAGGTTGTCAAACGCGTCCATATTATAAAGGTCCCCAGTTAACTAACGCGTTACTCCCTGTTAGCTAGAAAACGAGCGTCGAGCGGGGGACGGGGTGGATCAATAGCGATTGGGCGGTGGAAAGGGAATGTCTGGCGCGTCGGCCCGCCTCCCAACGACACCTAGCGTGAACGCCTTGTTGTTATGCGCGCCTAGTACTCGGGGACCATTGCGATACCCTGCTATGTTCTGCCACCAGTTGATTGATTTAGAAAAGAAAGAAAGAACCTTTGCGCTTTTTCATTTGATCGAAATTCTTCGTTGATCATATAGTACTTGAATTTCCATTTCAAATTAATAAAAAATAGACTGCACTTGTGTTATGCAAATCAGTATGAAATTCAAACCTTATTTACAATCCGAGGTACAAGTTGTCATTGTAAACAGTTACACTGATTAGTCTGGTGGACGACATCTGTCGGCAAGTTGTACCTACTAATAGTTGGGCTTATCGGTCGGCATAGTTCGTTAGTAGTCGGGCATCGGGCACACATCAAAGGGTTTTTCGAGACTCACGACTGAAACGATCACGATGCGAGTTTTCGAGAAAACCGAGTTATGTGCACGAATATGTGGTAAGTTTTGTCATTAATGTCGGTCAAGATGTTAAAACAGGCGATTGTATTCAATTCACATGGAATAATCGCATTGTTAGAATTTAGACTTGTCTATAACTTTTATGAGTCGGTTGAAATACTTTATACCGTAGCCAATGATATTTTAGTAAACAGATATGTTATGAGCGCGCAAATCGTGAAGACTAGAAAACGTCCTAATTGGGACGTATTGCCTTTAGTCTGTGTCACGCACGTCTACGAGTGACACGGTGCGCGCTGCTACGTAATTACCATCCAAAATGCCATCTTGTGTATTTAGAAAGTGTACCAATTATGATACCAAAGTTAATAAAACACAAGGGATCTCATACCACACAGAAGTACACAATATACTTCGATTTATTAATATATTTCAATTATTTTCCTAATATTCTGATATTTGGAGGTTAGAAAAAAGAAAGAGATGGAAAATACATTTTTTGTAGTATGAACACAGACTTATATTGGCTAGACGACGCAAGTGTATGTACTTCGCGTGTAAAAAGGGAGTAAAATTTACTTCCTTCAGCGTCATTTCTAATCAGTCCGCGCTCGAACGTTCTTGATGCCAGACGTCAAACAAAAACTAAAAAATGCCAAATTGTGCTGTATTTAGCTGTAAAAACTACACAAAAAAAGTGGGACGAGATAATGGAAACATTTCCTTTCATCGGTAAGTCATTTTGTTATTAAATTATGTGTTATTTATTGCAAAATCAATTATTTTGTGTTCATTGTGGTCTTACAATGAACACTATGCAACTGAGTGTGTATCGAATAATTCATGATACATTGCCGTTTTTAGTTACATGGCAGCATGTAGACTTGTCTGTTAAAACACGCAATGAAAATTAAAATGATCGATATTTTCACTTGTCGCTCAGCTTCGTGGTACAGTCGCTATTCTCATTTTTCTGTCAAATAAAGCAAATAGTGTTGTACACACAGTTTGTACAGTTGTTCTCGATTCTAATCGATTTTAGAAACAGAGGAATGATAATGTTTGCGTTGGGTATTTTGTGACATGTAATTTTTTTTTTTACTGCAATGTTTCAATTTAGTGATTTTGTTTAGAATATTATTAATTATATTTACAGATTTCCAAGTGATCCCAAGTTAAATTATCACTGTTATCTTGCAAAAATCGATTAGTAGGTACTCGTTTCATTCTAAATGTAACGGGTCGGAAAAAGTGGACGTCTTGACGCTGATATTAGGATTATTTAATAGTTAATTCGTGTTACAGGACATTCACCAGCCGTCTACGTCAAATGAGGATACATCGTGTAACTTGAAGAGCGGCGAACTTAAAACAATAACATGCAAGCGGACGGGATGCGCGCACGCGACCTCTCGATCCAAAGAGTACTGGCGGACGAGCGAGGCGAAACTCGGATCGTTTTGAATCGTTTATCCGCGGATAGGGAGTTCCCATCACTAAATCGCTCATGTGACGTCACAGTAGGTAGAAAAATAATGGCACGCTTGGTTTCTATACAGAAGATGAGACTTGCGTTATCTAGCCAATATAAGTCTGTGAGTATGAACGACAAGGATGCGTGCACTCCGGACATAGAATAAAAGTACAGATGCGAATATTAGGCAGTAAAGTCATCTTTACAGCAGAGTTCTAGTTTCCCTTTTAATAACTTTTCTTTATAATTTTGTTTGATATATTTAATTATAAATTAAACAAAAAAACTATAATTGATAAGTATACAACAGTTCGCCTCCATTCCGCTCACGAAATAAAAAAGCTCTCTAAGAGACAGAAAAGAAATAAATTAAATCTTTTCGAAGGTGTATGATTATTTTTACAATATAAATATATTTCTTTCTTCTTAAAACGTGTTTTATTTTTCACCTACCTACCTTTTAATAGTGTTTATTCGTTGCATAGGCACAAATCCCGGCTGCAAATTCTGTACACGCGGTTTCTACTTTCTGCCTAGTTAATTTGTTAGTCTATGATGCCAACGTGCGGTGATTGGTGGCCCGAATAATGTTTGTTTACATTCACGCGCAATTGACAACATCTAGCTGTCACTTTTTTTCTTATTGGTTTTATCGAGCTATCCTTTTTCTATCCTTTTTACTTGTAGTGAAATGTAAAATGAATGAAAAGTGTGTATGTGTGCTGCCTCTCGGCGCGGAACACTTTTTTCTGTTGTTTTGTAAGTGTATAACATATTTGTTTACTAGAATATCATTGACCGTAGCCCACAGATTAAGGAGCAAAGCTGAGCAGATCAATATAATGAAGTGTTATAATATTACTTTGTTGCATGAAAAACACGATTTCATTGATTCCCATCGCTATAGCATCTCGCTCTACTTCAAGTAGTTGTATCAAAGCAATTTTGAAGACATCTGAATTCAAGTTGTGAAAGTATACGGTTCTATTTGATCGTGATAGGTTAGTCGTGTTCCCCTCGGCACTTCATTCCTTCCAATTTTCGCTATGATCTGTTTCTAGTTTCGTCATTGATTTTTTGCAATGCATATCCTAATCATTTTAGAAAAAAACCAAATACTTATGCATATAATCAAAAAACGTTTCAATATCCCTAATGTGTTAAAGAGAGTTTATTATATACTTTTGAGGAAGGAAAGTATCCTTAGTAGACAATGAATAATCAAACTTTTCTGAAATTATATTAATTTTAGACCAATTCTTACCATTACGTAATAATTAGATGATGAATATGATGACACAACAAAACGGGAATTTTAATTTGTCATAAAAATTAGTCTATTAATAAATTAAATTTCCTATATTACCCTATATTCCCTTTATTGTTCTATATTTTTCCTTTTCGTATGGGAATACGTGACTTGAAATTATAACGCTGATTGACGTACGTTGACCATAATAGCGCACATTATTGTTTATGTTTTCAGTAAGATATCTCCACTAAGACCCAACATGCATGTCCTCATTTCTATTTTAAAAATATTAATCAGTGAGTAATACAAATTGACTATGTCGCGTTTCGAAAAGTCTTCTGCCATTTTAAAACCCTCGTCGGAGGAATTTTGAAAAAGTGTTTCGAATTACTCTTTTTAATTGAATGCATTTTATATATCTCAAGGCGCCATGCCCAACGTACGAAGTGCACCACAAAGTGGTAAATAAGTGTTCCTTTTAACAGTTTTAACCAAATGAATATTTAATAACAGTGGAGAGTACTTGCCGTAATATGTAAGAAGCTAATTGAAAAGTTAAAGTGTTTTAATTCTGTACAGGTGTGAAACGTTACGAACAGCTAGAAATGAATTTATAGTACTTCTTTTTCTTGGTTGAATAAGTTATCTACTGTAATCAGTCTTCCTTGGAATAACTCATTCAAATATATTAATAGTTAGTTATTTTTATTCTGAATTCCAGTCTGATTATTGAAAGTTTAAAACCCGTAAATGGGATTGCCACATATTTTATTATCAATAACCCAGAACTTTTTTGCTTTACCGATACAATTTAATAACCACAAAACAAATAATAGTTAATCATTCCTGCGATGCCAGTTGATTAGTCCATAAGATATAATCAGGTCGTGACTGAAATACTAAAAGATAAAGTATTGTTTCCTGTCGATTGTATTTTTAAGCGTCGCACAATGGCCGCGATATCGTATTACACTTGCAGATAGATCCAGTCATTATCGCGTGTAATGAGCGCCCTGTGGACAAAACAAACTGTCTGCGACCAAGTCAGAGGCGATAGCGATGAATAAAAACCATACTAAAAGCAATAGAAATATAATATACAAACGCAAATATGCCTTCTTTCAGCGGAAAAGTAAAATTGTTTATTGGATTTTCTTGCTGGTTCATCAGGTCGTAATTGTTGGTGATATTATTTAATCATAATAGAAAAATCATTCCGGAAATGTTTTGTAATAAAGAGCGTTGAACAGTGGTCGCGAATTGAGTTAGTTGATTCGTGATAAAAATAATATGAGGCTATATATGGTAATCGTCAGGTGGTTTATGGATATATGGGTGACATGATTATAAAATATCGTTCCGTGAATGTGTTCAGCTTCTGAAAAAGTGTTTTTCCGTACTTTAACAAACGTTTTACTTTGTAAATTCTAAACGACAATGAATAAAAACCGGCCAAGTGCGAGTCGGACTCGCCCATGAAGGGTTCCGTTACGTTACGATTTATGACGTATTAAAAAAAAACTACTCACTAGATCTCGTTCAAACCAATTTTCGGTGGAAGTTTATATGGTAATGTACATCATATATTTTTTTTAGTTTTATCATTCTCTTATTTTAGAAGTTACAGGGGGGGGGACACACATTTTACCACTTTGGAAGTGTCTCTCGCGCAAACTATTCAGTTTAGAAAAAAATGATATTAGAAACCTCAATATCATTTTTGAAGACCTATCCATAGATACCCCACACGTATGGGTTTGATGAAAAAAAAAATTTTGAGTTTCAGTTCTAAGTATGGGGACCCCCAAAATTTATTGTTTTTTTTCTATTTTTGTGTGAAAATCTTAATGCGGTTCACAGAATACATTTACTTACCAAGTTTCAACAGTATAGCTCTTATAGTTTCGGAAAAAAGCGGCTGTGACATACGGACGGACAGACAGACAGACAGACAGACAGACAGACAGACAGACAGACAGACAGACAGACAGACAGACAGACATGGCGAATCCATAAGGGTTCCGTTGCCATTTGGCTACGGAACCCTAAAAACCAATTCAGTTTTCGTTTCGCCCAACAAAACGGTTGTTTCAAAGCTTTCGATGGAAATGAACGGAATACGAAAATGCTAGATTAGTTTTCGGGTTTCAGGTTTAACTTTGAACGTAAAACAATGTAGAAAGTTATTTGTCGTGGTAACTGTTAACTAACTTTGTGTAATATGAAAGTTAAGATTATTTAATACTTTGCCTTTACTGGAATTGCCTCTTAGTTTTTTTATCCCTAATAAATAAATAAATAAATAGTTTCCCTTCACAACTTTGCGATACTGTTAAGGCAGTCTATATCAGTTTATGTCTTGCACCTAAAAGCCAGTGACTAAGGAGTTAGTGTGATGGCCGAGCCGGTTCTGCCAAGAGATGTAGGTCCCATGGGATAAACAGATAACCGTGCTCTGCATACTTTGTAAGCCATCACTATGATTTTAACCATGATGTTTAATTTTTATCGTGAACCGGGAGTCGCTAACTGTCGACATAATTTGAGGGAGTTCTTAAAAAGCTTAAAATTTTCAAGCAATGCTGTTAGTGTAAAACAAAAGATAAATGTTTACTTATTGGTCAATTTCAAGAGAATATTTTACACTTTATCAAGAAGGAATTAGAAGACTATTGGAGATAAAAATGATGAAAATATACCAAACATTTAGGTAGCTCGTATCTACCAATCGTGAAAACCAATCTACATGTATTTCTGTTAAAATATTTACATCAGTCTGAATGTAAAGCATTTGCAATAGAGTCTTTGTGCCCTTACCTAACTCAAGTTGACTGGCCTATGTTTATAGACCAAGAAACGTAAAATATCGGTTGTGTACAGCAGACAGCTAGTCACTAAGAAGTATTTATTGATCGGTGCTAGAATGTCATAAAACGTCATATTTATTCATCTAAGTGTCCCTTGTTCAGCATTGTTGGTAGCAAATTGGACAGAGTTGAACGCTAATAACGAAGCGAGCTTGTTCATAATTATTTATTTAATAAAATTATGTTAATCCATAATTCTTTGATAAATTATTATCTTAAGCAAATATTGTCCAATTAAAATAAAGTACTTTTGCGAATTTCCATACATATAGTAATTGTTAATAAATAGCGTCTAATGCGAGTGTGATGGCCACCCTACACACAGACACCTGCGCGGTAACGATGCGCCCGAGCAACTGGTTCGACCGAAATAGTTCTTCAGGTGTCCCATCTAAACATGTCGCGATGGTCACCGTAATAAATTGTGATTGTTTACTAAATGTACCCCTATTTGTAAACGTCTTATTGCGTTGTGCAAAGATAATTATTTACGCAATTTGTTGGCCGGTAATTTGTTGAAATTGAGCCGTTTATTTTTTTATTTATTATTTTAACGGTGACATGGAAACTCCATTCGCGCGGCTACGATCTCCTGATTAAGATTATTTTTTAATTGACATAGTTAATTCTCTTATGATGTGTCGAAGTGGTTGGGAATATTATTTCAATCAACTTTTTCATCCACAGCCACGACTTGAATGTGTTTTTAAAACAGATGCTTATCTTTATATGTATTTTCTAAGTTCAGTTCATATGAAATTCATGTTTAGTAATGCATTATTTACATAGTTGAGTGAGTTCGGGGCTGTGGAACGTTTACTCCTTTCCGACATTATTCGACGTCAGATGTTATCGGTCGTCCGAGCTGCGTAAAAACATCGAATGAGATCTGTGGCTACCATAGAGATCGACGATATCTGTCGTTCTGTCAAAATTTCCGAACGCGCCAAGCCAGCAGGACTCCATCAATAATGTATCGGCCTCGAGAATTTCATACATAAAACATTAACGAGTAAGGTTTTTATTTGATTGCGGTTCGAGAGCACGACCACATGCTTTTTTACCCGATCAATTAAAAAAATCGCCAAACATCCAGATTTCGGTGGGAAACCGCACGTTCGGCCGTCGTTTTCATGAAATTGAACAATACTAAAGCTTTTTACCCGCAAAGCTGATTTCGATGGAATTCAAAATATTTAAGAAAACTGGATCTTGTCGCGCGCTACGGTTGATTTCAGAAACGATGTCGTTTTTGCCAGGTAACCTCGATCGATAAATTGAAGGGTGACTGACAGCTCCAGCTCTAGAACTCTTGCCGAGTTTATCGGACGGAAAACTTTATGGAGTGAGCTTTTAAAGTTGTGCGTTCAGAGTTTGATAGCCCGTCAAAATACTATGAGGCAAATCGTCCGGTTGAAGGTATCGAACGCGCCCATCGGTGTCAGTGTTGCGGCTGCCGCCCACGCGAGCGGTCGTGCAGTGGCAAGCCACAGAATCACATCGTCGTCACGTGCGCGCCCACGTGACGCCTACCGACGCATAACATTGCGAAAAAAACTAAATCTCTTAACGTAACTCCAGCTTTAACCTTGAGATTTAATGCCTTCGTTAAATTGCTGCATGTGGGCTAGTTAGGACGTCTCATAAGTTCCTTTCCGATTCTTTTGTTCATTGTATTCAAAGGAATTTAAGGCTTTTGGATTTTCCTACGAAGAGAATTAAGCGCATATAACAATGGTGAACCATTTCCAAGATCGATTTTCTACTTTGAATTTGATTAAGGCTAGGTAAAAGCGTATCGTCTGTTATCCTCGCTTATAAAAACTGCAAAAAAGGTTCTGGTGACGTGCACGTCCTGGGGTGAACCATTCGGATAATCTCAATAATTCTCGTGTCGCGTGTTAGCCGTTAATTAAGCTATTTGTCAGGTAGCGGGTCAATTTACATTTCTCCGGGAGTCTTGGGGATTCTCCGTGGCTCGGGAGCTTCGCAACGACGTATTATTATCCTTTTAGGGAGGGCGGCATCCTCACACAGGCGCTTGGCGTCCTCCGAACCTTTTATTGGGACCACCTGTGTTTGTTTGCTTGGACGTATGAATTGTCCAGTAAATAAGGTTACCGGAATATTTGCCCGTAGCTGCCTTAATGCTATTTAGTGGCACTGCGGTTCATTTGCATAAGGCCGAGACAGAAATTAGCATTTAACACGGGGTGCATTCTTCGCGATCTAAATCTTCGATTGCATTGAATCGACGTTCGTTCCGAATTAGAAATTCTATCGGGCATCTTAACAAACGGAACGAGATCATCCACATAAAGCTCGGAGCGATAGCAAATACATTAACATGGAAGCCATCGGTCGCTGGTACACGTTGTCGTACAGAAGTATAAAAATGTCTCGCACGCAACACAATTCATGGGAACTCGTTCTGGGCTCAGACAGGCCATCAAGTTAGTTCAGTTCGCAGGTGAAATGTATTGACAACTGGTCTTCCTTGATGCGTATCGGCGTGATGGTATCGTGGTGGCGGCGCTTCAGTCGGCTCCTGTTACCCTCGGACCCGTTGCATTGTGGAGATCACAGATAAAGCTTGTTTATTTAGCGCTAAAATTTATTCAGCCATGAGAGGCCATTAAGAAAAGAATTATTAACAGTTGGACAGGTTTACGTTCATAAGCTCGGGTAATAGCGTGTTGAGTTATGTTTGTTTTTTCGCGTGTTCCAGTAATGAATTGAATGTTAATACATTTAATAAATTCATCTCGTATATCGCTGCACAATGTATGCCGTCTACTACTACATTGGTTGCAGCGGCGCGCACTCGATATAATTGGACTAAGATTAGTGCTCGTGCTATATATGAATGAAGTTCATTAATCAAGGTCGAGTTAGCGTCTACACGGTCTACAAAATTACATAGAACACGGACAACATTCGATAAATGGTAATAATCAAACAGGAAACTTATGGAAGTGTATTGCGCGACACAATAAATTAAGGATACGGACAGTCTACCATTCATAAAGCAATCTCGCATGTTTATGAATGAAACTGGCAACGAGACTATGAACGTGTAATTACCGACGCCATTGCCGTCGATATCGACGCCCGACCACATTTGCATACGGCTCTAGGCTCAATCTTAATATCTATAGAACACCCAGCCTGCTTATATTGATTCAAGGATTGCCCATTGTTCTGTGGATTGTGTATTGTTAGCTATAGCTCCTATTGTCGCTTGAGATTTGGTCGTTTAATTGAATCTTCCTTATATTGTTCTTTGGATAATAGTGCTCAAATTGCTCAGTGGCTTTTGGTATCTCTTTAACAAGCTTGCCCGGCTTTGTCTCTGAATATTCTGCAATAACTTAATCCATCGGGCCGCGTTAACGGAATGTGTCGACAAGTGAAGAAACAGCCTTCACCGGTTTGAATACAAATTCATTTAACCGGTCATCTTCAATGGCGGTTGTAGATTATCTCTGGCGTTCGAGTCCCGATGACAAATTGAAACGTTGCGTTATTGGAAATTTTTGCGCGGTCTCGGTATTAATCTTGATCGCAATAGTCCCCGCACTCCCCTAGTTACACCGACGATAACACACCGGTTCTCCGTAATCGGTAATTATTGTTTAAGCGTCGTTTAAACTAATCGCCGTAGACGCCGCTAAACCGCCGGCCGAGTGCCACTTTGACGCCGTCCAACGTGCAATCGCTTGCTTGAGCTGAATGACAATTTCAATATTGCCGATACAGATTTTTGCTTAATGAACAAGACTAACAACATTCACTTTGTAATTACCGTGATACGTTTTCATTAACAGCTGATTTAAGCCTGCTTTGCGCAATTTGCTCCTGATATTTGGGTCTTTTTTCTGCTTTTTTATACACAGTTGTAAGTTATTGGATCTAGAATCACATATGAAATCCATATTGTCAATGATGTGTGGCATGCAACAATATAAATGCTGCTTCCAGGACTCATTATTCGCTTTTAAGGAATGACATTCAGAAATATCGTAGCAGTGCTGTTATCTTAAATAACACATTCTCTGTATGCGTAGGTTTTCGTATCAGAATTCTTCTCTGTTGCATCTCCAATGTAATTTGCATACTGTACCGCTATTCAAGGAAACATCCGAACGACTGGTTCGTTTTGAATCATTACTTTTTTTCTGTAATCAAGTTTTCGGTCACATCTGACGACCTCTCAAAACAAACAAGCCGAAAGCCAATTTTATCGCATACTTAATATGTATTTGCTGTTGGTTTAAACGATTTCTGTTCGGTTTCTATGGAATGTCTTCTCCTACATCGTTGTCGGTTAGCAAATTGGAATTGGCGTGCTTAGCAGACAAGTAGTCTTAATCGTGATTAAACGTGTGGCTCCCGATTGGATTGCAATGAGAGATAATGAAGCTCGAAACTTTCACTTTTCGAACATTACGGTCTGGCGCTGATTACAGAGAATTGGCAACCCTCTATGGATCCTCATGATTTATTGTTATGTCCTGTACCGGAATACGAATCATCCTTTTATATTATTGATCGTATGACCGCTTATTAGTGTCATAACTGACCACTTAAATGTTTTTGCTGGAATCCCATAGCGACTAAACCTCTTACGGTACTATTCAATGGGACCTAGACGTCTTTAATGACTAAACTTTTAGAAAAAACTGACATGTAAGAAGCAAAACTTCATTACTTTCATCGGTAGCTTGATATCAACGTATTCATAACAGTGATCCTGTCCAGAGGTGAATCAACTCCACGTCCTTAATGCAATGGCATCATCCTTGCCATAAAGGGTGTACGATGACGTAGTGATGCAGACAAATACAGCCACGTGGCGTGGTACGCTTCGGTAGGCAAAAGACGAACACGGCCCGTTTAAACCTTTTACGACTAATCCAGTCGAGTGCTGCCCACAAATGGCAACCTGGCCTTTCATAACCTGTTTTTGGGGTTTCCTTAGCCCCTTGTTAAGGCTACGTTATTTTTTATTATAGAAAACGCACGTGGCGTGTGACGTACCTGTACCGTTAACAGATTGACGCGTTTTTATCAAAGCTTTTTGTTCTAGTTGAAAGTCTTATCAATCGTCACGCGACGTTCGAATCTTATCATTTGACTTTCACATTTTCGCGTTCTATTTATTTTGATTGCATGTGCATTTCGCCTTTTTTTTAATGAATTTCAGGAAATTCCTCCATTATCAAACTGTGTTGAATAAAAGTTAGTGATACTGTCTACATTGTGTCAGTTCTGCACGATGATCTGGACGTAAAAAGCATCGAATCCTCATTAATATGAATCGGAATTAAAGGAACTCTGCTATTAGTATTCGTTACAAACAGTTCGTTGAAAGCATTAGAGATTATGAAAATATTGCTTTTCTCAACCGATGTTACTGAAGCTGGCTTGACGATGACTTTCAAAGCCTTCCATCCAAACATTACTAACTTTACGGAAATACTTAACCTCCGAGCGAAATACTTTCCAACTATCGTCTCTATTGACTATATTAAAATATCTACAGTTTCCTGTAAACTAATTAAAGTTAATGTTGAGCGTTTAGCCTTGCCGTCAGTGAGTGAACCTGTCGGCTACTTCATTTCCATATGAATTGCCGTCTAGCCACCGTCAGATGATAATAGGTTAACACCTTAGGCTATAGTGAAAGTGGATCGGTACAGGCTTATGTGGTTATAGGGAATTCATGGAATTTTATAGGCAGCAATGGTGGGCTCAGTATCGTACCTTGGTAGAATAGAATTAGAATAAGATAGTGTGAATGTAGAAATTTTTGTACATTCAGATGTCATCTGAATCAGTTTCGGCATTCCTGTTTTTTTATTGGTAATGATGATAATGAATTAGAAAATTAATTACATTTTAAAATCTGTAAATACAAACTCGTTTCGTGGAATATTAACAGTTTTTCAGCAAATAGTTTGATGCTTCGTTGATAAATGAAGGAATGTTAATGAGTATTATCAGTAGCATGCCTTACATGCGTATGAATAATTCTTCGATAGTATCTTCCAACTATTTAGCCGCGATGTTATTTTTCATTTGCTTTTTTGCCACCTTTCGTGAAGGTTGATACAAAGTAATGTAATTAAAGCTGTATCGAAAACTACGTACCTATATTAATTTGTCATCACTAACAAGCTTTTAAAACCTTTCTTAATTATCACCTGTGTAGTTTCGACAGACTTAACTTGTACTTCGTTAATACGAAGTACAAGTTAAATCTGTTAGATCTAAAGAATTCAACTTTTTAAGTTCTTGGCGATGTTTGATGTCGATTGATAGCTTTAATACTATTTGCATTTCATCACCGCAAGCTAAATTTGTCTTTACAGTTCCATCGAAAATGATTGCTACTTTCAACTGGAATCTTTAACTTTTTTCTGCAAAAAAAATGTCAATATATGCCTCGTAGCTATAAAGTTGTTAAAGCTAAATTGCACCATGATCCGACAGAATGGGCCAAATTGCATTAACCAATAAAATTAAAATGTCATAAAACGACGATTGAGCACCAAAAATCGACACAAGAATCACAGGGTATTCGTAATGTTACGTTATTATTAGTCAGTTATTTGCAAGTTTTATGTGTATTCTGGTTTTTCGTTTCCGAGAAATGTTACTTTTAGTGTGACGGACGGTTTTACCGACGCTAATTTTAACAAGACTGGCTTGCAATTAAGGACTGTTTACCGGGCATTAATTTTTGGCAATAAAAGAGGAGCACGCATGAAATGATCGGTACGCATGCGCGGTCGGATGCTCCGTGGGAAAAGCGGCCGCTTTGTGCTCCATTGTAGTCGCAATTAGCTGGTTTTTTGGCCCACGTTGTCGCGGGTCGCACTTGTCACTGTAATGCCGTATCGCTATGTCCCGTCCCGAATGCTTTCTCCGTTTAATTCGTGAATTTACCACAACTCTTACATCGGCGTAGGGTTTTTTATTATTAAGGTACAAGGAGGGACAAAAATTCGTGACGATCAAATGTGTTTTTTGCAATTCATAAGTGGTTATTCACGTGTGAACGGGTTGACGGACGTTTTTCATCGTCAGTTGTCCGTTTTAAATTTCTTTTGTTTTTTTTTCTGTATTTATTTTAATTTGACCTTTTATTTCTTGGTCCTGTACTTTTTCGTTGTAGTTAAATAATGCGTTGTTCGGTTTAAGTTCTATAAATGTATTCTTCTCATCCTCATAGGTCACGATGACATCAACAAAGCCAACTTTACACATTTTAAAAGTTTTATTACCAGCAGAGTAATAAGGTGCTTAGTTAATTACTCCATTTCTAAGAAATATTTGGAAACACATAAATCTGAGAGCACTTAAATTCACCTATTCGCCGCTATCATATAATCTCGTAGCACACTGAACTTTCATATTTTTTAAAGCATTTCATAAATCGCTGGCACGACATCTTTCCCAGCGTTAACCGGCCGATTATCTTGTTTATAGAGCTATTAGTTGGCATGCTATCGGATTCTGTATCTGATCTCGGCAAAAAGTGTAGTTTTCATCGCCCAGAGTTGGGGCGACAGTTAGGATAGTGCACCGTGAAATCCTAGGGCTGCCACGACTGCGAAAATATACCCTACTTCCTACTGCTGCTACTTATTATATTTTATATAATATTAGAAACGCGAAAGTTTTTATGGATGGATCTTTGCTACTCTTTCACGAAAATACTACTTTTTTTTCCCTTTTTTTTTGAAAACGGTAGCCCTACACTAGGAGTTTCTCCTGTATCGTGGGTGCGTTTACAAAAATTTAAACTCACATATACAAACATCCAGACCCGGAACAAATACAAATATTAATTGTTCTGTGCGGGAATCGAACCCGCGATACGCAGCGCAGCAGTCAATCGCTTAACCACTGCGCCAACCGTGCCGTCGAACATACTGAACGGATTTGGATGATATTTGGCACACAGATGGTTTATAACCAGGATTAACAAATAGGATACTTTCCTATTCCCACGCGATCGAAACTTATGCGGGTGAAACCGCGGGGCGCAGCTAGTAAAAAATATATATCACACTTCAAATAAAGTTCATATTGGACTTTTGCATTATACTGGAAGCATTTAAACAGAAACTCTTTATATTAGTTTTGATTAAAAAATAAAACGTGAGTATCAGGCACCTCATACTTACATACTGCTTCTAATATTCGACAGCTATCAGTTAACACTTCCATCTCAAAAATTATTGCGAAGCCCCATTATTTATTTATTTTATTATTTATGTAGGTACACACAGTAAAATACATATTGATATGCCATAATCATAATATGAGTACAAAGGTACTGCTTATTTCTTAAGAAATTTCTTCCAGCAGACCTGCGAAAGGAGAAGTAAAAAAGAAATGTAGAAAATAGTGTGTGAGAACAAGAAGAGAAAAATATGAATGTGTGAAGTCTAAAACAAAAATATTAAAAATACCTACACATATAACGCAAAAAATAATAAATACTTAAATATACTTAAATAAATACATAATACAAAAATATATAAACATATATATATATATATATACAAATACTCACGGTATAGAGGAAAGGTAATGCTCTTTAAGCTGCTTTTCATTAAGTTAAAGTAATTACTAATATAATAGTGATATAGGAAAAAACTTCATATCTCGTTAAACCGTGTTATGATAAGTGACGAGCGTAATCATCATTTACTTAGCTGGATTGCTGCGCGTTCGTAATGACTGCCTTTATTATACACATCAGATCCGAAGGTGTGGGGCTACACTTAAATGAGTTGCACAGTTAAATCGTTAGCTTAAGGATACAAAAGTATCATGAGGAAATTTTGCGTTTTACTTTTTTTATTAGAATTATTTTTTTAAGTATAGCCTGTTCAGAAAACGATGGGTCGTATGACACATCCTAAATTGTAATTTTGGTGTTAGCTTGACATAAATCGAGAGTTGGTTATTCCATAATCGATTGTTTACCACATTATTACTATTGATTGATATTGATAGAAAATCCGTGCAAGCTTAGATAAAAAGTGTAAAAGGTTATTTTGGAAGTGTCACCCCAACCCTTATAAAATGAACAGACTATACCTAAGAAGAATACCTATTTGAGGTGCCTTGCAGCAGAAAGGGTTTTATTCTCTAGATGTCTCTATGGTGCTCCAGTCAATTGATCGGCTTAGGTCTGGAGTGCGCTTTGTGTCCTCCTTAGATGCGAGTCTTGAAAGCTATTGTTGTTAGATGAATTCTTACAGTGTACTTACTTTTGAAAAGCTGTACTTTGTACAGTTGTTTTTATCTGGAATTGGAAACCTAGTCTTTAATTTTCAAGTTGGTTACTTTGTCAGTAATGTTGTCATCTTCCGATTTTTTTTTTATCATTTAGTGAAGCTCCTTACGTTTACGCAATATTCTTCTGCAGTTGCTGAAATAACCATACATTTTTATTCGTCGCTCCCCTCAGCATAATATTGACATTTACACCTTCACACGGACTCTTTAAATTGTATTTCGTGTGTCAGATGATATGACATTACGTGAAGATTCTCGACTTACCTTTGGACCGGTTGCCGCGTTGTTATGAAATCTAAAGACCTTGTGGCATTAATTTTCCGCTAGCTTTGAGCAGAGCCTGCTTTGAATCCTAATATAGATTTCGAGAGTTGGACGATTTGCAATCTTTATGGCAAAATTAAGGCAAAAAAATGCGTTTTCACAAAAACTTACACTTAGCACGGAGATGAAATCTTGTTAGATTTGATCCCGTACAAATATTTTTTCTTCCGAAACCCTCGTTATTTTAGTATGTTGACATTGCTCGAGACGACGTCCTTAACTCCTTACGAACTATTTATACAGCCAATTGTTTAGACAGGTTGCTAAACCATCGCCTACGCACGCGTAATACGCAGGATAAGTGTTCCCTTCAGTCCTAAATTAGCGAGAAAACAATGGAACATGGAATGGAGGAACGGGAACCATTGCTTTCTTTTAATAGCCTTCCGTAATATAAGGTCCAACTTGACATTATCGTACGTTAATTATTAGTTGTCAATTAATGAGAACAGTCGGTCCACACATCACGTGTCATTACGATCAACTTTGACAAGCTAATTGGCTTTCGATTTTCGAATTTACCTTCGTATACTTTCGGCTGCATTCGGGCCTATGTCTCGTGCGCACCGGTTTTACGGATTTTTAGTTGCACCTTACTACAATCACTTGTGACTTAACTAGAGCACTTATCCGGACATTTTTTGCAACATCGGTTTGTATATATCGTTCTGAACGGATCTGTCAATCTTACTAATACTGGCTCTTTTTAATTTAAGGATTATGTTGTGTCATTGGATTGGAGGCTTGGCTTTTAAGGGATTATAGTGAAAGTTGTTAATGTGTGCTGTTAGAATGTTAGGGCGTTCGAGTATCAAGCTGTTGACATTGTTGACAGTGATGTGATCATCAACAACCGTGAAAGTGACAAGGTCTTAGAATAATGGATTTGTTCTTTAATTGGGATTTGTAACCGTTATTGGATTTGGCTGGTAAAGAAAGAAGTTATTAAATAAAATAAAAATACTAACTACTATATTTTCTACTATTTTTACTATATTTTTTCTTGTGGCAACCCTACCGCAGGTCACCGTTGGAGTCAAACAGAGGTTAACCAATTGTTTGCCGGCTAATCATGTTTCAAACTAAGCTATTGGTTTAAACTTCGACAGCGTAATTTGAACTTAACTGTAAAATCGACGTGATAAACTTATTGAGAAACTATTTCTTTTTGTAAACAATAGAACAGTAATTGAGATTTCACAAGGAAAGATTTTTATTGGGATTTATTTGATAGTATATGGTGCAATTTGTTGAAGTAACTGGTTAAGGGGGATGCGCTAAGGTATATAATATTTGTTACGGCCGTGAATCATATTTAGATCAACATACAACCTAATGCAGACTGAAAACAAAAAAATAATTTCGTGGGCTACACTGACGTTTTTGCCTTAAGTGCTTTAAAAAATACATCATTTTAATAGCAAGAAGTACTCATAAGTTAAACGATAAAATAATAAGTAAATGTTTATTAACAGTAGATACAGTCACTTCACCACAGTTTATTAAATCTCGGACAAGCTCCATTTTGATTTGACCGAATGAATATTTATTTTCGATTTTATCAATGTTAATTCGCTTAGCTACAGTGCAGTAGCGAAAATTTATGTACACATGAAAACGATCATAAAAATCAATTGCGGCTATAAAGTCGGATCTTTTAATGCAACCCGTTTATATCGATAATCGTTTTTATATTACGTTAACTTTGATATTCTTTCGCAGATAACGAAATATAAATAGGCCAGTAAATGTGTCAAGAATATAATAAATATTAGTTAAATATAATTTTTAAGTACCAAAATATTGATGAAGAATTTACTATGGAAGTAAGCAGTTTTATGGGAAGCAGAAAATATATTTTTAAATACGATATACAATCTAACACAATATTATGTACAAGTATATAAAGATAAACAGCAAGAGCTCGAAATGTGCCCAAAATAAATATTATTTCGGAAATAAAACATTCATAATTTTCGGATCTCTTTCAATGATCAAAGTACCGTCAGACGTCCCATGTTACCCCTGATTAATGACGTAAAATAACGTAAAAACACGATTCTCCTTATTCGAAAGAAATTTCCGATTTTTTAAGTTTGACCTCAGTACCAATAATTTCAAGTCCACTGAAATTTCACTGAAGCCTCATTAATCATGCATAACAACAAAGCTCATTAAAGGTGCATTTGTAATTGTCAATTTCGGCAGTGTTTTATACCGGTACCAACTAAACTGCGCTGTCAGTAAGAACCTTACTGTGAAGTTAATAAGAATCAGTTTACAATGACCCAATTTCGAGATTAAGGGTGTCGATGTCAAAGATGCAAGCAGTAGGTTCGCTAATTACAGCTTTATCATCAATCACTTCAATGAATGGAGAAGGGAAGTGCAAGTTTTGAGAAAAGAGCGATCACTCAGCTCTTTCTGATGTAAATAGATTCTTAAAGCAATGAGGATTAAGTTGAAAATTCCAAATCACAGGATTCAATTAACTACAGCTTTGGTTGTCAGAGCCCATTTCCGAGGCTTATTGTCATAGTAATGATACTGTCCAAGTCCATTGATTCTCTTTGATATTTTGAAACATTGGACCTTGAATGTGGAGCGAGGATGCAGGTCTTTGAAGGATATTGCAACGATTTTATCACTTTTTTTTTATTTTGATGCTTTGGTACTTCTCTCCCATGTCAATCTTGATTTAAATCTCAGTGACCTATGTGATCTCTGAACTTCGGTTTCTATCATAATTATAAACTATTGACTATTATAATATTTAAATATGCATACAGACGGCATTCAAAATTCGTGAAAGTAAAACATGAGCTTCGAAACTAGATTTAGGACGCAGAAGCTTTACAAGCTTGCCAAACTTTTAATATAATCGCAAAAATAAACAAAGGTATCAAACACGTTAGTAATAAAATTCAAAATCCAATACAAAACTAAGTCAATAAGTGGTTAATAAAATGGTTTACAAATAAAACCGTTACCACGTAACCGATAATTCTAGTGGGCGAGACCGCAGACCAATATTGTGCAATGGAAAAACCAAATTAGACACCACACAATCAATTTGCATTGAAAACTCACAGAAATCCTTCACACAATCCTCTATTCCTATCGTACTAAGGCACACAGTCTAGTTAGCATCAATTTGAGAGATGAACATAATGCTGGCTACCTGACTTTTGTCAATTGTCCGTGTCAAATTGCTGTTTTAACAATATATTGTCACACGGCTCTTAATGCTGAGCACTGGAGTCGAAATTAGAATGTGCCATTGGTAAATAAACGGTGGTGTAAGTAGGTGTGGGTGGATGGGCGCCAGTGGGTGTGATAATTCGTCTTGCATACACAAAGAGTGCCGTGAGAGAGTGATATGCTCCCGAAAACGAACGCGTAGTGGTTTACATACGAATTAGAAGCGTGGGAGAGGTGAAAGGTCGGCGGGGAAACTTTAAGAAGCCGATAACACTGTCCATGTAAACTTTGAAGTACCGAGCGGCGAATTGGATTGAGGAGAACTCTCTTATCGTGCTGTTGACGAAACAAACAGTTTGCTCGGTGTGATAGGACTACAGGTTAAACAATTCTATGTGAAAGTGGGGAATGAAAAAAGTAGCGTCACTGAAACGGTCTAGAAACTTTCAAGGCTTGCATAGCTTTGGATTTAGGTCAAACTAAGAATTTAGATTTTCTAAACACTTCTAGTTTACTTGGACGAGATTTCGTAAAACCTTTTGTAAGATGTAAGTGTTAAGCAAATGAGGTTTAATTTTAGATTTGAAACAAAATATGCTAAGAGTGCTTTATCCGACAAGGTGACATTGCATTTGACTGGCTTATTTAGATCAAAAATCTTTCAACACAAATATTTACAAAACACTATAAAAATATTGGTGATGCATCTATTTCTAATATTACGGGATTGCGATATTAATAGACTTGTTTTTCTTTTCCAGGCATACGAGCTGTCAACCCTGACGGGGACACAAGTGATGTTGCTAGTTGCGTCAGAGACTGGCCACGTATACACGTTCGCGACGCGGAAGCTGCAGCCCATGATCACGTCAGACTCCGGCAAGCGGCTGATCCAGACGTGCCTCAATTCCCCCGACCCGCCCACCACCAGCGAGCAGCGCATGGCCGCGACGGGCTACGAGGAAACAGAGCTCACGTATAACGTAGTTGACGAGGATATGAAGGTGAGGCAATTGGCGTACGCGGGTTCAGCGCAGTACCCGCTAGAACACCACCCCGGGCTGGCGCCGTCGCCGCTGCAGCAGTACCACCAGCACCCCCCCTGCCCCTCGCCGCTGCCCCTCAGCTCCCTTGGCCAGCCGTACTCCCACGCTCACCTGTCACACCCCCACATGTCCCATCACCCACAACGGTAGTTCGATGGCACTTAGACTAAATCCATCATCGGTGCGCCCCAGCGGCAGGTTACGACTGTTTAACGAGATAGTCACGTTCTAGGTTAGCTTTTTTAGATAAGAGAAAGAATAATATACAGGCAATAAACTGTTTTGTTAATATATTTTGTAAATATTTTGACGAGTAGATTGTTTTCGCTGATCACGTCGCTCCAGGTTTGAGTTACGGACGTGTTTATGAAAGTTCGGTTTTTGCGTAATATAATAAAAATGTTCAGTGTGTGTTGATGAGCGAACGTCTCATAACCGATTGCGGATCGAGATTGACGTATTCATTCAGATCGTTAAAGATAAGAAGAACCGTGGACGCAAGAAATGAATTATCACGTGGTGGAATTTTACGCTTCCGTCGACGGAGACTTCATCATTTATCACGATTATTTCCTCAGTGGTTTTCACGTTGCTTCATAAATAGATTTCTGAAACGTATACCTTACAAAATTTCACCGTGGTTAGAGCTTAAAATTCGATTTAAATACGATGATTCAATTACAATCTATCGAAAAATCCTATCAATGAAATTAATGATCTCAGACGCAAAGATGTCGAAACGGATAGATCGGTGTTCGGTAGCGAAATAATCTGATTTAAAATCGGTTTATAATTAACGCCACGGACCGGTTTATCGTTTATAGTGACGACTCGGAAGTGGGAGCGGTCGCGCTACTATTGATTCATTATTGTGAATGAATCGGCCTTTCATTCTAACTCTTTGTAAAGTTCACGTATTCGGAACGGCGCTTAATAGTATTGATTATAGACCAAATCGTAGAGAGACGCTTTAACGACCTATTAGCATACGTTGTAAAGTTAAATGCGGCCAAAGCAAAAAGAACTGAAGGACGAGACTGTAAAAGTAACGTCGGCGGTGAATATTTATGAAATACCAAAGAAAAGAAAGAAAAAACTAATAACAAAGTAGGTAGCAGGTGTTATTTGTAACTAGAGACAGTTTCCAATTATCAAGGGAGCGCGCTGTCGCTTCAGGTTCTAAGTCCAGTCGGCCCGTGATCCGGATTATCAAGAAACTTAATTGAAAATTACTTTCGGTGGTACCGCCAGTGATTATTATAAATTCTCCTGTCAAACTCGACGCCGGCCGTCGAGTTACGGTGAAAATCAATCCCGAGTAACGCAGTAGCTTTCACGGGCCGCCTCGTATACGTCACTGCGCACATCCAGCCGCATGGAGCAACACAACACGCGCACACGTGGACTATATTCAATTCCGATAACTATCGCGCCTAATTGTGTTCCGTATCGTCTTGTTCGCGCGAACGTTAATCAATGAAACCCGCGACTGATCAAATACAGCCAAATACGGAGCGTTCGACGCGTCGATTCATTGAGCTGCTCGGATTCGATTCGATTCATCCATTAAGCGCTGAACACACCTTGCGCCGCTAATCGGACACTATTTATTCATCGATTTGTACCCAGTAGCTGCTCTCGCGGCCGTCGCGTCGATTGCACCCGACGATTAATTCTCGTACCTAATTTGCATATCGTTTTAATTTCGAACCCATCCGGCGCCCACTGAGCCTTCGCCCCCGACCTCGAATATCGCTTGTCAGCTCCGATATGTTGAAATCGATTACGTCGATTCGTTCGTTTCGCGGGCGGATCGATAAAAATCTCTCGTCTTCAGGTGGGTCGTTCTGCTCGTTCTCACCGAGTCCACGTTTGACGTACGGAAATAATACGTCCGGACTGATATCGATCATTATTGTTCGCGCATCATCGATAAGTCGAATCGATTGAAATATTCACGCGGTAATTACGATTCCCAGAGATAAGCGCGTCCCGCGACGAGCGCGCTTTGAGATCTCTATCGCGCACTGTTCTATTCGCTGTACATGTTTTCGTGACTTTGTTATGTGTTGGACATACCGTATCTCGATTTATGTGTCTTAATATTCAAAGGCGGCATTTTTCTCTCCCGCTAGGAACAGTTTCACCTGTCATCACTGAAGTCGTTTACATAAATATAATTCTTTACGTATTCTCGGCGTGTAATATGCGTCTTGTGTCTGTTCCGTGAATATAAACTGTATTAGCTGAGCGAGTGTTTGGCGTAACGCTGCCTCGTAGGATGCAGATGCTCTTGTGCATGAATTAGCGGTATAAATGTGGAAGTCGGTCAGTGCCCTCGCTCCGGCCGTATCCCCTAATCGAGAATACGCATGTTTCGTAACATCTCGCGAACTCTTGAGTTTTCGCTTTCGGCGTGCGCGTGCTTCGTAACATTCCTGCCCCGATGATTTCTTTCTGTTTCGCATCACGTTCGCATCTCCCGACTTAGAGAGAGACTGGTAAAAAAGCGTAGTGGCGACTGTAGGAGATGTCGACACGAATCGTAAATTGTAAATGTTTTTTAGTAGTACAACTTTTGTAGAACGAGGCTTAGGGCGCGTTTCCAGGCGGCAGTGAGTCACGCCTCCATAACGTATTCCGCGCGCGGCGGGCTCGAGACGCGTGGCGTCTATTCTCCACATCGCTCAGTAATCGCTCGTTAGGCGTCTCGCACCTCGCTTTATTAACTTATCAATACTATTGTTTTGATAAACGCTCGGGACGCAATTTCTGTTGACTCATCGTATTGTACCGGCTAATGTGCCTACATAATTGTCTGAGTGTAAGCCGATTGGTCGCCTTGTGCAACTCAAAGGCAACAATAAAGCTAATTTGACTAATAGGTGCCTTGTAATCATCGCCGCGTGTGGTTCTAGGATTACAAGATTGCGGCGCCGACTTTCTTCACTGTTTCGTATCATCGGTTAATGAACGTCGTTCTGCGCCTATTGTTTCAGTTTCAGCTTTATTTGTTCTTTTGTCTGAGCCGTTTTGATTATCCTCTCGGAGACATATTTGTGTGTAAAATTTTAAGGAAGCGGTGACCACAATGCTGTCGAGTCCCGTGTCTCTGTTGGTGCGATCATTAATTTATTATTCCTCGCGTGAACGCATCGCCGGTTCAATATTTTAAAAATTATTTAATGTTTGCGAAATTCACGTTAAATGATCGGTTCTCCCCTGTAATTAACGTGGTGCCGCCCGACCACCCGGACTCAAGATCGATGGACTTACAGTCGATCAGCCATAAGGCTAATATTCGTAAACCGCCTTTGCCGTGTCCCCGCTCGGCGGACAAATGAAGAGATTCGTCCAGCGCGCGGCGGCCAAACAGGAGGCACTCGCAATTTGGTGAAATTTCGACAAGAGCAATGACCGTACTAAATACCATTTGCGCCGTCATTTAGATAATGGATCGTTGTATTAATCTGCGAAGAAAGTCGCCCGTCATCGGAAAGGTTCCTCGATTCTGTCGCGTCTAATGTACCTACACCCAACAACCAGTGGCAGCGTCGCTTGCTTAAGATTTGGGCAGTGCGTTATTTCGAGAGGCATGGGCTTGTGGTTCAGTTATCCACATTCGCGGTACGTATTATTTTAGGAGTTGCGTTGGGCGAGCACTCCGTGCACTATTACGGCAGCCTGCGCCCGCGCCGCTCTGTTGCATAATTCAGACACGAGCCCCGCCGTTTGCATTCCGATACTTGATATGTGCTTTCACATGTATTTATGGACAAGATTTTGTGTCTCCGTAATGTTTGGCGAATAAATAAATTGTGTTTAAGGCATAAATACAATGGGCGAGCTGGCGGCTCCCCTCGTTACGTCGGCGAATGTAAAGTCCGAGTAGCTTCTTGTGTTGTCGACATGTCAGCCGCTGAGATATATCCGAGGGTCGCTTGATGCTCGCTTATTTCGTTGTTTAGGTGCTTCGTTACACCGCGGTTTATGTCGGCGCTTACAAATTGGCGAGCCGGGTCGCTCCAGCGTAGGGCGTCACAAATCCTCCGACGAAATTATGCCCCGACGTTTACATTGTACATCATTCTCGTGTGGCGACGTACCACTGACACGTTTATTAATTCCGCTCTCACATTTATTATCTCCACAACAAACAACCTGCTCGTTTTGAAGGGCGACTCATTGCGATAAACAGTCAGTTCCCTTGGGCTAACCAACAGCGGTGACACTAAATCCTTAAAGCTACGTTCTATATGTCAGGTAAACATTCTAGTGGCCGGTGCCAGCTAATCCGAAGTCAACGTCATTATCTAGGAGCTGCATCGGATCTAACAATTCCGCTCACATCTCACTTACCGCAATTCTAATGATTTGCGGCGGAGGTCCCCCTTTGTATGCGTCGGACGCGGTCATTCGTATGCACGTTGTTGCGCTGCTATCCCGGGCTCCATCTCCGCAAGCTTCCGCGAGACGCTCCGATTGCTCTAATTGAAATTTATCCGTGGTCCCTGGACGCGTCCCGATTACCTCTACCTAGCTTTTTAATTCCCCCCGATTAATGAGTGCAGCCCGCATTGTCTTTCCGTTATGTATGCGTCCGATTATGCGATCTCGTTTACTGGATTGACGCGGGACGCGCCTCATCCATTATAGATTTAGCCGGGAGTGTATCGTCCGACTGGATATGCCAGACGTCTGTGTCATTTCGATAATTGGACCCTCGATTATATGCCACTTGCGCAATTTACAAACATCTGTGCTAGATCCTTTGATTGGCAGCTATTGCGTCATCTGGATTTATACAAGTCCAATTAAGTGTTTTGTTTTTAATTAAATACAATGTACTGTGGCTGGCTGGCCGCATTTATGAGCTTAGGCGTTCATTGGCCCATCGGAATTAGAAGCAAAGCCCAAACAATTCGCGTTTACGTCACCGATGATGTTTGGAATGAACGGTCGGACGTTACGTATCGAGATCCGACTCGATTAATTCGACGAATCTGAGTCGGCCCACTTCCTAAAACTAGACTGGGAGACGCAGATGGTTAAAATTAGGCCCGCGCCGAGAATAGCGTAAACTGCGAGCGCGCCGCGTCACCGCGCGAGCCGACCTGCTTTAGATATTGTGTTACAGTACATCAAATCAAATCGATTCTGTTTCTCAGCCATCAGTCCTACTGTATTTACTACACACATGATATAAGCCATGAATCATACCAACGAAAACATTGCGAGAATTCCACGTTTTTTAAACAGACCGCATGTTGGGAAATAGGTGAAGACAATTGGATTTCTAAAATAGTTAAACTGTACATAAACTTTACTGATGTCGATGTTTCTATGAAGGTCATTAAACTGATTGAAATTGAAAATATTCCGGACACGCTGAACTAATAACACCAGAGTCGTCGTCCACGTGGTCGGATAAAAATAAGTTTGGTTATTTCCAATGTTTGACGGGCCGTGTTCCACACAATGAGATGATCAGAATCATCAGGTGGTTTAACAATTGCAATGACTCAAAATATTCGCCAAAGATCATCGGTCATAGCTCTTTATCGTGACATGACAGCATTTTTTTAGATTTATTGTTCAAACAATGTTTCCTCCTGTTATTGATAGAACACAGCTTATCGGTCAAGCTTTTGTATCGCGATCTGTGCGCCTTTTCGGCTTCATCACTGGGCGAGCTAATATCTGTAGCGTGTAGTACATCTCTGGTTTATCTAGTAATGTCTTCACTAGTGGTCATCTTGAAATGGTATTGGATATGGTGCGGGGCGATGGTTCCGCGTCCATAAATTCAAACTAGCGTCCCAGTTGAGGCTCGACCGTTACCGCGTGGGAAATGATTGGGTCCCGGCCTCGGTCGGTAAGGCTTTGTTAGGACGATTGTCCACTGGAGTGGTGTAGATGCCCCGATAGGCTGTGTATAGTGCGCCTTCGCCCGCGGTGACAGCTACGTGGGAACGTCGACCGGGATTGTGTGTAAACGCCATAGTTATTTGGATGCAATTGTCATTTTTGTTTTTGAAGATTTATGCTGGCAATTTCATGGCCTGTTGTACCGATTGAACATTCAACTGTTGACGTTCTATGGCTTTTTGATTGAGTGCGTTGGTATGTTTCAGTGTCAACTTTTATCGATCTTCAGTACTAGCTGTACTAACGGTTGATCTAAAAAGGCAAACGATTTCAATTTTCAAAGCCATGTACGGCATCAGATATAGCCTCGTATATTCTATACATATTGTTATATTCTCCTTACTACGGACACTTGTGCACACAGAGTGGAATTGTACTTCCAGTTATAATGTATTCAACACGCGTCCGGCGCTAACTCGACGGCCATTCAGTACTGAAAACAAATCCTTAGCTTTTGTGACCGCCGATCCATCATAACACTTTTTCTATAGGCCAGTATCATCGAGCTTTACACAAACAAAACCCTTTCAAATGCAAATCGTTAGTACGTGCGGATTAGTTCCGCTCACACTCGTGGGAAATGTCCTAAACATATAACAAGAAAACAAGAACCTTTCAAAAGAGACTAATTGTCGTTTTAAACATTAACCTTATAAGGCCACCTACATAAACGGTGATATAATCGGCGTATTGGCTCATGGTTGCATTAGAATGAGGCGTAGGCGACGTCCTTCCACTTGGAGCGTCGATCGTGTAATGCCCGCGTTTGCTACACATACGGGCGCGTGCACTCCTGCGCATGATTTATGTATGACCACTGCAGTTGGTTCATTTAACTAGATATGTTCCGGAATTATTGTGTTGCGGACAACTATCGTACCGTTGCGGTCGTGTCGTGAATCTCAACTCGTTGATGCGCTTAGAGCGAAGGTGATTTTCCACCATGCTGCATGTGTTATCTATCTCGTTTGTGTTTCCATCTTTTGCCGAAATGAGGCTGAATTTGAAAGTTCCTCGGTTCATACATATCATCATCATACTCCTGCCTTTATCCTAATTTATTTGGGGTCGGCGCGTCTCTTTCTCCTCTGCTTCTCTATTAGTCATCTCGGTAGTCACCCTCTTTCTAACCATATCATCATTCATACAGTCCATCCATCTTTCTTTGGTTTAATACTCTTGTAGTGCTTATAGTATTCATACTCAAAACTTTCCTTAGGACATTTTCCTCGGTTCACACATATCTCCTTTAATAAAATCGTTTTAAATTAATTTAGTCGTCAGGAGTCTTGATATAAACACCTTACATCGAAGCCTT
This sequence comes from Apamea anceps, assembly GCA_951799955.1. Taxonomy (NCBI): domain Eukaryota; kingdom Metazoa; phylum Arthropoda; class Insecta; order Lepidoptera; family Noctuidae; genus Apamea; species Apamea anceps. The sequence goes on from OX637510.1 coordinate 18,803,903, forward strand.
GTTTATGGTTTTCTTAATGTGTAATCAATGCCTGTCACCGTCTCCTTAATCAGTCCAGTCACCGAAATTACCTTCATTAACAAAGTAGGCCTTTCTTTAAAAAAAACTGTATCAAAAAACCTGTTACTTGTTTTTTTCACTAGAATCGAATGTCCCTTTTAAAATCTGTAGCAAATTAAATTGGTTACGTTCAAAAGGAAAGTAAATTTTGAAACCTGAATATACAACTATATATGTATGTGATTGTCTGCTCCGCACTTTTCACAGAATGATTATTTTTTAAGTGGAAGTCTGAGTGCCCTAAAATGGGATATAGCTGATCGATTATAGGATGGTCTTGTCAGTTTGAATTGTCCAATTTGCCGCGTGTTAGTCGAAAGTGTTGTTATAAATAGTGTGGCGACAGATGTAGGAAGTGTCGGATGCCATTCATAGTTCGGTGCGCTTGCGACGCAGGCTCTGTTCCAGAGATTGGATCGTAAAATCGTGGCGATGTTCTCTTCGTGGCTTTTGATACTGTAGAGCGAGTTGCAAGAAAACAGCGGATGGTAGAACTCGGTAGAATCTTTCAAATGTTTCGGGTAGTAAAAGTAAATTGATTCGTAAGATACGATGTACTGGAAATATGGAAGCTAACTTCGTAAAGAATTCGATGAGTCAACAGAAAATAAAATAATTCTACCTAATTCAGTAAATTCAAAGAACCAGTAGATAGAAGAAGAGCTTGTGAAACCCAGAATAATCTTATCTAATCTAACTAGCCTGTATTGTCCCTCTGCATGGCAAACGCCAACAATGTCTTTCTAAAATATATAAATGAAAATATTGACCTCATATTTTTAATATATGGGTGTTCTAACCTGACTGACCTACGAATAGTCGTTGATTATATAACTATGGGTGTTCAAACCTGACCCACGAATGAACGAACGTCTTGTCGATCGTGAGTGGCAGAGGAACATCTCTCACAACTTGCACCACAATTTAATAGTAGATAAACCGATGAAATCGCGTTAGATTCGCCGCTGATCCCGCAAATTTGACGCAAAAACGACAGGCTCCGGCCAATTTTATTGCTCTAAGTAATCCTTTTGTCTGCTTGCACTTTAGTGTGACTGTAAAACTGTCGGCGATTACTTCAAGCTCTTCCTAAAAGTTATTTAGCGCTTAGCAATTTATCCTCTGTTACAGCCTATTCATATCGGTATGTACGTCTCAATATATTGTGTGACTAACACGCGTGCGGACACATAATGCGGTAATTAATATATCTTTTATTAAGTTATGTCGATTAAAGTCTTGTACAATTATATTTTAACTTCAAAATACATCGAAATTAACAAGATTTTCTGATCCATTCAAAGTTATTAGTGTTTACGAGTGGCTTTTATGTCAGAAGTAACTTTTACACGTCAAGACAGGCGCTTTTACCTCGCTGTGTTACTTTTAATGTCTCATTATTTAAAAAAGTTTCAGCCTTGCGCGATGTTGGCTAACTGTATCAAATTAATGTGTAGGTATGTAATCGAGCCTCGGTGGGCTGCCGGCCGGTTGATCGACAACACGCCTGTTTATTTGAACCGTATCAATTCCGTAGCGATTCGCCGTAAAACCAATATTTATTGCAATTTTTTATAAGAGCATTCACGACGGAACGTGACTTGAATATTGTAATTTCTGCAATAAGCACTCGCACGATAATGACCATATTTTTCTCAATGAAACGCAGCTACGTAAACTTCGGATTTCAAGATCCGATCGGTTGCATCACAATCTGCACCGAAAGTGGTCGTAAACTGACGAGCCTTGACAGCCTTGTATCGGGTTTTGTGATCTGTGACATTGCGGAATTGTCTATCTACCGTCCTTTTCGCTCTAAGTCGTGTTAATTGTTGTTAGATAAGGATGCAAAAGTCTCCACGTTGACGCTCTCACTTCCGCCCGCCCACGACAGCGCGCGCGCAACCTACGCGACTTAACTTACTTTTTAAATCGCAAGCCGGTGGTCTCGTCGCCACAATTGTTAGTGACTGTTGCCAGATTTAAATCAAAATGAATTCGAATGTTAAAATTTGAATTTTTAAAAGTTTTGTGCCTTTGCGAGTGCGTGACGTCATTGAGTAGGTGGTGCGCGCGATAAAAGCGTTCGCGGTACACTTGGCGTTACACAACCTTTCGAAATGGCCATCCTCCTTAAATTATGACTTAATTTTGTTCTCTCTTTTGTGCTGTTATACGATATGTTTTGTAATAACGGTACTGCAATATCTACTTTGTGATTCGGAATGTCACTATTGCTCTCAGCTTTATTGTTACGGACGTTATAAAATCCTACATTAAGCCCTGTCCCAATAACATTTTTAAAAGTTTTTTCGACAAAATAACTCGGTAAATGATCTCTGGTTTTTAGTTTATAAGCTCAGAATAAGACACTGATACATTTTTATACAAATAAATTAGGCCTCAATTTTCTCAATAAATCCTTTACAACGCAACTATAGTCTAATAAAGTTAGTAGCAAATGTTCTCCAAGACGTATACACGGACCGTAACTCAGTTCCTCGCAGATCGAATCATACAAATCAACAAGTCATTAACATAAAAACATCATAAATAGTTGATATATCAAAACGGAATGACGCATAGAATGTAGCGAGACAAGAGGAAAGACAAACAAACAAACTTACGTGACTCGCTTTACCAAATCACACGAGACGCGAGGCTTAGCATAATAAAACGTTTATGTTCGCTATGTACATTTTGTTCATATATTTTCGCGTTATTTTAACTGTAGGGAAGGTACGGAATCGCAGAAATAAATTTTAAATTTCGCTCAATGGAGCGAAGTGAGCTGACAATTTTACATCTCAGGATCTAAAACTAATCTGGTACAGACGCCAGCAGGTCAAGGTATCCGAAACTGTCAAATTTTCCCAATCAACCTTGAACCTTAATACTTTAGCGATAAAGTTTCAAATCTATTAAAGAAATTTGACAGATTGTAGTGTTTGATGTGCTGGCGTCTGTACAATCAGACTCAAAAATAAGCGAGATTTAAAATTTACATTTGCGACGCGAATCGGTAACTGTAAGGTTTACTCTTATGCATTTTACTCATTAATTCTCAGGCCATTAAACGAGTGCCATCCTCTTTGTAGTTTTAAGTCCAACGATTACTGAATTTGAATGCAACGAATTAATTTTAAGGACCATCGATCATTCTCTCTCAAATCCCGTTCCCTCTAAATTGGTGCTAAGTGTTGGTGCTGCTGCAGCGACTTCGGATACATTCAAGGGTGATCTCTTAAAAATTGTTTCATAATAATTTTAATGGTAAAATTCTAATATATATTTTTATAATGTAGTTAGTTAGTGACGAGTCCTTAAGGATCGAGTCCTGTTATTGATACCTGTATGTACGTAACATTCCCAGTGTGCGCTTCAGTGTATATTTTTAACATTGTTTGTGATCCATCCAGAGTAACGAGTTTAATGTAAGGCATGATGTGTGTTTGAGCGACTTTTGAAACATTTGGCTGATGCTTTGTTACAATATTTTTGTACTTCGTGATATCTGAGTTCGCGTGGGTGGCGGCACACGACGCCCAGTCATCGGTGATCAAATAAAGTGGTTTTAGAATGGATATTAAATTAACAATCAAGTTAGTTTACACAGACTATTTAATGAATGAATGATCAATCTTACCATTTATTTCCGAACATTATGATTTAGTTGCTATAATACTTATTTATTTTTATTTAGTTTTTAAATTGTTCTCATTTATATTTTAACGAAGCATCTGCCAATTTTTAGTTCAATTTTACTAGTATCCAAATTTTTATAAATGGCTAAGTTATAGAATAAGTAAGAAAGTGCTAGTAAAATTGGATCTCGCGATTTTGACGTTGATACAATAATAATAATAAATTAATATATTAAGTGTTAAGTAACGTATGTATCCTAACAAGTGATGCGGTTGTACACTCAACCACATAAATTGCTGAATTGGCGTTATCTTGTAAATATTCAAAAGTACTTAAAAATGATAAAGTTTAATGCAAGTTCGTCAACGTTTTTTAAAAGTTTGTTGTTGATGACTGTACTTATGAAGACTTATGGAAGTATCTTATTAGTGCCTTATGAACGACCAAGTGAGAAGCCGAAGATTGTACTTAAAATTAAACTTAATGACTGTTTCTCAGTATTATATTACGGAATCTCTGAATGTTAGGCCTCTGAAACTGTGGTCGCGGTATTTGAATTATTGGTACTTAATTATTTTTTGAAACACTAAGTTAACCAGGCGCTAGTCTAGAATTTTGTAAGAGATGTCAAGAAGATTTTTTGGTTATTTGAATACTGACAAATAGTTCAAATATATAGACGTGTTGACACTTCACTTGTACTACCAGCCGATCTATTTTGTAAAATTTTCACCGTGAAAACTAAGATGAAGTTAGCTGTCAATGACAATGACAGCTCATTTCAAGTTCACCTCACCTAAATTTTCACGGTAAGACGTTTACAGAATAGACCTGCTGCAGCTTTAATAATTCATGATATCAAATCAGTACTCCTTCTGATTACTATTAGCTTGAATACGAAAGTATTTGATAAGTAAAAAGTGATTCATTCCCTTATTCATCCTTCACCAAAAGAAAAAGTGCTATTACTGTTGAATGATACCTTAATTTCCATCCGACGTCTTGTTCTCGCATCTCAGCCGACAAGCGAAGTGTCAATCATGAAATTAGGCACGCCGTTGACAGAAACATTAGCCGAACGCCGAAAAACAAAGACAAAAACATCGAAAACATATATTTAAATATGAAATTAAGTTTTTCGACGGGCGCTCATTGCTTTGCAAGACGATTATTCATGTTTCGCTGATAAATGCGCGACGTGCAATAATTCCATTCTCGTTTAAAAGCTTGTTCGTGTTAAAGTCTTTACACACACGCGGTAGCTACATGTATATTTTTGTATAAAATTTATAGCTCTCATTATAATATTTATAGTACATTTTTGACGTGCGACTTTATTGTGGTCCGCGTGTGTGTAATCGCCTCATATACTTTATTGTAACGATGAGCAGAGAAAATTGTTTGCAAGCTGTAAATGAAAATGAATTACCTGGTCACGGTGTCATGTGGAAGTGCACGTCCAACTTCATAAATTATTTATGTACTCAGTATTAAGCTGTCACTAAAATTTACAATAGCCATTAAAAAGTTAATGTTGAAAATGTTAATTAATTCATTTACACCTTGGACATATATTTTCGGCGGTTTCTGCAACATTTAAATGAATATTACTCAGTGTTTTGACAATATTTTTGGGACATTACTCCAATGGTTGTGAAATGGCCGACTGTAATTCAAGTAGAAAAGAAATTACTCGATGATTAAGTTTTTACTATGACGTCACGCAGGAGACGTGACATTTTGTCTCCTCCGTGACGCGAATGACAATGTGATAGAAACAATACCTAAAGACGCTAGATCATTGTTACTGTAAAATACATTTTTTGTAAATATGTACAATAAATAACATAATAAGCGAGGTCTTGTAATACTAGATGCAATGTTGTACAAGTTTTTTCTATTTAAATATTTTTTGAAAGATTTAATCTACTCTATTTTTAATAAACTTATTTTATCGTTTCGAGTAATTTATATAATGTGGTTGTACAATGTCGTAGATGAAATCGGAGAGACATTACAAAAAATATATATATAAAAAATAATAAAACGTTAAAAAATCTTATCAGGTTTTGTATTGTGATTAAGATCTTCCTACCTCCCCATCCACTGTTGGATAATCCCTGGGAACTTGGTCTTCTATGACGTCCTGTGCCGGAACTTGAAGTTTCACTCAACAAAGACTTTTGAAACTTAAGTAAGTAACGTTATTTTTCCTTTTTAAAACCAAGATGGTGGAACTTTAACGACGGCACCGTGAATCGGAAAATGTAAATAGGGGCGGCGGCTAAGGGGCCCCAATTAGGGTACAACACTATTTTATCGACATTCGGCACATCATTTAAAGGCCTAAAGTGATGTGTACGCATTCGATGGAATTTTGTTGTACTTTAATTCTAGTCGCCGCCAAACGGACCATAAGGACCATCCTCCCTTCGCGTTTTTATTGCAAACATTGTCGTAAAGCATCCAATTCGATGTTTTGATTACGTTACATTATTAATATCGGTGTTTTAAAGGGGTGTGTCCGATAGTGTTTGGCTTTTATCGATGCTAAAATCCAACCGAATCGAGATGCTCGCTGGTGAACGCATGCGGTCATCAGAGCGGCGCATATTCGATTCTGTCGGTTGATAGTTTTTACTGTGTCGAAGCCAAAAGCTGTATCGCTGTCCCCATAATTACTTTCGCCGTTCAGACGCGAATATTACAATCATAAACATGCAATAATTGCTCAATGATCCACCTTCGGGTTTGTGCACACCGGCCGTGGAAAGGCGTTTCGGACAGCTTTCTTTTGCCTTCGACAGAGTTACGTTTTAATTCTAGAATTTAATACTGGCCAATCTTTTGCGTCTTGTGAACATTGAAGAAGGAAATTGAAGACTGCAGTAAGGTACGTGGTTTTTCCTATTATTTACTAGGTTTAAGATAATTTATTAACGACTAACAATTGACATTTGCATTTTGTGTGTACTTTGATGTGCTTTTCAGGTATGCTTTACAGGTATCAATAGTTTTTTGTGTTTATTGGATCTTATGTTTTTAAATGTTTACAATTTAGAGACTTTCCTTCATATTATTTCAACACAAAAATCGAAAATATTATGTTTAGAAAAAAAAAAACTACATTGAATCATATAAAATATTCCAAACTTTCATTCTAGAAATCGTTTTAATAGGTTTTGTGCTCATTCATAAATCAGTCTTCAAAAACACAATAAACTTTCAACTCTCAGAGCACAAGATAAACAACACGAAACATATTAGTTTTTTCGCTTTCTCGCCGACATATTGTAACTCATGGCTTTATGCACGATTCTGCATAAAGTAACACCTTATTTTTCCACATTCATTAAATAATATATTAAACTGGACACCAATATTATCTGTGAGGGGTCAGGACTTAATGCATCCGTTTAAAATATTGTGACGTTCAATGAATTATCTTTAGTACGTGCGTCGCTTACTACATAATTCTGGCCATTTTCATTTGAGCCTATACTTTCGTCGTACGTTTCTCTTTCTTGAAGAAATTCTTATTTTTGTACGAATAGGTGTATCTTTTTATGCTGGTCAAGTAATTTCACAAGTTGATCGTCATTTCAATGGGGTAAATTTATAGAGGATTCTAGTGCCGTTCGTCTGCTTGCAGACTTTATTTGACCGTCAATCTGCTTGTCCAAATGATTGTAGTATGGAGATTATCCAGCTTATAATAGTACAATGGGCGATTGAGACCGTGTGTATTGGTAATTGTGTGTGGTCTTTGATTATTAGTTTGATATGTTAATATGTTCAAATACATAATGGGTACTTACTTCAAAAACATTGCCATACACTGTCTTGATAAAAAAGGGAGCTTATTGCTTGAATTAAAAAGAAAACTCTATGTAACGAAATAGTTGAATAATTTCTTAAAAGACAAAGTCAAAGCATTTATTTGAAATAGGCACATAAAAGGCGCTTTTGAACGCTTGGTATGGAGAAGAATGGGTAAGAAACTCCACCGAGAGACAATTAATTAATTAATTTTAGATTATTTAATTGTTATTTTATCAATATATCAATGATAATATTAAAGATATTTGTCGTGAAGGAACTTTACAAGGTAAACTTACAATTTTAGTTACTAAAGGTCTCCGATGAGGAATAATCTTATTTGTTGTCTCTCCTCCGTTACCATTTTAAAATGTTTGTTGTCGTTGTTCTGATTACTGAACCCTATTTAATAGAGAGTAGAGTACATACTAGAAGAAACTCAATTACTATTTAAAGCATTACATTTACTTGGAAAACTTTTGTCTTTTTATATTACTAAAATTTCTTTTCCGAAATACTTCGGAATATATAACAGCTGCTAAGTGCTCTTACAGACCGTCAGTTCCTTATGGGACATGACAACTTTTCCAATCGCGCTAAGCTCGCGCACTTCTACTTATTTTTGCTAAGTTCCCGTCGATTCTGTCGACGTACAGCTTACAAACTTGTCCGAACAACAGTTTTCTTCGACTCCCCTTTGTCGCGAGCATCATAACTTGATTGTTTGAAGTAAAAACAATTTGTTTTATTGTTTTCTTCGGAATCTAAGTTTTTGTTGGAAACTTGAATGCAGCTTTTATTCTTAAAGTTTTCAACATGTTTTTTGCAATATGTCGCTGAAATGATGCTATACTTTTGTTTACCATGAATAAAGGTGTTAAGCTAAGGTTTCCTAACACTGTGGTGGTCGCCACATAGCGTCTGAAATTTACCGGCTAATGACGTCACTGAAACGTTATTTACGAAAGTAAGTCGGTGTGTTTTCGTAGAGAGCGTTTTTTGACACCGTAATGTCAAACCCCAGTGCCATCATTTTCATGACGGTCGGTAGCCACCGCTCTTCTAGGAAACCGTAGTTTAGAATAGAAAACTTTTATTTCAGACGAGTCCATAGGGTTATTAACAATTTTACTTAACTTTTAGTGTTAGTAAGTTACAAAAAATACAATTAAAATTCAGCGCGGAGTTGCATCCACCTCCGCAACATAGGGGATCCCACCGATCTGCGAACACACTGAGAATACTGCTAGTTTAACTCATTTAATGCAATTAATCGAATCCAATAAAACGTGCAAATCTCGTAAATTATTCCACTGCAGCAACAATTTCTACTTACGATTTCATGCACAGGAAAAAAAAAAAAGAAGAATCGATTTCAGTTTCACCAACAAATGTTCTTTGCGTTGTAACGCTCCATAAGTGTTGCGTTATGTTGATATATGACTGTTGATTGTCACATTATGTAGATGATGGTCAGTGAGAGCCGTGATAGACGTGCCCGCAGTCATTACTGAGATTCCTACTTAATTATATGTAGGCATTTGAAGGCGAGTTGGTAGGTAGCAGTATTTGCGCGCACCTGACGCATCTGTGGACTGTAGTTGTTATAGAACAACAGGATAAAGACGGATCTCTGTGTTTCTATTTATGTATTCAGATGACAGTACTACAAAATAAACTACACTTCTTTGAAATCTTCGGAAGAGTTATGATCGATTAATAGAATAGCAGCATTAGTTCAACAATCGAATAACTACTTATTACAAGCTTCTTAAACCTATAAGAAACACTTTATTTTTATTAGTCCTCTTTCCCACTCCTGGGCAAAGGCCACCCTCCACTGCTTCCATCTTTCGCGAGCCCGCGCGTCCTCCTTTCAGTTTTTTCGGAACTTGTCCAGCTCGTCGCGCCATCTCCTAGACCGACCGACCGACCCCGCCTCACTGTCTCAGGGCACCAATTCTGTGCTATTTGGGCCCACAGTTTATCCGGCATGCGGCAGACATGTCCTGCCCAGTCTCATTTTAGTTGGGTAGCCCTTTGAGCCGAAATTAAAATGATTAGAGAGGTAGATTATAGGTGTCTTTGATAACCACCAATTATAGCCATTTTCTCTAATTAGAAATGAATTGAACAACTCAAGAGGATACTGAAACTACGACAGCATTACCATCTAAGCCAGAAAAACTTCGAACATTTCGGAGATCGAAGCAAACTTTCCATTTATAACCCGCGTCCCGTTCCTGTCGCATCAAACTGGCACACGAGGACGCAGAGCGATAACGTGGACACGTTATATTAATGCAAATTGCCCACCGAGCCACCATCCTGGTGTTATCGAGCATTTTTATACGCGCCAACAGAAATACCACGATGCCATTACTTGGATGCGTTCTGTTGCGTTCACATGCGTGAGAATGATTATATTTAATACTCTTATTGTGTTGTTTACAAATCGATTTCTTTGGTTAATGTTAAGGGATGAAAAAAGACTGAGTTACTGGCGGCGTGCCGGAGTTATGGTTATGGGTTCGGATGGCTGGTGAGGTTTTGTTGGGGGTTGATTAACTTTTTTGTTGGATAGCGCAGTTACATTGAGTTAGATTTTGAGCTTTGAATCTTGTACCTTTCTTCATTATAATATATTGAAAAATGGTTGGAAAGATGCGGAAAAATTTAGACGGACAACTTACATACGAAGTGAACAATGCAAGTTAAATAAAAGCTTACAGTAAAATACTAATAGGGTAGTGTGGGAGAAAAATACATGTTACGTCGACCCCTAATAAATTAGGATAAGGACGAGTAAATGATGATAATGATATTCACATTCTCTAGCAGAAAAGTGAACTAAGCAACTGAGAAGAATTCTAGGCCATGGCATTTAAAGCTGTTGTTCTGGGAATTACTAAATAGATTACTATTTAATAATTCCCAGAAAAACAACATCACCAAAAACTGGATTTACCAGACTAAGATGAGAGTCAAAGATTTCAACACTGCATAATTAACAACAAACAGAACATCGCTTGCAAGATTTCAATTTTTATACACAAAGAATTTTTGGGTGCGCCTGCCTCGAATAGTCATTAAAAATAATTAATACGTATTATAGAAGTGATATTTGTATCAATTTCGTATACTTTCTATCTACCCACGCTAGCTATTTACCTGTTTTGAACCAAGAATAGAGAATAATTTGTATACATAGTCCGATATCCAATATTGTCGGAGAGAATGAGAGCTTAGGAAGGATTAAGCTTAGGGTCAAGCTATTGTTAGCTAGGCGGTTGAGCGGGTGACCTAAATCCGTTACATGCAAGCTGTCTGGAGGTAGGTCAATTAATCGATTAGTCTACCGGTTAATACGGCTAAGTGGCATTGAGTGTTGGGACACTTTGAATGCCTCTAATGAAACAGATACAGGAACATATATCTGTGTAATTTACCAAGTTAGTTGAACAAGAACAGATTGTGTTTGATTAAGTCAGAAGTAAATGAAAACATAAAAATATAACGTAGTGCTTATGAATGAATGAAATGAACGTTTTTCTCAGGTCTCTCCAATTATTGAAGATGAAGAGTTATGAATCTAAATTTTTTCTCCTACATCACCTGCATCAGGTCTTCGGGCTTCATAAAGCCGGTCCTATCAGATATCATCTGATGCTTTAATATTTCCACTTTGTTTTTCTCCGCTTGGATGAATTATTGGTCATTAAAACTTATATTATGTGCTAACTACTATCATCATTAGGTACTAACTGTCCGACGTCTGCATTCGCAGAAAAAGCTGTTAGTGTCTCGTGGTCTTAGCACAACGATTGTTAAGAGCTCGAAACGACGGAAACATAAATTCGAACAAGTACTCGTAGAGTTCGCTTAAATATCACAGAACATTGTGATTTTACTCTTTCAATTCTTTGCACATTACATCTGATTCATACACCATGAATTCCGTTGAACTTTTAACAAAAAGTCATCTTATTTTAAACAAAAAACGATCAGGGCGTTACTTGGTCAACTTGACCCTACAAACACATAGTAATTTTGGAAAGTACCCTCAAAAAATCAATGCATTTACTCTTGTATTTTCAATTACCGTCAGAAGACTTGATTTCAATTATATGGTGGGGAAATTGTTGGTTGGAACCATAATTTAAATGTTAAGCGTTGTGTAGTCGTATTTGCTGTGCGGCAGAAATCACATGGCTTATGGGAGTCGGGTCTTACAGTAAATTATCATTTTTGCTCGTTCACGCAACATTGGGCTGTCGAAATTGCGTAAGTTGATGTTTTTTGTGAGCGCGTGTTATTGTGTGAAAAGTCAGGTCACTTGTTTTGTTTTCTTTTTATTACACAACAGTAAAGTGTGATGCTTTTTTGTCTTTCTTTTATGAGTATCATCCGTGTGGATGTAAAGGGGGAAAATACTGAATTAGCTTTTTGTGCTCTCCGTATTTGTTTATGATGAGTAAGCTGAAAGCTTTTAGGAAATGGGTTTGAGCGATTCATTTTAAGTGCGAATTTAGGGATGGGAGAAACTTTCTTGCTGTAAAATCTCTAGTTTAAACTTAGCACCTGCTTTAGATTACAGATTCCAACGTCTCACTTAAGAGTAATTTGATGCAAGACAATGCTTTTGAGATCCCTATTTAAGGAGCTACTAATTGCATTCTTTAGAGTATTTATCCTAAATTGAAGACTACTAATTCATCGTTAGACATTCAGGCACTTTCACTTAGGTAAGTACATCTAACAGCACTTTTGTCTGAATACCTGATACAGCCCAGTGACTAAGTAGAATAAGTACTAATCTGAACAATTTAGGCAAGAAGAGTTATGGCTAAATATGCCGATGACATAAGTTCCTATAGCCGGATCTCCTTGCTACATTAACCATTTGGATCACTCCAACGTTTTACGATATACTTCCAGATCCACGAAAACAAAACACGGATTCAATTACGAAAAAATTAAGGTCAATTATTTTTAAATCACAAGAATCATGCCAGACGTTAGTGGGTCGAGCAAAATAAGATTTTAACTCGCACGGAATAACCAAAACGAGTTTGTCATCAAAAGGAAGATTTTCAATAATTACCTTGTAGTTTCATTAAGCCGCTGACATAACCAGTGAAATTAAAACGTTGGACATCAATTCACATGTTAATACGTATTTAGTAAGAAATTGGATTTTCGATGGTGGCATAAACATGGGAAATTATGTTTTAATGGGAAGGATTATGTCGTTTTCGCGATAAATTTGATTGTAGCGGTTGTATAGTGGTTTGCTACGGTGCCATTAGGTCGGTGGGACATTTGGAAAGGTCAGAGCATCAGGTGAACAAGAGATTGAGTGGGTCTTGAAATTATTTTGGGATATTGAGTTTAAGATCCAATCTAGGCGGATGTTTGTTTGTTTATGTAAGTAAAACTTGAATTGAATCTATAAGTACCTCTGATATGACTTATGTTCGGCACAGTAAAATGAATATTCCGTTTCATTAGCTGCAGAACAAAGGTCCCGAGAGTTGAAACGCACTGACGTGTGTTGGAACAATAATTGGTCGCAGTCTACAGACGCCAGCAAATCAAGCTACTCCAAACTGTCAAATTTTCCCAATCAACTTTGAACCTTAATGCTTTAGCGATAAAGTTGAAAATCTATTAAAGAAATTTGACAGATTGTAGTAGCTTGATATGCTGGCGTCTGTACAAAGAGATTCTAATATTAAATTTTATAATTTTAAAAGCATGCAGGTAAGATGTATTGGGACTACGTATCTGAAAAATTCCATCTTATGTGTACATAATACATACATTATAACGTATAAATAATTACTACTTGTAATGCCGCATGCTGTGACCACTGCTTCGGACATCTGCTAGCTAGACGATCTAGGATTGTATCTAAAACCAACAACTTTCTCATTCATTGTTGAATTCTCCGGAATTCGGAGAGGAAGGTACCAGTTTGACTATGCTAGAATATCATTTCCTGAAGAATACCTTACATTGACGTAGAAACCATCATCATAATCAGACGTCAACACCCAAAGATTTATAGCCAAAATTATACAGCGCAGGCGACGCGTTTTAAATGCAAAATAAGCTAAAAGTAAGCACTTAACAATTTCGGTGTTACCGGGAACACTGCAAAACAATTTGTTTGATGATAATATTCGGGCGTTAATTCGAGGGCCGTCGACGATAAGATTGACGGACTGCCGCATGGCGACGCGTAATAAAAATGTACACGGAATTCTTTGTGCGAGTCTTTTTTTTTTGCAGATGGTCCTTGGTCTGTTGCATGAGGTTTTAGCCCTTTTAGGTGCTGTTTTCTTAGTGAGAATGATAGACAGCGGCGAAAATCAAGCCAAAGAAGTAGCAAATAAATATATCGGTACCCATCACGACTGTGGTGTTTACAAAAAAAAAAACAGGTTTTCTAACCTGATATTTCAAGTGACTACAATAAATGCGGTCAAAGACCTCGCAAAAAAAAAAACATTTTTGTTTTATTATGTTTAGAATTTTAGATATTGATACCCATCGCGTTTGCAGAGTTTAGCTAGCTAATTTAAAATAACCTTGTACAATACCGTTATGCTCTTCTGATGTCCCATATTGGAGTTCATCATAATCAGCCTATAATGGTCCCACTGCTGGGACACAGGCCTCCTCTGTGTGAGAGGGAGTGGGCCGTAATCCACCACGCGGGCCCAGTGGTAGACATCACATGTCAATTTTGCTTCTAGGACATTGGAGTTAATGGGGTAAAAAATAGAGCCTGAAGTATGATAATCTAAAGTCATTTGTGGCTGTCAACCCATAAACCTTCTGTAAACCGTTTACCATCTACGATCCCCGGGGGTGCGTTTCACGGTTTGGTCTTCCCCATTTACAAACATTACCTTAATTTGTTCTAATAAAACATCGTCACCTTTAAAGATATTAATTCAATCTGTTCGTCAATACTGCTCCAAGCCACTATTAATATCTATTAAGAAATTAAGTTTATCAGCAGAAAAGTGCTCAGCCATTTATTTTGAAACACTCATACTAGATAGCCAGAGGTCTAAGTATTATCAGATAAGATACACGGGACTTGTGCCTGAAGCCTCGCGTATTAAAAATATGCATTTTGATAAATAATGGCATCATGTTAATTCTTGGCTTCATAACAATTTATAACTCGTTTGTCAGAGGACATAGAAAGGCTTGTTTTAAAGGTGTTGGTACGGAGAGCATAAGCTAGCATATACAGGATAATTTTTTATTCAGTGCGTAAATTTTTACAGGGTGTTCTACCCATGAATATGAACAACATTCACTATGGGACCATCTCTGAAATCACGAAAAAAAATCAGCAGATTCATACATTTTGGTCGAGTAGGTATTGAACTTTTATAAGAAACAGCTGATTTTTTTTTTGTGATTTCAGAGATGGTCCCATAGTGAAAGTTGTTCATATTCATGGGTAGAACACCCTGTGAAAATTTACGCACTGAATAAAAAATTATCCTGTATGTATAAAAGTAACAAAGAAGAAGCCTATTGAGATGAGTCCATTTGTATTGGCAATGGAAACCACGTTGGCAACCAAAAGATCAATGTGGTCATCTATACAATTGAATAGAATTTAAGTGTCTGTTTGCAATGTCAGGATAACAGCAGTTTATTAAATGCATATAAATTTATATACGGTACTAAAACATTTTTTTTGTTAATTTTTTCTTTCTGTCTGCCTGTTTGTTCCGACTAATCTCCGAAACAGCGGGACCGATTTTGACGAGTCTCACTGGTAGATAGCTGATCTTATAAGGAGTAACGTAGGATACTTTGGCTTAGGCTTTTTTTTAATAATTAGGGACTAAAACCCATGAATTCTGACATGTTCGCGAACGAAGCAAGGGGCACAGCTAGTATTTCATAAGTCCAATAGAATCGAATCTCTATGAATGAATTTCTATTAAAACTAGATCTGTAGAGATTAGTGTTACCATCGACAGTTTGAATCGAGATATATGCTCCAGCATTGTTCTAGAATATTGGCCTCCTTAGAGCTCGAACATTGAAACCAACTCGATACCTATAACAACCGAGATATTTCACATCAATTTACCTATCAGATTCAATAAATAGAGGTGCAGCTTACGGGGACTCCCATCATTCTCGATGTATCGAATTTAACACAATAATCGTCGATCATCGCTATCGACTGATTAAAATTGCGGGTCAGACGTTGTTGAACCCACAATGTTGTGCATGAGTTTTATAGCTATGCGGATCTGGTTTGGGGGAAGATTGTCTAGAGATGGAAGCTAAGATTGAAACCGTTTTTAAAGAGATCCCTCAAGGATGTAGGAAGGATAGAGTTGTGTCATATGGTGATTAATGCACACCCTAACATATGAATATAATAGAATACTCTTTATTATGTACACCATATTAATTGCAGACATAAATATAGAAAATATACAAAATGTGACGCAATGAGCGGTCTTATCGCTAAGAGCGATCTTTTAAAGACAACCAGGACAGGTCCTCTGAATCTGTGTGGTTCTTTCCTCAAAAGACCATCTCAGACATCGACTTACATGGTCTTCATATGATCTGACCAAGATTATGTCTGGACTTTAAAAGAGACTGTGACGTCTGAGTTTGTTTCGGCCTTTCTTCTCAGGCTAGTCAGATAGGAAACGCCGACCTCATCTAGTTTTAAAATATGATTGACGTGTAAAAGTGTTTGTACAAACCTACTTACAAAATAAAATCATTTATCATTTAACCTTTGGAACATATGCAATGTTTTAATTATGTTGTTGGAGTGATGTTTTTTGGCCGATTCCTAATGTATCTTTACCAATAATGAAGCAAAACCTCATAGCTTTGAATAGTAGACTCTCCTATATGGAAGTAACTATCACGGGTAAAATTAGCTTACGAATCTATATGCCCAGTTTGGCAATAAAAAATGCTACCATTGGTAAGCAAAATTATTAATTTTTGTTTATAGGAACCGAGCATTAATCTATCTGTGAGTTGTGATGCTTCAGACTGACTCAGCTGAAGTAACTTTCAAACTAAGCTTTTCTTTTTATTATTAAATAATAAAAAGAAAAGCTTAGTTTGAAAGTTATACAGTCGCCTCACAACCCTTTCAAAAACAGCTCAGTGAGAGAGATCAATTAATTCTTATTTTAACTCTCAATCACATAATAAAATCTAAATTATTATAAAAGGTTCTTATCCTGCACAATTTATTACGTGTCGCAAACGCATCTTTTAACACGGAAGTGTTGCCAAAAAAATTGTTCTTTTAGGTGCGTTTCGTGGTACCCCATCAATTTCACGAAGCTACCCGATTTTTCTGCGAGCGTTGATTGAATCATGCAAATTAGTTTTAACACGTTTTTATAATATGTGGAGGATTTTGCGATGTTATCTTTTAGTGAAGAAATGAGTATAAAAGTTGAGAGTTTGGAAGTAGCGACTGTGCCAGACAAACTAAGGAGTAGTCGATTGTGGTGGTCCATGTGATGCAGAGGAAAGAAAAGTGTTAAGTAAGAATATGAATGGCTATAAGTGATTAAATGATTTGGTATGATAGAAGAAAATAGGCAGACCAAAGAAAAGAAGGATGGACAACAAACTAGGCTGAGACACAACACTTTTCGAACGTCAAAATCACTTAACACAGTTCCCCAAAACGCCCGCCCTTCACTTATCACTCGCCTTATATGGAACAAATCAAATCAAAAGTCATTTATTCAAATTAGGCTGCGAATCAACACTTTTCGAACTTCAAAATTACAAAAGACAGTCCCCAAAAACGCCCGCCCTTCACCACTTCCTAGTGCTATGGCTACGATGAAACGATGATATGGTGATGATGGTGATAGATAATGACATTTCACAAATAAATTGGTTGGAGGGCAAGAATATGATGATCTTCAAGGGAATTTTAATAACTAGAAGAAATTATACTCTGCTCCAAGTAACTTGGGAAAGTCGTATCAAAGTGCCAAAAGTTAAGGAATTAAGAGCAAAGTTTGGTGGTTGCACTCTAATGGTCGATTTACCCGAGTTAATACGCCTTTGAAACTGTTCATATAGGTACGTCGTATCTACGAGAAGTGTTCAATTATTATAGCTGTTTTAAAGTTAGGTTCCATTCTAGAGAAGAGCAAACTGCGGAGTAATTGCTTAACACACTGACAGTAGCAATGGCTTTCATGTTGACAGTTCAACATCATTCATTGCGTTATTTACATTGTTGAGCAGACAAATTTTTCGAACATATGAAGCAATGTATTAGCAATATCCTTCAAAATGATACAGACTGTGATTTATAGCGTGTTTTTACTTAAACTCAGGGTTAAACACCTCCATTTTTTTCGATATAGGTATAACGACAGCTTTGGAGAAGGAGGAATTTATTCTTCAAAATGGCTTTGTCGTGCACTATAAACAATTCCAGCTTCGTCCATCAGCCATCATTTTGCGTATTTATCATATTTTCCATCAAACTGTCACCATGACGTAAGAGACCGTTAACAGCTGCCTCTAGCTACAGCTAGTGCGGGCACATCGATAAGATCTTGTTGGTCGATTGTTGATCCGATTATATCGATATTAATTGTTGTTAAATATGTCGAGATAAAAATGCTAGCCAGCGTCTACTTCGTGATCGATAAGATTTAATCGATTATTGTTTCTTATGTATCGATATTAATTGTTGTTAAAATGTCAAAACAAAATGCGAGAATAATTCGAAGCTTGTTGATTAACGACGATAATTTAGATAAAATTGATCGGTTTAAAGATTATATCGTAGATGTGAGATAGTTGGAGAATGTTCTAGTAATTTATTTAGTTAATTGACTTAATTAAAAGTAGGTAATTGTGAATTTCTCTTTCTTTGAATAATAATGTCAGTAATGTCTACACATAATTTCTGAATTAGGTCATCATTTGCTTAGCCTTTTCCCAATTATGTTGGGATCGGATTCCAGTATGACAGGATGCAGTTGAATATTTTACATGAAGTGACTGCCTATCTGACCTCCACAACTCAGTTACAGGGTAATACGATACCCTTTGGAAGAAGATCCACGAATGCCAGCCGAGACCAACTGTTTAACGTGCTTTCCGAGGCAAGGAAGGGTCTTAAAAAAAAGAAAAGTTTATTGCAGAAACTTGTACAACTTTTACAGTAAATCTTACA
This sequence comes from Apamea anceps, assembly GCA_951799955.1. Taxonomy (NCBI): domain Eukaryota; kingdom Metazoa; phylum Arthropoda; class Insecta; order Lepidoptera; family Noctuidae; genus Apamea; species Apamea anceps. Next base: position 18,822,660 of record OX637510.1, read on the forward strand.
TAGGGACCTCCTTTTAAGTAAAAGTCTCTCAACCCCTCCTCTTCCTTCTCCTTTTAAGTAGTAGTCTGTGTCTTGGTCACCCATCCACCGACCAACTGCGGCAAGCGTAGCGTTACCTAATCGATCGACCCGTGCGGCTGTTGTTACTTAGCCACAAGCCCCTCTGAAATAGGTAGGCATACAAATTATTCGTTGGTTATTACCGACTAGTACAATTACCGTATATTATATTATCTACATTCTTCGACCGGACAAAAGTATTGCCCACTCTGTCATAGTAAAAACTTTACTACATTTGTCGTTAAATGTAATTGCGTCATTATGACCCCATCTTCCCTAATACGGACAAGAATAAGAAATAATGCGAAAAACTACAGTTATTGGTAATTACTATTCTTCACTCATTGACGTCTCAAAGAACAAATAATTTTTACTCTTAAATCGATTCTAATAATAATAATATCGGTTAAAGAATCGATTCTATCTGCATATGTATGCACTATTGGATGGGCGAGTGTTGAAATATGTGTATATGTTGGATTAATCTATAGTTAGCTTTGTAAGTGTTGAAGGCATTTTTATTGTAAACGATTATCGTTTCTGTGTGGACTTTGACGGGATGATTGCATTTTTTCATTCATTTTTGACATTTAATTTGGAGAATGTTCGCTCTTTTATTGTTCATGTCCTGTTAGACGACTTTGATCCTTACTTTCATTATTCGAAGGGTATTTTTTGTTGCGTGGTAGGTTTTGGCTGGCGTCGGCCGAAAGAGCTTTCATCAATACGTTAATCGCACTTTTTTGTATTGGAAAGTTATTGATTATTATCGATAATTTTCGCTTATGGGTTCCATCACGTGATATTGTCACGAGATGCTGTAGAATACGGCTTTTTCTTCAACGTCTTATTTTACTACTCTGTAAGGACCGAAGAGTTTTTGTCGAGCTTATTGTTCTGAAGACTATATAAGAGGTAATCAAAATAATGACAATGATAAAACATGATTTCGTTATCGTTATTAATATTACTAAAAAACATGCAGTGGGATTCAGAATGACTCCATTAGATCGTGAAGATATACATACAAAGTCAAACCAATAAAATCTGATTGAGGTTCATTTAGTTCAACCATGTAAGGTTGTGTCACCTTGGGGCCCGATAGGGTCGAAGCCTGCCAGGGTAGCGGGATCGTCCGAAAGGGTTACCGCTGCCCTGGAACATAAAGGGCTAAGGAAGGAACACGGGTGGGTTTTAGTCAGTAAGAGTCTGACACTCCCTCCGCTCCACCCAGAGCGGGAGGGGTCATTTGATGATTTCCCATCCTGAAAAAAAAAAAAAAAAAGATTGTGTCACCTTAAAGAAACGTGGAAAATACTTCCTATACGTCATCATCATCATCATCATCATTGGAAGCCTAGTTCCATCCACTCCTGAGTATAGGCCTCCTCCCTTTTTTGCCATGCTTTCCTGGTCTGAGCGAGTGCCATCCAGATCTTCCCTGCTATCTTCTGTAGGTCGTCCACCCACCTATGCAATACCTATATACAGTGCAACCTCGATATAACAAATCGGAAGGGAACAAGTAAATATTCGTTATATCAAGTAATTCGTTAAACACAGGTTTGTTATATTGAGGTTAGGTTGGTCTAAAATTTGTTATAAAGAGGTTAAAACCTGTCGCGACTGAATCACATGCTATTGGGAACGTTATGTAAAGGTTTTGGGTTGACAAAATTCGTTAATTAGAGGTTTGCACTTTTTTTTTGTAGTGGAAAATTGGTTATAAAGGGGTTGTTCGCAAAAAATCTTCGCAATGTAAAGATATATTGACTACTTTGACTCTTATGGACAATTCAAGGGGATTACGAAGAATTCGTTACATCGAGGAATTCATTATATTGAAGTACGTTATATTAAGGTTGCACTGTAGTAATACTTACAAATATGTTTTATCTGAATAAAAAAAAAAAACTATAGAGCGACCTGAGTCGCCTATATTTCGTCGTCGTCAAGTCGTCTATATATTTTTTTTTAGTGATATAAACTAGTGCTTGACTGCGATCCCGCCTGATGGAAAGCAGTGATGCAATCGTTGATGGTAAATCGCACTAATTTATTATACAGCTTCATGAACGACTTAAGTAAACCAGCTCATTATTCCTCAGCTTCTCAATACCGAGGACCATGGTAGACAGGAACCACTGCCAGAGGACACTAACATAATAACTTCGCTATACTATAATTTTAGGATGCTTGCATAAAGATACAGGTCTCCGGTTCCGATTTGTCGGTACGGGTCGGTATTGACAGAGTACAGATCAACCCACGATTGCCCGGTACGAAAAAATATAGTCTGTTCCGACAAGTTTCAACCTGTTTCTTTATACAGAAAGAATGGGGCTATTTTACCCGCACCGATCCGATCCGACTCGAGACTCTCGAAGACAGGCGCAACGCGACTCCGGTAGAACAATTTTTATGAAGTTTTCATAGAAATTGTCTCTACCAGAGTCGCGTCGCGCCTGTCTCCCTTTGTCTGTACTGGGAACCTGTATCTTTTTGCAAGCAGCGTTATAAAACACATAGTCAGAACTATCAACACACAAATTGACATTGACCCAATTCAACCTTGTATTCAGAATCAGATGTTATGCCACGTGGAAAATACCAAAAAAACATACATAGATATAATGCTCACCGACCTTTGTAACCGTGTAGGTATAGTCTGGCATATAACGCAATTTATAATGAATATTATAGAATGTATCGGTCGTCATGTCGCGGATTTGGCGTAGGCGATACACTTAATTGACTGTTCATTTAGTTTGGTGGAAGCTATGAGAGGAGGCGATATGGGTTAGAGGTTGGTGGTGATGTAATTTCTAAGACAATCATTGGGATTGGTTGCAAAAGATGCACCTAGAGTCGGACGGTATGTCTTCACTCTTCCTCTTTCGTCTTCAAAGATTTATTAGTCCGACATGAGTCTCTATGACCGTGGCGAAAAAGAGCTCATACAGGAAATTAACTGTTTGGCAGATTTTTGTCATCTTCTGTCACAAGCAGCGCCGCCATCCACATTCATTTACGGCCAAACCCAATAACCTATTTTCAGTTAAATACAGATTGCTACTGATGGTAGCCAGTATAATCATAACTGCCAGTATAATATAATCATACAGATCGCTACTGATATAGATTATTGGGACGTTAAAACCAGAGATAGATAGGTTTCTACCTCCAGTATGCCAAAACTGGCGATAGATAGGTAATTGGGTTCGGCCATAAGTTCACAGTCTTGTCGGACTGGAAGTGTTACTGACTCGGCATAGAGCAACATTTTTTAAGGCAAGCTCAATAGCATGCGCAATGGCGATACACGCATGCGTCAGAGGGAAGCACAGTATGAAGTTGAAAATGCAGTAAAGCCTAAATAGCTAGTGCAATATCTGTATAATATAATGTTTATAGGAAGCCTGACTCGGGGCTGATATGCTATTGAATTTGATATTTATTGCTAAGGAATTTGATATTATTCACGTGCTGCAGCTTTTAAATTGTTTTTCTTTTAATTTCTAATAATAGTTATCAATCATCTAGTATTCACATATATCCCTATCCGTAGCATTATTGAGAGAGCGCATATCTATTACTGTTTCTTTCATTATTATCGCAATCTCTCCTAACTTGGGCCACTCAATCCTTGATGCCGCCTGCTCGCTGTGGGCGACACAAAAAGGTGCCGCGCTACAAATATTGTTGTTCTAACAATTTCGCTAACACGCCATATACACAGCTTTGGACATTTGTCATATACATAATTAATACAACAATAAATAATGATTAACTTATGGTAGCTTCGACTTTTGCGTACTTTTTGATACATTTCACCGTTAAGTTTCTGAAAAGGGTATTTGTGTCGATTTGAGTCATGCTTACATCACTAGCTTTTGCACACGGCGGCTTTTGAACGTTAACCCTCTTTTCACAACGTAAACATGCTACCACGACAATAAAAGATTCATTCACTCGTTAGAAAAGCTTGTATGGCCATACTGAGGTGGTTTTGGCCATAATATTGTGTAAAAAAGTGAGAAGAGGCGCAATTCATTTGTGAGGTTATTAACTTTATTTTCTCGACGTTTTGTTTATTTATTACGCGCTTCCAGTTTCCAGTTAGGTGCTGTATCCAGGTGCTCAACTATAATAGACGCACCTTTTAAAATCTTGTCGAATAGGCTTCGTCCATTAATTAAACTATTTAAAGAATAATACTTAGTCTTCCCTTTTTAACTCTTAAGTTATAAAGGAAACACTAAGCAGTTCCTAGGGCAGTATGTCTGTGCATTGACTTGTGGAGAAGGTAGGTATAGAAATTGTAAAAAAACATTTTTTTTTTAAATTAAAGGAAGGGATGAATTCAGGGATTCGTATTATGACAGAAATAATTATTCACCATAATTTATCACCAGCACTTTATCTCTTTTTTTGTCTATTTATTTCATATTTTTAAGGAAATTTTTTGTAGTTGACTTCAATTTGAAGAGTTCAATTTAATAAACTAAGAAAGTAGCGTACTTAATTTTCATAAGTTGCTTGTGGCTGTCAGTAGGCCAATTACTGAATCGACACTATTTATCGAAACACGCTGACTATAGGATTGCACCGCGTCCTTCTAAATGGGGAAGAGTAAGGAAATGTGAAGTGACGATGAGTTTTGCTAGACGGCAGTATTATCCACCTGGTGTCAGTGCTTCTTCGACATGAGGCTGCTCTTCACTACCTAACCTCATCCTCACTGCGTCTACGACAACTTTAGTGCAGTTAAAGTTGGCGCTACATATTTGCATATACAGCAAAAAATTGTCGATATTTTTCCACTTCAGCTGTGATGTCGCATTATGATTTAAAATAAAAAAATAATCAGGTACTCGTAAGAGATTACTAGATTATTTTTTATGATAAGTGAAAGGTGTAATTAGTCAATAAAAATGTTATAGCACTTCAAAGATTTGGATCACTAGAATTTTAAATCATAATGTGGTGTGTCACATTTGAACTTTGGAGGCCACTGTATAATATTATCTACTTTTGAGGTAATTGTCGTTCCGTCCGTTTCCATGTGAGGTTTGCTAACTACTGACATCCACATCAATTTCAGTCTTTGCGATAGAATTACCATAGATGAGTTTGAAATACTCTCATGTCTTACAATGTAAGGAAGAACGATCAACGTTAACTAAAGCGCACTCTAGTCCATTAACATAAAACAGATCAATTGCGGGCCCTTCCCTTCCCCATAATTCTACAAAATCCATATTTATCCAGCACAATCAAATTATTTATGATCCTTCATCAGGTTTTCGCCGAAATGCTCTGAATCTCTGAATATAATCTTATCTTCGATCGGCCATCTTTGCCATCACCCGTCCGTCACCAATAAACATGTCATGCCGTTGACGTATCGGGATAAAGTGAGCAATGGACACAATAGCATAATTTGACGGGGAATCAAAATATGAGCGGTTGTGGAGCAGGGCGGTGCACACACTGTGGGGTTTTGAATGGAGTTTCATAGGAAGATGTTGCTGAAAGGAACAAATTACTCAATCGTATATTAATGTCATGAAAACTCAATACAGGATTGGCCCTGAATACAGGTTACAAACACAACTACTAAGTACCTCGTTTCGAAGATATTTTGTTGTCGTCCTGAATCATATCCAGAGGTTAACAGTTTTTAATTAGAGTTGGTTAACCTTTAACCAACTCTAATTAAAAACTGTTAACCTGTTATCACTTAGCTCCAATTCACGTAACTGCTTAGCTCCTAAGCAGTTTCAGTTTTCGGCAAAGTATTCATCAAAGTTTTCTGTACAATATTTTAGAAATAACACTGTACAGTTAAAAATATTATGAATGATGAATTTACACCAAACTAGATGTGTGGTCTGTCCTTTTGTCAAATAGCATACTAATTGTAAAACAAATAAGTAAGTGTACAAATTGTTAACCAGATGAAATGTTTTTAATTCACTTGCGTTTAATAACTAGCCTGAAGATTGTATAACGAGATAAAAACACAGCAATACTTATTTGTAGTACAAATGACCGTATTGTTTGGAAATAAAAGCAAAAAAACATGTACTTCATACTTTATTGTTATGACCGCTCTCATTAGCGCAGGTTTGCAAACATTTTAACTGCCTATTAAAAAGCTTATGACCGCTGATTCGATCTTTATGCATTTTATCTTTGATTAATGATAAAGCCTATGTTTAAGTGGCATTGTGAGTTATTTAGGGTCCTGGCCAGCTGGTGCTGCTGGTAGAAAAATACACCTTTGGCCTTGGACATTTTTCCATTGCTAACTACGATGTCCAAAAATGAAGGTAACTTAGATCTGTACATAAATCACTGCAACTTCTCCTATAATTGTCTAGGACTCAAATCGGCTGTAAAAACGACATTAGATCTTACACTGACAGGAAGTAAAAAAAACAACCTCGTCCATTCTAAAAATATCGTTCGTTATAGTAGAATTTCTTTGAGAAGATATAGACAGTTACCACGTAAAACCTTCCTTTAATGTGCTGGACAAAGTAATTAAAATCATCGAAGTAGGCTATAAAGTTGGCAAGGTGATCGATTCTTCGAACTCATCTAAGCTTTTTAGAAAGAAAAGTCGATAATGTCGTTCTATAACTCTTAATAACTGGTATATTAAGAAGTAACTCGGATCACCTATTGGGACGGACCTTCATTTATAGAAAATCCCATCTGAAAGATGATTTTGATTGCCGAATCAAAATCCGCTGGGTGCGAGAAGCACAGAACTGGTCAAAGTGGCGGTGCTTGGACGCCTATGTCCAGCAGTCGACGTCTTTTGCCTGAAATGATGATAATGATGAATGAAAGTCAAGCAATTATTCCTATACGTAGTAAGAAAAGCTTAATTCAATTCAATTCAATTCAATTTATTTATTGCAGATGATAAAAATCCATAATATTACATAAAAACAATATAAAACATAAAGAAGAATATAAATTGAAAAATAGAAATTTAAAAAATACAAAAATCAAAACATTATAAAAATTAATCATGAATGTCTAAACATGTATAAAAGAATAATTCAAGCCAAATAATAATAATAATAATCAAATATAATTTAAACAAGATAAATAGTCAACACATATAAAATATTCATAGTACCTATTATAAGTATGAGGGGCCGCTAGCGTGCAGTCGCATCCACCTCATCAGCATTGGTGAGTCCCACCTCTGGGACAATGCGTTAAGAATACCATTCGGGCTGCCACGCACACGCCTCAACAGCGAGGCGCACCTTTTTCTGATTATAGCGAAAAAATCATCAGTTTGCGCCTCAGCAAACATAGCGGAAGCACTACAAAAACGTGGCAGCCCCAACAATATCCTAAACGCATTGTTATACTGGACACGCAGAGCACTGTACCCCCGCAATGTAAAATTAGTCCATAGGCTGCACGTGTAGAAGGTCTGACAGTATGCCTTGAATAATGTTATCTTTACTTGAGTAGTGCAACGTGCAAACCTACGAGCCAACATATTACACCGGATGGACAGCGCCCTGCGCTCCCTCTCGATGTCCTCATTGTCACACAGGTCTTCGGTCACCCAGTGACCCAGATACTTAAAGGCACTCACCTTTTTTAAACGCAAGCCGCATAGAGTTACATGAGGAACATGGGAGTAGCCTTTGCTTCCTGACTTGAACAACATGAACTCACTCTTATTCGCGTTGTATCTGAGCCCATGGGCTTCCGCGTACGATTGGCAGATGCACACCAATTTCCGTAACGCTGCTATCGATGGGCTCAGTAACACCATATCGTCCGCGTAACTTATGTTGTTAACACTTACTCCGTCTATAGAGCAACCAATACCAGTGTCACTGGCTTAATAAGGTAAGCCAGTTTCTTAACTGCAGAAACGTCTTGAATTACAAAATCCGAAATATTTCCAATCGATTTGATCGCAACTCGATGTATGCCAGCATTGCGATAATACGATTTTATAACATCATTAGAACTGCGTTAACATTTAAGGAATTGTAATTGCCGCTCATTATTACTTAATAAAATGTAACTGTGTGGATGCAGCACACCGGGCCCATGTAATAAAGATCTAAGGAACCTCCCATGAGCTGATCCGGCCAAGATAACACTCTTCAGATCATCACTACAGATAAGCGCAAAGATTTGAAAGTATAAAATGTTTGGACAGCTCTCGTATAAAATCTTTCACGTTCGTAGACGCACGAATATGACGTCATTACACACCAATCAGAAATCAACCTTCACTAATGATTATAAGGTTCCTTTTTGACTGTTATGTCATCATACGCCGAGTAATGCCCTTAACTGAAGAACAATGAGAAATACATCTTAAATCTTCAGTTGGAAAGAAGAGATTCCTGTGGGATATCTTTATCTGGCCACATCGCTTGACTTTCGCACGATTGATCGATAGTATTTTTTGCGGTCGCCTTTATTTATAAAACAATCGAACGTTCGATAAATGCTCGCCCCTACCAGTGGTAATGGTTCCACGAAAGAAAATTACAAAAGGTAAAAAGATAACGTGCTAAATACTTGGTCGTAAACGATCTCTGGTGTCCTCAACCTGCCATGTGTGGGTATAAGACAGTAAATAGCCAATAGTTTTCCAGGAACTCAGCTGTGCTAGTCCATAAAATAATTTGTAATAACTCAAACTCAAACTCAAATCATTTAATTCAACTAAACCAATTACAGGTACTTTTGAATTGTCAAAGGGTCGGTCAGTCAGAAAGATGAAGCTAGTTGCCCATTCCAAAGCGTAGGTACCTATGGAGAAGAACGGGCAAGAAACTCCATGGACACTCTTTTAAATCATAAAATTGTTACAAAATATTTTATTACATCATTCGTGTTGAAATTAACCATGTGAGAACGATGTAGAAATACGTGCAAGTTAAAAGCGTCCGTTATAAAAAAACAAAAACAATTCAGAAATTAAAAATTAAAATAAGCCGAGGCAGCTAAGAGATGACCAGTCCCTACTGGCGGCGCCCGTTCACGAACATGACGTATGGATCAGCACCATTCAGCTCAACCATTTTGGAGGGAACTTAATGATCCAACACACACGCCACCACCAGCGAGACATTTTAGTGAGCATGACATACTCACAGCTGCCAGGGCACATTCAAGTCAATGAAAGTCGTACCCAGTAAATGGTAGCTTTATAGAAAGTACATAGTGCTCACACGTGTGCTATGCAATTATACAATTCTAAGCAATTGAGTTTATACAATGCAAAGATAGTTTTTCTTTTCCAATGTTCAGCAGCTCCAACATTGTTTCCGAATGCTAATTAGTTTATGCGCCTCTGTGGAGCAGGACCAGCATTGAGCCAAGCATTTTTGTCAGCGATGTAATCTCCTAACTTATAGTATGCTTGGCTACATAGTGTGCGTTTAATACAAGATTTAAATTTCGTTTCATTCAGTTGGAGTATGTGGGGAGGAATTTTATTGTAACATTTTAAACAGTACCCCATGAAGGATGAGTCTACTTTAGCCAGTCTGAAACCTGTTTGAACTAATTGGTCCCTATTTCTAGTCCTATAGTTGTGTCTTTCACCTCTTTTATTGAAAAGATTTAAATTTTTTCTTACGTACATGATGTAATTCGTAATTTCACTTAGATTCACTCTTTCATGTAACCTAAGCATTTAGGGATCCTGTGCGGCGTTTATGTAGTTTGTCTCATCGCTCTCTTCCAAACAGCTGGTCTATTCTGACATTTCATTAAACTTAGATGAAGTGAGCTTAAATAGAGCTGCCATTCCGCGTGATGCTAAAATATTTACAGTATTGACAGTTGCTGTGGTTGTTAACGGGGCAAATCAAATTTTAATAATAATAGGCAACCATCTATTAAAACAATTCTTATGTAAAGGAAGATTAAGCAGTTAAAATGATTACAATTGAATGATCTGGAAAACAAGATCTCATTAAATCTCTTTTCGTAGTAGGTACTAACTGGTCCAATCTAATCAAAAATCATTTGCTCATTTAATACGATACTTCATCGAGAACCAACAGTAGTTCACATCGAGGGTGCGTTCCCAGTTCAGTAAGGTCGCAAGGAATCCGCTTGCTTGTCGTAGGTAATTGTTATTTCATTATAGAAGTATTCACTCAGGTCGTAACGCAGGTATTTGGGCCCAGTTTTTGGCTCGTAACGAAATTACCGATAATCGGACCAATCGATCCGTGATCGATGTTGTATTGTATCGATTTTTGTGTACTATGCGCAGGACCGGTTGTTAATTTTGAGGGGACAGCTGATTGTAGTACGGAATATATTTGAAGGAAGAAATTGTTTTTGTCGGAATTGAACAAAAACTGTCAGGTGCGCGTTTCTTTTTTGTAGTTTTACAAGAAAGCATTGCTGTGGATTTCGTAAGCGATGAGTCATAACTTGGAACATTATATGTATTAAACTGATACTGTATCCAATGTATGTATTTTAGTATCGTGATGCCCAGTAACTGTGCTGTGGTGGTCAGATAGGTAGTCGCTCCATGTAAAATACTGGTATCCAGCTACATCCGATTAGACTAGAAGCCGACCCCAACATAGTTGGAAAACAGGATAGGCAGATGATGATGTATGTATTCTTAATAGGTACCTGGTAGATACTCTATTCCGCTTCCTTGTCAGTTCAATTTCCTTCATTCGCAAATTCTTTGAGATATTATCCATCGTTACCATTTTACATTTTTCAATTGCGACCCGATTTATTCAAATGGAATTACTGAATTGCTAAGTTTCCAGTTCAGTAGGAATTTACTGAAAGCTTTCAAGAAAATTGTCTTTTTAAAATCTCTATGAAATTGAAGAAGTTTCTATGAGATATTGTTATTGGTTTTCCGTTGCCGCTTTTCTTGTATTTTTCTGAAATGGAAGTATCCTCGTCCTAATGATGATAAATAAAAGGAGTGTAGGAAAGCTGGCTTGGGGTTCCATTTTTATATAGAACTTGATTTTCAAGCCGACCATCGAAGGACGATCGTGCTAAGAAAGAAAATAAGTTTATATAAAAAATAAAAAAAAAATAAGAAAGGGTTAGGGGAAAAATGATAAGCTGTAATAATGACGTAGAGCTGAGGGCTCTATTTCACTGGGACACCAGTGGCGGCCAGCGGCAACCATTGTCGCACTGCCAAAAATGTATAGTTGGTTGCGCAACCGATCGGACGCCTGGTGAGATACCCACCATAAAGCTGTGTATGTTTTACTGGCAGAGCAACCATGGTGTCCCAGTGAGATATTAGCCTTAATGGCGAATCGTTTTATTTTAACGTGATAACTCAATTTGCTTATTGACTGGAGACAGGTATGCTAAGTTGGTGATAAGCGATGACCTTTACATTTACGTGGTTAAAGTGCATTAGCAAGAAAGTACAAACGTACGACGACATATCAAGCTATACATTTCCAGTTTAAGCTAACTTCTCATTGTACGAAAAGCTTTTATGTATAATGCGAGGTCAGATAAAACTGGAAGTGTGTAGCTTGATATGTCGTCGTGTGTATCTAAATGAAAATGACCAGTACTGGATATGAAGTCAGATAGGTCAGCACCACATCTGAAAGTTGACCCTAACGCCAATATTTAGAAATAAAGACTATCGATCAAACTGTTTGCTTCCAGTCTTGCTGCAACTGTCATTGGTTGGCAAAACGATGGCTATTTCTCTAAGTTGATCGATTGAGCGGTACCTTCCTACTATGGAAGACTTGTAGTCGTCGACCAAAAATTGATGCAGATCTTGCTTGAGAACTTAAAGAAAAATATTTTTATAGGTAACTACTACGGAACATCTTCAGATAGCAAAGAGCTGGCCGCTTCGTAATGTCTTATGGGCGCAAAAAGCTACTGCAAGAAGCCACAACTAATTTGAAATATGACTTATTAAAATAACCGATAACAATATGTTACTGCCTCATCATGTAATCCATAACATAATTTGAACATCGGCCGTAATTTGCAACCATCGACAATTTTTTTCGCGTCCCTTTCTTTCTATCGTCGTAGAACTTAGTACGCGGGCAACGTCATTCAATCATTCAGCCAATAAATATTTCGCCTCATGTTTTCATAATAAACACACATTTCACTGTAATGTAACATTATGACATGGCGTAGTAATAAAAAGTTTAAACGATGTTCGTTGACTACTGAAGATACGGAATTGATGCGAACGCTATTCGTCTTACCGTTTGATGAAAGGGCTGGTCTCACATTTCTTGGTTTGCCGGTGAAAAACGGAGCTATAAAAAATTTCCATGATTTTTTCTTTTGTTTGAACATCGTGACGAAACCGGCGTGTCCTAGAACCGAAAATTCGAAGAAATGTGACATCTACCAACCCGCACTGGGCCTGCGTGGTGGTACGGCCACTCTCTTTCACCGAGAGGAAGCCTGTGTCCCAGCAGTGGGAACATTATAGGCTGATTTAAGTTTTACTTACTGGTAGTGATTACGTGCAAGAAATTCGTGCGGTTATTGCATTCGGGCACAATGCATAGTGACTGGTGATGAAAAATCAGTAAAGTCTGAAATATCGTAGTAATCGTCAGTGCCTCGTGCTAAAAGCCATGTGACATCTACCAACCCGCACTGGGCCCCGGTGGCCCACTCCCTCTCAGTGAGAGCCCTGTATCCCAGCAGTGGGAACGCTATGGGAGATCATGCAGTGCCTCGTGTGGCAATAATTGTACCTGTAGTGATTTAAAATTAAAATGACTTTGCAATAAGTAGCCTAACTGGTCCGGTGTGTAAGGAAAGTAGGAAACTAAGTCATAAACCCGTCAAAACCCTCATCAAATTGACATCGGAAAAGTCGATACTTTTCGTATCTCAAAACTCAGAAGCTTTCTTGTGGGGGACATCCCTACAGGACAGATTAATTTGTCAATGACACGAGCTTATTATGTAACTGGTTGTCAGTGAAACAACTGACAACGCGACTGTCAGGGCACAAAGACAATCGCGATTTTGTCAGCAATCGTAAAAACATCAGGTTTGGTAAGTGGGTAGTTAGTACTAAGATGTTGTGATGGCCATGTTTCGTATTGTTGATTTCATGTCCATCTTGAAGGAGAGGGATCGCTTAGAATTCTGATGAGTCCTTTTAATGTTAATTAATCAATGACAAAATCAATAATCATACGGGGTAGTACAATCTGGCTATGAGGTAGCTCAATTTCATATTTCAACACTGAAATGGAAATAAATACCGTTATGAAATTAGGATTGATAACAGAAAGTAACGGTTAGGACTTCTACTCCTTCAAATCAAATCAAATCAAAAGTCATTTATTCAAATTAGGCTAAGAATCAGCACTTTTCGAACGTCAAAATTACAAAAGACAGTCTCCCAAAAACGCCCACCCTTCACCACTTCGTAGTGCTATCGCTGGGAAAAAGAAGTGGCGCAACAAACTCCCCAGCAGCACATCTGTCTGTTTAGTTAGAATATAGTTGCATGTATACAATACTAGGAACCTATGTTCAGTAAATAACATTACAAGAAACTTAAATTATTTGCCATATGTCAGCTAGCCACGCCAATATACCAACAAATATAATAGAAACTATACGTACTCAAGCTAAAAAATAATAAATAAAAATAAAAACTTACTACCTAAATAAAAGCCTCCAGGCATAAAGGGCGTGACAGCTTACATATTTATGCATTGCTGGGTTCGTCACATAGCTGTCACTTGCAGTCACAGATGATGAACTAGGACCATCAATGTGAAATAAATAAATGAGTTAATACTAATAACAGTAACCTGTCAGTACCTAAACTAATTCTGGAGAAAGAACATGAACATTGTCTTGAGTTAATTAGGGCGACCAACTATTCTTATCGCGTAAGTAGTCGTTGATGGAATAGTAAGCCTTTGAACAAAGGTTGGATTTTACTTGAGCTTTAAACGCATTAAAAGGCAAGTCTAGCAAAGAAGAGGGTATCTTGTTATAAAAGGTACAAGCCCAACAAATGAGTTATGAACCTTATGAAGCCGGTGAAAGGGGGCATGTAGTTTGTCCTTATTTCTAGTGTTAACACTGTGAATATCACTGTTTTTAGTGTACAAGTGCAAATTTTGCCTAATATATAGGATGTTGGCGAAGATGAATTGTGATGCAATGATTCGTGCAAAGATTCGTTTCACAGAAAAAAATAAAAAATAAATAAAATAAAAATCATTTATTTGGAACAAAAACAAGTACAGTAAGTGGACAGATATGAAACGATGATAGCTGCAAAAGTTAAAAACTGTGGCGCAGCTACCAACGCCCGACTCCAAGTGAGAGGTTAAACTGTTCCAGACTAGTACATAACAAGTGTTATTAAACAAAAACAGGTAAAAAACGATAAAAAACAGAAGTCCTACTATAATGTGTTCCAAAAGTGTATAATGAATGTGAAAACAACCCCTGTTTAGGTTACATTCTTACGCAATCACGCGTTGAAGGGAATACAACACATTTATCTGTATTTAGAAGGTTTCAACTTCATATCTCACCACTTTTTCCAACAATTATTGTTTGAAACATTACTAAATTATTATTGAAATATCACCAAAAAACACTACAAATTGGCATCTACGTTTTCTGATCCATTTGTTTACATTTTCATCGGATACTTTTGGAACAGATCGTACACCATACTCCTCAGTAGCTAAACTGTATGTTGTTAGACATTAACTCAATCAGTTTCCACCTATTCGTCAGTGCCAGTACTTACCAGCAAAAATTAATATACGAAATGCGACAACTGTCATTAGAGCAGCACAACTAGTTTCCCTAATGACGTCATTTGTCACTTGTTTCAATTCCGTCATTGCGGCCCTGTATGATGTATAAGCGTCATACAACTCATACGTAATTAAGAGAAATGCGAATTCAAATCATTTTTAGGTCGTCACATTTGAGGGGTATTTGCACATTTTAATCTTCACTTTTCTTAGGATATTGCAACGAAAACATTTTGTAGCGATAATGGCGGGGCATTAGGACCATATTCGATTTTCGTTAATCGATAACCGTTTGATCTCTTACTGACTTTCAGCATACTTACAAATTTTCTTCGTGTCTGAACTTGCTGACTGCCCACACAACAAAAAACTCTAAACTCGCGGGAAGATTCGGTTTAGCCTATTCTAGCCGCATTCCTCGCTGCGAATAGCATATTAAGAAAAATACATCCTTTCATTAACAGAACTAATTATAATAGGACTTCGTTCCACCACTAAAGTGCCTAACTCATTTAAACCGAACGGCATTCCAAATATATTATAGATACCCTCATTTCATTAATAAATTATGTTAATTGAATATTATTAAATAATAACACGCTCGATAAAGACAAAACGCCAAAAGCAATTAACTGGGACTTAACAAAAGTGTTAATAACATAGGCTTTTTGCAGCGGCGTCGCTCGCTTATTAAAAATAAAGCTAATTTTACGCGAATTATAAAGCGCTTGAATGTGATCCAGCGTTTCGCTACATATCAATTACTTGGAAGTTAGCATAAAATGCGTATTAGTTATTGTGGCAAGCATAAAACCTAGTTTTACTTTGATGACCACACTTTTTCTTGAAATTATAGAGGTGAATACAAATTTTGAATAATTCAGAAAAAATATAACCTTTTAAGCTACATTCTCTCATTTCTTTTTACATGGGTTAATGGTCAAGGTGTTTTGAACCCACAAGCTGTTTTAGTAAAAAGCGTGTCGCTGTTTACTGTTCATAATTCCGATACTAGGAGTTGTCTAACATAGAAATCCACTAAATCAAGCCTAGGCAGTCAAGATGGCTAGCCGCTTGTCACCAGCCAGAACGATGGGTCAATTATAAAACCTTTTTAGGTCCCAATGAACGCGCCTTATTGATTGAAACCCCACTTTCCTGCAGAATTTGAACCTACATAAACTGCGTCAGCTGAGCTGGAAAACATATCAAGCATCGATACAATGCCAATAAATCAAGTTATGACTTAGAGTCCAATTTAGCCAAAGAAAGACTAATCCGAGCCGCCGTAACTCAGCTTTCTAGGACTCACTTATTCAATTTACGTTCTACGCCGGACAAGAGTTGGAACAATAAGCGGGAGCTACATGGGCGAGCACTACCGACCATTACGTATTCCGACCACGATCCTATCTCAACCTGAACGCGTAAGCTTACACGAACGAGCCTACCCGACGGACAACTTACAACGATGCTTTGCTTCTTAACCAAGTTAAATCAACTGAGGTTCATGCAGCAATGGTTGGAGCACAACGCGATATTTGATTCCAAATTTTCGCTCAGCGGCCTCCGCGAAAACGCACCAAGCAAACGTCATTGGCTGATAATTGTCGCTCCCCGGCGCGGCGCCCTTATCGCCCTAGATAACCACGCTTCCATCTTATTGTCCATTTGTTAAGATACCACAATGCACTCGGAATATTACTAATTAGGCTCTGTTTATGAGCCTACCGGCCATTGTTGAAAGAATGAGATAGTTATCTGTTTGTTGTCTGCAAATGAGATTTGCGATGCCGCTTTGTCGGTTGGCAAAATTGTATGAGCTTTGTTTCATCTGAAATATTATCTGTAAACCAGTGTGGTGGACATTGTTTTTGTGGCAGTTAGCAGAGGCCGTACATTCAGGTTGTGCTATCTGATGGCTTAAGCTAAAGCTTCGTTATGAGCAGGCGTGGTGCAGTTATGTTTCGAGTTTTTCGGGATGTGACCCTTGCTCCGGGAATTGGTACCGGTATCGTACCTCGGAATGCAATGGAGTGCATTGTTTGTTTCAGTGCTCTGTGTCTGCATAATGTCATTTTGCTTGTCAATGGGTCTGATCGCATGTAGTTCAAAAACTGAAGTATTTTCCATATTTTTAATGAGAATATCGATATTGTATTCACAAACCTTGATGTAGTGTTTTTCGCGCGGTTCTTTTTATTTAATTTCTGACGTATCTTTCTTTTGATGTATTTATTACATCTACACCCTCCACTCCAATTACTTTAACAATATCGGCGGTGAAATGAGCCAATTGGGTTTAAGAATTTATTGCACTTCAGCCGCTATTTCTGCAGAAGATTTACAGCTTAACACTTCGAGTACTTGCAAATAAAAAAGTGCATAAAAATTCAATATACTCGTAATGACTATTGAAATATTCACACGGGGATCGTAAAATTCAATTGTGGGGGTGTGAATGTACAATGAAGTTGAAAACTTTAAAATACGCACCGTTTTATACTTCGGGTGAAATACGGACTTCTGATAATAGCGTTTGTTGGCCCAACTTGTGCAAACGTTTGGTCAAACTTAAGTCGTTTAATGGTAGTCAAGTTCAAAATTTGGTACCTAGTAGTGCTATTAACTGTGGTCATTTGCCGTAGAAGGTAATCACGTTTGTTATTTAATAACTTTATAGCTTGGTTTATCGTCTCATCTTTTATTGAAATTTTCTTTGTCTTTCATTTATGAATTAAACCTGATAAAGTATTAATCCTCGACTTGTTTTCTCTTTCTTCATAATTTATTATCCTTGGCCAACAGGATATTGTATCTCGAAGCGGTAAAAATAAAACCTATTATCTACGCAGTACAAAATCATAAATGTAGAGGCTCCGCAAACATTTGTTCAAATGTCCGAGCTCGAAGGGCTGGCGCAAACAAACCAATATTGGTTTTGTCGAAAAAACACGTCGCTGAATTTTACGTCGCCGTCTTGTCGCTAGATAAAATCGCATTTCGCGTTTATTGCACAATGAATTGTAGCGTTTTATGTTAATAACCAGCGCATGTGGGCCGAGAATGTCGAAATACTGACTAATCTGGCCGTGGGTTGCCAGCGGAAAAAAATGGCAATTTTAAATTATACACGCTACCCACATCGGCCTGTACGATATAAGTTCTTTATTAAACACTCCTAGATTTTTTAATTACTTAATTATTTATTTACCTTAGTCCTGTTCGTCGCCTACAGTTTTCTTAATTTTTTTTGGTCTAAATAATGGTCGTGTTATGTGTGTTGATGTATATTTGCCCATAATTAGCTTCATTTTTGGTGATCACCATTTAACAGTTTTGTAGCTATATCTCATGTGACTGATTAAGATGTTTTTGGACTCCTGAACCATTTGTCAAGAGTACGGTGGTCTTTATATGGGAGCTAACATGATCATCGATAGTTTTGTCTAACATATGAGTATCATCTTTCTTACAACAGTTACTGTCGCTTGTATTATTTAAATTTTTAAATGTGAATAGAACATATCCTTTTAAATCTACGTTGCAGCTATACAGCCTCACAGAGCTTGAGGATTTATTAAAAAAATATCAACAAATCTCTGAGATTGTTTTTAAACTGTTGCGTATTTAAATGTTAACTAGCTTTCATTGAAACTTTATGTTACTTGAACCAATTGACTTCCTACGTTTTTTTAACGGATGTCGTATTTTGAAGTAGCACTTAACTGTTTATCTGCAGTTGTGTAAGCGTCGCTGGGTTGGTCAATGAACGCAGTAGATTTTGCTTAGACTAAGTTGTAAAACCCATGCCGATATCGACACACTTCAACTTTAATTGGTAAAATTACGAACTTTCCACAACTTTGCTCACGAATACAGTAGCGTAATCAGCCTATACCTAATGTACCACTATTATATAATACCACTATTTGGACACAGGCCTCCTCTCTGTGAGCGGGAGTGGGCCATAATCCACCACGCGGGCCCAGTTCGGGTGGACGTCACATGTCTTCGAATCTTTTGGTTCTAGGACATGTCGGTTTCCTCATGATGTTTTCCTTAACCGTTTTGAGAGCAGTGGTGGTGAAATAAAATACACAAAGTAAAGTGCTTGCCTAGGTTTGAATTTACGACCTACAGCGCGTAAGTCGCGGCCGTTACCAATGGACCAACACGGCTTTATACAATAATAATATTAAAAATGAGAAAAACAATGATCGAATTAAAAAGTTTTTATAGGATAGACTTTTGCCTAACCGATTCTTGCGCACCGCTCTAAAATATCGATACATCGAAAGTGATACGCGAATCAGAATCGATTACGGCTATCGAGGTGAAACCACTAGTGTCGAAAGCTTGGCCGCCACCACCCACGTTAACTTCATCCTCTGAATATGATGTTATTTTGTTTCCGAACCAATTGATGAAAGTTGTTTGTCCTGCGAATGGATGTTATTGGTGAGATGTCAATGTTTGATAAGAGAGGATTTTCTGAATTGATCAGGGGGGAGTTCTCGTAAATTTTAAGAACGTTCACAGTCTGATCTCAGTCTCAAACTGTCAAAAATACCTCTAATTTCCCTACATTTTTACAAGCTTTTGGCATTTGTTTGTCGCCGAGATGAGACTGTGACTAGGTTTTGAACGATTTAAATTACGAGAATTGGCCTTCTGGTGACTGAGGGTATGACAAAAATTTACGACGTTATTTGTCTGTATAGATGGGAATGAAATATCCTGAATTCCTGAGGACTTGAAGAAACTGTGAATTAAAGGAAACATTGAAGGAGATTGATGGTGCGGGGTAAATGCGTAACGCACTAACAGTAGCAATGGCTTTCATTTTGACAGTTCAACAACATTCATTGCGTTATTTACGTTGTAGAGCAGACAAATTTTTCGAACATATGAAGCAATGGATAAGTAATGTCGTTCAAAATTATTCAAATTGTGTTACGCAATTAGGGTGGCACCTCACTATTCTACGTCATTCTCTTAAATAATTGTAAATTCGTAAAAAACAGCACATAAAACCCTTACCAAATATCACCACTATTGTAAATGGCTTTGAGGTACTTATTCGTTCGTAATAGTATTATATTTGATTATTCTATGTTCTATGTTCTATGTTATGGGTTTGGTTTCCGCACTTAGTCCTTCAGGTGGACCATTGTGCGTGGGCCATGGCGGCCGTCGGTGGTTATTCCAACCAGCCCACCTCCCTCCAGAAGCTTATTAGATCTCCTGGTCTGTCGAGAACATCTGTGTAGGATCCGGGTGTCCCGAGGGTTGCTAATCTAATCTGGGCGACGCCTGTGCACTCAAAGAGCACATGCATGACGGTCTCATCAGCCTCCATGCAGGCTCTGCACAGGGGGCTGTCCGTTATGCCAATCGTATGGAAGTGTTTGTTCAGTGAGCAGTGTCCCGTGATGGTCCCCGTCACCAGGCGCAGGCCTTTCCTGTCCAGTCGTAGTAGTCTTTTGGAAAGCTTGACATCTAGTGATGGCATGGCTTCCTTGGACTGCCTGCAGCCCGGTGACGAGGACCACCAGTTCTCCGCCTGTGTGTGGGTGTGCTTTTGTAGCCACCTGCGTAGTTGGTTGAAGGGGATGGGCACGACTGGTTCCGGTCCGTAGACTGGCGTGCTGGATGCCCTTCTGGCCAGCTCGTCAGCCGCGTCGTTGCCTAGTGATCCACTGTGTCCTTTTATCCATTGTAGTGTCACTGTGTTGCGGTTCGATACAGTTACCTGTTCAAGCGCCATGTGACATTCTAGTATTAGATTTGATGTGATGCATCCCTTCTGTAGGGATTGGAGGACTGAAGCGCTGTCAGAGAGTATACGAACATGGGTGTCCGTAACTCTCCTGGCTGCTATGGCATGGGCCGCTTGTATTATACCCACACACTCGGCTTGGTAAACCGTGTTGAGCATTCCTAGCGGGCTGCATATGTTTATGTTGAGGTCGTGTGAGAAGACTCCGACTCCAGTTCCGCAGTCGGTCTTTGATCCATCAGTGTAAACTCTCAGCTCTCCTGGGCCTGAGTAGTCGCACTGCTCCTCTTTAAGCACTACGTTGTAATGCTTTTGAAAGCAGTATTGCTTAGGGGCTTTGTCGCAGGGTGATGCCATCATTGGCTGTCGTTTGATTGCCTCGTCCTTTAGGCGTATGTGCTTGATTCTCGAGTCTTTGTTTAGGGTTCCTGATAGATGGAGCCTGAAGGCAGACAGGGCCGCCTCCTCTCTCACGATGAGGTGTAGGGGAGGCAGACCGAGCATGGCCTGTAGGGCAGCGGTGGGTGCAGTTCTCATGCAGCTTGTGATTGCCACACAAGCAAATCGTTGCAACTTTTCGAGATCTTTTTGGGCTGTGCTCAGGTCTGTTCTGGGCCACCAGACTAGTGAGCCATATGTGATGATTGGTCGGATAACTGTGGTATAGAGCCAGTAAGTGACCCTGGGGCTAATCCCCCAGTTTTTCCCAAGCATTCTCTTGCATTGCCACAGGGATATGCTGGCCTTCGTGGTGATGTGATTGATGTGTTTAGCCCAGTTCAGCTGTTTATCCAAAAAGATGCCCAGGTATTTGGTTTCAGTTGAAAGGCTAAGGGTAGTGCCAAAGAATCGTGGAAGTTGTAGTGTGGCAAGTTTCCTCTTTTTTGTGAAGAGGATCAGTTCGGTTTTTGTTGGGTTCACTGATAGTTGGTGTGTACTGCACCAGTTCTCTACTATTTTCAGTGCCTGGTGCATTAGGTTGCACAGGGTGTTTTCGTGGGTACCATTTATTATTATGGTTAGGTCATCGGCGTAGCCTACTGTAAAGTAGCCTTTATTGTTTAGTGTCTTTATCAGGCTGTCTACGACCAGGTTCCATAGGAGCGGCGAAAGGACGCCCCCTTGGGGGCAGCCCTTTGCCACGACGGCCCTTGTGGTGTCGTTTACGGTCACCTGTACAGCCCTCTGTTTCAGCATATTTGTGATCCAGCCGCTCAGAGACGGGTCTATGCCGTGTCTGTCTAGGGCCGTGCTGATACTTTTGAATGTGGTTTTGTCAAAGGCGCCCTCGATGTCAATAAAGGCGGCTAGTGCTGAGCATTTGTGGTCCACTGCGCATTCAATCTTGGATACGACGCTGTGCAGCGCGGATTCTGTTGATCTGCCTGTGGAGTACGCATGCTGTTGTTTGTGGAGTGGTTTTGCCCTGAGGGGACCGTCTCGGATGTGTCGATCACATAGTCTCTCCAGGGTCTTTAGTAGAAAAGATGTGAGGCTTATGGGTCTGTACGCCTTGGGTTGCGTGTAGTCAGCTTTACCAGGTTTAGGTATGAAGATGACTTTCACTTCGCGCCAGGCTAGGGGTATATGTCTGAGTGCTATGCAGGCCCGATAGACCTCCATTAAGCATGGTGTAATATAATCGAGTCCCCATTGTAGTTGGGCTGGGAAGATGCCATCCAGTCCCGCGGACTTGTATGGCTGGAAGGTGTTGATGGCCCACCTTAACCGGTCCTCCGTTACTAGCCCGCGGGCACAGGTCCAGTCCCGTTCCGTTGGGGTCCGATCTGGTACTTCTTCCCAGGTCCTGTCCTCTAGGAGTTTGCAGTCTGGGAAGTGGGTTTCGAGAAGGACCTTGCTAGTTTCATGGTCCGTTTGTGTGTATGTGCCGTCTGGTTTTTTCAGCGCGCCGAGTGTTCGGTCCTGGTCGGTTGATAGGATCTTCCTCACCCTTGCGGCTTCATTGTTGGTTTCTATGGATTCACAGAATTTCCGCCATGCTGTCCTCCTGGCGGTTCTGATTTCCTTTTTGTATGTGTGTCGGGTTTCTGTGTATATTTCCCAATCCTCCGGGAGTCTGGTGTTTTTAGCTCTGTTAAATTGCTTCCGCAATGCATGTCTGAGTTTACCAAGTTCGGCGTTCCACCAGGGATTTCTCTCGCTGTTGGCCCGTGGCGTCCTTAGTTTACAGCATGCATGGTAGGCTTCGGTGAGATATTCTGATAACTTTGTCACAGTGTATTCCAACTGTGCTGGTTCTCTTAAACTTATTTGTGATAGATGCCTAGCTAGCAGGGCGGCCAGGAGGCGCTTGTACCCGGGCACGTCGGTGCGCCGTGGATTTCTCCTCGGTGCGGGTTTCTTGGTGTGGGTGGTCAGTGTGAAGCGGATCCTTCTGTGGTCCGAGCAGGAAGGTTCGCCCGATACATGCCAGTTTGTGATGAGATTTTTCGCGTTTTCTGTAGCGAGTGTTAGGTCTATGATTGTTTGCCCTCGGACTGTGACCCAAGTGGGTTCAGAGCCTCGGTTAATGATGTTAAGGTTAGTAGAGAATAAATAGGTGGATAGTACCTCTCCTCTGGGGTTCGATGCGTCGCTGCCCCAGAGCGGGTGATGGGCGTTGGAGTCGGTGCATATAATTAGGTCCAAGCCCATGACCTCGCAGTGTTGCACTAGGTCAGCCATTTCTTGCGGCGGGCAGTTTGTGTCCTCGCCCGGCATGTACACCGAGGCTAGCACGACGTCTGGAAGGTCGTCGTCGGTCTGGAGCTTGACAGCTGTCAAGTCTCTGGAACAGAATTGAGTGAGCAGTGTGGTAGGGATGTCTTTGGGTATAATATATAAAATAGATTTAATAATAACTTAATTAGTAAGTTAAGTGTACCAGGCCATATTAAAAACAATGTAAATGAATTATATGAGAGGTTCTTTTCGGTAGTACGCAC
Organism: Apamea anceps; assembly: GCA_951799955.1. Lineage (NCBI taxonomy): Eukaryota > Metazoa > Arthropoda > Insecta > Lepidoptera > Noctuidae > Apamea > Apamea anceps. The sequence continues at coordinate 18,846,251 of OX637510.1, forward strand.
CGAGTTCAATAATACGTTAAAAAAGAAAACTAAAACTATTTGCCCAAGGTTTTTGTTTAGTGACTGGGCAACTAAGGGTATAAGGAAAAGTAGGGAAAAATTGTTTGAGCTGTATGGCCTTAAGCCTTACATTAACTCTGAAACTTTTAATAAATACGTTGCTACCTACTCTAAAACTTTTAAAAATATCTGCAAAGTAGCTAAAGCCTTGTATATTAGCAACAAGATCAAATCGGCCGATAATAAAATAAAGACGGTTTGGAAAATTATCAATGATGAAACTAACCGGAATAAAAGACATAATAATGATTTCACAATAGAGACTTCGCGTGGTCTCATAAGCACTAACAAAGAAGTTGCTCATGAATTTGTAAATTTCTTTACCAGTATCCCACATACAACCACTGAAATCTTAAATTCCTCGCCCTTACGTTCTATTGATTTATTAAGAGCAAACGTCTCATCCTGCCAGATTGAATTTGAATTCAAGCATATAAACCCCACAATAGTAATAAAAGCTTTCAAGCAAATCAAGATCAAACTAACCGAAGATCTATGGGGAATGTCTATTAAAGTTTGTACCTCCATTATTGAGACTATAGCGCCGTACTTAGCCTTAATATTTAATTTGTGTGTGGATCAAGGAGTCTTCCCGGATCTCATGAAATACAGCAAGGTGATACCACTTTTCAAATCGGGGGACAGTAAAGTTACCAATAATTATAGACCCGTATCCGTGTTACCGGTTTTCAGCAAGGTGTTTGAAAAGGTTATGCTGAACCAAATGCTCAATCATTTTAACACCAATAAAATATTGCACGACCAACAGTATGGTTTCACCAAGGGACGTTGTACGACTGATGCCGGTGTCACTTTATTAAAACACATTTTTACGGCGTGGGAAGAGTCCCAAGACGCCATAGGAATTTTTTGTGACCTCTCCAAGGCTTTTGATTGCGTCGACCACGCAACCTTACTTTTAAAACTTGAGCATTACGGACTTGGAAAACTTGCGCTCAGTTTAGTAAAATCTTATTTAAATGATAGACAACAGCAAGTTCAAATAAATGGTGTCAATTCACTCGGTTTAAAAGTAAAAATGGGTGTACCACAAGGCTCGATATTAGGTCCTTTCCTCTTTTTAGTATATATTAATGATCTACCCCATTTGTTAAAAACCCAACCACAGATGGTGTTATTTGCTGACGATACTTCCTTGATTTTTAAAATTAATAGACGTGCATCAAATCTTGACGACGTAAATAACGCCCTACTGCAGATCCAAAACTGGTTCACTGCTAATAATTTAGTATTAAATGGGAAAAAAACGAAGTGCATAAGATTTTCTTTACCAAATGTCAAAAGTAGTCATTGTGCGATAGAATTGAATCAAGAGAAACTAGAATTCGTCGATAAAACTGTTTTCCTGGGGATCACGCTTGACTCAAGGCTTCAATGGGGTCCTCATTTAACATCCCTTGCAGGACGACTAAGTTCAGCAGCGTATGCTGTGAGAAAAATCCGTCAATTTACTGATGTTGATACCGCGAGACTAGTCTATTTTAGTTACTTTCATAGTATTATGTCGTACGGTATTTTGCTATGGGGACGGGCTGCAGACATCGAGTCTATTTTTATTCTGCAGAAAAGAGCCATCAGAGCCATATATAGCCTCCGCAGGCGTGATTCTCTAAGGGAATTGTTTAAAGATATTAACATCATGACGGTACCTTGTCAATATATCTATGAAAACATTATGTACGTAAGGAAAAATCTACATCTTTTTAGTAAAAGCGGTGAAAGACACAATTATATCACTAGAAATAGGGAGCAATTAGTTCAACCAGGTTTCAGGCTGGCTAAAGTAGATTCATCTTTCATGGGGTACTGTTTAAAATGTTACAATAAAATACCTCCCCACATAATAGAACAGAATGAAACGAAATTTAAATCTTGTATAAAACGCACACTATGCAGCCAGGCATATTATAAATTGGGGGATTACATCGCTGATAAAAATGCTTGGCTAAACGCTGGTCCTGCTCCATAAGGACGCATAAATAAATTGATTAGCATTTGAAAATACTGTTGGAGCTGCTGAAGATTTTAAAATACTTTTTTTGCATTATATAAACTCAATCTCCTAGTATTGTATAATTGTATAGCACATGTGTGAGTACTATGTACATACTATAAAGCTACCATTTACTGGGTACGTCTTTCATTGACTTGAATGTGCCCTGGCAGCAGAGAGTATGTCATGCTCACTCAAATGTCTCGCTGACGGTGGCGCATGTGTTGGATCATTTGGCTCCCTTCAAAATGGTTGAGCTGAATGGTGCTAATCCATGCGTCATGTTCGTGAACGGGCGCCGTCAGTAGGGACTGGTCATCTTTTTGCTGCCATGGCTTATTTTAATTTAATTTAATATTTGAATTGTTCTTATTTTTATTTTCCTAAACTTTTCATTACGGACGCTTTTAACGTTCTGCATCGTTCTCACATGCATAATTTCTAACATGAATGATGTAACCAATACTTTGTAACCATATTATATTGATTTAAAAGAGTGTCCATGGAGTTTCTTGCCCGTTCTTCTCCATAGGTACCTACGCTTTGGAATGGGCAACTAGCTTCATTTTTCTGACTGACCGACCCCTTGACAATTCAAAAGTGCCTGTAATGGTTTAATTGAAATAAATATTTTGAGTTTGAGTTTTGAGTTTATATACACGCAGGCTCGAGGCTTGTCTGAACTCTGTGTGTTGAGGATTAGCTTACCTCCGATGTTACTGAGGCCGCATATTCTATTGTTCCTCATCCACGGCTCCTGGATCAGTGCGATGGTACGGGGGTTAACCTCCAGCGCCCTGCGTAGGCTAGCCGTGGCAGTCTGGCTATGCTGGAGGTTTGCCTGTATGACGTTGAGTGCGGGTGCCGGCGATGGGGAGGGGCGGTTAGTCGGTGGTGGATCCATCGGATAATCCCTCCACCACCACCTCCCTGTACGGGCCGTCGTCGTGTGGACCTCCTGGCGACGATGCCAGAAGCTGTTCGCTCCAGCCGGGAGATGTGGGCGGAATTGTGGCCTCGTCGTCGGCCATCGCCGCACGGGCCATGACCTCCTCTAGCTGGGCGATGTCATCCGTGTCGTCTGTCCGTGTCTCCGTCAGTGTCGTCGTCGGGTTTGTTGTGCAGTCAGAGGGCTGGGTCGTGGGCCAGAAGCGCACGTATATCGAACCCAGTAGGTACGATATCCGTCGCTCCCGGTCCAGGACCTTTTGCACTTCCTCCGGTGGCACACCCAGGGTCAGAAAAGTCCCGTAGTTGTCACCACCGACGGTAGTTGCCCTATATAGTGACCACCTAGCAATGTCATACCACACATTCTGACGAATCAGAATGCTGTGGAGCCTCTGTACGTCACCTCTGTACCGAGGGACGAAAAGCGAGGCTCTGACACGGGTGGGCACATCTGACTGCCTCAGTACAGTCAGTTTCAGGTCAGTGTTAGGGAGTTGTAGGAGGGGTACATTCTGGGTCAGCCATGCCAGGGCACTGTCGTCCTCGCACCACATCTGCACGGTACCCTCCGCTACCCGTGGGTATCCGCGGAAGGCAGGGAGTGGCGACGATGAGTCTGTACCCATGAGCAGGTCTTCCAGGCCTACTTTGACCTGTTCAGCCTCTTCCTTCGTCAAGTCTCTGGAGGGGGGAGGGAAGCAGATTGCTACGGCGAGCCGCGCAGGAATATCCTTAGTGGCCCGCGCGTAGGTCCTCGGCTCCCCTTGAGCAGAGTGGACCCTTACACGCTTGGCGTCCCCCTGAAGCGTGCTCGGTGAGGCCGAGTCGTCCGGGCGATCCCTCTTCGCCGGCCCTGTACCGCTCGGTCCAGGCTGCGGCTTGGAGGTGCCCGGTAGGGTGGACGCCTTAGCGTGCATGACTCCACCCCGCCTCCCTCTGTGGTGTCTGGGTTTGGGTCTGTCGCGGGATGCGTCCGTGTCCATGTGAGGGGGTTGGCTGGCGCCCCCGGTAGGCTCTGTCGTGTGCAGGGGGTTTTCGCGTTGGGTTTCCCCATCGCGTACTTGCCCCTGCACGCGTGGTTCCGCGTCCGGCCTCTTTCCGCTCTGGGTTGCCCCTTCGCGTACTGGCTGCTGGTCGCGTAGTCCCACGTTAGGCCGCTTTTCGCGCTGGGTTTCCCCCTCGCGTACTTGCGGCCGTTCTCTAATCTCCGCGTCCGGCCCCTTTTCGCGCTCGGTTTCCCCATCGCGTAATCGGGGCTGGTCGCGTGCTACCTCTTCGGCGTCCGATCGCGCTTCGCGCTGGCTGTTGCCTTCGCAAGTGCTGCGCTTTCGGTCGCCTACTTTCCTCCCCCGGCCTGCGATTTTTCCGCGCTTTTTCAGCCGTCGTACTCCATCTACCGGGAGAGTGGTAGGGCCGCCGGGCCCGTCAACCTTCCCCGTCTCGGTCTGTCCGTGTCTTTCGGTGTCTGGGTTTGTTATGCTGTTCCGCACGATGCTCTGTTGCCAGAGGCTCACGGGAGGCATGCACGTCGTATTCGGTTTTGGCGCGTCAGTCGCTGCCGGAGTTATGTGTGTGGGCGCGTTAGTCGCTGCCTGTGCTATGGGCGCTAAATCAGCAGCCGGCCGCGCTGGAGAGCGCGGCAACGATGAGTTGCAGTTAGTTGCCCCCCCCAGAATACGTTGGGGGCTGACCGCCTTGGCGGTGTGGGATTCCCCGGCTTGGCCGGGACCCACCTGGGTAGTGCTTTTAACTTCCTGCATTTTCATTTGGTGGGGGGGTGGGCTTTTTTGGAATCGAGGTTACCCGTCCTCAGGGACCGACAGGATGTAAGGATAGGAGGGAGGGTGCTTGGTAGTGGGGTGTGGGTTACTTGGGGGGTCACCCTAGGTCTGGGATTTGGCCTAGGGGTTTTGTGGATTGACGGGATTTATGGATAGGAAGGGTTGGGTTTGGTTAGGACATTAAGGAGCATGGGATGAAGGTGTGTGGGTTACCCTAAACCTGGGACTTGGTGTTCGGGCACTTCTCTTGTCCGGGATCTCTTTCGAGATGCCCCGGGTGCGGGACCAGCTGTAGGCAGCCGGTCCCGCAGCCGGAGTTGGGCTATCCGCAACCTGCCCACCCGCTCGGTTGCAAGAGAAGAAGTGCCCGGCAGTCTGAGTCGCACCACCACAGATGTACGTATACATTTGCGTTGGTTCGACCCAGCTAGCCCCGAGATATTTGATTATTATTATTATTATTATTTGGCTTGAATTATTCTTTTATACATGTTTAGACATTCATGATTAATTTTTATAATGTTTTGATTTTTGTTTTTTTTTAATTTCTATTTTTCAATTTATATTCTTCTTTATGTTTTATATTGTTTTTATGTAATATTATGGATTTTTATCATCTGCAATAAATAAATTGAATTGAATTGAATTGAATAGTGCTCAAGATTTACTCGACTTGCGAAGTGGTAGAGAAACGGCAACAAGCGACAACCCTCAATGAGAATCCTTTTATCACTCTGCCATGAAATGATAGCCATCTATTTAGCAGATACCTACTTTCACAGTTAACTACAAGTATCGGTTTATGTCGACACGCAGCATACCCACTGCGTATCGAAGCCACATCCACTCTGGTGGGCAAATATTGAGTTTTACACCTCATACCGGTCCCCATAAAACTGTAAGTTAAAATTATTTGACGTTTATTGTATTGGTGACGTCAGTATATTTTTATTTCTTTCCGATTATTGAACGGGCTGTCGCCTCTCGGTCTGGATGAGGCCAGTATTGCAGGCTTTGGGATTTGAGCTTTGATTGTTTTGGGAATATTTTGCCCATGAGGTCCCAAAGGCGAAGCAGGGTTAGTTGGGCGCCAATGTTCTTTACCGAAGACCGAGCTGCTTTTGACATATTATATCTATGTATATGTATGATATTTTGTTGATCTTCTTAGCGGATAGGATTTAAAATATTCTTATAGAAACCAGAGTTTTTTAAGATTCGTGGCTGTCCGTTGATGAAGAAAAAAAAATTTAGAAAAATATTTTTTTTTATTAGAACGATTGACGATGGCTTGCTAAAAATGGTACAGATAATTTTTTTCATGTAACGGAATGGTGGGTTCACAATAATAAAATTTGTGAATCCAAAGGACATCATCCATTTCGAACCCAAAAATTAAAGTACTGCTGTCATCAAAAAACTTTTTTGAAAAAAAAAAACAACCGACTTCCAAAAACGACACTACGAAGTGAAAAATAACTTTAATTTCGGAAGCCGGTGTCGTTGCGTTCGCATTTTCGTTGTTTGCCACCGACTTCCGAAATTAAAGTTAATTTTCACTTTGTAGTGTCGTTTTTGGAAGTCGGTTGATTTTTTTTTTCAAAAAAGTTTTTATTTTTCACTTTTAAGTTGTAATTTTTACCAGTAATTTTGGTATAAAAACCAAACTACTGAACCGTTTTTGTTGGAATTTTTCAAATCGGTTGGCAAGCGACGGATGTTATGCGCGAACAAACCTCCTCCTTTTTTAGAAGTCGGTTAAAAATATGATTTTTGTCATTTTCAATCTCAAATAGCAGCCAGGGGGTTAATTTCAGACTTTCGCTGTAAGAATAAAAAATGCTCAAGATGTTATTTCTCATAAGAAAAGAGTACCTACTTTTTATGAGACTTTAATTTTTGCGAGTCTAATAAAATGTTCGACACTGAATGATGTCCTTTATTTGCCTATATAACTCTATGCAGACACAGAGTATAGTTATAATATCAGCAGCATTACGTTATGATCTGTCTAAATTCATAGTCACATATTCAATAACACCTAGAATTCTAGATCATTGAGGCCAGGCAAATGTCTAGCTCGGAGCGTAAGCATTTAAATGCTATCTGATGTTTGCGCGAATGAAATGGCGCATTTCAATTTAATTTAGATCAAGTAGTTGTTATTTTCCTGGGTAGTATGATCATGCGCAGTAGATGTCATTAAAACAAATTCCTTATTTATATTGTCTAGTTTCTAATGTCTGGTTCAGTGCCAAATATTTTTTTTATTTCTTCTCTGTGGTGTTGGGTACCTTGTCTTTTAAACTCTTCTCAGTTTTGACGAAAACGTGTTTCTACAGGTCTTCTTAAGTATATAATCTTTGCTCAGAGGGGTAATTCTCGTAATTTTAAGAACGTTCACAGTCTGATCTCAGTCTCTATCTGTCAAAAATTCGTCTAATTTTCCTACATTTTGACAAGTTTTGACATTTGTTTGTCGCCGAGATGAGACTGCGGCTAAATTTTAAACGTTTTAAATTACGAGAATTGGCCTTCTGATCTGCGTCCAAACTCACTATTGCTAGAGGTTTTCCAAAACAGATTCTGCAAATAGAACAATCATATTAAATCGAACAATTGGTGCAGTTATGGGATGCACAATATCGAGTAAAATATTTTAAAACTTCAAATATTTTAAATTTACGTACAATATGATAAATAAATTGTGTCATGCAAAATTAAACAAAAAGAAAAATCAATAAAGCTACCTGTATGGGCGTCTCGCGGTTCCGATAAGTAGAAAGCTGCGCCGGCGCAGGTCGTGGCGATTGAATCAATCACGACGATATCTTCGCAGTCTTGTGTTGACAAAACAATGTGTCTTAATACGGTATTATGTATGGTATTTTATGGCAATACATTAGTTACTTTTGTATTCAAATTGTTGTCGGAAAAATTCCATGTTCTCCTAAGTACATTGGGAAACCCAGTCACCAAGGTCAGTAGGTATCCTAACTCGTGAAGGCTCTTCAGAAGCGCCCTAGAACCTTCCATGATCTCCATGGAACCTTTACCTCTCAGTTTTATGAAATTAAGGGATAAACATAATATTGGGTTTATTATGAATTTTTTGCACCGTGTTTCTTAGAACAACTCTTGTAGCTTCATTGAATTTAATCAAACAGCTGTTATACTAAACCATGCCTCATGCACTTGTAAGTCGTATCTACCATATTCATAGTCACAATCTCCATTATAACCAGTTCCTCTTAGCTTCCACAATATGCACGTTCAAGTGACAGAATCCATGTTTTCCTATCTCATTACATATTTATGTACTTGTAAAGTCTCGTGCATACATTATTTGTAATTATTTAATTGCCTTTAAGTGTTGTTCATTCATTATGCGTAGCGTATACAACATGGTAGGTGTTTGTAGAGCAGTTTCGGCGACCCGGAACTAGTGTAATAGCTTGAGAATCTATCGTTTGTGTTGCGTGATTTGGAGAGATTTGGACCCCGATATTTGGTCAAAGTTTTTGAGTGGAGGAATATCCCTAAATATATACCTCTGCCTAACCCTTCGGGGAATCCAGGCGTGATGTTATGGGATGGAAAACCCCAAAAAATATCCCCCAAATAAAATCTACTCTTTATAATTTAATTGGACACTAGCCTAGCCTAGCTACGTTTGGTCTTAATTTTTTATGAAGACAGCAAACTTGTTACATGGATGTCAGATTTGACAGGCTTTGTTTCTCCAATAATGCTGACGGCAGACAGGAAAATTGCTCGAGATGTTGCTACATAATTACCAACATACACACTAGCTGCTAACATTCCTTCAAGAGTTTCAAACACAGAGAGTTTAAGTATGACCGGAGTGTTTAAAAGGATCAACTTCATATTTCTAATTGTAATTTACTAATTACTAAGTAATCTAACGGTAAACAGGTCTTATCAGGTAGTTTATAGTGTCCTGATTGTCATTCAGCACCTACATACAGTAATCGCTTATCGTTGATAATCATTTAGACAGATAGCGAACTAGCCTGGGTAATCAGGTTGCACAACCAGATTTTGAACCAATCAGAAGCCTGCAATACGTCTGGTCAGCCAATGTGACGTGCTTACTAAACGTTACGGTAACCTGAACGTATATTACTGGAGTGTATCTAGCGGTAATTATGTTGTGAAGGTCAGATGGCAGTGGGTCTTTGGAAAATACTGCAACAGCATCTGGTTAGGCTGGATGCTAAACCTAGTAAAGTTTTGAAAAGGCTGTTGAAGATAAAACCTAGTGTTAGTTAGGTCGGCACGAATTGTCTGCTGTAAACCTGCTGCTATCCAACTTGCTACTAGGACAATAAGATAGTAGTGAGAGATGCTGAATGTAGTAGTAAGGCTGCATGTTTATTATGTAGTCCTGAAAAATATTACCTACGTCCTACATATCGATTACTGCCTAGCACTTTATAGACACAAGACTCTTGAATTTCTCCCTGAGTTGGGCAACATTTCGGCAAACTCTAGCTCTCTCTCTCTCTCTCTCTTTCTCTCCCTCTCTCTCTCTCCCTCTCCCTCTCTCTCTCTCTCTCTCTCTCTCTCTCTCTCTCTGCCTAGCCTTATCCGATTTCATTGGGAGTCGGCTCTCCTCGTTACTCTTCGCCAGAGGTTTCGGTTCTGGGTCGTCGAATCATCAAATTCTTTACCTATTATACGTCGAAGGCATTCACCACTATCCATAGCAGGCTGACGTCCTGTTTGTTAATCTTAGAAAAAACTGGTACTACAACAAGACGGTTAAACAAACAACTCGGAAAAACAGACAGCTGTAAAGTTTTTCTCACTAATTACCATGAAAATGTATCAGGAATTTATTACACAAATGTTGCTTATTTTTTTACGAACTAACCTTTTATTTCTTCGTCAGATGTTCACTGAATGAATATATTACTGATGGTAAAGTGACAGGTAGACAGTATCAGCTGTGCCCCCTACCGGCCGAGCGCAATAACTTAGGAGAATTGTCATCGATCTTACGAACCACTGACGGTAATGAATTTTTATCGTCATTTAAATAGAAATTGTTGACTACAAATTGCCGGGAGTAAAATAGTTTTAATTGGTTCTTGTATTGGATTAATGTTTTAACTACTTTTGTCTCGCTTATTTATTTGATCATTAACGTTATTTTATTAGTTTAATTGGAATTCTGGCTCGTGATAGTATTAGACATTACATATCGGTTTAAAAATGTCAACGTTGTAAACATTTCTCTTTGCAAGTTAGAAACAAAAAGTTCAGCCATTTTTATGTTCTAAATAAATCTTCACTTGAAACAGACAGCTCTATCTCATTATTTTCAAAACAAGGACCGTCAAAGCTTCAACATTTTAAATCCGAAAACAGCCACTCAAATTAAAGTCAAAACCACTTCGAAAGCAGTTTGTACCCCAGTACTCAACAGCGTAAAAAATACGAGACTTTTTTTCATCGTCCCATCCCTAGCCCTCATTTAATTAGTAGCTTACACAATCAACTTTCCACAGTTTCACGGAAATAAGATTTCATGGCTAATTATCACTTTTGTGCGTAATATTTTTCCCGCCGACACTATACGTGTCAACGCCATAACTCACAGGTTAATAACACGCCGGCGGTCCGTCCACATTATTCTTACGCGAAGATGCGCAAGAGTGCGATTTTTCAAGGTTTGGTGCAAGTTTTGTAAAATGGCGGGCAAGTGCAGTTGCGGAAAGGGGTGGAAGTTGTATTATGAGCAAACCTATTGTAGGCTCGCTGTTAAAAAGTTTGGGTACCTACGTAAAAGTTATGTTAAAATAGTAACAAAATAAACATTTCGTAATGGCTTGAGTCATGGGCGTTTCCAACAGCTTAACTTGACCCACTACACTTCTTGGTGATAAATACCACTATGCTGATGAGATGATAATTAATATATTGTGTAAAACTAAGCGCTGTTTCTCATCGGTTTATCTAAAATATTTTTAACTAAACGTGTTTAAATAAAAATAAGAATGAAGTCGTAATAAAGTTATCTTAAGCAATTTTTGTTTTAATAATTTTAGTCGTGGATCAGTCTCCGCTACAGGCCGTCGCTCACACCGCAGTGTAACGCAACCGTTCATTAACGTACGCGTTTCGGATAATTACGTACTGATAAACCAAGCAAATTGTTCGCGAATTATCTTCTCGGGGCGTGTGTGATGAATATCATCTTGTGTCCCAAAAAATGCGTTTTTTTTACTGACAAACTGTCACTGTAATTGCGTAGTGTTAATTATACAGTTATTTTGAAAGTTTTATGATGTATTCAATTTGTGCATCATTACGATCGGAGCATGCGAACTCCATGACATTAAACATATAATTGGTAGAAATTATTACCGAGTATTTATAATAGCCTTTGTTAAGTTGTATTGCAGATTCGCTGCGGGTCTACACAATTTGAAAGCACCATCGCTTTCGAGTAAATTAATACTTGTATGTAACTTTACGTTAAGTGTCTGTAAATAAAATCTTAAAATTATTCAATCTTTGATTTACCAGAAGGATGTCCGAATGATTTCAATCGGCAATTTAATTTAACACGACTGTTTTTACATTAACTTTTATTAAGTACATTGAACGACATGGTGAAGATAATAAATTCAATCTTCGTAATAACCGTACAATGTGACAGAAACTAAATAAAAATTTGTGATCGATACGTGTACCAATAAAATCTTTTCGCGAAACTGCAAGTAATGGCGGCCCAGCGTCAAAATTACGCGTCAATCATCGACTACTCGTCTCGGAACCAATTATAGTGACACGTTAAAAATCAGGTCGAAAAATCTCTACGTACTTAACAAGCATAAACATGATTTATTCCCTTAAATTAAAGTTGAAAATTACTTCAGCATTGTCCATAGCCTCGAGTTGTTTGCCCGAAAATCATGATCTGATGTTCTTTATGTCCTCTGTTTACTTACCAGCCCACGTTAATTATCGCATCCAATTTAATTTTATGCGCTCTCTTGCTTTTGTCCTGTTCTGTGGTAGTTAGTCAGAGTGAGATAGGAATTGAGGTGATACATTTAAATCGACAATGTAAAATTTTACGATATAATCGCAGTGAATTCGACGGGGTTCGCTACGGTGTGATACAAGGCGTGAACGGTTCATGTGTAGGAGTAATTTTAGTATTTGTTTCAGAACTTAAAGATGGCCCAAATGTAATGTATCATTACCGTTTCGTATTCTTTTTCGTAAATTTATTCAGTAGGTAACAGTATCCTTTCGTTGCATCTTTTAAAAAATTCGAAAGTTTAACACACGCGTTTTCCCAGCTGCAAATGTTAAAAGTTCTACAGGAAACGCTTTTGAGACATAAGAAGTTAAAGCATTATAGGTAATACGTGCGTCTAAATGCATCGGAAATCTTACCCCTGAAATGAAATGATATTGTTTATTCTGTGAAACGGATATCGGAATCACTTTTACACGTTATATTATAAAATAAAATAAAAAAGCTAGATGAGGTCGGCGTTTCCTATCTGACTTCTGAGATGAAAGGTGGAAATAAACTCAGAGGTAGATATAGTCTTGGTCAGATCATGTGAAGACCATGTAGATTGATGCGTGAAATGGTTTTTTGAGGAAAGTAAGAAAAAAATATATATAAATATTTAATATACACTAGAGAGATAATACAAAATCTAAAGATCACAAATCATATAATTTATTTTTATTTTTTTCAAGACACATCAGTGTAGCTCTGGTTCGTGTACTAGGAGTACCTGTATCACAAGAGCCAAGTACCACACAGATTTGAGAATTCCTCAGAATAGACCCCGGAATAGGGCCGTAGATATCAGCCTCCCGAGGTGTACAGCTAGTTGCTACCATTTTATCCCAGACCAACCAAGTTTCTATACCCAACTATTTAACTCTTTTAAGGCAACACAATTTAAACTAAAATTACTGCTACCCTATCCATTGTTACCACTAGCCCAGATCCTTACAATCTATTATTCACCCAAGAATTATCCTCGTTGAAAATACTATTAAATCAGGCGTACAAGCGAATCCGTGTAAAATGGTAGTAATAAATAACAATACAATATTTAGGTGTAGTTACAAATCGTGTCGCTGTGTCGTCCGACGCTTTGTCGCGGTCGCGTCGTGTCGCGTCGCTTTGTTGAGGGTGTATAGCGGCACTTATGATGATAAATGTACGCGGACATATTGTGTGCGCGCTGTGTGGCGTGCGTACTGTACGCATAGAAATTGTTTGGGCGACTATTTAGTGTTCGCGGGTTTGGACGTACGTATTTTGTGTTTTACTTTGTCATGTAGGGTACTGAGATATCGCAGATTTACTACATTTTGAAGGCTATAATTATGCCAGCACTGTTCTGATTCCTGAGATGGCTACGTTGATATCTTCTTTCCTGCTGTTTTAAGAAGCGGCAAGCCTTAGCTACTTTCAAATTCAAATTCTCAAAATCAATGGGATTCTTCAGTTGACAAGCCCAGCGGGTAGACCAGAAATTCTTGTTACTTTCACACTACAGTTCTGATTATAGTGAACTCAAAACAACTTCTTCTGCCCTTGTCCCATGTAACTTGAGGTCGTCGCAAAATGTTTTTCTAATCTCAGTTAGCTTTCACATTATGTAGTGGATGGAGTGGATACCACTACCCCTCTTTAGTTCTATCTAAGATTGGTTACTAAGTGAAATAAAGTAAACAGACTCACCTATAATTTATGGTTTCCATTAAAATTTATGTTAAAGTTGTTTACTGGCCACCAGCACGTGATAGGTTCATGAATGACATTCCTCGCCTCGATAATGCCATCTACTTTATGAATGAGCGTGGAAACAAAGAATTCTAAGACAAAGGGAATTTGCAATTGCAATCATTTTAATTTATCACTATGTAATCTTGATTACTTAGGTACGGTACCTACTTTATCTGTATTTCAATTGGTAGTTACTTCCATATTTCATTACTTAGGTATAGCTTATTCTGCTTCCATAATAAAAACCAGCACCTTATTTGCGTAACACAATAATCGCAATCTGAATCATTTTGAAAGACATTGCTAATCCAATGCTTCATATGTTCGAAAAATGTGTCTGCTCAACAACGTAAATAACGCAATGAATATTGTTGAACTGTCAAAATAAAAGCAATGCGTACTGATAGTGTGTTAAGCAATCCCCACAGACTTGTATGAAACCAAAAATGTAAATTACCTTTGTTTTATTTAGTTTATTTTTTCGAGATAAAGTAACCTACATTTTAAACTGTTATAGATGTTTATGCAAACGGTACACCACGTGTGAATGGTTATTTTTTTTAAGTAACAGTGGACAATATGTTTTGGAGGTGACCAGACTTTGTCCGAGCAGCGTCCATCATTCGGCCTAAAGGATGGTGTTATGCAATAACACGACAATCATTTTATTTTCGAATGTAAAAGCAGAGCAGCTGTTGTCATAGTCAGCTTCAAGTTTCAAGCTATACTTTTTAATCTGGCACTAATTACATTATTATTCTATTTACCGGAAACGGATACTGTTTCTTTAATAATTCATTCCACTTAGAAGTGAATAAAGCAATTTATTTACAGTAAAATATGATGTATGTTATTTTGTATTTCTTATGATATCCTGTATGAGACTTATATTATATAAATAAGCTCGTTGAAGTAGGTAATGGCAGATGAATTATATTGGAGCGTTAGGTAACCAAAGAATGACTTCGGAAGATGTTCTTTGGAATAGAATACTCTTTATTATGTACACCATATATGAGGGGTTTGTGGCTAAATAATAACAGCTCGATCAGGACGATCGATCAGGTTAAGCTACGCTTGCCGCGGTTGGTCTGTGGATGGGTGACTATATTTACACATTGAGACCCCTCCGTGCCTCGGAAAGCACGTTAAACCGTTGGTCTCGGTTGTTACTCGTGGATCTTTAACAGTTGTTACGGGTAGTAAGCCTAAAAGTGCCGAAAGTCTGACAACCAGTCTTACCAAGGGGTATCGTATTACCCAGTAACTGGGTTGTGGAGGTCAGATGGGCAGTCGTTCCATGAATACTGGTATTCAGTTGCATCCGGGTAGACTGGAAGCCGACCCCAACATAGTTGGGAAAAGGCTCGGCAGATGATGATAAATTACAGATATAATTATATTATTATATCTATAATTTATATTATATTACTTATCGCGAAGAGCCATCTTTTAAAGACAACCTTTGGATGGATTTCTTTGTAATTGCAATACGCGTAAATCAGCTTGTATATTTCTAATAAATTAATTAAATATAAGACAACGTGCTGGACAGAGTACTTTATTTTGCCATTGCACCTGTCTCCATAGTTTACCACACAAATATATACCGTAACAAAATTCTCCATGAATTAATAGATTTTATGCAGAAATATTCAAATTGGCCGCAAGTGCGTTGCGACGTTTAACACATGTCCTGCGCTTGCGACTCTAAGCATTTTACGGCCACGCCCTTTTTACGATAAAAAATGTCGGTAAATTGCATGTTTTCATACTGTATGGATGTATACATATTGATGAGTCAGCCTAGGTTATTGCGATTTAAGATGACGCACTAATACTTGGTTGTATTTGACATCCTTCCTACTAATATTATAAAAGTGAAAGTTTGTGAGGATGGATGGATGAATGGATTGGATGATTGGATGGAACTTTGGCACACAGATAGTTAATAACCATGATTAACACGTTGGATACTTTTTATGCGAATATTCCCACGGGATCGAAACTTATGCGGATGAAACCGCGGGGTGCTGCGAGTTCTATAATAACCAATACAATAATTTATATATTTGTTATCTTTGATCTTAATTTTATCGTTTTTTTTTTTGGTACTTTCTCTTATTGTATTTTTAAATCGTTAGCATTATCCGCACGTGCCAATCGTAAGTGTGCACATGCTCTTAGATTCCTACTTCGATATTCAATCGATGCTAATCGACGTTGTTAAGTACTTAATATCGATATTATTACTATTCAATATATGTACATGTGATCAGGAATTGGATCAATCAATGATTGGTTCATTATAAGATACCATAATCTTATACCGATTAGTATAAAGAAATGAAATAATTGAAACTATGTTTGTGATTTTATTGAGTTAATGTGAGTCTAGTTAGCATGCATAACGACGACTGTAGTTTACATAAATTGATATTTTTTCTTCGTCTTTTCCTTCATCGTATTCTAGAACTCGTAGGAATATTGGTCAGACACTATATTTTAATTCATCGTGGCAAAGTAACAGCCGCACAGTTCGATCGATTAAGTTTATGCTACGCTGGCCGCGGTTCGTTCGTGGATGGGTGACTGCCTTTATATCATAAATAAAAAAATAAATGGATATATATATTTATATATATATCGAGACCCCTCCGTGCGGTAGCGGGATCGTCCGAAAGGGTTACCGCTGCCCTGGAACATAAAGGGCTAAGGAAGGAACACGGGTGGGTTTTAGTCAGTAAGAGTCTGACACTCCCTTCTGCTCCACCCAGAGCGGGGGGAGTCATTTGATGATTTCCCATCCTGAAAAAAAAAAAAAAAAAAAAAACCCCTCCGTGGCTGGAAGTGCACGTTAAGCCATTTTTTTTTTTTTTTTTTTTTTTTTTTTTTTTTTTTTTTTTTTTTTTTTTTTTTTTTTTTTTTATGAATGGCATCTCGTAGTTGACCTTGAGAGGTCGTAACTACTTAACCGGACTATCCTGTGGTTGCCTTAAGAATTCTTAAAGCCTCCAGCCAGGGCTAAATCTAAATTTAAACTAAGCGACTGCGCGCTAAGGGCTCCCCCTGTGGGGAACGAACCTCGGCTTAGGGCGTCGCTGGGAGAGGGCAGCAAAGGGACAGGCTGGATCGAAATGGACGTTAAGCCATTGGTCCCAGCTGTCATTTATATCTTTGACAGTCGTTACGGTTAGTCTGACAACCTGTCTTCCAAGGGGTATCGTATCACCCATTTACTGGGTTGTGGAGATCAGGTAGGCAATCGCTTCGTGGAAAATACTGGTAGTCAGCTGCATTCGGATAGACTGGAAGCCAAGCCGACCCCATTGTACTTGGAAAAAGGTTAGGTAGGTGACTCTATTTTAATTCTTTAATACCTACTTTTTGCGGGACGAAGAATAATGTCTTAAGTTTATCGAAGTTTTTTTCCCCCATCATCGGAAGGTAACATAATTAAACTGTCATCTTGTCCTCACTAACAGATGCATCATTGGCTAGACTAAACAGTTTAATCGAACGCCTGCGCAAGTTCGCAGCCTAAATGTCAGGTGAACAACTCATCACCTACCAATACACACGTCATTCAAAGAAACATGCCTTTGGGGCAGTATATTATATTAAATTAAGGAATTCGTGAACACCTCAGGTTGTCTTAAAAAACTGCAGATACAAAAAGAAAACTAGACTTTTACTTACATCCGAACTCTCAAAAGTTCCTTAATTTGAAGCCTCCTATATGGTGTTACTGTCAATTAATAATGTATTGACAGAGAGACTTATCAACATCTTAAGTTTCGTTTGAGAATTCAGGGTATGAATAAAAAATGTTCACCCTCTTCTTTGTCGTATGTTATAGGTTCTCAACCCTATTTTTACAATGAGAATTAATTTTTTCCGAGCTCATTTTTTTCTTTACCATACGTCACGAATCTGAAGCAGCTATTGGCACGATTTAATTTAAACGTTTAATATTATATAGTCGTAAGATAGGATATCTAATTTCTCTGAGTCTTATACTGTCCCCCTGAAAGTCTCAAAGGTTCAGGAGGGGGTGTTATCGCCCACGTTGAGAACGCTCTATATCTTGCTTATGTTGTGACTTGTGATGTCCCCTATATACGTATGATAATACCTATTTTTTTTTTATTTATAGGAGAAACAACATTTTATATTTGCAAAAAAAATTTTTTTTTTTTCCTATTCTCTCTCACCGCTGGGCAAAGGCCTTCCCCAAATCTTTCCAGGAACTCTTTTACCTTTGTAAATATGTTCTGTTTATTGATATGTATTTTATATTGTATTTTTATATTTTCAGGTCTGTATGCAACTTTAGTCGCCGTTAAAGGTCGGTTAGCATGAGTGTGCGCTGGTTTGTGTGTTGTACATATTTCTCTGTTATTTTAAGCAGGATTAAAAATACGGGATACCGTGATAAATCTTCGTGCTGGCGTGAAGAAAGTTTTCGTCTAAGCTGAACGCTTATTAGGTATATTTTTTTACAGCAAAAAAAAAAACATTGATGATTTGATAACACTTTTATGATTTGACAGAAAGCGTTTCTATGAAAATTCCTTTAACAAAATTCATATGATTCGTATAGGTACGGAAAAATAACATCACTATGTACGTTTTATTGCATGAACTAAAAAAATATACAGGGTGGCACGGACATCGACGCGCCAACTGTAACCGTCGGTTATCAAAAATTAAATCTTCTGTTTCATAGAAAAGTGCAATACCTACACGGTATGGAACAGCAATATTTTTTTTTGAATAACTCACGAAAAATTTCTACGCTATGGGGTCTAAATCATGTGCTGAATCCATGGTTACAGTTTGCGCGTCGATATCCCTGCACACCTGTATACCTACTTTTAAATATTCATACAATTTACGCCGTGGTTCTCTACTGCATGCCGCGGTCAGCGTGACACAATTCCATGGGCTCGGTTCACGATTCGCTCTCTTTTCACCCACACACTCCTGCCAGCACTTTTAACTGCTGCTTGAGGATTTAGGACATTTCTGTTCAACATAAAGTTTTTAATGTAGATATTTTACTTAGTTTCGCTAGGACTGTCAATAAAATTGCTACTATTTCTAGCGTCCGAGCAAAAAACAAACATAGCACTACTTTCAATGTTGAACTACTTAATTCAATTAAAATAAGGGAATTGCTACCTTATGATAATAAGCGTGCTTTTCAATATTTTCCCACCCACATTTTCAAACAGAGATACCAACTTAAGCTATGCTAAGCGATCCTATTCTAAAACAATGTCGCCAACATTCAAACAATGTGGTTGACTTACATAATTTCTACAAACAGTATCACACACACTATTTTCTCATGTCCCTCGGCCTATTTCCCTCCAATTAGGATAAAATGGCGGGTATTTAAAATGCGCCACTAATGGCGGCGCCTGCGCTTGCGCAGATCAAGGCTCAGCAATTACATCGTTATCTGGGTCGCGTCGGTGACGTGTGCCACAGAGATTTAGTACGTTTAAACTATTATGTGACTGGGTTTTGGAGAAATGGGTGGTCTTTAAAGGTGATTTATAATCTGACAAAGTTAATTGAGAGTAGTGAGTGGATTCGTCTTCTCTCATGTCGACGCGTACAGTCAGGGCACTTGCTTGTTGATAGATTGACACGTCATACGACTGAAAAAGAATGACAGCAGCTGTGATTTTATTTTAGGGACTAAGTTACAAGAATTTGTGTGGTGGAGAGATTCTTGGGTCATAAACCTTGGTAGCGTAGCTAACGGTCTAGGGTGTTTCGGAAGGAAATACTTGAAAGTATTATCACTCATGGAGGCTCTTTTGTTACACCGCGGTAATAAGTTATGTGTAAGGTTCTTGCTTGCGTTCAAAATACTGTGCTGTTGGTAATTTTACGGTTAACCCAAGATCTAGGAGAAAAGAACTGAGCTTAAGATAACAGAGATTTAGACGAGTTCAAGTTTCAAAGGTGATAGTGATAAAGTTTTTTTTATTCAGCAATCAGTGGCTTAGCAGCTAATGATGAGGGTCTTGAGAATATCTTTAGATTTCTTTCGCTGTTTCGATTATTTTGTTATGTATCTTCTAATTTCGAGCTCCAAAATATGATAACTGAAGATGGAACTATAGGTACTCTCCTTTCGAAATGTTCCTTGCAATTAGCCACTTAGCTTCAGTTATTTTTTCCACAATTAGACCAGAAGACCAATTCCAGTATTTAAAAACCTTCAAAATCTAGTCGCAATCTCATCTCAGCGACCATCTATGTCAAAACCTTGTCAAAAATGTAGGGAAAATAGGTAGTATTTTTTGACCGATTGAGATTGAGATCGAATTGTGAAAGTTCTTAAAATTTCGAGAATCGCCCCTCAGATACAACGTAAAGACCCGGCTGGATAAACCTTATTGCCTGCCACAATTAAATAACTATTGATAGGATGTTATGAGAACCAGGTTACAGATGACATCACACTACGACCAGTCACTGCCTCCCATGCAACCTTAGCTAATTCATATTGATTAACACAAACATACTTCGCGTGTAGGCTGACATTGTTAGAAAACCTTATTTAACTTCATAATGGACCCTAATTTGTTCCCCCAAATCTTACTGGGTTATGCCCATTATATCCGACACTTCGCTTAATTTTTTTCAATAAATCCATACTTACAACTGTTAAAAATCGTATGCGAACTACTTATATGTGTTCATCCGATATTATCGTGACTGGCTACAATAAAACGAGCAATATACTGATTGAAGTTACTTTATTATCGTTTTGTGCCATATTTATCGTTGAAGGATGCGATTAATTAATGGTATGGCCGAATTATACATGGTATGAATTGGACTTTATAGCGTATGTAAAGTTTTATTGAAGCGATTTTTGTTCAAGTGATATATGGAGTTGATTTTGTCTTAAAGGATGGTAATATGAACGCTTTTGGTGGTAAATGGAAAGTCGTTGTGGTAGATCATGAGGGTAGGTTCATTGGGATCAAGGTGATGTAGCGTTATTGATTAACCCTTTGTATGAACGTGGATCCACGCTAGACCCAATGGATTTTTAAATGTTTCTCGGCATTCAACATTAAATTATTTTGTCATGTTTTACACTGCTATTTATCAAATTTGTTTGATCATTTTGAAATCAAGTGGTAGGTAATACATGACAGACGTACGTAAATCTAAAATCAAAGAATAAATAACCTTATTTTCTACTCTTGATTTCAAAATGATCAAACAAATGAAAAAATATCAACTATCTTATGAAGGGCACTCCCTTCATAAGATAGTTGATATTTTTTCATTTCAACTTTGATACCACAATATCATTTAAAATAAAAAATGTGATAAGTCGTAGGTAGTTGAATTAGTCAATAAAAATGTTAGGTATAGAGTACAGTTCAAATATTTGAAACCAGGATTTTATATCATAATGTGAGTGTACTGAATTACCTACTTTAAAAGCAAAACATGTTCAGGTTGTTTGATTTCCTCTACTCTGTACTAATAAATATTTAAACAAACTGTGTTCTTGTTTTTTTCCTCCACTTCCCCTAAAACTATCCTATATACTAGAGTACTATTGCATGCTACTGTAACATTTCTAACGAGTCTTCATAACAAATCATATATAAATATCAGAGACGTGATTCTCGTAATTTTAAGACCGTTCACAGTCTGATATCAGTCTCAATCTGTCAAAAAATACTTCTAATTTCCCTAAATTTTGACAAGTTTTTGACATTTGTTTGTCGCTGAGATGAGACTGCGACTAGATTTTGAACGTTTTACATTACAAGAATTGGCCTTCAGACCTCAGTCTCAATCTGTCAAAAATTCCTTTAATTTCCCTGCATTTTGACAAGTTTTTAACATTTGTTTGTCGCTGAGATGAGACTGCGACTAGATTTTGAACGGTTTAAATTACGAGAGTAATTTTAACAACAGAAGACCAATTATTGGTCTTCTGTTGTTAATATTATGACGTGTACTACGCCGTAGCACGAACGTAGAACATTGCTACGAACTTTCGTCTACGTTCTTGATAGTCTCACACAGAAGGCTAATAAACGATTGATAAGCAGAAGGCCTAGACAAGTGACAATCGCTTTCAAAGCGTTGCGTATTTCTACAACGATTTTCAACAGGATTGACATTCTTTTCGGGTAGCTTATGTCAAACTAATATTTTTTTTAACTTTTCCACTATAGATATTGCTTATAGAATGCCACTTTGTCTAGGCCCTCAGTTTAGCAATAGTTTTAGCAGTCCCTATGTATAGGTGTTTTGACACTTTCGTTTGGACGCAAATGCCAGTGTGATAACTTCCTTTATTGTGTTCGCGGAGACTGCCGGAGTGGAAAATTTCTAATGCATTTTTAGTAATCTTGTAGAGGTTTTGCTGCGTTCACGTCAAAATATAAATAACTGACATTTTGTGATTCTACTGTGTGGCTCCGATACTCAATAACCAATGTTGGCGTATGTTGGACATAAATTAATAGTTGAATAATACACTCAAATACTGTTTTTGTTTGCTCAATCTTTTTTTTGCTGCATCTTTTGTATTAGAATAGTTCAGAATATATGTAACCAACATTGGCTATTGGTGACATGAGTCTTGAAGAATGTTCTTTACTCTTGAATTCTAACTCTGGATGGATCGCAGTCTAACTCTAACTCCTCTGTTTAACATAATAATGAAATAACAGGACTTTCTGATTTTCTTTGCTTGCCTAACTATTAACATTACTCTCTATTTCTCCTACAGAAACTGGAATCTACGATTAAGAGGAAGATCGCTAAGGTAAGTACTTGATATCTGTCTATACCTACTTTTCTTTCTGAAAGGCTATACAAACTATCCTTTGTTTCATTTTTGAAGTAAAACTTCTTAGGCGGCGATTCGATAATTGGACGAGAATTGAAAGTCAATGACGCGTCACGTATAGGCACATTTCGTTACATGAGAGAGAAGAAAGATATAACTCTCTCTGCCTCTCACACTGAATCTCTCGTATTCTTTATTTTTTAAGAACCACGACGCGCTGTACGTGCTATTTTTTTTCGTAGCAAATCCCTAGGAAATATAGTCTAGCGATGAGATAGAGTGATACAGGTGTTATTTACAAGTAAAGTCTTGATTTTATCTCAACAAATATTCAGAAGAAATATTTTAATAATGTGTAATGAAAATGATATCTTATTTTTTATCAGCATACCTACTTAATGATGTAGGTACTATTACCGAGCCTAGTTCTGAATCATACTTGTTTACATTCTTCCAGTACAAAATGACATCACATTCGAGAAAAATTAAAGCATATTTTCTACGTACAGATGTTTACAAGTAAAAGCTGGTACAGACGCGGCGGTTTTAAACGCGCTACTATCGGCAGAGATCTTGTCGTTTCGTCGCTCGACTCGTTTTGTTGCCAATCTTTTTCGTGGGTGTCGTAGAATCTAACTAAGAAATTACGTTAGAAAGTTCATAGGTATTTCCGATTTTTTTATCAAGCGTGGTAGTCGTGATTACCTATAGAAAATTTATCTAAAAAAAAATGGTTTAAATGTACTTTAAACTTTAAGCTACATTAACAGGTGTGCAAACGATCTATTATAATTAAAATATGTACCACATTTTTGTATCCATTCTTGTATCCATTATAAATATTAAATTATTAAGAGTATTTATAAAATTCCCTTGAATATCCATCGAACCGCTTATGTTCATCAGCATATGTTTCTCCACTAATATGATACTGACGAATTTGACGTGTACGGTAAGTCAAGTTAACCATGTTTGAGAGAGAAATCCGAAAATTCACAATAGGGCGTTTAACGCTCCAATGTGTGTCTGTCTTTATGTCATGTCCTGTTCGTTTACTTACACATATGTATGTGCAATTCGACTTGCATGCTAGTAGGATCTTGCTGTGATTCATGAGGACTTGCATTTAATTATTATAACTTCGAGTAATATAAGGTGGAACTCGGTAGGAGTTTATATTAATTTATGTAGGCATGACATCTGAAAAGCTGCATGGGCGATTCTTTAATTAATTGTATTGATTTAACGATTTCAATTTTATTATTACTATTTATTTAATTCGAAATATATCAAGAAAGTTTTTTAGGGTTCCGGACATTAAACGGAAAAAACGGATCCCTTATAGGATCACTTCTTTGTCCGTCCATCCGTCTGTCTTTCAGTCTGTCAAGAGCTTTTGTTCTCAGTAACGCATGAAGGTATCTAGTTGAAATTAATATCAAATACGTAGGTCTAAGGTCACTTGGAGCTTTAATAAAGCTTATAAGTCAACGCAATAAAAAATACGGTCATTCATAATACTCGCAAGTAAAGCAAAACCTATAGGGTACTTCCCGTGGACCTAGAAGCATGAAGTGTGTCTAGAAGCAAGGCTCACAGCATGAGTAAAAGAAAAATTCCGAAAATCGTTAATTTGTAAATTAATCACATTAAAAAATAATATTTTTGCGATTACTAACTTATGTTAATTGCAGTCGGAGATTTTACCGTGACGTATATAGATGTATGGGAGAACATGTTTTACAACTACAACGTTAAGTTTGTTCTTGTGATAAATCCATCCCAACTCTAGAACCCTTCATTGTGACACGCACTTGGCCGGTTTTTAGGTCGAAAATCACTAATATTCAGCTAATAAGGTCTTGCCAAGAAAACCACTAGGTACTCTAAATAAATATTCAACAATCGTAGATTTTGTTGAAAGGGTAAATGACCTATTACCATAGCTTATCTGTTCTCGAAATTATCCTGAACAAATAGTTCGATAATAAACCAGTTTTGACCTAAGCAAACGGCCAGACTTTAATACAATTTGAGAAATATTTACTTAAAGGTTACGTAAATAAAATCCAAGACATTTTGTGTTTTCTGTTTCTAAGGGTTTTAGAAGATAAGGGTTATGTAGAAACGTAAGATCATTCGGAATAAAAAAAAATGGAATTAAATGTATTTTTTTACTTAGCTTGTTTACATAAAGAATTGTGTTTTGCTAAACAATATATTGTGGTTACCTAATTAATTATTGTTATAATAATAGCGATAAAACCACCGATTACACTATTTTTTTAAATATATTTTTTTGTTTATTTTCCTCTTATTTCATCCATCACTCCAGTCAGTGTTGAGGTAGGCTTATCAAACTACACCATACACTTAAAATAGAACAACGTGCAATGTGACGTCACAGATATATGTCACGTCACGAGAAACAATCGACGCGCGCCGCTTTGATGTCGATAATTGAGAGTTATTGCGGCGCGCGCGTACGGTAGCCCTGTACTGCGCCGATTCGCGCCTATTTCCCTTTATAACGCGTGTTGGGGTCTTAAGTTAGCGATTTTATATGCACGGAACCCAAATTCATAGTTCAAAAAAAGGACCGATGAATTGAGTGTGGGTTGATATGAATGAAAAGGAAGTGATGATGATGCACATGGAAGAGGAAACAAGAGCCCCAAATAAGTCTTCATCCAGCCATAAACTTTCAGTGTCTTCTATTTCATGCAATTTACTATTAGGTAGATACTAAGTGTATTTTTGTCATTTTCAGTAGAAATACTTTATTTCCATGAACTAAACAACACAAGAAATCAGTTTCAAGGACATTATAAACATGTTTATTTTCAATATGATTCCCAAAAGCTCCCTTAATTACTTCAGGCTTACACGATTAAGCTTCATCCGACCCCAAATGAATTTAGTGTAGAGTTTATGCAATACCCACCAACCAGCACTGGGCCCGTGTGACGGATTATGGCCCAGTCCCTCTCACGGAGACGAGGCTTGTGTCTCTGCAGTGGGAATATTCTAGGCTAATTATGCTATGCAGAATACTTATCACTGTTCCCGCTCAGGGCCCCAATTCTGTATGTTAATCATTATTCCCCGCATAATCTTACCACGTACGGTAGTCAAGCGTGGTATTTAGACAGTGTTCCAACCACACCAACTTCGCGTTTATTGTGCGCGGTTTCGTTCATTGTGTCATAGAGAATACGTTATCCAGCAGACGTCGTGATTAACTGAGCAGCGATCAATTAACCAGCGCTGGGGCTATGTCTCGCATATGGTCTCAGCATTATGCTGAGCGATGGCCGTTTTGCGTGGAAGTGACGTATGTTTTCCCCCAACTTGTATTTTTTTTTGTGTTTGTGTTCTTTTTATGCGTCATGTTTACTGCAAATAAACGTATTTTCTTTTATTTCTAAGGACGTGGTTTCGTAGGAAGGAATCATAAAGTGGTCATCGTGAATTAGGACCCAGGTTATCGCTCCGCTGTTTCTAAGGCCATACCTTCGTTTCTTCATCTCACTATACCATGGAAGGATAGCGACGTTACGTCACTCCGGCAATTTATGACAATGTTAATGTTGTTTACGACTGTTGACTGAACACAGGGATTTTGACTTATCGAGGCTTTGCGGCCCTACAGGCTTTGCATTTAGTTTTAGTACTATTTATCGTTTGTTGCTGTTTGCTACTGTTTCTCTAGAGTTTTGGAGATTATGAGGATTATTGAGGTGGATGTAAATCAAGTTTAATCTGCCATTGATAGTTCCTTGTTTTGTTGCTAATGATAATTCTATGGTCGTGTCTGTGCTTTTAAGGGTGTGTTGTAAGTTAATGTGGAGCTTTTGCTGCAATCAATTTTAGTCTTTGAATAAGTGATGGTCGTTACTCCTATCCCTGATGATTATGATCCAGTATGTTCATCTGTTCATTTCTACATTTATATCTGTAATAAAGAGTATTCTAATGATCTGTGTTCTTCTATTTCTTGATCTTTTGTTTCCCGGGGTTTATAATCCCATAATGAGTTTACCACCAATCCGCACTAGGCCCGTGTGGTGGATTATGGCTCGCTCCCTCTCACAGAGATGAGGCCTGTGTCCCAGCTGTGGGAACAATACGGGCTGAATTAAAAAAAAATATATGTAAACCTATGGTTACACCCATAGGTTTATAATTTAGTCAATTTCACATACTATAGTTTAGACATTCTAACTTTAGCATTCTTTGAAATTATGGCTGTACATGAGACTTCCTATCTCCTCCTAATAGATCTAAAGAAACAACTAATCAATAGTCAACTGCTGGATAAAAGCCAAATGTATGTATTAAATCAACATACCGATTTGTTTGATCGAATAAATTGGCAGTTTATTAAAAGCTGTGGAAGCATCCGGGCGTTTCCCCGCATGTCCGGCGCGCGACGAGATAATTGTCACCGTGGCGTGCCGTGCCGTGAGTCCTGACAATTTGTTGTCGCGTGTTGACACTCTGCGGGCTACACGGCACGCTGGCGCGAGGTTAGTTCGCGTTATACGATGATAAGTTTTTGAATGACGGATAACGTGTAGATAATAGTAGGTTTATGTTGTTTAGGTAACAAAACCAGATACTCACGTATCTGGTTCTCTTACTGTTCAGGAGTGTCAGACACTAGTAGTAATGAAGCTTTGTTGTTAATCGCGTTTAAATGTAAACAATATATCAATCATGACAAAAAGTTTGGTAGTTATTAATGATTGATATCTAACGGAAATTTTACAGTCAGAAAAGTTAAAAATGCTACCAGTACCAACACCGAGCGAATAGACGTTTTCAAGTCAAACCTTCAACGATCTGATCCGAAAAGACCCTATTTATATTTTATGATATCATTTTAGTCTGACAACACACATAAACCTTGTCCTTACTAAGGACTCCTAGATAATATCCACATATCCTCTTTCGAAAAATCCCGTGAGAAATCTCGTGTCTCATCTTACAATGGATACACTCTTCCTAGTTACCACCTGTACCAGTGTATAATTCTAAAATGACGCCTACAGCGGTCCGCGTCATCGTTTGTATGAGGAGCTAAGTTTATTGCAGCCTTATTCGGTAGGCTTCCGGAAAATCATTGCTAAGGTAAATAAAGCTATAGTTATTGAGCTGGTCAGGTTGACTGTTTGAAATGACCTATGTGGAGAGGAACTATCGTAATTGTAGTTATTCATTTGTTTTGTGATTCAGACATACTTATAATCAAAAGTCATTTATTCCAATAAGGCTGAGAATGAGAATCAGTTTTTTGATGTCAAATAACATAAGACAGTCCCCCAAAAAGGCCCGCTCTTCACCACTTCCTAGCGCTTTAGCTGGGAGGAAGAAGTAGACTAGATGAGGTCGGTTATCTGTGGTTTGAATTGTGGTGCGGTTCCACAAACGATGGGACACTTAGGGTCTTACTACAAAAACTTAAACACTTGTTGAACGAGTGTTTATTGTCAGTGTTATGTCAAAGTCCATATAATTATGTCGTGTTTAGAAGGTGTTTAGCCTAAACAACTGATAAACACTGTTTTGTGGTAGTCTGGTTAATATCGTGTCCTGCGTGTCCTGTCAGCTGCGTTACAGGAAATGATGGACGCTGGTGATGGCGCCAAACAAGGAGCCGAATTCTGGGCCGAGTCCATTTAGATTGCTATCGACACGCTAAGAATAAGAATATTGTAATTTAGGCCTATAACATTTCACAAAAACGTTGAAAGCTTTCATTGTAGACTAGCCAAAAATTATAAATGAAAACTTAAGGAACTAAATATTTCTTCAAGTTTTATTAGGTAGATATCAGAAAATACGGTGAATATGTCATAACAATTTGACCAATTTGTAAGCCATTTTTATTGACAGTATTATACAGTTCATAATATAACTATATTTATTTTATTACCACCTGGCCGTCATAAAAGACAAGAAACGGGTAATATTTTATTAAATTATGTTAAAAACGACTTTTACATAGTTTTCTTGTATCTTCAAGATGGTTGTGTTTTTAACGCTCTGTGTAAAAACTGATGTTAAGCGGGCTTGAAAGAAATGATGACAAGAACTGTAACATTTTTACTTGAATACGTTTTTGGATGGAATGAAAGAAAATTGGAAATTCTTGGACGTTTAATTTCAGCTGCTTGTAGTTTTACATAGTTTTTTTATTGAGCCTAAGGAGATAGATGCAGGCACTTACAAATACTAAGTAACATGAAATTATACAGTAGCCGCATACCTAAGCTTTTCTAGCGCTTTTTCAAACGTTTGCTTGGTTAGTTTATTGAAATCTTGAGAAATGTAATCAATTTTGTTTTTTAAGTTAGTCTACGCTGTCTCATTGCTGAGCAAAAGCCTCCCCCAAATGTATCTATAGGCATAAGGCATAATCAGCCTATAATGTTCCCACTGCTGGGACACAGGCCTCCTCTCGGTGAGAGGAGTGGGCCGTAAATAACCACGCGGGCCCAGTGCGGGTTGGCAGATGTCACATGTCTTCGATTTTTTGGTTGTATCTATACATACATATTGTCTGTGTGATCGTGTTGTTCTTCTAAACTACGCTACGGATTTTGATACCGTTTTCACTATACTCTAGAGAATTTATTATGGCAGGTTTATGTGAATAATACATTAGTATTAAACTTACATATAAAACAGAAATCTTGATATTTTGTCAAGTCGAAAAGGCCGTGTGAATCAGGGGCGGGTCGTTAGTATTCATATAAATTATAAAAGCTAGTATCACTGTTTTAAAATCGTGAGAAAATTCGCCAAAAACATCCGCATTTCTAGAGCATGTTCCTAAAATCTTTTAACAGAGAGCTACCGAACGACCTACATGTAATCTTAATGTGTTCATAGAAATTAATTAGTTGAAACATTTCTCGCTAAGCGTATTATTTCGCTTGTCACCGACCGTTATACGCAACCAGTCCGTAGATGCATCTTTATAATTAATCTCATCACTTTGCCACCAACTTAAACATACAGCTCGTCAACAACCATCAAAGAAAACTCAACTCTATGTCAATCAAAATAAAACCCATCTTCAGAACGAATTCAGTTTTTGATTGGTTAGAGTAAGTTGGAGATGACATTTACAATTTTTTTCTTTGCATATCACGCCGATCTTAATATGAAAGTTGTAAGGTTGAAAATTATAGTGGTTTTAAAATGTTATTCTTGTTTAATTTTTATAGATTACAACGATAGAGGGGTCGTAACGTAAATTGTCTGGTTTTAAATATAAATATAGGTGTGTTACAGTAATGTTCGTAATTTAGACATTGCGTGAATGTCTGGATGAAGTAGTTTTATTATCGCTGTAAGTTTCCTATTAAGGAAATGACGACGTGTCTTGTACATCACTACGTCATTTATAAATATTACTAGTTATTCATTAATTATACTATTAAATTAAAACTAGACCTAGTATATTATTTACATTAATTGTTTAAATACCACAACTGAATAAAACATGAAAACCACGATCATGAATCTTTGACCATTTTAGTGCTCAATAAGTTCCTAAGCGTGGCATAATTAACTCTTATTAAAATAGACCAAGATTTTATATGGGTACTGCCTTCTGCCCGCGGTTTCGCTCGCGTGGATGTCAGAAATTATCCCACGATAACGTGCTACCGGAACAAAAAGATAGCCTATGTCCTTCCCCAGGATGTCATGTATCTCCTTGCTGAATTTTATCGAAATCCGTTCAGTGGCTTAGGCGTGAAAAGGTAACATACAAACAGAGTTACTTTCGAATTTATAATATTAAGTATGGATGAAAGCATCTTTAATAGACAAATCGTGATAACTGGGATACTTCTTCAAATAGCAAGCAAGATAAGTACCTGAAAAAAATAAAAGTTGAGGCAGCATGGTTTAGCTCAGAGCGGCAAATTCTCGTAATTTTAAGAACGTTCACAGTCTGCACCCGAATTGCGTAACACACAATTAATCGGAATCGGTTTCATTTTGACAGGTCAACAACATTCATTGCGTTATTTACGTGTTGAGCAGACAAATTTTTCGAACGTATGAAGCAATGGATTAGCAATTTGCTTCAAAATGATTCAGATTACTATTGATTGTGTGTTACGCAATTAGGGTGCTGATCTCAGTCTCAATGTTTCAAAAATACCTCTAATTTCCCTAAATTTTTGACAAGATTTTGACATTTGTTTGTCGCCGAAATTATACTGCGACTAGATTTTGAACGTTTTAAATTACGAGAATTGGCCTTCACTTGTATTTTCGATGAGATTTAGCCTTTAACCAAATCTCCCAATCCCCAGCTTCACCCACAACACTTCTAAACTCAACCTTTTTTAATTTCACACTTGCAGACGAGCAGATTTCGTCATAACGATATTATCTCAGAAAGTATGCGACGCTACTTTCGCGAAACTATAATACATAAGTTAAGAGATAACGTGCTAAAATAAGTGACGTTAACTTGATGGTATCGGTGTAAACTGGTGTATTGTATTACATGTTGGCAACAATCAATATGGCAGGTGGTAATGTTGGCAGGACATGCTCGAGTGGTAAATCAAAAGTAAAGGGACGATTGAGGAGATATCAGGAACGGTATACGGTGTTGTTGTCTTGTTGGGCTTTTTGTTTATCTGGTAATGGCTGAAGTTTTTGGCTGGTTTGAACTTGCTTGCTAAGTTGCTGCATAGATAATCTAGCTAGCGTACCTAGCTCCGTGCCTCGGAAAGCACGGTAAGCCGTTGGTCCCGGCTGTCATTCGTGGATCTTCGACAGTCGTTACGGGTCGCCAGAAACCTGAAAGTCTTGACAACCAGTCCTACCAGGGGTATCGTTATGTATATATATACACGTTACATATATACGAAAACATTATGTACGTTCGAAAAAATCTACATCTTTTTAGTAAGATAAGTGACAGGCATAATTTTAACACTAGGAATAGGAACAAGCTAGATCAGCCGCGCTTCAGATTGTCTAAAGTAAAAACTTCTTTTATGAGAAACTCTGTAAAATGTTATAAATAAAATACCACTCGATATTCTTCAATTAAATGAGAAGAAATTTAAAACATGCATTAAACGCACACTATGTAGACAAGCATATTATAAGTTGGATGAGTATATCGTAGATATAAAAATGGTTGGCTTAATGCTGGTCCTGCTCCACAGGCACATGGGCTCACTAGTTGATCACAATTTCAATATTTTGAAGAGAGCTTCCCCTTTTTTTGTTTTATTCAATCAAGATTTAATTCTTAATACTTCAATATTAAATACCTCTTCCTGATTGGTAGTATTTTTTTTTCTCCTCTCTTAAATAAATTGCAAACTATAGTTTTGTATAATTTAGAAGCATTTTTAAAATTTTGTGAATATAATAACCGTTTTTAACCGACTTCTAAAAAAGGAGGAGGTTCTCAATTCGGATGTTCGTATTTTTTTTATGTTTGTTCGCGCATAACTCCGTCGCTTGCCAACCGATTTGAAAAATTATTTTTTTGCTGGAAATGGTCCCTATAAATTTCATCAAAAACGGTTTAGTAGTTTGGTTTTTAACTTTTTAAACCAAAATTACTGGTAAAAATTACAACTTAAAAGTGAAAAATCGGTGGCAAACATCGAAAATGCGAACCCAACGACACCGACTTCCGAAATTAAAGTTATTTTTCACTTTGTAGTGTCGTTTTTGGAAGTCGGTTGTTTTTTTTTTTTCAAAAAAGTTTTTTTTATAATATTTTGATGTTGACTTGAAAGAGCATGGCAGTTGAGAATATGTCATGCTCACTTAAATGGTGAGTGACATCTCACCGGTGGTGGCGCGTGTGTTGGATCATCCGGTTCCCTACGAAATGGTTGAGCTGGGTGGTGCTGATCCACGCGCCATGTTCGTGAACGGGCGCCGTCGGTTGAGACTGGTCATCTCTAGTTAAGAGATGACCAGGGCTTATTTTTAATTTTATATTTTAAATTGTTTCTTTTTTACATTGTTCTCACATATAGAAGCATTAAGAATAATGTACCCAAGATTTTGTACTAATATCTTGAATTCAAAGTGGAGTGGAGTTTCTTGCCCGTTCTTCTTAATAGAGATCTACGTTTTGGAATGGGCAACTAGCTTCAACTTTCTGACTAACTGACCGACTATTTAATTTTGACCATTTTAAAGTGCCTGAAATAAATGATTTGAGTTTGTAATTTTGACGTTCGAAAAGTGCTGATTCTCAACCTAATTTGAATAAATGACTTTTGATTTTGAAAGGGCTTGTAAACTGTCACTATACAAGCTGTTGTATTGCATCCTCGTCAAATTTCAGGAGGCTGTTATGAAAGACATAAATAATCAAATAAAATTACAATCCCTGGTAAATAATGAATACAAACTTTTTTTTTAGTTATTTAAGTTTGACAGTATTTCAGAATACAACACTTTCAAAGAACAGAATCGCGTTATGGTATCGTATAAGCGGCCGCGTTTTTATGTGTGTAAAAGGGCAGTTACAGTGCGGCCTCACACAGGCCGCGTTTTTAAGTGCGTTCCCCACACATGCCTACTTATTTTATTATTGATTCGTGTCGAGAATCAGTAGCATTAACTATGCTACTGATTCTCGACACGAATCAATTTCCTTCCTTCGACACAAGACAACCTCCTTGAATTTGACGAGGATGCAAAACGACACCTTGTATAACAATTTAGTGGATCTTAATAATATTCTAAAAGCGAAAAGTCAAGTAAGTAGTGAGTTATTAAAAGAGTAAATATTGTACGTAAAAATATAGTTTATTCCTACTACAAAGTATGTAACTGCCACACACTCGAACACGCTACCTCTATCCCACTAACATTAAACAATTTAACTTAATGACAACCATATAACAGTGCACACATTAGTCTCTATCACATACAGATCACTTAAATTATTAACAATTACAAGACACCTGTATGCAACCATCATATTTAACAGAAAACCCTGGAGCAACAGTCTAGGGGCAGATGGACACCCTATCTCAACCGTCATCAGGTATCATTACAACAGAGAGGCGTGTGAATAGGTACAGTATATGCAAAACTCGATTATTTAAAAAAAAAACATCGTGTAATTGCCTGTTGAAAACTGTAGACCGATTCCCGATCCTAGGGATCGATAAAGAATCTCGATGTTTTTATTAATGCTCGTTTGTAGATTGATATTGATGTCGCTTGTTGGAGATAGAGGATGTAAGGGGTGGGTGTTAAAATGTGGCCTTTGTCAGTTGATGTTGCGTCTGATCGGTAGGCTGAAACTAGGTCCATTTGTATCAATTTTAAGAGACTATCTGAGAGAACATCCAGAGGTGAAACTAGTTCATATTAAATACATACATTTAAACAATCAATGGATTCTAGAAGAATTGATTAGAACAATAATAAGTAAACTCAAAAAGAGGGGCAGTTCTCGTAATTTTAAGAACGTTTAAAGTCTAATCTCAGTCTCAATCTGTCAAAAATACCTCTAACATCCCTACATTTTTGACAAGTTTTTGACATTGACTGTCGCTGAGATTGCGACTACATTTTGAACGTTTTTAATTAAGGGAATTGGCCTTCTGATCTTGAATAGCCTTTAGCTAATAGCCTTACTTAGTACCTGCGAAGATTAGAGCTTTTTTAACCGACGAAAAAAACGGAGGAGGTTCTCAAGTCGACGCGTATATATATATATATTTTGACGTAACAACGTCTTATAATTCGATGGAGCCGGCTGCATGCACGAAAAAGCATGACGCATGCGGCGTTACCTCGCTCTGAGGCGTTCCATTAAAATTTTCTTTTGAAAAATGAAACCATTCCATCAGTATTTTCTTATGACGTTGTCACGTTCAACTATCGTCAGTAAACCGACTTTACAGACAACCGATTTTTTTATTCGTATATGACCACGCATCTTTTTACAGAGTAGTCCGATTTTGATAATTCTTTTTTTATCGGATAGGGTCCAATAAAAAACACGCCACAACACAAAACGGCGGCGTTTTTCCAAATTTATATGGGACCAACTTTGGGGTATCATCATCTGCCTAGCCTTTTCCCAACTATGTTGGGGTCGGCTTCCAGTCTAACCGGATGCAGCTGAATACCAGTATTTTACATGGAGCGACTGCCTATCTGACCTCCACAACCCAGGACAAAAAAGGGTATAAAGTTGGGAAAACTGCGCCGACTCAAAATTACTTAAGTATACTTAGGTACCTACATTAGTTTAAGAACTTGGTTATTAAGGTTAAATAAAAAAGGTTTATTATTTTTTGCTTTTTCGGCGGTTTAATTTTTTGTTAAAAAGTTTAGACAGTTATTTTCAGTGATTAAATTAATTTGATTGTATTATAACTTCTTTTGAATGTTTTACCTCCTCGTACATGCAAAACCTCATCTATTTTAAGCAGAACATTTCAATAGTACATATAATTGCTCGTTGAAAACTCCAGATCGATAAGCGATCGTGTCGACTGATAGTGATGCTGATGGTTTTATTATCGATAGTCGATACCTATACGATATGTTGACAACTGTCTTTTGTAATCGGAATTAGCATCTAGGAATTTACTGTTGATTAAAATGTTGAGAAATTAAGATGCATTTTGCTGTTAATGCTGTCATTTGATATTAGATATGCTGTCGGTAGAGGACAACAAGCTTTTTAAATTCTTAGGGCGAATGTCACCCATGAATCTGGATGTGATCAGCACATCTAAACTGCGTTCTAGAGCTTTCAATGATGACACTGACGGCTCTTGAACGCAGCTCAGACCGCGATCATTTGTA
Source organism: Apamea anceps (assembly GCA_951799955.1). NCBI lineage: Eukaryota > Metazoa > Arthropoda > Insecta > Lepidoptera > Noctuidae > Apamea > Apamea anceps. The sequence goes on from OX637510.1 coordinate 18,881,539, forward strand.
AATATCACCCGTTTAGCTGGTAAAAATTTAACTGTAAGTGACACATACGCTACATGACTGACAACACCAAGATTGTAAAACCAAGGCGCGAAACTCCAAGTATCTTACCATCATATCACCCCCCTTATTTAGACAAGAACAATTATACCCATTTCAACGCACCAATCATCATTAGTACGATACCGTTCGCTTTTCCTAAAACGCGACGATGGGTTCGATAAACGCTTTTTTTTAAACTCTTAAGACTGCGTGCGCGCCGCTCGCTAATTTGCGTCTATATCGTAAACTTCACGTAGCGTTTAACCCGCGCCGCGCGAGTGGCGACAGAAATGTCGACACATTACCGACGACGACCTAACGAGCCGACTTGCTACCAGTGACGTGACTTGTTATCGATAAAAAGTGCGCTATGAATATGAATTTATTTCGACGCTTCTGAAATATAATCGGCTGCTATCTTGATGTACAATGTGAATTATTAAACTGCACAGCATGGTTTCGCACGCTACATTTTTATGATTTGCTGTTTGTATGCTGTAGGTATGTGTGCTTGTGCATGTTGTGATGGAACAAAGAAAGTATGAAAGCATGCAGAAGGATACAATGCATCCGTTGTAGAAGAATTTTTGTAAATAATTAATTTATTTACAAAAATTCTTGGCAAGGATGCTGTCACATTTTATATATAACCTTTATGAAATAAACAGCATTCTCGTGAAAAAAATATTACAAAATGTGCTGTGTTAACAGTAATATTCCTTGTTTTACATTTAGATTCGTATGACTATATCCATATAATCATAGCAGTACCTACCTATTACCCCGACTTCGTATCCAACAAGTACTAATTGCTATCATAAACATATCTACTATAAATCATAAAGCTCATAAAATAATTTTGACATAAAAACATGCTGAAATATTTTAAAATGACATACAGCATAGACCGGTCCACCTATCGCTTCATGTTGTTAAAATAAACAAAACTTGGTGTACATCGGTCGCTAACAAATCGGCTTGTTATCAGCCGATCGGTGGCTATAAGTCGTGGCGTCGTATCGATAAATATCGATATAAAGTATCGACACCAGTCGCTGACGACACGCGAGCTCGCACAACACTAATTCACAGGTTGACACGCGACTGTCAGGGTGTACTCGCGATATCAGAGTATGTTTGTGTGTTGGTTAGTTCGGGAGCTAGGTGTAAGTAGATAGTATTTTATGCAGATGAGCTTTGAGAAGGGCTCATGGCTAAATTATAACACCTGCACGGGTCGATCGAAGGTTAAGCTACGCTTGCCGCGGTCGGTCCCTGGATGCGTGACCATTCATTACATATTAAGACCCCTTCGTGACTCGGAAAGCACGTTAAGCCCGTTGGTCTCGGCTCTCATTCGTAGATTTTTGACAGTCGTTACGGGTAGTCAGTAGCCCAAAAGCCTGTCAACCAAAGGGTATCGTGTTACCCAGTGACTGTCTTGTCGAGGTCAGATTGTCAGTCGCTCTATGTAAACTACTGGTATGCATCCAGTTAGACTGGGAGCCAACCTCAACATAGTTGACAGACAGATTTGATATTGATCTTGTGCGATCTAGAAACCAAAAAAGATCAATATTGGTTGTTCACAATTTTTTAGGACAACAGTCTCACCCATTATCAAATCCTGTGAGACAAATTGATTTAGTACACAAGACTTTTCGTATAATGAGATGTCAGCTTATACTGGAAATGTATGGCTTGATCTTGGCTAAAAGAGCCTAAATCTTTTAAACCAAGTCGGGCCTTATAAAATATGACCAATATTGTATGGTAGTGGTCCCTGTCATCACATGCAAATGATTGCGGTTTATAACAAAACGTTATTGCGATATTTTTAGCCAATCGATGGTCATTCTTTTGCAACAATAGTGAAACCTGATGAGTCACAAATTCTAAAAAATGTACCCAACACAGTGACACATAGCTTTTGATGGCCAAATGCTAATTAATTAAACTTCATACTGTTGTACGAGTGTCCTTGTTTTACAAATGAAAATAAAATATTTTTCTTTCTTTCTTTATTACTATGGCTGAAGAGTGCACTATTTTTTTTCATAACGAATAACATCAATAATGAATTATTTTAGTGCTCATATGTTGAATAGAACCAAGTTTTTCTAACTACTCAATACTCAATACTTTTATTGCATTCCACATGTAGGTAGATATTCTTAGGTGGTAAACTTACAATTAGATCATATTGACCCTGTCGGGCACAGCAAAATACCTGAGTTAGGAGAGAGGAAGCATTAATTGTTAATTTTATAACATTACCTACTTATCAAACTACTATATTACAATAATGAGTAGATATTATATGAGATAAACTAATAGCTTTAATATAAAATATAAATAGGTATCTATTGAGAGATGTAATAATAATTAATAGATAAAGAAAATTTAAAGTCTCGAGTACTTAAGTTATGACTTTTATGAGTCTATCACTTAGATATTCGTTTACCGAGTAGTAGCTTTTATTTAGCAAAAACTGTCTAAGTTTTTTTAAAATATATTAATTTTCTCTTCTTTTTTTATTGGTGCGGGTATTTTATTATATAATTTTATGGATATTACATAGGGACTTGTAGAGTGCATTTTTAGTCGAGAACTTGGTAAGTTTAGTCTAGATCGGTGTCTGAGTAGATAGCGTGTCTGAATGTCTTCATGTTTTGAATAAAATTCTTGATGTTACCGGACAAATTTGCATGTTTCTAAAATTTATATACAGGGAAGGGTTAAAATATTATGTTTTTGAAAGAAAGGTTTGCAACTGTCTGTTTGCTCAATGTTTACCAGGATTCTAATCAATTTCTAAACAGACAGCTGTGCTACTGGGGAGTTTGTTGCACCACTTCTTCTCCCCAGCTAAAGCACTAGAAAGTGGAGAAGGGCGGGCGTTTTGGGGACTGTCTTATGTAATTTGGACGCTCGAAAAGTGCTGATTCTCAGCAGTTTGAATAAATTTGATTTTGATATACGGCTGCAGTTCCCTCAGCCGTTGGCGCGTGCCATACATGTATATACCCTTATTTGGTATCCTTGTTGCCAGGACGCTTTCTTTTACTTTCATGTTTTTCATCATGAGATCAAGCAACATAATAACTTCAAAAACCACAATGTTTTTCCACAATTTGCGAAGAATTTCTTGTTTTTCTAACCGATAGAAAGGAGAGAAATACGTTTGTTTGCGGTAAACACAAACACAAAAAAAAAATAACGAGTTGGCGGAAATTGATGTGTCACATCCACGCAAAACGGCCAGCATAATGCTAAGACCCTATTCAAGACAAAGCCACAGCGCTGGTATAAAGAGAAATAAAGAGTTTCCCAATGACCAGTAAATAATGCTTACAACTTAGGATCCAGGGTTATCAATACTAAAGCATATAACCCCTTAAACAAAGTAAACCAACGATGTTTATTATCAAGGAGTGGTTTCATCACAATAGGGTACCTACTCCTGACCCCACGACCTCTCGATCGCTATTCAACGCCACATAATCACATAAATATCATTGACAGAAGTCTAGAATTAAATCCTGCGTAGTCAAAAGTAAACGTGAACTTATTTTATACAAACCCTTTGAACCGATCACGCTTGCCTCGGAGGTGTCTCGAAGATCCCCGTAGTACCACTCGCAACTACCGTTCCGTGACGTCATCAGACAGAGACAGACATACATCGTCCACATGAAACAGAAAAGGACAGATACAAGATAAAAACAACATACCAAATACGGTGATCACATGTGACTAAATATCCCTATAAGTGACGATACCAAGTAATTATTGGAACGAAATTTTCGCAGTTTTATCGTTTTATGTATAGAATTCATTTTACAGTATGGCGGCGGTGATTTTTCGCAAGGCGTTGCGCAGGAGTGCATGTTTTCGACACATGTGGTGTGCGCGTGTGTGCGTAAGAAGATGTACTGCGTATGTTGTTCTCCGTTAGATGTTTTTTCGTGAAGAAAACCTACGGGTCGGGTTTTCTAGCGGTGGTCTTGTTATTGTCATAATGTTGCTTAGAGGTCTTCATACTTCTTATCATTCATCTAGTTTACAGTTCTTTAATTAAGAAACACCTTAGTTTGGACTAGTTAGAGCCAAAGCGTTGATGAATCACATTATGAGATGTATTATTATCTTCTTCATTGACTAATTGTCTTTGGACTGTTTCTTCTTTTTTTTTTAATCAGATTTTCTTTGATCTCCTACTTTTAGTCAAGCGGAAGGTTAATGTCAAATATGTCAATATCCTTTCTGCTACTTTTACCATATCATCATATTTTGAAATATCCTCTTTGATCGTACAGGAGCAATATTCATAATCAATCTATAATATTCCCACTGCTAGAACACAGCCTTCCTCACATCGAGTGGGCTGTAATTCACCACGCTGGCCCAGTGCGAGTTGGTAGATGTCACATGTCTTCGAAGATTCAGTTCCAAGAGATTCCGGTTTCCTCACAATGTTTTTCTTCGCCGTTTTGAGCGCAGTGGTGATGAAATAAATTACAATGTGCCTGGGACCTACGACCAACTAGTAAACCGGGGCTGTTGTCACGAGCCACTACTGCACCAAGGAGCAATATTAATATTTTATCATCAGGAAAGCTGAAGGTTACGAGAGTAACTTAGTTATTAGAATATGTATCTATGTTACCGTGACAAATCCTAATCAATTCCCTGTGAACCCTGGCACTGGTAGCCTCGTTACTTGAATCTTCTAGTTCATGTCATTTTACTTTAGTTATTACTGTTTTAAGAACATTTCGCATATTAATATGTTATTGGATTTTCATCTATCTAGGGTCTGCTTGATTTATGCTATTGGTTAGATTTTCTCGGTGATATTAAAGAAACTTTTGTCACTTGCTTTAGGTCAATGAGGGTTTAAATGATGATAGTTAAAATGAATATTAAAACTTTATTTGATTGAAGTTTGGCTTGGCTTGTTTGGCTTGGTTTAGCTTTATTGTTTTGTTTTTTCTTCTCGCGCTTTGTTTGTTTGTCAACTGTTGGTCCCAGTTGTCATTCATAAATCGTTGACAGTAATTACGGGTAGTTAGAAACCCAAAAGTCTGACACGAGTTTCCAAGGGGTATCGTGTTACCCAGTAACTGAGTTGTGGAGGTCAGATACGCAGTCGCTTCATGTAAAATACTGATATACGGCTGCATCCGGTGAAAGCCAACCCCAACATAGTTGGGAACAGGCTAGGCAGATGATGATGATTTGACTGTCAACCGTTGCAGGCCAGCTTATTTATTATTTCTATAACTTCAACTTCTACTACTAGATTTGTGGTTTTTGATAGCTCAAATCAAGTGTTTCTGCATATGTATAACCCATCTTTAATTTGTTAAAATATAAACTTCCAATTTGAGAACCCCTCCTTTTTTGAAGTCGGTTAAAAATGAGGTCTACGAGTACCTCTCTATCTCTACTATATATCTATAGATTTACCTTAAATGTTTCTTAAACTGCGTTCAGCTCAATAATCCCGCTTAATATCTCAATTATAATCGAATATTGCTATACAAAGTCAAACATCCGACCTTAACGAACTTATCACGAACTTTACCAACACCTCTTATCTCAAAATCTAACTTGTGAACTGCTCAAACAAAGCCGTGAACATCTTAATAATGATCTTCGTATACAAGTTATAATTGCAGTAGTTCAGTAGAAACAAACAGACGGTTATCTGAAACTATTATCTTAGTTTATAGTCATAAATTAAGATTTTAAATGTTGGGCGGAAGGTACACAGGTGTTATGTCGGTGAAGTGTCGTAAGTGGCTATGTTGGCAACACGGGAGGTGACACGGAAGTTTGAATTAATTCAAGTTTATGTAGGTTATGTTGTTATTGTTTGTTATTAAGTTTTCATCCTTGACGACGAGTAATAGAGGAGTATGGAAGATAGACATGTTGCGTTGCGTCGACCCCAAATAAATTCGGATAAGGGCAGGAGAATGATGATTAAGTTTTTATCCCTAATATTATGATGCATATTATTATTATTACAGAACGAATGCTGTGAATATTCTGCGTTATGTAAATGGATATTAGTTATATGACCCACAAATGGTAATGTCTCATTTAGTTACTCAAAAATGGTAAAGTAAGTCTACTAACATACTTTGTTGTCGTTATCAGTAAACACCATCATGCTACACATACTACTCATGCTAATTAGGTTAATAAGTTCAGAAAACTAAAAGCATAAACAATCGCAATATATTAGTCAGCTGCTTCATATCCATATCAAACTGACAACATAAAAACCCAAACTTATTGTTATGTTGCCAACATAAAGTTGTAAGTGCACACCCGGCTTTATGCCCTAGGCGCCGTTGAGACCGTATCTTTTAGATCTACGCGCATGCGTACTAACATTAGCACTGTTTATTACTTAGCTCACCGATATCATACTTAGATTTCACTTAGCACTTTATTCTGACAAGCAAATATTCACCTTATAACCTAAAATTGTAGGTTAAAAATTGATTGGCGCCGATTAAAACGTTTAAACATTTTGGTTATCACGTTGAAGCCTATTGATTTAAACAGATAGGATAAAATGGTTTTTGTCTCTTTTCTTCGCATTAGTATCAGATACGTGTATCTCTTTCTTCTTTGGAAATCTATTTGCAATGTTTGGATATCTAGGCTCAAATCTAAGTGTCCAAATGTGATTTATTGGTACAAATACGCGAAGGCTGGCGTTTGAATTGCGTTAAAGATCTTTTCTGTTTCGCGGTAAATTGTTTTATTATCAGCTTTATGTCGACTGAATTTTACGTGGAAATAATTGTTTAACCATTAGATTAAATCATTACGCCATAACTTGGAGACTTTTAGCGAGTAACATTGATTTATAATCTACCTGCATATCGTTTGTAAGGACAAGAGCTTTAATAAAAAAAACCCTAAAAGCAACCCCCCCCCCCTGTTATAAAAGAAACCCTTGAAAAAATAAGTAAATAATGGAAATCATTTACTTGTTTTTTCGACAAACGGAATGATACTGTTTATCTATACAAATAAATAAAATTGAAGCGTCTGTTTGTAATGTCAAAGTATGGAACAGCTTTTAACTAAATGCATATGAAAGTATTACGGTACGGTACCTCGTACTTATAACAAAAAAAAAAAAACATTTTTTTTATGTCTGTCTGTTCCGGGTAATCTCCGAAACGGCTGGACCGATTTGACAGGGCTTTGAGACCGGCAGACAGCTGATGTCATAAGGAGTACTTAGGCTACTTCTATTTTTAGAAAAAGAATTAGGGTTTCGGTTTCGCTCAAAAAAATTAAAACCAATGAAATTCTACTTGTTTTTGGACATGCACGCGGACGAAGTCGCGGTCATAGCTAATACTGACTATACTTAATTCTCTGATTCCTAAAATCATACAGTACCAAGATCTTCAAGATCCTTTGATTCATCTTTTCCTTTATTAACAGGCAATTATTGTCTCCAACATCCGCCTCTACAGTCCAATGGCCTCCCGTTTATCAGCTACCTCATCATAATCACCAAGTTCCAGATCAGAATCTTCCCCTCGCATCCCCCAATCAGCGTCAGAAAACGAAACCAGTCCAGTTATATCAATATTGATATTAATAACCAGTGAATAGGAACAGATTGACAGGCTACCAGACCCGTTCAGTTATCGCTCAATCGAAGACAGGTGGCGAACTGAGCTTACAAGGAAACCGCCAGTAGACTGCGTTTATTATGTACAGTAGGTATGTCAGTACGATATAATTTGAAGGTTCCTTCAATATTGTACCTAATTGAACGACTAGGAGAGCAGTTGTGGCCAGGAGATAATAGAAAGAAAGATGACGCAGCGAAAGAACACAAACACAAAAAAGAACACGTTCGGGGATAATTTGCGTCACATACACGTAAAACGGTCATCGCTCAGCATAATGCTACGACCCTATGCGAGACAGAGTCAGCACTGTTAGCAGTGGTGGCCCAGTGGTAACGTGTGAGTTATTTCATCACGACTGCTCTCAAAACGGTGAAGGAAAACATCGTGAGGAAACCGCCATATCCTAGAACCAAAAATTCGAAGATATGTGACATCTGCCAACCTGCACTGGGCCCGCATGGTGGATTACTGACAGCCCACTTCCTCTCACAGAGAGGCCTGTGGCAGTAGGAATATTATAGGCAAATTATGCACGTCATAACATACTTATGTAACTCAGCAGAAGTGATAGGAATCGATATCTTTATAAAACAATATCGTTATAAAACAAAACCTAAAATTATTTGATGATTATTTATTTTGGGTTCAACGACCGCTGGTAGTGTTGTTACATGAAGTTTAGTTGCAAAAGCAAAATTTTTCAATTATGTCGTACTTTTATATTAGACCAACTGAATTAATTATATTAAACACAATGACAGCTTTGCTCTGATTGAGGTTTTTGGAGAAAGGGACAAAACTGTCACGTTTTATATTGAGTGTCTTTCGAAATTCTGTCAATCATCCACCAATGCGGGCGACGCAATTTCCTGTTGGTTATTGGAATTTTTAAATTATGTAAATATTGATGAATTAAATAAAAGTATTAGACTTTGAATCTTTTAATAAATAATTGAAAAATATCATTTTTATTTACTTAGTCCAGAAAATTACATGAAATGTTTATTCGATATCCTTTTCATCGTGGTAGGTCGTATCTGAGTTTTCACATCTTTTATTTTATTGCCTTTATCTCAGACATACTTTAAATTCATTTTGATACACAAAATAAGTTCGTAAGAGCCGTTAGCACTTTAATGTGTAACGTGCTGGGTCAGAGATCAACACTGCAAGAACAATGTTTCCCTATGGCCCACAAGGGCTATAAGATAAACAATTCGTAATAATAAAATGTAGTTCACAAATGCAGACCCTGCTCATAATCTTTTGTCAAGGATTAATCTTTGAAAGCTCCTGCAATATCCTTGATTCGAAACGTTTTTGCTGGAAACCACCGCTGGGGCTCTGTCTCGCATAGGGTCGATCGTCGTTTTGCGTGGATTTGACGCACGCCTCTTGTTCAACAACTTGTTCTTTTTTGTGTTTGTGTTTTTTCTCTGCGTCATATTTACCGCATATAAACGTAAGTATTTTTTTTCTTTTCTCGTGGCCCCAATTCACTAACTTGAATCCAAACCTCCAGTAAAGTCTAGAATATGTTATAATTGAACAATTGTCATACTATTTTCTCTGTGCATAACATGACTTATTGAAAATAAAATAACAAAAACATATGCATTGATCTATAGGTTATTAAAAACTATAGGGTATTTAAAACAATGTTATTGAAATGTCCTAAGCAGGTGTCAGGGCTGTAGCCACAGACACATGAAACATTTCAGCTTTATCTCTGGGATCGCAACATTTTTGCGATGCCTCTGGTAGGTATTACAAGTGTCCGTATTCCATCCAAAAACATAAAAGGTGCTGAAAAAATTGCAACACAAAAAAAAATCTTGCATCACATCTTAAAATCTTTTACGCAACGTTAAAAGACTGTCACGTACGTAAGTTGATATGTACGAATGTCCAGTGACCCCTTGGCGGAAAGATATCGATAAATGGGGCACGCGCGGCCGAGATAACGCGACGCGGCGGACGGGGCGCGCCGTGACGTCACTTCCTTGTCGGCGCGTGCGCCGCTCTACAAAATGTTAAGCCTAAGTTGTAGGAGATTGGGTTGAGATGGATGTGATTTTGTATCAAAAAAGTAATATATAGTAATGTGTGATGGAGAAGCAACGAAAATTGATTAAAAGGAACCCTTTCACGGTTTCCAATAGTTTCCTTGTAGTTTTCGATGATAATAAGTGTTGTAAATAAGCTCAAAAGCTCTACTAAACAATGAATGAAAGTGCATTCAAGGTTTAGTTGAGCTTTTGAGCTTTCAACCATCAAGAAAAAGCTACCCTCCTTTCGTATTGGAGATGAGTTCTCAAAGATAGGCAGCCCCTCTTTGTTTCTTACTACTAAAAAACTAAATTACAAATCCCCATAAATAATAAGACACAGCCTACTTCGACAAAGCCTCATTTCTTATCTCATGACTTGTACCACACAACCAACGCGAGGCCGCACCGCTTCCGCCACAACATCAAACACTAGCACACCACCCTTCAATCCTATCACCTAGTAAATAAGGTCCACTATTGAATAGCAAAATAGCAAAAACATGTTTGTATAAGGTTTTTTGAGCGGCGTCGTTTAAAAGATTTCAACGGGGTGCTTTGAGGATGTCCGTTTGGATCTTACACTAGAATCTGGGTAAACATAGTTGCGTTTAGGTATTACACATCCAGTTTGCGGTATTTCACTCGTTAGATCGGATATAGGAGGTTTAGATTCCAACGCGGAAGATTAGGAGAGTGCCAATTGCAAATGGCTGTGAAAAAGCTCTTTAAGATTTTACGCGAATGCGGTGAAGCTCATTAAAGAGTGTTTGCTGTGTTGCTCGTTATTTAGAGACTTATTCTACTAGTTTAAGGCAGTAAACCTATTTCATTTAACCAGTATTATTATCATATTCTAACCGTGGTGGCCCAATGTTAACAGTAACAGAATAAGTCCACTGGACACTTACGAGTTGTAGGTCGTGGGTTCGAACCCAAGCAGGCAATTTCTGTAAATTATTTCATCGCCACTGCTCTTAATCCGGTGAAGGAAAAAATCGTGAGGACACCGGCATGTCCTAGAACTCAAAATTTTAAGACATGTGACATCTACCAACCCGCACTGGGCCCGCGTGGTGAATTATGGCCCACTCCCTCTCACCAAGAGGAGGTCTGTCTCCCAGCAGTGGAAACATTATAGGCTGTAATACTATATAAACATATACAGTTCCTTATAGGTGCCAGGATGTTTAAAAAAAAATCCAGTACCTATTAAACGAACTGGTAGATGCTTATTACAGCTTCTAACAGCAGATAACTTAAGTTCTTAAGCCCAAATTGTAGTTTTATCATAGTCGCCACGTAATATATGCTATTTCAATTTGTCGTTGTAAAGCCTGAACTTCAATTGTAACCTGAAGTTTAATCCATTTCCATCCGAAACGTTTTTGTATCAGCCAGTTGTAGATTGGATTACATGTACAACGGAAAATTGCATATTGACCCAATATTGATGGATTGGAGTGCAGGCTGTTATTTTTTTTCTGTGACCAAATAGTGAGTGATGTTTGGAAAATGGGGATTGGAACTATTGTGTGCAGAAGTGGGATTAGGTAGGTACGAGTTTGCTGTGATAGTTTTAGTTTTAATAAAGTTGTTTGAAGGGGATTGCAGGATTTGTGTATCAAAGCATTTCGGTAACAACGTATAGTTTTTTTTTTTGTATAGGGTTGTCCTAACTTCTAACAGATGCAGGGGATTGCTGATCTACGTATCCATCTTTATATTAATGTGCTTAGTCGAAGTGCTCGACCGCATCGCTATCAAACGTGCCCTGAAGACTGGCAGCATTGCCACGTTGAATGGCAATGTTAATACTTTGGCCAAAGAACGAGCCGACCCTTTAGTCACGTGCTTATCATTAAAATGTGCTTCTGTGTGATGTGCTAGTTTTTTTTGTGTGCATTAGATATATGATTTTTCTATCTATCTTAAAAACCGGCCAAGTCGAGTCGAACCCTCGCACGAAGGGTTCCATACCATTATCTATAAAAATCACTTCTGTTGTTTGGGGGCCCCCCTAAAATATTCATTTTATTTTGTTTTTAGTATTTGTTGTAATAGCGGCAATAGAAATACATAATTTGTGTAAATTTCAACTGTCTAGCTATCGCGGTTCTTGAGAAACAGCCTGGTGACAGGCATACGGACGGACAGACAGTGAAGTCTTAGTAATAGGGTCCCGTTTTTACCCTTTGGGTACGGAACCCTAAAATGCAGTAAAAACTAAACAGGTATATGCAACCTACTTATGGACCATCAATCACCATAGTGTACGGCAAACGTAAACTTTTATAGGTCGGCGTTCTGGAAGCACTGCCTACCAAATTAGTTTTGACTTCATCATCATTCTCCTCTGCCCTCATCCCAATTTATTTTGGGGTCGGCACAACATGTCTTTTTCTTCCATACTTCTCTATTCGTCATCTCTGTAGTTATTTCATTTCATTTATTCAATAACAACATATATTGTATCTGAATGATTACAAATAAAAAAAGTTAGAAATAAAATTCAACCAAAATGATCTTAACACAATAGGTAATAAAATATGTCCAATAATAACGAATTCATAAAAACAACCTGAATTAGAAATCATCTATCATCAAAAATGTCAACACAATATGTTTAATATAATCATAAATTTAGTTTTTCTCTGGAGCCCTGACCACTAGTAGCTTGGACTCTGTTCCCGATGTCGGCGGGCTACTATTTTTTTATATTTTTAAATGTTTTTATACTTTTTACATGCTAATATTTAAAAATATAATTTATGTGTTTACATTGAAATAAAGGAGATAGTAATTTACAATAATAATATCTGATGTCCAATAATATGAATAAAATGGAATAATAATTATAATTAATGTCCAATAATAATTCATAATCAAAAAACAACTAAAATTAAAATAAACGTCTATCGGGAAAAATAAAATCATATTACAGTCGCCCCCTTTCTACCCATATCATAGTTACATATATGGCTAAAAAGCATAAATACATCAGCCCATCGATAACCTTGCCCTTAAATATTCTAGGATGATGATTTTACGTGAAAGTATCTTCTTGTTTTTCGCACCAACACTCGCCACAGACTCCATATTATTTATGTAGAGTTCATATTTATGACTGACCGCCCAACGGTGGATTGTGCTTCAATTAAACCGTGGGATATACTGGCCAATTCGGCTGGTGCATTAAAAATCAATTATGGTGAACGCCCGCGGCCTTCTGTGTTCGTGATTAATATTGATATGAAAATATACTACTGTGACCTCTTTGACCGACGCACGAAGGCTTGCTAGACGGTTTAAAAACCCATGGCCAAAAATTTCGTGCATGATAATACCAACTAGGTATATACTTGTATTTCCATGCTGGCTTAAATTCGATGGCACTCTTAGTATTTTGAAAATATAGCAAATTCCTTATGTTTTTCCCTAGCCAAGAACATTATTGTTGAACAAGAGAAGGGAAATCGTTTCTCATGTAAACGCTTTTCTTTTCGCGAAAGCTTGAGATTTGGCTGATTAGAATACGTTTTCGATTTTAGTTTATATCAAGGAGAAATAGAGGGGCTAGTGGCTAAGTAATAACAGCCGCACGGGTCGATCGATCAGGTTAAGCTACGCTTGCCGCGGTTGTTCCGTGGATGGGTGACAATCTTTACATACCAAGACCCCTCCGTGTCTCGGAAAGCACGTTAAGCCGTTAGTCCCGGCTGTCATTCGTAGATTTTTAACAGTCGTTACGGGTTGTCAGAAGCCTAAAAGTATGACGACCAGTCTTACCAAGGGGTTTCGTATTACACAGTAACTGGGTTTTGGAGGTCAGATAGGCAGTCGCTCTATGTAAAATACTGGTACTCAGCTGCATCCGGTTAGACTGGAACCCGACCCCAACATAATTGGGGAAGGTTAGGCAGATGATGATCAAGGAGGAATAGTCCTTTCTTTATTTAGACTATCACTAAACGCAGCCTCACTTGAAAGCTATTTCCACAAGACCAGAAACTTTCCTCTTATTCTGTTTCAACTTGGTTATACAATGAACAAAATTCAAATTCTTTTATTGTTTGCTACAGGTGAAAAAGCAGTTCTTACCATAATAATATATCGATCGCTGTAACATACCCATAGGGTGTACAATATCTAGTGGTCATTCTAAATCTATTTTATCATCAATAATTATCATTATTTATGTCAAAATACATTATTATCAATTAATATTACTCATGCCAAAATACATTACAAAAAAAAAAGTTGGTCCTAAGTAATCCTCGTTCATACTTCTATAACAATATTATGTGTGTATGCTTTCGGTACGTGCATCAAATACCGCTAGGTAGGCATTCAAGCCTTGCTTCATCGGGTTGCGATCTGTTTCTCAGAATCTTGATGACGCTCCAGATTTTAGAGATATATCATCGGCTTAGGGGCGCTCAACATTTTTATTAAAAAAAATGAAAAATACTGCCTTCCGTCTTTCGCTCTAGATGTTATCGGAAAAGAATGGACATTAATTTAATATATATATTTAAAACCAGTAATACGATTTATACGAGAATTGTTTAGCAAAAGTAACAAGTAGATAACCTTTTAATTACAGACACCACAATGGACTAATTAGGTAGGTATTTACTGCTTTGGAAGTTGCTAATAAATAGATGTTTTAGAATATATCTCTACGTGTTTACGATCGCGTGCGGTAGGTTTCAACAACCAGACGTTATATGAGCACACCTTTACAAGAGAAAACAGCACAACTTCTTCCTTGCGTAAGAGGATTATCTCTGCAAAAAAGCGCATAATTTAATCTCGTTTTATTTAAGAGTTAAATCTTTATAGAATGTTGGCAACCCCGCATGGATCCGCGCAAATCTGTGCCGTGTCCGATTGCATTACAATCAGCGATCATTATTTTAAACATTTACATTGACAGGTCAAAGTACGGAGCGTCCATCTTGAATGATCGTGGTACTTTCACTAGCGGGATGTGTGATCCTGAGCGTGTTTTGTTTATGAAGTACTTAGTCATGTTAGCACGAAAATATACTTCTCTGTACATGGACTCTGTCATCCACTGATCTTCAGATAACCTACCGTGTGTGAAGCCCAGATTATTTTTTTATCCACTATACCGGGTGACAGCGACATCGAAGAGCAAACTGTAGCCATGAATTCAGTCCATGATGTAGACGCGTAGGATAGATGTAGACGTAACAATTTTTCGTCGGTTATCATAAAAAATCTGCTGTTATATACAAAAGCGCGCGTGCGCATGAGGTCAAATGTATGGAACAGCAATTTTTTTTTAATAACCGACGAAAATGTTTATCGTAGGGGGAAATCCAAAATCATGTACTAAATCCATTGAAACAAGTTGCGCGTCGATGCTACACTGTATTTTTGCTCACATTTTTTACCTAGAATCGAAATAAGACATAGGAAACGCCAGAAATTATGTAATTCATTTATGAATGAATAAAAACTCCGAAGCATTGTAAGAAAACTCGCATTACACATCAAGTTTAAAGACACGTTGTTGTCCAAAGTCTTTTTATGACCACGCAAGTATAAAACGCTCGTCAAACCAGCAAAAAAACAAACAAAGAAAACAAAAACAATATAAATAAATGACTGGATGTTCTTACTACGGTTTTTCATCGATAACAATTTACTACATGCGGTTGACATCTTGCGGGACAGGAGTATTCGTGCAAACTTCAAACTGTCATCGAATGTTTAGTTTTTAAAAGTCCAGTAAAAAGGGAATTGCGCTGCCATGCCAATTCGAGCTATCGGTATTAAGTTTTGACAGGTGACACAATTCCCCACGTCCAATGCACATCGGCTACCGACTTTCGAAATGGAAACAGGCAGCATTTAAAACTGAATATCTTTATTTCAATAAAGATATTTTGCATTCATTCGTCTGCCTATCTTATGTTTCACGTAATAGTCCACGTAATGAAATCTAATCAACTCTATGTAAATTTTATTCGCTTTGAGTCTGGAAGACATTTAATTATATCGCATTGGTGAATAAAAAAATGATTCGTCAAATCGAGTTTGGCGGCTGTGAGTGCCGGGCTTTTTGCGAGGGCTCAATGTTAATTTTATGAAGTTTAATTAAAATTGTATTAACAATTCATGAGTCCGCGGGGAGCCTTTCGTTAAACTCTGGCTTTAATTTATCCGCGAGGCCGGTGTGAGATCCGAAGGCTTGCTGGCCGGGGATCAATTAGACAGTTTGCAGGAGAATGGGAATGTCTAAGTCTAACGAGGTTCGCATTTTTCTCAGTTTCTGAAGTAAACGCAGTATGAAATGTTTTTACACCAGCGATATCTACAACGGTACGTGTGATGTTTGCGAGAATTCTTAGTCATTTCTGTAAGTGATATTATCATTTTAATTGTTTTTTTTTTGGTATTGTTCTAAAGAATGCCCCCGTAGTGTCAAGACTGCTATGTCACAGTAGGACAGATGCCATTTATTTGCGATTTTTTGTGTCAACAATACTTAAAGCAGTTATTGCTCCTGAGATGCATCATCATACTTGAATTCGCAAAAATAAAAAGAAATCTACTTAAAACAATTGCCGCATTGTTACGCTCAATCAACAGAGTACATTATCGAAATTAAAATAATTACGGAAGTTTTTCTCTTTCTCGAAACAATGCCAATCGCAGGAGCTTTTAACCATGACGTATTCCTTTATCGTTAAATTATTTTAACGGTTATTGCACTATGAATATTTATTCAAACTTGGATTTTTTTCTTAATTTAATCGGATTAGATGCGAGAAAGGCCTAAAAGAAGGCAGGTGCCGTCAACATTTCGGGAAAATAAAATTTGAATTCAATGTGTCGTGATGATGTAAATTCTCTATTTCGAATTCAAATGTTATTTAGTTAAATATTTATTTGGTAACGAGGAGAGGAGCTTTAATGCTTATTTCTTCTGTACACAATGCTTCATGATTATTTCAGACATTTTGATGATGAATTGAAGCGTAATTTCTATACCAATTACATTTATACATTGCTTTATACAAGCTGTTGTTTTGCATCCTCGTCAAATTTCAGGAGGCTGTTATGAAAGACATAAATAATCAAATAAAATTACGATCCGTGGTAAATAATGAATACATACTTGTTTTTTAGTTATTTAAGTTTGACAGTATTTCAGAATACACCACTTTCAAAGAACAGAATCGCGTTATGGTATCGTATAAGCGGCCGCGTTTTTATGTGTGTGTAAAAGGGCAGATACAGCCTAGTGCGGTTTCAAACAGGCCCGTTTTAAAATGCGTGTCCTACACAAGCCGATTTCCGAAAATCAGAAAAAAAAATACCTACTTATTTTGTTATTGATTCGTGTCGAGAATCAGTAGCATAGTTACCTCCTTGAATTTGACGAAGATGCAAAACAACACCTTATATAAGTGCTTAATACTATGTATTACATTCTTTTTTTTTTTTTTTTTTTTTTTTGAGGATGGGAAATCATCAAATGACCCCTCCCGCTCTGGGTGGAGCAGAAGGGAGTGTCAGACTCTTACTGACTAAAACCCACCCGTGTTCCTTCCTTAGCCCTTTATGTTCCAGGGCAGCGGTAACCCTTTCGGACAATCCCGCTACCCTGGCAGGCTTCGGCCCTATGGGGCCCCGTCACTCAATGTATTACATTCTTACAACACCTTTTAATAAAATAAAATTGTTCATATCGTGTAGATAGTATCTTCTCCACATCGTACAATTTAAACTTGACAATAATCGCTGACAGTTGCTGTCAAAAAATTGTCGAACATCGTGACAGATTGTCAACACATCGCCAATCTACTAGAGCCACAGGCTGTTGACAACAGTACGTCGAATCCAATGTCAGGTAATTAATTCTGTGTGTGACTTGGTCCCCTACCTTGAACCGTATTGCTTTGGTATTGGTATCGCGTGTGTTAATAATGATGCACGCAACACGTTGGT
Organism: Apamea anceps; assembly: GCA_951799955.1. Lineage (NCBI taxonomy): Eukaryota > Metazoa > Arthropoda > Insecta > Lepidoptera > Noctuidae > Apamea > Apamea anceps. The sequence goes on from OX637510.1 coordinate 18,899,288, forward strand.
ACCAGATGGGCTGTAACTGATATACCATTCAAGTTAGGTTAGTAGGTTAGTGCTTAGAACTTGGAGATAGATTACTATCTTGTTTATGGTGTGTTGAGAGATAGACATAGATTTCGTAGTTTGTTTTGTATGAATTATAAATATTGGAGGTTGTTTATAAACGTTAAGTAATATATAACGTCTGCTTAAATATATTTTTTTGAAGTTTGGACATCTCTTAACTTTAAGCAGCGTTTATAAATAAACCCTATTATGTAAATGACGTAAATATTATTCTAGAAAAATGATTGAGACTCCTGGTTTTTTAAAGTCTTTTCTATTTATGGGTTTAGTGCATATATGCAATGCAATGGCTTTATTAACTTCTTATTTTATCTACTTACAGACGGATCGATGTGTTTACGGAACAGCTTTCTGGATTGCAATTTTCTTTCATATCTGCCAACTGCTACTACTACATTTTATGATTGTATCAAAGATAAAAGCAACCAGTGTGCCCGACAGAGTTCACAACGATCATGTCATTGTAAACCTGTTACCACTAAGCATTGAGATTACGCACACTATTGAGATAAAGAAGAAAACTAAGAAGTAAAAAAGCCATTGCATTCCACATTGATCCTGCTTATCATTCTCACCGCGTTAACTCAATCTTGGTTAACGACAGTGATTACCATAACACAGTGTGTTTACATACAACCAGTATTTAGTACCTCCCTTCACATACCCAATGAGATTAACTTAACGTTCTACCAATTTGCAGACAATGCGCCAACTAGCAACATGGATATACTTGCTTATGCGCACACTGTGCACCTGTTGTGTGCTTTAATAATGAAGTGTTTCAATCATACGCACATACTTACTTAGCGCATCTAGCCGGCAATGAGTGGTGATCAGTGATGTATGAGATGATCATAATAAATTTTTGTAATGGCCAGCTGTTGGTTATGGCTTTTTAGGGGCCCTTGTGGATGAGGATGTTCTGTACAGTAAGAAAAGACAGAGGGTTTTTTTTTTTTTTTTTCAGGATGGGAATCATCAAATGACCCCTCCCGCTCTGGGTGGAGCAGAAGGGAGTGTCAGACTCTTACTGACTAAAACCCACCCGTGTTCCTTCCTTAGCCCTTTATGTTCCAGGGCAGCGGTAACCCTATCGGACAATCCCGCTACCCTGGCAGGCTTCGGCCCTATCGGGCCCCGTCACTCATGCTGACATCTCTTTGAGGCGCGCGTGGAACACATACACGCCGTCCGGCACAGGCCTGGTCCTGATCGGACGGTGAGTTACCCATTACTCTCCGCCCGCAGGCCCGCGCCTATGGTGGCCGGGAGTCGTCACGCGGCTCCCGACGCCCGGAGCGTAGCGTAGTAGAGAGCGAAGACAGAGGGTTGAGTAGGAGATCAAAGACCTGTAGAATTACGATATAAATCTTCGCCTCATTAACGCGGTCTGCGGTAGGAGTGAACTGGTAGAAATCGTCACGTAATGAAAACGCTTTATGCTACTTTCTTCTTTGTTTTTAACTTACAAATTTTTCGGCATGGCTATCTTTATCATGGGTTTTGAGGGTGCTAAAGCCAATAGCGCACCGCACACTTTTTTTTGTTTCATGCGAGTGTTGGTGTTCGTATGAAATGAAAAAAGGTGATCACATGGATTATAAAGTAAAAGCTTTCAATGCTTCTGCGTTAACAACTTGGCATGGTTGATTAATACGTCTGCCACTAACCTGGCATGCAATTGAAGTTTGTATCATTGAAGTTATTGTCGTTCGTATAGCCACCACACTGTAAAAGGAGCTTGGAACAGATCAATTTGTCGTTTGGATACGATCTGGCTTCAAAAAGTAGTACTATGAAAAAAAATAAAAGACCTGTAAACGCAATTATCTCTTAAAGGACTTGTGGCTAAACAATAACAGCCGCACGGTTGATCGAACAGGTTAAGGTACGCTTGCCGACGCCGATCGTGGATGGAAGGCATGTTGAGCGGTTGGTCCCGGCTGTCATTCTTGGATTTTTGACAGTTGTTACGTGCCGAAGGGCATAATCACTCTTACCAGGGGTGTCGTGTTGCCCAGTGACTTGGTTGTGAAGTTCAGATAGACAGTCGCTCATTTAAAATACTGCTGCATATTCCGCTGCAACCGGTTAGACTGGAAACCGACCCCAACTCTTCTTTATCCTCCTGCCTTTTCCCAGTTTGTAAGGGGTTGGAAACCGGCCCCAACATGGGTGGAAAAAGCTAGTCAGATGATGAAGCAGTTGTCCCTTAACAAAAACTTGGCGCTTACCCTTACTTACCCTTACCAGAAAAGTCCGATTCACGCTTAGCCCTCACTAATAGTAATTTACGGTCACGTCCCTACTTCGATACTATTAATTTTGATGTACAACAACTGTACGGTTTTTGTGCGATATTTAAGATACGATGCAGTTTTTAGTTAGTCGAACAATGAACGAATGTTTTGAGGGAAAAAAATGGTAATCGTGGCACGTTTTGTATGTAAGTTTTTGCATCATTGAATAAAAGTGATGAAGAAGCGGTGCATGTTGTTGTCATGCTATTTTTTTTTTCTGTTTGTGTTGACTTTCATACTTATCTACCGCTATAGGGAAAGCAAGTACGACAGGAATGAATAAAGAATACAAGGAAATGATAATCTGATTTTCTTTTCCTAATTGGTAATGTTCTCGGGAATCGTCATTTCGCATCGGGGTCATTGATGACGTAATGCGATTGCAATTCTGCATTCGCGATTTATATGCCAAAAATGTAAAAAAATATGAGTTTATGGAAATATAACTATAAATCCTACAAAATAAAGTTCAGTTTACGCTACAGCTTCAAACATTTTTATAACTTTTTCAATAGTGCTAGTCAATCTGAAATCAACTTTATTACCATGAAAAATAAAGTTGATATTTGTTTAACTTGACATAATATTAATTTGAAACAAGTTAGTATAGATACCTACTCCTGAAAGACAATCGCTTTCAGCAATACCTAGGTTCTCTTTCTTGTCGTATCGATGGTACTCTTCACCGATGTTTTATATAGTTTGAGCCCAGTAGATGACCACGTTGATTGTGGCATCAGTGGCATTCTCTAAGTTATTGTAGCTGCAAACCTTAAATAAACTGTCAATGTACAACGTCTGTTTTTGGTTTTTGACTTTTTTTTTTCGTTTTACTTTCCAAATTGGCTGCCTTGTCTCAGAGTTTATCGAATACCAGCATAATGGAAGGAAAAGTTGTTGGACGTCGCTAGTGTAGCGTCGTTATACAATAATCTTATCGATTCAATTCGGGAGAGCGACCAGAATCCGTGTTACTTCCGAAATTCAAAGTTATTTGTATGACCACAGAGTAGGTTTTACAGTATGACATTTACGAATAGAGATGACAAATAAGCTATATTTTAATTGTTAAATTATAGGGTTAAATAAGAAGAAAAAATAGAGCGTTATTTTTTATGAGATGATACAACTTCTCTACGCTTCCTTCATATTGGTCATGCTTATGCAATTGGGTCAGTTGACATCTAAATATCTACTAAAATAGAAATCCTTCCCAGCCATTCTGAAAATAACTGAATACGCAATAATTATACAGGGTGGCAGGGACGGAACCTGTTACCATGGATTATTAACATGATTCTGAACCCCCCTGCGTTCCCCCATCTTGAGCGCCTAGGTATTGCACTTTTCAATGAAACTGCATATTATTTTTACGATAACCGACGAAAAATGTCTATGTTAGGGAGTCTAGAATCACGTGCTGAATTCATGGTTACAGTTTGTGCGGCGATGTCCCTGTCACCCTATATTGATAACGAAGAAGAACTTTCCCGTAAACCTATAGAAAACACATTCATAGCAAGTATGTAGGTACATTATTATCAAGAGGAACCCGTATAAAGAACTTTTCCATTCCGCAAACTTTAGAACTCGATACAAGATAGAAGCATCACCCCACGCGAGAGTTTACTTTTAATACACCGATATTTTTACACTGTGGCGGGCTTCAGTTAATAAACTGTGCTGTCAGTGAGTGAAAGTCCTCAGATTTATACCGCGGTGCGCGGGTCGCACTCATCCTTATATAACTTCAACAGTAGGTTAATGGAATTTATTAACATACATCTCGCGCCTAGGGGCGTGCGGCTAGCTTTAATTTTCATGTTGGTACTTTTCATGTTATTATGTATGTAAATTAGGGTACTTAACCTTCAAGCGGGCGCGCGGTCATTTGTAACGGGAGCGGGCGCGCGTAACCGAAAAGACCTATGGGATGAACAAGAGAAATAAAGCACTAATTATTCAATATTTATTTATTTATTTGTACTCAGATATATTATCATTGTCTTTAAAATCTAATTTGTCAAAAAAAGTAATGAAAATTATGAAAAATAAACAATTAAGTATTAAATTAATTAACATAACTCAAATATTCTTTGAATCAAAACAAAAATTAGGAACATAAAATCCTTTTACATACGAGTATCTCAGACTAGTTTATATACCTCGTCTAATAATAAAAATTACAAAATAAGAATAAAACATAATGATTTTGGTTTAGTTATCATCAGAATCAGTTTCGGTCCTACGAATGCCCGCATCTTCCGTGAGAATATTTTGAACTTGACGCCTCACTGTGTTGTTGTTGTTAGATTTTTGCCACTTCGTTACTTTATCGCGCCCTGTAAAACAGCTACTTATTTCTGAAAGTGGCAAATCACCCTTTTCTGAGTCCGAGCAGTTTGATTCCTCAGCAGATCGAGGTTCCTCTACAACGATCGGAAGTTTCAGAGCCTTGATCGCTGAGCTCTGATTCACTCTCTTCTTCGTCTTCGCTTAGTAATTCCTCGAGTAATGCACTTTGTGGTAACCGTCTACGACTCATTTTATATAAAAAAATCCAAGCTTAATTCGATAATATTGAATGATGGCCGAAGAACTACTACGAGCGTGAATCTTTTCGACGACTGGCGCGTGTAGTCTTTTCGACGACTGCACCGGGACTAAAACAATTGCGATCTGTGGAGTGGGGGGAGCGCCCCGAGCGACGGTTTATTCTTTATTTTACTCCCAATGACATAGCGACAGGCTACTAGAAATGAGAAATAAATGTGATGGGTAATAATAATAATATGAACGAAAATGTACTAAGCGCGGTCGATTCGACTACGCGCGCCCGCTTGAAGGTTAAAGGGTTTGAACTCCATACAGATGAAGCCTACTGCGCAATTTTGCCTGTGGCGTACCATAAGTTGTAGCACCAATAAAAGTTGCACCGTCTATACGGTGCCTCTTCTTCGTTGTATAGATGATTCCTTTTTACTAATTTGATGCAAACTTTGACCAGAATTCGGCCACTTCGATAGCGTTAGCTTTGGCTTTGCAAAATTCTTCGTGCAGGTGTTTTTGCACAGAGGGCACGACAAGAGGTGAGGCATCGTTTGTGATGTGGCTCGTCGGAGTACCTCCATTTGACTAAGTTGTACCTGCAGCGACCCTGAATTTTTTGTACCAATTTTAGTATATACTAAAATTGATACAAAAAATGCTTGTACTGTAGTATATGCCACAGGCTAGAAACTTGCATCATGTAAATGGGACGAGAAAGAGGCAAAGCAAATACTGACTTGTGGTTGGGTAGAACTTTTCAGTCCTGGTGGCCTACTCTCTAAGCCCATCAACGAAGATGTTGGCACGTCCGACAATAGTTCCAAACTTCGGAATGAACCTTGCAGCCTTGATTAATTATAGTTTTCGGGCGGGCTTTCGCGCATCGGGTGTATGGGACAATTGTCATATCGTGGTGTCATTCATTCTTAGGTCGGTCCCAAACTAAACTTTCCTGATTTCGTGCTTAGAAAGTAGACCTCCTGGTGTGAACATAGATTTTCGCACTCTATTTTTCCTTTGAGTAGTACAACCAAGTGAAACACAGCTTTCTTTAGGTACTAATTAAAAACGTACCATATGTTAAGCTTAACAAACCTAACTGTATTCTTTAACAAAACCACCACCAAATACAGTCATCAATTGAGATAAAAACAAAATGTACAATGACGAAACAAAACATCTATGTACGTGACGGGTATATAAACATCACGCTGAGTCAGTGGGTTCCCGGTAGAGATCCAAGTGTCCCGCGGTATTAGCACGTCTGTTTGTTTGTGGCAAGGTTTCTATTGTGTGAGATGTAGTCAAGGTTCGGTTCTAGGTTGATGTTTCAGGGTGAAAGGTATCGATTTCGGTGACACGTCATCTTAAGAGCATAGTTACATGTTTCTTTTTTTTAATAGAATAGTTACTGTGAGATTATCGGTTAGGACGCATTTTTATGTTAAAGATAGGCCAAGAGGATGGCCTGCTACACCTTTCTGTGTGTTTATACAGGGTGGCAGGGACCTCCACGCGCAAACTTGAACCATGAAATCAGCATAAATTCTAGACCCCCCTAGCGTAGAAATTTTTCGTCGGTTATCAAAAAAAAAAGTCTACGTTTCATATATAGGAAAATGCTATACCTACGCGAGCAAAATGTATGGAACAGCAAAATTATTTTAAACTAGCTGACCCGGCGAACGTCGTACCGCCATATTTTTTTTCTTCTTTTAATTTTCTTCTATACAAACCTTGTCCTGACAATAACGAACACAAAAAAAAAAGAATTATCCAATTTGGTGCAGTCGATCGGAAGTTATGCACGTACATTTCGGTGATTCATTTTTATTTACATATATACATAGAAGAAGACTAGCTGCGCCCCGCGGTTTCACCCGCATAAGTTTCGATCCCTTGAATATCGGAATAAAACGTATCCTATGTGTTATCCTGGTTATAAACTATTTGTGTGCCAAATTTCATCCAAATCCGTTCAGTAGTTTTTGCGTGAAAGAGTAACAAACATCCATCCATCCATACAAACGTTCGCATTTATAATATTAGTAGGCTATCCTACTAATATTATAAATGCGAAAGTTTGTATTCAAAGTTTACATTTCATATGCGTTGAAATTTTTCGTTGGTAATCCTATGATTACAACGAAAAAATTTTTTTCTTCTGATTCTGAGATTCTGAACCTCCAATATATCGCGGAGGATATCCTCCGCCTTTCTACCAGGTTTACCCTGTAAACCTGGTAGAAAGGCGTCCAAGTGACCTACCATAATGCTGGCAATATTCCCCATCGGTCATTGAAAATCCCTGAAGAGCAGACTGACGATGATCATGGACAAATATATTTTCCGTTTGATCAGCCGGAATACTTTTCTTGCAATTCATCTCTTTATACACTCGCGAGCAATGAAAAAGTTCCAGTGACATAGCACCAAATTACTCCTAAACGGAAAAGGCTAGCTTAATGACGCCGTCTGCAATATTGAAGTACATTTAACAGCGCATCAGAATATTACCAACTAAAAACGTAAATGTTGTGTTCAAATTTTAAATTATATGTCTTAGGAGATATTAAGGTGCTTGTCGGCATTTTGTGGGTGGAACTTTTTCATTGCTCGGCAGTGTACTATAAAGGTGAAAAAGTATAGTTCTTTTGTTTATCTCATGCTTAGCTGTGAACATCTTCAGAGTTAAAGATAGATAACTCCCACGGTATCGCTATCGTAAGATTGAAAGATGTATGGCGATAATAGCCCATCGGCGACGCCATTGACTTGCCATCAAAAGGTCGCGAGTTCAAATCTTAACCCGTAAACTATGCGTTGGAATCATATTTATACCAGGAGCATTGGTTAACTAAGCTTGTTAACTTAGGTTTGAATTAGTATAATATTAGAAATAGGTACCTACTAAGTTTTGATTTTATTGTAATGATGATTTATGATTACTCATATATAAACTCACACTTGCGGCTGGGCCGTAATTATCCTGCTACCTATCGTCAACATTCTAGCCGAAAAATGTCCACAATTGGACATAGGGCTCCCCCAAGCACCACATCTTTGACCGGTTCTGTGCTCACATCGGTTCGCATCTTCTGCAATCCATATCCCAATTTATTTGAGGTCGGCGCAATAGCCGTGAATTTTCTCCAATATATTTATATCAGCCGTCATTGCAGCCTTCACTTCCTTTCTAGCTATATTTAATCTTTCACCCATTCCCTAATTTTCTTTAGTCTGTCTCTTAGTAGCTACAACACTTTTCTTGGCATTTATATGCTCTTTATTATACCATCAATAAAATAGAATAACTATCAAAATCAAAACTGCCAAATGTACATTATTTTTATTTTGAGAAAAGAGGTTATGGCCCGTTCAGTTTCTATGATAAAAAAAAAACTAATAAAATAACCAGTGTATCTTCAACAACGACGAGAAATATAAAACTTTGAAGGTTTTTTTTTTAAGGAAATATGAGTTTTAGTCGATATAACAAAACCCTTGCTCATTATTTTTTCATGTTCTCGAACATAATATAATCAAACCAGTAATTAACTAGCAATTCGCTTGAACAAAACTCTACTGAAGTTAGAGGATTTAGTCACTTTTCGGTACTTTGGAGGAGAATTTCTCCCAATAGGTTGAGATTGGCTAGCTAAAAAAAATACGTGTCTGTTATTTTAGACTAGTCTCTAACATATATCAAAATAAATCAAACCGGAGCTGGACAATTGGGTACCTTTCCTGTTAAGTTCAATGAAAGTGATACTGTTATAAAAGATTACTTATACTCTCGCTGCTAAACAACTATTTTAATAGCCAGTATTGATTATAAATAAAGTCTATCTGATGACTGACTTCCTGTGGCCTGCGATGAGTTAATGGTAATGCTAACGATGTTAAAGTATTATCTGCAGTTGCAATCTGTAAGATGTAGTGCTACTGGATGACTGCAGGCGGTGACATACTTTGTGGGTTTAGTAGTTAGATGGAGAACTATTGTTAAAGTAAAGGGCAGTTTTTGCGGCCTGGTGACCTGTAACACAGGTTTTTTTTAAATACCTGCATCAGACACCAGTCTCTCACAAAGGTGGAATACTGCTAACACATTCTTGTACCCATTAACTTTAAGTCAGCTTTGTGAAGAGAAAATAAATTATAAATTATTATAACAATCTTAAAATAGATAGTAAAATAATCATTATAATTCTAGCATTAATTTGTTCAGCCTGTTTGGGCTTAATTTTCAAAACCTAAAGACAGTCAAGCTTTTTGAAAAGCGATCTGAAAACATGTATTAACACATCTCTGTAGTTTTACGCGATTTACTATGATACATTTGTAGATATAGGCAAGTAGGTCCCAAGATGAAGCTAAAAAAATTTTGACGAACAACTTACAAACATACATACGAACAGTGCAAGTTAAATAAAAGCTTGTAAAAAGGAGAATCCTGCCGATTGCATAAATTATTTATTTGTTATTCGATAGGGTAATCTATTCGTAAAAATGCTAGGATCACAATAAGTTCTGCTAATTTTACGCAACGATTGCAATAGGAGGCTCATAAAGAACCTCAAAATGTCCAAAACATCTGGCCCCTCACACAATATAATACCAAACCTCACTCCACGACCTACATCCTCCATCTTGCATCTAAGACGATAATTTACCGGTGACGTCACTCGTATAGTGTGACAAAAGCTAACCGAAGGCGAACATGCTCCTACGTTAGATAAGTGAGTATCAAACGGACACAATTTGACCTTTGATTCTGTGGCTCTGGGCCCAGTTGGAGTTGGTCGATGTATAATGTTACTGGTGTAGAGTATGGAGGTTATAGAGCGCGTTAAGAAAGTACATATTATTCCGTGTTGGTAGGAACTGCAGGTAGCAATACGAGTGATAGCAGTCGTTTTTCGAACGCCGTAGCAACAACTTGTAGTCTGAATAGATTATGCAAGAAACGTCGCGTTGGAAAAATGGTAAAAGTAGGTACGTAGGTATTTTCGTTTATGGTACTCCAAGGGCAAGTTTCTCGAATTGCTGCTATTGGATGAATGTTTTAACAACATCCAATCGCAGCTGTTTACGTGCGCTTTACAATTTGTGACATTAATTTTGCGATAATTTCCATTCGTTTCTGGTCGTTAGAATGTGACCCTAAACGGCTGTAAAATAAAAGAAAATATTAAAAAAATATTTTTTATTTTTTTACACACCTGTAATTGTAAGGGAGATTTTAATATCCCTTACAACTATCATTACAGGTGTATGTACCCAATGTAACAGTGCGGTCATTTTACAAATCTATACTAACTTATTATTTATAATTTAAATATAATTTAAAGAACTAAAACTAATAATCTAAAAAGTAATGTCAATGATCATTCATTCATCTCCCATAGACGTAAACTATTGGCTTAGTAGACAGATAAAATGACTACCCTTACCAATTACCCCAAGCCGCTTCTAACTTGATAATCTTTTAGCTTAGAAAATAGCTTGGTGATCGCAGAACTTTGTCACTAAGCTCATAGAAGGCTACTGTGTATAAACTTAGTTGCACTTAACATCACTCGAAGAAGCCACCTAGGGTTTCTTAACAGTCTACACGACGCATTCATACCCTTATGTTGTGGTCTAAAATTATTTAACAAAGGTAAGTCGTGATGCGTAGGAGTTAAGTATACTTAATGTATCTTTGTTTTACGTCACTACGGTTAACTTGAGGTCAGGCCTGAAGTTACTCGTGTATCTTGAAATTAATGATTCATAGCTGTAAAGTTAGGTAAAAGTTTCCAATAAATCTTGTTCGTGGGTATGAAAAAATATTGCAAGCGTAGAATGTGTGCGTGTAAAGTGATACGCGACATATCCATGACTAATAATAGGGATGATGACAGTAAACAAAAGTCACTAAAGTAATGCATCTATGTAATGAAATGTAAATTATGGATTGCAAAAAACGTATTTATTTTTTAATTATGAGTGAGATTATTTAATATTTTAATAAAATAAAACCACAAAATACGACAATCCGCCATGTTATGTTGAACGCCAATCAGAGCGAATTACGTCACGTTCGACTACAATGACAGCTCTTCTTAGTTTCCCTCTATAGCGAGTGGATAATTTGGTTTGTTTTCATAAATATATTAAATAAAATAGAAAGTGAAAATACAAAAATGGAACCAGGATTTACAAAGGCAACCAGCACAAATTTGCCAAGAGTCGACTTGTTGATTCTAGGAGCGTTTCTAGGGTCAAATAAAGACTTTTGTTCGTCAGAATTTAGGAATGTAAAAACATCCATGTAAGTACAAATCATACAATGAAATCACTTATAAATGAATAAACATAAGACAAAATGTTTTGTTTTCAAAATTTCGTATTGTTTTATCATAGGGAACGAATATAAATAACTTGTCCGGGCTTTTTATAGTTGTATTAGTACACAGAGGCACTGCACAACACCTATATGGTCTCGAACTCATATTTTAGAACTTTTAAAACACAAACAATGCAAAATTAATACTGTAGCCGTACTAGCCGTCAATGTTTACGTCGAACGTGACGTCACAAGCGACGCCATGACAGATTGAAGCGTTTTGGCGGAAATGAAAAAAATTTAAAGTAAAATGTATTTTATTTCATATTGATTCCTCATTTTAAGCAGATATTTGATATACATTGTATATAATATTTATTTCTGAACCTGAAAAACCAGTTTTTCAAAATTTGTCATCATGCCTATTGTAACGAAGTTCTTTAACGCGACTTGTGGTAGGAGTAAACTAGGAGAAATCGTCACGTAATGGAAAAGCGTTCATGCAACTTTGATATAGTTTTCAGGGTTTTCGAGGGTGCTGAAACCAATAAGTAAGGTCAAAATAAAAATCCAACATGGCGACTGCGAAAACTTTCAAATTTTTCGTCATGGGCGTTATATTTCATGGTTTTTGAGGATGCTAAAGCCGATAGTGAGATAAAAATGAAAATCCAAGATGACGACAACTTTATGAGAGCTTCTAAAAACTTATACTACATGGTTCGGTATTAAAAACGTGTATTAAATTCACACTTTCTCTTTCTCTCTGTGTCCCTTTCTATTATATTTGAGTGTGTGTGCGTGCGAGTATCGCGTAAGAAACTTAGTTCCTGACGGAGATCCCCCAAACGCACACGTTTTATTTTCTTTAAAAACTTTCAGTATCTTTTCTTGTAAGTAGGGGATATAAGGAAGCCTTTTCTCAACTAAAGCTTTTAGCAGATTACTAGTTAATTATGATGAAAGCTTTTTTGTACAAAAAATATAAAAGCTTTACAAATAATGAACCTTAATTTATGACAGTAAAGTCAGATTAAAATAGCTAGTGACACTCTGCAGACCTGATGCATATCGATATCTTACTCTGTTGCTTGGCTACCGATAATTGAGAACACAAGGCAGTTAAGAAACTTATCCTGCACTTTCAATATCAACAGCAACTAGAAAAAAACCATTATCAGACAACACTATACTTTCCTACTAGTTAATTTTTCAAAGTATTAATGACTTAACTAGCCATCAGTATCATAATTAATTCACTCAATCAGACATTAAGTAGTAAGATAACAATCTGACTGATTACTGATTAAGCAGAAGTAACAAACCGAGTCTTAATCAATTAATTAACGAATAAATCTCGGGACCAAATAAGCTTAATTTCTTGTATTAAAAGTTTATCAGTGGACGCTGCATCTTGCCCTTGCGCAGCGAATTGCCGGTGGCACGAGATACAAAAACATCAGAAGGTCTGATTCATACAAAACTGGAATAGCTCATGCATGAAGTCTAGACGTCGAAAATAACAAGAGAATGTCGCCAACTGTTGTGAAATCTTGTCCTTCGAATGTGGCAAAAATGCGTCACAAGTACTGTCTTATTTTAATCCGTGATCCAATAATTATGTCTTGTCACAGTTGGCTGTCTTATTTTAATCCGTGATCCAATAATTATGTCTTGTCACAGTTGTTTCTGCAACGCTCGCAGAAGTACTGTGATCTTGTAGATATTTCCGGTAATAGGATTGTGGCGTTCTATAGTTTTTGCCTAACCCCATGGGAAGACGGCGTGACTTTATGTATGAATGTAAGTATTTTAGTTCTTCCTCATGTCTTTTGTATGTGAGAAGATGAATAGAATTTTGTTAAATGCGGTAATAATGGGTACGTCCTAGGGGTCCATTATTAAATAGCCTCCATAAGTGGTGATACCTAAGTGGACATCCAGCTCATCCTGGGCAGTCAGTTCCGGTACAATCTTGCTGATTAGCTTATATCTTTGCCACGGCATGAGCCATTCTCATATTGTACGTAGATACCTGCGTGCCGATAGGAAAGAAGGAAACTTCTCCTTTTTCGGAAATGGGCTATTTATTTTTGGGAACATTATCGCCATATTTACTACTGGTTCTTTTGTCATACCTGCGCTTGCGCGTATGATTCACCGGTTGCCGGTCAAGGGTACGTCACTCCGCGTTAATTTTAACATTACGCAAAAGGTTGCGCAAATCGCGCGTGTTTACTCCTTTTGTTGTAATCTTTTGTTTTTGAGGACATGTATTGTGTTCTAGATTTCTTATTTTTGTTGCTTATAAGGACAGATGTGCGGTATGAGGTTCTGTGGGTATGTGGTATATATTGTCTTGCGTGTGGGGAATACGTCCAGGCATATACGATCAGAATACTTCCGCGAATATCCCGCGGTTTACTCCTACCGTAAGCTCCGTTAAAGAACTTCGTTCCAATAAATAGACCTTTTCCGGAAAAACGGTTTTTAATAAAGCTTTTCAAGAGTTTCAATCCACATTAAAAGAACCTGTCAAAATCCATAACCGTTTAGAAACAGTTGTTCTCATATACTCTCATAAAAACGAGTTTTGCAAAAATGGCATTTAAAACAACCACGTGTAACTTCAACTTTGACCGCACCGACACAAACTAGCTGACACTTTGATCCGCTAGCCGGCACGTGCCGGACCCACGGTAAACTGTACAAAAATACATTTTTATTATTTGCAGGGAAGCGGAACTGAGTTTTTGTAACCGCCACCGCTACAAAGGAATTACGGAACAAGTTTTCCTAACAAGGGGAATAATTTCTGAGAACTGGTTGCTAAGAAAAAGGGGTTTTCTATTTTCTTTTTCTGTGTTGTTTAACGACGATGCTGAAATATTACAGGGCACAATTTAATAGGATATTTCCTGTTTATTTTTGTTGAAAATAGTGAATTGTTTTGTGTTTAGGGAAAACTAATTAAATTTCCTATTCGTTTCAACTTAGCATTTCTTTATCTTAGAAGGGTAATATAGGGTGTTCAATAGGAAAGTGAAGGTACTTTAAATTGAGATTAATTTTATTACAAACCAAAATTTTAATAAAATGGTGTCAAAAAATATTTGTACACATTCGAATTCATCATCATCATCTGCCTAGCCTTTTCCCAACTATGTTGGGGTCGGCTTCCAGTCTAACCGGATGCAGCTGAATACCAGTATTTAACATGGAGCGACTGCCTATCTGACCTCCACAACCCAGTTACCGGGTAATACGATACCCTTGGTAACTGGTTGTCAGAATTTCGGGCTTCTGACGACCCGTAACGACTGTAAAAGATCCACGAATGACAGCCAGGACCAACGTATACATCTATGTACATAAAAATGAATCCCTATTTCCCTTGGTCACGCCATAACTTGAGAACGACTTTACCGATTTCATCCATCTTTTTTTTTAAGTTTTCTAATAATTTGTAGAAGGTTCTTACGGAAAAAAAATTAAGAAAGTTGCTCAGAAAATTTGAAAATTTAAGAATTACGCTTTTACGCTAAAACTGCTAAACGGATTTAGATGAAATTGGACACATGGGTAAACCACGACCTGGAGAAGGACATAGGCTACTTTTCATCCAGGATTGCAGACGAAGTTGCGGGCAACAGCTAGTTATGTATACATTGGAATTGGTCACCCTATAGCTTGAATTTACATAATACACTTCTACATAACTCAATATTAAGGCACATAATCACTTACTATTCTTATGTCACTTAGAACCTTTTTGCTCTACACCAACAATTTACCTTAAACTGTTTCTTTTAGTTACATTTTCGCAGTGAGCATGACTTTACCCCTCTCCTACCAATTATGTTCCCAGTAATATTAACACCAGAAAAATGAGAATTACAGGCGCTAATACTAAAAACAATCGTCTTAAAGCTCAAACAGGCTTACAGTGTAAAACAATTACTTCTCGTTTGCCACTTAAGTTGGTTTAACTTACAATTAGCGTATAACGCGGTGGCGTAGGCGCAAGTAAGGAGAGATGGAGGGTTGAATCCGCGGCTGGGGAAAGGTTACTCTTGTGTGCTGGTGAAATCTTATAAAGTATAGGGAATTGTACGCTTTATTACTCTGTAATAAGATATGTAATCTGTCTCCTATCTTAAGTAAGTCTTTATGAGCGTTGTATACGAGGTACGAAGGTATTTGATGTCGCACAAGTATCTGGTAAACGTTATATTTTATGACCATGTCTTGTTTAGCAGTAAGATCTTCGGGAGAACTATGTCATAGTATAAAGAGAGGAAGTACGTTATCTTCATACAAACGCACCGCGCGCGGCTTGTATGTGTGCGCCAAAGTATCTATGCGTCGCCGTACGCACACTTACACAAATCTCGGCGGGTTTCGCAGCGCGCCAGACGGGGCTAACATCGCACGAGGTTCGCGCGTCACGGCTTTTCGGCACCGCTAAATGAATGAAAAATGTGTGATAATCGTAGGAGAACGTATTGCTGCGTGTTTGGGTGTCTTAATAATTCATCGATTCCAAAATTGTCTCTGTTCAAATTACCTATTGAACAGGAAAGGTAAGAAAGTCACTTTTTCTAGCATATCATTTTTACTTGATGATGAGATACCTACCTACTTACTTATTTTTTGTTGTATTAGTTTTCTATCAGACAGAGGAAGTAGGTAGGCCTAATTTCCCACTAGAATGTACTAGGTACTTTTGATCTGTCAATTGATTTGCCGCTATTGCTTTGTTTATGTTTAGTCATGCCGATTTCTCAGTACCTATTGTAGGTATAGTAACTAAGTACCGACTTACAGTTATAAAATCGTACTTAAAAAATAAGTAATTGACTAATTGTGAATCAGATAAATAGAGCAAAGTTCGAATCATAACAGCAGAATAAAAATTTGATTATAGTCTAAGAGACAGACGTTAGTTTTTTTATGTTGTTTTACGATGTTTTTTTTTTTATAAATAATACTGCTATGAATCTTGAATAAATTTCTGTGTTTGTTAGGAAAACCATTGTTGAACTTTATTGACTAATGATCACTGAATTTGTTATACAGAGATATGTGTTATCTTTCACAAGGGCCGGGCTTTAAACTAATGAATTGGTGACAGTACTATCAGTAACCTACCGTTTACTCGTGCTCATCACCGCCCCGCGCCGCTCGTCTGCTGGCCCGTCGGTCTTTCTTTCATCGTGAAAGGTTTCATCATCGTTTAGGTACCCAGACAATACAAGTAAAAAATACAACATCCCGACCCTTGCCCATTTATTGGCACTGAATTAAAATTTAACAAAAAGTGACAACCCTAAGACAGTAGGCAATTATGTCGCGGATTGTGCCGGAGATAGCCTACTTCCTCTCTTTATACTATGACTATGTAGGTATTACTACTTGGAAACTACTCAATGTATTTGTATATCTAGAAGTTCGAATAAACAACTATCGTGTTATACACATGACTTTCTTCACACCTTCAGTTCATCCCATTTCTAACCCTCGCTTCACTGCCACCGCTGGTCTCTCCCAACTTACAGCCCCAGTAGTTACTAAGCAACGTAAAGCTGGGTTGGTGGCTCTTGGTTCCCATGCCCCGCCCACCGCGTGGCGTTTAGTACTCTCCGCTTAATTAGTGATAACTGGGTAACAGCCAATCGCCACTAATGTTTGTACTTCACTTAGTTTTCAGTAGTATTGTACCTACTTGTATGCATGTTCTTCTTGTGTAAATAGCACGACGATTGTAATTTTTTGTACCTGCTTGTGGTAATGAACAATGGCAGGATTTCCTGTGAACTTATCTGAAATCTTTTTAGTAAAGCTAGCCTAAATGATCATCAACAACAAAGTAGGTATCTCTTGAAAACTAAACTACAATCACCCGCACTGGGCCCGCGTGGTGTATGACGGCCTGCTTCTTCTCACAGAGAGGAAACAGGCCGTATACCAGCAGTGGGGACATTATAGGCTGCTTATGCACCATGGTTGCAAATGATAGCATTATACGGATACGTTAATGATGAAAAGCTCATCTACTTTACAATGATGTTCATCATCATCATCGAGGCCTATGGCAGTCTACTAGCATAGGCCTCTCCTATTGCACGCCAATCAACTCGAATACAATAGTTTGTATGTATTGATTTGTATGTATTCGGATAAAGAAAGCATTGCAAAAATCAATAAATTTGTCCTTTGAATAGATTAGCGTGGTTTTTTGCCAGGGTCCATTTCATTGCTCCTTACAGCCTCTGTAGACTATATAAATAGTCTAATTCATAGAACTGAAGATCCCGCAACCCTGTTTCAAAACCCGCAGTAGCCTCTGAAATCGTCCATGGGAACGAAAAATAAAGTGACCTATACCAATTCAAAGCTAAAAATTCAATTTACAACTAACAATGACACTATAAGTCTGTAACTCAAACGACTTCCACTCACTAAAGTTCAGCCGGACTATAAATCTTCAAATGTTAAGCCAGTCTGATCTGTTCTATCAAGATTGACAAATGTATGGACACGCGAACAATGTAACATATTGTATGGAGGAACAATTGCGTGTTTACTATGCTCATTAGATAGTGTATCAATTGAGAAATTAATGTAAGATGGCTACTGGTATTTTTTGACGTGATTATGATCGATTTGGATGTGAAAGGTCAAAGATCGGAATTACTTATTAAATGATTAGAAGTCGATCTCTAAATCAAATCCATCAGTCTGTCTAGCCTTTTACCAACTATGTTTGGGTCAGATTCCAGTCTAACCGGATGTACCTGAATACCAGTGTTTTTTGTAGAGCGACTGCCTATCTGAAGGCCAATTCTCGTAATTTAAAACGTTCGAAATCTAATCGCAATCTCATCTCGGCGACAAACAAATGTCAAAATGTAGGGAAATTAGAAGTATTTTTTGACAGATTGAGACTGAGATCAGACTGTGAACGTTCTTAAAATTACGAGAATTGCCCCTCTAACGTCCACAACCCAGTTACTGGGTAACATCCCGTGGTAATTTCTAAGTCAAATGTAGCCCCTAAAAACGATTAGGCGTGTAAGAATGAGAATTCCGGGAAAACATAACATTACGCCAGTATTTCTTGCAGGGGTAGTCCCATGTAATTAGGAGCGAGCCTTTGGCCATGAACCGGGAACAAATCCGGGGTATCAAAAAATACTACTGGGATATCCATTTACACTTTGTCAACCCCTATACGACCCACTGGACTAACGAGGTAGTTTAGTCCAGCGGGATAATTGTGTAGCACACTAACAGTAGCAATGGCTTTCATTTTGACAGTTCAACTAAATTCATTGCGTTATTTACATTGTTGAGCAGATAAATTTTTCGAACACATGAAGCAATGGATTAACAATATACTTCAAAATGATTCGGTGTGTTACGTAATTAGGGTGCTGTTTGTGAAAGAAGAAGATGGGAGGCTGTCTGGTCACCTGTGACTAACTTTGCTCTCTAATGGTCTTTAACCCGACACTTACAATCCTCATTAGATGATATCGTATGTAAAATTAATGTTACCTCGTTCAACAGACATTGTTAAACGCGCAGGAGTTTCATGAGGGCGTTACTGATTGTTATCGAGTAGTATTGTTAATTTTTTATTCAGTTAAATACCTTCGTGTTTTATAAATGTAGTTGTAGTTTTAATATGGATTAATGGGATAATACGAAGTGGATTAGAAATAAAAATAGAGACAAAAAAAAACAGCAGAAATAAATAAAAAAAATGCTGTCGAAAAGCTGTAAAAAGCAGCGCTCACATAAACTTAATGAAATCTGAATATGTCATTCACCTTTATAGCAGAACAAACAACAATTTAAAACAGCTTTTGTCTTAAATTTCATCATTCAAAATTTATAACAACTCATAAATAATTCTCAAGCATTTTCTAAGTCATGTGATCAACACGTAACCTAGTTAAAACGGCACTAAAAAACTAAGTAAAAACCTTGAGTCGAGTCCCGCCCACGCTGTGGTTATAACCGACTCTAATATGACGTTATTTATAAAGCCACTGCAGGCCCTTATCTGGGTTATCCTTTGTTACCATAGCAACGTATAAATATCAGACATGAATTAGTTAATATGAACGGGAAGATGGATTGGGGCTAGTGAATAGACTTTGTTGTGTATTGTGACTTGTGACTTGCGGCGGTTTGAGTTCTAAGTGATTGTGTAGTTTTGTCGGTTGTAAAACGTTTTTTTTTTTTCTGAGATTTTTTACAGTTTAAAATAGAGCAATTATAAAAGGGGATGTTTTATATTTTGACGAAATCTAGTGATTCATCATTTACCTGAGTGCGAGGCCCAAAAAAAATGTTTTTTTTTTTAATTCGGTATTACTCAATCCCAAAACGTCCTAAATACAAATAGAACAAGCTAAAAACGGCTAATTACCCAAAAATCGAAAGCAAGACAGTAAAATCTCAATTCATCTGATTCATCGTTATGTAAATAAGCAATTTGATGGTCAAACAAGAAAACAAGCGGCGCAGTCGGGGTCAGGAGGCAGACTTTTGATTTATCACAAAAACAGCAATTTAAACTTGGGACCTTTTTGCGTGACACACCTACACTCCACCCACACCTCACTTTGTGTTATTAACAATGTCGGAAACCTGCTCGGAGATTTGAATTTGTTTTGCAGATACTTAGGTTGTTTAATTTTTTTCCTGTTTTGAGTGTGTTTTATTTCCGGCGTGTGGCTTTGTATAAACAATTGTAACGTTTTATTTTAGGTAATGTCCTGTTCAGCAATTGTGCGAGAAACGCAATGATCTACTTTCTAATTCTCTTATTTGAACATTAAGTTTATTGCCATGTTCTACTGCTAGTATGAGTTAGTTCATGGACATCGTCGTTCAAGCTAATTTGCATTCATTTATTCTAAAGTAACTGAACTCGCACTATCCAACACCCTAATCACAAAGGTAAAAAGGCCGCAACAACAAAACCTACAGCATTCACCTCACATTTACATCTATTACAACTAAAACACAAGAAAAACATCAAAACGGCCGGCTCACAATAACAAACCAGATTAATACGATACAAAACGCTCATGCTCGATGCTATCACAGTTTGTCCTGCACTGCACAGTATTCGTTACAGGATGTAAACAGCTGTCTTGTCGTCGCCACAGCATTGTCCTGTCATAATAATTATGTATCGCAAAGCGTTAAATATCGCATCGGATTTTGCAGTTGCTACTTTCTGCGGGAGGAGCGCGTTTGTTTGTTTTTGGGATTATGCGATTTGCGTTTTGCGAACTTTGATCTTGTATGACTTTTTACGTAAAGTGAATGGCTGAAAGAATACTCGTAGATGAAGACCAAAGAAATTATACTGAGATGGATTGTGTGAATGATGATACGGCTACAAATGGGGTGAAGACTGAGATGACGGTTGATATGGTGAGATGTGGTATGGGAAGTAGCAGATCAGTCGGTCGATTCTGTAAAAATCTGTCAGTGAAAACTTAGCTGTCAATAGTGTGACGTGTGAGTGTGACAGCTCACTTGACCTAAGTTTTCACGGTGAGATTTTTACAGAATCGACCATGCGGATGCCTCGATTCCATATAGATTAGGGTATGGCCAGGAAGATGAATGAGACCTTATAAGCAATATTTTTATTTATTTATTTTTTATATATATATATATTTTTTATTATATATATATATTTTTTTTTTTTATTATTATTAATAAGGTCATCACATGATGTTTGTATTGTTTTTCGAAAGACAATATATGTAATGAAAGATGACTAAGGCAGAGTACCTGGCAAGGTGTAGTGATGACAGGTGAAGTAAGGCTGTGACAGAGTGGCGTCCAAGGACGAAGACGAGATATCGGTCGTCGGGCGGCGAGACTGGCAGACGACATTGTTGCCATCATGGGCAAAACCTGGATGAGGCTGGTACAGGAGCGTGGGGATTGGCACAAGAACAGAGAGGCATATGCCCAGCAGTGGGTGAAGTTGGGCTGTGGATGATGACGATGATGAAGGCAAAATCAAAGCAATTGTTACTTAGTTACGTACGAAATTAGATTTACTTTATTAAAACGTATGTAAATTCTCGGTTATTAAGACCTTGGAATCGAAACGGAAAGAATCAAATGTAACCAATTAAGCTAGCGGTGGGTTTCAAATTAAATGAATGAAATCAATTATGTTATCTTTAGATTTGAATTTAATTATGTCAATTTATTGCATAAGCGGCGTTGATTACTTGATTTTAGTTTAGTTAAGTTTTAGCTTTATTTGTGTAATTATGTTGTTTAATAGAAACGAAATAACAAGTGATTAGATTATTTTATTTATATATACTTAATTGTACACCAGAAAATACATATAGCACTAAAAAATATACAATGGGCGGCCTTATCGCTTTCTGGGATATCTTCCAGGCAACCTTGGAATGGACAGTGATTGTATATGATAGATTCTGATTTTAGTAGGTGAACACCTGAGCCTGAGTATGACGTCTAGACCGGTTTTTCGACTTCTAAAGCCTTTTTTAGATTTGTTCTCTGGGTCAATCTGAAACGCATGCGACTAAAAGAGTGATGAATTTAAATTTAGATGGAGTGGGAGAGGAAGACCAAAGTAATATAGATGGATTGTGTGAGGAACGATATGAAAGAGAAGGGGACCGAATGATAGCGTGACGAAAGAAATAGAAAGAAAGAAAGATTAAAATTTATTTGGACACAGTTCGTGAAACACAAAATACAAAATTAACAAAATAAAAATACTGTTTCAAACAATAATAGTGTTGCAAGCAAAAAGGTTCATTTCAGCATTAATGCCAGACAGATGCTGTCTGACGCTAGTTTTCTAATGAACCTTTGTAATGAATAATAGAATGGAAGAAAAAACGTACTGCACCGACCCCAAGTAACAAGAGACAAGGACAGAAAGATGACGGCTGGATCAATCTGCTGCTACGATAACTATACTATACTTGATATAACTGAGAACTAAAACCAACGAACTTTGAATGTCTAAGAATATATAAATCGACTTTTTACTCTTTTTTATGCAGATGTGATAATTACCGTATCAGTTGCTTATCTTTCTGCATTGCATTCCCGGTCTTGTAAACTAATTGAATCTGTTTAATTAACATAGATAAACGTAGAAAGGGTGACCTTCGATTCTTTATTATCTTATATAACATCTTTTGTACATTATTTAGCTGTTCTAGAATTAGTTTTAAAATATTTGTGCTTTTTATTTTCCCATTTTTTTTGTCATAAGTAACACGTACACATTGATATTGATGCTACGAATTACTAAAGATGGGCCTGTTCTTGCCTTCGATTTTGCCTGGTGCAAAGCGATGGATAAGGTCTACGATAGAACGAGCGCACCCAGAAGATGACTGTTCATTCTCGCTTTGAAGACTGACGACGAGACTCGTAATGATTTAATTCCCATGAACACTTTGATGTCATTTTTTTTGGATTACATTTGCTTGATTTCAATACCAATTATAACTTTCGTCTCCATTATGCAATATCCTACTCTCACTAGTAACGTTTTGTGATTAGTCATTTCTGTAACAGAAAAACCATTCCGTGTCTCCATTGACGCTTGTTTCACTGAGTCAAGTCGCCGCCATGCGCCAGTTCATACAATATCTTAGAGTCAATATTTGACATCCGCATCGTCTTCCCGCCACACATCCTCGGTTACTCATGTACCTACCATGGTACCTGTCACTATGTTTCATTTTAGCCTTCGGAGCATTTTGGAACCTTGAACTTTTGAGAGTTATTCTTAGTTGTAGTATCTTTGGATATATGCGTGGGATATGTGCAGGTGTCTGTGAATGTTATTAAATTTACTTGGATGATGTTCTGTTATCATTTGTGTTGTCATATTTATTATTTTTAGATACTTCATTAGTGTTACGATTACTAGATGGTTTCCTTTATGGTGTCTTTATCCTAACGACATAATGTCAAAATGAATCCATCAATTTAAGAGTTTGTCATTCCCTGTATGCTTTCAACTTTTATGTTTAGATGCGAGCCTGCAAATATGTGTACTGAAAAACTGATAAAGCTTATATGTAGATTTTAGAAGTTTTGGTACATATCTTTGTACGATTACAATTTTGGTTTGGAAATTAGCATAATGCAGAGCGCTCATGTTTCTATCCTTTGATATCAAATCTCTTCCTACAATTTTTTCTCATATCGTATCGTATCAAACTAAGTACTAGCCAATGTTCAAGGTAGATCTTTGAATGCTGCCTTTTTGACATTTTAGACTCCTACTATATGTTTTATAGAGTCGTCTGCCTATAAATTGCTTCCTTCCAAAGTCTACCTTCCACCTTATACAAGTATTTCACTCTCCTAATTTCTCGGTCTTACGATACTCAACGCTATCAGCACCTGGTGAACGCGCCTATCTTAGTATCACGGTCGTGGCCGCGCGATCGTGCGATGCGCGGTAAAGGCGCCGCGCGTTTGTATGTACCGACGCGCCGCGTTGCATGAATATTGTTTGATGTTGTTAGTGATTATGGATTTAGATGAGAGTGGAATTTTGAGGAGATTTTTGAATAGCTTAAACGGAGGGAAAGATTATGGAGGCTTGCAGGGAGTGATTGAAACACTAGGTTTCATCTTACGTTTTAAGCCTGGCTATCAAGGACAGGTCTATCATCATCATCATTTCAGCCGAAAGACCACTATCCACTGCTGGACATAGACCTCCCCCATGCACCGCCACTTCATCCGGTTCTGTGCTTCTCGCATCCAACAGATTCCTGCGGCCTTCACCGAGTTAATGGTCCACCTCGTGGGAGGTTTATAAATTGATATAAATATTAAATGAATATAAATCGATTACCTAATGAGCCGTAAAAGATATCCAAATCAATGAGGCACATGATACTATACTGCTGACAGGAAGGAACCCTGGGCTCATAAGCTGAGAAAGAAACCTCCCCGAGCGACGAAACTACTGAGCCACTATACGTCCGGCGCACCCTAGGCAATCAGGGAGTTTCCACGCTGATTGGCTAATCGATGGCTTCGACACGCTAAGGAGAAGAAGCTAAAATCAGAAACACGTGAAGACCAAACGTGGTTTATCTTTATTTTTCGGTAGGGATCAGGAGAGGCTTTCGACATGTAAAAAAAAGGTTTTTAAATATGGACGATCGGAATTTGCTTATTGAGTTAAAGTGATGTAATACAAGTTTACTACCTATAGTAAGTACCGCAGAACTGAGCTGCATTTTATTCGTAGGTTCTATTCAGATAAAGCTTTATTACCACCAGTAACTCAATAAGATAATGAACTCTGCTACTAAAGATAACTTACAAATCGAATCACAAATACAAATAGAGAGTATTACCTACGATTCTTTACCATATACATGGTCATACACCATTCGCCACCCAGCGTAGCTACCGCGTGGACAATTTATAAAGCCTGCCACCGACCGCCCACCGATTCAACCGGGAATCGAACCCGCACCCCGCAATTAAACGACGCCTCAGGACCTCTCGGTCATCCGATACTATCTGTATGACCCGGCGCCGCCTGCGGAGATCTCCTTTACTTTTAATTTAGTAGATGAAACATCCTTTCTCGAATGCACCTTTACTCCAAGTTCAACCTTAGTTCTTGTAAAATAAAACTCATTTTTGAGTAACTTTATTCGATTTTCTAACATTAATCAAAATTATACTCTATGTCGCTTGCTTCAAGTTTGTAATTCCTTACTACTATGTATTATGTGACGTTATTATGTAGTATATTTGTTTTGTAACTATCACGAGCGCTGTGACCCCGTCCTGTGGTCATAGTTGAGGTCCACGCTGAAATATGGACTTTAGGAAATCCGTTCGGACCTATAAAGTTAGGCTTAGGACGCCTATCTGTTTCGTAAATTTATTAACGTATTAAGACTGAAAGATGTGTAGGGTCTTGGTGAATTATATAAACTAGCTCTTAATTAGCTAGTTATAAAGGTTCCAACGCCTTGCTCGTCAGCTGAGGGTACATAGGCCTCCCCATATTCTTCCTCTAGGTAATGTTAGACTCGTGTGAGATTCGCGTGATGTCAGTTTTGACTTTTGGACAAGGGATTATAATAATGGGTAGCAGCGTCGACTGTTCATTGATCGCCAAGCTAATAATATGTCTAGCATGGTGAATGACTGCAATGTCCTAGTATGGAATTTGGTATTCGTATTCAAAAATTTGTATAGCACCATATATTTAGCATTAATTGTTATTTATTTCTACTCTATATTGTCCCTCTGTAGGGCAAATGCCTCCCTTTCTACTTACCACTCCTCTCTGTCTTGAGCTAGTGTGACCAATCCAGTATGTAGGCGTCAAGCTCGTCCCGTCATCTTCTCCTGGGTCTTCTGGGTTTTCTGGGACCCGCACGGTAATAGATTTGGTAGACCAAATCTACCACCGTGCGGGTCCCAGAAAACTGACTCGTTCGACATGCGACAAACGTGTCCAGCCCAGTCCCACTTATATGCTTGGCTGCTTTTTGGGTGACGTCTGCGATTTGTGTTTTAGAGATATTTGGTACCTATAGGCAGAGTAATCATCTAATTTTTCTGCAGAAGCAGTTAAAATTCTACTCTCTTCATAAGCAAAATGGACATAATTCCGATTAAGTACTTAATCTCTATTACCATTATTCCAGCACAGCACATTCTGCAGTCGGCTTCAAATAAAGATATTATCCATTTCAAGGAACTGCCATGCAAATACAACCATCTTAATTTACAAAAACAACATCGCCCACCGAGGCTAATCTCGTTCATAATAAAACAATAGATAGGTTTTCATAAGCATCCCATTTCTTACACAAAATGACTCATCCAGTCCGCTGGCTTTGCATAAATATGTCCTTTTAATTGTGTACTATCATATCAACTAAAATAATCAAAGAAAACTGAACCTTAATACTTCAAACACACACTCGATTTTAAGTCAACAACATACGTTTCGATATGTCATTTTTCATAACGTAGTAAATGCAAAATCTGAAGATCCATTTTCAACTTAGAAGTTTTACGGATAAAGTTGAAATTGCAATGTGTGTAGGTGTCGTTTTTGTAAGTGCACTGATTCAAACAGCTAGTTTTGACTCCCGGGGTGGCTTGTACATTGTACGCGCGCGTGACACTGCTCTATTTACGACTGAGTTGGTCGCACGGACCCATAAAGGTGTACCACGGTTCATAGGAAGAGGAATATTTATTGCATACTTAGAAATTATCACATCATAGACTTTATAGCAACGAATTACACTGTCTTTAGAGATTTTAGTTTGGTGTCAGTAAAGTACCTAACCGGATTTCAGGTAGCTAGCTAAATTTATGCTAAAATGATAAATGTTTTAGATAAAATCAAAAGTATCATCCATCTTTTTTCTCCATAATAAAAAATCAAGCTTTTCGCATAATAAACTTCATCGATATCATCAAATACATATGACAGCGCGAAAGTTTGTACAGTGTGACTACTACAATTTGCGGTTCCCTTTTCAAGAAAACAGGTTGCTAGCACCCAGAGGCGATGCCAAGAATCTGTCACTACTCACACATTATTACGATGTCCCATGTCCAAAACGCAACTTGATTCGAGTATCCATACATTTTGGCGCACCTGGTAGTTTTATCTCTTAAGGGATGCTTTTAAAACCAGTAGTAGGTAGGTAGTCGTCGTAATCATAATAAAACCATGTTCCATGTTTATTGCCGCCGCAAATAATCCATTACTGTTCATTCTTATTTGTAATCTGATGCAATGGCTTCATAGAATGGCATAATTAAAGTTTCATTAAGATTTCTCTAGTTGTTGCTTAAGTTATGTGGAGATAGGTTATGCTTTAACCTATCTATGATTTTGTCATCCTGTGATCTTTGTCATCATTATGAGATAAATGAGTTTTGGTACTGCTTGTGTTATGCTTTTCTTCGCCAAATATTAAAATGGTTTATGTCCAACACGCCTTGAGCAAGCGTGGATTATGCCTTCTCTGTACGAGAAGAGGCCTTTGCCCGGCTGTGAGAAAGTAATAGGCTGGTTTTATTTATTATTTATATTCAATACAATGCCCAACTAACTACTTATTTCAATAAGCCAAACCTATCTATTTTATTTTTACAGCTAATATTTATATTAGCTGTAAGTTGTTCTTAAACAATATGCATTTGAAGGCCATTTACAAGTTTCCAATGATAAACACTTAAAACGAAAAAGAGAACAAAAAAGGTCGGTACAAAATACCTATAATATAAATCCTACTATAACATTTTAAATGCGAAAGTTTATTTGGATGGATGGATGGATGTTTGTTACTCTTTCACGCCAAAACTGCTGAACGGATTTGAATGAAATTTAGCACACAGATAGTTTATTTATTCCGATATTCCCACGGGATCGAAGCGTATGCGGTTGAAACCGCGGGACGCAGCTAATTAAGAAATAAAATTACACAATCGACTAAAAATAAAAATAATTTAGACGCAAACAATTAATTACTTTTCAATTATTTTTCTTACTTTTTCGTGTACCGCGTTACACGTAAGTTTAGCTCATAGTAAGGGCAATGCAGTAGTATTGTGTGCCATGTCCACACTATTAACGGCCGATTTATATGCCCTTAGCAGTCGCCCTCGAAGATTTTGAATAATTACAAAAGATGCGCGCGCCACTGCGATTTATGTACATGTTGGCGCGCCGTCTTATTGGCTAATTCAAGTGTCCGTTACGTTTGAATTTTGAAATTGGTTTATAAAGATTTCAGATGGGTTTGTGATCGGTTGATTTATGGTTTATTCAAGAAGATAAAATGATACAATATTTTCAAATTCCGTGCTTAGTATTTTTGCTATAATGTCTCTCATCTCCATAGGTACTTACATGGTTATTGTATTATTCTACTCTTGGGCTGGTTTGCAAATTAAAATATAAAACTTGAAGGAACTAGGAAATTGCAATTCATATAATTCTTCTGAGAATTCTAAGAAGAATGTTGAGTTCAGTTCCAAACTGTTCAGTGCTTCAGAGCTGAACTATTCTGACATTATGATTATTATTCAAGTTAAGCAGTACACTTTATTTGGTTTGCTAACTGTCATCGTTACGAGTCCATTTTAACCTGTCTCCAACCTTCGCCTACTTTAACCGGTCATTACCCGTATTCAGGTCAGCGGCCGCTAGGAGACAACCAAATTACATACCTCAAAAAAATTCACTTACGTCTTAATTCTGCGGCACCGTTAATACGATTTTAATTTCAAGTAAAATATCGAATTAAATGCTCATCCATTTTAAATATTTTCCTCACAAAAAAAGCTTTAGTCATTGAAAAATTGTGCAAAGGAATATCAACCTTATGTCTTGGGAACAAGGAGCTTGGAATGCGAAAAAGGTCTTTGTTTTGAGGGAGAAGTTTCGAAGGTGGTCCAGCGGCAGGTTTGTGACGTAACAAGAAAGTTCACGTATTTGAGAATGCAATGGTTTACTTAATTGCTATAAAAGCAAAAAAAGATAAGTTACGTACTTACTTATTTTATCAAGCAAATGACTTAAGTATGGACTCTTAATACATTCATCGTTGAACATTTAATTGTAATTGAATAATTTATAATTTTGCATATTTGGGAAATCATTAAATTATATGCAATTTCGATGTAATTGGTAGGTATGGTGCGGTCTTGTTACAATTTTGATTTACTGCTTAAGTATGTAGGGTCCGTATACACAAAATGACCCGGTACCGCAATCAATGATCCCAATATAATTTTGGAAATCGTATGTTTTGCTTGACTTTACAAAACGCTTTACTCCAATCACCTATTCGTATAAGTCAGCCAAACTTCATAGACCTGAATGTCAATTCTCTTAATTAATAACGTTCAAAATCTAGTCGCAATTTCATCTCAGCGACAATCAATGTCAAAAATGTAGGTAAATTAGAGATAATTTTGACAGATTGAGGTTGAGATCCGACTGTGAACGTTCTTAAAATTACAATAATTGCCCCCCTGATCAGGTCCAGCTTTTTTTGTTGCCTATGTCGTCATCGAGAATTTTAAGTTATCATTCAAAATAATGGCTCAACCCAGTTTCAAATAAACAGTTTTTTCCTGAATTCAGAATGTGTGTTTGTTTTGACTCATTACTATGTCATCCAGTCTATACTAATTCCTCACGGAATTCAGTTCAGAAGCTCTTTGCTAACCTTTCCAGATATATAGAAAAAAAAAAAATATTTGCAAGAATTAAAAAAAAAACACACACAAGCGCAATAGGAAAAAGTTGGGATAAAATTTGCGTCACATCCATGCAAAACAGCCATCGCTCAGCATAATGCTGCGTTCCCTAACCCAACTCCATTACGATTAGACAAAACAGCAGTAACATTTGTGAATGCCACTCAATCCTCCAATTTACTTGCTAGCCAACCATTAACTCGCACTCTTGCGCAGCTCGCTTCCAGTAGCGAAAACACTTGCGTTTTACAGCATCGTATAGCCCCCGACAAAGTAATGCTATACTAATTCCGATTTAACGCGAACCAATCCACGATACGAGATGACTTCCGTACTACAGTTTTTATAGCTTTTGGATTAGATTCTCCGGTTGTGGGGTGTACCTGCTGTTAGTTTGGATTGTTGAATGTCTTAACTGATTTTCAAGGCCTGTGGGTAGTTTTTCTTTTAGTTGGGCCTCGAGTACTGTCAATCTCAATTACTAATGGCCAGACAAGAAAGTGAACTTTGACATACGGTCCTTTGTAATCATCTTTGTCGTTTAGATCGATACCCCTAATTTGATTGGTTCGATAATGAGCCCTCTTTTCCAACACTTGTTCACAACAGGTGACTGGAAAGTTTTTTTCAAGAAACTTTATCATCTATGTAGTCTTTTCCCAACTATGTTTAGGTCGGCTTCAAGTCTAAGCGTATGCAGCTGTATACCAGTTACCAGCAGCTGTATACCAGTTTTTTTGTTTTCGGGGGGAAACCTGCAAAAGGCACCCGACCTCTGGGGAGTGGGGTCGGGGAGAGTGGGATTTTTACCTCACTAAAACCACCCCGGTAATCACCATCCGCACATAGGGGTGGTCCCAGTTCCTCTTAAAAGATCCGGAACCACTCCTGCGCAATGCCTGTAAGGCACATCCAACCTCCTAGACCTCCTTCAACCCTCTAGAATCCTAAGCCTATAAATATAGTAAGTATTTGGATGCCTCAACGGTCGATTAGGTGTCAATAATCAAATATTCAACCCTAACACCACAAAACGATGCTTTCAAATCAAACTCACTCAAGAAATAAAATCCGCCGAACCATTTTAAAATTCACAAAACGAACTCTTTGCGGCATCCTCAATACACGTCCAAACCTTTCACAGAAGAAAATCCAATTAAAAGTAAGGGCAATTAGTAAATCAATGGCTCTTTTTGCTCCAGAGCTCAGCCGTTAAAATTCGCACCTCGGCGCTGTGTACCTTTACCGAAAACTCTTGAAACTTAACGATCCATTGATTCGGATAAAGTTGTTGTCCAAAAAGCGCGTAAGTGGATCCTGCCACTATTGTGGGAGCCACAATGGGCTGTTACTTGTAACGTGGACTGTCCACTGGGTGTGGTTGAGGTGTGACGAAGAATTTATGGATTTCGTAGTTGCTGAGCGAGCAGTAGTGACCCAGTGATAAAGGCCGTGACTTACGAGTTGTAGGTCGAGAGTTCGAACCCAGACAGGCGCTTTACTTTGTGTAAAATATTTCATCACCACTGCTCTCAAAACGGTGAAGGAAAACATCTTGAGGAAACCGGCATGTCCTAGAACCGAAAATTTGAAGACATGTGACGTACCAACCCGCACTGGGCCCGCGTGGTGGATTACGGCCCACTCCCTCTCTCTAGAAGAGGCCTGTTTCCCAGCAGTGGGAACATTATAGGCTGATTATGATTATGTACTTGCTAATCCTGTACTGATTTTAACAAAGAAATTTAAAGTATCGTCTTGTGATTCGTTCTGTCGAGATTCAGTTTTCAGGACGTCGTAATTAAAAATTCTACCTACCTACACAAGATTTTAACAGCATTTAGAGAAATCTGAAATCTTTCATTGCAAACTACCTGCTAGTTAAACTTTATCAAAAAAAACACAGTACGCGAAACAGGTCTATATAAACCATAGAAAAATCCAACGCAAAAAATCCTACCAACAAAATCAAAAATAGACTATCAGTCAGTGTGCACGGCTCCCAACAAGCTCGATGGTTCGAAAATTGATTAGCCGACAAAAAGCAGGCGACAATCGACGTCGGCCGCACGTGTATGTAGCTGCGACAAAAAAAACGCGACGCGGCAATACGCGCGGATTTCCGAAACGGAATGCAAAAAAACGCAGAAAAAAAATGACGATTGAAAATTTTCCAAAGAATTTATAAGCGCAAAAAAGCGTGAATTGTTCTATGGTTGGTTTGACTTGAAATATGTTTTACGATTGCTTTTTCTGGTATCACGAAATGTTGAAATTGAAGGGTTTGGCTTATGAAGTTGTGATACTTCGAGTAGGTTTTATGTTCCGAGAGACTTTGCTACATCACTTGAAACTTGTAAGAACAAGGACCAGCTTAAAAACTGTTAACTTAGTATTATTTTCTATGTATTATTTTTTGACGTTCAAAACCTTGCCACCTCTGAACAGCCAGTTTAAAATTAGAGTTCGGTTTTAAATCTAGATCATCATCTACATACAAATTGATGAACTAATGGCTGCGTCAGCGAATAGCATTCGTGTTGATGAATTTTGGGTATTATTTTGTTATATATATATTTTTTTTAAATATTATTTTTGCATGGACGCGCTAAGAAGAAGATCCACATAGTTCTCTCTTTTGTTATGCCAATCCTCTTGAACCGAGTTTATTAGAGAATCCAAAAATGGGCTCAAAAAAAAATTGGGAACTACTTATTGCAGTCCTATGCCATCCCTAATCTATTTCATTTCCTGCTATGAATGTATCCATATCTGAGCTTCTATTTCTCGTACTATTTCAGTTCTTAGCTAATCGTATAACTCCTACACAGTAATGAAATAAGCAGTGTATGTGTTAAAACAATTAAACTCAAAATGGATCAGACGAAGCCAGTGCCTTTTACGCTGAGGTCCCGGGTTCGAGCCCCGTATCGGGAGAAATATTTGACCTACAGATTTGTAGCGAGCCCGGATGTTTGTGTACGTGATTTGTATGGAGTATTATGTAGGGCTGTGCATTTATGTTCAACTAGCTCTTTTTCCTGGATCGCCTTTGAGCTATGTTTTCAATTACACGGTATCATTTCTCTGTTCCCAAAATCATCAAGTTTCGCATATCAGTTTTCAGTATGAACTTAATTCCAAATCCATCTTTATTTATTTATCTATCTTCTTGCTTAATTTATTATTTCTCTTAGCTTAGCAGCTACTTTTCGTTTATTTACTCCTTAATTATTAAATACATTTTTAAATATTTTTATAAGAAACATTTAAAAATATAAAAAATAGTAGTGCATCGCAATCGGGAGCAAGGTCTAGCTACCGGTGGTTAGGGCTCCAGCGACGGGAACCTCCTCACAATGCGAGCCGAGAGATGAGAGATGTTGATCGAGGCAGCTGCTTTATTATAACGCTGTTTTTAATAAAAAAATCAGCGACTCAGAAAGTATCCTGGATAAAGAAACCATTTTTTGCCCATCCGATTTGTCTACAACATCTTCATTACCTTAAAAAGAAAGTTGTGTTACTTACTGCTATATCTAACTATGCACTGATATTGCTCAAACAGGACACAAAACCCTCCTGTGAACTAGGATATATCCTACCGATCTCAAGTCCTAACGGTATTCAGACCTACAATCCTTATCACCGAGCTGCAGCATCGTTTCGGATCGCGTGTAGTGAAACGTGTAGAGATTACGAAACACTAGTCTGCATAATTAGATCGGTTAACCTGCTTGTCGCTTAGGAGAATCGCAGTCAGACTATACGCTTCGTCGAGTCGATTGAAATGCGAGGAGGGTAATCTCTGTTCATACTGTTGAGGTGGTAATTTGGATGGGCTCGTGCTAAGAAATTATCATGATTATTTTTCGTTAATGTCACTGTACGGGTTATGACTATAGCCTGATTTTGATATTGTTTAATTTATTTATTATTATTAATTTTTTTTTATTTACAGGGTGAAATTAAATTAGCTAGCTAAACTACGCAGACGTGATGGGTATCTAATGAAGAGAGACAAAAAAATCTTAACCCTTAATTTTAAGTAACTACAGCTGTCCTCGGGGTCAACAGTCGCTGGTTGAGTACTTACTTGTGTTTAGAAAAAGTTTTTTTTGGGTTTTATCGATATAAGATATCAACATCCATCACATCTGCGAAGTTTCGCTAGCTAATTTGTAAAAGTTCATCTCCAAATTAGGAAAAAACAAAATCTTTCAACATAATACAGAGTTTGAGTCACTTACATCATTTTAAAAGCCTGGTTAATATATTTGACGTCTCAACGGGGACTGACCATCATATTTACAACGGGATCAGTCAAGTTACAAATAAGGGCGTAGGAAACCGCTTATGTCAATCGTTCCGGTAGACAGCCAAGCAACATAGTAGCACATTTGTACGTGTTAGAAATCAAATAGATACAAACAGAAACAAAAACCAATCGGCGAGTAACGCTCAACGTAAGGGCGAGTACACACTCGCGCGATATCGATCATCGGGCGACGCTCCCACGCTGTCGCGCGACAAAAACCCGCCCTCATTAGAATGCAGCGCGCGACAGACGCGCGTCGCCGCGGCCCTGCAGACAATTGCGCTTTTTGACCGCGCACCGCCATCGCGTATACGAAATTCGAATTATTTTTAAATGAATTGTTTTCAAAAGTGTACGTACCGCGGTTTTTGTGGGAGGGTAATGATATTGTGGTCGAATAGTTGTGGAGGTGAGGTGAGGTCGTGAGATGGGTAGTTACGTCACTTGAAGAACTGAAGTATTGGCAGCCGAGACAATGTTCTAGATAGACGGTGACACCGGAAGACGCATTCTAGATTGAGACGATCTGAGGAGCAATTCTCATAATTTTAAGAACGTTCACAGCCGGATTTCAGCCTCAATCTGTCAAAAATACCTCTAATTTCCCTACATTTTTGACAAGTTTTTGACATTGATAGTGTTGAGGAGATTGCGACTAGATTTTGACCGTTTTTTAAGTATGAGAATTGGCCTACTGGTAAAGGCATCGGGAAGTATTTTTGATGAAAATCTACGTAGCAATATGTGAATATGTTAGTTCCGGATCATATGATGAGTTATTTAATTGGGTGAATTGGGGCTGCTCAATCAAGGGTATCAAAGTTTGCCTTCAGTAGATTGGATAGATCACTGATCCGTCACAGACACATTATCAACGTTAAAATCTTGGGAACCAACGAAGAGAAATTGCTGGCATATTGTGTAAGATTAAATTACTTCAAGCTTTTTTATCATATTACAGAAAAATCTTTGAAGTCATTCAACGCAAACCAGGAGATATAAACCTAATTACACAATTTGCATCTTCTGCAACAAGTGTACAGTCGGAGCAAAAAATATTTCCTATATCTCCGATCAAGGTGCAGGTAATAGGTGAATCCGGCACGCGTACCGGTATGCTAGTGGTCCATCCGGCAATGTAATGGCTCAGACCGGGGGGCGCCGCCGTTCGCAGAATCGTACGGGAGACATCCTATTAGAAATTATTATGGATGACTGTACTTGCGTGTACGCTGGGCTCGAGCAATGTCGGAATAATGGATTAATTAGTTTCTAGGATATTGTAATTGGTTATGAATTTATGTTATTGTTTGTGCTGTCAGGATGTCTCAAATACAATTGCTAATTTGTTCAGAAATTATTGACGGTTTTGTGTATATTTTTGTACGTAATTAAGACGGAACTTATTCAGTAAAGCAAATCGGAAATCGATTTCAGAAACCACTTTTCCTAGTTTCTGGAGCCGGAATTAATTATATTGATGCAATAATCTCACTGACTGCTTTTACAGTCAAGGGCCGGCTCTGTTTTAGTCTTCATAGGCTAGCAATGCCTGTTCCCAGTAACTCTGATTAAGTGACTTTGAAATTGGTAAAAATATTTTTCTTTTTGTATAAAGTCCTCTCTCTGCCAAATTATCATAGAATTCCTTTTGATTACTATACCGTGATGACGTCACAAAAAAGAACTCATCACAAATATCTAAACGTATAGACTATACTGCACTATAATCTATTCGTTAAAATATTAGCGGTACACCCAAACGGCGGATCGGAATTGGAATACAATAAACATGTATTAATGTAACCTTTTCTTAAATAAACCTTTCACCGTGAGAACAACAACGATCCCGTTAATTTCCAAGCGTCTCAGACTTCAAGTTTAATTACCAGCGCCCAATGCCAATAATTTGAAATGTTCACTTTTATGTGAGAGGACAGATAACTGCCTCGTATGGTCATAGATCAGTTAGGTGCAGTTTACGACGGTTTGATGGAGGTGTCTCGAGTTATATGACATTACTTGCTCGGTTTACTACAATTCCTTGAAATGTTAGGTGGATTGATTGATCAAGAATTTGTTTTAGAGGCTCAACTGGTTTAGTGTTGACGGGTTTAGTTAACGGCCGAGTTGCTTTATGAGAGCTTGGTCTAAGATAGAGTAGTTAAGAACGAAATTCCTGGAATCTATTTCTGAAATTTCATTTTACGAGAAGGTACGATTTTAAAGGACAATGATATTGACACAATCTTAATGCATAACATCGCTATCTTTCCCGAAGGGTAAGACAGAGGTCTCTTAGGCAAAGACCTATATTTACTAGTACACTCAGGCGCCTATTGCGATCAATCGGGAATAATAATAATAATAATATCCCTGGACATTTCACACAGCGAAAGCGGAATAAATCTGAACTGTGTGCTGCTCCTAGGAAATTCCTGAATGGCACAACCTTCTTCGATATTAAAACAAAGAAGGCAGTTAAAATAAAAGTCATCAATCTTTTTCACTTTTTCATAAATATGTATCCTTCCAAGAAGTTACCTACTACAAAAGGCTAATTCCCGTAATTAAAAACGTTTAAAATCTAGTCGCAATCTCATCTCAGCGACAATCAATGTCAAAAATGTAGGGAAATTAGAGGAACCTTTGACAGATTGAGACTGAGATCAAACTGTGAACGTTCTTAAAATTACAAGAATTGCCCCTCAGGACACAATCTCAACCGACCATCCCGTCTGTAAATACCTCAGCACTGCACTCTCTTCTCCAAGTCGGCTGACATTCCCGCTCGTGCAAGTTTTTGTACCGAGCGAACGATGAGTCAAATCATTTCGTTAGTACCGATACATCACTTACCTCATTACATAGGTATAGACACATTAAAATTGTTAGCGTAAGGAGGCTCTGTCGCACTGTAGGGAAGGTATTATAACCTAGGCTGGGATTTTTTTCTGAAGAGATGACATTCCGATGTGTGCAAGTTTTAGTTTAAAGAGAGTTGATAGAGGCAATCAGTGAAATATTTTCAAATTGTGTACATATTTTCTCTCTTTTACGTTGATGAGGCGAATCGGAATGTTCTTTAAAGAAAGAAAGAAAATGTATTTTTGTTACTCGCACAGGAAGATAAGTCAGTTATCTGATTCAAAGTACTGGTAATTTTCCTACCTAAATGCATCCATTTTTAACACCTGTTATTACTAGACATAGTTGATTACTGAATCACATTCACACATCGTCGCACTAACAATTTCGGTGCAAAAATCTGCACTCACCAAAATACCTTAATAGAATCCTTTCTACAGTAATAATACACATTACGAATGCCCTTAATTCAACAAGTACCCTCACAAAAAAAGTAAGCAAAGTGAAACAATAAAATAATCAGTTGTGGTCGCCGGTCGCGCGTGGTCGTCTGTGGTCGTGCCCTTTGTTATGATCGCTTTTTATTCGACCACATCTTTTTGTTATCTGCGATGCACCTACTGTGTAATGATTATGTACGGGTACTGGTTGCAGAATAAGTGGAAATTGGATGAATAAAGTTGTAAAAATGATGTTTTTTGTTTGCATTATTTACAAACTTCTTCGAATATGATATTCGTGTAAGGTATAGCCTATTGTCATTTGAATTCGTTGATTTATAAATATCAGAAACCTGTTAGATTAATAAATCATTTATAAATGTTAAGTTTTAATTAATAAAACAACTCAATAACTTCACAATTCTAAGCAAATAAGAGAAGTAAATACCAGCCTCACAGCATAAAACGAACTGAAAATGTATGAACCATTCGCATGACATCTAGCGTCCGCCATATTGAATTTCCTTTGACGTTGCCTGGCCTACTTTCATAACCCTTTCTTTTAGATTTTGCTTTAGTCGGGTAACAAATAAAATACAGAACTTTTAAATTTCTGTGCTCTTCTCTGCAGTATGTTTTAAGTATCAAAATCAAATCAAAAGTAATTTATTCAAATTAGGCTGAGAATCAGTATTCTTATATTATGTTCACACTGCTGGGAAACAGGCCATCTCTCTTCGAGAGGGCGAATTTATATGTCTTCCGAGGATTGTGTAATAAAACCCTTATTTCACAATCCACGGAAGACATAAAAATTCAGCTACGAAAAACATAAAACAAAATAATTAATAAACAGGAGTAAAATGATCCGCTCTCATATTAAAATAAACAGCTTTCCACATGAGTTAATTTAATTGTTAAAATATGTTCATCGTACAAAGTAAATTGTCGACACCCGTCACATGTTTACATTATTCCGTGAACGTGAAGCCTTTTATTTATGAAAAGTCCGTTTCAGCTTATTTGCTGAAATTAACTCTGAATAAATATTAACGTTTTGTGTGGGCACTTTTAATATCAGGTGGTTTGTCATTATTTTTCTGCTTGCTTGGATTTTTTTGGTGGCGTTTGTAAAGTTAGGAGTCGTTTCATGGAGACTGACGCAGGAAGTGATGGCCACAAGCAAAGAGAGGTCTATTTATATTTCTGTTTGTGAAGTCGAAGAAGAAAGAAAAATTGTTTATTCTGCACAAACAAAACGCACATCCTACTATCCTACGAAACGTATGCGGGTGAAACCGCGGGGTGCAGCTAGTTACAAATAAAAACAGACATAAAATATACACATACAACGTAGTCAAAAGCCTCGTACTCAAGCATATTGAGCATATCGAAGAAGGTAAAGCTGATGATGAAGATAATGATAATCGTTCCACGATATTTTCTTTGCTCTGCAGTGCGATTCTGTAAAAATCTCACCGTGAAACGTTAGGTGAAGTGAGCTTAGAGTGAGCTGTCAATAGTGTCAATCCCTAGCATTTAGTTGGAATGACAGCTCACTCCACGCTCACTTCACCTAACGTTTCACGGTGAGATTTTTACAGAATGAATCGGCTGTTCCATTCGTGAGACATCATTTTCACAAACTAAAAAGCAGTACTCCGCCCACGATTCAAAATAACAGTTTCTTGAAATAAGCATAACTTGTGTCAATTTATATTATATATCATCATCAGCATCTGACTAGCCTTTTCCCAACTTTGTTGGGGTCGGTTTCCAGTCTAACCGGATGCAGCTGAATACCAGTATTTTACATGGAGCGACTGCCTATCTGACCTCCACAACCCAGTTACTGGGTAATACGATACCCCTTGGTAAGACCGGTTGTCAGACTTTCGGGCTTCTGACTACCCGTATTTATATTATTAAATTATATATTTATATTATATGTATGTTTTTGTTTATAAAAACAAAAACAGTCAAGAGGTGTGGGTCACCACCACCCTAATTGCGGAACACACTGTCCATCACAATCTAAATAATTTTGAAGTATAATGATAATATCCATTGCTTCATATGTTCGAAAAATTTGTCAGCTCAACAACGTAAATAACGCAATGAATGCTCTTGAACTGTCAAAATGAAAGTCATTGCTACTAATAGAAGAGTTACGCAATTACCCCGCCGCGCCGGTTGGAATGAAGATCCCAGCGCTTTTGCACACTTGGCGTATGAGAGTGTAACATTTTGACCGTCACAATGCTGTTGTTACATAAAAGAAGTATCGTGAAGATGAAAATGTTTACACTTTTTCGGTCTAACTCTCATTCGCCAAATGTGCAAAGTAATAACGTGCGGAACTTCACTCCAAAAACTTATAAGCAATGCCAATCATTATGCATGGAGCATACTGAGGCTCTCACATAACTAATTTAAATTAGTTTTCATCCCCGAAACTTCCTTAATCAATAACCCTCCTATCTTAACGAGACACATTAGTTTGCAGTCTGTACAAATTAATTAATACAGTATTTACGTGAGTCCCTTTGTCGTGTTTAAAGGCAACCCGCCCCGCAGATCATGCCTTAAGGCTAACATTGTTACGATAATTCCATTTTGTTATTATCGTTACACAGTGGAAGATTATTTTCCACTGTGTGTTTTGTGTAACGAAGTGGAATATGGCGTTGATTTTGATCGTGCCGTGATATGGTTAAGGTTGCTAATGCTAATTAGTAGGTATCACTGTAATTATGTCACATACACACAACTTTTAGTTCTAATGACTTGGTAACCAAAGTTCGGCTGTGGAAAATGCCAGGGTGTTGTAGCTTTGTTGGGTAATGCAATTTTCTATCTTAAGTGTATAAAGTAAATGAGCTTTTAAGTCTGAACCAGTCACCCAGTTTAGAATTTCATTATGAAAAACGTTTTAAAGTGCTCGAGGTATGGAAAAAAAACTTCATTTTTCATACTTCTCTATTAGTCGTCATCTCGGTTGTCACCCCCTTTCTAATTCTATCATCGTCATCACCCACTCCATGACTAATAAAAATTATTCCATGTGTCTTCTGTGCCTTACAATTTGATATTTCCCCAAAGAAAACTGTTCCTTAACTTGTATCAAAAACGTTATCTCTATCTGCACACGAGTTATCTCCTGAATATTAATAATGAGCTTCATTGTATTATTCCGGTTCGATCTGTACTTTCGGCTATCCTTCGATTTCGCTTCGGTTATTGGGCTACTTGTTTCATTATGATTGCGATTCGGGTATCCCTTATGTCTTGTATTATGTATGATTGTATCATGTTTTTAAAGGCTGATTATATCATTTTTAATGTTGGAATCGGATGATATATCTGATATAGTATCTGATGCTTAAAGTCAGGGAGCAGTAACCGTTTAGAGTGGTAACCCCGACTTTCGTGTCGTAGGTTCAACCTAGGCAGGCACATTACTTTGTGTAATTTATTTCATCACCACTGCTCTCAAAACGGTGAAGGAAAACATCGTGAGGAAACCGGCATGTCCTAGAACTAAAACTTCGAAAACATGTGACATCCACTAACCTTCCCAGTACTTGCTAAAATTGCATGCGTTCTTTTGAGTCCTGTATTAGGTTCAGAGTAACAAAACCTAAAACATGGTACTCGAGGTAATCAACACTGTTGCTTCTTCCTATAAGTTACGAGTTTAGCAGAATCTTTTTACCTATCCGATTAATTTCTATAATCGATCGAATGCCTGACGAGGGCCACTTTCAAAACCACTAGGCTATTTCTTGATACGGTTTCTACCACCACTTACTTCCATAGTTTTTCGCGGAAGGTTTGATGTATTCATTCAAAGCGTGCGAGCCGCTGGCGGGTTACATAAAGAGGCTAGTTTTACATAAATCTTGCTTACAAAGTTAACCCAGAGGTTCTGTTGATAGCCGGTCAAGAGATTACGCAGGACGCTTGGGGCATTACAAGAAATTGGTGTTACGGGGAATGGTGTGATGGTGTTTGGAATATTATCATCATCTGCCTTTATGTTTCCATAAAGTGTCAGGAGTAGTAGTGGTATCGACCCCCACTTACGAGTTGTAGGTCATGAGTTCGAACCCAGCCAGGCATTTTACTTTGTATATTAATTTCATCACCACTGCTCTCAAAACTGCGAAGGAAAACATTGTAAGGAAACCGGCATGTCGTAGAACCAAAAATTCAAAGATATGTGACATCAACCAACCCGCACTGGGTCCGCGTGTTGGATTTTGGCCCACACCCTCTCACAGAGAGGAGGCCTGTGTCCCAGCAGTGGGAACAGTAAAGGATGATTATGCGGGAGTCTTTCGAGATACTAGCTAGATACTAGCTTCAACTTTCTGACTAACTGACCGACAATTTAATTTTGACAATTCAAAAGTGCCTGAAAGGGTTTAATTGAAATAAATGATTTGAGTTTTGAGTTTGAATTTGAGATATTCGTAAATTCAAAATCAATTAGTATCTATTTAGAATAGAATCTAGTCTTGCTTTCTCAACTTGAAGTTGAGGAAGCAAGTCGTAAGCCGAAAGACGACCACGACGGGACCAACCACAAACTATGAAACTAATTAATAACGCGTTCGTAAGTCTCGTTGTTTGCGGACCGCTATTGAAATACTAGTGCTGCGACATTGTGGCTCCTCATTGGTAATTTGAGTTTACAACACCTTATTTTTAGAGGGGCTTGTGGCTAAGTAATAACAGCCGCACGGGTCGATCGATCAGGTTAAGCTACGGTTGCCGTGGTTGGTCCGTGGATGGGTGACCGTCTTTACATACTAAGACCCCTCCGTGCCTCGGAAAGCACGTTGGTCCCGGCTGTCATTCGTGGATCTTTGACAGTTGTTACGGGTCGTCAGAAGCCCGAAAGTCTGACAACCAGTCTTACCAAGGGGTTTCGTATTACCCAGTAACTGGGTTGTGGAGGTCAGATAGGCAGTCTCTCCATGTAAAATACTGGTACTCAGCTGCATCCGGTTAGACAGGAAGCCGACCCCAACATAGTTGGGAAAGGCTAGGCAGATGATAAACACCTTATTTTTTAGTAGTGTCGTGGAAGATGGACCTTTATTTTTGACTACATCGATGCTTAAGATAAAGGTGAAGTCGAACTCGAAACGCAAGCGAAGAAAAAACTACGCTTCGTTGGCAGATGGATGATCGTGACGATATGTCTTTGCTACAAAGGTCCTTTGCCAATCTTTTATCGCACTTTATGGCCTATAGGCGATACTCCAGGCTCTCACGACAATTATACAAACACAAGAAATATGTAAAAAATGCTTCGATTGACTAAGAGGCAATGTTTATAGCTTGCATGTCACAAAGTAGAGCAAATAAATATCAATTACTGCGTTTAATTTGGTTGTTTTTGCGTTGGTGTTTTGGTGCAAGCTATGGAAATACGCGACTCCATGGAGCCTGGAAAGGTTATCATAGATCTGAAACTGCCGAAAATTATGTATGTGGCAAGTGTATGATTAATTTT
Organism: Apamea anceps; assembly: GCA_951799955.1. Classification (NCBI taxonomy): domain Eukaryota; kingdom Metazoa; phylum Arthropoda; class Insecta; order Lepidoptera; family Noctuidae; genus Apamea; species Apamea anceps. The sequence continues at coordinate 18,942,003 of OX637510.1, forward strand.
AATGGTTTGTGCAAAAACATATATTCTAATGTCAATTCTACTCATAGAAACAAAGCACTTTATAATGATTAATTTTAGTATCCCCCGATAAAATAACTTCTTAAATAAGAAATCAGGGGGCCTACTCCGAAGTGCAAAGTGCGAATGTTCGGATAAATATAATAGATAAATATAATAATAATAATATCGATCGGACCGACACTTGGCCAAACCGAATATTATTGAAAAATGCGAAAAAAGTTCTGATCGGCTCAGTTGGGTCGGGACCATCATCAATATTTGAAAGAGTGTAGGAGTGTAGGATCGGAACCGACCATCCCAAATAGTAACTTCGTAGCAGGAAACGGCCGAACATTCGGCCGATACTACTTCGGAGTAGACCCCCAGCATTTTCTTTCTTGTGTTCTTTTCTCCTCCAAAATGAAGTATGTCAGTCAACATCACGAATCATCGTTATGACATCGTCTATACTCATCCACAAACAAACATAAAATTAATCTATGAACAAAAAATCGCTTCAACTCACACATTGGGCCAACACAAGCTGGCGCAATGGTCAGTCGAAAGCAGTTTTGTTAACAATTAATGCCCTTTAATTAACAAAAAAACGTACATTTAAACTGTATCAAAATCTCGGCTAATGAATATTGAGAGGCGTGCTACCGCCACTGTTGGAAAGCCTGTAACTTATTGTGAAGGGGCGAAGCAGTAGGTCAGGTCTGTAGGGCTCTTTAAGATGAGATTTCCATCAAGAATCTCATCAAAGGCACTCTTCTTGATCTTTTTCTTTTCGAGTTGATGGTACTGTTTAGTTAGTTAAGTTAGTTGTACCCAGTAGGTAGCCACGTTAACAGCAGTGTCAGTGCTCTACATTAGATCCTCAAAAGTGTAGGTGTATGGACACTTCGGCCATTCATACAGGGGAGTTTATTGCGCCACTTCTTCTTCCCAGCTAAACCATTAAGAAGTGGTGAAGGGCGAACGTTTTGGGGGACTGTCTTATGTAATTTTGACGTTATAAAGTGCTGTCTCTCAGCCTGATTTGAATAAATGACTTTTGATTTTGAATCTAGCAATTGAGTCATGTTCTGGAAAGCACCGCACAACTCACATTGGGTGTCTGACGCGTCTTTGAATCCCCATTTTGCCAAGTTGTATTTGCAGCAGTCTTCGCAGGTACGCAATCTTCTGAGTGTCTCTTCTTGATCGAAGGCTGGGGATAATAACGAATAGAAAAGATTACCATACATAAACTCACGATTTCTGCCACAAGGGTAGGCTTACTGCCTACATAACTTCAACTGTTATGATCCTAATATACTACTTTTGCATACGCACGCTGGTTTCGAATACTACTCACCTGACCTTTCTGAAGAACATTACCAATAACATCACTATTTGTTCTTCTAGGGCGTCTCTTCTGACGGGATTATCTTCTTTGTAAGTAAGAGACTGTGTTTGTAAGATCCGCTCGAGATTAGTGCCAGCTAATTTCTGGTCAGCTGACTGTGTAGGATTGTAACAACGCGGGACTTCATCTGCGATTTTAAATTGTTTGGCAAGTGTATTGATCTTTAATTGAGTTGTGATCGTTGATTGAGATTAATTAACGATTAAATAAATCGATTAGTAACAATTTAGAATAAACGTACCACTAAATTGTTTTGTTGTGACATGGTGCAAAATACTATTAGAAGCAAACATTAGCTGGGACACACAATGAAACTTGAATTCGAACTTGTCTCTACACAAAACAACGTTGCAAACAAAACATAACTTCTAAAACTCTGTCAAAACTTTGCTGTTTTTCTTTGAAAACTCCTATTGCCTACCTGCTTCTAGCAAAAATATAGGTAGTTTTCTTAATATTTCGGAACACTTAAACTACTGATATTCGGCTGTCGGTTTCAAAGTGGATAGTCGATTTTGATCCCAGAGATTGATAAATAAATTGTGACAGATATTACAGATACTTTAGACAGGCAACAAGTAACCTTTATGACAATCATTTTTGTTACTTTCAAAATGACGAAAATTTACATATTTAAAAAAAATATTATTAAAAAAGGCGTGTGACTTGCAAACTACGTAACGGTATTTGAGGCTATATTTTAAGTAAATGATTTTGCTTGTTATCAAGATAAAGTGAAAAGTTTCCTCTAAAATTAATTATCTCACTATGTTATCTTATCATTTTCCTTCTGCATCTATGTCTTCCTTTTTCTATAAAAAGAACGCATTACGTTACATTAGGTATAGAAATTAGAGGTATCTTTGACAGATTGAGTAATGTGAACGTTCCTAAAATTGATACACTGTTGCAAACGGTCTCCGTGTTGTGCTGGTGCGTCTCTGATGATTTAGATCTAAATCGTTTAATAAGACTTTTTTGTGTATTTTGTGTTTACTACAGATAGATAGAACATTTTTATCATGAGAGTATGCGCATTTTGTAAAACTTTAGTTCCACGGACGCTCACGTTGTTTGAGCGCCAAAATGGCGAAAATCAAATGTCTTCGCTTTGTCATCGATAGTATGATCTCCAGCGTACTTGTATAATATAGGTCAGTGCCCCTCAGCCTTCATGCTAGAATGTTATAACAGATATAACATTTATATAAATTGTAAAACAACAGAAACTAGTAAGTATAAGTATACTTACTCGTTTCTGTTGTTTTACAATTTCAAAGTACGTGGTACGAATATCTTGTGGAACATAAAATAAAAAGTCTTTCGCCTGCTCTATTTACCTTTCAAATCCACCTTAAAACAAATATGTCTCAACGGTTTCCAATTAAGCTAAAAGCATTTAGCATAATTGGCATAGAAGTTCATCATGCAGTTCACCGTTAGATGTGGGAGTCAGATTTGAACTGCCGACCCCAACGATTGGACGTCGACTGACTGGCGAGTGATCGTAAGTTAACTGACCACGGTTGACCGTAAGGGAATCTAAATCCTTAATGATGACATGTTAGGTCGGTAACCTTTTGGTATATTTGCAATTAAATAGTCTGCATGTTTGTTTGTTTCAGTGATTTGGGTGAATCACGAAATTCTTTATACATTTTGACAGGACTTAAGTGGGTAGTTATGTAACATATAATAATGTGTGACGTCGAAAATCTAATTGGGTATTTTAGGACACCATCCTTAAAGTCCGCCGTGTTATATTCATCATTTTACATTCGGTTTTTCTGAATAAAAGACATAAACGCTAACTGCAAGATACAACACAGTTTCTTTTTCTCACAGCCATTTCCATAGCCCCGTTATGAACTATTTATTCATTGACAAATAGTTTTCGATATCTGACCGTCAATTCTGGATCGGAGCGGGAATCGAACCTGCTATCTGTGAGTTAGGAGCGAGAATAATTTGGTTAGTGTCGGGGGTCACGGTACATTTTTAGCGGAGCGATAACGCGCGTGGTTGCCTAGGGCGGCATAGTGCTGTGCGCAAGTCCGATAGAATTATCGATAGTGGGTATGTCGAAGTGTTAATACGACTTCAGAAGTTTTCTGCAATCGTTCCTTAGGGTCGGTCTAGAATAACATCTGATGCATAAAGTTATCGGAATTAGTGATAAAAGTGTTTGTAAAGCACGCAGCAACCTTCTTTGCAAAATTATTCAGTGTCTATTTCAGTAAAATGAACACATGTTTTGAACCTATGCTTTTCATCGACAGATAAATCCACGCCATGTCTTCAGAAATTTTCCACTCCAGCCTCTCAAGATCTTTCATCCGATGACACCTGCAAAAAATCAAAACAACAATATAAACCACAACACCATACAACTTCCTCCTTCAATATTTATCGATATGACTGCGCACATCACTGGCACAACTATGACGCGCGTAAATCGACGCGCGTGCGCGCCGCTGGGCGACGCTGGCTCGTAATTCGCGCCGCCCCCTCCTCGTTGCGCAGGATTCGAGCCAGACTACTTATCTATACACTTTACAGTGTTACTCTATGAGAAATTAGAACTGACAAGTATGATTGTTTACGAAATTGTGAACTGTTTTTGGTTCATATTTCATATAACACAAACATATTTGATTATTTATGATCATTTGATACAATTTATCAAATGATCATAAATAATCAAATATGATCATAGAATTTGTTTAGCTGTGAGGTCAACCAACTCTCAGCCTATGTTTTCTGAAAGAAGATTAAGTGATGCCTAAATGTGGTGCATTGTCGTTTTACCTACTAAGCTATTAATATTTCATAATATTTGATAATATTTCATAAAGACTATCCATCGCAAATTAGCTGTTCTCTAGTTAGGTACTTGAACAACTTGCTACAGGAACAATGCAGCTTTAGCTTTAGAAACTTAGGAATAATCCTTTTAAAAATACCACTACAAAACTTTTTCTCCCAAACTTTAAAAAGTAAAAAGCATAAATTAAAACCGAAAACCCTTTTAATCCGCATACTCCTTAAGTTAGCTTAAGCAACAATATAGCATTATATTTTCAAGCACGTCTCATTGTCCAGCACGCCTCGACTACGCCCTTAAGAAAAAAACAAAGAAAAAATACAAAAAAGTCCGCATATGATTATAGCGAGCAATATCCGAAAAGATTACGATCTTATCTCGAGATCGAGACATGAAGCGCATCTTGAGGTGTTTTCACCTTACGATTCTTTCAGCAAGTAAAAAAAAGCTAATAAAAATATTTATTAGCTTTTTTTACTTATATATAGACGAAGTAGGTCAAACACTAAAACACTGAAGTTTTTTTTTAATAAATTGGCTCCTTTGCACCTCCTGCTTCATATAATGTATCTAATGATTTTTTTATATAAAATATTTTTATTATGAGTTTCTTTAAATACGTTACAGAATTAATATCAAACGTTAACGCAGACGAGGGAACAACGGTCTGAAGCTGTTAAAAATAATAATGTCAAAGTGCCGAAATTAAGTCAGATCTTGAGAGTTCAGAAGGAACGTCACTCAATTTTCAAGAGATTCTCTCTTCAATCCCCGTTAAACAGAGTCGTGTCGGATGCAAATCGAATCACACTGTATAAACGCCACCTTATTAATGCGCCCCTCTGTAATCTGTCTTGTGAAATCCCGCATTGTGTCCACTTTCTTCTGGCCGTTTGCGAAACACCAGCACAAGGGCCAACGACCATCTTTTACAAAACAACAAAAAATCCTGACGAAAAATTCTTCGCCGACACTAAGCCATCAAGAAAATTTTATTAACGCATTCATTTCTTCCTAACTCAGTTACAAAATTAGATTCCAAAGTTTCTGAATAAAGTAAAATAACTTTTTTTATCGTCTACGCTTAAGGCTGCATAAAAACTTTAACAATATTGTCTTCGTTCAATTAAGGCGGGTTCAGAAAGAGATTCTGTCGAAGAATTTCGCGCGAGCCGCTGCGTCGGGCCGCGGTCCCCCGTCTTGTCAATAAACTCCATATAAATTGCCTTCCGAAGTGAATTTGAATATAATAGCCTCTTTCCTACGAGGCCTTTTTAACCCCTTTCCTTGAAGTCGCAATCTTTGTACGATTATATTGTAAGCAAATTATCTGTTCGGATCTGGCAAGCGGATTGAAGTTGCAAAAAGTTTTTCCTTGATATTTTATTTCGTTTATTAATATTTGTTTATTGGATGGCCATTATTTCAATCGATGTTTGTGCTTGTTTGTATGTTTAAGGGCTCCTACAGACAGGCGCAACACGACGACGGTGCGACGCGATTCTGGTAAAACAAATTCCACGAAGTTTTCATAGAAATTGTTCTACTACTGTCACGTCACGCTGTCGCGTCGTGCCTGTCTACCAACCCAAATCTTGAGGACAGCACGCCATGTAAAAATAACGTCCCTTTTATCAAGTTTAGTTTATAAAATAGTCCTCCAGTTACTTTTTATAATTTTATTTGAAGTTCAGTTCTCATCGACTCCATTATACTGTCAAAACAGCTAGATCGCTTTGCGTTTTATCAATTTTATTCACAGTCGTTAAATGTAGTGAGCTCATTGTGTAGTGGCGGATTATGTTAATTTGTGTTAATGATTATAATTATATCGTTAAGATCATTAAGATTGGTAGTGAAATACATATGTATTCGCTCTGGTATAGCTATATAGCTACAAGTGCAGATGGAAGATCTCGTGGGCCGTAATGGGTTGTTGCATCACTGTGGTCCTGGCAAGTGCCTAGTCTTATGTGGAACTTTTTCTGACAAGCTTATCCTTTTCCCAAGTATATTGGGGTCGGCTTTCAGTCTTATCTGACCTCCACAACCCAGTTACTGGCTAACCCACTGGTAAGACTGGTAAACTGATAGTAAATACCTGTTTTAAACAATCATAAAGTGTAGAATATGCTATTATCAATATGAAAGTACACACTGTCCACAAATCCGTTTTTCATACACACAAATCCGCTTCCAAAAACAGTTTAAATTCAAAAACCCTTTTTTATTACATTACGCTACCCGATAAACAGCGACAAGTTGGCAAACCGCGACAACGTTGTACGTGTCACTTGCGAGCATGTCACGTTCCCGCCACGCATCGGCGGCCATTTTCGAAATCGAAACAAAATTGCAATAGCGCGAAATTAAGAGGAAATTATTTTCGACGGAACGAGTCGCGGGTGACGTATGACGCGTAACGCGCGGGTAAACGTTTAATTTGTTTATTGACATTGATGTATGGGTGACCATTATTGGAACCTTCCCCGTTCCCGTTTTGTTAGTAGGATAGTTCAGAGTTGGAGTGTTAATAGAAAAAAAAGAGCTGTAAGTAAGTATAAGAGCTAAGGGGTAATTTATGCTAATTCAGGACAGAATCATTAGTTCAGCTTAGCATTTTCTTGAGCTTGTGCGTATTGCAAGGGTCTACTTGGAGCTGACTTGGAAAGACTATGGAAAGAGCGCGACGTCGTCCGCGTCGCATCGTATCACCTGCCCGCACTATCACTTTGCTTAACGTTCTTTCGATTTTTTTTGCTATTTGCTCCACCCCTAAGGGTCACAGCGTGATGTTTAATAGCCTATAGCCTTCCTCAAGAATTGGGCTATCAAATGCAATAATATTTTTTCAAATCCGACTGGTAGTTCCAGAGATTACCCCCTTCATACAAACTTACAAACAAATTTTACCTCTTAATAATATTATTATAACATATAAGTAACATAACATCAAGCTTGTATTCCCCGAGGGGTTAGGCAGAGGTGGATTTTTTAAGTGGACTCCTATTGATGAATCAGTTAGCAGATTTTCAGAAAGTTATTTAATGGCTAAGATTTACGGTCTTCGCCAACCAGCGTGGCTCGAAGCTTCGCTTCAGGTAGCGTGTCGCGAAATTTGCTCTCATTAATTACTTTTACAATTAAATATTTTAATGCCCAATAAAATAACATTGTTTAATGTCAAATAAAATTTTTACATATTTCCCAACGCTGTAAATTATTTTTATCGTTAACTAAATTTTAATTTTAAATGCTCTGCGTTGCATATGATTGTAAAGTTGCCTGATAAAAACTAACTGTATGTTGATTTTACTGCCGAAAGTTATTAAACGAATGATTACTACATTATCGGCACGTTAAAAGGGATATTTCCTGCTATGTTTTAGTACTGGGTTTGCCTTCTGCTTTTACCAAAAATAGCTATCTGTGAAATACAGTATCGGCAATGTGCAGATAAAATGAATTTGTGTTTTCAGAGATAGTTAAAGTGTACCTATATATTTAATGAACATAGTAAGATTTATTATCAGATTAGATTAAACTAACAAACCATGAATGATCAGGTTAATAACTAATGAATAGTTTTACATTCAAACTGAATTAGTAAAGTAAATATTATGTAAAGGAGGTTGCCAAGATCTTCCTAAATGCTCTAATTTCGTCTAGCTCGTTAGATTATTTGCACATCTTTTCAATTTCAATGATTTTTATAAAACAGCTTCTCACATAAAACAGCAGTATAGACTCTTTTATTGTACAACAAACTCCTACTTCTACTTTCTTATTTATAAACACATCGATTCTTAAAAACATCATAAAATAGTCGATTTACGATAAACGAAAGTAACTCCAGTCTGATTTACTCGCGGCGTTCGGAAAAATTAAATTCGCAGTGCCAATTAAAGTTTTTTTAACTGCAATTAAAACGGTAGCATTTTAGTGTTGCGTAAGGAATCGCGTAATTAACCGTCAAATTTACGCAATACGATCGCGTCTGATAACAGACGGGTTTGTGGTGCAAGCTGGGGGATGAAGCGACTTTTATTTATTTATTTATTTATAGGAGAACCAACAGGTATAACAGAAGGGTAACAATTGTATATGAGACATAAAGCCTACAGGTTCTCACGGGTGAAAACAGAAAATGTAGTAGAAATCTTAGAAAAAAAAAAGAGAAAAGAGGTGATGTCAGTACGAGCAATTTGGTAAGGTATTATAGTCGACTGTTTCGTAGAAACGAAGTATGAAGGAAATTAACACTTGAGCAAGAATAGTCAAAGACAAAATCTTTTGATATTCAATACGTGTCGGAGACTTATTTTTTTAATAGACAAGACAATCCGAGGGGATAGGGAGGGGGAAGGGGGGGGTGATATAGGGTTTAGCAGTTGTTTACCTGCAAATCTTTTAAATTATTGAAGCGGCTAAAAGTTTGAATTTTAAACTGTAAGCATAAGTATAATAAGCCTATAATGTTGCCACTGCTGGGACACAGGCCTTTTTTCTTGGAGAGGAAGTGGGCTGTAATCTACCACGCGGGCCCAGTGCGGGTTGGTAGATGCCACATGTCTTCAAACTTTTGGTTATAGGTGTAGCGGTATCTACAACGCCACATGCGAACAACACGTCATACTGACGTCACGCAAATCCTGCATCTCGCAAGCACAGTTTACCGCGCAATTAGTATACATACAAACTTCCCGACATCAGTGGTTGGGCAGTTGCCTGCCAGACACTACACCCGTCTGGCCAGAGGATCCTCCTTTTTCTATGGAGTATGAGTGAACTTTAAACCCTGTTCCTCATATCTCTATATAGGACTTGCCGGTTTGCTCACAATATTTTCAAAAACAAAATAAAAATAATGTTTTTTTAATTTTATTTTGAAAAGTATTTCTGTGTCAAGTGATAATTCTCCGTGTTTGAAATCGCTATCTCTTACGTTTTGGCATCATCACTTCCCTGTTACCAATACCTAATTATTTTAAAATTTATACCCTTCCTCGTAATCTATCATCTTTAGATAAAGACCCTTCGTTATTGGAAACTGTAATTACAATTGTAGATCACAGTATCTGGTATTGCATCAAATTCGAGGAATAGGGCTTAGATAAGATTTTTCTCCGAATATTGAGAAATATATTAAATTATCACTAATATCGTTAAACTCATCTATAAGCTAAATGTACAGGCGATAATCGCTGAAAGAATGAAGCTACTATAGCTGCTAAGTACACAGTCTGATATCATGACATCTGATTAAAAAGGCAAAAATGCAACCAGCTTGCAAAAATCAGAAGGTTTGTGGTGTTGGGGTTCATGCGGTTCATTCGTTAATCACTACGATATTAAATACTAGGAAGTGGTGAAGGGCGGGTGTCCGGGATCCTTTGTACGTGTCAACGTTAAAAAACTGCTGATTCTCAGCCTTCTTCACCAGGTATTCGTGTCGATTTCTACCTAGCGAAATTTTGTCTAATCAGAATCTGGAAAAAAAATCCTGAAAGATGCATTCTTAGTCTAATTTGAATAAATTATTTTTTATTTTGAAATCCTAAAATTCCGATTCTCTACCACAAATCTCAATTCCCACATGAACAAAGTCGTGCAAACAACATCGATTAGCGAACATCCCGGGTGTCCTAGATGCGTGGCTGTGTGGTCCAGGGTACGGAGTGCGCCCCGTGGCGTCCCATTCATCCACACTCATGCTACACTTTATCTTGCAGTTCCCACCCAGCACATGATTTAGAAACTTAGCTCTAGATGTAATGTATCGATGTTGGGAATTGGAGTGGTTCTGATTTAGTAGATCTGTTGGATTTGGTGACATACTGCTAATCTGTTCTAAAAAAAAAAAAACGTTGCCCCTCCCTAGGAATTACTCCTGTATCGAGGGTGCGTTTACAAACATTTTAAATCACATACACAAACAGCCAGACCCGGAACAACTACCTGTAGGCAATACAAATATTTGTTTCGTGCGGGAATCGAACCCGCGACACGCAGCGCAGCAGTCGATCGCTCAACCACTGCGCCAATCGTGTCTTCAAAAATTTTCAACCTATAGAAACGACTATTCTTTTTCGAATTCTGAAAACTCGGCCTCTGCGAGCAGGGCTCCTATCTGACACTTTTCGATTACATTTTCGGCAGTCATCCTCTCATCACGCCCCACCTAAGTCCTTAGTTATTTAATTTTCGTGCCGAATATGCGTGCTGAAAACCCTCCCCTAACAACTGGGAAGCAGGATCCTTATTCGATAGCAAATACTCCCATGCCAACAGTTAGGTGTTCCAACAATCACAGTTCTTTTCGTCAACCTTTTTAGTAGTTAAACTATGGATGAAGAAATCGTCGACGTTCGGCTCTAAACGACTTTCGCTTGAATGGTGATGATGGACGGGACACTGCTATGCTCCTGCAGCAACTAGAATGTTCATTTACACGCCTGTCTGTCATTGATGATACCTACTTTTTAACTTAGTAATGGCAAGTCCTGTGTCTTCTTTCTATACTTCACCAGGACATTGTAATCTGAATTTACCCTTTCACATAAACCTGGCTACCATTAATCGGCCCTGCATTGTGCATTAGGAATAAACATCTGAGCTAATTTCAATAATATACGAGTTAATTCTTACGTCGTAATTCAAACGAAACGCCTCTCCCCGAGGGAATAAGATACCAACAGCCGTACACCCACTATTTACCGATTACTCTACAATATGGATACTATAGACAGACCAGGGCCCGTATTCCCGTAATTTAAAACGTTCAAAATCTAGTCGCAGTCTCATCTCGGCGACAAACAAATGTCAAAAACTTGTCAAAATGTAGGGAAATTAGACGTATTTTTTGACAGATTGAGACTGAGATCAGACTGTGAACGTTCTTAAAATTACGAGAATTACCCCACAGGTATGAAGATCTAGACTTTTAACGAGGCGATACAGTGCTATACTTCTCTAATAGGAATCTTTGTAGTCATGTCGTCGGACAATTTCATATTTCAGTAAAAAAATTAAAATTACTGGTATTTAACTGCATCGGTTAGACTGGAAGCCGACCCCAGCAACTTGGGAAATGGCTATGCAAACGATGATGATGGCTCTACAATATATTTACAGAGATCTAGACGGTTATAGCCATATTTTTCATAATAATATAACATAACATCGCGCCTGTATAACCCCAAGGGTTTGGCAGGGGTACACGTAATTATAGAACACTAAAAAATTTCCAAAATTAAATCTCACTTATGCTATTTAAGTAGCAGTTAGTAGTTCACAATAAATAACTTAATTATTCTGTTTTTCTGACCATTAATAGAATAGAATACTCTTTTATGTACACCATATAAATACCAAATGATGATGGCGACCGTGGTTAATTACGGCCCACTCCCTCTCACCGAGAGGAGGCCTGTTCCCCAGCAGTGGGAACATTATAGGCTAATTATGATGATGACCATGCCATAAAATTGCAACAAAATTCATTCATCTTCGCACCATTTTTATATCATCCTTTTATCTCTTCTCAAGAAGTGTTGACATTTACCAAACAATATATTCACACGAACAAGTGATGTGTCGACTTTGTCGAGGTGCCGAAACTCAAAGTTGCCGGCGACTTTTTAATTTCACCACACAATCAGTGTTAAAGTAAATTAACCAATAAATCAACGAGCACCAGTACAGAGTAATTGGTTATTTAAATTCTTATCTGCCTTCAGGCGAGCGCTCTTCAAAGTATGCGCTTTTGGTCTTATTGTGATGTATTGTTGATTTTCAGTTGTTGTAAGGATATAACTGAAGTTTTGAGAGGTACAGTCAACGTAGATTACGTTGACTGTATCTCTCAAAACTTCAGTTCAACTGATAACGAACTGGGTTAACTTCAATTTATGTGTCTGTTTGTAATGTCAAAATAACAGCTGTTTACTAAATGCACATGAAAGTATATACGATACTTATTAAAAAAAAACTGTCTGTCTGTTTGTTCCGCCTAATCTTCGAAAGGCTTGGACTGATTTTGATGCGACTTTCTCTGGATAAGAGTAACTTAGTCTAACTTACTTTTATTTTAGAAAAAGAATTAGGTTACCGCGCAAAGAAATTAAAACCCATGAAATCCAATTTGTTTTCCGACAGGCACGCGAACGAAGTCGCGGGCACAGCTAGAGGGGAATGAAATTGGTTGTCGTTGAAAGGACTAGAAAGTAAGCATAGGGAAACAAACTCTTGCAGAAACTGCATCAAATTCAGGTATCACAATGCACCGTTTGCGCAAATACCTCACAGGCCTTCGCCAGCGCATTCCATCTACTCATACCTCTGTGTTATTTAGTCATTCCACCGAAAGCAGAGCACAATTGCATAAGTAATTAGAGGCACGTATCATAACAATCTAAGTTCTACGATTACAGCTCTCCCGCGCAATCTGGATCAATTTAGTGTGACGTCACCTGCGCGTGCGATTACCGTGTGTCACAATGCGCTTAGTCATGTAATTGTTTCAGGTCACCGCTGTTTTACTAATCTGCGCTTTTAGTTAGACAAGAGGACACCTGTGGCTTTCGTCATCGAGTTTTTAGATTGGGTTTGTGAGTAAGAGACAGGAATAGGCACATAGCATATTAAACACCTTTTTTCTTGGTATTCCACAAACCGGTGCAGGTACGAATTTCACAGGTACAGTTATGCTAAATCAGCCTTTAATGTTCCCACTGATGGGACACAGGCCTCCTCCCTGTGAGAGGGAGTGGGTGATAATCTACCACACGGTCCCAGTACAGTTTAGTGGATGTCATAATGTCTTCGAATTTTTGGTTCTAGGACATGCCGGATTCATCATAATATTTTCCTTCACCGTTTTAAAAGAAGTAGTGAAGAAATAATTTACACAAAGTAAAGCGCCTGACTGGGTTCGAACACACGACCTAGAACTCGTAAGTCGAGGATAATAACACTAGACCACCACTGTCCCCGGTGAAGTTATGGTTTTTCGTAAATTAATCACTTTTCGTCAGATTTCATTGGATATGTTCACTTCTGCAAAGTCGCCCTTTTGTCTCATTGCCACAATGAATACACTCTTCATGGATGATACGCATGCTGATAAGGAATAATTTACTATCACAGATAAAGAGGCCTGTACTAAAGTTAACACTGACAGACACACTAACTTTATAAGCCAAAGTTGTAATGATAGTGATCTTATTGTGGCGTGGGCAGATCTAAGTTGTTGATTTCAATATTTACTACTACAAACATTAAGTAGGTGACCCGAGTATGGTAGTTACGACGCAATATATATCGATTGTTAGAGGACCTCCTTTTTATTTAAATTGGAGGCAGGTGATCTTTGTAGGACAAAGCAATTTGAAAAACAAAAGATGCGTTGACGCATGTTTTGAGGGAAGCAAACTCTATGGTCTATTTAGTTGAAAAATTTTAATAAAAACAATCGATATTGTTGGTATTGTTGGTGGTTATTGGTTGTTTATTGAAGACAAGCCTAAGTACATTCTAAAGCAATGTTATATAACTGACTGGCTATGCTAAGCACAATACATTGAAACCCTGATCTCCAAACTAGGGGTGACCTTGTATCTTAGAGATCAGTGTCCCTCCGCAGCAGTCACAACCCAATATTTGTAACTCATTGGCACTTGACAAAGTATTTTTTACATGGTTAAATAAAAAGAGAAATAAAAAAATATAAATATAAAAAACAAAACGAAATAAAATATTTACTTATATTATTCTCATTTACAATTTTGTGAGGTTTGTGTGTATGTATGCGCGTGCGTGCGTGTGCGTGAATGTTGAGTGGGTGTGCGTGTGTGATGCGGGAGTATGTGTAAGTGCAACTTGTGAGAAAAATGTTTGAAATGAAAAGCATTAATTTTAATTTAATGAGTTGTGTTTGGAACCATTCAAATACGGGTATTTAGTCTGAACGGCCCAAAGCGAATGGACCGCGGGCCATTTGACCGTAACCAAAAATCGTCTAAGTTCCAAAGGACCGGTGATTCAAATACAGACAGAATCAATTCAGGGCTTCATAATACTAAATGCACAACCATACACGCCTTTTCCCTTGAAGCTAGGCAGATAGTTTCGCCGATTCCCTTGTTCACAAACTAAACTAAATTTAAGTTCAATGCATCTTTTTCTTTCTATTTAATTTAGGAAAGGACAGAAGATAAATATTAGTTTAGTCCTGTCAAACTAGTCAGCGCCTGACGTAAATTGACGTATTTTTAGCAGCCATGTTTTTAATCACGTCTAATCTGTCTATGGAGTATCTTAATTTGACAGGAGTAAACTAATATTTTATCTTCTGTCCTTTTCTTAATGAAATAGAAAGAACAAGATGCACAGAACTTGAAATTTAGTTAAGTTTGCGAACAAGGGAATCAGGGCCACTATCTACAGAACGCCACCTGCTACTCGTACAATCCTTAAATATTCCTTAGGCCACACACATTTTTCTTGCCGCGAATAACTACGGTTTATTTGCCGTGTGTAGGCACGGTTCGTTAGTGTTGTGTCACGAGGGAAGATTGTACACGAACCACGTTTTTTCTACAGCGCGGTTTATACGCCGTACTGTAATGAAACCGTGCTGTGTACAACGGGCCTTACTCTCTAGTAGAAAATCGCAGTTATGCCTTATCTACCTAATAATATAACAACCAATGTCGTACCAAAATTAACAAAGGGCATTAGAATAGATATTTCAAGAGCTTATTTGGAACTTGCAAACGGAGTAGTGATTGAACAGTCTCTATGTCTAATTTTCGTTTAAGAGTAAGTGTTTTTCTATCTATAATATGTATGTATTTACAAAAAAAAAAAAATGTAAGTAGTTTATCAGCCATCTTGTTACCATAACACAAGCATTAGGTTGCTTAGCTTGGGACTAGATGGCGCTGTGTGAAATGTCCAGGGATATTATTATTATTATTATTGAAAATCCGTCTTTCAATCAAAAGTTTCTCGGCTTTTACACGCTAGATACTTTATAAAGCTATTTACTGTCATCATACAACGCAGTTCCTTAAATTCACATGGCATCAATTAGTATTTTAAATACCGTATCGGCGTTTCCCTCATATCCCATATGTAATCAACATATATTTTATCTGTTTTTATCTGATGATGCTTTAAAACATTTTATAGTATGCAGAATACTTTGTATGTAACAAATCTCTCAGTTAAGTGAAGCCCACCTCCCTTCCAATTTGGTTTCAGATAAATTGCTCACCGTATTTGAAGAAACTCAGGTTTTATTATATACCTACCTCTAGATATTTGTTTGATATGTTTCTTAGTGTTTTATGAATATTGTAGTAGGTATATCTATGATTACTGAGTCATAAATATATCATCATCTGAATATTTCAAACCGTCGTGTATAATTTTTATTTATTTATTTCTTTATTAGGTTAGCCAACAATTGTTTACACATAAAAGAATAGGTACATTACAATTGACAAAAATACATTTACAAGTGTAAGGCCAACACCGCATGTACTTACAGTAAACGGCTTAAATTACAAAATTAATTATTTCAATTATTTTAACAAAGATTTATGTTAGTTTGATCTTAATATAAGGTTAGTTATAACATTCGAATAATAATTATTTATCATTGGGTATCTTTTTCAGTCTTTATTCATCTAGCGTTGAATATGAGGGTGTCTCATTTTTTGTACTTATTCCCCTCTCTGTTACACCAATATAAATGGTTCTATACTCGTCGAATCTCTCTATCAGCATTTTCTCAGCAACTTTTACAATTTTTTCTATTCCTACGATATCATCGTTTTAAGTCTAAGTTTGTTTCTAAATCATTATTATCAGTATTCCCTTCCTCACTGACTGCTCTCAGGCTGACAACTGACCAACTCCTGACAGATCCTCAGATCCTTTATCTCCACAACATGAATGTTCTCAAGTCAAGTGTTGTGCTGCTTTAGGAAGTCATTTGTGACATACCTCATGTTATTGGCCCGGCACACGCTTGTAGAATTCTGTTTAGCGACCACCAGGGGAGAATCCCCGTATTCTGGACAGTAGAAACTATGGCAGAGGGATATTTTAGGGTCCCGGTATTTTATAAATGCTATTTTACCTGAATATAAATTAATAATAATATAATTTCCTCTCTCTAGAGCCCTGACCACCGGTAGCTTGGACCCTGTTCCTGATACCGGTGGGCTACTATTTTTTATATTTTTAAAAGTTTTTATGTTTAAAAATATAACTTATGTGTTTACATTCAAATAAAGGAGATAATATAATAATATTAATTAATATTATATTACTTTCTTGAAGATCTCCTTAAACTTAATGCATAAATAAATTTAGCTTTTTTTAAAAAAGCTTGCCACCTGTCTTTATTGCTTTTAGGCTATATTTCTAGCCTGTATTTCCTCCTATTATCCTTGTAATTAGAATTGCTGAAACGAAATTACTCGAACAAATAACAAACTTTAAGGCTAACGATTTTTGCGATCCAATTTCAAAGTTCAAACAAAATTAAAAGTTTATCTTCCAAAGGAAAACGTTTTTAACAGAAAATCCTTTTAAGAATCGTAGCGATACAGCATCGGTACTACAGAATAGTTCTCCAGCCACAATCTGCCACAGCAGGGGCTCGAACCAGCGCTATGCGTAATGCATTCGATATTTTTTATATAAATATGGTATTAAACATGAGCCCGCAGTTTTTCTCTGCGTTTCCATTAGTTACTTGGTTGCTAATATAAATCTGTTTTGTGATGAAACGTCGATACTTGAAAGAAGTCATGAATTATCTGACGTGGTAGCAGGTAAAACTGGTAACATGATTTGGAAGTGATCGATTAAATTATTAATATTACCTATGAATCCCGAAGTTTTTTTTTTGTTAGACTATTTTGTATCCCCCTGCTTGGCAAAGGCCTCCCCTGTTCCTTACAAACCAGTGTTGTGCAAACTCTGGCCATATTGGCTCTGCAAACGTTATCGGATCATCACACTACCATCGCCGTGGTCTACCTAGACGGCGATGTCCTCCCTCAGGTGTCCAAGGAGTGACGATCTTTGCCCATCTCTCCGGGTGCATTCGCGCGACGTGTCCGGCCCACTTCAGCCTGGATGTTTTTTCTCTAACATCCGCTACTTGAGCTATGGAGCTTAATTGATTAAATTACAGTAGGATTCGGAACAGTAACATAGTAACGTAGATAATAGACATGCAACAAGTAGTGAAATATCTTAAATTGGAATTGATTAGTGATGTGTGATAGTGGCGCCGATTCCCTTGTTCACAAACTAAACTAAATTTAAGTTCAATGCATCTTTTTCTTTCTATTTAATTTAGAAAAGGACAGAAGATAAATATTAGTTTAATCCTGTCAAACTAGTCAGCGCCTGACGTAAATTGTCTATTTAATTTAGAAAAGGACAGAAGATAAATATTAGTTTAATCCTGTCAAACTAGTCAGCGCCTGACGTAAATTGACGTATTTTTAGCAGCCACGTTTTTAATCACGTCTAATCTGTCCTATCTTAATTTGACAGGAGTAAACTAATATTTTATCTTCTGTCCTTTTCTTAATGAAATAGGAAGAAAAAGACGCACAGAACTTAAATTTAGTTTAGTTTGTGAACAAGGGAATCAGGGCCAATGTCTAGTTAAACATAATTTTTGAAGAGTTGAGAAACTATAACAAAAACACTTTCAAATCGGTGTTTATTAAAATTATGAGTTTTTTCAAATATTTCCACCAAATATTCTCTCAGACTAAAAAAAAAACGGTAAATCGATCATTAAAACTAAATTACCAGCTCAACGCCGATTTACTGCGAACATAATAACATGTAAAACAGGTTTCAAAAACAAACAATACCCCAGCCAAGTTTACATACACAAACTGATATTCTACATAATTTCAAATTGAATCCATCGCTATCAACTAATCTAATTTAGACGAAAATAGCGTAACGCGGTAGCATTAAATCGATACCGCACGTATAATCGATTAATTTAGTTTCGATACAATCGGATCGGGCCGGCGAGATATTTTGCTAATCGAAATCAATTAATCTAGACATTGCATCGTCTCGGCTCGGGTAATAGTTGTAATTATTAACAGTTTTGATACGCAATGAGATTGTCTATATCGACGCGGTATTTCGATTTTTAGCCGATTTCGAGTTTGAAAGAGCTGTTAAGCAACTAACCGAGATTTCTCTGGAATGCTTTAGCGCAATATTGGACCCAATTCTAATAAATCACTGTAATCGAATAAGCTTTTAAACTTTACATAATTTCCTACAACACAGTATTTTAGTTACCAAGTACAGCCCCCTAATTGTGTAACACATGATCCCAATTTGAATCATTTTGAAGGATATTGCTAATCCACTGCTTCATACTTTCGAAAAATTAGTCTGCTCAGCAACGTAATAACGCAATGAATGTTGTTGAATTGTCAAAATGACAGCCTTTCCTACTGTTAGTGTGTTACGAAATTACCCCGCTGATTAAGTAAATATAAAATTACATTACATCCAAGAAAAAAAAACTTCAAAAATCCCTTTGAATATAACCACAATCGATTTGCGTTCAAAGGCTCTTATAAATTATTTAATGATATATTATTGCACAATAAATATTACGAGGTTTTATCTAATTGTACACTAGCGCGGCCACGAAAACAGAAAACTAAAGTAGAGCCGAATACGGATACCGATAAGGCCGCCCATTGTTTGTTTTCTAGTGTTAAATGTATTTTTTTGTTATACATTTTCTGGAGTAGAGGTATTCCACTTAAAGCACTGATTTCAACAGCACTTGCACGAATCGCACTTAAGCACTTCCACTAACCGCACTGAAACAACATTTTGTAACGTGCGGTTCAGAGGAACAATTTATCAATATTGTTTTTAGTTCCCGAATGGCACCTACGTAAAATCTTCTATATATAGGTATATAAATGAATCCCTAGTTCCCCTGGTCACGTCATAACTTGAGAACGACTTTACCGATTTCTACCTTTTTTTTTTAAAAGTTTTCTAATACTTTGTACAAGGTTCTTACGGAAAAAAAAATTAAGAAAGTTGCGCAGAAAATTAGAAAATTTAAGAATTACGCTTTTACGCTAAAACTGCTGAACGGATTTAGATGAAATTTGACACATGGGTAGACCATGATCTGGAGAAAGACGTAGGCTACTTTTCATCCTGGATCGTAGACGAAGTCGCGGGCAACAGCTAGTAATAAATTAATAAAATTACAATATTGATGTTAACTATATTTCGCGCACGTATAACCGTATCCTAACTATCTAACATATTTATGGGTCCATAATGTTAGACAGTCCAGTAATGGATGCTGCTCCGAACCAAATTATGCAAATTAATGAGCACGCATCTGGATTAGTAGTCAGAGTGAATTAATAGAGCTTCCAAAGGCGATAATACAGTCCTGTTATCAACCTGACTCAATTGCTTGTCCATTGAATTATTCACCTCAGCATTTGCTATTCTCGACGTAGGTATTAAACTATTGACACGAGATAAAAAGTAAATGAATTCATTCAAATTGGGATGACAATCAGCTCTTTTTAACCATCAAAAGTTACAAACGACAGCGAGGAAATCGCCACCCGTTACCAGTTCATAGTGTGTTATATGGGAAGAAGGGGCACACACACTCCCCAGCACCATGGCTCTATGCTATATCAATTTAATTATCATCATCATTATCAGACTAAACTTTTCCCCAACAATCTTGGGTAGCTTCCAGTCAAACCGGATACTTACAGCTGAATACCAGTATTTTACATGCAGTGATGCCAGCGACTGACCTCCATAACCTAATAACTGAGCAATACGATACCTCTTGGTAACGATTGTCAAAGATGTTCGATGATGGCAATAAGAAGAAAATAAGTAGAATATTTGTACATTCATCTTCCGATATTCTACAGACCATTTGCCATTCACGCATCGTATATACAACCTCTATTTTTACGGCCCCACCACATGATATAGTCGACTATTACCTCGTCAAAATGCAAGCTCTCGGCGACGTGAAAATGACACGATTTACGAGCTTTAACACGGGGACAAGCGTAAAAAATGGAATTGCACGCGCGTGACACCTCTGACACTCGTGACACTTCGCTAGTGCTTGTAAACTAATGTACTGCGTGTCGGAGCTCGGTATTTGTGCGAAGCTTGCTGTGGCAATGATACTATCGAGTTTTCAATTTGTGTATTTTTTTTTTACAGACTTCTATATTTTTTTAGAGACCTGATAACCTTTTGTGCTAAGCTATAAATGCATGTGCCTCAATATTATAATACAATGGGTGAGGTTTGTACTCACGATCTGAAACCTAGGTGGTCAGTATGAGCTATTGCCGCATAGAACTTTTCGGCACACGTGCAATTTACCAGCGTAAGTACTCGGATTGGGTTACAAAGGGACACCGCTGGACACTTTCTATTTTAAGCTAACTAAGCAGCTTCAAGGAGAAAACACTCCTATTACATTGCAGTATAGTCGTACAGACCTTATTTCGGCCATGGTGGGGCATGGACAATCTCAACGAAGACTAGCCTTCGGCGCGGGAGATATTATAGTGCACAAGTGTGTGTACTCTCTCTTCCCTCACTCTCATAGTCCGATGGGACGGCAATCCGACACGACCGGAGAGAGATCAGGCGCAGGACCAACGGCTTAACGTGCTTTCCCAACTTCCAAACTCCGAGCTGTTACTAAGAAATTCCTAATGGAAAAAACTCAATACCACTGCCGAATCCGGGAATCGAATCTAGAACCCCACGCTTAGCAGTCGCGTTTGCGTGTTTTGCATGTTTTCAGCTACCTACGTTGCTAAAGACTACGGCGAAAATATACGCCATACCTAGATATATAAATAAATCAACGAAATGAAACTTACCTTTCTTACCCAACGTGAATAATTTAATGACTAACCAACAATTAGTTCCTTAATTACCGCTTCACAGTAAGTAATGACAACAGCCTTTTAAAACTAAACCAAAATAACCTACCTTCGAGTTTTTCATTCATTCATTGAGAGATCACATCCTCTACTTAAATATTCATCGGATCGATTAACGGGACGAATAAAACGAAATCGATAATTGCAGGAGATATCGATCAATCGTCACAAATAGTTCGGATCGATGGATAGTTCGAATCAATTACTTATTAATGATCGTTCGCTGTGTAATCATCATTTCTTATTTGTCATTCAACGAAATTGTTGTATGTGTGTTTTAAGATACAAACGGAGCGATTTTGCTACTGCTGTCGTTGAGAAAAAAATTACTTTGTGTACCAAAAATGGTTTTATGGCAAAAATACGACACAATATTATTTTGTTAACCTCGAAATATAGTAAAAATATTTGACTTGTATTTGTTGAAATGTTCAAGCAATTATTAGAAATGTAATGTTATAAGTAAAAGAAAGAAAGAAAATAAATTTATTTGACCAATATACTTACACACGATTAAAAAAAAAAAACAGAAAAAAGTTAAGCCAAATAGTACCAGTCTAACATAAATGCCAAACTAGTGCCTGACCCTGGTGTGAAGTGTTGATCGAGAGCTGGAATGAGTTTTCATTTATCTATTTTACAATTAACCTGTTCATCAAAAAGAGAGCTGAAATGTACAGTCTGAAATCGTAAATTAATTTTTGGTTTCTTTCAATCCCAAAATAGTACATTGGCCATTCATAATTTATGTAAATCGACTTACATAAATCAACACAAAAATTATCTAACAAATTGTCAACTTGTACCCGTAAACCATTGTGATTGGTTGACTGAATTATCCACAGCCAATCAGATCACTTGACTTGCGTTTAATTTTCACACGTCGATAACTTTCGTCTAATTTTGACTCATGCAGAAACTGGGTGTTAAAATATTGTAAATCGACTTACATAAATCAACACAACAATTATCTAACAAATTGTCAACTTGTACCCGTAAACTATTGTGATTGGTTGACTGAATTATCCACAGCCAATCAGATCACTTGACTTGCGTTTAATTTTGACACGTCGATAACTTTCGTCTTGTTTTGACTCATGCGGAAACTGGGTGTTAAAACCTCTACATGATCAGTCAGATGCAGATCTGACTGAGAAACGCTTGCTAAATGAGTACCACTTTCTCCCATCACTTGGCCCACACCAACCACATTGAATCCGTAATAGATTTAAACAAACATTCCTATTACGACCGTCTCTAGAGCTAGACAGGACAAAAAATATCATTACACGATGTAAAGAGCAGGTGATAATTTTAGTAATAACTGTGTTTAGCACCTCCGGTTATGATAGGTGATTTGAGATTGGGGTTCCGGGGGATAGAGTTAGATGATGTAGGGCCCAAACTTTGTTTCTGGAGAATCAATGAAGAATATTTATTAATAAAGGGTGTCAAGGACATCGACGCGCAACCGGTTACCTAGTGTAAAAAATATTGCTGTTCCATACATTTTGACTGCGTAGGTATTGCACTGTTCTATGAAACAGCTGATTGGTTTTTCATAACCGACAAAAATTCGACGCCTAAGATTTCCTTTGTTTTCGTATTTATTTGTATAGTAAGTAATTTACAATAATACTAATACCTAGTGTAAATAGTTAGTTGTGTTATATATTGTATATAAGAATTTTAATGTATATGAAATAAACAACTTCCATGAAAAATTGTAATTGTTGTTTATTGAGTACTGTTAGTAAATAATATTTAAAGATTTACATATTATGTAAAGAGTTTCAGGGTGGCTGGGTAACAGTATTTTTTTTTTGGGATCCACTATGACTATCCTAAAACGTTTTACAAATGAGGAATATTGAGGTTTTTTCTGGATTTCAGGTTCAGTAAATAAATACATAGGTTTTATTTATTCAATTTAGTTATAAAGTAAAAACACATATTTACTTGTACAAAAAGAAAAGAAAATTTTGTACCTATGTCTCATTAAAAAAGTTAATTCAGTAATTTTTTTTTTTTGTTAATTAACTCTATTATCGGTAAGTACTCTGCTCTTTTCTAAAAATATGGATAGAAGTATTTTTAAATTAGACAGACACTTCGCTCTTCAATGGTAAACAGTAACAGTTTTTCTTGAATCGCTTTACATTACAAATCAGGACATAAATTATATAGACATGATATGATAGATAGGTCGTGTTGCTAGCTTTTCTTGCTACTTCTTAATCCCAACTGTAAAACATTGCTATGCGATATCTGTATGCCTATGTATTAAAAAGTATTGGAAACAGAAATAATTTTACTCATGATTCCTTGTTTATAGGTAGGTTACACTGCTGAAGTTTACTTCTAATAAACGATAAACATAACGGCTGTAATTGTTGGTAACAGAATATTTTTACAATCGTACTGGCTACTGGATAAATTATCAGAGTAATGTCTTCATGATCCAAAAATTAATGACTAGGTATATTGCCATAAAAAATGCACCTATTGTAACATCAAGGACGCAGTTATTCTTTTGTTAACTGTACTTTTCTTTTTTCTTAATGAGTAATATAAATGTACGAAACCCAGTGCTCATACAGTGGTCTCACTTGACCAACTTTTTGTTGCACACTTTCAAGAAGACGCTCCTAAAAAGAAAGTATACCCGAGTGAAAAAAGACAAGTTATGAGATCGCCGCAGGCGCACGGCGGGACTCGGAAACAAAATGTTCCATTCATAATTATCGACCTCTGTTGTAGTGTTGTCATTATATCGATAACGACAGTTATAAACATAATGGGTATCATCAGGTTGAATGACTTTTTTTGAATACTGATGTGGGGAACTGGGTGAGTGATATGAATGAATTGTCAGATTGGTTTATTTTTTGTTTTTAAAAGCTGCGTCAGAAAGAAAAAAGAAATATCGAAAGAGATTGCGAGTGGCGAGTCACTATTATTACTTTTTTTTCGACAGGGAGACGAGGATTTCTTCCGTATCTATGTATACTGTAAATATTGGTTTATTGTTAGTTTATTTAGACTATTAATACTCATATTAACTTCTTGATGTATTAAGTAATTTTGGCCATTTTTGTCTTTTGGATTACTTATACCTATGAGGTTATGTACACCAGCTTAAATACTTTCTATGTAAACACGCATCCCCATTCAATGTTAAAATCTATCGACACATTCGCATCCCTATGCGCAATTACGGCTGGCGAGCGTGACGTTTACTTAGCGCTCACATCAAACGCGCCGCACCGACCGCCGCTACTCGCCAAAATTTACTTAATCGAACACAATTCTGGCGCACTTAGCACGCGACGCGAATAGTGTGCATTTTTCGGCTAAATTCGGGGAATTTTCGAATTGTTCGGGTTTTCGGTAAAGTGTTATCGCGATTAAATCAGTTTTAATGAAGGCATGAAGTTGGAAACAATTGAAACGTTGTGCTGTTATGTTTAAATTAATGAAGATACTAGGTATTCTTTGGAAATTCGATGTTCGGTCGTGATTCTGGTTTGGTGGTGTAGGAAATAACTGATTTTAAGGAAGCCTTAGGAGTAAGAGCAGCTTAAAGATAAATATTAATATTTTTTTTGGGTCCGGAATAACTAAATTGTACATCATGCTTATTAAACTGCTTTACTGAACAGAAATGTCAAAATTTATACTTTTTTAGTAACGTGCAATGTTTTTAATTACAGGTAAGTCAACAACACAGTACAACCATCTCCCATCGCCCAGGTAAGGCAATTCTTTTTCATACAAACAATTATCGTAATTTTTACATAAAAGTCATTAATATCGCATACAAAGCGAAATGTAATCGAAACGGTTAATGAAAGGCTCGTGCGCCGTTCGTTAGTACACATGCGCGTCGACATCATGCGATTTATCGACTCGCCGCGCCGCGACAGAGTAATCGATATCGACATGCTAAATCATAACCGTATGGTGCGCAACACTATGTAGCGAATTTCGCGTATATTATTTTAAGTTTATATTCTAATGTGATAATTATATTGATGAAGCTTCTATAATTTATGATTTGTGTTTGTAAATAAATTGAGTTCTGGCCAGAGGTTAATATTGTACGTTATTTGGTTGTTATTATCTTGTTGACGTGTAAAGCTAGGGTTTCCTAGGAAAGCGTCATAATAAATCGGCCATCATGAAATCTGTCATTTTCACCAGTATTTGACATTACGGTGTCCAAAAACGCTCTGTATAGATATGGACAGCTGTAACTGTGTGAGCGTTCACCGTTTTCTTAGGAAACCAAAGCTTTAGTGATTGTGTGCATAATCAGCCTATGATGTTCCCACCGCTGAAACACAAACACCACTACTGGGACACAGGCCTGATTTTATAGTGAAATGCAAAGAGGATTCTTATAAGTAAGCTGCTCTATGTATCTAAAACAACAAACAGGGTACCTAAAATAACTTTATCCTCTTTCTGGGTTCCGCCACAGTCGAGTAAAAATGAAAGGTTTTTCCGAAATTCAAAGAGGAAGGTAATACGTTGGTTTAAATACATAATTATTAAGAAGATATCAATTTCAGAGTGTCCAACAGGTTTGTCTTAGGTGAAGTGAGCTTAAAGTGAGCTGTCATTCCATCTGATGCTAGGAATTGACACTATTGACAGCTCACTTCACCTAAGTTTTCACGGTAAGAT
The DNA here is from genome assembly GCA_951799955.1 of Apamea anceps. Taxonomy (NCBI): domain Eukaryota; kingdom Metazoa; phylum Arthropoda; class Insecta; order Lepidoptera; family Noctuidae; genus Apamea; species Apamea anceps. The sequence goes on from OX637510.1 coordinate 18,967,963, forward strand.
TTTTACAGATTATCCCCGGTGATGTTGTTTTTTTTATCTAGTTTTAAGTCCAGTCATTTGTTTCATAATAATGTACTTCTTCATTACAATCGACAACCATTTTATCTCAATACCGTATTCACCTACGTTAGCCGCTCATTCAACAGTTTCCAAATTAAACAACATACCTGATCGCTTCGTCTGACCATACTAGCGATCTTTATGACTGTTTCACATATGCGTAGGCGCCGCTTTTTAAAACCCCACTTCAAAAAAGGCTCTAGGTACTTAAAAATAAAGTTGATTTTCGAATAAAGTTTTTTTTTTATGATGACAAAAGTAAGAGTTTAAAGACTTTTATGTATTGTAATGACACTTGTTTACAAAGATGCATGTAAATATGATGGACATTATATTATATTCTGTCGTGTTTTTTTTTAATTAGCTGTAAGACTGCTTATAATTGGAAGATGAGATGTCTTGAACCCTAATTACAAGATCATTTAACATTATACAAGTTAAGTTTCGGTTTATGATGTGCCTGTTAATAGCCTAGAATTTATTGTTGATTCTTTTCCTAACCGATTGGACGGAGAAAGCACAGCACAAATCCTAAATACAGGAGAGCAGCTATTCACTCAATAATTCGTAGCACCTACACCATGTAATTAATAATGCATACTTTCTAGGTCCCTCATGTACTACAAAACCTTTATGTACCTTAATAAAAAATATTATATTATTATTTATTATAAATAAAGGTGGAAGAACATGGGGTAGGCCCTTGCCCAGCAGTGGGAAAATATAGGCTAATGAAAAAAACAGGGTCATCAACCTTTAGTTACTTAAATTAAACTTTTTAAGTGCTTTATAATCGTATGTATATCATGAGAAAGAGACAGAGCTTTTTTTTTAGGTGTCGAAGCTCGCCGAAACCTTGCCGAATGAAAGAGTTAAAAGTAACCACAAATAACATCCCATAAAACCAAATCTCCGAGATTCATAATAGCAGAGGTACGATACGCAATCTCCAGCGTTCTTTACCGTCCGGAAAACGGTTACTCAGCCACTTAACTGCACAATTAAAATGCACTAAGTTATCACCACCTAGCACTACGCAAGATAATGGCGAATAGAAAGCAAATAGAAATATTGCATAGCGTTTAATCGCACGAGTGCGGAGCGGCGAGCTTCTGCATCTTAGTTCGCAAAGGTGCCGCGAGATGCCGCCACCAACGCCGATTAGATGCGTACGCGCACGATTTACTGCCGGGGTGTGTACTATCGCGCACAATAAATTAGAAATTCGTTAGATAGAGACGTTCCGCGTTGCGAATTCCAATTATTCTGTGCTTTGGTTTAACTATATCTGTAGTTTTTTTAATGCCTCGCATTGTTGTGGAGTTTTTGATGTAGAATAATAGATTCGCATTTAAAAAAAAAATAGCCTCAGTTCAATGTGTACCTACTATCTCGGTTCGATATCTAGTGACACCATTGTATCAATATGGAATAAGATGTTATCATTGTTTTTCCATAAAAGTGAATTATAATTATAGGGAAACAATTTATTATTAATTGTTAGCAACTTCCTATCGCACCGCATCGCCTGGTACTCGAGAGGATATTTATAGCACTATAGGATTAAGAGATTATATTGATCTAGTGTTTTCAAGACGTTTCAGTCTAACTAAAGAACTATTTCCATTATTCAGAATTATAGTGAAGTCTCCATGGATACGGCAGACTTGTCGTACATAGAGACAGTGATACAGTAGCATCATCAGCACACTGCTAGGATACAGGCTCTCTTCGAGAGGAAATGGGCCGCAATCTACAATGCGGGCTGTAGCGGAATCTGTAGCGCCACATGCGAACAACGCGTCATACTGACGTCACGCAAATCCTGCATCTCGCAAGCAGAGTTTACCGCGCAATTAGCATAGAAACAATTTCCCAACATCAATCGTCGGGCAATTGCCCGCCAGACACAACACCCGTCTGGTTGAAGGATCCTCCCTTATCTATGGAGGATGAGTGAACTTTACACCCTGTTCTTCATACCTCTAAACGGGCACAGTGCTGGTGGGTGTGTTCAGTGATACAGTACATACTTAAACATAACATCACGCCCATATTCACCGAAGGGTTAGGCAGAAGTGTACCTATAGTACACCCACGTTTCACCAGTTATGCTTAAAAGCCCCATATAACAGGCGAGCCTATTGCCATCAACCGGTCAGTTGCTGCTGAGAAATACCAGGCTGTGCAGCTGGTAAGGGTTAGGCAGGCGTGTACTTTTATATAGTACTTACACCCACAGTTCGTCAGTTATTAAGTGCCATGTCATAGGGGGCGAGCCTACTGCCGCCAACCGGGCACAACTCCAGACTCCAGGCTGCTTCTGAGAAATTTTTGATGGAAACACCCAATAACACTGCTCGACCCTGGAATCGAACTTAGGTCCTCATTCTCAATAGTAGTGTAGTTTTAGTTCATCATCATCATCATTTTAGCCGAAAGACGTCCACTGCTGGACATAGGCCTCCCCCAAGCACCTCCACTTCGACCGGTTCTGTGCTTCTCGCATCCAACGGGTTTAGTTCATGGCTGATGTTTGAAGTGAAGTTAATTTCACAGAACAGCATAATTGGAAAACTTAAATTAATTAGATAGTTGTGTACAAAAACAACAATACAATTTAGCTACTTACTTATTGCCTCTCAGGAAACTTTCTCTTCCTTCAGAATTTTATTAGTGTCGTTAAAGAAAAGAAAGGAGGGAAAAACGACTTTCTGTTTTAGTGTAGGGAGCTATTTGTTTGGATGGGGAATTCAGAAGTTTTATTGAGTACTCTAGTTATCAGGCAAGTTTATTTTTCATAGGGCTGATTTGTCCAACGCCAGATAATTTTATCGAAGGAATAATTTTGAAATTTTGACAGTTCTTCCATATTATAAAAACTGTCAGACGTCAATTTTATTCCAGGAATAAAAATTATCCTGTCGATTGAAAAATCAGCCTATAGTTAAATGATTATTAACTTTCAGGAAGACATAAATTATATGCGCGTTTCAGTGCCTGTCATTTAGAAAAAGAAAAGTTTTGTATTAAAAAAAAAGCTATAGGTACCTATACCTTATCGTATTACGAGATTATAGACAACGGAAAAAAAGAAAAATTGTGTTATTTGTCACAGGAAGACGTGCATACAAAACGATAATTTATTCGAAAAAAAGATAAAATTAAACAAAATAGATCTATAAATCACAAGCAGTACAGAATAGAAATAACCGGCAGCTGGACGTCGTGACTGTGACAAGAAGCTTGGCTGACTCAGCACAGCTGATTTTCAGAGGTCACCCTGAAATGACTGTTGACATTATGGTCTACCAAGCAGCGCCCCGCGGTTCACCCGCATAAGTTTCGATCCCGTGGGAATCTCAGAATTAAAAGTATCGTACGTGTTATTCTGATGTATAAGCTAAACTACTGTAAAGTTTCATCAAAATCCGTTAAGTTTTTTTTTGCGTAAAAGAGTAACAAAATTCTATCCATCCATCCTCACAAACTTTCACGTTTATAATATTACTAGTAGGATTTTGCATACCTCATAGGCTCTTAATGAATTTTAATATTCATTATACCTTGAAGTCCTGCACTCTATGTGACTTTGACGTTTAGTTTCTTACACCAATTTCATTCAGTCCAGCGACAAGAGTAGCATATCAACAATAACTTCTTAAATAAACACCTTCCTACTAAGAAAACTTGAAGCATATACAAATAGTTTTAACTTTTAACTACTGTCATTAACTTCGACTGCCACGAACTTTTGAACTTACTGAAACTACATAATTCGGCACTTTACTACTGCTTACCCTAAAATACGTTATTAGCAGCCTTCTCTTATTTATTGAAGGAAGTAATTACTCATCAAAAGCAAAGAACTTTGGAGTAAAATAAACAAAAGTTAAATTTAATTGGGGAACTTTGATTGGGATTATTTGAACTCTCGTTTGATGGTTCTGCTTATATCTTCGTTCCTATTCCCGGAATTATGAGTACAGCACGAGTTTCATTCAGTCGTCTGGTAAGTTAATTTGCAAATTGTTAAGTAATAACTTACGTACATTTTGAGTTGGTTCCAGACAGTCATAATTATCTGTTTTCAACTGTTTACTTTTTTTTCTTAGTAGCTTTAAACAGAGAGAAGCGGATAGAGAATCCGGCCTTTATCCTGCAGGGGGACAGCACAGGCTTTTAATATAATAATACTAACTGCGCGCCCCGCGGTTTCACCCGCATAAGTCTCGATCCCGTAGGAATATCGGGATAAAAAGTATCCTATATGTTAATTCTGATTATAAACCATCTGTGAGCCAAATTTCATCCAAATCCGTTCAGTAGTTTTTGCGTGAAAGAATAACAAACATCCATCCATCCATCTATACAAACTTTCACATTTATATTATTAGTAGGAAATAGGAGGTAACCTAAAGATAAACTGTTTTCTTTAGGTGGTAAGATGAAGCGTTGCTGCAAAATCCCTTGCAACATATTTATTATCTACTAGCTTGTGCCCGTGGCTTAGCCTGCGTGGATGTCGGAAATTATCCCATGTTAGTATCGATTAGTAATGGATGTCTGCCAATTCGGTCATGTCCAACATTCTAATCATCTAATTGTATTTTTAAACATCAAACATATTTCTCGTTCCTAAAAATTCGGAGAATTTATCACCAATGGTACAAATCCAAAAAATAAATTAGGTAACTTAACTATTCTAATGCATTTTCCCATGTAATGGCACCTCTCATTCCGGACCCACTCAGGTTTCCAAAATAAACAGCATTATTTCAAAAGGCTCCAAAAGGAAGTAATACCTATATCTTTTATTTCACCAGAATCTCACCTTGAAGCTAACCCAAATTTATGATAGCAATAACGTCAGACATAAACACACAAACATAAGTCCATTTATTACACAATTTACGAAGCAAAGGATACCAAGACGTGCACGGGGCAGTTTAGATTCGCTGAAAGGTAACTTTGTAACTTACTAACTTAGTTAGTTTAAACTACTAAGTTTATGCATTAACTTTATAATTGTCTGCTTCCTTGCTCATCTGGGAGTTAAATGTAGAGTGTTTGAGGTTTATAATATGCTGTGCAAGCTGGGAAATTAGTGCTGATGGAAGTTTTCGACATTTTTTAAAGTTGAAGTTGAATTTTGGTAACGAAAAATGTACAGACGTAAATTAAGGTTTTAAGAATCCGCTAGATAACTATTTCAGTTATTTTCCTTGAATGGTTTACAGAACAGATAAAGTTATATATTATTATAATCTCCTCGTAAACATACTTTAGATTCAAGATCAATGTTCAAACAAAAAATAAAAACTACAGCGATAATTCACTGAAAAAGAAAAACCCCCAGGAATCCAGTATAATCATAGTATCGGCCATAATAATTTATACCAAGTTTTCTTACAATCTGACCATAAAATGGAACCTTAGTTATGGAAAACGAGAAATTAATTTCTCAAGAAAAACTACATCTCGTATCATTTATCAAAGTGGCATGAATTTCAAACAATCGCAGCGTCCAAGCTCAAAAACACAGTTCATCATTATCCCTAATTGACGTTCTCTCGAACAATGTCGCCAGGACTAGTGAGGTGACCAGCAAAAACTGTAATCTATCGATTCTTTCGTCGCACGTAGCCGCTTTTTATTTCCGAACGCATGCCGATCTTCGTCGAGCTCAAATTGCGTACCAATTATAATATCGACCTTATGTACACTACTATAGTTTCTCAAAAAAATTCCATCTCCCTCAGTCCCACGCCATAGGGTCGCTGATACTTCGTTTTATTTTCTGTAATAGTTTTATACGCACTTTACTGCAAAAACCTATACAGGAGTCATGCATTAATCATGAGCAGCAAATAGTGTGTGCAAAGGTCACTAGCTTTATTAAACATGCGTACGGCTCACCTGTTTGATTGGGTATAGAGGTGATCATTCAAGTGTCGGATCATGCAATCTCGGGTTTGAGTAGTTGGTAAAGTTTGTTCGTGTGTTTTGGTGGCAGGCGAGCGCTGGAAAGCGCGCGGCGGAGTGACATGGAGACGTGGTCGCGGGCGATTGCCGCGCAGTGAGCGTCACACCCCGCTCCGCCTCCGCCCCGCCCACCGCTGTGTTGCCAACTTCACGGCGGTCCGGGAAAGTGGGAAACTCGGAGGCTAGTGGGGCGAAGGTGCTATGGATGCCGTGGTGGGGTGCCGACGTGTTAGCGCATTTGTCAATGTCCAACATTTTGATCGATCACGCTCCATCGACGTGCTTCGAAACAAACGTTTTTCTGCCTCGTAATGTATTAATTTTTTGCGCGTGATGAGGGCGGATGATATTGTTCGTGTTAATTTCCTCGCATAATGTATATTTTTGCAATAACTGAAACTATTGACGTTAATTAAATCATCATTTAGCTATGGATGTCGAGTCATAAAAATACTACAGCTCAGCCAATAACGAAATGTGAACTTGTGACTCAAACATGGTACAAACTACACAATAGAATACTGAATCGCGAATTCCTTAATATCCATCGAACCAGGTGGTTTAGCGCTTCATTAGGCACGTGATCTCCTTTATTTAATCTTGAATCATCAAAAAATTTGAAGGAACCTATGTTCTCTTAAAGAAAACATGACTTTCGGTCTGTGATGATAGCTTCGTATACCAAAATTTACCCAAATTTTTCTATATCCTTAGAATTCTAACACATTTTCCTCCATTACAAAGTTCCTACTGATTATACAAACAATAGATGCTCAGCTATCTATCTCCATACATTGATGTCAACGTTTCAAAATAAAATTATGTTGAAGTTGAGCGACTGCACCACGAATATGATGGATGTGGTCCCTGCCATCACTGTCATATTTCTAGAATGATATGACTTATATTTGCATGTTCTATAGATGATATAGTCATAGAAATATCGAGCCCTGACCGCCGACTTATCGTAAGCTAGCGATTTTTATCGTAAAGAGTAATTGAAAACTGTATCGTTCACGACAAAAATCGCATTTTCGTAAAAAATTTGCTGATTACATGAAAAACCCTTACTATAGTTATTCCTGAATTCAGTAGGTAAGAGAAAGCTTTACTGGCATGGTCCTTTTAAAAGGATGTAGAGGTAAATTAATCGGCCGCTTCTAAATGATGAAAAGTTAGGAAACTTATGAGAACTTACGCTTGATATGAGTGTGCACACACCTTCTAATAATATGTCACCTGTATCCCCGAAGGGTTAGGCAGGGGTGTTACTATAGTTCACCTGCATTTGGCCAGTTATAAGTACCATGTAATAGGGGTCGAGCCTAATAATGGTGGTACCAAAACCATTAGTAATCTAGTTGTAATATAAGTAATGTCTTTCTCTTTTAATCTTAGCGAAACCCAAAATTCTTTACCTACTTTGAAATTATCTTTAATATTCTACAAGTTGTGGTAAATAATACAGCATACTAGAGACTCCTAGGCGTCAGTATTGTAACGAAAACATAGAACCTTCTTCCAATTAAGGCCTACCTAGGCGTAGCTACATAATAAATACCGACTGTGATGAATAAGGAGTTTGATAGATTGTTGCATAGCATGCATAACAGAATTTCCTACTAAGGAATTTGCAATAAGAAAAAAAACTCCGTAAAATGATTACAATTATACAAAACTTGCTTGTCAGTAAAATGCAAATAACTTTTAAAATATAACAATAATACCAACCTATTATTGTCCCGAGACCAGTGGTGGCCCAGTGATAACAGCCGCGTATTACGAGTTGTAAGTCGCAGGTTCGAATCCAGACAGGCACTTTACTTTATGTAAATTATTTCATCACTATTGCTCTCAAAACGGTGAACGAAAACATCGTGAGGAAACCGGCATGTCCTAAAATCAAAAATTCGAAGACATGTGACATCAACCAACCCGCACTGGGCCCGCGTGGTGGATTACGGCCCACTTCCTCTCACAGAGAGGAGTCCTGTGTCCCAGCAGTGGGAACGCTATAGGCTGATTATGATTGTTGCCCCATTGCAATGCGAAGTCCTCTTCTCATGCAGAGAAGCCACGAGCATTGATCACCACGCTTGTTCAAGACGGGTCTTGCGCGATAATTGCGTAACAAGTAGCAATGGCTGTCATTTTGACAGTTCAACAACATTCATTGCGTTATAATTTAAGTTATTGAGCAGACAATTTTTTCGAACATATCCAGCAATGGATTAGCAATATGATTCAGATTCTGATTGTTAGTGTGTTACGCAATCAGGGTGCAGGTTTCCTCATATCATTATTTGCCCAGATTTGAACCTCCTGAATACGACGCCCATCACGACTTAAAATATAATATGGAAAATTAAGAATTCCTTCGCTTCTTGGACAATTTTCCATCGACTTTCTAAAATGCAAGCGAAAAATTATTACTTCTCTACATTTTCATAACCATATTTCAATATCCTTGCCTCGCATGAATTTCAAACGTTATTATGTAAAGATGTGTCTATCTGGCGTCGCATCGGCAAGATTTCCCGGGAGTCTGGGAAACATGTTCCCTGTACGTCGTGGAATATCATCATGCTTGTTATGTCTATGGGTTGGACGGGCGTGGTTAATATCGGACGTGGTCAAAGTTAGTAGGTCAGTTGGCAAAGAATCGACCACGAATAGAAAAGCTCGTGGGAGTAGCTTTATATTATCACATAAAAGATGTTAGTTCGTTTTTTCTCAAGTTTTCACCCACCAGCAGTTTTTTTTTATTAACGGTGAGGTAAATTGCGGAAAAGTGCACATTGCTTTTAGTTTTGCCAAAGCTTGCAATTACAGCATTTACGCCGCCATTCTTCATCCTCCCCAATCTACATGATCTGACCAAGATTATGTCTGGACTTTAAAAGAGACTCTGCCCTCTGAGCGTTGTTTCGGCCTAAAGTAGTCAGACAGAAACGCCGACCTACATAATCAGCTTATATTGTTCCCACCGCTGGGATACGGGCCTCCTGTCTTTTTTGAGAGGGCATAAACCACACATTTCTTCGAATATTTAGTTCTAGGACATGCCGGGTTCCTCACGATGTTTTCCTTCACCGTTTTGAGAGCAGTGGTGATGAAATAAATTACACAAATTAACGCGCCTGACTGGGTTTGAACCCACTATCTGCAACTTGTAAGTCTTACGCCGACACAATCTAGTTTAAAAACATGATTGACGTGTAAAAGTGTTTGTTAAACCTAATTTCAGAAATAAAACCGTTTTTCATTTATCCATTGATGCACACTGCAGGGTTATTTTTTTTCTACATAACATCAATCTCAAAATAGATAAAATGAGTTATCAGTTTATAAAACTGAGCCATTAACTGTAGTTGCTGTAGTTTTATCTGTTTCAGTATTTTTTTAACGGTATCAAAACACAAGTTATGTACCAGGACAACATAAAATCGAAGGAGTGCACATAATAAGTCGCGAACAAAACTGCAAGGCTACTAATTATTCCATACCATTCCAACCGGACTTCCTAGCCCAAGATAATGGATCGTGGGTGGCCGATCTCTTTGTTAGAGTTATCATAATAATTCCCGTCGTCCCCAGAGGGACATGATTGGAAAGCTTTAGGTCTATGTATTTGTTTGTAGTTGAGTATTAGATAATCCAGGATTGAATTTTGATTGAGAGTCATGGAATCGTTTCAGTTTGCATGGCTTTAGGCAGAATTGATTTGTCGGTTAAGGGTTTTAGGCTAACGTTAGTTTTGGTGTTAATATAAATTATAGTTGTGTTAATTGGGTGTGTACCGAAGGACCAATTTTATCAAACTAAGTTATGTCGTCATTCTAAATTAAGTCATAATACCCAAAAGTTGCTCAGCATATTACATAATTTTAATTTAATATAATTTGTTATTAAATATGATGTGCATGCACATTTGCAGATCTTTTTTGATCAGAATTTTTTGAACATGTTTTAAGTAAACTTTGTATTTGACCAATGCCTTTTCTGTATGGTAGAGATAATTTGCCCAGCAGTGGGATATTAAATTTTGTCCCTACTTAAGTTTAGCAGTTTTATTTGATCACTAGCTACTGTTCGCGACTACGTTTGCGTGACAATACCTTCTTATTTTCTTCCTTAGTAGCTAAAGTTGTTAAATCTGATATGCATGCACATTTGCAGGTCATGAAGAACTATATCATGAAAACATCTACCAATGTAACAATGTATACCCATGTTTGCAAAGTAAATATGGGATATTTGATTTGAGCATATATGTATCTGTGTGATAAATATCCTCTAAAACAGCCGTTTATTCATTAAAATCCATCCAACTCTTCGCTTCAAAGAACAGATTTCAATCTAAACAGTAGTAAGTACTAACACAACACAATATATTAACAGTCTAACACGAGCTCCTAACTGCCGTATCAAAGAGAAAGTATCCTCCAAAAACGGCTAACAATTAATCTAAACATCATTTATACGAAGCATTGTAATTCGTAAGTGGTCCTTTGGAACACAGTAGCTCCCATAAAAGGTGACATCGTGGAGATTTGGACAAAAACCTCAGATTTAATTGTTGTTTACTATTTTTGGAGCTAGGAGACGAAAATGTCCTTTTTCGGGGGCATGAGTCAATCGCCCACACCGATTCTGTGATTTTGTGCGATTGAATGGAGTTACGACTTGGATATCGTTGAGATGTCGCTTTGTTTACGTTTTGAGTGGGGAGTTGGGGATTGGCAGCTGTATTTCTAAGTGTAGGAGTCGTAAGAATAAAGGTTTATAGTGCAAGCAACAACGATAGTGCGGGCTAGTGAGGAAGAGGTCGTGCGATTGATCCCCACACATTTCACTATTGGCGAATACAATACGCTTTGTGTTAGACATAAGCAAACAAAATAATGCAATACAATAAAATATTTATACTTTATACAGGATAATTTTTTATTCAGTGCGTAAATTTTTACAGGGTGTTCTACCCATGAATATGAACAACATTCACTATGGGACCATCTCTGAAATCACGAAAAAAAAATCAGCAAATTCATACATTTTGGTCGAGTAGGTATTGAACTTTTATAAGAAACAGCTGATTTTTTTTTTGTGATTTCAGAGATGGTCCCGTAGTGAAAGTTGTTCATATTCATGGGTAGAACACCCTGTGAAAATTTACGAACTGAATAAAAATTTATCCTGTATTATTATTTTTTATTTATTTGTTATTGTTTACTTTTGTACTTAAGTGAGATGTCACTTATAGAAGAAAAAACAAAAGAAGATGTGAAATATTTTAAACTAAGAACAATAAAAATAAAATATAAGAAGAGGTTTTATACCTTCTTGTTGGCTCCAAAACGTTGTATAGTTAAGGCGACGATAACCGACTCTTAAGGATTTTAAACTGAAGATCACATCTAAAACGAAAATTTTATTTAAATAAGAGCATTTTCCTAATAACATAACATGTGAATGCTTTACGTAGATTATGTTTATGTTACATAGTGCAAAAAATAGCTATTTTTATAAAACCTTCACCGCTTTAAAGATAATTGAACTATTTATCTTTTAGAATACGTAACTAGGCTAAGCTGTATTTACTATAAGTTAGTAGTTAAGCATTAGTATTTAAAAATAATAGTACTTATGTTAAAAAAAGAACTGTACGCGTATATTGCTAAATGTAACTTGTTTGTAGACGCCTTGGGTTGACCTGTTAAGTCTACAAAATAAATCTAATAAATAAAATAAGCATTTAGCCAATACTAGTAATGCTAGTGATCTTAAAAAGTATCAGAAACTTCTTTAGCCTATATTGTGTCCCACTGTTGGGCAAAGGCCTCCCCTTCCAAACATCCCTGTCTTGAGCGATCTCTGGCCATTTGGCCCCGTCCAAATCCTCCTTCATCTATTTATATAAAAAAATAATGCTGTTCATTGGTGAGAGCATCACTTGAGATCGACTGGACCGACTGTTTTTTTTTTTTTTTGTTTAAAGATTTGTAATATTCCGAATTTCCGAGTTTTTAGAGAAAGATAAATTGGAAAAGTTGCCCGCAAAATTAGGGAAAAACTAAGCGTTTTTGGGTTTTTTGTTGGACAGCACAACGCCTGTCGGGTCATCTATCTATATAAATCATCAGAATCACCGAAATGTATGTACGCGTACAACTTCCGATCGACTGCACCAAATTGGATAATTCTTTTTTTTTGTGTTTGTTATTGTCAGGACAAGGTTTGTATAGAAGAAAATATAAAGAAGAAAAAAATATGGCGGTACGGGTCAGCTAGTTATTTACTTATAAACACGTATCTATACAGATTAGTTTACTTTGCTAGACTTGCCTTTTAATGCGTTTAAAGCTCAAGTAAAATCCAACCTTTGTTCAAAGGCTTACTATTCCATCAACGACTACTTACACGATAAGAATAGTTGGTCGCCCTAATTAACTCAAGACAATGTTCATGTTCTTTCTCCAGAATTAGCTTAGGTACTGACAGGTTACTGTTATTAGTATTAACTCACTTATTTATTTCTGTGACTGCAAGTGACAGCTATGTGACGAACCCAGCAATGCATAAATATGTAAGCTGTCACGCCCTTTATGCCTGGAGGCTTTTATTTAGGTAGTGAGTTTTTATTTTTATTTTAATTAAATATTTTTTAGCTTGAGTACGTATAGTTTTTATTATATTTGTTGGTATATTGGCGTGGCTAGCTGACATAATATGGCAAATAATTTAAGCTTCTTGTAATGTTCATTACTGAACATAGGTTCCTAGTATTGTATACATGCAACTATATTCTAACGTTTTTGTTTTAACAGAGTTTGTTCCGCCACTTCTTCTTCCCAGCGATAGCACTAGGAAGTGGCGAAGGGCGGGCGTTTTTGGGGGACTGTCTTTTGTAATTTTGACGTTCGAAAAGTGCTGATTCTCAGCCTAATTTGAATAAATGACTTTTGATTTTGATTTTGAGTAATTATACCATATCGTTCAGTATGCCAAACCTTTACTGTTACCCTTCTAAGGTATACAAGTGATATTTGTCGTGGCATGCGTATAGCTAAATAACTCCTTGATATCAATCTGGGAGGATGTATACGATACAGTTCTAATAAATATTGCATCGATAAACTAACCAGTCCTAATTACTCTAATTAGCTGACAATTCCAAACTAGGAATCGTAAATATCCATTAAAGGGAATCCTACATTCACATCCTTACTCTATTCACTATGGCACGACCATAGAGAACTAAGAATGAAGTTGTTAACGCTATAAATCGATTTTATGATTTATTAACATATTCCGTACACCTGTGATATCAATTTACTCGATAAAAACAATTCATAATCGCCACGCGTCAATCAGACTTGTTTTTAATCGTTCATTACTACCATGTTTAGACATTGAAACTAAATCACTCAAAATACACATCGATCCACCATTCGATTATAAATCTTAGTCGATCAGCTTAAAGATTACAATCGTGCAGAATCGATATTTGATTATTAGGACTTTGAAAGGCAATTTGAAAATGGAATCTGCTTATAAGGTAGTAAGGTTGGTATTGGTTGGCGGGTGGGTGACGTCATCGGCGCCCGCGCATCCCACACAGACCCTCATTCACAATCTGGTTAATACAGATGATTTATTCATCACGACATGTGATAACAGTCGTGATCCAGATTGCTAAATGGTGGCCTTTGATTGTACTAAGCTTTAGTTACTGAATTTCCTATTTATACATAGATTATAGTTTGAGGTTGAATTACTATTTCGTAATAGTGGAGTACTATTATCTATCTATTCTGATTGGTTGATAACTGAGCCTTATTGTTTTTTGGTTAGTGCTTTGTTACATAACAGTTTCTAAGATGTCCACTCCATTTTTCCAAACTTTAGTTACGGAACGAAAACTTTCATCGACAAACGTTAAGTAAGCTCACTTTTTTTTCTGCATAATAGAGAAATTTGTCCTATAGCAGAGTGACATGAATTGTCCTGTTTTAAAACCTACGTAATTACAAAGTGCATTTAAAACTGATATTAATATAGGATACATTTTTATACCAGTGCGCGAACTGTAACAGTGAATTCAGCATGATTATGTTTCTAGACTAGCGTAGAAATTTTTCGTCGGTTATAAAAAAAAAGTTAATTGTTCCACACATTTTGGCCGCGTAGGTATTGAATTTTTCTATGAATTAGCAGATTTTTTTTTTGATAACCGACTAAAAATATCTACGATGCATTTTGCGCACTGGTTAAAAATTTATCCTGTATATTAGTTATGAATCAATAATATTGGTAATATACCTTATAATAATTGATTGATGGTAAAATTTTACTGTATCAACACTTTGAAATTATAATAGTTATAACATTTTTCAATTATAATTTACAATTATTTATATATTCTTAACCTGACATAGGTATAACTTTGACACAGTTAATTAATTTCTTCCTATAAATCCTTAAGCATGAGATCTTATTGTTGTTGCTGTCTATTTTTTTTTAATTTACTAACCTAATTATATTAATAACATTGTGCAGGTAAAAACGAAATATTTGCACACCATATGTAATGGTAGAATGCAAAGGGGCCATTATAGTTTTAAGATCATACATTGTAAACCTACATTCTGGCAAATAAATGGACTTGATTTTAAGCTTCCTAAAATTCCTTCATAATTTCCTCCTTTTAATACCGGAGCTGAGAAAATAAAGACTCATGTACCTCAGGTGTTGCCTTCCGCGTAGGTCGTGAGTTCGTTCCCGACCCCACTGAACCGTTGTGAACCTGCTCTAAGCACGGCCACATTTATCTTAGTTCAGTAACAGGGATATTATTTATGCTTCGTGATTTGCTTCATTCTTTGGAAGGAAAAAAATAGATTTATGATAATGATAGAGGAATTGAGTTGTGTGTCATGCTGGTCTGAGCTTGAGATGGTCTTGATGACTTTACTTGGTTTAAATTTTAATTAGTGGATTGGGCTACGGATCCAAGGACCAATTTCAGTGCAGTAAAAATATGTCTCATGGTGGTGGATGGGTCGTGATGTATGTTTTCGTTTATAAAAGATTCATATGTAGTTAAGAGATTTTACTCAAATAAGCGAATTTGACCTTTAAATTCGAAACCATAAAAAGTGAATTTTGCGAACGTATCGTATTGTAACGAGTAGGGCAGGACAATAAATGAGTACAAACAATCTCGCCTAAGTGCTGAAGTTATTTGGCTCATGCTTACTAATCGATCTGCACTTACTTACTTGGGCAAGTCATGCACCGCTACAATTACTTACCTCTAGTTTTTATAAAATTCCCAATAGTACTGGAACTTTTTCAAAGTCTAAGCCTCTTAAGGACCAAAAAAATCGTCAAATCCTCCACGTCACCATGGCGCTAAGTCATAAAACCTAATCGGTGTCAATGTACTCCAAGAAAAACGTAATATCCTGCGAATCGAAATAGCTATTTAAAAAATGCACAATGAGTACTTCCCGGTTTCCGTGCAGACACTTCCGCCTAAAACGGGGCATTGACATCAAGTTAAAAAATAAATTAGAAATGCAGGACCATCGCCGAATTACGATTTTTCAAACAGCTGTAGGATGGGTCCCGTTTGACGACTTTTTAGGACAAATGGGACGTTATGGACATTGACATTGGAGCGATAAAATTCATCTTGGACGTTGAGTGTGTCGATGAATTAAGTTTTTTGGTATTTTTTTTAAATGTTTGGAATATGGGTGCAGCTTTTGGTGTTTTCAGTTTTAGAAGTGTGTTTAGAGACAATGAGTTGTTATAAAATTTAGTTATCTAGCATAGTTTAATTTTCAGTTAAAACGTAATAATTTACCTGTATCAAAAGTGGTTGATTGGATCTCATCGAGAGGAGGCCTGTGTCCCAGCAGTGGGAACATTATATGCTGATTATAAATTGAGATTGATAAAAGATCATCTAACTCACATCACATAATATGCATTGTATCTTGGCATTATTTATTTTGAAAAGAAGAAATTCTAAAACTCACTAGCTTTCGCAGCCTTTCACTCAGCCTTTCGCTCATTCTTTGGCAAAAGTAAATCCACTATAGTATTTTCCACCTTCCCATCAGAATGTATCTGTCTAAGGACTGATTTTTCAATCGTCATATAAGTTTTATACGACCGACAGTGGGACAGTTTTTGTATAGAAATGATGTCTAACCGCCATTTTATTCTTCAAATAAAAGTTACCTAGCGATTGAAAAATCAGCCCATACATAAAGAAATGTAATAATCAGATAGTCCCGCAACAAGGTAAATCATGGACACTCGAATGTCACCGAAACTTGGCGGAAATGACCGAACGTGCGGCGAACGCTTCCACCACGTCACATGTTCCTATACATCATTAATTTTATTTGTATTGTGGTCACTGCAATTTTGGTCATCTAAGATAACACTAATACTACATAATTAGATTATTGTTATCCAATATATAAAATACTAGCAGGAAATGGACAGGAAATATATCATTCTAATCTCCCGAAGCCCATACAAGAAATTTGTAACATTATTTTAAATTTTAAGGAAAATTCCTGAATAAAGCCTAATTTGGTATTTTGGCCGGATTATTTCAAAACAAGTATAGTGGATATGAAAGTTTTGAGGTGGTTAACTATAATATACCTAACCATTATTTAAATAACTTTGGATTTATCCCGCTAACTATATGTGGAGACATGCTGTAGGTACAGGGTTTATAAAATCCACCATGGATTGTTTTAAATACATTAAGTACATTATTTTACACTTTTTGAAGGACAAACAAAACCTTGTCTTCGCTTGAGCTGGTAAAGTTCCCCTGTAAATAATAAAATTGATAAATATCTCTGTCAGCGTCTGTGTTCTACATAATAACCCGTCGGCCCTCAAAGCGAGAATGAACAAGCATCTTCTGGGCTTGTTCCTTCCATCGTAGACCTCATCCATCGCCTTCTGTCAGGCGCGATAGAGGTCAAGAGCAGGCCCAATTCACAACGAAAAAATTCATTAATAAATCTGTTTGTATAAAGTCGCTTCAAAGTGTAGTTTCCTGAAAAACGGGCATAATTTCCATGGCCACTCTTTTATATCGAGTGTCTACAATATCACTGGCATTGTCTTTAAGATCCCACATCACGTGCGCAAGAGCACCGTCACCACGTCACGTCCGTGTCCTAATTGCCTTGCTGCACCTTGCATAGGGAATGCCCTCCCTAAAGTTATGACGGTTTTATTTCCTGGCGCCAAGGGCCTGATCCTTTTGGTCACTTAAAGAAATAGAAAAGGTGAAGGAAAACGTCGTGAAGAAACGGCATGTCCTAGAAACAAAAATTCGAAGACATGTGACATCTACCAACCTGCACTGGGCCCGCGTGGTGGATTACGGCCCACTCTCGAAGAGAGGATGCCTGTGTCCCAGCAGTGGTAACATTATATGCTGTTTATGTATAAGATTTTTTTTACATAAAATAATTTATTCCCTTCAAAATTTTATTATACCAACGTGTTGATGAGCATTAAGATAAGATCATCAATATGCATGAAGCAGACGTTGCCAGCCACAAATTTTCGCCTTCCGTCAATGCATAAAAGAATGCTTACCATAAATAATGCATTATCCTATATTCCTAACTTGAACCATGCCGACTCGTAAAAAAATATTTTGCAGACTTTGGCACTTTGTCCATTGTCTAAACTGGCTTATAACTATGCTGGAGTCGTTCGGATCTATTACATGTACCGAAATGGAGCCATTGACAATGTGGAACACGTCTCGAAACTATTATGTCATCAGTGTATACTCACTGCTTCCTTTACATGAAAAAGTTACAATACAAAACATAAAACACTGTTCTGACACGAGCTTTTAAAATAAATAAACCTTATCGGCTTAAAAATAAGGGTGAAAGTCGTATTGTGGATGGTTTTCTGAAGTGTAAGTTTAAAATTGCCATTTGGAAAGTTCACACAACGCATCCGGTGTGATTTTGTATGCTGAGGACATTGGCAACGAGGAAGTAAAGGTGTCTGCACTTTTGACAACTTTGTGATTTGAAATCACATAATTATTATCCAACTGGACATATTGTTTTATTAAACCACGGGCTGCGCCCTGCGGTTTCACCCGCGTAAGCTTCGATCCCGTGGGAATTTGGGGATAAAAAGGTATCATATGTGTTAACATGTGTGCCAAATTTCATCCAAATCTGTTCAGTAGTTTTTGCGTGAAACGTAACAAACATCCATCCATACAAACTTTCGCGTTTATAATATTAGTTGGATAGATTCATACATACCTACATTGAACGGCTCGCCAGCACTCAGATACACCCTGAGAGGTTAAGTTTTTTAGAAAAAACAAAATATACATATAAGTACCTACAGGATGGCAGGGACATCGACCCGCAACCTGTTACCATGGATTCAGCACATGATTCTAAACACCCTCACGTCGATAGATTTCTTCGGTTATTCAAAAAAAAAAGTTAGCTGTTCTATACCTACATTTTGACCGCGTAGGTATTGCATTTTCCTATGAAACAGCAGATTTTTTTTTTTTGTTAACCGATAGAAAAGTTCTACACTAGAGGGTCTAAAATTATGTGCCCCTGCCACCCTGTGTATAAAAAATGTTGAGTTGAGTTGCTGCGAGTGTACGAAAATGCAATATGCCAGTAGGTATGCTCTGCAACAAAAGTCGATTAACCCCGCTACCCTTACACATCATCTAAACATAACATATCATCGCGCCTGATTCCCGTGAAGGGTTAGGCAGTGGGACACCCACATTTTTCCAGTTACGTATAAGTTCAATTTAATATAGCGAGCCTATTACGTCATCTAAATTAATACAAAATTATTATCTACATTGTATTTCAGCAGGGATGAACAATACTTGGAACGTTATTCGTTTCACTATTTTTCTACCGAATTTTATTTTAATTAAGGTGGATGCGCTGCAGTAGCCCGCGAAATCAGACGAATTCGGAGCAATTCTAATTTAAAGGGATGTATTGATGATTTTTAAGGTTAAAATTATATTATTGCCTACATATTTCTTATTGTTGCGCATCATATTATTTTTATTAAGATACAACCTTACACTGACCTGCTAATTGCAAAAAACGCAAGAAAATTAGAATTTAAGCATCTCCCTTAAAATTGTTTTATCATAACTATGAAATAAAATGTTTTGCATTCCTGCTTCTACGAGCCTCTTTTTTCTAATGCTATTATAAATGGAGTATAGTTGCGTTTTAATTCCTTATTTAGTACATTGAATTAAGGTAAAAGAGTAAAAAGTATTTTATCAAGAATTGTGGTCACATAAATATGGGAATGAAAACCAATTAACAAATCGGTGAGGAAGACGACTAACAATATTAGGTTTTCAGAAAACACTAACGGGGTACTTTTACTTTAAAGGCTATCATCGGCCTGTACAAGTTGAGGAAGTAAAATATTTGAACTGAAATTATGTAAGTTTAGTTTAGTTTTTATTACCTTCCTTTTGTAAACTCTTTACCTACTGTTACCGAGGCGAAAAAAGCAAAACTATAAAAAAAAATCAACTGAATTAAGAACCTCCTCCTTTTTTAAGTCGGTTAATCCTACTATAATATTATAAACGTGAAAGTTTGTATGAATGGATGGATGATTGTCTTTCACGCAAAAACCACTGAGGGTATTTGGATGAAATTTGGCACACAGATAGTTTATAACCAGGATTAACATATAGGATACTTTTTATCCCGACATTACCACGGGATCGAAACTTATGCGGGGGAAACTGCGGGGCGCAGCTAGTAAGTATTTATTTATAACCATATTGGGAGCTGTGTTTTTAGCCGTTTTAGGTTTGAAACCCAAAAAATAACCACGCTTTCAGTCGACTCTTCACGTGACGGAGGCATGGCCTATTTTACGACTAAAGAATCAGCATTGCCATCAAACGTGGCAACGCTGCCCCTTTGGGCACTTTTCTCACTGACGGCGATGCGGACGAATTTTTTGATGCTCAATGAGCTTCCCCTTAACCTGTTGAATGCCGTAATTACAGACACAATTAAAAAGCCATTGTGTCTCGCGTAGATCTACGTGCATACGAAAGGTTAAAACATAAATACTATGTACAAGTATAGATAAAAATATATACTTAATAGTATGTATATAATATATTTTAGTGTTAGACTGTATAATGCTGTGGCCGGCCCAAAGAGAGACGGCGAGATGTCCTGGACGCGTACCGCGAAGGTTGGTTCGAGGTGGCGCGGGAAAAGAGATCCTTGAAGGATTTGGGGGAGGCCTTTGCCCAGCCGTGGGACAAAATAGGCTATCAAGGCAAGGCTAGGCTCTTATTTGCAAATCCCATTTTGTATCAAGCCAACATACGTATGTAGATACTAGTTACAACCAATATACAGGTTGGAAATTTGAGAATGAGATGCGGGAAAGACAGCTACTTTAGCCGCTGCAGCAAAAAACTCTCTTAGGAAATATTATCAATAATTACTTTTGGAGTAATTGCAAACTAATTTCACAGATTTAGAAGAAAGTGCAGTTTCGTGTAACGATCAAAAGATTATTTAGAACTACTAAACTGAAGTTTGAGTGGTCACAGCGTTGGTGTACTTGTCGTAAGCTCTACTGATGAGCATGCGGTCCTGGGTTCGGTTCCCTGGTCTTGCAAAGTGTTATTGGGTTCTATTAGGAATGTATCAGCGGCAGCCCGAAACCTGGATTTGTGCACGGTTGATGGGAATAGACTCACTCCCTATTAAATGGGACTTAAGCATAACTGGAGAAATGTGGGAGTAGGTGCTGTGAAGGGCTGATGAGCCCTTCAAGGTGGGTGTGTAACGTTTGAAATAACAACAAATGTTCTAATAATCATATGACTTAATTTCATTTAATATACTTTTTTTTTAATGTAACGATGAAATCATATACAATCTTTTTCTTTTTTTAAATAACGTTGCCCCACACTAGGAATTTCTCCTGTATCGTGGGTGCGTTTACAAACATTTAAACTCACATACACAAACAGCCAGACCCGGAACAACTACTTGTAGGTCATACAAATATTTTTTCCGTGCGGGAATCGAACCCGCGACACGCAGCGCAGCAGTCAAGCGCTTAATCACTGCGCCAAGCGTGCCGTGTTGTGCCGTGACATGTTATTTTAGAATAAATAAAGAATCTGTAAACCCATAAAATTTTTATTTTATCGTGTTTAGATATTGATACCTATCACTTCTGCAGAGTAGCACTTCGAAAACCTTAATTCAGGTGCATAACATTAAAATACTAGCACCCTAATGAAATAAAATAATATGTAGCGGTATCTACAACGCCACATGTGAACAACGCGTCATAGTGACGTCACGCAAATCCTGCATCTCGCAAGCAGAGTTTACCGCGCAATTAGCATATATACAATTTCCCAACATCAATCGTTGGGCAATTGCCCGCCAGACATAACATATGTCCGGTTCCTCCAGAGAACCTCCTCCTTTTTCAGAAGTCGGTTAAAAATGAATTATTGATATAATTTCATTTTACGTTTATATGGTAATGAACATTTTCCGTAACGTTTAATATAATTTACCTTATATATACCTGCGTCAGATACCTTCCACTGTTATTGAATCATATAGGTTAGGTTAGGTCAGAACAGTGTCCCCCCGGTGGGTTCCCGCATTGTCGAGGCGGGGGGGCTCAGTAGCCGTGGCTGGCTGGACCACGGTGAAGCTAAGAGGAACCCCAGCGGGGGCCGCTCGTCAGGGCTTGGCGGAGAAGCCGACGACGTAGCGGCCGTAGGGTAGGTTGCGGTGCCGCTTGGGCGACATCGCAGCCTACCTGAGGCGGGCCGCGGTGTCCCCCGTGAGGTAGACATCGCGGCTGAGGATTGGAGGCCGCGGCGGGAGAGGAGTGTCGGTGTTTCGTTGCCGCTCTCCCTACCTTCCGCGGCCTTGACGGGGCCGCCACCGTTCGATGGCGGACGCGGTGGAGCCGCAGGGGAAGAGGAGTGTCGGTGTGTCGTTGCCGCTCTCCCTATCCTCTGCGGCCGTAGCTTCCCCAACCTGGGGGGGCATGCGGGGCCTGCCTCTTAGGCGGGCGTGGAGGCCAGCAGGCCAGCGGGTGCGGGGGTACCGTTGCCTGTATTGCACAGGCCTCCACCAGTGCGGGACGGGAATGGCCAGGTGTTCTCGGCCATTCCCGTAGCCCCCCAACATGGGGGGCATGTGGGGCCCGCCATACCATCTTGGCGGGCGTGCGTCGGGAGGGCTGTGGATGTAAAGGCTATGCCGGATTCCCATGGCCCTCCCATCACGGCGACGCGGGAACACCGCTGAGTTTTAGTGGGTATACTGTCATTCCGACAGGGAGTCCCACATACCCTGTCTCGTAAAAAAAAAAAAGGTCAGAACAGTGTCCATTAACACACGAAGGCGAGCGAGCGAAGCAAGCGTACCGCGGCAGCGGCCGCCGAGCGCCAGATCCCCTCTATTGTTGGTGAATCATTTGGGTGAGATGAGGTTATAACAGTATGATGTTTCCTGATATTTACTTATTCATTACAAAATTTTGGCTGAAAATTAGTGTATATGAAAATTAGGTCAACTGAACGTTATGTAAAAAGACCGGACAGGAGTAATTCCTAGAGTGGGGCAACGATTAAAAAAACAAAAAAGACCATTATACAAATTGAAAATTATATGAAACTAGCTGACCACGGCAAACGTTGTTTTGCCATATAAATTATTTCTAGCTGCCCGGCGCTACTTCGATCGCGTGGTGTCCTACCTCCTACCCTACTCCTACCCTACTCCTAACCTACTCCTACACTACTCCTACCCTACTCCTACCCTACTCCTACACTACTCCTACCCTACTCCTACCCTAATTCTACCCTACTCCTAACCTACTCCTACCCTACTCCTACCCTACTTCTACCCTACTCCTAACCTACTCCTACATAACTCCTAACCTACTCCTACCCTATTCCTAACCTACTCCTACGCTATGATGTTCCCGCTTTTCTGTTGAATTTTTTCCTGAATTTTCTTTGCTATAAACCTCACGGAGCCCGAGACCTTTCCAACGAATGCAAAACCGTGGAAATCGGTTCGTGCGTTCTGGAGTTATAGCGTCAGGAAGGAAAACCCGACTTTTTTTTATATAGTAGAAGATGGACGATATACTAAATGTTATTAGAGTAAAAGAAGGTTATATGAAATATAACATTCGATCACATGAAATAAGGTTATTTGTTTTATAGCGTATGAAAATTATATCATGTGAACGTTATTTCAAGTGATATTATACGATCTATTATACCATATATTACACACCCCTTCAAGGTACCGCCGGGAGGAATCAAACAACGATACGATTCCTTTACGTTTATATTGACTGAACGTCTTTACATATTGCCCACTAAACTAGCACCCTCTTTTCCTAAACAAAAAAAAAACTAATAAAATATATGACACGCCGTACTAAACTTGCTTGAATGTTCGAATGAAACCCGCGCTAAATGATGGCCAGCCTGCACTACATAAGGTTGACGTTAGTAGACAACCTTTACAGTACCTACAATAGGTAAACCTCTGACTAACTCTCCGACGAATACAGGCTCATGCATGCAAGTATTTTTCTTTATCATCATCATAACAGAGAGCAGAAATTGTCTCTCATACATTTCATGTGTACAGTCACGAGCAAAAGTATGTATACACTCGGCTTTATTCAATAGCTATTTACTCCTTTATTTTTGAATGAAATTTTATGTTGTTACGAACATAGCATTTTCGAACCCATAGGTTTATGTAATGTGTCGTATTTCAACGTTGCATTCGTTATTTCACGAAAAAACTGCAATTGAAAGTTGCCTAGTATTGACATATTGGTGCTCGTGACTGTACGTGAGGATCATGTACCTTTTGTTACATGGCTGCAAATCCTTTTCAAACTAATCCAGCACCCTAATTGCGCAACACACTCTCAATCACAATCTGAATCATTTTGAAAGATATTGCTAATCCATTGCTTCATATGTTCGAAAAATTTGTCTGCTCAACAACGTAAACAACGCAATGAATGTTGTTGAACTGTCAAAATGAAACCCATTGGTATTGATAGCGTATTACGTAATCACTCCGCAGTATTAGTATTACTTAATCGAACACGTGACTTCTACCTACCACTAGATTACCTGCAGAAGGAAAACTGTAATCTCCACGTAAATTCAACATAAAATTATATAAATTAAATATCATTATCAATTATAATATATAAATTCTAGGAACTCTTGTGAATTATTCTAAAAGTTACTCAATTATAGTTATCAGCTTCCTTAGTAAATTTAATAAGTAATTTATAACATAGTAACAATTTACATATTTAAATTCCTAAAATTTCCTTGTAAATTATAATAATTCGTGAACTGCAGAAAATGTTGGTACCTATTTTAATGAAATCATTTGAACACGTGATGTGGTTAGGTATGTACAGACGCCAGCAGGTCAAGCTACCCGAAACTGTCAAATTTTTCCAAACAACCTTGAACCTTAATACTTCAACGATAAAGTTGAAAATCTATTAAAGAAATTTGACAGATTGTAGTAGCTTGATGTGCTGGTGTCTGTACATTATTATTACACCATTTCGTCCATAATGTCTCGTTGGACTACTGTTCACAAGCTCGAATGATAAGCACGAGGGATACTTGGATCGATCCTCGGGCCAGGATGCAACTTATCATCACCATAATCATGAGCATTTCAGCCCGGAATCACCCACTGCAGGATATATTCCCCTTTCGTCTGCCACACTTCCGTGTTCTGTGCGTCTCTCGTCCAGGTATTTCCTGCCACGTTGACGATATCGTCAACCCAACGCCCTTTTGGACGGACCTAGTTTCTTTGGCCTTACCTTGCCCACCATTCGGTCATAGCTTTACTCCATCAGCCATCTCCTAGATGTCCTGCGCAACTGCACTTGAGACGCATCGCTCTGTCCCCGACGTCGTAGACTTTCGACCAATGATGAATTTCGGTGTTATTCACTCGGTCATACCAACGTACAATTACTGCCACTTTAACACTTTCATCTTCACCCACTTTTCATAGAGCTCATATGCCATATCGCATAATATTACAATTGGACCCTCCAGAAGGGTCACCGGCATTAAGATTGCGCTAAAATGAATCCTCCAGGAGGGCTCCCAGCACTGAACGTGTTAACAAACCAATCACTGGGCAATATCGTTGGCTAAAAAGCCCTACAAAGTCCCATGAAAAATAATACCAAAAAAATATGGATCAATATTCGAGACATGGCGCGTCTCTATAACTTCCGGCGCGAACGTCCCAATCGGAAGTGACGTTCGTCCGAAGATTAACACCCGCCAAATATCGCGTTTAAAAAGGTCAATCACATTGGATGTGTCGTAAATGTGCAATTTGAATTGAACACACTGTATGAATGACAAATGGGATACTTTGTATCCAAGCTGGATTTCGTGGTATTAATCCTGGTAGACAGAAATCTGAGAATCTTTCCATCTAATAAATATTCGTCTAGTCATTGGCGTTCCTGCTACACACGTCATAAGCATAAACACCCTATAATGTTCCCACTACTGGGACACTGTGCACACCTTATTGTACAGAGGGAGTGGGCCGTAGTCCAACACGCGGACCCAGTGTCACATGTGTGTCACATGTCTTCGAATTTATTGTTCTAGGACATGCCGGTTTCCTCACGATGTTTTCCTTCACCGTTTTGAGAGCAGTGGTGATGAAATTAAATACACAATGTAAAGTGCCTGACTGGGTTCGAACTCACGATGTAACACTCGAAAGTCGGGGCCGACACAACTAGGCTACCACCACGCATCAATTAAGAAAAATTGATGATAGTTTACTGTCTTCCGTTCAAATACTTAAACACTTAATTAAACCATTCCGTTTACCATTATCAACATGCTAAATAAGGGCATTCTCCATCGATAATACTCGTTTATCTATTATTATATTTTTAATCACCCGCTAAGGTCTTTCGACATTTCGCGCCTTACATTTAATTGGGCGCCAAAACTGCAGACGATTGCGAGGCAGGTGTCATGTCGTTCAAAACTTATTCTGAAGTGGTGTCTGACAGGATATGGGCTGTTGCATCGGGGGTCCAATCTACCCCCCGTCGACACCGAACGGGTTAAAAGCCAAAATTAACATAAAACGTTACGTAAGACATTTATTAAAACAAAATTTAATTATTTCACAGGAATAAATTGACTAATAATTGTTCATTCGTACGGCGAATTGATTTTTTAATTCGTACGGCTCGGATGTCAAAAGGAATTTTTAAAGGCTTGCCTAATGACGGATGACCTAATTGGCAAACTGTGGAATGTTGGTGTCGGAATCTGCCGATCGATTGTGTAAAAATCTCACCGTGAAAACTTAGGTGAAGTGAGCTTAGAGTGAGCTGTCAATAGTGTCAATCCCTACCGTTAGTTGGAATGATAGCTCACTCCACGCTCACTTCACCTAAGTTTTCACGGTGAGATGTTTACAGAATCGCACTGCAGCTGACCTGACATACAGGTTTTGTATAAAACTTAGTTTAGGCACCAGTCTTCCACAAATTAATTATGAAATTGTGTCTGTTGACTATTAATTACTATCTGTGTAATTTGTGGTAAGAAATAAAATAATTTATTATTATATTATTGTTAAATATTGTAAAAGTTATGTAAGTAAACCAATAAACATTCTTTACTCAATGAAATTACATAATTCGCAACGAAGCATTTCGCATTCGCAAACAAAGAGACGAATTATTGTTTGAAAGATAGGCAATGTGTTCAAAGTCGACCTGTCGAAGCCTGTGGGGATCCGAGAAAAAATAAAACAACACTTTCCTAAACCCGCACAATTTCTTTTTCTCTCTAATGAAGACTCTTCATGTTTACAAACATATGACATTTATATGGCGGTGTCATCGTGTCCTATAACTTCCTTATTGGCATTTATACACTGTTGTAGACATCAAGCGGTGTCCTGTCAGTCTGTCTGCGACAATTGTCAGTCACTAAATAATTGCTACATCTAACTGCGGGGTACCATCCTATTTGGCACCGCTTTTCTATCTAAAAAGTGTCGCGACACTAAAAAGTGTCCACTAGCCCTTTTTGTTTGGGTACTAATTAGTTTCTTAATGACTTATTACCATTTTAGATCAATTTATGCATTTGTAACAGAGTTAATTTTATGCGTGACATTTTGTTTTAACTAATGACTTGCCCGTCGGCTTCGCTTTTGGTGACAAAGTGTACAGATGACTTTCCTTTAAAGGTCTTAAGTTTGAAGTAAAGGGTACACAAAAGGAAAGACGGTTGAAAGTGAGCTTGAAATAATAAAAGGCTTTACTATCAGTGCCTATCTACACATGAAAAATGCTATTGAGTTCTACCTATGCATGAAAAAATTGAGAATTCTGAAAACCATGGTTTTCATACATGCATATGTATGTTCATGTCGGAGTTATTCGTTTATTCGGAATGCCAGCGCCATCTCGTGGCGTTAGACAGAGTCTAGACTGAGTTCGTGGGGGTGGACGGCGAGCTACAGCTACAAGAACGGTGTGAGCAGAGCTCTCGGGAACATTGAAACATTGGACATCGTACGAACAATATGTGCTCAGAAACTCTCTCGTTGCGTTGTGTACCTACAGTGTGTGATTCGCTAGTGAGGCTGACTTGTTCGTGAGCTGTAATCTGATTTGAACTGCAAACCGTTTTTTCTATTGTGCTATAACCAACACTACCCATGGTACGCCCACAGTAATTAAAATATGCCTGATGCTAACGAGAGACAGACATACCTTCTCCGATATACATATGAAAACCATGGTTTTCAGATTTTTTAGTTTTGAGCCTTGATAAGTTTGTGCACACCTACTTACAGAAAATAAATCACTTATCATTTATCATGAATAGAAGTTTCGAAATAAAATAAACAAGTGTCATCTGCGGGTACATACTATACAAACTTACGTCTTGTTCCCATGGGGGTAGGCAGAGACAAAAGTACCACCTGCTAACAGTGTTATTAAGAAAAACCCAGTCGATGGAATCATATTTCTTTACAGAAAGGCTCTAGACAAAAGTTTTATTCTGAGAAAACAAACCTAATACAGTTCATTCACGATACAATTTCCATTTCAGCAATTTCTGGAACAATTTTCCAATCCCCACATGAGTGAACTAAAGAACGATGCACGAAACTTTGCTCATATTTCAGCGGAAACTTTACAACTCGCATTAAAATGACGAACGATCACATTAAGGTGTTTCCTTTCGCCTTTTCTCCATACTAAATTATAATTTGTCAAATCTAGAATAATTTGTTTCATTTTTTATTGATCTAACTGTACTGATAAATTATTTTATTTCTGTAAGGGCCGATTTTTCAATAGTCAGATAACTTTTTTCTATAGAATAATTATGACAGTTTGACATATTTTCTATACAAAAACTGTCAAACCGCAATATTTATTCCTGAGATAAAAGTTATCTGACTATTGAAAAATCAGCCCTAAGTAGTTTTGTACAAACATTTTTAGACGTCACAATCAACTTTTAAAAACTATAATATGACGTCGGCGGTTTCTATCCGCCTACTCTGAGAAGAAAGGCCGAAACAAACTCAGAGCTCCAGAGGTCACAGTCTCTTTTATGTACTTACTGTACTTGTAGGTTTGTAATTTTGTACAGGCTTAAAAAATATTGGAAAATTGGAAAATAAATGATAACTTGGAAACTTACAGTTATTTTATTCAGTGTTCTTAAACAATATGAAACTGAAGGTCACTTACAAGTTTCCACTGATAAACACTAATAATAAAAACGAAAAAAAATCACATTTATGTCATGATTATAACAATTACGAGTATTATGAATATCGAAATTATAATTTTGGGTTAGTCCCGCTATGGTATGGTCCCGGTATGGCACCCTCTTAAAATACCTATCAAAAAGTCCCGCTATGGTACCCATCTTTTAGATCTACGTTAGACTATAGAAGGTACAACTGAAAAGAAAAGTGTATCTATAAATAAATACTTTTAGGAGTGTATCAATAAAACGTCTGTTTGCGATATTAAATCAGGCTTTTATTAATTCAAAATATTTATAAAAAAATATCAAACAGTAAAACGAAATATTAATTGCAATGTAATTTTTAAAATAATCAACAATATTAATTACCAATAATCAACAATAAAAAAAATATAAAAAATCCACATCTCAGAAAAGTATTACTGTAAATATTATAAACTACAAATAAAAACAACATCCAGACATAAATATTAGTTACAAATAATCAACATTGAGAAAAGGCAGTAATTGTAAATTTATATAAACTACAAAAATAATCAACAACCAACTAGACAAATATATTAATTACAAATAATCAACATGGAGAAAAAGGCGCAAATTGTAAACATAAACTACAAAAAATAATCAACATCGAGAAAAAGTATTAAACATTTTAATAGGCTAAAAACAAAATTAAAATAAACTATTTTTTTAAATGTTCTGATCGAAATGTTGACTTTGATATGTTAATCAGAAAATCACCAATGGAGATAGCTTTATTTTCGTAACTTTTTGTTAGCTTTTGAATCTGGCGGTCGATTTCTATACTTGTTCTTTTTCTTGAATTTATAGGTGATCTTTTTAGTCGAAAGCTATAACAAAAATCATCAGTTATTTAAGTTAAGCTATATTTTTTTCAGTAACCGTCTGTAATAGAAGGCGACAACCAATAATATCTACCAAAATAAATAAAATCAAATCCATTTTCAAATTCTTCTATGTACTCGTATTATGTAAAAAAATATATATCTGCTTTTAAAAATATTATATCTGCTTAAAAATATTGTCTAAAAAATACAACTTACTTGGCTTGTTTTATATCAAAGTGACATGTGTCGTTGCCAATTGTTTGCAGAAACAATAATAAACTGGGATTTTTTCCAATAACTTTGTTGAATCTGCCATTCCATGATTCCGCCAAGTTAGTTGTTCTATGGCGTTCATTATGGCAACACCAAATGAGGTCTGGATATTCAAGCCACTGAGTGACAAAATAGTCATTGAATTTGGTCATAGCTTCATCGTCGAAACTGAAAAAATACTTATTAAACGTTCGTACTTGTAAAGCAATGAAATTAACAGGTCCTTACTGATATTGTTGTTCTTTACTTTTTTGCCATATAATTAGAGTTAAGTACTCAAACATCATTTTGGAAAGTAACCAAGATATTATACCTATTTTCCATTATATGCAGCCAGCCGTCTTCAATATCTTGTTTTGGCAAAAACGCCAAGCCTATGCATTGCTTAACATGGTTCGAGGACTCTTCGTGTTTCATGAGATTTAAAGATTTCGCTTTTTTGATAACGTTCTTTTGAAAATGTACGTTACATCCATTTATTTTGATATCAGGAAAAATCTTCGCTGCTGCATTTATTACTCCTATTTCATAATCGAAGGTAAATTTCGATGGACGCCATTCAGGCAAAGTTTGTTTAATCAATTCGAAAACTTTTTCATAAGTTTTCCCTTCTTTGTTTTTTAACAGAATATAAAATAATGGTGCTACATTCGTGGATAACTCAGTGCTTCCCATGTCTCCATGAATGACATAAACTTGTTCGAATGGGTTTGGGCAGCCGTCGAAAGTGCCATCACCAAAGTAATGCGTTACACATTTTATATATTCCTTTACTTCTGTCGAGGAAAATATAATTATTCGATTACAGTCTTCATTACAATAATCAGCCAATACATACTTATTAAATTCTTCTGGTATTATAATTTCTTCCACATTCTTAAATTGTGTTTTTGGTACGTTCAACGACTTATTTCGGTGTCTGTATAATACTGTTTTTAATTTTTTATAGTCAGGAACATTTCCTGTAAGGTGTAACTCTTTGTCTTTTAAGTTACCCATGTGTTTTTCGAAAATTTTCTGTACTGATCCGTAATTTGAATTTACTTC
Source organism: Apamea anceps (assembly GCA_951799955.1). Lineage (NCBI taxonomy): Eukaryota > Metazoa > Arthropoda > Insecta > Lepidoptera > Noctuidae > Apamea > Apamea anceps. Next base: position 18,999,124 of record OX637510.1, read on the forward strand.
TTTTTTGCACTCACTTATAGCCATTTGAACTTCATTGTCTTCAAAATGTGGCACGCACTGATCACTGTGTTTATAATCTTTAATTATTGTATTATTGGTATTCTCAATAGTTATATATCCACTACATTTAATACTATTTCTCCTATTTACACAATGCCAAGTACTTGAATTTTTATTTTCTCTGCGTTTAATATATTTATGTCCGGCACGTAATAAAGTTTTTCCACCGCGTCGACTGTCAATAATTATTAAATTTACACCACGTGCACTACTTGACCCAGACATTGCAATAGATAAACTAACAAGCTATCCTAATTACTCATATCGCAAAAGTACAGCTGCAAATAGCAAACTAAACCCGGAATAATACTGTCTCTCTCTATTTTCATAAAAACAAAAGGGAAGAGCTAGATACGAATTCGAGGAAGGGCTCGTCTCTATTGTTTGACGAAAAAACCGGTTGGTCAGGTAACTACCTGAAGTGAAACGACAATTACCGAGCGTGATTTGTTTAAAAAATAGTATTAATAAATATTATCTTGCTTAACTATAATAGTTAAGAAAAGATATTTTTTATTAATACTATTTTTTTCTTAACGCATTGTATAACTTTTCTTTACAACAGTACCAAAAACTGAAGGGTACCATAGCGGGACTTTTTGATAGGTATTTTAAGAGGGTGCCATACCGGGACCATACCATAGCGGGACTAACCCATAATTTTATTCTGATACGAGACCATCCCCTTAAACACAAAACTGCATAAAAATCATAACACGATAACTACAACCGACACATCAAATTGTTCCTCCGTCCCCATTTTATTTATTGCCTTGATTAAGTAATTATGTAATTAAAAGACATCGTATGTACACTTTATTAGCTTTTAAAGTCGCTTGACATAATGCCGCCGTCAATTATTTTATTTGGGGAAATACTCGAAATGTCTTCCTGTTTCGACTGAAGAACGTGAGATATCCGTTTAATTGTTTATTAAAATAACTCGGAGCTTGCCGGATTTATCGCCAGTTCAAAAGAGTTTAACTGTGGGTTTGAACTGTTGAGATCTTGACGGGTTGATTGCGTGTTTACAGTTAAGGGTTCGTCATTTTGAAAAATCTTTTTATATTTTTTTATTGTTGAAATGCTCTTGGCCTCGATCATTCCTGATGGAAAGTGATGGATGAGGTCTATGATGGAACGCGTGCCCAGAAGATGTCTGTTCACTCTTGCTTCGTAGGCAAACGGGTTAAAAATGTGGAAGGGGAACACAGACGCAGAGATACGATGCAAATTTGAACAAAACTTACATTTTAAATTAGATTAAAGTCACATAGGTACTATAGTTGTTGCGTTTTAGCATGATACTAGCGGTCATTGCCTTTTCCCCAATATCTCTCCGTAGGAACTCAAACAATAAACTTTGTATGGTTTTTCATTATTGGAACATGTTGAAGATCACGATCGCAAATTGATTCAGAACGCTAATGGATTTTATTTCAGTTTTATTTAAATTATAAAATATAGTTGGGTCAGTTGTTACGGCTAGTCAGAAGCACGAAAGTCGGACAACCAGTCTTGCCTAGGAGTATCGTATTACCCAGTAACTGGGTTGTGTTGTGGAGGTCAGATAGGCAGTCACTCCATGTAAAATACTGGTGTTCAGCTGCATCCGGTTAGACTGGAAGCCGACCTCAACATAGTTGGGAAAAGGCTAGGCAGATGATGATGAGTTGGGTCAATGAGCACTATTGCAATGCAAACACGTGACAATAAAGCGTGTGCATTGGTCACCGCCTAATTCTTAAAAAAATTACCTATTAAAAAAAGGTTAATATGTTTCAACAACAACTATTTCAAAACAGTAACAAGAATCTTCTTCCTAGGTAAAGGCAACAGAAAACGGCATCTATCACAAACGCCACAAGTGGCTGACATAGAATAGCCACACAGTATAAAGAGCCTTCGCAGAATGTCCTGACTAATTTATTTATTTGTTAGTTGCCAAAACAATAGACAAACGTTATCATCCTCCAATCTACACGGAAATATTTAATATTCACAGGTCATCAATTTTGCAACTAAGTACGGCATATTAATTTGTTTAGTTCTAAAAAAACTCACGTGGCGCTGTAATTTTTTCAAGTGAAAACTTCCTTAGCGGCGTTGTGCACTTTTGTTGTGATGGGTAAAAGAATGTTAAACTCGCGTCAGAACACGTGACCTGATCGAAAATTCGAAAGACGGAGCTCGCGTCAGGACACGTGACCTGATCGAAAATTCGTAAGACGGAGGGAGTGTAGAGCGCATTCCAAAATATCAAAAATTCAAAACGTTAATATTCAAGTTTTCACTTCTGCCGGCACTCCCGGAGTGCAACCCGTTGATTTTTTTTTAGCAAATATAATGGCGGCAAGTTTTAAGTGACTATAAAATTTATAGTCTGATCGAGCTGGAAGTCAATATTACTGGGTAACTTCAATAGAAAATATTATTACCTAAGTACCATTGCCTATAAAACCTACAGAACGTTAATGATTTTCAACACAAGACACATGGTTTTCGGGCAAGAACTTGAAAAGTGGCTCTTATTGCACTGCACCGCACAGAGTCATGAAAAAATAATCGCGAGCTCATCTGACGTGTGATATAGAAAGAAAGAAAGAAGAAAGAAAATACATTTATTTAGCACAGACTAAAAGACACAATACACCAGATACATACATCAGATAAAATCAAATAAAAAGTGTAAAGTCCGATGTAAGAAATGAGCAGGAAAGTGTGCCACACGGCTGCGCCAAAAAGGCCCAGTTCAGAAAAAATGCCAGACAACCCCAACCCCAACCCAACCCAGCCCAGCCTAGTGCCTTTTTTTTTTTGGTGGGAAATCATCAAATGACCCCTCCCGCTCTGGGCGGAGCGGAAGGGAGTGTCAGACTTTTACTGATTAAAACCCACCCGTGTTCCTTCAGTTGCCTGTGCCAAGGGCCACGGTATCTCTTTCGAACAACCCGCAGCCCTGGCGGCAACTACCTAGTGCCTGACGCTGGTTTTCAACTGGACCTGATATGTGAGGTGGCGGATGTAAATCAATTTTATATTGCAACATGATACAAATATTTCTTACTAAGAGCTGATTTTTTCATCGTCAGATAACTTTTATTCGAGGAATAAAATGGACGTTTGACAGTTTTTATCTATATATTTAAAAATTAATCCCTATTTCCTTTGGTCACACCATAACTTGCGAACGACTTTACCGATTTCATCCAACTTTTTTTTTTTTGTTTTCTAATACTTTGTAGAAGGTGCTTACGGAAATAAAAATAAGAAAGTTGCGCAGACAATTAGAAAGTATAAGAATTACGCTTTTACGCTAGAACTGCTGAACGGATTTAGATGAAATTTGACACATGGGTAGACCATGATCTGGAGAAGGACATAGGCTTCTTTTCATCTTGGATCGCAGACAAAGTCGCGGGCAACAGCTAATATGCAATAACTGTCATAATTTCAAAATTATTCCTCGAATAAAGTTATCAGATGGTTAAAAATCAGCCCTAAATTAAATAATGTTTATGAAATTTTATTCATTCTTCCTTAACACAGACATAATAAGCGCTTGCATCAAAATTTCGTCTGCACTACTGATGAACAGTAGCTAGCAGACGCGCTTTGACAGCTACGAACAGACGTCAATATACCATCTTAATATGCAAGCACTATTGATTAGTGGATAATGCAACATAAATGTCATTGTTATACCACTTTGTATGCGAACGTGATCGCCATGCCAAAGCCTTGGCGAACTATTAGCACACTGATATTAGTCACACAATCAAGGACAAACTGCATACTTTTATATTGTTATCATGGCAATTTCTTGGAAATATGTAGGTTTATAGCGTTGATTCGACGTATGGGATATATTCGGGGAATGTTCGATAGTCGTAGTTAAAGTGTTTCTGTGTTTGTCGATGAAAGTGATAGTGAATTAGAATGTTTGTAAATATGTGAGCACCATGTATCTATCACATAGTTAATTTATATGTCATGGTTTCATTAATTCATTTTAATTCTTTTACCTATTGTGGTATAGTAATTTTATTTTAGGTGCATCGTCTTCACATATAATTATATAATTAATGTATGCAAAATATTGTAAAACATTTTAAAAGAGTAACGGTAGAGTTTCTTGCCCATTCTTCTCCATACGAAAACTACCTTTTGGAAGGGGCGACTAGAATCAATTTTATTTAAATTTTATTTTTGACATTCAAAAGTGCCTTTTATGTGCCTATTTGATGTAAATATAATATAATATCCCTGGCAGCGCCATCTAGTCCCAAGCTAAGCAACCTAATGCTTGTGTTATGGTAACAAGATGGCTGATAAACTACTTATATACATTTTTTTTTGTAAATACATACATATTATAGATAGAAAAACACCCAGACTCGGAACAAATACATGTAGGACTTACAAATATTTGTTCTGTGCGGGAATCAAACCCGCGACACGCAGCGCAGCAGTCCGATCGCTCAGCCGCTGCGCTAACCGTGTTGTCGAAATGAAAATGATTTGACTTTGACTTTGTGTCTACACTGTTAATAGTGATGTAGGCGGTGGTTAGTGTAGTTCTATGTAAAATGGTAATTGAAATTCACTACTTTTTTCTTTTTTTTTTTACTGGGATACTGGCTGGGTTTTTCCCTTTCATAGGCGTTGATGGAAAAACGATTGGAGGTTTGTTACACCTGTAAGCCCCGAAGAATTTCGCCAGTTCTGTTTAAATCCCATGTAATAGTGGTGAACCTATTGCCATCCACCACGCACAAATCCAGACTCCAGGATGCTACTGATAAATTTCTGATCAAACCCAGGAAAAGTCCAGGGGGCCAACTCCGAAGTGTAAAGTGCGAATGTTCGGATCGGACCGACACATGGCCGAACCGAATATTATTGAAAAATGCGAAAAAAGTTCGGCTCATTGGGTCGGGACCATAGTCAATATTCGAAAGAGTGTAGGAGTGTAGGATCGGAACCGACCGAATCAAATAGTAACTTTGTAGCAGGAAACGGCCGAACATTCGGCCGATACTACTTCGGGGGTCTACTCCGAAGTAGTATCGGCCGAATGTTGTGTACCTGGGTTTGATCAGACATTTATCGACTCGCCATGCACAGCAGACGAGCAAATAGGTATCTAGACAAGACAAGCGTGTTCATATTTGACGACAATGTTCCATTAGATGATACAATTTTGAAACATACAGGGTAAGAAACCACTAGCTCAAAAACACCTGGAATCAAGTATTAGAACTTGCCAAGTTTAGTGGGCCTGTTCATTTTGCGTGCGAGACTTTTCCGGGCAGTAGGAGAAGACACAGAAACATAACAGACTAATAAAATCAAAATCAAAAGTCATTTATTAAAATTAGGCTGAGAATCGACACTGTTAGAACATCAAAATTACATAAGACAGTCCCCCAAAAACACCCGTCCTTCACGACTTCCCAAGTAGCACAACAAACTCGCCAGCACCACAGCTGTCTGTTAAACAAACTTAATAACAAAATGATAAATAAATCGGTAGCCCTAACCAATAATCCAACTAAATAAATGTCTTTTAACTAGCCAGTAGTACCGAAGACTAGTAAACAAGGTGATTTCGACACCCACAGACTAATTAATTATTCAAATTAGATCCAGCTAGCAAAGTGGGCATGAAGTATCGCCCGATTGTCATCATGATTTCATAGAGAACATTTATCGAAAAATAACATTTATAATACGGTTTTAAAACTGTCCTCTAACTGCCGATGGCTTTAAGAGTAGAGGAAGACCATAAAACGATGGATGCACTGTGTGAATGATGATATGGTTAGAAAGGGGGTGACGAGTAATAGAGAAGTATGGAAGAAAAAGACATGTTGTGCTGATCGCAAATAAATTAGGATAAACGCAGGATAATGATGATTTAAACTGTCCTCATAAAGTTCGTATGATTCCCTGCAAAGTTGGTCACCTTACACGATTCCTGTTGTTGACTGAGGAATTACTTCATCATCTGCCTAGCCTTTTCCCAACTATGTTGGGGTCGGCTTCCAGTCTAACCGGATGCAGCTGAATACCAGTATTTTACATGTAGCGAGTGCCTATCTGACCTTCACAACCCAGTTACTGGGTAATACGATACCCCTTGGTAAGACTGGTTGTCAGACTTTCGGGCTTCTGACTACCCGTAACGACTGTCAAAGATCCACGAATGACAGTCGGGACCAACGGCTTAACGTGCTTTCCGAGGCACGGAGGGGTCTCGGTATGTAGAGATGGTCACCCATCCACAGACCAACCGCGGCAAGCGTAGCTTAACCTGACCGATCGAACTGTGCGGCTGTTATTATTTAGCCACGGGCCCCTCTGAGGAATTATTTATTTAGGTTTTTTTTTTCTTCTGTATGTTTCATAATCATCATCAGCCTATAGCAGTCCACTGCTGAAAACCAGCGTCAGGAACTAGTTGTCTGGCATTTTTGCTGAACTGGGCCTTTTTGGAGTAGCCGTGAGGCACACTTTCCTGCTAATTTCTTACATCGGACTTTACACTTTTTATTTGATTTCTAATTTGTTTTTATCTAAAGGGCAATTCCCGTAGTTAAAGACGTTCAAATTCAAGTCGCAATCTCATTTCAGCGACAATCGATGTCAAAATCTTGTCAAAAATTTGGGGAAATTAGAGGTAATTTTTAACGGATTAAGACTGAGATCAGACTGTGAACGTTCTTAAAATTATGAGAATTGACCCTCTGGTGTATTGTGTGTCTTTTAGTCTGTGATAAATAAATGTATTTTCTTTCTTTCAAGTATATATACATGCTGTATATTTTACTGTTAACAAGGGAGTAATCGTTAACTTTCACACCGATCACTATCGATACATAAAGACAACATAATATCTTAACCAACTTTAAAACCTTAAAAACACATTTTAACCATTTGAAACCGCTTTATTACTATAATTTACTTGTCATAATCAGCGTCGGCGGTTGCACACGGTACGATTGTTTATCAACCAACTGATTTTCAACCTTATTTACTTTAGCTTAGATGTTGAATTAGATTGAAATCTTTTAGAATAAAATCATTTCTGTCCAGTCCTTAAAAGGCCACAATAAAATTGAGGTTACATTTTACTTCTATTTTCTTTCTCGCTCTATCGCTAGTATTTTTATATTGCTGTCTCGTTTTGTCGTATCTATATTGTATACTCACAATTTGTATGCCTAGGTATGTCCATTGATAAAAAGATATCTAGTTTTATATTGATATTGTTTTCTTATACTAGTTTTGCGTTGTTGAGACCTAGATAAGGGTTTATTTAGTAAATACCTTTATTTACACCGATATAGTACTTTTTGCAAAGAATTAGCTCTACTTTATAACTGGAAGGTGCAGCACAGTGCAGCCACTGTGCTGCACCGAAGGAACGTAGATATTCAGCCACCTAGAAGAGACTCTTGAAGCCATGTAATTTTAGGGAACCCTCAGGAATCAATACTCTTAGCCACAGCGAATTATTTTAAAATATATTTTAATGAGGAACATGCAAGATTTCTAGCCTTTTCCGAATCAGAATAATTTCTTTATTTATTATTTTCTCATAGAAACTTAAGATATCTTAAAACTAACAATTTATTTTATATACGCTACTGGTTTTTGCTTATAAACAGACACCGACTTCCAAAGCTAAAGTTATTTTTCAGTTTAAAGTGGCTGTTTTTAGAAGTCGGTTGAATTTTTTGTTGGAATTAAATATTCATATTTAAATTCCCTTCCCTTCAGTTGGAATGTTCGTTGAATTGTTGAATATTATTTTTCTTGGGGAAACCCTCACGAATGCCCTCCGTCTGGGGAGAACGGAGGGTTTTGTCGTACTCCTACCGAATAATATGTACCTACATAATAAATGTCTTTGATGGAGAACACTGGTTAAAAGCTAGTGATTCATTTAAAATAGACACAAAATACTAATTTGCGGAATACTAATTAAGTTATTAAATGTGTAATATACTATTCGCTAATTATATGTTAAATGATTCATTTACATACGAATATTGCAATTGCATATAACTCATGTTAGATAAAAAATAATAAGGTAAAATGAAAATTTAATACTAAATGAAACCTCAAATAGTTGCTGGTTTAGGTTTAATTTAATTTATAAGGGGGTAAATTGTTGCTATGTGTAATTTAATTATTAATATTATAGAGAACTGGGACTGGGATCTTTTTGCGATTAGATTTACCGCAAAATTAGGTCAGGGGCAAATTAATTATTATAACAAATTAATATATTCATTATATTTTTTTTATTAATGATTTTATCAATACTTAATACTTTAGCTTATTTATTTTTTTACTATGTTGTGCCCTAAAACGTGGTTTTAATAAAAATAAGGCATTATCTACCAGCCAACCTTTGGGTTAATACCATCCTCCTTTTTTAAGTCGGTTAAAAAGTATACGGAGTGATGCAGAAATGACAACGCGCGAAGCTAAATTAAAAAAAAAAAAAACGATGAGCCCTATTTACGGACGCGTACTACAACTATGTTGGGGTCGGTTTCCAGTCTAACCGGATGCAGCTGAGTACCAGTATTTTGCATGAAGCGACTGCCTATCTGACCTCCACAACTGTGACTGGGTAACACGATACTCCTTACCAGGATTGGTTGCCAGACTTTCGGGCTTCTGACTAACCGTAAAAATTTTCAACGATCTATGAATTACAGTCGGGACCAAAGTCTTAACGTACTTTGCTAAGCACGGAGGTGTCTCGGTGTGAAATGCATGGTCACTCATCCACGGATTGACCTCGGCAAGTGTAGCTTAACCTTTGATGACCCATGCGGCGGTATTACTTAGTCAAGAGCTTCTCTCTTACATTCACTTAACAAAAATACCCTGATAAGTAATAGAGAGATTCCTTTCAACAAAAACTGACAGGCACTTAACTACTTAACACCTAGAGCAAACAAAAACACAGCTATCCGATTACTGGCAGCTTTCATCGTAATTACTATTTTACCATCACCACTCCCGCGCAAGCAGGACGTGTGAAATTATTATAATGAGACGAGTTACTCATCTGATGTAGGGCGACCATAACACATTGATAACGCGGACTAAGGAATAGATTAATCAAGGCTAGAGAAAATTTTTGCATTGCTCAAAAAGTCGCAAAGTTGAAGTGGGACTGAGCTGGCCTCGTGTGGAGCCACCATAAGCACTGTGTGGAACCCTGTAGAAGATGGAATAATAATATAATATAATAATAATAATGTCAGTGACCAGTGGTTCACATCAAAAATTAAATTATATATATGTCGCAGCCAACTGGTTAAATAAGCCGTTTAGTCAACCGCCTAGCTTTGGGAAGTAGTGCTCGCCTCGCTTCGCTCTCTCGGCTCGCACGCGGTTTATTTATTTATTTGGATCGCCAACAGAGGCTACACAGTTACATGCATGTAAACATGAACAAAGACAAATACAAGTGTGCGCCTCCAATTATAGGTGACCATATCATTCACTAGGTACAGCAAGTTTGACAAGGATCACAGTTTGATCACAGTTCTAACCTAACCCATTTGGTCGGGGTGCCCTGGTTTAGTTACTGCGACCAATTCGGCTCACACGTGATTGGTTACACTTCCAACCTAAACTATAAATTATTGAATATCTTCAGGCCGTTAGTTGAACGGCCGCCGTTTAGTTAAAAGGCTAGGCGGTTAACTAAACGGCTAATTAAACCAGTTGGCTGCGACATATACACGTGTTAATACACAGGAAAAGTATACATACATATATTGACCTCATGAGCAATAATTCCAAGATATACCTAAAACAAAAACCTTTTTGGATTCACTGTGGTTTCAAGTATAGGAAAGCTAATAAAATTATTATTCATATGACTAGTTACGACATGGCGATTCATTCATAATATCCCCAACTAATTAAATTCCTAGAAAAGGTCCTGCTACTGGTTTTAAATCAAAATTCATTCAACTTAAATTGGGATTTCCATGCAACAAATTGGAATTATTATTAAGTAGGTATTTCATTGTTATTGTAACAAACAATCATTTAATTTAATATTACGATATAATAACTAACATAATATTATTAGTTGCTTGAAACACACATCAATAAAGCTATGGTGTCATGAAAATGATGGCACCGGGGTTTGACTTTACGGTGTCAAAAACGCTCTCTACGAAAACACGCCAACTTACTTTTATAAATAACGTTGCAATGTTGTCATTCGATTGTAAATTGCGGACGTTATATGGCGGCCACCGCAGTCTTAGGAAACCGTGGCTTAAAGAGTATATACATAATCAACTTATAATTATCCCACTGCTGGGAAAAGGCTTCCTCTTGGTGAGAGGGAGTGAGCCGTAATAAAAGGCAGGAGGCCTTTTATTACGGCTCACTCGCCATCAAACGTAAAAGTTTGACGAGTTTAGAATTAAGTAACACCTCTGTATCAAAATACCATTACATAAATAATAAAAAAGAACTAACTTTGAAATTCGACCTATCAAAAGCAAGTGCTTAAAACCATTTTACAAAAAAAAAAAAAAAACAACCGACTTCCAAAAAAAAAACACTACAAAGAGAAAAATAACTTTAATTTTGGAAGTCGTATCGCTGGTTCTGCATTTTCGTTTTTTGACACCGACTTCCGAAATTAAAGTTATTTTTCTCTTTGTAGTTTTTTTTTGGAAGTTGGTTGTTTTTTATTTTTGTAAAAAAGTTTTTATGTTTCACTTTTTAGTTGTACCTACCCCACACAAATTCGTATACATATACTTACAAGATGGTACCCCAATAACAACTTTGACAGCCCAACACCGACCCCCGTAATTATCTCGTAAACTTATTAGAATAAGTGCTTTGATTTATTTATCATAAGGTACAATGGGTTTGATATGTTAGTTATTTAACAAAAAACCCTAAATAAATCTAAAAAAAAAAACTTTGACAGAAATGAGGGTGTACCGTGGTATACTGAACACATCTGCGTACCCCTTTAGAGGGTACAGGCGTGACGTTATGTCGTGTGACAGAAGAGTTCCGTTGTCTGTCTCCGAAACTCATTATCAGATCTTGTCGAAATTTCAATGGGACCATTTGGAAAGTATACCTATCGTTTCCAATTAAAAAAGAATTTTTCAAATCGGTTGGGCAAGCGACGGAGTTATGCGCGAACAAACATAAAAAAATATACAAACTACCGGATTGAGAACCTCCTCCTTTTTGAGAAGTCGGTTAAAAATAACCCCTGTATATTGAAACCCAGGATATGTCCTTTGAAAACCGAGAGTGTGGTTACCGGAACATCAGTCATTCTCTCGGTTATTAGTTCTCAGTTAATGAACGGTTTTAAGATGGCGCGATACGTAATCAGTGAGAATCATTTAGTTTTGTTGTTTTTTATCTGTAGCCACTCTTTTATTTTTGTTGCCAGTAATTAATACTTTTTAATTGTGGTGAAAGGCTTTTATCCATTATGGGTTTTGTTTGACGGAGTAAATGAGTAAATGTTATTGTTGTTATTATTTACAAACATGACTAAAATGTTTTTTAGCTATACTTAACTTAAGTGAGTAAGAAAAAAGGAAAGAAAAAAAATACGTTTATTTGTGGTAAATATGACGCATAAAAAGAACACAAACACAATAAAATAACAAGTGGGGGAAAACATGCGTCACATCCACGCAAAACGGCCATCGCTTAGCATAATGCTAAGACATACGAGACAAAGCCCCAGCGCTGGTTCAGCGGCAGCCGGCGTTGACATGATGACGTCAACCAGTCCATCAATTTATATAGATACGTCAAACAAAAGTAGATCATCAAATACCAATTGTTGAAAGCTTAGATTTGTGGGCACTAAAGGGCCTAGAACTTGAGGAAACCGGCATGTCCTAGAACCAAAAATCGAAGAGGTGTGACATCCGCCAACCCGCACTGGACCCGCGTGGTGGATTATGGCCCACTTCCTCTCACAGAGAGGAGGCCTGTGTTCCAGCAGAGGGAAAGTTATAGGATGATTATGCTGTGCTTATGCTAAAGGGTCTAGACAATTAGAAATTGCTTTCTAAGCATTTCGTATTTCTACAACGACTTTCAATAGTTCGGTAACTGTGTCAACCCGTGTCTAATCACTTTTCCACCATCGTCATCGCTGATAGAATATCACTTTGTTCTAGGCCCTCTGGAACTACGTATAAAAGATATGTGTGAAGCATAAGAATTAATACACATAAAAAAAAACAAAAATACACAAATTCAGGTAGCAGTTCGATCTGACTGTGAAAACACTGCCACAGAAGCAGTAAAGAAAGTGTACAGGAAGCCTAACACAACACGAAAGACTAAAACAAATAATACAAGAATCCCCAAACATGAGAATTTAAGAACATTAATACAGGCATTGTCAAATGGAAGTCGCAAAAAGGACATTTAAGAGCATCACATTATACAAAGTTTGGGAGTATCCAGAGTTTGTATACTGCGCCCATGTCCGACATTCGAATTGTATTAATTCGATTTAAAGGGACCCATTTGTTGTGTTACTCGATATTTGGATCTCAGTGAGGCGTTTTATTGCATTGACTTCGTTGTATGGAAAAGTCATTTCGGACTTAATGAAAACTCAAAGCAATTGAAGAAAGAGCGGTTTTATTATTTACAAATATTGCGTTGCTGCAAATTATCGTTCGTAAAAGCCATTTTGTGCTCTTGTCTTGTGAAGAATTGTGAAAGTTCATGTTGCTTTCTTCATAAAGAACATGTATCTCTTAAGCGCTCTAAACATTATTGAGAGCTAAAGTTATTAATGTTTTACCTTCGTCTTGCGAGAGAAACAACAATAGTATTTTGTTGAATGTTGCAATTCCAATTCGTAGATTAATGTCTTAAGAGCCATCAAATTCAAGAACTCGAGGATTACCGGGAACATTTTACAAAACACTTGAAAGGGGTTCTGGAAATAAATCGAAAACTTTTTAAGCATGGCGGCTGTACCATTCTTCGACCAATTCATTCAATCCCAACGGCTTCAAATTCTCTTCACAAACACTAATATAAATTCGGTCCAATTTTTATCCGAAATAAATCGGTTTTCTTTCCGCTCTCGTTTCGAGAATCGCAACATCGGCCCGTCATTTCGGATTCGTGCATAAGTAGACAAGTTTGGACATGTCAACAAAAACCCGGGACATGCTCTGGACCGTGTTAGAACCGTGTTCGGGACATTTGCTGTGCAGTTTTTGTGCATATTGTAAACCTGTGTTTCGCTTGTTAGATTTGCTCCGGCATTTTTGGGCCATTTTGTGGTAACCGCTTGAATTAAATTATCTAGTTTTACTTGTTTTTTTTTGTTAAGCGTTGGCTGTGCGTCTGACTTGAGTACCAATGGTTTCATTAGCACGCGTAAACGTATAATTCAGAGGCTTAAGGGTTTAATTCCAATGCCGGTATGTTTGGTTTTTAGTGGTAACAAAAGTTAGGGCATACGTTTTGGAGTATTTACGAACATAAATATTTACCAGATGATCTGAATTGCAGAAGCTTTTGTGCAAGAGTTTGTCCGTTGTCACATGAGCCTTGTTCTTAGCAACCATTGTGCTGAATTAATCGAATTATTTACCGGTAATACAAACATTATAATACTGTATGCTGTTAATCTTAGTAGACGAGTCGGTCGACCACACCCACCTACGAGTAGTCATAAGGAACGTTCTACACTGTGGGCTGACGAAGACCCTGTAACGCAGGTGCCATTTAAAAACCGTCAGCACGACAACATTGAGGAAACAACTCGTAATTCACTGCAATTTTTACTCAACAACCATATTTCAAGCGTCAGTAAAAAAATTCAATCAATCACATTTACCTCTTGAATCCACAAAGTAACGGTTTATGGCGTGACTATTTATCTTTAAAAGAAAATACAGTTATTACAGCCATTTATCACCTACAAACTATCTTCCTTAAATAGGCAGTTAATAGGCATCAATGCGTGCTTCTGTGAGCCCCGCTCGTTTGTACACGCCCTTATAGAGCCCGTCATTACTCCGCAAATTACTTTAATTTCTGGTGTTTACTTTATAGTCTAATATTGTAAGTTAATAATGTTAGTGTGTTTCTTATTTTCACTACTAGCTAGTTATTATTTTGTTTAGGGTTCCGTACCTCAAAAGGAATCGGAATCTTCGTTCGGTGAAATCGTCTGCCTGGGTCTGCATTCCCGAGTTCCTGCAACCCCAATCTCTTCAAGGCGACAGTGAATAGGCTTTTTCTGGGCAAGCTCGTTCCACCGTAGATCTCATCCCTGCCTCTGGGCTGGATTGAGGTCAAGAGTGAGCCCATAGTCAATAAAAAAAAAGGAATCTTTATAAGATCACTTCGTTGTCCGTCTATCAACACCCTTTTTCTTTTTCTTTCTTCTTCGGAACGCATGAAGTGATCAAATTGAAATTAATATCAAATAGGGCTGCAATCTCTTGAAGCAGTGAAAAAAATAAAAATAAAACTTCTAAGTCAACGCAATCAAAAGATATAGGAGTTTACGTTCCGTTTATTTCGCATATATTGACACTTGCAAGGGAAACTCAAAACCTATAGGGTACTTCCCGTTGACCTAGAATCATGAAATTTGCCAAGAAGCAATGTCATGTAGCACAAGTAAAGGAAAAGATCCGAAATAAATGTGTAGTTACATACCTACAAATTTTTACGGAACCCTCGGTGCGCGAGTGCGACTCGCACTGGACAAAGGCGTCTCTCCACTCCTTCCATCTTTTGCTAGCTCGTACGTCCTCCTTCTCGTTTTGATGGAACCCATTCAGTTCATCCCGCCATCTCCTACATGGTCTGCCGCGAACCCACCTCATTGTCTCAGGGCACCAGTTCTGTGCTATTTAGGCCCACAGTGTATCCTTTAAAGCACATAATTTGTACAGAGACAAACTTACACTCTGCGAAATGGCTTTGTCATTTTCTGCCAATCGAACTGTAAGCTCTTAGTTTTTTTGCTAGATGATGTTGCGTAATGCTCTTTTTCAAGGTGTAATTACTACCTCGTTGGACTAGTGGTCGCTAGTCCTACTGCTGAGGATGAGGTCCTAAGTTCGATTCCCTGGTCGGGCAAAGTGTCATTGGGTTTTTCCATCAGGTTGATGGCAATAGGCTCGCCCAATGTTACATGGGACTTAAACATAACTGGTCAAATTCTTCTTCTTTCTTTTATTAAAACGTTGCCCTGCACTAGGAATTTCTCCTGTTTCGTGGGTGCGTTTATAAACATTTAAACTCACATACACAAACAGCCAGACCCGGAACAACTACTTGTAGGCCATACACGGCACGGTTGGCGCAGTGGTTAAGCGATTGATTGCTACGCTGCGTGTCACGGGTTCGATTCCCGCACGGAACAAATATTTGTATGACCTACATGTATTTGTTCCGAGTCTGGGTGTTTTTCTATCTATAATATGTATGTATTTACAAAAAAAAATGTATATAAGTAGTTTATCAGTCATCTTGTTACCATAACACAAGCATTAGGTTGCTTAGCTTGGGACTAGATGGCGCTGTGTGAAATGTCCAGGGATATTATTATTTTATTATTATACAAATATTTGTTCCGTGCGGGAATCGAATCTGCGACACACAGAGCAGCAGCAACCGTTCCGTCAATGCCGTGCCGAAATGTGGGTGGGTGAACCCTTCGGGAAATACAGGCGTGATGTTGTTTTATGACAGCTTTGATTATGTGATCGTTTTGAATAAGTAATAAGTAATTCTGTAAATCAAAATGATATCTAATTCGTGAGAAATTGAATTTTAATTAATGAAGAAACATGATAGGCAGAATTTAAGTTATTATCAAACCTCTAAATTGGCTTCATTCATTACGTAAAATTTAATTGAAACGGAGAACAGTACCCTAATTGCGTGACACACGTTCAATCGGAATCGGTTTCATTTTGACAGTTCAACAATATTCATTGCTTATTTACGTGTTGAGCAGACGAATTTTTCGAACTTATGAAGCAATGGATTAGCAATTAACTTCAAAATGATTCGGATTCCGATTGATTGTGTGTTACGCAACTAGGGTGCAGCACCCTAATTGCGTAACACACAATCAATCTCAATCTGCATCATTTTAAAGGATATTACAAATCCATAGCTTCATATGTTCGAAAAATATGTCTGGTAACCTAAACAACGCAATGAATGTTGTTGAACTGTCAAAATGAAACCCACTGGTACTGAAGTGTATTACGCAATTATCCTCCTGTTCTAATTGCGCTGAAAATAACAAAACACTACCACAATTACTTACATATATTGAATTTAACAAGAGAGAAGCCTTTCAATGTAATAATAAAGACTGAAGAATAACATTAAAAATACATCCTTAAAGGTAAATTCACAACAAACTCCGTTTTTCCGTCCCCACTAAATGAGTTCGCTGTTTGCGGGCAAAACTTTTTTACACTTTGCTATACCCGTTTTAATAAATCTGATGATAAAGCAAGCAAGTGCAAGACATCTTATAAAGAACCCTGCACTTTATTTTTTTAATTTGATGAGGGGAAGCTGGGAAATTGAGAAAAATAAATTGAAACAAGCCATGGAGACGAAGAAGTGGTTCAGGAAGGACTTATTTAAATATTTAATTTGATTTTGCAATTAGTAAAGTAACGTTTTTGAAAAGGTTGTCTTAGAGGCCAATTCATTTATCCCGTAAGTAAATGCTGTTTGTAACTTTCTATCGAGTTATTTCACAGGGGCAATTCTCGTAATTTTAAAAACGTTCGCAGTCTCCTTACATTTTTGACAAGTTTTCGACATTGATTATCGCTGAGATGAGATGCGACTAGATTTTGAACGTTTTTAATTCCGGGAATTCGCCTTCTGTTATTAGATATTAAACCTTTTATAAAACGGAATAAACAAACACGTTTGCAGTGTATACCTAACTCTCTTTATGCTCTGCTAAAAAGTTAATGCAAAACTCAGCCAATGGATTACCGGGACCACCAAAGTTTCCCTAAAACGTCCAACTTTTATCCAATTTCCGTACAAAAACCGGCTAAAATCGCTTATAACTTGTTGTTTATTCATCGAAAATTGATTAAACAATACGAAAGTTCTCCATTTGTCGTCACAGCGTCACCCCCACTGTGATCGACGAGGGAGGTCGCAAACAAGAAAAAAACCGAAAATTTATTTGTACAAAATCCTTTTATTTCCAACAATTAATTGGAGATATCGGTCGCGACGAAATCATTTCGCTTTGACAGGTCCTAAGCCAATTATTTGGATGTTTTTTTTCGCAAACATATCGTTACTTGCTCCCGTTTCTTATCACGTCGCGGTAAGGTTTAGTTTGGGTGATAATTCTTTATGGCTAAATGCAGTTGTAATTTTGTTTTATAAAAAGCGAATCGGTAGGTTTTTGCGCTGAAATGAGTAGGACGAGACCACACAAGATGAGTTCGAAATGTCCGGTGAATCTGTCATGCGTCTTAACTTTCCAACTACAGCACGACACAATATAAAAGTGTCACCGATGGGCTCCACATTGACTAACATGAAAATGCTGTCAAGTGTTTTATTAACGCACTTTAATCATTTTTAATATAAGCAACGCTGACCCATAGTCCGAACAAAGCACGATGTTTCGCAATTCTATTGGATATTATAAACATTCGAAGCGGCCATTGGTCAGTCAGATTTGTTAATCAAATGAGATAAATGTACTTAGGAACAAAATATATATTTTATAACACTATCTACATCGTGAACTTAGACATGAGCTTAGACGAGAGGTTCAAAGCCAGGAAGCCTTTGGCCATTTAGTCGTTTGGCATAAAAACTAGAATAGACGACAAGAATAATTTATTTAATCATTATTTTAATTTGTATTCCGATCTAGAAATGTAGACAATTAGACTACATTCAACCATCTATCACCAAAGAAAAAAAAAATCACTGTACTATCTTTCACTCTTATGCAAAAAACACATTTCACACAAAATGTCGCAATTCCAACCGCCAAGATACAGGCCAATGGCTAGTTTGGGGGTCACCGTCCAATCTGTTCTTGTACAATCAGATTATTAATAAATAAATAAACGAGAAAAAAAAAATATTTGTAAGAGTATATGTATAAGTAACACAGTGTAGCAAGTAGATCTAATAACAAACCTTACATAACTTTTGCAACCTCTACTTTATGTCAACGTGCCTACATGGGAGAAATGTATGTATAATTAATATTTTTTGTATCGCCGGCGATCATGAAAGCTCGAAGAAAATACTAAATACGTCACAATTGACGGCGATATGCCTTTTCTCTTGTTTGTGGGAACAAAAAGTATTGTTGAGCACAAGATGTATGGATTGAATCAGTCGATCAACTGTTTTTATGCAAAATAAAGGTACATAAACACAGTACCTGGTCGTAAATATAGTACATTGAGTTTTAGAAAAACTTGTTTTGCAGAGCGTCTTTTGTTGGCCAGTATTTGCCTTTTGTAACATTAATTCGTTATTTGCCTTCTTATTTTATTTTCATAAGGGTACTCAAAATATTCATTGTATTCCACAATGAGAACTTACCCACGTGAAAGGTTTACAAAGACATGATCATTGTGGACCCTGTCGGGCACAGCAGAGTAGGAGAGAGGAAGGGCCGTTAATTAGACAAATTATTTAGTTAATTTATCCTACTAATATTATAAATGCGAAAGTTTGTATGGATGGGTGGATGTTGTTACTCTTTCACGCAAAAACTACTGAACAGATTTGGATGAAATTTAGCACACAGATGGTTTATAACCAGGATTAACATATAGGATACTTTTTATCCCGATATTCCCACGGGATCGAAACTTGTGTATCAAATTTCATCTAAATCCGTTCAGTAGGAACGGATTTGGATGAAATTTGTTACACAAATAGTTTATAACCAGGATTAATACATAAAATATTTTCTATCCCAACATTCCCACGGGACCGAAATTTATGCGGGTGAAACCGCGGGGTACAGCTAGTAATTTTATAAAAATGCTTGTAGCTGGATAGTTCCTTCTGATTATGCCAATCTTTCGCCAATGAAAGTTCTGTTTATGGCATTATTTTTTGAGGAATTCTCTCCTCTAGTCTTCTTCCTAGTGCTAGGTTATGAGGTAGATCTTCTTATTCCGTCAACTTCAAGTAATCCATGGTGAGCATTTTATTAGGATGTGCATTTCAAATCGTCTTACCCCGTAACTCGTTTGTGGAGGTTAGATAGGCAATCGCTCTATCTAAATACTGGTATTCCACTGCATCCTGTAAGGCTAGGCAGATGATGAGGTAGTTCATTTCAGAAAGAGTTAAAGAATAGTAAATATATTTTTTTCCTTCACAAGAAAACAAAACTCTCTAACAACTGGAACAGCACAACTCAAGATAAAGCCTCACAAAAACCTTCAGTGAATTCCGCGCTGAATCAGTAATGTAACAACAAAAACATTTTCCCGTATAATTGATATTGTCCCTTTCCATCTCTCAATAGTTCATAACATCACAATACAATTTAATTCAATTAAAACCATTTTCTGTCCACTTCTCCGTAACTCATAACTGTCGCTTATTTACAACATACGATATTTCCTCACGTAACATAAATTATTATTAAAAAAAACCCTATACGATCTCAGACAGCACAATGAAGCTTTCCCTCATAAGTTTTTTAGTTTCCAAATAACGTCTTAATGAGACAGGATGATGTGTGACCCGACGTTTGGTTATGATTGAATTCTGTATAAAACTGAGAAAAAATAATCATATTGTATACGGTGGTATAAATCAATATGATTCGGTGACGTCTGCTATGATTCATTGGTTTAATGCTTTAATAGGGGTTGGTAATACGCGACTTCGGCGATTCTCAATTGAATTATACTTTGTTGATAAATCCATCCATGCCAGATACAATAAGTAGGTATGTATAGTCTCTGTGCAGGACGAGCTGGAGAAGACAAACGACCAGTGGTTCACTTTAGCCCTGGACCGAAAGAGCTGGAGTCTGGGAGAGGCCTTTGCCCAGCTGTGGGATGATGCAGGCTAACAGTGACAGTATTATCTCTAGTATTCCCTTATCAATTTTGATAACGAGGACAATATATACCTACTACCTCTTTGAAATTATAATTTCCTAGCGCGTAATCTAATATGACTCACCAGACCTAATTTAGTTTTAAATACCCGGTCACAACTAGCCATATCATCACCAATAATCGGCCAGATACAAATATTGGTAGGACCTTCATGCAGTGAACAAGAGAAATTCTTTTCTGAACGATGACTAAGAAGTTACAGCTACAATGTCATGAAAAACCAGCGACTTCTATACTATTGAAGGCGGCCCGCCTATGAAACAATCGTTCGTTGAACATAAACAACAAATCGAAGCCCACATAAAAAATAAAACAAATAACACTATGTTTTGAATGCACAATCTATTCACAGGAAGAAATTACAAGTTCTCAGCTCATAACTCTAGAAAAGGACAGTCTAAATGCAAGTAACAAGTGCATACAGAATACAAACCCATGACAACACGCGAAAAAATACGACTACACATACTTTATTGAACAAATATCTCGTAACAACGTCCATTGAACATTTTCTAAAGAAAGTCTTAAATAGATCAGTGTATAACTGTCAATGGATAGGGTGGACTGCGAGGATAGCTGTGAGACATTTGATCCTAAGTTTATGACTGCGCTTTTGCTCTGCAGGACACAAAAGCTGGTATTCGAAAAACAAGAGCTAGATGTAGGGTGGCCATGTATTTCATTTTTCATTTTATTCTGGGACAGGCTTGCATCAATATGGATGTACTGGCTAATCGTCGAAATACGAAGCTATAGTACTTTGTTGTAAAGAAATATTAAAATATCTATGTGGGGCTTTAAGAGTAGAGGGGCCCAAAGAAACGATGGATGGACTTTGTGAAAGATGATTGACTAGAATGGCGGTGAATCCCGAAATGACGATTAATAGAGAACTTTTGAAGAAAAAAATAAATTGGGATAAAGGCAATAGGATGATGGTGATGAGTGGCCACTTAATAATAACCAAATATTGAGTTTAACGTGCTTAATAGGCTTAGTGTCTATGACTGTTATGTTCGTTTAAGCTTAAACAAAAAGTGAACGGGCACTTAGTTAGGACACTCCAGCAAGTAGGACATGGTCTGATCAGAAACACCGCACTCGCACTGGGTGTTGGATAGGTTCATAATCCTCAACTTCGACAACTTGTGTCAAATTGTGTGATACTTATATCGGGTCATGGAACAGGGCGTTCGTAACTTTCGATTCGACATGAAAACTTTTGCCTGCCGAAATCCTTGCTTTCCCTGCCTTTCTGCTTCATGGAAACCTTAAACCCATGCATGACATAAACACAGCATGGCACATATCCCATATACTTCAAAACGTCTTGTCACAGTCGAGGTCAGGAGGTGAAGTCGGTAGCAGAGATGATACGATCCGATACGCCATGGTAAAGGTCACGGCTCCCGTATTGAGGAGTATTGTCTGATATGTGGCCGTATGGCCTGGCGTGGCCACCATTTTTAATGGCCGACTCAAGAATGTTGTAATGCGTGTTTGATAGCTTGATAGAACGTTTGCAAGGGGTATTTGACATGCGACTGTCTATGGGAGGTTGCCAGCAATACGTTGATCTTGGCTTGGTTTATGGTGAGCTTATAATATTTAATGCATTTTATTCTATTTTTTTTTAGACGAAAACCAACGGCTAAAATTATGTCCTTTTCAAAGTCAAAGCATTTATTTCAAATAGGCACATACAAGACACTTTTGGACGTCAAAATTTACAATAAAATTGAATTGATTTTAGTCGCTCCTTCCAAAAGGTAGTTTCAAATGGAGAAGAATGAGCATGAACCACCACCGTTACTCTTTTTACAATATTTTGTATACATGAATTGTATAATTATATGTGAAGACGATGCACCTAGAATAAAATTACTACACCATAATAGGTAAAATAATTAAAAATGAAACAATGACAGATACATTTTTGCACGCAGAAACAAACATTGTATCTGCTTAGGTATCAAAATAATACTTAAGTACCTTAAACATACAAATAAATATTTCTTCCTTTCAAAGGTAACCGTTAAAAAAATACAGGCTTACCAATTTCACCAAGAAGATTGATCCCATTTGCTTACGCAAGTTTCTATATTACAAGGTTCTCTCTATTAAATATCCGAACGAAAACGTCAACGTCATGTCGCCAAGTGCCTATCCATCTATCCCTCTCCCTATCATTACGTCCATACGCGACAGAAAGAGAAAGCGCCAACCGACTACCGCTTCCGGACTACGTGGAACAAACCACCAGCGGAGGGACAGAGATTCAACTTCACTTGTAATCGAACACTTACCGCTCTCGCACCGCAAGCTAACCGCTAAGCTTCGCGACGCGCTCGCGCCGCGGAACATACCAAAACCGCATAAATTAAATTAAACCAATTCACGAGTGTCGGCCGACACAGAACCAGGAAGAAGCAGAGAAACAAAAGCTACCGGACGCCGGTCTGCATATCAGCACGGCACATGCAAAACCACCAAGTAAGTCCTTAATTGTTTCCTACCCCCTTGTGTGCAGGCGACATGACATTCGTTCCAAAATAATTACACAACGCTTATTGGTCCTTCGACAGCCGCAATAACCCAACTTATTCAACATAAGTTTTTGGTCCATTCGAGTCGGATTCAAAAAATCAGCATTCATAGGTCCCATACCTAAGAATTTAGGCAAATACCTAAGTTCGTAAAACCGCCATATTAAACGAACGCGTACTAACGTTCGTTCATTCCGCTAGGTACATATTTCACTGAGAACCATTGTGCCAACTTAATATTGCTCCTACTGCATTACAATAGCATAGGTCAATATTAAAAAACCGCTTATTATCGTGAGTTAGTTCGGCAAACTTGCCTACTAACTTATTTATAACCAATTACTTCTTACTCACTTACAATAAAAATATTTGTTGTAAGTCTACCCGCTATACTTAATAATTTTTATCCGTTGTATTTTCAACAATAACCCATTATGGAAGAACTAAAAATGAAGATAAAATTACTTCAAGCTAAAAATCAAGCAATCTTTGAGCGTTTATCGTCATTGTATGAAACTTCAAAGAAAATAAATACAATTAATATTGAGCTTCGTTCGGCGGAAACGTTCATGGCGGACACTCAAATACTCTCGATCACTCGTCAGGAATTTAGTGCTAACTTAGACAAAATAAATACATATTCTTTACAAATAAATCCTGATTATACAATCGATTATAACAGTCAAATATCATTTGACGGCGTTTACACCCGTGTCGAAAGAGTTCGTTCACTTGTCGCCGCGAGGTCTGCAAGGTCAACGGATGACTCAACTTGTGATATCGTGAAACAATCTAAATACTCGATCAAACTACCCCCAATTCAGATCCCATTTTTTGATGGTAGGATTGAAAACTGGCCTGTTTTCTACGAATCATTTAAGTCGAACATCCATAGTAATATAAATCTTACAGATTCTCAACGAGTGCAATACTTAATGGGTAATCTGAAAGGAAACGCATTACAAATTACTGCCGGAATTATTCCATCGGGCGAAAATTATAAATCCATTTGGAACAGTTTGGTTCAAAAGTATCAAGATAAACGAACACTAGGGTCACATTACATGTCTAACATATTAAACATTAAACCTGCAAGTAATAATTCCACCTCTTTAAATAGTTTTATTGAAAGTTTTCACGCGTCTGTTTCGGCACTAGAACAATTAAAAATTAACGACTTAAAGGATTTCATACTATTAAATTTAGCCTTGAAAAAATTGGACCCCGCTACCTTACATTTATTTGAGATGCATATGAGAGAGGAGGAGATTCCAACTTATACGGATTTCGTTGAATTCATAAAATCGCAAGTTAAAATATTGGATAGAACTGTTTCGTCTCGAACTGTATCAGTGAACAAAAATAATTATCGTAATCAGTCACGTGATAGTACGGTGCATACCTTTGTTGCTTGTGACAATAACCAAACTTGTTCACACTGTAATGGAAGTGATCATTGGAAGCTTTATATGTGTCCAACATTTCAAGCACTATCAGCCAATTCACGTTTGGACTTTATTAAAAACAAACGTGGATGTGTAAACTGTCTTAGCTCAACACACACGGCTTCACAGTGTAAGTCAATACATACTTGCAGGACATGTAACAAGAAACATCATTCGCTTTTACATCTGGAGCAAATTACTCAACGGTCGGGATCGAGCGACGCTGTGCCTAGTTCCGCGCAGTCACAACAGGTGGCGCTGTGTGCATGTTCACGCGTAGGTACAGATTTACCGCGCACAACCGTATTACTGTCGACCGCACAAGTATACGTTGACAACAGATATAATAGATATGTTTCTGTAAGATGTTTGATCGATAACGCTTCGCAAAACAACATAATTACGTCAGCTTGTTGTAAGAGACTTCAATTAAATATTATACCGCTTTCAAATTCATTTATAAAAGGAGTAGGAACCTCTTCGCGGCCTATTATAGGTTACGTTGAGATAACAGTTACTGCTAAAAATAAAAATAATTCCTTTAAAATAACCGCTCTTGTGGTTGACTGCATAACTGACAAATTACCATCTCACTTTGTTGATACCTCTGCAGTGCAACATTTGTTCAAATTACCGCTAGCCGACCCCCTGTGGCATATGCCTGGTGATGTTGAACTACTTCTAGGGGCAAAGCTGTTCCCATATTTATTACTCAACAATAAAATTATTTCACCTACCGCGCCATCCGCTATTGAAACCGTGTTCGGTTATATTCTTATGGGTGAAGTACCCGCTAGTTTATTTAATAATAAAAACGAAGTACCCACTAGTTCGTTTAATAATAAAAATAATATCGCTGATTTAAATACCGCTTCATATTTTTCTACCGCGTTGAATATAGATGATTCTCATTGTTTTCTGTCGTTAGACGAATCTTTACATAAATTCTGGAACATTGAAGAAATACCCTCAAAATCTTTTATGAGTCCCGCTGAACGGGAATGTGAACAGCTGTACGTTTCTACGGTGTCACGTGACTCCAGCGGTAGGTACTGTACTGCGTTACCATTTTGTAAGAATCCAGATTCACTCGGAAATTCTTATGCTGTCGCTTATCGACGTTTTATTCACTTGGAAAAAACTAAGCTTCGCGACCCTGCTTTGCGCGCTAGTTATAACGAAATAATCCAAGAATACCTTAATCAAAATTATTTAACTGAAACTACACCTAGTGCGGCTGATCAGACTGTAGGTTATTATATACCGCATCACCCTGTTATTAGGAATGATAAACAAACTACTAAAGTTCGCATCGTCCTTGACGCGAGCGCCAAGTCTCATAATGGCGTGTCATTGAACGATTTGTTACACACAGGGCCTAATCTACAGGCTGACATATTTTTATTACTTTTAAATTTCCGATTATTCCCTATTGCAGTCACAGCTGATATAAAACAGATGTATCTTCGAATTGCTGTTATCGATGAGCATCGAAAATATCAGAAAATATTGTTTCGGTTTAATACCGCTGAACCTGTTCGCGAATTTCAATTTAACCGAGTGGCGTTTGGCCTTAAGCCCAGCCCATATTTAGCAATGCGAACAGTCCGTCAACTATCAGAGGATGAAAAACATCGATTCCCGCGCGCATCCATTGTCGCTTCGCATGAGTTATACATGGATGACTTGGCTAACTCGACCTCCACTCTGGAGGAAGCCAAGATTCTCTCCGCTGAACTTATCGCCTTATTTAAGGCTGGGGGCTTTGACCTTACTAAGTGGGCAAGTAATTCCTTGGAACTACTAGATTCTATTCCACACTCCAACCGCTCTTCTATTAACTTTTCTGACGGGGATAACTTAAAGATTCTTGGACTCAAATGGATTCCTTCCGAGGATTGTTTCACCTTTACTACATCTAACTTGGATAAAAGTTGTACTAAACGTTCCATTCTTTCCACTGTTGCCCGTCTGTGGGATGTTCTGGGTCTAGTGGCTCCCGTGGTTTTATTCGCGAAATTACTCATAAAGGAATTATGGAAATTAAACACAGATTGGGATGAAACTCCACCCGATTCTATTGTACTTCTCTTTCAAAAGTTTAAAGAGCAACTGCCTTTACTTTCCTCTTTAAAACTGCCGCGTCATGTAGCCGTTACTAAGGGTTGCGTGACAAATATAGTAGGTTTTGCTGATGCCAGCTTGAATGCGTATGGCTGCGTCATATACTTACATGTTACTGACACAAATGGCAACGCACACGTAACTTTGGTGTGTGCTAAATCCAAGGTTGCACCTGTCAAGGTCGTATCTCTGGCTCGTCTAGAGCTTTGCGCCGCTGTACTCTTGTCAAGCTTAATTAAGTTAGTTTATGACACTTACCGCTCTCGTACCGCTATTAATAAAATATTCGCATTTTCCGATTCTACAATTACTCTTTCATGGATTCATTCCTCACCGCACAAATGGAATATTTTTGTTAGCAACCGCGTCGCTAAATGTCAAGAAAACCTTGATCCTAAGCATTTTTTCCATATTAACGGAAAAGAAAACCCTAGTGACTGTTTGTCTCGAGGTCTTCTACCTGAGCAGCTACTAAATCACAATTTGTGGTGGCATGGACCTGAGTGGCTTCTACGCCCAACTGCTGAATGGCCTATCAGTCCGTTTGTTTCCTCATGTAGCGAGCAGTTGCCTGAGTTTAATAATAAATCGCTAACCTTAGTATCTACTGTATCAGAACCTAACTTAATATATAGTGTTAGTCAAAAATTTACATCATTAAATAAGATACTGCGCATAATTGTTTACATCTTAAGATTTTTGCATTTTATTCCTTATGACAAGTTAAATAAGACAATTACTGTCCGGGAACTAGGTACCGCTGAAATTTATTTAATTCGTTGCATTCAACAATTTCACTTTTTAGATATTTACGTCGAAATTAAAGGTAAAAAACTTCGCTCGCAGTTTAAAAAACTAGATCTCTTTATAGACGAGCATGACATAATAAGAATCGGTGGCAGGTTGTCAAATGCGAACCTTCCTTATGAAGCTCAGCATCCCGCTCTTTTACCTAAACATGATAATTTTACACATGTCTTAATAGACTATTACCATCGCATTTATTGTCATGCTGGTGTAAGCCTTCTTAGCAGTCTGCTACGACAAAAATATTGGATCCTCTCTTCTAGAGGTGTCATCAGACAAAGAGTACACGCTTGTAACTTTTGCTTTAAAGTGTCACCTTCTCACCCCAGCCCAAAGATGGCTGATTTACCCGCTTGTCGCGTACAAGAGACTAAAGCTTTTGTGCACACGGGTGTGGATTACGCTGGTCCCATTAAAGTCACGTTATGTAGACGCAGAGGTCAAAGAAGTCAGAAGGCTTACATTTGCTTATTTATTTGTTTCGTTACCAAAGCAGTTCATATTGAGTTGGTTACTGACGTGTCATCGGACACTTTCATTTCCGCTTTTAAAAGATTCATTTCCCGAAGGGGACCTGTTTCCAATCTATACTCCGATAATGGAACAAATTTCGTTGGAGCCAAGGCTCAATTGCAAGAACTACTTGCTAACCGCTACCGCATAGAGTGGAAAATGATTCCACCCCGCGCCCCCCACTTTGGAGGGTTGTGGGAATCTAATATTAAATCTATTAAGACTCATTTATACCGTGTTATCGGTTCTCAGCTTCTTACCTATGAGGAACTCTCGACTGTTCTCACTGAAATTGAGGCAGTTCTGAATTCGAGACCGCTCTGTGTCCTGACTGAGGATCCTTACCCAGAACCGCTTACTCCCGCTCATTTTATAATGGCTTCTCCGTTGACTTCGTTGCCTGTCGTGAACGTTCCCGAAACAACGAAGTCTCTAACTTGCCGCAAAAAATTGCTTGACCAAATGGTTTGCAGCTTTTGGAGAAGATGGCGGATAGAATATTTACATAACTTACAAGTTAGGCAAAAATGGTTGGATGCCGTGGACAATGTTAGGATTGGTGCAGTGGTTCTCATGCATCAAGATGATGTCCCTCCTTTACGTTGGCCAATGGGCATAATCACCGAGGTTTTCCCCGGCAAAGATGGGACAACCCGCGTTGCTATGGTGAAGACATGCAGTGGCTCTTTCAAGCGACCCATTGTTAAGCTCTGCCCGTTGCCTTCCCAATGATTTCACCGCGTAATTAATATCACGTAATTTTAGTCGTAATTAATATATTTCAATTGTTTTCTTCTCTCTCTTTCTTTTAATCCGCTTTAACGCAATTTCTTTCCCTTTTTTGAGAATACTACATATCCTCAAACCCGGGCAGGATGCTTACGCAAGTTTCTATATTACAAGGTTCTCTCTATTAAATATCCGAACGAAAACGTCAACGTCATGTCGCCAAGTGCCTATCCATCTATCCCTCTCCCTATCATTACGTCCATACGCGACAGAAAGAGAAAGCGCCAACCGACTACCGCTTCCGGACTACGTGGAACAAACCACCAGCGGAGGGACAGAGATTCAACTTCACTTGTAATCGAACACTTACCGCTCTCGCACCGCAAGCTAACCGCTAAGCTTCGCGACGCGCTCGCGCCGCGGAACATACCAAAACCGCATAAATTAAATTAAACCAATTCACGAGTGTCGGCCGACACAGAACCAGGAAGAAGCAGAGAAACAAAAGCTACCGGACGCCGGTCTGCATATCAGCACGGCACATGCAAAACCACCAAGTAAGTCCTTAATTGTTTCCTACCCCCTTGTGTGCAGGCGACATGACATTCGTTCCAAAATAATTACA
The DNA here is from genome assembly GCA_951799955.1 of Apamea anceps. Taxonomy (NCBI): domain Eukaryota; kingdom Metazoa; phylum Arthropoda; class Insecta; order Lepidoptera; family Noctuidae; genus Apamea; species Apamea anceps. The sequence goes on from OX637510.1 coordinate 19,028,165, forward strand.
CAACGCTTATTGGTCCTTCGACAGCCGCAATAACCCAACTTATTCAACACCATTATTTTCCTATTTGTACGAAACCACATAAAAAAAAGCTTTGAATAAACCCAACCTCATTATACCATCTAGTTCAAATTCAATTATGTAACGAAACGAAACCAAGATGGCCGCCATGAACATGAAAAACGCGAAATTAAAGAAAAGAAAATGTCAGAAACTGAAACATTAAAATTCAAAGCAAGGAGGAAGGTTATCATAACAAAATCTCGTATAAAGAATTCTTTAGGAACATGGGTCATCAAAATGTTATGACAGAAGGCGATTTTTGCCGGCGCTATAAACATGGCTACGATAATAATAGTATTAGTTTCCTTTCATGTCTGTCTGTTGTCAACTATTTAAATTAAACTAATAATGAGAATTTCATCTATATTGGGATCTTATTAGAGATACCAGCGAGGTACGGAACAACTATCAGTATTCATGGCCTACATTTTGACAGTTCAACAACATTCATTGCGGTATTTACGTTGAGGAGCAGACACATTTTTCGAACATATGAAGCAATGGATTAGCAATATCATTCAAAATGATTTAGGTTGATAGGGTGTTACGGAGTTAGGGTGTTGAACGTAACAGAAAATTATGCAAAGGTTAAAAAAAATATTAACATTTCCTGCGTCGTGTCATCATTTCATGTGTGGGGCCAATTCGGATGGTAAGGTGGTGTCGGTGGTATACATACCAAGTTTTTGGTAACCCTAATAAATACGAAGCTGACAGAAGTGAGTTTTTGTCACCGTAGAGTTTTACCATAGCTTTGTTTTTTCTTTGTGAAACTGATGGGTTTTGGTAAACTCAAACGGTTTTACGATTCTATGATCAATGATATAATAACGCCCTCTCGTGTAAAACACAAGGAAAAGCGCACAATTCACACAAGAATTAAAAGCATAAGCACATGTTTAACAAATAAAATATCTTTATCTTTTAAAAAAAGCATAATCAGCTTATAATGTTCCCACTGCTGGGACACAAGCCTCCTCTCTGTGAGAGGAAAAAGAATTAAAAATAAAATGGAATTAAAAAAAACAACATTGATTTTCTATTATTTCGAGTGTTTTAAATTATTTATTATTTAAGGAAGTGAAACCTGGACTCGATCCTAGTCTAACATTATCTTTCTTCTAAATCCCAGAAATGTCGTAACAAAAATCGTATCGGGCAACATCAAAAATGTTAAAAGCCTTCCATTCACTTAAAAATAAATAATTTATCAAATCGAATCGATTCACGTATTAATTCGAATATTTAATATCGGTCATCAATCATAACCCTCATGCTCGGAAGACATTATCACAAAAGTGCATCGCCGAAGAATCGAACCCCAATACCTTTGTGTTTCTTGTCAACTCCGAACAACAATTAACTATTGTTTATTGTATTTCAATACGAATTGTATTGAATTGGAATCGCAAAAAGGGTATTTTATACGATACTTAAATAAATTTATTTCTGTGAGAGTAGATAAATTTTTCGTTTACCGAAGGGCTTGGGTACACGGCCTATTTTATCGTTCATAAAACGTATAAAGTAATCATCGTTATTTTACTTGAGAATCTTGTACACGTAATTATGAGAATGAGTGCTGTTAAGAATCAGTCTTAATACTTAACTGCGCCCACGCTTAAAATCACGTACAACTACATACTTATACGCAACCAAAAAAGAAAAATAATTTCTACGAGCCTTTCTTTTTCGCTTCGCATTTTTTTTTTTCTATACAAGATTCACTTCATATGAACTATAGATGTTACTAATTGCATTTTATATTACATTACAAATAAGTTCTCAAGGCGAATTCTCGTTCAAGTTCAAATTCAAGCCGCAATCTCATCTCAGCGACAATGAATGTCATAAATGTAGGGAAATTACAGGTATTTTTGACAGATTAAGACTGAGATCAGACTGCGGACGTTCTTAAAATTACGAAGCCATTAAAATCATATTATTTCAATTGACAATAGGAAATTCTGTATACAATATTACTAATCCTAATAGGCGATGCTTAAGTGACATGATTTCTACCGAACAAACACAAATTAAACCAGTACTAGATTGTTCAGTACAAAACAAATTTTAAATGAGCAAATGTGCTTATAAAATGTATAGTATATGCAACATCGACCAATAAAATACCGAGTCCATTCAATTCGTACTCAAATAAGCTTAAATAAACCTAAATACATTCACTCTGTCACATTAAGGGGTATAATAAACACAAAAATATACAATCAGATGCCACCGCCGCAAAACCTTGAGTTTGTTATAACAAATAAATTCTTCTATGCGTCCTCTGTATAGATCATTATACAATTCTGGTATGTCCGCTGAATCATATTTAGTTTTTTGTGGACGCCAAATGATACTTGTTATATCTTTTGGCGCTTTGTTCGATTTGTAGTATATGTAAGTTTGTGAGATGGATTCTGGGCACATTGCTGCATGTTTTAGATTTATTAGTAGATATGTTGATAGGAAATAAATATCCGTGCAGTTTTAGTAGTATTTCTATTTTGGCATTCTAGTGCACAATAATAAGTCATCAGATGGAATAATATTACGTCATTTTTTTAGGTGCATAAGAAAGTACATAGACCAACTGAAGGATAAGGAAAAAATATACAGAAGTATAAGCAGCTAAAAGATTTCTTTAGTATTACAATAGAAATTGCTCCCAGCACTTAAGTTTTGGATGGATGCTATGATTTCGAATTGAATCCCATCTATAGGTACAGACGCCAGCAGGTCAAGCTACCCGAAACTGTCAAATTTTCCCAATCAACCTTGAACCTTAATACTTTAGCGATAAAGTTGAAAATCTATTAAATAAATTTGACAGATTGTAGTAGCTTGATGTGCTGGCGTCTGTACGACACATTATTTTTTTTAATAGTATGATCCCGGTTTCTATTTTTTTTATACTTGCAGGAATACAAAAGATAAATCATTTATTTGATTTTGATTTAAGTAGATATACAGATAAGATGGTTTTTTCATTAAAAATCCCGATTCATTTTACCTTACGACATGCAGCACAAGTTACAACCAGGGCCCGTATTCCCGTAGGTAATTTAAAACGTTCAAAATCTAGTGGCAGTCTCATCTCGGCGACAAACAAATGTCAAAAACTTGTCAAAATGTAGGGAAATTAGAAGTATTTTTTGACAGATTGAGACTGAGATCAGACTGAACGTTCTTAAAATTACGAGAATTGCCCCTTGGATATTTTGATGCACGACTCAATAACCTTCTGAATAAAACCCATATACTGCACAAACATTCTCAAGTCCATCGTATCTAAGGTGCATTTATGATATGAGTTTTTGCGCTATACACGGACTCAGGCGCCGGCTGTTATGGCACCGTGTTATTCGCCCGCTAGTTCAATAACAATTTATTAATAATCCCCTTTTTGCCCCAACCCTGAGACATAAATATGTCATTATTCGCACTGCTCAATTAGGGAACCTTTAAATTTTTTTTTCAGTCCAAGTATTTTTTTTCCAAAAGATGAATTTGAAATGTTATAAATATTACATTGATTTGAGCTTGAATTTGTGGTCAGTTTTGATATTATTTTTGTGGGTTACGTTCGTTGATATCTTTTGTTCGGGCGAGCTCGCCTCAATGAATGGTGCAGTGAAGTAAAATAATTTTAGTTGTAAAGTAATTATTTTTGCTTAACGCTACTTTTGTTTCATCTGTAATCTGGCAAAAGAGGATTAGGATTTATTATTTACATTTTTTTTATGACTGAGATATTGGGAATATTTTACTAATTGTTCCTTAATTTTGTTACAGGTACGACGTTGCGAGCATGCATCTACTGCCGATCGATTCTGTAAAAATCTCACCGTGAAAAGTTAGGCGAAGTGAGCTTAGAGTGAGCTGTCAATAGTGTCAATCCCTAGCATTAGTTGGAATGACAGCTCACTCCACGCTCACTTCACCTAAGTTTTCACGGTGAGATGGTTACAGAATCGCACTGCAGGTTCGTTGACTGGAAGTATATTGAAATAGTTTTTACTGACGCTAGTTTCTCATATTGCGTGTAAACTCTTTACCAAAATCAGTCTTTTTGCATAACCGATCGTTCTGTATCAGTCAGTGAACTTAAAATCACCGCAGTTTATAAACCTTCAACAATATGTATCCAATTTACAACAAAAAGTTCCCTTAATCTGCTATCCAATATTTCAGTTTCACATCTACCAACATTCATCGCGCGTCCGCGTTTCACACCGACCCGCCGCCCATTACACCGCACAGAACATTACGAAAATTATCATTTGTGATAACGCGAGACATCCTCTCTTTAATAGCCACAAGCCAAACAGTTAATTTTTAAAAGCCGACGATACTTATAACTCATTCGTAAGGCGTTATTTTTCGTGCGTTTATCTGTGAATCTGCGGTGTAACAAGTGTGATTAATTCACCGTGTGATCTTTAGTACCGACCCATCTGCCTTCGGGCGGCGGCCATTTAAAATTTACCGTTTTCCTTTGCGAATGTTTATTTGCCGCGTTTTTGAGAGAGGTTTAAGTACGATGTAACAGTTTCCATTTTAATGGTTACAATTATTATTGATGTACCTGCTGAAGATGTACATGTACTGCTTTTAGTGAGGATGTTGCATTTTTTAGTTTTGTTGCCAGTCATTTGTTTCGATGTAATTACTAATTAGTTCGTTTAATGTTGGCTAATTGAAATATCGGATAGTTGAGTAATTTCATTCGCTTACAATTTTATCGTTGAGTATCAGTCTACAAATGTCATTGAATGAAAAAAATAGGTCATTCTGAGTTAAATTGATATCATACTCTTTAGCAAGCAAAAACTGTCCCACTTACTAATAAACTTTAAGTTGATATAATTTAATTTTTAATTAAATTGTCCAAAAAAGGAACCGCAGACCAAAAGCGGTGATCCAATTCCGATGTTTTATTTTAAACTCGTAATTTACTCAAAAGGTATAAAATTCAAACAAGTGACAAACCCGCTGAGTTTGCACCAAAATTGTATGATTATAAAAGAAAAAAATAAGTAGAACAGACATCTCTCTGTCATGAAAGTCAGATTACCTAAAGAAATGTTCCACTCCACCAGTCCTTAGAATATATTCATTTTATGCATAGATTTATTTTTAAAGGTAAAAACGAAACACTACTCCTTCGGGAATACATTGATTTTGATTTGATTTTAATCAGTCTTAAATAATACGGAACATTATTTGGAACGAATACTGGCTGAAAAAGTATAAGCCATCCACCAGCTTCCGATAATGAGTACTTTTTGGTCAGATAACTCTTCAGTAATTTCATGTTTCGAAAACAAGTTCTAGAAATTATAAAAAGAGGTCACATGATTATATCCAGCCTTCTTGTTGACAATACTAACTCCTTGGAGACTTGTTGATTGAAAGGAGAGATAAACGTCTATGTAGAAAAAAATAAAAAATATAAATAATAAAAAAATATATATGAAAAGCAAATATATAAATTGGGAAATTTTGCGAATTTTAAGTCTTGGTTTCCGTAGAAAGCGGAGAACGTCTTAATGTCAAATACTGGCTTATTAGTCGATTCGCCTTAATTTACTCGCCCGAAACGGGCAAGTTGTCACTTTTAAATAATATTGTATATTTTTAAATACTTTTCTATACTTTATTGTATAAAATTAAAAATGTGCCCATTCTTGCGAGTCGCATATAGAAACGATGACCCGCACTTTTGAAACGAAAATGGTTGTTTTTCATGGTTGGTTTTTTTTATTACGGAACCGCTTTCCTAGGAAACTAATGCTTAAGCAATCCGGCTATAAATTATGAAACAACAACAATTCCTTTGTTTATTCATAAGTCATAGATCCATTTTCCGAAACTATCGTCAGAATGAAAAGTATTATAAATAATAGAATAGGGTATCAATAATCGATTTGACAATTTTAATGTAAAATGATGATTGCAGTGTCACAGTAGATGCAGTCGTGAAAATAATATGTGCAGAAAAAATACTCAAAGAAATGTGATAATTACTTTATTATACGAGTAAGCAACGTAAACCCTTAGCAACTAACAAATCACCAGAACCTAAGGATTAATTTGTCACTTTATTTTCTTATCCCAATCTCCACAAATAAAAGCACACAAACTCGAGCCAACACTACAGGCTATGCAAATCGCTCGATATCGCAACCGTCAACAATAATTAAGCCTGCAAACCGCCTCGATACATATAATCGATTAAACACACACGATTATAATCGTCGAATCGATCATCGTACGATTTGAGGTCGGCGCGAGTGGGCTGTCAGAGAATTGCACCTTCATTACTATACAGGAGCGGGTAGCAAATCAAGTAGACAGACAGACGGACAGACGAGCTCTGGATACAATAAGATATTTACAAGCGGTTGCGAACGAGTCGATATACGAGTATGCATTGTTGCAATGTTGATCGAAATGTGTGCGGGATTGTAGGGTAATTTTTGTTTTGACAATACAAATGCGTTTTATATCGTTTATATCGGTTTGTTGGCGGTTTATGCGTATTCTGTTGTGGTGTTTCGTAATTTTTAATTTGATTTCTTTGTATTATGATGTCAATAAGAGCTAAGGAGCTTAAATACATACACTTCTTCGACTTTGGGTATTCGAATACTTCCAAACAATTATTATCAAAGAAAGAAAGAAAATACATTTATTTATCACAGACTAAAAGACACACAATACACCAGATATATACATCAAATAGCAACAAACAAAAATCAAATAGAAAGTGTAAAGTCCAATGTAAGAAAATAGCAAAGTGTATAAATATAGGAAAGTGTGCCTCACGGCTGCACCAAAAAGGCCCAGTTCAGAAAAAATGCCAGACAACTAGTGCCTGAAGGTCATCGGTCACGTATCAAGGACGGTCTTGGCTATTTGAGTCAATGGATTAAAAAAAAAAAAAAAAAAGTCCCTTTTTCTCTCTTTCCAAATGATCTGTTCTCAGTAAGGCAGCGACAAACTTTGAGTTAATCTAGTTCATATTGACCACCTGAACGTCCAAATATCATGACATCAATGTCAAAGATCAGGCTTCAATCAAGTCCGACGTGTGACAGTGTCATGCGATACACAAAGTGTCCACTGAACTCCACAGCCGATATCATTAGGAATCATTAAAATCAATTCACGTGTAACATGGACCACTTTTTTTGAGTCACGATTGCTCTTAATGATGCACTATTTTCAAATAAATCGTGTTAGCTACGCTTAGAATCTGTCGCGAGGCCTCCCGTGCTGGCCAGGCCTTTTATATACAGTGATAAACTTAGATTTTATTTCTGTTAAAGGCCTTTTTTATATGGATATCTTAGCCTGTTTCTTTACAACAGTATTAGGTTGTAAGTTAACGTGTTTAAAGACGTTGTGTAACGGTTTTTCTGCCATGTTCGTAGCAGTCTTGAAATTTTCAAGCGTCTTCATAATACCATTTCAATTGAAATTCTCGTGTTTCAAAACGAACTAGTTTATAACAATTATCTTTCATCTGTTTATTAGTAATGTAGTTTAATAATGCGCATTAGTAAGCCATCTCATAATGCAGCAAATATGAAGACATTAATTAGACTATCACTATTATTGCAACTGTCATTTAATATACCGCCTGCTTAAAGGTGAACAATATTACAATTGAATTTATATCATTAAGTTCTTCTCTCATTTCAAAAACCAACTCTACTCCTCCGATTTTAGGTCCTAAATGGTTTGTTAAAAAGGTGACATTTAGGTTGTTATAGTATTGTTCGCAAAGAACCGTAGCATAGCAGGGTGATCCGAAGTGCGGTGCCCATGTACGGGAGTCGCGCGCTGAGCGCGTGGCAACGAAACTTCTTCAAACTTTTTAAAAGGTTAATTGCACGCGAAAAACTGACTGCACCACTGTTGGAATCTGACTGTGTAAGGCCACCACCAAGGTTTTCTGTATACCCATGAATATTGATAGGAGCCAAAATTGTTTAGATTTTTATGTTTTTCCTTCGAAATCTGGTTAGTCCGTGGGTGTTCACATTTTTTGGTGCGATGTGTTTATTGGTGTAAAAAGTGGAGTGGAGTCGTTGGCAGTTTTATTTTCTACCGGAGCGCTATTGTTCTGTGCGGTAATTGAATTATATCTGTTTCTGGAAAAGATTTAAGTCGAGAGTCTGCGGTTTTTATTGGCTTTTAAAGCTAAGTACTTCTTCGTAATCGTAATGATACATTGAAACTGTCCCATCTCTGCTTTATTCGCAAGCTATGAATAATTTCGGATATAAGTTGAAGTTCATGAGTTCAAACGTAAATGTGTTTAACTTAAACTGGCTCCTATCACTTGCAAGTGCTTAGTTGAGAGAGTTAACATGAATACGGAAGCAGTGACCCGTACTGTATATTTATGATGTATGGTTGTAGATAATTTCATCGTCACTTATATCGGTATACACATCTTGCTAGGAACTCTGGTAATAAAACTTATTCTTTTATCTAAGATATTCTGAATCTAAAGGATATAAAGCTTTGGTTTTCCAAGAAAACAGGGAACGGTCACACAATAACGGGTATCCAAATACTGGGCGTTTTTTGACACCTTAATGTGAAATACTGGTGAAAATGACAGATTTTTATGACGGTCGTTATAATTTGATGGAACCGCTTACCTAAAGGAAATCACAGCTAGAGCTTTTTAAGGAAAGATCTTGTCATAATCTTTTCTTATGTAAAATTACAGTTTTATTAGCTGTAGGTTTTCAATTTTATTCATTACTAGCAGTGTCTCGCGGTTTCACCCGCATGTTTCGATCCCGTGGGAATATCGGGATAAAAAGTATGGTATGTGTTAATCCTGGTTATTAACATTATCCGTTCGGTAGTTTTTGCGGGAAAGAGTAACAAACATCCATCCATCCATCCTCAGAAACTTTCGCGTTTATAAAAATTGTAGGAAGATTTTCTATCACGCTGAGTGATTAATAAAAACTATGTAAAGAAATAAGAACGCTGAATTTTCTCAACAGTGCAATTCTTTCTTATTACACCGACTAAGAATTAACACCCATCTCATAAATCAGTACAAAAATAACGACTTAGAACAATTTACTGAAACAGTTCCTGATTTTTTATCAACATCAGATATGATTTCCATAAGCCAGGAGTGCACAATTAAGCTCAACTAACAAGTGGACAATCAATGAGTTTTTTATTCAACGATGACCATATTAGACCGTCTGACCAGGAAGGTCTGATGTAAACATAGCGCTTTAAATATGTAGCGTCAATCGAGGGTATAAAAAATATCGAGTTAGGTATGATTCATACTTGTTTGTGTGACCACAATGTAACTGCATTTGTAGTCTTCAGGAAGATTTGATATTTCGAGATTTGATCACCAAAAACAGAGTACAACATTAATTTAGATCAATTATTCATTCATTTTATGTTTTGTTAGTTTAGCTTAATTCCTTATGGTACTCACATACAAAATTAAATATTCAAACAAAGTAATATACTGTTATGTGAAAATAAGATTAAAAACAATTTTTCAGCGCCAAAACAAAAAAAAAAAAAACAATACAGCATGTCAATAAAATGCTTTGTCAGTGTTTCGAGGTTTTTTTTAGTTTATTTATTCACTGAAAAATTGTTTTTCGTTATAAAATAATCATCTGAATCCAGTCCATAAATTCAGTAGTAATAAATGTTGATGAGGACATATTTTATTTCTAGGCCTATAAATTAGTAGGTATTCCTTTTGTTTTCATAACCATTAAACAAACACTCAAATCTATTTTGGAGTAAAAAAAGTGTTCAAACAATTATTCTTACGCCTAAGATAATATACCGAATTTCTTTTACTAAAAGCAAGCTGCTGCTATACTGTTTCACATCCCCAACCACAAATAAACTATTTCACCACAAATTCCGTGAACTATCTACTCATAATGTGGTCTACAAACCGTACAGTGTAGCCCAACCTTGGAATTGCATAATTAAATCAGTGTTAGGCCGGTGCACACTGGCGAGCCTTGTTAGTTAGCGCCTCGTCTTTTAGAGCATAATATATGTCCGCTCTTGTCGACACTTGGCAGGTGTTAGATTAATTGCAATTTGAATTGTTAAGGCTTTATTGTTGTTATTTGCCTTTTGAGTAGCATTCTTTGCATTGAATTGCTATGAGGACTTTCATTAGGTAATGGGTAGATTGATTTACGTGCTTGTAAATATTTACGAAGTTGCCAGGTTTGTGAAGTCCAATCTTGAACTGTTTGAACGGAAAGATAACACAAATAAAAGGAAACCTACACACTTAGATTTTGAAATGTCCGTTCCAAAGCTAGAACTTTTTCGGCGGAGCTGCGTTTATATGGCACCCCTAATTTACAATGCTTTGCCGAGGTCAATTACTCAACTACCCTTCAATAAATTATATTGCGCTGCGGAAGTGGTTGTTACAAAAGGGTTTTTATTCGATAGATGAGTTCTTTCAAAAGTGTCCCTGTAACTTTTATACTTTCAAGCACAGACATATTTAACTGTTAAGTATACATAAATTGACAAAATATAGTTACTTAGTAATTAATATATTAGCTGTATAAACCTGTACTATTGCATGCTGTATATTGGCCAAATGTGTGTTACCAAATATTTTATATAAAAACTTAATGTACCTACCATATTTGATGCAATAAATAGATTGAAGGGAGTGTAAGATAACTTCTTAGCAGGATTTTTTTTAACCGATTTCTAAAAAGGAGGAGGTTCTCAATTCGGATGTTTGTATTTTTTTTTTTGTTCGCGCATAACTCCGTCGCTTGCCAACCGATTTGAAAAAATCTTTTTGAAAGGGCAAACATCGAAAATGCGAACCCAACGACACCGACTTCCGAAATTAAAGTTATTTTTCACTTTGTAGTGTCGTTTTTGGAAGTCGGTTGTTTTTTTTTTTTTGCAAAAAAGTTTTTAGTTATATTTATATGATGGCGGGGCGAGCTTAACGCCTTGGATTGGTCCACACTAGCTCAACGCAGAGAAAAGTGGAAAGAATAAAAAGAGGCCTTCGCTCTGCAATAGGACAACATAGGCGAAAATAAATAATCCTATTTCTACTAATATTATAAACGTGAAAGTTTGTATGGATGGATGGAAGTTTGTTACTCTTTCACGCAAAAACTACTGAACAGATTTAGATGAAATTTAGCACACAGATGGTTTATAACCAGGATCAACATTTAGGATACTTTTTATCCCGTATTCCCACGGGATCGAAACTTATGCGGGTGAAACCGCGGGGCGCAACTAGTAATATATTTTTTTAGAAACTTTAAATCAATTCTCGTAATTTTAAAAACGTCCACAGTCTGATCGCAGTCTCAATCTGTCAAAAATATCTCTAGTTTCCCTACATTTTGACATTTTTGTTTGTCGCCGAGATGAGACTGCAACTAGATTTTGAACTTTTTAAATCACGAGAATTGGCTTTCAGTTCTAAAGTAGGTACGGGCAGTAGTGAGAAGTAGGTATTTCGCTTCGGTTAACTCAGTTACTTTTAAAAAACGTCTAAATTGTCACAAAAGTATTCGATATTTATGGTTTTTCACTGTTTCAGTTACTCACCTACTTAATATTTAAAACTTTGTGTTATTTAAAATAAGTATTTGTTTTTTAGTATTTGGTTTAAACTGAAGTATTAATTAAATTTCGTTGGTGGCTGTACCACAGCACTAAGCAGGACTTAGGTAGAAAATTAGATTTTCCTGCGGTACTTAGGTTTAAAGAGAATTTATTCCTCACAAACAGTTTACTTAAAATGAGATACAAAGTGCTTAAATCTAAATAATAATATCCTTTCTGCCTCTGAGGTGTTGGAGACGTTACAGGGTTCATACATGTTTTTCAAGTTTTATTTTAAATTTGTTTATATATAATTTTTTTTTTTGGAAATCGTTGCCCCGCACTATGAATTACCTTGTACCGTGGGTGCGTTAACAAACATTTAAGCTCATATACACAAACAGCCAGACCCGGAACACCAACCTGTAGGCAATACAAATATTTGTTCCGTGCGGAAATCGAACCCACGACACGCAACGTAGCTGCAGTCGATCGCTCAGCCACTGCGCCAACCGTGTCGTCTGTACTACGACACGGTTGGCGCAGTGTCTGATACTACTTAACAGACATAACCAGCCCAATTAATACATTAATCAGTAAAATATTTAATTACTGCCCTTTGTAGTTATAATCTCTGAAGCGGAATTTCATGAAAAATATTTAATTGAATGAGTTCTGGCGATGTTAATGATTTACAGGTAATTCCTGCAGCGAAATTTGTCTAATATCAATTTACATAAATTTTAATTGAATTCTCTTTGGCATTTCAAAATAAAAAGAAAGAAAAATATTTTATTCTGCACAAACAAAACGCACAATTACAAATAACAATAAATAATAATAATAATAATAAAAAGACTCGTACTCAAGCATAAAAAATTGTCTATTGCTTGATGTCAAGGCTAGGGACCAATGACAACTCTCATTAATATATTGACATTGACAATACGATATTGGCAGATGGCCACAAAACAATAACAATAAAAAAATAAAAATGCCAATTGCAGAGTGGCGAGATAATTAGTATAACTACTTCTGTAACAAAACAAACAACAATTAAGCCGTGCGTCGCATCTGTGCAAGAACAGGTCGTTGCTCAGCAAAAATGCTGTGACTTCGAACGAACCTATCATCAACAGCGCTGATTTTCAGCAACTACCTATCGAATTACGTTATGATGTCCCACCATATGACAGAATAAAGCGGGTAAGTCTAACTTTCCGCTGAATTAAGCGATATTCTAGCTGGACATGGTGTGTACTATAAATAAAATAAAGAAAAATATATATCTGTATTCATGCGTAAAAACAAATACAAACATAAATTAAAACCATAATACAAAACTTATTAAAACAAAAATGTTAAGTAAGCAACAACTATACGTTGTGTTCAGTGTGGTGTGTTTTCCTATTCAAATAAATTCTATTCACGTTATATGCATCGAATTGTGATATTCAATTTTCTGAAGCTCAATTCAACAAAGCTCTGTTGATATCACTTTAGTTCCAATTAATCGACAGTTAAATCGTCTTTTGCCCATTTATTATTAAGATTGCATCAAATAAAATTAATGAATTAAAGGATTTGGGTGAAAGCTATCGGTCGGTATTTATCAACCAAAATAAACTCTTATTTCTCTATATTATAAAGAGATATATAGAGAAGTCGCCGACGTCACCCACAAAGAGGGAATGGGCTGGGAACGTTTGCCGCATGCCGAATGAGTCATGGGCCAAATCTACTACCATGTGGGTCCCAGAAAACCTCCGGCAACATCGAGACAGGCCCAGGAGAAGATGGAGGAACGAGCTTGACGCCTACAGACAGGATTGGTCCACACTAGCTGAAGACAGAAATGAATGGAAATGCGAAAAGGAGGCTGCCCCTGCGGTGGAACGGCAGGCTAAAAAAAATACAAACATCCGAATTGAGAACCTCCTCCTTTTTTAGAAGTCGGTTAAAAATAAATAATAATAATAAAGTTTGGATGTAGGAGGTAATCTCTGGAAGTACTGATCAGCACCCTAATTGCGTAACACACAATCAATCGGAATCTGAATCATTTTGAAGCGAATTGCTAATCCATTGCTTCATAAGTCCGGAAAATTTGTCTGCTCAACACGTAAATAACGCAAATAATGTTGTTGAACTGTCAAAAGGAAACCGATTCCGATTGATCGTGTGTTACGAAATTGGGGTGATTTCGAAAATTCTTTGACTGGCAGAAAGGTACACTAATGCCGAATATTAAAGGGTATGTTTTATAGTATAGTTGATAATAACGCGAGCGAAGTTGTGTGCAGAAAGAAGCTATTATTTTCTGTTTTTGACTAACCTCAGTAACCACTATTATTTGACGATAATTTGACACTACTACTTTTAGTAGATAGACTGTTATTAGATGCTATTTTTACCCAATACAGGATGGCAGGGAAATCGACGCGCAAACTGTAACCGAACTGACCAAAAATTTCTACGCTATTTGTTATTTTGTTTAGAATCATGTCAAATTCATGGTTACTGTTTTCGCGTCTATGTCCCTGCCACCCTGTACATCTCCTTAATAGCCTAACGACACTTTACGGTGCTTGTCCGTAATATAGACAGTAATGGCGACAAATAGTGTTTTTAAAACCTCCGTTTTTCAGTCCAACAAAATCATTTCGAGGCATCTCCCGCCAGTATGTACAGACGCCAGCACATCAAGCTACTACAATCTGTCAAATTTCTTTAATAGATTTTCAACTTTATCGCCAAAGCATTAAGGTTCAAGGTTGATTGGGAAAATTTGACAGTTTCGGGTAGCTTGACCTGCTGGCGTCTGTACCAGCCACATTATAAGGCTGCCTTTCCACCAGAGATGTGCTAAGCTGCGTAGCGATGGATGTGTTGAAGCAACCGATAGGATCGTTTGATTCTTATAGCGTAGTCTTAGCGCTGGTGGAAAAGGATGCAATGAAGCGTAAGTTTTTTGTATACGCGTAAAGCGTATCATTATAGCACATCTTACCCACTTCGGGACACCATTTAGTTCTGGTGAAAAAAGACACAAAGCCCGAGATCTATAAACGTTACTAAGCACGTACCTACTTAGGTTAAGCGGTATTCCTGTCACTATCACACAACTGTCAAATTGCAAGTTCAAGATAGACACAGGAATCTGGCTAACTTAAAGCACGGGCTAAGTTCAGTATTTTAATCTCACGTAGCGATGCACACACACACACACACGCATGCACACACACACAACCTTCCGACTTCGCCATTTTCTCGGACGGACACTTGGTAAAGCGTGTGTCGCTTCGTGAGATAGAAATACTATAACGATTATGTAGATTTCTGCCATAATTTCGTAGCTTAGCTTCACCGCTTAGCTACCACACACATCTCTGCTGGAAAGGCAGTCTTATATCGGTAATTCTAAGCGATAAATTTATTTTTTCTTCCACCGCAGGGTGCCTGCACACTAAGCTTATAATCGTCATCATTGAATTGTAGATAGAAGCTAACCATTAGTAGCTGTTTGTTTTTATAATTTTCACCCGGTGTGAGGCAGACAAAGGAACGCTTCGGATCGTTGGAATGTTTTAGCTGAGAATTTTCTTGATATTATGTTGGAAGGGATTAATTAGGGCTTAGTAATGTAGTTCCTCAACTATATTTAAAATAGGTTTTAATGATTTATAGGAAAGGAAATTGGAAAATAATAGTGCCTTGTCCCAGTCACAATTTCTTCAAGAAATAGAGTAGGTAATAATTTACTAAAATTGCTAATTATTATTGCTGCTATCTGGGATCTACTGAGTGGAAGTTTTTTCGTATTGGTGCCCCGACTTACGACAAAAAATGTGACCAACCCAGTTCCACTTTAGTCCAGCAGCTTTCAAACTCACAGACCGCATTAGGAACTTTATACCTCATTCCAAAATACAAATAAATACTAATGACTAAATACTGATGACCATACTGTAAATCTAGGTAGCTAATGCTAGACACAGAGCCTATGATTTCCAAGTCTGCTGTTCCAGTTACAATCCATTGAAAAAAAAAAATCCTTGTCGAAAACTTTGAAGAATACCCTGAATTTAGAACTTCAGCAATTATACATTCGATTTCAACTGTTCATTAGTTTTATCTCCTGCCATCTTTATCACAGAATCTGCATCTTCCCAAAGAGAATATAATCACGGATTGGTAAAATTCCAAATGAATACATTCCAGCACGTGCCGAAACTGCTCTTGCGATACGTTTCGTGGGCTGCGCTGGCGCATAAACCTGACGAGCGCACGTCAGCGTTCAGTATCTGAACTGTATATCTATGTTCGAGGTGCACGGGCTTATTCTGGAGGCAAGAGGGATGGAGGTGGTTAAATGTTTCGAAAGTGATAAAAGTAAAACTATCTTCGTCTGTATTAAATTTAGTTGGCCCAAAACTTTTCCATTTCCACGGTGACATCGGTGGCAGCGCAGCGGTCACCATATTGGTTACTCACCTTTTATCATCATCGTTTTAGCTACAAGCAACCAGGCTGGACGAAAGTCTCATACAAGAATAGCCTTGCGTCTCTTATGTATTCGTTATTTCCTGAAGATCTTATTTTTAGAAATTCAGAAAAGTGTAATTAGCCTTACCGAAGTCGAATATTGATTAATGGAAAAAAATCTTTTGTTTATAGGCATTTGACTACCTTCCTATATCCTGTTCTGAACAGAAACAATTCTTAAAGCTCCAGTACTTCTGGATCACTTCTCAATGACTTCACTCATTCCGTCCGTCGATCTCCAGAATAAGTCCATCGTGATTGGTGAACAAATATTTCAGATGGACATATTTGTGCCGCCACCGAAACAATTTGTTCTCGTTTTTAGTTCAAACCGAATTGTTTGCAGAACTTATAAATTGTAAATTTTTTACTACTCTGATAACGTATTAAATAGTTCGTCTTAAAATACTTAACTATTGTTGGGTGGGTAGTTCGATCTTACTCGTATCTTGGAAAAAATCATTGTCCTGATGAATATTAAGTCCATACATTTTTGAAGTGACTTCTTAGGCTGGGATTCGTAGGCTGGGATTCGATAATTGGACGAGAATTAAGTGAAATTTCAAGGACGCGTCACATTTAGGCACATTTCGTTACAAGAGAGAGAGAAGAAATGGAGGTATAAGTCTCTCTGTGTCTCACACTAAATCTTTCTTATTTCAAAAAAAAAGTTTAATTTCTATCACGTGTACGCTGCTACACGCTCCATTTTTTTTTTTTTGTTTTATGTCCAATGTTAATCTGTAAGGAAAATGGGCTTTTCTGAATTAGATATTAAAAAGGATTCGTGACCTTTTGCCCGCTTCAGTACCAACACACAGCTTGGTTGCCCGATACTTTCTGGATAATAGTCTTCGGAGGAAATCTAGTTTGTATTTCATCCGATACATTTTATTCCAGTTCTAGCAATGAAGTTCAACGCTTCTTATATCCTCGGAGCAATACTGAGATTTGAAATTGCAAATTCTATTCTTGGCTAGATTGCATTATATTATTACGTCTCGTGAACTTTCTTCCTTCGTTCGTTCGTTCTTTCTTTCTTCTTTCATTTTTTCTTTCTTTCTTTCGATCGTAAAATTGATAGTCTCGGTTTTCATCACTATTTCATCTGATAAGCGATCATGGGTAGACAATGGTGTAAACTTGTCTAGAAGTAACCTATTCACTGCAGGTTTGACGACTCCCAGGTTATAGCTACCAGGCCAGCGAGTTCCACTCTTATTACCAGCTTGATCTTTTCCCAACTATGTTGGGTTCGGCTTCCAGTTGAGGCGGATGCAGCTGAATACCAGACCATAGAGCGTCTGCTATCTCACCTCTACAACCTAGTTACTGGGTAACACAGACTTTCAGGCTTCTGACAACCCGTAACGACTGTCAAAGAGTTCCACACTACAGTGGTATTTTTTTTATTATTTATGTTCACACAGTAAAATTGATATAGTTACAATATATTAGTTCCTATTGGGTACAGTTTATTTCTTAAGAAATTTCTTCCAGCAGACCTGCAAAAACAGAAATGAGAAAGAAATGTAGACAATAGTGTCTTAAAACAAGAAGAGAAGAGTTTGATATGGCAATCAGTTTTCAAAACGAGTGTTTTGAACTCCAGCAGCACATCCTTGATCGGCATGCACATACGCTCGCGACAGCCCTCATTCTGGCATCCCCGTACGATGCGTACGCACTCGTAGCGTAGATTTTTTGTTGCGCGCGCGACTCGACTCGAATATAAAGCCGATGCGAACTTCCCCCGCCTTTTAAGGCCAGGCCCTTAGTCCGGATTCCATCGGGGGACGTGTCCGCACAATAAAAAGATTTATATTTATTTATCGGATAAATAAGAGGACGATCGGACCGCGCGTTCCTTGAAAGTGTTTTAAATTAGTATTTCTTCCGTGCCGCGTGCTATGCGCGGTAAATTGGGCAGTTTTTTGGTGGTGTGTTTAGCGTAAGTGTAGTACTGACATACAAAGTGGTACTAAAGTCCTGTTAGACCTTACTACGGGGAAATTGCGTAACACACTTTTAGTAATGGCTTTAATTTTAACAGTTCAACAACATTAAATGCGTTATTTACCTTGCTGAGAAAATTTTCGAACATATGAAGCAATGGATCAGCAATATCCTTCAAAATGGTTCTAATTATGATTGATAGTGTGATACGCAATTAGGGTGCTGCTTTGGGACCTTGTTCTAAGACAATGACTAGCATTGCATTGCATGGCATTGCAGCATTTATGCGAAACTCGTGCTCGTTGACAGTGCCTCACTAAATAGAGAGATAGATCCTGATCAACTAGAAAAAGTATGAAACGCATATAACCATCTAACCATATCCTAGTTACAGTGGAAGCTTGTCCTCACATGGCGTTACAGAAAACAATGTTGGAAAAATTGTGCAGCCGTTCAAAGCAGATCAGTACAAAATGTCACGAATGCTGCGGTCCATATTTCTTCGAAACAAGACCACATACATACAGCACGTTTTTTGCATTAAAATTAATAATTAAATTCACGAGAAAATTAATTGATTAAATTAATTTGTAGTAGTTTACTTCTCATTAAGGCAGCACCCTATTTGGGCACTCCATATTTCTTACACTTGCTACAAGTAATTATAAAAACTCAACATCTTATAACTTTTAATATTCCACACCACTTTATAGATCATACTCTCCGATATCGATAAAATCATAAATTCTGTAAAAACGATTATCGATTATTATGACACGCTAGTTCTTCATAATTTAATATCGATTATAGACGTATCCACGATCTATGTATAGAAATGCGTAGCTCTGACATACCACTGTTTTATAGTACGGCTATCCTAGTAGAGAGAGGGTGGAATAGTTGGGAGTATCGATAGAATATCGATATTGTCTTATCGAAAACAAACGCAACTCAAAAACTGCACCACACTTGTTCCTGGATCCTGGTTCGAAAGCTAAAAAGCTTTAAAGCTGTGCTATTAAAAATAAAGCTGTTAGAACGGTTTCATTTTTAGTGTCATTAAGGGGAAATCAGAAATTACATCTTAGTTTTTAATTTAATAAAATTGCCGCTTCAGTCAACTACAACCACGCAACCAGTCGCATCCCTACGTATCCAAGAAAAACTGCCTCGCGGCTCGTAGCGTATAGTTCCCAGCCACTGTTCCGGGTTTTATTCCCCGTAGCACGTGGGAAAATCATGTCTATAAATCAACGCCTATATTTTTTACTAGAAACTCCTTTAAAATCATCCAGTGGACACGCAGAGTTATTAGTTGTTGACGTTTTTTTTCGGTTGCGATCGTCCAGCCGGTTGCGGTTGCGCCAGTACGCGATAGTATTAATTACTGATGGTAGTTTGTTCGGTATGTTTCGTTTGTTCGCTTGTTTGTTGTCTGCGTTTTGCATTGTATAAGATTCTTTGTTAGTTAAGAGTATTCTTCTGATAATTTATCATTGGTTAGTTTAAAGCAGAGCCTTTTATTTTAGTTTGAATATTAAACATTCGGCAGGTTGTCGTATTGAAAATCTGTAAATTACCCTTTTGCCTTGAACAGCAAATAGCCGTCGGAAGCATGGCGATCGTGCATTTGATTTAAATTGACAAAGTTTTCAGGTTTTAGATTTGTGAATAGAGAGGATTTGATAACATTGATGAATGTTCGATTGGGATCGGAAGCTTATCGAACGGTTGTGAATGCTAATGTAATTTATTTTTCAATTTTTTTTTTTTATTAATATTTAGATCAGACGAAAACAATTTTCTATTTGATGTAGCTGTTGATAAGTTAGGTTGACACTATCATTTTGTAACTTTTAAATGTTTCAGGAAAATCCGCATCGCTCGAAATTGAATGTTCATATTTTGCGTAAAAATAATTTTTCGTTTCATCGATTTTATATAGTTTATAGTTAAAATTCAGCTATTGATGGGTAGGCTAGGCTTATTTTATTTTATAGTCTGATAACACTCGCTTTTTCACACAAAAAAATCATTAAAGCTTCAGTTTGATAAACTGTTTTCCAGTATTTTTTGTTCATTAGCAGTGTTTTACTACCCGGTTTTTAAAAGTTTTTTTTTCACAAATACCTCATATGTAACTCGTACGTAGAGAAAGTACGAGTTATTAGATTACGTACGAGTATTGTATTGACTTTATGATACACACGTAGTAATGATAGAGAAAAATAGGAAAGAGTTTATCTAACTGTAAAAAAAAATATTTTGATGAAAAAAGTGACTAGATATTAGTCACTTATCTTTATCAGTATAATCATAAATAACTGAATTTAGTTATTTATGAACGAACGTTAGCTGTACACTATACTAATACATTTCTTGTCCCCATTAATCAAGTATACATACAGAACTTTTTATCCTGATTTACATTAAAATGACGTCAGAAAGCTCATATCCTTTGTCTCGAAATGTAAACAAACCCGATGACGTAACATGTTATGTATGTCCATCTAAGAAATAAACATTCAGAGTGACCATAGCGTTCCCAGAGACCAGAGGTTACGACGACATTTTTTTTTAACTGCACCTTCTATGTATTGACAGATGACGTTTAGTGTCATAGTGTGATTGATTTTTCTTGCCGTGGAATTTCAATTTTCAAACTTATTATTGAAATCGTAAGGTTTAAATTCAATTTGATTAGATTCTAGCCAATTGTAGGTATGACCCATTTTTGAACATGAATGCATCATAATTTGATACTATTTTGGAAATGGTTCGTTCGAAGAATGGTGGTCGCTTACGTACATTGCGTTAGTGAGTGCATTGGATTGATTGAGGTGGCTTGATGTTGAACTTTATTCACTTCCTAGTTAGATCACGAAGTGTTGTGGTTGTGACCCGAGACTTTACCTACTGAATTTTTACCTAGCCAAGGTACCTTAAAAGTTTTGGTGACTTTAAAATATAGGGTGCATGGGACATCGTTAACAATATGCGCGTCACAACGTGTATCACGCCGCCATCTTGGAAAAATGGCGCCCAAAATTAGTTCTACCATGCCAGCCATCTCTAGGACGTTATCAAAAGCTTTAATGTAAAAGAAACTGAAATTATTTATCTTAAAAGATTGGCGTCACCAAGTAATGACTTTCCTTGCAATGGCAAAGTTACTCCTGTTTTGCATAATCCTTGCGATGAGAAACTCCGGAGACATGTTGTACTTGCACAAAAAGTTAGTTGTGAACTGAAAACAATTAATAAGCCGCGGGACTTGGAATCATGCTCCGTGTCAAAACCTTTCGCGTGCCATTTAGGATGGAGCCACGGAAAGCGCGGGCGACGATATGAAGCAGTGGGTGACCAAAGTATTATCAGAAAACTATATTTCTCTGGGTTTTTAATTGTTTCTGTAATTACGGCATTCAACTGGTTAATGTGGCTGGTAGCAGCTGGATGAGAGTAAAATCGAGTGGAATGGCGTGCAATGGGTAGTGGGATTGTCCGGGTAGCGGGATCGTCCGAAAGGGTTACCGCTGCCCTGGAACATAAAGGGCTTAGGAAGGAACACGGGTGGGTTTTAGTCAGTAGGAGTCTGACACTCCCTTCCGCTCCACCCAGAGCGGGAGGGGTCATTTGATGATTTCCCATCCTGAAAAAAAAAAATGGCGTACAATAGGAGAGGCCTATGTCCAGCAGTGGACTGCTGTAGGCTGATGATGTTGATGAGCCGTTTAAAGTAAGCAAGTAGTAAGTTTTCTCAATAAAAGAAAATAAAAAAGAGAGCAAGAAACTCTTCCTTTCTTTATTTTTATTCGTTTCAAGTTTCATAACTCAGTAAGAAACAAGTATATAACTACTTAGTATTATAACATGCAAATTACAAATGGTAAAATAAAGTATTTCAAAACCCCTTTATCCCATCGCACGTTTCCAATAATACTGTTATAAAGTTTCCAATATATTTAATCAAAAGCTCGTCAAACTATTTTACAAAACCTCATTACTGGTTGGAATTCAGCAAAAATGAAGTAAAAAACAAAATGCATTTGTCCTGTTAAAAATGTTAGAATGGAATGTTTGTCAACCATAACACTTTAAACTTCTACTATACCATCCATAAAAAATACACACAACCCCTGGTTATTGTTTTCATTCCGCGAGTTCCCAATAACTTATTTTTTACTACTACCAACCTTTTTTCTGCCTGACCAGCCATCATCTTGCATGACCAGCCGTACATTCCCGACATTCATCCACCGCTGCCCTCGTGGCCTGGCCGTTAATGTTTACTCTGGGGCGGGGCGGCCCTCCCCCCTCATCTATATGCTAATGCTGCAATAACCGCTGCAGCCGCGATGACGCCTCGCCAACTATTTACAACCTATATTCGAGAGATATAATCGATTCCGATTTTTAAGATGTCGAATGTTGAGGTATGATGTTGGGATCTTCAAGCTTTTAAGTAAAAGCTGACTATGAGCAAATAGTTTGTTTTCCCAATCAAACTATTTGCAGTACAAGACTATGACCCTGAGGCCTATGTCCAGCTGTGGACTGCGATAGGCTGAGTTGAATATAAGGCTAGGTTCCTCTGGTGCCTGTTAAATGTATAGCACAGCAAAGGAACCGAGGCGTCCATAACCATAGAAATATCCCCAAAATAGTGGAGATGGCGACACGATTAATATTGCAGCTTTAAGAATCTTGATAGCCAGAAAATATTCCCTACCTGCTTGGTCCAAATTCCAAAGAAGCTAACCACGAGCTTCAACGCTTACAAGCAAAATATTCCTGATAAGCATTAACCTTAAAAGCCTTTAGAATATTTCATAGGCAACACTAAGCACCGCTTACTTACGTACATATTACAGTAGCCGGGCTAAAGTTCCTATTTTATCTGTGGCAGGCCCTGTTGCTACTAGCGCCACGCCTCTATGAAAATTAAATAATCAGAGCGGACGGCTCGCGTACTAAGTTAGTGATATTAAAATGTAATGTTTACTAGTGATTGCGTGCGGTTTCGTACGCGTTATTACAAACATTGTATGAGCAGTTTGGAATGTGATATTAAATGGATTAACACCGCCTAATGGACTTTGGTTGGAATTATAGTATCAACGGAGAAATGGTTCTGTAATTGCTGCATATGAAATCGTGTCGAGAGGACGTTGGTCAGCGAACAATGGGTGGTGAGATTTGGCAACGATTGATTTTACTGATGATTGTAGAACTGTGCTGTTCTTGAATGTTTCCAGAGGTCGGACTTTTTTTTACAAATCTACACTACGTTGCATGGATGACCATTCATTGATGTCTGAGAGTACTCTGCCAGCAGCACAAATTGCTACTTATTTAGAGTTAAAGCTGTTATTAAATTAAATTCATTTATTTCAGACTTATAAGTTGTCCATAATTGTTAGAAAAATGGTCTTAAAACTATGTTATGTCATAGTTGCATAAATGAGATATTTTTCTAAAATTCATCCATGATAGCCTCGGAGGATTAAACTCTTTATTGCTAATGAATAATGAATGGTACATAACCACAAACATGCAACCCCATTGACCATTGTATAGTCCTCGAGATGTACACGTAGATGCAGCTCATCGGATAATGCAATCCATTAAAACAACACGCAGCGGCTGGACCGATATTGATTTACATCACTGTGTACACTGAGGATACTGTAACGATACAGTTTTAATTGTATTATTATTGTAGGGCTGATGGTTTATTGAAGGCTGTGTATAAATAGGTGAACTAATTAAATCTACGTCTAAGAAAGATGTAGGTTTAATTGGTTCAGATATTTGATAACTTATTTCAAAACCTTCAGGAATTTTGAGTTGTTATTAGAGATCATACTTACTACTAATATTATACGCGAAAGTTTGTATGGATGGATAGATGTATGTTTGTTACTCTTTCATGCCAAAACTACTGAACGGATTTGGATGAAATTTGGCACACCGATAGTTTATAACCAGGATTAACATATAGGATACTTTTTATCCCGATATTCCCACGGTATCGACACTTATGCGGGTGAAACCGCGGGGCGCAGCTAGGTCATTTATATGTTGGTCTCTCAAATAGGTATTTTCACGTGAATTATCAATTTTAGTCTTTTTTTTTAAATACCCTACGCTGTCCCACTGCTGAGCAAAGGCCTCCCCCAAATCCTTCCAGGCATCCTTTTCCAACCACACCACCTCGATCCAACCCTTGCGGTGCGCGGGTCGCAACCTTCATGATCAACCTATAATGTTCCCACTGCTGGCCTTCTCTCTGTATGAGGGAATCGGTCGTAACTCACCACGCTTGATAAGTGTGGGTTGTTGGAAATCACTGTTCTTTGAATTTTTGGTTCAAGGAATATGCTGGGTACTTCGCGATCATTAAACTAAGCTTACCAAGTTTCCATTGTCCAGTGAACGGCTGAGAAAAACAGTAGGACCATCAGAAAAAAAAACTTATAATTTTTGTTGCTGACGATCCATCTGTGTGTAACTTCGATGATTCAAAGTCTACCAAGCCAATGTCATCAAAAGTTAAGACCGTCAAAGTTTGAAGTCAACAATTCGCATCAAGTTCTTCGCGTCAATGATTTAGCATTAGAAGTGTGAGTTGCGGGCCGCCGGCCTATCACGACTGCGCCTATCTGACACCCGGCAGACACGAGCGAGATCCAAACTCATATTTAAATGTACAGGACAAGAATGGAATTAGTGTTTGAAGGGTGTTCCGTACAGGCAAAAAGGGATAATTTCAACATCTTTAGAGAGACGGTCTTATAACGAGGATTTCAGCTGGTTGCTTGATTATCAAAGGAAGACAGAAGAAAGAGCCTTAGGGTTTTCCGTCTTTGCAGGAAAAGAAATTCTATTTTGTTATAATAATGTTTCAAAATTACTTTAGCCAGATTCTTGGTAAGTAAACAAGTTGGCAGGGACATCGACGCGTAACTTATTACCAAGGATTCAGTACATGGTTTTGAACCCCTGAATTGAAATATTTCGTCCGTAAATTGAAAAAAAAAATTAACTCTTCCATACCTTTTGACCGCGTAGGTACTAGAAACAGCATTTTGTTTTTTAATAACAAGCAAACAAAAACTACGCTATCCTCATAGCGTATAAATTTTTTGTGGGTCTAGAATCATGTGCTGACTTCATGGTTACAGTTTGTACGTCAATATCTCTGGCTCACTATATATTCCTTCCTAATTGGGCTATTACTTTCCAAGCTAAGTGTTACCTTACCGCCTAGAACATTCTTGGTAACAAAAAACCAGGAGACGGTTCGGCATTCACCGGCTATAGTTTTCGTCCCTTACATAAGTTTCCGTTTAGCTTACGGAACTCCAAAAGCAATTTGTTCACACTATCTCGCGCAAATGATTTATGAGCGAAAGCAATCAGATCTAGGAAACAAAAATTAGTTCTAGCTGCGTATCATCAAGTATAGTTTTTAAAGTCAACGTAATTTGTTGATTCTGTTGTGTCATCTTTATGAACATTTCCGTCTTCAAACTCAAAACATTTATAAACCGGCACGCGAGGATGGGAAGAGACCAGACGGAATTACCATAATGCCTTGAAAGGTAGGTAGGCCTTTGGTGTGGGATGCAACGTGTGTGGACACCCTTGCGCCATCCCATCTTCCAAGCACTGTGGGCTGTGCTGGGGCGGCTGCTGCAGGTGCAGAAAACCTCAAACGGCGCAATCTCTTTGGAACTTCTATGTTCGAGCCGTTTGGGGTTGGAACACTAGGGCCATGGGGTCCGAGTGCACACTTAGTATTTCGAGATATCGTCTAGCGGTTGGTCGACTCTTCACGTGACCAGAGGGCTGGCCTATTTTTTGGGCACGTTTCCTATTGACAGCGATGCGGACTACTTTTTTAATGCCCTTTGATTATTTTTCCTCCTTTTTACATACTTTTATGTACATATTATTATTTTAAGACTGTTAGAGTTTAAGTTTTTTTTATAAAGCTATTACAGGCACTTTTGAAATATTTAAAAAGGTCGATCAGTCAGAAATATGAAGCTAGTTGCCCATTCCAAAGCGTGGTAGGTACCTATGAAAAAGAACGGGCAAGAAACTACGTGTACTCTTTTAAATCAACGTGTTCAATTCAACCTTTCAATTTATAGTCAGAGGAATTTTCTTTACCTGGCGTTTAGGTAAGCTGAATGCTTACCTAAACGCCAGAGATGTCACTGAAGTCTATTTAAAATTAGCCTGCTGGACCTGATTTATGCTTTTTTTTTTTTTTTTGAGGATTGGAAATCATCAAATGAGTCCTCCCGCTCTGGGTGGAGCAGGAGGGAGTGTCAGACTCTTACTGACTAAAACCCACCCGTGTTCCTTCCTTAGCCCTTTATGTTCCAGGGTAGCGGTAACCCTTTCGGACGATCCCGCTACCCTGGCAGAAATTCAAAGTCCTGACTCATTGACCTGATTTATGCTGCGTCCATTTTTGTCACCCCAACCGGCTACCGTTTCAATAAAAATCCAATTTTAGTTTCATCGCTCGAGTGCTCGCTAAAATCTTGCTATCTGTGACAAGCTGATTTTTTTTTAAACTTTGCCCCACAATAGGAATTACTCCTGTATCGTGGGTGCGTTTACAAACATTTAAACTCACATACACAAACAGCCAGACCCGAAACAACTACCTGTAGGCAATACAAATATTTGTTCCGTGCGGGAATCGAACCCGCGACACGCAGCGCAGCAGTCGATCGCTCAGCCACTGCGCCAACCGTGTCGAATTATTTCAAAGATTTTTACCTCTTTCCAATGATTTCCAATTAATATTCAAGAAAATTAATCATCTGCCTACAACTATGTTGGGGTCGGCTTCCAGTCTAACCGGATGCAGCTGAATACCAGTATTTTACATGGAGCGACTGCCTATCTGACCTCCACAACCCAGTTACTGGGTAATACGATACCCCTTGGTAAGACTGGCTGTCAGAGTTTCGGGCTTCTGACTACCCGTAACGACTGTCAGAGATCCACGAATGACAGCCGGGACCAACGGCTTGACGTGCTTTCCGAGGCACGGAGGGGTCTCGGTATGTAAAGATGGTCACCCATCCACAGACCAACCGCGGCAAGCGTAGCTTAACCTGACCGATCAACCTGTGCGGCTGTTATTATTTAGCCACGGGCCCCTCAAGAAAATTAATAAAATTAAAAAATTCGTCTGCACGATAACGTAAATAACGTAATGAATATTGTTCCATTGTCCAAATGGATGGCAATGGGACTGCAAGAGCAGTTTCGCACTAAATCCGTATCCGAGAAATGTCGGTCCGAAATAGCCATAGTACTATTTGTATGAAGGGTTGCGCACTACATCTGAACTCAGTCCGTCCGAATTTAGAAAATTCCCAATTCGGATTGAACTCGGATCTTGAATTCGGATTCGGATCGGACGTAGTGTGAAACCACTCTAAGTGTATTACGCAATCACCCCGCTGCAACCAGGCGGGGTGCAAAAGTGATCTTTGAAACACAAATCTCAACTTGTCCGTAAATGTTAGAGATAGACTATTCAAGTACTGCCCAGGACAAAACAAAAACAACACATTAAAATGTACCAAAACAGCTGTTGTAAAAGAACAAGATTAATTATTTCTCAGTTCCAAGTGGTCCCGTTACGTTTTGTCCTAGCGGGCGGTGACACACGTGACCGTTTTCTTAAACCCGTGACCTGGCGCCGTGTGTGGTCCAATCGTTGATCTTACGCTTCTCAGTATTGATGGGTGATTGGTGAGCGTGTAATGTGAGGGGCACTTGAGAAGCCTGCGGGTAATTGCGTAACACACTAACTAACAGTAGCAATGGCTTCCATTTTGTCAGTTCAACAACATTCATTGCGTTTTTTACGTTGTTGAGCAGACAAATTTTTCGAACATATGAAGCAATGAATTAGCAATATCTTTCAAAATGATTCATATTGTGATTAATAGTGTGTTGTGGAATTGACTATCGTAAAAGGAACCATCTGGGAGGTGTCGTTGGAGTATGTTAGGATCGTAACAGGTGGCGTGCTGTATTTTCTGCCTACGGGGGGTAGGCAGAAAACGAACGAAGGTGTTAGTTTATGTAAGTTGAATTATGGCGTTTAATAATAAATTATCATTCTTCAGCTCGTACGATAAATGATTTTTAAGACTTAAAAAAGCCTGGAAATTATAAAGGTTTTTAAGCTTTTCATTTTCAAAGCCACGTAGCCAATCAACAAAGTAATGCTAGGTATCTTTTATTTACATGTAGAAGAGTTTTGTTATTATTTCCGATTTTACTTAAAATTCACGGGTCTTTGTATCTTCAAGATCGTCCTCGAATCTCTTTTCTAATCCGATCTACTGCAGATCAAAACAACAACAAATTGATGACCGTAACGTCTGCAATGGTGTTCGTATGCAGATCGCGAGGCGCCCGCGGGTTGCGCTGGCGCAGCTCCCACGTGCCGCGGTGCGATGATGTAGGTTACTGGCGAGAAAATTATAATTTGTCTTACCGTTTTTTTTTATAAAACATAGGGTGTATGTAGCATCAATATTTTGATCCCTTTAATAGCAACGATACTGCAATACCATTTTTTTAAAATTGTTTTTCATCTGTATCGGCCTTTATTGGAATCCAAAATAAGTCCCTTCCCAAGAAATTGTTGGTCGCGATCAACCCATCGTACTGCCAGTTGCGGTGATTAAAGTCCGGCCGTTAAGTGGATGTGTTCCTGACACCTATCAGTGCAACAATTCTAGTAGCTAATAAAGATCAAATTCGAAAAATACGTATTCCTATGTATGAAACTGACAGGTGTCAACAAACGTTAAAAATAATTTAAACCTGATAAGAAATTATTCATCATCACATACACACTAACAATCAACATGCAGGCTTAGATTCATCACATATATACTTACACTCATAACACATACACATATATGCATTTGGTTACCTTTTAGATCTAAGTATAATTTTTATTATTAACTATACTGAAACCGTTGCATTTGTTAACTTTTTTAAGTCCCACTATTTGTCGAAAGAGACTGGATCCTGCGACACAGGGTATCCTAGTGCGGGATCCAGTGTCAAACCTATAGGTATGTAACACTTGTTTTTTAAATCAATAAAACTTAAACTAAACTTAAACATAAATAAATAAAAGCGTGTTACATGGTGATTGCAGAAGAAAAATAATGAAGGTGTAATATGCTAAATGTTCTTTAATGTTCCATCAAAATGTAACACGCTTTTATTTGTTTCTTATCAGGTTTAAATTATTTTTAACGTTTAAGTTCTTTTTATTAACAAGTAATAAAAGCTTGTGTTTATTTTCTTTTATTTTTTTTAATCTAATGCTTCCCAACTACCTACCACACGACGTCCAAGTGTGAACTGTTTATCCGGAGCGTGCTCTATCGCTCCGACGTTTCATTGGTCCGTCGTGTCTGACACAGACTCCAGCAACACTCTATCATTAACCTTTTTATCCGACAAATTGAAAAATATTCACAGAAGTTTTGTTTTTTTTTTTGTTGTTGACTTATATCAGGGACCTAATCCTATTTTTGACCCTGTCTGAAAAACGTTGGCAGCAATATCCTGTGGAAAAGTTTGAGCTGGGTCCATTTTTGACCTTCTGCACAACTTTACTTTCGTCAACTCAACCTCAGCTAGAAAGGGGATAACTACTGAGATGACTGATGGTAGAGATTTATGGAAGAAAAAGACATGCTGCTCCGACCCCAAATAAATTGGGATACGAGCTGAAAGATGATGAAAGAGTTGGGAGAGAAGAGAGAGACAAACAGTTTCCGTATGACTGGCCTCTGACGAAAAGCCGAAATCGAGAACGACACCAGCATAACTGTTCACAACCATTCGACAGGCTTCCGGGTCGAAAATTTCATATTTTCGGTTACCTAATTTACCTAATCCCCGACCGCGAGTAGCGGTCGTCGGTTTGGTTTAGACTGTTAAAATTTTCGGGTTTCAGAATTGTGAACAGTGTTTAGAGGATTCCTTGGATAACATTAATTGATGTTCGAATCGGCACGGCAGCGTATCGAATAGTTGTGAATAACTATGCTCATACAGGAAGATATGGAACTGTAGTCCAAAATTCAACAAAAAAAAAAAATCACGGATCTATTTTTATCCAAGTGCCCATGCACACGGTGCGTTCACCGTCAGCATCGGCCGTCGCCCGCGGCGAACACGACACGCTGATCCGATCGCCTTCGCCCGTCATTTGCGTTAGACGATGTTTGCAGCATCGATTTGAATTCGTCACGTTCGAACGCAATATCGACGTGGTGCAAATTTTCGAGGCGGAGCCCGAAACGTTTCGGTGTGAAGCCTGTGTGAACTGTGTGTTGGGGCTTTTATGCTTATACAGCGGGGCTTTTTTATAACTTATAAAGTGATTATTACCGCTGACTACTTTATTTTTGGACATGATTTCTGTAAGCCAATAAATAATTCTAGCGTATTCGCATCACTATCACAAGTATGCATGTGCAGTACAAACTAATTATCAGTTATTTTTTTAAATAAATTTCCCTCCATATACTGCGATAACATTTCTGTAGGTACCTATTTCATAAGCCACAATACTTTAATGAAAACACCCAGCAGTGACTGGCAGCATGTATTAAGGGAACGCTAAAGTTGGGCCAAGTAAGGTTCGAGGAACCAGCTGCAGCTTGGAACTGCGCACATTACAATATTCTAAGTTAGCAGGTGTATCCACAACTATTACTCTTAAGCACCTACCTACTAGTACAGACGCCAGCACATCAAGCTACTACAATCTGTCAAATTTCTTTAATAGATTTTCAACTTTATCGCTAAAGTATTACAGTTCAAGATTGATTGGGAAAATTTGACAGTTTCGCTTACTGGCGTCTGTACATACATTATATCCTTGTAATAGAAATTGTGCTCGAAATATTTCTATGTAGTATTAGGTAGGTACCTGTTGTTTGATATATTACTGAATTGGAACTGTTTAGTGAATTAAGTGGGCACAATCCTTTTTTTCTGTCATTTATTATTAAAAAATATATATACTAACTATAAATATACTAACGTCGCCATCTTGTTTTTTTAACCGACTTCGAAGAAGGAGGAGTTTCTCATATCACAAATGTTTACCAACAGCGTCTCCCTGTCAATGAAATTCAAATGCCAAAAGATTTTTGGAGATCGCTCTTTACTTAAATGGATTTTTTAATTTTTTTCTATTTATCACACCAGGATTTTTCTCAAAATTCGGTGCAGTCTTCAGAGATAAAAATAATGATGACAACAAGAAGCGTACTAAAACTAGTTTCATTTAGCTAACTGTACTCCGCAATTATTATGTAAATGGTTTCTTGTGATACATAAAGGACAAGCTTTTATAAATTAATAGGCCAATATCTCTGTGTTATCTTAAACGAGTAGATTACGTTAATTTTCTAATAGGTACTTGAGGACAACTATGATAATAGACCTTGCAAGGACATATGAGACTGTTTTTGTCCAAAATGATTATGTCGATACATCATAAACCAAGCAGGTGGGAGCTAAAGTTAACTAAGTATAAGGGTTTAGCATAAGTATCGATTAAGTTTGCGGGCAAATAATCAATCGATGTTTGTGCTCAAAAGTTAAGTAGTCTTGGCTACACCTATTTGGCGCTAAAAGACGTTTTTTATGGATTTCTAATAAAAGTATTTTTTTTGTTTAACCTATTTGGTCCCACTGCTGAGCAAAGGCCTCCCCCAAGTCCTTCCAGGTACTCTTTTCCGGCGCCACCTCAAACCAGCCCTCGCGGTACGCGTCCAGCCGATCTATTCTGTAAAAAGCTCACCGTGAAAACTTAGGTGTAGTGAGCTTGAAATGAGCTATCGATAGTGTCAATTCCTAGCATCAAGTGGAATTTCAGCTCACTTCAAGCTTACTTCACCTAAGTTTTCACGGTAAGATTTTTACAGAATAGACCAGCAGGTCATCTCGCCACCGCTTCCTGGGTCGACCTTGGCGGCGCCGTCCATCTTCAGACCCCCATTGTGTGGAGACTTTTGCTCAGCGGTTATCCTGCATGCGGCTGATGTGACCCGCCCAATCCCATAAAGCCACGAAAAGATTTATTAATCTAAATCTAAACTAATAATATTATAAAGAGGAACCATTGATTGTTTGTAAGAGGTAATCTATGGAAGAACTGATCCGATTACAAAACTTCTTTCACTGATAGAAATCTACAGTATTGCCGAGTGCTATAGAATACGTTTTATAGGATAGATATTCATCTCATCAATAACATTTGGACAAACAAAAATATTTACTGAAAATACTTCCGGAATTATTACACACACCCTGTATGCACCGTGGGCGTTGTGCTCGTAGGTCCGAAAGTACCGCACTGGTGCACAAATATCGCTGTGATGTAGATGTACCAGTGAGCAGTATCCCGCTATTGTTACAAAAATGAAAACAATGATGTACCTTCATCGGAAATTCTAGGACTATGGTCAATTAAACTTGTTCGTTGAAGCGTCATATTTTTGACGTCGACATTTGCCTTGTAAATTACAGGGTGGCATCCCCATCGACACACAACCTGTTACCATGATTCTGGCTCCCCCTTAAAAATTAGCTGTTCCATACATTTTGACCCCGTAGGTATATGCACTTTTTTTTTTTTTGATAAACGACGAAAAATTACTTCCAGAATACTTGGTAACAGGTTTTGCGTCGATGTCCATGCCACCCTGTATAAAAAGGTTCTAAGCATGGTTAAATGTTTCTCTTAGTTGGTTTACATAGTAGATATTAAATTAAAAAAATTGTCGAAGTAGTAATACAGATCAGCCGATCGATTCTGTACAAATATCACCGTGAAAAGTTAGGTGAAGTGAGCTTAGAGTGAGCTGTCAATAGTCTCAATCCTTAGCATTAGTTGGAATGACAGCTCACTCAACGCTCACTTCACCTAAGTTTTCACGGTGAGATGGAAACAGAATCGCACTGCAGATCATTTTATTTGCATAACTTAATAACGGATAATGGTTTCAAAGAGCAAGCGTGTAAGTTTGCAAATTAAGGACAATAATCGATTAGGTAGGTACGTACTCAAGCGTAGGCAGTAAAGTAGGTAACCGGTTCAGTAGTTAGCTTAGAACAACCATCCATTGTTTACCTTTACTTAATTACTGAAACAATTGGCAACTTAACGACGCTTTCAAGTCTTACCTCTCTTTCTTACCTTAGAAAATGCCGATACCTATTTAAAGTCCTACACGGAGATACCCGGGACTGGGCGTCAAACATCAGTCCAATAAAAAAAAATGTGTTTTAACTGGCACGGGGTAATTTTGTAACATACAGTAGCAATGGCTTTCATATTGACAGTTCAACAACATTCATTGCGGTATTTACGTTCTGAGCAGATGAATTTTTCGAACATATGGAGCAATGGAGTAGCAATATCCTAAAAAATAATTCAGATTGTGGATGGAAGTGTGTTTCGCAATTAGGGTGTTGTTCCATTGAGGACTACGTATCTATACAACCAGCAAGGGATCAGTTCAGGGGATCGGACCGGAATAACTCTATAAGTTTCCCTTAATAAGTGAAACAATTGCCAACTTAACGAAGCTCTAAAGTCTTTGAACTCTCTATCTAGGAAGTGGCGGTACAGTCCACAGACGATATGCCACACGGAAATACCCCAGTGTGGTCTACAAACATCCTACATACACAATACCCACATCCGCAATAATGGAAAAAGATCGGCAAATCTCGATGGTGTGCGATAAGGAGACAACAATGACCAGCGGCCACCATTAGCAGCCATTACGTAACGCATATTAAGTGCGCTTTCATCTCGCCGCCTATTGTGCACTGTGACCGTCGCGACTTCCGTGTGCCTTGTACGAAACAGCTGGCTTGGGTAATGGGGTAAGTCGGGAATCGGGATTTTTGAGATGAAGATCGAATTTACATTAAAATTGGCTTTGTGAGAATTTTAGATAGTAATTGAATAGAATAACAATAATAACAAGTTTGTATTTCATTCTTGAATTAGATTTGACTTACAAACTTGCTGACTCGACTTTACCATTTCTAGTACTAGACCCTAGTTTGGGGCAGTACTTTTTTGGAACGAAGTTCTTTAACGGAGCTTGCGGTAGGAGTAAACTTGGAGAAATCGTCACGTAACGAAAAAGCGTTATTCCCCATTCGACTTTTTATTACATGTAATAAAGAAATTCAGACAGATAGTTTTCATGGTTTTCAAGGGTGCTGAAGCCGATAGTGAGGTCACAATGACAATTCAAGAAGGCGGCTGCAAAAAAATTCTGATTTTTCGTCATGGGTATCGTTTTCATGGTTTTCGAGGGCTTTGCAGCCGATTCGCCGTTTGAGCCGATTTCGCAGCCACCATCTCGGATTTTCATTTTGAACTTCGTTCACGCAGCGGTCCCCCGACCCCACCCGTTTTTTTTAATGTTACTATTCTAGTACAAAAGCCAACGGCAGCGCCTTTCGTATAAAGGCATCTACTCGTAAAACGATAAAAGGGACATATTTTATAGTAAATACCTCAACAATTAATCGATTGGAAACATTACCCAGAAGCGCGCCATGACATAAAGTTAATACAGTTGTAAACATTGTATCTACAGGTAAATACCCAAATTACTAAAGCCAATAAAGACTGTATCAATAGATCAACAGTAACCGAACAACCTTAATAAAAAACAAACACCTCAGCAACTTTTAACCCTAACGTGCTATAAAATAAAACAAAATGCAGGCCCGAAATAAAATAACCATATAAACGAAATAACGATCGAAAAAGCCAATAACATTGAAGAAGTGAACCACACTTACTTTTATGCCAATCCCTGGAATTTGGCATAAAGCTGGGAACCACTGGGGCGGAAGGGTGTAAAGTTGAGCAGTAAGAACGTCGGTTTCCACTGAGGATTAAGGCAATTACTAGGCTATGATGGTAAATAAAAGTAGGTGTTTACAAGCGTTAACATTAGGTTTACTGTGTAAGCATTACCAGCAGATTAGCAGTACAGTCCATGGATATCTTCATTGATTCTGATTAGTCCCAGAATGCAAAGCGTAGGATAGTTTCTTTCTAAAGCTCGATGTCTCATATTGACGCCACGACGGGGAATTCCCGTATTTTTAAGAATTCAGATCTGCACCTTCGTTGCGTAGCACATTATCAATCTCAATCTGAATCATTTCGAAGGATAATGATAATCCATTGCTTCATATGTTCAAAAAATTTGTCTGCTCAACAACGTAAATAACGCAATGAATGTTGTTAAACTGTCAAAATGAGAACTATTGCTACTGATAGTCTGTTACGCAATTACTCCGCTGTCTCAATCTGTCAAAAATTATGTAACGGTTACCTACATTTTTGACATTTAATAGGGTAGTTGCCTGGGTAAGAAAATAATAATTATATTTAGTCCGTCAGTTAGATTATCAAAAAATAATGGACACATAGTTTTTCTTTTGTCAATCAAACAAAAAATGACAAAGATAAAGCGCGTCAAAATTTGGGAGCGGGGGGTCATGACGTCACTTGCTTGCAAAAGTGTCGCAAGCAAGTGACGTTACGCGGAACTTTAACGGGTGATATCTTCATCATTTTTTATATAATTGACAAAACAAAAAAATGTACAATATTTTTTGATAATCTAACTGACGGACTAATTAGATTTTTTTTAGGAAAATAGCCTATTGTTACTGGCATGAGGTTGGGACTAGATTTTGCACGTTTTTGAGTAGGTACAGGAATTGCCTTTCAGGTGCTGTAAATACATAATTTTGTCATGATTCTCTCAAGACCCTTTTTAATCGTGGTATATTGGGTTGCGTATGTTTACTAGTGGACGTCTTATACGAGAATATACCTTTAAAGACGAAACTAATAATTCTTTCCCACATTCCTTGCATTTTCTCTATGGCAGGGTTCATTATGTAAATTCAGATATTTGCCTTGTTACTTTGCACGATTTTAATCTCTTATTCAATACATATAATGGTGCTTTTGCTTTAATCTACCTAACAAACAAAAACCCAGACAAATAAATAAAACATAAAGATCCAGAAGTTCAAATAAATGTTTCCAATTTCAACGAACTCATCAATTAAGGGTGTACTCAACCCCATCGGTCTGACCAACGAGGTGTTGAAACAAGCGCGAACACAAAACAAACAAGTATCCATTGCTCGTTGTTCGTTCCACAAAGGAGTTCCCATTGTAACGTGAGCGTCAACGGTCTGTAACACGTCAAAAACATCGCCCCTTTTTTATCGCAGATTCCATCGTTTTGTAAAATTTTAATGATTTGTGGGAATTGCAGGGGTTTTACAACAAAGTTATGATTGTATTTATATTTTGTAGGAAATGAATTTATGTATTAGACTGTAATCCCTTTTTTCTTTGCTTATTGGAGCTCATTAGGGAAAGCATGAAGCGATTAAATAAGTAGAGTACTAATTGTGGAGAAAACATCTGTTTCGACATCAGAGAGCGGTCAGTGTACGATAGTTTATTTGCCTTTAGCACCACTATACAGAGTGGCAGGGACATCGACGCGGAAACTGTAACCATGGATTCAGCACGTGAGTTTAGACCCCTAAGCGTAGATATTTTTCGTCGGTTATCAGAAAAAAAATCTTCTGTTTCATAGAAAAGTGTAATACCTACGCGGTCAAAACGTATGGAACAGCAATATTTTTTTTAATAACCGACGAAATATTTTGTCGCTTTGGGATCTCACATGTGCTGAATCCATGGTTACAGTTTGCGCGTCGATGTCCCTGCCACCCTGTATATTTGTTATGTAACGTTAAAGTGATATTGATGGTTTTTGTATTGTGTAAGTGGCACTAGATTTATTGAATAGTTAGCCAAATGCACCTCTGTTTCCACAGTAGGTATAATTTTTCACTTCTAAGTATTGTAGCACCCATTTCGGAAGTCCATGAGTGAGAGTAGTGGTGGTCCAGTGTTATCGGCCCCAACTTACGAGTCGGTCGTGAGTTCGAACCCAGTCAGGCACTTTGTGTATTTAATTTCATCACCACTGCTCTCAAAATGGTGAAGGAAAACATCGTGAGGAAACCGACATGTCCTAGAACCAAAAATTCGAAGACATATGAGATCTACCAACCCGTACTGGGCCCGCGTGGTGGATCGTGGCCCATTCTCTCTCACCGAGAGGAGGCCTGTGTCCCAGCAGTGGGAACATTATAGGCTGAATATGATATGTTCAACAGTCGGGTTTTAAACATGCAACAGTCTTATTTAAATTTATCTAATTAACCGTTTCCAATTAAATAACGCACACAAGCACATTTTTTTTTTTGTAAACTACTATTAATTTACTCCCAAAAATTATAAAACCGCACATAACCCACTTTGCCATACACCGCACGCTCCCGTTCTGTTACAATTTCAATCCTAAATAGGTTCTAGCTTGTTATTATGTTATTAACATTAGAAATTACGACATCTCATTGTACTGTAATCGGTAGAGCCTGCCTTTGTATCAGCTACACAGCACAGCATGTTACTTCACTTGATTCACATTATTTCTATGCTAATTTAGAATAAGGTACTTTGGTGTGTTGATATTTTTGTCATTATATTTTTGATTGTACTTTAGGTGAGAATAATAAATAATAGGAAAATTAATTATTAATAATTTATTTAATAAAAAAAAAACGTTTACAAAAGGTATAATTTATCCAAGAGTGGCAAATTTCCCATACAATTATAGTGCCTAAAAATAAACTAAAACTAAAATATATTTTTTTTTATTGCAGGTGCAGGTAATGATGGTTCGGAATTCGAGTGTTAGGTAGCGACCCACCCAAACTAGGTTTAATTCCAACCAGTGTTTCAGGCAATGATTATACCAATTAGATTTCAAAGTATAAAGGTGACATCGATGCGCAAACTGTAACCATGAATTCAACACTAGATACTGAGGCCCCTAGCGTAGAAACTTTTCGTCGGGTATTTTTTTTTGAATCTGCTGTTTCATGCAATGGGATTTAAGATACTTACTAATAATTTAATGTCTTTGGTTTCATAGAAAAGTGCAATACCTACGCGGTCAAAATGTTTGGAACAGCAACTTTTTTCTTTAATATCCGACGATAAATTTCTACGCAGCGGGGCTCAGAATCATGTTTGGAATCCCTTGGTAACAGGCTGTGGTCCAATGTCCCTGCCACCCTGTAACTTTGAAGTTAATTGATTTTAATGATTTCGAGTCCCTGCCACTGTATAATCCTTTACAGAAAATGGGAAAGATCAACAATTACCCGTTTTCAAATAATAGTGTACCTTATCCTAGCTGTATCATCCTGTAAAAGTACCATTACAGAAGATGGGCTTCGCTTGACAATACCGATGCACGACCATTGCAAATGTTATTGCCATAATCATCATTTAGAAGTCATGTATTGGCAACCATGGTTGCAATATTTTTATATAGGCATTTATATATAAGTAATTTTATTCTAGGTGCATCGTTTTCACATGTAATTCGTGTATACAAAATATTGTAAAACATTTTAAAAGAGTAACGGTGCAGTTTCTTGCCCATTCTTCTCCATACGAAATTACCTTTTGGAAGGGGCGACTAGAATCAATTCTATTTTATTGTAAATTTTCGTTCAAAGTGCCTTTTATGTATATATTTGAAATAAATGCTTTGACTTTAGTACTTTCTAAAATTACGACTTTAATCAGAGAGCGTCAACCCTCAACATGTCCCATCTAACACCCTCGATATCTACCCCTAATGCCAACACCACAATGAAAATAAACTCGAAAGTTATTTTCCTATATTATTGTCCTTTTCAACCCAAATATGGGAAGTACACGTATAAAAATATAATCTAAAAGGAACAACGGATGACAGTGACAGGTTATGTGAAGGAATCCCGTGTCACTGAAAGTAACACGAAAAGTTTTTCACCCTTGCTGGGGACGAGAGTGACAGTAAAATAATATACAACATGTTATTTTTTTTGTTTCGTTGGGCACGGGTCACGTTTGAAATACTTCAATCTATTAATGGATTCTTTATTATTTGATAGGTTTTCTGTTTCGGTAAAGGCGTGGTAAAGGCATTGCTATGATTCGCGGTTAGCAAATGGATTGGAGGTCGCAGTTTGTTGGTATTGGTAGATAGGAGCAAAGGAACTGCTGGCCATTCCTTTGAGAGGTTCCAATATTACCACTGACGGAGGGCCATAAAGCTAAATATTTAACAGAACATTACATAGCTGTGAGGTGTAGGTTAATATGGAAAGATTACTCGTTTTCCAGTTTTTTTGAATTCCATTGACTTTTATCCATCTCAACTTGACTCGGTACATCTGATAGGCTACAACGAAACCCACATAATCGTGTGGGTGTACAACATTTTCAGGCAGGTGCAAGAGTCGTATCCTAATTATAAAAAATGTCTTCTACAAATACAAAACTCAAAAAACCTCTTATCTAAAAATAACCAAATCTCCATTAAAACAATAACCAAAAACCCAAGTAATTGGCACCTCAGCTCGTTTAAAATTCAGGTGTGTCCCGTCAGACGTTATCTGCGCCGGCCGGGATCGAACCCCGTACAATGGACATGCGTCCACACCTCTGCGACAGACACGCTTCGACGGTTTGCTCCTATTTGTCTTTTAGTTACACTTTATGTACTTTATATACTCGTCTTTGAGGGTTTCTGTGGAGAGATAGATTAAGAAGTAAAACGTAGAGCTACGAAATTCATGAAGATGTTAGAATTTTCTCTCTTGCTGAAATCTCATTGGCTCTGTTTTTTGTTACATTGAAGAGATTTCTCGAGTGAAGATATATGTATGTGTTTGGTGCACCTTGCCTTGGTTGCGTCTTTGTGTAGTATACTTTATTCTAGAGCAGTCATTTTCACCACTTTCTTTGCTAATTGACTACGTTCTTGCTACGCCAAAACCGATTTACCTAAAACCTAGCTCGTGCGAAGATGAGAAACGAGGAATAGTTTTTTGCGTTTTTGTTGTAGGTCACAGTAGCGTATGGAGTCACTAAGATTCATTCTATTATGAACCAACTCGAGAAAATGCACGCCTACTTAACTAACCTAACCAACTCGTCAGCAAATAAATTCTCCATACGTAATTAGTTTACTCAACAAAATCGCACATTTCCCTAACCCAGTACTACCCAAGGTCCTGTAAAGCACAAATCCCCACCTCGTTACTCAGATCCGTATCAGTGCTACAGTTCAGACACAAACTGGACACCGTGTAAGTTAAGTTCAAGTTAGTACGGAACCAAGTCTGAATGCTGTGGATTAGACTAGTTCTGACTTAGTTAGTGTTGTCACTCGGGTGTACGTTTTGTGGGTTAATCAGATTATTTGTCGTCAGGTGTACCGTGTGGGAAGTTAAATGTGTTACAATTAGTTAGATTGGGACTAGTTTATTTGGATAGACTGGGAGTTGACGACTACTATCTATCTGTTCGACAGCGCGCTATCTTCGTAAGACACCAATACCTACCTACTTGGTTTCTGTAACTTTCAAAGGTAGTTAAGGTCGTTAATGTAGTTATGGAGGATTTTAACAGATCCTCAACTTGTTATAGCACCCTCGTCCTGCGATCTTCACAAACTCTTACCGACGAGATGTCATTCAGAAAAGGTTAATGTAATTTATAGCACAGTGTGACGGAAAACGCTTTTCGGTGACTTAACTAGTCCATTTTTAAGCAGAAAAGCGTGACTTAAGTGCATGTTTAGGTCACACGAGGTATAAAATAGTATACTATTAGTGTACTAATGCAGTTTCCAAATTACAGTACACAGTTGGTGCATATTTTCCCCGGAATTTATTGCTCCTATGAAGTTTTTAGCAGACACATTCAAAAAGCAAATGTGGTATTTCGGCCAATTCTGAAAATGGATTTCTTTCCAAACTATCCCATAGATAGAGGCGCTAACAGGAAGGAATAGTCTAAGAAAAAAGCTGAAGGAGGTCTCTACAGTACCCAAACTCCCTGTTCAAAACATCAAGCCCCAACACCACCAATAACTTCAGGCCCGTCTGCCCGACGTGCTGGTGTGTATGGCAGTAACACATACATGCACTTTACCAATTGTGCCTCGGCGGCAACATTAGCGCGATTGACATGAACACGGTGCTTGTTACTGGACTATCGAGATGCGTATCAAACGCCTTTGGGCTACTGTTTTCGTATCTTCGTTGTGGAGTTAAAGTTTTGATGGAAGAGGCTGACAAGAAGTTATATATATGTATGTGGTTTTTGGGGCGTTGGGTCCAGCTGGGTAAACGTGACCGTGAGGTTTCTAGCAACGGGATAGGGCCATTTATTGGGTGGTCGTATAATGTGATTTAGATTGCCAATTTAAAAGTAGCAACAGTTACCTCCTGTTGATAACATTATGCTGCAATAAACTGCCTAAGATTAAATTCTTATAATATCAACAACACTTTTGGCAGATGCATTGATGAGCGCAATTTGTTGTTATTATCAGAAAACAGGACAATGCTGTTGGGTAAAGGACAATGACCAAAAGTCGTACCAAAATGTCTCATGCATCAAGATCAAAATATTATAGTAATAACATAATTTTTTACGACATTACGCGTTGGGGATTTAATTTTTGAACAGAAAATTTAATTTAAAGTAAAAAAGTGTTGATATTGTTTTATTCCCATAACATGACGTTCCGTTTCAAATAATATGACTAACCTAACCTTGAATTTTGAAAGTGTCATTATCACGTCTTTCAAAAAACATGTAAAAAAATTATACTTTGCCGATTCTACATTAATTAAAAATAATTAGAATAAAATAGAATAGATTTTTTATTTAAACGATTATCCGAGCCATAATGGCCGTTCATGTATTACGTGTCAAACAAAATAAAGTACCTAGTTTTTAGGCTATTTATTTTTTTTTTAATCTCCGAAACCCGGGTTTTGTTTACAAAAAGAACTTTTGCGTGAGTTAATATGACGTGTAGTCTGTAAAAAAAAAGTTTGACTTTGATGCAGCATGGTACGGGATTCCATACATCCATGAGCATTCCTTCCTTGTTTCCATCCTTTCTTGTTAACAGCATTTTTTTTTCTGTTTTTATAGTCAAAAGAAAAATTACTTCCAACTTACGTCTTGTGTCTTGTGTGTAGGTAATTTTCGTTATCTTAGAAGTTTTCTTTAAATTAACCGGTCCGTTTAAAGAAAAAATTACACCCGACAATTCAAGAGCAAAAAAACAATCAATCATGATCCTGCCCCATCCAGCACAGCAACATCTCTGTGTCCGCTTCTCGGGTGTAAATGGGTGCATAATAAGCGACCATTCAAAATCAACCAGACGCATTCCGCCCGGTATAATAGGAATTCTTTACTATACACATGTTTGTTAGGTCGTATGTGTGTCCGACATTTGTATGGGGGCCTTGAATAATGATTTACAATGTATTCGGTGGAAATAACGCAGAACTTTTCGTTGTTATCCGAAGATTTTTATCGGTTCAGTCCTGTTTGTGGTATGAAAATCTGGTTTCGGGTTTTTTTTTCGAGTAAAAAGTTTTGTATGTTGCGTTAATTGGTTTGTTGTAGGGCTATGAGCAGACTATCACTAGGTTAGTGTAATGTTGTTCGAAAGAGATACCGTGTCCCTTGGCACAGGCAACTGAAGGAACACGGGTGGGTTTTAGTCAGTAAAAGTCTGACACTCCCTTCCGCTCCGCCCAGAGCAGCAGGGTCATTTGATGATTTCCCACACAAAAAAAAAGGTTAGTGTAAATATGAAAATGTTGTAATATTCAAAGAGTTTACATGAAACTGCACCCTAATTGCGTAAAACACTGAATTATTTTGTAGGACATTGCTAATCCATTGTTTCATATGTTCGAAAAATGTGTCTGCTCAACAACGTAAATAACGCAATGAATGTGGTTGAACTGCAAATAGAAAACTTTTGTTACTGATAGTATGTTACGCCATTGCCATGCTGGATTCAAATGCAAACACTATTGCAATTATTTTGTTATAACAACGTGATAACAACAACTATTGATAAAATGAAGGATGGTTTATAATGTCTAAATAAGACAGAACTGACAATATTAATCTTTTTATTACCTTCTTCACCATAGACCCTAAAGCCAATATTTTGTTTGATCACTTAAATTGAGGGCTTACAGTAAAGTTCAATCTCATCACGCAAAAAAAAACATTATTATTATTACGGTTACCAAAATATCCGAAATGAACCACAAATTATTCCATTCATCCGTAACATAATAAACAGTTCACCATACAAACTTTTCCAATAATTATCTTAAAGGCTATAAATTACGAAGGTTTTAAAGTGACACAAAAATCATAGTGTAGTACAAATTCATCTTATTACGAGCATCTGTATCGTATCGTGCGATCGACGATATATCGAACACGATCG
Organism: Apamea anceps; assembly: GCA_951799955.1. Taxonomy (NCBI): domain Eukaryota; kingdom Metazoa; phylum Arthropoda; class Insecta; order Lepidoptera; family Noctuidae; genus Apamea; species Apamea anceps. Next base: position 19,071,916 of record OX637510.1, read on the forward strand.
ATGGCGATACCATCGAGCGATTGTGTCTGTACGGTGTGTTCTTGTTTCGACTGCTTTGCATTTCGTGACCAGGTGTTAATAGTAAAATAAACTGCTGAGTTAAATAAGGACCTTTACTGAATACCCAGAGGAGTTTTTGAACTGAATCATCTTCATCATCAGCATTTCAGCCGAAAGAAGTCCACTGAATAATTAATAATAAATACAACTGGCATGATAGCTCTCCCCGCGAATCGGCAAACGTTAGGCAGGACGCTCTCAGGCTAGGTGGACCGATGATCTTCGAAGGGTGGCTGGTAGCAGCTGGATGAGAGTTGCCGAGAATTGAGTTAAATCTTGCAATTGGAGAGCCTATATCCAGGAGTGCACTGCTGTAGGTTGATCATGATGATGACAGCTCTCCATTATGCCCTGAATTTTCAATTAATAGTTGATCTGACTACAAATCCCTTTATTTGCTTATAAAATTGTAGGTACTATGAACGTAGGTATCACCAAATGATTAATACTTGATTGAAAATTCTTAGTAGGTAATACTCGACGTGAGACTTACTCAAAAGTTCGAATCTACCCATAATTATCAGCAGTGACGTATTACATCTTCTTAGGATTCGCCCCATGATACACGTATACCCAGCTGCTTTGCAAAACATCGGTTTTCTCACTAGACTCTTACGATTTGCGTAGGCACAACAGACTGGCTCAGTTTTTTTTTTCAGTCTTAGTTAAACCCAATTTAGTATGACGTCTCACCGGCTCTAAGAAACCCATGGTTGGAATTTATTGGGAGAGGAAACATCGAACTGACGTGTGTTTTTTTTTACAAAATTAAGATCAAAACCAAGGCACACAATTAGCTTCCTGTTAAATATAATTTTAAATGGCTGATCTTAACATAGGATTATCTTCATTATTCCACTGACCGTTCCGTGCCATTTGTAGCTTTAGAGTGTACCAACGTACGAACAAATACGGTGGAGGTCAGAAATTACCGCTAATAGGATACTTTCCGTTCACTTTATTCAATCAATATCCATTGAAGCTTCACTAATCATCATTGTATTATCTAATTGAATTGGACCGCTATCCATTTAACCTCTATAAATGTAGGTGTATTATGTACACAAAGTCACACACACACTATTTTTGCTATCGGACGATATATCAAGCCATAAATTTTCAGTTTTAGCTGACCTCGCATTGTATAGGCTTTTTGTACAATGAGAAGTCATTCGTATTGCTAACGTCTGCCTCACTGATAAATAAAACACATGAAACGAGCAACATCTGACATTGTTTTTTTCTATACTTCAGCATACCAAGTCCAAAAATTGCTAAATTACATGACGTCACAATGGCGTAAGTTCACGATCAAAATATTTACGTTACTCAAATGAAAAAGTCACGTGACGGGAGTATACCACGTATCACTTGCGCGTACGCACCTGTGCATTCAATATGGCGGTAATGGCGATTTTTGCTGGTACTGTAATATACTTGGGGTGATTTATAACATGTTTCCTGCTTACGGCTAAAGTAAGTAGTTATTCCTTGAAAAATTTGGTTGGTCTTTCTTCTGAAAGAGGTTTTTATTGATAAGTGTTTTATTTAACAAATTGATTGAAGGGGCGAGTAGGGCTGTTTTTTCTTGGAATTTACAATCTTCGACTAGATTAGTAGTACCTGACAAGTATTTTTCTATAAATGACAAACTAATTCAGTTCTCGAGAACACAGAAAAGACTTAATTAAAAACATGGCTGCTAAAAGTACGTCAATTTACGTCAGGCGCTGACTAGTTTGACAGGACTAAACTAATATTTATCTTCTGTCCTTTTCTTAATGAAATAGAAAGAAAAAGATGCACTGAACTTAAATTTAGTTTAGTTTGTGAACAAGGGAATCGGCGCCATTGTCTATTTTATTTAAAACTAACTCTTCCCGCGACTTCGTTCACGTGGATGTCGGAAAACAATAATGTGTCTCTTTACTAATTCGTTTTCTTTTCGTAAAATAAAAATATAATAACATACAAAATATATAATATAACATCAGTTATCTGCCAGTGAATGTCCCGTCGAAATCGGTCCAGACGTATCGGAGATTAGCCGGAACAAAGAGACAGAGACACAAAAAAATTTAAAATGGTTTTCTTGTTATAAGTACCGTATGTACTTACATATGCAATTAGTAAAAGGCTGTTATTTGGACATTACAAAACAAAAAAAAAACTTCAGTATTATTTTATTCGTGTAAATTTAACTGTTTTGTTGATCTCTTTAAACGATTGATTTTATGTTCGCCGTTACAACCATAACCGGACCTTCTAAGTGTCTTCACAGTAACTTTGTTGATATCCAATTTTATGTAGATACTTAGTTAAAGAACAAAGAGTCTGCAGTTGGAAAAAAAGTACTATCAACATATTTCTGTCTCCAAAATCCGAAATTCTATTCAAAGGCGACATTGTTTGCTGAACTGTACTCGGACATAAATCGATCGTCGCGTCGTTGGCACTACTGGCTTCCTCGCAAATATTGGTCTTCCTCACAGACTTATATTGGCTAGATAACGCAAGTCTCATCTTCTGTATAGAAACCAAGCGTGCCATTATTTTTCTACCTACTGTGACGTCACATGAGCGATTTAGTGATGGGAACTCCCTGTCCGCGAGTAAACGATTCAAAACGATCCGCGTTTCGCCTCGCTCGTCCGCCAGTACTCTTTGGATCGAGAGGTCGCGTGCGCGCATCCCGTCCGCTTGCATGTTTTTGTTTTAAGTTCGCCGCTCTTCAAGTTACACGATGTATCCTCATTTGACGTAGACGGCTGGTGAATGTCCTGTAACACGAATTAACTATTAAATAATCCTAATATCAGCGTCAAGACGTCCACTTTTTCCGACCCGTTACATTTAGAATGAAACGAGTACCTACTAATCGATTTTTGCAAGATAACAGTGATAATTTAACTTGGGATCACTTGGAAATCTGTAAATATAATTAATAATATTCTAAACAAAATCACTAAATTGAAACATTGCAGTAAAAAAAAAATTACATGTCACAAAATACCCAACGCAAACATTATCATTCCTCTGTTTCCAAAATCGATTAGAATCGAGAACAACTGTACAAACTGTGTGTACAACACTATTTGCTTTATTTGACAGAAAAATGAGAATAGCGACTGTACCACGAAGCTGAGCGACAAGTGAAAATATCGATTATTTTAATTTTCATTGCGTGTTTTAACAGACAAGTCCTACATGCTGCCATGTAACTAAAAACGGCAATGTATCATGAATTATTCGATACACACTCAGTTGCATGGTGTTCATTGTAAGACCACAATGAACACAAAATAATTGATTTTGCAATAAATAACACATAATTCAATAACAAAATGACTTACCGATGAAAGGAAATGTTTCCATTATCTCGTCCCACTTTTTTTGTGTAGTTTTTACAGCTCAATACAGCACAATTTGGCATTTTTTAGTTTTTGTTTGACGTCTGGCATCAAGAACGTTCGAGCGCGGACTGATTAGAAATGACGCTGAAGGAAGTAAATTTTACTCCCTTTTTACACGCGAAGTACATACACTTGCGTCGTCTAGCCAATATAAGTCTGTGGTCTTCCTCCTTTATTTGATCCTATGTTCAAATATCACGACCAGACCTTTGTAGGCAGCTTGCGTTGAGAACTCGAGAGTCTTGAGACACTATTTCCGCAAAATATTTCTATTATTTTCTGTGAAACTTTTGTAGGTATGAGAACTTTTTCTGCTTGAGGTGTCGTGAAACTGCAAAATGATAATAATCATTTTGTCACTTCTCATGCTCTAAAAGTTCGTCTTTATGTAGTGCGCAGGCGACATAAAGTCGCTTTTTATGCTCTAGTGCTTATAGTATTTTTTTTTCTAAGACTAAGATAATCAGGCCCAACAGCCAGAAGTCGTTATTTTATTTCATTTGCTTTTAATTTACATATATCACTTCTGTGTTTTCTATCGTTAATTTAATAAAAACAGATAAAATAGTTGTCATTTATTATACAAAAACGCAAAGAAACGTTTTTACGACTTGTCAGTTATGAAGTACCGAACTCGAATAGTTGAAAATTAAAAAAACCGGCCAAGTGCGAGTCGGACTCGCCCATGAAGGGTTCCGTTACGTTACGATTTATGACGTATTAAAAAAAAACTACTCACTAGATCTCGTTCAAACCAATTTTCGGTGGAAGTTTATATGGTAATGTACATCATATATTTTTTTTAGTTTTATCATTCTCTTATTTTAGAAGTTACAGGGGGGGGGACACACATTTTACCACTTTGGAAGTGTCTCTCGCGCAAACTATTCAGTTTAGAAAAAAATGATATTAGAAACCTCAATATCATTTTTAAAGACCTATCCATAGATACCCCACACATAAGGGTTTGAAGAAAAAAAAAATTTTGAGTTTCAGTTCTAAGTATGGGGACCCCCAAAATTTATTGTTTTTTTTTCTATTTTTGTGTGAAAATCTTAATGCGGTTCACAGAATACATCTACTTACCAAGTTTCAACAGTATAGCTCTTATAGTTTCGGAAAAAAGCGGCTTTGACATACGGACGGACAGACAGACAGACAGACAGACAGACAGACAGACATGACGAATCCATAAGGGTTCCGTTGCCATTTGGCTACGGAACCCTAAAAACAACTTTTAAAAGTGATTTTATGCCTGTTTCATTTTGTCGCAATCGAAGTGAAAAACGAGTGTATGAGTTGGGCATAAACGAGCCTTTTATGCAGTAGTTGTACAATCTACGCGGTATTTTATATCCGTCAAGAAACATGATTTTTCAGAATACCGTACCTAAAAGTACATATTAATGTAGGCTCTACAACAGGGGCAAAATCGCCTGTTTAAATTACACGTATTTTATTAGCGAATGACAATTTCTTGACATTGATTTTCGCTCAGATGAGATTGCGACTAGATTCTGAACGTTTTTAAAATAGTCTTTTGCAAAAGAGTAGGCGTTTCCTCTCTATTCCTCCTGGGGTTTTCTTTCTGCTATGAAAATAAGTCAAGGTGTTTGCTAGGCTCGGTAATAATACCTACTGCAGCATTGGCAAATGCTACATTATAATTTTATCACGAACAACCTTCTTTTATAACAAATCCTACCTTATTTGTAACCAGAAAGGATTTTTCTTAGTTTTGAATCAAAAAGTGTCATGTCTTTTCTCTTACCGAGATTTATCATTTGAAGTTTTTTTTTTTTTGCCACAGGACGGAAGTCCCTAATATTAAGTATTTTTCTCCGCTTGACCATGTAATAATTTGCCACGATATTAAAGGTATCGATATAACGGTTTGAACGACCGAGTTCGTTCGTTGTTCGACTGGATCAAAGGGCTTTGTTTACGGGAACACTTCCCATAAATAAACGTAGGTATCACGTCCAGCATCAAAAACTTGTCTCGAGGCGAGTCAGGTTTCTTCATTCAGACTTGATCAAAATCAAAATCAAAAGTCATTTATTCAAATTAGGCTGAGAATCAGCACTTTTCGAACGTCAAAATTACAAAAGACAGTCCCCCAAAAACGCCCGCCCTTCACCACTTCCTAGTGCTATCGCTGGGAAGAAGAAGTGGCGCAACAAACTCCCCAGCAGCACAGCTGTCTGTTCAGTTAGAATATAGTTGCATGTATACAATACTAGGAATCTATGTTCAGTAATTAACATTACAAGAAACTTAAATTATTTGCCATGTGTCAGCTAGCCACGCCAATATACCAACAAATATAATAAAAATCATACGTACTCAAGCTAATAATTAATTAAAATTAAAATAAAACCTTACTACCTAAATAAAAGCCTCCAGCCATAAAGGGGATCGAGACGACTGTAAGCTTCCTGTTGGGATTCAAACCCAACGCTGGTGGATTCTGATACCAGCCAGCGAGGAGCCTTCTGACTGCCAAGCTGGAGTCTGGGACCGGATTTGCGTATATTTAGTAGTTTTTTTTTTTTTTTTCAGTAAGTAGTTAATATTGTCTCATTTTATTTAAAACAGTCATTTAAATTGTTGCCTCGCTACCTGATTGATTTGGTGCGAAGTTACCCATTTAGGATTACCAGATATTTATTTATTGCGGGAGTAATAGGAACGTTTGCAAACGGATCGTGACCGACGCGTAATTGTGAAATTTATTATAGGGTTCTAACACCAAGGTCGTCGCGTTACAATTTTATTATTTAATAAGAATCATGCTGTGTCCTTCATTAAGTTTTGTTTACAATATTTTTTTTATTTTACTAAATTAATCGTGTACAAGTGAAGACCTGTTTTTATTTCGCTACACTACATAGTAACGCCATCTTGACTGTTCCTCGTATTGTATGTAAGACCAATGTTCATCGACGATGGTCCGTAAGGCCCAACTGTGCTGTACCATTTCAAGAATACCAACATAATTCATCAGTTTAATTATCAATGCGTCGATTTTAGTCGTTAATTATAATTACATTGAACTGTAATTATATGATACAGATCTCATTCCCACTTAAGAACGTAAGTAATCCCTATTATTCATGGCCGGGTTGCGGTGATTTATGATAATTTGGTACCTATATCTGATCTTGTCAGATGTTTCTTAGAATTGAAAGAAATCTGCAAAGATAAAAGCAAATGGTATGCTGTAATTTCTTCATTATTCCAAGCAATAAAGATTCGATTTATCATCATCATCATCACTAGTACCGCAAAAGTCTACTGTTAAACTCACCATATATATTATTATCACAACACAACACACAAGAACAGCACAAGAACTAACTAGTGCAGTACAGACGCCAGCAGGTCAAGCTACCCGAAACTGTCTTTGCCAATCAACCTTGGACCTCAATGCTTTAGCGATAAAGTTGAAAATCTATTAAATAAATTTGACAGATTGTAGTAGCTTAATGTGCTGGCGTCTGTACTATTTTGTAGTAAAAATATGTATGTTTAGATTAAGGTATTTATCTATGGTCCTGCGTCGCCTGACATAAATAAATAAAATAAAATAAATTATTCAACCAGCTTCTTCCCACGACTTCGCCCGCGTCATATTTCGGCCAACCCATCGCGTCGCATCCCATCGGTCGCGCTTGCTACTAAACTGGATGTGGAACTGACTTGCCAAAAGGAATAACATTGAACTTGCCTAGGAGATGAACGCGATATCTGCGTGTCATTGATTGAATTCGTGCTAAATAGGATACACGTATTAACATATTCACTTTTACATACCGTGCGTGTTTCAAAACTTTTAAATATTCTATTATATTTGTCAATAAAAGTGAAAACTGGGATTGATTTTGAATTTTTACAAACGTCAAACGTCCGATACTTTGTTTTTGCTTAGCTTTCTTTTTTTTCCTTTTGGTTGGCTCCAAAGGGTCGTAGCGTGATGTTAAATAGCCTATAACCTTCCTCAAGGATTGTGCTATCGGCTATCAATTGCAAAAATAATTTTTCACCGACTCCGAATCCGAGTGGTAGTTCAGATTATCCCTTACATGCAAACTTACAAACTAACAAATTTTACCTCTATTAGTATTATTCAATAAACCCTATAAGTTATAGGCTTTATTCAATAATACTAATATTCCGTTTCAAGGGTCATAGACCTTGAAACGGAAGTACCTATTACTGCCTTTGCCATAAAACGTTAAAAGAAATATACTTCTATAGTCAGGCAGTTACCATAGAGTTTCCATAGAGCTAGTCTCCATTCTACTATTTTACAAAACAACATCTAAGTGAACAAAACAGTTTAATAGTTAATTTACAGTTAGCACAATAATGAGGTAACTGTAGCATTGTGACGTCACAAGTTGGTAAACAAACTGTAGCGTCCAAAAACGGCGCAGCCGTACCGACCGATTGTACCAGCGGACACTTAATGCCACCCTGCTGTACCGTGAGCAGAATAGTGTCGGGATAATAATAGATCTTGGTTTTAATGCCTGTAAAATTATTTATTATTTCTATGTAAAAACTTTGATTTTCAGGATAAGCTGAAATTCAGCTTTGTTTAGTCAGAAACGACGTTACCAGCAGTGTAGGTCATTCGGCTGAAATAATGTTGATGATGATGAAACCAATTATCATACGTATAAAAAGAATCAAGATTACAGTAACAAAAGATAAACAAAAAAACATTCAGAAATTAAGAATCTACTAATTTATACCAGTAAAGAAAATTAAAAAAGTAAAATAGTAAGTAGAGTCAAAAGTGAGTTAAATATTTCATCGCTATTAATAGATAAACAAAACTTAAAAAGAAATGATGACTAAGAAATTGGGGATACCCAAAGCCAGTGCTCCTGCTTTACAATGTCCCAGAACAGAGACAATCAGGATAATATCCAGAGACTAGGCTAAAAGAATAATGTAACTTTAATCTATATCTCTTACAACATAAACAAAACAACCTAAAACCTAACAACACACATGACAAAAAAAAAACTTCCATTGTACAATAAATAAATCCTTTTTTTTTTCTGACCGTACTAGCCAACTTATCAGATGCACAGAAGAAAGCCGAATGCGTTAAACGGTAGTTAGTTAACCACAATTATTATTATTTAGTGCGTCGGCGAATAAAGGCAACGCCCACGCGGGCTAGGGCAGGGAGAGTTGTGTGGATACGCCCTTATTGTAAGCTAAGACGGTACGTATGCTTGAATTGAATAAATTTGTTGGTCTATAAAAAGTAAAAAAGTACATAGAACTATGGGTATAGTGAGAAAAATCATCTGCAGTTTCAAGATTTTTAAACTTATTCTAAAACTGCAACTTATCGTAGAAATATTCTGTAAAAAAGCAATGTCTCTACTTCTTTTTTCGTTTAGCTTAGTTAGTATATTTTAACAAATATTAACTGAATTTTCAAAATCGTCTTCAGCATGTTGTCATTATCATAATTTAATACAAATGTTAGTAATCCAGCTGTTAGTAGAAAGACAGAATTAACAACAACTACAAGAACTATTTAGTTTATTTAGCCAGACTAAACTAAGCGAAATAAAAAAAAACATGTGCGGTTGGAGGACCCCCATCAGGGACGAAGTTCCTTACGCGATAATTGCACGCACACACACTCGTATAATAAAAAGAGACAGAGAGAGAAAGTGAGAATTTAATAAACGTTTTTAAGAGCCATCTAGTATAAGTTTATAGAAGCTTTCATGATGTTGTCGCCATCATGGATTTTCATTGACTTTTTTAACTATCTGCTTTAGAACCCTCAAAAACCATGAAAACGTCACGCATGATGAAAAAATTGAAAATGTTCGCAGCTGCGATCTTGGATTTTCATTTTGACCAAATTATTGGCTCCATCACTTTCGAAAACCATGAAAACTATCTGGAAAGAAAGAAAGAGTGAAAGTCGGATGGAGGGGGCATAACGCTTTTTGGTTACGTGAGGATTTCTACAGACATACCTACTGCAAGCCGCGTTAAAGAACTTCGTTCCAACAATCACTTTCCGCCGCATCCCCACTAACCTAACAGCAACAGTAACGACGATGCTATCAGCGCCCGCGTCCCTGGAAATCATCCTATGTAGGTATTTATTAACAATTGTGCTTCTTTGATGCGCACGATACCAACTAATTACTGCCGTGATTTATCTGTCTGACGTCATAAAGCCTTATATGTATGTGTGTGTGCGTACGCGCAGGGTAACAATGGCCAATAGTTGGGTTCGTTGTGTGTTGTTCGAATTTTGAATGAGTATTGATGACTAGACAGAAGTGGTTAGCTTTTTGATAGGTTGTGTTGCTAAATAGTTCGATATTTTTTACTCTTGAGAGCTGAATAGCACTTTCTGAACGTCTATAGATCTTGGGTTTTCATCACTGAAAATTTATCCATGTTAGCAGCAGGTAATTTCTTCAAATGATGAAGTGAATTTTAAGGCAGTAGTTTCGAATTTAACTTGTAGGAACATCGTCGTGCAAACTGTTTGCAGGTGATGTTCGGGAACTGAAAACAATATTGATAAATTTTGTTTCAGTGCGGTTAGTGGAAGTGCTCAAGTGCGGTTCGCGGAAGTGCTGCTGAAATCAGTGCTCTAAGTAGAAACCCTCCATGATTCTAGACGTAGCGTACCTAGAAACTTCGTCGGTTTTCAAAAAAACAAAATCTGCTGTTTCATAGAAAACTGCAATACCTATGCAGTCAAGATGTATGGAACGGCGAATTTTTTGGCGGGTTCAGAATCATGTAACGAATCCATGGTAACATTAATATATTTATGACCACTTAAAATAGAAATATTTTTTTTTATTATTTATTTATGAAATAGAAATGGGGTGGACCAGACTACTTAAACTTTTTTAAGATGTACTCAACGTTTTTGCCATTTCACTAACTACACGAAAACTCTTCAAAATTGATATTCTGAAAGCCTCAAACACATTTTCCTTCACTTTAAGCCCCATTCCACTTAAGTTCTATCGTCTGACACGCGATATAACGTGGTAACTAGCACCAGCAGACGTTTTTACACGTTCGCGCTAAAACGCGGTAAGTGCACAGTTTCTGTAACACCTGTGCCGGATTTAGAGTGCGCCTTGTAACGTGAAAAGTTAAATAAAGGTGAGGTTTCACGTTAAAAACGTGAGATTTTTAGACTGTTGACTTGGATCAGTGTAGACTTAGTACGTGGTACCTGTTGACAGGCCTACACTGTTCTCCTATACCTATTAGCGCTGTAATTTGCAAACATTGTAAAAGCCAATAATTTTTAAAAGAGTAACCGTGTTGTTTCGTGGTCTTCTCCATAGGAAACGACCAATTGCAACCTAGCTTCTGGCGTTTCATAAGTGCCTATGTAGGTTTATGTTAAATAATATATTTTGATTTGACTAGCATCAATTTCAACGAAGCTCTTGATTGGATTTGCAAAGTCAGGAGTATTAATCAGTTTCCGAGAATTCGTATGTCTGGCAATTAGTCACTAATCATATGGTATTGCTATCGGTATTTCCTTGTAAATCTAGCTAAATCTCTCTGAAGTGATGATGAATGAATGAATGAAAAGAAAAAAAAATGAATCTCTACTGAAGTGATGATGAATCTGAATATTGTTCTTGGGATGTCGAGATGCAGTGAACCGTATGTCAGGTACACTTGAAGTATGAAAACCGCTCATCAGAGGGGCAATTCTCGTAATTTTAAGAACGTTCACAGTCTGATCTCAGTCTCAATCTGTCAAAAAATACTTCTAATTTCCCTACATTTTGACAAGTTTTTGACATTTGTTTGTCGCCGATATGAGACTGCGACTAGATTTTGAACGTTTTAAATTACGAGAATTGGCCTTCAGATGTTTTACGCGAGCGAATGGCTCACTCGACTCAATTTTCATTCCACGTTCACACGTCACCGATAAAGTTATGTAGAAATGAACGTTCATCTGCTCTTTTCATTTCATATTTCGATCATTCGGTCGGCGATTGAAAGATGCCAGTTGTCGAAAACCAACAGTGTTGATTTGGTTTACTAGTGAATTCTTATTTCACTTTTGATTAATTTTGTGTTTAGACGGTTCACTTGCAGTGGAAGATGAACAAAAAGTAAAACGTTTGCGGTCTGATATCTACTTCATTTCTGCTTACTATGATTACGATGGGCATGCAATCGACTGTACACATAGCAATATTATTACTGATATTTTATGTACGCAAAAGATATTCCAGTAAGTGCAATACAATTTGTCAAGTAAAATTTTCCCCGCGATCAATCTCGTGATAAGGAGCTGTGACTTTCTTTTATTCGGGAACCGGACAGCAGACAGCTAATTCAGTAATCAATATGCAGATTAAACTGTTAAACAATAATAGCACTTCGGCAGGTACTTGTCGTTTGATAAATGTCTGATAATCGTTTGAGAAAGGTCTTAAAACAAAATATAGAATAGGGAAAGCAAAAGGAGGGAAAGCAGATTGATGTCTTGCTGTAGGACGAAGAAGCTTTGCATTTTTAATTTCCATTGATATGCTAAGAAGAAGATAGACACTCCACAGCCCTTTAAGGAACGAATCCATAGGAACTTGTCCGGTCTACGGCAAGCAGGAAACGCTTGTATGTTTCGCGACTTGTACTGACCTGTATTCTTTCTTTCATTTTAGTTACGTCAAAAAAAACCCTGACTCATCGACATTAATCTAGATATTAATTAAAATAAAAACTATAATAATAATATCCCTGGACATTTCACACAGCGCCATCTAGTTCCAAGCTAAGCAACCCAATGCTTGTGTTATGGTAACAAGATGGCTGATAAACTACTTATATACTTTTTTTTTTTTGTAAATATATATATATTATAGATAGAACTATAAAATGTCAAACCTTACTACATTCTGTCAGCGCGCATAGTACATATTTGTAAAATGAAATGTAAAGGGGATCCTGGTGTCCTGAAACACAGGCCACGAGCCTAACTTAGGCACCAGTCTCCCACAATATATACTCAACTGAATTATATGTCATTGTTGAATCTGACCGATGTAAAATAACATCTATATTGTGGTGAGAAAATAAAGTTTTATTATTATTATTATATTATTATTATTCGAATTGTGCACCACGTGAAAAATAAAAAATAATTTGCAGTATTCATTTTGAACTGTTTTTTTTTAACTCGACGCAGAGATTCTTAAACTTTTGTCTATAAATAACTATTAACTACACAACTACCATCGAGTCCTTGCCTGTAACACTCTTAGTAACTTAACAATTCTTCTTTGTAGGATGAACCAGCATCATCAGGCGACAGCGGTGACGAGAGCGGCAGTGAACCGGAGTCTCCCAGTGAGAAGCTTCTGCAGGTCCACAAACAGGAGTGGACGTGCGATAACAACGAGCGAGAAAGCAAACAGAGGTATGACTTGACCTTCCACATCAGTCTTTACTTGTCTTAATACAGAGAAGAGACCTGTACAGGGTCAAATTAAATTAGCTAGCGAAACTCTGCAGTCGTGACGAGCATCGATATAGAACCATGATAAAATAAAATAAAAAAATATTTGATTTTTTTTTCCGCTAGTGGTGTTGTTACTTGACGTATGTATGAAATCTGTTTTCTTTTGTTTTATGGTGTTTAGATATCGATACCCATCATGTCTGTGAAGTTTACAGACATTACCTTTTTTTTAGGGTTCCGTAGCCAAATGGCAACGGAACCCTTATGGATTCGCCATGTCTGTCTGTCTGTCTGTCTGTCTGTCCGTCCGTATGTCACAGCCGCTTTGTTCCGAAACTATAAGAGCTATACTGTTGAAACTTGGTAAGTAGATGTATTCTGTGAACCGCATTAAGATTTTCACACAAAAATAGAAAAAAAACAATAAATTTTGGGGGTCCCCATACTTAGAACTGAAACTCAACATTTTTTTTTTCATCAAACCCATACGTGTGGGGTATCTATGGATAGGTCTTCAAAAATGATATTGAGGTTTCTAATATCATTTTTTTCTAAACTGAATAGTTTGCGCGAGAGACACTTCCAAAGTGGTAAAATGTGTGTCCCCCCCCCTGTAACTTCTAAAATAAGAGAATGATAAAACTAAAAAAAATATATGATGTACATTACCATATAAACTTCCACCGAAAATTGGTTTGAACGAGATCTAGTGAGTAGTTTTTTTTTAATACGTCATAAATCGTAACGTAACGGAACCCTTCATGGGCGAGTCCGACTCGCACTTGGCCGGTTTTTTAAAACTGTGATAAAGTCAAAGTCAAAGCATTTATTTCAAATAGGCACATAAAAGGCACTTTTGAACGTCAAAAATTACAATAAAATATGTAGAATTGATTCTAATCGATATTTCAAGTGACTACACTAATTACTGACAATAACCCCACAAAAATCATGACATATTTTTTTTTTATTTAATCATGTTTAGATTTCGATACCCATTATGTATACAGAGTTTCACTAGCTAATTTGATTTGACCCTGCATAGTCTCAAAAAAAAATAGACACCTACAAGAATTCCTTGAATTATTTACAATCTTTGGTCCAAAATATTGTATCAATGTGTAGCCACAAAACACAACACACTAGCTGTGCCCGCGACTTCATTCGCGTGTATGTCGGAAAACAAATTGGATTTCATGGGTTCACTGAGTTTTCGTAATATCTATTCACTGCCACAAACAAAAACCGGATAAAATATAATTTCTCACAATCTTAGCTAAACCACAAAAATATTTTACATTTTCAGAGAATCCCACAACGAACCACATGCCTCAACATCCTCAACTACTCAAGAAGCAGACAGCAGCAAGCCAAGTCCTTCGCTGCCCAAACTCCTGCCCAAGCTCGAGATGCCCGGAGGAGCCATGCTGTACCACTCAGGTGTTCTCGCTGGGCTGGATGGCATCGGTAGCAACCTTGGACTGGGGAACCTTGCTATGGGATATCCTCATGGTTTTATATTGGGTCTTGCTAATCAGGGTCAGGAAGGTGGTGAGTATCAGCAACTTCTTTTCCTTTCTTCTTCCAAGAGTATTTATCAGACACAATGACAAAGATGCACAATAATGTTATGAATACACGATTAAAGTGACTTTTTCAATATATTCTGTGATAATGTTCATATTACATGGAAATATTCTAATTTGTATACAGCTCCGCGACTTTTCCACAGGAATAATTAGTCTAATTAGTATTATAACAATTATAACTTTCAATCCCCACTCATTTCGTATTATTTTCCCTAACCCAAGTTTAAGCAAGACATTTTACCAGAGAGGGATTAACCTGTGTTAGCGGGCCCTTCACTAGTAATTATCAACTCAGATAACCATAAAACTTTATCATAAACACAGTTATCCTAAACATTTCTTTTCTGTCTTAGCATCATCATCAAACCAGCCCCAGTTCATCACCATACCGCTATCAATGGCCATGGCGGCGGCGGCCGGTGGACCCTCATCCACTGTCACCAACGGCTGCGGAGCCAGCGCCTCTAGCGACGACAGCAGTGAACTACAAGACTTGAGCACCGGCAGAAAGTGACGCGGGAACAACGGTAGGCATTACATGGGGTAGTTGCTGACAATTCTGTGAAATTTTTACTACGAGTAAAACGGGATCATTTTTTTTGTAAGTCTATGTAGTGTCCCACTGTTGGGCAAAGCCCTCCCCTTTTTTCTTCCAAACCTCCCATGTCTTCTGCGATCTCTGGCGATCCGTTGCGTAACAAACAGTACGAAACTTTTAAAATATTTTTTTTTTTAATATTAATTATTTTGTTTCAGAATCAGCCCGCAAATGTTGGAGATTGTTATGTATCAATATAACCTTATGATAAATAAAAAAAAAGTTAAAAAATTATGTACCAAAGTTAATATTTGGACTTCTAGTAATAACAAGCTATCTAGATTTGTTCGTAGGTAGGTAGATTTAATCAAAAATATATCACATTGTATTTCATACATGTCATTAATATTGTTCCATCGTAAGGCCTTGTTCAGATTGTAAGTGAGTAGCGATTTTGTTCAGAATTTGTGAAAGCAGTTCCATACATTTTTCATTATAATTTATAATGCTTTATGTGATCAGGATATCTAAAAAGCTATGTCTTGATTAACTACTATTGTTTAAAAACACTCTTTTTAAAATTATTAATAAATATTTTGCTCTAGATATCTAAGAGGTAGAAAATGGTAACCAACCCAATTAAATTGATTGATTGATTGATTTTAATTTGATGCTATTACGATTACGATTTGATGCTGGACCAATTATATTCATATCAAGCGATAGCAGTATCTAAACTGGTACCTAATCTTGTTTACAATTATCCTAGCTTCTTTCTGCGGCTTCGTCCGAGTGGATGTCGGAAATTATTACACCGTAACGTGCTACCTGGACAAAAAGTAGCCAATGTCTTTCCCCAGAATGCCATCTATCTCCTTGCCAAATTTTATCTAAATCCGTTCAGTGGTTTAGGCATGAAAAGGTAATATACATACAGAGTTACTTTCGAATTTATAATATTATAAGTATGGAGGATGATTAGCTTAAACGCTATGTCATGGTTGTATAAAAATACTCTGTTAAAATTGCCAATATATTTTGCTCGAATAATTATTAAGCTTTCGTAGTGTAATGAACGGAGACGAAGAATAAAAAAAAAGTAACCAATCTGATATAAAAAATCAAAATCAAAAATTCAGGACGTTAACAAACATTAAATAGTCACGGCAGAGAAAAATTTTCATTAAATGCGAAAAAACCTGGCTGAATTCGCGACACGAACTCCACAGAACAATTTTCTAAGTGCCTCACCTTTATTTACAGCGTCATTTTTCGTTCCTGCTATCTTATTTAGTTCACGAGTTCTGCAAAACAAGTTTACTTAACTTGATGAGGTTCCTGTCATATGGAATGGCACTGTTTACCCTATATTTCGGCACTCGCTTGCTTTTTAACTTGGTCTAGTTTTAAAATAAAATTGTGATGGAAATTTGAATAGTACCTATCAGCCTTGCAATGCATGTCCTTGCCAATCAAACGTCACTTGCAGTTTATTAATAAAATATGATATAAATAATGACTATGAGTAAAAATTGTATCGTATTAAAATCAAAAACCTTAATTTATGATATTTAAGTATGTAGATATTAATATTGTTTGTATAAAAAATAACAAAACACTTGCGTATTTTTGTACCGAACATTAATACTTCTTATTAAACTGATAACTCGAGGTTTAGAGTAACATTGATACACTCGTTTAAAACGCATTTTAAATATAATGTGAGTTCTACCGTATTTTAGTTTTATTTTCATTTTTCTAGCACTTTGTTTAATTTTTAGTTTTAATTAAATTTAAACGGAAGCGGGTAGATTTAATTTAGTTCATTGAGATGTGTTTCAGGAGTAAAAACTAGGAAAACCTGCGAGCTTACCTAGATATTGTAACCTTATGTAACGCAATTATAAAACTTTTTTATTCGTTTGATATAATCAGTAGGTTGTATGTATTATTAGTATGTATAAAATGCTTAAGTAATTGTATCCAATATAAATTCTACAATCTCGTAAAAACTTATATCAAAATATGAGTTAGGTATAATTTACCCGCTCCCGCTACCTCTTAAGCGCCCGCTGTCGGTGGGACCGCGGCCCTATCGTCGTCACTATCATTGAAGCATTTATTATTCTTTTGTTTATTTCACAGTATTTTAGTTTTCCCGTCAATGAGATCACAGGCAAATTTAATTTTCACTATTTTTGTTTTTTTTTCATAAGGAAATGCAAATATACTTGTGCAAGACAGTGAGACTGCCAAAAAATGTCCTAAAACAATTAGTATTATACATGATCACAGTATTCAAGCTAGTCAAGTTCAATGAAACAATTTGCACTTATTTTCTTACATAGTGTCGCCAGATGTGAATAATCTTTTTTTTTATATTAAGCTAGTACAGTATTTATTATTGTTATCTCACAAAGCGACGCGCGCTTTATTTGTGGTAACCAAGAGTACAAACACGCTGTGATTGTGTGCGTGAATATAAAAAGCGTCAGCACATAACACACATACTCTTGTGACTTCGCCCGTGTCTCGAACGGTATAAACGGTTATACTCTTGGCAACCACAAGTAAAGCGCGCGTCACTTCAAGAGATAAAAATACTGTATCCTTATATTTTTTTACCAAGATACGTACATATATCACTGTAGTACTTATGTACCTAAGTGTCGTCCATTTTGACTTTTCGTATATAAATAAGCCTGTGGTCTATAACTTAGTGCATCGATCAAGTCAATAACAACGGTGTAACAGATTCTTTTCTTATTGTAATAAATGTTCCTTTCGTTTCGATTTTTTTGTAATAAACGTAATTAAAAATTATTGTTTGTTTTTGTTATCACCTCCTTATCGTCGACAGGAAGACCTTCTGAAATTTATCTTCAAGTACCTCGATATACCCAAAACCGTCTACAGTCCGGCCGTCGAAGGAATGCGTTCTTGACACCCAGTTTCCTATAAACGAATACTTGTTTTGAGAATTTGATCTTTATTAGTTACTAGAATTTTCGCACAAACATGTGTCAGAAACGCATCATCATCGCGTTATCATCCAAGTGGATATCAACTCTAAAGAAGAAAGAAACTAAACTAAACACAGTGAAAAATAAAAATAAAACAAATTGTATAAAAAAGTAACAAAAGGAAAAAAATGAAACAGAACGTCCTATACGAGGCCAAAAGGCTCCTATCTCAGCATGATGTTTCGACATTTAAAAAATACTACACTAGGTTCAGTATAGATCAAAAGTATAGCTTCACCTTAACCCATCGTGGATTGGTTAAGTTAGGTAGGTAAGTGAGCCCGCCCGATGGGTTCCCGCATTGTCGAGGCGGGGGGGCTCAGTAGCCGTGGCGAGCTGGGCCACGGTGAAGCTAAGAGGAACCCCAGCGGGGGCCGCTCGTCCGGGCTGTGCGGTTTAGCCCGACGTAGCGGCCCACGGGTAGGTTGCGGTGCCGCGACATCGCGACCTACCTGAGGCAGAGGATTGGAGGCCGCGGCGGGAGAGGAGTGTCGGTGTTTCGTTGCCGCTCTCCCTACCTTCCGCGGCCTTGACGGGGCCGCCACCGTTCGATGGCGGACGCGGTGGGGCCGCAGGGGAAGAGGAGTGTCGGTGTGTCGTTGCCGCTCTCCCTATCCTCTGCGGCCGTAGCTCCCCCAAGCTGGGGGGGCATGCGGGGCCCGCCAACTAGGCGGGCGTGGGGGCCAGCAGGGAACGGGTGCGGGGGCACCGTTGCCTGCATCGCACAGGCCTCCACCTTGTGGTACGGGAATGGCCAGGTGTTCTCGGCCATTCCCGTAGCCCCCCAACCTGGGGGGCATGTGGGGCCCGCCATACCATCTTGGCGGGCATGCGTCGGGAGGGCTGTGGATGTAAAGGCTATGCCGGATTCCCATGGCCCTCCCATCACGGCGACGCGGGAACACCGCTGAGTTTTAGTGGGTATACTGTCATTCCGACAGGGAGTCCCACATACCCCGGCTCGTCCCCCGGGAGGCGGGGATGCATAAAGCATTTCTCAGCGACAAAAACATACGAATTGAATAAAAACGCATTCCCGCTCCCCGTCGCGTGGCGCGTTGCACTGTGAGATCCGCCCTAGGCAAACTTCTAGGCATACCTAATATAGGTGGCAATATTTTAATCTAACTTGTATCTTAAAATCAGCATAATATGTGATAATGTAGGTAAGTGATAAATTGCTAACCAGATCTCAGAGAACACGACAAAATATATTACTTTCCTAATTTGTCTTAGACAGCTTACACGAGAAGTTAATTTACACATGCAAGAAAATATCGACTCATACAGAATTAGTTTGAATGAAATCATAAACAATATCCGCCATGACCCCGATCGAAAAGTTTATCCATTTAAACAATACAATATCATTGAAACGCAATTAACTCTGGAGCCACAATTAACTCTGGAGTCACAAAAAACTCTTATTCATAGCCAATCCGCCATTACAGATAAAAAATCCGAACATAAAATATAATAGCGAACCGTCTCGCAAAAACTTACAAGGTATGAAAAAACTTAGCAAAACCAGTTTGAAAAGACCTCTGGATCAGTATGGGAATTTCGAAATTCTTTGACAATGACAATACAGATTGGAACTCAAGGTTCAAGTAATATTGGTGTTGATATTTGGCGTAGTTATATAGTATCAACAATTATTATTCGGTATTTAATAACATATCGAGTGAATGCTGATTGGCTGTCAGCCAACCAATCGGCTCGTCCGATTTGTAATGAATATGCTGTTCGATACTATGAAATAGTGGAGTCGTGAAAAAAGTGCAAACGCCTATTTTATTATGTATTTTATTGTTGGCAACCCGTTCTTGAGATGACAGTCGCACGGTAGAAAAAGTATATTTTATTAATATTTCTAGGCAGTCGTTAATGTTGTTAATTTAAATGGCATACTTGTAACTGGTCTTAGGTAGTTTTTGTCTGCAGTCTTAGATTTATAAAATTGTTAAAATGTTGATTGTTTTAATTATGGACTATTGATAGGCAGTAATGACACTCGGTAGTACTTGTAGGTATAAACCTAGATAAGCTTTGGTTGGTCTAAAATCCAAAATACTACATTATTTAATTTATCCAATAATAACAAAAAATATTCTCCATCATGTACGGACGAATTAGTTAAAAACTCATATCTTTCTTTGTGCAGTGCTATTACAGTGACTTACAAGTAGGTCGTAGGTTCAAACCCTGACAGGCGCTTTACTTTGTGTAAATTATTTCATCACCACTGCTCTCAAAACGGTGTAGGAAAACATCGTGAGGAAATCGGTATGTCCCAGTACCAAAATTTCGAAGACATGTGACATCTACCAACCCGCACTGGGCCCGCATGGTGGATTACGGCTCACTCCCTCTCACACAGAGGAGGCCTGTGTCCCAGCAGTGGGAACATTATAGGCTGATTATGCTCATGTCTTTCTGAAATGCACTTTTAATGAGCTCTCTGGATACCGCTTTGATTGAGTAGGTACAGATGCCAACACATCAAGCTAAGTACTACAATCTGTCACATTTCTTTAATAGATTTTCAACTTTATCGTTAAAGCATTAAGGTTCAAGGTTTATTGGCAAAATTTGACAGTTTCGGGTAGTTTGACCTGCTAGCGTCTGTAGGCAGGTACCTCTCTACCTAACCTCAAAGTAGTTTCAGTACACACTTAAAAACCTACAACCGATTTCTTTATAAATTCGATGTAAATTAAGACAAATCTATACTTCGATCTAAAACTTAACTAATATAACTGATCGCGTCTCCTCGCCATTTCTGTGCGCATTTGACAAGCTCCCAACATGGTAGGCATTACATATTCAAGTGTAGACCATGGCGGGCCACTGCGCACATGTATGCACTTGTTAATCACTGTACGACCAATGAACTGGCCTGTTTACTTAGCCAAGTATTAAAATGTTACTTTGTCACTAATTGTAATTGTAGACGTAAGTTATAGATTTATGTTCGAAAAAGTAGCAAGGTGCGCTTCGAATGAGAACACCACTCTAGTTCAATATAGTATTACTAAAAAGAGTAATATTCCTCCAGACCGTACTTCGGCCGATCTCAACGGACGGTAGCCTTCGGCGCAGGAGATGAGTGTTATAGTGCACAAGTGTGTGCGCAGACACAGGTACTCTCTCTCATCCCTCACTCTCGATGGGACGGCACGTAAACTGTCTCGATCGGAGAGAGATCAAGTGCCACAGGTTTATTTTGCTTTCCGAGACAGGGGGTATCACACCGTCAACTTCTAAACTCCGGACTGTTACTAAGAAATTCCTAATGAAAAAACCGAATAACAATTTGCCCGACCTGGGAAGACCTGACCAAGCTCAGCAGTCGCGTTTAAGACCACGAGACCAAAGGGGCAGTCAAAAAAAGGGTAAGTAACTAAATGAAAAATCACAATATCGTTTAACGAAAATAGAGTGATATCATCTATTAATGGAACCAGTCGAATGCAGAGTCGAACCCAGAAAAGGACAGGAGTACTTGGGGACTCTGCATTTTAAGCTAAAGAAATTAAAACATTTTAACGCTGCTCATGATAGAGGTTGTCTAATGCTCGGTTCCCATAAACAAAAACGAATCGGTTTGCTTACTAGTGATAGCATTTTTATTGCCAAACTGGGTATATAAAAAGATTCGTAAGCAAATTTTACCTGTGATAGCTACTTCCATATGGGGGAGTCTACTATACAAAGCTATAAGGTCCTTGCTTCATTATTGATCATACATGAGTCTTAATTTTAACCAATAATGGTCCGTAAATTATAGGAGTCCGCCTTTAAATCGCCTAACAGTTGTGTCGCTAGAATAGTTAAAGGTTCAGCGTATTACGACGACAAGATCTACTTTGTAGTTGCTTAAACTTTACCAAAGTAATGAAAGGAACGTAACTAAACAAACTTAATTGGTATCGTTCTCACTAATTTCCATACAATTCTTAACCCCAACTAAAACAACGGACACTTATTCCTTTCCTTTAGCAAATTATTCCACTAACAGACTAAATAAATTGCAAATAGGTACACAAAGAATAGCAAATAAACGTCGTCTTCAGCTAACCACTAATTGAATACGTCGAACAGAACCATTGTCATTAGTAACTTCGACGTTAGAGTTTAGTGTCGGTATTTTTAAATGGGCAAACGGTTCGAGAGAAAAATGTACAGAGGAACATCGCTTCCACGTTCCACAAAGAAGGGAAATAAAAAATGTTTCAGCTGCCAGAACACTTACAGAGGCGGGTAGAAAAAGTATTGAACAGAGGTGAAATATTCGCTTGGAGTGAAACCAGCCATAAGAAAAACCAATAGATTAGTATAGGTGCTAAAAATTCGGTGTAAAAGAAGTCTACTATGGCGGGAGATGACATTTTTCTCTAACGGTCGGTATGAGCGCAATAAAATTCGTGTAAAAGAATTCTAAAAATGGTTGGAGATGACATTTTTCCTCTAGATTTTAAATATAGCATACGGGTTGCAAGTGGGGCAACCCGTTCCACGAGGCATGTTCCAGGAATTGGATGGAATTTTCATTACGAAGGTCCTTTACCACAGTTTCCAATATCGTACACATGTTTCATGAAGTTCCTGGAAAATGAAGTTTGTCGTAAAATGCAAGCAACAGTACATAGTTATGGAAACAAGAACAAGATCCTCAATAATAATTCAGGCTTTGATTCTCATGTTAGGTTTTGCGATTGGTTGATCAAAATAAAACCCTTTTTTTAGCAATTGCGTCTCGCTGTTCAACGTATGAGGTCGTCGTCTGCTTAACCGAGCTTGCCTGTGGATGCCTCAATAAATTAAGGCCTCCAGCCAGGGCTTAAAAACTAAGCGACTACATGGTAAGGGCACCCCCTGTGGGGTACCGACCTCGGCTTAGGGCATCGCTAGGAGAGGGCAGCAAGGGACAAGCTGGATGGGAATTAATCCCAACACCCATTTGTATGACAAATCACTAAATACGTTTATCGCTGAACATATTTAGGACATCATTCTATCTAAAGAAAGAAAGAAAATATTTTATTTGGGACACGCACAGGAAATACAAACAATAAAAAAGGAATATTTAAACACATCATTCATTTCATCTGTCGCTGTCATCTTGAAACGGTTCACAGAATCAGAGCATTTTTAATTAGGACGTTTGCCGCTAAACGCATTTATGTAATGATATATGGTACTAGCGCTAAGCGTTGAAAATAGATTAATTTGAGGAAGAGAAACATTAGGTAGCTTATGAAAAACAATGATAGGCTCTTCCTCCTGTTTACATAATCAGCCCATAATGTTCCCACTGCTGGGACGCAGGCCTCCCTTCGAGTGGGAGTGGGCTGTAATCTACAACGCGGACCCAGTGCGGGTTGGTAGATGTCATATTTCTTAGATTTTTTGGTTTTAGGACATGCCGGTTTCACCACGATGTTTTCCTTCACAGTTTTGAGAGCAGTGGTGATGAAAATATTTAGACAAAGTAAAGCGCCTGTCTGTGTTCGAACCCACGACCTCCAACTCGCAAGTCTTGGCCTTCATCACTGGGCCATCAATGCTCCTTACCCCTCCACCTGTTTGGTAACGATAAACTGATAAATTCTGAATGCATCTGAATCCACAGGCTGATATAGTGATAAGTCTCACATAAATAAGAAGATAATGCTTGCAGCCTCCAAACAACAGCTGAGCTCCTTAAGTTTTGAGCTGACCTGCATGATTACTGACAAATGCGTGCACTGACTGAACAGGTCCCCTCAATCTGTGTGGGTCTTTCCTCAAAAGACCATTTCACCAATCTACATAGTCTTCACAAGATCTGACCAAGATTATGTCTGGACTTTAAAAGAGACTGTGACCTCTGAATTTGTTTCGGCGTTTCTTCTCAGAATAGTCAGATAGGAAACGCCGACCTCATCTAGTTTTTAAAAATATGATTGACGTGTGTGTTTGTACAAACCTACTTACAAAAATAAAATCATTTTTCATTTAACAAACTCTTTCTATTACCAACAGTAAAAGTGGGATTTCAGCTTCTCCCATACAGTCTACTCAAATATAACATGTAACCAATCTAGCAGCCATCAACATACGAGTATTCCCATGTAAACCCGTGTAAGTATCGTATTACTAATGTATTACCGGCAACTGTCCGTTCGTCACACGGCTATCTCGTATCTATGGGCCGTCACTCTAGTTTGCAAACCTAATTCCTGTATGTAATACATATAAATAAGTTTTACAGCGGTCGGTAGATTGTGATGGGGTGTAATTGGGAAAGTGGCCTTTGTGGGGTCTATTTTGAATCTAGCATGTTTTAATCATTATGTGGTGTGAGACTGTAATTGCCTTGGTGCAAGACAACGCACCAAGGAATGAGCAATGATCTCGCTTGCTAATTGAGTAAGTTCCATCACTTCACTTCACTTCGACTTTAATAGTCGAAGTGACCAAGACTATCGCTTATTCACACTGTTTAATCTCTTACAAAACGAAGTGGGTCCATACAATTGTATCGCCTATAAGGTCTTTACAGCTTCCTTGAATATATCACATTTTAGAAACAGGACTGTAGTTTGCAAACCTACTTCTTGTATGTAATACATATAAATAAGTGTTACGCCATTCGTTATTGGTGGGTTTTATTTTGTGGGTTCAATTTTAAATCTAGCATGTTTTAATCATAATTTTAGCCTGTAATTGCTTCTATGCAAGACAAAGCAAAGCCTTCGAGACACGAGGCTTGAACACTACGCTTGCTAAGTGCGAGAAAGCACAATACAATTTAGTTTAGTTCAGCGGAGTAATTGCATTACACATTCACAATCCCAATACTATTTATTTTGAAAATTCAACATTACTTTTTAGGTACGTCGTAGAGTAGAAGAATTTTTCAAACAATATACATACCTTCAAACTTCTTCGGATTGTGACAGAAAGTGTGTTACGCAATAGGGTGCAGGTTTCCTCCAAATGCTTTCCTTCGCTTAAGCGCAAGCACCTGATAAGTTTAATGTTCAAAGTGTTGGGCTTCAGCTCTCCTTTTTTCATACGAAATTTTCAGTGTCAAAGCTGTCGACCTAACAAAGTATGAAAGTATATTGTTCTCACCAGTACGATAATTTCAGTTCCTTTCGGAAACATGACTTACAAGTACAAACAAACCAAACTGATGCATATTCAGCTCAGTTGAAACCAATCCCATCTCGACTTCAGAGCAGCTACAACCTCCGAACTTGTGTAGGTGTACAGAACACTGGATTCAAACCGTGAAGTTATGACAAGTTGCTAGTCGGACGTTCACAAACATAATTACACGTTGCCCTGCGCTTTGCAAGTTTCGCTTCTAGCTAGAAGGCGTAGTAACAGACAAGAAGACATTTTAACAGGTTAGCTTGGGATTGGTGATGTGTTGAGAATGTAATCTTGTCATGTATGTATGTATGCCTTTATGAGTGTCCAAAGTGGCCGTACACAAAATGTTTGTACACCTGCACAAACCCGCGAATGGCGGGGCCACGTACTGGACTACGTAGAGAGTTGGAGAGCAGTGGTGGCCCCGATTTGCGACTTGTATTGTGACTTGTGTGTTCGAACCCAGTCAGGCGCTTTACTTTATTTCATTACCACTGCTCTCAAAAGCTCACCGCTAGAACCAAAAATTCGAAGACATGTGACATCTATTAACCCCCCCTGAGTCCGCGTAGTGGTGCATGACGGCTCATTCCCATATACGACAATAGGAAACACAGGCAAAACTTCGTTAAATTTTCAGATTTTCCGACTATTTTCGGAGTCAATCGGTGCTAGGCGGAAAAGTGGAAAATATTCTTCGTTCGTATCATTCTTCATTGGTCTCACCTACGTAAAATTGTATCTTAGTAAGTATAAATATAGAAAACTAGTAGGTAATTATTATAAACAAAGACACATCAACAATCCCAGCACATTGTCAAGACATCTACCGCAAGGATATCAGCTTCAAGACAGCAAGGTTTGTTGAGATTAAAATATTTTTCCTGTACGCAGCCATCTTGAATAGTTCCTACAAGTCTTTGTTTACGGAAAATTATTATAAACTTATGCGCCCTGTATGGCTATTTCTTTTTTTTCTATGAATTAATAACTAGGTAATCAAATGAGTTAGTGGTGTTTTACACCTTAGCTTTTGAGGCTGCTGTAGAAGTTTTAATTTAGTTAATCTGTGCAGAATAAGTTCGTTCCAAAGGTAAAATTACGGATAGAAAACGTAACTGTAATCTTGGGAAGTACACAGTTAATTTTAATAATGATTAGTCCAATAATCCTCGAACGTGTGAAAGCTATATCAAAACCATAATTTTCCTTTTTTCATTTTTTGTGAGCTCAACTATGTAATTAAATAGGTATACATCTATGGATTCCCATATGTAAACAATCAACAGATATATGAAGTAAATAACTAGATTTACAGCCGAACTTGATTGTACGATGGACGTAAAGCATAATATCCTATCTTTACGATTTTGTTTGTCACCTACTAACACCATTACGTGTGCCCTTACAGAAGTAGGCGATAATATTTTTTATGTACCTTTCAAGGGAAAAACAGACAGGTTCGTGTACGCTGGCAATCCACCGCTCTCTGCCTCGCTGTGATTCCAAAACCCTATTTATTTTAATCTACTATCAATTCTAGTCTGTGGCCAGCATCCTAATTGCGTAACACACTACATATCAAATCAATCAACTACGTATCGTATCATTACAATCTCAATCTGAATGATTTTCAAGAATATTGCTAATCCATTGGATACTTCATATTATGTTCGAGAACATTGTCTGCTCAACAACGTAAATAACGCAATGAATGTTGTTGAACTGTCAGAATGAAAGCTATTGCTACTGAAAGCGTGTTAGCCTCAGCTTAATAGCTAATTTATAAACCAGCAGATTTTCTGCTCAGAAACCTGTAGGCCAATTTTCGTAATTTAAAACGTTCAAAATCTAGTCGCAGTCTCATCTCGGCGACAAAAAAATGTCAAAAACTTGTCAAAATGTAGGAAAATTAGAGGTATTTTTGACAGATTGAGACTGAGATCAAACTGTGAATGTTCTTAAAATTACGAGAATTGCCCCTCAGATCAAGAAAACCGGGGTATTATCCACACAGTCATACCTGCCAGTCGTATATCGTGGAATATCAACAGCAACTTATCATTTCACCTACCACATATTTTATCTTTCATAAAAAAAACTTTTTACAAAAAAAAAAAATAACCGCCTTCAAAAAAAGACAAACAAAAACGTTCCTGCACTAAAAAGTAAAAAATAAAAAATTGAATTCCTGTAAAGAAACTTAATTTAAAGGTAAACTTATTTGACATTAATATTTTGCAAATATTCAAAATTGTTTACTTCTTTTTGGAGTCGGTGCCAGCAGTTGTATCCTGTGCCATTTATTTTTTCAATTCAGATTATAAAATTTTAAAACAGATGCTTACAAACTTAATGCTTCAAAAATTTCAAAGTACTTAAAAAGTGGCAGGGGATTTTTATACGTATGTATAATTATTATTATTTAAAAGAAATTATTGTGAAAATTGTGTCAATTTGTTTTAGAGTACAGTCTAGTCTGTATTTGTGTTTTAAATATTCTAGGTATGCAATAGGTAGCTTGGTAGTTTTATAGTAAATGTTAGAGGTCGTTTTTCGAGGTATTGTTGCCCATACGTATTTCCTTGCCTTGGCTGGCACCGACTCCAAAAAGAAGTAAACAATTTTGAATATTTGCAAAATATTAATGTCAAATAAGTTTACCTTTAAATTAAGTTTCTTTACAGGAATTCAATTTTTTATTTTTTACTTTTTAGTGCAGGAACGTTTTTGTTTGTCTTTTTTTGAAGGCGGTTATTTTTTTTTTTGTAAAAAGTTTTTTTATTTCTAGCCGTTTAGTGTATTTTTTATTATAATATAATGGCAACGTAGTTAATATCTTTTCTACATAGAATATTATTTTGAAGAAGTACCAATATCATACAAGTAGGTACATATTACTGTCTACTTTCTGATCTTTAATTTGATCCCGTAGAGAGATGATAATATGACGCATGAAATACTGTCGATTCTTATGCGTCGTATGCTGCCTCTAATATTGAGCTGGGCGGTAACAGTCCATAAACTACAAGGGACCACCCTCGAGAGAGCTGTGATCGACCTTGGTAAAAAAAACTTTGCAAAAGGACAAATATATGTCGCGCTAAGTCGTGTCAGAAGTTTGGAAGGCATAGTGTTATCAGATTTAGACGCCTATAAATTATTGAATCGACCACACGATGATCGAGCGATGACAGAGATAACAAGGTTGCGGAATCTGCCATCTGATAATCAAGACAACACATAACGTGCCATGGAATAGGCCTACCGGGGAAACCACATTAAAAAAAACGCGCCCAGCACACTACCTCATAGGTGGCGTGGAAATGTGTGCATACTACCAAGAATACAATTTTATTTTAGTAAATAATAGAAGCGATTTTTTTTTAAACATTGTAAGCAAAATGCCTTTAATATTTCAGAAGTTGTTTTGTGGACACATTGATGATAACATCAAAACTAGATTTTCAATGGCACCTTGTATTCAGAGTGCATCTCATGACAGTTCTAAGCCCAAATACTGCTAGGATACATTGTTTTATTTTGAAGTTCTCATGCCAACCTTCCGCCTTCCAGCTCCATCATCAGATCAGTTCGATAGTAACTTATAGCCAAAGTGCATTTCATGACAATTCTAATAAGCCCAAACACGGCTAGAATACGTTGATTAATTACGGAGTTCCGGTACCTGTCTTCCGGCTCCATCATGATCATCAGATCAGTTCAATGATAACATTTTCAATATAACTATTCAGGATTGTATGTTTATTTGTATTGTCATAGTTGCTTAACTATCTTGATTGTGATATCTATGCGAGTGACAAGTTCCGTTAGCCATATCTGATCTTCTTTACCAGTTCCACTTCATCAAATGTTACTTTTTGACTGTAAACGCTTGATTTCTCGATGAAAATATTAAAATTACTATATAGTTGCCTATAATATTTGAGGAGTTCCCTCGATTCCTCATGGATCCCATCATCAGAACTGGATTTTGAAAAAAATGGGACCAATCTGGAAGCATATCCTTTAAAGTTAAAAAAAAATTTTGCAAATCGATCCATAAACAACGGAGTTCTGAGGTAACAAACATAAAAAAAAAAATAAAAAAAAAAAAAATAAAAAAAAAAAAAAAAAAAAAAAAATACAACCGAATTGAGAACCTCCTCCTTTTTTTGAAGTCGGTTAAAAAAGAGAGGGAAAGATTTTCCTCAACCGAAAACCGCCCAAATTGAAGGACTTCCTGCATAAGTACGTACCTGCAGATAATATACCAAAAATTTTCCTCTTAACAACAGACAAAAAACTCGTTATATTAAAGATTCAATGTTGCCAGCGCATGAATATTTTGCTAATGCTCATTATTCTAATAAATGTAACCCGTAATTGGGAATCGAACGTCA
The DNA here is from genome assembly GCA_951799955.1 of Apamea anceps. Lineage (NCBI taxonomy): Eukaryota > Metazoa > Arthropoda > Insecta > Lepidoptera > Noctuidae > Apamea > Apamea anceps. Next base: position 19,101,596 of record OX637510.1, read on the forward strand.
TTTTTGGTTAGGGTGACCATAATAATAAACAAACGACGGTTGTATTTGCATTGTCTACTGAGTAAATATATTTTCATGCAAATCTAATGATGAATGAAAATCTGTTAGCTCTTTAAAGTGTCAGCCATTTATAATTTTGATTGGCAAATTAACACATTTAGAACGTCAATCTTTTCAGAAATGAATATTTATATTGCCCACTGTTGTCAGTGTTCCTAATGAAGTTGAAGCAGGATAGCTAGTAATTTTGTAACTGGATAACAAAGCAATGACCTACTCAGTCATAATCATCAGACGAAAGATCTATGAATCTATGACTTTAGGAAAGTTTTGGGTATGAATGTCGATAGCTATATGAGTAGGGTAAGACCAAAGAAACGATGGATGGACTGTGTGAATGATGATATGGTTAGAAAGGAGGTGACTACCGAGATGACGACTAATGAAGAATTGAGAAGTATGGAAGAAAAATAAATGTTGCACCGACCCCAAAACATTGGGATAAAGGCAGGAGATTAATGATGATGATGAAGGGTCTATGCAAATAAGCGAAGACAACTTCTACCCATATCAAAACAGAAGAAAACAAGTGATAATATTTTGTTATCTCTATCAGAAGAATATAAATAAGAATTCTTCACACCATCTCGTCTCATTCTTAAGTCAGCATTGCTATAAAAATAATGGTTGATGCGATAATCTTTTTTTCGAAACAGCAAAAGGACAAAATTTTCCAAAATAGTGGTCACATCAATAATCAATCGCTATGTCCAAGCACGCGCCCGCCTAAATCGTCCGTCCGGTCTCAATATGGCGGCACATCGACGTTCAACTCACGCGCAGCAGCGCGCACCACCTGAAGGACGGTTTTCACGTGGAAATATCATTGTTTGTACGTTTGAATGTGTGAGTTGATGTTTGTGGACGTGTGTGTGAAAAGAACAAAGAATATACCTATGTAGGTGTTTGATGTTTGAGAATTTTCATGAGAAAGGAGTTTGAAGCGTAGAAGAATTTTCCAGGAGTTTAGGTCATTGTTCAACATTAGGGCTATTGACCCAGTTACAGGTGAAAGTAGAAATTTCATCAAAAATGGTTCAGTAGTTTGGTTTTTAAACCAAAATTACTGGTAAAAATTACAACTTAAAAGTGAAAATTAAAAACGTTACCTATTGCAAAAAAAAAAACAACCGACTTCCAAAAACAACACTACAAAGTGAAAAATAACTTTAATTTCGGAAGTCGGTGTCGTTGGGTTCGCATTTTCGTTGTTTGCCACCGGCTTCTGAAATTAAAGTTATTTTTCACTTTGTAGTGTCGTTTCTCTCCTCCTTTTTTAGAAGTCGGTTAAAAATAGTATTGTTTGTAATATATCCGTGGAGTGTTACGGAGTGAAGAAAACAAAGAATGTATTAGGCAAGGTGCCTGTTGCATAATGATTTTGTATCCAGAAATTGTCTAAAATAGTGTCTGCTAGTTTAATTTTGTTTAAGTAGGTACAGCTAACTTGCACAATACAATTTAAGGGCAATACAAAACAAGAAAACTATGTCTTATTACTTTTCATGAGTTTACATACGCATAGCAAAAATAGTTTTAATCTGTTTTCGTGTGCGTATCAGTAGTCTTATCAACAGTGTAAGATCAGTTGCATTGTAAGTAATATAAAGCGTAATAAGTTTGTGTTACTGTTACATAATTATGACTTCAAAATGTATTTGGTCACGTTTAATCGCGTCGTAAGATCCTCTGGAGATAAGCTTGTGTCACAGTAAAAAGATATTCATAATCAGCCTATAATGTTCCCATTCCTGGGACACAGGCTTCCTCTCGATGAGAGAGAGTGGACCATAATCCACCACGCGGGCTCAGTACGGGTTGGTAGATGTCACTTGTCTTCGAAGTTTTGGTTCTAGGACATGTCGGTTTCCTTACAACGTTTTCCTTCACCGTTTTGAGAGGGTGATGAAATTATTTACACAAAGTAAAGCGCCTGTCTCGGTTCGAACCCATGACCTGCACCATAATTGCGTAACACACAATCAATCGGAATCTGAATCATTTTGAAGCAAATTGCTAATCCATTGCTTCATAAGTTCGAAAAATTTGTCTGCTCAACACGTAAATAACGCAATGAATGTTGTTGAACTGTCAAAATGAAACCGATTCCGATTGATCGTGTGTTACGCAATTAGGGTGCTGTAAAGTCTACAACTCGTTAGTCGCGGCCATTACTACTGGGCCACCATTCTCTATACAAAAAGATATACAGTCTGCTAATTGACGGAGGAGCGAACAGCTTAAGGGTACCCTAGACATTATTAAATTATCTTCACTTGGTGATGCCTTTATAAAGCACCCTAACGTTATATTAATTTAAAATGTTAATTTTCACTGTCTTTGTCGGTTTTCTACATCAAGAGTTGATGGGCCATCTATATACTAATAATAATAAAGCTGAAGAGTTTGTTTGTTTGTTTAAACGCGTGAATCTCTGGAAATACCAGTCGGATTTGAAAAAATATTTTTCATATTATAGCCTAATTTCTGAGGAAGGCTATAGTCCGATTCCTGAGGAAGGCTATAGACTGCTTAACATCATGCTGTTAAATACCCTTAGATGTACCCTTACTCGCGGACAAAGTCGTGGGCTGAAGCTAGTTATTAATAAACGACCACACATCCTAAGGAGTAATTAGCAAGTACAGCCTAAAAAGTTTATCTAGGAATTACTCCTTGCATTAAATAACAGCCAAAAAACACAATGAATAGGTACGGAAGCAACACCTGACTCATATTTTAACACATAAAACCTTAATTATAATTCCGCAACTATGCGACGTTTTTTTTTTCGGAGGCTGAAAAATGAGTGCCTTTGCCGCACACACCCGGCTTTCGAGCACAAAGTAAACTTTAATTATGCGGCATGTTCTCTTTTTGTGTCAGCCATTTTGTGTTCGCGTATGGTTTTGAATTTGGAATTTTATAGAATCCGTAGTAGTTTTAGAAAGATATTTCGTAGGTCGTGGATTCGAACCCAAGGCAGGCGCTGTACTTTATGTAATTCATTTCATCACAACTCCTCTTAAAAACGGTGAAAGAAAACATCTTGAGGAAACCGGCATGTCCTAGAACCAAAAATTAGAAGACATGTGACATCTACCAACACATATTGGGCTCGCGTGTTGGATTACGGCCCAGTTCCTCTCACAGAGAGGAGGCCAGTGTTCCAGCAGTGGGAACGTTATCGGTTAATTATGCTACTAAGTATATGCTAGTTTAAAAAAAAATCCGTAGACGCGTCTACATTCTTTAAAACTAATAAGATTAGACAACGTTAATTAGCAATATTGGAAAAATTCATATAATTTACAAATTAAAGTATTTCCTAATATGCAGGTTATTATAGAATGGCCGATGTTTAAATAAATTACTACAATAATTACGCTCTTAATAACACATATAAGGATACTTTACCGCACTTTAGCATAACTACGTGATGTGCTCTTATCTTAGTTGGAAAACACACGGGAAACACAATGTCTCATATGTTTATGGACTTAACGCATGTTGATCACAAACTATCGGTGAACGTGCAAATATCATGTTCCAACTTCACTTAAAACTAATAGGTGAATACGAAATTGAACGAGATATCTGTATTCCTACTGATAATAATGTTTGTTTGTTTAAACGTGCTATCTCGGGAACTAGCAGTCGGATTTGAAAAAATATTTTTTGCATTTGATAGCCCAATTCTTAAGGCTACTTAACATCACGCTGGAATCCTTAGGAGATAAGCAAACAGTCAGAAAGAACGTTGATCGAAAACGAAGTAATAGTGCGGGCGATGCGATGCGACGGGGAGAAATTTCACGCGGACGAAGTCGCGGGCAAAACCTAGTACTACTATATAATTTCCGTCAAAATTGCAACCTATGCTTGCAAAATAAAATGTTAAGTTCAGAAGGCCTATTCTAGTAATTTAATACGTTCAAAATCTAGTCGCAATCTTATCTCGGCGACAAACAAATGTTAAAAACTTGTCAAAATGTACGGAAATTAGAGGTATTTTTGACAGATTGAGACTGCGATCGGACTGTGCACGTTCTTAAAATTACGAGAATTGCCCCTCTGATAAATTTTGTATCTGGAAAAATGTTTAAAAAGCCAAACGAATTTGCAGCTTTAGATATCAGAATTAAATGCAATTCCGAATAAATCCATGTTTTTATCTGATTATACCCACTAGCGTGCATTTTCATGCCCGCAACCAATGGTTTTTCCCTGTAATTTATGTTACAGGATATCGGGAATAGTAATTTGTGTCTGTAATAACGTCTAGAACTGGAATATCTTTTTTTCTTTTTTTTTTAATGGCGCTGCTCTTGACCTCGATCACGCCTGATGGAAAGCGATGGATGAAGTATATGATGGAACGAGCATTAAAACAAACACAAACATATCTATCAGATAGTTTTAAATACCTTTAGCTCTAAACAAAATTAGTTTTATGCCTTCACAAAATGTCCAAGCATCATGGACCTTCAACACTCGAGGGGGTTGTTAGAGTGTTTTTCAACTCAACCTCTTTTTTTTTTTTTTTTTTCAAATCTTCAAATGACTCCTCCCGGGAGCTCTGGGTGGAGCAGGAGGGAGTGTCAGACTCTTACTGACTAAAACTCACCCGTGTTCCTTCCTTAGCCCTTTATGTTCCAGGGCAGCGGTAACCCTTTCGGACAATCCCGCTACCCCAACTCAACCTCTTGACTAAACTTCACAACTAAATTTCGACTCTACGATAAAAATAAAATAGTACTATACAAAATGGCAGCGACATCAACGCACAATGGTTACAGAATCGCACTGCAGCAATGCGATTCTGTAACCATCTCACCGTGAAAACTTAGGTGAAGTGAGCGTGGAGTGAGCTGCCATTCTAACTAATGCTAGGGATTGACACCATTGACAGTTCAGTCTAAGCTCACTTCACCTAACTATTCACGGTGAGATTTTTATAGAATCGATCGGCTGTTACCATAGATTAAGAACATAATTCTACACACTTCTGCGTTGAAATTTTCGACGGTTATTAAAAAAAAATGCTGTTCAGTACATTTTGACCGCGTAGGTAAATTACACTTTTTTATGAAACGGTTTTTTTTTTTGTTAACTGACGAAAAATTTCCGTTCGTTCCCACTAGTACCACCGAACTGTACCACCGGTGGTACTAGCGGGAAAATGTGTTCTCTATAGTACCACCATTTACTTAGTGGTACTAGTGAGACTGTTTGTTTCTACACTAAAGTCTAGAATCATGTGCTGAATTCATGGTTAAGGTTTACACGTTGATGTCACTGCCATCCTGTAGAAATGTAGAAATGACTGTGATATGTATTTAAAATGGAAAATTAAGTAAATGCAACTTACAAATTGTTTTTAATAAATTGATGCAACGCAATTTTCGTTATCCTGTCATTGGCTCTTGCTAATAACTTACGGTAGTCTGCGAAGTGTGTGTAAGTATATTTCAGATGAAACGACAATTATAAACATGAGTACAGGATTACTATTTGTAGTATGTTGGCAAGACTGTGTGCACTCTGCAGTTATGACGCTAGTACCGCTAACTAATGCTACGTTTAAATGCTATCTATCTAAGTACGTATTACGTGTAGCGATTTTTATTGCTGGCTAAAACAAGGCGGGATTGTATTAAGTAGATGGAAAGTCGGGACCTTTGAAAATGTTTTAAGCAGTATTTCCTTCTTTAAAGTCCCTTCACTTTGTTTCAGTAGTTAGGCTACATAGAAACTTGGTGATTTCGTCTACTAGCAGAACAAGAAATATTTCATTTTGTATCATCACATCATATTTAGGGGTAAATTAGATTAGAAAATCCTGAAAAAACAATGTCTATTGTAACCATAGCAATAGCAACTGTCAATCACCAACGGCTATCGAACGTAATAGAGCATCTTCCTTAATAAGGCCAGTACAGGACTGAGGGTAAAAAAGTCTAAAATTATGAGATGGGACGATCGTGTTACGAGTGGGGACAAAAAGTGCGGCCGGCACACACGCATCGTACGAGACGAAAGGACGGGTTGTAAGGAGCCCGGCTTTTAGTGGGCACGGGGTAATGTCGGCTCGGAGACGTGTCGTCAGGGCTTGAGAGATTTGAACTTTAAGAAGAGCAGCCAGAAACGAAAATGGCGCGGGTAGACATGTAGCAAAATGTCAAGTTGAAAAATCAAAAATGTTTACTATTAACATTTGCAATTTCTTCGGCTTGTATGCGATGTTAAAAAATGAAAAATTGTATGCCTAAAAAGGCACTATGACTTTTTTAGAAAAATGTTAAGTCAACGTTCGACAAATTCTGAAAATTCAATTCTTGGTGTTAATTGTTGTTTGTTTCTAATTATATGTGAAGCCGTGTCGTGAGTAGTAAGGGAGGTTATCAATTGTCGATAAGTAGCAGTGAGTAGCAGGTAGAGGGCGTAGCTCTGTCTCCCGTCGACATCGACCGCTGCACACGGGGCGATGTTTGGAAAATACTGAAAATTCCTTTTGAATGGTTTCCATTTTGACGTGGATTTGGATGACTTGTGGAAGTTGAAAGGGCCTGTATACTATTTGAATCTGTATTTTCTGTTAGGAAATCTCAAGATAATTTTAAATAAAAAAATCCGTTTTTAACCACCAATGTCTACCTAATGCTATGCAAACTTTAATTACTGAACAAAATGGAGCCCAAAGCCGTTTTAGTCCGTATCAGTTACAGAACAAAACTCCAGTCAAGAAATATTCCACGAAAAATGCCCCCGTGTGCGCCTGACCACGCACGTAGCTTATGATATTCAGCGTACGCGCACAGCACAAAAAGCGGACGCAGCCATTTTAGTGGCGCGCGCGCACAACGCGGTTATTACGGGAAATCTTATGTTAATTACAATTATGTACTCCCAGTCCAGCGTCACATACGATACTGCGCAAAAACTCAGATCCTATACAATTTTAATGCGCTCACTGGAATTTACGGGAGATTCCACGTGGGGCGGCGAAAAAACCATGTGTTGTGCGGCGTGTGCGTCGAATTTTGATTCTGTTTGGTTCTAGCGACGCGCGCACTTGTACCGGGTTTCAGTCTTACGGGTTATGTAGATAAGGGGGGACACTAATTGGTTATTTCGGGGATGACGAAGTTTTCGGGTTTATGCACGTAAGAAGATTTCTGATGATACTGTTGGATGAGGTTTTTCCGAGGTATCCTGGTGCGTCTTGTACCTATAGTTAAAAGTGTAAGACTTATACAGTTTTTTTTTTAATTTCAGATATTTGTATGCAGTTACTTTGCAATTCCATTTGAGGATAGGTTAATTAGACATTACATATTCTTTGAATTAATTTCATCGCTTAGACATGTCGTTAGACGAAACAGCGTATTAATTATCATTAGAAAATTGTCGTGCCAGTAAAAAGTCCATTAGCATATTTTATTATAGTAACTTCTTAAAGGCTTGCAACTCTGCAAAACCAGTTGCTCTAAAGGGGTGGAGACATCAACTCACCTGCCCTAGTTTTGTTCCACCCCACACGATTTGTCCACTCGGTAAATATTTATCTTATATACTATGTAAGAATTATCCTAGCTTGAATACTGGCACAAAAACTCGGCATTCTCGCCTGTTGTATCGATGTTATCGTGGACTCTAATGAACAGAATACTTTACGTTTATTTTTAATGTTTAAATGTATGATAGTAATCGTTTCGACATTCGTTGAAAGCCAGCGAAATATGAAATATTTTGATGATTATACATAAGAATTAAAGAAAAAGGATACAGCTGTATTATTTTCTTAGTAAATTGTCACACTGTAAGTGATGTTTTAATTAAAAGGGATATATTTTAGATCCGTTAAACTAATGATTCATTATTATCACATTCGTAACAAAGCTTTCCCCTTCTGGGGGGTCTATTTCTCGGTAATTCGAAAACCGATACAATTATCACATTTTATTCCAGTAAGAATTCACCGTAAAATTAGCTTTTTGTTTACGTAAAATGGCCATTTAACACATCTTCAAGGTGGCTTGCCTTTGGGGGATAGACAACGGTTGACACAAGGGGCTTCAGTTCCTTTGAAGTCAGATGTCAAATAAATGACAAAAGTCGTTTTAATTAGAAGGTGAAAAGCACTTATACGGTGGTTAATACTTAGTAATTGTTATTAGGTTCTAATACTTATTTGCAACGGTCGCATACATTTTCTGTCTCATCAGTTGTGTATGTACCCCGGCGGGTTTTTTGAAAATTGTTAGCTTTTAAAGCTCGACTCTTTTCATCACTATTCTCTCTTACGCGAGCTTTTACTGTACCTACTAGAATTGTCTTCAATTGGCTTCTGAATGAATCAGGTTAAAAAAAAAATATTCAAATTAAAAAATTATTAAATCAAATTATTGTTATACCCATCATAACTAATACAATTATACACATGTACGCCAGAAAGACTCACAAAAACGATGACATGATCAGTTACCGTCATAATTTTCGTTCAACCAAATCTAAAACGTCAACTGCTGGTCGTGATCAGTCAACTGAACTACCACAACGAACCCTTATGACATACTGCCTTGATGATCATGCTTGATGACAATTTGTAAAACAACACAAACTTTAGGTTAAGTTTATGCCAAAATTCTTCCTTTAAGACTTGCGGTGATGTTTATTTTTGACTCTCTTACATTTAAAGCAAAACTCATTTATTCAAATGGCTGAGAATCAGCACTTTTTGAACGTCGATATTACATAAGATAGTCCCCCAAAACACTTCCTAATGTTTTAGTTTTACATCACCAAACTCCTTCAGATGGGTACATCTTGATGGGATATCTTGATATGTCCAGTATCTGTGTCATACCGCCACATTGTCTGCTACTCTCCGGTTACCGACAACATCCGACCAGCTGCCCGTCCGATTAGCAGGCGCCGCACACGGTCCGTGCGTCCCCGTATGGCGAAAGGGGCGATCAGCTTAGTTTACTTTCGTCGCCTGCGTCCGCCGGATGCGAACCGTTCGACGCACGCGTATGGTTGTGGCTTGTTTGATTGTTTGTGCGTTGGGGAACGGTTCATTTATAATTTTATTTAAGATTGTTATTCGATAATTTTTGTAGTCCTCGTTTTAAATTACACTCGTGAGACTAGCCAAAAACGTATTGGGCCCAGCGGCCCGATTAAATCAGAAAGAAATCGTTTAATAGTTGGAGTCGTAATCAGAGCCCTAAATACACAAGATTAGATCGCTTTTGTCGTGTATCTAACTTGGACTGCTGGTAATGTTGATGTTATTGAAAATGCAACTAAAATATTTCATTAATCCGATTTTATAAAACAAACGTACAGGCGAGAGTAGAAGTGGATGTAGAGACTCAAACTCATGAAATTGTCACACCAAACCATTATGCACCTACTAAGTGGCGAATAGTGGTTGTTTTCGGGTGTTATTTACAATGCTTTTTTTCGTAATATTTAGGGTTATATATTCTTAGCCTTATTTTAAGTAATAAAGAAATTAATTCGATATGAAATTACCCAATCAAAAATCGTCCAAACAGAACCAACCCTGGGTAGCGCGTGCTCAAATCAAGATGGCGATATTGTTATGCAATTGGCGCGAAAGTAACTGTCAACTACCTTCCTGTGGCACCGGATATTGAAATAAATAAGTTTTAGTGCCATTATAGTGCCAATCACGTGTACCTACGTGAGCATGAATATATGATTGACATTGAAAATTTATATCTTTTGTTATTTGGTATGAAAGTACTATTAGGTGGTCATAGGTTTTTAAGTACGCTCTTTCATTGTTGATTAGTGACCTGATTATATTCCAGCCGGCCAATAAAGACATCGTTATGTCTTACGATGTCTTTATTGGCCGGCTGGAGTGAACACTGACGAGGAACAGTAGTGCTATTCTGAAAAATCTCGCCGTGAAAACTAAGGTGAAGTGAGCAAGAAGTGAGCTGTCAATAGTGCCAAACCTTAGCGTCAGATGGGATGACAATTCAATTCACCTCAATTTTCACGGTGAGATTTAAACAGAATAGACCGGCTGAGCTCTTACCTCTTTCTTGACTTTATTGGCCGGCTTGAGTGGAGATTCGCAAGAGTAAATTAGCTCGGAGGAAGGAAGCATTCGAGTAAGATGCCGGTATCCCTCCCAATCCCTGAAGTACGGTCAAGATATGGTTATGAACTTTTTAATTCGTCTTTCGCCTTATTTTCTTTACTTTTTTGGCTTAGAGTAGCACAGGCTCTATTATGAACCATTTACTTTACAGGTTAAATTGCAGGCCGTCTTTTCAGTCGACCAGTCTCTTTATTAGGTCAAGCGATTCGTTTTATAATGAGGAACCGTGCAATAACTGGTTTTTATAACAGTTTACGAAAGTAAAAAAAAAAATCTATTCATGAACATCAGATATATGCATAACTAGCTGCGCCCCGCGGTTTCACCCGCATAAATTTCGATCCCATGGGAATATTGGAATAAAATGTATCCTATATGTTAATCCTGGTTATGTGTGTTAAATTTCATTCAAATCCGTTCAGTAGTTTTTGCGTGAAAGAGTAATAAACATCCATCCATCCAAACAAACTTTCACGTTTATAATGCACTGCCGAGCAATGAAAAAGTTCTACCCACAAAATGCCGACAAAGACCTTAATATCTCCTAAGACATATAATTTAAAATTTGAACACAATATTTACGTTTTTAGTTGGTAATATTCTGATGCGTTGTTAAATGTTCTTCAATATTGCAGACGGCGTCATTAAGCTAGCCTTTCCCGTTTAGGAGTAATTTGGTGCTATGTCACTGGAACTTTTTCATTGCTCGCGAGTGTATTATAAGTGGGAAGTAGGATTAATTTAAGATGTGTACTTCACATCGTCAGCCTACAGCAGTCCACTGCTGGACATAGGCCTCTCCTATTGCACACCATTCAACTCGATTTTCGGCAACTCTCGATGTGTACGTAATAGGCTTGAATACCTAAGCGTTTCTAAACTGTTATAAAAGCATGTTTTTGAACGAGTGAAAGGAAATACATAAAAACAGGAAGACGGCGATTCGGGGGAAGTCAGAAAGACGTGTTGAGATTTAAAAGGTGTAATAAATATAGTAATAATAGTTGTTTTGTGCGACCCTGAAGTTTTCCTGGAGATCTACATGCATTTAGATAAACTATCAGATTTTTCTTCCAAAGCCTTGTTCTAGCAGTTCCGACCTTCATTCAACGTGATTCAGAAAAGTTTCTACGAGAGCATGGTAGATCAATAAGGCAAATAAATAAAAGGGTGTAACAACAATTTACATATTTTGAGAACTCATTTGTTCACAATGTAAACTGTCTTCGAAGAGTACTATGAACTTATTTTCCAGTTAAAGATTTTCCATACATTTTCCGTTCAAAGTGAATCATTTACATATTTACTGTTTCATGGAAACTTCATAGCTTTATCGTTTCTATTTCCAAGTAATTTGGAGTCTACAGAGAGGAGTTTATTGTATTCATATTTCTGGGTATATAAGCAAATAAGTTGTGTAAAAATATTTTCTCGACATTTACATTTTTTACAACATTTACATCAAACTTTGTACCTATTGTATTTCTAATTTTTCATTATGTGTTGGAGAAAAATAAACACTATTTAATCACAAACAACTATTTATTTATTTAATATTTTCATTATTATTTTTCACAGCGGTACCTATAATACCAGGGCTGCGGTGTTTATTTTTTATATATCGCAGCATTATGCTGAGAGAAGAGCCTTTTTGGTCTAGCACAGGTATTTTTTTTTTGGTTGTTTTTGACGTAATTTTGTAAATGCTCCTTTTTTACGGTTTATAATTATTTTCTTTTATTATTTATTTATAAAACGGTTTTAAACGATTGATGATGACAATTTAATGAAAGCTTTCGAACGACTCGGCGCGGGAGGATAATTTCCTAATCACCACGATTGACAGAGAAATTGATGACCCCAGTGGGTTGTCGTTGAACAGGAAAACACTGGTGATTATTCATTTATTTGAAACTAAATAAACAAAAGACTGTCTGAACTAGAATATTGCTGAAGGTCAAGTCTCGTAATTTAAAACGTTCAAAATCTAGTCGCAGTCTCATCTCGGCGACAAACAAATGTCAAAAACTTGTCAAAATGTAGGGAAATTAGACGTATTTTTGACAGATTGAGACTGAGATCAGACTGTGAACGTTCTTAAAATTACGAGAATTGCCCCTCAGAGGTTGTCCCGGAAGCCGAATGCAAATTAAAGTCTATTGAAATTAATAACTGAGAGCTAGTAGTAGTACCTAACAATTTATTTCCATACATTCGTAAATCGTCATCTGCCTGACCTTTTCGCAACTGTGTTGGAGTCGTCTTCCAGTCTAACCGTATGCAGTTGATTACCAGTATTTTACATCGAGGGCCCTGACCTGCCTAACCAGATCAGAACTGCCTATCTGACCTCCACAACCCAGTTACTGTGTAATAGGATAAGTACTGCTTTGCTAAGACTGGTTTTCAGACTTTCGGGTTTCTGACTAACTGTAACGACTGTCAAAAATCTACACATATGAAAGCTGGGACCAACGGCTTTTCGATGCACGGAGGGGAATACATAGAATAGACGGTCACCCATGTACGGCTCGACCACGACAAGCGTAGCTTAACCTTCGACAAACTCGAGTGGCTATTTCATTTTAGCCACGAGCCCCCTTGGAAATTCGTAAGTATGTAAAACATATATGTCACACAGACAGCTACCGTCGGCGAGTTTCCTCATTAGGCCTACTATATTTATTTGAATCAATCACATGTAATGTCAACTCGATCATACGTAAATTATTTATTGATTGATGATTGATATTAAGCAAACAATATCGGACTTTTCTAGCAATGCAAAACCTTTCAGGACATGGGCTTTTGAGGGGCTCTCTTTTGTAACTTTTAACGTTCAAAACGTAGTGATTCTCAGTCTTTTTTTTTTCTTGTTAGCCTGTATTTTGTTCACTGCTGGGCAAAGGCTTCCCCTTTTCCTTCCAAACCCCCCTGTCTTGTGCGATCTCTCATCAGAATAAATATGAATAAGAATAAATATGTTTTCTTTCTCCATTAGTTTAAGTTTAATTTCTGAGTTTAATTCGAAAGTGGATACATACTTTGGGAATATCCCTACGTAACCACAAATGTTTATTACCAAAACATATTACGATTTGAGACATTGACATTATTCATTAAATTTAAGATGAGTGGGTGAGGTTTCATTTAATTGAAAAAATGTCTTTCAATTGAATTGACAATTTGCTCCGTAAACAAGTTATTTATTATTATTTATTTGTTATATACTTTATTGTAAATATCGAAAACTAAATATACCTATACAATGAGCGACCTTATCGCTTTCTGCGATCTCTTCCAGGCAACCTTAGAATGGACAGTGAAGTTAATTTCGTGTCAATAAAACGAGGTGATGTAAATAAAAAAAATAAAAATAAATAATGAATGCTTTAAATATGTTTTACTTTCAACGGATTATTTTATTTAGGTAGGTATTACTTGGCTTTTTTTCATTAGCTTTATTTATCTTTATTATTTGATCAAAGTTCAGAATTACACGTCAGACGCGCAAATCAAATTGATATTGAAAATCGTTAACTGCTAAGTGTGAAGTGTTTTTATCAACAAACTGAATTATCAGTTGTAAGTGTGATAAGTTTTTTCAAGGACAAGGTGACATGAATCTAAATAAAAGCTGTTGAAGCTTCAGCTTTGGGCAATCAGAGCATTCGTACAATGTGTTCTTTACGTTGAACTTTGAAAAAAAAAAAAGAACTATAAAGTTTGTTCTAAAATATTTTAATTAATAAAAAATAGTGTAGTTGTTCAAATATACATTTTTTAATATTAATCTTACAAGTTAATAATTTGACAAGCGAATCGTATCTTGTGAGATGTTGTCACAATGACAGCTGTCAAATCACCTCGTAACGTTCCGTTACTACAACTACTAAACAAAAAAAAATAAAACCCAAACATTATGGCAGACTCGCTTTCTAAAACTTGACCCCTGACTATTTAGAGTCAGGGACTCAGGGGTCAAGTTTTAGAGAGCGGCAACATAATAGTAAGTAGGAACTTTGCCTACCTCTTCAGTAACTTATCAACAAGGTCTACTATACTTCTACAACTGACCACTTAACCAGAGCCCAAAACAAACAAACTTTCTCATAGGAACATTTGGACAGGCCCATATCCACCACACTTAGCGCTTGCCATAAAAATCCAAAGACAAAAAAACGTGTTTGAACTCGAGTTCAGTTCAGTTCATTCATAATATATTATTACGTAACAAAACCTTCCATTGGAGACCGCAGACCAAAAGGAAACCCACGGCGCTAAAAAGAGCATCTTTAGCGAACACTTTAGGTCCCTGCCTTACCGAGATGGATGGCTAAATATGTTGCGCTAGTGTTGGGCAAGCATGCGGCTTTTGATTGTTTTTTTTTCGTTGAGGAATTGTTTTGCGTATTTTGCTCGAGAGACGAAAATTAAAAATCAACAAGTGAAGATTTCCTGGAGTGGTAGTATAGGCAGTGGGGGGAGTTTATTGCGCGACTTCTTTCTCCCAGCGAAAGCACGAGGAAGTGGTAAAGGGTGGGCGGGTTGTGGGACTGTCTTTTGTTATTTTGACGTTCGAAAAGTACTGATTTTCAGGCTAATTTGAATAAATTACTTTTGATTTTGATTGATTTTGACTGGTTTTGAAGTAAATCTTGTGTAAAATTGAAATGGCAGATGGCAACAGATATTCGAAATCACTCTTGCGAACCAACAGAACAATCATTCATTTTGGAATTAACGATTACGTTAACGAAGATTCAATTCCAATTACACGAGACAGGCGGTTCATAAAGTTTACAACACAATTATTTAGTGTGAATTAATAAATCGCCGCTTGACTGTGAAAAACTAGATTACTGTTGTTTAAACTCAACATAATAATAAAGAAGCTTATAGATGCTAACTAGATTTTTATTTTGGATTGCCTTAAAATAAACATGAGTTCATATACTTCAAAATATGTCACGATATTATTGATTGTCGTCGATCGACTGCAGTATCGTTGCAGCTCTACAAAGGTCGTTGTACAATCAAAGTTTTCGCACGCACGCATTCGAATCACTCACCTTCGCTCATCGCCCAACACTAGTCGTTACTCAGTAACTGGAGTAAGTCAGCGACTCCGTTCCCTTGGTTATGGATTGGATCCAAAATTATGGTCAGTTACTAGTATGGAAATGCACGTGGTGTCTCTTGGGTATGTCTGCTCTTTTCTGACATTGTCTGTCGCTAGGAACTGACTCACATGGAGCGCGAAATTAAAAGTACTTCCCTTAATAGTATTGAGTATGTTTGGAGATGTTTACATGTCGCTTTTGAATCGGACTTCCTTTAGTTATGCCGTTTTTATATGGTGATCTGGATGGGTACTTTCGATTGTAGTAGTAGGCCTAAGTTGGGTTGCTGCTAGTGTCTTACTGACTAACGGACTAACGTGTTTTTATGACTTTGATAGAATAATGTATGGTCAGTTTGAGGTAGTTCATTGTTACCTATAAGTACTTTACCTGTTTAAACATGCATAACCAGCCTATAATGTTCCCACTGGCGACCTCTCGGTGAGATAGTGAGCTGTAATCCACCACGCGTGCCCAGTGCGGGTTGCTAGATGTCACATGTCTCCAAATTTTTGGTTCTAGGATATGGCTGTTTCCTCACACTGTTTCCCTTCACCGTTTTGAGAGCAGTGGTGATGAAATAATTTACACAAAGTAAAGCGCGTGTTTGGGCTCGAACCTACGACCTACTCGTAAGTAGCGGCCATTAGCACTGTGCCACCACTGCTCTCTACTATACTCAGTGTATTCATTTACCTCCCTTAGATGTCATTCGCACTATGTACCTTTTGGTAACATTTTGCAGCCATCAACCATCTATGGAGGATGAAGACGATAAGGAGATGGATAGGATGATATGCTTATGATTATGATGGTAAAAGGAACACGGTGGAACGTTCTTCATCCTCCCAGGTGTTGTGTTTACTGGGCTACTGCCCAACGGTTGTTGTAGATGCCACCACAAATCTATCTGCGTTGGTGAAAATGGTAGGTAATTCTATTTTTTTGGAAGATCATTGTAACATAGACCCATTCTAAGCAGTGATGTGTTCCTTTTTTCTTTTCAGTAAATTGTTAGTTTTAATCTTAGATAAACTTAAAAGTTTTAATGTTATTTTTTATTGTTTGTATTTCCTGTGCATGTCCCAAATAAAATAGCTTTCTTTTTTTGTTTGAATGATGATTTAATGCTTTGTCAACAGCCAATGGAAAAATTTAACCTTTACACCCACGTAATCAAATGTTGCTAATAAATTGACATTGATATTCCTAGGAATTCTACACAGTACGCTAACAATGAAACGTAACATTGATGGAATATTGTTGGTAGGTAGATATAATATGGTTGGCACTGTAATATCAATATTGAGAAGCCTCTCCTAATAAATTACAAAAATATAAAAGTTTATATTTCTATATCCTATTCCTATATTTATTTAATTAAGCCATTTACAAAAAACCAATTACAAAAACTAAAATCACAGTTTGTCCACATACACATATAAAAAAAAAAAACATCCCGTTCAGGTTCAGTTCCTGTTCCTTTATCTAATGAAATTGAATATATTTTGATCACAAGACAATTTTGCGGAAAGCTTATATTTAGTATATATAATATAAGGGACAAGATGCTCTGTAACTTTCAGAGAAGATTATTTTAACTGGCTACCTACTTTTACAGGAATTTATGCAATCAATTTACTTTTTCTTTAAAATAAAGTTCACCCCTTTGCATCTTTTTTTGTTTCTGTTAACGCGGGGAGCAATAAAATAAGTGGACTGTGTAAATAGGGAATGGCCTAATGCAGTCTGATCTTACAAAGAGAAAGTTTTCCAGACAAACAGTTAATAATTAGAGTTAGAGGAGTATTCTTCGTCGCGGTGGAGTCCCTTGAAGCGCGACCCGAGCCGTGTCGTCGCTGCGCCGCGCCTTAGCTTGCAGATGACTCGTTGATCACCGCGCCGCCTGCTCATGCAGACCGCGAGCAATATGTTGAGTTTGATTCCCAACGAAAATGTATTACTATACAGCTCTTTCGAAACCAATGCGGTACGGAAACACAGAAGAAATAGCTGCAATACTTTTTGACTTTATCAAGTAGCTCCACTGCTACAAGTGAACTAAATTAATTCATAACCACAGATAATATTCACTCCAGACAGCCACAAAAGGCAACAATGAACTGAATCCTCACCTACTTTTCCTCAACTGTTACAACTTCAGATACCAACTCTCGTTTATTCTCCACTAGTGTTAACTCGCGGCTTCGCGTGCTGGTCGGAAATTATCCCACAGAAGGGTACGACCACAATCAAAAGTCATTTATTCAAATTAGGCTGAGAATAAGCACTTTTCGAACGTCAAAATTACATAAGACAGTCCCCAAAACGCCCGCCCTTCACCACTTCCTAGTGCTTTCGCTGGGAAGAAGAAGTGGCGCAACAAACTCCGCAGCAACACAGCTGTCTGTTGAGTTAGAAAAACTATCTACCAGGATAAAATTCAAAGTAACCTATGTCCTACCTAGACTATATTCTATGTGTCTGTCAAATTTCGTCGGAATCCGTGCAGCTGCATTTAGTTTGAAAGCCGAAAGACAGGTCAGTCAGGCAGTTACTGTCGCATTTTTAATATACCTACTCGCTGTGTCCGCGACGTACCAATAATGTGTCGCTTAGAGAAGTTGTAGGTACCACTCCTCCATTGAAAAGGAAGAATCTTTTTTATTTTTTTTATTTCCGCGCGTAACCCTAATTATTTTTATAAAATAAAAGTAAAGCCTAATAACATCAGCTATCGACCAGTGAAAGTCCCGTCAAAATCGGTTCAGCCGTTTCGGAGATTACCCGAAACAAACAGACAGACAGACAAAATATTTTTTTTTTTTGTTATAATTACCGTATTGTATACTTTCATATGAATTTAGCAAAAATCTTTTATGTTGATATTACGAACAGACACTTAGAAAGAAAGAAAAGAAAGAAAAAAAATATTTTATTCTGCACAAACAAAACGCACAGTTACAAATAAAAAATTATAATAATAAAAAAATAAAACATAAGATACACATAGTTAAAAACTCGTAGTCAAGCATAAAAAATAATGTTGACACTTTTGTCTATTGCTTGATGTCAAGGCCAGGCCGCTTTAATTTTATTGATTTGTACTATAGAATAGATAATATTAAGTATGGATAGTATCTTACGGATAACCCAGACCATGATCTGCCTGTGTACCTTCCTTCTTCAAATCAGTTCAGCCGTTAAGTTGTGAAAAGGTAACAAACAGATAAACAAGGCAACTTTCGCATTTGAAATATTAATTGCAACAATAAACTGAAACCTCACTTACTTTTCCTCAACTATGACAACTTTAGACACCCACTCTCATTTATTCTCCATTCTTGGAACATGATAGTGTTAATAAGGAGTTTGTATGAATGTTTCACTGGAAACTATGTATTATTAGAATTATTTCGCTGATTCATTCATTGTTTTTTTCATGGAATAGTTAATTAGTTAGTCGTGAACGTTGTGATTCATGAATATCTGATAGTGGACTTTCCCGAAAGGCGTATTGCTGTTGTGTTATTTCCATACTAAGGGTTGAGGGTTGAATTCCTGTAATCGAAATGTGTGTGCCTATCATGTTCCTCCAAATAAAGTCCACTTCTGCACATTTTTCGCTCATTTTGTTGATAAATTATTTAAAACAATCGCAAATCGCATGTACAGACGCCAGCACATCAAGCTACTACAATCTGTCAAATTTCTTTAATAGATTTTCAACTTTAGCGCTAATACATTAGGGTTCAAGGTTGATTGGGAAAATTTGACAGTTTCGGGTAGCTTGACGTGCTGGCGTCTGTACCTACTGAATCCATGGTAACACTCTGCCATCCTTTATAGTATTTAAATGTGTTTATTTATTTTATTTGTTAGGGAAAACAAACAGTACATTTTGTAGGAAGAAATACAAAAGATACGGTCAAATGTGCAACCAACAACATTTTCCACGGAATACACATAAAACCAAATAATCTTTACAAATCATGCTATACCTACAAACTACAATTATTTAAATTAGGGCTAATTTATCCAACGCCAAATAATTTTATCCGGTATTTTAAATTTTTCACAGTTCTTTCATACAGAATCTTTCAGAAGTCAATTTTATTCCACGATTAAAAATTCTCTTCTTGTGTTAAATATTAAAACAAAAGTCAATTTACCAAACGAAGCAAAAACTCAGAATCATCATGCTCTGTTGTTTTGTCTATTCTTGTGGACTGTGTCATTAAAGTACATATGATATTACCTATATCACGTGTGCCGTGTCTATAAAGACTAGAATCAATACAATGACGAACGCTTCATGAAAACTTTAATGTTTTTACTATGAAATGTGACAATATGATGTTTGTTTGTGTGTCACGCCCACGTCAACACGTGGGCGTGACATACAAAATTGTCAACACAATATCAACTTCAAAATATCACGCCTGTATCTCCAGAAACGTCGGGCAGAGTTGTACTCAAACTTAAAGCATTTATTTCAAACTAGCAGCGCCCCGCGGTTTCACCCGCGTTTTGATCCCGTGGGAATATCGGGATAAAAAGTAGAAACTATCTGGGCGCCAATTTCATCCAAATCCGTTCAGTAGTTTTTGCGCGAAAGAGTAACAAACATCCATCCATACAAACTTTCACGTTTATATTATTACTAGCTGCGTCCCGCGGTTTCATTCGCATAAGTTTCGATCCCGTTGAAATATCGGAATAAAAAGTATTCTATATGTTAATCCTGGTTATAAAGCATTTGTGTGATCTGTGTGCCAAATTTCATCCAAATCCGTTCAGTAGTTTTTGCGTGACAGAGTAACAAACATCTATCCATCCATCCATTCATACAAACTTTCACGTTTATAATATTAGTAGGATAAACCTTTTACATGCAGACACTTTTGAATTGTCAAGGGGTCCATAGAAATATAAAAACGATCAGTGAGAAAGATGCAGCTAGTTGCCCATTCCAAAGCGTAGTAGGTACATATGGGGAAGAATGGGCAAGAAACTCCACGGACACTTCTAAATCACAATAAAAATAACAATAGTACACCTCATACTCAATACATTTATTTGCATTCCACAATGTGAACTTAGGTGGTAGGTACATTATAAAATATACAGAATTTTAGATCATTGTGGATCCTGTCGGGCACAATAAGATAGGATAAAGGAAGAGGGCTATTATTATATCATTATTTAAAAAAGTAGAATATAAATGTTTTTACTACTACTCACTTCGGCAGTATTCTTCTCCTAAACAGGAATCCAATAACACTTTGCTTGACCTGAGAATCGAATCCCACACCACACTTTCAGCTATGGCTCTTTTAACAACTAGATCAATGAAGCAGTTAAAACTCACAACAGGTTTTCAATAAACTAACAAAACATCCTTGACATTACATAACATGTTTAAACATAAAACTTTAGTTAACATTTGGTCACCAATTCGCGTCACCAAATACGTCATAGTGTATTTGAGTACACAATTTGTGGTACCATGTGGTACCATACATGGAGGGTACCTTTTTGAGCTATAGCACTAATTTCACTTACAATAATTATGTCTAGTTTTGGTGTATGTTTGTTTGTTGTGTGGTTGACATGCGGTATTTAAGTTGTTTGTTTAAATAGGTAGTAAGGTACGTAATATTTGTGTTATTGTGGTGGTACGTTACTCACCTATTGTAACGTAACAGGTGCCATTTTTGTTGAGCTTGTCAAATGAGAAATCGTATAGAAAACTAGCTGCGCTCCGCGGTTTCATCCGCATAAGTTTCGATCCCGTGAGAATATCGGGATAAAAAGTATAAACTATCTGTGTACCAAATTTCATCCAAATCCGTTCAGTAGTTTTGGCGTGAAAGAGGAACAAACATCTATCCATCCATCCATACAAAAAATACCTCTAATTTCCCTACATTTTGACAGGTTTTTGACATTAGTTTGTCGCCGAGATGAGACTGCGACTAGATTTTGAACGTTTTAAATTACGAGAATTGGCCTTCTGAATTCGGGCAAACACTTCTGGGTTTTTCTATCTAGGATATTTCAATAATAGCCCAGATTCTGGATTTATGCCCAATTGATATAGGCTCGCTGGCTCGGTTCGAATAAAATTTAATTTAATTAATAGAAAACAAACAGTTCATTTATGAAATTTTTCATTCGAAAAAATCATCGGTTTCTTACTAAACTTCAACTATATCCGACGACCCTGGTTACTTATCCCCTTTGGCGACCGTACCTACGTCTTCATAAACTCCGTTATGACTTGGATAGTTAAAGTAAGAAAACTTGTGAGATTTCGGAGATTTCTTGGATCCGAAAAAAATCTCTAGAGATATTGAAGTTAACTTTCAATATCTCTAGAGATTTTTTTTTCGGATTGACTTATCCACAAATAACTAAATAAAATCCTGCGTATATCAATTTACGTTAACAAATTAAGGATTCAAAATGAGCTAAGTGAAAAAACAACAAAATTAATTTAAGAAAATCCTTACTTCCAATAAATTAGTATAACTCACAAAAAAGAAAAAAAGCCGTTATTCTGATCTCATCTGGGTTTTAAAAACAGATATCTGATCAAAACCGTTATTTACCGATCTAATTTTCCTAAAAAAGCGATTTTCTCCTGCCATACGACGTAGAAAACAATCATAAATTACCGAAAAAGGGTATCCGCCGCCATTGTTGGTAGTCCAATCAGTAAATGACTACATAGTAATACTGTTTTGGTTATTTTAACGGGTTCTATATGAAAGTTTGTGGGGTAGAGCGCACAGTTGTTGGTTTGCAAATGTGTATTTATTTATTTAAACTTTTCGAACAAAAAGGTACAAAGGTGGACTTAATGCCTTAGGCATTCTCTACCTGTCAACAAAAGGTAGCGAAGAGATTAGATGGCAGGTGCTTTGGTTGAGAGGAACAATGATTTAAAAAAAAAATCTATTAAAACTGGGTACATTAATCAATAGGAAGTAGTAGTGATAGATAAGTAGTGTAATTAATTTTTTAAAGCAGAAATCATTGAAATGGGGCTTTCTTCGTAGAGAGCCTAAAACAAGATAGTAAATACTACACGAGGCTTATGTATCTTAATATGTCTAGTTTATTTATTTATTAGATTGTCAAATATGTGGAGGTTCGACCTGACGAAACATTTATTTTTTATTTAACCATTTATGTACACACATATATAAACAGACATTGAAAAACAGAACAGAAAAAATAGGTACAGAGGATTTAGTTTTCTGCTATTGGATATCACAACACCACCCTAATTGTTACGGGTTTTCACAGAACTATGCCGGGCATAAGTAGCTCTACTACTAGTTACAGCTAAATGCATTACAAAAATATACCTTTGAAAGACAAAGTATTGTTTTCCCAAAAAATATTGCAAGAAATATTTCAACCAACCAATCAGTTTATTTGTGTTTATTTCATTTACCAACTAGCGGGAATAGGGGGCGATTACCAAGATGACGACTAATAGAGAAGTATGGAAGGTAAAAACATGTTGCGCCGACCACAAATAAATTGGGATGGTGGCAGGAGAATGGTGATGATTCCAATTTACCAACGATTACCTCTCTCATTACCTAAAAAATTTGCTTCCAGACCAGACACAGTTACAACTATGTCTGTATCTGTCTCTAAACTTGCTGTTGATGACGTCACGGTTCAGATATTGCAATAGAATACCAAATAAAAGCTATTTGGACTTATTATTATTATTATAATGTCCTCATTACTTTTGGTAGCGAGCCATAACTGAAGTATTAATTTTTGTTATCTAAGAAATGAGCATCTATTTTCTCGTAATAGTAGGTAAGATGGCGGGTAGTGTTTCCATGCGATACAGTGGGTACCTGCACCTTAATTGCGTAACACATGATCAATTACAATCTGAATTATATTGAAGTATATTGCTAATCCATTGCTTCATATGTTCTAAAAATTTGTCTAATTAACAACGTAAATAACGCAATGAATGTTGTTGAACTGTCAAAATAAAAGCCATTGCCACGCAACTACCCCGCTGCTCTACGTGCAGTCAGTCTAGCCTATCACTATTAATGCTGATTGGCTAAGCATCTCTTCAAGAAATCACCTATTCTTGAAGGTAAAGCTTGAGCCGATAATAGAGTAGAAGAAAGAAAAATTGGCCCCTCTCGAGCCATACCTACTTTTCCGAAAAGGAAATTGGTAGAAGGCTTTTAGTAAATTCCGCGATCAGAAACTTTAAAATTGATTCACGTTGATGTCGAACCGATAATAATATTTGAAAGACAGGGGCGCTATTACGAATCTTTATGCATTTCATTTAATGCAATTTATACTCAAGATTATTATTGGAATAATTATTTATTTATTTATTCAGCCATTTCTGTCCCACTGCTGGGCAAAGGGTGGCCTATCCAGAAGGTAAAGCTATACAAATACTAACATTAGTTTTAATTTAAACTGTCTTTACTAACACTACTGTAATCTCTGTGGTCTAAAATAAAGTTTGATTATTATTTATTTTTATTAGATATATTTAATTTTAAATCATCATTTATGATTAAAACTTATTTAACTTAGGGCTGATTTTGCCAACGCCAGATAATTTTATCAGAGGAACCATTTTGAATTTTTGACAGTTCGTCCATGCAAAATCTGTCAGACGTCAATTTTATTCCACGAATAAAAACAATCTGTCGATTAAAAAATTAACCCTTAATCTTAAATGAACATAGTTTTAATTAACCACAGTCTGAAATACTACAAATTGCAGAATCCTTCAAAAACTTCAAATAAACTTTGAAGTCTCCTTGATATTCCAGGTATAAAGTGAACGATTCAAACGAGTCCTAGTCGACGTTGCAGTAGTTCGAAGACATCTGCCAAAGCCAAATATACCAGTCATGGAAGTTCTATTTCCCAAGAGTTCTGACCTAGGCTCAATTTATAAAACGAATGCGATGTGTGCTTACAATTTAAAAGGTTATCATGATCTGGCTAGCCTTTTCCCAACTATGTTGGGGTCGGCTTCCAGTCTAACCGGATGCAGCTAGCAGTATTTTACATGGAGTGACTGCTTATCTGACTTCCACAACCCAGTTACTGGCATGACCAGCTGTCATCAATTTCAGTTTGAATTATACATCATCATTATCATCATTATTCTTGTAAAGAAGAAAAAAATTCTTGTAAAGAAAACCCTTGTTGTTGTTGTTGTTCTTGTTTCTTGATAAGTAGGTTTTCTTTACAAGAATTTTGTGTCAACCATTTTTATTATATCATGGCGCAAAATTATCATATCTGTAAAATTAACTGTCAATTTATACAAAATTACTTACTTGAAATCAAGCGAAAAACAAAATTGTCAATCTTTTTGGTTGAGGACGACGTTACTTTCTATGTGTATATTTTTTTTTAAATGTTCGTTTTGTTTGTGCGGAATAAACAATTTTTTTTCTTTCTTTCTCACTTGCCTATCTGTTTTGTAGTTTGAGAAGATACAAATTAAATATATCGCGGTCCATTTTAATTATGTACTTAAGCACTTCTGTGAGCTTCTATAGCATCTTCTATCTGAACAGATAGCCTTATGAGTATCGATAGTAAACTTTAACCAACATACCCATTAAAATATTAAGGCTAAGAGTCCATCCTTTCTACGAATGCCAGAAAAGCTTTACCTTAAACCTGAATATCCACACAAAATACTCTCACATTTATCCACAAACTAAATATTAAAACATATAATTCGTGACTTCACCCTATTATTGTCGCCGATTCACCGTTTTACATTAGTATTAATAGGCCGTTGACCTCTCGTTTATGCCCACAATCGGGCACTTTACCCCAATCTCTTCCTTTTTCGAAAACGCGTGGTACGCTGTTTGCGAATCCGATTTAGCGAATCGAATAACCGAGTTTGGATTGGAATCGATTAGATCGAATCGAATACACTATCGGTTTGCGTTATCGCAGTTTTAGTTGTTGAGTCCTTTTTGTGAGCCGATTCTTTAATAACTGGCAACGATGTGTCCTACTTTTGGGAGAATTATTTGTGATTGGTTTCATATTACTACTAGAAATATAATATATAACATGTGCCAGTTAATCGAAGTTAGTAAGAATTAAGTAAATACTCGATCCCCTCGTTGCCTCCGTAGCATCATTACCTAAGCTTTACACCATACACTGATTTAATAGAATTTTTTTTTTGCATTTACTTATCTTGCAATCAGTTTTTTAAACTATTACGAAGAATTACTCCTCATCAGGAGAAACTCTCATAATAGTATTGAAGCTCTCTACAAGTTATCTAACTGTGGGATGTTGCGTCTCTTGAGTCTGCTGACCCAAGCGAGTATTGTGAGTTGAGCGGCCATGAGATTAATGGAAACATTCCGATAGGTTTCGTGCCAATCAGTACTATATTCATTACTAAACTGGGGTTAATTTCTGTAAGTAATTCAACTTATGAAAATTTGGATTTATGAATCAAAATATAGCTAAGCATATGTATCTATAGGAGAGGCCTATGTCCAGCACTGGACTTAGGCTGATGATGATGTTATTATGATATTTAACTACGTGATATTTTTATAAAGAGAAAGACAAGGTAAGTAATTAGGTGTAGCGGGATCGTCCGAAAGGGTTACCGCTGCCCTGGAACATAAAGGGCTAAGGAAGGAACACGGGTGGGTTTTAGTCAGTAAGAGTCTGACACTCCCTTCCGCTCTACCCAGAGCGGAAGAGGTCATTTGATGATTTCCCACCCTCAAAAAAAAAAAAGTTATTAGGTGTCAGTTTTATTATCAAGACTTGGGCGATTTGTCTCTCTCTGTAGTCGGTCCCTCATGTCTGAGGATCGTGGTCAGCTTCGGAGTTGCATCTGGAGTGGATGATCCGCCTCCACCGGTTTCTTACTACCGTAGAATTTAGAGGAAGATGATTCCTTCACCTGATCGGTCCATCGTGTTGGTGAACGACCGCGCGATCGCTTGCCTTCGGTGTTCCCAACCACAATCAGTTTTGGCCATTTGTACACGACACGATATCTATACAGTACGGCGTATAAACCGCGCTGCAGAAAAAAACGTTTCTGTCAACAAGCTTCCATAGTGATCCATACAACACTGACGAATGTGCCTACACACGGCGAATATACATACCTATATATTTTTAATGAAAGAAAAACGTTTATGTACAAAGGGCCTAAGGGGCTCGTATGATAAATTACTTGAAATAATATGATTTTCTACTTCTACAGTTGAGAAGACTTAAAACTTAATATACTTCTACACAAGCCTAAGTAGGTAGCTGAAAAACCTAAATTGTCCTAGGTAGACTGAAAAGGTGTTCAGGTCGTGACAGTTCAGTCCAGTTCGTCGGCCTAGTCTATTGTAGGCTGAAAAGCTTTCAGATGTCTAGTGTTATTGTAAACATTTCAAAATTTATCGGAACTTTTTGTCCTAATTCAGGTTTCTAGGTTTATATTTTTTATTTATTGAAGTAGGTTAGGTTATACTGGCTAATTTAATAGCCTGTAGGGTTCACTTCTACCACATACTTAGTTCAGATTTCTATTTCTATTATCTTCTTTCTATTGACGGCACAGTTGGCGCAGTCGTTAAGCGATTGACTGCTGCGCTGCGTGTCGCGGGTTCGATTCCCGCACGGAACAAATATTTATATGGCTTACAAGTTGTTGTTCCGGGTCTGGCTGTTTGTGTATGTGAGTTTAAATGTTTGTAAACACACCCACGATACAGGAGACATGCATAGTATGGGGCCAGGTTTTTTTTTAAAAAAAGAAAAAAATAATATTATTATTGTGTTTCTTCCGTCTTAGTCCTTCTGTGTCTATATTTATATATATATACCAGACTATTATTATGCTACTGCAAGACAATGTCCTCTTCTCATACAGAGAAGACACAAGCATTGATCACCACGCGTGCTCAAGACGGGTTGGCGATTTCAGACTTATCTTAACTACTAGTGCGCCACGCAAGTGTACCTACCCCATAAGTATCGATCCCGTGAGAATATCGGGATAAAAAGTATATTACGTCTTAATGCAGGTAATGGTCTACCCATGTGCCCTATCCAAATCCGTTCAGCCGTTTTAGCGTATACGTGTAACAGACAAACATACAAAACGCCAAATCTCGTGGACGTGCCTATGCTAACAGGCCAATGAACCTTCAAGAATTAACCGATGTCGGTAATGTCCAACCAGTCGAAGATTAATTCAGAAAATGCTTAGTATAAACAATATTAAAAATGCAAGAACCGTAAATGTTGGCAATTAAGTAGGTACCGTTTTTACTTGTAATTTTGGCGAATTAATGAAATCGTGGATAAAAACGTGGACAAATCGTGGATTGAATATACTGATAATATTAATCTTAGTTTTTTTTTCACGATTTTTATTAATTTTAAATGCTTAATCAGAACTGCCTTGTACCTACTCGATATCTTTTAAAAAACCACTGAATTATCTTTTCTAACATTGATACAAGTAGCGCCATCTGTCGTCATAATAAAGTAATGAAGCTGGATCAATCGATGAGCGTGAACAGTCAAACGGCAGATTTTGTACGATTCAAACAGTAAGTATGTATGTAGTTCCTAATGTTTTCAGTAGATGGCAGTGTCTACAAGTGGCTTTGTAAAATCTAATAATTTTCTCTTTCACATGATGCAAATTCAATGTTTACATTGAGAATTGAGATTACTATGTAAACATATAGAGCGTTATCTTAGTAGAATCTAATGGGTTAAGTACGACTTAACCAGCCAAATGGCCCATATGAGTTTTTAAACTTACTGGAAAGTCTTTGCCATTCTCCACATTTAATTTTTAGGGACTGAAAATATAGAATGCATTTTGTTGAACTACTAAAATGTTTTCATTTGAGTTATGATTAATTCTTCTAAAGTATTCATAATCGCTGAACATACATGAGCCGAGGTCGGTCCGTGGAAGCCAATTAACCTACCGTTCATTACCTATCAAGACTTTTCCGTCCTTCGGAAAATACGTTAAACAAGGTCCTGGTTGTTATTTGTAGATCGTTGACAGTCGTTACGGGTAGTCAGAAGCCCGAAAGTCTGACAACCAGTCTTATCAAGGGGTATCATATTACACAGTAGAGATCGTCTAATTTAAAATTGCACGCCCCTCCACTATAATTTCTATACAAACATTTGAAATGTGTATGCAACGAGCAGTGGAGAGGCGTGCAATTTTAAATTAGACGATCTCTAACTGAGTTTGGAGGTCAGATAGGCAATTCATGTAAAATACTGATATTTAGCTGTATCCGGTTTGACTGGAAGCCCACCACAACATAGTTTGCGAAAGCCTAGGCAGATACGCAGACAAGAGGGTACTTACTTATAGGGAAAGCCCTTGGAGAAAGGCTTATAATAATCGTTTTGAACCACTGTACATGTGAACCTACCCCCATACGTTACAAATAGGTACCTAAACTATGAATGCCGCTATTCCTAAAACCTTCACTCACTAAGGATAAACGACAGCCAATAACAATTATCAAACTACAAAAAACGATTTCTGTACTAAACGTTATGTTTATATTAGGTTTTTGACGTCCATTCCGGTTCAAACTGGGTCAGATCTGGAAAATTCCGGATCAAACCAGATTGAATCCAGATAAAAGTGAGCTATGCGCATATTGGATAATAAAACGCATACCATTTTCTAACAGAATTATGGAGGGTCTTTAAATCGGTGGCAATTGCTGTATACCTTTTAGAGGCGTGTAGAGTAAAATAGTCCTTAAGCTAAAGCAATAGTGATTTGGGAAAATGTGGGAAAGTTAACAATTCGGACACGACTAATTAGCTTTACAAAATGGTTACATTAAACCCCCCTCCCTTATCTCCCTTTTATGAAGTCATAATAAAAAAATCATATGTACTCATTATTGTGGACCTGTTTTGTTGGAAAATCAACCTAAAATCCAGCACCATAATCAAACTATAATGTGCCCACTGCTGGGCCACAGGCCTCCTCTTGGCTAGAGGGAGTGGGCCGTAATCCACCACACGGGACTTTTTACTGTGTTTAGTTTAGTTTATGATCCTGTACGAGTCGCAATAAATACTTTTTCTTTCTTTCTTTCACGGGCCCATTGCGTCCACGGTTCTGGTGGTGCCCTGTTCAACATTAAATAGCGCAACTTCTTTGATAAATAATTAATGAATAAATAAATAATAATAATGTTACTAACATAGTTATAATTATTATTTACTAACAATGTATGGAATGTGTATGTATTCCATAATAATTTGAAATAATAATATGTACTAACACTAGTTTGTAAGTTATTTATGTCCTTACTAACAATATTGGATTGTACTGATCTGACAAATAAAAATAATAATTACGGGTTATAGAGGTCACAAATGTCTTCGAATTTTTTGGTTCTTTGACACGCTGGTTTCGTCATGAGGTTTTCCTTCATCGTTTTGAGAGCAGTGGTGATGAAATTAAATACACAAAGTCAAGTGCCTGTCTGGGTTCGAACTCACGACCTACAACTCGTAAGTCGCGGCCGATACCACTGGGCCATCACTTCTCGAACTTCTTTTAAATTCAGCAAATCATCTTAAAAAAATTCGAACCTTCCCCCATACAATCGGTAAAAAAACACTCAAGTTGAATCGCGACACACCCACGAGACCTGACAACCATATAATTATTAAAATCGATTGGAAATTATCGACATGCATACCACGACCGCCATATCTTGATCCTTGGCTACGCCATTATTCGGTTACTGACGGATTTGTATTTCGAGCTTCAGGGCTCACGGTCATTGGTCGATAAGATAATTTGAGGCCACAGGGGGTGGGAGTGGGTTGTCTATGCATTATGTAGGGGCAATCAGCGGTAGGTGTTGGTGATTGTTCACCCCGATGAGTGACGAACCTTCTCTGTTGGCGTGGAGTCGACGTTGAGGCTACAAAAAATATTTTGAATTGAAGAGTTGGTGTGATTACCGCATTGTTTCTCCTATAGGTACTCAGTGAATAATTGTTAAAAATAGTACTTTCTAATCGCAGTTATATAAACGGCACCCAATTGCGTAACACACGATCAATCGGAATCGGTTTCATTTTGACAGTTCAACAACAGTCATTGATGGTATTGCTGATTGTTTAAACAATCTAAATCTAGCGCCTGCTCCCTGGTGTTAGCCGTAAATGGAATGTACACGTTGCTCATAAAAAACAAACAGGCGGCCATCAACTGATGACTGCTGTTATGAATATATAGGCTATTTGTTTTTTATTTATTTAAACTTTTTCCGTATCTTTTAGATCGTCTTTTCTCTATCTCTATAAAAAGTTACCTAAAAGTAGTCACTTATTCCTTTCCATAAGCCTCTCATCATCATCTGCCTTTTCCCAACTATGTTGGGGTCGGCTTCCAGTCTAACCGGATGCAGCTGAATACCAGTATTTTACATGGAGCGACTGCCTATCGGAGCTCTGCAACCCAGTTACTGGATAATAAGATACCCCTTGATAAGACTGGTTGTCAGATTTTCGGGCTTCTGACTACCTGTAACGACTGTCAAAGATCCACGAATGATAACCGGGACCAACGGTTTAGTGTGCTTTCCGAGGCATGGAGGGATCTTGGTATGTAAAGATGGTCAGCCATCCACGGACCAACCGCGGCAAGCATAGCTTAACCTGATGGATCGATCCGTGCGGCTGTTATCTCTTAGCCTCTCAATTAAATTGAAATTAGAACGGAGCCTTAACAAGTGGTAACAGCAATTTAACGTCCGACGCATAAAACTAATCCAATATATTCAATTAACTACCAAACTGTAGGCTCTAGAGAAATACAATATAAATTCGTCTCTTGTCAGTAATCAGCTGAAATTAATTCACTGCGTTTTAATTAATTATTTTACGTTTCGATTTCGTACCACAAACAACATCGGTTTGATTAATATTTTATTCAGTGAAAAGTTCGCAGTAATATACAGTACCTACTAGCTTATGCCTGCGACTTCGTCCGCGTGAAATTTCTTTGTCCCCGACCTACCGTGTCGCATCGCATCACCAGCCCACGCTATTAATTCATTTTCGCGTAACGCTCCTTCTGACTTTTTTTCTTTTTACTCGGCTCATAAGGGCTCTAGAGTGATTTTTAATAATTTATAGACTTCGTCAAGAATCAATAAAATGGGGATATCAAATCAAAAAAAATGTTTTTCAAATCGGCCTCAGATATAAGCGCGTTCAAACAAACTCTTCAGCTTTATTATTAGTATAGATACGGTTTTTAATCATTGATGTAAAACGTCCTCAGTATATTAACTACTTTTACATGCATAATAATATATTTTATATAACAAACAACGGTGGTCAGATACTTCTGCCAATATAATAGTTATGTATTGGTTTACCTAATTATATTAATATTGGTTATAATATAACGTTTTGCATTGTAAATACTTTACTTTTTGTAACCTTGAAAACCATGAAAATGTACGATATCTTATTTATTGCAAATTGCAATCATCAAACGCCTTATCAAGTCCTTTTAAGAAGGATGCTCTAGGTAGCCCGCGAAGTTCATAGATTCCTATTGATTGATATTTCATGCAATAGTCATTCAATAGGATTATATGAACTGAGAGGGTTGTATGATGATTTTAATGTACATAATTCTGTAAAGTCAGTCGTCAGAAGCCCAAAAGTCTGCCAACCAGTCTTACTAAGGGGTTTCGTTGTACCCAGTAACTGGGTTGTGGAGGTCAGATAGGCAGTCGCTCCATGTAAAATACTGGTACTCAGCTGCATCCGGTTATACTGGAAGCCGACCCCAACATAGTTGGGAAAAGGCTAGGCAGATGATGATGAATTCTGTAAAGTCATATTTGTTACCCTCGCGAATCATATTTTAATCAACATTCAACATGACACTGACCTGCAAATCGCAAAAACTTAAGAACATTTGATCTTCTCGGGTTACCCTGGCGCTTCCCCCTTAAGCCTACGAACTAAAATGTCGTAAACGTGTAAAATTTGACCTACATCATCGTATTTTCAAAAACGCGACTCCATAGTTTCCGATATCTAAAACGTAAAAGGGGTTCGATGCGAGCGGCAGTGGCGATGGTAATTTCTATGTAAGCATTGTTACAGTCCTGAAACTGAGTCTACCAACACTGCTTGATACTTGACACACATAACATTGACTTGTTACTGTGATTTGTGTCCAGTTTTGATTGGTTAACTTTGTTTGTTGGTTTAGGTGTAATTGACCTAATTAGTAAACGTAGTTTTGGGAATTAGAGCCCGTTTGTGATTAAATTTATGTTTTGGATTCAATGTGAATAAAATACGGCAAGGTAATGTTTCTAGCAAAGTAGTGGCTGTTTTAAAAAGCAGTGATAATTTATTATTGAATATATTGCAATATCAACTTGGTATTATTGCAGAGCACATAATAAAGCTTCACATAGGTTTTTTAGTTTTTCTTAGATCGACAAAAAAATCACTCAAATTTTCTAAACACCAAAGTATCAAGACATTTCAGTCGGAGTATCTAACTACGTATATTGGAAAAAGTGTAGTAGTGAGAATAAAATTTGTATTAATCGTGTCTGATAGTAGTGTTGACGATGCGGCCGCGGTCGCACGGGTCGCCCGTTCGAGTCCCGGTTGATGTACACTGAAATTAGGTTATTATGTTCTTCGTAGTCAAAGTGTAGTTAAAATAGAAAAGTGTATATTTCATGTAGTTAAATAAATATAGTTGTGTATTAAAGTTGGATTTTCATAGCAACCTTGATTTCAGTGGAACCTGAAATTAACTTTTATACTTAAAGTAAGTATTTACTTAAGTGCTTTGGTACTGATAACTATCATAAATTACTTAACATCGTCCTAAGTATTTCCCAGGAGACATACACATGTATTTTATATGTACATACTAATCTGAAAAGCATTTGGATTATTTCGCACATATTTCTCTGACATTTCCTTTGGGAAGTAATAGAGAGGACGAGCAACTAAATACATATTTCAGGAGTTGCTCTTGTTGATGTGAAACAAATACTATTTTCTATTAGGTTAACCGTTTTTTGACAGTTATCTTAGAACGTACCTACATATTCCAGATTCTGTAAAAGTTTAGTTTAAAATGCTTAATAAAATAAATATAATATACTGCCTTATCTTATTGAATTACACTGCTTTTTACAGACATTATAATACCGTACGTGTACCAATCAATGCATTGTGTGTTGCTGCAATCGCTAGTTCCATTTGTCAAAAAACGGTTTACCTAATGGACAGGGTTTATGGACAGATTACTTTTGTATGGAAGAACCGCCAAAGATTCAAAATTATTCCTCAGACAATTATATGATCTTGGAAATATCAGCACTAAGATGACATAAATATAAGATATTATGTACTCAATCTATTATACTGGAACTTCCATCTCTCCGTGAGAGATATACAGCATGATAGGGAATCGACGCGCAAACTGTAACCATGAATTCAGCTCATGATTCTAGACTTACAAATAGTTTGTCGGTTATTAAAAAAAAAGTCAAGTGTTCATTTTGACCGCGTAGGTATAAATTGTACTTTTCTATGAAGAAGCCGATTTTTTTACCTGACGAAAAATTTCTACACTAGAGTCTAGAATCATGTGCTGAATTCATGGTTACAGTTTGCGCGTCGATGTCCCTGCTAGCTTGCAGGTAGAGGAA
This sequence comes from Apamea anceps, assembly GCA_951799955.1. Lineage (NCBI taxonomy): Eukaryota > Metazoa > Arthropoda > Insecta > Lepidoptera > Noctuidae > Apamea > Apamea anceps. Next base: position 19,135,714 of record OX637510.1, read on the forward strand.
TGCACCACGCAGGTCCATTGAGGGGTGGTGGACAATTTATTTCGTGGTGGACACATTATTATAACTAACTCATCAAGTTTGATGTAGGTATGTACATAGATACCTAAATGTCGTTAAAAATATGAAAATTACCGTCAAATTCTGAAGAGTTGTAGATATGCAACAGTAAACATTTTTGTCAACAAAATTTTATGTGGATTTTGTGAACGAACAATCAAAACTTTGGAGGTCAGAGGAGCAATTCTCGTAATTTTAAGAAAGTTCACAGTCTGATCTCAGTCTCAATCTGTCAAAATACCTCTAATTCTACTATTAAATTTTGAACGCTTTTAAGTATTGTTACTGACCGATTCGCTCACAACATTGTTCGTTTTAAACAAGCGAAAACCATCGAAATACAAAAGAACGAAAAAGGTAACACACAAGTGGCCACAGATTGAGCGAAAAAAATCTCCTCAATTTTTTAATTGCAAACGTAACGAGGCCATACAGCCGTTTATGCCTCGAGGCAACAACCGGCGGGGTATAATCAGGAAATATTGCCGGCAATCCATCGCATTTCCCCTATCCCAGTCGCGATCGGGGTAAATAGCAACATCGGAGCAACGGTGTTACCAGATTGAAAAATTGCTAAGCATCCGTTGAACGTCGGCCATATTGATTTACTTTATTTTATTTTTTTCACTTAACGGATGAGTTGAGATTAATGTTTCTTTTTCCACTTTCCGGGGTTACAGGACTTCCGGTAATACTATACACGACACCCTTTTTCAGGCTGGTATCTCATTTCAAGTCCGCCTTTGGAAAGTTTATTTGAAAAAATATTATTAGAATTCTCCTTTGCATTTTAAATTACATTACCTTTTCTTAAGTGGCAAACTCAAAGATCAGCCTATAATGTTCCCACTGCTGGGACACAGGCCTCCTCTCTGTGAGAGGCTGTGGAAAGTAATCTACCACCCAGGCCCAGTGCGGGTTGGTACCTATGCAGAATTGCAGACACCGGCCGGCTTCGTTCACACATTAATATTAATAATTATACCTACCCACGTATCAGAAAAAACCTTTGATATTTCAATAAGTTCAATAGAAGAAATTAAAGGCCTGCAGGCAGTTCTCAATGTCAACTAATGCATAATCGTGGGAAACCAGCAGGTTTGCCAATCCATACCATCTATTTCGTAAAGGTATGACGTGAGTTTGCGACAGTTTGATTGGTCCGTGAAGTGATATTACGTGATATTGTGAACTTCTGATTGGTGCAGCAGGGACTTAGCGATTGAGTTCTGCATTAGTCGTGGTGGTTCCAGTACGGTACTGATATTTGTCAGGACTATATGTAGGTGGTTGTGCAACTGTGTTTTGTTTAGGTGAGGTCCTGCCTGTAGTTACACTGGGTATGTTTAAATGATAAATGATTTTATTTCAGTAAATAGGTTTTGTACACCTGAATCATATTTAAAAAACCAGATAAGGTCCTTTCCTATCTGACTACTCTGAGCAGAAAGGCCGAAACAAAATCAGAGGTCACAGTCTATTTTAAAGTCCAGACATATTCGTCGAGTCATGTGAAGATTATGTAGATTGGTGTCTGAAATGATCTTTTGGACCTGTCCAGTCAGTGCACGTATTTTTCAATTATAGTGCAGCTCAACGTTTGGAACAGTAATAAGCTTGCATGGGTAAAAACGTCCGAAAAAAACTGTCTGGAATTTTGTTTTGCAAGGATCACTAAGGATGACATAATGTGCCAGACGAGATATTTTATTCATTTTTTAATTTGAGTACTTTTTGTAGAACACTTTTAGAATTTATTCATTTAATTTTTCTTTTCATTTGGAAAACACAGTTAATAAGGCATTAAGGGATCTACTCTCTACTTGTACCTTTATATTGTTTATAGTTAAAGTATAACAGTCACCGATAACAATTCATCCATCATTCATTCATCTAATAGTCCAATTGATGTGATTTCCTTACACCATTCCAATTGAAGGTAAATAACCAAAATAATAATAACACTGTGCTACCAACCGTTTTGGGGACCCATTATTGAGTGTGCAGACTTTTACTGACTAAAACCCACCCGTGTTCCTTCAGTTGCCTGTGCCAGGGGCCACGGTATCTCTTTCGAACAACCAGCAGCTCTGGCAGGCATCGGCCCTAGCGGACCCCGTCAGTTCGTGCTGACATCTCTTTGAGGAGCGCGTGGAACACAACGCGCCGTCGACCCGGGCCTGGTCCTTACCGAGCGGCGAGCTGCCCGTTGCTCGCCGCCCGCAAGCCCGTACCTGCGGTGGCCGGGAGTCGGCTGTTGACTCCCGTCCAGGGCGTCTCCTGCGGCGACTAGGGGCGTGAGGTCGCAGAGATTGCCTCTCCCTCACGCGCTCCGCCTCCTCCTTTGCGAGCATTACTGCTTCGCAGAAGGAGGTGACTGCCTTCCATGCACTCTCGCTCCGTACCATGGCGTGGACCAGGGCCGGACGCGAGAGATCGCCGCCGCCGATCGCCGCCACGAGGACACGGTGGTGCTCTGCCCAAGTCGAGCAGACCTCCACCGTATGCTCCACTGTGTCCTCCGGGCGATCCACACAGTGGTGACACCCTGGCGTTTCCTCACGCTTTATCCTGAACAAGAACCTCCCGAAACAACCGTGTCCGGTGAGGGCCTGTGTCAGGCGGAAGGTGAGGGCACCGTGGCACCTCTCTAGCCACTCCTCAAAGAGGGGATTTATCGCCGCATGCAAGTCACCCCCTGCCATTTTATCTGTGTAATTTATATAAAACATTGGTCATGCAGGGGCTATAAGTCTTTCCATAGTCTTAAATAACCAGTTCACTTTAGCCACCCAAACCCGTAATGCAATATCTTTGTTTTTATATCCTGCAATAGTTCTACACCAACCGGGCGTTGTCCTTGGGAGCACTTGCATAGTGGGAACAGGGATACTCGTCGGTTGGTGGCTCATTTAATTAAAAACGTCTAACGGGCCTCTCCGAGAAAAGTCAAGAGACGTAAAAATAATGATAATCCCCTTCTCCTTTAACTTGAAATGACATCAATGGATTTGTTTGAACGAAGTTCTGTTTGGAGAACAAGGAATGCGAAAGACATTAAATTAATTTAAATATTTTATGATCAATTAATCTTCCTATGAAACGCTCTTTTGGGACAGTTCAATTCCCGTTCTATTCAGAACTCGTTTTATAATAATAATCAATCCACAAGATTACATTTACTCAGTAACAATCACTGGGAATGGTTTCAATCCGAAAACAAACGGTTTACGCGAAACTAATGAGGGTACATTTAATTCCAAGCTTCGAATCGGATTAGTGTTTCGACCTCAGCCACTGTTGATATAGAAAAATTAGAAAAGGTTCACTTGGAAATATTGCGAAAATACTTCTAGTAATATTAGACTAGCCGCACTTGCGGTTTAACCTGCATACGTCTCGATCCCGTGGAAATATCGAGATATAAAGTATCCTCGTTCTAATACAAGTCAGGGTCTACCCATTTGTCACATTTCATCCAAATCCGTTTTAGCGTGAAAGTGTTACAAACAAACATACAAAAGAGCAAATCTTTTCTTTTTATAATATAGTTTAGATTATGGCGGAATAAATTTTCTTGAAGTCGAGTGGAAAAAGAAATCCTCTTTAACGCTCTTTGGTGACTGTTTCTTAAGTATTTTAATGAACACACGGTGTATCTTAGGTATCCGCAATATTATTCTGTAAAATTATTGAGCTCATTCCCGTAAATAATTAAAGTAACAAAGATCTTAGGCCAATTTTTCTGAGAAACGAGCCTACAAAGTGAGTTTTTTACAGCGGATTCAGGCTTGACACATCTCAGGATATGATAAACTGGAGTTTGACTTTAAGCCAATTCAGCATATAAACAAATAAACTGAAATTAACAAAGCTTTTTTAAAAACCTTCCGAAGCTACGCCGACTACGCGATCGTAGCACTTGCTACGCCGTAGCGCTTAAAGATACAACGCACCAAAACTTTTGCACCTACCTACTTCATGTCGTACCCGTATCTTGTAAGTAGCCAAGCCTTTTAAATGATAAATGACCACCTTTTATCAAGCTAGACAGTGTGGCGTTGTTCAAAAACCCCTTTAAATGCCAGGGGGGAGGATTCTAATTTGATTACCATGCTAGGTTAATGGAATCGATTTAAATGGCAATGAGGTTATTAGGTGGCCTTTGGATAACAATTATGTCGTATGTGGAAATGTCGGGTCGTTGGACGAGGTTAGTTTGTCAGGATGTTGAATTGTTAAAATGGGCTTACCAAACGAACAAAAAACTAAAACAAGAGCAATTTGTTTGCTTTATATTCTTGAAATTTTAGTAAAAGAATGTTCTTCTGTTTTTTTTTAGCCTCTGATGTCCCACTGCTGGGCAAATGCTCTGTAAAATCTGTATCTCTGTTTACACAAGAATAATTTGGTGGAGTTGGCATAGATTTGAATTCGCTCGTTTGTCCTAAACCGACCTTTATACCTGCTACAATACGGGTAGGGCTAGTGGCCAGTAATCATAAAAATTATAACTACATAAAATGATTCGTAATTTGATAACCAACGCCTGCACCGCTCGCTGACATAGGGCTCTCTCTCTCTTTCCTTTAATTCGCCTACTCTTAGCACGTAATTTGTTTAATTTCTCTGATGCGATGTTGTGATCCGTGACCCCGGAAAATAGTCCCTGCGCTACAGTTCTTTATGTAGAGGTTGCTCCAAGATGCCATTTTTAAAATGATTATTACATAATAAAATTTAATTAAATTAAAATACGTTCATAAAATTTTAATTAATGTCGCCATTAAATCGGCACGTTGTAAATAGTCCTCTTTAGACAGTTTTCGGAATGGGCAAATATTTTCTGTAGCAAATTTTCTCGTCACTCTACTAACCAGTTAATGGTTGTTGGAGGCCAGATAAGCGGTCGCTCCATGAAAAAAAAAACTGTTATTCAGGTTCAACCAATTAGACTGGAAGTCAACCCCAACGTTGGGAATAAGTTAGGCAAATCCAGCTCAAATTACCAAACGATTACCAACACAATTTATCCTGTCTACCATACACTCACACAGAAAATAAAACTTTGCAGCCTTAACATAAAAGCTCAAAATGGGTTGCGGGTCCTCGACCACAGCGGTCCCGGTGGTCGACGAGTCTACCAACGGTGCAGTGAAGACATCCAATGGCGCTGGACCGAAGGGCCACCACGATAATGACCACGATGACTTGCCGACTGTGGTGCTGCCGGACACACCCGTCATACCAAAACCACGTAAGTTGAAGTTTTTACCTTAAACACCCCTCGGTATTTTCACAGTATTTTCTAAATATTGTGAAAATACTAACGGGCTTGAAGCTAAGTAATGACAGCCGCACGGGTTGATCGATCAGGTTAAGCACGTACTACCGAAAAGCTTACGTCAATCCTGTTGAAAGTCCTTGTAGAAATACGAAACGCTTTAAAAGCGATGGCCACTGGTCTAGGCCCTCAGGATAGTTGAAATACTTCATCATCTCACCTCCCTAACGACCAGGTTACTGAACTTATTCCTTCCATTCTTCTTCGTCAGCAGTAGCCTTCGAGATTCCAGCGGAAGAGTTCGACGGCACCAAGCGGCCGTCCACCCCACCCCCTCACCTGCAGAGACTGCTGCAACCAGTCCAGCCTGACATCAGTCTGCCCGATATTGAGGAGAAACTGGCTGAGGCGGAGCAGAGGCGACTGTCTGTAAGCGCATTTTCATTAGGCATATTTTCTTTGACATACCTACAACTGCCACGCTACCACTGACACGATACGCCAGCAGTTGTTCAAAACCTTACCCTTGTGTCTTTAAAAAAGAGAATTGAATTACCGGCTTTAGCCTCCTAGAGGGGCTCGTACCTTTATAGCCGCACGCGTCGATCTTCAAGGTTAAACAACGCTGACCGAGGTCGGTCCGTGAATAGGTGACCGTCCATACCGGGACCCCTTCGTACCTCGGAATCGGAACGCACGTTAACCCGTTGGTCCCAGCTGTCATTTGTAGATCGTTACGGGTTGCCGAAGCCCGAAAGTCTGACAACCAATCTTACCAAAGGGTATCGCGTGGCCCAGTAACTGGGTCGCATAGGCAGTCCGTTTTTGTCCGCATCCGTTTTTATGATATTTTGATGTTGACTTGAAAGAGTACGGCGGTTGAGAATATGTCATGCTCACTTAAATGTCTCATTGGTGGTGGCGCGTGTGTTGGATCATTCGGTTCCCTACAAAATGGTTGAGCTGGGTAGTGCTGATCCACGCGTCATGTTCATGAACGGGCGCCGTCGGTTGAGACTGGTCATCTCTTAACTGCCAGGGCTTATTTTTAATTTAATATTTTAAATCGATTCTTTTTTTCATTGTTCTCACATATAGAAGCAATAAGAAAAATGTCCCTAGGATTTTGTAATAATATCTTGATTTAAAAGAGTATCCTTGGAGTTTCTTGCCCGTTCTTCTCCAAAGAGATCTACGTTTTGGAATGGGCAACTAGCTTGAACTTTCTAACTAACTAACCGACTATTTAATTTTGACAATTCAAAAGTGCCTGTAAATGGTTTAATTGAAATAAATGATTTGAGTTTGAGTTTGAAAGTCGCTCCATGTAAAATATTGGTATTCGGTGCACCCGGTGCTGCAGTCTAATCAGGAGTTGAAACCGCACACCTCGGACTAGCTAGGCTTTTTCTTTTTTGAGGTTCATGCTAACTGTTGCTAGTAGTATCCAGTGTATCTCGGCTGATAGGGCCTACTCTAAAATCAACGGTTGTTAATTTAAAATCGTTGTTGGTTTGTTCTTTTGTCATTTGAATACTAAGTAATACTAAGGGGAGAGAACCTCACGCCTCAGCCGCCGCGGGAGACGCTCCGGGCGTCGGGAGCCGCGTGACGACTCCCGGCCACCGTAGACGCGGGCCTGCGGGCGGAGAGTAATGGGTAGCTCACCGCCCGATCAGGACCAGGCCCGTGCCGGATAGCGCGTATGTATTCCACGCGCGCCTCAAAGAGATGTCAGCACGAGTGACGGGGCCCGATAGGGCCGAAGCCTGCCAGGGTAGCGGGATCGTCCGAAAGGGTTACCGCTGCCCTGGAACTTAAGCTAAGGAAGGAACACGAGTGGGTTTTAGTCAGTAAGAGTCTGACACTCCCTTCCACTCCACCCAGAGCGGGAGGGGTCATTTGATGATATCCCATCCCCAAAAAAAAGGGGAGAAATAATGAGCATTCTATTATACACATTACAGATACTGCAGGCGAGAGCGGCGTCAGCGCAGAAGAGGGCGCAGAAGGTTATAAAGAATGTGCAGGAAATGGGCAGGCTTGACACAGAACATGTAAGTATCGCAAGCCTCATGTAGTAGCAGAAAAACAATAGTCTTTCTATTTGATTAATTATAATAATTCCAAGAAATTGTAAGTGATATGACTGCCCCGTTGAACTAATTGTCGCATGTGGGGTCTTGTGTTCAATCCTCGGGGTTTGGGCTCAATAGCTTTCTCCATCGACCAATTCTCAGTAAGTAACAGGACCATCCTGCTGTTACTGTTGTCTGCTGTTTCTGGGATAAATCACTACTAAAACAAGCCGAGACAAAGTTAGGAAAACTTTTCAAACATAAACCTTTCTAATTTCTATTTACAGGAACATGCAGAGCCTATGAAACACGTGACGAACAGCCTGACAATCCCACCAGAGCCAGGCGTGTGTGAAGATAAGAATATTTGATAGAATACTTTCTAATTTCTAAGTCAACCGATAGCTATGTTTTACGAATGAGAAGCAGGAGGTTGAACAAACGATAATACCTAAGCAAATAACAGATTATATTGCCTAAGAATAAAATTAGATTAAACAAAAAAAATTACAAAAAAAATGTATTTTTCCTTTTGTTGAAAAAATAACATTTTAAACTGGAAGCCTATTCTCCTTTTGCCTGTACTTTCGAGGAATTGAAACTGTAGCTTTTGTATATTCAATAACTAGGAGATTTAACAACAGCAAAAAAAAAATAGTTTTCAGAAATCTGAAAAATTGGTTTATTTTCCTTAAGGCCAGAAATAAGCGAGAAAAAGCCTAAACTTTTCATTTCGGAGCCTTTTTGGTTGTATATCTACTCAGACATAAAAAGTATCAAACGTATATTTTCCCAGAATTTGTATCACTGGTGTAAGTCTCTTCGTAAAACATAGATGTCGCTAAATCACACACTTTTCTTCGTCAATTTGCATAAAAGCTCTCTTCCTTCAAGAGAACTGCCGTGCAATTTGCATCGAAGAAATGTTTTCAGCAAAGGGTATTGTTTTTGCCTATTTTCAATGTCTTTAGTAAGATAAAATAATTTATTTGGTGTTATACATAATATTATATAAAGTATACGACTGTTTGTATGTTAGATAGAAAATAAATTAGATGCTTAATGAATTTTGTAAGGGCTATAATATTGTTCTACGTTTCGTTTTATATTATTTAAACGCTTGGAGATTTTATCGATATTAAAAAAAAATAAGTTAAGAAAATATTTGTGATAGATTTCCTACGCTTTTCTTAAATATATAGCATACGTTATTGTATTTTATCATCAGCATAATCCATTGAATTAAATTAAACCGAATCCACCATTTAACTTTAAAATATTTAAATAAAACTTACGGTTCATATCAGCAGCAATAATGCTAGAATAGGTAATATTCAAAAGTAATAAAGAATATTCATAGACATTTTAGCAATAACTAGAAATGTAACGATCTCGTATTTTATACGAGCAATTTCATCCCAATAGCCTTTAAAAAGTGCATAAAAATCTTCTAGGAGCGTTATTTTGCTGAACGCGGAGTGCTACTGGTCAGGGTTGTCACCCACTCAATTCATCACCATTATCTACTCAATCAGATATTGCTTTGTCAAATCTTCGCATGCGATATTGTTTTTTTACGGTAAAAGTGCCACACCACAACTCAGTGGGTTTTGCATTACAAAAATTATGTAGGTATGTCATCACCCGTTTCTAGAAAACTTTCAGAGATACTTAGAGTCAGGGCAAATTACCTTAGGGTGTTAATTTTCTTAACAATTAATTTCCCGGACTCTACAATCATTTTGTTAAATTAGTCTTAAAATTGGACTGCAAAATATTATTAACGATAAGAGGACAATTGATTTACGGCTCGCCTTGTGGTGTAGCTCTTTGGTGGCGAAGCATTGAATGGACAACCACCCTTGATTTTCAACGGATATCTTGTAATATAAGTAACTTTAAAAGATATTGCTTTTATTTATAAGTTAAACATTAATAATTATGCAATACACGTATGTCAACTTTCACGTGATACTTTGTGATTTTCAATTAAAAACTTTTTTAATACCTTTAGTTTTAATCTTGCTACTTACTATAAATGTGGATAAAACTTTCATTTCAACAATAAATAAAAAATAAAGTAATTATCTCCGCATCTGATTTATCTCTCACATCAAGTGAGCTCCTTAAGTTTTGAGTTGAGCTGCACGATTTCTGACATATGCGTGCACTGACTGGACAGGTCTTCTCAATCTGTGTGGTTCTTTCCTCAAAAGACCATCTCAGACATCGACCTACATGGTCCTCATATGATCTGACCAAGATGATGTCTGGACTTTAAAAGAGACTGTGACGTCTGAGTTTGTTTCAGCCTTTCTTCTCCGGCCAGTCAGATAGGAAACGCCGACCTCATCTAGTTTTAAAATATGATTGACGTGTAAAAGTGTTTGTACAAACCTACTTACAAAATAAAATCATTTATCATTTGAGTCTACCGGTTTGTATAAAAGTGCGCGCAAGTAGCGACACGACAGCTGGGACACCTCTTTGTTCGCATCTGTCGCCCGTCTATTGGCTGCAATGCAAGTACGGCGACAAAAAAGTTGCCGGCTAGCCAGTTGCCGCTGAACCGAAATTTCAACAAAACGTTGCTGTCGCTCGCGAGTGCGCATCGTCCAAATCTCGGCGAGGAGACAGCGACAGAGACAGCAAAGTTGCCGGGCTTCAAGTCTCTATTAAAAATAAATTAGGTACAGATAGTTAGTTGGCTTCCCTTTGGCATCTTTCAATTATTTATATGAGACTTGTATCAGTAAAAGCGAAAACGGTATGTCATGAGAATCACAACCCATAAAGGTACTACGCGTAACTATTATGACATAAAACTTAAATCAAGTATGTTAATTCAGAAAGGTAATGTACTTTTACTAATCCATCCCGACTTGACCCCCTTTTCCGCTCAACATTTCAACCCCAAACCTAGCGCAATGAATTATAAATTCAACCCTCACGTGAAAACAATTTACCCCGCGCATGCATATCTCCGGACAAAAGCACTTACATAAACTTTATTACTCGCACGTTTTTGCCACGAATGGGGGGTTAAATGGATTGCCACGAGTATTCCTCGCTTAGATACTTTTAGGTAAACTTTGTGCTCAATAGTTGAGGTTTACGGGGTGATGATGATAATACCCGCTACCCGAAAGTAGGGGTGAGATTGAAAAGAAATTCGCACTTTATTTCAACTCGTAAACGCTATTTACTGCTTAAATTATAGGATTCTAAATAAGTGGTTGCTACAAAGAACGGGTTGAAAGATACTTATTTTGTCACCCCAGTATTACGGATTCGTGATTATAGTAGATTTATGTGTGGATGCGATATTTTTAACCATCGCCTTGTAAATTTGGTTCAAATTAAAATAATAACATTGAATTCGTTAACGTTGGTCAAAATCAAATTCAAAAATTGACTTTCGGAATCCAAAAATTACAACCCCTATGGTGATGGTAATCTTGATGGTACTTCCATTTATGGGCTTATTTATAACACACGCATACTTACCAATTTTTCTACAGTAGCTACTGAAGTAGTTAAAATAGGAAACAAATGCAAACGAACATATTTCTAATTTCCCACAACGTGACTACCATTGTCATATCAACTAAATACTTAACTACTCTAAAACATTATTACACGTCAGTGTATAGCCTACTCTGCTGAGATAAATCTCTTGGTTACCGCACATGACAGGCGGGTGAGGTTGCAGCCTCAGAATACAGAACAAACCAGAAGGCGCATACGAGCATAACACTATGCCGCGAACTGTGTCTAAAACAACACATAAATCGGGCCACCTGCCTCTCTTCACTGAGTAAGAGTGTAACCAGACCACGGTCGAGCGACGTCGTCAAAATGTCATATCCTCAAATATCACCGTGTCTCAAAATATGTCAAAGTGGCCGCGATTGACTCCCTAATATTTAAAATGGAAATAACATTTTCTCCTGACACACACAGAAATGCTTAACATAATCATAATTACCCTATAATGTTCCCACTGCTGGGACACAGGCCTCCTCTCTTCGAGAGAGAGTGTGGGTTGGTAAAAGTCACTAGTTTTCGAATTTTTGGTTCTAGGACATGCACAAACTTCATCTCGTAAGTCGAGGCCACCACTCTGCTCTCAAAAAAATCTTAAAAACAAGTTTATACTCGTAAAAAACTTGTAAAAAGAAGCTGCTGCTGGTACTTAAGAAAAAAGAGTCTGAAACTCAGACTTTTAAGAGTAGTTATTGACGTTTCTGTTGCCTCAGTTCTTTGCGCCTTCTGTTCTGTTCTGTATTCTGAGGTTGCAGCATGTAGTAATTAGTTCCCAGGGAGTGCTGCCATACCTTGGTGCTGCTGTAACGACTTAATTGCTTACTACCCTCGTGGGATTTATGTGGCGATGACTTGAGGAAGTATCTCATGCGCCGTTGCAGACCTGACTTAGGTTTCTTGTTCATATAAACAGCTAACAAGAATTAAATACATATTATTCTGGTACTAAGAATATAGGTTATTGCCTCCAGAACCACGTACGTGTTACCTACGAATACACACCGACTTGAAAAATGCAGCATACATACATACATAATCAGCCTATAAAGTTCCCACTACTGGGACACAGACCTCCTCTCGGTGAGAGGAAGTGGGCCGTAATCTACCATGCGGGCCCAGTGCGGGTTGGTAAACGTCACATGTCTTAGATTTTTTATTCTAGGACATGCCAGTTTCCTCACGATGTTTTCCTTCACCGTTTTAAAAGCAGTGGTGATGAAATAATTTACACAAAGTAAAGCGCCTGTCTGGGTTCGAACCTACGACCTACAACGCGTAAGTTGCGGCCGTTACCACTGGGCCACCTTGCTCTCAAACGAATTATGCAACAGGGAAGATTAATTGCAAATAACTGAGAAGCAGTCGTGCCTTTGTGGAAGAATCCTTTTTCCAGCAGTGGACGACGAAAACGCTGTATTGATTTCTTGAAAGCACCAAGATTTATTTATAATACACAGTATCTACACCTGAAAGATTAACTACAATCCTTTAGCTTGCGAACATACTACGTTTGTAAATAAATAATTAAGTTACACAAAGCCCCAATGGCCATGTAAACTACTGAACTACACACGTAGCAGCGGTGATTCCAATGTTCCCAAGTACGTACCTCTGGGCTTTGTGTATAAACAATTCAAAGATCAACCCACTAAGGAAATTTGGTCAAAGTAATTTCTTTCTCTTCTTTTGTATGTGTTTCCATGACCATTCACGTATACGATTGGTATAAGTACATACATAAATTTACGCCTTATTCCCATGGGAGTACGCAGAAACTACAGAACGTCACCTGCTACGATCCATACTAGTCCTTTTGCCTCGTTGACGCGTTCACACGTCTGGTTTATGCACGCCGGTTGTGAGTACTACGCACCTTACCTTTCTGAAGATCATCACCATAAGGTCCACTATATGTCCTGCCAGGGTAGCGGGATCGTCCGAAAGGGTTACCGCTGCCCTGGAACATAAAGGGCTAAGGAAGGAACACGGGTGGGTTTTAGTCAGTAAGAGTCTGACACTCCCTTCCGCTCCACCCAGAGCGGGAGGGGTCATTTGATGATTTCCAATCCTGAAAAAAAAAATTAAAAAGGTCACTATATGTCCTCCTACGTCGTCCCCTCCCGGCGTTCCCACTCTGCCTAGTTAATACCTTTTGTTAGTCGCCCTTCACTCATCCTCTCAACATGACCAAAATTACGTAAGACGGTCTCCCAAAACGCCCGCCCTTCACCATTTCCTAGTGCTTTACCTAGGAGGAAGAAGTAGCGCAACCAACTCCTCAGCAGCACAGCTGTCTATTCAGTTAAAAAAAAACTTGATTCTATACAGTAGTAAGGAATTATTATTGCGAAACACAAAACATTAAATTTAATTATGTATTTGCCATTTGTAAGCTATAGTTTGACCGAAACTGCTGTACCGCCGAATGTCCGCCGCCTGTAAACGAATGTTGGTCTTATGTTGGAATGTCGCTTAAAATCGGTTGAAAAGAGCGAGCATTAATGGCCGTTTAAATTGCTATTGTAATGGGTTCCTCGATGTAGTGAAAAATTGAACTATAGTTTGACCGAAACTGCTGTACCGCGCCTTAGGAATGCGCGGTGAGGCGGGAGGAATAAGCGGCGAGGCGGGGGGTGGGACGCCGTGAGCGATGACGAATGAGCGGCCTGCACTGCCCCCCCGTCTCGCCGCGCACATACCGAAGGCGCGGTACAGCGGTTTTGGTCAAACTATAGCACACGCCATTTAAAAAAAAGCGCCCCACAAATTATTCCACCTTGACAATTTTTTTTTATTAGCCATTAATGCCCCACTGCTGGGCAAAGGCCGGAACTACGCAGTTTCCACCTCTCTGTCCAGAGCTGCCAAGGACCAATCTTTTTGAAAGGAGTCCAGCTCATCCCGCCATCTCATCTTAACTAATTACCACAGTACTAATCGCATGCAAGACCATGTCTCCACCTGCAAGAGTTCCCACGCCTCAAATAATATCCATTTTATCAAAATTCCTTTTGAAAGCAGTTTTATGTGCTTTTCCTCGGTAATCATGCGAATTGAAGCGATAAAGGATCGTTCCCACTGAACGTGGTTCCGTACCAAATTAATAGTTAACTTTGTTACGAGCTCGCCCGGAAATGAGATGTATTTGGTACTGCAATATTGTAGGATGATGGTCGAATATATTATGTATCGCATCTTGAGTAAATAAGGGCGTTCGCGTTGGCGAGGTTGTTTTGTTGATAGAAAACAGGGATCGCCTAATTAGACCCACACAATCAGCCTATAATATTCCCACTGTTGGGACATAGGCCTCCTCTTGGTGAGAGGGAGTGGGCCGTAATCCACCACGCGGGCCCAATACGGGTTGGTAGATGCCACACGTCTTCGAATTTTTGATTGTTGTTTTCCTTAACTGTTTTGAGAGCAGTGGTGTTGAAGTAATTTAATCGACTAATTGATTTTTTGGAGTTCAGAATCAATGAGTTTACTCATGTTACCGATCGATGATACTCTTCTACGATATTTTCTATTGTTTGAGCCCAGCAGGTGGCCACGTTGATAACAAAAATTCTAACATGATCGCAAAATTGCACGAACGTATAATAATACCGAATTATCCCCTAAGCAGCTTAAAAGAGGCTCCTAATTGTATCATGTGTCCGGTAATACGCCACTGGAGATAAACTAATGGCTATGATCCACCGACGGGGCTAACGATCTCATCATGACATTATGGAACGTACTCGCCGCACCCAGTTTATCATTTTGTGGAAGTTATAGGCCGTTCATTTTGGTAACTGAATTAGTAGCCGTGTTGACAGTGGTTGGACGGTGAAATTGTGTGAGTGGGTCCACTGTTTTTTTTTTCATTAATTAGGATTAGGACACGAATTTCCTTAAGTTCTGAGTTAAGCTACACGATCACTGACGAATGCTTGCACTGACTGGACTGGTCCACTCAAATCTGTGTGGTTCTTTCGTCAAAAGACCATTTAAGGCACTAATCTACATTGTTTGACCAAGATTATGTCTGAACTTTAAAAGGGAAAAGTCTATTTTAAAGTTAGACCAATGGCAAAAAATTACAATGGCCGATTTTCTTATCAGGGGTAGTCAGACAGGAAATGTCGACTCCATCTAGCTTATTTTTTTATAATATGACGTGTAAAAGTGATTCCGATATATCCTATTTACTAAATAAAACAATCATCATCAATCATATCATTTTAATTATTTGTCACAATTTGGTCAATGCTTTTGGAAGAAATGGACAGATAGGTATTTATCAAAAGGATCATGTCTCAAACAATATCATGGTCTAAGATTGTTTATTTATATAGAGCAGGTAAATAATAAGGATTGTTTCTAGGTAAATGGATTTTCGAATCATCACTCGATTTACAATGTTAATCCAATCATTGCAGGTACCTGCCACCACAGTATACCACAAATCGTATCAACCTAAAAAGGACAACATTTTTGTCTCAAAAATATAAATGTAGGAAAAACAAGACCCAAAATCGATGTCATGAACTGAGAAAAAGGGGCTTCTGATTACAGGCTCTACTGTAATTAAAACTTTCCGGGACCAATCTCAATTTATTTTGTAAACGAAAAATAATGTTGGGTTTAAAAATTTCCTGAAATACCCTGTCCCAATGGAACGGAGAGGAAATAATTAAAATGGCACACCGTAATAAGTCAGCTTGCTAAAAGGCTTAATTTTCAAAGAAAATCTTTCAATAATTAAAAACGTGTCGGAATTGAGTCTGTTGAATATGAAAAAGACATAACGAATACTTACTTGTAAGAAGGTAAATATCGTCAAGCTAGTCAATTTAGATTTCAACATAGCCAACTGACTTTTAAACTTTTTATTTAGAATGTCCTGAAATCGTTCTACTATTGAAACAAACTGTTAAGAAAAATAAAAAAACAAGAAAGGAAAAAGTGTGAAGTGAAAAATATAACAAAAGCAGTAGCAGCCAGGAATCATTTGCGAAAACAAAGGAAGAAGGAGCGACTGCGCAAAAAGTGAATGTTTTAAAGTGAAGCGGATCTGGTTGGCTCCGGTCACAACCGGTTATAGCTAGAAATGCTAGAATTTACTGGATATTGCATTTGGTGAAACTATTCGTTTGTAGGATTATCCGGGCACGTTGATGGAGTTCATTTGGTGGTTGTTTTGAGTGCTTTCGTTTTATTCCATTGCTAAATTCAAACTGTCTGTAAAGAAAGATATCGTGCATAGATATTTATCGACAAAAATAACAAGTTATCATCTGCCTAGCCTTTTCCCAACTATATTGGGGTCGGTTTCCAGTCTAACGGGATGCATCTGAATACTAGTATTTTATATGGAGCGACTGCCTATCTGACCTCCACAACCTAGTTACTGGGTAATACGATACCCCTTGGTAAGACTGGTTGTCAGACTTTCGGGCTACTGACCCGTAACGACTGCCAGAGATCCATGAATGACAGCCGGGACCAACGGCTTAACGTGCTTTCCGAGACACGGAGGGAGTCTTGGTATGTGAAGATGGTCACCCATCCACGGACCAACCGCGGCAAACGTAGCTTAACCTGATCGATCGATCCGTGAGGCTGTTATTACTTAGCCACAAGCCCCTCGACTAAAATAGCAAGTAAATAGCAAAATTCCACCATATAGAAACGATCAAAACGTAAATATATGTATGTAGTTTGAAATTGTTGCTTTAGCATCTCAAATTCATAGGAACAATGTGAATTTATAATAACGAAAAGACTGTAAAACGATACACAGCACAGCAAAAAATGTTTTCCAAACCGTTTGCATAAACAAAACGAATGCAGTTTTAAATTCGAGCGGAATCCAGTTACGTACGGTTATGACTGGTTATAACCGAATATATCCGGATATTTAAATGGCAATGTTATGTTAATCTGGTTAGCGGTACATGGAGAGTTTAAATATTATTGTTTGATAGTTGCAATTTGTCACGGGAGCTGTGGAATTTATTGTTTTCATTTATGACAGGGGCTCGTGGCTAAACTACGCTTACCGCGGTTGATCCGTGACCATCAATTACATATCGAGACCAACAAACCGAGATCTTCGAAAGTCAGACAACCAGTCTTACCAAGGGATATCGTGTTACCCAGTAACTGGGTTGTGGGTGGAGGTTAGATAGGCAGTCGCTCTATGTAAAATACTGTAATACTGTGCCACTACACAGCCGTAATGTATAACGTATTATTTATTGATTTTCGCCGGTTTTTTTATTTTCGGCGCATGCGACCCTTCATTTGTCACAACAATGCCACAGAGTGTTTCTGACACTCAGAGCATAGACAAGTAATAAGGTTACGTCTAGCGCGAATTAAAAATAAATAATATTTATTTTATTGCTAATATTTTACATTATATTATATCCATTTTATTATTTATTTATTACTGTGATTGCCCGTGACATCACAGCGGGCCCTATCAGAATACCAGCGCTACGACATTTATTTTTTAAATGTCGAAGCATCATGCTGAGATAGTAGCCTTTTGGCCTCGTATAGGACTTTGTTTCATTTTTTTTTTTCCTTTTTTTACTTTTTTATACAATTTGTTTTATTTTTATTTTTAACTGTGTTTAGTTTAGTTTATGATCCTGTACGAGTCGCAATAAATACTTTTTCTTTCTTTCTTTCTGGTACTCTGCTGCGTCCGGTTAGGTAGGAAGCCAATCCCAACACAGTTGGGAAAACGGTAGGCAGATTAATTTTTATTTTATGACTATTTTATTCTAGTTAGTAGGCTGTAAAGGGAGTGGGCCGGACACGTCTCACTAATGCACCCGGAGAGATGGGCAAAGATCGTCACTCACTGGACGCCTGAGTGCTCATTTACAGAGACGCGGGGAGTCGCGCGTCGCGTTGTGCGGCGCGGCCCGCACTAAATTCAAACATATGGCGTTGTATGAGTGCGCTTAAGTAGAAGCGATTTTAGACGCGTTTGCTTGAAATGGAGCGTTTCTTTGCGGCCGAGCCCGCGGCTGGCACCGCCGCGTCTCACGCGGCGTTTATCCCGGCGGCGCACGCAGCGGCAATTCTCGATGAAGCGATGCCCGCGGGGGAATCTTCTGCCAGTCATATTTGGAAATTGCAAAACGCAATTAATTAATTATTAGTAATTACTAATTAATTTAATTTGCGCTCCCATCTTCCGCTAACCTAAAACTGGTTGGTTTGATTGAGTATCCCGCGTGCGCCGCAGCGTTGCCCGCCGCGTGCTTTGCTACACGCTTGAGGATTCGCCGCGGGTGTAGCGGCGGGCACCGCCACGCTTCCCGCCCCGCGTCTCTATGAACAACGTCTTATATTGCCATACGTTTGTGTTTACGCGTGCGATGATAAGTGCCGCTTGACGCGCCGCCGCTCCGTAAACAGAAAGTCGAACGACGCGCCGCGAGACTCCACGCCGCACGCGACGCGCAATGCCCCGCGTCTCCGTAAATGAGGCCGGGAGGACATCGCCGTTGAGGTAGACCACGGCGAAGATGGTGTGACGATCTAATATCATTTGCAGGGTCAACGTGGCCAGAAATCGCAGAAGACAGAGAGGTTTAGAGGATAAAACGGGAAGCATTTGCCCAGAACAGGCAAAAAAAATATATAAGAATTTTATAAAAAAAATATTGATGGTTGGTTTTATTGATGAACACAGGAGGAGGTTTTGTAGTCCATTCTTCGAGAAACCACACAATGAATTCAGTAATAAGTAGGATATGAACCCGAGGTCGTTAAACAAAGAATCCATATGTAAATTAATGAATTTAAACGCCAATACGAAAATTAATTGTTCTATAATTGTCTAATTATAGTTAGTTCAGTAGCACACTAAATATTTCGTGGACTTAGAATAACTTTCATGCTTCGCCGGTCAATGTTCACGTTTTCCAACTGTACATGTTTTTTACATTGTGTCTTTAATAGCGGTAGATATTTCAAGTGTCAATTATGTACATAGTTTTTTTGCGAGTACAAATTCGTTGGTACAGATTGCAGCAAATTGGTCGGGTAGGTATGTTAAAAATACTGGAAAAATCAACACTGTTACCAAACAAAATGTCGATTGGTATATCTATATTGCTAAATAAATAAAAGCTTGTAAAAAGATCATCGAACCATTGCTACGAACTTGGTTTTGTGTGTAAGAAAATATCGCTACATGTGCATTGTCCCCCACAATGCATGAGTGCATTATGTATTAATGCCCTCACAGTCACAGGCTCTTTAGAGATCTATATAATTTACTTAGGTCGTGCTTTGTCTTAGACATGTTTCCGTCTCTATCTTGCACTTGTAGTTTGTCAGTTGTGCAACAGTGAGAGGAATAACAGTTAGGTACCTACGCAAAGAACTTGCTAAGTAGTGTTTATAGATCTTGGCCTAAGAGTTATGTAGGTAGAGATACACTTGATGTTTAGCCGTGTGTACCTAACACACGGCTAAACATCAAGTTATACTATCCATTTTAGCTAAACTATAGGGTTTTCGTACAATCAGAAGTCAGCTTATACTAGTTATGTATACCTTGACGTGTAGCCGTGCATACCTACGATCGACGCATCCTGTGCAGTCAGTTCAAGTTATTAATCTTCTCTACTAGCTAATATTTTCTCTTCGGCATGGGCTATTTTCGTGTAGCCTGTGTCGACACGAGATAAGAGACTTACTAAAGGCAATTTATTACAATCGTAATGTTCCATAGGGGCCTGAAATCAATAGGTAGTGAACTACTCGAACTGATGAATGATAAAATCTGTTAAGTCTTGACTAATGAATGACACACATACCCGGTTTTCGAATCGAGAATCTGAAGTTGAGACCTCGTCAAGCTATGCATTTCCAGTTCTAGCTGACCTTGCATTGTATAGACTTTTTGTACAATGAGAAGTCAGCTTATACTGGAAATGTATAGCTTGATGTGTCGTACTTAAGGTAATTCCTTTAAAGTAGCCCGCGAAATTCACTTACGTTGATGGCAAAGGAATTTAGCAGGCTTTTCCCATACCGAAACAATGGTAAAGAAAGTAGACTGACCAGTTCTTAACTAATACCGGTATCCTAGTGGATGGAACGTAATACCGGTATCGTATCCTATGTATTAATCCTGAGGGGCCATTCTCGTAATTTTAAGAACTTTTGCAGTCTGAGGGGTAATTCTCGTAATTTTAAGAACGTTCACAGTCTGATCTCAGTCTCAATCTGTCAAAAATACCCAATTTCCCTACATTCTGAAAAGTTTTTGACATTTATTTGTCGCCTCGCCGAGATGAGACTGCGACTAGATTTTGAACGTTTTAAATTACGGGAATATCTCAGTCTCAATTGGTCAAAAATACCTCTAATTTTGCTACATTTTTGACAAGTGTTTGACATTTGTTTGTCGCCGAGATGAGACTGCGACTAGATTATGAACGTTTTAAGTTACGAGAATTGGCCTTCAGGAACTATCTGTGCGCCACACCCGTTCAGCAGTTTTTGTGTGGTTAAGTGACAAACAACCAAACATGCAAAATTCACATTTATAATATTAGTAGGATTATTCCTACAAATAAACATTACTTAAATCCTACTTATTTTGTAAGTCAATTACAAATAAAACTTTCAAACGTCAAATCAGTACCTTGTAGACAGGCATTTTTTAACAAATTTCCCGGAATTTACAGCCTTGATTCATGATGACAGTGAATTGAAGCTAACAACAAAAATATGCACGAGGTGTGAACAAAATTGCATGATGTATTGGCTCGCAGCCTTCAACTGAACACGATAATGTTTTAATTGTGTTTTAAACAAATATGTGAGGAACGCGCTAATACTTATTAGCAATACTTACAGCTGATTTTCAATTTCTGAAGCAAATAATAAAGTTAAGTGGAATCAGTGTGTGATACGATATGCAAAGTATTATAACGTTATCTGCGCACGCCATGTTTTGTTCTGCCTCTGAATTAACATGATTTATTTAAATAGTTCGTGATTCTTCTTTGTAATCTCTGTGGAGGTTGAAAACGATATTTAGTGAATGATGGATTACCTATTAGTTTTTAAAGCCTAATAATGCCATTTACCGGTCATAAATCGAGATTCAAACCTGCAGCCAATGTCTGGTGTTGCGCAAATAGGCTGCAGGTTAGATTTGATTTCCGTCGAAGTCTAGCAATGGATTATGAGTTTCCGTTAAAATCCTTCGGGTTATGATTGCAAATGTATTACGCAATTCGGGTGCCAAATGGTAGATAGTTATAGAGACTGTGGCCGCTTTTTCGGTATCCCTGGATATTATCTTTAGGTAAAAAAAAAACAGCATCATTCTCCTGTCTTTATCCCAGTTTATTTTGTGTCGGCGCAAAATCTCTTTTTCCTCCATACTTTGAAATTAAATGAAATTGTTTATTCTGTATATAGGATATCGTAATCACTTTTACACGTCATATTATTGAAAAAAATAAGCAAGATAGGTAGCTTTATATATAATATTTAAATAAAAATGGTACAAACACCCGTTCGTTCTATTTGACGGAACCTATGCATGCCTAGCCGTACTAAGTAACTGCACATATATTTCAGCATGTCATTTTCTAATTAATCTAGCTCTTACTGACACGAAAGACGTGTCATGTCATGTTGTAAATTATTAGTGCCCACATTATGAGAGTTTTAAAATGTTATTTATCTATTCGATTTTAGTCTGATATTTTGTTTTATAACACAGAAATACACTTGAATAGATAACTTTGCCGAATTAATCACTATTTAGAGTTTATTTGTGGACTCAGAAAACGGGCTTAAGACTGGGGATTCATTTTGGTAAGATAGAATTCTATCTTAATTTGATCTTGGGGAGCAGTGGTTCCCCAGTGGTATCTCCCCCAACTTACAAGTTGTAGGTCGTAGGTCAGAACCCGGCAGTCGCTTGACTTTTTGTTAATAATTTCATCACCACTGCTCTCAAAACGGTGAAGGAACACAATATGAGGAAACCGGCATGTCCTAGAACCAAAAAGTTGAAGACATTTGATATCTACCAACCCGCACTGCGCCCGCGTGGTAGATTATAGCCCACTCTCTCTCGAAGATAGGAGGCCTGTGTCCCAGCAGTGGGAACATTATAGGCTGATTATGCTTGGTGTCAACAACAGTTGCATAAAACCATGCCTTTCCAGACTTGGAACCATAATCTTACATTATCAGACGCAGAAACTCGTTAACAGGCATCCGACCAGTTTCTGGATAGCCCGCCCTGGCAACCAGCCAGAAAACTGTTACTTAGATGTGGAGGGAATTACATAACCTCAGGATATTAAAGCTGCATGCAGTTCCGTAATGCTAATGGCACTTAACACCTATTTAGAGAATATTTTGCTATTTAACATGAATGTTGTTAAATTTGATGATGCCAACAAGATATGAAGATGGATGGCCTCGTCGAACCCAGAAGGAGGTGGCGAGGTGACTGACCGTAAGGTTTATTTTATTAAAGAGTAGGAACCTGGAAGGCCTTTGCGCAGCGCTAGCAATCAACAATATTGATCCGCCAAGCATGGTTACCGAGCACGTTGTATGTATGTTTTTCCTGAATCAGTATGAGATTTTTAACCGGATCTCTGTTCAGTGACGCACCATGTATGGACCACATGAGTTTAAGCTAAAATCTCTGCCTATTACATCTGTAAAAATGAGTCGAAAATAAGGTTGAGGACACCTCATAACATTGCACCAAGACAATATCCTGAAAAGTGTAATATGTCTGAAACTTCATCTTGTACCGTTCGAACCGAAACTCAAAGCATTTATTTCAAATAAACCAATTACAGGCACTTTCGGAATGTCAAGGAGACGGTCAGTCAGAAAGATGAAGCTTCGTAGTTGCCCATTCTAAAGCGTAGTAGGAGTTCCTATGGAGAAGAACGGGCAAGAAACTCCACGGTCACTTGCCTCGTGTAAAGTATGCAATGTTGTAAGCAATGTTGCTTGTTAGTTAAACATTACGGTACCTAGCAACTTCTTAAGAAAACTCTTACACGAGTACAACTATAACTACTAAACCTTTAAGCAGCGATCTAAATGTCACAGTGATGAATCGGTCGCCCTTTGTGCCGAGTGCTTAGATTCCCGCGCCAGTACAAATATTTGTATTGCCTCCAGATATTTGTTGAGTCCGGGTGTTAGCTCAGTGCAGGTGGTTTGTGTAAGTAATGCCGCCTACGATACGTGCTGTCCTGGTACCTCGGTGTGGGGTGTAAATTGTTTATCTGTTTGATTAACCTGAGAAAACCAGAGTTTATGTTTCACCAACCCGATATGAGTTTCAAAGTAATTTTTCTTTAATTTACCAGATACATAATAACACATAATATGATAATGATATACAGCTGCTACGGACACTAAGAAATACCTAGGAATACAATCACAAAAACCTGAAGGCTAATTCCCGTAATTAAAAACAATCAAAATCTAGTCGCAATCTCATCTCAGCGACAATCAACGTCAAAAATTTGTCAAAAATGTATGGAAATTAGAGGTATTTAAGACAGACTGGCACTGAGATCAGACTATGAACGATCTTAAAATTACAAGAATTGCCTCTCTAGTAAAACATATCTTCCAAGCATTCCTAATCAATATGTAGGTTCCATTATTCTCCCCGTCCATTTGTAGCTGAAGCACAAACAACCGTAGACCCAACAAACAATCGAAAACCCTTTCAATAAGGATAAAGGATAATGAATTCATCGTCCCCAATCAAGCAAGGATGCCCGATGCTAATGCCTGACGAAACGCAATGAGTGCGTGCCAAGACAACCGGCATCCGGCTGTATTTCAGTGGCCAACGGATACCCGGTCGCTAGTATAAAACGCTGCTCTACTGCATAAACAGTTACACTTCGTCTTCGGTAACCAACCACGATGAACACCTACATAGCTGTAAGTTGATTTGTATATCTTAAATGAGTGACTTGACTTGACTTGGCAGTGGTGGTCCAGTGGTATCAGCCGCGACTTACGAGTTTGTAAGTCGTGAGTTCGAACCCAGGCGGCTATTTTACTTTTTGTGTTTAATTTCATCATCACTGCTATCAAAACGGTGAAGGAAAACATTGTGAGGAAACCGCCTTGTCCAAGAACTAAAAATTCGAAGACATGTGACATCCACCAACCCGCATTGGGCCCGCGTGGAGGATTATGGAGGAGGCTTCCATCCCAGCAGTGGGAACAGTGGAGGCTGATTATGCTGAAATGAGCGATTTCTTTTTTGGGGATGTTTACAACGCATATTTCGGGGATCACCGACCAATCCTTCACACACATACACATACATATAACATACACAATTACACTAGCACACCATACATACATCCACTCCTCCACTCACACAAATACTTTTTTACTTTACTTTAGACTACTTACTTTTCTTTTCTTTTTTTCTAAATTGTCATTTAACCATAATAATTCATATGTTGCATTTTTGGTTTTAAGTAACTGGAACAATCTATCTCCTTACCTGGAGAGGGGCGTTGATAACTGCGACACAGTTTTATACTACTGCTGTTATCATCGTTTTGAACTTATTTATATCTGTATGTGTTTCTTGTTCCAAATAAATAAATTTGAATTTTTAAATTTGAATTTGAATTTTGGACTTGACCAAAACCTTGTCATCAGTTGATGACAAGCGTTGTTTGGGTTCGACATTGTTGCCTCAATACAAATTGAGAAGCGCGTGAGTACGGACTTCTCAGGTCGAGTTAATAACTAGTAGAGTACACTCGAAATATGATACAAGTCCAGTTTTATTCGTGTTTGATGAACCGAGTCAAAAGTGACTTACATTCAGTTACTAGTTCTATTATACGTTATACGAGTTTGAGTAGAAAATTATGCGTTTATGATTACCAAGATTATTGGTTTACAATAATTTTGATTGATTTTAACTAATGGTGTCTTACCCGCTTATTCATAAACGTTGTTTAAAACTTTAAGCGTACAATTACATTACATTTTTGACGTTTGAATGTCACTTAGCTTTAATCATCGTTTATATATAAACCCGTTCATTTACAGCTGGCTTGCCTTCTGGCCGTCGCTCATGGCAGTGCCATCGGCGGAATTGGTGGCCTATATGGCAGCGGAATCGGTAAGAAAACTTATCTCTTTAATTTTTGTGCTCTTCACATAATCTTCTTCGCAAAATGTGTTTCTATAACATCATGAACGAAGCAGGCCTCAATTTTAATCTAGACGTTACTCAGCATTTCATCTACTAGCTCCTGTCCGTGACTCCGTCCGCGTGAAATTTCTAGTTCCTCGGACCCACCCCGTATCATCACCGCTATCATCCTGCCCGCGCTATTCGTTTTCACTTAGCGTACTTTGAAACTTTTTTTTGTGTTTTCACTCGGCTGCTAAGGGTCCCAGCGTGATGTTAAATTCTCTTTTATAATTCTGTCACAAGAATTTTTATTTTATTTTATTTATTTATTTACTTAGGGACAACAAACAGCAGTGTAATAATAAGTAAACAAAGGTTAGAACTTAATAATAGAGGTAACAAATACACTACTCACAACGTTATCCACATATTACTAAACAGATCTACTAGTTGTTAGAAGAACGATATAAAAGTAAGAAAAATAAAAGTAAACATAACATTACTTAATTATTAGGGTTCTGATCACTTAAAATAGTAACAATTTCTTTTCTAAATATAGCCCTGCTGAGAAACATGATATCAGTTGAGCCAAACTGCCTATTGTAGGTGTCAACTAATCGATGCAGCGGTGAGCGTACTCCTGAGTTGGTTCTACAAAAAGTAGTTGCAAACAAGTGTCTCGAGCGAACCTCTCGACCACGTACGCTACGAGGGACCAGGTAGCACAAACTGTTCACTAGATCAGTACAGTCGACTTTATTACGACATATAGTAAATAGAGTCATCATCTCAAGTAGCGTGCGTCTGGATTTCAAAGTAATAAGGTCATATTTTTGTAGCAATAATTGATAAGAAATTTTCTTTTTAAAGCATCTATAGTGCATTGCACGTAGGAATTTGCGTTGGACCAATTCAATAATATCAATATACTTTTTATAATAAGGGTTCCAAATAGGTACTGCATATTCCAATTGCGGTCGTATTATTGACTTATAAAGGTATAAGTAGGTAGAGGGACGGTGGAATTCTCTTGATGCTCTCATTACAAAACCAAACATTTTGAATGCCTTATTAACTATATTGTCTATATGGGCATCAAGGTGAAGCTTTGAGTCTAACTGTACGCCCAGATCACGAAGAGAATTAACTTTGTTCAGTGGAGTGTTTCCGAAAGAATAATTGAATTTCGTCACATTTTTCTTCTTTGTAAACATAATGCTATGGCATTTGGATATACTTAGGTAGAGTTTGTTAACAGAGCAGTAGTTAAGAAAACGGTCAAGGTCATTCTGAAATTCTAAACAGTCGGATAGATGACTGATATTTTTATAAATCTTTAAATCGTCTGCATACAGAAGGAACTTAGAATTTTTAAAGCAGTCTTTTACGTCGTTAATAAATAAAATGAACAAGAGGGGACCTAAAATTGAACCTTGAGGAACTCCGGAAGTGACTTTAACCATGCGAGACTCATAACCATTTATAACAACTTTCTGTGTCCTATTGGTGACATATGATACAAACCAACGCAATAAATTTCCTCTAATACCATTGAATGCAATTTTGTCGAGAAGTAGTCTGTGATCGACTTTATCGAAGGCCTTTTGGAAGTCAGTATAGACCACATCAATTTGCTGTCTACTGTCAATGCCTTCAAATAGATGCTTTGTAAAAACAAGGAGATTACTTACACAGGACCTACCTTTAACGAACCCGTGTTGCTCTTTTATTAAGATGGTATGAAGAATAGGGTAGATCTCACTGTGCATCAGTCTTTCAAAGAGTTTGGATAGCCCTGACAACAAAGAGATTGGGCGATATGTAGAAACGTCACTCTTAGAGCCACATTTATGAACTGGAACGATGTTCGCTTGTTTCCATACATCAGGGAAAACCCCATGAGAAAGACACTTATTAAATAGTATGAAGAGAGGGGCGCTCAGCGTGTCACTTGTGTTTTTTAAAAAGATTGAAGGGATGCCATCTGGCCCAGGTCCTTTGGAAGCATCCAGTGATTGTAGTTCTTTTCGTATTTTATCTAATGAAAAGTGCAGATTACAAATATTTATATCACCATCAGGATTGGCTTCTGGTGGCACCCATGAAGTATGATCAAAAGAAGATGGTTCATATACTGAATGGAAAAAGTTAGAGAATAGATTACAAGTGGTAACAGGGTCATCTGAGGACTGTTGGAGATAATGAACTGTAGTTGGAATACTATTAGTGGAGTTACGACTAGAAACATATGACCAAAATGCCTTAACATTTTTTACCACACTATCCTCTACACTATTCATATACCTTTTAAAACATTCGTCCGCCTTCTTATTGAATTTTGTTCTATAAATAGAAAATAGTTCGTAGTCTTTAGTGTTTCCATATTTTTTCCACTTAACCCATGAGCGAGATTTATTTTTGAATATGTGCAAAAGAGATTTGGTGAACCAATATGGGAATTTCAGACTTTTAGGCTTGTGAGTGGGTGTATGTAATTTAATGAATTTATAGATTTTTTCATAAAAAGTTGCAACTGCTTGGTCTGGGGGGAGATCTTCAAGTAACTTGTTCCAATCTACAGATTCAATGTCAGTATTGATATTAGAATAATTCGATTTGTAATAATTAAGTTTATTAAGATTTTTATGTTTAGATATTGGTGCTGGTTTTCTAAATGGTATTTGTACGTAAAAGGAAGGATGGTGAGTATCTATTGGCAAGAGCGAGATGTTGGGATTTTGAGCAACAGCATGCGTATTACAGAAGAAAAGATCTAAAATCCGTCCATTACAGTTAGTGAGTATGTTAAATTGATTTAAATCTAATTGTGAGCAAAAGTTTAATAGATGTCGACTTGTATTAGAATAATTTCTATCAGTGGCACATGTCATGTACGAATTTGTACTAATCCAGTTCAGCGCAGGTAGGTTAAAATCACCGGTAAAAATAATATTTTCTATGGAGGGATCGTCCACCAAATTCGACAACGAATTGATAAAGTTTACATAAATATCATCTGTGGCGCTAGGGGGTATATAAGTAGCACAAACAAGTAGGTATTTACAACTATAAGAGGGAATTTTTATTATTTTATGTTCTGGTAAAATTAATGGGGGAGACAGAGTGAGACTAGTTGGTTTTAGTTCTTTGAAGACCGCTATCAGCACGCCTCCGCCATCTTTTTTATTGGACACAGCTCGATCACGATCGTGTCTGAAAACTATGTAACGGGAATCAATAAATTCGTTATCGGAGATCTCTGGAGTCAACCAGGTTTCTGTTAAAATGATGATGTCGTAAGCATGCGCTAATATATTCATGAATAATGTGTTCAGTTTGGTCCTGATCCCTCGACAATTTTGATAATATATTGATAAATTATTATCTAACATCGCAATAGTTGGTAAAAATACTAATATTAATTTTGAGTGTTGTAATGGAGGGTTTATTACATAAATGAGTAAAAATTAAAATTGACAGTTTCCAAAAAGTATGCTCGATCAAAACTACAAAGATTGTTAATAAAGAGATTAGATAGTACGTTAAATTGAGAAAGAATAGACACCATAGACTACTGGATACTATGAGCAGAATTAAAATTAAACAGCATTTTAAGTTTGCGCAGTAAAATAATGAGATCAAACCTGGAAAAGTATATAAAAACCTAAACATAAAAACCTTACATGTAACAAAAGGCTGGGCATGCATCAATGAATTATGAAGAGACCGTTTGGGTGACCATTGGTGAAGGCTGGGAGGTCGGTTTAATCTTATCGTGTATGTCATCTTCCGTACGTATGGAAAAGGTAGAGGAGTCTTCAGATTCCTTGACCAGGATAGTCGCATTTCTGACCCAAACGAACTTAAACTTGTTAGATTTGGCAGCTGCACGACATTTACGAAACAAATCCTTATTGCGCAGAGTCAAGTGCTCGTTCATGTAGATGCGACATGGTGTACCAGAGAGTCCTATGCGGTCCGAAGTCAGTCCCTTAGATAACCGAAATGCACTCAAAACATTGTCACGCATTATTTTAGATGTAAATTTGACTATGACATTTTTAGGCAGGTTATTTTGCGAATGTGCGTGCGGAACGCGGTGAATGGATATAATTTCCTTCGATGTTAAAGACATGTTGAGTGCGGAACCAATAGACTCTAGGATAGTAATTAGGTTTTCACCACGTCTTTCTGGCATATTTCCGATTTCAATATTGCATTGCCTTGCCTGTTGCTCCAATGAATCAATTTTCCTCTCCAACATACCGATAGTTGACGCTGCTGAACTATTCATTTTCAATTCCAACTCATTCAGACGCTTCTCACAGTCAACATAGCTATCAGTGTTAAAGTTAACTGACGTCTTCAGCTCTGTTACAGTCTGTGATACTTCCACGTACTTCATATTCAAGTCCGATATATCTTTTTTGATAAGTGAGTATTCTGCACGCAGCTCCTTAACATCAGTTTGAATTTGGGAAGAAGTAAGGGATAAAGTATTAAATTCGTCTCTTAAGTTATTAATACATGCATTAATATTCACAAACTGGTTGTTCATATCAGCCCGGAGATCACGTGTGTTTTGCTTCAGCTCTGCAGACAGTTGGGTAATAGCCTCAGTTAACTCACAGTCGGGATGCTTCCGTTTTCTTAAGGTAACATTGGTACCAGGTTCATTACTTGTGCACAAGTCTGGGTTAGATTTGCTCATTTTATTGTCAGGTGAACGTATCATGTTGGCGTAGATTTAAAAGGATAATAAATGTTGTTGTTTTCGAGTGTAAATTACTGCTCACGCAATAGTAGTAGATACCAGTATCAAAATTCACGCCGTGGACACCACGTTCAGTTGGCTCAGTGGTCCAGGCCGCCGCCTTCGCTCGCCGCCGTCTGCACCGCACGACCGCCGGTTCGCGCCCCACGAAGTGCGACACTTTTTCCAATTTATAAAATTATACTTTAAAAATTTATAAAAAGTACCAGGTGAGAGGGACAGCGCGCTACAAAAACCAAAATGGCGCAGACCGCATATGACACTTCACACAAGACAGTACGAGAGGCACCGATAAATTAAAGAAGCAAACCAAAAGCAATCAGAGTCCCGAGACAATGTTAGAATGCTTGAATCAACAACACGTCCTCCAACAACTAAGTCAGAATACGAACTCGAGAGAGAATTGGGCTATCAAATGCAAAAAGATCTTTTTTTTATTTGACTGTTACGTCCGAAGATTAACGCGTTATAACTCGTCAGCTTTATTGTTAGTAAAGATTTATACCTCTAGATTACCAATCCAATACATCGTATTGGATTGTTATATAGTTTCACACACAGGAACACGCTCTCTATGCTAATGCTAATGAACTCTTCTATGCTTCAATTTGAGTGAGATTAGAATTGCAACCAAGAAACACAAAAATATATAAATCCCTTCATTTTTCAGGCCTGGGATACGGCCACGGCGGATACGGCGGCGCTATCCTGGCTCCTGCGGCGATATCCACAGCGAACGTCATCAAGGCTGCTCCAATCCCCATCATTAAGACTGCTGTTGCTCCCGTCATTACTGCTCCTATCCTCCGCACTGTCAGCGTAGCTTCTCCCATCAATGTCGGCTACGGACTTGGTGGTATCGGACTCGGCGGCCATGGACTCGGCTGGGGCGGCCATGGACTTGGCTGGGGCGGCCTTGGCGGTTGGGGTGGTTGGGGCGTGGGAGGTCTTGGCGGCAAACATTACGGCTAAGCCTGCGTCATAATTAGACGAAGTGGTAGTCTCTTTCCCAAAATTAACTCTTCTTTAATTGGCTTTGCACAGTAATAAAGCATTCACTCTTAAAAGTTTTGTTTTCTTGTTTGGTTTTTGTGACATTTTTCTTAAGGCGGAGACTGACTTGCATCGTGTTTTTGTACAAACTCCGCAAGTCAGTCTTCGCCTCAAGAATGTAACATTCGAGGCGAGCTTGGTTACAATGCGGCGATACACAAGACGCGGCGAACGCTCGCTTCGAGCACTTGACTCAAGCGTGCTCCATTCTTATTCAGAATGGCGGACGTAGCTAGGGGTTGCAATCGAATATTCGAATATTCGAATTATTCGAATACACATTTGAAATTCATATTCGAATAGTAAATTACAAAATATTCGAACATTCGAATATTACCACAGCAATTTTATTAAAGTTACAACATTATATTGTTGATTACGAACGCGACATCTAACGCGTGTTCGTCAAATCTCTGAATAGATCGGCACTGCTGGGATTGACGGCCATCCGACCAATCAACGGCCTCCATTCCTCTGCTGACTGCAACTCGCCGGGCTCTAGCCGCCGTTTTGAGTTTACTTTACAATCACAAGTACAGCACAACAGTCGCGTAGTTTCTTACAACAGAGCGGTGAATTTTGTTATTTTGTAAAGAGATTTTGGGCTGACTGTTTATACATAAGTGTATACGGATTATCCAATTCAATGTAAGTACAATTTTTCATTCTAACTTCTTCAAAAAATGTGCAATTTAACACTAAAATGAAATTGAGTTTATATTTTAACCTAAAATAATCCTATTTTATTTAATATTTTTTCATTCCAAATCAGACTCAATAAGACTAGAATGCTAATTGTTTATATTAATTAGGTGGGAGGTTGTTAGTAAATAGTAGGTATGGATAATACGCGCGAAATTGACTTAACTTCCAGAACGATATCGAACGTACTCAAATAGAAGTCTGTTACGTTTCGTAAATAAATTCGGGATTGACTTATTTACCCAAGATGTGGAAGCGTATCACTTCACTATGCACTGACTGATCACCAAATGCGTGTTTTTACAGCTATGCAATTTAATTGCAGACTGCCTTTCAATTAACCATGGATAAAAACAAATTAGTTTTCAAAGAG
Organism: Apamea anceps; assembly: GCA_951799955.1. Classification (NCBI taxonomy): domain Eukaryota; kingdom Metazoa; phylum Arthropoda; class Insecta; order Lepidoptera; family Noctuidae; genus Apamea; species Apamea anceps. Next base: position 19,167,775 of record OX637510.1, read on the forward strand.
TAAGTACACAAAACGTACGCTTGACAAGTCTTCGGTTTGGAACTCGTTCTTACGGACTGAGGATGAAAGTCATGCAAAATGCAAATTGTGCAAAAGAATTCTCCAATGTTCAAACACCACTACGTGTTTGCACAATCACTTGAAAAAACAACATCCAAGTGCAGGTTAGTTACCTGACTGACACTTCACTTTTACTTTAATTAAACCTATCTATATACGTAGTACTTACTATAGTCACTTACCTTCATTATTTAACAATAATACAATGTATTTTAAAATTATTGAGATCCACATTGGATTGTAATGTAAATGTAACAGACAGAACATAAAAAATAAAACTGAACTTGCTTTATGTTTGTGTGTAAACTGCCTGTTGGCTATCATTTTTGACGTTCAAAAGAGCTTTTTATGTGTCTATTTGAAATAAATGCTTTGACTTTGACATTCCTGGAAAGTCGGGAAAAATCATTTACTGCACGTGCGCTTTTACTAATATAATTTATTTGATCTAAATCTAAGAAGAAATACACTAATAGCATTAGCTTCGACTACAACGCCTATTACTCGTACTTCCACAATTCCAACGCCAACTACTACCGTACAAGAACAAGCACAGCAGCCCAAAGCCAAAAAGAAGGAGAATTGATGATTATTATCACACTAAAGAAGACAGTATGGAAACTGTGATTGCCAAAATGATTGCGTGTGATGGTCTCCCGTTTAATGTGTTTTGCAAGTCTGAATCTATACGTCAACTTTTTACAAAAAGTGGATTCGATATTTTGCCGAAATCTCCAAACACAATCGGGAAGATAGTTGTAGAAAAAAGTGATCAGCTGAAAACTTAACTAAGAAAAGAGTTGTCATTGTTAAAACATGTTATTTGATTTTGCTAGTGAGATTTTAATTGTGTTGCTTTTCTATAATTGTTTAAGTATTAATATTTTTTATTTCATATTTTCATAGTCGAAGTTCATATTACGAGTACATCTAACTTTATTAAAAACTTGTTAATTATTTTATTTGATTAAAAGTTTGTTTAAATATTGGTTTTCTGATTGGGATGTTGCCCTACTTACATAAAAAATATGTTACTAGTTTCTAAGGCAATAAAACGTGAGAAATTATATAAATACTTTTTTTCTAAAATATTCGAATATTATTCGAATAATTCGAATAAGGCTGAAAAAGTATTCGAATATTCGAATACCAAAAATATCGAATATTTGCAATCCCTATAGCGGTTGTGTGTGCTTCATTAATGTTATTTAGGGCTGATTTTTCAATCGACAGATAATTTTTATTTGTGAAATAAAGTTGATAACAGTTTTTGTTTGGAAGAACTGTTAAAAAATTCAAAATTACTCCCCCAATAAATTTATCTGGCGTTGGAAAAATCAGCCCTTAGTTATTGTTTATTTTATTTTATTTGTTAGGGACAAAAAACAGTTACATTGTTATTCGAAGAAGAAGAAAAAAAAAACGATGTTGGGTTAATTTATTTTTTTTTGGGGTGGAAAATCGGCTGCTCGGGGGAGGGCAGCGGTGTCTGTCAGACTCTTATTGACTAAAAACTGTTCCATCTCACACCTACGCCGGGGGTCGCGGGAACGTCCGATCCTTCCGCAATCCCCGACTGGTGCCGGCCCGCGGTGGCGGGTGAGGTGTTTGACTCCCCCCGCGACGTCTAAGAGGGGCGCGCGTGGAACACTACGCGCCGCCACCTGGGGTCCTGATGTGTGGGGGCGACGGATGTCCTCGAGCCCGTCGCCCCTGGACCCATTTAGGGGGCTGGAAGAGGGCGTTGTCTGCCCTCCGCCGACGCCCGGTGCGCCTGCTGCGAACCGGGTGAGTGGACGAGATCTCCCTCTCCCTTTCCGCAGACTCCTTTTGCGAGACGACTGTTTCGCAGAAGGAAACCACCGCGTCCAAGGCCGAAGTCCCACCGGCTGTCGAACACCAATCCCAGGTACTTCATGGTAGACTCGACAGCGATCCGAGCCCCCCTGACCACGATGTGTGAGCCGGGTGGCGGCGCCCACCGGGGGCCATGAAACACCATGGCCTCCGACTTGCTGAGGGCCACCTCCAGGCCTCCAGACCTGCACTGACTTGTAACTTGCGTTCGCATCGAGCGCTCGGCTCGCTGCACTGACTACTGTAATGCGTTACAAAAACTCTATAAATTAAAAACAAACGTTCAGTCTCTGCCTTTAAGGTTTACTTCGCTTCGCTTCAGTTTGCTTTTGCATGCTTCTGTCCTTATCTCAATTTATTTGGGATCGGGTCAGGACTCTATCCATCATCTCGGTAACAACTACCTTACCACACCAAGTATCAAAATTAATCTCACCATAATAACAATCAAATGTTTCCTCCTTTACTAATTTCTACTAATAACAAAACATGGACATGAAACGTGCTGCGCTTTGCGATGAGAACACGCAAATAATAGTCTGTAATCTACCCGTACGAATGGGCAATCCGTTTGCTCATTAGTTAGTGCAAGTTAACACACCCCTTCACAGTCGGTACCGCGTTCAGTAGAGCCAAGTTATTATAACAAGACTTGTGGAAATTCGCTTTTACAATACAATATGATAGGTGAAGAAAGATCTTGAAAACGAAGATTATTTTGCTCTCCTTTGTCAAAAACTCCATGTTTTTTTAAGAGTTGGTCTTTATCGTAATTTTTAGCAGGATTTGTTTAATTTGCAGGATTTGTTTAATTTGTTAAAACATTATAAAATGAGAAATAACTTATATTTGAATGCCGAGATTGATACATAGATAATGTTTATTTATTCAAAGACACAGGTTGAGCACAATGGTAGATATACTAAGCTATAAATGATAATTGTTGGTAAAAAAGTTAAAAGGCTACAAAAGTCTCTTAAACTATATACTGTTGAACTATGTACTGCTACTACATATATACTGTTCTGAAGAATTTTCTTTTACTATGTTGAAACACTTGCAGAAAAATACAAGACAAGGAAGTCCTCTCATGGAAAGAACTTTTGAGCAATCCGAGCTTAAAGTCTTGGAAGAGACTATACTATCATAATCTATGGGTAAACTTCACTCTAACTGTTAATTCCACTACAAAGTGATTGCTAATTCAACTTCAAAATCATCGCTAATTCCACTTCAAAATTCCGTGCCATACAGTGTTCGAACGGTAAGTGCTATTAAAGTTGCTAATGTATTAGATGAAACTTAGTCGCTTTGTGCAAAGTCGCAAACTATATTCTGAACTCCATGTAATAATCGGGGATTAAGTGTGTTAGAAATTATGGCTTTAGAATGTCTGTACTTGGCAGGATCATGTAAGGATTACAATGGGAGAGCAAACGAATATGAGATCAAAATACAATCCTAGGAAAACAGGTGGCCTGGTAAAAAGGCGGTGATCCGTATTTTTATAATGAGTACTTGATCGAACCAGTACTACGGAGCTACCATACCATTCACGTGGAATGCATCCTAAGGGTCATTATCTGCGTAGTTGTAAAGTTTTAATACTTTCAGACCTAATACATTGATCAAACGGAAACGCAGCAATGCTGACTGGTACTTACTTCACCAGTTGGACTCTTTACCATGGTCCAATAACAACAAACTGGATCTAATCCTACTAATCTTATAAATGCGAAAGTTTGTATGGATGGATGGATGGATGTTTGTTACTCTTTCACGCAAAAACTACTAAACGGATTTAGATGAAATTTGGTACATAGATAGGTTATAACCAGGATTAACACATAGAATACTTTTTATCCCGTAATTCCCACGGGGTCAAAACTTATGTGGGTGAAACCGTGGGGCGCAGCTACTCTACAATAATTTTAGCAAACATGGAACTTGAAATACAGTTACTTATATAGAATCTATAGAGACGAAGCAAAAGGATTATAGATGACAACAAGTAGCGTTCTATAGCTTTGCATCATCAACCAACATCCAGTGTGACAATTTTTGATATGCCAGTTTAGGTCCACCCTCATGAAAAAAGTTGTGAATGTGACCTGAGGGACAGTTTCCGTATTTTAAGGAACGTTCGCCTTCTACTCTGTCTCAATCTGTCAAAACTCTAATTTCCATTAATTTTTGACACATTTTTGACATTGCTTGTCGCTGATTAACGATTGTGGCTTGAATTTGAACGTATTTTTAAGTTCTAGAATTGGCCTGCTTTCAGTAGTAGATATTTTTCAAGCAACAATTCTAAAACCAAAACAATAGCTATCTCTCAAATACAAAATGGAGAACAATCTCTCAATCCGTACAATGTTAACAGTGAGTAAGAACAAGTACGTCCGCTAGTCGCGACTCGGTCGCAAATGGAATTATAGACGTCTGAGTGTCGGCGGCGCAGGACTTTGTGCTGAGTACATAAAGAGCAGACGGGCGGGTAGGCAGAAACCTATATAACCTACACAATTCTTCATCTTGTCTGGTATCAGCACGAACTACTTACATAAAGCCTTGGTAAAAATATTGCCTGACAGCAAGATGGTAATAAGGCTGAAAGCTCACGGTACGCCTAGCCTATATTTTATGTCTCAATACTCGTGGAGATTATATTGATGCGCAACTAGGAATAGTTTATGTAGAAACCTAACATGACTCTTGACTATGCTCATGTTAGATTTCTACATAAACTATTGCTGTATTGGGTAGCGGGATTGTCCGAAAGGGTTACCGCTGCCCTGGAACATAAAGGGCTAAGGAACGCGGGTGGGTTTTAGTCAGTAAGAGTCTGACACTCCCTCCTGCTCCACCCAGAGCGGGAGGAGTCATTTGATGATTTCCCATCATCAAAAAAAAAAAAAAAACCATTGCTGTATGTATGGCACCTAATACGTTCGTACGTCTTCACGTACCTATTAGGTGTTATACATAGGGTATTATGTCAGTTCAGTATGAGTCGAAGGTGTGTTATATGCTTCGTTATATGCTTTTTTTTTTTTTTAAACGTTGCTCCTCACACTAGGAATTTCTCCTGTATCGTGGGTGTGTTTACAAACATTTAAACTCACATACACAAACAGCCAGACCCGGAACAACTACCTGTAGGCAACTACAAAAGGAAAAGAAAACCTTATAGATCTGTCTGATATACCTAAGTCAGTCAGGTAAAAAAAAGGCTATTAAGTAGCCATATATTTCTATTACCCTTAACCATCACCCGTAGAAACTGTTTTTATACAGAGGAGATTATGAAGATGACCTATCTATCCCAAATCTTCTATGAACAGTCCATTACGCCTTCACGAATAGGATCCCAAGAGACCCTCCGTTGGCGTTAATTGAAAAAGCAATTAAAACCACCCCCCGCCCCCTCACCCCCTGGCACTTCCAAACATCGGCAACTATCCGCCAGATATTCGCCAATCATATTCACTCACTTTAAAATGAGATTCCACTACTTTACCTGCAGATTGTCTTCAAGTATTTTAATTATTTTTACTTGACTTGACTTTTGATTTTACTGCTTTAATTTGGTTCTGAAATCGATTTCTAGGTTTTTTCTCCTCTGTGACATTCCAAATTAGAATTGAACCGTGTAAAAGGTATCTCTCGTTCCACTTACAAGGGATTTAATACTGTACCGATAGAAAATGGGTAAAGAACCGCTACTTTTGCTTATAGTTTCAGAAATGCTGTGTTGCCTATTGTAAAATAACTCCACGCTGGGCGCCAATCTAATTCTTATTATTTTTATTTGATATCTTTAACATGACGCGAAAGCGAAAGCGTAGGAGAAAATTATTATAACATAGTTTCCAAGTAATTTATGTTTCCACATTCAAAATTAAGTTTAGTTCCAATATTTATACTCACATATTCCACAGCAATTTCACCAGCGTAATTAATTTGTTAGCTAGTCAAAGCTCCGTGAATTTTCCAATGTTAATAGATTTTGCACCAAAATAATAATCTTTACAAATAGTAGTACAACAGGTTAACCGGTACCTAAACGCATATCAAGTATTTGATTGACAAATATCAATAGAAGCGTTAGTTTTAATGATATACGAAACTGATAGGAGGACCTGCATCAGTAAATATACAGTCTCTCATCATAATCATCATCATCTGCCAAGCTTTTTCCTAACTATGTTAGGGTCGGCTTCCATTCTAACCGGGTGTTGCCAAATACCAGTATTTTACATGAAACTACTGCTTATCTGACATCCACAACTCAGTTATTGGATAACACGATAATTTGCTTTTAATAGTCTCTATTGTAAACGCAAGTCAAAGGTTGCGATTGCCAAGTGATAACTTGGCAGAGTAAGCAAGCTAAAGTGGCAGTGGTGCCATGTTTGTCGATGGACCGATGGCCGGTGGAGTAGATGAGTCCTTGGATGGAGACCGTGTATCGGCAAGCGTAGTGTAGGACGCCTCCCAGCTAGATGGACCAACTACCCCAAGAAGGTGACTGGGACAGACTAGATGCGGAAGGCGAAGGGCAGCGTGTTGTTGCCCAGCTTAAGACAGGCCTATGACCAGCAGTGGACTGCGATAGGATTAGTTGATTGATTGAATCAAACGTGTCACATTGCATACGAATATAAAAGGTAGTATGAGATTTGACAGCAGATAAGTAGGTAAAATTATAAAAACTTTCAGAAAATTACCCTACATTTTCATTTGTTTCCACTAGAAAGAATTTCATTCCCATGTCATTAAAATCAGCATCAATCATAAATCCATAAACCATTAAGAATCTCATAAAAATATTAAAATTGAAACCCAAACTTCCGGGATCGCTAACAATCACTCTCAAAGTTTAAGGTGCGCGCCCCAATTGTCGTCGGTGACAAATTGCACCAGATTGCGATCGACACTCGCCAGGTAAGTTAATTACTGCCGCGGTGAGGCGCGCTAGATAATCCGGGATTGGCAGGATCGTTTCTGATTATAAAAAATCTAATTTTAAACCATCACTTCGGCATTTGTGACGGACACACGTTTCGGGATATTTTTTTTAAATTAAAACACGGCTATAAATTGTTATAGCCGTGTTTAAATAAAAAAACACATATCTCAGAAAAAAAAGTAAAAGTAAGGTTATTTTTAGTGACAATTGCGTCATTAAAATAACCTTACTTTTAAAAGGAATTCTGTAGTGTCCACACCACCATCATAATCATCATCCACATTCCACACCTACTGCTTCACCCACTGATTGGCAGAAGCCTCTCTTTTCTTGTGCCAATCCTCACGCTCCTGTGCCAGTTTCATCCAGGTTCACCGCCGGACGACCGACATCTCGTCTTCCACACAGTAAATAAAATAAATAAAAATTTTGAATTGGTTCAAAATCACGTTTTTTTTACATATTGATGGTGACATTTTGCCTACCCAAACAGAGTTTTGCTCGCTTTTACTATAGAACAAAAAAAAACTAAGCATTTATTTCAAATAAACCAATAATACAAGCATTTTTTAATTGTCAAGGGGTCGGTCACTCAGAAAGATGAAGCTAGTGGCCCATTCCATGCTTATTTAATCTAGTCTTTGCGTTTTGATAAGCCTATTAAAATTACCCCCGGTATATGAGAAGTGCCCGCGAGTTTGTCGGAACTTACTTAGTAGTTTCATAACACTGTTGTTAGCTTCGGAAGCAACAAAACAACCCTGTATACATTCAAGAAGACCCTTCCTAATACTTTGACAACCTTGTTAACAAGTTTTCTCTGATTAAATAGGCGTACCTAAATCGAATTGAGCGCAAATACCAATGTTTAGTTAATTTAGCTCTGTGCATGTTTTAGATAATGTCTGTTTTTGTTCAATTTACATTAATTGCTATAAATACTACAAGTTCAGATTTATCGTGCAATACGAAACCGTCTAATTATTCATTAATTTAGCTTAGTATAATTAAACTGTCTGTGAGCTACGAATCTATTTAAAACTGCTAAGATATTTACCATATAATTCAGTTAAACAGTTCATAATCAGCCTATAATGTTCCCATTGCTGGGGCACAGGCCTCCCCGGTGAGAGGGAGTGGGCCGCAATCCATCATGCGGGTACAGTGCGGGTTGCATGCCAGTTTCCTGACGATGTTTTCCTTCACCGTTTTGATAGCAGTGGTGATGAAATAATTTACACAAAATAAAGCGCCTGTTTAGGTTCGATCCTAAAACTTACAGTTCTCGTAAGTCGCGGCCGGTACAACTGGACCAACAATGCTCTCAAAAAAAAAAAAAAGTTATTAACAGCTATTTCAGGGCGTGGATCATTAATGAAAGGAATGAAAAATTCATGAAAACGCCACCATAAAACACCTTAAATATATTAAAAATTCCATTTCCATTAAATTAATTTTCAAAGAAAACACTCTGCTCAAAAAATATAATTCGAGCATTTAGAAAAATATAAGAAGCGTTACGCCCCAAATAGCGGGGAGTGGGCGTTGAGTTGAGCCGAGAGCCCATGACGGTAAACGTGAAACCTGGAGGACGATAATTGTGGCTGGCACCTTAGTCGAATTTTGCGTTTTAAAAACAAATTTTTATTTAAACGCCGGCCGTTCTGCTGTTCGTTTTTTAAACTTACTTTTGTATTTTTCGTTAAGACTGTTCTGTTATTAACTGGCAACGTGAAAACAGGCCTCTGGAGGTCCATCAAATAAAATAGTAGAATCACAATACATTTCTTGGTGCCAAACCCCGTATATTAATAGACTACTTAAGTCACACGTATCTTATACTATTTTATAGCTCGTCAGACTTAAACGTGCACTTACGTTACGTTTTTCTGTGATTTAAGTAGTCCATTTTTACACAGAAAAGCGTGACTTAAGTGCGCGTTTAGGTCTAACGAAGTATAAATGGAACACGATACGTGTGACTTAAGTTGTCCCCAAACGTAACTACATAAGTCACGTGTATCGTAATGTTTTGCCAAATTCAGGCAACCGATAACAAAAGAGCGACATTTTTCACAAACACCCGACCACCCGATGAGAAACGCCACGTAAATAGAAGGTGTTTAAAAATAAAACATGGGGGCACTCCAGCACGCCCGACATGTGGCAACGTAAAGGCAGGGGACGTTCCATCGGGGATTAAATGTTTCCTTCAAATGCAGACGGGCTGCCGCAGTGCCACTTTGAGGCGATTATTAGTTGCTGATTTTGGAATGGAATCCTACTAATATTATAAAACGTGAAAGTTTGTGAGGATGGATGGATGTATGTTTGTTACTCTTTCACGCAAAAACTACAGAACGGATTTTGATGGAACTTTACAGTAATTTAACTTACACATTAAAATAACACATATATAGAATACTTTTTATCCCGATATTCCCACGGGATTGACACTTATGCGGGTGAAGCCGCGGGGCGCTGCTAATAGAATTATTATTTGCTTTAAAACATGGTACATTAAAGTCTTAATTATATAGTTAATAGTTATGATCTTACATGTTTCGCCATGGACTGGCATACAAATAGATAGAAGTTAATAGAGAATAATGTAATGATCATAATAATACATCATTTTTTTACAACATTATATTGCAATATTTTTTTCGGAGCCAACTCAAGTTCATAGTTAATAAGTATAAGCAACAGTTAGGTGTAGCTAATAAATTTAACCGAAATTAAGTACCTCTCCTTTTAACTAGCAGAGTTTATTCTATGAAAACCATTACAAAATTGTTATGATTTTTCGTTTTAGAAACCACGAAATTCGGTGCCTATTATATGAAACCGCCAGTCGACGAGGTGAAGAGTAAGAAGATTAGTCTTATAATCTTATAAATTAAAAAAGAAACATAAAAGCTGCGTTCCAAAACGGGCATACTGGATATAGGAAAGAAGGCTGCCAGGCTCAAATGGGATTGGGCAGGTCGCATCAGCAGCTTGCAGGATGACCGCTGTGCAAAAGTCTCCACCCATTGGTGCCTGAAGATGGACGGCTCCGTCGAGGCCGGCCTAGAAAGACATGGCGAGATTACCTGGATGCGTATCGTGAGGACTGGTTCGAGGTGACGCGAGAAATAAGTTCCAGGAAGGATTTGGGGGATGCTTTTGCTTAGCGGTGAGACAGTATAGTCTAACGAAAAAAAAAACAGTTGCTTGTCTACATCGTTCCATTTCTTAATATCCTGCCATTCTCATATGAAGTACTTTTCAAACTTTCGGCCCCAATTTCAAAGAGACGGAAGCAGGTGATCGAAGAAATGGCCTTGATGTCTTCAATGGATCACCACCTTTAAAAGAAAATTGTCAGATTTGAGCGAGAAACTCCAACTTTCTGAGAAAATGGCGTAGAAAATAAATTACCTACTTCTTTAGATATCGGTAAAGGATTAATTAATATGTACCAACCTTTAGGTACAGAAAACTTTTCTAACTCTATTCTATTTTATTTTTTATTATGACAAGCAAAGCCGATGTCGACAACTCTGCCAATGTCTAAAGTGAATTTGGACAGCAAGTGTGCATTGTTATAAATTAAAAAATAAATAAATAGAACGATAAAAATCTTCGATGACTCATTCGCTTTGCGCGTACGTTGCAAACGTCAACCATTTACGATACCCACTCACATTTGAGAATGTTAATTAAAAATAATAAAAACACAGAAAACAACATTGAATTTTTCAATGGCTGCTCACAAAAACTCGACAAGCCACAGATAAACACAAATAAAGCAAATACAAAGGCAAAGGCCAGATTCCATACAGCATTTATATCCGCAATGTAACAGCACAATTTGCGAATATGTTCGAAAATCAAACACGTAGGTAGTGGAACGTGTCTCTCATAGCAATAACACGAATTCCTCTCTGTTTATTTTAACAACATTTTCTATTTAACATATCGTCAACTCAACGTTTTGTGAAACGCCACAATATTGTTTTAATTTTTGTCCCGATCCTCGTATAGGCTGAATATACATTACCTTTGCCATTTGTATTTTTTATCTGTGTAATTTCGTATGCAGTCTGTATTTTGATTGTTCTCGTGGGGAATAAACATTGAATTTTGAATGTTTTACGTTTAAAAAAGATTTTAACTGCTTTTCATTTGGATAATTAAAGCATAACACACATATTTTTCATCGTGCTAAGTAAATGTGCCCATAGCACATTTACTGTTTTATGTGGAAACACTTTACTCTTTGAGTAAACCTTTTCTATGCTTGGTTTCCGTACGTTCTTTTCGGGTAACCACTGAAAATCAGCGTTGTGCTGTGGCCCCTTTAGCACAGCATCATGCTGAGTGAAAGCCTTCTTATCACAGTCATGACGTGCAGCCGTCGACTGTTTCTGCTTTGTGCTCGTGTTTATATATATATTTTGTTTTTATTTTTCCTTATTATTAATTATCTTTTAGAATGTACGTGTTTATGTGACAAATAAACCTATTTTTACTTCTTTCTTTTAAAGGTGGGTTAATTTAGGTGGGTACTTAAAGGTGGCAACAGTGGTTTCTGGGATCGTCTGATCGGATAATGGCCCACACTATTGATATTCGCTTTAAGCAATTTTCATTAACATCAGTAGGCAACCGTCGACACTCGTCGACGATTGCAATGACCTCTGCCGTTCACGCATGTCACTCTTATGCATGAGCCCTTAGACTGGACTGGGTTGGCAATCATATTTACCAATAACTTAAAAACAAACCTATTTACTTACCCATTTAATTATGAAACTCTCACAATCTCGTATCATTCCGCTCCAAAGGAAGTTCCCCTTTACCGGCAGACATAGGCACTTCAACATGTATGGAGCCGAGTTTGAGCCGTAAATATTCCAGCTCCATAGATCTATCCCACGCACACCTCTGGAGGCCTATTTCGAGTCCGGAGTAAATTAGTTTTTTAAAAGTAGCCTTTGTTATCGGGTGAGGGATCGAAATTACGTAAGGGAAAAAAGTTGTCGTTTTTTTCGTAAGAAAATACATAGTCTGACTCTGGATAAATTACGGCTTGTATCAGATCATTTATATAACAAAGGCAATGTTGTTTCAAAAATCTCTTTTTCAGATTAATCAATCAATCAACTCAGCCTGTCGCAGTCCACTGCTGGACATAGGCCTGTGCCAGACTGCGCTACAACCTCCTACTCTACTCCTCCTCCTACGCCTTTCGCATCCAGTGTGGCCGAGCCACCTTCTTTAGGTCGTCGGTCCATCTAGCTGAGGGGCGTCCCACAGTACGCTTGCCGATATGCGGTCTCCATACCAAGACTCGTCTGCTCCACCTGCATCAGTCCTTCGACAAACAGGGCCAGCCCATTGCCATCAGATGACGATGCCTACTGTGATTTAAATAATTCATCGTTATCGTTTTACTGTCACAGCATTTTAAATGTAACTAAATGACATCAATACTTTCAGGCGAAGCTCTATATCGATTACTTCTAACTAAAAATTTTCACGAAATTCACTTTTTTATCGTTTTGTTTGTAATTTTTTTTTTTCAGTTTGTGTAAAATTTGTATCTATTTTGTAACTTAGGAGTTATTGGCACTTCGCCATCGATATTTGTATTCTACGTCTATAGCAGTGTTCATAATCTCAGATAATTTACCCACGTTCCGTCTTATCTTCTTTAGTTAAATGTATTCTAAGCTGATTTTTGAGTGACCATTTGTAAAAATAAGGCCCTAATAAGCTTTTGGTTGTAATGGAATAACAACCTTGCTGAGTATAACATTGAGTTTGTTGTTCCATAACATAAAAATTATCTCATATTCTTAATTCAAATATAGAACAAAAGACTATTTATGCAAACAAAAGAGCATCGCAAACCGAACTACAATCCGCACCCTAATTGCGTAACACACGATCAATCGGAATCGGTTTCATTTTGACAGTTCAACAACATTCATTGCGTTATTTACGTGTTGAGCAGACAAATTTTTCGAACTTATGAAGCAATGGATTAGCAATTTGCTTCAAATTGATTCTGATTCCGATTGATCGTGTGTTATGCAATTAGGGTGCTGTTCACAGTTATTTTACCTCTGACATCAGCAACCTTATTGTGACCAGACTGAAGATCGCAATGATTTTGAAAGACCTGTCAGTGGCAGCAATCCAACTGCAACCGTATTCGAATGAGAATAAAGATGTATCCAACATTTTCATCATTTTCGTCCTTTAAAATCCAAACATAATTATACCCTATTAAGTACCTATAATCTATAACTATTAATAGTATTCGTTTTTATTTCTTATTGTGCTATTTATACCTTGCGTATACTGCACCGGTTGACGTCATCACGTCTGCCGGCTGTAGCTGAATACCAGCTCTGGGGCCCTGTCTCGCTTTGGGTCGTAGCATAATGCTGAGCGAATCTCTACGTCATGTTTCTTTCTTTTCTTCTTTATTATCTTGATTTCCACCTTTTCTCCTTGATCTTTTTAAGTAGTCTTTCTAGTTAACTCTATATACTTACAGGAAAAATATTTCAGCCGTGCGCAAATTGTATGATTAGACAAAAAAAAAATTGTTTCATATATTTTCACCGCGAAGGTTTTCTTTATAACGCAGATTTTTTTTTAGATAAACGACGGAAAATTTCTGCGCTACGTCTGGAGTCATATGCTAAATTCATGGTTTGAGTATGTCCCTGCCACCCTGTATAGCAGTATAACCTTCTCATATACCTACCTACCCAGTACAACATAAGTAATTTACAGCCATTAAGTTTCATCACGCACCGTCTCACCGAGATACGGGCAATCTTGATAATATTCCCCGGTGATCACATCCGCGCAGTCCTCGTACCGATTCGATCCAATAACGGTACGATTAAATTTTCATGCTAAATGTTATTTAGCGAAAGGATCTCATCGCATAGGTACGGTTATATATAGCTGGATACATAATATATTGGGTTAACACGTGTCTTCGATTACACAATTAAGTAAGAAGTTAGTGTTGTGTGCATGTGTGTGTTGTAGTCTAAGTTGCAATCGCTATGTATACGGGGTGGCATGATTGGTGGTACATGATTCTGGATAACCATGCGTTGAAATTTTTCGTAGGTTAGTTATGAAAAAGTCAGCTGTTTCCTACAAAAGTACAGCTACGCAGTCAAAATGTATGGACATACCATTAGCCATTTTCTAGATTGTGCCATATCATAAACATCATAAGATGACATCACGCCTGTTATCCCCGAAGGGTTAGGCACAGGTGTACAGGTGTACAGTCACGAGCACCAATACGTCAACACTTGGCAACTTTCAACTGCGATTTTTTCGTGAAATAACGTATGCAAAGTTGAAATACGACACATTACATAAACGTATGGGTTCGAAAATGCTGTATTCGTAACAACATAAAATTTAATTAAAAAATAAAGGAGCACCTAAATCGCTTTTGAATAAAGCCGAGTGTATACATAGTTTTGCTCGTGACGGTACCTATCCTACCCATGTAACAGGGGGCGAGCCTGTTGCCATCAACCGGGCATAAATAAATTACAGATGGAAAAACCCAATAACACAGCCCGACCCGGGAATCGAATCTAGGACCTCGTGCTCAGCAGTAGTGTGCACTACGTAAAAGTAATTGCCTACTTTCTTCTCATATAACTTTGCTGTGCCCGATGGAGTCCACGACGATGGTCACTATTTATTATTTAATTAAGCTGATTGAAAGAATTTTCTTTTTCTAAATCCATTCTCTAAGTATTCTAAGTGTCTAATATCTAGATATTGCAATACCAACGCATTTTCCTCTAACCACCTTCAATGTCACCACCTTCCTTTATTTATGTACTAGCTGCGCCCCGCGGATTCACCCGCATAAGTTTCGATCCCGTGTGAATATCGGGATAAAAAGTATTCTATAGTTTAATCCTGGTTATAAACTGTCTGTGCGCCAAATTTCATCCAAATCCGTTCAGTAGTTTTTGCGTGAAAAAGTAACAAACATCCATCCATCCATCCAACCATCCATCCATCCATAAAAACTTTCACGTTTATAATATTAGTAGGATTAGTCATCCTTCATCTTCATCCACTGCCCCACTTCTCCCACTGCCCCACTTCTCCCACTGCCCCACTTCTCCCACTGCGCCACTTCTCCCACTACTGAGCATAGGCCTGGGGAATGGCACTTGAAAAGTGTTCAAGTGCCATTCCCCATCATGTCTCTTCATCATCTGCCTAGCCTTTTCCCAACTATGTTGGGGTCGGCTTCCAGTCTAACCGGATGCAGCTGAATACCAGTATTTTACATGGAGCGACTGCCTATCTGACCTCCACAACCCAGTTACTGGGTAATACGATACCCCTTATGTGCCTATATATTACTAGTTAATATATATTACAAGTATAAGTAAGTATCGATTTCAGCCTCATTTGTACCAAAACTCAAAACACAGTTTCGCATTTCATTTTGGTGACGAACTTGTGTACAGACGCCAGCACATCAAGCTACTACAATCTGTCAAATTTCTTTAATACATTTTCAACTTTATTGTTAATGTATTAAGGTTCAAGGTTGATTGGGAAAATTTGACAGTTTCGGGTAGCTTGACCTGCTGGCGTCTGTACATAAAATAGGAATATAAAACTTATATCTATGGGCATGCCTTTTTTTTTGGGTGGGAAATCATCAAATGACCTCTCCCGCTCAGGGCTGAGCGGAAGGGCGTGTCAGACTTTTACTGACTACCACCCGTGTTCCTTCAGTTGCCTGTACCAGGGGCCACGGTATCTCTTTCGAACAACCCGCAGCCCTGGCGGGCATGCCTGCCCATAGATATAAGTTTTATATTCCTATAGATATGCCAGTAAACTATGCACCGCATCATTAAACTATCATCTTCCATTGTGCGTGGTTTATGACCTAGCTTAGCTCCTAACATCAGTAATAAATTTTGTCATCTAGGCACCCACAGTAATTTTATCTCACGAAGCGACGCGCGCTTTATTTGTGGTAACCGAGTGTACAAACATGCTGTGAATGTGTGTGTAAGCGCAGAAGCTCTCAGTACCGTCCGAGACAATGGTGAAGTCGAAAGTATATCTGTGTGTTGTGTGTTGACGCCACTCGTCTTCACACACACATTCACAGTGTGTTTGTACATTTCACAAGTAAACCGTGTCACTTCGTGCGATAAAAATACTGTACAGGCCTAAGTTGTTCTCCAATATATACATACGCCGCACGCCACCGGTAATACTTTGACCTTGAGCTGCTAGGTGAGCTAATCTGCAATCGCGATTTATTTGCCAAAAATGTAAACAAATATGAGTTTATGGAAAAATAACTTTAATTCCTGCATTACAAAATTCAGTTTACGCTACGACTTCAAACATTTTTAGAACTTTTCCAATAGTGAAAGTCACTCTGAAATCAACCTAATAACCATTTAACACAACGTATTTTGTTATGAAATAAATAACTTATGACTTAAAATAAAGTTGATATTTGATTAACTTCAAATAACACCAATTTGAATAGAGTTTACGTCAGCGTAATACGAAGTTTCAATATAAAAAGTGGCCTGCTTATACACGTACAGTACTAGTTTAGTTACCTTACGTGCGGCCTACCGTACCTACCTAGATACCTATTATAAATTCAATACTCTTAGGGAAACCAGTTAACGTGAAGACAACGTTGTTCGACGTGAAACTGGAGTGCAGTCTATTTGTCTCCACTAATCTCTGTAAACCTAGCAAAGCATTACTACATGCTTCCAGGGAAGTTCTAGCCACAGAATAATATTGTACAAGAAAGTCACAGAAATAAACTATTTTTTTTTTTAGTCTGAAGTGTGAATACTGCCGTTTGACAGCTTTTGTAAAAAAAAAAAAATGTCAAACTGTCATTTTTATTCTTCAGATTATATTATTATTACTTTAGGGCTAATTTTACCAACGCCAGATAATTTTATCCGAGGAATAATTTTGAATTTTTGACAGTTCTTCCATACAAAATCATTTTCATCATTCTCCTGCCCTTATCCCAATTTATTTGGGGTCGGCGCAACATGTCTTTTTCTTCCATACTTCTCTATTAGTCGTCATCTCGGTAGTCACCCCCTTTCTAACCATATCATTATTCACACATTCCATCCATCGTTTCTTTGGTCTTCCCCTACTCTTATAGCCATCGACATTCATACTCAAAACTCTCCTGACGACATTTTCCTCATTTCTCCGTAACACATGCCCATACCATGACAACCGATTTCCACACAACTTTTCAGTTACCGGTGCCACTTTCAGACTTCCTCTTATGTACTCATTTCTTATTCTATCCATTCGTGTAACACCACACATCCCTCTTAGCATTCTCATCTCAGCTGCATGCAATTGCCTTTCATTTATCCCTTTTGTGGCCCAACATTCTGATCCATACAAGACAGCAGGTCTAATTATGGTTTTATATATCTTCCCCTTAAGTTTAAGGGGAATGCGGGAGTCGCAGATTGTTCCCGTGACCTGCCGCCATTTCATCCATCCAATGTTAATTCTGTGCATAACCGTCCGATCTACTTCGGCATCGCTTTGCACGAGTGAACCGAGATACCGAAAGTCGGAGCAGACTGGGAGAAGTGCGCCATCAAGCGCTATGGTTCCAAAACTGGAGAGACCGCCGAAATCGCAGAACATATATTCCGTTTTGGTTCTGCTGATTTTCAAGCCAACATTCTCCAGCTTCTGTTGCCATTTCTCCAATCTGCTCTGGATCTCAAGTTATCTTCACCGACGAGAACAATGTCATCGGCAAACAACATGCACCAGGGTGCCTCCTCCTGGATGTCCGACGTAAGAGCGTCCATAATCAACAGAAAGAGGTAAGGACTTAAAGCCGATCCCTGGTGCAAGCCTACAGCCACACTGAACTCGTCGGTATAGCCAGCAGCCGACCGGACGTAGGTACGAGATTGACTATACATAGCACGAATTAACTCTACATACTTCCCGGGCAAACCTTTCTCTTTCAAGGCCCACCACAGCACATCACGAGGTACCCTATCATACGCTTTCTCCAGATCAATGAACACCATGTGCAAGTTTTTATGTGCACGTCTGTACTTCTCGTGTAATTGGCGGAGTGCAAAAGTGGCGTCCATTGTTCCTCGACCTGGCATAAACCCAAACTGGTTTGTGGTAATCTCACTCTCTTCTCGCAATCTTTTCTCTATTACTTTCTCCCATACCTTCATACTATGTGACATGAGCTTTATCCCTCGATAATTGTTGCAGTCCTGTACATCACCTTTATTCTTGAAGATGGGCACTAGTGAACTATTGCACCATTCTTGTGGGATCCCTCCTTCATGCAACAACTTATTGAAGAATAAAGTCAGCCACATACATCCATCTTCTTTTAAACACTTCCATACTTCTACTGGTATATCATCTGGGCCCATAGCCTTCCCATTTTTCATACCTTGAACTGCCTTTCGTACTTCATCCATGCTAATTTCCCTCACCAAACCCATATTTACTTTTACCTCTTTGAGCACACCACTCCATTTATTCTCTTCGTTCATTAGTTTTTCAAAATACACCTTCCATCGTTCTTTTATTTCGTCATCTTTGGACAGAACCTTACCAGCTTCGTCTTTCATACATTTAATGTTAATTATATCTCTCGTTCTCCTTTCTCTTGCTTTTGTAATCCGGTAGAGCTCCTTCTGGCCTCTAGGGCTGTCCAGTGACTCATACAACTTCTCCTGCGCCTTAGCCCTCGAAACTGCTACCGCCTTTTTTGCCTTTCTCTTCCATTCTTTATACATCTTCTTTTTATCTTCTTTCAAACTATCATTCCCGTTTTCTACACCCTGCCATTCTTTAAACGCAATTTTCTTTTCTTTGAGTATCTTTTGCACATCTTCATTCCACCACCATGTATCCTTATCTATCATACCTTTCCCTTTCGATTCTCCAAACACATCTTTTGCTACGCTTCTTATACAATCCGCCATCTCTTTCCAACATTCATTCACAGATTTTCCTTCCATATCCTTCATTTCAATCATCTTATCTACCACTTGACTCTTTAACATACTGGCATATTCCTCTTTTTCTATCATACGCCATCTGGTTTTGGGCGGGGGCCGTTCCTTGTTCTTACTGGACGAGACACTGACTTTTACCTCCATTATCACCAGTCTATGTTGTGAGACTAGGCCTTCACCTGGGAGCACTTTACAGTTTTTCACACCTTTAAGACTGTTTCGTCTTATTAGGAAGTAGTCGATTTGTGTCGCGTGGCGGCCACTTTTGTAGCTTATCAGATG
Source organism: Apamea anceps (assembly GCA_951799955.1). NCBI lineage: Eukaryota > Metazoa > Arthropoda > Insecta > Lepidoptera > Noctuidae > Apamea > Apamea anceps. The sequence goes on from OX637510.1 coordinate 19,187,032, forward strand.
CTCATTTCGTTTTTCAAACCACGTATTTGATATTGCCAGGTCGAAGGCTGTGGCAGCTTGCAGTAGTGCCTCGCCATCAGCGTTACGGTCTCCGTATCCCCAACCGCCATGCACTCTTTCATAACCATCCTTCTGTTTTCCCACATGCCCGTTAAAATCACCCCCCACATACACTTCTTCACTATCTTGTACATCCATCATCACACAATCAAAGTCCTTCCAGAACTTCTCTTTTATACTATCCTCACACCCTGACTGGGGTGCGTACACACTAACTATATTAACCACCAAACTTTCCACAATCACTTTAACAGCTATCACCCTATCACTCACTCTTTTAACATCCACTACACATTCTTTCAACTGACTATCCAAAACTATACCCACACCATTTCGCTTACCATCGCTTCCACAGTAATAAAACTTATATCCTTCTCCTATCTCTCTAGCCTTCGCACCCTTCCACTTCGTCTCTTGCAGACACGCAATGTTCAGTCGTCGTCTTTTTAAAACATCTGCTAGTTCCCTTCCTCTTCCAGTCATCGTGCCTACATTCCAGCTCGCACACCTCAATCTTATTTCTCTCACACTCCGAGCTTGCGTCTTACGTCGCACCCGCCCGTTCTGGTGCGACAACCCTTGTCCATTTCCCACAGAAGCCGGGTGCTGCCCCTGCGCGTCGCCTGTGGGGTACGCCCTAGCCCTATCGCGCATCATATCTTTCCTATTCATGTTGCTTTAGGTTTTGGCAAAGTTTAACAGTCGGCCGCCAGCCTGACACCAACCCTCCTTGGGAATGCTTTTGTTGGTGGTTTACCCGCCACCGCGCGGAATTAAATGGACATCCCGCCATTTGCCGGTCGTCAGAGCCTCGTTGGTAAGCAGCAGGGTGCACCACGTGCAGGTGAGGTTGACGTTTGGGGAGTCTGGTTGTTGTGCGCATACAAAATCAATAAAAAAAAATCAATCAATCAATTTTATTCCACGAATAAAAATTATCTGTCGATTGAAAAATCGGCCCTTACTATTGAAAAACCAACCCTAAGAAAATTTAACTTTACGTCAATGCGATAAAAAACTGATTTTACTACTACTCTACATTACTATTGAAGTGTACTGCGTTCATTATTAAAACACTCAATCTTCAGATACAATTAAGACGATCTGATATATTTTCTATACAAAAGCTGTCAAACCGTCATATTTATTCCTCAGTTACACTGACGATTAGAAAATCAGCCCTTAGTTGGTCTGCTCGTTTAGAACTGTCTGTAGGTCCCTATATGTATTTTAACGCTGTCTGTGTCTGCAGTCTATTGGATACCTACAGGCACTGAGACTCGGCAAAGCAATTGGTCTGCTAACTCACAACCAATTACAATTTAATCTGTGTTTGGAGCTGGCTAGGCGTGCAGGCCAATATTCAATTTAAATCAGTTTAGACGAAATTAATGTAGTTTGCAGATCGAATTCGTAGATACCTAGGTACTTACATTTTATGCTAATTAAGTAATAGGATACGTGCAAAAGCAGTAACATCTTATTTTTCAATGATAGCAACGTTTAATGTTTAGCTCTTCTCGTCTGAAACACAGAATTACCTAGTTCAGGTATGTACGTAAGTCTTAGGAATATAATTTACATTTATGGAAACCTGTACAAATTTTTATGACCTATATTTTTTTGAATAAATATATTTTTATTTTTTATTAATGCAGTCTGTCTGTCTGTGTAGAAAAAACAACAACATCTCATATAAAATAACCGTTGAAATTATAGGTTTGCAGCAAAAACAGTAAAATCCAATTATAACTGCACTGCTTTGAAACCAAGAATATTGTTTATCGCCATTTTGGTAGTACAGGCTGACCAAAAATGAAAAATCTGCTGTTTCATAGAAAAGTGTAATAACTACGCGGTCAAAATGTATGGAACAACAACTTTTTTTATTGATAAAGACGAACAATTTCTATGCTTAAGGGGTCTAAAATCATGTGTTGAATTCATGGTTTCAGTTTGCACGTCGATGTCCCAGCCACCCTGTTATCCCTCAGTTAACTAGTAGGAATAAAAACATAACGCAAAAATATTTAAAACATACGTAAATAATAACTAATATTAATTCAGTAAGCAAACAACGTAAAGTTTTATACATTTTGATATTTTAGTTTGAAATGTTTATTTAAACTAAAAAAATATAATAAAAACAAAACCCACACATACAAAATAACAAACACAACATTTTTTAGTTAAATTTTTATTGTCTTTGGTTATACAAAAACATTGATTAATTTTTAAAATAACTTACAAAAAACCACATTTATTTATTTCTTTATTAATAAATACATCGTGAATGACTAAACTTGTACATTGATAATAATAAATCCTAAATTTTTAAATTGCAATGTTTTGATTTCGTTCGTCACTCACACAAAATCTCTGTCAAACATTTCCATAGACACATGAACGACGAAGAGTATTTTGGTCGGGTTATAAAAATAACGTGTCTTAAAGACAAAATAACACTTAATTTACTAATAAATAATAATATTGCATTCCTGTTACAGCCCGAATCAAACTTTGTCGCGGCTAGGAACATGAGGCGAGTCGCTGCGCAGTAACAAATTCACGTGTCAGCGGGGGAGAGGGGTGAAATACTGCGCAGTGAGTAGGGCACTTCAGAGCCGGCGGCATACAGTTTGAATCGGGCTGTACATACTCGTAATGAATGAGCCAGTTAACTTTGAAATTGAAGCATTACAAATATTAATGGAACTACACAAATAATAATTGGATTCGTCGCTGCGTTTGCGTTACACGCCCATTAAACTTCATAATTATTGTCATCTAACTCCATACTACAAATTGGAAACTTGTTAATTTGTTTAGTTTAAATAAGCTCCCAATAATTACGTGGAACCATTAGCGTGTGAAATTTCAAACACCATTAATGAGCACTTTAGTTAATTGAAATGTTACAACTGAAATATATTTATATATCACTGTGTGACCTAATCCCGCACTTAAGTCACGGTTTTCTGTGACTTAAGTACACTTAAGTATTTTTACACAGAAAAACGTGACTTAATTGCGGATTTAGGTCACTCGAGCTATAAAATAGTATACGATACGTGTGACTTAAATAGTATTATTAATCAGGCTAATTTGACGCCGTGCAATAATGGACTACTTAAGTCCCACGTAGCATAATGTACTAAATTGATTAGTTCAATGTCGTTATTACGGTTCAAACATTTAGAAAACAAAAACTTTGAATTGGATCACGATTGCTTTAATCAAGGAGAAGATAACAAAAATGGATCCACATTTTCCGCTTTGAGAGCACTTACAAGTTCGAAGTTTGATAAGGCTATTGTAGTCTACGAGCGATTCTCTGAACTTTGTTGAATCTTTAGACTATATTGGTTCACGGAATAAAGGCAGATCCCGCTAAAGTTATAAGTTTTAGGAACACGTTCATCGATAGTTGAGCCCTAGGTCAGGATGTAGGACTTAGTGTGGCTTTACTGTTACCAATACCCACGTCAAAGTTCTGATCAAGTTTGACTGACGTACATCATACGTCATAGATTTTCCTCTGGGAAATAATATGATCTTTGACATTTAATAATAACACTCAAGCAAGATTGCATGCACACGTATGCAGTTAAATTACCTAGATTTATATCTTGTAGAGAAATGCGGTATCCTATTATATTTTCTTTCAATTGTTTTTTTTTTTCATATTTAGGTCTACTTATGGGGTTTATCAGTGAATAAGAGCTGGTTATTTATACTTACAAGATATTTCTCATGAACTAAAATACCAGCAAACCAAGCACTGCTTTGCACTGCACTGCTTTTTTGTATGTACTAAGTCATAGAACAAAAAAGCAGTGCAGTTCAACTTCTGCCCTGTTATAAGAGCTGGTGGTAAGCCCCCAGAACCAAAATATTTTGTCATATTCAACTGTCTTTTAATTATGGACGCCGGACGCCGTAAAACACACAAATTGAGCGGGACAGTTAAATCCCTTTAAAAAATTAAAGTATTAAAATTCCTGCTATTTCAAAGCTCTGGCTCATTCAGAGTTAAAATCAATAAATACAATAAAGGGTAAATATATATATATATATCCACCAGCAACCGGTTTAACAAATTTTATATTTCCACTTTTTCGTAATTTTTTTAATGTTTCAATACTGTTTCTATCTTATTTCATGCAAAATCCCATCGAATCTATCATACTTATTTGCTGAGTTTATTTTCCATTAGTTTTTTTTTTATTTTACAACACTACAAATATTACTTGACAATACTTTTAATTAAATATTTCAGTTCGTTTTAATCCCTTGTCATTATTTTAATGATTTTACAAAATCGACATCTAAAAATGTTTTTATAATAAACACTGGATTCGTTAAAATATAGATACCTCAAATATTTTATAAGAAATTATACTGAAAACATTTATACATTTCAAATGAAAATACAAAAGGAGTACGACTACATTGAATTACAGATTTACTCAAACAAGTTATATAATTATTTTTTTTAGAAATTTTAATAATAATATACTCATGTTTTAGTAAAATGGCAGTATAATTTATTTGATTGCAAAACAATAATTTTGATTACCAGAATAACTAACTTTAGTTAAGATTTACCTATTTCCTTTTATCACCAGCAGTTTAATTTCATTTTCTCTTTAACTAAACGACTTCTGCAAAAACTTATTAAATGTATTTATTAAAACACACAAACTATATTCGCTCCCCAAAATATTTGAGTTACCTATCGCAGCTTATATTACAAAAAACATGATGAATATTAAGTTAAAATACAATTTACATGACATCCATTAAATAAATTAATCATAAAATAACGTTTTCATATAATTTATTCACAGCGGGCGACGTACTGAGTTCGGGAAAATAACAAACGTACGTACTGTATATTAAAACTATTAATTTTACTAGCTAGGTATTCGTATTAATCATTTGGTTGCGCCAAAAGATTTTCGCAACGTGAAAAAAAAAACCGCTACTTGTCTGTACTACGCACGTTTTAGCACATCTTGAGCTCGCTTCTTAAAACTGTAAAACACTGAGGCTATGGTACATGTTACTAACTTAATTTAAGGTCACATCCGATTTCACATTTAAATATTTAATGCTTTTTTTGTTCATATCTGTAATACAAAATAGGCAAAAAATTTAGAATCTTGTAATTCACTATCTAGGTTTATTATTAAGGTATTACCTTAATACTTTTATTTTATTCTTATATGTATGACAGGGTGTTAAATATGAAGAGTTCAAAATAAGTATTATTCGCAAAGCAAGGTTGTAAAACTATTATGATTCGAGATATAAAAATGATTAACATCGAGATGTAGTACTTAACTATCTAGTAATATACAAGAAGTCTTTAAGACTCTCCTATGATAGCTGAATATGCATTTATTTAAAAACATCATGCAGCAAAACAATCACTACCATAGATAATGTAGAGCGACATCATACAAATAGGTTCATACCTACATTACAAAAAAAAAACTTGAAAGCTCTTTGAAAAGTTTTTATAATACTGATTGTTTAACATTCGAAAGACTATAAATCACTCGACTTGAATGAAGTTCTAATTAAAATAGTAAAAAATAAAAGAACTCCTCAAGATAAAGAAAAATTAATTTTACGTGCCAGACATTTTTTCAATCCATACTTTCTTTCTTAGTATGTTGTCGCTCTATAGATAGAAGGGAATGTATAGAAAATGTAGGGACACCAGGTTAAAGACGTGATGTGTTGGAATGTTTGGGCTACCAGGGGCCCAGTTTTGTACTGTCAACTATTATAATATACACAGGGGAGTAAAACAAAAAGGTGCAATAATAAAAATTACAACTCATTTTTTATGATGACAGTTAAGTACTGTCAGCAAAATAGATTGTGTTACGCAATCCAGCAAATCAGAAAATAATCCTTTTTCGTACTTAGAATTATTTTTTGTTAGTGTATTTATTATTTGTCTGAATCACTGAAAATATATATTTTTTAAACCGTTTTTTATTTTTTCCATTGACATTTTAATATTGCACCTTTTTCGGAATTAAAAAGTTTTAACTACTAGATTACCTACAAAACAATTCGGACTAGAAATCTAAGTTAAGGGACATCCACGAAAAATAAGATTTAACTAATTTTTAGTGTGCGCATTGACAATACGTTTAGGAATTAGAATTACTACCTACCAAGTGATTACAAATACAATTTATTTATTTAGTTAATGCAACAAAAATAAGGGACTCAATTGTTAGTCATTCTTGATTTTATTTAAAACCATCTAATCATATCTCACTGAAGTCGTATAAAATATTTTTTTTTAAATAATATGCCAGCAATTAATGTTTCTCTATTCAGAATATTGGAATATTTTTCTGGATTTTGCCAAAAAAGGGTTAGGTATTATTTCCTTATTTTTTTAGTCGACAAAATTGTCCTAGCTACAAACTGTCGCAAAATTTGCAAGCTTTTTCTGATGCTTGAATATTTTTTCGGCTAGCAAGATCGAAGAAACCATAAATAAAAAAATTTAATTGCAAAAAAAGTATTCATTATTTTGGAGCAAATAATAATTACAACGTTTATTGAATAACACTTTTTATTAAACAAAACAATGTTTCGCTCAAGTAAATATAGTCAGTGGAAATTATTGTGTTGCAATTGTATTTGTAAGTCAAATAGTGTTGTCAGGTCTAATGGCAGAATTACGCATTCTAATGTACTTACTTTGTTTTGCAAATCAGTAGAATAATTTAGTCTAACAACAATATTAGGGTTAAATATTTTTGGGGGTAAATCTAGTTTCCTAACACTGAAGGCCGTCATATAGCGTCCGCAATTTACCGGCGAATGACGCCACTGAAACGATATTTATGAAAGTAAGTTGGTGTGTTTTCTTAGAGAGCGTCTTTTTAAACCATAAAGACTAACCCCGCTGCTCTTCTAGGAAACCGCTGTTTCAGAGTACCCATCAAAATATGGGTTTTGTGCTGGGACTTACTCTTAAAATTTAGACAAATGACATCCATACTTTTTTGAATGTGCAGTATTGCATTTTATGAAATAGAGCTATTTTCGATATTTTAGAGTAAGTCCCATAGGAAAAGTTGTTCTTTTGAGTACTCTCGACTTTTAAAAGTATTTTACTGTATTATTTTAGACCTGAAGTTGTATGTAAATTATATTGTAATGTAGTAAGTAAATGCATTATGTTTTTGTGTCGTGTTGGATATGAAATTGGTGATCTTTTTAAATGTTAATAGGAATTATATTTGAAACATTTTGCTTGTTGTTTGTTTGAAATAGTGTTTGTTGTTTGTTTTAGCCTCATCCCCACTCTTTCACCGTTTTTTGTTTGTGAATTATGTATATATTTTAATACGTATTTTAATATTTTCAGTAAAAATCACATTCGATTTCTGGCACATTTTTGGCAACTGTTTCGTTCGTCATTTAGAATTTAAAATGTAATGGAACTGTACGCTTTTACAATTAAGTACATATTTCGTTCACGTCGTAAATAATTTTAAAACTTTTAATAAGAAAAATGCGTAATTCTCCTCCATTTTGTATAAAATTTGGTTTTATTCAAATCTAGGACTTAAATGTAAATTGCGTTGATATATAATAGATTTTCTATTTCTACACATACATATAATTAATAATTAGGTTAATAAAACCCCATTCACAACAAAGGAACGTTGTACAACACTCATAGATTTGATGTATATGTTACATAACCTTATGTAGGTACTTACTTACACACACATTAATTGTATAATACATACATATTCCTATTCATAGTAATACTGCCGATACAAATGTCATAGACTTAATATATCGAATGTTGTATGTACAATTACGATTTATATATTTTAAAATCCATACATATATTTAGAATTCAATGAATAAGTATATCCCATTTTATCTACGTTAACTGACACATATTTAAATATATTATAGTTAGACGTTGTTGGGTAAGATTAGCGATGAATTAAAATTGGATTATCATTTTAGCTCACTATTCATTTCTCACAACGTTATCACAATAGTGATAGTAATTATGACATTAAAAGGAATAATAGATTCCGTAATATCCATAAAATTTTCGTAGAAGAGTGAGGTAAAATAATACAATTAGAAAGGGTCACATTTATGATAAAGATCGTTGTATGAGTTTTTATAGTACATCGAGATATGATCACATCTCACATTGATCTTGAATGAAATCACAGAGTAGGTAGGTACTCACGACAAACAAACACAAATCTTAACAATTTTTTTAAATGGTCATCATTGAAATCTTAAAATTATCATATAGTAAACATTTAGTATTCTCACAAGAAATAGATTTGAGTATTGCTCAGAATTTCTATAATTATAAAACTTACTTTAAATAAAATACTTTACGAAACACACAGTAAATATATTGAAAAAAGGCTCAGGACTCTCTCTTAATACTGTTCGACATATATTGATGCACAAAGTTGATACATTCTAACTTACAAGTGCTACGACTCACTCATTACAATTCTTTTACATCTAAAACAAACACATGGAACATTTTAAAGCAATAACGTTAGCCTTAGAAGCTAAAAACGAAAGGGAATGTTCACAGCTAAAATTTTCATAAAAGCGCGGGAAAAAAATAAAAAGGCCCAAAAAATTTTTTTTCAATGGACAATAATTTCAAAGATTTGAAGCACTCGACGAAAAATAAGATGAAAATTAAATAAGTTACCTTCAAAAGATTGCAGACGAAATTATTATTCATCTAAATTCGTCGATATTAATCCTAGAAGCTCAAACCTTATCCAGAACACTGTAGAGAAATACCTGACTAGAGTTACACCTTCAAAGCGGTCCGATACGAAAATCCGAGACGCGACACTTCATTTTACTTTTCACCTCACTAATTTTGCATACCTAGTTTATTCGACATTCGAATTCACATTTGAATAGTGATGGACGCCATTTAATTTCCAAACGGCGGATATTCGAAAGTTAAAATTCAATGTCGCGTAATGTACCGTCAACAAAATAAATAGGTGTGCAAGAGGCTTACTCCTTTAAAACTCCATTGGATATCTTAATCATTGACATCATCTGTAACATATTATGTTTAGAAGTTGCATCTATACACCAAGCTCGTATGTTGATTGTAAAAACGCAACAAAAAGAAAACGTGTGTTTGAATTTGAATAATCGAAAATAAAACCTCATTTACACGATGCAAGTTAGTGCTCACTTTTATTGATTGTCTTGTGGTATACAATGAAAATAAAGCAACAACATAACTTGTATTGTTGCTTCAACGTATGGTGCGTCTTAAAATTGGAAAATAAAATGGCGCTCTCACATTTTCACACCGGTCCTCTGACTAGATTTTTTCACAAACTACCAGTTTTTTTTTTAATACAGCTGTTATCAGCTCTGTTGTTCTAACACTAATCACTCTTAATATACTCTTGGCATTTAATCTTTGCTCTTAAGTTTTGATTTAAAATTAAATAATTGTTCTTCTTCTTATAACAGAAGAGTTGGACGTTTTTTGTGGCGTGCACATCTTCATAAATTAACTGAGTTAATTAAATTACAGTAAATTGTAGAAGCGACTCATTTTTTTCTTTCAAAATTTTTTATAAGCCATTTTTAGACTTAAAAAAATAATATGCCTGGATTTTTGGATCCTTAAAACTTTTTTCTCTTACGTGTTGCAAAACACTTTTCTGTTAGTGACTGGAAACGCCAGTCAAAATAAATTTAATTGTTTTTTTTCTTCTGAATCCTTTACGAATGAAGCATATTTGGCACGTCACAAAAAACGACCAAAATAAAACATTCATAAATCAACAAAATTAAAATTAAATAAAATGTATCTAAGTCTACAAATAATATACTATGTATGGACGGGACGGTCAACTCACTAATCGAAATCAAAATTCACAACTAATCGTTTCAATGGACAAAATAAACTATACTTTCACACACTAAATATGGATGATACCACGTTTTATTAGCAGTCCATTTTAGTTCACTTTTTAGGAAGAATATTATGAAATTAGGTTCCCTTTAGTTCAAATGTGCCAATGCTGGTAATAGAAATAGGTATATCTCGAAAATTTTGGCACTTTCTTCCTATCTTCACCATCTATGTTAATATAATATATAGTTCTTTAATTCGATACAAATCTATGGAATGGCATCACGTCATCTGCTCTCCAATTACCAGCATTGTTGCACACTTCAACAACAAATAAAACAAAACGGTTACCAAAATTGGGCAATTTACATTTTGGCACCGTCGCAAGACATAATCATTCAATCAAAACAAGCTCATCACAATTCAATTGTACACACCCCTAGTCATCGCTTCCCTATTCCTATTGTGCCATTTGCACGTCAGAATCCGCACATACGTTCTTCTAAAGGTGGCGTTACACAGAGCGTAACACACAGGGTTTATCGTCGAGTTAATGTAACAAAGAGCATAAAAGAAGGACCACAGCTCAGTAGGGATGCACTTCGTACACGCTGTGAGAGGCTTCAGCAACACCAGAATGTTGTAAGGCGTCCAAGTGATTATAAAAGAAAGAAGAATGGCCGACAACGTTTTTGCCGCTTTTGTCTCCTGCTTTTTCTCTTGTGTTTTCTTTTTTGGTTTTGGCTGTTTCGCTAATCCCTTCCCTGCCAACTGCTTTGGAATTATCTTGGCGTTCAAAGGGATTCTAACATCTTGTATGTGGGATGTTCTTCTAGTCAACGCTTGGTGTCCTGCGGGGTGGAGGTTTAGCTCTGAGTCCCCTCTAGTTGGTCGAAAGTGTGGTCTAGCGTTAGAGGGTGGAGACTCTTCTGTGATCATTTTGATCGTTGGTCTTTCGGTGTCGGCATCTGGTAGTCTAATTAAGATTGTGTATACTGAGTCTGCGGATGCAGATTTAGGTGCTGGTGAGGTAGTAGCGTTGATTCTGGTGTTGGGAGGTAAGGAGCGACTGTCGCGGGCTTGCGGCATGTTGGAGGGTGGCTCATAGGTCCGTCGGAGGGGAGAGGTTCCTCCGTCACCCCCTGAGCCGCTGGAACCACCACCACGAGATGCGTAGGGGTCCCTGATAACGTTCAGTGATGTGCATCTGAGAAAGAAGATAAACGCATAAAAAGACTGCACATAGAAAAAGAACTTCGACTGATACATGGTGGAGACGACAGTACGACAATAAATTAAACTTCTTATATATTATGACGTTCCCAGTCTGCTTGCCATATTACCATATTTGGCCCGCTACTATTCAGTTTGTTTGAAAAAAACACTTTTAATTTCGATGTTAGAATTTATTTGATAGTTTTAAAATAATCTTATGCATTAGTATTGTCAGTGTTTTCGTATATTGTCGTCTCCGCATTGAATATACTTGTTGATGAGTGTCTCGAACCACATTCCACTTAATTCTCCAAATCAAACCTTTACAAATCTCAACAATCCTTTGCTCATGTGGGATAAGGGCCTTCATACTGAACCCGTAGTTAATTATTTATATAATACGAGTAACATAACAGTAAGTGTCCTCTGGATATAACGAAGGGTCGTGAGTTGTAAGCTCATTCCCTTAAGGACCACCTTTGTATCGTTATCAGAACCAACAGTTCCTGATGACTGGTGTTAAGATGTCCTTGTTTACGTAGATTACGTTTATGGCAACGTGTTTGGTTAGAATATGTTTATGGCCTTAGGGAATTGTTCTTATGGATTTATAGATCCTTAGTAAGCTTGGACGTCAGGATAGTTCAACTAGGAAGTTAAATCGCAACATAAAACAAACAACCATACAGTAAAATTCTAACATAACACCACGCCTTGTCTTCCCGAAGTGTAAGGCAGAGGTGTAACTAATAGTACACCCACATTTCGCCATTTATGTTTACGTGTGTATCTGTAACCTACTAACACTAGAAGTTAAGTAAAATTGTTAGTAACCCTATGGACTCTTGTCTGAAATATAAGTTTTCTATTCTATTCTAATAGGTGACGAGCCTATTGCCAACATTCGGGCGCAAATCCAAACTTCGAGCTATTGAAAAAGGACAATGCTCATAGATGTATAGAATCCCGTACCATGCTGCATCAAGGTCAAACTTTGTTTTTTGTAGACTACTCTTATCCTGAAAACTAGATATAATATAATATAATATAATATAATATCCCTGGACATTTCACACAGCGCCATCTAGTCCCAAGCTAAGCAACCTAATGCTTGTGTTATGGTAACAAGATGGCTGATAAACTACTTATATACATTTTTTTTTGTAAATACATACATATTATAGATAGAAAAACACCCAGACTCGGAACAAATACATGTAGGACTTACAAATATTTGTTCTGTGCGGGAATCGAACCCGCGACACGCAGCGCAGCAGTCCGATCGCTCAGCCACTGCGCTAACCGTGTTGTACTAGGTATACTTTATTTTGTTTGACATATCATACACGAACGGCTATTATTGCTCTAAAAAAATGATAATCGTTTAAATAAAAATTATATTCTATTTCTAGTCTAGTTATTTTTAATTAATGTAGAATCGGCAAAGTAAATTTTTTTTAACATGTTTTTTGAAAGACGTGATGATGACACTTTCAAAATTCAAGATTGTATTAATCGGCTAGGTTTTATTAGCCGTTTTGCGTGGATGTGACGCATGTCAACCATTTTTTATGGTTTTTTTCTTTATTTATTTTTATGTTCTTTACCGCAAATAAACGTATTTTCTTTCTTTCTTTCTATATCATTTGAAACGGAACGTCATGTAAAGGGAATAAAAAAATATGAACACTTTTTTACTTGAAATTAAATTCCCTGTTCAAAAATCAAATCCCCGACGCGTAATGTCGTAAAAAATTGTGAGAATAATTACTATCATATTTTGATCTTGATGCAAGAGACTTTTTGGTACGACTTTTGGTCATTGTAACGTCAATGTCGAAGCATCATGCTGAAATAGGAGCCTTTTGGCCTCGTAGAGGACTTTCTGTTTCATTTTTCCTTTTATTACTTTTTTATACAATTTGTTTTATTTTTATTTTTAACTGTGTTTAGTTTAGTTTATGATCCTGTATGAGTCGCAATAAATACTTATTCTTTCTTTCTTTATTGTCTTTTCAGATGGAAAAACCTAATAACACTTTGCCGACCTTGGAATCAACTGAGACCTTTTTTTTCGGAAGGGCGTGTCAGACTTTTACTGACTAAAACCCCTGTGCCAGGGGCCATGGTATCTCTTTCGAACAACCCGCAGCCCTGGCAGATCAACTGAGACCTGGGGCGTATTATAAACAGTGATAGGAATAGGTAGTGCCTATTTGCCTAAACTTCGAAGAACAGAGACAAGAAACGGAGACTTCCTTAGGACAAAATTTTTTCCGGGACATGTGTCCAGAAATTCGGGACAACACTCTTAATAATAATAATAATAATTTATTTATTTCAGATAATAATAATCCATACAATACATTGAATTATATTAAAATCAATTGGTACGTAGACCACAGACACTGAAATAGAATTAAAATCAATTTAAACAATACTAACATTACATTAAATTACATAATTTACAGTAAAATCAAAATCAAGAATTGTGTTAGTATATGACGTACACAATGTGTTAGTGAGTGAGTGAAAAATTTAGTCCTAAGGAAGTCTCCGTTTCTTGTCTCTGTTCTTCGAAGTTTAGGCAAATAGGCACTACCTATTCCTATCACTGATTATAAAGTATTAACGCTATCATACTTCCAGTCCGAAAAAAGGATGGTGCTATCGGTCATGCATAGCTCCGTCTCTCCCTCTTCCGTTATAATAAGTACGGCAACTGGCATAAAAATCGTAAAAAAATGCCGGTACATTTTTCTGTCACTCTGTCTCTCATTCTCTACTGTCACTCATACATAAGGCAGTGTCAACAATACCAGTACCTATATAAGCTGGCCTCTTATTCCATTGAAACTCTAAAGTATGCTGTGCTACACTTTCAAATCAAAATTTTACCGCTGACGCGCTGTCGACTGTGCAAACGATTATTTCTACATGATTTATTAACCTCTTACCTAGAAACGGTGCTCTGCAGCGGCGTCTCCACGGACACGGGGGTGGCGTACCCGGGGTCTGAAGGCTCCTCCTCAGGCTCTGTGTCCTCCACATCTTCGCGACCGGAGTGCCACCACGCAACGCACCATGCCCGTACCGCAGCCCAGCCGCGTAGTGCTCGACGTGCGTTTGCAGCCTGGTCGGAACAAAATGGAGGTTAGTATACACATACAGAAACTGCAGAACTCCATCTACAAGTACTCCTTTTTAGGGTTCCGTAGCCAAATGGCAACGGAACCCTTATGGATTCGTCATGTCTGTCTGTCTGTCTGTCTGTCCGTCCGTATGTCACAGCCGCTTTTTTCCGAAACTATTAGAGCTATACTGTTGAAACTTGGTAAGTAGATGTATTCTGTGAACCGCATTAAGATTTTCACACAAAAATAGAAAAAAAAACAATAAATTTTGGGGGTCCCCTTACTTAGAACTGAAACTCAAAATTTTTTTTTCATCAAACCCATACGTGTGGGGTATCTATGGATAGGTCTTCAAAAATGATATTGAGGTTTCTAAACTGAATAGTTTGCGCGAGAGACACTTCCAAAGTGGTAAAATGTGTCCCCCCCCCCCCTGTAACTTCTAAAATAAGAGAATGATAAAACTAAAAAAAATATATGATGTACATTACCATATAAACTTCCACCGAAAATTGGTTTGAACGAGATCTAGTGAGTAGTTTTTTTTTAATACGTCATAAATCGTAACGTAACCGAACCCTTCATGGGCGAGTCCGACTCGCACTTGGCCGGTTTTTTATTTACGTTCAAATATGTGGTCATTATATACGCACGTCGCGAGTACGACGCACCTGAGCTTTCTGAAGGACATCACCAATGGAGTCACTAATGGCCCTTTTAGGACGTACCCCCGGCGTATCCATTCAAGTTTGCCTTGTCACAAATACCTTTTGTTAGTAGCATTTCATTCATCAAGACAAAACTATCCATTCCAGGTTAGTAATTTTTATGTTATGCAAAAATGCAGGTCAGAGCTCTCCGGCATCTATAGAGTACAACGCCAGAAGCATCACATCTGCATCTTAAGCCCGTATTACAGAACCTAACTCAAGCCTCAAGCAATACTTTAAACTCAACCAATCAAATGGCTTAAAAATAGTTGTAAGTAATTCTCAGTAAGGTTAATTTATTCATAAACAAGTAACTGAAATGTCTCTGAAAAGTATCTGAAATGTCTCAATTGGTTCATATTATACTCATATTCATCAAACCGGAACAAGAGGGCTGCTTGGAGGCAGGATTATGTATCCCCGAAATGAGCTTCTTAACATAATCTTTACATATTACATTTAAAAATATCTTCTTAACAACGACACTACATAAACATACAAATTAAAGGAGATCTTTTATTAGCTTCTGTCCGCGACTTCCTCCGCGTGAAATTTCTTGTTCCTCCGCCCCACCCTGTCGCATTGCATCGCCCACCCGCGCTATTACTTCGTTTCTTCTTCGCGTTCTTCCTGACTTTTTAGCTCGGCTCCTCATGGTCCAAGCGTGATGTTAAATATAGCCTTGAAATGCCTTGCAAATGCAAAAATATTTTTTTAATCTAACTTGTAATTCCAGAGATTAACGCGTTCAAACAAACAAACTCAACAGCTTTATTATTAATATAAATATAGATTTGATACAAAATTTCTGGGTGACAAAATTATCTAGTTTATTATGTTGCTTCATTTCAGATGGGTGTGTACAGTGTGGCTGCTAATAGCTTGGTAAAATGTATTAAAGCAAATCATAACAATGTGGTTTTTCCAAATGGGTTTAACCACAACGTCGGTATAACTGATTTAAATTGTATTAATCAGATAAACGGACACAGTAATAGCTGTCACTG
The DNA here is from genome assembly GCA_951799955.1 of Apamea anceps. NCBI lineage: Eukaryota > Metazoa > Arthropoda > Insecta > Lepidoptera > Noctuidae > Apamea > Apamea anceps. The sequence continues at coordinate 19,203,086 of OX637510.1, forward strand.
TGTGGGGTTTGATCGTTAATAGTCAGTTTTTCAGTCAGAAACAAGTACGCTGGACTATAGTTCCGCGGACGCTCAAGTTGCTATCAGCGCCAAAATGGCGAAAATCAAATGTCTTCGTTTTGTCATCGATAGTATGAAGTCCAGCTTACATTGTCTATTATACTCGTAGGTCAGTGTTTTCAGTGAATTAAAAGACGAGAGATTCCGGCTCGTGATTTTTTTAATTACTAGACCAAGTGAAACTTCTGTTGAAAATCTGTTGAAATTAAGTCGTACTGCATTCTAAACGACCGTAATTTAGTTCTTCGTAGCAACTTGGCAGCCCATCGTTGTGAATAGCTGTAATAATGCTCCCTCGTCTTATAACACCGGTTCTCTTAAATAACGCTACTCCGTTTACAGTTTGCTCTGCAGCCATTTCATGATCAACAAGGAAATGAAAAATATAACCAACGGAAATGAAAACCCTTTTAAAAATGTTTTTTGTTTTGCTTAATGTGAAGGCTTCAAAGGGATTTTTAGGTCACTCTTCCAGAGATTGCATTTTGGAGAGCCGAATTTTTTTATTTTGCTGTAAACAAATCGAATTTTTGATGAGGTGTGAATTTTTCTGTTGAGGTGGAATTTTACAAAAAGGCTTTTTTCGCGCAAAGGGAAATGTTACATCGAGCATTTTACTGTAAATTCTTTAAATGCTTTGTATCGGCGGTTATAAAATTGTTCAACTGACTTTTTTTATTGTTAACGATGTTGCGCAGCTAGTTAACAATATTAACTAGCTGCGGCTCGTGGTTTCATCTACATAAGTCTCTATCCCGTGGGAATATCGGCATAAAAATCTATTTGCTAATCCAGGTCAAGGTCCTATGTGCGAAATACCAAATCTGTTCAGCAATTTTTCGCCAAACTTATCTACTTTTTCTTACCAGAATACTTAACCTAATTTGGACTAGGTATTACAAAAAAAAAAACATAAATTGGTACAGCCGTACTCAACCAGTTCACTTACCAACGAACAGCATTTCATTTTTAGGGTTCCGTAGCCAAATGGCAACGGAACCCTTATGGATTCGTCATGTCTGTCTGTCTGTCTGTCTGTCTGTCCGTCCGTATGTCACAGCCGCTTTTTTCCGAAACTATAAGAGCTATACTGTTGAAACTTGGTAAGTAGATGTATTTTGTGAACCGCATTAAGATTTTCACACAAAAATAGAAAAAAAACAATAAATTTTGGGGGTCCCCATACTTAGAACTGAAACTCAAAAATTTTTTTTTCATCAAACCCATACGTGTGGGGTATCTATGGATAGGTCTTCAAAAATGATATTGAGGTTTCTAATATCATTTTTTTCTAAACTGAATAGTTTGCGCGAGAGACACTTCCAAAGTGGTAAAATGTGTGTCCCCCCCCCCTGTAACTTCTAAAATAAGAGAATGATAAAACTAAAAAAAATATATGATGTACATTACCATATAAACTTCCACCGAAAATTGGTTTGAACGAGATCTAGTGAGTAGTTTTTTTTTAATACGTCATAAATCGTAACGTAACGGAACCCTTCATGGGCGAGTCCGACTCGCACTTGGCCGGTTTTTATTATAGAAAAATAGATGGAAACTGTGATTGTCATTTGTGATATAATAAAATAACTGCTGTTGATCAACACCGTTGTAACCCCTAACATACCATAGTACATTATTACATCAGTTGGCCTATTTAACGCCTGTCCTTTACAATAAACGAAAGATAACATCCATTAAATTGTTATGTTGTAATCCTACAAACGTGATATGTATGTAAATTTTCTATCACCGAATAAATTGATGGAAGAGCCAAACCTAAAACCGGCTTCCACATCGGTTACAATCGGTTTTGACGTCTCGTGCCAAATAGTCTCCCCCCAGTGTTGCAGTTGGCGCCTACCCAACATTATAAGCTTAGACCAAGCTATGCATAACATTGGAGTACAGCAAAAACAACCTTATTTAGTAAACGCAAGGGTGGAAAGATCTGCATGGTATTTTGTTTCGTCCTTCGTTCCGGTTGCTGCGTTCGTACAATAGAACCCATTGTGATGCATGGGAATTTCTAACTGCATTCGTTTATAGGAATCTGTAGCTAGATTTTAAGTTAAATATTTGCACATAAATTAGACCAGGAAGCTATTGCGAAACTATTTACTAAGTTAGCTATATATTTTAGAACGTCCAAACGTTATGTTATCTCGGGAAGCCGTTAAAGTCGGCAAGGGTTGCTAGTTAATTAGTCGTGGGCCGGCAATCCATCAGCTGGCAGCCTATATTTAACACGGGTACGTACTTAATTTGATTGACCTATATGTCACTATCTGTTCATGGCAGATGGGCCAGAACGACCACAGAGAAAGAAAGAGATTCGGAAGACTGTGGCGACATTTGGCTAAAAATGGTTAAGGACCATCACACTAATTGCGTAACAATTAATCACAATCTGAAAAATTTTGAAGGATATTGTAAATCGATTGCTTCATATGTTCGAAAAATGTGTCTGCTCAACAACGTAAATAACGCAATGAATGTTGTTGAACTGTCAAAATGAAGGCCATTGCTACTGTTGGTGTTACGCAACTAGACGGCTGATTTAGAAAAAAAAAACACTTTAAAATACACGATCATTTCTAATTTAAGTAGTAAGTTTCCAATTACCGATGTGTTATTATGTATCAAGGTTTAAGCCTTGAAGAAGTAACTGTTGTGTATCTACCAAACCGCACTGGGCCCGCGTGGTAGATTATAGCCCACCACTCCCTCTCGAAGAGAGGAGGCCTGTGTCCCAGCAGTGGGAACATTATAGGCTGATTATGACGTAACTGTTGGTTACCTTATTTGAAAGATGTTTTAAGTTTAGTTTTTAATGCCCATGCGGCGACTATGAAACAGGTCCTATTCAGCAGTTGATATAAAGTGGCGCTACTATCTCTTCTACCATCTTGAACTGTCAAAATTAAAGCCATTGCCATTGTTAATACAATAACCTCACTGGAACAAAAAATACATGTGCGAAGTGTATTTATAGTCCTAAATAACTACATTACTAATCCTTTAATACTAACCAATAAATAATGATCTTGACTAATAGGACCGTATAATAGGACTAATAACGAGTAATTATTGCCGGCAGTGCCATCCGCATCATAAATTCAGTTTTACAGCCGCCATCCGATTATTCCGTCAAATGAAACCAGGCATCATTTATATAATTGAGCCTGTTTAATTTAGAAAGTTAATTTCATACTAGGTTTAACGCGAAAACACCAGATTACCAAATACAACAAAATTGCAGAGTCAATAATTGATGTTGATGTAAATTGGTGGTTTGGTTTACAGTGAATCCAGTTAATATAACACGCCCTTATTCGTCGAAAGGGTAACCAGAAAAAGAAGTATAGTCACCAAAAGAGATAAGTAACCAGGGTCGTCGGATATAGCTGAAGTTTAGTAAGAAGCCGATGGATATTTTCAAATAAAATTTAATTTAATTAATAGAAAACAAACAGTTCATTTATCAAATTAAATTTCATTCGATAACATTTATCGGTTTCTTAGTAAACTTCAACTATATCCAACGACCCTGGTTACTTATCTTCTTTGGTGACTGTACATGGAGGCAGGGACATCCATTCCCAAATTGTAACCATGAATTCCGCACATGATTCTAAACGTCCTAGCGTAGAGATTTTTTGTCGGTTATTATAAAAGTAATCGGCGGTTGCACAGGAAAGTGCAATACCTACGCGGCGGGAGGTTCAAAATCATGTTCTAAATCCATGGTAACCGTTTGTGCGACGATATCTCTGTCACCCTGGTAGTACACCCACGTTTTGAATTATTTATGTTAGTCTAGGCCTTAGCTTAGGATTTGGGGTTGGCTTCCCATCTAACCGAATACTTTACACGGAGCGTCTGTCTCCCGGACCTCCGCATCCAGGTTACTAGGTAAAACGGTAGAACCCACACGATGACAACCAGTCTTACCAAGGGGTAAGACTGTTTCTCGCCATGTGGGTTCTTTCAGGATTTTGAGTAACCGAAAATGTATGGAACAACAATTTTTTTTTTTATAACTGACTATATGTTTCTATGCTAGAGGGTCTAGGATCATAATTATGCTGAATTCATGGTTAAAGTTTGAGCACTGGTTATTTTTTTTTCCTGTATGTGTGTACATAAATTGTTAAATAAATAGATAAGGACAGTTTTAAGCCTCTTATCAGATTACGTTCATCAATTTAAACCCCTGACGGGGTGAACCTCAATTACGCATTGCTCGACCCCTGAGGAACCCAAACCGGGATGCTGTTACAAAGTTAGTTTCATTTTGATTGACTACCACATGTACCCACAAATGATTTTACCTACCGATCTTTGACTACAGTCACTACAAACATCCGTTGAAAGAAATCTGTAAGGAAGTCTGATGCATAATGATCTGGAATTAACAACACGCAAATCGAGCAATGGTGGTAAGAGCTAAGAAAATTGTTTATTCTGCACAAACTAGTAGTGAGATTTACAAAAAAAAACGGAAACGGATGGTAGCTAAACCTCCGACGGTGACATTGAAAACAGTAACATCTAACACAAAATAACAAAAAAAATAAAATAAATAATATACAAATTGAGAACCTCCTCCTTTTTTGAAGTTGGTTAAAAATACACATATATAAAGTAGTCGAAAGCCTCGTATTCAACGGTATTCAACCATAACAAAAATTGACAAGATAAAGTTTGTTTTTTTTTTCTATTGCTTGATGTCAGCAGCGTTGCCTGCTGCCTGCAACTCTGCGTCATTTTACTGGTAATAAGTAATTGGATTCTGATAATGTCAGAAAACCGATTTGTTGATCACTATGAAAACTGGATGTAGTCAGGGAAATTAATTGCTAAGCAGATTGACTACCAACTTAAATTGTCCGTATATTCTATCACAACTGTGATTCTTTGACAGTTGAAATTGCCATAACATGGCAAATTTACTAAATAATTAATTTCCCAGAATGTGCAAAAATACTTTGGAGGATGGCCATTTTGATTAGGTATGTTAATGTAGGTAATATTTGGTGTCAATTCAACATACTCTTGTTGGGTATTTTAGTTACTAATATTACAAGACAAACATTAAAATGTAAGTTATTATGTTGTCTGTGGCAACACGCCCCGTCCAACTGTGACACTGGTCGTAACAATAACTTCTCCGCCGTTTTATTTATTATTCCACAGCACCAACGCGACCAGCACCTAAGCACACTATTACAACGCTGCACAACTCCCAGTAAGTAAATATTCGATCTATTTCTTGCGTCACTGTATTACAACATGACATCTGTTTTTCCCGAAGGGTTAAGCAGAGTTGTATAGTTGTTGTTACCAATAGTACACCCACATGTCACCAGTTATGTTTAATTCCCATGTAATTGGGGGCGAGCCTAGTGCAATTAACCCACACTACCACTCCAGTCTCTCAGTTCAAACCCATGGAATGTTCCAGAAAACAATTACGAAGCTACTCGACCGTCCAATTGATTTCAAACCAATCCAATCACACCCAAGTAGTGTTCCATGAAAACACATCGAATTGAAAGCAATTTTTAAAATACATTGCCGTTTCTGTTAGAAAATATTGACCTAATACCGACGTAAACAAGCAATGGATGTATTATTTCCTTGCCACAATTTAAGGGTTTTACGAGTCACATTTCTAGCAGGTAAATGTTTGTTACAAACATTTTACTGCAACGAAATCACTGTTTACATGCATACGTACATTAAGAAGGGTATAAAATCGTTGTTCAGGAGTTTGGACTTTGAAAAAAGACTGTAGTTTGAACTCTGTTTGCTCATAGCACGATTTATTAGTTTCCGAGACGTGATGGAGAGCCACGTTCATTTTTAATTTTGTGAGGAAGTTTTAGCTTGTTTGAAAGGAAAAAGAAAAATGCAGGCAGGGGAATGACTAAGAAAGTGAATCTGACTAGCATTTTCCCAACTATGTTGGGGTCGGCTACCAGTCTAGCCAGATGCAGCTAAATACCAGTATTTTAAATGGAACGACTGCCTATCTGATGTCCACAACGCAGTCACTGGGTAACATGATACCCCTTGGTAAGACTGGTTGTCAGACTTTTGGGCTTCTAACTCAAAGCCAGCCGAGGTACGGCGGGTCTCGACATGTAATGGATTGGTCAACCATTCACGAATCCACCGCGGCAAGCGTAGCTTAACCTTGGATCGACCCGTGGGACCCCTCTCCGGAATGACTAAGAAAATATGTTTTTACATTCTTTTAAAATACAGGATTGTTTCCTTACTAATTGTTGTTCTAATTTCAATGTTAGTTTTCAGTAATCCGATTAACATAACAGCAATTATTCAACCACAATAACAACTCCCGTTCCTCATAATTAAAACATAGTTTATATTTAAATAACGCAGCACCTCAACTTAATTCATTTCAGCAGAATGTTCTCTGGAAAGGAAACAATTCGTTAAACAGAGTGAACGCAAACGAATCAACGCTTCGGGGGAAGCCTCATGTTTTCTTAATGAACTCTTAACTAGTTCCTCTAAAACATGTATTTCGTTAACATTCTACCGACAATACACATTTACTTAGTACCTACGTTTGTATTTAAAGGTTTTCCTAAGCGGTGAAGTCAAAGCCGTGCGACTTTTTCGTATTTACTTAAGGGAACTAGGAAAATTTGTGCGATTTAAATGATTAATTCATTTAAATCGCACATCAAAATCTGCATAGTCTTTTCCCAACTATGTTGGAGTCGGCGTGAAGTGTAACCGGATGTAGCTCAACACCAGTTTTTTACATGGAGCGACTGCCTATCTGACCTCTATAACCCAGTTAATAGGTATTACGATATCCTTTACCCATTTAAATCGCACTATTTTTCCTAAATCTTTGATTTAAAACAGTGCAGCTGGTCCATTCAGTTAAAATATCATCGTGAAAACTTAGGTGAAGTGAGCTGTCATTCCGTCTGATGCTAGAGATTTACAATATTAACAACTCACTTCACCTAAGTTTTCACGGTGAGATTTTTACAGAATATCTAGCAGTACAGGTTTGTTTTGGTATTGTTTTCTGGTTCTAAAACCACGGCTAACCACGGCTAGAGCTCTTATGGATAAGCTCATCACCGATAAGGTTTACAATTGTTAATATCGAACATGGACGATGCAAAAGAAGTATGTAAGGATCGTCAGGTGGTCTGTAGTCACAAAAAGGCAAATAAGCTCACCTATCTATCTATACTTCTATAAGTACTAATAATAAAGCTGAAGAGTTTGTTTGTTTGAACGCGCTAATCTCTGAAACTGCTAGTCGGATTTGAAAACTTCTTTTTGCACTTAAAGCCTTCCTCAAGGATTAGGCTATACAATGCATAGCCTAATCCTTGAGGAAGGCTTTAAGTTATTTAGCATTACGTCATAACCATTAGGAGCCGAGCAAAATGAAAAAAAGTCAGAAAGAACGCTAAGCACAAACGAAGTGATAGCGCGGGTACGTGATGGGATGCGACGCGGTGCATCGAGCCCCGAAATTGCGCTGGCAGAAGCTACTGTATGGAATAAATATGGATCTGTATCACAAACCACGAATCATGATTTTCTTACAATTTCATAATCTAACAAAATACACCACTGTTCCTATGAGAAGTTTATACAAAACGATCCCGAGTAACTCATTAATATTCACTCAACTTGCATTATAAATTGTGGCACACAGCACACATGTATCTAAAGGTTCAGGCAGAAAAGTTTTCATTTAAAATGCAGTAGCGTTCACGCGGTAATTCGGCCGAGCAAGTTCTGACACCCGCTATCTCTTCCTGCTCGCTGGTAGCCTGGTACAATTCAATTTATACAGTGTGGATTCACCGTTTTATACACGTCCCTATTATTTTAGTTTCAAATCTTTGCTCGTAGAAATGTTTCGCTTATTAAATTTTATAGTTTGCTTCGGCTTAGGTTTTGTTCATGTAAGTCAAAGATATGTTGTGACTGGTTTAGTCTTTTGTTCACAATTTGGAAAAAAGTGTTTTTTTTTATGTAAGCCAAACTATGTATATTTATTGCCTAGAGTTTGAGTGTTACTGAAAGGGTTTAGGCTGAAAACCAGCGCTTAGCAACCCGCTAGGGGACCTGAGCATAATGCTGATGCTTAAACCTTTTGCTTCCGGTATTATAGTTTTGTGTATGTACTCACTACTACTAGCTGTAATACTGGAGCGTTATTCTATACGACGAATAAACGTTATTCTATTCTAAAAAAGACTGACAATTTTTTTTTTATATTTTCAGTAAAAGAGGTGACATACACACCTATAGAACTAGAAATAGGGACCAATTAGTTCAACCAGGTTTCAGACTGGATAAAGTAGACTCTTCCTTCATGGGGTACTGTTTAAAACGTTACAATAACATACCCACACACTCCATCTCAATGAAACGAAATTCAAATCTTACATAAAACGCACACTATGCAGCCACGCATATTATAAGTTGAGAGATTACGTCGCTGACAAAAATGCTTGGCTAAACACTGATCAAAAAAACAAAATATTAAAAATAAATTCAATCTCCTAGTATTGTATAATTGCATAGCACATATGTGAATACTATATACGTACATACTATAAAGCTACCATTTACTGGGTACGTCTTTCATTGACTTGAATGTGCCTTGGCGGCTGAGAGTATATCATGCTCACTCTAATGTCTCGCTGATGGTGGCGCATGTGTTGGATCATTTAGCTCCCTTCAAAATGGTTGAGCTGAATGGTGCTAATCTATGCGTCATGTTCGTGAATGGGCGCCGTCAGTAGGGACTGGTCAACTTTTTGCTGCCATGGCTTATTTTGATTTAATTTAATATTTGAATTGTTTTTTTTTTTATCTTTTCATTACGGACGCTTTTAACGTTCTGCATCGTTCTCACATGCATACTTTTTAACATGAATGATGTAACGAATACTTTTTAACCATATTATTGTGATTTAAAAGAGTGTCCATGGAGTTTCTTGCCTGTTTTTCACCATAGGTACCTACTACGCTTTGGAATGGGCAACTAGCTTCATCTTTTTGACTGACCGACCCTTGACAATTCAAAAATGCCTGTAATTGGTTTAGGTGAAATAAATAGTTTGATTTTGAGTTTGGGGCCATTGCTCTGCAGTAAGACAATATAGGCTAGTTAAATAACATTAGGGACTAGTCTAGAACACGGTTGGTGGCTTATTCTCTACAAAGTACAAAAAGCATGTAAGCTCCGACTGTGTAAGATGGCTTTATAATAGGGCTTAATGCAATGGAATGGCTTTGGTACATCAACAAATAAAAAGACACATCAATTTCAAACTATGACGACCAATACCACAGTTGATATGCTGGTCCAACCCAAACACGACATGGACGATTCGTGCTTGGAAAATCGCAAACCAACCACAGTATCTCACAAAAGTTGCAACTACGCTTACATTAGGATAAAGACGTATACAAAGGGTTCTTACATTCCTCACCTGATTTTCCCTCCACCGCTGGTCGTGTAGGGCTCCTCTGACATGGTAAACGGAGTCTGCGTCTCCGGACTCGGACCTCACACGCCCGTCCACTTCTCTCGTCTCGTCACTGGTGGAAAGAAACGAGAATATCAGTGGTGTAGATTGGAGGATACTGCCGACCTATTCTGTAAAATCTCACCGTGTAAAATTTCGTGACGTGAGTTTGAAGTGAGTGGTCAATAGTGTCAATCCCTAGCACCAGCCGATCGATTCTGTAAAAATCTCACCGTGAAAAGTTAGGTGAAGTGAGCTTAGAGTGCGCTGTCAATAGTGTATATCCCTAGTATTAGTTGGAATGACAGCTCACTCCACGCTCACTTCACCTAAGTTTTCACGGTGAGATGGTTACAGAATCGCACTGCTGTTGGGATGACAGCTCACTTCGCCTGAATTTTCACGGTGAGATTTTTACAGAATATGTAGACCTCCTGCTGTTCGATTTTCAAATTGTTACAGCTGTCACTAAGGAAGGGTGCCCACGCGCAATTTGTGTCTCAGCAACTAATATGTCTCTCACATCAAAAGTATGAAAGTGCTGACTTTGTCTCGTCGCTACATGCGCGCACTTACATACAAACCCGAAGACTTGATGTGAGAGACAAATTAGTTGCTGAGACATAAGTTGCTCGTGGACGTCCTCCCTTAACGGACAATGTTGGTGTTTCCGATTTATATATTCATTAGGTACGTCAAAGTTCTTAGAAACCAACATACCCATCAATTACAGAATATTGGAAATTATCAGTACAGTTGTTAGAATAACAATACTTAGGATACCAGAAATGACGCTATGATGAGTCCAAATTTATTAAAAATGCCCAAGTAAGTATGCAACTTAGGCATTTTTTTTATGAATGCTTAACGTTTTAGATTGCTTATACAGGGTGGCAGGGACATTGACGCGCAAACTGTATCCATGGATTCAGCACATGAGTTTAGACCCCATAGCGTCGAAATTTTTCGTCCGTTATTAAAAAAAAATATTGCTATTCCATACATTTTGACCGCGTAGGTATTGCACTTTTCTATGAAACAGAAGATTTTTTTTTTTTGATAACCGACTAAAAATTTTGACGCTATAGGGTCTAAACTCATGTGCTAAATCCATGGTTACAGTTTGCGCGTCGATGTCCCTGTCACCCTGTATTAATATAGGTACAATAAAAAAAAGCTTTGCACATAGTACGTTTTCTTATTAGAAATCTAGTCCATTAAGACGCTAGAACGATCCAAAGAAAAAATCAACTCAAGACACGTCAAATCTTCACATTTATCTCAGTACCAAAAGAAAGGACTACGCATAACGATTTCAAATAAAATCTAGCTCATAAATAAACATAAACACCTATATATTACAAAAACTATACGACGCCCATATACCATCCCATAACAAAGATATAAGACATTTTTTACAAAACAATACAGCGTGACAATAGTTTATTATCTCATGATCGTACGACCATAATAATAACGACACTGGTAATACAACGTTATGTAATTTAATGTGCTCTGTGGTTAATCAAAACCTCGTAAGGAGAAACCGAAAAACCATGAGACTATGAGGGTTTATCGCTGGCACCAAGCCAGTGTGCAGCGATTTAGTTCGCATATGGTATGGTGTAAGTAATAAAGATCGCAGGAAAATAAAATGTACAGAAACATGCTGGTTATATGAGTAAAATAAAAACGAAATCATAGAATGTTTCCGTAGTACAAGAAAATATAAAAGAATGTCGTAAAACGTTGTTTGCCCTCGAGTCAACTATGAGAATAGAAAATATAGTAGAAAATATTTCATCGTTGTTATGGTTGACGTATCAAAACTTCGTTTAAAGTAACTGCATTTCTAGAATACAATATAGATAGGTATATCAGTTGGTGAATCATGAGGTAGACTCAAGTAAACATAAGCTTGCAAATGATCTTTATCTATATACTCTATCTTGACTAATAATAAAGCTGAAGAGTTTGTTTGTTTGTTTGTTTGAACGTGCTAATCTCTGGAACTACCAGTGTATTTTAAAAATTCTTTTTGCATTTGATAGCCTAATTCTTGAGGAAGGCTATAGGTTATTTAACATCAGGCTAGGAGCCGAGAAAAAGAAAAAAAAAGTCAGAAATAAAACAAGGTAATAGCGCAGCCAGGCGATGCGATGCGATGGCGTGGGTCACGAGAACAAGAAATTTCAAAAACAAGAAGTCCCGGGCAGAAGCTGTATGCCACTGTGAACAGCGAATAAAGAAAGAAAGAAAGAAAAATGCGTTTTGGCATTACACAAAACGAATAATAAAATAAAATATAAAATAAATACGACATAAAATCATAAACAGTGTACAAAACTGCAAGACTTAAGAAAACGTCAACAATCAAATCATAGATCTTTGCACCTCAAGATAAACAATCCACGAAACCAGTGACACCAAAACTTGATCTCATCTTCACACTTTAAACCAACACAAACTCCCAGCTCAAATTCTAGTTACCGCCCGTCTCTTGCGCCAAACAGCACAAAACCTCCTTCAAGTCTGCGGGAATTGCCACTAAATCGTGTGCAGATTGGCCCACTGTGCAACTTTCATTTGTCTCTGACAGTTGGGACTACTTATTTACAGTTTCGAATGCTAGTAACTGTCGCTAGGTTTTAATTGAGTTGGACCAATTGGATTTTCTATTGCACTGTGTGGTCGACTTTCGCTGTGTCTGGTCGTTATGCTGTCGGCACGACGGCTTTTATTAAGTCCTTATGTTTTAACTGGATTTTTATATTTACGTCTTTAGTTTGAACGGTTTTTAATCCTTCTTTTATGTTTTGTTGTTTGTGTGTTTTGTTGGAATGGGAAACTTCTTGGTGAAGTAATGGTTCGCTGCGGTGAATACAGGGGCACGTGCTAACCAGTCAAGTGATAGAGTAGTATTACCTACATGGTACAGACGCCAGCACATCAAGCTACTACAATCTGTCAAATTTCTTTAATAGATTTTCAACTTTATCGCTACAGCATTAAGGTTCAAGGTTGATTGGGAAAATTTGGCAGTTTCGGGTAGCTTGACCTGCCGGCGTCTGTACATTGTTTGTACACCCGACGACATATCAAGCACACATTTCCATTATAAGCTGACTTCTCATTGTATGAAAAGTCTATAAAATCTTTTACAATTATAGAACTTGTATAATATAGGTACATTATCCTGTAGTGCACACTCAATTGCAGGTAACCACAGTTTACACATTATCGAGTACACATTCTCTGAATACATAATTAAATTATAAATATATATTATTAAAAAAAAAAACAATATACATGCTAATAAGAGATTGACATGCTTTTATAAAAGATTAAAAACCAACGTTTTCTACGTTTTCTGGATTTTTTACCGGAGACCCTAGTTTTATAATCAGCCTTTAATGTTCCCACTGCTGGGACACAAGCCTCCTCTAGTCGAGAGGAAGTGGGCTGTAATCCACCACACGGGCCCAGTGCGGGTTGGTAGATGTCACATGTCTTCGAATTTCGGTTTAATGACATGCCGGTTCCTTCAGGATGTTTTCTTTCAGCATTTTTGAGAGCGGTCGTGATAAAATAATTAACACAAAGTAAAGCGCCTGTCTGGGTTCAAACCTATGATCTACGACTCGTAAGTCGCGGCTGTTACCACTGCACCAGTACGTAAGGTAAGGTTACGAAAAGAAGAAAAAAAAATATATCGAGGTCAACGTGAAATGCAAATATGTAAAATATTCCATTTATTCTAAACAGAAGAAAATGATGGACCATTATAAACCCTGTGCGGTACAGGAAAAAGGGAAAGGAAAAAATACTTAACCACCCATCTCTGCTTAACCCTTTTGGAAACAAAGACTTGTCGTTATGACAGTTTAAGGGCAAAAACTTCCAGCTTCAAAAATTTTCTATATGAGACAAGTTTACCTTTGAATAAATTATTTATAATAATTTTAATGGTTCCTAATCGATTGGACGGAGAAGGCACAGCATAAGGAAAGGTGGAAGAATATGCAAGAGGCCTTTGCCCATCAGTGGGACATAATAGGCATAACGAAAAAAAAAAACATTGAATGACTGAATTGATGAAATAATCTACAGCTTATAAGAGGTAAAACTTAGATGGAAACAATCACATTGTTTTACATAACCCTCGCAAATAATCCATTGTTGAATGACTAAAGGACAAGGTTTATATGACACTGAATACCAACAAATGTTCCACAATAAGTCACTAAAAGGCCAAACGGGTCACCAAACTTGAGAATCAAACAATACAACACAAAACAATGGCAAACAAAGATGCAAAAAACATTTAGATGAATCGTCTTATCCGAAAAACGATTCCATTCTCACTGAAAAACACTGCCTCTTCAACCCGAAAGAAAACAAAAGCCCTCACCTTCTCAAAGCAAAATATTCCCAAAAGTCTTACCAATACGAATCTAAATCGCTTGTATATCAAGAAATAAACAGATCTCACGAAATAGGAGCTTCGTAATAAGTACTCTCGCGGATTCATCTCGAAAGGCACGATCCGAAACGTTAACACTACAGGAAAAGCGCCAGGCGATTATGAATCCTCCCTCGTTAACTGTAAGTTGATATTTGGTTGTAAAGAGCGTACAACAGGGATTGTTTCATTTTGTAAAGGGTAGTAAGTGGTACTTGCTGCTATGGGAATTTGAGGTGTATTGTCGCTGAATACAATCGGAAATGGGTCGGTGGAAAGGTCAATGTTAACTTATTGAGAAAGAAAGCGCCGTCATAAATAGTGTACAGTAGGAGCTTGTACATTTTCCGGAGGGCTGTTTCCCCCCTTCCCCTTCCCCTTGGTACCCTGCAGGTCTACCCGTTGGGGTAACATGTGGCGGGGCCGTATAATGGGCGCGGTGCCCGTCACCCAGATAAATTGATAAAGTTGACGTGCGTTAACCTAATTCGTTATTAAGATTTTTCGAAGTGCCATTTAATGCTGTTATTTCGATCGTGGGTGGTGGAGAGAATTTTAAGTGGATCATGTTTCACATTGTTTTTTATGGCAGCTTTTGATGTTCGAAGAAAAAGCCGTGTGGAAATTGCACTTACAACGTGCGTGGAGAATGATGATAAATACCTTCGTGAAAACTGGTCTTTGTAATGCAGAGAAACACAGGCTGGTGTTATATTACGCAAATATATTTAACACTTGCTTATGAGGGGCCATAATAACAGCCGCACAGGTCGATTGATCAGGTTAAGCTAGCCTTGCCACGGTTGGTCTGTGGATGGGTGATCATCTTTACATACTGAGACCCCTCCGTGTCTCGGAAAACAGGTTAAGCCGTAAGTATGTAAGCCCGGTTGTCATTCGTGGATCGAATACAGTCGTTACGCGTAGTCAGGAACCCGAAAGTCTGACAACCAGTCTTACCAAGGGGGAACATACCTATTACCCAGTAACTGGGTAGGTTATCATATTACCCAGTAACTGGGTTGTGGAGGTCAGATAGGCAGTCGCTCCATGTAAAATACTGGTATTCAGCTGCATCTGGTTAGACTGGAAGCCCACCCCAACATAGTTGGGAAAGACTAGGCAGATGGATTTAACACTTGCCTCTGCCCGCGACTTAGTCTGCGTGAAATTTCTAGCACCCCTGATCTACTCGGTCGCATAGCATCGCCTGTCTGTGATATAACTTCATTTTTGGCTTAGCGTTCTTTTGTACTATTTGTTCCTTTTTACCCGGCTCCTAAGTTTCCTAGCGCCATTTTACATAGCCTATAGCCTTCCTCAGGAATTGAGCTATCAAATGCAAAAAGATTTTTTCAAATCCGACTGGCAGTTCCAGAGATTAGCGCATTCAAACAAACAAACGCTTCAGCTTTTTTATTAGTACAGAGGACAGATCATCAAAATGAGCTCCACCTTACTGTAATATACTTATCTCTTTGGAAATTTCGCTTGTTTGACTCCAATACTATAAGGAAATTGCTCCTATGAAACCTGAAACTCGATCATAAGGTTATAAAGGCTTTGTAAAATCACGTATATAATACGAAACGGAATATGGAGGGTTCTCAGGCTACATCATTGCTATTGAAGATAACAGTGAATAAAATGGTGGCTAGGATAGACTGGATGCGAAAAGCGAAGGACAGGAAGGCCATTTCTCGTAATTTAAAACGTTCAAAATCTAGTCGCAGTCTCATCTCAGCGACAAACAAATGTCAAAAACTTGTCAACATGTAGGGAAATTAGAAGTATTTTTGACAGTTTGAGACAGATCAGACTGTGAACGTTCTTAAAATCATGAGAATTGCCCCCTCTATGTACCATGACCTGCGGGGTAGTTGTGTAGCACACTAACAGTAGCAATGGATTCCATTTTTACAGTTCAACAACATTCACTGCGTTATTTACGTTGTGTACATATTTTTCGGTCTTATTTTGAAGCAATGGATTAGCAATATCCTTTAAACTGATTCAGATTGAGATTGATAGTGTTTGACGCAATTACGGTTCAAGATTCAAGATTTTTTATTTGTGGAAACATGAGTATACATACAGAGCATGCAATTTATCACAATACATTAATAGATCAGTCATGTTTGGCCTTAGTGGCGTACAAATATTTAAATGTCAGTAAATAACATAAAACACTGATAAATTAAAACAAAATAATATTTAGTTATTATTTAATTTTGTAGGCAAAAAAAGAAATAGTCATAAATACTAAGTATTACAATTATAAAATGTCAATTAAATTATTAGTCATAGCATTATTATATTGGTTTATTATTATGATTATGTCAAAGATGCATTGATAATATTGGTTACATGATATCAAATGTGGTCGTTAAGAAATTCTAGAATACTGTAATATGCTTTCCCTTCAAGTATTCTTAATTTATTTTTTAATAGACGGTCATTAAGGGTGCAGTTTCAAGTGATTGAAAAAATAAAATTACTAATGCACCGCACACAACATACTTCTTAGGCATGTTTAAAAAGGCAACGTAATGCAATCTAAAGGCGGAATTAAAAAAAAGAATTTAAAAATAAAAAGTCTTTCCGTATCGAGCTGACGGCCGGACGTAATCCGTACGCGGTCCCGGCGGTTTGCTAACTCATTATTTATCTACCTTCACATGCAGTTCCAAGCTACAAACATATACCTACCTCCTAGACCTGCATAGAAAGAAACAGCGAACTCTGTAACGTTGGGAATGCATTCTATTTTGTAAAATATTGCTGAGTAAACCGGCTTCAATAATACCTACACCAAAAATATTTCATGTAAATAAAATAGGTTGGTAGGGTGCCAAGACCTACATAACGCTTTAACTGTTAAAAAGTTATGAGAGGGCCAATCTCGTACTTAAAACACATTTAAATTCAAGTCGTAATCTCGTCTCAGCGACAATTTATGTCAAAAACTTGTCAAAAATGTGGTGAAATTGATTATATATTTGACAGATTGAGACTGAGATTAGAATGCGAACGTTCTTAAAAATACGGGAATTGCCCCTCAGATCTATTGTGGAGACAAGCCCTTAACTCTACAAGGCCTTACTCTACAAACCTTACATCTTGGTCGCATATATACTCATATGGGCTTATGATAAAAAAGGCTCTACATTCGATCTGATAAGTTTTTTAGCACTACCATGCCCCCAGATAAATATCAAATTGCGTAATTTTCATTGTCAATAGAGACTTATTATTCTATACTAAGGTACATTTTACAGATAAAAATGAGTATACTAGTAACCATCTTCTGTTCGCGATTTCGCATAGTCGAAAGTATTCGGCATAACATGAAGTGTCTTTTGTATTATTGTTATATTGTTTTTTCATTAAATATCTTTTCTTTTCACTGTGGCAACAAGTACTTCGTCTTCATTTTAACATTTATCGTTCAGGGTGGGCCCCACAGGGCGACAAAAATATTAGCATCTAAACTTGTTATTCTTCCATTCAATTCCAGGTTTCCTACAAACTAACAAAGTTTTATTGTTCTACATCGCATATTCGACAAACTGTTCCCGTCAGCAGAAACTGCGACAATAATTTTCAACTCAATAGGTGTTATTGTCGTACGAAGTTACAAACAACCTGATTTATATTGTTATCTTGCTTGGTTTGGATTTACACCAATTTCCTTCAGCATTATTATAATATCATAGTCCGTAAAATGTCCTCTCGCTTTGAGTGTAAACACGGACTTAAATTATTTTCCTTCTGTTTGTGCACACACCATTTAACGAAAAACGAGATTCAACACGTTGAAGTTCTTGTTTAAAATTATCAAATACCTGCCTATAAATTACGATTTAAATGGTCTTTGTTCATTGTTACAAATTGGTTGAAGATCAAACTATTATACAAGCTGCTGTTTTGCATCCTTGTCAAATTTCAGGAGGTTGTTATGAAAGGCATAAATAATCAAATAAAATTACGATCCCTGGTAAATAATGAATACATACTTGTTTTTAGTTATTTAAGTTTGACAGTATTTCAGAATATACCACTTTCAAAGAACAGAATCGCGTTATGGTATTGCATAAGCAGCCGCGTTTTTATGTGTGTGTAAAAGGGCAGTTACAGTGCGGTCTCACACAGGCCGCGTTTTAAAATGCGTGTCCCAGACAAGCCGATTTCTGAAAATTAGAAAAAAAAAATACCTACTCATTTTTATTATTGATTCGTGTCGAGAATCAGTAATAAAATAAATCTACCTCCTTGAATTTGACGAGGATGCAAAACGACACCTTTTATAATTTCTTGTAGAAAAAGAAAGAAACTGGGTTTATCAATATAGAAGGTAGAAACGTACCTTGAATTGACAATTTAACTATTTTTCTTTAGATTTTTTAACAGTGGATTTTTAAATAGTCCATACAACTTTATGTTCCATTTAAACATAAAGTTCCTATTAGTCTGTCTTCAGTCACGTCTATAATATGAGTGAAATACTCAGAAAAGACTTCTGAGCAAACTTCCTACAAAACCCTTATTAGTTAGCAATAGCATAACGATTCTAGTAGCAAGGAATACTCATAAAGGAAAATATCATCCGTTTGCAGAATGTTATTTGAACAAAACACACAACCCAGTTTTTTATATCAAAGTTATATTATATTTTTCAAGAAGTAAAGTTGTATTGCATTTTTCCAGTTAAATCACAGTTATTTGCAAATACCTGGCTGTTATTTTAGTTTGCAAGCAGAAATAAATATGCTTTTCCATCTGAGAATATAAGATTTTGTTTTTATTACAACGTGCTCTATCTTAATCTTCATAAGATGAAGTTCCTAATTAGATTTCTCAATTAATGAAGTTTTTTGGTTACTTAGGCCTCGAGGCCAAATTGGCCTGAAACTTTGCAGGCCCAAGGGCAAAAGCGAGCACGTGTGGAAAGGAATTAAGGACTAAGTCCACGTATGAGAGTTGGACGTGACGCGTTTGAGGCCCTTAACTAATGTGGGAGGAGGGAATGATTGGAGTGCCTGTCGGAGGGCAGGGAGGATTTTCAGTAAGTAGGAGTATATTGAATAATGACTGTTGTAGTAGGTTTGAAAATTGAGTTAATAATTCTAGAGTTAATTTCAAAATTAAATAAATCAATTTCATATTTTGTGTGACTGCGTCAAATGGCACTTTTAGATGTTCTAGAAAATAGAACTTAACATGTATCATAACACCATAAACCACAATAAAACATACTAAACAGTAGGATTCGTCTTCCAAACAATGGATAAAGGCGCCTAAAATCACCACAAAAAGTCAAACAGTCAAAAAATATTTGCATAGTAAATGAACAACTGGAAGGTCTAACAAAAGCCTCGAACTCCTATGTCAAAATCAAGAGAACCCTCCAAAATAACAGCAGGTGACAAAATCACAATTTAGGTTGCCAACCTACAAAAAACGAAGCTCCAGTAAAGAACAAATAAGTAATAATATTGCATGATAGAAAAAACAGAGTGAAATAGTATGTCGTAAAACCAACGCGCTGTACTAGGCGAACAGACATAAAAGGAGTTTCCTTTCTGCATACAAAGTTCTAACAATCGAGACGCAACACAATGATACATGTCTCTCCCTTACAATCGTTAGACACGGGTATAATGCTGTCTCACTCGCTGACACGTCCTTCCTGAGACGATAATGGACATCGCGAGGGACGGTGGAACTGATAGTATCGGATCTGAGGGTTGTCAGTGGAATTCTATGCTTTCTGAATAGACTTGGTGTCAATGAATAATATATCTGCATCACTATGTTCAGCTAACGCGAGATATGATATGAAAGGATGGTACGAAATGGTGTATGGTGAAAGTGTGTGATAGTGTGGAATGATAGTGAAAGAGATAGCATTATATTCTTAAACATAGTAGTGACGTGAATCGATGACAATACTATACCAATTTTTGATGTAGGCAACATTGGCATTAGTGTAACTTAAAAATCAAAGTATTAATCAAGAGGAAACGCAAGTAGGGGGCTGCGAAAAAGCCATACCATCCTTTTTTACGTTTTGACAGTATCAGATGGCCCACCTGGTATTATATCCTGTCCTACTAATATTATAAACGCGAAAGTTTGTAAGTATGGATGGATGGATGTTTGTTACTCTTTCACGCAAAAACTCCCGAACAGTTTTGGATGAAATTTGGCACACAGATAGTTTATAACCAGGATTTACCCCAAAACTTATGTAGGTGAAACCTTGGCCCTGCTAGAATATATAATATATCAAAAGATAATTCGAAAAATTACAGTATTATATGCGAAAGGAACTACATATTCCTGAATGCAACAGATATTTCATAGAGAATACTAATAAGCTTAACGTGGAATTTGCATTATGAAATATTGCACATTCAATTCCCATCGGATTACGTTTATTGGATCCTCTCAAAGAAGCACTATGGTTGGTTTTAAAGAATATCTGATTGGAAGAAAATATAATAAAAAAACCGGTCGTGCGTGTCGGGCCACGCGCAGTGTAGGGTTCCGTAGATTTTATAACAGCCAAGTGCGGGGCGTATTCGCTGACTGATAGTTTCGTACCATGCTCGAACTAAAAGCCAAACATGACTACCTACCTAATTTGACTTCCTATACAAATCCTCATTCCGACAATTTTGCACGCAAAGCTTTAATTTTTTTTTTTTTTGATTTTTGGATAAGACTTGTCATAGCCGGTGTAGCAACTGTTTTTTTTTATAAAACTTATTTAGGAATAAAACAATAGCGCGATATAACTGACGCTTAGCGCTATGTATGGACATTTCTATGGAGTTGTTCGAAATTTTCGAGTCTAATACAATTGGTCGACTATTACTCGTAAACTTGTAAAGCCCACTTAAGTGTGATAGTTTTCCTTTAAACTTCGTTATATATAAGTACAACTTGCCGTGACATTTGAATTTCTAACTAGAACCGTTTAGTTGGTAGAGGGGGGGACACTTGACTATAACGAAAATTGGTACTTTAAAGCTTGATAAGTCACGAACGGTTTACTTAATCAAAAAACGGTCTTCCCAAACCCCTTATATTTTTGAAAGACCTATTCAACGATATCCCACACTATGGGAAGGACGAAAAAAAAATTATCATCCCCACTTTAAATGTAGGGGAGGTACCTTTTTTATTTTATTTTTTTCAAAATTTTATTTTAACCACTTTTTCGGCGTCATTAACGTGTATACTCATGCCAAATTACAATTTTCTAGTACCAATAGTTTTTGAGTTAAGCCGCGGACAGACAGACAGACGACATGGCGAAACTATAAGGGTTCCTTGTTGACTACGGAACCCTAAAAATGTACTTACCTAGTTACATTTTTACTAACGCAAGAAATACATCGTGAAATACAACGACAGTTCAGAAAGAAAAGCCACTCTTATAGCTTTTAGACCGTGTAACATGCTAACGACTCTCATGAGATTGAACCCAGAATTAGATTCGAACTAAGATCGCAAGTTATGAGAAAATGCTCTATGTCCAGACATGGATATATTTTGTCTTATTTGAAGACGATTGTCGCCAGGGCTTTAAACTTTTACAAAGTATGCTCGCATATGCATTATCATTGACTCTTACACACAAGAATTACATAGGAATACACCCAGTTTCCGAAAGGCTAAGACAACACAACACACAATTTGCGAAGAGACTGGCAATCTAATGTTATCTCCAAAACAACCGTTGCAGTTAGCCTTTTACAGATATTTTAACTCCGATTTTGAGCAGTGGTGGCCCAGTGGTAACGCGACTTAAGAGTTGTAGGTCATAGGTTCGAACCCAGACATGCTCTTTACTTTGAGTAAATTCATCACCGCTCTCAAAACTGTGAAGGAAAACAACGTGAGAAAATCGGCATGTCCTAGAACCAAAAATTCGAAGACATGTGCCAACCCGCACTGGGCCCGCGTGGTGGCTTATGGCCCACTCCCTCTCGAAGAGAGGAGGCCTGTATCCCAGCAGTACGAACATTATAATGTTCCCACTGCTGGGATGCAGGGATAAAGCATAATCGGCCTATAGGCCTATAGGCCGATTATGCTTTATTCTCGCTGTCATAACGTTGCTGGTGAATTGCTCCTTAGGTTGCTGTCAGAGATACTCGTAGAATAGCTGTAAAAGGATTGTAAAAAATCACTTGGCATGAGTTTGAACGTCTGTCAGTATATTTAAAAGTCTTTTATATCAATATTTTAACAGAAACATCGTCTAACACATCATTACAATAAACCTAACACGGAACAGAACACCTAACAGTGCCATTTTTCCCACCCGAAGTATCAAACACGGTATTAGATTTACAACATGTTATTGAATTTGTATAGCTGTCTCGGTATCTCCAGATTTATCTATAGTCACACACTTGATACCTCATTCCCCGCTCGGCTTGGGGCAATTTTTCTCATATTTTTTCTCTTCCCAATAAATAGCTTTGATGTCGGGAAAGTTAAGGAAAACACGGATACGAGTAGTAAACATGTTTTTCTTTATGGAAAGTTTTTCAATGGTTGATAAATTCTGGTAGTAAGTAGGAACGTAGCCTGGTAGGAATTGAATGGAAATTTCGCTAATGTTGTTAGTAATTGGTTTGGTATTCCTTTGGCTTTTGCAATATGCAAAACAGTGGATCCCCAATGGCAGGATACGACCGCGCGCCAGGCCCAGAAAGAAACGGCAGGATGAGCTGGACTCCTTAGAAGATTGGCCCACAATTGCAGTAGACCGTGGAAAGTAGAAAGAGGGAAGGGAGGCCTTTGGCCTGCAGTAAGACAACACAGGCTTATAATAATAATTTGGCTTTTTTTATTTTCAAAGTGACTTGAGTTAGTTTAACACAGTCATAAACTTAAATAATTAGATTTGAGGTTTAGAAACAATTTTTTTTTCATTGTTTGATCTACCTCCCCATTCACTCTTTTTTTCCGTGTCGATATGGCAGCAAAGATATTCTCCGACACTCAGTACCTTAAACCTGCATCGTGGCAATCGAAAAATCATTCTTATTCATCACTTCACTCCAAGATAAGAAAAAAACGTTCAGACTTATTTCACAAATGTATTCTGATAAAACCCAATACGGACCCCTTACTAAAGGGATTCTCTTTGCAAGAAAAAAATACATCCTTCACAAAATTAGATTCCTTTTTACACACTTTATGTATATTTCTTCGCTCCTTATCGAAATTGATCTCTTGAGGAGTTTAACGAAACGGCGAGTGGTCTACAAAATCCGTGTGCTATGAATTAAATTATGGTTAAAAACTTGGTAATGTGTCTTATGTTACCAGTAACTTGGAATGTTACAGAGGGTGTTAGGAACGAAAAAGCATGAGAAAGATTAAATCTAGCATTGAAAATATCTGAACGCCCCCTGAAACGACCGTAATGACAGTGCAGATTGATTTTGTGATGATTTTTATCTTTTAACCCATCTTTTTGTTGTCGTACATCAACGAAATCCAACCATATCAAGTCTTCAAAGGCTCCACCGTTTTCTAACCCCAAATGACGTTCACACTTCCCTTGGGGAACCCTTCAGTTACTCCAGTACCCTTTTCCACAACCTTGTCGAGCCCCTTTTCGACCGATAACGTTACAAACCTGCCACCAGCTGCGACCAACAGCTATTTACTTTCCGTTATTATCTGAAACTGTGTTACTTCGGAGAAAAGTGGTAACAAGGTAACAACACTATTGTGGTCTTGATATTACTGAGAAATTGTGAGTTTGCGAAGAAATTGTGTGATCTTTACAGAAATCTTAGTTCATAATTGTTTTTTTAATTCAAAAAAAGTAATCTCTCAGCTGGATTAGTCAGCACCATTATTTTCACTACTTTCTCTGGCCAATTATTTTCAGAAAAGTGTCCAAGTTGTAAAGTTAACATTTTCTTCTCGATAACGACATCCTTCCTCAGTTACTCGCTGTGTAAGAACTTGAAAAGGTGGTTGGGAGAGACAGACCGGAAGTCGGAGGACAGGGTTTTGTGGCGCAGCCTGGAAGAGGCTTATGTCCAGCTGTGGACGAGAGGCTAACTTGATTGAAGTACTAGGACATCATCACCTTTTTATAAAAAAAGGTCAAAGGAATTTAAGTTTACATTAAAAAAAAAATTGTTTATATCGCTCCACGTGTGAATGTTGTCGATGCCGAATTGAAGTGTGGCTATATGACTAGAGTTAGCTGTTAGAGCAACATTGACATAATCAGCATACATTAAAAATGTGGAGTATTTTAAATACTTGTATGTGGGTAGATCGTTAACTGCTATTATCTAGAAAAAGAAGGGGCACGAGGTTAGTGCCCTGCCGTATGCTAGACGTGACAGGGTATCGCTCCGAGTTGTCATTGTACAGACGCCAGCACATCAAGCTACTACTATCTGTCAAATTTCTTTAATAGATTTTCAACTTTATCTTTAAAGCAATAAGGTTCAAGGTTGATTGAGAAAATCTGACAGTTTCGGGTAGCTTGACCTGCTGGCCTCTGTACAATGTAAAAATATTGTTTAGTTTCAATAATTGTCTTCTTCGTAATTTTAGAAATGTCACAGAGAAACCTCCCATTGCCAGTTTACTTAAAAGTATGTCGTTGTCAACCCGTTCAAAGGCCGTCTGGAAATCAAAATAGGCTACATTGATCTGCTTTTTGTTGTTAATATTTTTGGCCTGTTGAGCGATTTGGAAGGAATCCGTGCTGCTTGCGACCCACCGTTGCAGTTTGTTTTTGGAACGAAGTTCCTTATCGCGCGTTGCGAATGGGGCTAGACGGAAAAAATTAAGACCAAAAGTTGTAACGACACTTTTTGCTATAGTTGTAAGCCGTGCGGCGTGCGCGTGTTTCTCTGTCTGTCTCTCTCTCTCTCTCTCTTATAGAAAACTTCGTTCCATCCGGGTGTCCCTTGACACCTCTCAAGTTTTTTTTTTTTAAATAAAGCACCGATTCAATTGCTATACCGAATATGGATAATGTTGGCTTGTTATTAAATGACATTTAATTGCAAACCAATATTGTCCATAATATCCATATTAGGTCACTTTTATGTAATGGGAGTACTTTATATGTTTTCCACTTGGTTGGACATACATATTTTTATTATGATTGACGTAATAGATAGGTTGAAGATAAATTGCTTTCGCAGCCATCTTCAGACAAGTACTGTGGTATTCCATCTGGACCTTGAGGAGATTTTGTAAACAATATTTACCAGATGGGATATTTTATTATTTTAGTTTATAGAAAACGCTACTAAATTTTTTTTAAAACGCATCTGCAAGTCGTGTTAGTGACATGTTACCAAAGGTGGCTCCTTATCTCTGTTACTTTTCACAAAAGTCCTGAAGGTTTTGGGGTCACGTGTGATATTTGACTGGATACGATTAGTATAAGGGTCTGAAATCTGCTTCCTTACTTCCCCTTAATACGTGCCTATAGTAGGTAAAGAATGCATAATGCAATTGGTAATTATTTCTGTTTGTAGACCCTGTGACAATGGTTTTTAGCGATGGACAGGAGTTATTTGGTTTAATAGATGTAAATCATTCCGGGTAATTCAGTCGAAATGTTTTAATCTTTTTGAAAGGTTGACAAACAGTATTTTTAATCCTTACTAATGTTATAAATGCGTAAGTGAGTTTGTTTGTTACGCTTTCACGCTAAAACAGCTGAACGGATTTCGATGAAATTTGGCACATGGGTAGCCCATGACTTAGAGAAGAACATATGATTTTCATCATGGACCGCAGACGAATTCGCGGACAACAGCTAGTTAACTCATAAAAGGTCTCAACAGCAACGTTAATATCATCGCATGAATACACGGGCTCCCAGTATATCTATACCAGTCAGTTCAGAGTACATATAACACTGGAAACTCTGCCTTACGGAAGTTTCATTCTAAAGTTATACTAGTGGTCGAGTCATTAGGGTAGTATTACTTTGTTCAAGCTTCCGTAAGGCGTGTTGATATTGATAGAAGTATCTAACGGCTTGTGATGTACATTTTTTAAAAAAAAAACGTTGCCCCACACTAGGAATTACTCCTGTATTGTGGGTGCGTTTACAAACATTTAAACTCACATACACAAACGGCCAGACCCTGTAGGCAATACAAATATTTGTTCCGTGCGGGAATCAAACCCGTGACACGCAGCGCAGCAGTTGATCGCTCAGTCACTGCACCAAAGTGTCGTCAAAAAAAAAATTTCAACGCTATGGGGTCTAAACTCATGTGCTGAATCCATGGTTACAGAATGCGCGTCGATGTCCCTGCCACCCTGTATAATACATAAGGTTAACAAAAGGTTAAGTAGTACCTAATGTCGCAGTCTACTGCATTATCGCCACTAGACGAAAGCATTACCAAAATAAACATATATTTAAGATCATTTAAAATTATGTTTTTATGAGAGAGAAACAAATCAAAGTCATGATTACACTAGCGGAACAGAGGTTAAAGTCTCCTAATATGACTAGAGGCAGTTGGTTGATGTTATACATAATCCTTCTTATACAATTAAAAATAGAATAATATCTAACATCAGGTACTGGTATTCAGCTGCATCCGGTTAGACTGGAAGCCGACCCCAACATAGCTGTGAAAAGGCTAGGCAGATGATGATGATCTAACATCAGGTACCTACATATACATACAATAGCGTTGCCAGGCGTCCGGATAAAGCCGGACATAGGTAGGCTTTTTGATTGCATGTCCGGCCAAAATAAACGGTGTCCGGCTTGTCCGGCTTTTGTTAGGGTTTTTACATTTCGCAAACGCACGAGCGCCGATGACTGATTATAACAATAATCAAAAAAGCTTGATTTTACATAATTTTTTTTTGACCTATTAATACTGAGACACAAAATCCTCAATAATGTAGGGTGTCCGGCCTTTCTACCCAAATGTCCGGCCAAACTGGCTGGTCTGTCCGGCTATTAGGTTTGGCGACCTGGCAACCCTACATACATATGTGCGTGTATTGGCAAGCGTAGTGTGGAACGTCCTTAGAAAGTTGGCTGGGACAGACTGGATGCGGAAGGCGGAGGACAGGGTGTTGCGGCGCAGCCTAGGAGAGGTCTATGTCCAGCAGTAAACTGCGAAAGGCAGAGTTGGTACTTTAGTGAAGCTAAACAACACAAGAAGCAAGGCGTGATCGACCTTTTAAGGAAAGAAAGACAATACTTTTATATGCGATAAAACATGACGTATAGAAAAAACACAAAAATAACAAGTAAAGGGAACATATGCGTCACATCCACGCCATAACTCATCATCATCTAGATGCCTAGCCTTTTTCCAACTATGTTAGGGTCGGTTTCCAGTCTAACCAGATGCAGCTGAATACCAGTATTTTACATAGAGCGTCTGCCTATCTGACCTCCACAACCCATTACTAAGTAATACGATACCCCTTGGTAAGACTGGTTGTCAGACTTTCGGGCTTCTGACTACCTGTAACGACTATCAAAGATAGATCCACGAATGACAGCCGGGACCACCGGCTTAACGTGCTTTCCGAGGCCTGGAGGGGTCTTGGTTTGTGTGTGATCCACGCCATAAATGTTACACTTATTATTATTTTGTCACACTGTTCAGGCTTACAGACGAACAGTGGCGGCTAGCAGCCGCTATCCGCCCCAACCCCATCACACCAGAATACGTCATATTTTCGCGGGAACAGCTCAGAGTCAAACACGCTGTCATTCATATCCAGTTTTTTAGTTTTCTTCTTGAAATAATTTTTGAACGATTCGATCTTCTTCTACGCATTTCGATAGGTGAACCATTATTAGTGTGATGTATTTGTAAGCCAATTGCTGGGTGTGTGTCTGAGTGTGTGGGAGTGTGTCTGAGTGTAATTTGTTGTGTTATATATGTTATCAGACATTTTTATGGAAAAGGTCTCGTTGTTTGGGTGTTTTTGTGAAGGTAAGAACGAATGCTCTCCATAGATACGTCTGGATAGAAATTCCAAGCATGAGCGTACCTGACAGGCTCCAGGATTTTAAATAAGAATCGGCAATATCAGTCGCGCGTATAACAGATCGACGTGGGCGTGATTACGCTTTTCCCGTCGTAAATATTCTTGTATTATACGTGTGTCCCACACACACGTATAATACAAGAATATTTACGACGGGAAAAGCGTAATCAGGTCAAGGTCCGTGACGAACTGACCCCGTCAAGAGCAACTGAAACTTTGATCAACCCGTGCGACTGTTATTACTAAGCCACGAGCCCCTCACTACCATTAAGCAATAATATCATTGACGAAGAACCGAGTGGAGTGCTCGTTAGCAGCCTCACATCGATACAATTTGCTCATTCAAAGCGATTCGTTATTTTGCCTATATCGTCAATAGAACGATCTGTTTGCGAGCCGTAGTGACGCATGCTATACAGTATACATTCATTTTTTTTAAATTGTATTGACGAATAGTATGAATAGGCAGTTATGCTTTAATCAATTTATAACCTCCCGACTGATTTCGGCCACGGTACCCAATCTCAACGGAGACTAGATTTCGGCGTGGGAGGTATTATAGTGCACAAGTGTGTGCGCAAACTCTTACCTCACTCTCATAGTCCGATGGGACGGCAATCCGCGACGACCGGAGAGACATCAACGTGACAGTTAAATATTTTTTTAAGATCGGAACAGAATTAAAGAATATTAACTCGTAAGCTAATAATATATGAGATGCTGAAATATTCACTTCAATGTAGATGATGTTTAAAAGTATCAGTGTTAATCGACTGTACCTTTACTAAAGCAAAAGTTCTCTTTTATTATTTTATGTCGATATCAGAGAAAAAGAAGCAATCGCAACACGCAAAACCGCACAAAATGCGGCTGATTTTATAACATAAACCCTTCTCAGTGGAATATAATCTGCACGAAATTCCCGGGAGGCTCTCGATATATCGAGTGTGAGAATCGGCCGTAATCTCGATATCTCAAGTTGTCGACATCTCGAGTTTTCGAGATCCGTGCTCAATGATGCATCAGCCATTTTAGCGGCCAACTTTCGAGACCCTTGACAGCCTATTGATCGGTTGGAAAACATCGTTATATTTTTTAAACGCAACGTTCGCTTGGAGGTTATGAGACCCCACAATATACTAAAATCAGCCACATTTTCCATCTGCGCTATTATGTAATTACTTCGAATTCACTAGGCGTTCTTTCTACATTTTTTCTTTTTGTCTCGTAGCGTGATATTAAATAGCCTTTCCCAAGAATTAGGCTATCAAATGCAAAAAGATTTTTGCAAATGCGGCTGGTAGTTCCCGAGATTAGCGCGTTCAAACAAACTCTTCAGCTTTATTATTAGTTTAGATATTGGTACTGACGAAGAAAGTGGAAATAAAACATTTTACCTATAGTGATAGATTTATTGATTAAAATATACAATGTGGAGGCGTCAAATGAGACAACTATAGCCCGTACATTAGGTAAACCGTTTTTTGACAGATGGAATGGTGATTGCAGCAACACACAATACATTGATTGATGTGTGTGTGTACGGTATCACAATGTCTGTAAGAAGCCATCAATAAGATAATTCAATAATGGCGCCGATTCCCTTGTTCACAAACTAAATTAAATTACTTAAATTTAGTTTAGTTTGTGAACAAGGGAATTATCATCATTGAATTATCTTATTAATGGCTTCTTACAGAGGAAACTAATATTTATCTTCTGTCCTTTTCTTAATGAAATAGAAAGAAAAAGATGCACTGAACTTAAATTTAGTTTAGTTTGTGAACAAGGGAATCGGCGCCTTTATTTCATTACGCATTTCAAAGTTAACTTTTAAACTAGCTTCAACTTTCTTACCAACTGACCGACTATTTAATTTTGACAATTCAAAAGTGCCTGTCAAATGGTTTAATTGAAATAAAGGATTTGAGTTTGAGTTTTTGAGTTTTGAGTACGTTATCTGCAATATGTACGTTCAAAGACAGCTGTCAAAAAACGGTTAGCCTAATAGACAGGGTACAATGAAAACACTGGAATTGCTAAAGCATAAGAAAAAGTGTTTTCTTTTTTTTTTCAAACAAATTGATGGGCCGACTTTGGGGTTTGCCGATGAGCCGACTAGCAATAATAATAATAATAAATCAAATATCTTGACTTAGCACACGAGGTTGTTGACATGTGGAATGTGAGCTCGACTGTTATTGTGCCGATTGTCGTATCGGCCAATGGCCTGATGGCCGAAAGCCTCGATCAACATCTATCGAGGCTCTCGTTAGGCGGTTGGATCAAGGGCCTGATTCAGAAGGCAGTACTCCTCGTTACGGCTCGCATTGTGAGGAGGTTTCTGTCTCTGGAGCCCTAACCACCGGTAGCTTGGACCCTGCTCCCGACACCGGTGGATCACTATTTTTTTTATATTTTTAAATGTTTTTTTTATAATAATATTTAAAAATGTAATAAAATAAGAAAATTAAATAAATAAACGACATAATAATAATATATTATTATTATTATATTAAACAAGTTAATGGGCCGACTTTGGGGTTTGCCGATGAGCCGACTAGCTATTTATAGTGACTAAACTATTTGGTTGAATTTTTCTATACAGACTAGGAACGTCATTCTGTATGTTCAGGTTTTTATTATTCTTGTATTGAATATGAATTGTGAATTTAGTTTAAGCTTGAATTTTATACTGTTTTTTTGTCATTCGTTTTTTGGTAGCTGTGTTGTGTTGTTCACACTCTTTCCAATCTGTTTTTAGAAGTGATGACTTTTAATTGGCTGTCACACTTACATTCTATTTTTGATTCTGTTTGTTTTAGCTATAAGTTATTCTTTCATTTTTTTTTTATTAATAAATTAATCAGATATACCTACGGGCAAGTGAAAAGTGTAAAATAAAATGTCCTAATTTAACTTATCCTAACAACAAAAATAGAAAATTTGTTTTTTTTTTTTAATATTCAAGTGTTAATTGCGCTCGCTATAACTAAGGCCTCAAACTTTCCTCCGTACTTAATTAAAACTTAACCAAGCACCTTGTCCTTAGTATTCGCATGATCATTGGTTTATATTCAGATTTTCAAGACATTACTACTTATCTCACAAGTATTTACTAAGATTGCTGCTTTGTTTTTTTTTAATGACTATGTTTGTAGCACCCCTTTTTTATTTTCTAAGTAATTCTACTCATCACATGAATTTTTGTTGTTTTTTTTACATCAGTGGGATAGATGCGTAACACACTATCCATAGCAATGGCTTTAATTTTGACCGTTCAACAACATTCATTGCGTTATTTACGTTTTTGAGCAAACAAATTATTCGAACATATGAAGCAATGGATTAGCAATATTCTTCTAAATGATTCAGGTTAATAGCGTGTTACGCAATTAATGTGCTGTTTTAGAATCATTCCGATTCCGATTATCTATAGAGCTTTACTATAAAAATACGCTTAATAATATCTGGGCCCACTCAAGATAAACGTGCCCTATTAATACATTTAATCCATCGTCTATCCCAACATCATTATACGCGATAAACACGGTAACGCCTATTTAATACTCCTATTTCCGAATATAACACTCTCCCACGCGTTATCCTTAGGATTACTCTTCTATTATAACAATGACTACACTTTACACAATTACTAACACTAGATGATCACGCAGGTAAACAAAATATCCTCTGTCACGCCAATTAACACGCACATAAAGACATAAATACACAGTCAGCGTGACAAAGGGGCTCAATGGGTTCATTAAAGTTCCCTTGAGATCGCATGTTGCGCCGTTACGTACTCCAATTATACATACAATTTGCGTATAAAATGTCGTCATAATTAGTGATGGAGGAACTAAGGTATCTTAGTATCGTTAAATATTTAGGTGTACGGCTGACTGTAGGATAATGGGCCAACAATTAAAGACTTAAGGAAATATTACTATAACAATCATCGATTTGGTGAACAGAATGGGTTCGAGGTTAAATCTGCGTAACTTCATGCGATAATCCATTCCTAGAGTGAAACACGAGTTTTAACAAATATTAAAGTGATCGACCTTCTCATGTGAAAAATTTTGGCAAAACTTGATGTCTCACAATAAACTTTACCAAGCATACACTCAGCGTGACACCGTTCTGCAAAACGCTGATTACCAATTATTAAACATTATTATAATAATTCAAATAGACACAAGGGGCTAAAATATGATTACTCGTAGAGTAAGACCCTCAACTGAAATTGTCATCCACCTCTTAGTTAAAAAGACATCTAACAACTACTCTATGTGCGTGCTAGAGAAACAAAACTCGGTGCACGCTATCATCGCGATTAAATCTCATTCAGCGTGAAATAGGCACCATAATGCAGCAAGCAGCTAAATATGATCTCAATTGAGTATGAAAATCAAGTAAAATAAATTTTCTTTCACCTCTTTGCTAAACAATCATTAAACAACTGCTCTATAAGCGTGTTTGTAGTGTAGGTAAACAAAACATGTTGCACACTGTCATCGCGATTAGCGCTCAGCCAGCGTGACAGGCCACCACAATGGGTTAATTTCCCGTGGACGCGTATAATAACACAAACGGCCGCACGATCATTGTGCTGTTTGCTTTGTCCTTGTGAAGTAAACTAGCCAGTGTACGTGTTTGCCGATGGAAATAACACACGGATGAAGTGCCGTGACAATGGCAATTGCTCTTCAATTTAATTCAATTCTGATGCATGTAACTGAAAAGGCATCGAAAAATTTCATTTAAATGCCAGGAATTGCATGCCAGAGGGGAATGTTTATACCTGCAGAAATTTCCCGACGTGTTTTAAATCGTTTCTCAGAAAAATAATCTTGATCCAACGTCATTTAAAGGATAATTGACAATAATATATTTCGTTGTATTCAGTTAATTATTCTTTGAATGATTGATGATTTTTTGCGGAAACTCTAGACACTATACTGAAACTACTAAAAAATTATGGCATTTTTTCGCAGAAACTTCTAATTACCCACATAATATGGGTTTTTAATTAATCCTTACTTTGGAAAATGCAATATAGAAATGAACGGATATTAAAAATAAACACAAGAGCCGTGACGACGAAATCGTGATTGCGTGACAATGTAATATTTTAACACGTCCGGTCGCGGCGTCAGCTAGACGTCACGTAACGTCACGCTGAAATCGCGTAATCAGCACGAATGAACACTGTCAGCGATCATCAACAGTACATTTAAATTCTGCTCAAATTGCACAACTGAAAATATTTGCGCTTAATTTTAACTGTCAATGGAAGGCTTATAATATTTTGTTTTTGTTTGCAATGATATTGTACGATGCTTTAAAAAATGCTTCCGATTGTTGTTTGTGAAATATTAATTGTTTTCCGGTCTTTCTTTCACAGCAGTAATTTGCTTCAATAAAATTGGTGTACCTACAGTTTATTTATCTCACAAACTTGCTCGTGAACCATAAGAAGTACCACTATGATTTTTTAACGTTAACATGTATTTTGTGACTTCTTAATTTATTTTAAAACCTTCTGATAATAAGATTGATACACATCATCATCGGCCTGCCCTGATCCTAATTACTTTACCTAACTAATGTTTAAAAAGCATTTGTGGGCTGTAAAAATAGGATTAAAAACAGGTGTAGCATAATGTTCCCTCTGCTGGGCGCGGGCCCAGCGCGGGTAGATAGATGTCAGGTGTCTTCGAATTTTTCGTTCTAGGACTTGTCGGTTTCCTCACGGTGTTTTCCTTCACCGTTATGGGAGCAGTGGTGATGAAATTATTTATACAAAGTTAAGCGCATGCCTGGGTTCGAACCTACGTCCTACAACTCGT
The DNA here is from genome assembly GCA_951799955.1 of Apamea anceps. NCBI lineage: Eukaryota > Metazoa > Arthropoda > Insecta > Lepidoptera > Noctuidae > Apamea > Apamea anceps. The sequence continues at coordinate 19,237,057 of OX637510.1, forward strand.
AAGTCGCGGCCGTTGTTACCACTGGGCTGCCTCTGCTTTTTTGGAGAGCAAAAAAAGGTGTAAACGTGTCGGCGCACCTTGTCTTGTAATTCCATTCTATTTAACATTCATCATAAAAACCTTGTAGATACGAGTACACCCTAGTTATGCTTTCTGTCGAAACCAAGCAAACAATTCAGTCGCCAAAAACAAATAGCTAACAATAAAAATTCCACCGTCAAAACACACAACATTGATCCTGTATTTCGTAGGGATAAATGTATTACATCCGCCGTCACCACACAGTTATTTTTTACGGCGTAACCCCACAAAATCGATAGGCTGATATATGTGCCATAAAACACAGAATGGCCGACAGAACTGACTTGTCAATCGGTGTTATTTCAAGCGAATTCGTTCCCTAATCCTTGAATGTTAGCGTAGTTGGTGAATTCTGCAATAGTTTTAGTTGTTTGCAAAGCTGTGTCAAATAATTCCGCTGTGTAAAATGTATGAATTGCTTTAGGCTTTTAAGCTTGTGTACCTTTTAGTAGGTTACTGAAATTATTTAGGCTGTATTCAGTTTGATAAATGATGATGGCCCTACGGCCTACTTACGAGTTGTAAGTCGTGAGTTCGTTAATTTCATCACCACTGCTCTCAAAACGTTGAAGGAAAACATCGTGAGGAAACCGGCATGTCCTAGAACCGAAAATTCGAAGTCGTGTGATATCCGCCAACCCGCACTGGGCCCGCGTGGTGGAATACTTTATTTATTTATCACAAACAACCAACATTACAGAGAATTCCTAATGCGTTAGCGTGGTCCTTAATTAAAATATCTTATTCATACCTATTTTTAATAACATAACACATACAATATTGTTCTTGTGAATTCATTCAGAGAGCAGGTAAAAAGATCGATCCTTTCAGCAGTGTCATTCAGTGTGTGCAAGGCGCACGTCAGTGGCGCTTTGCTGAGCAAGTTGGTTCGTACGTGAGGCACCGCTAGTAAGCGTGGCTTCCGGCGCCGCAATACAAAATTGTCAGGCACATTTAGTTGTATCTCCTCCAAAACACCGGAATTGTAGGTCTTACCACGTAATCTATTCTATACTTACTTATAATAAATCTGTAGAAGTGAAAATTCTGTACATTGAAAATATCAAAAAAATAAATGGCAGGGGGTGTTACTAGACCGACACCGAACCCAAAAATGTGATTAAAAAAATTTTTGTCTGTCTGTCTGTCTGTCGGTCTGTCTGTCTGTCTGTCTGTCTGTCTGTCCGTCTGTCTGTCTGTTTGTTCAGGCATCCGCAAAAACTACCGGTTCGATTACGATGAAACTTGGTATAATTATTCTTTAATATCCTGGGCACCACACTGGGTACTTTTTATCCCGGAAAAGTATATACAATAAAAAACAAACTTAATTTTGCGGTTCGATCCCTAGATCCGATTACTGTACCAACCGCAAATAATAAGTTTGTCGTAGGTTAGGTCACACGCAGTGGAGTTCATTTTTATTCCTTTTACTTTTTAGAGTTATTTAGGATTATTTTTATATAAGTCGTAGGTATAGATTTTAATTTTAAAGTATAGGTAGTATATTTGATAGTGTACGTAGTGACCGTAGGTTATTTTATAATACTGTTAGGTAGGATAGTCATTCGTATAGATATTAGTTTTTAGAGATTTTGCTTATTTATTGAGTTTAGATTGAGGGGCCCGTGGCTAAATAATAACAGCCGCACAGGTCGATCGGTCAGGTTAAGCTACGCTTGCCGCGGTCGGTCTGTGGATGGGTGACCATCTTTACATACCGAGACACCTCCGTGCCTCGGAAAGCACGTTAAGCCGTTGGTCCCGGCTGTCATTCGTGGATCTTTGACAGTCGTTACGGGTAGTCAGAAGCCCGAAAGTCTGACAACCAGTCGTACCAAGGGTATCGTATTACCCAATAACTGGGTTGTGGAGGTCAGATAGGCAGTCGCTCCATGTAAAATACTGGTATTCAGCTGCATCCGGTTAGACTGGAAGCCGACCCTGAACATAGTTGGGAAAAGGCTAGGCTGATGATGATTGAGTTTAGATTAGTTATCGTCATAAATAGGTTTATTTAGGTAGGTAGGTATTTTATTTTCTGTTATTGAGTTTATTTATTTTTTTAATTAGGTAGGTACTTAGGTAAAGATATCATATAGGTACCCTCTTAATCACCATTAATGAGACACAATTGGTTTTCTATTGTAATTAGCCACAAAGGGCCCGCGAGATAGATGGCATCCTGGTGCACATACATTTTATCCTGTTAGCACGTTCCCGTGGGATAATTTCCGACATCCACGCGGGCGAAGCCGCGGGCAGAAGCTAGTAGTTTAAATATATATGTGGTTATTGCTAGGTCCCTCCTTGTCTCGAGTTTGTTGTACCCGACCATACCGATAGCGAATAAAGTCGGTTACATCAACGGATAGAAGGGATACACCGTAAAGTTTCATGTATAAAAATCTGGTGAATTTGTTTGTATGCGCTCCAGCATGAGACTATATTTAGTCTCATGCGGAGCCCATATGACAGCATTATACTCAAGCTGACACCTTATGAGCGCATTATACAATGCTGCAACTGCTTTTATATTTGTAAAACCCGATGCCCGTCGAAGGACGAAACCCAAACTTCCGTATGATTTCTTACAAACATTTACAATATGGTCATGAAATGTTAGCTCAGAGCTCAGACGTACACCCAGGTCGCGCACCTTTTCTACTCGCTCAATTGATGTGCCCTCTAGCTTGTACTCGTGATGATGTGGTGCTCTCATTCTGCTGAAAGTTATGACTGAGCATTTTTTAACATTAAGCTGCAGTTTATTTTCCTGCTGCAATCGTGCAGTCACTTTTATCTTTAATGACCATGAGTAACTTAAAATTATCCGCGAACAATAAACAAGTGGCAAGCCTGACAGCCTCAAGCAGGTCATTTATAATAATAATAAAGCTCATCGGACCCACATTACTGCCCTGGCTTACTCCTGATCTAGTATAAGGCTCAGATTTACAACCAGCATATTCTACGAACTGCCGTCGATCCCTCATAATACAGGATAATTTTTTATTCAGTGCGTAAATTTTCACAGGGTGTTCTACCCATGAATATGAACAACTTTCACTATGGGACCATCTCTGAAATCACAAAAAAAAAATCAGCTGTTTCTTATAAAAGTTCAATACCTACTCGACCAAAATGTATGAATCTGCTGATTTTTTTTTCGTGATTTCAGAGATGGTCCCATAGTGAATGTTGTTCATATTCATGGGTAGAACACCCTGTAAAAATTTACGCACTGAATAAAAAATTATCCTGTATAGTTAGTAAAGAACTGAAGAAAGTTAGGAGTACATCCGATTGCTGCCAGCTTTTCCAATAATATGTCATTATCAACCAAATCGAAAGCTTTTTTAAAGTCAAAGTAGGCAGCGTCGACTTGTACTCCAGCATCAACCATTTGGAACCACGTACGTCATAAAGTTCAGTAAATTGCTGGTTGTGCTACACGCCGGTCGAAATCCGTGCTGGGCGTCCGATAATGAACTAGACACTTGGTCTAATATGCACCTTCGTATGGTCGACTCAAAAACTTTTGCTGGAGTTGACAGGATCGCCACCGGCCTATAACCACGTTTGAGTCCATCCCACCCATCAGTATTGGAATCACGCGCGTGATTTTTCAACTCTCAGGGAGGACTTAAGTGCATCCGTTACTTGACTCAATGCTAGGCGACTTATGTGAACACGCGAGCTGTTACCGCCGCTTGAGGCTACCGGTGTGGCTACCGCTGCATTTACGCCGAGACGCGGCTGCTGACTGTTGTAGACAGAATAAAAATATTGCGCTAACTCTGCAGCACACCCAAAATCAGATAAAATGTTGCCGTCTTTAAAGATACTTTTACGGTTACCTGTTGCTTTTTTAGACCTCACATAGTCCCAAAAAGATCTAGGATCTTTTTTAAAATGTTGTTGAACCCACTCCTGATGCTGGTTATGGGCATACACTATCATCGTCTTTACCGCCGCCCTACACCGAGAAAACATTTCGTAGCCGCCCACTCCCTATCACAGAGAGAAGGCCTGTGTCCCAGCAGTGGGAACATTATAGGCTGATTATGCTAAATGATGATGATGTTTATTTCTGTGAGCAGTTAGGCTGGATTTATTGTTACGATGACGTCACACGTACCAAGACGCTGATGATAAATGAACATGTATAGTGCAGCACCGATGGTCAGCGAGCGCGAGTGCACATAAATTGGTACGCGACCGATATCGTCTGTCGAGCACTAAATTCAGCCTTACAGGTCAATGTATTTTACAAACTAGTTAAGGTCGATGTTTCCTATATGACTACTCTGAGAAGAAACATCAAGTCTCTTCAATCTTGCTCTCTATATACATATATCATAGTGTCTAAAATGAAATGAGTAAACTTAGCTCAGAATTTAAGAATATCTTTTATCACCTTTTTTGTGCCTACATGCATCCGCACCTCACTTTGAATACTGACCTTATTTACACACACCGGGATATTATTAATATCAGTAAGAACGCGTCCACGTACGTTCAGTCCGCATAGCGTAGCGCGTAGCACGCGCTGCAGATACTCGTAGCCGCACGACTACGCGCGTAGGATTGCACCTACGTGCGTAGCAACGGTACTACGCGTCGCCTACGACGGCTTCTCAAACACCAAAAAACATTAGGTTGTTTAAAGTAGGTAGCTACTTTATGTGGCTCAAATTGATACTAATCTTTTTTCTTCCCTAACAACTAGGCCATGTTAGGGAAAAAAGGTCATAAATATAAATAAATAAACTTTCCAAATGCCCTAAATGCGTCCTTGTGAATGTCAACGCAAATGTTCGGCTAAACTAAACTTTGCTCATACATTCCTATCGGTATTTGTAAGAGAACGGAATTTCCCAAATGAATTTATAGGGGGCGGTAGGATCGCAAGTCACGGGATTAGGGATCATCTATCTTTGTCGGCGATGCACTTAGTAACCATCTTCGTTCATTGTCGGTGTAATTTGCCTTCGATGTAGTTTTAGGTTCGATTTCTTGAGTACTTTGTGGGGTAAAATGAAGGTTCAGCCCGATTTGTGTTTGTTTTGCAAACCTTCTATACATCTACATCATTTAATAAAATTGTAACAAAGTCAAAACTGTACGTTGAATATTGAAAAAAGTACGTTGTACAGACGCCAGTACATCAAGCTACTACAATCTGTCAAACTCCTTGAATAGATTTTCAACTTTATCACTAAAGCATTAAGGTTCAAGGTTGATTGGGAAAATTTGACAGTTTCGGATAGCTTGACCTGCTGGCGTCTGTACGTTGAAGAAAGTAATTGCTACGAGGTGTGTGTCTGATACCAAAAATTAGTTTAGTTTTTAGGATTTTTGTCCGTTTGTCTGGATGTATGTTCCGGTTTGGCGCAAAAAAGGTTGAACGTATTAGGATGAAGTTTTCCACTCGGATAGTTTATAACCTACATTGACACAAGGTACTTTTAATCCCGGTAGTGCGTTCCCGTGAGATTTTTCCGACATCCACGCGCACGAAGCCGCGGGCAAAGTTTAGTACGGCTATTTGACCTTGATCAAGCCTGATGGAAAGCGATTGATGAGGTCTATAATGGAACGAGCGTGCCCAGAAGATTCCTGTTCATTCTTGCTTTGAAGGCAGACGGGTTAAATGTGGAAGGGAAAACAGACGCTGGAAGAGAGTTTCACACTTTGGCTGTGCGTATATCAAATGTGGAGGAAAAGCGCTGAGTACGAATGTATAACTTAACATCCTCCAAAACGTTGTATGACAGTAAATAAACCTATTTCAGAGTGCTACAAGTTAAAGTCGTGCATTGGGTTAAACGAAAATACAGTAGATGTTAGTTGATAAACAAGCCATTTCAAAAATCCGCTTACAATTTGCCTTTATAAAAAAACTAGCAGCGCCCCGCGGTTTCTTCCGCATAAGTGTCGAACTCCCGTAGTTCGGGATAAAAAGTATATTTTGTGTTATTCTACTGTATAAGCTATATTACTATAAATTTTCATCAAAATCTGTGCAGTAGTTTTTGCGTGAAAGAGAAAAACATCCATCCATCCATCCTCACAAATTGCGCGTTTATAATATTAATATATAGGTATTATATTACTAGTATAGGATTGTAGGATACTCGTCTCACGAGCAATTTAAATCATCTCTATATATCCAGTTTTAGTACCAATTACTTAAACGAGACTTTTACACCTTATTAAATATTACATCACAGGGCCAAAGGGCAGGTGAGTGTAAACAGAGCTAGTTCGAGTTAGGGATCCATACCAGAACTTATCGTGTTTTCAGAAACTATGAAAGTTCTGACCGATTTTGGCAAATTTTCTAATGGTAAGTTAACTGTAACAAAGACAAACTTTTGAGTTCGAAATCCTAGAAGGTCAGGGGAGAAAATACACTATATATACAGTTTATATCTATTGTAGTTCAGTCACAGCTGTTCCATATCTGATCATAGATTATAGTGTATAAAAAGTGAATCACCACATTATTTAAATGTCTGTATATTTTGAACAAATAAAAGAGTCTTATTCTTCAAAGAATTTTTTTTTTTCAATAATCAGATAAGTGCTAGATTTACAGTTTGTCATAATTTCTATAGAAAAGCTATATTTATTAATAAAAGTCAAACCGCAATATTTATTCGTCTGAAAAAATTATCTGACTATTGAAAAATCAGGGGACCTACTCCCGAAGTGCAAAGTGCGAATGTTCGGATCGGAACATGGCCGAACCGAATATTATTGAAAACTGTGAAAAAAGTTCGGATCGGCGCAGTTGGGTCGGGACCATAGTCAATATTCGAAAGAGTGTAGGAGTGTAGGATCGGAACCGACCGAACCAAATAGTAACTTTGTAGCAGGAAACGGCCGAACATTCGGCCGATACTACTTCGGAGTAGACCCCCAGCCCTTGGTGATTAATAGATTTACGAAAATATTTTTTCGTAGGGTCATACCACCTCTCGTAAAAAATACTTCATAACTTTCTATTATCAACTTATGTGCACATTATTAGATCTCGCTTCTCGATATTTAACGTCACGCAGTTTCCCAGAAAATTCCCTGTGACAGAAGTAATCTTATAACGGTTCCATTATCCTTTCAAAGTACTGATCCCCAAAAATACGGTGGATCCTATAGGGTGTATTTTTATTTAGGCGCGAAAGGACCGGGTCCGCTCCATTGATATGGAGTTAATTTAGAATATCGACAGATGTTTGTCCCTTTGAAGGGAGCCCGAATAATGTAAGAAATGTGAGGACTTTGTGAAAGGTGAGCGTCTTTGTTGTGGGTGTATTATGTTAGAGGCCTCACGAATAAATAAGAAGAGGATAGTGTGAGTCGGCCTCTGAGTGGAATAGATAGAATAGGCTTCAGTTATCTAGTTACTAGCTTTCGCCCGAGGCTTCGCCCGCATACAGGTCGGAAATTATCCCACGGAAACATATTACCGGGATAAAAATTATCCTATCCTGTTAATCCAGGTTATAATAATAATAATAATAATAATAATAATCATTTATTTGCAATAAGTATTGGTACAGTGTTGGTCTTAAATTTAAAATAAGTTTCCTAATACATAGTCAGACATTTGACATGCAATTTTTTTAGAATATAGTATATTTACGTCCAATGGCATGCTATAAATACAAATTTCTAACAATCATTACTTCTTTTTACAATACATTCAAAATTCATTAACTTCATATTACATGATCTAAAACATATTATTTAACATTATTTATTAATTCATTTACAGAATAAAATCGTTTTTCCACCAGCCATAATTTTAACTTTTTTAAAAATAAATTATTCGGTAAGTCTTTAAAGTTTTTAGGTATTTTATTATAGATAAGTCCACTCATATTATAACAGTTATTTTTATACAGAGCAGTCCTTGTTGCCCTAGGCAGAACTATTCTATCTGGATCTCTTACTTTTCGAGGGCAACGGTCTTGAGCCTTTTTAAACAAGTCAAAATGTTGTCGGACAAATTTAGCACATTCTAAAATGTACATACTTGGTAATGTGAGGAGTTTTAACTTAAGAAACAGCGGTTTGCAGGATTCCCATGGTGGAATGCCACAAATGGCTCGAACGCATTTTTTCTGTACCCTAAAAGCTTTGTCCGCGTCTGTTGAGTTACCCCACAGTATAAGGCCGTATTGTAAAGTCGAAGCAATACAGCCGTGATACGCAGTCAACATCGTACTCTGCGAAGAGGTCTTTCGCAGAGTGTAGAGGACATAAACGTATTTGTTCAATTTACTACATAATTTTTCTACGTGTGGTTTCCAAGAGAAGTAACCATCCAATGCTATTCCCAGAAAAGTAGTTTCGTCTGCCTCTAATAGAGGTTGTCCATTATAATTAATAGTCAGTTTATCTCGCTTACGACCATATGTTCTAAATTGAACAATTTTTGTTTTATTTATATTTACATGCAAATTATTAGAGCTTAACCAAGAAATTATTGATTCAATTGTGTTATTAATGTCAGTTCTGTAATTGTTTATGTCAGTATTAATTGGTGATGTCATAATTATTGAAATGTCATCTGCAAATAATGTGCATGCATTGAGTGTATGTTCAGGCAGATCGTTAATATATAATAGAAATAAAGGGGGGCCCAAAACGCTCCCTTGTGGTACACCCGAATTGTTACACTTTGATATAGATCTAATTCCCTCCAGTTCTCCATTCTCAGTCATACTTAGAATCTCAACACATTGCTTTCTACCCACTAGATAGGTTTCAAGCCAATGAAGGGCTGGACCTCGAATGCCATATCGTTCCAACTTCAAAAGCAGTAATTTATGAGAAACAAAGTCAAAAGCTTTCGACATGTCGAAAAAGATAACTGATACCCGGTTTCCTACGTCTACTTCATCAATTATATTTTTTACCAGATTAAAGCATGCAAGAGTGGTCGATTTACTTTTTTGAAACCCGTATTGTTCCTTCTTAAGAATCTCATGTTTCCCAATAAATTCCAAGAGGCGGTGTTGCATAGCTTTTTCAAAAACTTTAGAGATGATTGGTATGAGACTGATAGGTCTGTAATTATCTACTTTCGAGCTATCGCCTTTTTTATGAAGAGGCTTAACAATCACAAACTTCAATAACTCTGGGAAGCAGCCTTCCGAAAATGACAAATTTATTAAGTGTGTCAGCACAGGAGTTATTTCTCTTGAGCAAGCCTTCAGAATTTTTGTCGAAATCTCATCATACCCGACTGCTGCTGTGTTGTTTAGGGAAAGAATAATTTTTTCTATGTCATTGTAACCGTACGGCCGAAGGAACAGGCTATCGCACGTGTTAGTTTGGCATGTATCCTTTAAATTATCGTTCTGTTGATTTGTTAAGTCTATCCAGTAGTTATTGAAAGAGTCCGCAATTTTTTGTGGGTTGTCTATCATTGTATTATCTATGTTTAAATTCTTTATCAAAGGTAATTTATTAGAAAATTCTGAGTCTTGCTTTATAAGTGTCCAAGCCGCTTTACTTTTATTTTTTGAAGACTGTAGTATGTTGTCATTTGATGTTTTAATAGAACTAGTGATACAACATCTTAGTACTTTACTGTATTTTTTATATACCATCTTGTTACGTTCTGACTTATTCTTATAATATAAAAAACGCAGTGAGCGTTTACGTTTACTGCTAATTCTTAGTCCTTTAGTTATCCAGTTTGTTTTCTTACATTTATTTGAAATTTTAATTCTAACTTTAGGAAAACATAATTTATAAAACAGTAGAAACAATTCCTGAAAAGATTCATAGGCCAAGTTAATGTCATGAGAGTTATAAACTTCTGAAAAGGAAAGTTTAGACAAACATTCCTTGAATTTAAGGAGATTTTCCAAACTGTAGTCTCTTTTAAAAATAAAGTACTGTTGAGGTGTTTCCTTATGTTTGACAGGGACACATAACATTTGTGCCGTATTGTGGTCAGATATATCCCAATGCAAAAGTTCACCTTTCGCAAGTGGAATGTTACTTATGATATGGTCGATACATGTATTCTGCCGCGTTGGATCAGTAATATGAAAAATTAAATTATAATTTGCAGCAAGATCCTGAAGATTTTTAGTTTTTGTATCTGGTTTTAAGGTGTTTACGTTTATGTCACCCACAAGGATAATTTTTTTCTTTCTAAATTTATGATTTATGTAGAATAGTAATGCAGTGAGTTTCATGACAAATAAAGAAAAATCTGAATTTGGCGTTCTATATAAAGTTATTATGAAAATGTTATGTGACGGTAATTCCAAGCCGCAGCATTCAAAGTGTTTATCAAGACTGTGATCCTTCAGAAAGGACAATTCTTTGTGATTCAAGCTACGTTTAATGAAAATTGCAACACCTCCACGCTTTTGTTTTTGTCTACAGTATGAAACTGCCAAATCATAACCAGATACTTTAATAAGACACTCATTACCCTTATCAATAAATGTTTCAGTCAAGCAGATAACGTCTGGCTCGGTATTTTGTAAATACAGGTTGGACAACTGTATTTCTAAATTATAACGCTTGCTCAAGATACCTGCTACATTTTGATGCAGTACTCTTAAGAACTCTACTCTTTCGTTAGTCGCGAAAAAACTCGCCTGTATTCGTACTAGTTTTACAATTATCTTGCAACATAATATTTTGTTCTGTTTGTGTACTACGATCTACCATAGGGCGATTTAAACATTGATTTATTTGATTAACCTGTACGTTTCGAGAGTAGTCCTTGTTTTTTAACCTCACATTATTACTCCCCGTACATATAGTAGTATTTTTGTAATTAAGAAATTTAAGGTTGTAGTCTATTTGATCCAGACTAGAATTAATCTGCTTACAAATATTATACATATTCAACTGTAAGTTGTCGTTAAAGTCAATGAAATTACAATTTTTGTACTGGTAACTTATTATCTTTAGCATTTCATTAATTTTAGATTCATTTAAGTGTACATTATTAAAAACTTTTAAAACAAATATTGGACATTGAGTTATCTTTAGAAATATATATAGTTCTGAAATTATTTTAAGTATGTTTGAGTCATGTTCTCCAACACAAACAATTATTCGATCATCTGGAGTAACATCGAACAATTTGGCGCAGTTTAGTATTTCTTCCGTCGATGCATAAGGTTTGATGAAAGATATCACTCGGTAATGTTTATATGGAGTTCTTTCTCTCGATTTCTTCAGTATTTTAGACATTTTTAGGCACTGTTTACCACCAAATAAGAATATTCTGCTAATAACAGTTTCTTTTAAATATGCTTGCTTTGTTCCGATATCTTCCTCTATGCAACTTTGGCTGCCATTTACGCTATCTACGCTGACTACACTGTCAACGTGTACATTACGCTGAGGTAAAATTGGTAATCCTGATGCTTTGCATGCCCGTGTAGTTTTCACTGACTGGTCATCCACTTTAGTTTCCGAGTCTGGAGAAGACTGTGTTAGTGGTTTGGTGGTTTCTTTACCCATGTCATTTTTAGGACAAAGTATTAAAGGACTATGGTGAAAATCATCTGTGAGTCGTCGTTTCACACTATTTTTCCGGTTCGATGATATGTTGATTTTCCTAGATGACGTAGGACTTCTACAAATTTGTTTCAAAATAGTAATTTCCTGGGAAAGCTGAGCAATTAGTTTTTTTAATCCAACATTCTCTAGAATCAAATTGTCCATTTCGTTTTGGGTACTTTGTAGGTTTGATTTTAAACTTGTTATTTCAGATTTCATTTCATCAATAAAACTAGATGGAAACACGTTTGTCGATAAATCCAAACTTTTACCCAGTAGGTCAAAGGACTGCGAAGAGTCCAAGGAATGCTCATTATCCAGGTTATCCTCTAGTGATTTGCATTTAACCAACTGATGTTTTCTCAGTGTAACGTTTACCGTATCTTCCATTATAATGCTGATAATTCACGTCTACTATTTTCGTTAAATTCTTATAATACCAAATACACCTCTGCCCATACGTTCAGGGAACACTGTCGTGATATTATGTTCTCTAGTTATATTTTACATTCAGAGATAACTTTTTTGCTTCGTGATCTCAGTTGTTGTACTTAAATCTTGAAACGATACTTTTATGAGAAATTATGGACAAATTTCTGTTATCACAAAAAGTCACCGTGGTTCGTGAGGTTCGAACCGGGGACCGAGAGCTTGGTGTAGGTAAAGCTTTTACTAATTCCGCCACCGTGCAGATAATTTGTAGCGCTAATTTGGGGAACCCTTACATAGTATTTGATTTTTAAATGTAAGGTCTGTCCGTTGGACACGATTATGTTTTTTTTTCACATCTACCTTCGCGAATACGAAGACGAATTTTATGTAGTGTTCACCAATATCACTTTTAAGTTTAATATAAATCACTTTTTGGTAACTGTAGCTGGCACTTTTTAGAACATTATGCAATGTTTTAGTTTACTTTCACTGTTGCTTATTACGTTTCTGCACAATGTTTTTAGATGTTTTTTTGTTCACTATTTTAATTTAAATTATTATAAGTATTACCGATATTTACGTTGTGATAACACTGTCACGTAACTATTAGTCTATTTAGCACATAATAATAACATATTCACTTAATAATTTAGCTTACATATATTTTTACGATATTATAATACGACTTAGCGGCCGTCCAGTAGGTGTACCCTCCCTTACGTCTACTAAACTACGTATAATAAACTATATGTGTGCCAAATTACATCCAAATCCTATTAAAAGGACTATATTAATTATTGAAATACTATCGTGAATTCATTGCTAGCCTTTGTTAGAATACTGCTCAGAAAGTTGGGTTATATTTCATCATGATTCGAAAGACACGCAGCGCCATCTAGCGTCCTAAAGCAATTGTGACCGATGAAAGTTATTGTTCTTTTCCTTGTGTGTATTTTTTTCTGAATGAAAGGTATATCTAAATGTCCCTTTCTATTCCCCTACTTTTCTAGACAACGTACATAATGTAAAATTTCATGATGATCGGTACCTTTTCACGCCTAATCCACTGCAACAACAAACAATCTTACTTTCGCTTTTATAATGTTAGTTAGGATTTTTGTGGCTCAGGAAAAGAAAAGGGTGCATAGTTCGATCATCTAGGTTCTAGATCATCGAGGGCCAATCTTGTTGCTAAGCGACCAACAATCAGCATAAATCTTTCCTCATTTTTTTTTTTCGGTGATGCGGAAACGGTCCGCATCCTTGGTCCGTAGGGTGCGGGGCAGCGCCAACAGCATCCTATCTATGATAGCTAGCAGGCTTGATTGTGAGTTTGTGAACTACTGCTGCAAGGTTTCGGCTGGGCCTGTTAGCAATGCCTTGCAGCAATAATGTCAAAATCTGTTTCTGTTTTTGGTTTGGTTTTTGTCTTGTTTGGTTTTTGGTTTGGTTGTTGTTACTAACACTATGAGTCTTGTTGCTCGAATTAAATGATTACCTAAATTAAATTTTCGCTTTTGCAACAGAACTAGCTCATTAGGCAGTAGACATCTTAATACTTGTAAAAAAGTATGTAGAATAGAAAATTACATTACTAAAGTGGCTGTAATGTGTTGGTAGGTAAGTTACTTTCATAACTGAAACGATACGAGAATTATAGTACAGACGCCAGCAGGTCAAGCTACCCGAAACTGTCAAATTTTCCCAATCAACCTTGAACCTTAATGTTTTAGGGATAAAGTTGAAAATCTATTAAAGAAATTTGACAGATTGGAGTAGCTTGATGTGCTGGCGTCTGTACAAAAAAGTATCTCCTTAATGTGCCAGAATCATAATTGTCTATAGCTCTCATTAGCTTCACTGCTTCCATTACTACCTATAAAACAAACTTCATTTAGGGCTGATTTTTCAATCGACAGATAATTTTTATTCGTGAAATAACATTGAAGTCTGACAGTTTTTGTATGGAAGAATTGTCAAAAATTCATAATTATTCCTCCGATAAAATTATCTGGCGTCGGAAAAATTAGCCCCATTCGACAAATGGCGGTTATAACCCTTTTGTTATTTCGATATAAACGTATAATAAACTCAGCCATTATTCATCTAGCATAATCAGCGTATGATGTTCCCACTGCTGGGACACAGGCCTCCTCTCTGTGAGAGGGAGTGGGCCGTAATCCACACGCGGACCCAGTGCAAGATGGTAGATGGCACATGCCTTCGAATTTTTGGTTCTATATAGAACACGCCGGTTTCCTCATAATATTTTCCTTCACCGTTTTGAGAGCAGTGGTGATGAAATAAATTGCGCTTTCTTTATCTAATGCTGTAAAAAATGGAGTACACCTTTACGCAGACCATAATTCCTAGAAATCAAGCCCCTGTCAGATACCTACACAACCCTTTACTCAACAAAACTTTGGAACTAACTGCAGAAGACAGACAGCCTTATACTCTAAGATATATATTTGTGTCATGACACCCCTCGGCCTCACTCACACGCAGCTGGCAAGTTGCTAAAGAGCTATTAAGGGGCGGGACCATTCCGTTGGCTATAAACAACGTATGTTATGATCTGACGGTTTGACTTACAATGTAGGACAATGTTTTGAATATGTACGTGTCATGATCAGAGGGGCAATTCTTTTAATTTTAAGTACGTTCACAGTCTGAACTCGGGCTCAATCTGTCAAAAATGGCTGTATTTTTGACAAGTTTTTGACATTGATTGTCGCTGAGATGAGATTGCGGCTAGATTTTGAATGTTTTTAGCTACGGGAATTGTCCGTGTGATCAACTACGTTTGAACACACAGTAGACTTTAGTTTCCTAAAGTCTACTGTGGTACAAAGAAAGTTTAAAGATTATCCAATGACTTAATATTATCATCTGGTTCTCATCTTTGATCGAGATATATGAATATTTATTGTAAGAATGGTACGCTTGCTGCGGTTCATCCGTGGATGGGTAAACATCTTTACATACCCTTGACCCCTCCGTGCCACAGAAAGCTCGTTAAGCCCTGTCCCTGGTCCTGGCTGTCATTCGTGGATCTTTGACAGTCGTTATCGGTCGTCAGGAGCCCGAAAGTCTGACAACCAGTCTTACCAAGGGGTATCGGATTACCCAGTAACTGGGTTGTGGAGGTCAGATAGTAGATAGTATTCGCTCCATGTAAACTACTGGTCAGCTGCATCCGGTTAGACTGGAAGCCGACCCCAACATAGTTGGGAAATGGCTAGGCAGATGATGATGATCTATGTTTCACTGAAAGCGAATCAAACAGAAATTCTGATTTGATCGGAATTTCCTTACACAGGTACTGTACTGTCATAAGTCACTGTCGTAACTCAAGTGAACATACATAACTGGAGTACTGCCTGTACTCCAGTTATGTATGTCCACTTGAGTTGTGGTATTGTTAAATGATATCTCATTACTGTGCTGTCTGTATTTGATTTTCATTTGTAGATAGCATTGCACAACGGGTAACCAAACCGCACTATGTTGCGTGGAACAATAGCACTTATCATCTGTATGATTGATGATGACAATAGTATTGTTAGCAGTGCAATTATTCTAATTGAACTGCCTGCTTCGGGGATTTTTACACAAAACTATTAACAAAATTGAGTAGCTACTGGAAATTTATACTGTTAATATTCGTTTTCAGAGAAGCTTAACGAAGCAATCTCCTCTCGTCAGCGCAACAGCAATTTAACCCACAATAATCAACAATATGAACTTCGCAAAATTAAATTTAAATTCCTCCACAAGTCCACATACAAATATGTATCAAGCGACGTCGTTGAGCGCATAAATCCAGGCGCATCCAAGAGTAATGTCTTTCACTTCGCCGTATAAGGGGGAGTTTCCCCCGAGGGCCCCCATTCACCCCCCGTAAATGGATGCCTTCCAGAGGTGTACGGTCGATGAAATTTTTAAAGGCTCTTAGTCGATAGATATTTTTATTGGATCTTCGAAGGGGTGAAATATGAGTGCAGGGGTTCAACGGGATTTGTTTGGCTTATTGTGTTTTGGTATTGTGGCGGGAGAGTCAGTCAATGATTGATTTTCATACTGACTGACAGACAGCATTACCTCAACCATTGAAGACAGAAAATGAAGGAAAGATGTTGTTTTTTGGTGGGATCACTACTAGGGATTTTTCAAAACTACATGAGGGTTCTACATCGAGGTTTATTTTCCTTGGGAACAAAGTCACAGGTAACAGCAATTATAAAGTTATTATTTCATCAGTAAGCAAGAATTAAGTATCATAATATCAGGGGCAAACTGCAAATGACGTCACATCACCTAAGATCAAGCAATAACTTCCAACCATAAGCATCTTTAGAACTGGGAAAGCTGATGTGCTAACAAGAATGTGTACCTATGTAAAATACAGGTGAGCGACTGCCCCCATTTCTCTCCAGACGTTTGACCTGATTTACAGAAACTTTTACCTTGTCTGTAGATATTCCTAGTTCTCTCTGTGAAATACAAAGAATTTTACAGCCGGTACGTAAAAAAAACTAAGAACGAACATTGTAATCGAATGGTATATTAAATTAGTTTAATACAATCGTACACTTTTGTCTCTATCCACCGAATTATTATTTTTCTTCATAATAATGTTGTGGACGTTTTATTTATTTATTTATGTACACAGATATATAACAATTTAAAATAACTCTGTAACCTTTTGGAAATAAATAAAATTTATTATTAACAGACAATAAAAATAAAAGAACAGAAAAATTGGTACAAAGGTGATGCTTATTCCTAAAGAAATCTCTTCCAGCATACCTGCGGTAGGAAAGATAAATAGATGACAGATAAAGAGATGTAGACAGCGTGTGTAAGAGTAAGAAAGGAAATAAAATAATAATAATTTTATTTCATAAAAAAGTGGTACAGTCTGCTACAAAAATAGGATGACAATTTAGGAATAGTTTACAACTGAAATGAGTTGGTAACAAAACAATTTACCGATTTGATGTCCTAGCTAGGTTACTTAGTAGCCTGTATTAAGGACAATCAGCACTCATTTCCCGAAAAATAGGACAAAGTATTGCTTAGACTGTTACATAATTATCAATAAAATTTAGAGCCGAATAACAAAAGTCCAATATAGCAATGTGTGTGCTCGCGCGCGTGTGTGTGTTTGTGTGTGTTTAAGTATGTGTGTATATTGTGAGTTACTTCATTGTTGTAAGAAGGGATCCGATATCATCGTAATTTTTGGTAGATAGAAATTCAGTAATCCACTTTTTGCATGTTAGCTTACGGCATGTTTGCAGTGGGATATATATATAAATAAAATACATAAAATAAAATTATATATTTTATTTTATGAATTATTATTTTTTTATTTTATTTTTGTCTTTTAACATAATTGACATTATCGCTAATCACAATTCAATCGTTATTGATATCTTAAACAAAAAAGCTGACTTACAGCGGTCGTTGAACCCAAAAAATCTCAATTATGTTATGTTTTACTCATCACATTTGCGTAGTTTCACTAGCTAATTTAATTTGACCTTTTATAGCAATTTTGGAAAATTCACCCTCTATTGGGGGGTTAAATAGCGGAGAACCGTTAGTATGGAACTTCAACATTAGAATAGAATAGAATAGAATACTCTTTATTATGTACAGACGCCAGCAGGCTAGCTACCCGAAACTGTCAAATTTTCCCAATCAACTTTGAACCTTAATGCTTTAGCGAGAAAGTTTTAAATCTATTAAATAAATTTGACAGATTGTAGTAGCTTGATGTGCTGGCGTCTGTACACCATACGAACTGTAGATATAAGAGTATCAGTATAACATACGGTGACACAACCTTTGGATGGATGTATTTTATTTTTATAAATAACAAAAATCTTTGTCATGTCGTAAAAACCGTGCAAAGCTACATACGAGCATTTCCCTCGCAACATACTCATAATTTGTACTGCACTTACCCTAAAAAGAAAACAACGACATTTTTATGTACAGAAAAACCATTTGTTCTTTAAAAAGCGCCGTTCAGATAATTCGAGGCTCAAAAACCCATCCAGCTCACCCCGACTTCATCATATTAGGATAAAAGTGGCTGGTAGCCAGGCGGGGTACCAGGAGAGCATATTATTATAGCACGTATGCAGGCCATAACGCGACTAACTGCTACCGAGCTTAGCTAAGATAAAGTGCGACAGTTTGATGTATGTGGTTGAGGTGCTTGCAATACTAAGGGATCAGACGGTTAGGTTTTGTAATGAGGTTTTGTGTCGCAATTAGATTGGATTTATGTTACTTCTATTTCAACGTCTTAGATTTTGATTATCAACCACTGCTGCTCAGCCTTGATAAGACTCAAAGGACCGCAATAATGTATGAAGCGCAATTAGTTTAGCCAGTGCAATACAGCAGTGGTTAATTAATCTATAGTAATCTATACCAATATTAGAGCTGAAGAGTTTGTTTGTTGTTTTTAACTCGCTAATCTCTAGAACTACCAATGGGATTTAAAAAAAATGTTTTTGCATTTGATAGCCCAATTCTCGAGGAAGGCTACAAGCTATAATATATGCCCTAGCATGGATTATAGCTTATAGCCTTGTAGCTCGGCTCCTGAGGGTCCTAACCCTCAGGAGCCGAGCAAAAGCAAGCGAAAACGAGATAATAGCACGGGCGGGCGATGCGTTGCGACAGGGTCGGGGGAACAAGTCATTTTACGCGGACAAATTTGCAGGCAGAAGTTAGTAATGAACTAAGAACTCGATGAACTATCTATAACTAAGATTAATATCATGATGTTACAAGGATCACATTTAAAACTTATACTTTTTTTTCTGGTAATGTCGTAGTGAAGCAGAAGGCTTATTGTATATTGTTAATTAGACTAAAAGGGAAACTTCAAAAAATCTAGTCATAAAGTTAATAAATGCTGTTTAGCTGAAGCCAACAAGGGACAATATTGAAATACAGGAGCTATAAATAAAATAACCTTTATTTCGGACAAGTAACATCCATAGCGGGTTAGTAAGCAGAAATCTTATGACTATGTTAGTAAAACTTAACATTAGCTATGAAAATAATAGATCAATAATGGTCGCGTTCCTTGCGAAGCATGTGTGGTGCGGTTTAAAAGAAGATGTAGTGAGAAAAAATTAAAAGCATACGCTGCTTAGATGGTTGAGAGGATGAATGAAGTAAGTCGACTAACAAAAGGTTGTAAGGCAGAAGTGGGTGGAAACGTCGGACGCCCTTGGACAGTGACCTTATTGGTGATGTTCTTCAGAAGGTCAGGTTCGTAGTACTCGCAACCTGCATGCGGGTATAACCAGATTAAATAACGTAAACGAAGCACAAGGAGTATGTAAGCATCACTGCCGATGGCGTTCTGCAGTTTCTGCTTACCTCCATAGGAAACTCAAACTCAAACTCAAACTCAAATCATTTAATTCAACTAAACCAATTACAGGTACTTTTGAATTGTCAAAGGGTCGGTCAGTCAGAAAGATGAAGCTAGTTGCCCATTCCAAAGCGTAGGTACCTATGGAGAAGAACGGGCAAGAAACTCCATGGACACTCTTTTAAATCATAAAATTGTTACAAAATATTTGATAACATCATTCGTGTTGAAATTAACCATGTGAGAACGATGTAGAAATACGTGCACGTTAAAAGCGTCCGTTATAAAAAAAAACAAAAACAATTCAGAAATTAAAAATTAAAATAAGCCGAGGCAGCTAAGAGATGACCAGTCCCTACTGGCGGCGCCCGTTCACGAACATGACGTATGGATCAGCACCATTCAGCTCAACCATTTTGGAGGGAACTTAATGATCCAACACACACGCCACCACCAGCGAGACATTTGAGTGAGCATGACATACTCACAGCTGCCAGGGCACATTCAAGTCAATGAAAGACGTACCCAGTAAATGGTAGCTTTATAGAAAGTACATAGTGCTCACACGTGTGCTATGCAATTATACAATTCTAAGCAATTGAGTTTATACAATGCAAAGATAGTTTTTCTTTTCCAATGTTCAGCAGCTCCAACAATGTTTCCGAATGCTAATTAGTTTATGCGCCTCTGTGGAGCAGGACCAGCATTGAGCCAAGCATTTTTGTCAGCGATGTAATCTCCTAACTTATAGTATGCTTGGCTACATAGTGTGCGTTTAATACAAGATTTAAATTTCGTTTCATTCAGTTGGAGTATGTGGGGAGGAATTTTATTGTAACATTTTAAACAGTACCCCATGAAGGATGAGTCTACTTTAGCCAGTCTGAAACCTGTTTGAACTAATTGGTCCCTATTTCTAGTCCTATAGTTGTGTCTTTCACCTCTTTTATTGAAAAGATTTAAATTTTTTCTTACGTACATGATGTTTTCATAGATGTATTGACAAGGTACCGTCATGATGTTAATATCTTTAAACAGTTCCCTTAAAGAATCGCGCCTGCGAAGGCCATATATTGCTCTGATGGCTCTTTTCTGCAGAATAAAAATGGACTCGATATCTGCAGCCCGTCCCCATAGTAAAATACCGTAAGACATGATACTATGAAAGTAACTGAAATAGACTAGCCTCGCGGTATCTACATTAGTAAATTGACGGATTTTTCTTACAGCATAAGCTGCTGAACTTAGCCGTCCTGCAAGAGATGTTAAATGAGGACCCCATTGCAGCTTTGAGTCGAGCGTGATCCCCAGGAAAACAGTTTTATCGACGAATTCTAGTTTCTCTTTGTTCAATACTATGTCACAATCACTACTTTTAACATTTGGTAAAGCAAATCTTATGCATTTAGTTTTTTTCCCATTTAATACCAAATTATTAGCAGTGAACCAATTTTGTACCTGCAGTAGGGCGTTATTTACGTCGTCAAGATTTGATGCACGCCTATTTATCTTAAAAATTAAGGAAGTATCGTCAGCAAATAACACCATTTGTGGTTGGTTCTTTAATAAATGGGGTAGATCATTAATATATACTAAAAAGAGGAAAGGACCTAAAATCGAGCCTTGTGGAACACCCATTTTTACTTTTAAAGCAAGAGAATTGACACCATTTATTTGAACTTTTTGTGGTCTATCATATAAATAAGATTTTACTAATCTGAGCGCAAGTTGACCTAGTCCGTAATGCTCGAGTTTAAAAAGTAAGGTTATGAACTTACTTACTTATGAACTTACTTTACAGGCAGCTGCCAACCCCATGGGAAGAAAGCGTAAGTTTATGGTATGTATGTGTATGTAGATTATTGATCTACGCCTTCTTCCCATGGGGTTGGCAGCTGCCTGTAAAGTAAGTTCATAAGTTGATACAATTGGACTGGTTCACAACTCGCATCATTACTTCAGCAAGATTAATTCAATTAGTCGCTCTCTTGATAGAATATAATGTCTAGAATAGAGAATTGATTGACACGAGATAACAACAGAATCAAGAATATCCCAATAGATATAAGCAGGATTGACGAGCCGGGGCTCATATGCACGTTGCATTAGGTACCCAAGGCTTTTTCTTGGAAGACATGACTTGCCAACGTTGTTTGACAATATCCTGAAAAATAATTGTGAAGTATATCAAAATCGAATGAAACTTTTGTAATCTTTTTTGTGAATTGAGAGTTTGAATTTAAATGTGGCTTGCATAAAATTCAAAATTTCTTACATTATTTGAAAATAAATTTTGAATTTAGCGGGCTACATTGAAGGAATCAAAGGTAAAGTTATTATGTACTTCCGAATCTCAAGTCAGAAACGGGGTGTAGTCTACAAAAATTTTAAGTAATATAACATAACATCACCCCTCTATTCCCGAAAGGGTTTGTAGAGGTACGCCTACAGGGTCAAATTAAATTAGCTAGCGAAACTCCGCGGACGTGCTGGGTATCAATATCTCACCACTATAAAACAAAAGAAAACAGACTTTTTTAACTCATACTTCAAGTAACAACACAACCATCGGTCGTTGAACCCAAAAAAAATATATCAAATCTTTTTTGTTTTCAATTTTATCAAGTTTAGATATGGATAGTTTCGCTAGCTTATTTAATTTGACCCTATAGTACTCCCACATTTCGCCAGTTATATTTAATTCCAATGTACTAGGGGGTGGGCTTATTGCACCTTAAATAAACTACTCTAAATAAAGTAAGCTTAATTTCCATATACAAGCGAACCCAATGCGTATAAGATCGTCATTTCACACATGCCTTGTCAAACGTCGCCATGGCAGACATTAGTGCACAAAAGGGTGCCGACACAAAGGACGCACGGCGGCGGAATCTACCGGACCGACCGACTACACCGGCACTTAGGACGTGCTGCTGGAAACTACAGAAGGATAACTACGACTAATAATTTCTACAAAAGGGAGAAACTACAAAAATTCAATACGGATTCAATTATTTGCGGTAGGTGTAAACTGGTAGAAATCGTCGTTATACCCCCTCTATGCGACTTTCATATACCACTTAACTACTATAGAGCGTGTCGCGGGTTCGATTCCCGCACAGAATAAATATTTGTAAGTCCTACATGTATTTGTTCCGAGTCTGGGTGTTTTTCTATCTATAATATGTATTTATTTACAAAAAAAAAATGTATATAAGTAGTTTATCAGCCATCTTGTTACCATAACACAAGCATTAGGTTGCTTAGCTTGGGACTAGATGGCGCTGTGTGAAATGTCCGGGGATATTATTATTATTATAGTTTTCATGGCTTTCGAGGGCGCTAAAGCCGATAGTGAAAATCCAAGATGGCTACAACTTCATGACAACTTCTAAAAATGTATACTAGACAGCTCTGTGTTAAAAACGCGTATAAAATTTACACTTTTATCTTGCGTAAAGAACTTCGTGCCTGACAGCGGTCCCCCGAAAGCTCACTTTTTTTTGTTAGCCTTTGTTGTGTCCCATTGGTGGGCAAGTGCCTCGCCTTTTCCTTCAAAAATTAAACTAAAAAATTGTGCGAGTTCACGCCATGTTGGCCCCGCAAACAATGGAACAAATACAAATGTTAATTGTCGTGGCTAGTTGACATATGGCAAATAATTTAATTTTATGTTCTGGTCTTGTAATGTTAATTACTGAACAAAGGTACCTAGTATTGTATACAATCAAGTGTTTTCTAACTGAACAGACAGCTGTGCTGCTGGGGACTGGGGAGTTTGTTGCGCCACTTCTTCTTCCCAGCGATAGCACTAGGAAGTGGTGAAGGGCGGGCGTTTTTGGGGGACTGTCTTTTGTAATTTTGACGTTCGAAAAGTGCTAATTCTCAGCCTAATTTGAATAAATGACTTTTGATTTTGAAATGGAAGCTATGAAAAAGATTATGCTGATAAAATAAATGTGATGTCTCCTTTCGACTCCGAATATACACGACGCGACAGTTACTCGTTTAAATTAGTCATTAATATAAAACAGTCTTATGGTAATTCAGTTCGATCTGAACATGTTTTCCTTATATCGGCCAACCTGGGTCCGGAGTCTGTTTAAAGACTTCTAGGTAAGCCAAGGCAACTCGTTTCCAGGTGGGGGATCCGCAACAGGTTGGAGCAAATAAAGAACTCCACCTTGGAGTGCTGATCCACAAACGATGGGATACTTAATATCATAGCCTGTGTTTTCTGTCGTCTGCACGTTACAGGAACTGATGGACGCTACTGATTGCGCCAACCACGTAGCCGAATTCTCGGCCGAGTCTATTTAGATTGTCTTCGACACGCTAAGAAGAAGAACTCATTTTGATGACGTTTTTGTAAGACAAAAATTGTCTTTTCGAAGCCGTAACTCCTTCATCACAGCATCACCACGGCACAACAGCGTCGCAGCATCATGCTGAGATAAGAGCCTATTGGCCTCGTATAGGAGTTTCTGTTTCATTTTTCTTTTTTTTACTTGGTTTTTTATATGGTTTGGTTTTTTTAATTTTGACTGTGTTTAGTTTAGTTTGTGATCTTCCTGTACGAGCCACAATAAATACTTTTTCTTTCTTTCTTTTCTTTACATAGTTTCATTGTTCTTATTCGTGAACTCATAACGGGTATCGTATTCTTTTTATATTTTCTTGGAAATAAGACATTCTTTTTTATTTTCACTATAGTAAGGTTTGCAATTCTAGGGAGTGAAAGATGTAAAGCTTCTGTCTCAATCTGTCGTGTGCCAACAGTTCAGACTTTAACAGTAGATACATAGCATGTCTGGGGACAAACTTGAGATACAGTTTCTATGTAACAAATGCAATTTATTGTGTTGCAAAGAAAGTAGACGAAGGAAGAATAGTGGTTTGTGTGACACAAAGGAAAATAAATATATTTCATGGCGGTAGAAGAAAAATAAATACACTGTCATGTCTCTCTTTGTTGGTGGTCGGTCAATTTTTATTTTATTTTTTAAATATTGCTAGACCTTACTAAAAACTCAAAGATTTGTGACTGGTTTTCTATCCTTGGCTTGTTAAGTAAAAGGATCATTTACACGTATCGGATGTTACGTATGGACTTAAAAAAACTTGTTCATAATGACGCCGGGTACCTGAATTTGATACCGGCACTTATTAGGTGGAGTACCGGTAACCATCTGGAACCGGTACCCAGGTATGAAATGGCAAGAACCGCTACAGAACCGGTACAGAGCATGTACTTTTGGTGCCGGTTCCAAGCCCTGATCGCAAGCCTGTGCACCAACAATAAAAAATAGTGGAAAATTCAAAACTGTGTACCAACGGTTGATATCATTCACAGCAGTTTTTCGAACAAAGTGAACAAAACATTTTAAAATTTTCAATAAACCTCGAAGAAAAGTTTGCGTTTCTTGAATTTACACAACGTTTCTCTTACCGGAGTTCGGTTATTCGAATCGTGCGCCCTACTTTTCCAATATTCGGGCAAGCGAGAATTTTGAAGCTGTCCAATTTTCGAAGATATAGGAGGGAATATAGTACTTGCGTGTTTGCAATTTTGGCACACATTCTTGCCACCTAAGCTATAGTGGCCGCTAAAGTACTCGTGGAACTGATTTAAGAAAAACATAAACATTTGAAAATAGACGATGTACGTAGGTACCTATACAGGGTGACAGGGAAACTCGACGTGTTCCTTCCAGGGCATGGTAGTGTGACCCATTTGCAACAATTAAGCACCCCATATAGCCTAGGCGAAAAAACATGGAATCCGAAAGAAAAACCGAAATTCATGTTTTTTGAAAATTTCCCAGAATTGGTCACTAAATATCACTTATCTCTAAATATCAAATTCTCTAATTGAGTACTTTCATAGCTATTCCATTGGCTACCTAATACTTTAACACACCTATTGATGTAACCAAATTTTCTAAAATATCAAACAGTTAAAAATTAAAGTAAGAAGTTTATTAACTATTTTCAAAAGTCATCTACGTACACGAACTTTGACACCAGTTATCTCAAAATTTTACTAGAACACTTAACTAAGCGTACAAATTACGGAGAAGACATCTTCATTTAATCAGCTATGCAACGAGGTACAAAAGTTTCATAAATGTTTAAAGGTGCCGATGAAACAGTCGATAATGTTGACAAGGGTCGAATTTGCAAATTGTTGAAATATTTTAAAATGATGTGATAATCGAATTAATTAACTGGTTTATGTTATCCGTTTACCTCCTCACCACCCAGCAATTATTTCTACGTCATAAAGCTAGATCGTCGCAACCAGGTGGCAAGCTGAGACGCCACTTTCGAGTGATTAGCATTACTCGTAGTTGAGGAGCTAATCACTGATCACTTGTCGCTTGGTTCGCGTGTGATTAGGCTGCTGTGCACGTACAAACTATTAATTCTATAATAAATAAACTTTGAGGCTTCTGTAAAAAAAATAACTGTTTACTAAAACGTGCACTGGCAGTACCAGACGAGTTAAGATGCTCTAAGTAACCAACAGCAACCACATTCATAATTTATTAAGGGGCTTGTGAAGCACATCATTTTATGTCATACAAGTAGCTCGGGAGAGGTCAAGATCCAGCTATGAATTGCGATAGATTAACTTAATTGATTGATTTGGACCATTACTTCGTAAAAAAATTTCTTAGGCATAAAGTTGGCAGCAGCGAACTCTTTTCTACTAATAACAACAATCATCAATCCGTCGTCAAAGATTAAGGCAATGCTTTTTCTTGATCTTTCTCTAAACGACCAAATATGATATGAAGAGTCTACCACATAGCAGGTTAATGACATGATAAATAAAAGATCATTTGTCAAGAGCTTAAAAAACCGAAAAACCGAAGTATATTTAAAATTTAAGAGTTTATATGTGCGCAGTAGTTTAAAAATCAGGGTAAAAATACGCGAACTAAGCGACAAGTGATCGGTGATTAGCTCATCGACTGCGAGAAACAAGACCTCTTTGATGGGGCCGCAGTTTCTTTAAAATTATAGGAGATTCCAAATGGAATCAAACTCTTCAAAGCTTCAATGGTTGATTGTCGGAATTCTATTTTTCTGTTTAACCAAAAGGTACCCAAGGTGACAGGCTTGAATTCCAAGTTAGAAGCAGCGGAAGGAAGGGCGTCGCGAAATATTTTCCGTACTAAGGGGGCCACGCCATGAAAAAGGTTAAAAAACACTGATCTAAAGTAGCGTTAGTTTCTCATCTACCGTCTGGAAAAATACCGTCTCCTATGTATAAAATATAAGAAAATGTACCTCCTAGCACACAACTCGCTGGGGCGTCCCGTAAGCCCGTTTTAGTCCGTTCCCTGTAGCCTTCTGTATCAAAGGCGTATTGTGATGCACAGTAACAACTTTTCTGCTCCATCACTTATATGCGCTCTGAAGATCCTTTAGCTTTGTGCTACGTTATTTCTTGAACGGAAGATAATACTGGGTTTCTTTTATGCAGGGGCTAGCTGCAACATTCATTTTCCGTATTTGGTAATAGAAAAATAGTACCTTTTATATTTTCTAGACGGTACTTAGGGACATGTTGAATATGATCTCGCATAACTTTTTACAGAGTAGTCCGATTTTGATATTTTTTTAATTGGAAAGGGTATACCCCAAAGTTGATCCCATTTGGGAAAATAGGGGTGATGTATTGTTCACTCACAGATTTAAATGCTGAGTTGTGTATTATTACACTACCCAGTGCCACATATGCCTGCCCTTTGGTAAACAATTAGTAGATTATAGCCACATAAAATTATAAAATAAAAACTTTTTAACAAAAAAATTACTTAGGTATACTTTCATTAGTTTAAGATGTTAGCTACTAAATTAGTTTAAGATGTTAGCTACTAAGGTTAAATAAAAAAGGTTTATTATTTTTTGCTTTTCAGTTTTTCGGCGGTTTAATTTTTTTATTGAAAGTTTTTCTCTTTTAAACTCGAATGAAGGTGTACTGTACCTACATACATCTCTGCTTACTCCTACGGTGAATGCAGTCGTAATATTATTTTTTGTTCATTCTCTTAACCTAAAAATGGACTGTTTCAATGATGAGATTTGATGAAATGATGAAAACTTCTTACACGATTGACGATTTTCTTAATGATCATTCACTAACTGATTGACATACTGTTACTCTGATTGACATAATTATTGTGATTGGCTTAATTATTTTTATTGCTGTAACCACGCTGGTATTTTTTATTTTATCTATATTGTAATTCCAATGATCTGAATGTGATTTTTTATTTGGAATTATTGTAAACCTTTGCATGCCCATGTGACGGTAAAATATGGAAACTTTATTTAAAAAAAAAAAACACCTATGTACTATACCCATGTTTGCAAATAAATAAATGATTTGATTTGATGATAAATGGTTAGAAAGGACGTGACTACCGAGATGACGACTAATAGAGAAGTATGGAAGAAATAGACATGTTGCGCCGACTCCAAATAAAAAGGGCAGGAGAATGATAATTCTCTACATCTAATAATCATACGCACTTAACCGGATGAAAATGGGATGAAGAAGACCCAATTACCCATTGAAAAAGGGCCGTACTGCCCCATTTTGTGTTTCCTTTCCTCTCAATTTAACTTAATCCTTATAATACGCATACGAAGTTTTAAACTTAAATCCTACCCTACAAATACTTATTTCCAAAAGGTCAGAGTATCCGTATCAGCCTAAAACTTACAAGTAAAAGCTTTTAAAGGTAAAAACTCTTGATTTCGGTTAGTTGGACGGGTGCAGGAGGAATCTATGTCGGTTCAGGCATAGAACCATTAATATCCATCGTGGCATGGTGAAATTGAAACTTATGGGGAATTATGGCGAATTTTAAAACGACGGGTGATGATGGAGTGATGCGGGGAAGAATGAATGTTTTCGTGCGATGGTTATTTTGTCACAACTTTACAAATCTTAGTAAGACGTTTATATTGAATTGATCAAAAGATGATGTTTTGTAAATAAAGTAAGTTTTTTGTGGCACTGGTTACCGTAAAATACTATTAACATCCAATGGCACTTAGTAGTAGAGTAGCCTGTAAAAGACTTTTTGGTATCGGATCAGTAATTCCAAAGATTATCTCTTCAAACAAACAAACAATTGTTCATAGATTTCTTGTTCATCTTGGAGTTCGATAAAACAGAATTATAAAATGTCAAACGTTTGACATATTTTCACGGTAATCGTCGAAAATTAGATGCAAAATAATACGCGAGCCAAGGAAGATCTGAAAGAATGTCAAAAGAGAAAAGAAATGTGCACGTATAAGGTATACTCCAACTCGATGTGTTTACGTAAACAAACCACCCATAGATTTTACGTTATCTTTTATCTTGATAAAAGTAAAAGTATGAACACAAATTGAATCTGCCACTTCTTTCTATAAAAGTTTTACCAACTTTCTAAATAACTGATAGACTTCCTTACAAAACAGAAAGTGCCTGGTCTGATGGTCTGATGCGTGTCTTTTTGCCTTTTTCTAAATTCATATTAAGTATTTGAAGGAGGCTTTTTTATTTGACCACCATCTCCATTGTGGTCAATGCCATCTGCAATGGTGCAAGCTTGCTAATTCCTTAGAGTCTAAGGCATTAGCAAGGTTTAGATCATCTAAATGATCCAAGGCTAATGCCGGGTACAGTTTGGTGAATGAAATGTAACACATAGCATAATCAGCATATAATGTTCCCACTGCTGGGACACAGGCCTTCTCTCGGTGAGAGGGAGTGGGCCGTAAACCACCACGTGGGCCCAGTGTGGGTTGGTAGATGTCACATGTCTCCAAATTTTTGGTTCTAGGGCATGCCGGTTTCCTCATGATGTTTTCCTTTACCTTTTTGAGAACAGTGGTGATGAAATAATTTACACAAAGTAAAGCGCCTAGGGGTTCGAACCTACGACCGACAACTCGTAAGTCGCGGCCGTCACCACTGGTTCACCATTGCTTTTTGTTTCGTTATAACTAAAGTCGCCTATTTGTGTTCTTATGTTATGTTACGTTTCACCCATCTGTACCCGTTAGAAATAACCAGGAGGTACTCTCTAAACACGTAATCCGTAGTTCCGGACGAGTTACGGGCGTTTTCTACTCTGTATCACCTGCGGATGTAAGATTAGTTCGGAGCCCGAATTAAGAATTAATGACAACACGACTGGCTATACTACTGACAGTAGTCCCTACTCGCGATGTGTTTTTGACCGTTCTGAAAATTGAATATGTCCTAGACGTTTCTGTAACATCTGTCTGGCATAATGCTGAAATTGACCTTTTTTGCGCAGCGATCAGGCACACGTTGTGTTTTTTAAAGCATTTCACTTTTTGATTTCGTATTTCGTGTGTCATGCACTGTTGTCCAAATAAATAGAAGAAAGAAAATACATTTACATGAAGCATAAAAAAGAACAGAAACACAAAAAAAAATAACAAGTTGGGGGTAAAAAAACGGCCATCGCTTAGCATAATGCTAAGACCCTGTTGTTTGTTTTGTTGTAAATGTTTTTCTTTAAGTACGTATTTCTTTCTATTCTAATCACTTCTCTACCTCTAGACTAAACCGTTAAACTGTCGACTTACCGAATAACTATAAATAGGTATGTCTGATTGATATGCCATGCCAAGAGTATTACATGCCTCCATGAGCGGCAAATCGCTCACGGCTGGATCAAACAATTGGAATCAGTTCGCTTGGGAGGGTACTTAGGTGATTGAACCAGGCATGAGCAGCATGTAATGCTATCAGCTTGCGATAATCAAATGGTAGGTGTGGTTTGATCATGATTACATAAATGTCACTCATCCTAAATAGAAAAGGTAGGATTCCTCCTCATCCTCCGACCAGATGGGTGTCGTGTACGACTAATGTTGGGACGGGAACGTATTACCGAGCCAATAAATAGTAGCCTATGCATAGCCTATGCAGTAGCATATATATATAATAGTTACCTATCTGCCAGTGAAAGTCCCGTCAAAATCGGTCCTGCCGTTTCGGAGATTAGCCTGAACAAACTGACAGATAGACATAAAGAAAAATATTTTATTCTGCACAAACAAAACGCACAATTACAACTAAAAAACAAAAAAAAAAGACATAAGATACACATAGTCAAAAAACATTGTTTTTTGTTTGGTATAATTTCATATGTGTCGGAGTCATTCGTTTGACTATTCGGAACGTTAGCGCCATCTCGTGGCGCTAGACAGAGTCTAACCGGAGTTCGTGCGGGGACGGGAGTAAGATCTACAAAAAGCGGTGTAAGCAGAGCTCTCGAGAGGATAGAAACATTGGACATCGTACGAACAACATGTGGATAGAAACTGTCGCGCGTTCCGTATCGTTGAGTTGTGTGTGTGTATGTGATTCGCTAGTGTGACTAACTGGTTCGTAAATTATAATTTGATTTGAACTGTAAACCGTGTTTCTATTGTGTAAAAACCAACACTACCCATAGTACGCCCACAGTAATTAAATTATGCCTGATGTTAAGGAGAGACAGTCATACCTTCTCCTACATATGCATTTAGTAAAAAGCTGTTATTTTGACATTACAAACAGATACTTAAATTTTATTTATTTGTATATAGATGGTGGAAACGATTGTTTCTCCTTCTCTCGTCACTGCCATTCACTTTTCCGTCTTCACTTTTCCCTTCCATATACTAATATAGTATAATAATCCATGCCGTAGGATTGTCAAGTAGCTATGGAAATAGTAACGGACGTTTATTGCGTAGCTCCAATATGTGTATGTCAATTATGAATTTGTTTTAGCGAAAAAATTATGATTCACATTTACTTTATCGTGATAACCTACCTCTACAACTTCCAAATATTAATTGATACACGGTTCATATTTAAATTCAAATACTTTAATTCAACCGAAGACTCGGGTTAGTAACATTGTCCTTACAATTAAGTGTTAGTAAAAATCACGATACGATGGCATATGTAACTGAGAATAGTGACTCATATACGGACAGTCCACTTTACTAGCAATCATTTTCAGAATCCTGTTGGGACTGGCAAAGAAAACTATACTATTTAAACTGCTAATTGAATCCCACGGTTTTTCTTTATAATTGACATTTTCCATCATATTGTTATCATATTTCCCACGTTTTATTATTGTACGCACAATGATTCTACAGATGTTGATAAAATATTTAATATCGTCTGAATGTTACCAGTTTCTTTTTTTTTAATTGGCAAACTATTTCATAGATATCATCATAATCATACCTATTTACGAGACAATTCTGCAATATAATCTTATGGATAAGATTTCAAAATGACATAAAAAAAATGTTTCTACTACCTACTCCGAGAAAATCCATTAAAATAATCCGTTTAAAGTCGCCGCCGTTAAACATTTAAATTATATTCCATTTCAAAGGAATTTACTAACTACTATATTTCGATAACTCAGTTACCGACATAAATACCAATATCATAAACATAATTATGAATTAGTTTAAAATACCGGCAGCTCGCCAATTATGGAATTAGGGCTCAATTTAATAGGCAACGCCCCATACATTTCTCGGGCAAACTTCCAACTCGTATAGTTATGCAGTTTTGTAACCTAATTACATACTATTTAGGAACGCATTCCTATAAAGTACTGCACCCTAATTGCGTAACACACGATCAATCGGAATCGGTTTCATTTTGACAGTTCAACAACATTCATTGCGTTATTTACGTGTTGAGCAGACAAAATTTTCGAACTTATGAAGCAATGGATTAGCAATTTGCTTCAAAATGATTCAGATTCCGATTGATCGTGTGTTACGCAATTAGGGTGCTGGCCATTATTAGTTATTATTACCCACCGTATACAGGGTGGCAGGGACATCGACGTGCTACCTGTTACCATGGATTCAAGATCCATACGAAAACAACCTTTTGGAAGGGGCGACTAGAATCAATTTTATTTTATTTTTGACGTTCAAAAGTGCCTTTTATGTGCCTATTTGAAATAAATGATTTGACTTTGACTTTGAAGAAAATGATTCTGGATGAATCTGCGTAAAAAAAAAATTGTCGGTTATTTAATAAAAAATTCGCTGCTCCATACATTTTGACCGCCTAAGTTTTTTTTTATTTTTTATTAACCGACGAAAAATTTCCATCTTATCAATGTTAAATACTGGTGAAAATGATAGATTTTCATGACGGTATTTATAAGAATTATGACGGAATCGCTCTTCTACAGCCTGTTCGTTGACAGTTATTTTACTCATGATTTTGCATCACTGTCTAAATCATAGTGTTCTTAATTCTCAAACTAATAAGATTGCTGTTAGGTTGCTGCCACTGACAAGTCTGTCAAAATCATTATGATCTTTATATTCGTTAAAATAAGGTTACTGTTAAGTTGCCGTTGTCAGAGGTAAAATAACTGTGAATTAACTGTAGGAAAAATTAGCTTTAAACAATATTATTTGCACCACTTTTCTACTTAAGTGTATTGGGCATTGAAATAAAAAAAATAGATGTAGTAAAAACAAAAGCTATTGAAAAAAAGAAAAAAGTTTATTTGGACACAGTTCGTGAAACACAAAATACAAATTAATAAAATCTATACTTATAATAAATCTGTAGAAGTGAAAATTCTGTACATTGAAAATATCAAAAAAATAAATGGCAGGGGGTGTTACTAGACCGACACCGAACCCAAAAATGTGATTAAAAAAATTTTTGTCTGTCTGTCTGTCTGTCTGTCTGTCTGTCTGTCTGTTTGTTCAGGCATCACGCAAAAACTACCGGTTCGATTACGATGAAACTTGGTATAATTATTCTTTAATATCCTGGGCACCACACTGGGTACTTTTTATCCCGGAAAAGTATATACAATAAAAAACAAACTTAATTTTGCGGTTCGATCCCTAGACCCGATTACTGTATCAACCGCAAATAATAAGTTTGTCGTAGGTTACGTTACCCGCAGTAGAGTTCACTAAAGTTATGCTCTAAATGTAGTGCTGAAGGTTGAATTTGGCTTGCACCGTTCGCAGCACACGCGTGGCGCGCGGCCGCCACGGATCGCTACCGTATATAAGGATATTTTTTGAACTTTGATTTGAACGGACGTGTTGAGTGGCGAGCGTTCGTTCTTATTTTAACTGCTTCTTGCAATTCTAAACCGTGTTTTTCAGTGCGACCTTTTTTATTTCTATTAGTTTTTAGAGTTAATTAGGTTTATTTTTATAAGTCGTAAGTATAGATTTTAATTTTAAAGTATAGGTAGTATATTTGATAGTGTACGTAGTGACCGTAGGTTATTTTATAATACTGTTATATAAGATTAGTCATTCGTATAGATATTAGTTTTTAGGGATTTTGCTTATTTATTGAGTTTAGTTATCATCAGAAATAGGTTTATTTAGGTAGGTAGGTTTTTTATTTTCTGTTATTGAGTTTTTTTATTTTTATTATGTAGGTACTTAGGTAAGGATATCATATAGGTACCCTCTTAATCACCACTAATGAGACACAATTGGTTTTCTATTGTAATTAGCCACAAAGGGCCCGCGAGATAGATGGCATCCTGGGGAAGCACATACATTTTATCCTGTTAGCACGTTCCCGTGGGATAATTTCCGACATCCACGCGGGCGAAGCGGCGGGCAGAAGCTAGTAAAAAATAATGTTGTAAGGTACATTGTATTTCTCGGAGAGACGGTACCGTCCAGGGACTACGGCAGAAACTACCATTTTAATTCGGCAGCACTGTATTTCTCGGAGAGACCACGGGTAAAGGAAATCCCCGTGGTACCTTCCAGGGACTACGGGAGAGACCACGGGTCACACACGGAAGAACATAAAACTAAACTGAACTAAACACAATCAAAAATAAAATAAAAAACTAAATCATATAAAAAAAAAGTAACAAAAACTAAAATAAAACAGAAAGTCCTATACGAGGCCAAAAGGCTCCTATCTCAGCATAATGCTCCACATTACTATTGCTACTGCAATTGTGGTTTTCTACTTAATTAACTTCAATTTCAAATTACAGTTGGCTCATAGAGCTACACTTCTTATGCCAACAGCATATGGGCAGAGAGAACTAGATACACTATAATAATTACAAGCAAACTATTCGTAATTAGGTAATACGATCCGGGCATAATTCGACAAATTCTAGGTAAGTAATTGATTAACACATCTCCATGGACGCTAATGAATGGAACCTGGAATTCATCGAATAGCTATCCATGTAGCCAGAATGTTCCTATATGTGTACTGACACATAGTTCACTCTTTCTTTGGAAAAGGGTACAAATGGCCACAAAGGGAGCTACGCGTCTCTTTATGTTTTACTTGACACGTATAGGATAAGACGAAGTAAAGATATTTATTGACTTACCGTACTGTATATTACGCCAGCTTCTTCATTTTGATTAATGTTTTAATGTTCAAAAGAAAATTGTATAGATTGTAATATGGCGGAAAAACATAATATAAGAGATTTGTTGTTAAACTCATATCTAAACGAAATTATTGGCTATTTTTATGATGTATAAAAAACTCACCTAGAATTTGATCTCTTCGACGAGTCGTGTTTCTTCCCTCCCTGTAGATTCGGCAGATCTTTCTGCCGTTTCTTCGTTTCTCTCCATATTCTGTAGTACAGTATACACATGACAGTCACTGGCACATAAAACGCCGCTATCGCTGTCCCGAACGTAATGAACTGGTTAGTTTCTATGAACTGAATAAAGCACTCGTGTGGCGGCACTTTCCGCTCGCCGTCGATGTACGGCCACGCGTATATCCACGGCGGCCACAACAACAAACTGAACCCCCACGCCCCGCCTATCATCATCGTGGCTCTTCGTGTAGTCCTCTTAGCCCTATACGTCAACGGTCTCGTCACACTGAAGTACCTATCGAAACTTATGATGAGCAAGTTTAGCACTGACGCGTTTGATGCGAGATAGTCCAGCGCGAGCCACGTGTCGCACACATGCGGCCCCAGCGGCCAGTACCCGTAGATGGTGAACATGGTGAACAGCGGCATCGAGATCAGGCCCACGGCGAAGTCCGCCACGGCCAGGGAGAACAAGAAGTAGTTACTTATAGTTTGCAGTTGCTTGTCGATCTTGAAGCTGATCATCACCATGGAGTTGCCGACGACGGTGAGCACCGATAGGACGCTGCCTATGATGGCGATGATGATCTTCTGCGCGAGACTGTAGGGGCTGGTGGGGAGGTCGATGCCGAGCGCCAAATCAGTGAGGTTGGTGGAGTCATTGAACGCGATGAGCATGCTGTCAACTGGGCGAGCCGCCGGCCGCGCGGACACCCGCGCCCCGCCTCGAGCGCCGACCGAGCGCGCGCTCGCCTGCACACACAGACACACACTATTACATTATGCTACATTACAAACACCATAATAGCTTATACAAATACTATAAAGTACAAGAGATCCCCTCAATACAACAATACAAGGTCACGCACACATGGGGATATAATGAATGTGGAAAATAGCTGTTGCGTGCAATTTGTGACTGCAGTGACTTCAGGCTATTCAGTTTATTCTAATAAGACATTGTTAAGACTTCTTATAAATACACTAAACAATCTTGCACATTAATGAGCCTTTTGTTCTTTTGGTTTCGTGAGTTCAATCATAGTAATATCAATTTATGCAGAAACGAAAAAAATAAAAAACAAGCTTCCAAATGTATGTAAAATTAACATACATTTAAAAAAAAATACATAAAGGTGAACATATACCTACTCGTTTTTTGAAGTCGGTTAAAAATTACTGTAATCAGCACCCTAATTGCGTAACACACTTTCAATGACAATCTGAATCATTTTGATGGATATTGCTAATCCATTACTGGACATGTTCGAAAAATGTGTCTGCTCAACAACGTAAATAACGCAATGAATGTTGTTGAACTGTCAAAATGAAAACCATTGCTACTGTTAGTATTTTACGCAATTGCCCCGCTAGGACAACCTCATGAAGCAACTGAAATTGTATTGAAGCTGCAGAACTCCTAATAAAACTAGATCTACAAATACAGAATCCTTAAATATCACAGGTATTCATAGGTTTCATCGTCTGTAATAATGGTTTTTCGATATACTTACAATGTGCGTTTTGATAAATATATGCATAGAACGTACTATAGCGCGATTTCGGTTAGCAGATCTATCAAATTTTGACAGGCCAGGCAATACGATACCGCTGACCCAGTTTGTGAAACAGTTTTACTCTCTATCACTCAAGATGAGAATAATGGACGTACTATGTATTGAAAGGAGATAACACAAAAGAATTGAAAACGTAGTAAGGCTTTTACGCCATCGCCCAAATTGAAACTTAAATGTCAAAGTTTTCTATTTCCTTCATTTTCTTGTTCTAAGTTTAGGAAAATCAAAATCAATTAAAATCAAAAGTCTAAACACTTTTAAAATGACAAAATTACATGAAACAAA
Source organism: Apamea anceps (assembly GCA_951799955.1). Taxonomy (NCBI): domain Eukaryota; kingdom Metazoa; phylum Arthropoda; class Insecta; order Lepidoptera; family Noctuidae; genus Apamea; species Apamea anceps. The sequence continues at coordinate 19,274,037 of OX637510.1, forward strand.
ACGCCTGCCCTTCAGCACTGTGTATACTATTATTATTATTTTTAATATTGGTATTGGTGGTATTTTAATTTAATTTCTAAAACACTATTTTAGACAACCTTATATTAAATTGCTTTACTTTCGACGGACTACCTGCACTATTGATTCGACAAACACAAAAGATTATACAGCAAAAATAGTGTGCACCAAACATAATCAAAACTATATCCCACCTTGTCAGACCAAAAACTTCCAGACAATACACTCGACAAGGTTTTGAAAAACGGTTGCAAGCGGCAAACAAGTCGGTAAACTAGTTCAATAGTTCAAACAAACACTGGACCAACTTTCAATTTGGTAGGGAGTAGGGACAAAGTATGGGGGCCAAACAGAGTAAATAAACCTAACAATATATTAGGTAACTAGCTAAACAAAAGGCTGGCACACAAAGGAGTTAGTATTAGATTTGAAATCCGTTTATTACGCTAACTACGAACTTATTCTGTGCCAGTTGTAAATGCATTACGTAACACTCAGCCCCTGCGGCACGGCTGGTGCTAATATGCACGACAAGTATAGCCCATGAGGTTTCCCATAGGTTCTATAGTACAGCTATGGCGCATTTTGTGACACCAGTATCTGTCTGCTACAATTCCGTATATTACAGGCTTATAATAACTACAAGGCAAAAGGAGTACCTCTGTAACGATCATAGCACGTGGCGTTCTGTAGTTTCTGCTGTGTGCCTACACCTACGGGAAGAAGGCGTGAATGTATGTATGTCTGTATAGTAACGACTGAGAAAAAAATATGCTCTTCAAGTTAACGTTGACCTATCTAACTGGCATTAAAGCATGTTAAAAATGTACATGTTTATCAACTACCTATATATCCTTTTTGCGTTGTTTTTCTCAAGCTCACATACACGACAGGTAAACAAAGCAATACGTTTTAAAAGTAAAAGCTCGAGGACGAAGTTTCAGTTTGTAAGAAAAGCGCACCCGTAAACGCCCTACATCGTACGCGGCAATAATCCGTAACTAGTTCACACCGGCACGTGCCGGATCCAACTGGTTTTAACCAGTTCAAACTGGACAACTTAGAGAATTTTTCGTGTAATATCTTTAAATCTCCTGACTTTTACCCATATTCTTTTTTGAGTTCGATGTTCATTGTTAAACGCAGATTACAGATTGATTGTGAACTTAATTTTAAGTGCAATAGAACTAAAAATACTAGTAATATTTGTTGAGAAGCGACCTGAAGAAGATGCAAGGATCTGTTTCCGTGCTTTTATTTTTTGCGCCAATTTAAAGTTTCTCAGTGAAATAGAATGGTGCTATCAAGAAATGTTTAATACGTAAGTAGGTATACAAGTAGATTGCTGAAATTATAGAAAGGACATGGATGCGAGCTCATGGATGTATGGAATCCCGTACCACGCTGCATCAAAGTCAAACTTTGTTTTTTATAGACTGCTTTTATTATATTAACTCATACAAAATTTTTTTTTTTGTAAGCAAAACCCGGGTTTCGGAGATTTTCAAAAAAATCTAAATAATATACCTGAAAACTAGGTTCTTTATTTTGTTTGACATGTCATACACGAACGGCCATTATTGTTCTAAAATAATGATAATCGTTTAAATAAAAAGTCTATTAATTTAATTCTAGCTATTTTTAATTAATGTAGAATCGGTAAAGTATAATTTTTTTACATGTTTTTTTAAAGACGTGATTTCACTTTCAAAATTCAAGGTTATATTAATCATATCATTTGAAACGGAACGTTATGTAAAGGGAAACACTTTTTTACCTCCAATTAAATTCCCTGTTCAAAAATCAAATCCCCAACGTGTAATGTCGTAAAAAAAATATGAAAATAATTACTATAGTATTTTGATCTTGATGCATGAGACTTTTTGGTACGACTTTTGGTCATTGTCTTTTAGTTCGAATAATTAAAAACAACAGAAGTAAACTGAATTACGTCTGTCAGTCGGAGAAAGAGGAAATGTATACTTGTAGCTTGGTTGAAATACTCGTAAAGGTCTAATGCTAGCCCCAGTTGAGTTATACACCTGTACAATTGTACATTGTTGCCACAGCTGCTTTGTTGGACTGGCATTTCCCTGTGTAACGCATCCCTTGTTTATGTTTTAAGGTATTAACGTAGAGTTTAAACTCCAAACAAAAGTCATTTACCCCGTGACTTTTTTGTGGCGCTCCCCAATATGTTCACCTCATGACTTGTAACTTAAATGGATGCAATATCAACGAAATTAAATTGAAATATTTAACTAAACAGGGGGGCCCTTAGGGCCGAAAGATACGTCACTGCGATACCTCGCGGGCTGTTTGAGGGTTTGCCTCGATGCCTAGCATGTGCGTACGTATCTATTAGCATGCATTTATTTTACATGGAGGTGACATCGACGTAGCTAGCTAAACTGCGACCGCGAGGTATCGCAGTGAGTCATCTTTGGCATACATACCCTTAGGCTGTTAGAAAAAAGAATATTTTGTAAGTAATTGTCATAAAGTATTAATTAATAAAGCCGCCATCTTGTTTTGATAGTGACAATTTCACAAATATTTACCAACACTGCCCTCCTGTCATCGTCTTTCAGGAGCCAAAGATCTTGTAGCACTCTAGAATGGAAGATGGGAAAGGGTAGGATAGGACTAGGGAGCTTGAAGCGTGTAGGTAAAAGGTATACGTATTTTGCATACACGGATGGGTAAATCGTTTATTCGATCCACCCCAGCTCCTCAAGGAAGGGCAGCAACGCCTTGATGTTACTGACCGTCTCACGTAAGGTACTGGGTTACCCGAGTACTTTGCCCTCTCAAAGTGTGTAGTACAAGAGGAAGCACAAGACTGATTTTGACTCTTCCTATCATTGTCAAATCGAGAATTACGACAGTAGTGAGTGACCCTGATAGAGCAGTAGTAGAGGAAACAAACATCAACATCATGTTTGCTAAATGCGTTGAAGATCGCAGTATGTTGTTATTTTCAAATAGGAGGACTCTGGTGCCAATCTGCTGCATAATAAGTCTATAACGTTTCCACTGCTGGACACATTCTCCTGTCTGTGAGAGAGACTGGGCCGTCATCCACCACGTGGGCCCAGTTCGGGTTGACAGGTGTCAGAAGGTGATTTCTCGTAATTTTAAGAACGTTCACAGTCTGATCTCAGTCTCAGTTTGGAAAAATAACTCCAAAATTCCTACATTTTTGACATGTTTTTGACGTAGATTGTCGCTAAGATGAGATTGCAACTACTTAGATTTAAACGTCTTTGATTCCCGTAAATTATCTTTCAGATGTCTTCGAATTATTTGGTTGTCCGGTTTCCTCACGTTGTTTACCTTCACCGTTTTCAGAGCTATTTTGTGAGCTTAACAGTTGTAATGCGACGGCACGGTTGGCGCAGTGGTTAAGCGATTGACTGCTGCGCTGCGTGTCGCGGGTTCGATTCCCGCACGGAACAAATATTTGTATGACCTACATGTATTTGTTCCGAGTCTGGGTGTTTTTCTATCTATAATATGTATGTATTTACAAAAAAAAAAAATGTATATAAGTAGTTTATCAGCCATCTTGTTACCATAACACAAGCATTAGGTTGCTTAGCTTGGGACTAGATGGCGCTGTGTGAAATGTTCAGGGATATTATTATTATATTATTATTATTAATGCAATAAGTATATTATTTATATTTTACGACACCCACAGGTGTGTTCTTTCACAGGAATAGAATAGTCCATCCCTTGGGATGAAATGATAAATGATTTTATTTTTGTAAGTAGGTTTGTACAAACACTTTTACACGTCAATCCTATTTTAAAACTAGATGAGGTCGGCGTTTCCTATCTGACTAGTCTGAGAAGAAAGGCCAAAACAAACTCAGAGGTCACAGTCTCTTTTAAAGTCCAGACATAATCTTGGTCAGATCATATGAAGACCATATAGGTCGATGTCTGAGATGGTCTTTTAAGGAAAGAACCACACAGATTGAGAGGACCTGTCCAGTCAGTGCACGCATTTGTCTGAAATCGTGCAGCTCAACTCAAAACTTAAGGAGCTCAACGATTCGACGAACAATACCAAAGAAAGGACATTTGGGTAGGCCACATTAATTACTCAAACTGTCAGACCATGGCAAAAACTAAGAGAACAGAGAGAAAAATAATATAAATAAAATGACCCATGAATGACCTATTCTATTCCTGTCCACAAGCGGATTCATTAATATTAAAGTAGATTCTACCGTAATATGTAAGGGCAACCCATCATAATCATAACACGCCTACGCACTTGTATTATGTATCTCATATATTGTGTATCTGTACTAATAATAAAGCTCAAGAGTTTGTTTGTTTGAACGCGCTAAACTCTGGAACTACCAGTCGGTTGAAAAAATCTTTTTGCGTTTGATAGACCAGCTGATCACGCTAGGACCCTTAGCCGAGCGAGAAGAAAAAAAGTCAGAAGAAACACTAAGCAAATAGGAAGTAATATTGCGGGCAATGTGATGCGATGCAATGGGGTGGATCGGGCGAACAAGAAATTTGACACGGACGAAGTCGCGGGATGAAGTTAGTCTTTATTATAACCGCCAGAACAAAACTCATTTCACGCGTCAATGCATTTCAGTGGTCAAGTGATCAGGATTGTTTGTCGAAGGGTAGTCGCGGATGGTATGCTAATCTCATCGAGTATTATCATGGAAAACTTATAGCTATGCAGAAATAATACATCTCCATAAAAAAAGGAGTTGCGGGCTAAAAGAACCACTGATTGGGTCCCATTAAATGCAACGCAACACCGCGGCAGACCAAGGCGAAGATCGAGGGACGAACTTGACTCCTACTGCAAGGACTGGCTCGCAATGGCAGTGAGCAGTCGTGTGTGAAAGAGGGAACGCCGGTATCACCGGCGTAGTAGAGTCCGCTACCGATATTAGGGACCATTCCTCGCTGGGCGCGCAATTCATAATAATTAGGTCCGAAATTGCGTGTACTAATATCCTGTGCCTTAGGGTCCTGGCTTTGTTCTTATTTTCCTTATTGTATGGGTAAATAAATGGTTTTATCCTAAAGACCTACGGGTTAACAAGAGAATATATTAATGCGCATGCGTTTTTTTCATGTATGTTTATTTTATTTTATTTCGTGTTTTGATTGTGGTTTTTTATTTTTGTTTGTATCGAATCATATGTTGCAATGGTTTATTTTATTTCTTGGTTTGATTGTTGTTTTTATTTATTTATGTATAATTGCATGCTGCACTGGTTAACGTCATCACGTCAACGCCGGCTGCCGCTAAAAACCAGCGTTGGGGGTCTGTCTCGTATAGAGTCTTAGCATTATGCTGAGCGATGGCCGTTTTGCGTGAATATGACGCATGTTTACCCCCAACTTGTTTTTTTTTTTTTTCGTGTGTTTAGGTTCATTTTTATGCGTCATATGTGCCACAAAAAAAGAACATAAACACACAATATACATAAAAGTATTTTCTTTCTTTAAATTACGTATTCTAGTAATGCGTAGATAATAGTATACTTACAGGGTCAAATCTGTCGGGGGAGCGGTGAATGCTTATATTTAAAAACAGTTGTGGAGAGTTCTTACTCCCCTATTCTGAGGCACTATGTGGGGATAATGGTCGGGTAGCTCATTCCTCACCTTGTCACCTCACCAAAAATATAAAATATGTGATGTTTTTTTGGGTGTCAACGACCCCTGGGGGTGTTGTTACTTGAAGTACGAGTTGAGAAAATATGTTTTATCTTGTTGAAATATCGATACCAATCACGTCTGTGAAGTTTACACAAAAATAACTGATTTTTTAAACTGATATTTCAAGTAAATACACTAACAGCGGTCAATGACCCCACAAAAATCATGTTTTTTGTTTTATCATGTTTAGATATCGATACCCATCACATCTGCAGAGTTTAACTAGCTAATTTAATTTGACCCTTTTATAATAGACTCGTAAAAATTGATTTCATAGCAGTTTTTCTACCTACATGCAGGTTTTGTTTAGAAAGAAACTACGTACGTATCTAGTAGTAAGTATATAAATATTTATGGACAAATATAGAAGCAAATATTAATTTATAGACAGCACAAGACTTTTAGCAAGAGCCTATTTGCTTGTCTATCCAAGCATAAGCATAATATTTGAAACACGAGCCACTACAGAAATCACTGTTTACCGAACTTACTCGAATGCTTACGAAAATAGACGAACGGATACAACATGGCCGACCGTTTACAAAAATGTTGCAAGTTTTTGAACCTTATTCCCGGGGCCTCTTGGGTACCGGTGCGTTCAGTCGCGTAGTACCCCATAATACATGGCGGCCGACGCTCTAGCGATCAAAGGCACTTTTAGACCAATATTTTGTACGTAAATAGAATTTTTTTAATAGATATTGTGATAAAATTGATGTTTACGAATTTGATTTAAGAGTTTTTAAGAGAGGGGCTTGTGGCTAAGTAATAACAACCGCACGGGTCGATCGATCAGGTTAAGCTACGCTTGCCGCGGTTTTGCCATGGATGGGTGACCATCTTCACATACTAAGACCCCTCCGTGCCTCGTAAAGCTCGTTAAGCCTCTTTGACAGTCATTACGGGTCGTCAGAAGCCCGAAAGTTTGCCAACCAGTCTTACCAAGGGGTATCGTATTACCCAGTAACTGGATTGTGGAGGTCAGATAGGCAGTCGTTCCAAATAAAATACTGGTATGCAGCTGCATCTGGCTAGATTGGAAGCCAACCCCAACACAGTTGGGAAAAGACTAGGCAGATGATGATTTTTTAAGAGAGTTGGAGATGGTAGCATTTAAGTAGTCAAAATCAAAAGTCATTCATTCAAATTAGGCTGAGAATCAGCACTTTTCGAACGTCAAAATTACAAAAGACAGTCCCCCAAAAACGCCCGCCCTTCACCACTTCCTAGTGCTATCGCTGGGAAGAAGAAGTGGCGCAACAAACTCCCCAGCACTTACTTTTATGTGTTAGGCAAATTACTGATGTAAGTTTTCAAAGTTAGTTTTTACTATAGGTATTATTTATTTGTACTTAACAAGCGCTTCTCGACATCAAACTCGAAAGTTTGACGAGTAAAATCGAAAAAGCAACAAAAAATGTATGTTTGAGAATAATAAAAAATAAAAAAAGATGAGAAAGAGAAATCGTACTTAGGTGCAGTTTCTTCATCAAGGCGCATTAAAAAACCATTATCAAGAAGCGAAACTACGGGAAAACCTAAGTAAATAATTCAGGAAGTGGTAAAATATTAAATTACTAAACGAAGCCGTAAAACAATACATCAAAATGAAACTTAATCGGGCATGTGACAGAAACACCGAACAGCCATTTCCCCTCGAACCAATTTCAACAAACCCTATAAGTTATAACAGCAGACTGTTATTGAAATCTGGAAATAAATAGCCAACTTTTGTACAATACACAAATTTCGTAGGAATTACCAAATGTGTGTAATTAATTTATATATTTCAGACGAAGTTTGTGCCAGCGCCGAACGCATTACAATTTTGCTCTGGTCCAAGTTATCGTCGCTAGTTTAATATTAATTATAGAATAAGATTACAGTGTATTTAGAGTCATATTTGTTAGTTTAGCTTCATTAGTATCTATGAAGGAACGTTATTAAAATTCACTGCAGAAGGCATGCTGCAAATTCCTTAGATGCGCTAGGTACCCCACGAAATTCAAATTTTACAAACGATTATATATTTTTTATTATTGCTGAACGGGCCTGCTCTTGACCTCAATCACGCCTGATGGAAAGCGATAGATGAGGTATATGATGGAACGAGCGTGCCCAGAAGATGCCTATTCACTCTTGCTTTGAAGGCAGACGGGTTAAATGTGGAAGGGAAAACAGACGCTGAAGAGAGTTCCACACTTTGGCTGTGCGTATAACAAATGTGGAGGAGAAGCGCTGAGACCGACAGGTCGGGATATCAACCAAGTGCGGATGGTACGCTGCAGTACGTCTGGTGGTCCAGTAGTAAAAGGGCGATGGTAGGATCAGATCGCGGAGCTCTTGCGCACACTCTCGGAAGTACAATCTTAGTCTTGTATTATATGTATAGACTGGGACTAGGGTATTATGAACACAGAGGGTTGTGTTGATGTTTTTAACCGGCTTCTAAAAAAGGAGGAGGTTCTCAATTCGGATGTTTTTTTTTTAATGTTTTTTCGTGCAAAACTCCGTCGCTTGCCAACCGATTTGAAAAATTCTTGTTTTTGTTGGATAGAGTATACTTTCCAAAATGTCCCATAGAAATTTCATCAAAAACGGTTCAGTAGTTTGGTTTTTAAACCAAAATTACTGGTAAAAATTACAACTTTTTTATTTATTAAATTACTAATTTTTACCAGTAATTTTGGTTTAACAACGAAAATGCGAACCCAATGACACCGACTTCCGAAATTAAAGTTATTTTTCACTTCACACTACAAAGTCGAACTTTGTGTTTTATAGACTACACTTTTCGTATTATCTCTTACAAAAGTTCTCTTTGTAAACAAAACCGGGATTCGGAGATTTTCAAAAAAATCGAAATAACCTGAAAACTAGGTACTTTATATTTTTGTTTGACATGTCATACACGAACGGCCATTATTGCTCTAAAAAAATGATAATCGTTTAAATAAAAATTGTATTCTATTTTATTCTAGTTATTTTTAATTAATGTAAAGTATAACTTTTTTTATACGTTTTTTCAAAGACGTGATCATGACACTTTCAAAATTCACGGTTTTATTAATCATATCATTTGAAACGGAACGTCATGTAAAGGGAATAAAACAATATCAACACTTTTTTACCTCCAATTAAATTCCCTGTTCAAAAATCAAATTCCCAACGCGTAATGTTGTAAAAAATTATGAAAATAATTACTATATTTTGATCTTGATGCATGAGACATTTTGGTACCTACGACTTTTGGTCATTGTCCTTTCATCCAAATCCGTTCAGTAGTTGTGGCGTGAAAGAGTAACAAACATCCATCCATCCATCCATTCATCCGTCCATACAAACTTTCACGTTTATAATATTAGTAGGATAAAGGATTAAGTAGGATTATCAATATATTAAAAATACGTATTATTGAAGCTAATTCAAAAACTACCCAAGCCAAATAAATAATAATTAATTAAAAAAAGAATTTATGAAATCGGTTTACAATTGCCGGAGATATCGCGGAACATATATAAAAAATTAAATCAGTCGAATTGAGAATCTCCTCCTTTTTGAGATGGTTAAAAATACTGCACTGCAACACCTTGACGAGTAGAGTCGTTTTGAGAGCAATATGTGTTTTGTGGTAATGAAATAACAAAGTAAAGCGCCTGTTTGGGTTCGAACCTACGCCCTACACTCGTAAGTACAGCCGTTACCCCTGGGCCACCAGCGCTCACATAATAAAGTTTTACATTTTAGTAAATTCTCCGCTACTTCTCATGCACTACGTCTCGCCGCCGGCTGGCAGCCTCCCTGTCAACCGTTGACCGCCCGAACCAGTTTGCAATTCAAACGTTCCTTGAATATTCGCCCGCACCAAATACCTGTTCCACTGTTATTAAATACCTCGGTCGTGGATTGAGATAGAGAACGATTAATATCAGCTGCATCTTGCATTAGGTTTCGTGTTTAGAGTTACTTTTGCCTGCCTTTGAAGCAGAAGTTTTATAGTTGTCTATGGTTGATTAAGGCGACAAGCTAGTGATCACAAAGATCGACTCTGTGTGGATTAGTCTTTGTTTTGTGCCCGTAAACTAGTCTTGCAGTCCTCGTCACCTTAATTGGTACCTATGCTACTATCATCATCATCATGTGCCTAACGTTTTTCCAACTATGTAGGGATTGGCTTCCAGTCTAACCGGAAGCAGCTGAATATAATTATTTTACATGGAGCGACTGCCTATCTGACCTCCACAACCCAGTGGGTAATACGATACCCCCTGGTAAGTCTGGTTGTCAGACTTTCGGACTTCTGACGACCCGTAACGACTGAGGAATCCACGAATGATAGCCGGGACCAACGGCTTGACATTCTTTTTGAGGCACGGAGCGGATCTTGGTATGTAAAGATCCATCACAGCATACCCATCTGAGCAAAATCTTCATTAATGACACCATTTATCAAACAAAGATATTATAATTACAACAAATCGCGAAGCACATCACGTCCGACCGTCCATCGTTAGTCACATGGTGCAATTAAACATGAAACATCGGAAGAATATTCCGCGCTCCATATTCAAACAATCGGCGCTGATTGACGGGCGCGCGTGACACGAAAGCGCAGCGCTCCGGGGACAGCCGACAACATCCGACGTACTTGAACATGGAACTATTGTAACGTAAGTTATTTTTAAATGTGGAAAGGGCAGTTCTAAATTGGAAAAAGTGGGTCGATATTTCTGTATTTATTATTAGAAAATATTTTGTTGGACATAAAACAACATACCTAGATAAACAAAACAACGTAACATAACGCCTGTGTACGCCGAAAGGGTAAGCAGTGGTTTATAGTATAGTACATCCTCATTTAGTTAAGTTTACCATGTAACAGTTAAGAGCGGTCATTAAACGTATTGTTAATTGAGAAATTCTTGATGAGGAAACCCGACACTCATTGCCCGACCTAGAATTCATATCCCCACAATATTCTGTATGTCATTTTACATTTAAGGCATAGACAAGTAATGAGGTTACGTCTGGCGCGGATTAAGAATGAATTATTTATTTTATTGGATAATATATTGAAATAATAAAATAAATTATTTATTTATTACTGTAATTGCCCGTGACATCACAGCGGGCCCTATCAGAATACCAGCGCTGCGACATTTATTTTTTTAAATGTCGTAGCATCATGCTGAGATTTTCGAGATTCCTTTTGGCCTCGTACAGTCACGAGCACCAATATGTCAACACTTGGCAATTTTCAAATGCTATTTTTTCGTAAACTATCGAATGTATCGTTGAAATACGATACATTACATAAACCTATGGGTTCGAAAATGCTGTTCGTAACAAAATAAAATTTCATTAAAAAATAAAGGAGTAAATCGCTTTTGAATAAAGCCGAGTGTATACATACTTTTGCTCGTGACTATACAGGACTTTGTTTCATTTTTGTTTTTGTTACTTTTTTCTTTATTTATAATTTTTTTTTTACTGTGTTTAGTTTTATGATCTTCCTGTACGAATCGCAATAAATACTTTTTCTTTCTTTACATTATATTATTTATCTACATACGAGCTGTACCAAAATTAACACAAGTTTTTAAGCATGTAGGTATGTCATTGACAAAGCCTTTGACAAAGCCTCCTCATTCATTACCCTATCAACTATTTAACATAATTTCTGGTATACCTTACACTAACTTCTATAAGTTTCGACCCCGTAGGAATATCGGGATAAAAAGTATCCTATATGTTAATCCTGGTTATAAACCATCTGTGTGCCAAATTTCATCCAAATCCGTTCAGTAGTTTTTGTGTGGTGAAAGAGTGACAAACATCCATCCATCCATTCATCCATCCTCACAAACTTTCGCGTTTATAATATTAGCAGGATATTAGTATTAAGGTCCATCCTAATCGAAACAGAAAGCCGCTACATTCCCACTTCCCACAATGCTAACAGCTCCATACATAGTTATTCGTGTCGGCCGTAGCGCTGCACATTGCTCCGCAGTATCAAATTTATGAAACACCGGCCACCCCTAAATATGCATGGACATGTTGTTTACGGCCGAGCAATGTTGTATCTATGGATTTCTATACACACAACATTGTGTGTGTGAGTTTTTGTGTGTGTGAGTCTGATTGTGAACGCATAACGAGGAAAGAGGATATTGAGGAAATGACTAAAGAATTGTATACATAACATAATCAGGCTTTAAGTAATGTTCCCACTGACACAGGCATCTTCTCTGTGAGAGGAAGTGGGCCGTAATCCACCACGCGGGCCCAGTGCGGGTTGGTGGATGTCACATGTCTTCGAATTTTTGGTTCTAGGACAAGCCGGTATCCTCACGATGTTTTCCTTAACCGTTTTGAGAGGAGAGATAAGTAAATTGAGAGAAAAATTGCATGACTAAGCTGTTTTAATTATGATAATTTAAGACGTTCTAACACCTGATTTCTGAATTGAGAGTTCGAGTTGTAAATCTGAATGAAGCCTGCGAAATTCAGTATTTCTTACGTTTTTCGCAAATTAATTTTCAATTCCGAGGGTAAATAGCAGCAGAGGGTAAAAGCAACATTTTACCATTACTTAAAAAGAGTTTGTGAAAATTATGAAAAATTCAATCAGCCTCCTTTTTCCCAACTATGTTGGATTGGTTATGGATGAAGCTGAATACCAGTATGCTACAAAGAGCGATTGCCTATTTGACTGCTATAACTTAGGTACTGGGTAATACAAGTACGTTACCCCTTGGTCTTACCAAGGGGTTGGTTGTCAGAGTTTCGGGCTTCTGACGATTCGTTACGACTGTCGAAGATCTATGAGTAACAGGCACGGGAATAGGCAAACACAACATCACAGATTACTAAATAGTTACTACGTAACAGGTACTTCACTCAGTAGAAAATTTCCAATACCTACTGCTATAATAGCCTACTCCGTCGCGTCAGCAACCGCTGCATGCTAAAATGTGCCTAAATACTCAAGCGTACAGTTGAAAATTGAACAACGTGCGTGCGCTCGCTTGCGAAAACCGCACTGAATTTGGTCCGCAGACGGCCCGATACCGCTCGGCCGGGCGGTAGGTAATTATAGCGCGCAAGTACATGGAGTGACGGAGGCCTGACAACATATAGGATACTTTTTATCCCGATATTCCCACGAGACCGAAACTTATGCTGGTGAAACCGCGGGGCGCTAGTAATGAATATTGACGAATTGTACTTATACCTAATTGTGATAGTGTAGCTTATCGTACCTACTTGCACACGGCCGTTTAGTCGTGGAGCGTAGGTCAAGGAGGGAGGTACACTGTCAAACCAGTTAGTGCCAACCTCAGTAAGTGTATCGTATCATAATAAACACATTTAAAAGCATATTTTTTTAATAAACGTAAAAGCAACTTTACTATTGCAACAGTACCTACATACGAATATTAGAAGCACGACCAATATACGTCCAGTATTTGTCGAATATACGTGGTAAATATTTTATTTTCTGTGCTAATATCTATGTATAAAAGTGTTTAGACCAGAGATATTTTTCTTTTTTTTTTACTTTTTTGCTGTGGTAACCCACACTAATTCGTGTACAGTCACCAAAGGAGTTCTCTTTTGGTGACTGTACACGAATTAGTGTGGGTTACGTATGTAACCAGGGTCGTCGGATATAGTTGAAGTTTAGTAAGAAACCGATGGATGTTTTCGAATGAAATTTAATTTGATAAATGAACTGTTTGTTTTAAATTAATGAAATTAAATTTTATTCGAAAATATCCATCGGTTTCTGACAAAACTTCAACTATATCCGATGACCCTGTTTACTTATCTCCTTTGGTGACTGTACCACTACTTGCTATGTGAGTACTATAATAACATCATGAACACACATGACGTTGATTAAAAACATAGTTATTAAAGCTACCTCATAATGTACTCGAGCAAAGTTAATACAATTTATATTTATTTAACCACCGCGCGGGCTTCCTCTACCAATAGAGTAGTAGAGTGGTTCCATCCCTTCGGTGTCGTTGGTTCCGCATTTTCGTTTTTCGCCACTGACTTAGTCGTACTTACCTACACCACACAAATTCGTATAACACTACTTGGTAAATATCAGTGACAGGAAGTTATTATACGAGTAACACCATCAATATAGACTGAAAAAATACGTGTTATTGAAGCTAACTCAAAAACTACCCAATCAAAGTTAATAAAATGTATATGCAACCACCCAAGAATTTTCGAAATCGATCCACAATTTCCAGAGATATCGCGTAACATAAATACAAAAAAAATAAAGTCGAATTGCGAACCTCCTTCTTTTTGAAGTCAGTTAAAAATAAATAGATTGCACTGCAGAGTTACATAACTTGGTTGACAACTGATGAACCACGGAATGTGCACCATCCCGACTTCCAATTAGTGGGTCGCGGTTTCTGAGCTTCGGATTAAACTTATGTGTTAGTAGACGGATACCTATGTACGTAGATAGGTATACTTATGTCCGATAGTCTGGGCTTCGTAATAAAAGTAAGAACTAAAAACATTATGCAAAACATAATTTTGTAGATTACCTATCTATTCTAACCTTGGAAAATAACCAATCACTTGGGGTTGAAACCCTTGGTCAAAGTCAAAGTCAAAAGCATTTTTTCAAATAGGCACATAAAGGGCACTTTTGAGCGTTACAAAGTTTTTGTGGCAGCTAAATTAAGACTGGGAACTTTGATTGCAGCTATTATGCCTTAAATATTGGCATAGGTAGAATTATTCTATCACATATGAGGAAGCTGGAGTTATACACACATCGATGCGGGTGAATTTTTCGACGCTATATTTTAGTTTGTGAATAGTTCTAGTTATGTTAGGATACAATTTTGTTATTTTTATTAATTAATTAGGTATTCGCTGTTAATTACATACATATTATTTTAATTCTGAATAAACAAATCACTTAGCCACAATCACAATAAAATACAATATTGTTGTTGATAACCGACGAAAAAGAATGCTTGAAAATAATGCGATAGCCTCACACGATGACATTATAAACTGGTGGAGGAAATCATTTATTTGCCCTCACTTTAGCGCGTAAATCGGACAGAGTTAAAGAATAACGTCACAGCTGTCAGATAGAAAATGCATATTTTTCCTTGACTGACGTTGTCGGTCGGCAATTAAGACAGGGCTACAGAATAACATTGCGTAGGTATAAAAAAATATTTGTACCTACCTACTGTTATATCGCAGATCTTGATACTGGGATAAAAATCTAGGTATATAAAGCAAACTAAGTCGCTCGTGTGATCAGTGTGCGTCATCTTGCGAACAGAACAACATCGTACAGTCACGAGCACCAATATGTCAACACTTGGCAACTTTCAATTGCGATTTTTTCGTGAAATAACGAATGCAACGTTAAAGTACGACACACTACTTAAACCTATGTGTTCGAAAATGCTATGATCGTAACAACATAAAATTTCATTCAAAAATAAAGGAGTAAATCGCTTTTGAATAAAGCCGAGTGTATACATACTTTTGCTCGTGACTGTACACCTAGTGAGTTTAAAATAACCTCATCATTTAATTAAAACCATGCATCGCAGTGTGTTGCAATTTTTTTTAACTCCGTATAATTATATTCTAAACAGACCCGTTATTGTATAATTGGTCCTAGACTGTAGTATGTAATTAAAGTAAATACATAAATAAATTCTAATGTATACAAATTGTCACAGTGTTTATCTACAGCGTGGCGCTTTAATAGCGACATTAATTTAACACACGTATACGGATTTGCGTTGTAGTTTTATGAATATATTTTAATTTAATTAAACATTTATTTATTTATTAACAATTTTATAAAATAGCATCTTAGAGCAACCTCACTTAAAGAACTGTAGCGCACGGTTCATTTGCGGGGGTCACGGATCATAACATTCATTTGATACCCGTAGGTACTTTAGTCGGAGAACAACAAATCAGCGGCATAAACTCATTAAGTTGCGCGTTGTTAATTAATAAAAGATCACTGATTGAATAATTAATCACATAATATCACATCACAATCAGAATTTCAATCGTCAAACATCAATAGTCAAATTTTTAAAATGTCCCCCGTTGTTCATTATGTACATAATAAAAAACAAAATAAATAAAAAATAAAATTTAATAAGACGATGTCGCTTCTACAAGCGACATCGTCTTATTAAATTTTCACCGACTTAACAAGTCCCCATCTGCCATTATTTTAAGTTTGTCGAAGGCATTAATTATTTTAATTTTTAAATCGTCCACAGTGTTCATTTCTCGTGCATAGACCTCGTTTTTTACGGCCCCCCACAAAAAAAAAAAACCAGTGGTGTCAGGTCCGGTAACCGTGCATCCATCGACCGGCCATCGACTAGGTCCAAAACGGCCAATTCACTGAATTTCAAACATATCCGTTAGTCGCTGTCTAACAGGCACTACGGAATGGGCGGGCGCATCGTCCAATTGATACCACAGTCGTCCATACACGTCCAAAGGTACTCTCGACTTAGGCGCGGGGTTTCGTTACTTCAATATCTTAGTATTTAAAAAAAAAACCGTTGCCCCACACTAGGAATTTCTCCTGTATCGTGGGTGCGTTTACAAACATTTAAACTCACATACACAAACAGCCAGACCCGGAACACCTACTTGTAGGTCATACAAATACTTGTTCCCTCTAAGGTTTTGTGTACTCCAAACTCCATTTCTTATAAAAATGCTCTCATCTGTCCACATAATATTAGAAGTCAGGGTCGTCTGATATTTTGTCGAGAAGGCATCGGCAAAATAACACTCTGACTGGCATATCTCTGGGTAACAGTTGTTGAACTTTTCTGAACTTGTAAGGTCTTGTTGTGAGTCAGCGCCAAACAATCAATAAACAAAGATCACTAAATTGCCTTAAATTTAAACGGTGTTGCTTATTATTTTTTACTTTTCAGTTTTTTCGGCGGTTTAATTTTTTTGTTAAAATGTTTTTATTTCATAATTTTTTGTGGCTATAATTTACTAATTGTTTGCCAAAGGGTAGGCATATGTGGCACTAGTAGAGTAATAATACACAACTCAGCATTCAAATCTGTGAGTGAACAATAAATCACCCCTATTTTCCCACCCTAGGGTTGGATTTTTTTTTCCAAATTTAATATGGGACTAACTTTGGGGTATACCCTTTCCAATAAAAAAGAATTATCAAAATTGGACTACTCTGTAAAAAGTTATGCGTGGTCATACATTAAAAAAAAAACAACGGGTTGCACTCAGAGAGGGCCGGTAGAAGTGAAAACTTGAATATTAACGTTGTGCATTTTTGTTATTTTGGATGCGGTCTGCTCTCCCTCCGTCTTACGAATTTTCGATCAGGTCACGTGTCCTGACGCGAGCTCCGTCTTACGAATTTTCGATCAGGTCACATGTCCTGACGCGAGCTTAACATTTTTTACCCATCACAACAAAAGTGCACAACGCCGCTAAAGAAGTTTTCACTTCAAAAATATACGCGTCGACTTGAGAACCGCCTTCGTCTGACTGACATAGTTACCGAGTCAAGGACTTTTTGCCGAAAACATTCCGCTCACACACCCACTCGCAATTTTCTATGAACCACTAATGCATTATTTGCGTAAGTAGGTAATATTTCTTTTTCTTTCTAATTGTAGTATTTTGTGGGAGAGGGCGGGGCGCGTCAGAGTGAAAGCGTATGACACCTTTGCTGTCTTTCAAACATATTGAGACGTAGAGAATAGAATCGTACGTTTTTGCACAGGTTCCTGACCTTACAATGTTTACCCATTATTACGGACTCGGATCTACATCATGTTACAAAGAAAAAAAATAAAAATAATTTCCTGTGGCTAAAGTATTCATTGGATTTGATTGATTTTTTGTACCTATACGGGTAAAGAACATGCCACTCTTTAAGTGGTTTAAAGGAATGTCAATCGTCCTGCTCCACTTTGTATTTGCTCACATTTTCTAATAATTGCCATCAAATACAATACGAGTGCAAAACTGTAATACATAAAATAAGAATCACCACAAAAATATGTCAGTCGTAAACTTGTGCAGGCGCTATCAACAGAGTCATACTTACGAAATTGAAATCGAACATAAAACAAAATAACAAGTTAACCATGCTTGCTCTCCGACTTCGTGAACTGTGACTATCTGTGTTATTTAATACGATTAACGTGGCCACATACTGGGCCCAAGTAATTTAAGAAAGTAACAAAGATTCGGTAAGAAAAAGGTAGAAGATGGTGCAAGTGAGAATGAATGAGGGGCTGCTGGAGGGCGAGCTGGTACACAACGAGTACGGCGGCACGTACTGCAGCTTCAAGGGCATCCCGTACGCGCAGCCGCCCGTAGGAGACCTTAGGTTTAAGGTAGATCTAAAATTATCATCATACCCTTATCTCAATTTATTTTGTGGTCGGTGCAACATGTCTCTTTCTTCCGTAGTTCTTTATCAGTCGTCATCTTGGTACCCCCCAGTCACCCCCTTTCTAGCGATATCATCTTTCATATAGTCCATCCTTCGTTTTTTTGGTCTTCCCCTACTCTTTTAGCCTCCTTCCCCTATTTTCCTCATTCCTCCGCATTACATGCTCTCGCCTTGGTAAATCTAACATTGAATAACAAATAAATTATTCAGAGAACAGTTCAAAATATGATTCTATCTCAATATATCTTCATAACTGGTTACAGATTGAATGATTGTGTTTGTTGACCGTGTGGCTAACCCTTGAAGGAAAGTAGTTATAGGCTAGGTTATTGTCAAACATGGATGGTACGAGTACCTACATAATTATAAATTTCAACTTATCTAGTCTGCTAAATAAGCTAAATCTGTCGAAATAGATAATGGCGCCGATTCCCTTGTTCACAAACTTTACTAAATTTAAGTTCAATGCATCTTTTTCTTTCCATTTAATTTAGAAAAGGACAGAAGATAAATATTAGTTTAGTCCTGTCAAACAAGTCAGCGCCTGACGTAAATTGACGTATTTTTAGCAGCCATGTTTTTAATCACGTCTAATCTGTCTATGGAGTATCTTAATTTGACAGGAGTAAACTAATATTTTATCTTCTGTCCTTTTCATAATGAAATAGAAAGAAAAAGATGCACAGAACTTAATTTTAGTTTAGTTTATGAACAAGGGAATCAGGGCCAGTGTCTACTATGTACTAGATAAACTAAAATTTGGATCAGAATATGTACAAGTCTGGTAGTAGATATTATCTATTTGTATAGACATTAAGAAACTGTGATGTTATAAAGAAGAGCTATAGCACATTGATATAAATAAAATCGGTCCAAACAAAAATTAAAAGTAAATTATTGCAAAATTTGCGACGACTTAAAATAAGTTAATCGATATCGAAATACAGTGCTTCATTTTGCATCTCTTACTTCACTGTTTGATTGAAATATCGCTATCTCATTAGTGGTATGGACTTTAATCACATGTTTGAGGCGCGTGCGACCGAAACACATAGCAACAAAACGAGTTAAACGCGAGTTAACAGCTGTATTTATTATTTTTGTGGGCCAATGGAATTGTTTTACTATTTTTTTTTTTGTGGGTTGTGGGAAGCTTATATTATTAATCTGTAGGTTTCCCTGTGATAGTCCGCGAGCGGAGCTGGACAAACTGGAGAATATTTCTAATGGTCGTATTATAATATTACAGGCACCACAACCCCCAAAGCCATGGCAAGGAATCCGGAATGCCAAAGAGTTCGGTACAGCATGCTACCAGGGCGACTCATTAATGAAAACCACTCCTTATTGCAGCGAAGACTGTTTATTCCTCAACGTGTATACCCTAGAATTGAAACCCACAGATCCTTTACCCGTAATGTTCTACATTCACGGTGGAGGATTTTACTCTGGTAGCGGCAATGATGATATGTATGCACCCGAATTCCTCGTCAGACATGGAGTTTACTGGTCACAATCAACTACAGACTTGAAGTTCTAGGTTTTCTTTGCTTAGATACAGAGGAAATACCTGGCAATGCAGGCATGAAGGATCAAGTTGCAGCTTTACAATGGGTCAGTAAAAATATTTCAAATTTTGGTGGAGCTCCCAATAATATTACGATTTTTGGCGAGAGTGCAGGCGCTGCCAGAGTTAGCTACCATTTAGTGTCACCCATGACTAAAGGACTTTTTAAGAGAGCGATTTGTCAAAGTGGAACCACAACTTGCTGGTGGGCAAAAGTGTTTGAGCCCCGTTTAAGAGCCCTCGCGTTAGCACGTCAACTCTGAAAACGTTGAAGATACGAGTATGTACAATTCTTCAAATCTGAACCAGTTGGCTCTCTTGTTGGAGTAAAATTACCATTATCATTCTCAGAAGAACATCGAGCAGGCTTTGAATTAAATCTGGGTATTGTTAGTGAAAAACGATTTGGAGATGTTAAGGGATTCTTTCACAGCAATGTATCTGACTATTTAAAAAATGGTATTCATGAAGGGGTACAAGTTATTACAGGATATACTGAAGATGAAGGTGTTTTATTACAAAACCTACCTACTTATTAATATAAATATTGTACACCCCATGGGTATGTTACAGTGATTCATGAATACTATTGTAAGATCTGTTTATTTACCTGTGACAAACAATAAATAAATGAATTATGAATTATGAATGAATTATGAATTATTATTATTTGTCTTTGGCGAATACACAAAAATGTAAGCGCAAGCTAATGATTTAGATAATTATTTTACTCCTAAACATATTGCGTTGAATTCTTCGATGAAAAACCAAATCGAGGCAGGACAAAAGATCAAAGAGTTTTATATGTGTGACGGAAGTGTAAATACTGAATGGGAACGATTGGCTCGATTCCACTCCTTTGAACTGTTTGTATATGGAATTATAAAATGGGCAAAAGCGTGCGCAGAAAGGAATAATGTCTATCTCTATAAATTCACATGCAAATCTGAAAGAAATATTGCAAGCCGCATCATGGGCCTTAACGCTGTGACTGGGGGTAAACAAATATCTTGTCACCTTGATGATTTGTTTTATATTTTCGAAAGTCGACACGAAATCAAAAACTTTCGAAATGATTGAAAACATGACTAAGCTTTGGACAAATTTTGCAAAATACGGGTAAGTACAGCCACGAGAATGATTTGCGTTGAGTTCCATGATACGTAACCCTCGGAAAAATATACTAATTTACATACATCTATTTTACAGAGACCCAACTCCAAAAAGTGACCTTGGTGTGAAATGGAATCCGTATACAGTGGAAAAAGAAGAATATTTGAATATTGGTAACGAACTGCAAACTGGATCAGCACCTGATGATGCAGAGTTCAAGTTTTGGGAAGATATTTTCAGAAAATCGCTCCTGAATATGTTGATGGAGAATTTTAATAAATTCTTCGAACTTTATCAATAAGTATTTTTCGTGTGAACTCCTCTAATTAGGCTAAATATTCTTGTGAGTGGGTCCCCGTCAATAGTGCAGTAATTCATTAGGTCGCCAGTTTTATGCCTTGGAATGCCTCTTGTGACCACTGTAAACACCGGTTAATCATATATCATCATAATCATCTACTTAGCCTTTTCCCAACTATGATGGGGTCAGCTTCCAGTCTAACCGGATGCAGCTGAATACCAGTATTAAAAAGCGACTACTTATCTGACCTCCACAACCCAGTTAGTGGGTAATACGATACCCCTTGGTAAGACTGGTTATGTTAGACTTTCCGGCTTCTGACGACCCGTAACGACTATCAAAGGTCAAAGATCAACGAATGCCAGCCAGGACCAACGGCTTAACGTGCTTTCCGAGGCACGGAGGGATCTTGGTATGTAAAAATCCACAGTCCAACCGCGGCAAGCGTAGCTTAACCTGACCGATCGACCTGAGCGGCTGTAATTATTTAGCTACCGGTTAATCATATATATGGTACTAGCAGCCCCCCGCGGTTTCACCCGCATAAGTGTCGATCCCGTGGGAATATTGGGATAAAATGTATTTGTGTTAATCCTGGTTACAAACTATCTGTGTGGCAAATTTCATCCAAATCCGTTCAGTAGTTTTTGCGTGAAAGAGTAACAAATATCCATCCTTACAAACTTTCACGTTTATAATATACGTAGGATAGTAGGATTTAATTAAACCCCACGTGCACCGTAAAAAGCTTCTAAATAGGGGTGGTTTATCGGCATTAAGCCGTCGAATGACATAGCTGCGCCCGTTTTGTGACCTCGCGCCTCAGTGACCTAATTCTTGTTAGGGTTCCACCATGCTCTTCGATATTGAAAAAGAATAACTCTCTAGATAAGTATTTTAAATAAATATAAAGTAAAGCGTGGATCAGTGCGGCGCGCGTGTATGAATGACTAAAAGGCTCTCGTAATTTAAAACGTTCAAAATGTAGTCGCTGTCTCATCTCAGCGACATTCAATGTCAAAAACTTGTCAAAAATGTAGGGAAATTAGTGGTATTTTTGACAGATTGAAACTGAGATCAGATTTAGAGCAATTCTCGTAATTTTAAGAACGTTCACATTCTGATCTCAGTCTCAATCTGTCAAAAAAACCTCAAATTCCCCTACATTTTGACAAGTTTTTGACATTTGTTTGTCGCTGAAACGAGACTGCGACTAGCTTTTGAACGTTTTAAATTAGGAGAATTGGCCTTCTGACTGTGGACGTTCTTAAAATTACGAGAATTGCCCCTCAAAAGTGTGTAGAAGAGGCAAAAGCAGTATGTAAAGATTGTTCTGTAGTTTCTGCATACACCCATTGGACGAAGGCGTGAGTTTATGTTATGTATTAAGTAAAGTAACTGCATTGTAACTTACCTATGCAAGGTGTCGTTTTGCATCCTCTTCAAATTCAAAGAGGTAACTATGCTACTGATTCTCGACATGAATCAATAATAAAATAAGTAGGTTTTTTTTTCTAATTTTCGGAAATCGGCATGTGTAGGACACGCATTTTAAAACGCGGCCTGTGTACTGTAACTGCCCACACACACATAAAAACGCGACCGCTTATACGATACCATAACGCGATTCTGTTCTTTGAAAGTGGCGTATTCTGAAATACTGTCAAACTAAAATAATTAAAAAAAAAACAAGTATGTACTTATTCATTATTTACCAGGGATCGTAATTTTATTTGATTATTTATGTATTTCATAACAGCCTCCTGAAATTTGACGAGGATGCAAAACAGCAGCTTGTATATATTTTGTTGTCTTTCATAACATTCCCCCATTCATAAAAGTCATCGTGAGTATTATTTCAATATCGAAAATAATAAGATATCAATTTACAGATTTTCTCACGTATTTTTTTCAGGATTGCCTGACTATATACTTCTACATACGAGTATGTTTTAAATCTCACACGCACCAGAGGCAAAATGTATTTCATTTAAGCAATTACTTTGTATCTCATTGTAAGTGAACCTATATACTGTTCTTATGAGAATAAATTCTTTAAACCTATCTCTCCACCATATCTTTTGTAATACTTAATCTGATGATTGCCGGATTTATCTTCATCATATCGGCAAGGGTACGTCACTTGCTGTAAATAGAACCCCTCGTGACCTTCATAGGTCGTCGCGTCGGTCCATCTTGTAAGGGGCCCACGGTATAATTTGTTGCTCTATGGAGGGGCCCACGGTATAATTTGTTGTTCTATGGAGGGGCCCATAGGATTAGGATGATTATAGATTTTGATCAAATTCATTTGTGTAGGTACTAGTCAAGTGCGCGTTTTTCGCGCACTCGATTTTCAACGCTTTGCTTAGCGCCGAGTGTTGAAAATCCATCAATGTGTCTTTTTGACGCGTTGGCATGCGCTCTATGTTCTATGTTGCGCTCTATGTTCTATGTTTGGTTTCCGCACTTACTCCTTCAGGTAGACCATTGAGCGGGAGCCATAGCGGCCGTTGATGGTTATTCCAACCAGCCCACTTCCCTCCAGAAGCTTATTAAGTCTCCTGGTCTGTTGAGAACATCTGTGTAAGATCTGGGTGTCCCGAGGGTTTCTGCCCTAATCTGGGTGACGCCTGTGCACTCAAAGAGCACATGCGCGATGGTTTCATCAGCCTCTATGCAAGGTCTGCACAGGGGGCTGTCCGTTATGCCTGTCGTGTGGAAGTGTTTGTTTATTGAGCAGTGTCTCGTGATGGTCCCCGTCACCAGGCGCAGACCTTTCCTGTCCAGGCGTAGTAACCTCTTGATTAGCTTGCCATCTAATGATGGCATGGCTTCCTTAGACTGCCTGCAGCCCGGTGACGAGGACCACCAGTTCTCTGCTTGTGTGTGGGTGTGCTTCTGTAGCCACCTGCGTAGTTGATTGAAGGGGATGGGCACGACATGTTCCGGTCCTCAGACTGACGTGCTGAATGCCCTTCTGGCCAGCTTGTCAGCCGCGTCGTTACCTAGCATCCACTGTGTCCTTTTATCCATTGTAGTGTCACTGTGTTGCGGTTTGATACAGCTACCTGTTCAAGCGCCTTGTGACCTTCTTGTATTAGATACGATGTGATGCATCCCTTCTTTAGGGATTGGAGGACTGAGGCGCTGTCAGAGGGTATACAAACATGAGTGTCCGTAACTCTCCTGGCTGCTATGGCATGGGCCGCTTGTATTATTCCCACATACTCCGCTTAGTAGACCGTGTTGAGCATTCCTGGCGGGCTGGATATGTTTATGTTTACGTCGTGTGAGAAAACTCCGACTCCAGTTCTACAGTCGGTCTTTGATCCGTCAGTGTAAACTGCAGTGTAAACAGCTCTCTCGGGCCTGAGTAGTCGCACTGCTCCTCTTTAAAAACTATGTTATAGTGCTTTTGGAAGCAGTATTGCTTAGGGGCTTTGTCGCAGGGTGATGCCATCATTGGCTGCCGTTTGATCGCCTCATCCTTTAGGCGTATGTGCTTGATACTCGAGTCTTTGCTCAGGGTTCCTGATGTATGGAGTCTGAAGGCAGACAGAGCCCAATTGAAAGAAAGAAAGAAAGAAAAATATTTTATTCTGCACAAACAGAACGCACAGTTACAAATAAAAAAAAATAAAAAAAAAATAATAATAAAAAAATAAAACATAAGATACACTTAGTTAAAAGACTCGTAGTCAAGCGTAGAAAACCCCCCCATCCCCGCATCCCCTAATTTGGGGATGCGCTCTATTAGATTCTCAATGCTCGGCTCAACAGAGTTGAAAATCCAGTGCACGATAAACTCCCGCCGCGATATTTTTCTGTCCGCGCGAGCGTATGCTAAGTTTCCTTTCAAGTAAATACACAAGCACGTCACACATAGACTCAAATATCGATCCGAAGTTTTTATCTCCTTATAAGTCAACGAATTAGGATAAAGTAATCACGTTCAATTTTTTATCTTAAAAGCATAGCAATAAGAACTGTAATAGGTATATTAAAGGAAATAAGCGATAATCGTCTATTTATCTAGTAGAGACCGACACGTTAGTTCCACATTACACTCCTAGAGGTTAGTTCTGTTGAGGCGTCGCGTGGTTGCGGACGGTTGTATTAAAATTCTGAAGATGGTGCAAGTAAGGGTGAGTGAGGGGTTGCTGGAGGGCGAGCTGGTGCACAACGAGTACGGTGGCACGTACTACAGCTTCAAGGGCATCCCGTTCGCGCAGCCGCCCGTAGGAGACTTCCGGTTCAAGGTACATGTTATAAAAATAAAATAATTATAGCTATCGTATTTACCTACAGAGTGTAAAAAAACACACGCAAAACATTGTGTTTATGGGTACATGCAACGGTACAGGGGTCGTGAACGGTACGGGGGTATTTGAAGTTGTGTTATAATATCAAAAACTTGCTTTAGTAAAAAATCGTCAGTAAAGCTGGAATTTTGACCTTGAATATCTCCGTAACCAGAAGGTTCCCGGTATGGTCCAGTACAAAAAATATTACAATGACTGAGAGTACAAGTGGCTCTTGGCTTCGTTAAGTGACACCCGTTATAACTCGTATAATCCTGTATCTAGGGACATTTTGATGGAACATTAAAGAACATTTAGCATATTACACCTTCATGCTTTTTCTTTTGCAATCACAATGTAACACGTTTTTATTTATTTCTTATCAGGTTTAAATTATTTTCAACTTTTTAGTTCTTTTTATTAACAAGTAATAAAAACTTGTTTTTAAAAAGTTTTTTTTCTTCTTTGAATTTTTTAGACAATATGGTTATGTAGACGCGACCTTCATTTCTTATAAGTAAATCAACGAAAAATATTAAAACTTATTTAGCCGCCACTAGAAAAAGTGTTGATAAAAACTGTTTGCCCAGACATGGCTCATGATTAGCGATCAACTCTAACCGTATCTTCAGAATTGGTTTTGTAAATATAACTTGATAGTTTTATTTATATTCATCATTATATTTTCTTTGCTCCTGTTTCATGTTTATTATTATTTTGTATATATTTATTTATATTAAATAAATATATATATTATATGTGGCTAAATAATAACAGCCGCACAGGTCGATCGGTCAGGTTAAGCTACGCTTGCCGCGGTTGGTCTGTGGATGGGTGACCATCTTTACATACCGAGACCCCTCCGTGCCTTGGAAAGCACGTTAAGCCGTTGGTCCCGGCTGTCATTCGTGGATCTTTGACAGTCGTTACGGGTAGTCAGAAGCCCGAAAGTCTGACAACCAGTCTTACCAAGGGGTATCGTATTCCCCAGTAACTGGGTTGTGGAGATCAGATAGGCAGTCGCTCCATGTAAAGTACTGGTATTCAACTGCATCCGGTTAGACTGGAAGCCGACCCCAACATAGTTGGGAAAAGGCTAGGCAGATGATGATGATGATTTATTTATATTAGTATAATATACTTTATGTTTGTATTTATTGTATTATGTAAATGGTACCTACACCACAAACTTCCTACAATATTTGTGTCCTTCCACTTTTTAATCCATCCAAAGGTTGTCTTTAAAAGATCGCTCTTAGCGATAAGACCGCCCATTGTATCACCCTTTGTATAATTTCTATATTTAAGTCTATAATTTATATGGTGTACATAATAAAGAGTATACTATTCTATTCTATTCTTTATTCTCAGGCACCGCAGCCACCAAAGCCATGGGAAGGAGTTCGCACCGCTAAGGCGTTCGGACCAAAATGCTACCAATACGACATGTTCACAAAAGCCGGTAGAATAGGTTCAGAGGACTGCTTATATCTTAACGTATACACACCAGAGGTCAAATCTGACAAGCCTCTCCCTGTCATGTTCTGGATACACGGAGGAGCCTTCCTGTGTGGTGGCAGTGACGATGACATATATGGTCCTAAGTTTCTTGTGAGACAAGGTGTTGTTGTTGTCACAATCAACTACAGACTTGAAATACTTGGTTTTCTCTGCCTCAACACACCAGAAGTACCCGGCAATGCTGGCATGAAAGACCAAGTGCAAGCTCTAAGGTGGGTCAATAAAAATATTGCCAACTTCGGTGGTGACCCAAAAAACATAACCATATTTGGTGAAAGTGCTGGTGGAGCCAGTATTAGTTACCAATTGATATCTCCAATGTCTAAGGGTTTATTCAAGAGAGCTATAGCACAAAGTGGTAGTTCTCTTTGTGATTGGGCAGTATCTCTTAAACCTCGTGAGAGAGCCTTAGCATTAGCGAGACAACTGGGATGCTACTCAGAGGATGACAAGGAATTATATGAATTCTTCAAAAATCAACCGATTGAATCACTGGTTGCTGCTTCAGTACCTATTACATTAGCCGAAGCACAAAAGGGTGGTACAGACATTTTCTTCAGTATTTGTGATGAAAAAAAATTTGGTGACAATGAGAGATTTTTTTATGGAGATATAGTCGATGTCGTGTCCAACGGTGTTCACGAAGGAGTGGACATTATGACCGGATTTAATTCAGATGAAGGCCTTATCAGTTTGGAGAGCGCGGAGAGTACCTACAAGTCACTAGAAACAGCGAGAAACTTCCCAGAACTATTTATTCCTAAACTCCTGGCATACAAACTACCGATGAAACAGCAGTTGGAACTTGGAGAGAAGATCAGAAAGTTTTATTTTAATAACCAGATCAAGATACCCGATGACTGGGAGAAATGGGTGAATTTCCTTTCGATGCAGATGTTCATATTGCCTACATTAAAGTGGCTTAAACTCGTTGCTCCTACAAAGAAAAACAAGCTTTACTTGTATAGATTCAGTTGTAAATCTGAAAGAAACGTTATCGCCCATGTAAGGGGGCTTGGTGAATTAGTTGGAAGTAAACCAGTTACTTGCCATGCTGATGAGTTGATGTATCTTTTTGACGCCAAATTGATGGAAACCAAGGTGGATGCCAGTTCCAATACGTTCCAACTTATTGACAGAACAATTAAACTTTGGACCAATTTTGCTAAATATGGGTAAGTCATCGCCGAAAATATAGTAAGATTTTTTTTTTTAATTTTTATACACTTTTCTGTCTGTAAAGGACCTCTTAGCAATGTACAATGTGGCGATTAGGGTATCACATTGAAACCACGACTTCTACATTACGTATTTTAAACATCTATCTAAATCTAATCTCTCTTTTCCAAACAATTCTGTCTTTTGCAAGTGCCATCCAGTCCCTATGGTAAGAGTAAAGCTCGTCCCGCCATCTTCATCTTAGTCTGCCGCGATGGCGTTATTCGTTTAGTGGAACCCAATTTTAAACATACACCTTTAAAATAATTAATAACAATTTACATTCTAGCCTTGGCACCTTTTTTTCGTTTGATTATTTAACAACATTAAACTTAATTCGTGATTATTTGGTAACCATACCATAATGTTTACCGTTGAATTGCTGATGCCGTGGTGCCGCGCGAGCCTAGCCTGCCTTATTGTACAGGGTGGTTTATTTCGTGTCAAATTTTAAGCTATTTATTTTGTTTGAAAAATTATGCTTTCTATTTTTAGTGTTTATTTATTACTTTAACAGACTGATAACAACTTGCAATAACCGCTGTACTGTTTAATGTTATAACGTACCACCACTCTGTATCCAAAACTCATGAACCGCAGTTGACAATTGCTTAAAACCAAGATTAACTCTCACTATTCTCAACAATGTAACTTTCAATTTCAGGAACCCGACCCCTGACGACTCCTTGGGCGCAAAATGGGCACCGTATACTCTTGAAAAACAAGATTATCTGGACATTGGAAACGTCCTAACTCCGGGTGTTGCGCCCGAAAAGGATGAAGTACAGTTTTTGGAAAATTTACTAAAAGAATATGGACAATAATATTGTTTTAGGTAATATACAGTATATATACGAAACGAAACTATACGAAATTATAAAATTGAATATATTTATCAACAGCTACCTAGTATTCGTGGATATTTTTGCATAGAGCTGTACTCCCTGTTAAACCCGGAGTTCCGAATTATTCTTTCGTATTTCAATTTTACAGAATACACAGATTTACGATTCGATTTTTTTATTTGTTTCTTTTTTAATTTTTTTTGAGTTTTTTTGTTCTTACGCAATTTCTGATTTCTACATTTAGTTCTGTAATTATTCTAAAGCAGTAGTAGTAGTTTTAGTGTATTAGCAGTGTGTGTTTAAGCTTGTACACAAAATTAAAAATTTGAATATATTTTTTTATTTTTATTTTATAATACTCGACCAATAATCAGTAAGCTGAAAACGGGTTCTAAGATCATCAAATTTTACCATACTAACTTCTGATTTCCATATTTAGTCCTGTAATTAGCTCGTAAAACTATACGAAATTATAAAATTTAATATATAGGTACTTATATCTGATTTCTACATTTACTTCTGAAATTCTGATGGCGTCTGTGAGCATTCTCTTCTGTTCTTTTCTGATCTATGAATCAAAAAGTATCCATGTTGCTTAAAGTTAAGAGACGCTTGAACCTCAAAAATGTATGTTTAAACAGTCAGTTATCATTACTTGCCTTCAGCAACGTATAAATCCCATAATCTAGCACCAAAGCATTCGTTACAATACTTACCTACCGTTTACCTACGTACGTACGTTACGTATCTACCTATAGACAGAGATTATCTAATGTACATCATACAACTGAATTATTTCGGAACACGTACCTTGGTGGGTTCTTAAAAAATGATAATTACTTTTACTTTTTTTCAAGGGTTAGCCACGCGGTCAACAAACATAATAATTTAAATCTGTAACCAGCTATGAGAAGATATATTTACTTAAATAGAATCATACTTTGAATTCTTGGTCTCTGAATAATTATTTTTAATTTGTTACGCGATGTTAGATTTACGTAGGCGAGAGCATGTAGGTAATGCGATGGAACGAGGAAACTGTCTTGACAAAACTTTTGAGTATGAATGTGGATAAGAGATGCATAAGAGTAGGGGAAGGCCACAGAAACGATGGATGGACTGTGTGAAGATGATATGGTTAGAAAAAGAGAGACTACCGAGACTCGAGACTGAGCAAGTCCTAATTAAGGTCTCAAAATCCGCTGAGAGTCTCTTTTGTTTATTAACCATTAATGTCCCACTGCTGGGCATAAGCTACCTCGCTAGCTCTTTCCATCTCTCTCTACCCATAGCTGCCAAGGACCAATTTTTATTACATAAAGGAGTCCAGCTCATCCCGCTATCATCGTCTGGGCCTGCCGCGATGTCGTTTGCCACTAAGCGGGACCCACTGGGTCGTAACTTTGGCCCATTGATCGTCTGAAATGCGGCAGATGTGTCCAATTCCATTTAAGCGTGGGACAGTTATTTTAGTGGTGGAACGGATTGTTGTATTCTTAACCCGATAATCTAAGTTTCTTAGCACTGCGTGACCTATACCACACAAGTCCATTTTTACACAGAAAAGCGTGAATTAAGTGCGAGTAGTGTGAATTTGTGTGACATAGGTTAGTTATAAAATAGTTTGCGATACGTGTGACTTATGGGGTCTAGGGCTTAGGACGGTTTCACGCCGTGCAATAATTAATTTATTTCTTCAATTAAAACGGTTTAGAACCAATTACAGAAATTAAAGACACAGTTTGTATATACACATGAAAGATAAAATATAAAATCATCAAGTATAAAGTTAACAACACTTTCATAAATCCCTCTCACAGTACTTCTGACATGCCGACAAAATCTTCTTCCATTCGTCCGCAAACAGATCGTTTGTTGAATTAGAGTCCAAGAGATCATTAAGTACGGCCAGAGTATGTGGCACTGGGGACTGTGCGACATGGAAACGCAACAAACAGCCTGTGCTTTCTGCCGCGGCAGTAGTTGTCTGACACAAAGAAGCGAGCCAACACAGCATGTAGATCAGGCGCGTCGATAGTGCCACGGAGTGTCTTACAGGCTATGGTGAGCTAGGCTTTTGCTCGCCTTACCTCTAAAGAGTTATATCCGACTACTTTAGTCACTCGTATCGTAAAGTAAGTAGGTACTATAAAAAAGTTCTCAGGCGTGTCATGAACAGCAACAACAGTCAACCACAACACCAAGATATTTAGATCTTAATCAAAAAGAAAAGATTTACTTTACTCTTTGGAAAAGATCTTGCGCTCAACAACAGTAATAGGTGCATTACCTACACAATACCAAATTATTATTGATCACCGTAGTAAAAAACATAAGTATTACGCGTTGCTTAACAGTAATTTAAAACCTCATCATAAATAATACTGATGGTTGTCATTACACGGGCCATTAAATCAATTGATGATGGAAATTACGATAAAATATTATGAAATCGGCTATAAAGTAAAATTGTACTGTAAATCATCAGTATTGAAAGCATTAAAGGCAATTTTGCGTAGAGTAGGTACCTAGTTCGTTGGAGCACTGTGTGTACAATCATAACAAAGTGCTTTGCAATTTGGTAAATGTTGTTTTAAATTAAAACTCTGTAACAACATTATGGATTAATTAAATACATTTTTTTTAATGCGAAATCTGGGTATTTTTTAATCAGGCGTGGGCTGATTTCTTATTTTACTAGAAAAATGTGATAATTTAAACACACAGGAAATATTATTGGAAATTCGAAAGGAAATCTATTCACCCACCCAAGACAAAGTTGTTATTCCAGTCCATCCAAAGATATGGTGTACAAATTATAGGCTAGCTAGAAGATAGAAATGTGTCACCAAAACTTTTCTTTTCGGCTAACATACTGGCCACATACTTAAACAACCTTACTTACTATATTTAAATTTGAGATAATTTTCAAGTTATGGAACAACAAACTGAATGTCATACTTAACAAAGTTCAAATTCAATTACAACCAGAAACTTATTAGGGCCTTTTTGTTAGAAATGGTCACTCAAAAATCAACTTAGAATACATTTCACTAATTAGTCAATTATCTACTAACTGATTAAGTGGCGATAGAATGTAAAATGAGAAAGTTTTATCCACATTCTTTTTAGGATGCTGTACCTATTCACTTGAATAACATCCATACTGTTACTGTCATCCAATTGTAAATGTTTCGTCATCAAAAATGTAAAATGGCATGTAACTCAAACACAAACCGTGAACAATGTTCAACCCAGTGCCAAAATAACGCATTAAATTCTTGGCCGAAACGTTTTGTGTGACAATAAACAAAGCTAAACCATGTGTTAGCAGCGCGGTGCATTTTAATTGAAAATTTAATCGCTCCCCATCGAGTAGCCGAATATTGGAAATGGGAACTTCGCCGAATACTGAGCCGAATTTATGCGGGCGTCAAAGTCTTAGCTAGATGTGAATTTCCCGAATGTGCAACGTTCGAACGAACGTTAACTTAATGTCTGGTAGACTAAATTTTTATTTTATGGTTTTTTTTATATTGTGGTT
The DNA here is from genome assembly GCA_951799955.1 of Apamea anceps. Lineage (NCBI taxonomy): Eukaryota > Metazoa > Arthropoda > Insecta > Lepidoptera > Noctuidae > Apamea > Apamea anceps. The sequence continues at coordinate 19,306,664 of OX637510.1, forward strand.
ATCATTAGCTATTAAAGGTTTTAGAATTACTTGCAGTGACAATAATTGAAAAGAGTATGTTTAGATAGTTTGGTCATGTTGAGAGGATGAGTGAGAGGCGACTAACAAAACGTATTTACAAGACAGAGGTGGACACGCCTGGATATTAAGCTTTAGGACGACATTAGTAACCTTAATGGAGATGTTCTTCAGAAAGGTCAGGCGCGTAGTACTCACAACCGGAGTGCGTGAAAAAAGGAGTATGTATGGATCGTAGCGTGGCGTTCTGTAGTTTCTGCTTGGGAAGAAAAGAAGAAGGCCTGAGTTTATGACTTTAGATGACCTTGAGCTAATTGATGGTAATAGCAATACATTACATACACATACACGCACATTACAAAGTGGAAACTTGTTATTGGTCTTATTTTGTATAAACTATTATTTACTGTATCTGTTTAGCTGGAAGTTTTCCTAAAATAAATTGCATACATATTTTGTTACCTTTTTTAGGTAGGATTACCTAATACTGCAACCTGCACCCTAATTGCGTAACACACAATCAATCGGAATCGGTTTCATTTTGACAGTTCAACAACATTCATTGCGTTATTTGCGTGTTGAGCAGACAAATTTTTCGAACTTATGAAGCAATGGATTAGCAATTTGCTTCAAAATGATTCAGATTCCGATTGATTGTGTGTTACGCAATTATGGTGCTAGGTGGTGTCCAAACTCTTCAAAATTAATAAAAAATTGTTATCAAAAAGGTGTATAATGTAAGGTAAACTTTTGTCGTTGTACAAATCCTGTGTCATTTTATACTATTTCCAAGAAGAGTATCACATATTTAGAGAAACATCCATAACAAACAATATTTTTGCGGTCAAGGTAGCAACGCTGTAGGGATGTCACCGTCCGATACAAACGCAATATCCGGCGAGCGCAGATGTCTAAGTGGATTGCTTTCTCGGCTTACAATAATTTTCTCGGCTTTATAGGAATACGACTTTATCTCACTTTCTGATGCACTCCTAGATTGTATTGAAAACATTGACGGTCTGGCTTTAATCAACAAATGTAGGTGAAATTGGTGAAGAGGGAGTAGCTTATTTAAAGTTGCAATATTGAATATTGCAAATCAAATAAAGTGGCTGGGAAGTGATGAGAAGAAAGAGGGTATGGATGGAATCATGTACAGTACAACAGTGTACATGATTCCATGCGTTTTCCTCTTCGCCGGTCGAAAAAAAAGGGTAAGTAAGTATACAAATTTGATAAAAGAGTTATATAATAAAAATACAAGTGGTCTTACCCATAAACATTATCATCTTGAGTGGGTGAGAACTATAGCAGATGGTCTTGGTACTTTTACTGCGGGGTGACAACCTAAGTACCTACCAAAGTGATTACTTACTCACCCCCTTTGTGACGGTACGTAATGTATCGCATTCAAAATGAGAGAAAACATACAAAGGGCTACATAAATATGGAGCACTTTTCTGGACGTAATATGTGTCTGTGATATTATTATTATCATTTATTTGAATTGTGTTTCTTTTTTTTTATACAATTATAGAGGTATGAGGATCAGGGTGTAAAGTTCACTCATCCTCCATAGAAAGGGGAGGATCCGCCAATCAGACGGGTATATTGTCTAGCGGGCAACTGCCCGATGATTCATGTCGGGCCGTTGTATACATATATGCTAAACTTACTTGCGAAATACAGGATTTTGTGTGACTACAGTATGACACGTAATTCGCATGTGGCGTTTGTAGATACCGCTACACAGTTTATTATAGATACTTATTTACTTATACAGCATGTACTCGTATTAAAAAGGTGTGATCATATTTATAGGTGTGGTACAGACCGTCAAACTGAACAATTTTATCTATGGGACCAACATCAAAAATTCTATTGACTGTCCCATACAAAACTTCAATACCTACACGACCCAAATGCACGGGACGGTTGATTAATTTTTCGCCATAACGATGCTGTTATTGCTGGTTGCTGTTGTTGTTTTGTTACGACGTTGTTTGGACCGGTCACGTTTCACGAATGAACCCGGAGCTCGTCACAGATCGTCAAAGATCGTCACTCACTGGACGCCTGAGGGAGGACATCGCCGTCGAAGTAGATCACGGCGAAGATGGCGCGACGATGTGGTAACATTTTTACAGGGCAAACATGGCCAGAGATCGCACAAGACAGGGAGGTTTGGAATAAACAAGGGGAGGCCTTTGCCTAGCAGTTGGATATAACGTAGGATAACAAAAAAAACCGGCCAAGTGCGAGTCGGACTCGCCCATGAAGGGTTCCGTTACGTTACGATTTATGACGTATTAAAAAAAAAACTACTCACTAGATCTCGTTCAAACCAATTTTCGGTGAAAGTTTATATGGTAATGTACATCATATATTTTTTTTAGTTTTATCATTCTCTTATTTTAGAAGTTACAGGGGGGGGGACACACATTTTACCACTTTGGAAGTGTCTCTCGCGCAAACTATTCAGTTTAGAAAAAAATGATATTAGAAACCTCAATATCATTTTTGAAGACCTATCCATAGATACCCCACACGTATGGGTTTGATGAAAAAAAAAATTTGAGTTTCAGTTCTAAGTATGGGGACCCCCAAAATTTATTGTTTTTTTTTCTATTTTTGTGTGAAAATCTTAATGCGGTTCACAGAATACATCTACTTACCAAGTTTCAACAGTATAGCTCTTATAGTTTCGGAAAAAAGCGGCTGTGACATACGGATGGACAGACAGACAGACAGACAGACATGGCGAATCCATAAGGGTTCCGTTGCCATTTGGCTACGGAACCCTAAAAAACGATGTTGAACCCATAGAGAGAAAGTTGATGGACCCACACATAGGTGTATCTTTACACTATTTGCCCGTCGCAGCGTAGTCTGTGACGCCGCGTAAATGCTTTCGTATACGTCGCGTAAACCCCTTCGCTGGACCACGCCCAATGCGAAAGCCCGCTAAAATATAGTAGCTGATAAATATTGAACAAAGTCATGTCAAGTCTAGTCAATATATCGCTCTATTCTCATAAAAATACAAAACGAATCTCCGACAAACTTCCCGACTTAATAAAAAAGCAACATTAAGGCTTTAATAAGAAAACAGAGGAAAAAGAAAATATCCAAGATCACAAATATACTAACGATGAAGTAAAAGAGCGAATCTGAGGCTTAATTAAAGTAATTAAGTCAAAAACTCAATTAGAAAGGAACAGCCTTGTCTGAACAATGGCATCGAGTGTCCAATTCAAAGTTGAATATAATTATCTATAAGTAAAACTGACTTATAGAAGGGAAGGGACCGGCTGTTTAGTTCTTTTTGCGTGTAGGTTAAATGTTTATGCTAGATTCCTGTTTAGGGACTAACCACACTTATTCAGCTCTGTTCAGCTTTTGTCAATAGGACATATCGATTTTGTATGGAATGCGTACGCATCCGTTCAGCTTTACGACCGCGTACGCATTCCATACAAAATCGTTGTTTTCTATGGACAAAAGCTGAACCAAGCTGAATAAGTGTGGTTAGTCCGTTATAAAGTTGAGCAAAAGTCGCAGCAGAGCTGTTGAGCACGAGGTCCTGGGGGCTAACTCCGAAGTGCAGTGCGAATGTTCAGTTCGGAACCGACCGAATCAAATAGTAACTTCGTAGCAGGATACGGCCGAACATTCGGCCGATACTACTTCTGAGTAGACCCCCTGGTTCGATTCTCAGGTCGGGCAAAGATTATTTGGTTATTCTATTAGGAATGTCTTAGTATCAGCCTGGAGTCGGGATGTGCGCCTGATTGGTGGCAATAGGCTTACTTGGGACTTAAACATAACTAACGAAATGAGCGAAGCCTCTGAACAATCCTCTAAAGTTCTAAACAATCTATTTGCATAGCCTTTTCCCAACTATGTTGGGGTCGGCTTCCAGTCTAACCGGATGCAGCTGAATACTGGCATTTTACATGGAGCGACGGCCTATCTAACCTCCACAACCCAGTTACTGGGTAAAACAATAACCCTTAGTAAGACTGGTTGTCAGACTTTTGAGCTTCCGATTACCCGTAACGACTGTCAAGGATCTACGTATGACAGCCCGGATCAACGGCTTAGCGTGCTTTCCGAGGCACGGAGGGGTCTTGATATGTAAATGTATGGTTACCCCATCCACGGACTGACCTCTGCAAGCGTAGCATAACCTTATCGACCCGTGCGGCGAGAGATTTGTTTATTATTAGCTGTCCTAATACTTACATAATAGAATAAATAGGTCAGTTAATAAAAAACATCTCTACTTTAGTGGCAACTAAATGTTTCGTGATTTTTACCAAACCATCAAGCTGCTTTCAGACTACGCTATACTATAGTGCCATATAGTATAGCAAAGAAGGACCTAATGCTATACTATATAGCACGGCGTTCACATTACGCGATATTATCGCAAGCATTTATAGTATATAGCCACCATACCGCTCCTTTCGCTTGTTGGATGGCCGGGGGTGAGGGAGGAGGAAGAGGGCGGCGCGTGATATAGCTCAGCATGAACTCAGCGCATCGCACTAATTTATAGCGTATAGTAAGCCAATAATATATAGTACAGTACAGTGGTGAAGGTGTCCATAAAAATGTATGGTGCGCGATATTGTTATGCTATGAGCTATATATATGCTATTATATTATAGCGTAGTCAGAAAGCAGCTTAACTGCCAAGTGCCTACAGCATTTGACAATTCTATCAAAAGTTAATTTACATTTTTTTTTTTTCGTCAATTTTTGTTTTTTGACATTCGGACAAATCATCATCATCATCGTCATTTCAGCCGAAAGACGTCCACTGCTGGACATAGGCCTCCCCCAAGCACCTCCACTTCGGACAAATAAAGTAGCAATTGTTATTGTTGTCGTACCGACTACCCACAATGGCAGTTAGTCCTCGAAAATACTTTGCTAAGAACGTGACTCTGTTCAAAAATGTATCTTCGAGATTTTATTACAATAATAGGTTCTAGGATACGATTGATTTTATTTTATGCGATTCCCAACGACCCGCGTAATTTTATGTCCAGGTGATTTTATGACTGGCACATTACTTTCAATGGAAAAGTTAGTTGCTTTCGCCCATTCGGGGCGGAGAAAAACAAATCTATGATGAAAACAACATGGCTGAATGGAAAACTCATTTGGCCACTATAATCCTTTCACAGTTTTTTAACCTTCCTTTTTTACCACAGCAGCGACCCAACAGCAACCTTATAATAACGAGAATTTCACTGTGGATTAGAAAAGATCACTCAGAAAGATCACTGTGATTTTGACAGACTTATCAGTGGCAGCAACCCATCAGCAATCTTATCACAAGGAGTATAAAGATCACTGTGATTTTGACGGACTTATCAGTGGCAGCAACCCATCAGCAATCTTATCACAAGGAGTATAAAGATCACTCTGATTTTGACAGACTTATCAGTGGCAGCAACCTAACAGCAATCTTATCACAAGGAGTATAAAGATCACTGTGATTTTGACAGACTTATCAGTGGCAGCAACCCATTAGCAATCTTATCACAAGGAGTATAAAGATCACTGTGATTTTGACGGACTTATCAGTGGCAGCAACCCATCAGCAATCTTATCACAAGGAGTATAAAGATCACTCTGATTTTGACAGACTTATCAGTGGCAGCAACCTAACAGCAATCTTATCACAAGGAGTATAAAGATCACTGTGATTTTGACAGACTTATCAGTGGCAGCAACCCATCAGCAATCTTATCACAAGGAGTATAAAGATCACTCTGATTTTGACAGACTTATCAGTGGCAGCAACCTAACAGCAATCTTATCACAAGGAGTATAAAGATCACTGTGATTTGGGCAGTGATGTAAAATAACTGTAGGTAAATGGACTATAACCTATTATAGATAGATGTATATTCGACCTCATAAACGTTTTACCACAGTAAGGTTGAATGTCACATGCTCATCATTAAATGATAAGGTCTATTTGTCTATGTGACAGATAGTTTTTCAATTTTCTGGGAACGTGTTTGTTGCTCTACATATTTTAATCTCTACTGTTTCATTTAGCTACGACAAAAAAATCGGCCAACGATTGTGCACTGTCTCCGAAGGCTCATGGTCGATTTTAACCACGACTGTTAATATAACAAAACATCACGCCTTGTTTTCCTGAAGGGTTGGGCAGAGGTGTACCTATATACTCGTATAGTACACCCACATGGTTGTTACTATTCTTATATAATTAGTTTGTGCCGAAATGATACGAAGATTGTCTGTGCTCTATTTGGCAAAAGAGTATAAACAAAAATCACATTAAAACTTCGATATTCCTTACTTTTAGTCGCTACTAAAAGTAAGGAATATCGAAGTTTTAATGTGATTTTTGTTCTGTTAAGTAGCCGCCATCCGCCGATGGCGGCTAAGTACTTAACAGAACATCCAGCTTCATATTATACAAATACCGAAGGACATTAAACTTGTTCAATATTTATATGAATAAATTCACGAAAATTCGAATGATCACTCAAGGCTGTCTGGCGGTTAAAGCAATGCTACCGAGTCTACCGACCCGTGAAAGCTAATTCAAAAAGGCTAGAAACCCGACATTATGTTACTTAAGGCGAAAGCGTCAGGGTAGCCCGCAAAACAAACGCTGTTAAACTGTGAAGGAGAACTACATAATGCTCGAAGTGTTATGATTGTAAGCACACATTTTATACAAGAGCAAAATGAGTTTCGGAAATTGCATGATTATTGCGCGAAACTGCAAATAGTACCTTATTTTTAACGGCAGTTAAGCGGCGAAAGCGTCGGGGTAGCCCGCGAAATTCTATTTTTCTTACGTTTTTTGCAATTTGCAGGCCAGTAGATATCAGAGGGGCAATTCTCGTAATTTTAAGAACGTTCACAGTCTGAAAGCATGTATTTTCGACAGATTGAGACTGAGACTAGACTGTGAACGTTCTTAAAATTACGAGAATTGCCCCTCTGGTTGCATGTTGATCTAAATATAATTCGCAGCCGTAACAATAATTTATTTACATTAATAATAATAATTAATAATTTATTTTAATCATTAAAATCTTGTATAATTATTCATTTATTTTAATAATTAAAATCATCAATACATCTCGCTAAGTTAATATTACCCTATTGATTGACTATTTCAGGAAATCATGACATTTGAGGCCGATTCTAATTTAAGGAGTTATATTGCTGATTATAATGTACATAATTCTGTAAAGCCATATTTGTTACGGTTGCGAATCATATTTTAATCAACATACAACCTGACACTGACCAGCACATTGCAAATAAATATTAGTAAAGGACATCATTCAAGCGTCGAACATTTTTTACTTAAAAATAAAAGTGCCAGCCAGAAAAACAGATTTTGAATAAATAAATTAAATTAAAAAAAATACTAACTTTTAATCGAATTTAACGTCTTGAACCGTGATCTAAGAATAAACTTGTTATTAAAATATGATTTTTGGCATTTTCAATCTCAAATACCACCCGGGGGGTTAATAGATTTGACGACACGGTTGGCGCAGTGGTTGAGCAATCGACTGCTGCGCTGCGTGTCGCGGGTTCGATTCCCGCACGGAACAAATATTTGTATGGCCTACAAGTAGTTGTTCCGGGTCTGGCTGTTTGTGTATGTGAGTTTAAATGTTTGTAAACGCACCCACGATACAAGAGAAATTACTAGTGTGGGGCAACATTTAAAAAAAAAATGTAGACTTTCTTGCCGGTAATTTCGTGGACTACGTTTACGCATCCCCCTTAACAAAACTTAGCTTTACCGTAGAAGAATCCGTGCACTCTTCTGTACCAAGAAACTTTTGTACCAACGCTATGGAAGGTGCTAGAGAAAGTAGAAAGTTTGTATTGTTAAATTTGTTAACTCATGTTAGTGTTAAAGTTTGAAATTATGTTTATAAACTTCATAGGTAGCTTTCTTTAGACATTATACAACACTAGCAGCGCCCCGCGGTTTCACCCCGATAAGTTTCGATCCCGTGGGAATATCAGGATTAAAATTATCCTATGTGTTAACGGTCAGTCGACTCTTCACGTGACCAGAGGGTTGGTCTATTTCTTGGCCAAAGAATTAGCATCGCCATACAACGTGGCAATGCTGCTAGCCTTTTGGGCACTGTTCCTGCTGACAGCGATACGAATTTTTTGATGCCCTATGATTCTTTTGCTTATTTTTTCACATGTACATATTATTAATTTAAATGTTAGCTAATATAATGTAAATATTATCTTGATTAAGTAATCAAAGTTAAATGAAAATCTCCTATGTGTTAATCCTGGTTATAAACTATCTGTGTGCCAAATTTCGTTACAAAACATCCATCCATCCATCCATACAAACTTTCGCGTTTATAATATTAGTAGGATAGGATTTTACTTAAGAATATTTTTAGCAATTGATTAAATTTAAATTTTATAGGTACGTGAAAATTATGGACACACTTGTAACTTCCTGTCATATTACGTTGCAAGCCAGTTCAGGTTTAAAGGCTACCCAAGTCTAATAGTGACGATCAATTAGCTTAGGCTTTTCCCAACTATGTTGTAGATGGCTACCAGTCTAACCGGATGCAGCTGAATACCAGTATTTTACATGGAGCGACAGCCTATCTGACCTTCACAACCCAATTAATGGGTGACATGGTGATAACCCTTGCTTGCCAAGGGTTATCACCATGGTTGTCAGACTTTTGGGCTTCTGACTATCCGTAACGACTGCCAAAGATCTACAAATGATAGAAGGCCTGGAGGGGTCTCGATATATAATGGATGGTCACATACTGAGACCCCTCCGATAGTGACAAACATACAAATATCTACTCAAATGTTGGACCCAATATTGGACAGTCTTGCATGAGTTATGTTGCTATGATGATACGACACAAATCTAGACAAATATATTTGTTTTGACATAGAACAGGAAGTAATAAACATCGTGAAAGTCTGTTACAGCGACGCGACGTAAATTCTTCTAAGAATCCTTGTTTTTCTTTGTAACATTACAAAGGGTGATTGTACTGAAGTCTACTATGTACCTACATTACGTACCTATGTAATATTACAAACCTACTTTTACTTGAGTTCATATAATTATAGTATATCATCATCTGCCTAGCCTTTTCCCAACTATGTTGGGGTCGGCTACCAGTCTTTCTGAATGCAGCTGAAAACCAGTGTTTTACATGGAATGGCTGCCTATCTGATCTCCACAATCCAGTTACTGGATAACACGATAGGTACCCTTTGATAAGACTGGTTGTCAGACTTATGGGGTTCTGACTATCCGTAACGATAGATTAACGAATTATAATGGGTAAAAGAAAAAATCTTGATAACTGATGCTTATTCTATTTAATCGCAAACACATCGCATCGGCCCGGTATTGAGAAGATAACCCTGAATATAGTGTATTCTTGATCGAAGTTATCACCTTCTATATCCATACATTGTATTAAACATATTATTTTCACCTCGGCCCGCCAACAACGTTAGCGTTCTTTTGTTTTTTACACATTCTACAAATAGACTTGCTCGTACTTCTTGCTTTACGTTTTCAGTCTTCATGATTGGGTGCAATCTACTATTTTGGCACAACAAATCAGTCTGATTGGTAGATGCCAACATGAAAACAATAATAAAAAACTTTTGTATGCTTTTGTACAATAAATTCGTTGTATTATAGTCTACTTTCCCGCGTTGCTTACCATCGCTAATAAATTGAAAATGGCCGCCATAGCATTGACCTCGTAAATCGTGGCAAAGGCATCATGAGAGTTCAGCCTATAACAATCAAAATTGACATTGATTGGCCATTAACTTTTTATTTTATTTTTTATTGCTTATTGCTTACCTACTTTACAGAGTTTTGACTTTTTATTTTCATTGTCAATATCTGTAGATACAAGTAGGCATCTACTACCCACCCATCAATGAATGAAAAACAAAACGAAACAAAAATTCAACATAAAAATTGAAAAACAAAAGAACGTCGTAAAGCCATAAAATATTATTTTCTTTTGTTTTCGAACAGTCTGTTACTTCATCAAAGCTTGGGTGCAAGTACACAAACATTGTTGAAAAAGTTACATTTAGGAGCAAACGTATATTTTTATAAATAAGCAAGAATTTAAGCAAAAAGTTTTCTGAACACAAAATACTTCCCAAAGCAATATTTCAAACGAAAAAATTGCGAAATTGGATGAAACAACCTACGAAAATATGAAAAACAAAGCCCGAGTTTCGTTAGTTTCAAAAATATCCAACATACTTTGTTTATTAGTTGACCAATCATGTTTTACACGTGCGATTGGACTTGTATTGATCTTAATATTTGTAACATGAACACAATTTATCTTTTTTTTTCCAAAGTTTGTCTTAAAAGATCGCTCTTAGCGGCAATCCGCCCATTGTGTCACCCGTTTGTAAAATTTCTATATCTATAATTTATGTGGTGTACATAATAAAGAGTATTTATTCTATTTTAATTTATTTTCATCTCCAGGTATTCTACTGAAAGGAAATGCGAGGAAAAACCGTTCTGCAAAGACAAATTGGAAAAAAAGAAAATCAACCTTCCAAATAATTTTCTCTCAATCATTCTGAAGCACTCACATTTCAAGTACAGCCTCAATATTGTTACCTCGGCGGGAGCATGAGAGCAGATAATCGACAGCGGCTCATCCCGATTTTAATTAAATATCCCAACCGATTCCTATATTACAAAAAGGCTTTGTTTACTTTTTTATAGCCCCGTGGTGATTGGCCGCTGGCCGTAAAATTTCATTTGACAACCATTTCTATAAGTCCTCGCTTTGTTTTAGTAGACGGATTAGATTTTTTTATTGGTGGATGCAAAAATGTGAATGATATTTTTTTTTAGTTTTACCATTCAGTTTAAAGTTAAAAAATTTTAGGCCGGATTTTTCCATCGCCAGATAACGTTTATTCGAGGAATAAAATTGACGTTTGACAGTTTTTAGGGTTCCGTAGTCAACAAGGAACCCTTATAGTTTCGCCATGTCGTCTGTCTGTCTGTCCGCGGCTTAGCACAAAAACTATAGGTACCAGAAAGTTGTACGAAACTATCAGTCAGCAATTACGACCCGCACTTGGCTGTTATAAAAACTTTGGAACCCTACACTGCGCGTGGTCCGTCACGCACTTGACCGGTTTTTTGTATGAAATAATTGTCAAAATTTCAAAATTATTCCTCGAATAAAGTTATCCGATGATTGAAAAGCAGCCCTTAGATACATAAACAAAGAAAACGGTAGATTACTGCTTGTACAGTCACGAGCAAAAGTATGTATACACTCGGCTTTATTCAAAAGCGATTTACTCCTTTATTTTTTAATTAAATTTTATGTTGTTACGAACACAGCATTTTCGAACCCATAGGTTTATGTAATGTGTCGTATTTCAACGTTGCATTTGTTATTTCATGAAAAAATCGCAATTGAAAGTTGCCAAGTGTTGATATATTTATTGGTGCTCGTGACTGTACTTAATATCATAAAAAAATGAGATCGTGTATAATTTAAATTGAATCATAATTTATTTGCTGGATGATAATGGACAACAGCCAGTAACCATCGCTAAATCCTGTTACCCAAAATAAAGATACTCAAGCCATCCCAAGTGTATCCATCCTTCATAACATAAAAACATATTACTACCCCGTAAAGATATCCGTTGGGTGTCAGCAGAACCAATATAGGTAACCTCATAAATTGTGTGCGCTCGTAAATGACGAGGTGAGCCGAAGTTAGCCGAAGTTTTACGAGCACCAGCCAGCTCTGATTGGAGTTAGATCACATACTTATTTATTTGCCTACATTTAAGTACTAAGTTTAATAAGTAAGATAGTATCGGTTAACTAGGTTAAGATCGACGGATTTGTCATTCTATACTCGTTTGAGGTAGGTGAGTAGTACTATCGGTTAGATATTTTGTCCCATTGCGTTTTTAACACTCATTTGAGGAGGAACCTCATCTTAGGACTTCAGAAACCTTCAGTAACCTATGTTACCGTATAATAATGAGCATCGTTAGTTTATAATCTATCTCACGAGATTATAAACTATCGAAAAATTGTGAACTGCAACAAACCATTTACAATATTTCACTCATTAGCTTTCGACAGTTTAGTATCAAACTTGCTTACGACGAAACGCACCTTGCGTTAACACTAAATAGCCTAGTAACTGCGGCCAACTTGGAAGTGAGTTGGTCACAGATCTAATCTTTTTTTTTTTTGTTCCTGTGTGGAAAATCTTCATCGATGTCCTCCGCCCTGGGGCGGGCGAAGGGGTCTGGCAGACTCTTACTGACTAAAAACCACCCCTGTGTTCCCTTGCCACACCTGGACCGGGGACCATGGGAACTTGTGCATACATTTTCATTTCGAAAATGTATTTTTTCTGCTAAGAAGTTGCATTTGAACTTCTTTACTTAGTAAATTAGTGGAAAACTAATGATCGAAATTCTTTCGTTGTAGACAGGTAGGAATCCTTTTACAACGTCTACTACTCTTTAGAGTGTTGCAAAAACATTCGATTTGTTTCCTTTTGAGTTTTCTCGTTGGTAAAAAGCATGCTCGCGTAGCATGACCAAGAATAGATAAAATAACAGATTTCTTTAGAAGCTTGTCTACAATCTGTCATTTTGTCTATCCGTTTTTATCGTATTCATGCTATGCGTGCTGGTCTAAGCTTGACAAACATACAGAAGCTCAATACATGGTTTTTGAAAATAATAGAAATAAAAAGAAGCAACAGGAGTATGAGATCGTAGCAGGTGGCGTTCTATAGTTTCTGTCTACCCCATAGGAAGGAGGCAGTTTATGTTTATGTGTAGAGAGACATCTGCTTCCCCTTTTTCATGCAGGCCCCATTACCATGACAACATTATGCCAATATCTGCCAATATCGAATTAAGAAGTATATCCCTTTGTTTCGTTAGTAACAATACTTTCCACTGAAAGCTGGCTGGAAACACAATTAGGAACGCATTAAATCAATTCGGTAATAAAATTGTCAACAAGAGGAGATACGACCGAGCCGGGCACGGCGAGATGTACGGCACGGCTTCGGCACGGCTCCGGCACGGCCCCGGCACAGCTCCGGTATGGCTTCTAAATTGAATAACGTCGTTCTACTTGAGAGACATTCATTTTATTTGATTCATATTATAGCGTGTGCTTCTAAATACATTATTTTGTGGAAGTTGATGATATTGTGAAGTTAATGTGGGTGGTTTATTTACAAAGCTATGTACATACGACTGTTTAATTCATAATTAGAGTATGTTAACGAGAGTTTGAATTAATTAAATAAATAACATCTGAATACAATTTTACGTCTAATTTCTTTGTAATTAGACTTGAAAGAACGAAAGTTTGAAAATAATTTAATAGCGCCCCGCGGTTTCACCCGTATAAGTTTCAATCCCGTGGGAATATCGAGATAAAAAGTATCTTATGTATTAATCTGGTTATAAACTATCTGTGTGCCAAAATCCAAATCTGTTCAGTAGTTTTTGCGTGAAAAAGTAACAAACATCCATCTATCCTCACAAACTTTCGCGTTTATAATATTAGTAGGATTTGCAAGCTAATCCAACAACAACCATACAAATATTAGGGAAATAAACATACCTATCTACTATGTTTTATAAGTATTGTATTTCTGTATATATTAATTATAACGCCTATCACTTAAGTCATTAAAAGTACCAACACGTTTTAACAAACTCAGTTTAAAAATATAATCCATGAAAAACTTAAAAAAATAGTCGAAACGCAGTATTTGTTTCGTAGGTATCTACTGCTGTATAGTATTTTCATCTCACGAAAAGACGAACGATTTACTTGTGGTTACCAAGTGTACAAACACGCTGTGAATGTATGTGTAAGTGCAGGAGCTCTGGGTACCGTTCGAGACAATGGCAAAATCTGAAGTGTGTGTGTGTGTGTGTGCGTTATGTGCTGACGCTACTCGTCGTCACGCACATATCCACAGCATGTTTGTACACTTGGTTACCACAAGTAAAGCGCGAGTCAATCCGTGAGACAAAAATACTGTACAAATTTTGCTACGTCCTTTTATTACTAGACGAACTTTGAGTAAACCTCGCTGAACTAAACCCTCCTTTCACAGCTCAATGAGCAAACGGACAACATGTTATTATCTAAATATTGCCAGTGGGAAACAATGCCTTGACATAACAAAACTATTTACGAGGAGCGAAGCGAATAACGTCGTATCTGCGATATGAGATCTTCACACGCGATATTACCCGACAATGTTAGATTTGCACATTACCGACCTATTCCTGTACACCGTGTTTTATGATGTAGCTATTATACATACTTGTTTATGTTATAAAGTATGTGAATGTTTTTATTAGTTGGGATATCCGGCGAGTGTGGAAACGTTTTTTTTTTTTTGTAAAGGGGCATTTACGTTTACTTAACAGCGACACTTATCCTCCTTTTCTTACTCTCTACGTATAAATTACTAGTTAAATAGAATGTTATATTTTAAAGCCGTCAAAAAACAAAATTTTCAACTATGGACTGCCCAATCTACTTATTTAATGTTAAATTTTAAAATGAACCTGACCAAGCAGTAAATATCAGTCTATTTTCTTCCAAGTCTCCATATTTCCACACACTAATATACATACATCAATCCCTAGGCAACATTACGCAACCACGCTCTTTCGACCGTACATACACGTTAAAACAACCTGCCCCGCGTCCCGCATACGTCTTCATAAATTTACGCGAATTTTTACGACATGCCCCGAGGACGTCGCCGATGTAAATCGTATTCTGTACGAAGTTATATAGGATTTTGCGCGCAGTTACACCCCTATGCTTCTTCGTCGCTGATTGAAAAACATAAGTTATTGCGGAAATTTGTTTAAACAAAATGGCTTGGGGGCTCAGGGAATAAGGATGGCCAGAAAATTGAGTGTCAAGCTTTTGTTTCGGGCAGTCATGGGAATTGTATTATGTAAATGAATACGTAGTGGATTATTTTTTACTAGCTTCTTAACTTAGCTCGCGACTTTGTTTACATGGAGGTCGTAAGACACCACTAAGATTGGCATCGCAATATATCGGCAAACTCTTAGGAGAAGACTTTTCAACGCCATGGCGTTGAAAGTCTTCTCCTAAGAGTTTGAAGAGATTTTGTTTTATTGACATTGTCATGACAATGTCAATAAAACAAAATGGTAATATAGGAAAACCAAACAGTATTTATTGCTAAATGTGCACTATGCAATTTATTTGCTGCAAAAAGTAGCTTGGGTTTTTTTATAATATAAATATTTAGATTCCGACTGTCCGAAATCTGATATATTGAGAATTTGATATTTTGAGAATATGGTATTTTGAGAATCTGGTATTTTGAGAATCTGGTATTCCGGTCTCTTGCCATCGTCGCGTGCCAAACCATTGGGTTCTAATACAGCTGGAACACCGACGGTGACAAGAGCTCGTCGAATTATGTCGTTAATGTTTGCGTGCCGCGCTAAGCGCGCACTTCGACTGCAAGACAGGCCGTGGTGTCCGAGGCTGTTGACAACTTCGCCACAGTGACAGCGATGAGGAGAACAACACGGTGCTCCTAGTCGTAGGGAAGCAGCGAGGCGGAAATGTCGTCGAACAAAGTGTCTATGTTCGACGACGGTATTAGTGCATGAAGCCACAGACCCGACTCCCATTTGCCCACAGCCAGCAAGGGCGCACGCTTCGCAGTAGTAATAGACGTGTTAAGTAAATTATCCTGAATACTCTGCAGAGCGGCTCATCCCACCGTCTCTGGGAAAATGGATTATCGGGTCGATCTGAGTTCGGGCAAGCGAATCTCCAGGCATCCATGGCCTACGTGAAGCAGGGCACATCAAAATAAATCAGTGTGGAGGCTAGGATTTTCCTGATTAATTTCTCAGTGCCGTGGACCGAGGATATGAAAGCCGGTAAACTAATACTAGAAATTTTGCGGACGCCGAGGCCTCCCATACGAATGGCAAGTGTAGCTTGTACCCAAGCTTGGTCGTCCATGTTCACATTTCAAATCGAAGTTAATGTAATTAATACAATAGATAGGGGGAGCAATTCTCGTAATTTTAGGAACGTTCACAGTCTGATCTCAGTCTCAATCTGTCAAAAATACCTTTAATTTCCGTACATTTTGACAAGTTTTCGACAGTTATTTGTTGCTGAGATGCGACTGCGAGTCGACTAGATTTTGAACGTTTTAAATTACGAGAATATAATTGGCCTTAGGATAGTATAGTTTTATCTTTTACTAAAGTCTGTCTGTGTACAGTCTAATGATATTCACGATGTCTGTGATGTCACGCAGTCTTCAAACTTTGGGAAGATGAGTAAAAAACATAGAAGGGGTTTGGATTTGTGTCCGTTTGATGGCAATAGGCTCGCCCTCTTTTAAATGGGACTTAAACATAACTGGCTTTATGCGGGTGTTCTATAGGAACACCTCTGTGTCCAACCATTCGGGAATCAAGACGTGATGTTATGTTACAAATGTTGTATGTCACAAAATTGCTAAATAATTAAGTGAGATTGCACGATACACACACAAATACACGACAGTGCGAGTTCTATCACATGAAATTTCTTAAAAAAATATATAAGAACGCCATTCCCATTTACCATAACACCTTCGACTAACCAAAAGGCGCATAACATTTGACTGAAAGTCCTGGAACTCCACTCAAACACTTCTCTCCATAGGCCCGCCCGAAATAACCCTTAAAAAATACACGTCATACATTTACCAGGGTACACTCAAAACATTAATTTACGTAATGAATTCCCTTACTTTTTAATGCAGGACCGACCGAAGACGGCCGTCGGCATGTAGTCCTGGTACACTCAAATGGAATAATTCATGAAACAGGAATTTCTGATTGTGAGAGTTTGCCATTTGTTTGATGTTTGTTTTATTTTTGTCGCTGTTTAGGCGTTTGGACTTTATGAAGGAAAAAGAGACATCAAAATGGCAGATGATGATACTGGAACTAGTATTTTTTTTTGTCTGATAATAAAGCTGTGAGTTTTGATTCTTATAATAATATAATATAATGTATCTTCAGAACAATTGTTTTTAATGGACTTTTCCCAACTATGTTGGGGTCGGCTTCCAGTCTAACCGGATGCAGCTGAAAACCAGTATTTTACATGGAGCGACTGCCCATCTGACATCCCCAACCCAGTTACTGGGTAACACGATACCCTGTGGTAAGACTGGTTGTCAGACTTTTGGGCTTCTGACTACCCATAACGACTGTCAAAGATATACGAATGACAGCCGGGACGTGGATGGGTGATTCCCATCCACGTACCGACCGAGGCAAGCTGCACCTTTAACCGACCCGTGCAGTTATTGTTTAACCATGAGCGATGCATTTTGTCTAAATCTGAAGAAATCAATATGATGTTTAGCTAATTGAATGCACAACCTTTATAGTACCTACTCGTACATCAGCATGAAATCAGTTACGCAAGATCAACATCAATTTAATAAGCACAAAAAGAGTCATTCGTTGCAAATCTATGATAAATTATGATAATTATATAACGCTTCGAAAGCATTCCGTTCAATCAGCCTAGCACTTACAAAGCCATAAAGATGATCTCTCTTTTTATAGGTGTAGGAAGGGGTTACAATGGCTTTTTTATGATATTCTTACAAAATAATATGCTGATGGGGTTCTCCATTTATTTCACCTAAACAATTCGGTTTCTTTATTTTGCCTTAAAAAGTTACTGAAGCTTCATTGCAATGATATATAACTGAAACTCGAAAGACATTTAAATCTACTGAAACTAGACTTCACTTTTTCATGTCATAGGCATTATACAACGTGTTTTTTTTTTATATCCCATAACTCTAGCCAGTCTAAAAATCAGCCGTTCGTCTCGTATAACTCGTCAAAATGTAGGGAACACCAGATTTTTGTTTCGCGATTTCGGGTTTGGTCCCATAGTAAAAGTTGTTCATAATGATGAGTACAATGACCCTCTAGAGTTATGGGATATAAAAAAAACACGTTGTATAGGTAGGTAATGATATCTTTTTCCATGAACCACCTATTGGGTCCCACTTAACGCACGACCCAGACTAAGGCCAAGACGAAGATGGCGGGACGAGCTTGATTCCTACCGTAGGGACTGGCCTAAATGGAATAAATGAAAAGGGAGAGGGCGGCCTTTGCCCAGCAGTGGGACAATAATATAATTGTCCCACCGCTGGGCAACGGCCCGGTTATAAAGGTTATTATAATTATAACCTAAAAACATTAGTGTGCAAACTAATCAATATTGTGTCGTTATTTTATCATCCCCATCCAGTCGTTCATGTCCGTCGATAATCCGTAACAACCCAGCGACTATAGTCACGATAATGGTTATAAAGTCATTTGATGGGCAACCATTAATTTTATATATGAAATCAGCTCCAAAAAGCTAAATGAAGCTGCCTGAATGACTCGTGTGCCTATAATTACATGTTACCAGCGTTGTGTTCTCTATCTATTCTACGGGCAAGCAGAGACAATCGATGCGCAAACTGTAACCATAAAATCAGCACATGATTAAATCAAAATCAAAAGTCATTTATTCAAATTAGGCTAAGAATCAGCACTTTTCTTTCGTCAAAATTACAAAAGACAGCCCCCTAAAAACGCCCGCCCTTCACCACTTCCTAGTGCTATCGCTGGGAAGAAGAAGTGGCGCAACAAACTCCCCAGCAGCACAGCTGTCTGTTCAGTTAGAAAATACTAGAAACTTGATTGTATACAATACTAGGTGTAAAGTAATTAACATTACAAGGCACAGAACACAAAATTAAATTACTTGCAATATGTCAGCTAGCCACGCCAATATACCAACAAATATAATATAAACTATACGTACTCAAGCTGAAAAATAATTAATTAAAATTAAAATGTAAATAAAAACTCACTACCTAAATAAAAGCCTCCAGGCATAAAGGGCGTGACAGCTTACATATTTATGTATTGCTGGGTTCAGGTCACATAGCTGTCACTTGAAGTCACAGATGATGAACTAGGACCATCGAAGTAAAATAAATAAGTTAATACTAATAACAATAACCTGTCAGTAAGCTAATTCTGGAGAAAGAACATGAACATTGTCTTGAGTTAATTAGGGCGACCAACTATTCTTATCGTGTAAGTAGTCGTTGATGGAATAGTAAGCCTTTGAACAAAGGTTGGATTTTACTTGAGCTTTAAACGTATTAAAAGGCAAGTCTAGCAAAGAAGAGGGTATCTTGTTATAAAAGGTTATACCAAGCCCAACAAATGAGTTATGAACCTTATGAAGCCGGTGAAAGGGGGCACGTAGTTTGTTCTTATTTTACTGCCCCGCTGAAAGTTTCCACCCTGTATAGATTCTAAACCTCCTAGCGTAGACATTGTTCGTCAGTTATCAAGAAAAAAATCAGCTGTTTTCATAGAAAAGTGCAATACCTACACGGTCAAAATGTATGGAACAGCTTACTTTTTTTTTAATACAAAAACAACAACATGTACTGAATCCAAGGTAACTCAAATCATGTGTTTCAATTAAACCATCTACAGGCACTTTTGAATTGTCAAAATTAAATAGTCGGTCAGTTAGTCAGAAAGTTGAAGCTAGTTGCCCATTCCAAAACGTAGATCTCTATGGAAAAGAACGGGCAAGAAACTCCACGGACACTCTTTTAAATCAAGATATTTTTACAAAATCCTGGGTTCATTATTCTTATTGCTTCTATATGTGAGAAACATGTAAAAAAGAAACAATTTAAGATATAAAATTAAAAATAAGCCCTGGCAGTTAAGAGATGACCAGTCTCAATTTAACCGACGACGGCGCCCATTCACGAACATGACGCGTAGATCAGCACCACCCATCTTAACCATTTCGTAGGGAACCGAATGACCGATTCTTGGGCTTATATAATAAAATAATAATGCCATTTACATTTAGCATAATATTTTACAATTCTAAACTTGTTTGAATGCAGCTGTGAGGAAAAGCCACGTAATTATCATAAATGCATATTTCCGCTACGATATTGCTACGCCGTAGCCGCTCGTAACCCGTAGCACTAACAAAATATGAAATTCGTAGAATTTCTACCACCACAGAGTTGTGGTTACTTCGTTTAGACTATTATAACATTTCCTTTTCTTTTGGGATTAAAAAACCTTGTAAATTATCGCTGTCAAAGTTTTACAAGATTTTTTTTTTTTGTATCTAACTAGCCTGCATTGTCCGTCAGCAAGGCAAACCCTTCCACTCCCTTTTCCACACAATTCTGATTCCAATTTTTATGTTAATAAAACTTCTTGTGACAAAGCGCATCCACATTGTCTGGCGCAAGCTACGAGTCACAAGTAAAAATGCGACATTTTAACATAGTCTCTCTTCAAATTTGGCTAAATTCCTTTTTATAGCTGTCTTTATGAGGTGATAACTAAATTCATTGGGCAATGATTATATAGTTACAAGTTACAACTATGGATTATTGGACGAACAATCTACACTCATCCTTAGAGAAAAATCTCCGCCTTTAAAGTATCTACTAGCAACGCGCTTAGTACTAATAACACAGAGAAGAAGGAAGGAAAAACGCCAAGACAAATACCCTTTACATTTTTCTTCAGTGGAAAGAGACGAAACAAGTGGGAATGTATGGGGGTACATCCTTTATAGGGGATCATATTCTATAGAACTGTATATTTTAGTTTACGGGATGTTGACAGTCATATTTGAAGATGAAAATGATGTAGGGGAAAGATATATCTTGAGATAAAAGATATTCTGGACATGACGCCGAAGGCTCGTCCCCTATTGCATGGCACATAAACATAAATGGTGAAGTAGGTATATTGTAGGTGCATTTCTGCGTAACCCTTCGTGAAATTCAGGAGTGTTATGTTATGAGACCTCGAGAATGTTTGGATAAACTAAAATGTAGCTCACATGTGAATAGAAACATCTATTTGTTTGTTTTGCGATAGCCCACTGTAAATATGTTCATTATCGCCACATAAAGTATATTATGTATATTGTGTACCGCACATGAACTGGTGATTGCAGTCTGAAAGGGAATTCTGGTATTTAAAAACGTTCAAAATCTAGTCGCAATCCCATCTCAGCGACAATTAATGTCAAAGACATTTTAAAAAATGAAATGAAATTGGGTTATTATGACGTATTGAGACTGAGATTAGATGGTGACCATTCTTAAAAATACAGATTTGCCCCTCTGTTGTTCTGTAGTTCAGAGGCAGATGATGCTGCTTAACTTGTTAAGACATCTCTTAATAGTTTTAACAGGTGTATCTATTATGCATTACATAATCAGCCTATAACGTTCCCACTGTTGGGACACAAGCTTTCTCTCTATGCTGACTGTACTAGGAGTGGATATAACCAGAGCAAAGCAAAAATAACCCTGTTTTGCGAACACTTTGAACTACTTTATAAAATTAATTAAAACATTTCATCAATGACATACACAAGAATAGCTCCACCCCTACAGTATCACAAAGGGTGCACTACAGCCTCTTTTTTACCCCTATTTATAAACGTGACCTATCCCCTGGGTGCGTGAAGTGTCCCATACCGTTGGGTAACTGGGCCAGATAACTATAATAACGGTTATAGCGTTACGTTACGTCAATCGTTATTTATTGTCTGTGACGCAGGTACTATGTGCTTATTAATAAGTTGATTTATTTACACTCGTATCGTGAAGTACTAATTATGGAATCAAATATACTACTGCTTATCCATGATATGCTACAGTTACATAAACGACTACCTATTAATGATACTTTACAGAAATTCACGCGCGAAATTTTTATTTTTATTTTTTTTTTTTTTTTTTATTTGGAACAACAAACAATTACATAATCTAGAATACAAATAAACAAACTTAAGAGCTACTTAACAATTATGCAATCAACAGCGTTGTCCACAGCATATATAAGTAATAATAAATACGCGTTAGGAAAGAAAACGATACAATAATAAAAGCTTTGCGATGATCGTAGAAGCGCTTACATTTTTACAAACATAGAAACGTCTAACTAAGGATACAGCAGTTCAACTAAATGTTTTAAAAGTTTTTAATTTTTGCATTGGATGTTTTAATTATAGGTAAATACAAGGTGTAACAAAATAAACGCAAGTCCTAAAAGTAGTTTGTTCATAATTGACTGAATCGATTTCAGTAAATTTTAATATAGGTATCTTTTTAAAAAATTATGTATTTCCCACACTGAACTCCGACTGTCTATGCCAAAGAAAATTAAGTCTTATTTCAAGGAAATAAGACTCAATTTTAAATGTGTAAAGTAATGTTAAGGTTTAAAGTAGTTAGCTTTAAAAAAAATTGTTTTGGTCATTGTGTTATGCTTTTAACTCAATACTTTAATTATATCATACACCCCGTATGAGGTCTTGCGTTAATTATGTTACACACTGTATACATGCCACTTTTGATTTTCATACCTCCGCGTTCTTAAAGCCTTTTTGTGGCCCCGATACACCTTAAATGGCGGACAGTATTAGACTCGATTGATTTTATATAGAGTTGTGTATGATTTTCTGTCAATTGGAACAGTTTTAGTAATCACATTCCTGCAGAGATAAATCTCTTTGTTAAGCCAAGCGCACCTTGCAGCCGCAACGAACCTCAGTGCAACGCATTTTCATATAAAAAAGTACGCTCCAGCCCGCCTGCAGTGAGCGTTGGGTCATAGAAAATGTACGGCAATGTACGGCCCTTGACAATTCAAAAGTGCCTGTAATGGTTTAATTGAAATAAATATTTTGAGTTTGAGTTTACGAAAGTGGTGAAGGAGGATTTTTGCAATGCGTTGCGTAGCGACGTGGCCCACCGCAATCAGCTTTAGCCTTTAAAATGTAGCGAGTAGTACCACCTATTAATCCCTGCCAAACAATATTCCTGTATTCTGTTCCTGATAAAAAGATGACCGATAAAATTACATGGATACCAGACTCAATCCTGTTACTAATTAAATAAAACCCATAACAACAAAAATCATATCAAATAAAAAAACTCCGCTAATAAACTCGTAAAGCTTATCACATAATCACGAGCTACAATCATAAATCGTATTGAAGTAGCATCCCCAACGACCCAGTCCAATTGCCAAGAGGAAAAACATTATACAATGTACATTTATCCTCTGTGACACCCCATCGTTTCCTAGGTTCCTGGTACATTTGCTGAATAAGGATAACGAACTATCTCTTTTTATTTATTATTGTACCTAAGTCTCTTTCTTATGCGTATAGAGGTCAGATTTACTATAGGGAGGGGGTTGGCAGCACATCAAGTTGAAACTACAAGTCCGTAGGGATCAGACTGTGAACGTTCTTAAAAATTTTAAGCAACGAATAGCACCAAGATTTAATATAGTAGAGCATTGCTCTAAGTAACAAGCTATAGTTAATATTTAATGGGTTGCCTTTTGAGCTAAAGATCCTGATTTATAACACCTACTTGTTTAAAACAAAATTAAAAGTCTTTTTGTCGAAAAATGTCTGTACAATATATCGGAACTAATATCACACAATAGTACCTAAATGAATTACGTGTTAATTTTTTTATTTTTAATCACTTGACATTAAATAATCAAGAATAATTATTTTGACATTAAATTGAAAACTGTTTGATATTATATCTTATACCTGGTTGACTTTATATTTAAAAAAGTTTGACATTAGATTTTAAAACAATTGAGCACTGTTTTTGAATTTCACTTAGAATGTTAATTAATAATTCATAGTTCTTTGTATTTGTTTTGTAAATTGCATGTGTATATTATATTCAACACAATGTAAATTGTTTTTATGAATAAATTAAATGAATAAATTACGAGAATTGCCCCTCAGAAAAGATACGACTGCGATAACATTAAAATTTGGTATGAAAGAGAAATCGCTCATTAAACCTGATAATAACAAATAAATATTTCGATTAAGTACCACGCAACGCCCACGCATAGCACTTAAAGACCAACAATGAAAACGTTGGAAGGCTCCTGTACATTATAAAGCAGGCTCACAACGGCGGGGACCTCATGAAAATTTAAACAAACAATAAACTTTACAGCTAGCTTAATGTCTTGAGGCGTGAGCGAGATAAAACCGTACGTGCCTCCGTACGTGTGGGTGTACTGACGACTAAAAGGTTTAGTGGGCAGGCTAGAAATGAACGACTTTGCACTACGCAAATATTATGGATCATGTCATCACTTGTAGTCAGGTCACATGTCAGTAATAGAGCACTTAGTGAAGAATGTTCGTCCATGAAAGTAATCATCAATCTCCTGCCCTTATCCCAATTTATTTGGGGTCTTTATGGGGGGGGGGGGGGGGGGGGCAAAATGTTTTTTTCTTAAATACTTCTCTATTAGTCGTCGTCTCAGTAGTCACACCCTTTCTAACCAAAGTACCAACATCATAAATATTTCAGCCGACAAGTAGCGTTGTTATGTTTTGGTTTGAAAAAAAAATGGTTGCCGGTGACTACATTTATCAGTGACTACTGAGCCACCTGCATGCCTGCCAAAATAAAGACCCTTACATGATTATGACAAATAAGTCAGAAATCTTACCGACCTATTCTATTATAAGAATCTCTACAACACAGGGAATCCTAGGTATATTCCCAGTCCCCCACACACATCGATTGCTAGTGTGGAGGCTAGTTTTATTAAAATATGTCAATGTGAGTATGTGTGTGTATGTGTTGTGTATCTCGTGAACAATAACCTTTTTATAATTAAGTATTTAGTGTCAAGACCGCCGGTAGATTTGTTGTGAGGTACCTAAATACCTATCTCTTTTGTTGTCTGTACTTGTATGTGTATGACTGTGTGCATGAAAGTGTAGTTGTAAGTGTGTGTGTGTGGGGAGGTGTGTGTGTGCGTGTGTGCATGGGCATTTTATGTGTGTTGTTTTCATAAGAATGCTGTAAAAGTCTCCTTGACGTTCATTTCCATTCAAAGAAGAGTGCTTATTTATTGTATTGCTTGTTTTTCGTCGCCGTGTGTTGAGTTATGCATAAATGCCTTTATTTAGGTGTTACATTAAGTTAAACGAATTTTACTTTATGTGAGACTAGCTGTGCCCGTGACTTCATTCGCATAGATGTCGGAAAACGATAATATGTCTTTCTAAAATAAAAGGTATCTCCTCCTGTGTAGTTATGCCTTATAACATCAGCTATCTGCCAGTGAGAGTTCCGTCAAAATCGGTTTAGCCGTTCCGGTGATTAGCCGGAACAAACAGAGAGACAGAGACAAAAAACACCGGGAGGGAACCGGCATGTCCTGGAACCAAAAAATTCGAAGACATGTGACATCTACCAACCCGCACTGGGCCCACGCCACGTGGTGGATCGACCCACTGTCGCTTACCGATAAGAGACCTGTGTCTCAGCAGTGGGAAATTTATAGGCTAATTATGCTTGTGCTAAAAACAAGTCTACGAAAGTGCTAAGACATACGTTAACTTAACTCCTAATAAAGCTCTATGAGTACCTACTTTAACTGTACATGTTAACTTTCTGTTCCATCATATATAGCTGAATAAGTATGGGAGAGTTTAAAGGATTACGTCGCAGTTAATCTCTCTGAGCCCGCCCTAATCTAAAGCGAGAGATAAATGGGGGGAAGAGGCCATTTTCCTTTTTAAGTGGTTTATCCATACTTAATATTATTCGAAAGCAACTCTGTCTGTATGTCACCTTTTCATGCCTAAACTACTGGACGGATTTCGATAAAATTTAGCAATAGATGGCATCCTGGGGAAAGAGATAGGCTACTTTTTGCCCCGGTAGCGCGTTCCCGTGGGATATTTTTCGATATCCACGCGGGCGAATCCGCTGGCAGAAGCTAGTAAATAATTAAACTCACGCAATTTTTCCATGGGGTAACGTACAAACTACATTTCAACACAGTAGCACTATCTCTGTATGTATATATTTTGTTTTTAAGGTGCGGCTTAACGTGCTTTCCGAGACGACGGGGGTATCACCAACTTCCAAAATCGGGGTTGAAATATTACAAAGCACATCAACACAGTTTTCTTGACAAAGGTATTCAAAAACGGATAAAAGGAAAGCAATGTACCATCTCAAGTGATCCCTCTCTCAAAGAACCCTGCGAAATACCCACATTAATGGTTCCCAAACCCTATTCAACAATAGAACTTTCGAGAATAAGCATGACATTAAATGATAAATGATATTTATTTCCATGGACCACCGATTGGGTCCCACTAAACGCACGACGCCATCGCGGCAGGCCGAGACGAAGATGGCGGGACGAGCTTGACTCCTACAGAAAGTACTGGCCGGCTAGTAAAAGACAGAATTGTATTTAAAAGGGCCAGCAGTGGGATAATACAAGCTAGTTAGATAAGATATTTATTTCTGTTAATTGATTTTTAAAAAACAATTCGACACGTTAATAGAATAGGTCTTTATTTGCTTTGAATGTAGGTACATAAAATAAGTTGTTAAATTCTATAATAGGATCCATGTACATTCTGCCTTAATATAGCATGCAAATTTATACAAAATACGAGAAAATAATTACTACTACATCCTAACTAAAGATTATCATTTAGGAAATCCTGTACAAAATAATAACATTTTTCTAATAGTAATTCTGTGAAGTGTTTTTTAAATTTATGCAACGGTAAATTTTTAATTTGGTCAGGTATTTTATTAAATATTACAGGAGCCATGCAAATCACATTTCTTTTTAATAAGCTAGTTTTAAATACACCCGTGCATAGTAGATTCTGGTATTGAGATCTCATAGCTGTACTTCGTTTTCTAGTTTCGATCAAAGTTGGAAATAGACATCGATTGATCATTACAAATATTACTATTTCAAAAATGTAAAGGCATGGGAAAGTTAACAATTTGTGAGACTTAAATATAGGTACGCAACTGTCAGTTACTTTAAGACCAAATATTGCTCGCAGGCAGCGCTTTTGGGCTTTAAAAATGCTTTCGCGTTCACTACAGTGACCCCAAAATATTATACCAAATCTTAAGATAGAAATAACTAGACCATGGTAAGCCACTAGTATAGTTGGTAAATTTACTTTTTTTGCTAGATTGTATAACATAAACGCAGCTGTGCTTAAACGTTTACACATATCTTCTTATCTTCTGCTTGCAGCTTCCAAGTTAACTGGCTGTCAATAAGGATTCCTAAAAATTTTGTTATATTTACTTTTTCTATAGTTTGACCATTGTAGTTTATACCCAAATTTCCTGCAGATATTCTTTGGTAAAAGTGCATGATTTTGGTTTTTTGGAGATTAATTACTAAATTATTATTATCAAGCCACTTTATTAAGCTACTAATTGTATTATTAATGTCATTTACATATGTTTCTTTGTTAATACATGAAACAATTGATGAAAAATAACTTATGTTTAAAAAACCAGATGAGTTGTGCGAAGAAAGATCGGAACAAATTCAGAGGTCTCTTTTAAAGTCAGATATAATCTTGGTCAGGCCATATGAGGACCATGCAGATTAATATCTGAGACCCTCTTCAGAGAAAATAACAATACAAAGGGCTTTGAAGATCCGTGGGCACTGAAGATCCGTCATTTTGAATTTTTTTTTTCCAAAATGGCGGCCACGCTCGATCCCTGTATAAATCGATAGCTGACATCAATGCAAATAGAAAATATTCTAAGACCAAACCCAATAAAATGTCACATTTCCGAGATATTGACTTTCAAAGTTGATCACGTGACATTCATATTTTTTTTCAACTTGCTTACATATTGTTACATAGATGTTTAATTCCTTTAAACTTTCAGAGTGATTATTTCAAGCATCTAACGAACAAGATGTACGTACGCATGTCGATTTATATAATATAGGTTTCATGAATAAACGCTATTTTGAAAAAAAAAAAAACAAAATGGCGCGACAGTACTTAGGTATGCCAGGCTACATATAAGTTTGTAGAGACAGTGCACGCATTCGTCAGTAATCGTGTAGTTCCACTCAGAACTTAAGGAGCTCAACAACTCGACGAACAATACCAAGGAAAGGACATTTCGGTGGACCGCATAAATCACCAGATTATTGTTAAATCTACATGAGGAAGAAAAAATACCCACATGGCCTCACATTCACAATAGAATATATTTGAATATTTTCAGCGTTACATGCTTACCTGAGCCTATTCATGGGAAGTATTCACAGGACCTTTCCCTATAATGATGGTTACATCAGTTTAGAAGTACATAGAAGTGCATTTTCCTTACAAAACTTCGACCTAAATGTATGGGACGGTTGATTATTTTTTATCGATTACGATATAAACTCAAACTCAAAATATTTATTTCAATTAAACCATTACAGGCACTTTTGAATTGTCAAGGGGTCGGTCAGTCAGAAAAATGAAGCTAGTTGCCCATTTCAAAGCGTAGGTATGTATAATATAATATGAAAATAATTACCTGAACATTTACACACGGCACCTATTTTATTTATAATTATGATACCTTTTTAATATATTTGTTTCCACTCACAAAAAATGCACCAAATGTATCTAGCTCGGTTGACTGGTAGAGAAAGCCTGCGGCATTAAGTCCGCCTTTGTACCTTTATTGTGCACAAAGTTTAATAAATAATTATAAAAAAGGTAATTTAAGCCTTGGCAGTAACAGAGCTGACTGCCTTCTAGGCGGAATACAGGATATACATTCAGTATTGCTCAACTTGAAGACGATTGCATCAGTAGTGTCAGTTCTCAAAATATTATTTGAACCTATGGATTTCATTTAGTACTGGCTGCGGCCCGCGGTTTAATCCGCTTAAGTCTCGACCCGTGGGAATCTCGGAATAAAAATCATTCATGTCCTATTCCAGGTCATGGTTTACTAATGTGCCATATTTCATCCAAATCCACTCAGCCCTTTTAGCGTAAAAGCGTTACAAACAAACATACAAAAAATCAAATCTGCAGTACCGTACCTACTACCGTAGATACTCTTAAAGATTTCCAATAACAGTAATAAGACCCAGGTGCTTCATCGAAAACTGATCCATCCATCTGAGTGACACAGTTACACATATAGGTCAAAGTCCTCTGTATGACAGTTTGGAATACAAGGACAGATTCACACACCCACGACTTACCAATATAGAAGAAATTAAGTATATTTGGTGCCAATATGTCTATAAATATCAAATAACGTGTGTTCGTATCAGAATTAACTATGTTTTCGAACTGCATTTAGCTTATTTAATATGTAAATAGAGGATTAAAAGGTACTGCTGTACTTATGTGACGTCATGAAACAGCTGATTTTAAGGGTGTCGATGAATTTACAGGCGAGAATTTTCAATCTTATCTCTGAAACTCTCTAAGTCTCTATGAATATGTGTACACATATTCATAGAGACTCAGAGAGTCTCATAGTTTTTAACGTTCTCTCTAGTAGCCACCGCAATACAAAGTAAGTATTGCAGACTCGCAGAAGTTGACAACACCAACAGACTACAGGCCATCTTGCAATCATTTACTCAAGTAAATTATTTCATCATAATTCTTCTGCCCTTATCCTAATTTATTTGGTTTCGGCGCAACTTGTTTTTCTTCCATACTTCTCTATTAGTCGTCATCTCGGCAGTCACCCCCTTTCTAACCATATCATCTTTCACACAGTCCATCCATCGTTTCTTTGGTCTTCCCCTACTCTTATAGCCATCCAATTTCAAACTCAAAACTCCTTACACCGTCCCCTCCCCCCCCACCCCCCACCCCTCCTTACTCCTTCCTTCCCTTGAGCAAATTATTTATTTATCAATTAATAAAACTTTATACAAAAGTTAGCCTTAGGTATTTTCTACCTGTCTAGTTAAGGGTGATGCACAGACAAAACATGGCAGTTGCAACATATTAGATAGAAGAATATCGCGAAAATAATAATAAAATACAAAAATAAATACATACATACTTAATACATGGTGGCAATTTTATTTTAAATCGTCGATAAAATTTCAACGCAAGGGGGATCAGAATCATGTACTGAATCCATGTTAACAGGTTACGCTACGACGTCCCTACCACCCTGTATAATAAGCCTTGTATATTAAATTGGACTACCTAAATTATGTCATTACACCCAAGATATATTATACCTCCTAATCTTCATAACAACAAAAAGCTCACAAAGAACGCTCTCAATCTCAAAATACCCTCCATTCCACACATCTTTACGTCGCCTGTCATGTTTTAATCAACGTGAATTACACACGGAATATTTTATTATCAGTCTCTACTGCCACACAAGCTCTCTGATCACATACAAAATTCATAGTTTTACTTCATGAGTAAGAATTAAAATTCTAGGGATTTGCAGTGTTAGGCCCTTTGTACACACGTTTTTCTTGCCGTGAAAAACTACGGTTTTTCACCGTGTAGGCACAGTCGTCAGTATTGTATGGATCACTGTGAAAACTTGTTCCCAGACACGTTTTTTCTCCGGCGCGTTTATACGCCGTACCGTAAAGAAACCGTGCCGTGTACGCGTGTCTTAGTGCACAAATGAATGAAGTGAACTCTTTTGAGTGAACATTTGTTTTTGAAGTGAAACTTCTTAGATGGTGATTCGATAATTGGATGTCACATGTCTTCGAATGTTTGGTTCTAGGATATGCCGTTTTCTCACAATGTTCTCCTTTGCCGTTTTTTAGTGGTGATGAAATAACTAACACAAAGTAAAGTACCTGTCAAGGTTCGAACCTATGACCTACAACACGTAAGTCGCGGCCGTTACCACTGGGCCAATACTGCTCTAACCACACCAATTCATACCTACATAAGTGTCTTAAATGAGGTAACATTTTATAAATATATATGTACCTACCACAATTTCGATAT
The DNA here is from genome assembly GCA_951799955.1 of Apamea anceps. NCBI lineage: Eukaryota > Metazoa > Arthropoda > Insecta > Lepidoptera > Noctuidae > Apamea > Apamea anceps. The sequence goes on from OX637510.1 coordinate 19,337,754, forward strand.
ATGTACCTATAGAGAATATATATTTTCGTACGACACAAAATTTCCTTCCATGACCAAAATAAAAACACTTCCAAACCCTACTACTCCATTTCATTATTCCAAAATTCGCGGAAAAGAGTTCGCACTTCTCATTTTATGTAATGCCCAATATAAAACACTTTTCTTCCAACACGTTAGCACTCCTCCAATTTCCCGCTACAATAAAAACTAACTCCATTTCCTTCGATAACGTAACGTAAAAAAAACGGTTACAATAAAACCGTTACGTAACGCTAAAAAGTAACGTTATTAGCAACGTTTATATAAAACAAAATGGCCACAGGTTTTGCGGGCAGAAGGGTTAGGTCAACGACATTATGAAGAACGCGCCAACTGAATACAAATGCTGGCAGGTCGAGAGAGCCAATAAAATTATTATTAGACCAGGAAGGAGAATGTTATGTCCTTACACACGGATCCTTTTGAGTGGGTGGTTGAATTTATTGTGCTGATGTAGGGCAGTGTGGCCCTGAATCATTGGGTCTTCCTTCTTTTACTAACAGACAAAATTAGAAAGAGACGGAAACAGGAGCTTTCAAATTGGTACAGTATCATCATCTGCCTAGCCTTTTCCCAACTATGTTGGGGTCGGCTTTTTTTTCTTAAATTGGTGCAGCATAAAATCAGCAATTTTTTCATGTCTTCTGAACCTGAGGAATGATCTCGACTCTTAAAATGGCAATGCCTTCATTTTGACAACAATATTCATTGCGTTATTTCGGTACAGGCAAAAGTAGATGATCAAAATCAGAAATTCAATACTAATGAACGGAGTTTGCGTCAGAACTGTGTGGCGTCGAAGTGATTCAAAAGAATGTCATTGTAAATTATACCAAACATTTACTGCTAGTACAGCTGCCATATAGCTGCGAACTCCGTTTATTAGTATTGAATTTCTGATTTTGATCATCTAATTTTGCAGTTGACTGTACGTTGTTGGGCAGAAAAAATTTTAAACTCATGAAGCAATGGATTAGCAAATTCATTCAAAATCTTTCCGATTGTGACTGAAAGTCTGTCAATTAGGGTGCTGTTCTAGTAGAATGAATGAATGTTAATATTTTTCCGTCCATTTCTCGTTTTCCTTTATGTAATTAAGATAGCATTATTTCCAGTTATGGTTTTCAATGTTTACGGGCTTGGCTTGGCTTTGAGAGCTTAGGAGTAGTTTACGCAACTTATTTCTCAGTCTTTATCAAACATACACGTAATCACAGGTCGCACCGATAGCTTATGTCGGAAATAGCCGAGGTTAAGTCCCATATATGGCACAAGGCGAATTGGTTGTTATTTCTATTGCTTACAATTGCAATACGTAACAATGTCATAGAGTAAGAAACTCGAATCAATTTTCAATTTACCTTTGTTACGCAATACCACCACCATTTTTGAAACACACACACAAACAAGAACACTTTATCATTCTTCTACCCTTATAACAATTTATTTGGGGTCGGCGCAACATGTCTGTATCTTCTATACTTCCCTATTAGTCGTCATCTCGGTAGTTACCCCCAGTCTAATCATACCATCATTCACAGTCATCGTGTCTTTGGTCTTGTACTACACTTAAGGCCATCGACGTTCACACACACAAGAACACATACCCCCATGTATCACTTGCACACACACCAGTGCACTATAGGTGTCCGTAATACTATAGACACAAAGAAGAGAATCGTAAAAGATACAAACACAACACATAGGTACACTCAAGCAGATAAATACCGAGCCATTAGCAACGTACGAGGGACGATACATCTCAATCAATACTCCTTAATTTCTTCCAAGCTCGCTCGCCTGGGAACGAATCAATAATGCTAAGTAATTCCTAATTAAATACACCTACCTACCCTTGCCGGAGCTACTTGAAAAAGGTCAGGATTTACAGGTAAACAGTACCACGATTATTTTCAGTAACGGCGACCGGTACGTGACGAAATCATCAGTGGTCAGGATCGTGAATGTTAGGCAGCGATAACAGGACCGTGGAGGGTTGATTTTTTGTTTTGTGATTATTGCTGGAAAAGAATTAAGCTTCGTTGAGACAACCATAAGAATTGTACGACTGTTGAGTTCACTAAGGAGAGATATACAACCAGTTAAAGCACTAAATAACGCACACTAAGTAGTCCTTCAGACCGAATTTCAGCCATGGCAACCAATCTCAGATAATTTTATCTGAGGAATAATTTTTCATTTTTGACAGTTCTTCCATACAAAAACTGTCAGACGGTAATTTTATTCCACGGATAAAAAATATCTGTCGATTGAAAAATCAGCCCTAAATAATTACGAGAAATCGTGGTGATTCCCCTACAAAACCCACAAATCAAGTGATGAATAAGCTTACGAAGAGAGTCACTATTCTACTTTCCACTTCGTAATTAGTACATTCTACCATACATAATTCTGTATAAGGCCGTATAGTGTAAATTCTGGGGTCCCTTTTCACACAGTCATTAAAGAAACATGATTAAAACATAAAGCTGTGGTCCAGCACACGGGCCCTTTGCACGTGAGGTCCCAATTTTCTGGTCCAACGAACATCTTTTTGATGTCTAACATAATAAAGTAAGGCCCCAAATTAAATTCCGTTATGGCCTCAAAGACATCTCATTAAAATTTTGACGTTTCTTACTTATGGCAGTCTTTTCTTACTTATTCGAAATTCAGAAGGATATCATGAGCTTTTTGACGGTACAGCCATTGATATATTTTATATATCAATGGGTACAGCGTTTTTTCTCTCGAATTCGAGACCGCCGCATGTTGTTGTTGAGTGTTCACTTAAATGGGTTTCATCCTTTACAATGAGAATGTTGTTTTTATTTCGCAGAAAACTTGAGCGATCGTCTCGAGTATACATTTACGTCAAAAATAAAGGTATCTGTAATACAGACATGCGATGATTTGGAAACGCATTTTTGAGTCTAAGAATTGATTTCTGAAGGCCGATTCCCGAAATTAAAACTTTCAAAATCTAGTCGCAATCTCATCTAAGCGACAAGCAATGTCAAAAATGTAGGGATTTCAGAGGTACATATTTTTGACAGATTGAGACTGAGATCAGAATGTGAACGATCTTATAATGACGGGAATTGCCCCTCTGATGAAAAACCGTGTGGACATAAAACGAGATTTCGAACCGGCTTTTGGCACCTTGTCTAATATTTCCATAGTCTATTAAACCTTTATCCCCATCCCCAACCAATTTTAATACAGTGAACACACCTAACAAATTAATTAAAACATATGCGTATACACACGTCAATAAAGTGACGTCACATGCTTAGTTTTAATTAGGCAGCGATAATTAAAAGAGGATGGTTACATGAGACAAAGTGATCGTTCCTAACGAGGAAAGATGGCCGAAGCGAGGCGAGACGAAAGAGTCGTTATTTAAAACTTTAATCAACAGACTGGGTTCAACGGGAAAGTACAGCGGTGTGCAATTACGCTTTGCAATCTTTGTCTGTCATTATCGGAGGTTGGCGGCAATTGGTTGTGAAACTAGGTCTGCTGTATCGTTGGTGGAATTTATGGGCGTGAGTCGTATGGGGTGAGCGCTTAGAATAGAATAGAATATTATTTATTGTTGCTGCCTGCCTGCCTAGCCATGCCGCCCTTTTTCAACATATTTTGTTGGGGTCGCTTCCAGTCTAACCGGATGCAGCTGAATACCTGCATTGAAATTGAAGCGACTGCCTCTCTGACCTCCACAACCCAGTTTCTGGATAACACAGCAAAGGGGTATTGAAAGACTGATTGTCAAACTTTTAGGGTTCTGACTACCCGTAACGATTGTCAAAGATCTACAAATGACAGCCGGGATAAACTGCTTAACGTGCTTTCCGAGGCACGGAGGGGTCTCGATATGTAATAGATGGTCACCCATCCACGAACCGACCGAGGCAAGCGTAGCTTAACCTTCGATGGACCCGTGCGGCTGTTATTATTTTAGCCCGTCTCTATTATTTATTGCTGCCACAGGTACCTATATTTACAAATCCAGCAGACCAAAATTGAAAAATTTGTCTTCGTAACATATCCCGTGTGTAGCAGTATTTGAAATTCGCAATAGTCCTATGCAGTATAAATGAGAAATAAATCGGATTAAAAAAAATTTTTTTTTTACTTACACTTCATTTTTTTAATAAAACTACTCATTGTGATCGTAACGGGTCATCCGTCCCTTTAATTTTGGGGTTAGCTCAAAACTTCGAATTAGTAAGTATCTCTTAATTTTAAGGATCTCTACTGTCAGAAAACAATATTTCCAGTGCAAAAAACGAAATGAAATAGGTACCTACCTAAAGAGATTAGTAGAAAACCAATACTTAGGCTTAAAGCAAGAAATTCAAGCAGAATCTTTACTTCCAATATTTTCCTGCGCCAATGTTATTTTCATTCCTTCATATCGTCACAATATATTTCTTCAAAATGATTCCTTCCCTGTTCATTGTTAAGTCTTTGTGGTTCTCCTCTTGCGTACAAATTCTTCTACCTTCAGCTTTTATTATTATTTATTTCTTCATTCGTCCAATCTTTCTCTAATTGCTTGTATACTACGAATTCATTCCTCATTCTTCCTAAGGGCAGTTTACATTTAATTTAATTCTACCGAAAGCGGTCCATAAATGAATTTTCACCGGCTGATCATTTTAAAGGTACGCTTGATCGAAATTTCTCTTTTACGAGCTATACAGACTATGCTTTCTCGATAAGGTATAAAAAACGAATTCTCCTAACTGCAAACCTTGAGGCTATAAAATTGAACTCCAATATATCATCCTCGATATGAGGAGACGTGAAATTCGATTCGCCAGATGAAATGCATGTCAACGGGTGTTTATTTTATAGGCGTATCTTGGAGAAACTATTCGATGAATAAAACAATGTGTGAAGACAATGGTAGGTGACAGTAAACATCTTACTCCTACATACATGTTGCTTAAAGTTAAGACAAGCCCAAAGGTCAAAAGTTATGGTTATAGGGGTTAAGCAGGCGCTAATTATTACTTAACTTTCGGCAACGTTTGTAAGCAAGGGGGTTTATCACTATCGATTCCCTAAATGATCAAGAAAGTTAAGTAATTTCTCAAAATAATAATTATAGACACACAACATCACGCCTGTCATCCCCGAAGGGTTAGGCAGGGGTCAAATAATAATAATTAATATTGTCATTAATGGGTCGTAGTTAGCCATTTCGTGCGACTGTTAAAAGAGGTGACTTGGAAAATTATGGAATCATCAGTTAGGTCGTATATTTCGCCATGCAAAATGTGACAGATTGCTACCCCTTTGATCAGACTGACGAACCTAATTCGATTACATTAGAAGTTGACTCCTCGTTTTCAATGCCGAGTCTAAAGGTATAATTAAATTTATGTTACCTACCTTTTGAGTTATGAATCACCAGAAAATTCTATAGAACTTAGCTACTCTACCCCCTAGACAATAAAGGGTCGTCATTTTGTTTAAACATCTAAAATTCTAAATAAACGAAAAAATCAGTTCTGTGTAAATCTGGAGTCTACAACGAATAGAACAATAACATAATAAAGTATTCCCAGACTCACAAAGATCTACAGACTCCGATATCATGACATAACAAGACGAGATATCACCCCGACCAATCTTATTCTGAAACTTTTCTACACAACTTCGCCCTCCTACGGTACATTCCTCGCTAGTTCAATCGTTAACACAATCACAAGACGTTACAGATAATGGAAGAACCTTCGCTCCGGTGAGATGGCTCCCCAGCCACCCATCTCTCATGCACTTTGATACTGAGGACCCCTGACGATCATTGATTCTCAGCCTGTCACCTAATGAGATTTCAGCGGTGGTTTTAATTACACTACCTTCCGGCTTGAAGAGCTTGAGTAGAATTCTGATGATGGTATGTGACAATTGAGCTGAATAGACCTCCAGTTTATACTTTTGGAGTTCTGTAGGTGTGTAAATCACTTTGAAAAAAGGCGTTTTAGATTTTAGGTTACAATTGGTTGTGGAGATTTTTGTGGTTTTTCTCACAGGTAGTGGTAATTTGGAAAGGTTTCTTTGAGCTACCACATTCGTTACAACATTTAAGCAACTAAAAACGATCACTAAAGCACACAACGTGGGGTCCTCGCAGGGATCTTCTGCCATTAAGATGTTTAGCAGCCACTCCAAGACAGCCACAAGTCGTCTCAGGGTATGCTGAACAATCAAAATGGCAGCAGATTCAGCATGGTGTGGAAACTGGAGGGTGTCACCAGGGAATTGTTTACGGGGTGACCTTGAAGCCCGGGTAACGCTTACCTACGACGCCGCACATAGTCGGTGGTGGCCGGGCTCCAGCGAGCGCGCGGCCATAGCGTCACTCACGCGCGTACCATCACACTATCACTACGCACACCACTCAACGTCACTCATATCAGGCTCTTTGGGGTCCGATGTCGTCGGCGGGCGGCAGGCGTGCGCTCCCCGCGGCCGCAGTTCATTCACTGAAAGGCCCGGGCGACGAGTTCGGATTGCGCAGGCTCGGACATGCGTTCAGGGGGCAACTAGCTCCCTCTGTTTTGTTAGTCGGCCACGCACTGTGCCGGGTTGGGCTTGGGCACCGATGCCACCCGATGCCGACTCAGAGGTCACAAGGTCGTAGGTAAATTAATAGCGACACAATTACTGTAAACATTGGCCACGGCGACGTGGGCTCATAGTGTGTGCCATGGATTCCGCGGTGATTCATATCGGTTGCAGGGTGAAACGGGATGGGATCAGTGCTATAGATACCTAAGTATTTTCTTACCTTACGATGCGACCCGAATACGTCTCCCCTCGTTTACGTCTTTTGCATTCACAATAGAATGTTTTCCTCCCTTCCTCATTTATAAATTCATGCTTATCAAAGCGAAGTTAATTTAGCGTACTACCTTTAGTCAGCAAAGTGAATACCCAGAGCTTACATTAGAAATATGATGGCTTTTCTTGTACTGGATGTCAGAAATGAACCAAGGACCTCAAGTTGACTGCTTAAACCCAATCTCTGAAGAAAAAACCAATGCAGCAGCTACAAGACGAAATGAAAACCTCTCAGTAAATAAACGACTTTTTCTAAAAGAAAACCTTCTCAGGTTCAAGTATTTGACAAATAAGAGCAACGTTGAACAAGATGCAATATTGTTGCGGAAAGCAGATCATCCGATAGCCGGTAACTCGGTTGGAGCGAACCGCGACCTGAAACGATTCCGGTTGTTTATGAATGAAACAAAATCTGAAGGAGACGGAATCGAGTTTCATTCAGTTTGTAGGCGAATGCAGTAGGTCAGGACTTTAAGCGGTCTTTATTTTTTATTGTATTGAAGGGGGAGGTAATAATTTCCTGTAGTGAAACACCTAAATATGTATTTAAGAGGGAAGCGCCAGAGTAGCCTGCGAAATTTTTGACGGCACGGTTGGCGCTGTGGTTAAGCGATTAACTGCTGCGCTGCGTGTCGCGGGTTCGATTCCCGCACGGAACAAATATTTGTATGACCTAGAAGTAGTTGTTCCGGGTCTGCCTGTTTGTGTATGTGGGTTTAAATTTTTGTAAACGCACCCACGATACAGAAGAAATTCCTAGTGTGGGGCAAAACAAAAAAAAAACAACTTTTTTTGCAATTTGCAGGTCACTGTCAGGTTGTATGTTGAAGAAAATATGATCCGCAGGTGTAACAAGTATGTATTTACAGAATTATAATCATGAATGTCTATTTCATGAAAATCATGAAATATCAATCAATAGGAATATGAACTTGAGGGTTGTATTGATGATTTCAATGATTATAATTCTGTAAAGTCATATTTGTAACGGTCGCGAATTATATTTTAATCAACATACCAGACACTGACCATCGTAGTTGGTATATAATTTTGGAACACCAAGTAGAAATCGCTAATTAATAAGAGACTGGTAGGTACTATCAGAAGGCGAATTCTCGTAATTTAAAACGTTCAAAATCTAGTCGCAGTCTCATCTCAGTGACAAACAAATGTCAAAAACTTGTCAAAGTGTAGGGAAATTAGAAGTATTTTTTGACAGATTGAGACTGAGATCAGACTGTGAACGTTCTTAAAATTACGAGAATTGCCCCTCCGGTAGCAGAGCTATGGACAGCCTGAAAGATCAATTAGCTGTAGGTAGGTTAGGTAAGCTAAACCGCAAATCAGTGGTAAAAAAATGATATTGACAGCGCCTTTATATCGTAGTTATAATAATAATTTTCGAAGTGCCACATACCTACACAAGTATCTACGCAATGTCTACCGGACTGATTTAATGACATCGTAAGAAACTTATGTATGATGGCGCGTTTTATAAGAAGATAAGCATTATTTCTCTCTGGAGCCCTGACGGTCCGTGGCCTTGAGATCTGCGGAGTAGGTAATTGCCTAACACACTATCAGTAGCAATGGCTTTAATTTTGACAGTTCAACAACATTGATTGCGTTATTTACGTTGTTGAACAGAATTTTTTTTCGAACATATGAAGCAATGGATTAGCAATTTATGGACACTGTCCATCTAAATCTGAATAATTTTTAATTTGATTGATTGATTTTGATGATTTTGATTTGATTGTTTTTTTTTTATGTTTAATTTTTGTTTTTTTTTTATTTTAAAGGATAATGTTTAATTTTGAAATTAATAATTAATTAATAATTAATAAATTAATTAAATTAAATTAATAATTAATTTTGAATAATTTTGAAGGATACTGCTAATCCATTGCTTCATATGTTCGAAAAAAATTCTGTCCATTGGACAGTGTGTTACGCAATTAGGGTGCTGAGTTGCTGACGGACCGTAGCCCTGAGACTTGGCTGACCACGATGCTTTGAAATAAAAAAGTAAGAAAATATTGAAAAACCTCACTGCAACCAAAAAGTACAACAAGCTTAGTTTTCAAGCAGTCGTTTTTTTGTTGCAGTACCCAGGTTTTTTTATGTTGTATATGTATTTGTTTAACCGTCTCCTCATTCTGATATTCACCGCCTCTTCATTTTAATATGGTCGTATTTTTTTTCTTGAATCCGCATTTCCAATTTTATAAAAACAAAACCGAACAAGAGGTACTCACTCATATGTAGCACGCACGACAGACGATGCGCATGCGATGGACCCTAGCTCACACCTTAAGGACCCTAGCACACACCTTATTTAAAATCTATCCAGCCGTTACTGAAGATGCTTCGAGAGTACCTAAGAAATCCTACATACAAAGATACATAGATAGTTCGTGAAAACATAACCCTGTCTATGCCGTAGCGCAGTCGGGTAGTAAGAACAAACGTAGCTTAACGCATGGAACTGTATAAATCTTGCTAACCTATCACAATTTATGTATGAAAGCATTTTTGTAAGTATCGAGTCGAATGCCAATGTTAGACAGATTGTAGATCTGTGACAGTCGTTATGGTTAGTCAGGAGCCCGAAAGTCTAGTCTACTAGTCTTACCAAGAGGTCGTATTACCAGGCGCGGTCGCAGCCCAAGATTTTGGGGGGGGTCACCATGGGTGCCGAGGAATATTAATAAGGGAGGTACATCTCCTCGTTGGTGTAGTGGTCGCCAGCGTTACTGCTGAGCATGAGGTTCTGGGTTCAATTCCTAGGTTGGGTACAGTGTTGTTAGGTTTTTCCATCAGAAATTTTTCAGAAGCAGCCTGGAGTCTGGATTTATGCCTGGTCGGTGGCAGGAGGCTCACCCCCTGTGACATGGGACTTAAACATAACTGGCGAAATGGGGTATAAGCACTACATGAAGGTACACCCCTGCCTAACCCTTCAGGGACTAAAGATTACGTAGGGTGGGAAGAGCGAGCGTAGCGAGCTCGAAAATTTTAACAACCCACCTCGGTTTTGTTTTATATTTTCAAGCAGAAATAGTAGTTACTATGGCGCCAATTCCCTATTGTTCACAAACTAAACTAAATTTAAGTTCAATGCATCTTTTCTTTCTATTTATTTTAGAAAAGGACAGAAGATAAATATTGGTTTAGTCCTGTCAAACTAGTCAGCGCCTGACGTAAATTGACGTATTTTTAGTAGCCATGTTTTTAATCACGTCTAATCTGTCTATGGAGTATCTTAATTTGACAGGGCTAAACTAAAATTTTATCTTCTGTCCATTTCTTAATGAAATAGAAAGAAAAAGATGCACAGAACTTAAATTTAGTTTAGTTTGTGAACAAGGGCATTAGGGCCATTGTCGACTTATCCAGGCAAGCCCAAGCAACTACGAGAATGTAGAATTCAAGAGCGAGCGAAGCGAGCTCGAAAATTTTGCACACTCTCGGATAGGTCCGATTTTCTTTTGATCATTCCAAAAGGAGTAGGAATTACTTGCTTTGTCAACTTATGAGTTATGAAGAAAAGCTCAAGAATCAACAGAATGTGAGCGAGCGAAGAGAGCCTGAAAATTTTTGCACCCCTCTTTGAAATAGGTTCGGTTTTCTTTTGATCATCATACAGAAAGAGAACTTACTTTATCGAATTATTACGAAAAACTTAAACTCGTTTATTAGCAGTTAAGGTTTTGAAATCAGGCCTTAACCTAAGCCTTTCGAACCTTACGTACAAGTGGAGTGCCCGATTGCTTCGCTCGCTCTTGCATCCTACATTCTATATTGTATAACAGGCTTATTAAAGTTAAAACTTTTAGGCGCGTTAAAAACCCACTGTCATTTCATAGTTAAAGTTTTCACTTCTGTCGGCGGTCCCCATGTCTCCTATGTTCTTAATGATTTTGTAAATGCCCATCGGAGTCTCTGTGGCTCAAGTAGTACAGTTTTAAGCATAAACTAAAGTGTATATTGGTTTTAAGTTAGTAAGACAAGAAAATCATTCAGACTCTCGATAGTTTGAATGCTTTTGGGGGGGTCATGATCCCCACGACCCCCCCCCCCCCCCCCCCTCCTCGGACCGCGCCTGCGTATTACCCAGTAACTGGGTTGTGAAAATAATAAAGGCTTCATGTAAAATACTGATATTCATCTGCATAGGTAGGTACAGACGCCAGCAGGTCAAGCTACCCGAAACTGTCAAATTTTCCTAATCAACCTTGAACCTTATTACTTTAGCGATAAAGTTAAAAATCTATTATAGAAATTTGACAGATTGTAGTAGCTTGACGTGCTGGCGTCTGTACCTGTTTAGACTAGAACCCGACCCCAACTTAGTTGGGAAAAGCTATTTTAATAAATTTATGTATTTTCTTTCTTTTTAGTTCATTTTTCAATACACTTGCTCGAAAAGTCGCTCAAAAGTCATCAACACAACTCTCTAAGATCAAGTAATCGTACTGAATGACTATTTCATGAAATCTTGACATTTTAGGATTATACTAACCTAACAAGTTGTAATACTGATTCTAATGATTATAATTCTGTAAATACATATTTGTTACGGCCGCGAATCGTATTTTAATCAACGTACAACTTAGTACTGACCAGCAAATGGCAAAAAACGTATGAAAATTTGAATTTCGCGGGCTACCTTGGAGCATCCACCTTAAATTAAATGGTCTCATCACATTCTGCCACGTGGGGCGCGCAAATACAGGCTCCTATTGCGTTTTAGAATAACATTAAAAAAAAACGCGTAAGTAGATACTTTTTAAATTGCTAAAAAGATCTTTTAGCGCTCGAATGACATTGACACTGTTGGCTGTTGGCAAAACATTGTAGGTATTTTTTTTTTGTGAAATATAAATATTGAGAACACAAGATAGGTAGTGAAAGAAAGAAAAAGTAAGTAGGTAATTATTATGATCACATAAAATATTTCCGGTTTTGGCGCACTTTGTGTTTCCGGCGGGAAAGTGCGCCACAGATAACTATAAACCTTGTCCAGCGCTGCGGTATTTAGTTTTGAATTATGCTGAGATCTAAGGCTGAGATAGAAGTCTTTTTGCCTCGCACTTTTATTTTTAATATCAGCAAAATAGTTTAGATTGTGGTTTAGGTCTAAAATATAATTTTATGAATATAACAAACTGTGTAATTAAATAAAATAATAGTAGTTAATAATAGAAAATGTTGGGTGTGAAAGTAAAATATTATATGCTGTAAAAATTCATTCTTTAAAATGTGTGGTGCAACTATGAGTGATTGCTGCGGGATTATGTGATAAGGCAACGTTTCGGTTTGAAAGAAGTAGTGACAAAAATTAAAAAGGGTATGCTGAGATGGTTTGGTCATGTTGTTAGGTTGAATGAAAGGCGACTAACAAAAGGCATTTACAAGGCAGATGTCAATGGAAACGCTAGGAGGGGTCAGGGGACGCCCTGGGGAAGAAGGTGTGATTTATGTGTATATAATAAATTATGATAAATAAACATTATATTTCATCAAAGTATGTATTTTTGTCAACACATTAACATTAATTTGTGTTCTAAAATATAAAAATATTCTGGTTTTATATATTTTAATAATTTGTGGCTTCGAGTCAGTGCCTTTCCTTCATAAGACGACACGGCATAGAGCACGAGTAAAAAATTTACGAGCCATTTCTCATATGCCGACATTTTAACCCCCGTTTGCCGCTGTGTTGCTTCATGGCTGAAAAAGGACTCGTTCATATTATACTAATACTGATGGTCCATTTGTGTGTGTATGTGTCTATCTAGGGCAGGCGTTCGGACAACGTATACATGTTGCAACGGTACTGCTATCACTGCAAAAAGTCAACGCAAAACATAATTATATTATCCAAATTATTTTCTCTTACGTATTTTTAAATTAGTTACGTCTGCGTAAAATGAAACATCCTAGGCTTTACTTTAAAATATAGTTGCCAAGTAATTATTCAGCTGATGTTCAATTTGATTTACAATCATACGTATAAGATGGATTTAGCTGTAATTCAGGATATCACAAATTTAATTTAATTTGTGATAATTTTTCTTGTCAGTTATTATACTAAGCAGTATTAAAATAAGAACATATTAATTTTTTACCGTACTATGTTTTGACAGAACCTTTTATGTTTCTTGAATTGGCAACACTAATATAATGTCTTTTTATTTCGGTTCTTTGCCCGAGTTGTTCAGGGTACGTTGATAAATCCGTGAAAATCCTGTATTTGTTCCTATTTCTGTGACTAAAATTGTTATATTGTTAATTTATACTATATCCTCCATCCTTAACGATGGATATTTTCAATTTAGTTATTGTTGTTAATCGAAATAATCGCCGCGGCAACTTGACGTTTAGCACGCAGGAAACAGTAACCTAAACATTTCGTCTGTGAAGTAAAACGTGGTATTTTGGGTTTTCAGTGAAGAGCGACAGAATGAAGTACAATAAGCTCGTCACATCCTCGAGGAGGAAAAACAGGAAGAGGCACTTCAGCGCGCCTTCACATATTAGGCGAGTGCTTATGTCTGCACCTCTTTCCAAGGAGTTGAGACAGAAGTTCAACGTTAAGTCTATGCCAATCCGCAAGGATGACGAAGTTCAGGTAAGCTAACATTGCAATCTCCTTTGTATCAACTTGTATTCGATTTGTTAGGTTATGTTTGTATGTGCAAATCAATATGATGATGAATAAACCATTCTTAGACTACGGATGATTGCTGCCGTGCTTCCGACGAATTTGAGGTTTTCTCATATGAGTCTTCGGCGCGGTTTGCTAGTCTGTGCCATGGTGGAATTAAGGCTCTGATTTTTTTGCACTACAAATATGCGATTAGGTTAAAACACCATACCTAACTTTAATTAAGATACATGCCATGCTCTTTTTATGGTAATAGAAAAGGTTAAAAAATAACAAGCACTGGTGTTTTCTAAACACAGGTTAGCATTTGCCAATGCTGTTGCATGTAACTCATAGCAATGTTTTATGTTTGATTCTGTTAGTCCTGTTTTCCTATCTGAGCAGCACAATATATGTCATAATGTAGAAATGGCAGAATTATATTATATCTGAGAATTCTCACATAACTTTGCTAAATAAAACCTCACTTATCTCTTGCATTCTGAGAGTAAGCTATCCCAAAAGTAAGATAATTCTGGTGCTTACAGATGAGGCAGACTACCAAGCACAGTTAACTTTATCAAACAACAATTTCTGTCAAATGCTGCCAAATTACTTAGGGTTGGTATCACTACAAAATTAATAGTATTTTCAATGCAGGCTAACCTGAAAAAAACACTACATTTAATATCCAAAAGCTCTCACTGAGCAATATGAAATAACTTGAATGTTTTCACGATTATGAATTGACCAATTTGCACCATGTTTTAGGTTGTCCGCGGACACTACAAAGGCCAGCAGGTTGGCAAAGTAGTGCAAGTGTACCGTAAGAAGTTTGTTGTCTACATCGAGAGGATCCAGAGGGAGAAGGCTAACGGTGCCAGCGCATATGTGGGCATCCACCCTTCAAAGGTATACATTTCTTTTAGCTTTTGATCAAAATCAGCCGCAACACTGCATGAATTTATAGATAATGGCAGTGTTTTTGTTTGAAATTTACTAATGCTAATAAAGCATTTACTCTAGTTTTATCCCAATAAAGTTCATTACAGTCAAATCATTTGGCTAGAAATTATTGTCTACAACTCCAATTATTACTATTGTTATGTATTACAAAATAATAAAAGAACTTCCACACATGTAGTATAGATGAGATTACTGTTAACTTGTTCAAAAAAATGTGACTATTCATTTTGATACTTTGCCTTACACACAATGTACAGAGGTGGACTTGATGCCATAGGTATTCTTTACCAGACTACTTTTTTGCCTACAAAAACGGTAAAATCAAGCTTATATACTAGTTTGTTCATCAGACCACAGAAACAGTTACATTCTTCCCAACCATAACTGCAACTACGAACTTTCCATTGAAATTACAATATAAGTACATTTGAAATGATGATATTACTGTTCCTGAGGCTGTGCCTTCTTGTCATACTGAAGCTTTGCAATGTATGACAGGGGCACAGGTACTGCTGATACACTTCCATGGCTCTGATCCCCTATCTAACTCATATCCTCTACATCAATGTCCCTATCACAGTTCTAATATTTTCTTATTTCTACAGTGCGTGATTGTCAAGCTAAAGATGAACAAGGACCGCAAGTCCATCCTTGACCGCAGAGCGAAGGGAAGGCTGGCAGCTCTCGGCAAAGACAAGGGCAAGTACACAGAGGAAACTGCCACCGCCATGGAGACCTCGTAAATATAGATTTTAAGACAAATAAAAAAGTAAAACTCCTAAATCGTTTTTATTTATTTTACAATACTAAACCCACAAAGACCTAATATAACTCTGAACAGATAAAAATTGACGCGTTTTCTGGTACCATGCTCAACTTATAATAATTATCATTTTATTTTCTATCTTTGATTTGACGGAAAGTAATGGCGTGATTTTTTTCTCTGTGCAGAAGTAGGGTTTGACTATACCTGAAGAGCAGATTCTTGACGTCAGCCCAATCGCAGTAGGTACACAGCCACGATTGTATGGTAAACCAACATTGCCTTAGTGTACATACACCAGCGACACAGGCAACTGTAGCCGTCGACCTAGTGCCAAATACACGAGCGGCGCGTCGTTGACAGTGCCGCCTATGTATGTAGGTACTCAATACATTTATTTGCATTCCACAAAGTAAACTTAGGTGAATTGAAACACATGATAAAATATACATTAATTTTAGATCATTGTGGACCCTGTCGAACCCAGCAAGATGTAGAGGAAGAGGGCTGTTATTATTATTAGGTATTTGAAAAAGTAGAATATAAAATGTTTTTCTACTACTAGGTACTCACTTCGACTTTGATTTTATTTAGTATTTTTTGGTATTCATTTTATTTATCATTAAAATATTCATTAATATCTTAATATCATTTATGGATTACGTATTGTTTTACTTTATTTAGAAATATATTAAATTATTGTTCATTTTTAATTGCTTCTGGTAATTGATTATATATTTTAACTGAAATGCTAAAAGTATGATCAGCACGACTTCCTCTTTCACATGGTGATCTAACAAAGACATTAAATTATTTAGTATCTATCTTAAATCTCTTTGTGATCTAAATAGGCTTCAATATTTCAGCATTTCGATAATTAATCAATATTTAATAATTATCTGAATGATCAACAGCAGAGTTTCAATGGAAGCGAATCCAATCCTCATGAGCGATAGAGTAGTGGCAGAGATGTGCCCAAAAACCTTGAAATACTGGTATTTTTCGAAACCGGCATTGGTGTGATACCTGTAGGTACCTGTACTATTGGTATTTCTAATCAAATCTGTAGGTACAGTACAGACGTCAACAGGTCAAGCAACCCGAAACTGACAACTTTTCCCAATCAACCTTGAACCTTAATGCCTTAGCGATAAAGTTGAAAATCTATTAAAGAAATTTGACAGATTGTAGTAGCTTGATGTGCTGGCGTCTGTACCGGTAATAAACTAATATTTCCGTAAGTTACAGTGAAAAACAGATATATATGTAGTAAGTAACAGACAGCCGACATGGCGAAACTATAAGGGTTCCTTGTTGACTACGGAACCCTAAAAACGATAATTGTAATAGGCATTAGAAAAATAACTGCTAAGGAAGGAACACGGGTGGGTTTTAGTCAGTAAGAGTCTGACACTCCCTCACTCCCTTCTGCTCCACCCAGAGCGGGAGGGGTCATTTGATGATTTCCCATCCTCAAAAAAAAAAAAAAGGGGTCTGGGTTCATGCACCCCAAAATCAACTTAGGTGCGACACCCCTATGTTTTATTGTGTTGACCCACTGCGCAGCCTTGTTGAAACCCTTGTCTTGGGGCTCAGTGGCATAGCTCATCCTAATGGTAGGTAGGTACCCTGTATCAAATTTTTTTGGGGGCCCTTTTTACCCAACTGTGAAGCTACAGAGGGTATTGTTTTTACAAAATAAAGAACATAGCATACTGACTTAGAAGGTGAGGGGCTCGTGGCTAAAGTAATAACAGCCGCACGAGTCGATTGAAGGTTAAGCTACGCTTGCCGCGGTAGGTCCGTGGATGGGTGACCACATTAACATAACGAGACCCCTCCGTGCCTCGGAAAGCACATAGTACCCTTACGAGTTCACTCCTAATACATGTAAATACGTCAATTTGTATGTGAATTTTATTGATAGTGTGTATTGCTCGGGTTAAAGGTGTTTTCCAAAGAGATTTAAGTTAGATAATTTAATGTCTTTGGGTTTAACCATATTCTGAAGTTTCTCAGCAGCCGGTAGTAGTCTGAATTTGTGCCCAGTGGATGCCGTGGATGGCAACTGGCTCGCCCCCTATTACATTGGCGAAATGTGGGAGTACTAAAAGGTACACCTCTATCGAGGAGGAACCCACAGGCGTGATCTTATGAAACTGACTGGCGGACGTATCGCCTCTCGTTTTGAGGTTGTTAGAACGCTTTCGACCTGTGTAGTAGCTACAATATAGAACGCCAAAACACAGGTCTATTGTAAATAATCGTTTTATTAGATAGATAGGTGATCATTTTGTTATACAGTTCCTACTGCTATTGGTCTACTAAATAAATATAAGTGTCTTGGTTAAGACAAAATCGGCTAGGTGCCTAATCAGCAGTCCAGACGATTACGTGTCCTAGAACCAAAAATTCGAAGATATGTGACATCTACCAACCCGCATTGGGCCCACGTGGTGGACTACGGCCCACTCCCTCTCACAGAGAGGAGGCCTGTGTCCCAGCAGTGGGAACATTATAGGCTGATTATGCAGTGTTAGTACCGACGGCGACGTTCGGTTGACTGATCCCACCATAACTGGGTGCAAATAAAACTTCGTTTTATGATAGTATAAATTTTAATATAAAAAATGTATGAGCAATAGAGCACCTCATTCATTTTTCAATTAAGACAATCACAACTTACTAATCAGTAGGGGTACATTTCTACAAAAACAACTTTGAATAAGAACAGAAAGGCCCGCCTTATAAAAAACTTATTTTGTATATATTTAAAGTTGTTTTTGTTAAAATATTTAAATATAAATATGTATGTAATAGGACTGCTGATTATGTTATTCTACGCATATTGTTTAAAGTGAGAAGCTGGCAAAATTGAGTACAAATATTATTTTATAGTCACTTCTGGGACGGTGGCTAGGGCCTAATACAAATCTATTTGGCCAGTATTAATGTACCTATGTGTATAATCATTGAGAGTACATACTACATGTAATATGATCATTATTTGAGAATGCTTAGGTTTTCGAAAAATTAGGCTAGTTTACACAAGAAGAGTCTTATGAACTTAACTTATGAAAGTAAGGCAACAGAACTTCAAGTTTTAAACAAATGTTATAACTAAGTTACATAATTATCATGAAGCTGCTATGAATTATCAACACACTATTACTTATGGTAAAAACAGAAACATCCAGTTATAGAAATGCACAATGTTCTTCATTAAATGTAATTTTATAAAGACATTCTCCACATTTTATTGCCATTATTTTTAAAAATATACAAATAATTTTACTTCAATTAATGCATAAATATCACAAGTTTTCGATTCCTACACAAGTAGGTATTAATATTAATTTTCATCACTTCTAACTTTGCAGTTTGATACTACTGCTTAATCCATTTTCAAACTGTTTAAAAACAAACTTTCCTTGTCAAAACTAGCCCGTTTCTGGTGCATATAGATCTTAGGCGGCGATCTTGGTGTGTTCCTGAGCCTCTATGGTAGGTTTCGCCATACACTTGTATCTTTTCTTCACTTCATTATTTAGGTTCTCTCTGTTTCTTGCTATTTCTATTGCGTAGAACTGAACTCTAGGAACAAGCATTGTATTCATTTCTGAGTAATCCCCTTTAGCATCTGCTCTCATAAGAGTGCCGAAACTGTAGTCTTCAACAATGTTTTTAAACTTTTCACAGAATATTCTCCATTTCGCCTTGTTCATGCTGTTCTTTATTTCATTTTCATTGACATAAGAAACATCCATGTCAGGGAAGTCTTGCTTGAAGTGTGTGTAAATAAGGTCATCGTTTGGAGTTAGCTGCAGCCATCTTGTGTCCACGGAACAAAGCATCTGCAAACAGAAATTAAAAAAATGAGAAACATTTTCTTGCATTTTATTTTAAACTGGATTGTGTTTATCTGGTTTGAGGTTAATAGGTAATCCTTTTACATTATGGTAAGGATTGTGTAACTAGAATCAATAATAAGTAGCATAGTGTAATTTTATGAGTTCCTTTACAGCCAATCATTGAAAATTGTATCACATTACACCAACTCCCAGTCAAAATTGATACTGAAGGCCAATTCTTGTAATTTAAAACATTCAAAATCTAGTCACAGTGTCATCTCAGCGACAAACAAATGTCAAAAACTTGTCAAAATGTAGGGAAATTTGAGGTATTTTTGACAGATTGAGACTGAGATCAGACTGTAAACGTTCTTAAAATTACGAGAATTGCCCCTCAGTTCTATGTTGTGGAGTTTGGTTTTTGCACTTAGTCCTTTAGCGGACCATTGTGCGTGGGCCATGGCGGCTGTCAGTGGTTCAACCAGCCCACCTCCCTCCAGAAGTTGATTACATCTCCTGGCCTGTTGAGAACATCTGTGTAAGATCTGGGTGTCCCGAGGGAATTGATACTGTTATTTACAGCTTTTGTAAAATTGACACCTTATTCCCTGGATCTGATACTGACTCAGACCAAACTTGATCATAATAAAGCTATTTTCAATGAGGTTCTTTAGGATGTAACTGAATCTGAACTTAGTAGTTAAATGACTACACACGACACGACAGTAGCTTGCTTCAGCCATTAGTGTGCACTATCTTGACAAAGTACTGAAGAAATATTACTTACATTAAAGTAGATATCACTGTGCTCCATTGCTTTCGCGGCCCACAACCGCTCCAACGTTTCATCGTTCCCAAACTCCTCAGCTGGTCGCGACAGCACGTCCTAAAACATACATAAGTACCAAGATTTCGATTTTAAATAAAACCTCAATACTTCGACTTCGGTACTCAATGACGGTTTTAGTAATCAGCCACATTGTTGTACAGAAACAACTGAATTTAAACAGGCACGAAATGATTGAACAGATCCGTATATTCATCAATATAAATTATAATTGCAAAAAACACAAAATGTGCGTTTTCACCGCAACCTAAGTTTTTCTGAGTACACGAAAATTTACCAACTTTTATAATTAGCTATAAACTTACCATATTGAAGAATTTTCCTTGCTATTTAGATTGTAATTTCAGTCACAAAAGCACAAATCAATCCCAATTAAATTTCATAAATAATGCACATGGAACAATGAAAATGTCTTTAGGCACGTTCCATTACCAAACTCAGATCAGATTCAAAAAGTGCCTAAAATGCATGCATTCATCCTTTACTATTGACTAATGTGGAAAAGAGTAAACACTGCTATGCAGTGATTCATGTGTAATTCATGCTTAAAAGTTTTGTTTTTTTAATACTGGTCTGAAACGCAGTTGTCAAGTGTTTCTGTCCCAAGGAACTTAATGTCGTCCACAAGCACAGATACAAAATGTCGAGTTATAAATTATTTTTGGCCAGAGTGCTTACCACCAGCTCATAAAGCAGGGCAGAAGTCGAACTGCACTACTTTTTTGTTCTATGACTAAGTCTCATTCTAAATATATTAGTCTATGTGACTAAGTACAAAAAAGCAGTGCAGTCCAACTTCTGCCCTGCTATCTTTAAGAGCCGGTACCGGTAGTAGGCCCCCCGGCAGCTCTTTTTTTTTAAATACTGTCTGACGGTGTGGATATGGGTTAGTCCGAGATGATTTGGATTGCAAAACTATTGCCGGTTTTTATTTCGACACTAAAGTCTCATTTATATTATATATTAGTCTATGCACTAATGGTAACTTTAGATCTTTAACTTTGAGAAGTTTATAGCCGAACCGAGTACAGTTAAATAAATTCGTGCATTCTTTGAAAGAGCCGAAGCGAGTACAGAGAATTTCGTGCATTCATTGGAAGCTGCAATGGAGATTAAATAGGTAGGCATTTTCAATAAGTTTTGACATTTTCTAATTGTCCTCATAATATACTTTAGAAACACACTGCACACAACAAACAGCTACTTGCTTATGAAATAGTAACTTTGGTTGGCATTGTTTATAATCGAGCGCTTGTGGTGCTTAATAGGTATTTAGTTTTGTTTTACCTGATTAGGTCATTCACCAGACCTGTCTGTTGAATTTAGGTTTTGTTCCCAATAATTCACAGTGATATTCAACACAGGATTGATCCTAAGGTTATCTTGTTCAGTTTCTATTTTAATATTTATTAATAGCTAAATCATACAGGGAGCAAAAATGACGTTACAACAAGTTAACCCTAAAAAAAAAGTTTTTTTTTGGAAAAAAAACCGTTTACGAAACACGACATAAAATTATTTAAAATCATTATTTTACAACAAAATGAACGTATCCAAACACGATGGAAGTCAAAGTGAGACAGCTTTATTGAAAATGCTCATGTTAGAAAAGGACAGCTTCTCGTAAAAATTCGTTTAGGCTTCGTTTCGTCACGGGATTTCATTGGATGAGAATGAAAGAGGGTGGCGCATGCGCGTTATGCCGACGCCATCTCTGCAACTACTGTGCCTATTATGTACTTGTTCTAGAGTAAAGTGAATGCTAATTCGTGGTAAAAAGTGTGAATAAATCATGGAATTACATAGTCGCGAGTGAGATCAAGTGTGTGTTCACAGTGATTGAACAAGATAGTGACATCACGGAGACTTCGCCAGCGGCGGATCATATCTTGCGGAAGTTTCTTGGCTATAGCAACGCATATTTTTTGCGGCTATCTCTGCCGCGGACCGCCACACAGGACTTATTTCATGGGCCTCTCTCGCTTTAACAGCTAGTGGTAACTCCCCAACACTATCTATTGACCGTTCATTAGCGTCACACGTAGAAAGCGAACTCATAAGGCGGGCAGATCGGTCCCCGCGTTCTTACGCGCGTACTGCTTATACCTTTATTATGTATGAATTATTGTTGTGGGTCAAAGACATCGCGGTGTGTTAACCTGCTACGAAAACAGTGTCATAAACCCGGCTAACTTTGTGTTTCAGCTTGTGTACGGCCAGGAGGCGAGTTTTAGACGCGTTTGAAATGAATTCTGCTTTAAAGCCGGTGCTGCCCCAGCCGGGAGTGCCGCAGCCGGGCGGACAGGCGAGCCCCGCGAAGGGGAACGTGGCCACTGCGAACCACACCGTAGGGCTCCCGCAGGGCGCTCAGAACTCACTGCACCACGCCAGCAACAACCTCGTCGGCCAGAACCTGACGCATCACGCGCCCGCGCCGCCTATCCCGCACGCGCCGCCTCCCATGGCGCCCGTGTCCGCCAACATGGCGCAAATGGCACAGAACATGAGTCACCATGGCAACCTCTCACACGTCACCCAGAACTCCGTCGGCCCTTCGAACTTAGTCGCCAGCCCCAGTAAAGGCGGGAACCCCATCATTCCCCTTAGTCTCGTCCAGGAAAAAGCTCTCGCTCTCACCAGAACCCCTGAGAAGAATGAACCAGATTCCACTGGTCATGCTAATGGCACTATTGACTCGCCTAAGTCGGCATCAAATGCTTCTGCTGCACTGAAACCTCTAAATCCTGAATCCAACAAAGATAAGCAGGATATCGCTAAGACCTCACCAAGTACACCAAAACCACCTGAAAAGCCGTCCAGTTCTCCGAGTACCCCTCAGAAGACAGACGCTGCTGCTCCTGCTAGCACTATTGACGGTCCGACTCAACCCAAAGTGGCTACAGCTAATGAGCCTTCAGAGAAGTCACCATCAAAGCCGTCAGAATCGAAGCCAGCACCTGCTGCAGATGTGGCACCAACACAAAGTGACAGCAAGCCAGTACCTGAGTCAGCAAATGACAGTCAATTACAAGAGAAGGCACCAACACCAGTGAAACAGAACCCTCCTCCAACTGAAAGCGCAAAAGTTGAAAGTGTCCCTGAACCAAAACCAGAAGACAAAGAAAAGAAAGAAGAGTCTAAAGTTGAGCAGAACCCGGCCACTTCTACTGAGGAAAAGAAAGAAGAAGTAGTTGCAGACAAACCAGAGAAAACTGAATCTCCTAAAAAGGAAGAAATTGTTGAAAAAGTGGTAGAAAAGGTGGAAGAGAAAGTTGAGGAAAAGAAACCTGAGCCTAAACCTGCCAAGGTTGAGTCTAAGCCTAAATCAACTATGAAACTGGCGACTGTGACTCCGCCAATGCGGAAGAGGAGGCAGGTGTCTCCGAGCAAGACCAGTGAGGGGCCTGGTCTGGCTAAGAAGCCGGCTGATGGGGACACCACACCAGATACAAGGATGAAAAGGAATAGGACTAAGGTATGTATTTTCCACTTTATAGTTGCAACTTGAGTTGCTTAGTGACAGAAATATCTGAACATGTCTTGTCATTTGATTCATTCTAATCATCATTAATCGCATGTGGGTTGCAGGTTTCCAGATATTTCTGTCACCTTTTTATTATTATTTTAAAACTTATAAAAATGTATTTGGTTTATCAATTTGTGTGTTATTTACATAGATGCTGTCAAGTTTGGTAAGTTCTCAACTGTTTATTCCAATCTAAATAAGTAGCATTCACGCCCCCCCCCCCCCCCTTCCCTTTTTACTAGTCTATGAGGATCATTTTTCTTAAAGTAATAGCTCCTATCACCTAAAAGCATTTATCTTATGTGTGATCATCATCTTCAGGGTGTGTGCACATACAAAAACCTAACTTGGCAAAACTATTCATTTTGATAATAGTTCTAAAACTAATTAATTAATAAATAACAAATAATAACAAAAACAAACAAAAATAAAACATAATTGGATTGGTTGGTACACATCAACATCATCTGCCTAGCTTTTTCTATTTTGGGGTTGGCAGGTAATTATGTTTGGTAAACATAAATAACTTATTAGTTAATTATGCCGTTACCAAAACACTATTAGATAGTTTGTTATTATTTATTTAATTCACGAATATTTCACTCAAAAACATAAGTAATTTATTTTTAAACTGCTTGTAGACACGACGGCATTACAATATACTATTCATTTCCAGTTCTAACTGACCTCGCATTGGCTTTTCGTTCAATGAGAAGTCAGCTTATACTGGAAATTTTTAACTTGATACGTCCTCGCGCGTACTTACTGTAGTTTTAGAAAGAAACAAAAGCCGAATAAACGTAAGGCTCCGTCTCATTACGGCGTGCCGCTTGTGTACCGGCTCGTCCGAGTAGCCGGAAGTGCCTATGCAATAACTGTACACTTGACACTTGTCCACAAACAGAGCCTGAGGAAGATCTGTCTCAGTAGACATAACGAACGTTTTGACACAACGAAGTGCCGGCAGTGTGTCAAGTACGCGGCGTTTAGACTTCTGCTTATTCTTGTTTGTGTGGTGGGACTTTCTCACTGTTGTACAAGTGTCCAAAAGAAGCATTTTGCTCATTACGACTGCCTAAATAATAATCATATTTTAATATGATGGCCACAGAGTACCTTTTAGGAACTTATTATTACCTAAATAAAAGTTTAAATGGTAATGGTACTTTTCCATTTTTAGGGATCCGTAATCAACAAGGAACCCTTAGAGTTTCGCCATGTCCGTCCGTCTATCTCCCCGCGGCTTAGATCAGATACTCTTAGTACATATTAGAAAGCTGTAATTTGGCATGGGTAATATTGATATATATATAATTACGCTGACGAAAGTATATAGAAAAAAAAGTAAAAAAAATGATACGTGGAAAAATTAACGGCCGTTATATAAGTAAATAACGAAGTTAAAATTAAAAAGAAAACTATCACAGCTAAGTAGGCTTTACAAGTTATCGAGTTATTGTCGACCAACTTACATTTGCAGTTGAAATGTATTGCAAAACATATTTTTCAACTACAAAGTTAAGTCTGTTTTTGGGATAAATTTGATAAAAAAAAATTGGGATAATCAAATAAATGGTCCGACATGCACTTGGCCGATTTTTTTTAGTTTTAGAAAAACTTGACCCACGGGAATGACCCGGTTAAAAATACTATCGCGTAGTTAGCAGCAATCCTTATCAAGCGCTCATTTGACGCTCACTATATTTCGCAATCGAAAAAATAATTTTATTTGATCGTAAAAATCCTCATTTCCTATATTCTGTCGAGTTTCCTTCCCTAGGATATTTCATTTGGTGTGGTACGCGCATCAAGTGATTTTCAATTTTGTTTTATTCGCCGACGCATGTCCCTGCATAAAGACTGCTCATTAAAGATACTCATAATCTTTGAACGTTAAAGTGTCGCTTGGGTCCATGACCACTTAGTTCATTAACTTACAACTTAAGAATGAAGACCACTTAACAGGTGTCGCTAACAGCACGCTGTCTTTGGATTTATAACGGCTTCATACTATTTTTAAATAGGACTATTCCTTTTTAGGGTTCCGTAGCCAAATGGCAAAAAACGGAACCCTTATGGATTCGTCATGTCTGTCTGTCCGTCCGTATGTCACAGCCACTTTTTCCGAAACTATAAGAACTATACTGTTGAAACTTGGTAAGTAGATGTATTCTGTGAACCGCATTAAGATTTTCACACAAAAATAGAGAAAAAAAACAATAAATTTTGGGGGTTCTCCATACTTAGAACTGAAATTCAATTTTTTTTTTTCATAAACCCATACTTGTGGGATATCTATGGATAGTCTTCAAAAATGATATTGAGGTTTCTAATATCATTTTTTTGTAAACTGAATAGTTTGCGCGAGAGACACTTCCAAAGTGGTAAAATGTCCCCCCACCCTCCTGTAACTTCTAAAATAAGAAAATGATAAAACTAAAAAAAAATATATGATGTACATTATCATGTAAACTTCCACCGAAAATTGGTTTGAACGAGATCTAGTAAGTAGTGTTTTTTTTTATACGTCATAAATCGTAAGCCGCAATTTACCTTTCATTCACTCTCACTTTGCTGCTTTTTTTGTAAACTCTTACTTCCGCCTTTTTTTTTTCATAAATCAGCCTACACTGTCCCACTGCAGCAAAGGCCTCCCCCAAATCCTTCCAGGCATCCTTTTTTAGAGCCACCTATATCCAACCCTTGCGGTACGCGTCGATGTCGTTTACTTACGCTTTTTCAATAGTCAGGTAATTTTTATCTGAGGAATAAATATCACGGTTGACAGCTTTTGTATAGAAATTATGTCAAACTGTCATATTTATTCTTCAGTTAAAAGTTATTTGACTACTAAAAAATCAACCCTTAATTAAACAATTTTAAATAATTAATATCTAGCTGTACCTATTTAATTATTTATTGTGTTTCATATTTAGTCTCTAGTTAACATATAGTTAGGTATATAATATGTAAGAAACTATTTTTCAGTTAATGTTGCCCTGCCTAAAAAAGGAATTTAGTAAAAAAAATATCTGTTAATAACTCCTTTAACACTTTTTTTTTTATAAATATGTGACAGCGTTTCAATGTCCCTAATATAAACAGAGGATACAAAAAATGACAAAAACAGAAGATTTCCAACACAGGGGATGATTTTTAACATTAGTCACGGATATGCTTTCGATCTTTTTTTAACAGACTTCAAAAATACGTATATATTATATATATATTTTATGTGTTCGCGGATAACTTCGTCGTTTATGAACCGATTTTGATGATTGTTTTTTTGTTGGAAAGGAGATATCCCAAGGGTGGTCCAGGAAATAAGGAAACCAGGATCTGATGATGGCATCCCAGAGAAATCGAGGGGAACATTTGGAAATCGTAGGGGCGACTAGTGCGTTTGTTAATTTTTTCATTAAGTATTTTAAAGCACTACAATTTAATGAAGGTCTGGAGTAGATCTGATGATGGAGCCGAAAGACAGTCGAGGGGACTCCTCAACGATTTACAGCAGTTACCTCGTGTTTGGGCTTGATTAATTTGTATTGATGAGAACTTTACACCTAGATGGGTTGTGACTGTCATTAGGGGTCTGATGATGAAGATGATCTTATTTTGGAAGGCGGTTGTTTTTTTTTTTTTGTAAAAAAATATATGACAAAGGACTGTCACACCCATATGCGACCCATGTCGCCAGGTCCCAAATAGGGCTTCCAATCCAATAGGGCCTATCTACAAATTCGGTATTTAAGGCACTGAAAGTTGCCAATCCCGTGGGATCCGGGATCCCGCATATAGTAATCTAAGTTTTACTTTGCAACAGATCAATCAAGTTGCATATAATCTACATACAATTTATTGAAAGAAAAACCAAAAGCACAAAACTAATTAAGACTTTAATTAGTTTGGTCAGCATCCAGTTGAAAACGCGGAGTGGAAAATGACTTGGGATCGAAAATACCGGGATCTTGATACAGCGAAGGGCGGGCGTTTTTGGGGGACTGTCTTTTGTAATTTTGACGTTCGAAAAGTGCTGATTCTCAGCCTAATTTGAATAAATGACTTTTGATTTTGAAGCGGAGTTGGAAGCCCTAGGTCCTAAGCTCTATTTACACTAAAGGTGCTACCTCAAACAACGTTGTTAATAACAACAGAATGACGTCAGCCCTAGCAACAAGTTGATTGTGAAGACCGAATAGTAGAACAAGCGACAGGTTGCTTCCTATCAGCCGAAATAATCTAGTTCTACCAGTTGTACGGCTCCCGAGTGGCACGCGAAGATCACCCACTGAAACGGACAGAATTGACGAGATGCTTCGGTAAACAAAATGAGTATATTAGCGAGGATTATGTAACTTTGAAGTTATTTAGGAGTTTTTAA
Source organism: Apamea anceps (assembly GCA_951799955.1). NCBI lineage: Eukaryota > Metazoa > Arthropoda > Insecta > Lepidoptera > Noctuidae > Apamea > Apamea anceps. Next base: position 19,365,640 of record OX637510.1, read on the forward strand.
CGCAAATTAAATCCGGAAGCTAGACCATCTGTGAAAGTGTATGTCTGAACATAGAATTTATTTTATTGAAAATCCGGTGCTTCTAATACAGAAAAATTAAAGAAATTGTACAAAATTAATTTATTTTAATAAACTTAGTCACGCGCTGGGGAAGGTAGGCAGGTACACCTTTTGTTTTTTTTTTTGTTTTGTCCGTATCGAAGCTAATAACAATAGGTTTTTCTTAGCCTTTTGAAATGCTTAAGATCGAAAGCAGGAAAAAATTATAACGTTTCCGTTTTTTCTCTAACTAGGCACCTTTCTATTTCCCGTAAGTATAAAAACAACCCTTCTTTTTTTGCGCAGACATAAAAACTCGATAGATAGATTTTCCGTTACATAGCTACTAACGCTGTTATTTCTCATGAATATCATGAGTATTCAACATTAAATCTATACGTCTGCCAATATAATAAAGCTGAAGAGTTTGTTTGTACGCGCTTATCTCGGATATAAGAAATCGTTTTTGAAAATTTTATTTTGCGTTTCATAGCCCAATTCTTGAGGAAGGCTATATAATAATAATAATAATGGTTTATTGTCTCAATAAAATAGCATTACATGATAACGTGTTTGGAACCTACTTTTAGGCAAACAATGCCTGTATTAGTAGGCTCCGCTCTTTCAAGTAACTATACACTTTACTAGCTGTGAGTATAGTGTACCTTAAGGATAAATATGCAATGCAAGTAAGTATACAATTCAAGATTCTTATTATTACTTTCCTATATATATATTTTGATCCTAAGGACAAACAAAAAGAAGCAAAGAGAAAAGGCTATAGGGTACTTAACATCACGCTAAGACTCTTAAGAGCCGGACAAAAAGGAAAAAAGTCAAAGAAAACAATGCGACGCGACAGGTTAGGCGGTGAACAAAAAGTTTCACACGGACGAAGTCGGGGCAGAAGCTAGTATAGTAGGCACCAACGCTGCGTTCTCATGAATATCAGTGAGTATTCAACATTAAAATGTTTATACAGGGTTACTGGTAACTCAACGTATTTCTTGCAGGACGTCATAGCAGGGTGAAAATGCAACAAATTAAGCCAGCAAATGTTCTAACGAAGTTCAGTAGTTTTTGGGTTAGTAAGATTTTTAGTTTTTTATGAAAAATTCCAAAACTAAATCATTTGAAGCTAATTTGAAAATTATCTACGGAGCGACTGTACTCCAATTTATGTTATTATCATATTTGATGCCGTAGCAAATGTTTGTTAGTAATTAAAAGTTCAAAAATGTAATTAAACCTTGACAAATATCACTAATCAAACATTTAATTTTTTGTAATTTTTGCCATTACTTTATGCAAAATGTTGTCTTGGTACAAAAAAAAAAAATACTACGCAAGTAGTATTTCACAAAAAAAAAAAACTAAAAATCTTACTAACTCAAAAACTACTGAACTTCGGTAGAACATTTGGTGGCTTAGTTTGTTGCATTTTCACCCTACTATGACGTCCTGGAAGAAATACGTCAAGTTACCAGAAACCCTGTATATCATCGTTTCGGCAAAGGAGGTACATAGTTTAACGCAGCGCACAGCTATTAGAGAGTTATTAGGCGATAAACTTTTATGATTTTGATTTACACACGCCTCGGATTTTGTGAACTGCTTTTGCACGACATTAATTTGATGTCCGTTGGGGTAGACATGTTTTTGAGAGGAGACTGCGAATCGGCAAATATAAGGGGGAAACGCTGTGGTAGCCCGCGAAATTCAAATTACCTTACGTTTTTTGCAATTTGCAGCACCGGTTTCATTTTGACAGTTCAACAACATTCATTGCGTTATTTACGTGTTGAGCAGACAAATTTTTCGAACTTATGAAGCAATGGATTAGCAATTTGCTTCAAAATGATTTAGATTACGATTTATTGTGTGTTACGTAATAAATTAGGGTGCAGGTCAGCGTCAGGTTGTATGTTGAACAAAATATGATTCGCGACCAAGAAGTATGTATTTACTGAATTATAATAATTAAAATTTTCAATACAACCCTCTAGTTCATATAACCCTATTGATTGATATTTCATGAAATAATCATTCGGAAAGTTTGAATTTCGCGGTGATAATTTCAAGGTGTAGTGACGATCTTCGCTGGGTGGTTGATACCAGCATGATGTGCATTTGGAGAACTTTACGTCTAGCAGTGGCAGCTATAACATGATATCACTGATGACGTTTTGACGTTCAAAAGTGCCTTTTATGTGCCTATTTGAAATAAATGATTTGACTTTGACTTTGATGATGGATTTGAGCATTTTCAACCGAAATACGTCCACTACTGGACATAGGCCACTTCCAAGCACCTCCACTTCAACCGGTGGATGCGGGAAGCACAAGAGCTTCCCGCATCCACCATGTAAGAAAAACTAAGACTTATTCGGACCCCCTCCCCCTCAAATCGTCTTACGCAATAAATGAACAGCCCCTCATCAGTTGGACCGCCCGGCCGCCCGATTGTTTTCCAAAAACTTCGGCCTTTACATATTTGCGGTGCATTAAGACATTCAAACAACCGGAATATTTTCTATAAAGATCAATACGTTATTTGTGGTGGTGCTCCATTTAACATGCAACGATACTTGAATAAAAATCGATAGTTTGTAATAAGCGATCAAAACTAGGACAATTCGCTGGCATTGGCCCGCTCAGACGCTCAGTAATATTATTAATGCAGGGTGTAGGTCTGAAGGGTGCAGTAATGACCGTTAATAGTACTTATTTGTATGCAGGTGGAAGGTTAGTTGAACTATTTTCACGATGTGTCAAGGATAGGTAGAATGTGGTATTTGTGTTATACAAGGTAGGGGAAATAATACTGCCGTCATAACTAAGAATGCAGTAATCGCACAATGGCGGTTAAGAGTAAACGCAAAAAAACATTTCATATCATCTGAGCGATATGCATTATGCAAGTACGGCGAAAATCATTACATAAAAAACATACTTCGAGTGAATTTTTTTATGAAAATATATCTTGGGATGCCATTTCTGTAAAAAATTGAAAATCTCAAAAATGTCGATTACTGCATTCCTTGTTATCAGGGCAGATACAGGTAATGCAAAACAGGGGCCTACTCCGAAGTGCAAAGTGCAAATGTTCGGATCGGACCGACACATTACCGAACCGAATATTATTGAAAAATGCGAAAAAAGTTCGGATCGGCTCAGTTGGGTCGGGACCATAGTCAATATTCGAAAGAGTGTAGGAGTGTAGGATCGGAACCGACCCGACCGAACCAAATAGTAACTTCGTAGCAGGAAACGGCTGAACATTCGGCCGATACTACTTCGGAGTAGACCCCCTGTACTTAGAAAGTAAATCGGGTTTATCTTATCATTTACGTACACATATATTTTCGTCCCAAAAAGTTAACAAAAAACAACAGAAACTCAGTTAAATGTCTAAAAATATACACACGCAGGAAGATAAAGACTTAAGATAATGTAATACTAACAAAATCATCATCAACTGCCTAGCCTTTTCCCAACTATGTTGGGGTCGGCTTCCAGTCTAACCGGATGCAGCTGAATACCAGTATTTACTAATTAATAATTAAATTAATTTTAATACTAACAAAATATGGACATATAAATAGTCGACACTAAACTATGTATTTTGTTTTTTTAAATACGTACATACTTTAAAATAATATTTCTTCCCTAGTCCAAAGTTCCCTAGTACAAAATGTAATCTTATATAGCTCGACCTTTCATCTTCACCCCCTGATCTCCTCCTTATGTGGGGTACATCATCTACTTAGCTAATATCCTCATAATTTTCCAGGTGCAGCTATACCAGTCGCCGACCCCAGAGCTCGCGATGGCAACCAAGCTGTCCGCTTCGGCCGGACGCTCCACACCGACTAAGCCGAATGATGACAAACTTATCATCATTTACAAGTATGTAGAAATTAGCAGGAGTAGATGGTACTTCTACTTGGCAGCATTGCTGTGATCCGGTACGAAGTATGCTTAAAAGCTTATCACTGACCTGTAATAAACAAGTACGCTGGACATCATACTATCGATGACAAAATGAAGACATTTGATTTTCGCCATTTTGGCGCTGACAGCAACGTGAGCGTCCGTGGAACTAATATTTTTGATAGCGAGTTTTACAAGATGCGCATACTCTCATGATAAAAATGTTCTAAATAACTCGTAGTAAACACAAAATTCACAAAAAGGTCTTATTCTAAAATGCAATGTATCAAATTTAGTTCCGTCCATTTAGTCCAGCGTACTTGTATAATATAGGTCAGTGGCCACGAAACAACTATTGTCTTAAGAGTAGCAACGGGAAGAAAACTATGGCTTTTTTTTTTGCTTGTTAGCACTTCAAATTAACTGCTTATGGTCTAGAAATGTAAGGGTTTAATTTAAATCAAACTCACAGCATATATTTAAATTAAACCGTTTACACACACTTTTGAATAATTGTCAAAGGTCTTTCTTTTGTATACATTTTAGGTTAATTTGCTATACTTTTTTTTACCAACCTATCCACATATTGTGGGCAAGTTCTAATTCTTCAAATATCTTCATCAGAAACGAGTACTTAGCAGTGCGCAACGCCGAAGGAGGGTTCTACGTGTGCCAAGCGATGCAGAACGTGTACCGCACCACTCGCAAGATCAAGATCCGCTGGCTGTCGCAAGACAAGACCGCGGACCCCGCGGGCGAGACTTACAAGCCCGACTTCTATGACGTCACAGGTATATTCTAATAGGTTTTTTCAGCAGATCTAAATTTAGTTCTAAGCAGAATTAAGAAGTGTATAAAAAAAAAAACTCATGAAAATTGAAAGTTCCGCATTTTGTATGTATGTTTCAAAATCGAATTGCATTGACCTAATTTATGTCTAGGAAATGTATGTACATACTTGTAACATAGTTTTTTCAAAATTGTTTTTTTTTTTATAGTCTGGTAGATAATGCCTTAAATGGTGTTAAGCCAGACTTATGTGCCTCCATTGTGTATAAAAGTACACGTAAATAACCTGGTATAATTTTCAATATGACATCAAAAACCTTTAAGATTAACTTTGTTTGCCTCTGATTCATGCCGTTTTTCCCCGACTGCGCCTAGAGGGTAATGTTGGTAGTGCCGCTCAATAGCATGCAATCCCCCGCAGACATGGAGTGCGTGCTGACCACGCTGTCGCTGGCGCGCGGCGCGGGCGGCGCGCAGCTGCTGCGCGCGGCGGAGGCGGCGCGCGCGCGCTCCATCCTGCAGCGCGCGCTGCGGGCCGAGGCCACGGGCGAGCGCGCCGCGCAGCTCACGGAGGAGCACCCGGACGGACGTGAGGATGCTTTCTGCTTATTTTCAACTTAGTGCTCTTCCCATGACCCGCTATGCCGACGGCACTGTTAACTGCAGACGTTTCATTTTGGTAGTAAAAAAGCTTCTTGCGAAAGATGTCGTCTCATCTAGAAAATGCATCTTTCGCAAAAAGCTTTAAAGTGGTAATTCTTACTGCCAACGTCGGTCGTTTAGAGAATCGGGTTCCCAGTAAAGGCAAGTCGGTACTGTTCGGTGCGAGTGAAACATCCCGTGTTAATTTATGCGATCACTCATACAGAAACGGCTAAAACTGTTTCTTTCCGAAGATCAATTTGCAGGGATGTGTACTGATACTACTGATAGTCGAGATCGAAACTCCGCTTCTTTATGCAAGCACCCTTATCACTTACCATCGGGTCAAGTAATAAAAAAAACTGATCTGTGTTTTCCGGTTTTATACTCATTGTGAACTGTGTGGCCACTAAATAGCATTTATTTATATTTTTTAATGTTTTTGTTTTTTTTTTATAACTGTGCTGATTTTTAATCCTATATTGATAAACCCAACTGTAACATTGAACTAGAACATCTGATGTCTACAGTGGACCTCTCACTCTACAAAGACGAATCGCAGCTAGAGAAGAAGGGGCGCAAACGGAACAGTTCCAAGTCGTCCCCACGGGCCAAACTGGACAACTCTAATGATTCTGGGGTGAGATTCTACATTGACTGATTTTTTTTACACTCATAATAAGGAGAAAGATTTCTAATGAAATAAGCAGTATCTTTGTGTTCTTTTATATTTATGTATTTTGCTCTTTTAAGTGTAATGTGTGTATAGTCAACAAAAGAGATAAGTAACCAGTGTCGTCGGATATAGTTGATGTTTAGTAAGAAACGGATTGATGTTATCGGATAAAATTTTATTTATTAATAGAAAACAAACAGCTCATTTATTAAACTAAATTTCATTCGAAAACATCCATCGGTTTCTTACTAAACTTCTACTATATCCGACGACCCTGCATATTTATCTCTTTTGTTGACTGTACGTAAAAAAATGACCAAGAACGAATCGTTGAAGTAAAGTAAAATTAAGGCAAAAAAGTACAAAAAGGGAGTGAGGATATTATTGAATTTTGATAAGTGTATTTGTAAAACTCGACGTGCCTTATTATTCGAGTCTTGAGTCAGGTTCTGTAAAACGGGCCTTAGGTGGATCACACTACAACGCGCCTCGCAACGGGGCGCGGGTAACGGAGCCAAATTTCCCGCGGAGAAGCGCGTTGTTATTGAATTTGTATATAAAGGGCGCGTTATCTGCGCCTACCCTTCCATAGTTAATAATGACATCTTTTCAAGCTAACATACCACCCACTTGTTCCAGGAATCGGTGACGCCCGTGAAACGTGCGCGGACGATGCCAAAGCGCAGTCCAAAAAGCGCTCGCAAAACTAAAGCACAAACAAAATCACAAACAAACAATAAGAGAAAATCGTCAGGTACTACGCCCAATGTGGCGAGCACTAGCAAGGTAGGCATAGTACAACGGATATATAGAAATGTACGTATCCGCCATCACCAGTCATTTACATTCATGTGTCGAGAGTGAGTACGAGTGCTGTGGCAACGTGCGTCGCTCTCGCTCGCACTGGGACTGTGTGTGAGTGTGAGCGGGATGGCGACATGTCTGTTGGGGTGGCTTGAATTTTTTTAACGGTTTTTCAGTTTCAAATGTTGTTACAATGTAGTATGAAACTTTTTCGATTTATTTAATGTTTTTAAATAGTTCCCACGGAATGTCTTAGAAATTATGTAAGAAGTAATAATAGTCTCTTCAAAAATACCTAAGTATTGTTACTAAATTGAGATTATTTTTTAACAAACCCCAGCAGACGGCACAGTATGTGTTGTATAAGTGAAAATGTATTAGTTAGAAGAAAGTTGTATTTACGATGTTATTGAGTGTTGACAGATATCGATGGTGTATATTTTGTATCGGTTTTGTGCATGCGATAAGGATGTGTACAATTTACCGTAGGGTGGTTTTTGTCAAAGTTGTTGATAGGAGAAAGGGGGGAGGGGTTGTTGTTGGAAAGAGATTTTTGATACTAAATTTAAATGTCATTGGAAACAAGAGTATCAAACCCCAAACCATTTCTTGTTGAGATATTCTCAAGTGACTAAGTACTTGCTTTTTATGCTCAAATTGGTCTAAGTGGAAACAATTATTTGTTCTTTATATTATATTTTGCTATGTGTTTCGGATTTAATTAGCTGATTTTGAAGTAAAGGCAAACTTCATGCAGTACCTAATATTGCACAGATAAAAAAAAGAAAATGTTGTATATATTAAAATAAAATTGCATAAAAACCTCTCACCTCCTCACAGAGTATAAGGAAAATGCTCTAATCTAGTAACTTTTTTTAAGAGTTCACAGTATCAACAATTTTGACAAATCCACTTATCTATGGCAAATTGTATGATGCAAGTTATACAATTCCAGTGTACAGTGGTCGGCCTTTTTTGGGTAAAGGTATTAATTTATTTTCGTTATTATTCATACGTCATTCCATTATTTACATACGAAACATTACATTGGTCGTACATAAATAAGAAATATGTACAAAAAAATTGGCATTTTGGACGTGAAGTCTCTACTTCAGAATAAGAGACCCAGAGTTATTCATAAAATTATACCAAAAACTAGAATACTAGATCAATATGTCCTCTAATTTCTATGGACTATGTTGCACTTCTAAAATTTATTTTAAAACTTATCAAAAGTTTAATAGTTAATTAAGCTAATACTTATTAAGCTATCAAAAGTTTAATACTTAATTAAGTTAACAACTAGCTTCAACTTTGTGACTAACTGACCAACTCTTTGATTCTGACAGTTCAAAAGTGCCTGTAAATGAATTAATTGAAATAAATGATTTGAGTTTGAGTTTGAAGATTTTCTGAAGATTCAGATTAGATACAACTAAGGAATGATAGATGAAATCTGCCATAAGTGTTAAACTTTAACTAAATGTTGCTGACTAACCAATAGTTAGGTGGATAGCTTGAGAAGTTAATGGGTGACCGGGATGCATGGTGAATGCATGGTTATATAGTGTAAAAAGTTATTTTTGTTTTAAATAGTTTTATTTGCCAATATGGTATATAGGGTCATAAATAAGTATAGTTAATGAAAATTATGTAGAAATAAAATACATATAAATTATGTGGTGCTATAGATATTTTCCAAGGAAAAAAAAGCAAAAAAAATTCAAACTTCTTGTATTTATTTTCTATAGATCTTTCCTAATAAAATTAAACAATATTGGAGAAGCATGCACTAATTTAATAAATTACTTAGTACTTTCTCTATTAAAAACAAGTGACACTTCTCTCTATAGTAATTAATTTATGTATCATATTCGTGTTCATTCATATTCATTCATTTCATCGCTTGCTTTTGTGTTCAGAATTTATTTTTATTATTATTTCCTCTTTTTTAGCCTGTTTTCTTCTATAATTTGCCATTTTTTATTTATATTTAGCATGCGCGTGTTGCATGAAATTCTTTATATTAAAGGATTGATTTAATAATAATTTCAATATGAGGTATTGCACAGCAAATCAGTTTCTCAAAAAGTAAATTCAACAAAATCACGCTGCAATTTACAATCTTTGAAATAGATATTTGTTATAAATACTGTGCAATACTTACAAACTATTTACAAAGTCTAAAAACAGCAGTATGATCAAAAATGTACAAACAAAAAGATCAAACTAAAGCAGATAAATGATCAGAGCGACGCAAGCCCCCCGGGAGTCTCGCAACAAAAGATAATACAGTTTTTGTTCCCCATTTTTTTCTACCTACATATTTCTTAGGAACTAAATCTTTTATAAACTTCACCAGACTGCAACCGCAGTGAGTGAGAAGGCTAAGGCGAAGAGTACACCGGCGAAGCGGTCGCCGGCCAAGCAGAAAGAGACGCCCGTCGCGACGCCCACTCGCAAAGGCAGGAGAAGCGGTAAACGTAACTTTATATATAGTTGGTAATGAACCAGCACCCTAATTGCGTAACACACGATCAATCGGAATCGGTTTCATTTTGACAGTTCAATAACATTCATTGCGTTATTATTTTACGTGTTAAGACTTTTCGAACTTATGAAGCAATGGATTAGCAATTTGCTTCAAAATGATTCAGATTCCGATTGATCGTGTGTTACGCAATTAGGGTGCTGCATCCTAATTTTGTAACACACTTTCAATCACAACCTGATATTGATTGAATGGATATTGCATTGCTTCAAATGTTCGAAAATTTTGTCTGCTCAACAACGTAAATAACGCAAGTAATGTACGTACGTACGTACATTACTGTCATAATTTTGGTTTAAAAAACCAAACCACTGAACCGTTCTTGATGAAATTTCTATGGGACCATTTGGGATATAACCTTTTCAACAAAACAAGAATTTTTCAAATCGGTTGGCAAGCGACAAAGTTATGAGCGACAAATATTAAAAAAAAAAAAAAAAAAAACTTGAGAGGTGTCAAGGGACACCCGGATGGAACGAAGTTCCTTTCGATTAATTAGTGAAGGAATTGTAATAAAATTTTATTTTTATTAAAAAAAAAAATAAACGATACGAAATGAAAATAACTGGCTTGCTTTCTATAAGAGAGAGAGAGAGAGAGAGAGAGAGAGAGAGATAGAGAAACACGCGCACGCCGCACGGCTTACAACTATAGCAAAAAGTGTCGTTCCAACTTTTGGTCTTAATTTTTTCCGTCTAGCCCGCTTTCGCAACGCGCGATAAGGCACTTCGTTCCAAAAAATGCAAACATCCGAATTGAGAACCTCCTTTTTTAGAAGTTGGTTAAAATGGAAGCCATTGCTACTGTTAGTGTGTTCCGCCATTACACTGCAGGCTAGGTGCATAAACGTCGCTGTACAGTGAAAACCTCGTATGTATGTTTAGAACAAAAGTGCACAGCTCTAAGGTGCTTCTAATGGCTCCTATTGATCATTATGAGAATCTCGGCCATGTTTCAGTCAGTTTTTATCTTCCCCTCAAAATAAAAAAAAAATCACCACGCGGGCCCAGTGCGGGTTGGTGGATCATTAGGTATGGATCAGGTAGGTCACATGTTTTCGAATTTTTGTTCTAGGACATGCCAGTTTCCTCAAGATGTTTTCCCTCACCGTTTTGAGGGCAGTTTTGTGCATTTGTTGCATATTTGAGCCGCCGAATACTTACATTACCGCATTGTTTAAAAATAATTGTATTCCCTTTTTCACACAAAAATTCACCCATTCCAGAAGTAAAAGCGTCGCCAATAGTGCCGACGCCATCAACATCGACGGGTAAGACCACCCGTACGCCGAGAAAACCGCCCGCGAAGAAATAATACATGTTGTGCAACTCAGTCGTTCACCGACAGTTCAATAATGAACGAACACTATGACCAAGTACGTATGTTATGTACTTTTAAGTGTCTTAACGCTAATGTTAGGTTCCCGGGCCGTCGTTTGAAATTCGATGAGGATTGGAATAAAGAATGGTCTGTTTTTTATTTTGTTACGCTGTCTATGGAATTTGGGTCGTGGGTCTGTAAAAAATGTTGTAGTAATTCAATGTTTAGATGCAAAAGTTTTGTACACACGACGACATAACAAGCTACTGTTTTCCAACTTTAATGCGATTTTGCGCGCCCCCCGTCGAGAGGCACCCGGGGCTCGTGCGGTACTCGCCCCACTGAAGTTATGCCTCTGATTGTATAGGCTTTTTTGTACAATGATAAGTCAGCTTATACTGGAAATGTATAGCTTGATATGTTGTCGTGCGGACGGTCACCAAAAGAGATAAGTAACCAGGGTCGTTGGATATAGTTGAAGTAATAAGAAACGGATCGATGTTTTCGGATAAAATTTTATTTAATTAATAGAAAAGAAACAGTTAATTCATCAAACTAAATTTCATTCGAAAACATCCATCGGTTTCTTACTAAACTTCAACTATATCCAACGACCCTGGTTACTAACTTATCTCCTTGGTGACTGTACATGTGAAATAGTTAGCATCTCACAAAATATCTCCTTTATCAAATGTTAAATGTAATAAAATCTAGTTACAAAAAAGTGTCAATTTTACTATACCTAATGCAATGTGTGTTTTCAAACTTCATTCACTTCCCAAATTCCATTTCTAGCGAGGATCATAAATCATAATAGTTGTATCTTTTTAGTAGATATTTATTATGTGTACACCACCTTTTGTCTGCATAATCATGATTTATTGTAACTTTATTTTACTGGAATCTGGTATAATATTTACTAAACATCTTTCTTTATATTATGAAATGAAGTACATTGTAATAATAACAGATAGCACAATTTGTGTATGTTTGCTTTCAATACATCTATTTGATAAGTTACTTATTTATAAGATTTAAAATAGAAAAGCAATGTTTCGGGTTCTGTAATTTAATGGCAACGAAATCTACAGTTTTTTTTACGCGACCGAATCCGTCATATTTGGCGGCAAAAATGATGTTGAATGAATGTATTTCAACATGAATAACTTTTTTATTAAATGTAGGAACCCAGTCTATGTTGCCATGTTGGGTTAATTATGTCTTATTTTATAATGAATCCTTTCTGATTTGTGAAACCTGAAGCAATAATAAAATTTTGTGCGAACTTACACTACATGACTACGGACTCGCATAGTATGGCGTTTTGAAATTGAGAAAAGATAAAATATTTGAAAGTTTTCTTAGCAATATTTTGCTAACTTTGAGAGATTAGATATAGAATAATGTTCTACCTCGGAATTCGATATATTTAGGGCATTTTAAAATGATGGATTTTTATATTAATTCAAATTTTAGAGGAATTATAAGAGTTAATCGTGTAGTGTAAGAAGGCGATAGAGAAATAGTGAAAGTTTGACATCACAATGTATTGATATTCTATGGTAATATAAGGCAAGCAGAGAGCGAATTAACAGGTTAATATAGTTTACTAACGCGAACTAACTACTAAATGTAAGAAACTTCGTTCTGTGTAAATATTTACATTTAAGGAAATGTTACAACTTCATTTTTAGGGGATAGCTACATTTATTCTTCGCAGTTTACATTTTGAAATATACTTAACTTTAAACATTTTGAAATAATTTTCAGATCTATTGTTGTCGTTGTACAGTTCGTTAGTAACATAGCCAAATAATAGTTAACACTAATGCAATACACGTAACATCAATGTTCTCACAAATTATTAACATTTTAAAATAGGACGATGTGCGTAAATGTAGTTAATCCCTTATCCGGTTACGGTCGACGAGACATGAATGAAGAGGTTTTTTCGCCTCTTTAAAAATTAGGCAATAGATTTAGAAGTTTCTTTTTTTATTAAATAAGTTTAGGCTAAAAATTCAAAAGTTTGCGTAGGATTGAATTAGGTATTGCGACGGAAATCTTGTATATCAGTACAAAGAATTTAAAATTTATCAGATAATGTTTTTTATCATTGGACGTTTCGCTTCACATGAAATATATTTTGATATGATCAGTGTTTATTTTTGAATTAAGGTAAAGAAAGTGTGGTGTCGCGGTTTGTGGGAACTAATCTGTCACACGTTTCAAACAAATTACTCATGAACTAGAAGAAATTTCAAAAATGTCTTCGTCATAGCACTTTGATTTTTTATAGACTATTTGGACCAAGCTTTTTTTTTATGAAATTGTGATTATAACATGTACAGTCGTATACCAAATGTTATAAATGTATCACTGCCTGTAGAAAAATGACTTGAAATATAAAATGTCTTGTAGTTAAATGAAATATATTTACCGCTGTTGCAACACTTGTCGTGTCTGTCATTTATGAACCAGCTCGCAGCTCTGTGGTTTGTACAAAGTTTTTTGAACTCACACACCTTGCTGGAGCTCAGCTATCATTAGAAACACATCGACATATTGTTCGCGGATTGAAACTCTACATTTTGTTACTTACATAACTATTTTAAGATTGTTTATTGCGGTGAGGTCCCTGTGTTTTTGTTAAATTGTTTTCCATTATACCCTTACGTTGTTATCAATAACTGTGCTCGTCTCGAGCGTGAGAGTGTGTGTGAACATTAGGAAATCTTAAGTACCTACATTCTAGGTGGTATTTTTAAATAGGTTAATTTCTTGAAGAGAAAAGGATAAGCTTAGAGTATAAATTATTGTGTGTGTATTTTCTGTTTATAACTTGTACCTACCTGAGTGGATCGAATGTTTGCGACATTGTCATGGCACTCTGGTACAATAGTTGTAAAACATAATTTTAGCGTTTTATACAAAAATGATATCAGTTCGAGAGTACTATTGTAACAGAAAGTCCACAAATTTATATGCAATTTAAAATAAATATAATGATTTAAGAAAATTCGTGTTTTTATTGAAACCATAATACATTGAAATCTGGGGGCCTAAAAAGGCCACTTTAAGCAATACCTCTAAAAGCTATTCATTTCCTGAATTCCCAGCAGATCATTAGCAATTCCTCTAATTTTCATAAAACATTTCATATTTGATGTAAACATTCCCGCATGAAAAAAATAAAAACCGTTATTGTATCGGTAAATTTTTTATTACAGTTTTTGTCAATCAAATTGGTTTTTTATTTTTTATTTCTACAGTTTAAATGTTATTTCATTGTGATATAAATTGCGCACAGATCATATTATGAATTGCAGTTTGTGACCATTTTACAATTTTTAATATGATTCATATTGTCATCCTATTATGATTCTGCCAAAGTGGCCTTTTTAGGCCCCCTGATCATCAAACTGTAACCATGAATTCAGCACAATATAAATTAGACCCCCTAGCTGTTTCATAGAAAAGTGCAGTATCCACACAGCCAAAATGTATGAAACGAAAAATTCCATCGCGGGCGGGGTGTTCAGAATAATCTATATCTATACTTATAATAAATCTGTAGAAGTGAAAATTCTGTACATTGAAAATATCAAAAAAATAAATAGCAGGGGGTGTTACTAGACCGACACCGAACCCAAAAATGTGATTAAAAAAATTTTTGTCTGTCTGTCTGTTTGTTCAGGCATCACGCAAAAACTACCGGTTCGATTACGTTGAAACTTGGTATAATTATTCTTTAATATCCTGGGCACCACACTGGGTACTTTTTATTCCGGAAAAGTATATACAATAAAAAACAAACTTAATTTTGCGGTTCGATCCCTAGACTCGATTACTGCACCAACCGCAAATAATAAGTTTGTCGTAGGTTAAGTCACCCGCAATGGAGTTCATTTTTATTCCTTTTAGTTTTTAGAGTTATTTAGGTTTATTTTTATATAAGTCGTAGGTAGGTATAGATTTTAATTTTAAAGTATAGGTAGTATATTTGATAGTGTACGTAGTGACCGTAGGTTATTTTAAAATACTGTTAGGTAGGATTAGTCATTCGTATAGATATTAGTTTTTAGGGATTTTGCTTATTTATTGAGTTTAGATTAGTTATCATCAGAAATAGGTTTATTTAGGTAGGTAGGTATTTAATTTTCTGTTATTGAGGTTTTTTTTTTTAATTAGGTTGGTACTTAGGTAAAGGTATCATATAGGTACCCTCTTAATCACCACTATTGAGACACAATTGGTTTTCTATTGTAATTAGCCACAAAGGGCCCGCGAGATGGATGGCATTCTGGGGAAGCACATAGGTACATTTTATCTTGTTGGCACGTTCCCGTGGGATAATTTCCGACATCCACGCGGGCGAAGCCGCGGGCAGAAGCTAGTGTAATAATAAGATTTTATTTCTCACCACAATATTACAAACAAATATACATTTTATATGGTATCAGAGTTGGAAACATTTTAATATTGTGGGAAATACCTGGTGCAGGCTCTAGGCCTGTATTTCAGGACACCAGGTCTGTATTAATGTATTGTACTGAAACCATGGTACCAGGTTGAGCGTCGATGTCCCTGCCACCCTGTATAGTTTCCTGTTTACCATGCATTAAAGTAAAGAGTAGATGTGAAACTACTACCGTTATTCATCATCAACATCACCATTGCATCTAACATTATTATACCTTTGTTAAGTTATTTCTAAGACTATGTAAATATTTTACCAATTTAATACTGAATAAAATAAAAAAAATAAAAATATTATTATTATTCCGAAAGGTCGCGAGTTCGATCCTCATCACATACAAAAATTTTCTGCCTTGTTGTGTTGTTTGGCATCAGATTAGTAATGAATGTGCAAACCCCATTACTGATAATGTAATTTCTGCTCTTGGATGACTGTCTTGTAGGTACCTACTTACAAGTAGCATATCATACAGTACATAACATTATCTACACTTATATAACAATAAGTAGTTAGATACAACATCACACTGATACTAGCTGAACGTGAATTCAAGGTTTTAGGGTCACTGTAAGATTTCTTTTCGAATGATCACCATTGCACACTGCCTGTGTGAGTGGAGGCTCTGTGGGGTGTGGGGGGTGCAGGTGTGTGAAATGTGATTCTACAACTAAGCTAAATAGACTATAATACTGTCCTGGTGGTATTAAGGCTCCCACAGACAGGCGCTTGTTCTACCGAAATCGCGTCGCGCCTGTCTGGAGCCCTTAATTGATTGCCAGCCTATAATAACGAGACATCCAAATAACCACAAGTTACCAGAACTTATTTAAACCTAGACTTAATTTTACAAAAGGGCTATTATCGTATTAAAGAGTTTATGGAAAATAGATAAGAATCTAAAATAAAGCGCAAATAATGTTTACAATCATTTTATCAACAAAACACTATTTATGCATATTTTTAAATCAATCGTTTTACAAAAAGGTTATTAAAGAGTTTACAAAATATTATGTATGTATATAATCATTTATTAATTAAGTACTAATTGTTAGAAATATAATAAGTAGTCTCATAATGAATATTGTGATATTAATTGTAGGTACCGGTAAAACGGGGTAAATAGGGATGCAGGGGTAAATCGGGACAAAACTTTAAAATGGATTTGTACTTTAAATAACATAGTTTGTTGCTAACAAGGACACTTAATCTTTAATTAAAAAGCTGTAAACCCATTAGAGTATTTTCTGGCAACGAACTATTTTATTTAACGTTAAAACCCATTTTGAAGTTTCGTCCCAATTCACCCCGTTTTACGGTATGCAATATGTATGTTAGCTTTAAAAGACCAAATTTTGGAGAGCCAAGGGTTGTACCATCAACAACACAAAAACTTGACTTTTATGATGACAATAATAACCAACTTAACAGGGTCAATCAAATTAAAAAAAAAACAGTATACAATCAATAATTATAATTTAATCATCTTCTAAATTCTCCAACGGGTATTCAGTCATAATGAGTCCTCGGCTCCACAGTGCATCTGCTAAACTTAACTTATCTGCGCTATTGGGCATGTCTAGGCTTTCTACTGCAACATATTCAGGGTATGTCATTATCAATACCTCTATTGCAGGAGCAAACTCTTCCTCAATTTCAATATATGGCAGTTCACTTCCATGGTATTCCAAAGAGTTTTCAACATGATAATACAACCTTATTTTATCTTCTGTCACCATTCTTAATATATTTTTACGCAGTAATCTTATTCTAGTATCAGGAGATATTTCCACCCTATTCGTGACAACACCATTGTCCGTCATCACATCAGTATCTCCAAATACTGTCACCGCCTTCTCTAGGTCACTCAAGATAGGCGGTAGTGCAGCATGCTGATAATTCTTGTGCATTTGATCTACAGCATCATCTATTGGTAATGATTCCTTAATCTTATCAAAAAGTTTCATGAGCATTTTATTTATTTCTTGTTTGCGAGGTGTGGCTGAATCAGAGTGGACTAAACCAAAATTATCAAACATATCAATTGGAAGGCCTTTTCTCAGTTCAACATTTTCACTGATAGCCACCTGTAAGGCAGCAGGAATTAATTTCTCAAACAAATCAGCCCAAGAATTCTTTTGGTACGTGCTGATCGTCACATGAAGGGAGTGTTCTCCATCTACTGTGACACCTTGATGAATGTACCCACGAGGGAGATAAAGCATGTCTCCTGCTTCTAAAGTAACTTCTAGTATTGGCTTTCCTATTTCATTCTGGTCATAATTTTTTGAAGAAACTCTAGGCAGTACCTCTCCTTCGTTCAGTGGTTTATAAACACGCCAATGTTTCTTGCCCTCGGTTTGTAATATGAAAGCTTCGATGTCATCATAGTGTGGGGCAAACCCTTGACTATCAGGTGGTGTGAGGTAGGCATTGGCACCTACAAAAGAATTGAAGAATTCCTGCAAGGTTGCATTCAATAAATGCAATCTCAGAATATAAGTTTGTGGATTCAACAATCTTATACTGCATCCATTTAAGTAGAAGTCCCATACCAAGTGTGGATGTGCTCTCCCTTCTGGATTGTGTGTCTCTCTTATGCCGTCAACATATGATGTAACATCTATATTTTTAGTGAACTGGATATTTTCATTCCGCAGCATCTCATCTATAGTGGGTGTTGTTATTATTTCTTTGTAGTATTCAGGATTTCCTCTAGCAATGTGCAATGGTTTCTTCTCCCAAATATTTTTGAAAAAATCATCGACATTATATGGAGCAATCATCCACTTGAATACTTTTAGGCCTTCTTCAGCACTGTCTGTTTGTACAGGTGTGAATACAAAGCTGCCCTCACTTGAATGCGAGCACACTTCTACTGATGCATCCAGCGCATCATTTTTTTTCATCTTTGGTGCTGCAACTAGTATTGGTACCTCTTCTTGATCATCAGCTACTAAGCCTTGTGCTGGTTTTCGTGATTGTTTTTTATCTGTACTTCCCTTTTTATCCGATTTCTTCTTTTTGTGTTGCTTTTTCTTAATGATATTCTTTGATTCTTTTACTTTTTTGTGTTTCTTTTTTAGTTTTTGAGCGAGCTCTATTTGTTTTTTCTCTGTTAACTGTGGTGATTTCGGGGAAATTGGCTGTTTGCTCGATTTATTCCTTTTTTTGTGCTTCTTTTCTTTATTTGCCGAAGTATTTGCTTTGTAAATAGCAAAGGCGGACAAGGGAGGCTCCATTTTCTCACAAATCAATAGTGAAACCGCACACGCGAATAATGTTCTGTGTATTATGTATTTTAAATATGTTATTTAGGTTAATGTGTTAACAATGTTAAAAGTTCAACTTCAACGGGCACCAAAACCTTCAACAAAGGATTAACCTGGTTTAGAGCAATCTATGAATCGAATCTCAGAAAATATAAGCCGGCTTCGGTCTGTTAATATGCCATCGCGCACAATGATGTTCGAAAAGTAAGGTTATAAATTTTGACGTTTTCTCACCACATGACACCTGAAATTTTACTCATTACGTTTCATTTGATTTAAACAATACTTTTTTTAAAAACCTCCCTGTTCCTATTCTGAGTTCTAATTGGGTTGATTTGGGAGTGAGATATATCTTAGTTATTTCGTTGGATTTATAATTATAGTAAAGTATAAAACAATACAACTATTTATATAACATGGAATTTGTATACTCTTTATCTTATTATTTTGTTTGTATTTGGAAATGCACGGGCACGTCACCGGTAAGTTTGTGGCTGTATGATACAAAACATAAGGCTGTGTAAAACTCCGGAATGCTCAGCAATGGGAATAAAAACTGCTACTTGCTCATTTCAGATGTCGCTACTATCATTAGTCCAAGAATCTGACAATTAGTTGCCACTGTCTATAATTTTTTTGTAAACAATCGCCTTCTTTTACACATAATTTATTATATACCCCGCTGCGCAGAGATCGACTGTAAAATCCGCGGTTCCAAGTATTTCTCAAAGATGTTAAAAGACGAAAACTGTCCGGAGAAAGCTCTCCGAAGAGAAAATTGGAAACCCGACTTTTCTTCGAGACTGTGTGCTATCTTTGTTAAGCCTGAAGACTTCTATGCGAGAAATTCGTTTACAGCTAGGAGATGCTTCCAAGAGAACTAGTTCTGTTTTTACTTCCTGCAGGCACTTGTAGTGTATATATTATGTAAATTATTTATATTATCTTATTAGATCAGTGCTAGAATTCACATCTCTGAAGTTTTCTAGGACAGGAAGTCAGAAAGCTTATCCTCGAGTTGGTCTTCAACTCCGATCAGGTTGTTCCTGTCGTACACAAATAGTCTGTTTTGTCTTCAATAAAAAAAAAGAACATAAGTTATCAAACATAAAACAACCGAACAGTTTACCTTTCCACTCTCTTGTCTCTCTTCTTCTTCAGCCTTTGGCCACCCAATGCTGAGTGTAGGCATTCTCCAATGCACGCCACATTTCTCGGTCTCTAGCCTTCCTAAGCCCGAGTCATCCAACAATCTAAAAAAACCTCAAACTCCGTAAAAATTTCCACTAAAGCTGTTTTTTAGGGTTCCGTCCCTCAGAAGGAAAAACGGAACCCTTATAAGATCACTTCGTTGTTCGCCTGTCTGTCTGCCCGTCAGTCAGTTGAAATTAATATCAACTTGAAGCAGTGACAAAATCAAACTTCTAAGTCGACGCGATCAAAAGTTACGGCCTTTTATGCTCCGTTTTTGCCGCATATTTTGACACTCGCAGGAGAATCAAAACCTATAGGGTACTTCCCGTTGACCTAGAATCATGTCATGAAGCAATGTCATGTAGCACAAGTAAAGGAATTGATACAAAGTAAACACATACAAAACAATGGCGGTTTCTGGACTAACGGCAGTGCTGCCCCCCCTATCACGATTCAGTCAGCTTTCAGTTTCTAACCACGTTCAATGATCTGGAAATAAAGAACCACCTTGGCTCCAAGCTTTTGTATTATCTAAATCATTTAGTACCGAAAAAAAACGGCAAAGTATAGGGAGCCAGGTTTCAGCTTATGTTCAGAATAGGTACAGACGCCAGCAGGTTAAGCTACCCGAAACTTTTCCAAACAACCTTGAACCTTAGGCCTGAAACTGCGTTAAGCGGGCGCCCGCGACGTGCACCCGTCGCGTGACTCGTCGCATGAACACGCGTGTGGACACGCGGGTTGGCTCCGTGGATTTCACGATGGGGATTTCATCCGGGATTTATTAATATTTTTTCTTTTGATATTTCTCAGGATCCTGGAGTCCCGGATCTTTGGAAGGCGTACGAGGGACCGAAGCGAACTCGCAGAGGCCCGTTAGACTTTTTAATGAAATGAGGCACCACCCGACGATTATCCCAGTTCTTACTATGCAAGTGCAGCCAAGGACAACCCCCGGTTGGTGTAGGACTGTTGCAGGACATGGAAACAAAGATATTGGATTATAGGTTTGGGTGGCTAAAGTGAACTGGTTATTGAGGACTAATGGAAATTCGGTAGCCCCTGCCTGACCAATGTTTTATTACACAGATAAAATGGCAGGGGGTGACTTGCACGCTCAATAATGGGACCCCGAAAACGTTCGCTAGCACATAGTGTCGTAGCGACAAGGGGGCAATATGTCCTAAGGTGCTTATGAGGAGTGGAGAGGTATTCTACCATGGCTAACAGGACAATCTTGGAAGTACGTTCAAGATCCCTACCAGCATCTTACGCGAATACTTCCTTCCTCCGAGCAGGTTTACTCTTGCGAATCTCCACTCAAGCTCATCTCCAATAAAGGCAAGATTGAAGTGGGAGGTCTGTTCCTCGTCATTGTTCACTCCAGCCGGCCAATAAAGGCAAGCCAGAGATGAGGAACAAGACTTCTCCCGGGAGATAATTTCCGTGGGGTCGCTACTGCCCAACAGCTCGCCACATGCTGCCCTGCAGGTTTCTGTATCTCTTTTGGTCTGGCTCCTCCTCACCCTAGACTTGTTCCGGCAAAGTAAACTCTCCCGGCACAGGCCTAGGCCTGTGCCGGGAGAGAAAATCTATTAAAGAAATTTGACAGATTGTAGTAGCTTGATGTGCTGACGTCTGTACATAGAGATACTAAGCTTATATATGCACGATTTTTTTGAACAGTAGGCATTGCCAGTTTTTGCGGACAGCCCCGAAAAATTACAGGTGATGTAATTTT
The DNA here is from genome assembly GCA_951799955.1 of Apamea anceps. Lineage (NCBI taxonomy): Eukaryota > Metazoa > Arthropoda > Insecta > Lepidoptera > Noctuidae > Apamea > Apamea anceps. The sequence goes on from OX637510.1 coordinate 19,387,078, forward strand.
TTTTTCCAGCCGACCCGAAAAATTGATATCACTTTCTAATAATTTACGTGTGAATACTTTTGGGATATTGTCATTAGCTATATCAAGTCAAATAAAACAATAAAGCTACTTTGTTCAAGCTGATTTATTTACGAATTACTCTTGATACAGTTTTGTTCTAAATTGCGGTTACCATTGAAGGCTCGTTGTGTTTTATATCTACGCACTACTCTCTATTTTCTATAATATCTGATACAATAAGTTGTTATGGAGTTGTACGAACATTGAATAGGTTAACATGCTTAGTTTTACACTTAGAAGTATTTTATTCTAACATTCAATACATTCTGCTTGATAACTTGTATATTAGTAGATACTTAGTATTTAGTTTCTAAGTGATGTAAACTGGACTCCCTGTAAATAATTTTCTTAAAAATAAAATTTATTTATGATTTAGAATTTATTCTTTCGTACATACAAGGGATAAACAAAAGGTAGATATAAAATTAATTGATTTATAGTAGCAAAACAATTTTATAATATTCTATTTAAAATCTTTTCATAAGTTTGAATATATTGCCATTGATTGCATTTCGATTCTAGATGATTATTAAAATATAATACAAAGTTGGAGAAGCAAAATGACCCAAAAATTAAAATATGGAGTTTTAAAAAGTCACAGCCACACAGTTATTACTTGAATTTAAAAAAGTAAAAAAAAAAACTGTGGACTACCAACAGCAATGTAAACATCTCTATTCGCAACAGTTTACTAAACTATATACACTAAACTATAAACATTTTACAATTTTGAATATTGATTTTACATTATAATTTATGCACTACCATCCTAGTATAATAGATTTATTTATTTTTATAAGAAAACATTTTATGTTGAAAGTTTATATAGATTGGATTTTTATATCTATAGATATATAAATATTTCATATTATAAATCCAATGAATCTACTAAGTTATTGGTCATCTATCACACATAATTGATACGTCAAATTTTTATATCTATGCATATCTATATGGTTTATGTAGCATTATATTATGAGTAGCTTGTGTGGCGACGTCTTTGCACAATCATTCTTTAAAGGGGGTAGAATATTCACAATAGGTTTTCATTCTTAATTCATGAAACTTTGGTAGGTACAGTTTAATGTAGTTATAAACGACAACGTTATAAAGTCTTGATATTTTTGATATGGCAAGGATAGTTTTTGGTGAATCGATAACGTTTTTGATAATGTCCTTGAATTGAAAACGTTGAAAATGGATATTAAATGGATATTACTTTAGAAAAGTTCTTACAATTTAGGAATGTAAAACGTATACATATAGAAGGACATGTTGTTAGTCAGTCTGTTTAAGTACTACATTGTTTCCGTCATTTGTTTTGTTACAGGTAGTTTGCATTTTTGCAGGTACAAAACTCTTAAAAATGAATTAGAAAAGTTTGAAAATTTGAAAAACCTCTCAGTCTTATTATCGCAGCTTTTACCAGCAGACACAATGAAACATTCTCTTTAAAATATTTAAAATTAAAATTAAGATTTTCGCAAATTTTTAGGACGGTAGTCGACAAAGGGATCGAAAAAAGAGACTAACAGGTATTCAACAGGAAAAATTTGACATTAACTTATCACTAAACGCTAGGGAATTAACTTATAAACTAAAATATAACGTAACTACATAACGTAAACTATTTTACAATTTTACCGCGCCTGTTCATCATATTTTTTAAATTTTCATTCCATTTTCAAGGAATTTTGACATGAGCAAACGTCGTTTAGTAAAGTTGGCTGCTATTTTTCGGATCCTATCACAATATAGAACGCCTGTGGGTCACATAATGTTTATTTTTTAAATGTTTGACACACTCATATATTGAAGTACAAGGAGAAAGAAAACAAATGAAGGTTTGGAGAAAACAGGTTCGTTCCACATTGCTCCATCCAACAGCACCAACTAGCCAACGAAATCACGACCAAGACATTTGGGAGAAAGCAGTTTAGTGTACTCGTATGTCGCGGGCATGCACGGGCGTGGTGTCCTCGGGACTGGGGCTGTCGTCCAGGTGCGGCCGGATGTGCACCACGGAGCGGCGCTGGTCGTGGTGGTTGTAGTCATCCCGCATCACCAGCCCGCCGATCCCGTACCCAGGTCCCATGACTCCAGAGCCGCTCAGTCGGATCTTTTCTGGGTCATCGTCCAGCTTGATGGATGAGAATACCGTGCTCAGGTTCAGTTGCGGAATGTCGTAGAAGACGGTTAGTGTCAGCATCAGGAATGTCAGGCCGATGAGTAGATAGACTAGAAAAAACAATATAACATAACATTATTACGTGATATTTGGACAATTTGTAATTGAAAGGTTATTGTTATTACAGAAAACGTTGATTTGTAATTAGGTATTTGTATTTCACAAATAAATTTGGAAAGTAATCATTTAACAAATAATGATTTTGTGTAAAATTCGTTAAGCTTAATTGCTTAAATTAAGGTCGTCTACCCCGCCTACTTTTTTAATTGGTTTAAAGTTTCAGGCTTCATTTATAATTTCTATAATGATGTGCCATTGTCATCATTAAAATGCTGGCCGGTAATAATTTAAACAGTTTTTTTCCTTTTTCTTGTTGGGTATATGAACGCGCCAAAACAATGACGTTTGCAAATGTTGCCAACCCAAAAAAAATACTTACACGTGGTAGCAACTTTGTAGAGTGGTCGGTAGGGTTGTCCGGGCGAGTCACCGGGAATGTAGTCGCCCAGTCCGATGGTGGTGAGCGAGATGAAGCAATAGTAGAAGGAGTCAAGGAAGTCCCAGTCAGGCTCCAGGTACGCGAACACACTTGCAGGGACGACTAGGAAGAACAGCACTAGAGTTGTCACTGTGAACAAATTTTAGAAGATTAGCAGGTTCGTATTTTTTGTTTCAAAGTCCACATCATTACATCTATCATTTTGTTACTCTATTGAAACTGGTGCCGGTAGTCTGTCGAATGACTAATTGATAATGAATTAATTAAGTATTAATGATATTTATTTTTGTAAATTGGTTTAAAACAAACACATTTACACTTTAAAAAATACACATTTAAAGTAGATGAGGTCAGTCTTAGTGTCTGAGATGGTATTTTGAGGAAAATGCCACACTGATTTGAGCGGACCTGTTCAGCCAGTGCACGCATTTGTCAGTAATTAGAAACGATATTTAATTTCATCTAAGCGGCAGCAATAGGCGGACGAGTTATTGTAACTTGAAACCCACTAAATTGTTTAATATTTCCCTGAATACAGGATAATTTTTTATTCAGTGCGTAAATTTTTACAGGGTGTTCTACCCATGAATATGAACAACTTTCACTATGGGACCATCTCTGAAATCACGAAAAAAAAATCGGCAGATTCATACATTTTGGTCGAGTAGGTATTGAACTTTTATAAGAAACAGCTGATTTTTTTTTTGTGATTTCAGAGATGGTCCCATAGTGAAAGTTGTTCATATTCATGGGTAGAACACCCTGTGAAAATTTACGCACTGAATAAAAAATTATCCTGTATAGAAACTCAGGGCCCGGAGCCTAGTGAATATTTGATGGCTACCGCTGGTCGTAGCAGACACCGATTACCCACAATACCTACGCATCATTAATTCATTAGTCTATAATAAATTATATAGGTTACTCCTTTTATACAGGTAGGTATTCCATCTTATATTTCTACATTATAATAATATGAAACTGCAAGGCTTTTGACCTATCCAAATATGACAAAATAAAATTAAGACAAGTATTGCCAAGGAATTTGAGGCAGAGATCTATAAACTTCACTTAACACGTACTTTGGCTCAGTATTATCCTGTCACTGTTACACAACTGTCAAACTACAAGTGCAAGATAGTTACGGGAACATCCCTACGGTATAAGAAAAACAAATGACAAAGGCTCACCTATAATCATTAGATGCACCAATCGTATAGTGAATGGGCGGTACAGATGACCTAGTGCCGAGTTTAGAGAGCGTAGCAGTGCAGTAGCCGGCAGGAGCAGTCGTTCCACCAGCGCTGATAGCAGCACCAGGGTCAGAGGGATCCCGAGGAGTGCGTACATCATGCAGAACAACTTCCCAGGTTTTGACAGGGGAGTCACGTGGCCGTATCCTGCAAGTAAAGAAAGGAATATCTTAAAAATTATATATTCGGTGTTTACATCCATTACTTTAAACGTACGGTCCAGTTGGAATCCAGCGCCAGGTCTAGTTGTCTGGGATTTTGCTGAACTGGGTCTATCTGGCGCAGCACAGGCACACAATAGATCACCATTCACCTGCCCATATCCCAATTTATTTGGGGTCGGCGCAACATGTATTTTTCTTCCATACTTTTCTATTAGTCGGAATCGGTAGTCACCCCCACCTTCTAGCCATAATATATCATCTTTCACACAGTCCATCCATCGTTCCTTTGGCTTGGCTTTACTCTTATAGCTATCCATATTCATACTCATAACCAGCTCCAGTTCTGGCAGCCAGCCATGGCACACAATATACATTTTTAAATTTATTTTTAGAATTTTTTTTTTGTGTTTATATTGTGTCTAACCTCTGCGCCAAATAAACATATTTCCTTTCTCTATAATTATAAGAGGGCACTTTCTACAAGGGCCTTGCTCCTGACCTTGACCTCACTGACTTTTGCTAAACTTTAGGCCTGACAAATCTCAAAGTGGTAAACTTTGATCGTAATTTATTTATCTACAGTTAATCCTCTCTCTAACTTACGCTTAAATAATTTGCTTTACTATATTTTTCATTTAAATTTTGAAATGATTAATTTCGTATTGTATCAAGTTATTTTTTATATGATTTTTGGCACCACTGCTAAGAAAGATCTGACTATTCAGAACTCAATCATTCATTGCATTCCACAATGTGTACTTAGGTAGTCCCTTGATGGTTCGGTGATTGTCTCGGCATCGCATCATTTCCTCCACAAGAAAAAGTCCAGTTCATCACCTGAAAGACATGTCAACTTACCGATGGTGGTAACAACAGTAGAGGAGAAGAACAGCGACTGTCCGAAGCTCCAGTTGGGACCTCCGGTGATATTACGGGATGCTGATACACCGCGATTTGACGCGCGGACCACTTCATCCAACAACAGCTCCAGATCATCGTCTGTGGAACACAAACAACTGTTCATTATGGATACTTAATGTTATTATATTATATGTGTTTATTTGGGGCCAGCGCAACCTGTCTTTAACTTCCATACTATATAATATTTCATACAGTCCATCCATCGTTTCTTTGGTCTCCCCTACTCAGTAGCTTAATTATACATATAGGGAGGCAGGGACATCGAGCCGCAACCAGTTACCATGGATTCAATACATGATTCTGAACCCCAATGTTGATTTTATTTGATATGGCAAATAATTTAAGCTTCTTGTAATGTTCATTACTGAACATAGGTTCCTAGTATTGTATACATGCAACTATATTCTAACTAAACAGACAGCTGTGTTGCTGGAGAGTTTGTTCCGCCACTTCTTCTTCCCAGCGATAGCACTAGGAAGTGGTGAAGGGCGGGCGTTTTTGGGGGACTGTCTTTTGTAATTTTGACGTTCGAAAACTGCTGATTCTCAGCCTAATTTGAATAAATGACTTTTGATTTTGATCGATGTGAAATTTCGACACTAGGGGATCTAGAATCATGTGCTGAGTTCATGGTTACAGTTTCTGCAATAATTTAGTTTAGTGTTCTATTAAAATATTTTTTCGAAGAGGATGGTTCGTCATTTGGCTGAACATCATCTTATCTAACTAAAACTATATTTTTTATCCGTTTATGTTAATCGAAAATTAGTTTCTACCCGCGACTTCGTTCGCGGGTAGAAACTAGTTTTTTGTTGGTAGTAGGTAGGTAGTTTTTTGGAGGTAGTTTTTTGTTGTAACATAAAATGTTCTATGAAAATGGCAATGGTATAGCTTTCTATCAGTGAAACAAGTTTTATAAACAGATCAGTACTCCCAGAGATTACCTTTAGGTACAACTTTACAAACAAACAGTTTTACCTCTTTATAATATTAGTTTAGAAGTTAGATACTAATAACAAATACTCCGATCTAAATTCTGGATCCTTTGTGGTGAGCCTAGAATCTGAGTTAAATCTGGATTATGAAATTCTCAGAACCAAGCATTTATTTTAACAGCGCTTGAATAACAAGTTACTTTGAATCGACTCAAAGAAAAATGATTCTTCAAATTGAAAAGGCAGATCTAGGATTTTTTTCTCATATTCCTGATATTCCCTTAAAAAACAAAATTTATTTAATAATAAACAGAGAAAACTGAGGCTTCTAGGAATGTTCTGGAAAGTTAATAGCTAGAAACTAAGCTTCAGTACGAAACTTCATCTTAATAGATTCAAAGCTGGGAACTGTATAATGCTACAGGTTTCAATGAAGATATTATTCTAAACCCAGACCCTGGAACAATCTTTGTTTAGATTCAAATTCAACGTTTTCAAGAATTAGCATCGCCATACAACGTGGCAATGCTGCCAGCCTTTTGGTTACTGTTTCTGTTGACAGCGATGCGGACGAATTTTTTGATGCCCTATGATTCTTTTGCTTATTTTTTCACATGTACAGACGCCAGCACATCAAGTTACTACAATCTGTCAAATTTCTTTAATAGATTTTTAACATTATTGCTAAAGCATTAAGGTTCAAGGTTGAATGGGAAAATTTGACAGTTTCGGGTAGCTTAACCTGCTGGCGTCTGTACATATGTATTTTTATTTAAAATGTTAGCTTATATAATGTAAATAAAGTACAGTAATAAATAATTCAACGTTTTAGAAATTTGACTTTCGACTTTCGGACTCTCGATACGTTGTCAAATCTGTTTTGGTAAAGAGTCTGTGAGGTAAATATTTTTCCTCCTTCCTTCTTGAAAATAACGTTAGGTATGTAAATAGCTTGCGGGCTCTAAGATGATTTGTATCATTAATTAACATTGTAATTAAATAGAAATCAGAATTCGATTTCCATTTCACTAACTAAGTAAATGCATGCTCATTACGATAGCTTGAATTATTATTTCCATTAATTGAAATAGTGATACACAAACATAATTTTCAATGAATGCTAACATAGACAAAAGGCTGGCAACACATCAGCGTTCCAAATTGAAAATTAAAGCTCCCCATTAATCACAATTACGGTCGTTCAAATCGCTGACACGTTTCATGAGCAGCCATCCTGATGTGAAAGTATTTACGTTTAATTATCTCCTAAATAATGAACAATACGTAGGCTAAATAAAGCATGTTTTGAACAATACCGGCAATTTCGTAGCACTTTGTGGCTAGTCCGTTTTCCCGGCAGTTACCGTGAATGTGTATTTCATTCTGTGCCCATGCATTATTCATTTAAGAACGCGGACCGGCGCGACCGTGCTTTGATGAAAATTAAAGCTGCCTGTAATGGCTGCAATATAGTTCCTAGTTTGAAGCACTCCGGTTGTTAGTAGAGGCTTTTTTGTGCTCACAATGTAATTGGTAGTTGTTACTGGTCATGCTGTTTATTTTCATTTTAGTAAAGTGTGTTGTTAAAAATGCATGCTACATGGTAACGAAGCTACGCACGCAGCTACGCTACGCGGCTACGCTACGCGGCTACGCTCCGCGGTTACGCTACGCGGCTACGCTACGTGGCAACGCTACGCGGCTACGCTACGCGGCTACGGTACGCGGCTACGGTACGCGGCTCGACGATACGCGGTTACGGTAGACCGGCTATTTCGTTATGTCTAATGGAACACTGTCCATCTAATTAAATAATTTATACACACTTATAGACAAGCTTTGAATAAAAATACACTTATGCTAAGTTAATTTTAAGTTGTGAGATTATTTTACTTTCGAACATCTGAGAGGCAATTGACGTTATTTTAAAGAACGTTGACAGCCTCCAACCATACATTTTTGACAAGTTTTTGACATTGATTGTCGCTGAGATGAGATTGCGACTAGGTTTTATACGTTGCCTTCTGGCCACATCTAATTCTAGACATTGTTTAAATGGTTTTGCACCTTAACAGAGCTACCCAATTAACGTTTCCGTTACTTGTTGTATTATTAACTTTACAACTTTTATCTAAAGTCCATAGGTAGCTATATATAAAACCGTTTTTACTAACTTTTTACCACAAACCGAATACTTACGCGCGAGTATTTCGGACGGAAGTTTGCTCAAAGGCTACTAATTAAAAGTTCCATACGACACGAAGTCGCAACCGGAATAGCCGGCTTTCGGCATCTGTCCCAACCCCGACGAGGAAGCGACTAGCTATCGAATATTTACTCGTATAAGAAACGTTCAAAAGATTTTAAGTACGTCTTGACACCTGTCAGATTATACAAACGAATATGTGTTTTGCGAATTTGATTTTTATTAGCTAATAGAATTGTCATACTGACAGGTGTCAGGAACGCATTCTTCAACGACGGCCGGACTGTAATAGTTGCTCGCTAACTGTTCACACCACCCCGGTGAGCACTCTATCAAACAAACAAGTCTAGTTGCTAATTCTACTCGTCTCTCGCTAATCGCCAGCGGTAGGACAGTGGTTAGTGGCCAGTAGGTATTCTATCATTAAGGGGCTTATTTCTCGTTGTCCGAGCCCCTCATGCCTTGGCCCGTCTCTAAGCAAACGAATGAAAAATTCAAGCAATTCCAGGTTACACATCTCGTGGTTGCAAATTAATTAAATTTATGAAATTGTAACTGTAGTTGGTTTCACTGGAGTAATACAATGAATTATTGAAGTATTTTCTGTGAGATGAATAAAACGTTTGCAGTAGGTAGCATGTTAGGTAGGTACCTATACCTGCATGTTACTGGAAACATTGTTTACCTAAAAAGGTGCAGAGACAGCTGCATAATCAGCCTATAATGATCCCACTGCTGGGACACAGGCCTCCTCTTGATCAGAGGCAGTGGCCACGCAGGCCTAGTGCGGGTTGGTAGATGTTACCTGTTTTCGAATTTTAGGTTCTAGGGCATGCCATGTCAATTCGAAATACCTATTACAATAAAACGGCAATTTCATACTTTAACCCCTATTATTTAAATTACTTAGATCATTAACTTAAGAATATTTTTATTTGTATGTAAATAGCATAATTTAGGAGTGACCAGAATGTGGTAGGTGACCACATCAATTAATCTACCTAGCCTTTTCCCATCTATGTTGGGGTCGGCTTCCACTCCAACCGGATGCAGCTGGATACCAGTATTATTCATGAAGGGACTGCCTATGGGTTGCTGGATTTCTATGGGTTGTGGAGGTCAGTTTTTCATGGAGGGACTGCCTATCTGACCTCCACAAACCAGATACACGATACCCCTTGGCAAGACTGTCTCCCCCATCTTTGGATAAAAGCGTGACGTAATTCAGAGTACCTACCTTTTAATAAAACCAACACTTCAAAGAGATTTCTTAAGGAAAAGTACTTTATTGAAAAAGAGTACCTATTAAACGATTAATTAGGTTTTACAACATAAACAGAACGATAACCTGCAGTAGACATCTCCTGACCTCTGAGATACAATGGAAATACTCTACAGCGCATATCTTCATAAAAAACCGTACAGTGCAGTTCTCCATTATCTTAATAGGACACTACATTATTACAATTAATTACAAGTTAATTGTACACACGATACGCGGTGCGCGTCCACTGTCGTGCAACGATCCTGGGGGTACACTGGCGATAACCTACTGACAGTAGCCTGACTTTGGGGTCGGTCAATATTATGACATACAGTGCAGTGACGTCACGTAATGGCGTCGAGAAAGTGGGATGCGTTTGCAGTGCACCTTTGACATTTGACACTGAGAATGCGCGTACGTATAATTAATGGTGATAAGGATGTGACGGTGATGGTGATAACCTAATGAGATGAGTAATTAAGTCGTAAGTGCGTACTTTCTTTTGTGACGTTTATTTTTCATCATTTTTCCTTGTCAACAGCGCCTAGTAAAGATAGCATAGTAAAATTTTTGACATCTAAAAGTTAGTTCATAATATTTTAGGCCTTAAGAGCGTTGACAACGTACGGCATTTCATACAAACTTTCAAGTCCTTGTTTTTCGAAATGCATTAACCGATTTTAATGAAACTTCCTACGCATAAGCAGGTTATTCGACCGATTTAAAATTTTCCATAGAAACAGAGATTTCCAATTATCTTTTTTTTTAATAAGACATTGACACAAAATGTTCTTTACTAACTTTTTAGACCTATGTATCCTGCTTATGCGTATGAAGTTACATTAAAATCGGTTCATGCATTTCGAATAACAAGGACTTGAAAGATAGTATGAAATGCCGTACGTTGTCAACGCTCTTAATCTTTTTATAATGTATGTTGTTCGATTTTCTTCTTTGTAGTGCTGACTATAAGTTCAAATTAGTGTCAAGTGGTTTACCTACAAGTAGCACAGCCGATTTATTCTGTAAAAATCTCACCGTGAAAACTTAGGTGAAGTGAGCTGCAAGTGAGCTATCATTCCTCTGATGGTAGGGATTGGCAGCTAACTTCACCTTCTTCAGACGTCTTTTCCAAGTCATTTCAGATGTCAATTCGACCGGAGAAAACTCATTTCGTTCTAAAGTCGATTAGAAAATTGGTTTCTGCGGTATTCGTTTGTTTCTGGGCTTGACAGCCCTTTCACATAGCAGCGATCAGACATTCACTGAGCCGATAAAACCGCAGGGCTCCAAGTTTCGATAAAGATACGCATTTTAATTATCTACTAGGGGCCTAGTAACTAAGTAAGTACGTACCTAATTACTAAGTATTAAGGTGGAAAATCTTCGAACGAACGAAGTGATTTTGGTAAGTTATTTGCAAAATTTCAAATCGTGTAGTTTGTGTTGCTACTATAGAGCAGATGGAAAACGAACCTATTTTTGAATCTGAATTTTGGAAGGATGTTAAAATACCTACAGGTAGGTACGTTACATACCTGTATTTTGATAAAATATAGGTATAGGACGATACAGGTACGTTATGTACCTATATTGTTTCGGAAACTGATTTCATGAGTGAATACTCCAAAAATTGATCTGTTATCCATCCGCGCTATTGTTACTACCTAATATCAATTTCAGAATGGATATAAAACAGCCCGCGTATCACTGTATATTGACTGAACCGAATATATTACACAGCGAGTATTTTCCTTTCATTTCCACACGACAGCCTATTTATTTTCGGGATGATTTCTCTTCCCCTATAACATGTCGGTACCGGGTACATGATAGTATTTCATAATAAACGGTTATGTTCAAGTTATCAAACAACATCACTTGTTCACTACGTGTTGCGATCTTGTGTAAGACTAACAGCTATGTATTTATGATAGCCTGGTACTTTTGCTTGAGTTTACGTCATTTTCTATTGTTAACCCCTCGTCTGTTGGGCAGAATTATTAAGTTCGGTAACTATAGAAAAATTATCGAATAACATAACTACGTGTTGCAATCTTGTATAAGACTACCAGCTATGTATTTATGATAGCCTGGTACTCTTGATTGAGTACCACGTCATTTTCTATTGTTAAATACTACTTTCTAAGTTATCAGTCGGGCAACTCTCCTAATTTTAAGAACGTTCACAGTCTGAGAGATAATTCTCGTAATTTTAAAAACGTTCACAGTCTGATCTCAGTCTCAATCTGTCAAAAATTTCTATAATTTCCCTACATTTTGACAAGTTTTTGACATTTGTTTGTCGCTGAGATGAGACTGCGACTAGATTTTGACCGTTTTAAATTACGAGAATTAGCCTTCTGATCTCAGTCTCAATCTGTCAAACAAACCTCTAATTTCCCTACATTTTGACAAGTTTTTGACATTTGTTTGTCGCTGAGATGAGACTGCGACTAGATTTTGAACGTTTTAAATTACGAGAGCCTTCTGTTCTATTTGATGTGTGACGATAGTGTTTTGTTTAAAGAATGTTAGGTATGCTGTAAGGAAATATGTTAGGTACGTTATTGATGTAGGTAAGATCATAAGATGTAGATAAGATGCTTTCTGTTTTCCTTATGTGGTTACCTCTCGGTAGGTTTGGAAAGTAGGGTAAGCACGAAGCTCTTCAAAAACTGCAATACAGGGCTTGAAGATTACTTATCTACTCGTTCTTATAGGTATATATATACATACATAAATATAGGTTTCTTGAATCATTGTTTCAATAATTGAATGTTGATATGTAATAAGTAATCAGCCTATAACGTTCCCTCTGCTGGCACATGCCTCCTCTCAGTGAGAGGGAGTGGGCCATAGTCCATCACGCGGGCGCGGTGTGGGTTTGTGTGATAGATCGTACAATCTAAGCTTTATCTTACTTATAATATCTTAGGTACGTCATGAAACATGAACAAAGTCCATAATTATACATATTTATTTAGTAGCCATAAGATAAGAATATAAGGTTGAAATACTGCATCTATTTAGAATGGAAGCCTGCCCCAACGTGGTTGGATGAAAAAGATAAGAATGTTGTTTTTAAAAGCACAGCTTCGTATTCTCCAGTATTGCATAAAAACAAAGAAAAATCATTCGATTTTGACAAAACGCGGAACAAAGGTTTTACATGGAGCGACTGCCTATCTGACCTCCACAATCCAGTTACTGGATAATAAGATTCCCCTTGGTAAGACTGGGCCAACGTAATGACAAGAATTTAAAATTTCCATAAAACCGTTTTCAAAAGAATGGAGATGCAACAACAAAAGAGCTATTATTTAACAAATGACTCTGTTGACGATCCCATTAAAGAGCAAATCACTTTGCCTGTGTGAGTTACTCGTATATCATATTACAACCACAGATTACTAAACAATTACTACGTAGATACAACTCGGTCCTAAGGGCATTGTTATCTCCTATCACGTGCCGTTATCACAATGGTATAAATCAGCGGGTAAGTGAACAATTGGCGCTGTGTTGTTATATTTAGTTTGTAACTACGAACAGATGGGGTCGATGCATTTCCCGCTCGATCTGTGCTAACGCTCCCTAGCTAGGTCAACTGAGCGGTGGTGTGGTGACAGGCGGAGCGGAAGCGGAGATTAAAAACAAAAGCCTGCAGTAATTATGATATGTCGTAATCGTAGTAATTATGTCGGTCCAAGTTCGCTCAACGAGATAAGGAACGGGCTATGCTTGGAGGTTATGGGGGATCGAATCCGCAACGAAGTGATCCGGCAGAGAACCAAAGTTGTCGACATAGCTCACAGAATAAGCAAGCTGAAGTGGCAATGGGCCGTATATATTAGCCGTAGAACCGTTGACCTTTGGGTAGACGTGTTCTTGAGTGGAGACTGCGAATTGGTAAACGTGAGGTGGGACGCCCTCAGGCTAGGTGGAGCGACGATCTTCGCAGGATGGCTGGTAGCAGCTGGATGACAGTTGCCGAAAATCGAGTTGAATCGCGCGTAGGAGAGGCCTATGTCTAGCAGCGGACTGCTATAGGCTGATGATGATGATGATGTTGTTGGTCCATTCACTAAGGATTTGGTTTCGTAAGAAAGCGGTGAACGGTCACACAGTAACAGCTATCCAAATACAGAACATTTTTGATACTACTGGTGAAAATGACAGAATCCAATTGCAGCCCTTATAATATTACGAAAACGCTCTTCTACGTAATCATAGGTAATCGTACATTAACAAAAAACTTTTTACAAAAAAAAAAAAAACGACTGACTTCCAAAAAAAGCTTTGTTATTTTTCACTTTTTAGTTGTACCTACCCCACACAAATTCATATATACTTACAAGATTAGAGGTACCCGAAAAACAACTTTGACAGAAATGAGGGTTGTGCAGTCAAAAGTAGATGATCAAAATCAGAAATTCAATACTAATGAACGGATTTCGCAGCTATATGGCAGCTGTACTAGTAGTAAAAGGGGTACGCAGAAGTGTGATGGCGCACAGCGCACAGGCGTGATGTTATGTTGTGTGATTGCGTAAACAATGCATCATAAGCGATAGCAGCAATCGCAGTTGATTTGCTGGCATTTATTGAAGAGTTCCGTTGTCTGTCTCCAAAACTCATCATCAGATATTTACGAAATTTATATGGGACCATTTCGCAATAAACCTCTCTCGCAAATCCGTCTATATATGACGGAGTTATGCCCGAACATACATTAAAAAAAAATATATATAAACATCTGAATTGAGAACCTCCTCCTTTTTTTGAAGTCGGTTAACAAACCTTTCTTATTATTATATAATCCATGTGCCCGATGTGATTCCCTAATTTCCCTATCGGCAAAAATGACAAACTGTCATCCCCGATGTTAGGGAATAAATTTTCGAAAATCAACCCTTAGTGCCTCTTTTGTTATAAAAAGAACTCTCGTGCAAAATTTCATGTTCCTAAAGCCAGCGGATCAGGCTGTACGTTGTCTGTCAGTGAAAAAAGTTTAAATCTTAAATAAGAATTAAGAATTTAAGATTTAAATTCAGTAGAATTGCACAACCGATTACGGCTGTAATATGCAGAACATTTTTTGCTTCTAGATGGTTGGTTCCGTTCAGTCGCGGACGGATGGCGTGCTCATGGCAAAGGTTACACAACAATGGAACTCTTCTTTCCCGCTCACCTCCTCGCTTCTCTCATGCAACATGACCTGTACTTCGTCACGAGATAGTTCTTGAGGTCAGCCAGTGTACGGGGGTGTGGCACTCGATACGCGAGATATATTTTGTTACCACGGCTTGTGGTTACCATCTAACCACCTATGCCCTCCTGGTAGATTGCAGGAGAACATGTAGGTGAAACTGGGCCAGGTAAAATGACATAATATGGAGGAGGTTTGGCGGCATTTTGGGACCAACGGCTTTTTTACTTGGTCGGAACTGCAGATGATAATTTATTAGTTCGTTTTCCTCAGTGTCGTGCATCTTGTCAGTCTACAGGATGGCAGGGACGACATCGAGACGCGAATTCAGCACATAATTCTGAACGCAGAACGCAACGCTAGGGGGCGTTCAATCTCATCGGTTATTAACCATATTCCATGGTATGGTATGGTCGATGGTGGTGTCGATGTCTCGGCCACCCTAATGCTAATGTATTCATAAGACAACCCGGTAGCTTGATGCACCGCTATTTCATCCTACTTTTTTAAAAATTATTGTAAACTGCATTTTGGTGACCAATTTTTGAAGTTTGAAAGTTTGTTTCAGGATATTTTGGATTATATTTCACTATACACGAGGATCTTTGGCCAAAAATTACGATCTCTTTTAGATCGGTGACGTTTACTATAGAGTTCATACAAGTTTATCAGAAGGATCTTCGGCGATGCCAATGTTCCGGCTCAATGAATATTGTCCAGCAAGTGTAAGATCGTAAGTCACCATTTTACCAGGAACTAAATATACGTCGTTGAACATGAACCTTTCCACAAGGTAGGTATGCATTCCGTTCTCCAAGTTCTGTGAATCGATGAAGAATGCATTCAAAGAGAGAGATAGAGAAAGAGAGAAAGGAATGTTTTGAATAATTAGGAAAGAGAAAGACCACGGATATCGAGGAAAGACCAAAGAAACGATGGATGGACTGTATTAAAGATGATATGGCTACAAAGGGAGTGATTATCGAGATGAGGACTAACAAAAAGTATGGAAGAAAAAGACATTGGGATAGGGCAGGAGAATAATGATGAGTCTTACACGTACACGTTTCCTTTATGACTATTACAATGGTGTACCAGCATCTAATCAAGTCAAGCTTGGATTGAGTGTCTCGACTTTCGAAGTCACGAATCCTTAAATAGTAAACAATAGCGTTCTTGTTGCGCTATGCATTGTCTTGGCTTGTAGACTACGCTATAACTTGCCATTTATCCCGATTCATACAAAGCTTGGGATGAAACTAGTAATAATAATATGAAAGTGTATGAGATGTAGGTTCTGTAACCCAAAACAAATGACAGTACATGTATGTATGTTTATCTATCTATACGAACTTTACATGTTATATCAAAATTAAAACCATCACAATAAAAAAAAGCTATCCACATTCATACTCATCCTTACGACATTTTCATCAATCCTTCCCATTTTATGCATACAATAACAACCGAAATCCACACAACTTTTCAGTCACCAGTGCCACTTTCAAATATCCAAGACAAGTACACCACAAGACTACAATATGAAAACAAAACTAAACGCTGCTAAACACCGATTACAATCATGTTCCAGTTATATACCTAGATGGAGGTACAGGTATATAAAAATCTAATAATCCAGTGCGAACGTCAGAGGGAGACAGGGTCCAAATTAGCTACCCTTGTCAAAGGACTCATTTGCGAGATATCGGGCTTCTCTCCTGAAAGCCGTACCTATCTGGTATGTGATCTAACTCGGTGAGTTTTACGTAGATTTTTTAGGTGCCTATGCAGCATTTTGTGAGGTGTGGTAGTTAAAATTATATGTAGGGTGAGTAGATTACGTTTTGAGTTGGTTTCGTAAAAGGGGATTGAGGAGGATTTTTTTTTAAACGTTGCCTCACACTATGAATTGCTCCTGTATCGTGTATGAGTTTAAAAACATTTAAACTTACATACACAAACAGTCAGACCCGGAACAACTACCTGTAGGCAATACAAATTTTTGTTTCGTGCGGGAATCGAACCCGCGACACGCAGCGCAGCAGTCGATCGCTCAGCCACCACGCCAACCGTGTCGTCATTTCACATATTTCATCGAAGGGGGAATGTACTGCTGTACACAGGCCTAGAACAACTTTTGTTAATCCTTGGAAAGGTGCTTATAAAATTATACAAAATATCTTTAGTTTTCTTGAAAGTTCATTCTTTTTAATCTACAGTCTATATCGTGTTTTTAGGGTTCCGTAGCCAAAAGGCAGAAATCGTAACCCTTATGGATTCGTCATGTCTGTCTATGTCTGTCTGTCTATCCGTTCTTATGTCACAGCCACTTTTTTCCGAAACTATAAGAACGATACTGTTGAAACTTCGTAAGTAGATGTATTCAAAAATAGAAAAAAAACAATATTTTCATCAAACCCATACGTGTGGGGTATCTATGGATAGGTGTTCAAAAATGATATTGAGGTTTCTAATATCATTTTTTTCTCAACTAAATAGTTTTTTTTTTAGTTTGTCCGAGATACACTCCCAAAGTGGTAAAATGTGTGCCCCCCTTGTAACTTCTAAAATAAGAGAATGATTCAATCAACGCAACGGAACCCTTCATGGGCGAGTCCGACTCGCACTTGGCCGGTTTTTTTTTACCTAAAATTGTGTCTGTGTTGTGTACGTGTGTATTTTATTGTGTTGTGTCTCCCACCGGATTATGAGAGTGAGGGAAGAGGGAGTGCACCAGTGTGTGCGGGTGGCACACTTGTGCACTATACTTAATATCTCCCGAATCGCATCGAAGGCTAATCTTCGTTGAAATTGGCCGACATGGCCGAAATACGATCTAGAGGACTATATATTGTGTCCCACTGTTGGGCAAAGGCCTCCCCTTTTACCTTCCAAACCTCCCGTCTTGTACGATCTCTGGCCATGTTGGCCCGCAAATGTTTCCTGATCGTCACACCACCTAGGTCTTATTGGCCGTTTTTATTTTTGATTAACCAATCAGAACAACTGACCTTACCTTCCGAATCATACATAAAAACAAAAAACCGGCCAAGTGCGAGTCGGACTCGCAACTTTATTTTAGTTTTATTTTTTGTTATAGCGGTAATAGAAATACACACTGTGAACATTTTAACTGTCTACCTAATACGGTTTACCCGCTGACAGTCAAACGACCGGACGGACGAATTGACAGCGGAGGCTTAGTAATAGTGTTCCGTTGGCACCCTTTGGGTAAGGAACCCTAAAAGGCAACAGTAATGCCAATAACATACAAGTCTAACGATTAACACGCTCAGCGCCATGTGTATCTTTTGCGATACACACTGTCTAAACACTTGTGTATCCTTTTTGATACACAAGCACCATTCCAGTCTAAGCGCCGTGTATCGCTAACGCGCACACTTTCCATACATTTTATATACAAAAAATGTTGCCCTGGCCTAGGGAATTTTCCTGGTGTAGTGGTATTGGCATATATCGGGCTTGGCGCTGAGCGTGTTAAGTACATACAAGACTACATTTTCATATCTATACTTCTATACTAATACTCGTATTATCAAGAAGAAAGAAAGAAAGAAAAAAACATTTATTTAGCACAGACTAAAAGACACACAATACACCAGATACATACATCAGATAGCAACTAATAAAAAAACAAATAGAGAGTATAAAGTATTGTTTTTTTGTTTGCATCTATGTAGGGGGTAATCTCCGGAACTGCCTGTCAGATTAAAAAAAATCTTATTGCATTTGATAGCCCAATTCTTGAGGAAGGTTATATGCTATCTAACATCACGCTACGACCCTTAGGAGCCCAGCAAAATGAAAAAAAGTCAGAAACAATACTAAGCGAGAAAAAGTAGAAGCACGGGCGAGCCATAGAAGGGACGCGATGTGCCGGAATTTCGCGCAAAACTCGCGACCAGAAGCTAGTTACATATTAAAAGAAGGGAGGGTTGACACAAACTTTTAGGTACAAAGAAAAAGGTTTGTGTACGTACACAGATAAAAACAAAAGAAAATGGAGGAGGTATCCTTTCAATCAACATAACATTTTCTTCGTGAGGAGTTCCATTTATTTCTCCTGTATTCTGATCTTTGTGTAAAGAGAAAAATAGGTACTTGTATACGTAAATAATCAATCATTCAGGGTACTTGAGGGAAGTTAAAGACGTTATTTTCTCAAGGTAAATGCCTTTGGTAGACCAGCGGCCCAGTACAAACGGACGTGGATTTATGAGTTGTAGGTCGTGCGTTCGAATCTTTACTTTGTGTAAATGGGTAGTTTCCTGGGTAAAAAAATTATTATTATATTTAGTTCGTCAGCTAAATTATCGAAAAATAATGGACACGTATTTTTTCTTTTGTCAATTAAACAAAAAATGACAAAGATGAAGCGCGTCAAAATTTGGGAGGGGGGGTCGTGACATCACGCCATGCTAAAAAGTGTAGAAAGGCGTGACGTCACGCGGAACTTTAACGGGCGATATCTTCATCATGTTTTATATAATTAACAAAAGAAAAAATACGGGTCCAATATTTTTTGATAATCTAACTGACGGACTAATTAGATTTTTTTAGGAAACTAGCCTATTATCATATCATCACTGCTCTCAAAACGGAGAAGGAAAACATCGTAAAGAAACCGGCATGTCCTAGAAACAAAAAATCGAAGACATGTGACATCTACCAACACCCACTGGGCTCGCGTGGTGGATTACGGCCCAATCCTTCTCACAGCAGTGAGAATATTATAAGCTGACTATGCTTAAGTCTGTGGTATTGCATTTCTAGCCCAGCACGCTTATTGCGCAACACACATCAATCACAATTTGAATAATTTTGAAGCATATTGCTAATCCATTGCTTCATATCTTCGAAAATTTTGTCTGCCCCACAACGTAAATAACGCAATGAATGTTGATGAACTGTCAAAATTAAACCCATTGCTACTGTTAGTATGATACGCAATTACCCCGTTGTTAGGAAGTTACAAAGATGTGGTAAGAGGTAGTTATGGCTTCCCATTTTATAAAGTTGTCAAAAAATAAAAGGCCCGTTTTGACATTCGAGAATGCGTTCTTGACACCTGTCAGTTTCATACAAACGAATAGGTACGTGTTTTGTACTAGAAAAGCTGCCAAGTGTTGTAATATTGGTGCTCGTGACTGTACCTACTTAATTATAACAATAGATAATGTAAACACATTGCATGTGCTATAACACATTGGTTTCAAACAAGATCACGTTCAGTGGTTTAGTGGGTAAGTCCACAGTCCCGAGCAAACGGGGCGGTTAAATCTATTACAGAAGTGGGATTATACGGCCCACGCGGTGGCCCTCGCGTTGTAATTCGAAACAATGGTGAAATGGCCGTCGAAAAGCTGGTAGGTTTAATTTTTGGGGATTCCTGCCGCTGTATTTGTACGGCAACGAGTTTAATTATCTATTCTAGTATATTCTAGGTAAGGCAGCAACCTGCACTAGCTTGAAGCATTAAAGTCAAAGTCATATATTAGTAATTGGGTCAAATTAAATTAGCTAGCGAAACTCTGCAGGCATGATGGGTATATCTAAATACGATAAAATAAAAAAATAAAAGATTTGATGATTTTTTAGGGGTCTACGACCGCTGGTGGATTTGTTACTTGAATTAAGAGTTGAGATAATATGTTATCATGTCTAGATATCGATACCAATCAAGTCTGTGCAGTTTACACACAAATACTGATTTTTTAAATAAAAATAAAAAAAATCATCAAGTTATTATTTTTTTGTTTCACGTCATAACGTCTACGGAGTTTCTCTAGCTAATTTACTTGGGCACTGTATAGATAGACTAAAAAATCGAGCAAATTTGTAGGCAACATAAAACGTGATAAACAGACACAAATGTTATAAAATCATAGTCATACAAAAAAAAAAAGAACAAGAGTCGTTGTTTTTCCAGCCCCGCCTCCTGTCTGTGTAGGTCAGGTGGGCGCTCGTTAAAAACAATAACGTAAGGTACGCTTCTAGATATTGAAGCTTGTTTTTACTCTTTTTTTTTTTAAATAAACGAGGGACCACTATTTTCTCCATTATGTTAAGTACCCAAGAAAAGAAGAATGAGAACCTATTTAAAAACATTGTAGATCCGATTTCCTACAGGAAAAGTACCTACTTATATTTTTGTAGAAAAAAAAAATCCGCCATTTTATATTTTATCACCAAACAACAGTAATTCGTATTGAGTTCTAAAAAGCTTCTAAATTAATTTACTTTTAGGAAAATATACCTTTGACTTCCGGCACTTTCTTTTTACGACTAGATAAATGAGATATTTTCCTTGTCTACTAATTGAATAAAAATAGGAAACACAAGGAGTATAAGCAGTGAGCAGCGATCGCTCGCTTACTTAGAGTCGACCCAATGAGCTGGCAACATGGTTACCCACATCGCAGAGTAGGTACAACGCTGAATACCTTGATACCTCTGCATTCAAGCGTACTCTGATGTAGTCTCTCTGTTAAAGGCTTTTAGTATAAATGGTTTGTTGCAGTATTGTAGCCATTAAATGAAAAAGGAATAATGTGTCTTTAAACATTACACCCTCTCACAGAGAGGAGGTCTGTGTCGCAGCTGTAGGAATATTATGGGCTAGTTAATGAAACAGCAACGTGAAACATTACATCATATTTTTGTATCGTAGGTACTTAGGTAAATCTAAAGATCGCTTCAGAAAAAGAAACGATGGGTGGACTGTGTATCTGTGGACGGTGTCTCTGTGTGTGTGTATGCATAGAAAGGGGTGACTGCAAAGATGACGTGTGAGATGATTGTCCTTGGAGTTTTTTGCCCGTTCTTTTCCATAGAGATCTACGTTTTGGAATCGGCAACTAGCTTCAACTTTCTGACTAACTGAGCGACTATTTAATTTGGACAATTCAAAAGTGCCTGTAAATGGTTTAATTGAAATAAATGATTTGAGTTTGAGTTTGACGAGTAATAAAGAAGTATGGAAGAGAAGACGTGTTGTGCCGACTCCAAATAAATTGGGATAAGGGCAGGAGAATTGTGACCGAGGCCTTCTATTAAGAATAGGCGTAAGCCAAACAGACTGACACACTGTTAGCTACATTACATGACATAATCAGCCTATAATGTGCCCACTGCTGGGACACAGGCCTCCTCTCTGTGAGAGGGAGTGGGCCGTAATCCACCACGAGGGCCCAGTGCGGGTTGGTAGATGTCACATGTCTTCGAATTTTTATTTCTAAGACATGCCGGATTTCTCTTAGGTACAGAGATGACGAGACGACGATGACGAGGGGGGTGTTATGTTGTAGCTGCAGGTCAAGCTACACGAAACTGTCAAATTTTCCCAATCAACCTTGAACCTAATGCATTGGCGATACAGTTGAAGATCTATAAAAGAAATTTGACTGATTGTAGTAGCTTGATGTGCTGGCGTCTGGCGGCGTCGCGTCATAAAATGTTTTTTGGAATGATTTTATTCCTAAGTACAAACAAACATAAATAAAACATAAGTTGCCTGCCTTGGTACCGATAAAGAAACATGTTCTGCACCGTTTTTTGGGAGCCGCGTGTTGCTTAATCGATGTCATTTGCATATGACTTTAGTTAAGTACAGACACTAGGCAGATACAAAAAAATACACAGACTTTTTTTTGCTATCAAAAATAGACTTATTACTAATTCAGAATGATTCTCAAATTCCTTTATATGATAACCAAAACAACACTGTTACACAATATTATATTTACTACATAGCTGAGTTACTAAACCAGTTTATTTAATCGGCTCTAATGTATCGAATACTTGGTCGGACACAGCTTTGAATATTTGATGGTAGGCTCATGACCTTAAAACTAACTTGCTTTGGTCAAGACCTTCTTCGGCAAACCTGTTTATTTACCTACGAGTGTATAGTTTTCTCTGAGTTTGTTTCGGCCTTTTTTCTCAGAGTAGTTAGATACGAAAAGCCGACCTCATCTAGCTTTATTTTTTATTTTATTTTATGACGTGTAAGCGTGATTCCGATATCCTATTTACAGAATTAAAAAAAAAAAAACATTTAAGATCTCGTAAGTTAATATTTGAAATCTGTAACTTGAATATGAATACGTGAATTATATCTGGCAAAATGTGGACGTACTCTAGGTAAATCTCTGCCTAACCCATCGGTATTTACAGGCGTGATGTTCTGTTATTATAACCAAAAATAATTGGTGATTTTTGACGAGTAAATAATTTTAAAATCCCTAAATTCCTACAACAAAATAAGTATTAACTTATTCTTATCCTTAGATATTGTATCTAAGGGCTGATTGTTCAATCATCTGATAACTTTATTCGAGGAATAATTTTGAAATTTTGACAGTTATTTCATACAAAAACTATCAAACGTCAATTTTATTCCTCGAATAAAAGTTATCTGGCGATGGAGAAATCAGCCCTAAATTAAATAAGTTACTTAATTGGTTTTTCTTTTCGAAAATGGGAAAATATATTTTATGTAATTTTTTTGTTTTATACAAAGTAAAACAAATTCTACTTAGGGCTGATTTTTCAATCGACAGATATTTTTTATTCATGAAATAAAATTGACGCCGACAGGTTTTGTATGGAAGAACTGTCAAAAATTCAAAATTATTCCTCCGATAAAGTTATTTGGCGTTGGAAAAATCAGCCGTTAATAAAATGATGATGATGAATGTGAAGACTATGTGGGTCATTTTTTTGTCATGGTCTGGCAGTTTGAGTAATTAATGTGGCCTACCCAAATGTCCTTTCTTTGGTATTGTTCGTCGAATCGTTGAGCTCCTTAAGTTTTCAGTTGAGCTGCACGATTTCTGACATATGCGTGCACTGACTGGACAGCTCCTCTCAATCTGTATGGTTATTTCCTCAAAAGACCATCTCAGACATCGACCTACATGGTCTTCATATGATCTGACCAAGATAATGTCTGGACTTTAAAAGAGACTGTGACGTCTGAGTTTGTTTCGGCCTTTTTTCTCTGACTAGTCAGATAGGAAACGCCGATCTCATCTAGTTTTAAAATATGATTTTTTTGCTATCAAAAATAGACTTATTACTAATTCAGAATGATTCTCAAATTCCTTTATATGATAACCAAAACAACACTGTTACACAATATTATATTTACTACATAGCTGAGTTACTAAACCAGTTTATTTAATCGGCTCTAATGTATCGAATACTTGGTCGGACACAGCTTTGAATATTTGATGGTAGGCTCATGACCTTAAAACTAACTTGCTTTGGTCAAGACCTTCTTCGGCAAACCTGTTTATTTACCTACGAGTGTATAGTTTTCTCTGAGTTTGTTTCGGCCTTTTTTCTCAGAGTAGTTAGATACGAAAAGCCGACCTCATCTAGCTTTATTTTTTATTTTATTTTATGACGTGTAAGCGTGATTCCGATATCCTATTTACAGAATTAAAAAAAAAAAAACATTTAAGATCTCGTAAGTTAATATTTGAAATCTGTAACTTGAATATGAATACGTGAATTATATCTGGCAAAATGTGGACGTACTCTAGGTAAATCTCTGCCATCAACAGCAACCCATCGGTATTTACAGGCGTGATGTTGTGTTATTATAACCAAAAAATAATTGGTATTTTTTGACAAGTAAATCAATTTAAAATCCCTAAATTCCTACAACAAAATAAGTATTAACTTATTCTTATCCTTAGATATTTTTTCTAAGGGCTGATTGTTCAATAATCTGATTACTTTATTCGAGGATTTTGATATTTTGACAGTTATTTCATACAAAAACTATCAAACGTCAATTTTATTCCTGGAATAAAAGTTATCTGGCGATGGAGAAATCAGCCCTAAATTAAATAAGTTACTTGGTTTTTCTTTTCGAAAATGGGAAAATATATTTTATGTAAATTTTTTGTTTTATACAAAGTAAAACAAATTCTACTTAGGGCTGGTTTTTCAATCGACAGATATTTTTTATTCGTGAAATAAAATTGACGCCTGACAGGTTTTGTATGGATGAACTGTCAAAAATTCAAAATTATTCCTCTGATAAAGTTATTTGGCGTTGGAAAAACCAGCCCTTAATAAAATGCTTAAAACAGAATCTTGTATAGACTAGGTACTATAATGTTGAAGCACAAACAAAGCTCACATAAAACTTGTATTAAGATAATGCAACAAATTACAATAATATGTTTGTTGTGTATTTACGAGTAAATGACATAATAAACATAATGTACTTGAACAAAATATGTCAAAAGCGTGTCTGTTTATCAATACATTGGTAATTAAATCATTACCTATGTAATTTTATCGTAAAGGAGACTGGCTGAAGTGACGATTTTGTACGGGAAGTGGTCTATTGACCAATAGCGACACAGTTTTGATATTTGTGTGAGGGCACATCGCCTACACCCTCTGGCAAAGGGACATCAAAATCTGACCGGACAATTTTAAGAAAAATATGATTTTAGAATTTATAGGATTTTCAAAGGCAGGTGTTTTATCCGTTGCCGCTACACCTAGCACCCGTGCGAATATACACGCCGTAAAAGTGTTTTTTTTTTAATCGAAATTGCCAGGTCCAAATTTTGATGTCACTTTGCACAGCTTTTCCCGACTTGGGAATCGAATCCAGGACGTCATGCTCAACAATACTGCTTATGACTAGACTACGAAGGAGTCATTCATAGTTCTTAATGAGTTTCTATAACAAAGTGAAAGGATATTCTACGGTTTTAAGTCTTAAATGATTAAAGTCGTTTATTGTGAGTCATCCGTCGCCATCCGGTATTTAAGTATACGTAGTCAAAAAGCTTAACAAAAATAATCAGGGTAGACATAACTGATACAGACAGACAGGAGAATTACTGAGTAGTTATTTATCGTAATCTTTTTATTATTTGACATTATACAGGGTGGCAAGGACATCGACGCGTAAACTGTAACCATGGATTCAGCACGTGAGTTTAGACCCCATAGCGTCGAAATTCTTCGTCGGTTATTAAAAAAAATATTGCTGTTCTATACGTTTTGACCGCGTAGGTATTGCACTTATCTACGAAACAGAAGATTTTTTTTTTGATAACCGACGAAAAATTTCTACGCTATGGGGTCTAAACTCATGTGCTGAATTCATGGTTACAGTTTGCGCATCGACGTCCCTGCCACCCTGTATACAGACAATTCTAATTGCAACTCTTTATTAGCGGTTGTAATGGCAAACATGTCACTTGGTTTTAATAGGTTTATTTTTATTTTTTATCTATCCTTTCGATAGATTCTTCTATATTTTTTAAATGTGAGGACTTTGTAGGTCTTGTAGACTTTAGATCTGTAGACCATTTTCTATTTTATCAAGTACCTGGTACTTGTTGACAGGCCTACGCTGTCCTCCCACACCTACTGTTATTTCAAAACATTTTAAAAGCCAATTATTTTTAAATGAGTTACCGTGGAGTTTCTTGCCGGCTCTTCTCCATAGGAAACGACCAATTGGAACCGTGCACGTAGCTTCTAACGTTTCATAAGTGCCCATGTTGGTTTATATGAAATCAAATATTTTGATTTTGAATTAAAATTGTGCTGAAAGAAAGCCTGAAACAGTTACAGTAGAGTCAAGGATAGGTATCTACTTTAACGTTAACGCGAAATACCCCCTCCCCCCTTGTCTTTCATCAAAATCGATTCGATACTTTATCTACACTATAATAAAGTTAAAACGTCACAAACAAACTAAACTAGGTAATCATCGCATTGATAATATCAATATCTATAGTTAGTCTGACCTACTACTGTGGGTCTACATAATTATTAAAATTAGGTAGGTAGGTAAATGATATGGTCGACACCTTTTATCACGATGTGAAAGATTAACATACTCGTAGATATAAAATAGATTTCTGATGTGATAACGCATGTTTTCGTGTTAATTTTCTAAGATAACATTTTAAATTGAAAAGATTTCTGTGATACGGAAAGGACAAATTATTTTATTGACGAAAATTGCTATCAGTTTGTAAGATAAATAGTATCAAATTGGATGATAAAGTTAATAAAAAAATAAACAAGTTCGGTTAACAGATAAGTAACTTACATAATGGAGTTTCTTGCCTGTTCTTCTCCATAGAGGTCTACGTTTTGGAACGGGCAACTAGCTTCAACATTCTGACTAACTGACCATATCTTTGACAGTTTAAAAAGGGCCCGTTTTTGGAGTTTTTTTTTTTTAATATTAAAATCAGGGATAATGTATACCTTATTGGTGACGTTCTTCACAAAGGTCAGGTGCGTAGTACTTACTCGTAACCGGCGTGCGTGAATGGCCAGCACCCTTTTTGCATAACACACTACCAATCACAATCTGAATCATTTTGAAGGATATTGCTAATCCATTTCTTCATATTGACGGCACGGTTGGCGCAGTGGTTAAGCGATTGACTGCTGCGCTGCGTGTCGCGGGTTCGATTCCCGCACGGAACAAATATTTGTATGACCTACATGTATTTGTTCCGAGTCTGGGTGTTTTTCTATCTATAATATGTATGTATTTACAAAAAAAAAATGTATATAAGTAGTTTATCAGCCATCTTGTTACCATAACACAAGCATTAGGTTGCTTAGCTTGGGACTAGAAGGCGCTGTGTGAAATGTCCAAGGATATTATTATTATTATTATATGTTTGACGACACGATTGGCGCAGTGGCTGAGCGATCGACTGCTGCGCTGCGTGTCGCGGGTGCGATTCCCGCGCGGAACAAATATTTGCATTGCCTACAGGGCCCCAAGTCTGCTAATTTCAATAACATGTCCCACTATTACGATTCAATCGAGAGTCAATTATAATTCAATTATCATTGTGACAAAATGCGTATTCTGCTAAAACTTAAATGTGGTGTCAATTGAATTGTAATAGAATCGTAATTGGATTGCAATGGTGTCAGTTGAATATTTCGCGGTGTTGCCTATTAAAATCTACCACGACACTGAATGAATGAATGAGTTATAATTTATTTTAAATGAAGGTTTTTTTTTTCATTTCTGTGATTGAATTAAGACTCATAATAAATATATTGTCTATAATGAAATGCCTTCTCGATAGAATAAGACCAAATGTTGTAAAAAACACTACTTAAAATACGGGGACTGTGTTGTGTTGCCAAAGTAAAAAATTGTTGCTGTCACGGAAATGTCACTTTCAATTCAACCAACTTGTCAAAATATAAAGTGACTGTTGGTTGTGTTTTAAATTTTTCTATATAGTACTTAAAAAAAGTTTTTAAAAGTTAAAAACGAGTATTTGCAAAATGACAAATTAAATAAGTAAGTACTTAAAATCTTTGTTAAAGTTAATTCAAATTCGTTGACTGCAATTATTTAATATTTCAATTTGATATTACAAAAATTGTATTTACTTAAAATAGAATAGTTACCTCTTCAATACTTAGACAATTTATATCTAAGCACCACCTCATTGTAGCTCGGGATTTGCGACGTTGCCGAGCCAATTCTAATATCGCTGTCGTCCAAGGCGATCATTAGAATTGGCTAAAGCCAAAATACGCCAACGTAAACTTGGTGATGGCCTCATTATTATTTTAAATTATAAAACAATTGAAACGCTACGCGTGACGATCTATCGTTGTTGAATTGTACTTCAATGGTAAGATTGTCATTGAGAGACGATTCACATAAATGTCAAATAACGAGCGGACTATCAATAATTGTAAGATCGAGACACAACTGTGACACGATTGAAGAGCAGAATAGCAAATTGTTCAATGGCGATTGAGTGGCAGTTCGATGATATGTCAATGGAACACCATTGGTCTTAAATAAGTAGTAGAATACCAAATGTGCCAAACTATTCAATCGAGATGCAATTGAGATTCAATTGAAGCATTTGTAAATTAGCAGACTTGGGCCCCTGGTAGCTGTTCCGGGTCTGACTGTTTGTGTATGTGAGTTTAATTGTTTGTAAACGCACCCACGATACAGGAGTAATTCCTAGTGTGGGGCAAAGATTTAAAAAAAAATGCTCGAATAATTTGTTGGCTCAGCAACGTAAATAACGTAATGAATGTGGTTGTACTGTCAAAATGAAAGCCGTTCCTACTGTTAATGTGTTACGCAACTACCCCGCTGATTTATGAACATAAACGAGGGAAGGAGTATGTAAGGATCGTAGCAGGTAGTGTTCTGTAGTGCCTGCCTACCCCCATGGGAAGAAGGCTAATGGCGCCGATTCCCTTGTTCACAAACTAAACTAAATTTAAGTTCAATGCATCTTTTTCTTTCTATTTAATTTAGAAAAGGACAGACGATAAATATTAGTTTAGTCCTATCAAACTAGTCGGCGCCTGACGTAAATTGACGTATTTTAGCAGCCATGTTTTTAATCACGTCTAATCTGTCTATGGAGTATCTTAATTTGACAGGAGTAAACTAATATATTATCTTCTGTCCTTTTCTTAATGATATAGAAAGAAAAAGATGCACAGAACTTAAATTTAGTTTAGTTTGTGAACAAGGGAATCAGGGCCATTATTAAGGTTATTATTATTTTTTCGAAGTTAATGGAAATCTAAGCAATCGTTAGTCAATTAATAGATTAGTTTTTTTTTTTAAAGTTGCCCCACACTAGGAATTACTCCTGTATCGTCGGTGCGTTTACAAACATTTAAACTCACATACACAAACAGCCAGACCCGGAACAACTACCTGTAGCCAATACAAATATTTGTTCCGTGCGGGAATCGAACCCGCGACACGTGGCGCAGCAGTCGATCGCTCAGCCACTGCGCCAACCGTGTCGAGATATTATATTGTTGTGGTTTCTTTTGAACTTTATTTAATTACTCAATCACCATAGTAACGAGCTAACCTTTAAACGTGATCTACTGATTTATTAATTATAGGTACAAAATAAATAACTTTATCAAACGATTCGTAAATAATAATATAGGTTAGTTGCTAAGTAGGTTCTCAGTGATAAACAAGTCATTATATTTTTTTAAATGTTTAGTAAAATGTCAAGCTGATATCATCAAGTGATATTATGAAAAAATTTTAGGTAATAGATAGGTATCCATTACGGATATGGATACCTACCTATCCATTAGTGTTTTTCTAGATACAACATCAAAATAAGGTAGGTACAGTACAGTGACACGTAACTTGGCAAGATTTGTTAGTCATCTTTCTTTAACTTTCTTCTAAGCAGATATGTTTAAAAATAAATTATGGCATAACCATAGAGTAACAATGGGACGCCATCAGGCTAGATGGAGCGACGATCTTCGCAGGTTGGCTGGTAGCAGCTGGATGAGAGTTGCCGAAAATCGAGTTGAATGGCGTGCAATAGGAGAGGCCTATGTCCAGCAGTCGACTGCTATAGGCTGATGATGATGATGATGATGACAAGTAATAAAAGTGACCATTTTTTTGTTGCACTAAGTGTACGGTCACCAAAGGAGACAAGTAACCAGGGTCGTCGGATATAGTTGAAGTTTAGTAAGAAACCGATGGATTTTTTCAAATGTAATTTGGTTTGATAAATGAACTGTTTGTTTTCTATTAATTAAATAAAAAAATATTCGGAATCATCAATCCGTTTCTTACTAAACTTCAAGTATATCCGACGACCCTGATTGCTTATCTCTTTTGGTGACTGTACATGCGCGAACTTCCTGCCACTACGCCAGAACCTTACCAAGTTATGTGCCGACGACTGTACAGCATTTTTCTTTTACTATTTACGTAAGTACCTACATAAAGCAGAGGAAAGAGAAACCAAGTTAGTGTTGGTAGGTAATATACTCGTAAAATTGGCAATAACACGAGAAAAATATTCAACATTTTGATGCCTTCTTGCAATATCGTGCAACTGTTCGATCGTTTTTTACAAGGAGAAGCCTGCATTGTGCGCCTGTATTGCAGGCATTTCAAATATTTACCCACTGCTTGCACAATAGCGCTCATTTCTGGAAAATACTGGCTTTGTGGGTAGTTGTACATTTACCACGAGGCAAGGGAGCATTATAAGTACGCGTGTGTAATAGTTCCATAGAGCTTTTATATAGAAATCATCATAATTATCATTACTCTTCTGCCCCTTCCCATCCCAATCCTAATTTATTTGTGGTCGGTGCAACATGTCTTTTTCTTCCATACTTCTCTATTAGTCGTCATATCGGTAGTCACATACTTTGAGAAATTAAAGTTAAAAAAATATTCGTTAGCTCATTGTTCATCATAGCTGGATGTCTTACGATTAATGCTGCAATGGCAGTGAGAAAATTGGTATTGGCACTATGTTTGGTAACTGAATTGGTGACACACAGTTTATTATTATAGTTAGCCAAAAGGACAGTAGCCAGTCAGCTGAAAATATCCCTAAATCTCCTATTACGATACCCTAAGGAACAAAAACCAAGTGAAAGTTTAAAGAATTTTCTATTTACCCAGTATATCCGGATAGCGCGCCAGAAAGTCTGTTTTGGCCCTTATGAGTTCAAGTCGTATCTGATTCTCCAGAGGTGCCTCCAGCGCTGAGAACACCAGCGCTCCCGACGCCAAGTAGACCACGTAGAATAAGACGTAAAGCAGCAGCAGACATGTGAACCTTGCCTTACCAAACAATCTGGTCGTTGCTATCAAAGGTTGGAACGGGGGATGTTCTTCTTCATATAAAATCTCTCGTGCAACGACCATTTTCTTGTGGTAAGGAAATAATTGGCTGTGCACTACCATGTCGTCGTCACTCCTCGAGCTCATACTCCCGTAGGATTGAATCCGCTTATACTTATTCCCACCATGCCCTCCAATTCCCACATGCTTCTCCATTAAAAAAAGTTAATGTCTATCAATTTTTACGCGCGAAACCAATAAAAAGTTTTTAATTCAAAAATCCATAAACATTTTCAAAAACACATTCCAAATTCGAATAAAAACACCAAAAACGAAACACTAGCACGGCTTTTTATCTAGATATGGCTTGTCGATAGTCCACAGAGTTCCAGAACACAAACCAAAAATCCCGGAACGCGCGGGATTATGGTCAACTGTACTTGAAAAACCTCTTCGGATGATTAGGTTCAACAAAAAGCGCGAATATTTCCGTCTTTTTAGTATCCCGGCGACAATTTTCAAGTTTAAATATCACCATTTTGATGCATTTTAGAAGCACTGGTTGGGATTAAATATGGCGGAAGCCGTAAAAATTTTGGTAGATGCGTGGCGTAGCGATCGCGACAGTGACCGTAAGTAGACTGAGCGCATGAGTCGACACTCGACAAATTAAAGTAGTATGCTCCCATTGGGTGTGTTGTCGCTTCTTGTTTGTAAAATACCCAAGATAAGTATTTGATTGTGACTATCATGGCTTACCAACAAACGGTTGTAATATGTTTTATGTCGTTGAACGATATAACGGTAACCGTTTATTGCGATAGATGCAGAATTTACTTAAATACCTAATAAACGATTAGATACTAATGAGCATTTTGTTTTTAACAACAGAAATAACGATATATAAGATTTAAAGTTATTTTTAATATTTTAATGGCCATTTTTATCCAATTTCAAACGCTAATGAATTCAGATTCAAGTTAATTACATAAGGGAATAATGAATACAAATTTTATGATTATTTCATTGTTATGAAGTCTTGTGTAAAAGTCACTACAGCCATTAAAGTATCATTATATTTTAAGAGGGTCGGCTCCACAAAGAAATGTTTGGTTTCATTGAAGAGACTTCAAGTACTGAGTACCGGCTTCAAGTTTCAGCTGAAGAGCACGAACTTATCTAACTTTCTTTAAGTCGGTAAGGAGATAAATATATAATCATAACGATTCTTCTTGAAGCCTCTCATGTTTTTATTTATCTTCGTAATTTCAGCAGGCTTGTATACATAAGAAGAAGCGGAACTGTGCTCTGGATTAATTGAATGGCTAAAATCAACTTCTAATATTCTCGAATATTTCTACTAAAGTGAAATCGCCAGTAAATCTACATAGCTGGTACTTATGTCATCATAATCAACCTATAATGTTCCCACTGCTGGGACACAGGCCTCCTCTCTGTGGTAGGGAGCGGGCCATAATCAACCACGCGGGCCCTGTGCGGGTTGGTGGATGTCACATGTCTTCGAATTTTTAGGACATGCCAGTTTCCTCGAGATGTTTTATTTCATTGAGATGTTTTCCTCCACCTCAATGAAATAATTTACACAAAGTAAAGTGCCTGCTTGGGTTCGAACCCACGACCTACAACTCGTAAGTCATGGCCGTTACCACTGGGCCACCACTGCTGCTCTGGTACATAAGTACATAAGCCCAATAAAAACTTTATGAGCTTTCTTCAAATAAAATTTGTTTGCCCAGTGGAATTTAAAAATTATGAACCTGGTCACTTTTTAGTGCCGCCGGCACTATACTAGTGCTGTTCCTTTCCAGATTTTGCCAATCATTTCTATAAATCAGGTGAAGGCAATCCAAGAAATCAACATTTTGAGAAGTATTGAGGTACAGACGCCAGCACGTCAAGCTACTACAATCTGTCAAATTTCTTTAATAGATTTTCAACTTTATTACTAAAGTATTAAGGTTCAAGGTTGATTGGGAAAATTTGACAGTTTCGGGTAGCTTGACCTGCTGGCGTCTGTACAAACATTAATAAAATATGCAAATAAATTGTGCAAATTTTTGTCCATATTTTTCATAAAAGGAAACATCAAAATCTTATGTTCTCCTTGTCAAACAAAAAACATGGAAAAATAAGTTAAAAAAAAACTTTTAATTAGGTATTTGATTAGTTCATGACAGTTCTAGGAGAATAATAAACACATATTAATTAATGAATGACTATTTAAATGTTTAACGAGCTAGTGAGAAATTTCTATACATGCTTTTAGGGCAGAAGTTTAGTCATATCCTTTTCATTCTCTATCAAACCTCTTCAGGAAATCAATTTTCAAAAATCTTTCCTTAGTCCCAACTCACTTTCGCCATTTAAGGGACTCTTGTGTAAACTGTTAACCTTCTAGAGCGCGCGGTTAAGGGTTTGCGTTGGCTGTCAGGGAATTTAAGATTTAGTAGGTTCTGTAGATCAGATCAACATAAAGAGGTATGAGGAACAGGGTGTAAAGTCCACTCATCCTCTATAGAAAAGAGAGTATACTCGCCCGACCCACCCGACCCGTCTGGTCGGAGGATCCTCTCTTTTCTATAGAGGATGAGTGGACTTTGACCCACGACTGATGTCGGGAAGTTTGTATGTATGCTAATTGCGCGGTAAACTCTGCTTGCGAGATGCAGGATGTGCGTGACGTCAGTATGACGCGTTGTTCACATGTGGCGTTGTAGATACCGCTACAAACACTTCTAGATGGAATAAAAATATTTTATGTCCGTGGCAGGGACATCGACGCGCAACCTGTTACCATAAATTCAGTACATGATTCTGAACCTCCCAGCGTCAAAATTTTACGTCAGTTATAACAAAAAAATAGCTGTTCCATACATATTGACCGCGTAGATATTGCACTTTTCTATGACACATCAGATTTTTTTTAATCCACGTAAAATTTATATTTTAGGAGGTTTAGAAAGGAGGAGGTTTTTTGGATTTATGGTTTCAGTTTGCGCATCGATGTCCCTGCCATCCTGTATATTATGAAAAGTGGCTAGCGCATCTCCAAAAAGCTATTAAAAGCCTGTGATGTCAAACTGCAGGGCAAAGGCTTCACTCTCTTTCCACTCTTCCTCTCTCTCTGTTCCTCACTCTCTCTCTGTTTAAAGCTGCTAAGAACCAGTTCTTGTTGAAGGAGTCCAGCTCATCCCGCCATCTCCGTCTGGGCTACTGGACTTATGACTGCATTTCAAAAATATGTTTTTTTAATTTGCAGTAGACAAAGAGTTCAGTGAACCCCTAAATGAGCCACACCTTCAATTCAATTACCTTATTCCTCAAAAAGTCACGAGAATGTTCGACTCACAAAATGAAGTATGTCAAGTAAAATCCTGATGGTCGGTAACCCTAGGTACCTAGGCGTGAGTGTCACGCGCTGCCCCTCACGACACTTGATACAGTAAAAGTTCATATACCTTGCCACGTATGTACTTAGTTATATTGACACATATGTTAGCTATCTTTAGGTTATTCATTGGTTTTCCTGTTGATTATAAAGCATTAATTTATCGGTATTAAATGGTCAATCGTACGGTATCTATACTAATAATTGAGCTAAAGAGTTTGTTTGTTTGAACGAGCTAATCTCTGATCACAGAGGGGAAATTCTCGTAATTTTAAGACCATTTACAGTCTGATCTCAGTCTCAATCTGTCAAAAAATACTTTCTCTCTAAAATCTAATTTCCCTACATTTTGTCAAGTTCTTGACATTTGTTTGTCGCTCAGATGAGACTGCGACTAGATTTTGAACGTTTTAAATTACGAGAATTAATAATAATAATAATATCCCTGGACATTTCACACAGCGCCATCTAGTCCCAAGCTAAGCAACCTAATGCTTGTGTATGGTAACAAGATGGCTGAAAAACTACTCATATACATTTTTTTTTCTTTGTAAATACATACCTATTATATATAGAAAAACACCCAGACTCGGAACAAATACATGTACGACTTACAAATATTTGTTCTGTGCGGGAATCGAACCCGCGACACGCAGCGCAGCAGTCCGATCGCTCAGCCACTGCGTTAGCCTTCTGGTCGTATTTGAAAACAAATTCTTAGCCCAATTCTTTAGGAAGGCTATATAAGGCTATTTAACATCATGCTAGGACCCTTAGGTCCGAGCAGAAAGAAAAAAAGGTCAGAAAGAACGGTAAGCAAAAGCGGACAGGCGATGCGTTGCGATGGGTTTGATCGGGGCAACAAGAAATTTCAAGCAGACGAAGTCGCAGGCATAAGCTAGTTATTGTATAAGATTCAAGGATTTCAAGTCAATGTTCTGACCATCTGGGGAAGGCTTAAATGGCCAGTAATCATAACAAAGATGAGATTCGTGAGAGCTAGAAACTCGTTTACAATGACATTAAAAATTTAATGATCTACCAGGTGGGCTGGAGAACACAGCTGCAGCGATAAACATCCGGAAGGCCGAAAATATGATAAAAAAAAATTCGTTCTGTCTAGTTATTTCGGCTAATCTCCGAAACGGCTGGACCTATTTTGACAGGACTTTCACAGGTAGATAGCTGATGTTATAAGGAGTAACTTAGAATTACTTTTCTTTACGTAAAATAATTAGGATCAAAAAACAATTCAATTTTTCACCATAACAGCTACCACTGTTTGTCTCTGCATCACCCAAAGGTTGACTGGTAGAAAATGCCCATGGCATTAAGTCCACCTCTGTAGTCTGTACTGAACGCCAATTCTCGTCACTTAAACGTTCAAAATCTAGTCGCAGTCTCATCTCGGTGACAAACAAATGACATGCTCTAAATTTTCTTTATAACACGTTGAATTAGATGTTTTAATTTGGCGCACCTATTCAATTTCACCTGTATAGTTTCGAACTTTCGATCGAAATTCAGGCATTTCCTAATCCGAATCATCTTCGGACATAAGATTAGTTCGGGTTCGGAACAAAAAATTAATTGAAAACATAATTTGACAGCTGTCCTCGCTCCCCATTTGTTTTGCCCGTCCGAAAAAGTTAATTAATCGGGAGTAGAGTTCATTCTGAAGTATCGAACTATTTTCGGACGCGTATCGTTGACTGACTTATGGCCGAACCCAATAACCTTTGACAGATAGCTACTGATGGTAGCCAGTATAATTATAACTGTCAGTGTAACATAATCATACAGATCGCTACTGATGTAGATTATTGGGACGTTAAAAGCGTCCAAAAGTGCGCTGGGTTGACGATATCGTCACAGTCGCGGGAAACACCATGAGAGACGCACAGAATCGGGAAGTATGGCAGACGAAACGGGATGCCTAAAGCCAGCAGTGGGTGATTCCGGGCTGAAATGATGATGGGACGTTACCACCAGAGATAGATAGGTTTTTCTACCTCAAATATGCCAAAATTGGTCATAAATAGGTGATAGGTTTCGGCCGTTAGAGAGTAAGTCCCCTGATCCTTCTCAATGCATCCGTTTTACGTCATCTCCTTATCAGTAAACACTGACACGACGGTATTACGTATCAGTTGTTATCAAGTACCTACAGCTCAGGCATATCAATATGTGCAGCTGTTGCAACAACGCACAAAAATTCAACACCATGTATTTCAATTTAAGCATTTACAGGCACTTTTGAATTGTCAATGGAGTCGGTCAGTCAAAAAGATGAAGGCCATTCCAAACCGTGGAGAAGAACAGGCAAGAAACTCCATGGACACTTTTTGAATTATAGCATAATCAGCCTATAATGTTCCCACTGCTGGGACACAGGCCTCCTCTCTGTGAGAGGGAGTGGGCCGTAATCCACCACGCGGGCCCAGTGCGGGTTGCTTCGATATTTTGGTTTTAGGACATGCCGGTTTCCGCACGATGTTTTCGAGCAGTGGTGAATAATTTACACCAAGAAAAGCGCCTGTCAGGGTTCGAACCTACGACCTATATATCGTAAGTCGCGGTCGTTACCACAGAGCCTCCACTGCTCTTCAAATTATTGCTCTTTAAATTATAGTTATTTAGCAAAATATACTAATGTGGTGAAATGTGACTAACTTCACCACATTATCAACAAAAACAATATTAGTTATGCTTAAGTTCCATGTAACAGGGGGCGAGCCTATTGCCATCAACCGGGCACAAAGTCAGGCTGAAATTTCAGATGGAAAAACCACATAACACTTTGCCCGACCCAGGAATCGAACCCGATCACGATCTCGATACGATCACTTTACTAACGAGGCAGTAGTAGAGTGATACACATGGTAAACCGGCGTCTTGTGATTTACAAAGACTGTTGTAATTTTTACATGTACAGGGTGGCAGGGACATTCAGCTGCATCCGGTTAGACTGGAAGCCAACCCCAACATAGTTGGGAAAAGGCTAGGCAGATGACAGGGTGGCCGGGACATCGACGCGCAAGCTGTAACCATGGGTTCAGTACATGATTCTGATACCCATGTGTTGAGACTTTTCGTAGGTTATTAAAAAAAACGTGTGGAAACGTGTGGGCGTTTTTTATTACCACCATGAAAACTATCTCTCTCTCTCTCTGGCTCTCTCTATTATATGTAATAAAATTCGCATGGAGGGAGCATCACGCATATCGTTACGTGACGGTTTCTCCAAGTGTACTCCTACAGCAAGCTCCTTAAAGAAAAATGCTGTTCCATACATTTTTACCGCGTAGGTATTGATTGTACAGCTGATTTTTTTTCCGCGTCGATGTCTTTGCCACCCAGTATTAATGTATGGAAGGTCATGTCTCTTCTCCGTTATCAACATACGTAGGTAAGTACATTAATTAGCAGTGCTACAGGTCAACATGTTCTATAGCTTCATGTACTTCGGTACATCCACATCGGAAGATAGCGAATATCGAAAGGTCGAGAAGTGCTCCCAATAAATTATATTGTGGTTATGCACTGAATGTAGATACGGGAAAATACTTGGTTTTTTCTCCTGTTTTATATTTTCTGTTCCTAATTATTATTAAAACTATCTATCTATTACTTG
Source organism: Apamea anceps (assembly GCA_951799955.1). Classification (NCBI taxonomy): domain Eukaryota; kingdom Metazoa; phylum Arthropoda; class Insecta; order Lepidoptera; family Noctuidae; genus Apamea; species Apamea anceps. Next base: position 19,425,474 of record OX637510.1, read on the forward strand.
TCAAAGAACTGCTCCTGTGCCTAACGTTAAGTTGACCGTCCTATCCTACATAGGATGTGCACACTGCACGGAGAGGTTTGCCACGTTAGCTGCGCGGTTCACGGATTTTCCAGCCACGGGGCCCTGGGCTGCAGTTGTTCAAGGTGGACAATACCACCTACATTTTCATACTAAAGGCCAGGGTACTACCAACCTGGGTTACTCGTAGCTACGCAGCTACACGTGCGTAGCTTAGCTACTGTGGAGTAGCGCCTTTAAGGCTATGGTCACCATAGTTTATGACCTCGAAGGCCCATCCATGACAGAGGTCACACATCTATGTTCTACTAACTGGAAAGGTTATTGACACGCTTAGAGGCTATTTAATAAACCTAATTAACTTGGAAAACTGTCTGCGTTTGCCGATGCACAGCGCCTTTAGAACACACACACACACAGTGCCTTTATTTCTTGCAAAATATACAACATTCCTTAGCGGCAGATATGTAGTATAATCAGCCTATAATATCCCACTGCTGGGACTAAAGCCTCCTCTCTGTGAGAGGGAGTGGGCCGTAATCCACCACGCGGGTTCAGCGCGAGTTGGTAGATGTCACATGTCTTCGAATTTTTGATTCTAGGACATGCCGGTTTCCTCACGATGATTTTCTTCACGGTTTTGAGAGCAGTGGTGATGAAATTATTAACACAAAGTAGAGCGTTTGGCTGGGTTTGAACCCACGACCTACAACTCGTAAGTCGGGGCTGTTACCACTGCTCCTCGGTAGATACGAGTATGTACAGAGGCATAATAATATATATGTTTTCACTTTGTCAACAAGTTCTCCTTAGATGTTCTTACTCTCAATATTTACTTCATGCATGTAGAAAGTAGCGTGTTATCGGCACAAGATGTAATACAAGTCAGCCGAGAGAAATGGGTGTGTCACTTGATACTTTCTCATAAGGGCTAGTCCAGATAAAGTGTTTTGAACGCTCCTCGCGATCCTGCACGTTCAGTACTAGGGCACCTAGTGTTAAAAACGTCTTGATTGGTGTTATTAACACTGTTCTGGATAGGCTAAAGGCCATTCTTGGTTGTGTTAGACCGATAAAATTGTGAGATGTGTCTCGTAATGTTAATTACTTTGCATAGAATCAAGTTTTTCTAACTGAACAGACAGCTGTGCTGCTGGGGAGTTTGTTGCGCTAGTTCTTCTTCTCAGGTAAAGCACTAGGAAGCGGTGAATAGCGGGAGTTTTGGGAGACTGTCTTATGTCATTTTGCTAATTTAAATAAATAACTTTTGATTTTGAGATAGTTATGTATAAAACCGATGTTCCCTTATTCTTCTCATGTCTACCAGTAAACAAATCTGAAAAGATAGTTTTCATTCACGATTCGCTTACCTAGTTGTTTCCATTTCAATCACAGCGGTCCTGTCAAACCCATGTCAAATGAAAGTGATTTCTCAGCCGAATGCTTGCACGCTCGCGAAGACATATTCTTACAAATGTGTGCTGCGTTCTAGACGCCACATCTAACCAAAGCCTTAGATAGTCGGTGAAGCGTAGAAGTCTGTATTACATCATTATTTATGAACTTTAGCCCTTCACGTTTTGTTGCGCGTGGATTTTGACGCATGTAAAAGACAGGCGTAATTTACGTTACATCTAGGAGAAAATTCTATATGTATGGTGCAGTCTGATAAGACTAACTACGTCTGTGAAATCTTTGGCTTGTGGACCTTACAGACACTGTTAGATTTAAGTATAGTAATTACGATTAACCGATTAAAACTGTTCTTGGTTTACCTACAGAATTCAAACGGTTTCAATTTAATCAATTGCTTTTCTTGAAGTGTTTTTAAATAACACTTATTGAAAAGCGACAGTAGTATGAGGTATGGGTTGTAACAGCATAATTTAGGTTGTATGGTTGTCGGTGGTAAAGGCCCCGGCTAACGAGTTGTAGGTCGTAATTCCGAACCCAGTCAGGCGCTTTACTACATGTGTTAATAATTTCATTACCACTTCTCTCAAAACGGTGAAGAAAAATATCGCGAGGAAACCGGCATATCCTAGAACCAAAAATTCAAATATATGTGTTATTAAACAACCCGCACTGGGCCCGCGTGGTTGATTATAGCCCACTCCCTGTCGAAGAGAGGCCTGTGTCCCAGCAGTGGGGACATTATAGGCTCATACATAATCAATGTATGAGTTATGTCTGGTTCAAATGCACATTATTTCTTCTAAACTCACCTGTGACACAGGGATGGTCCCGAAGGAACTGCTCCTTCAGTTGGTCGAGCTTCTCACCGATGCTCTCCTCCAGCGGACCTTCAATCGCTTGGAACACTGATGCTCCTGTAATAATAAAAACATGACGATGTTAAAAAACATAAACGAAGATTTAAACATTTGGTGGATGTCGCTAGTGACGGTTTTATTGTGTCGAAAAAGTGCTTGTTTTTAAAAGTATTCTGTATAAAATGTATTTTTGAATAATCGCTGTCTACTATGAAATTATCCGGAAAAGAACCGGAGTTACCGACATAGCTTGCAGAGTAAGCAAACTGAAGTTGCAGTGGGCTGGCCATGTTTGTCCTAGGACCGGTGGCCGGTGGAGCAGACGAGTCCTGGGGTGGAGACCGCATATCGGCAAGTGTAGTGTGGGATGCCCCCCAGCTAGATGGACGGACGACTGCTGGGACGGACTGGATGCGGAAGGCGGAGGACAGGGTGTTGTGGCGCAGCCTGGGAGAGGCCTATGTCCAGCAGTGGACTGCGATAGGCCGAGTTGATTGCTGTCTACTACAGCAGCCGTAATTGTTTAACACACACTATTAATCACATTCTTAATTATTTTGAAGAATATTGCTAGTCCATTGCTTCCTACGTTCGAAAAATTAGTTTGCTCAACAATGTAAATAACGAATTGAATGCTGTTGAACTCTCGTTCACGCTAACCAGCAATGAAACTCATTGCTGGTTAGCGTGTTACGCAAATACCCCGCAGGTAACACTACCGGGCAGATGATGAAAATCGCATGGCACGAGTCCACTTTTCGTTTCATATTGAATTCTTTTAAGAGTGTATGGTAAACCCTTAAGTTTTAGACAAATAACGGTTCTATTTATTCGGTCCGTTCCTTTATAGCAAAATCAATAAAGAATTAAATATTTTCCCGCTTACTAAATCTAAATGTAAACAAAAAGTAAGTGAATATTTGCAGCAACTAAATTATGAAGACACGGAGTTATTACTAAGCGTTGTATAGTAATTAGAATGTTAAAATAATCTTAGATAATAACCATGATCATGCACTTCAATCACACACACACGCATTCACCCGCCCACACCCACATACACCAACACACACACCCACATCAATCAAACTCCACATATCACCTACTAGTTCACATACACTTACAAACACTTCTCACTCACGTATAGAACATTTGCTTATTATATTATGGGTAATTTAAATTTTATACAATGTAGCATTTAAGTTAGTTTTAAGTCATTCAAAATTTAATTAATAGTACAACCAACCATACTTTTTGTTGGCATTTTATTGTTGCAATATCGAGGGAAAAGGCGCTGGAAACTGAAATCCAGGCATTGCCTAGTTGGTTGCAGTGGCTACATCCACCTATTAGAAATTAATGCTGCCAAACTATTTTTCTGTAACCTATTATTAAGTTTTTTGAGAAAATAAATTTATTATTATTATTTCCACATTGTCATTTTTACTAACGTTGTCACGCCGCTTCTACCCATTCTTTTGACATTTTCGTGGCCTTCGTTACCCAAAGGAAAAGTGACTTTGACATTTGACGAGAATCACATGGAACGTTTATTAATTTATACTTTATTTTACACTAAAAAAAAAAACATCAAACGCTACAAAATATACAATGGGCAGCCTTATCGCTTTCTGTTTTATTTTTCGTTTTTTTCTCGTTTTTGCCTTTAAAATTATGATTCAACGAATTGAAGGCTATTTTAGTAGGTTTTATACTATAATTTCCATGAGTTCGACATTCTTGATGATAAAGGAAACCAAGCCAATAATAACAAGGCTAAATTGCTTTTTCGTGTTCATTTGAAAGAATTTGCTATTGTAATTTTGGTAGGCGCCAAGCCGGCAATCTCTTTATACTGTGAATATACAGGGTGGCAGGGACATCGACGCGCAAACTATAACCTTGGGTTCAGCACATGAATTTAGACCCCATAGCGTCGAAATTTTACCGCGGTTATCAAAAAAAAAATCTTCTGTTTCATAGTAAAAGTGCAATACTTACGCGGTCAAAATGTATGGAACAGCAATATTTTTTTTTTAATAACCGTCGAAAAATTTCGGCGCTACGGGGTCTAAACTCATGTGCTGAATCCATGGTAACAGTTAGCGCGTCGATGTCCCTGCCACCCTGTATTGTAACATGGTTCCTATTAATAAATAATATTGAAATAAACAGACCGTGAAAAATATAAGAAGTTCGTAGACGTACCTATATTAGTAAGGTTGTGACAGGATAATAAGAAAAGTTTCCGATCTGTTCGCAATAGTTTTATAAGTATTATTTCTTTTTTGGTTCGACGGAGGGCACCGCATAAATACTTAGGTAAAATAGTTGTGGACAGATAAAGCAGCACCCTAATTGCGTAACACACAATTAATCGGAATCGGTTTCATTTTGATAGTTCAACAACATTTTTTGTGTTATTTACGTGTTGTGCAGACAAATTTTTCGAACTTATGAAGCAATGGATTAGCAATTTGCTTCAAAATGATTCAGATTACTATTGATTGTGTGTTACACAATTAGGATGCAGGTTAAGACTGACATAAGTATCTGGCAGTTGGAAGATGCATGGAATTAGTATGTACTAGTTAAGTTCCTTGGGAAGATGTTAAACATCTGTCAAATCCAAAACATTACTACAATTTTAGTTCGCCATTTCGCCAAACGCTAAGCCACTATGACGGTCAATAGAATTACGAAAAGATGGGACAGTTCATTTCAATCCACTTTTAATTATTCGACGAGACGCGAGAAGTTTTTTATGATGCCAATCACAACTTAAAAACTCATTCACTAGGACCTCTCTTATGGAAGTTCATCCCTGCGAATCTTTTATCTCAATGTTTATATCCAATTTTCTTTCAAATTAAATAGACGTATTCTGACAGTTACGTTGTCGAATCTGTGCGTAATAGATTTGCTGTCAGCCAGTCATCGTTCAATAATTTGTCTAAGTAAGTATAACCAACACAATCATACCTCACTCAATCTCAAGCAATTTGCCGAATAAATACAGACTAATCCGATTTGACTTTCATTGGCGAAGTTGATGCGAATGTTTTTCTATTTATTATTAAAGTCGACGGTCTTCCATACTTTATTGAAAGGACGAACGAGCCGCTGATCCGATAATCCGCCATCTTGGTTTACTTATGATTTAATTTTGGAATACGAATACAATCGAATCAATAGATTAAGGACTGTAATAGATTTCAGCAATCTATGTAGGTATGAAAGTAGTTTGTGTAGAATCATTTACTGAATCGATTTCTGTCTTTTTTAATATAGGTATTTTTTTTATGTCCAGAATATTTAAAACTACGTAGGTAAATCACAGTCCCACTTCCGCTGTACAGTCAAAAGAAAAACGCTGTGACCACAATTTTCTCCCACAATCTGTACAACTAATTTAATAAATAAACAATATTTTATACATAAGTAAACATTCAGGTGTTATGTTTATTACATAATATTCTAATTGGAGTGTTTGGATGGGACATGTTGTATAAATGTACACATTGGCGCCGATTCCCTTGTTCACAAACTAAACTTTTAAGTTCAATGCATCTTTTTCTTTCTATTTAATTTAGAAAAGGACAGAAGATAAATATTAGTTTAGTCCTGTCAAACTAGTCAGCGCCTGATGTAAATTGACGTACTTTTAGCAGCCATGTTTTTAATCACGTCTAATCTGTCTATGGAGTATCTTAATTTGACAGGAGTAAACTAATATTTTATCTTCTGTCCTTTTCTTAATAAAATAGAAAGAAAAAGATGCATTGAACTTAAATTTAGTTTAGTTTGTGAACAAGGGAATCAGGGCCATTATAAATTAAAGTCGCGTTTCGTGTCCGTCTGTGTGACCGCGATGTTCTTCTAAACTGCGCAACGGATTTTGATACGGGTTTCACTATTATTTAGAACATTTATTCTGGAAAGTTTATTTGTATGATATATAAATATTAAGCTTTCATGTAATAAAGAAATCTTTTGTTTTGTCAAGTGATAAAAACGCACTACACCACTAACCCTTCGCACGAAGCAGGGCGGGTCGCTGGTCGCTAATACCAGAGGGGTAATTCTCGTAATTTTAAGAACGTTCAGTCTGATCTCAGTCTCAATCTGTCAAAAATACCTCTAATTTACCTAGATTTTGTCAAGTTTTTGACATTTGTTTGTCGCCAACAAGATGAGACTGCGACTAGATTTTGAATGTTTTAAATTACGAGAATTGGGCCTTCTGAATGAAATCGTATTTAAGGTAAAGAAAGAAAGATATTTGTTTTGGGACTCGCACGGGAAATATATACACTAAAAATGGAGCATTTAAAACTAATCAAAATTGCTTACTTTGATGTGCCCCGTGAGCCCTTTTTTTTGGGTGGTAAATCATCAAATGACCTCTCCCGCTCTGGGCTGAGCGGAAGGGCGTGTGAGACTTTTACTGACTAAAATCCACCCGTGTTCCTTCAGTTGTCTATGCCAGGGGCCACGGTATCTCTTTCGAACAACCCGCGGCCCTGGCGGCATCGGCCCTAGCGGACCCCGTCAGTTCGCGCTGACATCTCTTTGAGGCACGCGTGGAACACAACGCACCGCGACCCGGGCCTGGTCCTTACTGGACAGTGAGCTGCCCATTGCACGGGAAATATAAACACTAAAAATGGAGCATTTAAAACTAATCAAAATTCCTTACTTTAATGTGCCGCGTGAGCCCTTTTTTTTTTTTTTTGAGGATGGGAAATCATCAAATGACTCCTCCCGCTCTGGGTGGAGCAGGAAGGAGTGTCAGACTCTTACTGACTAAAACCCACCCGTGTTCCTTCCTTAGCCCTTTATGTTCCAGGGCAGCGGTAACCCTTTCGGACAATCCCGCTACCCGCCGCGTGAGCCCTTAGCTACCATATTTGTGATGAAAATATTTTCTAGATCTTCTTGTTAAGAAGACATGAAGAGAGGCGACTAGAGTTACACAAAGAAACCACAAAAAAAAAGTTTTAGTAATGCCCAGAGACATAATAATACTGTCGGAGAGATTTATGGGCAGACAGACAACACATATCTTATTCTACCCACAGAGGATTAAAAAAAAAATAGTATTTAATGTAAAATCAACCGCATATCAGTAGTAACAATTTGAAATTAATCGTGTCTTAACATCGTAGTTGACAAGGTCGAGTTTCGGAGTGCAAGGAGTACGTCAGAAAAAGTAAATGTAGGTAAACGAAAAAAATGCACTGAAAGTAATATGCATTCTGTAGGCAGTTTCAATAAAACATCCAACCTTTTTATTCTGATCACGTGCAATACATTACTGATATCAAGATGGGAGCTGCACTGTATCATTATTATATTTCACGAAGTCGTATTCCGATCTCTTGCAGATAAAAAAAATGCATGTGGGTGGGTACATAATAAGATCTTTTTGCACATTCAAGAAAAAAGTGCACCGAAGTAAGAAACAAACACTAGGACGTAGTGAAGGGCGGGCTTTTTTGGGGGACTGTCTTTTGTAATTTTGACGTTCCAAAAGTGCTGATTCTCAGCATAGTTTGAATAAATGACTTTAGATTAGATTTGATTTGAAACGGTTTATTGTGTGCATACGTCATCAATTCCCAGAATTGGATCAATATTGTTATTATTAGACTAGTGTTTTCTACTGATAGCTGTGTTTTGTTGTTGTTTTTAAAACATGAAATTTATTAAACTACCCACATATTTTATAAACCTACAATAATTATCTAAAAGACATTAGTTTTGATGTACAGATAAACAATGAATATTTGGCCAAACCAAAACCTGAGCCTTGGGTTGGGGCGTTCTTTTGCATGCCTTCAACCTGGGCAGGTGGACCTGTTGCCGCGACAGGGGAGTCCATGCGACGAATTAGTTGTGCGTCTCTGTAGATTAATAAAAAAAAGGTTTAAATATATTTTGTTTTCCTTTTTCTTATTTTGTGTCCCACTGCTGGGCAAAGGCCTCCCCTTTTTCCTTCCAAACCTCCCTGTCTTGAGCGATCTCTGGCCATGTTAGCCCTGCAAACCTCGTTAGATCGTTCGTCACGCCACCTTCGCCGTGGTCCACCTTCATATAACTATGCTATAATATTTTTTTTGTTTCCCCCTCAGTATTTATTTAATAAACGACCGGGACATAAAAATCATAAAAATACCCCATAAAAACCCTTCAAAGAAATTCCCCATTCATTAAGCATAATTACAAAATACTGGAGGATTTCTTCAAAAGTGTTGCCAAAGAATCGTGAAATCAAAAGGTAATTTACAAAGGAAACAATCAAGCTAAACAAGTTTGTAGTAGGTTTATAACACTCGGAGTCACACACAAACGGAGAGATTTATAACACTCGTAATAAAATTTAAAAAAAAACAGCGCCCAAATTTTACTAAGTTATTTTTAAATATTGAATGTTAGGATTGTGTTAGTACACATGAAATGATATGACGGACGGACGGACGGACGTGATATGTCGGAGATGGTATGTCTGTCTCTCGTTAGCATCAGGCATATTTTAATTACTGTGGGCGTACTATGGGTAGTGTTGGTTAACACAATAGAAAAACGGTTTGCACTTCAAATCAGATTATAATTTACGAACAAGTTAGTCACACTAGCGAATCACGCACTATAGGTACACGTTCAACGATACGGAACGCTGACAGTTTCTGAGCACATGTTGTTCGTACGATGTCCAATGATTCGATGATCCCGAGAGCTCTGCTTACACCCTTCTTTGTAGCGGTCGCTCCCACCACGAACTCAGGCTAGACTCTGTCCAGCGCCACGAGATGGCGCTGACGTTCCGAATAGTCAAACGAATGACTCCGACATATATTATTAACCTTATTATGTAATACTGAACATCCTAATAATAAGGTTACATAAGCTTTACATCAAATGTTTGAAAAATGAAATAAAACTAAAACTGCACCCTAATTGTGTAATACACTACTTATCAATCACAATCTGAATCATTTTGAAGGATATTGCTAATCCATTGCTTCATATGTTCGAAAAATCTGTCTGCTCAACAACGTAAATAATACAGTGGCGCCGATTCCCTAGTTCACAAACTAAGTAAACTAAATGTAAGTTCAGTGCATCTTTTACTTTCTATTTAATTAAGAAAAGGATAAAAGATAAATATTAGTTTAGTCTTGTCAGATTAAGACACTCCATAGACAGTTTAGACGTGATTAAAAACGTGGCTACTAAAAATACGTCAATTTAAGTCAGACGCTGACTGATTTGACAGGACTAAACTAAAATTTATCTTCTGTCCTTTTCTTAATGAAATAGAAAGCAAAAGATGCACTGCACTTAAATTTAGTTTAGTTTGTGAACAAGGGAATCGGCGCCAATGAATGTTGTTGAACTGTCAAAATGAAAGCCATTGCTACTGATAGTGTGCTACGCAGTTACCTCGCTGACTATGGGAAAAGGTAAAAGCATTTTGCATTTGCAGTTTGATAGAAAATACTCCTTTTGAAGCCAAAAGCTAGTCGTGATCCTATAGGTATCACTTATGTGTGCCAACTTAGGAGTCATTGTAAGTGTTTTATTAACCAACTGCCCCAGATGGAGGATAATGTTTTTCAAGAGTATGTATGTCTATTTACTGCACCGGCTTCGCATGATTCGCATGGATGCATATTACATGTGAAGACAGTGTTCTGTTCACAACACGTTATGCACAAGTTCTGAGCAGTAACTTAATAAAAAGTACTAGGCTTGCATGACCACAAGGTAGTATTTCATTACTATTATTAAATACTTATTTTAGTGTATATTTACATAATATGTTATATACCTATGTCCATCCGGATTAATGTAACTTTCAAATGATGAAAGAATTTTTCGAATAGGAGCTGTGGTTCCGGAGATTACTGTCCACACAAAAAAAAAATTGTTGTTCCATAAATTTTGACCACGTAGGTATTGTACTTTTCTATGAAACAGAAGAATATTTTTTTTGATAACCGACGACACATTTCCACGCTATGGGGTGTAAACTCATATGGTGAATCCATGGTTACAGTTTGCGCGTCGATGGGCCACCCTGTATAAGCAAAGTCACAAAATTCGCTGTCTCTCTTTACAATGTTAGTATAGATAAATAGGTATAAGTACCATCCCACCCATCCAACGGAAATTGAGAATTACAATCATTTTCTACTCCATTTCTCTAATCCACTTAAGTATTATTTATTTATTGGAAAGCACAGAAGTATTCTTAAAATAAACCTATCCAAGTATGTTCTTACGATCTCACAAGTCATGTAGGGAGTCATGTAATAACATAAATGTAACGTGAAGTTTAATTTACCTAATGTAACTTAGAACTACTTAGGAAAACGAGATTGTTCAGAATGTTTATAAATAAATGCAGATCATCCCGGCCGTTTCGAAGCGATAGACTGGGTTCTAATTAAACTGACTTACATTATCAACGATGTTTTAATGAAGGAATAGGTTTCAAATTTATTCAAATTTATTAATGAATAATCATATTATACAAGAACAGATTTGACGGTGACCCCAAAACTAGGCATTTGCATTTATCTAGGGCGTCGAAAATATATGTAATATATTATATGTATAGTAGATATGGTAGTGGCGCCGATTGCCTTGTTCACAAACTAAACTAAATTTAAGTTCAATGCATCTTTTTCTTTCTATTTCATTAAGAAGAGGATAGAAGATAAATATTAGTTTAGTCCTGTCAAATTAAGATACCTACTCCATAGACAGTTTAGACGTGGTTAAAAACATGGCTACTAAAAATACGTCAATTTACGCCAGGCGCTAGCTAATTTGACAGGACTAAACTAATATTTATCTTCTGTCTTTTCTTAATGAAATAGAAAGAAAAAGACGCACTGAACTCAAATGTAGTTTAGTTTGTGAACAAGGGAATCAGCGCCATTATCTACTATTATTAATTTTAACTTTTATTAATTTTTATATGGCTGTGTATTTGTTTTCTTATATTTCTTGTACCTAGAGTGCTACACGGAACTTTTGGCGCTTGAAGGACATAGATAGGGAGGCGCTGTTGATAAAAATTTGTAAAATTGTATTGAAAAAGCAAGATAACAGTCTCAGTTCCGATTTATGCCACGCCTCAAAATATCTTTGTACAACTATACTTACTTATTTATTATTACGTAGCCAGAACAGGACAAAAGTCGAGGTTTGGTCTTATTATGTTTTCTGTTAGCATTCATGTCAGCTATCGATTTATATAGTTTCACGCGTGGTCGCTATTTTGAAAAAAAAAAAATGGCGGATCGTTAGGTATGCCACAGATCTTTAAAGCCCTTTCAACGCAAGGCGGTCCAGAATTATGTACTGAATGCATGGTAACGGTTCCGCGTCGATGTCCCTGCCACCCTGTACAATTATAATAATAATAATAATATCCATGGACATTTCACACAGCGCCATCTAGTCCCAAGCTAAGCAACCTAATGCTTGTGTTATGGTAACAAGATGGCTGATAAACTACTTATATACATTTTTTTTTTTTGTAAATACATACATATTATAGATAGCTTCTGCCCGCGGCTTCGCCCGCGTGGATGTCGGAAATTATCCCACGGGAACGTGCTAACAGGATAAAATGTATGTGCTTCCCCAGGATGCCATCTATCTCGCGGGCCCTTTGTGGCTAATTACAATAGAAAACCAATTGTGTCTCATTAGTGGTGATTAAGAGGGTACCTATATGATATCCTTACCTAAGTACCTACATAATAAAAAAAAAAACTCAATAACAGAAAATAAAATACCTACCTACCTAAATAAACCTATTTCTAAACTCAATAAATAAGCAAAATCCCTAAAAACTAATATCTATACGAATGACTAATCTTACCTAACAGTATTATAAAATAACCTACGGTCACTACGTACACTATCAAATATACTACCTATACTTTAAAATTAAAATCTATACCTACGACTTATAAAAATAAACCTAAATAACTCTAAAAACTAATAGAAATAAAAAAGGTCGTACTGAAAAACACGGTTTAGAATTGCAAGTAGCAGTTAAAATAAGAACGAACGCTCGCCACTCAACACGTCCGTTCAAATCAAAGTTCAAAAAATATCCTTATATACGGTAACGATCCGTGGCGGCCGCGCGCCACGCGTTTGCTGCGAACGGTGCAAGCCAAATTCAACCTTCAGCACTACATTTAGAGCATAACTTTAGTGAACTGCACTGCGGGTAACGTAACCTACGACAAACTTATTATTTGCGGTTGGTACAGTAATCGGGTCTAGGGATCGAACCGCAAAATTAAGTTTGTTTTTTATTGTATATACTTTTCCGGGATAAAAAGTACCCAGTGTGGTGCCCAGGATATTAAAGAATAATTATACCAAGTTTCATCGTAATCGAACCGGTAGTTTTTGCGTGATGCCTGAACAAACAGACAGACAGACAGACAGACAGACAGACAGACAGACAGACAAAAATTTTTTTAATCACATTTTTGGGTTCGGTGTCGGTCTAGTAACACCCCCTGCCATTTATTTTTTTGATATTTTCAATGTACAGAATTTTCACTTCTACAGATTTATTATAAGTATAGATAGAAAAACACCCAGACAGAAAAGAATCAGTCAGAATTATGAAGTTCGAAGATAGGTTATGAATGGTTTGCTAGGTCAAAACGTTAGTATTATTACTACTCCTAAACTTACCCATAGTGAGATAAAGCGCCATAGCCGACGCGAGCACGAACACGCGCAGTGCTGGGATGCTGCGCGCGTCGTTCACACACCCGGGCACGACCAGTCGCATGGTGACCGGGGATCAGCTGGGGACAAGGAAAATCACATAAATATCATAAGATGATTATATTATCGTACTAGCAGCGCCCCGCGGTTTCACCCGCATAAGTTTCGATCTCGTGGGATATCGGGATAAAAAGTATCCTATATGTTAATCCTGGTTATAAACCATCTGTGTGCCAAAGATATAAAACCACATTTATATTAATTTACATAAGTAAATTAAGAGAATAATCTCTTAATTAAATTAAATACAGAGGGCTCCATCCAAATACGCTCAGTAGTTTTTGCGTGAAAAAGTAACAAACCTTTCACGTTTATAATATTAGTAGGATATACTAAGCTTTTGTCCGCGACCTCGCCCGTGTGTGGAAGTCGAAAATTAGCCCACAAACCGTACTGCCAGAATAAAAAGTATTCTATCTCCTAACCCAAGCTATGGTCTATCAGTGTGCCAAATCCGCTCAGCCGTTAGGGCGTGAAAAGGTAACAGACAGACAAAGTGGCTGTTACGGTAGTATGGGTGAATGGATAATGGAAATTATACAGGATGTAAAAAGAGCCATCACATAGCCGTCAACTACGCATTCTGTACATTGATGTAACCACAGAACAGGATGTAAATAAGTAACATTGCACAAAAATAATTGCTGGGAAACGACTTTTATTTTTGGTGTGAAATATTGCTTGAATACGAAGCTTTTAGCTACTTTGTATCATTGTAAGTGTGTATTTTATGTTATTTTTTTTTTGTGTTTTCTTTGAGCAGAATATAAAAAATATTTCCTTCTATTACCGTCCCACCACAAAGGCTCTTCTCATACTGAGAAGGCACGAGCATTGATTCTACTTTATTTCAAATTAAAAAATACAAATGCCCAGTAGCTGAGTTCTGAAAAAGAATCGCATTGTAGCTTTTTTTTAAATGCCTCACCTTTGAAAAGATTGTGAAAGTAATTTTACCAGTAAAAGCTTCTAAAAGTTGAAAGGGGACCCATGTTCATGCTGGGCTATGCAAATTACACTTTGAAATTGAGCGAAAATACAGGAGAGTTGGTTTTAACCAACATTCCAAATTAGGCATTTTTAAAAGGTAGTAGGTAGGTGTTTAAAATAATAATAACGTGTACACGGTGTACATGTATATAAAAAGGAGGGGACGGAATCATAGGGCATCAAATTTTTTTCCGTATCGCTGACAAAAGGAAAAGTGCCCAAAAGGCTGCCACGTTGTAAGTATGGCAAAGCTGATTCTTTGGTAGGTAAGTTTAAATGTCCCAACACGATTAGCTTATAAAGATTAAGAGCCAGCAGTGCGATTCTGTAACCATCTCACCGTGAAAACTTTTAACTAACTTTTCACGGTGAGATTTTTACAGAATCGATCGGCTGTTTCACATAATCTGAATAAGGCCCTAATTCTGTATGGTAATTAATATTCCCCGCGTACGTTTATTATGTGCTAACCACGTCAATATCGTGTCTGGTAGAAACCCCTGAAAAGGCAAGGAATCGACATGTCAACGGTACGGACAACACATTGACAGTTCAAACCACGCCACCCTCGCGTTCATTTTACGTGGTTTCGTTTATTGTGTCATAGAGGTTAATAGCAGATGAAGTGTTTAACTATGGAATTGACGTGGTTTCGAAATAAGGAATCATTAAATGGTCATAGTGAATTAGGGCCCTGTCATACAGTTAATGATAATTAAATAAACAAACCAAACAGCAATTTATTTTCTCTGCACAAAAAAGTCCTTCAACAATAATCCCTTCTACTAAGAAATAAAATCAAGGAAACTGAACCACAATCACACATCGGAACAAAGAGGGAAGCAATTTCGCTATACTTCACATCCCAAGTAATAAATAAAAAGAGATTGCAGTGTTGCCAGTGGAGCGTTTACTGCAGGAGGCTGCATTTATTGCGTGTTCTCGTATGGATTGCAATCTGAGAGTGCAACTCTAAAGGGGACTCGTAAAGTTTCTGTTATGAATGTTGTAGATAGATGATAAAGGGTCATACACTTTTGAGGTTAGAAACTCGTCTTCTTATTTTCGTGTCGATGGTACTCTTCTTCGATATCTTCTATTGTTTGAGCCCGCTAGGTGGCCACGTTGATAAAAAAATTCATAAACCCGTATTTTTGAAGAACGTTTTTCCAAACACACTACAGCTGTTGTGGAGCTTCGATTTTCGAAAGTTTGCAACGGTCTCAGCATAAGTTTTGCTAAAAAATAAATGATTCGTTCTTTTGTTGTTCAAGTATAAAACTTTTCTTATTATTAAACGCTATTTCATTGTATAGAAAACAAAGACAAACAAGAAACACGCTATTAACCAGTTCTCTTCTAAGCACATACATAAACTTTGAAATTATAAGCCTTCAGAACTCACCACTTAACTTATTTCTCGTACAGATTGTATCTGAGAGTGCGGGGCCTCGTAAAGTTTCTGATATGAACACGGATATGTTTTACGTTGCAAAAGGTCATAAACTCTAATTTTTGAAAAACACTTTTCCGAACATACTACAGCTGTTGTGGAACTTCGATTTTCGAAAGTTTGCAACGGTCTCAGCATAGAGTAACGGTTTTGCTACAAAATAAATGCTTTGTTCTTTTGTTGTTCAAGTAAAAAACTTCGCTATTTCATTGTATAGAAAACAATACATGCTAGTAACTAGTTTTCTTACTAAACTAAATAATACAGTAAACTTGGAAATTGGGGAGTTTATTTATAAACGTTGCTTAAAGTTAAGTAATGTTAAGCGACTGACTACACATTTAAATGTCTCTTAACTTTATAAATAAACCCTTATAACTTTTGAGAATTCACCACCTGTAGCTCAAATGATCCCAAAACTTATTTGAAGAAAAACGATTCCCTGAGCAACAAATACCCACCTACAATATCCTAATTTTTCTAAGAATAGAACCCACGTGAGTTAGGTAAGTAAGTATACTTACCTAACATAAAACTCAATCCTGTATTCCAATTTTCATATGATCGTAATGCAAACGAGGCATGTGACGTCACCTGTCCCCATTGACAGCGGCCCAGTAGTTCTCATGTTATTGATTGTAACATCGCGAGGCTACGTAAGTACAGGTGACAGTTGGACGTAGATCTATTTATGTATTATTAAACGGTTCTTTGAATGTAATCGATGGAAGTTGTTGAATAAATAGCGTGCAAACTTTTTGATCATATTATGATCAAAAAACTATTCGAAATAGCACACCGTTTCGGAGCGTGACGCTTCTTTTGGCCAGTTAGTATTTTCAGCCGCGGATCTAGGTTTTCGCTCAAGAGAGGGTAAATTTTTCTCTCTGAAGGAGGGAGGGGGGAGGATTTCTCAATCCGTGAAAGCCTTTTTAAAAAAACCTTGGCACCTATTTTCATTCACCCATTCCGAGGATGTCTACTATTATATACGTATACTACAGGTTGTAAAACTATGTTTATGTCTAATTTAGAGTTTTATCTCAGTTTGGTCGAAGCTGCAGCATTGGGGCAATGCGTGCAGGTGCAGCTGCCGACTATTATTATTCTGTGCTCGTGATTATATTACATCTGTTTTGGTTTTCCTTTCTTAATTCGAGATCATTATTTGCGGGACTCTAACGGCCGAACCCAATAACCTATTGACAGATAGCTACTGATGGTAGCCAGTATAATTATATCTGTCAGTATAACATAATCATACAGATCGCTACTGATGTAGATTATTGGGACGTTAAAACCAAAATTAAAAAAACCGGTCAAGTGCGAGTCGGACTCGCGCACCGAGGGTTCCGTACAAATTTTACGGTTTTTTTTCCAACAATTTTTCCTTTATCTGTGCTATAAGACGTTGCTTCGTACCTTTAAAGATTCTGAGTTCACGGGAAGTACCCTGTAGGTTTTGATTCCCTTGCGAGTGTCAAAAATTTGCGGCATAAACGGCTGTATCTTTTGATTGCGTTGGCTTAGAAGTTTGATTTTTTCACAGCTCCAAGGGTCAGTAGACCTGAGTATATATAAATAATATAAAATATAAATTCCAGCTTAATAACTCCACGCGTTCCTGAGAAAAAGGGTCTTGACAGACAGACGGACGGACAAAAAAGTGAGCCTATAAGGGTTCCGTTTTTTCCTTTCGAGGTACGAAACCTAAAAATGCCAAACCTGGTGATGGATAGGTAATTGGGTTCGCCCGTTAACCGACTAAACGCCTGTCGACGTAATAACAATAAAACATCCTTCAATGGGTTAAATTATCCTTTTTTTTTTATATGCACGGTTTTCTGGGACACCATGGGGGGTTGTGGCTAAGTAATAACAGCCGCACGGGTCGATCGATCAGGTTAAGCTAGGCTTGCCGCGGTTCGGTGGTTTCCTTCTGCGAAACAGTCGTCTCGCAGAAGGAGGCTGCGGAAAGGGAGAGGTAGATCTCGTCCACTCACCCGGCCCACAGCAGGCGCACCGGGCGTCGGCGGAGGGCGGAAAACGCCCTCTTCCAGCCCCCCTAAATGGGTCCAGGGGCGACGGACTCGGGGACGTCCGTTGCCCCCCACACATCAGGACCCGAGGTGGCGGCGCGTAGTGTTCCACGCGCGCCCCTCTTAGACGTCACGGGGGGAGTCTAACACCTCACTCCCCCTCTGACCCAAGGAGGCCCGCGGCGGCGGGCCGGCACCAGTCGGGGGTTGCGGAAGGATCGTACGTTCCCGTGACCCCCGGCGTAGGTGTGATATGGAACACCGGGGTGGTTTTTAGTTAGTAAGAGTCTGACAGACCCGTCGCCCGCCCCAGGGCCAGGACATCCATGAGGATTTTCCACCCCGGAAACAAAAAAAAAAAAATGCTTGCCGCGGTTGGTCTGTGGATGCATGACCATCTTTACATACCAAGACCCCTCCGTGCTTCGGAAAGCACTTTAAGCCGTTGGACAGTCGTTATGGGTGGTCAGAAGCCCGAAACTCTGACAACCAGTCTTATCAAGAGATAGATAGATAGAAGATAGAATACTCTTTATCGACACCATACACATTACAGAACATAAATATATAACATTTTATAAAGGGTGACACAATGGGCGGTCTTATCGCTAGTCATATTACTCAGTAACTGGGTTGTGGGGGTCAGATAGGCAGTCGCTCCGTGTAAAATAATGGTACTCAGCTGCATCCGGTTAGACTGGAAGCCGACCGATGATGATGGCTTTCTGGGACACATTAACCTATTTCTCTTACTTTTCTATTACTTATGGGTCTGACCTTTTTATTAAGTGTTTTTCAGGCTGTAGGGAATATAAGTTGCTATTTAACGGGAACAAAGCTCAGTACTTCATTTAGCACTTCGGTTTTATGTGTTTTTAGGGTTCCGTAGTACACGTCTCGGATCCCTTATAGTTTCGTCATGTCCGTCCGTCCATCCGTCCGTCCTCGGCTTACCTTCCAAACGGTTAGTGCTAGAAAGAAGAAACTTGGATATGTGTATTTATCACGTCGACAAAGTGCTAAAATAAAATCAAGAAAAAAATTTTTTTTTTGGCTCGAATCGATCGAAAGTCCTCCCGTCTTTCGATATTTTTGTACGGAAGGATGTTTTACATGTTTACTTATTATTTCGATATTTTTGTACGAAGTTTTCATTATCAATAGATAGGTCTTTTAAAAACCTTGACAGGTTTCTAAGACGATTTTTTGATTTAGCTAGCCGTTGGAAGCGCATTTTTTTTGTTAAAATAGGGCGTCTCCCCCCTCCCCCCCTCTAAAAGCTAAACGGCTGGCTCGAAAAATCTGAAAAAAATCATGATGGTAGTCCATGTGATGAACATTGAAGGAAAACTATAATGGCTTAGATAATTTTGTTAGTTTAGGAGTTATAGAGGCCTAATTTGAAAAATGCGCTTAATTGGAAAACTTCGTTCAAAAATATCGAAATAATAAGTAAACATGTAAAATATCCTTCTAAAACCACGTGCCATTATGGATGACTACGGAACCCTATTCTATGCGTGGCCTGACACGCACTTGGCCGGTTTTTATTCCTTCAGTCAACGGGTACGTGGCTAGATTAAAACGTTAAGAGCATACCTAATTCGATCTTATACGAATACTAGCGTATCTAACAAAGAATTTTCTGGAATTTATCAAGGAGGGAATAAAACATTTCAAGACTAGCTTTTTTTTTCGAGCTTATAGTTGAATATCAGTTTGTCATATTTTTTTTTCCTTTCTAAAGTATCAGAGTTGCTGATACTTTATTCACATTACAATAATATATATTAGCTAATAATTAATTACATATAATTATTAAACTGCGGGTTAATTCCGTAACACACTAACAGTAGGAATCGTTTTCATTTTGACAGTTCAACAACATTCATTGCGTTATTTACGTTGTTGAGCAGACAAATTTTTCGAACATATGAAGCAATGGATTAGTAATATCCTTCAAAATGATTCATAAGCTGATTGATAGTATGTGACGCAATTAGGGTGCTGGTGAGGAACTATAGAATTGAGAAATCGTCTAATAACGTCTTTCGTATTCTCTACTATCTTTTGCCCGCGGGTTTGGCCGCGTATATAATAATTATCCCACGGGAACGTGCTACCGGGACAAAAAGTAACCTATGTCTTTCCTTAGAATGCTAACTACTTGCCAATTAAATTTTATCGAAATCCGTTCAGTGTTTAGGCGTGAAAAGGTACAGACAGAGGTACAGACGCCAGCACATCAAGCTACTACAATCTGTCAAATTTCTTTAATAGATTTTCAACTTTATCAAGTATTAAGGTTCAAGGTTGATTGGAAAAATTTGACAGTTTCGGGTAGCTTGGCCTGCTGGCGTCTGTACTTTCGAATTTATAATATCAGCAGGTAGAGATAAGTAAAAGGGAAGTCTATCATATTCTTTAAAATAGTCAGACTCAGCGCTGCAGTTTGCCATAATTTTGCCAATCTGAATCTAATCTATAATTATGTTTGTAGGAGATTGTTTGCTATTAATAACAGTGTCTATTCTTACCCTAAAACAAAAGCCAACCATAGAAACAACAACTATAGGTACGTACCTTATTTCAGGCTTCAATAACATCGACACTTGAATCCCGATGTAAAGCCTGTAGATAACAGACGTGCGCTATCTTGTTGACAGCTTATCAATATTATCAGCGAGAGCTACCTGTTATTGAAGTGATCGTTATGTTGTACCTACATGGGACATGGAAGTGACGTCAGTCGCGTGTCGATCGCAAGGTATGTACACAAAGGCCGTCATTTTGAATGAATGGATTTTGATTTTGGAACGTTTGTGTTACTGGAGAATTAGGTGGACTCGTGTCTTTGAATGTCAAGGTCTTTAGTTTTACACGATAGGTAGATGTGCCATCGAGTGTCTGAATTCAGTAGGTACGCATTTCGTCTTCATTGCATATGTCATGCAAATCAGTTCAGTCTGTGCTGTGAACAACTAATTGAAAAAATGTGTTAAATAGAAGATGTATCTGCAGAAAATGCGTATCAAATGTATCTTTTAGTAGCAGAAGAGAAGAGAGGAGAGAAGTAGGTATGAGGATATGTCTGGACTTTAAAAGAGACTGTGACCTCCGAGTTTGTTCGGCCTTTCTTCTCAGAGTAGTCAGATAGGAAACGCCGACCACATCTAGTTTTTAAAAATGTGATTGGCGTGTGTGTTTTTTACAAACCTACTTACAAAAATAGAATCATTTATTTATACGAATAGGATCAGCTAAAACAGCAGTTATGTGGACGTAGAATAAAATGAAAACTACTATTTTCACTTATTGTTTGCTCAGCTTACAAGTTTTGTGCACAGCTTTAATATCAGCCAACGCAGAGAATTCTGCGAAATAGAAATAAAAGACGTTGGTTTGAACTCTAACTTCAAATTAACTGCGCATGTTTACGAGTTCTCACAATTGTGGGAGTTGGTTGGCTTTCTGCAACGTGCACTGTAAACATATAAACACGTATATACTTAGATAATGTTTATACCGTAAATAATACTTATGTAGGTATTGGAACGAGGGGCTTGTAGCTAAGTAATAACAGCCGCACGTGTCGATCGATTAGGTTAAGCTACGCTTGTCGCGGTTGGTCTGTGGATGGGTGATCAACTTTACATACCAAGACCCCTCGGTGCCTCGGAAAGCACGTTAAGCCATTGGTCCCGGTTTTCATTCGTGGATCTTTGGCAGTCGTTATTGGGTAGTCAGAAGCTCGAAATCTATCAACCAGTCTTACCAAGGGGTATCGTATTTTCCAGTTATTGGGTTGTGGAGGTCAGATGGGCTGTCGCTCCATATAAAATACTGGTATTCAGCTGCATCCGGTTAGACTGGAAGCCGACCCCAACATAATTGGGAAAAGGCTAGGCCATAAAGCAGATGATAGTTATTGGAATGAAGTTCTTTAACGCGGCTTGCGGTAGTAGTTGACTGGTAGAAATCGTCTCATAACGGAAAAGTGTTATGCCTCCTTTATGCGATTAAAGCGAGATATATATAGTGTTCGTGGTTTTCGAAGGTGCTAAAGCCGATAGTGAGGTCAAAATGAAAATCCAAGATGGTGGCTGCGAAAATTTTCATCTTGAGTGTCGCATTCATGGTGCTCGAGAGTGCTACAGCCGATAGTGAGGTCAAAATGAAAATCCAAGATGGTGGCTGCGAAAAAATTTTTTTTCTTCATTGGTGTCGCTTTCATGGTTTTCCAGGGTGCTAAACATTGAGGTCAAAATGATAATCCAATATGACGTCAACAACCGCACACGTTTTATGTATTGACCGGCTTGTGGCAAGTACAACTGTTGCATGTGTGGTCCCTGAGTCGGAAAAAGTATGTTTGGGTTTTTCTGAAAATTCTCTGTTAGCTTCCCCAAACATTTGAATTGAGTTTGTGCCATTTTAACGACAAGAGAGTTATAACAAACTAGTGAACGATTGGTGTACCTACGTACAATACAGTTAATAAACCTCTGCTTACCTTTTAGGGAACTATTTAAGCGGGATGTTATTTTACCAGTTTGTTTCTAACAAATATTATTTTTCATTGTAGATACCCCAAAAATTCAATAGGACCTAAAAACAAACCTAAAATTGTTATAGATACTTTTACAAACCTAAAATTAAAACTTCTTGTTTGAATTTTATGTTTGTAACTAAACATTGTATGTGTTCGTAGGAAGATTAATAACAGAAGTTTGTTTGTTCATAGACAGTTCCCTTCCTAAATAACCTTGAAGGGAAATCGTATACAAAACCCATATTTTATATTTTTGTGTCTAATGTAGGGTGGCCCAGTGGTAACACGCGCGACTTACGAGTTGTAGCTCGTAGGTTCGAACCCAGACAGGCGCTTTACTTTGTGTAAATTATTTCATCACCACTGCTCTCTAAACGGTGAAGGAAAAAATCTTGAGGAAACCGGCATGTCCTAGAACCCAAAAAATTCGAAGACATGTGACATCTACCAACCCGCACTGGGCCTGTGTGGTGGTTTAAGGCCCACTCCCTCTCACAGAGAGGAGGCCTGTGTCCCAGCAGTGGGAACATTATAGGCTGATTATGTATAAACCTCAACCATTCTGTGGAATGGTTGAGGTTTGTGTACGTATTAGTTTAAGTGTGTTAGAAGAGTAGGTAACAATAATAGTTTAGTTGTTAATTTTATTGTGCATGCTGTGGTCTCATAAGCGAAGGAGTGCACCTACTTAATACCTGATGTTGCCCTTTATTTTAAGTGACAGGTATTGTGTACATCTTTTGTTGGAAATCCTAAATAAATAATTCCGTGGTCCACTTGGAACTTGGAAGTCTCTGGTGAGCGTCAAAATGAAGGGACTAAATCTCCAATCTCTGTCATACATATATAAAAATATAATACCAATAATCTACTATTTGCTACCTTTGCTGTAATTTTAGCTACCTCATCATATACATAATATTTTAACAAAATGCTTGGTCCCTCCATCATGATATCAAGATGGAGGGACCAAACTGATAGACTACTCCCAGGAATGTTCTACCTAGTTAGTGTTATAATACCTTAATTCTACCTTAATATTATTGATTTTGGCTATCCGAAACATATATCGTTTTAAAGATATCGATTATATAAGTTGGTCCCTCCAAATTGACGATTCAATTGTTTAGTGCAACAGGTAAATGGGCGGTTTATTTTCGATCTTCGAAGGATCAATATTTAATACCTATTTACTACCTTATAATCGTGCAAAATTTCTTACGTTAAAGTTTATTTTAACTAGCCAAAAAAAAAAAAATTACCAAGGGACCAAGTATTTTGTTAAAATATTATGTATATGATGAGGTAGCTAAAATTACAGCAAAGGTAGCAAATAGTAGATTAATGGTATTATATTTTTATATATGTATGACAGAGATTGGAGATTTGGTCCCTTCATTTTGACGCTCACAGTCTCTGAACCGTCTCTAGACACAAGTAGGAAGATGTGAGTCCAACCGGGTAAAGTACCTACCCGGGTACCTTGACGAAACGGCAGTAGGGTGTGATTATGGAGCTATGTCACAAACCATGCTCCACCTCCTATCCTGCCTGTGTCCCAAAACACGCAGTCAAAGTGACCTCTGCGCTGACCGACAACGCCGTGGAAGTGGCAAAGTTTTGGAAAACCAAGATTTAAAATACAGTCGTGCCAGCGATACGAAGAAGAATAAATAATACCTAATATTTTATTGTGGTAACATTGTAGTGTTCTATAACAAAGTCACGTATTCGGGAACTCACTAAGATTGACATGATATTGTGGCGGATTGTAATGGGGTATAATATATGATATAATTACAAAATCTCTAATATTTACAAGATATAACAACTGAATCTACAATTTTATTTGTTATAATGATCAGTTAATATAATAAACGATTGATATAATTTTAATGTAACTAATTTTTATAAGCATAACATACATTGAATATAAAATCGTTTGATATACCACTCAAAAGACAAAAAACCTATTTAGTCTAATATGATAAAACGCCTAGTAAAGCATACTCCATGCATGCAGCAGGCATGCATGGTGTAATGCGCTCTGTATCGTGTTTCTCGCTAAATATACGTGCTTTATTTCCCTTAAAATTATTAGGTTATATAATTAACATTTTGTCGCTTAGTAACGGAGCTATGAAGTATTGGGGTCATCATCTGCCTTACCTTTTCTCAACTTTGTTGGGGTCGGCTTCTAGTCAAACCGGACGCAGATGAATACCAGTATTTTAGGTACATAGAGCGACTGCCTATCTGACCTCCACAACCCAGTTACTGGGTAATACGATATATAGCAGGTAAGTAGAACTTAATGTTTAAATAACATCAAGATTGTTTGTATTTTTTTATTGCTATTTGTCCTGTTCTGTTTATCATTGTCTGTTTATATATGTGTGTATATAAATGGTAAAATAAAATAAATAAGATTTAAATAATAACTTCGTGGACCAGATGGCAGTTGAGGATAACCTCAAATAAAATTACGTGTTGGTGCCTTAGTAACTCCCAAAACCATTCATTCAAAAGGATTCCATTCATTCATTTGTTATACATCAAGCAATTTTCAACTCGGTAAAACAAAACAAGATCCTGAAAATTCTAGAAACACGATCAAAGAGTTCCTCTCTCCAACTTTATTGAAGTACGATTCAAGTACGGAACTCAAACATCTTCAAATCCCGCGCACTTCCAACTGTATTTTCTTTACCGCTTCAGCCCTTCACCCGATACGAAAATAATCGTTACACAACGTTATAACAGTCTATTAAATAACGTTATTTATAACGTAACGTGGGAGAGGATGGCCGTATCCCACTTACTTTAACAATTTGTTGCAAGTTACAAAATGGCTGACTTGAAATTATTTTACGGTTATTAACTAGTACTAGGGACATACATTTACTTGAGAAGGTAAAGATTGTTCAGAGCAATGTGGGCGACAGTTCATGTTTTATGTAGTTGAATCATGATTTTATGCTGGATCAAAGAGCAATCAAAAAACATGTGCACTGACAAGAACAAATGGTAAAATAAAAGCGAAAAGGAAGCGACCAATTGGAGTCATGTACCTACCTAGCTTCTGACGTTTCATAAGTGCCCACTGCCCAGGTTGGTTTATGTGAAATAAAATATTTAGATTTTGAATAAAAATTACATGTTTTAAGCGCCACACATTTTTTACGAAATGTTTTTAACTGAAAATCAGAATGATATATAAATATATATTTTTGTACCCATGACATCATAACCAGCTCGAAAAGGGGCGATTTCTGTTTTTCCAGCGCGTCAGTAAGGATAATTCCATGATTTTCTTTAACTTAGGGCTGATTTTTTCAACGGAGATCCGTTCCGAGGAATAATTTTGAATTTTTGACAGTTCTTCCATGCAAAATCTACCGGGCGTCAATTTTATTGCACGAACAAAAATTATCTGTCGATTGAAAAGTCAGCTCTTAAGCTAAGTGCCCCGATAAAGTTACCAAGAGAAATATATAAAACAGCAACGAAGCAGCCTTTCTTCTCGTCTCGTATAAGCAGAGATTACGTCGTATACTCGATCCGTTCTATTCCGAAGTTCTAAGAAGGCTTCCCAATATAAGCCGCCATATTGCAACGAACGTAATATTTTCTATCTCGATAGCGTACAGTCACGAGCATCAAGAACTGTACACTTAGCAACATTCAAAAGAGATTTTCTCATGAAATTAAGGCTGTAACTTTTAGATTGTTTATTTTGATAATTTCTTAACTAATTACACTAGGTACTTAATTAAAACGTTGCGACGCATATTGACTAATTCGCATTATGGACTAACATTGGACATCGCCAAGCGGTTGGTTGACTCGTCACGTGACCAGAAGGCTGCCCTATTTCTAGCCCAAAGAATCAGCATTGCCACCCAACGTGGTAATGCTGCCAGCCTTTTGGGCACTTATCCCATTGACAGCAATGCGGATGAATTCTTTGATGTCCACTAACTAACTATATAAATAAATACAAAAATAATAGCATTATTCTTTTTTCATCATCCCAATTAATTTGGGGTCGGCGCAATGTCTTCTTCCATACTTTTCTATTAGTCGTCATCTCAGTCCCTCTCTATAGCCATACCATCTTTCACACAGCCCATCCATCGTTTTTTTTTTCTCTTCTCCTACTCTTATAGCCAACCACATTCCTACTCAAAACTTTCCTCACGACATTTTTCTCATTCCTCCCCATCACATGCCCATTCCATGACAACCGATTTCCACACAACTATTCAGTCACCGGTGCCACTTTCAGGCCTTCTTTTGTGTAACTTTAAATACCTATTTCATACATATGGTATGGGCTCAAAAATACTAACGGTTGAACTCAATAACCTATTTCCAGTTAAAGACAGATCGCTGATGGTAGCCAGTATAATCATAACTGTCAATATAATATAATCATGCAGATCGCTACTGATATCGATTATTGGGACGTTAAAACCAGAGATAGATAGATTTTTCTACCTCCAGTATGCCAAAACTGGTTATAGATAGGTACCTAATTGGGTTCGGTTTTAAGTTTGTAAGTGTTATCAATACCTACTTTAGGAGAACAGAATAGAACACAATTTATAATTACATCATATGAATTCCAGATATGAAATGACGCAATGGGCGGTCAACTAAGCAGCAGCAACATCCGCGCCATTATTTATAGGTATAAGAAGTTACCCAAAAGTTGGAGGGAGCTAAACTATGTATATTTGACAAATCAAATAAAGTCATATCTAAATGACAAAGCTAAGCATAATTATTAATTTTCTGACAGAAGCATTTACATTGCATTTATACTAATATTGACATTCACAATTCATTTTTGTTTGCTAATTCATATAACATTAATGTTTATGACTTGAAATTAATTATAAAAAAATATTATTATTCATAATATTTGCACGCCATACTATCCGGCAACATGTCTAAAGCCGAACGTCCACCGCCAGCTAAAATAAGTTAGTTTAGTTTAGCTCGCATAGTTGAGCCAGTTTTTCATACATGTGCGTCCACCGCAAACTATGCCAACTAAGCTAACTAAAATATCCCAAATAAGTCAAACTAACTTATTTGTGTAGGCCGATACGAAGCTACGCGAACTAAGCTAAGCCTCTCTCACCCCCTTGCGTTACCCCTCTGGCGCCTTTCGCTAGTGTTGTTTTGTAGTGTGTGATCGTGCGCAGGCAGTGAAACAGCGTATTTGCAGCATGGAGGTGTTTATTGAATACGTCAAGCAATATCCTATATTGTATAACCCGGAGGCAAAAGATTACCGTGATGCAAATAAAAAAGATGGTATATGGAAAACTATAGTGGATGAAATGAAAAACCCGGAAATAAAAGATGGTAAGTTTAATTTATATTGTCATTGTTAAAATAATTACAGAATGATTCTCTGACACGGAATGCTTCCCTAGTTGCTCGTAAGTTATCGTATAAATGTCCCACCGATTGAAGTTGGTCATCTACAGCACTCGTGACATCAAAAGCTAAGATTGTTTGCTTGGTTATAAGATAATTGTGTAGCACACAAGTAGCTTTTGTAATCGTATCAACTGATTCTAATTTGCACTCCAAAGGCCGACGAAATACTCGAAATCGCATTGATAATATACCAAATGCATTTTCTACCACATTTCGTGCTCTGCTGAGACGGTAATTAAAGTGCCTTTTTTCTCTACTATCACGACATGCACTTTGTGGGTATGGTCTCATAAAATGTTTTTGTAAGGGAAATGCCTGGTCTCCTATAAATACGTAAGGTATTGGAGTACCACCTTCTAGTAAAGGCTGATCACTAGGCAAATTTAGTTGGTTATTTTTTAACTTTTGTCCAAATTCACTGTCAGCAAAAATACCACCATCGCTAAATCTGCCCATGGAGCCAACATCTATAATTATAAACTTCTTGTTCGCATCAACAACTGCGAGTAATACTATGGAATGAAAATGTTTGTAATTAAAAAATTGGGAACCCGCATTAGGTGGGCATTTTATTGAGATGTGTTTGCCGTCGACTGCGCCAAGGCAATGTGGGAATTGCCATTTATTCATAAAATTTTCGGCAATTTCTTTCCATTCTGTTTCTATTGGCACACTCATATACATTTGTTGCAAATTATTCCAAATTGCGTGGCAGACGTTTTCTACTATTCTAGAAACAGTTCTGTCGCCTACTCTATAATTATAACCAATTGTTTTGTAGGAGTCCCCTGTTGCCAAAAACCTGCAAAAGATGATATTTTTATTATTGTTCCAGTTAAAACGGCTAAAAATGAATGGAAAAAATTACGAGATGGGCATCGAGAATCATTAAAAAGAATGAAAAGCTTTACAAGTGGCCAAGCTGCACCGTTAATAAACGTTTGGAAATATGCCAGTCTACTTGAATTTTTATTGCCTTATATGAAAAACCGCACAAGGAGTGGTAATATAAATGTAACCCAGAATAATACTACAAACACTTCAGTCGAAGCTGGTAACGCAAATGAAAGTCAGGATACGACTACTACGACAATGGGAGATCAAAATACCGCGACGCTGGAGGATTCTGAATATGTTTCTAACACTGAATCCATACCATCTACATCTCGCGACAGCTTACCCTCTGAACAAAGACAAAGAAAGAGAAAGACTAACGATGAATCTTTAACTGATTTACTGAAAGAAATTGATAATGATTATGAAAAGCGTCGTCGTGAGCAAAAGGAGAAAGAGAGAGTTGAAAAAGACACAAGAAAACATCCTATAAAACTTTTTTTTGAAAGTATGAGCGAAACAGCAGTCAAATTTCCTGATTGGTTGCAAAGAGACGTTAAAAAGAAAGTCTTTAATATAATAATGGAAGCGGAAGAGAAGTATGAGACTTACTTATATGAAAGTCAGTACAACTATGGGTACTCGACATCGTCTGCTCAATCTACTCCACATTCCCTTGACCCATTGTAGTCATTGTAGCCTTTAATTTAACATAATTAAAATATTTTTTGTGTACAACCTACGTTTCGATGAATATACCTCATTATGTTACTTAAACTGTTTTATTTTTAATGTTGATGCACTTACCTCAAACAAATAGCTAATCTTTCTTCTGGTGACACAGCTTTTCGATAATTAGTATCAATCTTAGTGATATCCTTGGCAATCATTGTTAATAACTCATTAAACTGTTCTCTGGATACACGATAGTACAACTTAAAATTTTCATCGTCTACTTCATTATAGAGAGTGTTAAATTCTCCGCTTGTTTTCCAATGTTGAATGTGCTTGCTTATCCAATATCTATGTTTGCGTTTTTTCTTTGTGTAATAAGCAATAATCAATCTTCTTTTCCTATGGCGAATGTAATCCTCCTCTGAACTCTCGTCATAACTCCTCTCTTGTTCATCCATCACGTCTGATTAACTCGACACTCCAGCACAAACTGATCATCACTAACGTAGTTATAGCTTATTTTTCGGTGGACGAACAATTATTTCCTAGTTTAGCTTAGCTTAGTTCAGTGAGTTTAGTTCCTTATTATTTTAGCTGGCGGTGGACGTTCGGCTTAATGCTTTTTTTTATGTTAGGTATATTGCAAGAATTTTTATTAAATATGTCTTATCTTAACTAGCTTTTGATTTTTTTGTTGCTAAGTATACATATTTATGCTCGTGACTGTACAAGAGTTGCCTTCATGGAAACTTCACTATAATAATGATAGGCTACTGCCGATCCGATTAGCGTTGCTGCCTCATTAAAGGTCTTTTAGTAAAGGGAATTATGAGCTCCGGATTTGACGCTAAGCTGATTAATAGCGTC
This sequence comes from Apamea anceps, assembly GCA_951799955.1. Taxonomy (NCBI): domain Eukaryota; kingdom Metazoa; phylum Arthropoda; class Insecta; order Lepidoptera; family Noctuidae; genus Apamea; species Apamea anceps. The sequence continues at coordinate 19,455,462 of OX637510.1, forward strand.
ACACACTCGGAAAGCTTTCAGTTTTAATAGGTCATATTGTTTATCTACCAAAATGGAAGCTTATACTGCATTAGGGATTGTTTATTTCGATCTATTTTGTCGGAAAGCTTTACATACGTAAGGAAAGTTATTGTGATTGTTTGTACCAAGTATTCCTTCATCATCATCATCATTTCGACTGGTTCTGTGCTTCCAGCATCCAGCGAATTCCTGCGGGCTTTACAAGGTCGTCGGTCCACTACTTAGTATTACGTATGTATAAAATGTGTATCGTTTGTTTACATACCTACTTATGTATCTTACATTGAAGTTAAAAACAAATCTTGCGACGAAGCATCAAAGCCCAAAGGCTAAGGCAAGAAGTTTTATGCCCGTTTTGCACTAACACTAGGCGACACTTAAAAGACTGCCTGAATAAAATCGCAATTGAATTTTCAACGCTCAGCTCAATGTCGAAAGTTAAAAATCCAGCAGCACGATTTTATTAAGGCGTTCACTTTGGTGTCAGTAAAAATAGACATAGAGTCACGCTATTAAAATGAATAACTAGCAAGAAGATATAACCCATCAGAATCCAAAAAATAATCTAATATTCATCTCCACTACACCCCTAGGAACATGAAATATCTTGTTCATAGTCAGAGACCAAAGCGAAGCAGCAGAAACTGTTCCGAAAAAGAAACCTGACATGTTATATTCATAGCCCGGCCGTCCTCCATAAATTGTCGATCCTCTTAATGACTACGAGTATTCCCTGTACACAGACTTGGGCAAATCATTCTGTATCATCGGAATCTTTAGTATAGCAATAATATTCCCACTGTTGGGACACAGGCCTCCTTTCTTCTCGAGAGTTAGTGGACTATATAAATCTACCACGCGGGCCCAGTGCGGGTTGGTAGATGTCACATGTCTTCGAATTTTTGGTTCTAGGACATGCCCGTTTTTCACGATGTTTTCTTTCACCGTTTTACGAGCAGTGGTGATGAAATTACTTACAGAAAGAAAAGCGCCTGTCTGGGTCGAACCCACGACCTGCAAGTGGTATTTCGGGGCCTTTGCCACTGAGCCACCACTGGTCCATCGCAATCTTTATACAGCTCTAATATATTGGAAAAGATTAAGTAAAAGAAACGTGAAAGATATGAAGAGGTCCCTTTGATATCTTTAGAGGTGTGAATCGATATCTTTTGGTCGTCGTATGTGAGCAATGTAGTGACAGGTAGTTAATCGCTCGGGCCCTTGATATTTATTTTCTTTTGAGGATCAATATACGTACTTCACGTAAAGGTTTGTCAGTAAAGTGGGGACGATTTGTTGTTAGATAAGTGGTTACCAAGAGAGACCGAGAGTGAAGACCGCTTATTGGCAAGCGTAGTGTGGAACGCCCCCCAGCTAGATGGACCGACGACCTTAAGAAGGTGGCTGGGACAGACTGGATGCAGAAGGCGGAGGACAGGGTGTTGGAAGGGCGGCTGGAAGAGGCCTAAGCCCAGCGGTGGACTGCGATAGGCTGAGTGTAGTTGGTCACCAAGAGAGAAAACGTCGACGTATTGTTTTTCCATTTAATTCTCAAAAACATTTTTGTTCTAATAAATGTACCTCATCTTTTTGTAAGACTCACATCAACGTTAACTGAACCAGACAATTAGGAGGTCCATGTTCAGTGAACATTTACGAATTGAAACGATAATGGTGGTAACTCTTCATCAACAATGCACGGACTTCGTCTGTACACAATAATATTAAACATACAAACAGTAACACACACCTGTTTCACACGGGGCTAAGCAGAATCTATAGAATGCCAAATACCTACTAAAATCCTTTTAATTTTTCTGCTACCTATACAGAGTGGCAGGGTCATCAAAGGTTACAGTTTGCGCGTGTCTCTGCCACTCTATAAGTATATTGGTGGGTCGCGTGACTACCTTACCTACTTGTGAAGCAAATAAATATTAGAGCTTAGATAGAGCTTCTATTTCTTCACTTCATGTAATTTCACCATCAATCAAACTTTCATGAAACAACATGAAACCACAATGAAACTAAACGATTTGTTATGAATAAAATACAACCGACTTCCAAAAACGACACTAGAAAGTGAAAAATAACTTTAATTTCGGAAGTCGGTGTCGTTGGGTTCGCATTTCGTTGTTTGCCACCGACTTCCGAAATTAAAGTTATTTTTCACTTTCTAGTGTCGTTTTTGGAAGTCGGTTGTATTTTTTTGCAAAAAAGTTTTTATTTTTCACTTTTTAGTTGTAATTTTTACCAGTAATTTTGGTTTAAAAACCAAAATACTGAACCGTTTTTGATGAAATTTCTATGGGACCATTTGGGAAGTATGCCCTTTCCAACAAAAAAAGAATTTTTGAAATCGGTTGGCAAGCGACGAAGTTATGCGCGAACAAACATTAAAAAAAATACAAACATCCGAATTGAGAACCTCCTCCTTTTTTAGAAGTCGGTTAAAAACATGACCTAGTCTTACCTACACAGTGGCCTACTCGGCAAGGTCTCAATCGAACATCGATTCTAATACAATGAATCGATTACGTACAGACGCCAGCACATCAAGCTACTACAATCTGTCAAATTTCTTTAATAGATTTCCAACAGTTCATGGTACTACTGGACATCGGTTCTACGGCTAATATGGCCGGCCCATAGCCACTTCAGGTTGCTTATTCTATAAGCTATGTCGACAGCTTTGGTTCTCTGCCGGATCACCCCATTACGGATTCTATCCCTCAGAGAGACTCCAAGCAAAGCTCGCTGAACGACCTTGAATTTATGGACCAGCCGTACCGTCACTGTCCACGTTTCGGCGTCCTTGTATTGCCAACATATCTGCCTAGCGTTTTCCCAACTATGTTGGGGTCAGCTTCCAGTCTAACCGAATGCAGCTGAATACCAGTATTATACATGGAGCGACTGCCTATCTGATCTCCACAACCCAGTTACTGGGTATTACGATACCCCTTGGTAAGACTGGTTGTCAGACTTTCGGGCTTCTGACTACCCGTAACGACTGTCAAAGATCCACGAATGACAGCCGGGACCAACCGCTTAACGTGCTTTCAGAGGCACGCAGGGGTCTTGGTATGTAAAGATGGTCACCGCCCCCCTTGTATTGCTAACATAATATACTAACAACCAAAGCTGTCACACTACCACTAAAACTGCATATCCATTAACTAACAACCATAAAGACACCCTAAAAATAACATCGAACACCCAAAACAAACAAGTTTCAGTCACCACGTATTACGATGCTATCAAAACAGTAGTTATTCGCTTTACAAGCCGCGTAATAGGCGAATCCATTTCAATTATCACACGCCATGTACCTGCGAGTGCGTCCATTTTGAGATCAAATCGATTTCAATTTGTTTAAGAGCTTTTAAAACGGACGAAAATCTCTAGGGGATGGCTCGGTTTTAAATTATATTATGATGTGGTATGTTTTTACATTCGCTTTTGTGTGGTGTTGTGTAGGTAGATAATTTTTCTTTTATCGTGTGTCAAGACTGAATTAGCATAAGCATAATCAGGCCTCCTCTTTGAGGGAGGGTGTGGGCCATCATCTACCACGCGGGCCCAGAGCGGGTTAGTATAAGTCACATGTCTTGGATTTTTTTATTCTAGGACATGCCGGTTTCCTCACGATATTTTCCTTCACGATTTTGAGAGCAGTGGTGATGGAATTATTTATACAAAGTAAAGCATTTATACAAATTATGCCTGGGTTCCAACCCACGACCTGTAACTAGGCTACAACCCGTAATTTGGGGCCGAATTGTATTAGTACATATATTTGTGATTTTGTTTGTGGAATGTCTGTGATACCTAGGGATTTTGTTAGGACCTAGGTACATGATGCCACTGCAGTCAGCGTTTTAATAGGTCAGATGTATAAAAAGAGTCTCCGTTCTAGCTAATCCATCAACTCAGTACACACACGTTGTACACTCTCGTTTTTTTATCCGTGAAAAACTTCAAATTATTCGACGTGCGTAGGTCTGCACAGTCGTTAGTGCTGTATGGATCACTATGGAAGCTTGTTCACAGACACGTTTTTTTCAACGGCGGTTGATACGCTGTACCGTTAACAAACCGTTCCGTGTTCAAAAGGCCTAAGGGTAGAAAAGCTTATATTTGACGTTGGAAAACCTAGGGTTGTCCCACAAAACATTCAGGGGCCTAATTCACTATGACCACTTCGAAACCACGTCAATTCCTTAGTAAGTTAATGACGACATCTGTTGATAACGTATTCTCTATGACACAATGAACGAAGCCGTACGAAATGAACGCGAAGTTGCTTAAGAACGGTGTGGTGTGAACTGTCAAAATTCTACGATTGACAACCGTACGTGGTTTGCACGTGGGAAATAATAATTACCATAGAGAATTGGGGCCCAGAGTTCACACATTTGACCACACATTGCGATGTCAGCAGGGTGAACGCGAACAGTGCGTCTCTATAACAGTCGTATCAATTATTAAAACGTTCTATTTGCATATTTATCGAGTTTCAACGACATTTTCGCGTGTTCAAAGTCATTTAAATACCTAATTACAGTACTTATTTAACACTAGCTGCGCCCCGCGGTTTCACCCGCATAAGTTTTGATCCCGTGGGAATATCAGGATAAAAAGTATCCTATGTGTTAATCCTGGTTATAAACTATTTGTGATATGGTGTTTATCCAAATCCGTTCAGTAGTTTTTGCGTGAAAGAGTAACAAACATCCATCCATCCATCCATCCATACAAACTTTCGCGTTTATAATATTAGTAGGAGTAGAATGTTCACGGTGACGTTGATGAATGAATTTAAGGACTAGTATAATAGAGATCGTGGAATTCAATAAGTTTACAAATCACTTTGGTTAGGGGTCAAAGGGATCTTCGGAGAAAGATTTCAAATACCTGCAATTTATTTTAATACAGTGTCATAAAGTAAAGCTGTATTTTTTGTTTTTGAAACAGTAGAATTATTATAATTTGAGTAGTCATTCTCTTGTTTCTAAAAGTATGTTACAAGAAAAATAAAGAAAAAAGTTGGTGAACTTTTCTTTGTAAGTCAAGAATTATTATGGTAATCATATCGCGCCAATTCATTCTTGTAAATTCTATGTTTCAGATAATCTTGAAAATAAATAAACAGATATACACTTATTACTTACAGTAAGTTTTTTTAGATACTTAATTACTATAAAAGTGGAGCTAGACACATCTACGTACCTAAGTTTAATATATCCTTTTGCAGAACGTTAAGAAAATTCTAACACATATTTCACCTGGAATTTGTAATCAAACACACATTAAAATGTCCAAAAAAGTCAGCTTCATCCCTTCAAATTCTCCAATCCTACTATATCAATCACAATCTCAAACATTTTGAAGGATATTGCTAATCCATTGCGTCAGATGTTCAAGAAATTTGTCTGCTCAACAACGTACATAACACAATGCATGTTATTGATCAGTCAAAATGAAAGTCATTCCCACTGTTAGTGCGTTACGTAATTACCCCGCAGTTGTCTAGTTCAATTAAAATGACGTCACATACCCGGCTACACGTAATGTAATGTCGTGTGCTCAACCGGGTTAGATAGGCCCGGCCGGATTATCCAGGGCGGGTAGTAACGCCCGACGGCGGACGCTCTGCACATCCTGTTTGCACTTGTTCTGTATTTATATGGATTTATATGGAGTGGATTATTAGATTTGCTGGAAGGCGAAGTATTTGACTAGGGTAAAGAGTAGGAAATATTAATTTTTGATGAAGGAAATGGGACTTCACTATGCTAACACAGCATTATCAGCCTTTAACGTTCTGGCATCCTCTCTCTGTGAGAGGGAGGGGGGAGGGAGGAGTCCAGTTAGACTTCGCTGTATTACATATAAGTAATACAAGCCTGAGCAGTCGTGGCCCAGTAGTAACGACCGCGACTTACGAGTTGTAGGTCGTAGGTTCAAACCCAGACAGGCGCTTTCCTTTGTGTAAATTATTTCATCACCACTGCTCTCAAAACGGTGAAGGAAAACATCGTAAGGAAACCGGCATGTCTTAGAACCAAAAATTCGAGGACATGCGACATCCACCACCTCGCACTGGGCCCGCGTGGTGAATTACGGCCCGTTCCCTCTCACAGCGAAGAGGCCTGTGTCCCAGCAGTGGGAACTTTCCAGGCTGACTATGATGAATACAAGTCTAAGACTCTGGACATTTTCTTATTCACTTAAGTTACCACTGAAAGTTAAGTAAATAAGAAAAAGTCCATAAGTTGCTTCCTTGCTAATATTGTACCTAACTGCCTGTTACAAAATGACTTTTGACATCATAGGTATTTACCCCGAAAGGTTTATCAGGTCCCATGTATTACGGGATGGTTATTTACCGGAACTCCGAACCGCTACTGATATTTCTTGTTAAAAGAACTCAATAATACTATCAGAATACCAGCGCTGCGACATTTATTTTTTAAATGTCAAAGCATCATGCTGAGATAGGAGCCTTTTGGCCTCGTATAGGACTATCCGTTTCATTTTTCTTTTTGTTACTTTTTTTTTAAATAATTTGTTTTTTTTTTTTTTGTTTTGAATTTGTTTAGTTTAGTTTGTGATCTTCCTGTGCGAGTTGCAATAAATACTTTTTTTTTTTAATAATTTTATTTTGGATCGCGCACCCCAATGTTGCATCAGCTGCAAGATTTGTGTTCAAAACCAGCTAAAGCTTATTGTAAAAGAAAAGCTTGAATCAGCCAATGTATGCTATCCAATAATACGTAGTTAAGCCTTACCTACAGATTCACTAATCGAAAAATCCGAATAAAATTCAATAAAGCCTAGTGCGCACAAACCAAACCCGAGCTGTTTGCAGATGACTGCAACACGTGTATTCGCTGCAGTTAGCAACGTGCGACCTTTGAAACATGAACCGAATATCCGTCGGACTGACGTGCTTGTGTGTTTGTATGCTCTGTGCAAACTGTAGCGGTTTGTACATTGAAAAGGCTTGTTAAGGAATTTCCATACATTGGGAGTTTTTATTTCATACAAAAGTTGTTCGCAAAAATGTGAATAGGAATGAAATTGATATAGGTTGGTGGGTTAGGTACTAGCGGGTGTTTTGTTTGAAAAGGCAGGATGAAAAATATTGTGAAAAGATATTTTTTTAAATAAAAGTAGTAAAAAAAAAACTTCACTCTGTTCTGAAAAAACACGGTACAATACAAAAAATGATAGATTCCCTGTGTTGTGGGGTCCAGCAGGTATATTTTATTATTGTAAATTGAAGAAAATACAAACTTGTGGAGAAAAGAAATCATGCTGAGTCTACCTCAAAAATATTGGGTCAAGAGTAGCGGGATGATGATTGAGTTATTATCATTATATTAATCAAAATAAAACTGAATTATTAACATTTAGATCTGTAAGGGCTGATTTCTTATATCTGAAGAATAAATTTTGCAGATTGACATCTTCTGTATAGAGAATATGTCGAACTGTCAGATTTATTCTTTAGATAAAAGTTATCTGACCATTGAAAAATCAGCCCTAATTTATATGTTGTACACGTACATAGTAAAGAGTATTGTGTTCTATGAACAAATAATTTAAATATGTACAGACGCCAGCAGGTCAAGCTACCCGAAACTGTCAAATTTTCCCAATCAACCTTGAACCTTAATGCTTTAGCAACTAAGTTGAAAATCTATTAAAGAAATTTGACAGATTGTAGTAGCTTGATGTGCTGGCGTCTGTACATGCCTGCGACATTCAGTTTTGTGTTTGAATTAACAGAACGTACAATAGTCCGGAGATTTCAAATGCGAATCACAAATACGGCCAGTAGTTCTGCAAACCGGGGTGAAGTTTATTTTGATTTCCCGGAGGAAACCGTTTTACCCTGTTCCACGACTATTATTAGTTTATGAGGCTGCTGGCTGGTGATAATTTTGTTAAATAAATAATTAATATAACAAGGTGCCGCGTGGTCGGGCTTATTAATTGTTTTATCACAATCATTTGTATTTGTTCAAGAGGGGCCTGTAGCTAAAAAATAACAGCCGCACAGGTCGATCGATCAGGTTAAGCTACGCTTGCCGCGGTTGGTCTGTGGATGGGTGACCATCTTTACATACCGAGACCCCTCCGTGCCTCGGAAAGCACGTTAAGCCGTTGGTCCCGGCTATCATTCGCAGATCTTTGACAGTCGTTACGGGTAGTCAGAAGCCCGAAAGTCAGACAACCAGTCTTACCAAGGGGTATCGTATTACCCAGTAACTGGGTTGTGGAGGTCAGATAGGCAGTCGCTCCATGTAAAATACTGGTATTCAGCTGCATCCAGTTAGACTGGAAGCCGACCCCAACGTAGCTGGGAAAAGGCTAGGCAGATGATGATTTGTATTTGTTGATAGTTATTGAGAATGTATAATTTTGTGTTGAAAAAAGAAAATTCTAGAGGAAAGAAGTAGCACAATTAGTAATGTTGCGAACTTTTTAAGTACCATAAAATATGGATCAGTGTGTCCGACTTGCCTAAATAAATAAATTTAAAAAATACTAATTATATATGTATGTACATACTTGTTCTGTAGATAAACTACAATTTCGGGAAAAAATATACTTCAAATAAAAAAATATGTATCTTTCTGTTTTCGATATACCTACTTACTCGTTGATATATAAAATACCTAATGAGCAGTAATAAGGGATACAGGAAAAAGTACTTGGATACTAATAGCTTATATACGCTTAGGTACGCTGAGGACGCACGACAACATATCAAACTATACATTTCCAGTATAAGCTGACTTCTCATTGTACGAAAAACCTATACAAGGCAAAGCCAGCTTAAACCCTACCCTACTAACCCCTAATCAACCCTCTAAAAATCATTCCTATTTTTAAACACAACCCAAACACATTTTGAGGCCCGCATTAGGTCGAATTTAAAACTGTCCCACATTTTGCCCTGAATTTCAGGACTGAAATACTTACAAATTTAACAGTGCCCACGTCAGAGCTAAGAATAAAACTGTAACCTTTCAGTAAACCAGATCGAGGGGTCAGGTCGGCTGCAATTTGTAGATATGGACGCTGCCTTCTGGTTTAAAAGAAGACTGATATTTTAAAAGGTTAGTTTTGAAAGTCTGTCTTAATGCTGATATGGTTAGAAAGGGGGTGACTACCGAGATGAGGACTGATAGAGAAGTATGGAAGAAAAAGACATTTTTCTCCGACCTCAAATAAATTGTGATAAGGGTAGGAGATTGATGATGATGAGTTTTGTAGCTCCTAGTTTGGTTATTAGGCCGACCGCTTAACTGAGACGTTACCTGAGGTAGCTGCGCGGTGCGGGAGGGGTGCTAGTTGTCACAAGTTGACGAATCATTGAGCTCTCGCGTCACGTCACCTTACCCCTCCCGCACCGCGCTGCTACCTCAGGCAACGTCTCAGTTAAGTGGTTGGCCTATAGCTTTGAGCCGCGGCAAATACGGCAAATTCGCTCAAACTGAAATAAAAAGTATCCTATGTCCTAATTGGTCATGGTGTATCCCTTCGATCCAAATTCGTTCAGCCGTCAAGGCGTGAAAAGGTAACGGACAGAGTGTGAGTAATTCATCCGTAGGTATTTAATACTAATTTCTGTCCGCGGCTTCGCCCGCGTGGATGTTGGATTTTATTTTTTTTGCGTGGAACCCTAATTCTTTTTCAAAAATTAAAAGTAGCCTAAGTTATCTACTATATAAAAATAAGTCGGGTTTTCCTTCCTGACGCTATAACTCCAGAACGCACGAACCGATTTCCACGGTTTTGCATTCGTTGGAAAGGTCTCGGGCTCCGTGAGGTTTATAGCAAAGAAAATTCAGGAAAAATTTCAACAGAAAAGCGGGAAAATCATAGTGTAGGAGTAGGTTAGGAATAGGGTAGGAGTAGGGTAGGAGTAGGTTAGGAGTTGTGTAGGAGTAGGTTAGGAGTAGGGTAGAAGTAGGGTAGGAGTAGGGTAGGAGTAGGGTAGAATTAGGGTAGGAGTAGGGTAGGAGTAGTGTAGGAGTAGGGTAGAAGTAGGGTAGAAGTAGTGTAGGAGTAGGTTAGGAGTAGGGTAGGAGGTAGGACACCACGCGATCGAAGTAGCGCCGGGCAGCTAGAAATAATTTATATGGCAAAACAACGTTTGCCGGGGTCAGCTAGTTTCTTATAAAAGCAGCTGTCTGCCAATGAAAGTCCTGTCAAAATCTGAGAATCTGAGAATGGTACCTATAATGGCACTGTTCGCGAAGCGGACGCAGTACTGTTAAACAACTCGAATTATTAAAGAATTGCCATGATCCAGTTCTGGGAAAGAGTTAGTTAATATGAGCAAAACGTGAAGATATTTTCTCAGGAAAATGATCAATTTCGATCAATAACTCATTATGAACATCCACCCACGCAGGTTTAACGGGCATGCTATAAATAACGGAACTGTAATAAAAACATTTCCTATAAATAACGTGAGCTTTTAAACGTTATGTTATTAACAATTTTGAACCAGCCGCACTTCATTTTTTTTTTTTTTTTTGCAGGTAAAATTAATTCAATATTGTATTTATAGCGTAGGCAACGTTGAACGCATTAAAGGCTATTTGTGTTGCAGTTCCCTATTGTGCGGTTCAATTTTACAAGTCTGTATATTAAAAGCAACTATAAATAACAGCCTCCATAACGTATCTCGATATAGATGTGGTTTATTTATCTACTTGAATTCCAGTATTTTATATGGAGCGATTACCTATCTGTCTTCCACAACCCACTGGTTAATACGATACCCCTTGGAAAGACTGGTTGTCAGACTTTCGGGCTTCTGACCCGTAAGGACTGCTAGATCCACGAATGACAGCCGGGATTAACGCTGCAACGTGCTTTCCGAGGCACCTTGGTATGGAAAGATGGTCACCCATCCACGGAACAACCGCGGCTAGAGTTGCTTGACCGGCGGCTGTTTTTACTTAGCCACAAGTCCCTCCAACCCCCAACTATAGTCTGTTATTTATTAATAATAAAAGTTTACATTTATGTTTTTTTATCGCGATTAACTATTGTTCCATCCTTCTAATAAAAATACTTAGAATCTTGTTTCTATACCATTTAGTAACAGGTAAGTCTTCCGTTGCAAACAAAAGGCGAAAACTAGAGGTGGAAAGCTATTAAGAAATGATTAAGGAAAGTTTTGTTCGTCACTAAGAATAATGAAACTCTAACAACGTGTTTATTAATTAATATTCTATTTATACTGTCGGTGTCGATCACGTTGCGAAACGTGACAACTAAGTAATAATGATCAACTTTTGATTGGCAAAGGTGATGTTTTTTTATTAGTAGAAAACAAACGGATGGTCTATCCGATTGTATTTGAATCAAAAATCGAATCAAATCAATCATTGATTTGATTTTTTATTTGATTTTTAGGATTTTTTCGGACGTAGTATAGAGGTGTAAGGAACAGGTTGAACAGTCCTCCATAAAAAAATATAGGATCCTCCAATCAGCCTGCCGTTTTGCCAAAATTATTTTGACAAAATTTCATTATCCAAACAGATTTTAGCAACCTTTTTTATACCAATGCAATAATTGGAATGGTTTTAGTACGCACATTTTCATTTGGTAAAATTTTTACCCGGCAGAATATTACCAAGGATAATTTAATTATGGCATTTGGTGTTTAATCAAATGATTTATTACAGCAAACAATCTTTAGACAATAAACATTTTGTCAAATGATTTGTTATGAAAAAAAAATACAAAGACAAAAATAAGATTTTTTGGGAATTATATAATTAAGAAATGCACTTTTATTTGATGTCATTTCTTTGTAAGTTTATGTGCTTGAATTTTTCTGAAACAAGTCAAAATGGTTACGAACACAGAACAGATAAACTGTTCTGTGGTTACGAACGACGAACGAAAGACGAATATACTACCAGAACTGTAGGTTAGGTTACAATCCATTTTAATATCATATAATATTACTTGACATGTATAGTTTATAATTTTCTTAAGGTTTAATGAAATTTGCAACGTAACACGCATATATCGAAACAGCTAGATCAGGTTAGGTTAGAACTGTGACCACACAACGCATGAGCCGAGCGAGCCGCGCCGGCGAGTGCAAGAAACATATTTTTCAATATAAAACCAAACCAATAAAACACATTGTAATTTAATTTGTATATTTTGTGCAACTGACATAAAGATGCAAAATAAATCTTTTGTCATTGACTAAGCAATTGAATGAATAGAAATGGTGAATTGAAAACTGACAATACTAAATATTTGGCTGATTTTATTTTCCGTAAAATATGTTATACCAACTGAAATATTTGACTACATTAAAATTGGTAAAGTATTAGTTGGTAAGCAAGCTATTGTTTAAATGTTCACTTGCCAAACATTAGGTTTGCGTTACAATTATTAGTGAAGAGTTTATTTGCTAACTAATAATTTGGCAAATGAAATTATGCGAAAAATTGTTTGGGACGTGATAATTTGTTATTTTTTTGTGATGAAACAAGGGAGACCCGACGGATGTCGTGTCTGGTGGGCTACTGACCGACAATTGATGTCTGGACGTTATATAGAATATGCTAGTCGCGCGGTAAACTCTGCTTGCGTGATGCAGGATTTTGCATGACGTCAGCGTGATGTGTGAGTCGTTCACATGTGGCGCTGTAGATGTCGCCACAAGCTCCTTAGATATATAGAATAGGATATATCCTATCTATACCTTATTTTAGGCTTTGAATGTCACGACGTATTACGCGACATTTGTCTGATTTCTAATAAGCTTTATAATGCATACGTTTAACAGTGAAATTCAATATCCATCGCTGAATAATTTATAAATGAACAGTGTCACGTCACGTCGTGATTCGTGAATACTTGATGGGCCTAATATTAGCGTCCATTAGCTCCACCAAAAGTTGAAAATGTGCGGTAGACAGGTACTGGCATTAGGTAAGGTTTCGTTTTTGTTTACCGAGTTTAATTTTACAATAATAAAGAATGAGAGGTCGGTCCGGACTGACTGGAAGTCGGACCCCAACATATGCAGTTGGGGAAAAGAAGGAAGCCTGTGACCCATCAATGGGAACATGATAGGCCGCTGATGGCATCCCTTAGATGGGTCACAACTATGTTTTGCAGGACCTGTTCAAAGAATATAATACTTTTGCAGGTACTCGTAACATTAATTTAAATTCTCCAACAGTTTTAACGAAATAATATCTTGTATTTGTTCGCGTCCAATTATTATGATACACAGTTTGGTGACACGCGACGAAGATTTAATACACCAAAATCATGCAAATATGGACCCGAGTATGCTATAGAAGCATTTATAAAAAAAATAGGTATTGGCAATTTTCCAAGCTTGCTTCAAGATATTTCAATTTCCTCCCCTGTCTCCATACATGATCAGCCTATTATGTTCCCAATGCTGGGACACAGGCCTCCACTCTTCGAGAGAGAGTGGGCTAATAATCTACCTCGCCTAGTGCGGGTTGATAGATGACATGTCTAATAATTTTTGGTTTAGGACACACCGGTTTTCTTACGATGTTTCCCTTCACCGTTTTGAGAGTAGAGGCGATGAAATTATTTACACAAAGTAGAGCACCTGACTGGGTTCGAACCCACGACCTTAGAACTTGTAAGACAGAATCATTACCGCTGGGCCACTACTAGCTCCCAGTCTTCATGTCTTTGTCCCAATAATCCAGTGTAGGTAACTATTCGCAGTACCACAATCCTGCCTTGTATCCTCTTTCAATTATATCCTTGGAACTTTTCCCTTCAAGTTCGCGACGTTGTTGTCATGACACCTGAGCACTGCGGCTTAGTACAAATCCCCGAGGCTTACCCTTGTATTCAATACATCTCTTCGCGACGTTCCTGTTGTGATAAAGTACCGGAATACAGCATAGTGCAGAAGGTTACAACTAAACAAAAAAAAAAAAAACAACAGACTTCGTAGACGTAATAAAGTTTTTATTTTTCACTTTTTAGCTTAATAGACGAAAATATGTTTACGCGATACTTCCACGAGCTCGGCAATCGTTTCATGACGGACACTGACTGGAATGCGAAACACTGGCCAACAGACTCAAACAAAATCCCGGACCTCCTTGACTTCTTTGTACTTAAAGGACTACCGAGGCACTACCTCAAGCCCTGAATATTGCTACGACAGCTCCTCGGACCACACCCCAGTTATGTTAACAATACGCACTATGTTGATAGAATCGGAAACAGTAAAAATGCTTACGTCCAAGCACACTGACTGCGAATCCCTTAGAGATTACATTGACAACAACATACAACTAAATATAGCATTAAAAACTCCGGATGATACACAAGATGTGACAAAATATATAACAACACTTATTCAGGAAGCTTGTTGGATCAATATCCCAGAGAACAAAATAAAAGATCGGCATAATAACTATCCACTAGTCATTAAAAATGCTCTACTAGATAAACGCCGATTTCGAAGAATACTAGCGGATAAAACTTTATTTAATAAAGCCTCTGGAGATCTGAAAGAAATCCTATACAATTGGAACAATGAGACGTTGGAACACCAACTGGAGTCTTTAACAGCCACTGCTTCAACGAACTATTATTAATTGTGGAAATTCACTAAAAACTATAACAGGCCTCATAATGCTAGGCCTCCTCTTGAGACCACTTCAGGATGGGCGCGAACATCCCAGGAAAAGGTAGACGTATTTGCATGGCACCTCGAAGAAGACTTTACACCAAATCCAGCCATAGACTCGGCAAATGAGGAACTAGTTGATAGCGTCCTACAACAAGATTTCCAAATGTCGCCACCCCCGCGCCCTATTTATTTATTTATTTAACCGTTTATTTCAGGCATCAAGGCCCATATATATATACAATACAAAATTAATATAACTCAAAACGACTATAAATACATACAACATTATAATTACACTAAAAACTAACACAGTACACGCTATTACAGTATGCGAAGTCTGGCGGCTTATAACAAAGCTTCAAGATAACACAGCTCCCAGGTACGATCTCCTCACCAAAAAAATACTGAAACAGCTGCCAAGAAAAGCCATTGTGTTTTTGGAGGCATGAGGAACAGGGTGTAAAGTTCACTCAACCTCCATAAAAAAGGGAGGATCCTTCGACCAGACGGGTGTTGTGTCTGGCGGGCAATTGCCCAACGATTGATGTTGGGAAATTGTATCTATGCTAATTGCGCGGTAAACTCTGCTTGCAAGATGCAAGATTTGCGTGACGTCAGTATGACGCGTTGTTCGCATGTGGCGTTGTAGATACCGCTACATGTTTCTTACATCACTCTTTAATGCAATTTTGAGAATCCAGTACTTTCCGCTGGCGTGAAAGGTGTCCAAATTCATAATATAAACTTGAAGATAGGTAAACCTCCTAATGTATAACTTCATACAGACCCATAAGCCTTCTGCCAATTCTCTCCAAAGTCTTTGAAAAGCTTTTGATGTACAGAATACCACTAATTCTAAATAATGAGAAAATTATTCCCGACCACCAATTTGGCTTCAGACAGGAGCATTCTACTATTGAACAAGTCCATCGAGTCTACGACAAGATAAGGATAAGCCTAGAAGAAAAGCTATACTGTTCCTCAGTGTTTCTGGACATCCAACAGGCCTTTGGTAAGGTTTCGCATAAAGGTCTGTTATACAAGCTTAAAATCAACCTTCCCCACTAGTACTACTCACTAATGAAATCCTAGATGTCGGAAAGAATATTTCAAGTGAAGGAACGAGATGTGATATCACGATTCTGCAATATCTGGCTGCCGCACTGCAAACAAGAAGTTACAGGAAAAGACTTAAAAGGAAAGACATCGTGTAGTCCACCCGCACTTGTGTGGACCTAAGCGCGAATACGTACGAGTAGAGGGCTCGCTGGAGTCACGCTCTTCCCGCCAATGTTGACCCCCAATTCATCCGCTGAAACTAAAACTGATCGCTGATAACCACAGAAAAAAAAAATACTTTTTAGCTGTGGTACCTACCCCACACAAATTCGTATACCTTCACTTGCTAAGTAAATAACATTGACAGAAAGTTATTAAAAACATCATCAACGTACACAAAGTGGAAAACCTACGTATTATTGAAGCTAACTCTAAAACCACTCATCAGAACTTGACCTTTTTATGGGACCACCCTATAAGTATACCCTTTCAAACAGATGAAGAATTTTGAAGAAATGACAACGGAGTTGAGTTGAGTTTGAGAGAGTTTGAGAGTTGAAAAAAATACGACCGAATTGAGAATGTCCTCTTTTTTTTAACCGACTTCTAAAAAAGGAGGAGGTTCTCAATTCGACGGTATGTTTTTTTTTTTTGTGTGTTTGTTACGCGATTTCTCCGCCATTGTGGACCGATTTTCAAAATTCTTTTTTTTGTTCGAAAGGAGATACTTCTGAAGTGGTCCCATAGAAATTTCATCAAAAACGGTTCAGTAGTTTGGTTTTTAAACTGTGTTGTGTATGTGGACCTAAGCGCGAATACGTACGAGTAGATGGCTCGCTGGAGTCACGCTCTTGAAGTCGGTGGCAAACAACGAAAATGCGAATCCGACGACACTGACTTCCGAAATTAAAGTTATTTTTCACTTTGTAGTGTCGTTTTTGGAAGTCGGTTGTTTTTTTTTGCAAAAAAGTTTTTGTCCTATAAAAATCTTACATGGAATATAATCCCAAACCTGGAGAGTCAAAATGCTTTTACAGCAAGCTCATATTTTATTCAGCCTACAATGTACCCAATACTGGGACAGAGGCCTCCTCTCTTCGAGAGGGAGTGAGCTGTAATCAACCACGCGGGCCCAGTGAGGGTTGGTATATGTCACACGTCTTCGGATTTTTGGTTCTAGGACATGCCGGTTTCCTTACGATGTTTTCCTTCACCGTTTTGAGTTTTACACAAAGTAAAGCGCCTACCTGGGCCCGAACTGACGACCTACGACTCGTAACTCGGGGCGTTACCACTGGGCCACCACTACTCATATTTCTTGACGTGCGTGACCTTGCGTTCATCCATTGTGTGGAGTGAACCTTCTGTAACCATCTTCTTCGTCGTGGGACGTGCACTAAGCTCTTCTCCTAAGAGGTGAGGGGTGCGTACTAATAAGTAGATATACAGTAATTCTGATATTAATCATTGTAAGACACAGGCAGTTTGTCTGTCGCGTGTGTTCATTATTTATTGTTACGTCGGCTTGACTGAAAGTTCGTGTATCGTTGGTTCCAAATAGCAATTTCACCATTCGTAATTGTTGGTATGATGTGGTTATTCTGCATTCTGAATTAATTGAACGTTTTATCGTGATAAAACATTTCGTCATTTTTTTTTTTTTCACAGTCTCCGGATGACTGAGCTGGCCTAGCGTAGTACGGTGTTTTAATAGAATAAGGGGCCAGCTTATTTTATTTTGTTATCACTGATGTGTAGGTACCAGATAAGTTCAACGAATCTTACCAAAAGGTGCTGAAACAGGTCACAAAACAGCTGTTTTATATTCAGGTAAAATATTTTCCACAATACATATGTATAATGGAACTAACTTTCGTACTAAACATCCAGTTTGCGTTCCACCCCGACAGTGCTCAACCCCTTGAGAAAAACCAAGGAAAGATATTATAAGATTTAACGCAAAACTGAAGAAAACGTTGTTTCTCAGGAAAAACAAAAACTACAAGTTTCTTTGCACATTTGTTGAGTACACAAAGAATACAAACCAGAGGGAATTGTTGTTGATGTGTAACAAAGGTCATTTAGTAGACATTCGATAAGTGAATCTATTCATTTCAAGCGATTTCTTTCCATTTCCTATCATGTTAGAAGGTGGGTACTCAATTTAGGTTTGTATTCAAAACTAGCCTTTAGTTTCTTTGTCTGCGTTGCCAATTTATGTATGAAGCATAAATAATAATTTCACTCGTTCCGTTCCACTGAACGAATCTATGTCAGTCATGTCAGTCATCATTCGCAACCTGCCAGTGTAACACGTTAGCTATTCTTTATTAATGTACCTTGTGCATACTATACTTAAATACAGTCCACTATAGTTTCTATTCTTTGTGGTTTTATTGCCAGTGTCCGCCACGTAGAAAATGGTACATAGGAAATGGAATTGTTTCCATTTCCTATCATGCATGAAGGAGTTGGTTTTCTTCCAATGACTTAGTTAGGCCCTTTTTACACACACGTTTTCATCACCACTGCTCTCAAAACGGTGAAGGAAAACCTCGTGAGGAAACCGGCATGTCCTAGAACCAAAACTTTAAAGACATGTGACATCCACAAACCCACACTGTGTCCACGTGGTGGATCACGTCCCTTCCCTCTCACCTGTCCCAGCAGAGGAGGCCTGTGTCCTAGCAGTGGGAATATTATTGGCTGATTATGAATATCACATCAAAAACCTATCTTTAATTCTTCATAATGATCAAAGATAAGATTTACGGTATTAAAAAGCAATCTTCTCTCTAAACCTTTATTTTTTATTACAAAAAGGAACTTATTAAAGTTAATTAACCCCAGACACCTTGGTCCATCATATTTACTAAACAAATGACAAAATTTGAATTTGTCGTACTTAAATAATATTTCGACCAGTCCACGCTTAAGTTAGGGTCCAGACGAGGCCCATTACATTACATTACAGGTCCATTACACTGCCAATTAAAACAAACGTGTCGTCTGTAAAGTTCGGTCTAATTGAACTAAGATTATGTACAGACGTCAGCAGGTCAAGCTACCCGAAACTGTCAAATTTTCCCAATCAAGCTTGAACCTTAATGCTTTAACGATAAAGTTGAAAATCTATTAAAGAAATTTGACAGATTGTAGTAGCTTGATGTGCTGGCGTCTGTACGAAAATAAATCCTCCTACACAAAAGATTTAGAAGGTCAGCTCGATACAACGAGCGACAACGCACCCTCACCTGGGGCTGCAGTCTCGACATTCATAGCGATCGCTTAACGACCGAATTCGGTCGCAAAGTCCTGTCACTCCATACATTACACCTGTCAATCCGGGATTGTGCGACCGAATTCGGTCGCAAAGTCCTGTCACTCCATACATTACACCTGTCAATCCGGGATTGTGCGACCGAATTCGGTCGCAAAGTCCTGTCACTCCATACATTACACCTGTCAATCCGGGACTGTGCGACTGAATTCGGTCGCAAAGTCCTGTCACTCCATACATTACACCTGTCAATCCGGGATTGTGCGACCGTATTCGGTCGCAAAGTCCTGTCACTCCATACATTACACCTGTCAATCCGGGATTGTGCGACCGAATTCGGTCGCAAAGTCCTGTCACTCCATACATTACACCTGTCAATCCGGGATTGTGCGACCGAATTCGGTCGCAAAGTCCTGTCACTCCATACATTACACCTGTCAATCCGGGACTGTGCGACTGAATTCGGTCGTAAAGCGATCGCTATGAATGTCGAGATGGCTGGGGCTGGACACGGCACCCTAATTGCGTAACACACAATCAATCGGAATCGGTTTCATTTTGACAGTTCAACAACATTCATTGCGTTATTTGCGTGTTGAGCAGACACATTTTTCGAACTTATAAAGCAATGGATTAGCAATTTGCTTCAAAATGATTCAGATTCCGATTGATCGTGTGTTACGCAATTAGGGTGCCGAACAGTGGTGGCCCAGTAGGATTAGTAATAATAATAATAAGTGCGAACGGCCCCAACTTACAAGTTGCAGGTCGTGGGTTCGAATCCAGGTGGTTTTTTTTTTGTTAGCCTATACTGTCCCACTGCTGGGCAAAGGCGTCCTTCAAATCCTTCCAGGATCTCTTTTCCTGCGCCACGTTGAACCAGCCCTTGTGGTACGCGTCCAGATCGTCTCGCCATCTCTGTCTGGGCCAGCCACGGCGGCGCCGTCCATCTACAGGCACCCACTGTGTGGACGCTTTTGCCCAGCGGTCATCGTGCATACGGCTGATGTGACATCGTGCATACGGTAGGTGTTTTACTTTGTGTGCATAATTTCTGCACAACTGCTATCAAAACGGTGATGGAAAGTCGTCGTGAGGAAACCAGCATTTGTCTTTTTGATGTATGTATCTGGGGTATTGTGTGTGTTTTAGTCTGTGCTAAATAAATAAAAATGTACTTTCTTTTTTGTGTAATTCGAAGATATGTGACATTTACCGACCCGCACTGGGCCCGCGTGGTAACTCTATCATAAAGGAGGCCAGTGTCGAGCGAGATTTCGCTGATATGTAGGCACACTTGCTAACTTGTTTGAGATGACCGTGGGTACGTACGTGTCTATAATATGTGATTGCGCCTATTTTCGCTCATTGTAATTCCGATCCAGCCTGCCCCTTGCTGCCCTCTCCCAAAGACGCCCTAAGCCGAGATCCGTGCCGGACGGCGCGTCCCGTGCCGGATGGCGCGTATGCGTTCCACGCGCGCCTCATAGAGATGTCAGCACGATTGACGGGGCCCGATAGGGCCGAAGCCTGCCAGGGTAGCGGGATCGTCCGAAAGGGTTACCGCTGCCCTGGAACATAAAGGGCTAAGGAAGGACACGGGTGGATTTTAGGCAGTAAGAGTCTGACACTCCCTTCCGCTCCACCCAGAGCGCTTAAGTTTTTAAGCCTTAGCTGGAGGTCCTTATTTATTGAGGCATCAACAGGCAAGTCCGGTTAAGCAAGTTGAAATGCGATGTGATATTCACAAAAAAAAAAAAAACGCTCGTTCTAGGAAGCCAGCCTTCTGTAAGGTCTATCCAGTTTGTGCCACTTAGCCAAATGCTCGCAACCCGTTTCGGTGAACAGAAACTAACTACAAGAATAACCTTACCCTTGAATGAATGAATAATTTATTGATTTCAGGTCTTACGCAATTTGTGTCTGTAAATATTAAATGTATAACATTTAATGGAGTGAATAGTTTATTGCTACTATTTTTAGAAGTTACGCAATTTCATAGTTAATTCTGTTAAGTGTATAATTGTGTCGACAAACATATTTACATGAAAAATAACTTTCAGTGTCATTGAAAATAGAGATTATGTATGAGTGGAATTCGTTACGACGCATATTGACTAATTCGCATTATGACCAATGATGGTTATCGTTATAAATACGCGAAATGACCATAATGACCGACACGCTTAATGACCAATACGCTAAATGATCCACACGTACCAATCTGCGCCCCCTCGAAGAGAGGATGCCTGTGTACCAGCAGTAGGATCATTACAGGCTGATTATGCTAAGTGACCGGTACTGGTTTTGTTACCATTGACGTACAGCCTATTGTAACAATGCATAAACAGAGCATCACATTCCGAAATAGGACCTCAAACCTCAATAGGTTCGTCAAAAATGTAAGAGCAACGTTTATGAATAAACCCCAAAATATTCTATGGCTTACTGAAGCCAAAGAGTTTCTAAGTCTTAGTAACTGCTTGTACAACCGCCAATAAACCTTTTATTGTCGCACTGCTGGGCAAAGGCATCTTACGGTTAAGGTACGAGCATTGATCAACACACTTGCTCAAGACTAATTGGTCTAAAAAAACTATAACTTAATATTAATAAAATGATAATAAAAAATATTTTTTAATATTTATTTTTTATTTTTTTTATCATTTTTTTTTTCATCATCATAGCTTTTTTACCGACGTAGGTATATTATTATATTATATTTATACATAATCTTTATTATTAACATCATAGAAAAATTTAACAAAAAGGCCGACATAACACTATTCAATCCATCCCTGAAAGGAATTTCATTCGATATCATATTAATATTCGTTGTCTATAACGGGGGTATGTACTGAACCGATGACGTCAGAGCCCTATCGATCCGTCCTTTCTATATTCCACAGGCTATAGCTATTCAATGAATGTAAGGATTTTCTACACTTCGCTTTGTTTAATGTGGGTAGGGCTGGCCTGTTTCTTGGCCAAAGAATTTGGATCGCCATACAACGTGGCAATGCTGCCAGCCTTTTGGGCACTGTTCCTGTTGACAGCAGTGCGGACGATACGATATCAAATACGTAAGGAATTCTAAAAAAATTATGATGATCATGGGATTATTTATTACTAGGCGTCATAGATCTCTCATTAAATGACTAGTTAGTTCAGCTGGAAGGCTGCCCCCTAGACAATGTAACCAATCGATTGATACTACATCCGCTCGTAAAGATCCTCGATAGAATATATGAATCTACAAGGACTACTAATAGTAATATCGCCAATTTTCCATAATATACGTTTACTAAGCCGTCATTATCGAAAATGATAATGGTGATCGACATCACAAACAAAAAAACAGATTTATATTTAATGTGTGAAAGCTTTTACAGATGTTTGTCACTCAATCGCGTATAAACGGCCGAATCGGAATGTAAATTGAGAGTGTAAAATGATAATTGACAAACCACGTCCTGGATTGAGACATAAAATACTTTTTATCCAGTTTTATGAGTAAGTTTCCCTTACAATTACAGTGAAAGAATGGGTAATGGCGCGCATTCCCTTGTTCACAAACTAAACTAAAGGAGATTGACCATTTTTGTATTATATGGACGTTGGACCAAGTGCTGCCCAACATTGAATCATAGTGCATAATGTTCCTTAGACTAATACTAGTCTGTAACCCTAAGCGCTTCAGAATCTATCCGAGGAGTAATGAGAAAAAAAATCTATTGTATAGGTTTTACATTGACGAAAAATCATAACCAACAGCTTATTTTTAAAATAAAAGACGTTATATTATAAAAAAAATGGATTATATTATTGTAACAACACTTAGTACGTTACATGGCTTACAACATAATAAATGATCCTCTATGTTAGGCCCCATGTAAACATTAAAAATATTAAAATACCTAATCAATCGTCATCCTCATCGTCGTCTATAATTATTGAATTTAAAAATAAAGCAGGGCGCCTCACAGAATCTTGGTACCTAGCCCATCCCAAAAAACCAAACTAGGCAAACAACGTGGGCACAACTGCCGATCGTTCTTCGTCCAGTAAAACATGAGCAGCAATAATGCTGAACGGAATCGAGCCCATCATTGTTCTCGTCAATTAAAATGTAGCAATGATACACATTTGACGATGTACGTCTGATGTTTATGTGCGCTCGAAATAGTTGCACATTGCTGGTGGGCATCGAAAAATCGGAGAGGTCGGTAAGGTGCCCGTTATATTTTTGGATATTAAATATCTCCGTGGTGCGTATATGCTCGCTGTAATAGCTAGGCGCAAATTTGATTTGGTACGTTCCTAGTCCTACTGCAAAGATAGTCAATTCCTCCGGTATTGACATGGGAAATGAAGCAACAGTATCCCCACCCACTGAAATATTTTCGAAGTTGGCTCTGTTCCGGTTTAGCCTTCTGTCATCAACATACTCAGCTATTTCAAATATTTTCTAACTGAACAGACAGCTGTGCTGCTGAGGAGTTTGTTGCGCCACTTCTTCTTCCCAGCGATAGCACCAAGAAGTGGTGAAGGGCGGGCGTTTTTGGGGGACTGTCTTTTGTAATTTTGACGTTCAAAAAGTGCTGATTCTCAGCCTAATTTGAATAAATGACTTTTGATTGATTAATTGATAAGTGATTGGCAACATTTAGCCGCTCTCTGGCTATATTGATAAATTCACGTGCATGGGTATTGTCTATAATATCAACATGGAAGGCATTAGTTATTGCTGCAGCGATCCGAAAGTCTGTATAAAAGTGGCTCATGGCCAGATTACAGTATTCATGACGAAAAATCTTTAAATCCCCTTTTAATCGTCCATTTACCACCTCAACAGGCCACCGGCAAATGGTGCACAACCGCGATTTATTGGCGTCGAGTGTGGTAAGTTGTGAGCCTCTTCTGGTCTGCTATCGTGGCATGATGCCGACATACATATCCGTGGCTTTCTAAAGACGCAATAGAGTCGCGAAAACCTCTGTCTAATATAAAAATATCACCCGGGTGTAACAGCCAATAAATGACTCTACCCGGCGCATCTAGAAGGTTGTTTAAAATGGTTGTGCCATTTGTAGTCGCAGCATAGGGCCCACAAACCTCAATATTGTGTCCATCGCATGTGACTAACAAAAATGGTTTTAGTAGGTTCCTATACTTGTGCATGCTGTACGTGACTTTTTGAAACGAGAAATTGGAACTCTTTTATATTTACATATAGGTACCATCACTAATAACAACAGACTCCTGATTATTTGCAAACAATGCGTTAGGAACTGCCAGATTTCTTTCAACGATCTGCTCTCTAGAAGTATGGTCGAATCCCAAGTGGCGAGGGACAAAATCATTATCCAGACACTCCCTAGCTATTTTCATTCTTCGTTCTAGATTTGGACGCGACGTGTTGAAAAACGTGGCAAGTCATTGGATTCTTCAGTTCTCAGTTTGTCAAGTATGCGGTTCGTGGATTATGTCACCTGTGTGCTAAAAGTGGAGTTTGATTAAATAATCTTTCGAATGTATCTCGAGTGCGGCCTGACTAATATGCAATTCTTCGTCATGCAACGCATTAAGGTTCTCAAAATCGATAATTCAACTTCTGGGTTCTTCTAACATTTCAAAAACTTGTTGGGGACTAAAATCAAAACAACGATTCGGTGCCGTAAAAAGAACATCCCAGGTGTTGCCTTCTAAATGCTCCTGACACACAATGGACTCCAGAGGTAGAATAAGTAAGATAACAATATTATTTAACGGAAACGTTAAAAAAATATATATAAAAAGCACCAAAAAGCCATAAGATAAGTTTTTATATAACACCGTGGATGTTTTATTTTTATATCTCTTCATGTACCTAAGGAAAAAAAAGTATTCCGATGCCTGGGCAGCATTTGGTCAAAATGGTCAATCTCCTTTAAGTTAAGTGCATCTTTTTCTTTCTATTTTATTAAGAAAAGGACAGAAGATAAATATTAGTTTATTCTTGTCAAATAAGTCAGCCCCGGACGTAAATTGACGTATTTTTAGTCACCATGTTTTTAATCACGTCTAAACTGTATAAGGAGTATCTTAATTTCAATCAAATCGACGCCAATAGCTAGTTTATTTATAATTCTATAGAAATGGCTGACCAAATAAAAGAATATTTAATCACAATGTTGACCAAAACATAACATTACGAAAACAGAAAAATAAACGCGAAAATTCCAAGTTTCATAAGAAGTTTCCGTTCTAAGTATCTCTTTGCCAGCGACCTACATTTTCTTACTAAATAATTCGAGACGGACCTGGGTAGCTAGTGGCTCTGTGGCTATAAATAGTTACAATATCAATACTTGGAAATAACCCACTAACCCAGACAGTTTCTTTTCGAAACATTAAGTATTTTTCTTAAAAGTTCGTCTACGAATATGTACATATTGTCTACTTCGTAATTTTACCACCTTGGGGTGGCGATCAGCGGGGTAGTTACGTAACACACTATCAGTAGTAATGGCTTTCATTTTGACAGTTCAACAACATTCACTGCGTTATTTACGTTGTTGAGCAGACAAATTTTTCGAACTTATGAAGCAATGGATTAGCAATATCCTTCAAAATGATGATTTAGATTTAGAATGATAGTGTGTTATGCAATTAAAGGTCAGGTTGAACAACACTTGCATGTCATAAAACTTTACCGTCGACCAATGTGTCAGTTATAGGAAGTTCTAAAAATGTAGTTCCCTTAAAAGTTGTAAACGAGGTCGAATTTACTTTAATTTTTCAAATTTCCTGTATCTAGATTGTAAGTAAATGATGTGGTTTCCTACAATTGGAACCGCACACTTGTGTTTTTCCCTTTTCTATTTATACTTGCACGTAATTATGTACCCTCTGTTGGAGATCCAATAAATAAATTATATTGGGGGGTAAAATCAAACAGGCTTTACAGTCTATGGCCATCTGTAAATCTCAGAGGCTTAACATCGCAAGCGCCATGTACAGACGCCAGCACATCAAGCTACTACAGTCTGTCAAATTTCTTTAATAGGTTTTCAACTTTATTGCTAAAGTATTAAGGTTCAAGGTTGATTGGGAAAATTCGACAGTTTCGGCGGCAAAAATAGATTTCGTGGTAAGGGGTACTTTCCCAAACGGGCTCAAAAAAAAAACAAAAGAATATAGTAGTAGTTAGAGCTATTTATATGTTTTTGTAATACTTGAAGATAGTCCGGCCGGTGTAACACGTCTGGAAAGAATACGCAATGCGCACGTGAGAGAATTTTTTGAAGAGGATAACGAATAAACCAAAAGAAAGCAGGCTATTCTGAGATGATAGTTTAACAGTAAAAACAGTACTGAATATCCCTATGAAACGCCTGGGAAGAAGAAGAACCCTACATGGTGGTCCAGTATCGAGAGGGAGATGAAAGCGCAGAACCTAACTCCTATGACAACCCAGGACAGCGTCCCGGCACCGCTGTACAAGAAGACCCGACCCCAGATATTACTGGGATTAAGGGACAGAAGAAGAAAACTTGAATATAATCCTGTATTTTCTATGTGTATTTTTTAAATGTTTTCTAACCACGCTGATGAATATAGGACAAATAACGTAGGCGGATAAACCCCCGATTAACGTAGATACAAATAGATCGTACGTAAATTACAGCCAAGCCAAAATTAAAGTCTAAAATTAGCTTCAGTGACTCATACTGGGTCGAAAGTCTAAATGAACTTACGAGCTTACGAGTCTACGTAATAACCCAGCTTAGCAATAAAAAAAAAACTTGTCATTTATCAGACAGAGGATTACTTTGAATGTACGAAAGTGAGTATAAAGTCATATTTTCTATAAAAAATTCAGAATATTTAATATTACATGTAATAAGGGTCTAACGTAGACGTGCCTACATGCCTAAGGGGGCCCCCGTGAGGGGCGGGGTTTTATGATGTCTGGTAGTCTGGTTACCTGTTGATTACCTTTATATTAATTCATTACGAAGGTTGCTACGTGCTACGCGGTCTACGCCGCTACGTGGTTCGTAGCGACGGGCTACGCTGCTACGAAGCCGTTTAATTCAAATACAATTCTTGGTACTATGTAAATAATTTTGGTTTTATTCTTTCTTTTAAACAGTTAATAACCATTTAATACAATTCAGTTGATAAGTAAAAGTTTTCTTAATAACCATTAAAATGAAATAAAATTCAAAAATATAAAGTTTTGAAATGTTCATTGTACAGACGCCAGCACATCAAGCTACTACAATCTGTCAAATTTCTTTAATAGATTTTCAACTTTATCGCTAAAGCATTAAGGTTCAAGGTTGAT
Source organism: Apamea anceps (assembly GCA_951799955.1). NCBI lineage: Eukaryota > Metazoa > Arthropoda > Insecta > Lepidoptera > Noctuidae > Apamea > Apamea anceps. Next base: position 19,482,852 of record OX637510.1, read on the forward strand.
TGGAAAAATGTGACAGTTTCGGATAGGTTGACCTGCTGGCGTCTGTACTTAGATATTTCATTAAAAACGGTTATTATAATAGCATTATTTTAAAAGCCTTTCATATTTGCTGAAACTGAGGCTACTTTACATAACGACTGTATCATTAGGCCACCCTTAATCCCTCTAAATTGAATCACTTTTTAAACTTTACTAAGTTTTATAAGTACTATTTACGTCATGGAAACGACTCCAGTTACAAAAAGACAGAAGTACAGAACCATTCACACCACAGATTAAAAAGAGTTAGGTATCAAAGACAAAAGTAGTCCTTTCATTTCATTCTTTGAAGGGATGTTGTCAATAATGAAAAATTCTCAAACAATGTCTGGTTTTGTTTACCTAAAGACTTTTTGACTGACCCTTTGTTTCTACTTTTAATCCTATGTCAAGATTCTTCATATATCGACTTAGCTTGCCTTGGTGATCTAGTAGTCGAAAGGGTGACTGGTGGTCCTGGATTCAATTGCTGAGTCGGGCAAAGTGTTTTTGGGAAATTCTGAGTAACAGCTTGAGACTTCGCTCGGATGACGTATGCGCGCGGTACTGAGGCGTCGATGGCGAGAGCGCTAGCGCAGGGGTCGGGAGGGGCTGTTAGGGTCTCAAGATCTTGCGGGTTGTCGCGTCGTGTGCAGAACGCCATTGATTTACGAGTGCTGTGACATTCTGGTGATTAAAGATGTAACTTTTGGCCACATTATTACTGAATCCTACTAATATTATAAACGCCAAAGTTTGTATGGATGGATGTTTGTTACTCTTTCACGCAAAAACTGCTAAACGGATTTGAATGAAATTTGGCACACAGATGGTTTATAATCAGAGTTATCATAGAGAATACTTTTCATTCCGATATTCCCACGGGATCGAAACTTATGCGGGTGAAACCGCGAAGCAGCTAGTCAATTATTTATTAATTATGCAGTGAGATTCGCCAGCATATTTTAATAAAAAAGCTATGAAATATAGTTTACTTATGGGAGAACCTATGTCCGTCAGTAGGAGTTCTCCAGGTGATGACATAATAATAACAATCCAATATGGCGGATGTTAATTTAAACTTCGAAGCCTGTTAGTTCTTGGGAATTGTAATGTGAATACCAAGTTCACGTTAAACGATTTAGCTTGAATAACTTTGTTCAAACCGCTTTTCGACAAAGTGAAAAGGACACGGTACTCAATCATATTTTCCATCTCAAAATAACGTTATTGAGCAAATGCTAATTTACGTTATTTTTACGTTGACAGTTTTTACCCACTAACTTTCCACCTACCGTTATTTTTTTATTCTATTTGTCCAGAGTATGATGGTGGAGCCGGAAAGCGGCTGCAGGCCACAGAAACTCTTCAACTAAAGAAGATAGCCCCGTCGAGTTTGGGCTCGTTAGATTTGTTAAAACAAGTTCTTTCGCACTGAATGGATTCCAAGGTCTGATAGTGGACTTGGAATTTGACGATAGGAATTGCAAGAAAAACACCAAATTCATAGTCAAAATCCTTACTGCCACCCCTCGTGCTATCCCATCTTCCTAGCACGGTGGGCTGTGCTGGGGCGGCTGCTGCAGGAGCAGAAAGCCTCAATGGGAGCTATATGTTTGAACCGTTTGAGGTTGAAACACTAGGGTCTTGTGATCCGAGTGCTCATCGAGAACTTCGGGACATCGCCAAGTGGTTGGTCGTCTCTTCACATAACCAGAGGAATGGCCTATTTTTTTCCCAAAGAATCAGCATTGCCATCCTGCCAGCTTTTTCGGCACTTATCCCATTGACAGCGATGCCAATGAACTTTTTGATGACCAATAACAAAAACCAAAGCTCTTCCTTTTGGGTAGCGGGATCGTCAGAAAGGGTTACCGCTGCCCTGGAACATAAAGGGCTAAGGAAGGAACACGGGTGTGTTTTAGTCAGTAAGAGTCTGACACTCCCTTCCGCTCCACCCAGAGCGGGAGGAGTCATTTGATGATTTCCGATCCGCAAAAAAAAAGCTCTTCCTTTTTTATTATGGGTATATTTGTACATAATATATATAGGTATGTTAGTGTTAGCTTGTATAAGTTGTATACGATCTAATTTCCTTTTAAATCTAAACTATAAGCTAGTATTTTCAACAAGAAACAGTTAAATAAGGATATTTCTCCTCATACTAAAGCACAAGCCGATTGCACTTCGAGTTATTAACACAGCAGAATATTCTACATGACGCGAATACTTAATAACGGGAATACTTCCATTGTTTATTCAGCTAAAGAGTCTGTCGGAATAATGGGTTTCATTTAACAGACTATTTTCAGAATCTATCTCTCTATTAGGACACATTACAAGAGTTCAAAATTACAAACAAAGAATTCTTATAAACTAGACATACATTTCGGTCAATTCCCGCAATTAAAAACGTTCAAAATCTAGTCGCAATCTGATCTCAGTGACAATCAATGTCAAAAACTTGTCAAAAATGTAGGGAAATTGGAAGTATTTTTGACAGATTGAGATTCGAGATCAGACTGTGAATGTTCTTTAAAGTAACGAGAAATGCCCCTCTGGTCGTCTGGGTTAATAGTTCTACCTACTAAAACGTATCCAGAAAACATTATGGTCTATGAATTCATTAAAAAAAACACAGCAGTTTTCGAGCTATAAGTACGTTATTTAACGAACAGACGAGCAGAGAGACGTTTAAGGGGCTAGTGGCTAAGTAATAACAGCCGCACGGGTCGATCGATCAGGTTAAGCTACGCTTGCCGCGGTTGCTCCGTGTCTCGGAAAGCACGTTAAGCTGTTGGTCTCGGCGGTCATTCGTGGATTTTTGACAGTCGTTACGATCGTCAGAAGCCCGAAAGTCTGACAACCAGTCTTACCAAGGTGTTTCGTATTACCCAGTAACTGGGTTGTGGAGGTCAGATAGGCAGTCGCTCCATGTAAAATACTGTTACTCAACTGCATCCAGTTAGACTGGAAGCCGACCCCAACATAGTTGGGAAAAGGCTAGGCAGGTGATGACAAGCAGAGACACGTTTAGTTTTATAAAACTCAGGCTATTGTCAGTTTGTCTGTGCTATTTCTTAATCTTTTAATGTAATAAATCCAAACACATATTGAATTACTAGCTGCGCCCTGCGGTTTCACCCGCATAAGTTTCGACCCCGTGGGAATATCGGAATACAAAGTATCTTATGTGTTAATCCTGGTTATAAACTATCTGTAGCCAAACATCCAAATCAGTTCAGTACTTTTGGCGTGAAAGAGTAACAAACATCCATCCATCCATACAAACTATAATATTAGTAGGACGTTTATTATATTTTTTATTTATTCCATATTCATCTGAACGAAAGCCTCTCATCCCGCGACCTTGAGCAACAAAAGGGTTTGAGGACTTATAAACCCTTTTACGTGAATGTTTGCGTACCGGCTCCATAGCCGTGTATAATCATTTCTTTTCAACCCCACTTGCTCATTGTTCAGCCGAATAACAACAATACTTCAAATACAACCGGTACCTCTCTGGCTATCATCTGCACAAACAAACGAAGAAAATAATGAAGATTTATTCAAAATCTCTCATGTTTTTAGCATTTAGAATTGTAGATAGCTGAAAACTTGCATTATTTTGTTTGTATTTCTTTGCGAAAGCTGCACGAGACAACGTGAAACTTTACTAAAATTTTGATAATGAAATTAGCACTTTAAGCATTTCTAAGGGTAACCTGTTGAGCTTGACGTCCTGGGTTCGTATCCCATGTCGAGTAAAGTGTTATTGGGTTTTTCCAGCAGGTCATAATTCAAAATGAAACCTTTCGGAAATAACACATTTTTCCAGTTAAGTCCAAGAATTAAATGAATAAAGTCCCATTCTTCTAATACTTAAATGAACTTAATTACTGGAACTTAAATACTGATCGATTGGTTACTCCGTCGCCCGAAGTCTGAATTTGTACCCGGTCTATGGCAATAGACTCGCCATCTTAAGGCTAACCTATAACTAGCGAAATGATGCCAGTTATGGTTTACCTCTGCCTACCTACTACACGGTGAGATGGTTACAGAATCGCACTGCAGCGATTCTGTACCCATCTCACCGTGAAAACTTAGGTGAAGTGAGCGTGGAGTGAGCTGTCATTCCAACTAATGCTAGGGATTGATATTATTGGCAGCTCACTCTAAGCTCACTTCACCTAACTTTTCACGGTGAGATTTTTACAGAATCGATCGGCTGTTTAGACAATACAGGCGTGTTGTTATGTTACATTAGCATTTATACGATCAAAAATTATTTCCAATTCAGTTCTGAACACTGAATGTAATCTTGTGTTAATACAAATATATTCCTCCACTAACAACTTAATGATAATGTCTGATGTAATTTAGGGCTAGATATAATATCTAAGTATGGCGATCAGTCTAGACTAATAATTAAGGCGAGCCTTAATAATATACATTATACATTTGTGAAGGTCTTAACTGGATGACAAAGACCTATCGTCTGTAGAACATAATTTCAGAGACAATCTTCCATTAATCTTTTTTACCCATAAAAGAGAATTTTCTGGAGGAATGAGGAAAATGTCGTGCACAAAGTTTTGAGTATGAATGTGGATATATGTATTAGAACAGGGGAAGATCAAAGAAACGATGGATGGACTGCGTGAAAGATGATATGGTTAGAAAGGGGGTGACTGCCGAGATGACGACTAATAGAGAAGTATGGAAGAAAAATACATGTTGCGAATACATGACCACGAATGAATACAGGAGGAATAAGATCAGGAGAATGATGAAGAGAGAATTATTTATGCTATGATGCGTTGAGACGAAATTAACAGCAACGCAAAGTTTTACAACAATGTCTTCTATGCTTCGCGTTAATGCATGGTATTGCATTTCTTGGTAATGTATTTCATAGGCTCCCGCAGACAGGCGCGACGCGACTCTAGAACAAAAGTTTCTATGACTACTCCAAGGAAATTGTTATACAAGAATCGCGTCGTACCGTCGCGTTACGCCTGTCTGCATGAGCCTTGCTTTGTCTTGCAATACTACATCTTTATAATGTGTTTTTTTCCATTACTCCTTCGTCAAAATTCCAATTCTCCTTTTAAATTCACTAAATCCAATGCAAAGCCAACGGCCAGAATCGGTTCAATCTTTCGGCTTTCGCCGACTTTAACAATACCTTTAGCAACAAAGGAATTTACGAACGTATTTTATATGTAAATACCCTTGCTAACGTGAAATAAAATATAAATTGTGTCAGCTGCATATTTTCCCAAGAAACTTGTGAAGTTCAGTACTGAAGAGGTTTGCGAACGGAGGAGTCTCTCTTGCTGTCACTGACAAAGTATTCTTGTAGTTTATTGGTTTGTTCTTATAGTTCAAGTTTTGTAAGGTGGTGGAGGGCTAAATAATAACACAGGCACAGGTCGATCGATCAGGTAAAGCTACGCTCGCCGCGGTTGGTCTGTGGATGGGTGACCATCTTTATATACCAAGATTCTCCGTGCCTCGGAAAGCGCGTTAAGCCATTGGCTCCGGCTGTTAATCCTGGATCTTTCGCAGTCGTTACGGGTAGTCAAAAGCCTGAAAGTCTGACAACCAATCTTACCAAGGGGTATCGTATTACCCAGTAACTGGGTTGTGGAGACATCAGATAGGCAGTCGCTCCATGTAAAATACTAGTATTCAGTTGCATCCCGTTAGACTGGAAGCTGACCTAAACATAGTTGGGAAAAGGCAGGCAGATGATGATGAGTTAAAGTTTTGTAAATAATTATGTTCTTATCAAAAAGTACCTTAAGTTAGTATCAGTAAGTAAGTTGTTTAATATTATAATTGTTCGCGTGTGCATGCTGTTTCTGTTTTACTTTTAAATGCAGTACCTAAGTTCTATTCAAATTCATGTTTCCAATTGATGTTATTAGCACTTAAACAAATATCAACTTTATTTCAGTGCAAATTAAGATAATTTCAGAATGACTAGCGCCATTGAAAAAGTTATAAAAATGTTTGAAGTTGTAACGTAAACTGACCTTTATTGTGTGGATTAAAGTTATTTTTCCAGAAACTCATATTTGTTTACATGTTTTGAAACTAAATCGCGAACGCAGATTACCTACTTTAGGGACATGAGTAACGGACATTATTAAAAAAAAACTTGAAGGTTTGGAGGCATGAGGAACAGGGTGTAAAGTTCACTCAACCTCCATAGAAAAGGGAGGATCCTCCGACCAGACGGGTGTTGTGTCTGGCGGGCAATTGCCCAACGATTGATGTTGGGAAATTTTATCTATGCTAAGTGCGCGGTAAACTCTGCTTGCGAGATGCAGGATTTGCGTGACGTCAGTATGACGCGTTGTTCGCATGTGGCGTTGTAGATACCGCTACAAAGGTAAGAAAAACATAACTGGGTACAGTCAACAGCAAAAGTAGATGATCAAAATCAGAAATTCATTACTAATGAACGGAGTTCGCGTCAGAACTGTGTGGCGTACTAGTAGTAAATGTTTGGTATGCCACAGTTCTAACGCGAACTCCGTTCATTAGTATTGAATTTCTGATTTTGATCATCTACTTTTGCTGTTGATTGTACCTCCCTACAGCTTTAGTGTGCACCTGCTGAATTTATTTCATTGCCATTTGGTACGTAATACACACAACGTTTATGTTTCACCTATACAACTGTGATTGCAATACTCTACCAACCCTTCCTAGACAGGAACAATTTAATCAATCACCTATTGTGGCCTGTCAAACCTCAGCTGGTAAGTATCTTGTGACGTCACACGTCATGACGAGACCGCCCGACAGACATACGGAGTCAATTTATCACAGCCTGACACAGAATAGATAGAGTTACAGAAGACTGGCTCCACACAATGAAGGATATCAGGCACACGAACACTTAAACGGGTAAACACGTCAACCTCGAACAAACTAATGACTACTAGCTGTCTAGCGGTGTGTTGTAGGTTGTAGAGGAGGGTCTATCTACAGGGCGTTCTAATCCGACCTCTATCAATGTATTGCATAATTTTCATATTAAGAGGAATAGGAAAAAGAGAAAGGAGTCCTCTCGGAGAGCTGACCCCGTTATACGAGTAATATAAAAGGAATAGTATTAATTTTAGAATTCCTAGGAATAATTATGAGATATTTGTTACTGAATACGCCTTTTATTGGTCCCAGTACTGCAAGAGCACGTACCTCTTACAGGCAAAATCAAAACTTTTCGAACGTCAAAATTACAAAAGACAGTCCCCCAAAACGCCCACCCTTCACTACTTCCAAGTGCTATCGCTATACCTCTAGTACCTCTACCTAGCGTGTCTATGGATATTTATTGTATGTATAGATAACTATTTACACTAGGTATTAAATTAAATGACTTACTAACTATCTATACAAATAAATACAATAACAAAGGCGTCGTGTCTACGCGTGCGTGCGTTTTCGCTTAGTGAAAGGAGCCGACCTTCTGTATTTATCTACTCTGTGGCATACCTTGCCCCTGACCTTGTCGTCTGATCGATACGCATTCGTCCTGACAAACGAGTTGTTGTACGGTTCCTGCATATCATCAGGCGGGAGGAGACGCCTGGGTGTCATCACTGCGAGGATCGCCCAGAGGACACGGTGGAGCATACGGTAGAGGCCTGCCCCGCTGGGGCGGAGCACCACCGTGTCCTCGTAGAGGCGATCGGCAACGGCGGCGACCTCTCGCGCCCGGCCTCGGTTCAAGCCATGGTCCGGGGCGAGAGGGAGTGGGAGGCAGTCACCTCCTTCTGCGAAGTAGTCATGCTAGCGAAGGATGGCTGAGGGAGAGAATCTCACGCCTCAGCCGCTGCGGGAGACGCTCCGGGCGTCGGGAGCCGCGTGACGACTCCCGGCAACCGTAGGCGCGGGCCTGCGGGCGGAGAGTAATGGGTAGCTCACCGTCCGATCAGGACTAGGCCCGTGCCGGACGGCGCGTATGTGTTCGACGCGCGCCTCAAAGAGATGTCAGCACAAATGACAGGGCCCGATAGGGCCGAAGCCTGCCGAGGTAGCGGGATCGTCCGAAAGGGTTACCGCTGCCCTGGAACATAAAGGGCTAAGGAAGGAACACGAGTGGCTTTTAGTCAGTAAGAGTCTGACACTCCCTTCCGCTCCACCCAGAGCGGGAGGGGTCATCTGATGATTTCCCATCCGCAAAAAAAAAGGCGTCGTGTCTACGCGTGCGTGCGTTTTCGTTTAGTGAGAGGAGCCGACCTTCTGTATCTATCTACTCTGTGGCATACCTTGCCCCTGACCTTGTCGTCTGATCGATACGCATTCGTCCTGACAGACGAGTTGTTGTACGACACACGACGCCCGACGCAAACGTACCGATTATATTATATGGTCTTGACATTATTTTTATAGAAATGTATTCCTTTTTTTGGTAGATTTACTGTGGTGGGTTTAAATTACGTATGTATATGGCTGCGTTAATTACATATACAGGATGACAGGGACATCGACGCGCAAACCATGATTCTAGAAATTTTTCGTCGGTTATCAAAAAAAAAAACTGCTTTTTTAAAGAAAAGTGTCAAGCTACGCGTTCAAAACATATGGAACCGCAATTTTTTCTTTTTAATAACCTACCAAAAATTTTAATGTTTGAGGATTCAGAATCATGTACTGAATCCATGGTAACATGTTGCGCGTCGATGTCCCTGCCACCCTGTTCGTCTCATTGCCCTCGAATCTATGTCACTGAACCTGAACACATGTGAGCTTATGTCGTGTATGTAAATTGGCCTGGAGGCCAAAAATAAAGTTGAACTACCTATTGCGACGCGATTGACTGCTGCGCTGCGTGTCGCGGGTTCGTTTCAAAATTCGGAACAAATATTTGTATGGCCTACAAGTAATTATTCCGGGTCTGGCTGTTTGTGTATGTGAGTCAAAATGTTTGTAAACGCACCCACGATACAGGAAAAATTCCTAGTGTTAAAAAGGTTTTAAAAAAAAATATTGCATCTTACAAGCGTGGAGATGCATGGGGGAGGCCTATGTCCAGCAGTGGACATCTTTCGGCTGAAATGATGGTGATGATGAAACGTGATATAAGGCTGTAGCTATCTATATGATTTAAAAAAATTGCCGCAAATAGAACAAAAAGGTATAAGCGTGAAACCCTATAAAAAGAGAAAAATAACCTTGAAATTATGACCCTACGTAAGTACGTATGAAATTTTTTGATAAAATGTTGTCCCGTCGCCGCGTCGGGGGACCGCTCTAATTATTAGCCTAACGTTCTGTTAAAGTTTAAAATAGTAGCATCGTGGCATCGTAGCCCACAGACAGACTTACACACGCACACAGACACGTCAAACTTATAACCCGTCGTTTTTGCGTCGGGGGTTAAAAATGATAATTAAAGGAAATCAAACTACGGCAAATTGAATGACCATAAAAAGTGTGAAACTTTCAAAAACCTGTTGAAACAAAAAAAACGGGTTAGTAACATTTACGTGGCTTTCTTCAGTTAATTATTTTTTTCGTCGCCACTAGCCGGGTGGGGGAGTCAGTGTAACTTCCACGGTCTCATTAAAAAGTCAATTAAGTCACAAATTGCGTTGCTGATGTTCATACTTTTTTTTATCGGCGATAAAATTCGCCAGGCCTTAGCAAAGAGATTAATCTTTTTGGATTAGGTACGAAAAAGTTTGTTTGTTTTTTTTTTGCTCTTAGTTTAATAAATCAAAAGTTAGGATAAGCTTATTATATTATGTTGATACCTAAGCAATTTTTCAATAATCACAACTGTTGCTCTCTTAATATCGAATAAAAAATACTTTCCAGAACTCCGTTAACGGTTAGTCACATTTTTTTTTCAAACTTTCCGATCAACAATAAACCTGTTTCAACCACCAAATAAACCACGCAGCTTGAAAACCAATAACGAAAGTAATTTCATATAAAAAGGTAGGTACTTATTATAAACCCTTTACCCTTAAAAGGTCATGAGATCTTGAAGAAATATTGCCGCCGCGCAACACTTCTCTGCGAAAACTCCTAACGAGCTGAACACAATGCGAAGTGACGTCAATACTTCAACAGGTAACAACTAACAAGCTACATATTATGACTAACTTTATACCTACATTTTATTTAATTTTAACTAGCTTAAGCCCGCGACTTCGTCCGCCTAAAATTTCTTGTTTCTTGTTTTCAGACCCATACTGGGACATTGGGTACGCCTACATGCCACTGCTGCGTATTAATTAATAGTTTGTGTCGTTTTTCTGGTAGATGTAAGTACTGACACTAGTTTCTAAGTCGTGTGTATTCTAACCAAATGGACTACACTTATGGAAACGATATAAAACTTTTTTTTAAACATAACATAGTTTTCGGTATCGGATCAGAGGTTTCGAAGGTTAACATCTACATACAAACTCACAAATTTAACATCTTCAATATTAGTTTAGCTGCGAGAAACTCACCCTTTTTAACTTTCCTGCAAAGTTCACTTTGAACCTTATTCAGGTGACCACACACACACAATTCGAAATCGAACTCGAATATATTTTATTCGTCGAAGTCGACAGAACCCTAGGACCCTTGACTGGCACTAACTACACAACTACCAAGTACGGTTGCTGATTGGCTACTCTATTCAACACAGCTTTGGCACTAATTGTTCTAAGAATAAGTCATCGGCTTGTATCAAACTTAAGTCTCTTAATTAATGATTCGAAGTACTCAATGATAAACGAAGACTACCAGTTCCCTCACCCCGCTCCAACAGAAAGTACTTATGAAGTTTGAAACATCACGATTACTTTCAAACGAATTCTAAAAGCTTACTTGTGTAAAAAAATGGTATTTTATTATTGAATTGCCTCCATTCTTCACCTTAAAGGGTTTCTCGAATAAAGAGCACGTACGCAAGCGATATTGACTCATTTGTTATTTCACAGTTGTACTATAAAAGAGATTGCTCTATCGACATTCCGAATTTACGGTTTGAACGTCAGATATTTTTGTTATTTACGAAAATAAAAAAGCAACTATTTATTTTCTGTAACCGAGGTTTAATTTTCCTACACTTTCTTTCTAGGAATGTATTATTTGTAAACACATTATTCGATAAATGTGTTTACAATAATACATTTATGTTGTGGAGACTGGAGCCTGTACTAGGAATACCTGTGTTACAGGTCTCTAGCACCTTAATTGTGTAACACACTTTGAATCCCAATCTGAATGATTTTGAAGGATATTGCTAATCTACTGCTTCGTATGTCCGAAACAATTATCTGCTCAACAACGTAAATAACGCAATGCATGAATGTTGTTGAACTAAAGCTAGATAAATGCAAATTTCAAAATGAAAGGCATTGCTACTATTAAAGAGTTACGCAACTACCCCACAGGCCTCCAAACTACAATAATAATAATAAATTTCTTTATTTAAGTAACAAGGACTCATTGTGTTAATAAACTTAAGAACTGAGTTAGTTACACAATGACAAACACAATGTTAGTTGTACAATGATGTAAACTAATCAAAATGTATTATGTAACTTAATTTAAATGACTAAATTCCGATGTAGACTTTTTAAACGAAGGTATATAATTTTCTTCTCGCGGACATGAGGCCTGTGTCCCACCGGTGGGAGCGTTATAAGCGGTTTATGCTTATGACAATTATGTTAATGCCACATCCACAGTTCCCTGAAAGCCTGAACTTTATACGATGGAAACGATAAGGGACATTGGCTACTTGGATAGCTCTAATTAGATACTTAAGAGAACGTTGAAACATTGTAAACCATTTTCTATTTTGTAAAGAGATAAGTAACCAGGGTCGTCGGATATAGTTGAAGTTTAGTACGAAACAGATGGATGTTATCGAATGTAATTTAATTTGATGAAATGAACTGTTTGTTTTCTATTAATTAAATTAAATTTTACCCAATTATTTTTTACTGTTTTAAAAATAATTGGGTTATACAATGTATTTAAATTGTCGTGGAGTTTCTTGCCGGCTCTTATCCATAGAAAACGATCACTTAGAACCGTGCACCTAGCTACTGACGTTCCATAAGTGCCCATGAGGTTTATGTGAAACAAAATATTTTGAATTTGAATGTCTTTCCATATTCTAGATAATACTAGGTGACAACATTCACGGCTCAATATCTTCTTCAGCAGTAGAGTATCTATCCAAACAGAGTAATTAATAATCCAAAGTTTACCAGGAGACAGATGTCACATACATCTGCCAATCTGAGTGAGAAGCACGTTCCACTTTATATAAAGTTCTCTTCGACAAATAATGTACATTATAACTCCATTACTTAAGACTAAATGAAGCATAAAATGAAATTCAAACAACTTTGTAAATACGCTATTTGTATCTGGATTTATTTGAGTTTGAGAGTATCATAAAGTAATCAATTTTATGAACGCCCCGCGGTTTTACCCGCATAGGTTTCGATCCCGTGGGAATATCTGGATAAAAAGTATTCTATATGTTAATCCTGGTTATAAACCATCTGTATGCCAAATTTTATCCAAATCCGTTCATTAGTTTTTGCGTGACAGAGTAACAAACATCCATCCATCCATATAAACTTTCACGTTTATAATATTAGTAGGACTAGCTGCACCCCATAGTTTCATCCGCATAGGTTTTGATCCCGTAGGAATAACGGAAATACCAGGAACCTATGTCCTCATGCAGCCTGGTAATTGCCTAATACACAAACAGTAGCAATGGCTTTCATTTTGACAGTTCAACAACATTCATTGCGTTCAGACCGTTTTTCTAACATAATATGAAGCAATGGATTAGCAATTTCCTTCAAAATGAAACATATTGTGATTGATAGTGTGTTATATAGTTAGGGCGCAGGTAATGGTCTACCCATGTGCCAAATTTCATCCAAATCGGTTCAGCCGTTTTAGCGTGAAAGCGAAACAAACAAACATACAAAAAATCAAATCTGCTCTCTTTATAATATTAAGTTCAGATAAAGTAAATCGAAAGATAAAACAAGGATAAGTTCGTTCGCGTAGGATTAATAATGATACTCTCTAGTGGAATTATGAACAGATCAATATAATATTTCGACGAAATTAATGTCTACGATGGAAGGTCAAGATATTTATAGACCCTATTTACGTAGTAACTATTCAGTAATCTGTGCTATTATACAAAACGTAGCAGAAAATATACATCTATCCTATGTAATACTAATAATAAAGCTGACGAGTTTGTTTGTTTCTTTGAACGTGCTAACCTCTGGAACGAGTCGGATATTAAAAATTATTTTTGTATTTGATAGCCCAATTCTTAAGGAATTTTATAGCATATTAACATCACGCTACGACATTCAGGAGCCGAGCAAAAAGAAAAAAAGTCAGAAAGAACGCTAAGCTAAAACGAAGTTATAGCGCAGGCAGGCGATGCGATGCGACGGGGAACGAGAAATTTCTAGATTTTCATATTAATTTATTTCACCGCAACGCCTAGGCTAGGTTCTACCAGAGTCTAGAATATTTTGTTCCACAGCGTATTTACGCAAGCGTAACGCACGCGCGTGCGTAGCGTTAGTTGCGCGTTAGTTGCGCGTTAGTGTCGCGTTAGTTGCGCGTTAGTTGCGACTAAACTTACAAAGACATGGATTATAGGCTTACAGACGAAATCCAAATTCTCAAAACCTTTACTAATAAGAACGAGTGATCAAACCGTAGTATTCTTCTACAAAGCCAGTAGGTAAAGTACTACGAAGCGCGAGAAGATAATTAAAAAATATCTGTCTCTCGACGGTCCTCATTCCTCAGTAGGTGAGGAACTCCGGACTGACTTAGAATGTCCTCCTTGACCCAATATTTGCCCTACAAAATCTAATTAAATGCGATCCATTGCTCAGCTCAGCATAATAGACAAGAAACATTATACCTATTGAAAGTACCAACGAGATTTAAACATAAATACATGTCATACATACATAAACTCACGCCGGTTGCGAATACTACGCTCCTGCAGGCTAATTGTGTAACACTAACAGTAGGAATGGCTTTCATTTTGACAGTTCAACAACATTCATTGCGTTATTTAGGTACAGACGCCAGCAGGTCAAGCTACCCGAAACTGTCAAATTTTTCCAATCAACCTTGAACCTTAATACTTTAGGGATAAAGTTGAAAATCTATTAAAGAAATTTGACAGATTGTAGTAGCTTGATTTGCTGGCGTCTGTACGTTGTTGAGCAGACGAATTTTTGGAACATATGAAGCAATGGATTAGCAATAGCTTTCAAAATGATTCAAATCGTGATTGATAGTGTGTTCGCAATTTTATTAGGATGCAGATCTTTCAGAAGAACATCAATATAGTTAGGAAAATATCGATGTTTATCATATTAAATGTTTTATCTCACTTTTGTATCGTATATTCTAGTAAAAATATATTTATTTACTTAATTGTATAAATATTTACATTTTATAAGCTAACATTTAAAATAATAATATGTACAGACGCCAGCAGGTCAAGCTACCCGAAACTGTCAAATTTTCCCAATCAACCTTGAACCTAATGCTTTAGCGATAAAGTTGAAAATCTAAATGCAAAAGCGATGCATAAGGGTAATGTGTGATATTAAAGTAACTGATACTTAGTTGTGTACCTTTCTTCAAATCTTTAAAACTACTTACACTGCCATCATTGTACATTTTGGAAACAGCATTATTTGTGAAGCCTAATTTACACTTATTTGTTAAATTATCAGATGTTAGAAAAACTCCTATGCGTACTAAATACTTAAATCAATTATGTCACACAAAATGTAAAACGGCTCTAATGTATAAAAGCTTCTTTGGCATCGCTCCAAGAATTTATAATAAAATACCAGATCAGATAAAAAAATTACCTGTTCACAAGTTCAAGAAAACTGCAAAAAATTTTAATTGATAAAAATGTTATTACACGGTTGAACATCAACATTTTCTAATTTCGGTGCCAATATTAAAAATATTTTTTTTTCTCTTTGTTTGATATTTACCTACTGAATTTTTTGACATTTTTTTGACAATTTTTATTTTTTTGACATTTATTGAATTTTTTTGACTGTAAACTTTAAAACTACCCATATTTGTATGTCTTATCATAGACAAAACATAGCGCACTGTATTTACCTTTAAGATCTGTATTTTTTTTTGTTACCTATGTTTTACAAATAATAAATGATTGATTGATATTAAAGAAATTTGAAAAATTATGCAAATGTGTGAAAAATTAAGCAAAAGAATCATAGGACATCAAAAAATTCGTCCGCATCGATGTCAACAGGAACAATGCCCAAAAGTCTGGCAGCATTGCCACGTTCTATGGCGATGCTAATAAAATATATTAATTACACATTCAAAGTGAGTGTTCTGAAATATTGTTATATCCAAAAACAATATTGAATTTATTTCTGAATACAACCTTCCGCAAGATCGTTAAATATTAAATGGTGGAACGGACCGTCGGATTTTGTACTAAGTAATTATTTATTCAGTCATTAGTACGTAGGAAATAACATTATGCTGAGTTGACATGGCAACTGAGGTGTCTACAACAGGTGTCCCGGAATTAACGCACACCACCAAACACCACAATTAGAATATTATGTTATAATCATAAACATACACAGAAGAGGGGCTCGTGGCAAAATAATAACAGCCGGGGTCAATCGATCAGATTAAGTTACGCTTGCCGCGGTCGGTCCATGGATGAGAGACCATCTTTACATACCTACCGAGACCACTCCGTGCCTCGTAGAGCACGTTAAGCCGTTGGTCTCGGCTGTCATTCTTGGATCTTTGCTACGGGTCGTCAGAAGTCCGAAAGTCTGGCAACCATAAGTCTTACCAAGGGGTATCGTGTTACCCAGTAAATGGGCTGTGGAGATCCGATAGGCAGTCGCTCCAAATAAAATACTCGTACTCAGCTGCATCCGGTTAGACAGGAAGCCGACCCCAACATAGTTAAGAAAATTTGAAGGTTTATATTGAATCATAAACATACACGGAATTTCTACTTTTATGTATAAAACAATGTTCATTTATTTATTAAATTAGTTACAGTGATCGTGGGAGAAAATTGTGGTTGCATTAGATACAAATCTACGCATGCACACATTCGCACACGTATAAGGGACTAGCGTACTACTACTTCGTCCATTTTGGTTTGTTTTGACTGTACAGCGGAAGTGTGACTGTAATTTACGTACCTAGTTTTAATTATTTTAGGGATAAAAAAAAATACAGAAACAGATTCAGTAAACTTTTCTGAACAAACTACTTTCATAATGTGCATCAATTCAGTTACACATTGTATGTATAACTGAATTGATGCACATTATATGAGTAAAACAACTGGTCGCTAATAAAGCGGTTTATTCGGCACAGCTATGACAATCCATGTCCTGTGACAGCACGTCAATTTGACAGTGGCAGTTGACATACAACAATATAAAGTTACCATAAACTAGAGTAAAATTAATATTGGTATACGAGATAGCCCAGAAACTTAAAAATAACGATATATCAACATTTACCAACTATAAAATATAAAAGAACCATTAAAAACATCAAACGTGTTGCAGTGCCGTCTGATTGATCACACAATCCATTTGAAATGTTGACATAGCTGCGAAAAATAAAATAAAAACATAAAAATAAAGTAAATAGGCATCGCTGGATTTTTTTTCAATTTTGTGGCAGTCCTTTTAAAAGGCTCGGCGTTTGTTGACCTTTGCCGAATTTTTATTTTTAATTCAAAGAAGGTTGGCATACCTCGTGCCGTTCACGGCATGATAATTATGTAATACATTAAAATGTAAACATTTACTGTAGACTTTACTGGCCCAACCAGTCTGTACCTACATAATATATTATTTTATCTTAATACAAAACTATTGGAAATAATGTTTTGAGCCTTTTTTTTTTTTTTTGAGGATGTGAAATCATCAAATGACTCCTCCCGCTCTGGGTGGAGCAGGAGGGAGTGTCAGACTCTTACTGACTAAAACCCACCCGTGTTCCTTCCTTAGCCCTTTATGTTCCAGGGCAGCGGTAACCCTTTCGGACAATCCCGCTACCCTGGCAGGATGTTTTGAGCCTGACTTTTATTATTTATAACAGGTAGGTATGTACTTCTTTATTAAATACTACGAACTACTACTTCTCGGTACTCGGGCGGTTACTTGGTACTTTTTATAGTTTTTTTTTTTCTTTCGGCAGCTACGAGCTCCTGACAGTTGAGCATAGTTAAGACTAGACGGCAAGACGGCCCTGAAGTATTAAGAGTAGACAAGTCTATTGATTGGAGTTACTATTTTAGCTGTTTATGATTTAACTGTTCATATTTCCATACTGTCGTCTGTATCAAAGTACAGACGACATACAAGTGTAGATATCTGTCTATACATATAAATAAAAATGAATCACCGAAATGTATGTACGCGCATAACTTCCGATCGACTGCACCAAATTGGATAATTCTTTTTTTTTGTGTTTGTTATTGTTAGGACAAGGTTTGTATAGAAGAAAATGAAATCGAAATCGAAACTTATGCGGGTGAAACCGCGGGACGCAGCTAGTTTTTCATAATAATGTCCAGCTGTAGATAGGTAGTTTACGATTACCGTGATTCCAGTAAACTAACAATCATATTTTATGTTCATGACATTGACATTGGAATTCGACTCATTTTGTGTAACTTTGGTATTCGAGTATTTCGCCATAGTCTTCAGTTCAAAGGGTGTGTACACACAGGTAAAACCTTTTAAAATAGTAATTAGGCCGTCTGGTGGAATCGTGGACCCCGGGCCTTATTGTTCCTTAACGCGGTGTCTCACTATAAAGGAAAAGTTTGATGGTACTTTAACGTTGTTTAATGGTACCAGCTAGGACCACAGTTTTGTCCGCGTGAATGTTTACAATCCCACGAAATTAAAGTGAGGCAAAATGTCCAAAAAACCTATTCCGTAACAACAATGTTCTGAATTTTACACCCGATTGACTGAAACATGACTCAAATCCATAATTACTTTATATTGAAATAAAATTAAAACCTAGACGAATCCTCCAACTCACTTCTAATATTTAAGTCTTATCTAAATTGGTGTCGTTGAGTTCGCATTGTCGTTGTTTGCCACCGACTTCCAAAATTAAAGTTATTTTTCACTTTGTAGTGTCGTTTTCGGAAGTCGGCTGTTTATTTTTTTTTAAGTTTTTATTTTTCTCTCTTAAGTTGTAATTTTTACCAGTAATTTTGATTTAAAAACCAAACTACTGAACCGTTTTTGATGAAATTTTTATGGGACCGTTTGGGAAGTATACGCTTTCCAACAAAAACAGAATTTTTCAAATCGGTTGGCAAGCGAAGGAGATATGCGCGAACAAACATAAAAAAAAAAATACAAACATCAGAAATGAGAACCTCCTCCTTTTTTAGAAGTCGGTTAAAAACTGTGGCAAATGCGTAATGGCTACCACACTACAAACAAATATAACAAATATATATACAGTTTGTGCGACAGAAAAGACAGTAGCTTTCTAGTCGACTATATTCACGTAAAAATTCGTCAACCGTCAACCCTCGCGACTCTAGTTTGCGGTCGCACAAATCCTCTGAGAACACACCGGTAATTAGTTTTAGTTTTTAATTGGCACTAGTGACTTGCTAGGTTACATGGTTACTCTCTTTAGCAAATAGACAAAGTTTATGCGATTTTTCTGTTTACTGTTGAGATTTTAGTTTCGTGATTACTTTTAACCGCATAGGTACAGACGCCAGCAGGTCAACCTACCCGAAACTGTCAAATTTTCCCAATCAACCTTGAACCTTAATGCTTAGAGATAAAGTTGAAAATCTATTAAAGAAATTTGACAGATTGTAGTAGCTTGATGTGCTGGCGTCTGTACTTACTAGGAAAGATAATCAAAGGATTAAAACTTGATAGCGGTTTCTGTATCGTCGTCAGCGTAATATACTTCTTGATAGTTAAATTGAATAGAAGTTCTATGACAGCAATTGTCGCGTATTCCGCAAAGCCTAAAGACTAAAGTTTTTTCAATCAGTGCGTCCTGTCTGTTATGACTTACGGAGCTGAAACATGAACACTCACGGTACGGCCGAACAAGATATACTTGGACTCTCTCTGAGGGATAGAATTCGGAATAAGGTGATCCGGCAGAAAACCAAAACGGTCGACATAGCTTACACAATAAGCAAGCTGAAGGGGCCATATTAACCGTAGAACCGAATACCGTTGGGGTAGACGTGTTCTTGCGTAGAGAGCGTGAATCGGTAAACGTAAAGTAGAACGCTCTCAGGCTAGGTGATGTGACGATCTTCGCAGAAGCAGAACTGCAGTCGACATCGGCACCATTGCCATAGAAAAAAATAGAATAGAATAGAACCTTTCAAATCGGATCACATTAATATTCCTTGGCGTTAAAAATAGGCATGGTACGGTCCCCAGGGGAATTCTTGACGTGTTTTCATACCATTATAGTAAGCTGTAGTTCAATGTCCATCGGTAAATTAGCAACTGTTATTATTTAGCATTTGCATGCGACTGTAACAATGTTTACGTTGAAACGTAGCCTATTATTAATGTAGCGGTCACGAACACACTTTCACGGTAATATTCACTATAATATAAACGTTGCTTATCGTTATTTAGCTTACAATATTAAACAGAAAATAACTAAGGGTTTGTCTAAGCCACTGATGTAACTTATTGTCTTGACTTAATTAAAAAAAAAGTATCAATTTAATACCGAATTATAATATCCATTGTGGCAGCACTGTCAATGTTGTAAGAAACTTTTAAATGTATTTTCATTATGGTAACTGAATTTATATATAATATATTAACGTATACAATTTATTAACGTTATTTCTGGGTGGGGTAGAAGGCATTTCAAAATGGTAAAATGTAGTGGAGAGTCAGTCGTTGTTGGATTGTAAAAGAGTCCAGTTGTACGTTTAAAAAGTACTAGCAAGAAGAGTGTTTTCTTCATTCTATGGACTTTATAATGCATCTCATATCATAAAATACACCTGATTGACATAAGGAATAGTAAAATTCAAAGGTCTTGTGCCTGTGGCAGGTCTCATTAAAAAAATATATATAATTTTCAGTGGTCTAGTAACACTAAGAAACGACTTCCCAAACCTAGTTGATCAATCGGGAATCTAAGATTGTAATTGAAGGCGCGCAGTTTCAGAGAGGGTCAAACCATTTTGATCAGCCGTAGACTGAATATCTTTGATTATGTAGGTAATAGTTTTATGACCTGTAGGGTTATTAAGTAACACACTAACAACATAGCAATAGTTTTAATTTTGACAGTTCGACAACATTCATTGCGTTATTTACGTCATTGAGCAGACAAATTTTTCGAACATATGAAGCGATGTATTAGCCTCCCTCCTTCAAATTGATACAAATTGTGATTGATAGTTTGATAGTGTGTTACGCAATTAGAGTACTGTTTGCGCCGTAATTGTTTTCATATAGTAGTAGTACCTAGTAGAGTGTCTTTAGGCAGCTAAAAACAGTCTTTCCCAATATATGTGTGTAGTTACCGGCACGTAAGTTGGCCAAAGATTTTGTAGTGGGGTAAGTTCGCGCATGAACTTAAATCTGAAGGCCAGTAAATTCTCGTAATTTAAAACGTTCAAAATCTAGTCGCAGTCTCATCTCAGCAACAAACAAATGTCAAAATGTAGGAAAATTAGAGGTATTTTTGACAGATTGACACTGAGATCAGACTGTGAACGTTCCTAAAATTACGAGAATTGCCCCTCTGCTTCCAGTCTAAGCAACAGCTGGTATCATAAACAGACAGTGGTCAAGTGTAAACGAGCTTCGTGACATTATCATGACGTCACAGCGTAGACTGGTAGACAGGCGGCCAGCTCATCAATCATTCACGGCGTGGCCTGACCCGCTTACTTTCCACTTTCGACCATAGCAACAGAAGTTTCACGTTTTTTGTACGCATGGCAACAAGGTTGACCTACGCTATCTGAGGGGTAATTCCCGTATTTTCAAGAACGTTTGCATTCTGTTCTCAGTCTGAATCTGACAAAAATACTTCTAATTTTCATTGTTTGTTTATCGCCGAGGTGAGATTGCGACCAGATTTTGAACGTTTTTAATTACTAGAATTGGCCTTCTATGTGTTTCCCACAGGACCACTTTAAAACTTACCTATAGATGTGGGTGTCGTAGAAGACGAGGAGTCGAGGACCAAAGTTAAACTCGGACAGCATAATATCATTCAGCGTGAGCCTAAGTGCGAGCAGTTCATTCTTCCTTTTCATGTCAATGGTTCGATTATTTAATTTCATTAAACTGTTCCAAAGCTTTTGTCATGTGATTATTTAAAGTGCCTTTTGGTTTTAACAAAAACTTGACGTGACATTCCATTATTATCTGTATAACCCAAACTTCAGACATACTTCTGAGTACGCCTGTCGTAAGCCTTCGTTCCTTCCCTACTTCACGACAAACTTCGTTTATTTATTTCTCATTTACAGCCCCGTACTTGTTACCACACAACACATTATGTTCACATCACTCGCTTCGCTTTGCATTACGCGTCTAATTCATAATCCCTCTCCATCACGTCCTACGAACGCAATGAAGTGAAAATACGTATGAAAAGTTCATGTAATATTCATCATGTGAGGCCTTGGTCCAGGGATATGTAAATGAGAATAATATACGTCTCTATATCATCTATTAAGGTACAAAACGTCCTGTATTCCAATTCTGTCACTCAAAGAGGTAAAGGTAAAAACGTCCATTATAAAGTTAGCCTTCATCACTGTCTGCGGCTATAATTTTTTAGCATTTTTTTTCTTTGTGTGGAATTTTAAGTGGGATTCTGTATAACAAAAAGGCTTTTTAAAATATTTGTTGTGGGGCGCAACGAGACTTTTCTTTCATAGATAAAACTAGTCTAGTCTAGAGTAAAGTACGAAAAAAGTTAAAATTAAAAAAGTATGTCAGTGTCCATAATAATATTAGTTTTGTAGAATAGAAAATATTTCTTTTAAATATATTTTTTTTTTTATTGGATTAGCTAAAATGTGTTATAAGGATCAGTTCCCCAAAATCTGAATCATTTTTAGGCTAAAATTCTAACAAGTTTTTAGCTTGGTAACTTTCTTTTGCCTAACCATTATTTTTAATTTGACTAACCCTAAAAGTTTTATAGTTAGTATCACAAAATACTTTAAAAGTCTTATATAGTGAATAATCGCTTTCAGATTGATATTAATTGTATCTGTCATAGTACATATTCGACGCGATTCGTAATGGCGGAGCGACTAATACCAATAAACTATGTTAAAAGGCTTTCAGTACTAATATGGCAGGAGATAAATGTCACATTAATTCGTTTATATACATACTTTGTAACAGACAAAAACAACTCGATTGGCACACACGCAATCACGTGCAGAAGATATAACTAAAAACTATGACTAAACTAAATAAAATTACACGCACCACGCAGTGGATCCCAAAATGGCAGACAACGACTCTGCGGCAGGCCCAGAAAAAGATGGCGGGATGAGCTGGACTCCTACTTAAAGCCCACAATCGCAGTAGACCGAGAAAACTGGAAACAGGGAAGGGAAGCATTTGTCTTGCAATGGAACAACAAAGGCTTATAATAATAAAATAATAAAAAAAGTAAAATTCAACAACCATTTTGTCAAAAAGTGCTCGTTTATTGAAAATGTAAGGTTGAGCGCATATTATCTTTGTTGTATGATCCCTTGCTAGACCATAAATTACTTTTAGAAGAGAGATGAATGGAATAAAGGAAGGTAAGTATTAAAACACTACTGTATTGTCCCAAAGGTACGTAAAGGTAAAATGAGCTTAATGGACTGATGGTGTGGAAATGAAATGAGTGACGCGGCCCTTGTTGGCTGTAACGAGAACGCCTGGCTGACTTGATAGCCCACCGCGAACTGAACTAATTATTATGAGTTGAAATGAATGTGTGGCGTGAACTGCTGAATTGCAGAATGTGCGGTTGCACCGTACAAAAACGTACTACTTACTCGTAAATTGTATCTTATTTCAACATTTGAATCAATACTCAAGGAAAAATTTAGTATTGAATTTTATTTGGTAGTTACACTAGGCAGATCAACACCCAATTCATCATCATCTGCCTAGCCTTTTCCCAACTATGTTGGGGTCGGATCAACACCCAATTAAACGGTTGAAAATGAAAGATGCAATAAGAAAGTTTAGTATAACTATTAATCTTTAGCACCTTCGGCACTTTTTCATTGCTAATTCCTATTTTCATTTACAATAGATTACATTCTTAACGAAAAATAAGCCTTAACAATGTTCTACTAATTACACAACACAAGGGTGACAATAACCTTTTATTCTGCAAGTGGCAGTTTGCACGAGAACAAACGGTTCTTTCGAACGAGGCCAGTCAAATGCAGCTTTGTGCAGCCAGAGGCAGTGGGCGACCTAAGTGTAGCCAGCGTGAAATAATTACAAACAAGGTGCCATTTCACACTTAGGTAGGTACTCTTTTGTACGGTCAATCGCCAGTCAGTAGTAACGCTTCTTGAACTACGAAAATCGCCCTGACTGCTAAGACTTAAAGGTCTGAGGGGCAATTCTTGTAATTTTAAGAACGTTCACAGTCTGATCTCAGTCTCAATCTGTCAAAAAATACTTCTAATGTCCCTACATTTTGACAAGTTTTTAACATTTTTTTGTCGCCGAGATGAGACTGCGACTAGATTTTGAACGTTTTAAATTACGAGAATTAGTAATCTTTGACATTTAATTCATAATCAGCCTATAATGTTCCCACTGCTGCGACAAAAGCCTTGTTCTTCGAGAGGGAGGAGGAGGGTCAACATCCAGCGTTTAATAAACTAAGTACCTACCTACGAAGTTTATAGCAATTGTCTTTATTGTTCGAATGACACTTGAAGAAGTATCTAACAACTTCTTCCTAATATTATAAACGTCAAAGTTTGTACGGATGGATGGATGGATGGATGTTTGTTACTCTTGCACGCTAAAACTACAGGATTTGGAAGAAATTTGGCACACAGATGGTTTATGACCAGGATTAACATATAGGATACTTTTTATCCCGATATTCCCACGGGATCGAAACTTATGCGGATGAAACCGCGGGGCGCAGCTAGTATTCAATAAAACAAAAGACAGCCTCTTGTATTCTCTGACCTTTCAAACGTCAAAAACTTTCTTCATTAACATAAGAAACAAAGTATGAAGACAAGTTTGACCTTTAACAAAACATCGAAAGGGAGTTTTTTTTCTAACCAACCTCATTCTAATGTAATCTAATATAGCGGCATATTCGCCAAAAATGTAAACAAATATGATTTTAAGGAAAAAATACATTAATTCCTACACAATAAACTTTAGTTTACGCTACAACTTCAAACATTTTTATAACCTTTTTAATAGTGCTAGTCACTCTGAAATCAACTTAATTACAATTAAAAAAAGTTGATATCAGTTAACATGAAATAACGTCAATTTTAAACATAAATAATATTTGAATATAAGGTTGTTATGATGGACCTCGGCAGGCAAAGCGTACGTGTGGGTCGATCACGTTTCTTTATTAATTTCCACAGACGTCTGTATGATAACATTATGTGATCTTATCATTCCGTCACGCTTTCCGTCTACACGTGCAGGTTTTCTTTGAACATAACATAACATCACGCTTGTTTTCCCGAAGGTTTTGGCAGGGGTGTCCCTATATAGTACACCCACACCTGGCCAATTATGTGTAACAGGAGGCGATCCTATTGCTATCAACCGAGTACAAATCTAAATATGGACTCCGGGTTCCTATTGAGAAATTCCTGATAGAAAAATCCAATTACACTTTGCCCAACCTGGGAATCGAATGCTCAACAGTAGCGCTTGCGATCACTATACCAACGAGCTAGCAATATAATTTGAATTTTTTTTTTTTAACTGCAGTCCGGCCGTCGATGGAATGCATTCCTGACACCTGTCAGTGTCAGTGCGGCAATTCTAGTAGCTAACAAAGATCAAATTTGCAAAACACGTATTCGTTTGTGAACGAAACTGACTATAGGTGGATTGAAAACCTCCTGCTATTTTAAATCCAGTTAACACCACTCAGTTGATGACTTAATTGTAGCAACTAGATTATAACTCCGACCGTCCGATGTATGTACATACCTAACACTGTTAAGTGTGTTGAACTTTCTGACTTTGTAGCTAACACTCTGCGGTTGACGTATATTTAAGTACCCGCTGTATTTTGTTCTCTAGATCCAAAAACCGATAACTATATGAAAGGAGTTCGAGGCATTCCATCGTCACTAGAGAACGAAAGTTTGTATCGGGCTTCTGCCACATATAGAGCTTTTCCAGCTAAAATGAAAATTCTCAGTAACGTGTCGTGTCGCGGTCTGTGGTCACGGTATACCTATACAAAACACTACGACAAAAGTATAGTTCCTTTAAGGTGATGACTGATTTCTTTGTAACTCTGTAAAAACGCTTTCGTAGATGCGACATTGGCAAATGTCAACCGCTTTACCGAAAATCGAGTTGAATAGCGTGCAATAGGAGAGACATATGTCCAGCAGTGAACTGCTGTACGCTGACTATGATGATTATGAACGTCTTCATAAAGTTATAAACACACCAGACGTCTTGCTGCGGGCTGTCATTGGGAATAAGGTGACGTTACCGCTACGGGTTGTGGTCGGTCGCCGCGGAAGAGCAACTTTAAATAAAAACCTTTCGATGATTGATGTGAACGAACCATAAAGCTCGTAGCACATGACATTCTGATTAGCCTTGAGGGAAAAGGATGTGGGCCTCTAATATATGAGTCTATGAATAAGATTACACCAAATCGTGAACGAATCTGAGAAGCTATCACAAATTCAAATCAAGTCAGCTTTTCATTTCTCCTGCTACCATTTCTTTAAGAAATATATTTCTCAGCACCTCTTCGTTAGGAAGGTAATGGGATCGTTGGGCATTTTCTTTCCCATTATTTGTTCTGTCTCATCGGCTGTGAGTTGTGATAACAAGAGCTCCTCGGGACTGTTAACGAGCATTCTATAGGTCAAGCCGGCACTGCGGCAGCTTCGTGTTCGAGCTTGACTAAGTGGAGCTTGGAAGTTCAAGAAGTTATTGAAGGCAGAATTATTTTTCAACCATTTATATTCAGGTAGGTTCGTACCTACTTGAATAAAAATTGGTGCCTATTATAACGGGTGAAAAAGCCGAGAATCACTTATGGTCTTCCAAAACCTGGGACAGAAAGTTTCCAGGTATGAGAAGACGGATATAATAAAGATCAAAGTTTTAACTTTGTTCGAAGTTTTTTACGAAAACAAGATTTAATATGTATAACTTAACTTTGAATAGGTAGTCCCGGGATCCCTATTTTATTTTTATTTTATTATTTATGGAAAACTTACAGCTAATCAGAAACAATAGTTACTAAGTTTTAACATGATGATGGCCAATTACAAGTTTTCACACATAGAATATCAGAAATCAGAAATCAGAAATATTTATTTGTGATACATAGGTAGGTACAGTGGTTGGACATGTTTTGGATTAATGTGCGCTATGATCAGCCTATAATAGGCATACAAAAAGAATTAATTACAATTTTTACATGCAAATAAAGAGCTTACTCGTACTAAACTACAAATTAATCACATAAATTATTGTATTATTTGATTACTATAGGAACAAAAGTCAAAATAATTTGTTAGTTAAATGTCAAAATAATTTGTTAGTTAAATGTCAAAATAATTTGTTATATAAACGTCAAAATAATTTGTTAGGTAAATGTCAAAAAATAATTCAGATTTAAATAATTAATTATGATTTGTGATTACAATATAGTCAAAGAAGCAAATTACATTACATTACAAAAATTACATTAAAATGTCAAAATTTATCTGATAAAAAATCCGATACATTATAATAACATTTTTGACACAGCAAACTTCTCAGTTTTGGTTTAAATAAGTTAATATGTAGATTTTTTAGCTCTTTTGGCAATTTATTAAATAGAACTGTTGCCATGTGAAAGACACTTTTATACATCAAGGCAGTATTCGTTTTTGGAACGCACAGACGACTTTCGTCCCTTTGGGTCCGATTGAAAGCTGTAGATGCTAAAGTAAATAAATGAGGATTTTGTTTAACGAAAGCCGTTACTTCAAATATGTATAGTGACGGTAATGGAAGGATACTATGCTTTTTAAAAAAAGGCACACAACTCTCCGTTGATTTTAAACCAAACATAGCCCGAATGCATCGTTTCTGTGCCTTAAAAACGAGATCTTTGTCGGTGGAGTTCCCCCAAAAAATTATGCCATATCTGAGAACAGATGCCACGAGTCCATGATACGCAATTAAAAGGGCACTGGAGTTTATTTTGCTTGCAAGTGAATGTAAGGCATAGGCAGATTTACTAACTCGCTTGCATAGTTGTTGAATATGTGGTTTCCAGGTCATTTTGTCATCAATATACAAGCCTAAAAATTTACAATTGTCTACTTCCTCTATTGTTTGCATGTTATAATTTACATTTAGGTTATTTGGTGCTGGTAAACGTTGTCTAAAGTACATTAATTTAGTTTTGCTTAAGTTGGCTTTCAGATTATTAGTATTAAGCCAATTCATAACAGAGCTCAATGTGTTATTTATGTCATTTTCAAAAGTATTTATGTCTTTACATTTTATGGTTACTGTACTGTCATCCGCAAAAAGAGCTATAGGATTATCAGTGGCATTGGGTAAGTCATTGATGTACAATATAAAAAGTGGTGGCCCCAAAACGGTTCCTTGAGGAACACCGTAGTTTAGTTGACGTTCACATGATCTAAAGGTTTCTTCTTTTTTTGTTACGATATTCACTCTAGTCAATTCAGTGTATTGTTTACGGCCTTTGAGGTATGATTCAAATAATTTCAGAACATTACCTCTTATTCCATATTCATTAAGTTTGCCAACCAATATATCATGTTCAACATAATCAAAAGCCTGTGTCATGTCCATAAAGATAGAGCAGACAGGTATTCTCTTGTCAACATTAACCATAACAAAGTCCAGAAAGTCATATATGGCCATATTTATAGATTTATTGTGTCTAAAACCTTTTTGTTCTTTTGCTAGAATATTGTTATTTTCTAAATAGTTATTAAGTTCTTTGTAAATATATTTTTCAAATATTTTGGAAATAACTGGAACTAAGGCAATAGGTCTATAGTTATCTAGACATTCTCTATTATCTTTTTTGAAAATAAAAACTAACTATGTACTAGGTAGCAGACAGTGTTACTTTCGCATACTTCATATTCGTATATAATGCAAGGGCTATGTTATCTTGTCAAAGAAGTGATTGCAAAGAGCCTTCTTTAATTTGGGCACACTAGTATTAAAGAGCTCTATGTCAACTTCCTGGCAGGTTTCATTATACATACGGCTCGCCCTAATCATGTAGGAGTTTTGTCTGTAAGTTGTTTTTGTTGTTGGTATGTGCAACAGACGAGGTTTACGCAAAAACGAAGAGCATACGGGCAGCCTAATTTTGCTCGGCAGCTCAGGGATGTCGTTGGATCCGTTTGCAATTTTGGACAGAAATGCTAAATCAGAAATTTTTCTTCTTTCGTAAAGTGGAAGAACATGACATTTTTTACATCGCACGTTGTAACTAGATAGGTATGTTTTGGAACGAAATTGAATGTACAGACGCCAGCACATCAAGCTACTACAATCTGTCAAATTTCTTTAATAGATTTTCAACTTTATTGCTAAAGTATTGAGGTTCAAGATTGATTGGGAAAATTTGACAGTTTCGGGTAGCTTGACCTGCTGGCGTCTGTACCTAAGGAATTTTATTTGTATTTTCAATACGATCGATATACCTAAGTATTATAGTTAGGGGTCCAGACTTGAGAGGCATACTCGAGGTGACTACGAACAAAGGAGCAATATAATATCTTAAAAGTCTTGATATTTGAAAGTTGGGTGTTTTTCTATCTATGTATTTACAAAAAAAAAAATGTATATAAGTAGTTTATCAGCCATCTTGTTACCATAACACAAGCCTTAGGTTGCTTAGCTTGGGACTAGATGGCGCTGTGTGAAATGTTCAAGGATATTATTATTATTATTTCTAAAATCAGACGAGACCCTGCAAATAAAACCTAGTGCTTTATACCGTTGCATGCATAACCACAATGTATTGCGAGCGTTACATTGCGCACTACCGTAAACAGCTAGTTTTAATATGGAAAATAAAAGCAATTAAATAAATAATATTATTATTATTTCCAGTTTTAGCTGACCTCGCATTGTATAGGTTTTTCGTACAATCACAAGTCAGCTTATACTGGTTATGTATAGCTTGATGTGTAGCCGTGCGTACAAAATGCGTAGATGACGGTTTCGTGATGGGTCTGTATAACCTTACAAAAATATGCACAAAAAAAAAACGTACCACCAAGGTAATTGTCGCGACTTTATGTTCCAGATAAAGACGACTTTGACTCAACCTTTGACTTAACACCCAAATAACCAAACAAGCGGAAAATAATACAATTAATAATCTCATCACTGTGCAAGTAAACGTATTACGAGTTTCCCAGATCCTTTGAAATAACGTTATTCATCAAAATCTGTTGCGAGTCGCGAATTAATTGAATTAAAACTAAATCTTCATTAATGTTGCCAGCGGACTGTTTAGCATTGCAAATGATACTGTAAGTACCTACTCGTAATTCCCCGTTCAAACAAACTGGGGGGCAACAACTCGCCTGTAATACCCAGGGGGTTATATTTTCCCATATAATAAATTCGCTAGGTATGTTTAAATGAATTCGGTCATTGACTGTTATTGTCAGATTGAGAACGATATTATCATGGAGAGTTTTATGGAACGTAGCGATAAAAATCTGTGAATATTAGATCTCATTAACCTTTATTTATCCTGTAATCTGCACCAGGGAGTCTATACCCTAAGCACCGCAGGTTCGGCCGAAGTTACGGCCGTTTATTACTCCATATCCCCTACAGACATAACATTACTTCGGGAGCCAAACTAAGAATGAATGACAACGCGATTTGCAAGTTGTCCATACTCCCGATTTGTCTTTGTCCGTCCGAAAAAGTCAATCAATCGGGACTAGGGTACATTCCGAAGTATCGAACTACTTTCGGACAGTCCCGTGTCTTCGTTGACGAACTTACAGAGTAGACTCCCAGAGGTCGAATGAGAAGTTAGTGACCACCATTGCTTTCGGCCATAACTTGCAATAACAATACGGTGACTCAGGGAGCAAGGCGGTGGGCACGAACGTTAGTTTCGTTTGTGTGTAAGTAGAATAAGAACGCACTTAAAACTCGAGAAAAAAAAAGACCTATCATAAATCTGAACATTTTTTTAGAAAAAAAGGAACTATATTTTTGTCTTTACCATTACTTTTTCTCTAACACACTGAACTGAAAATGTATTTATTATTACAATACCGTATACATACTTTAGAGACAGACTTAGCATGTCGAAACTAGTTTAAGACACTTCTCCTAAAGTTTATTCAGTTTCTAGAATATTTGAGAGAAGTGGCTTTTAGCCCTCCCTAAAGTTCGGAGGCCCGAACACGCGAAATAAACGTAGGTTATGTAAATTCGAACGATTTTTTAATTTAAAATACAACTGTCAGAGCATTCTAATCTAATCTAACTAGCCTCTATTGTCCCACTGCAGGAAAACGCCCCCCTGTCCGTTTTCCACACAATTCTGTTTTTGCCAGTCCTTTCTGTAGGAGTCAAGTTCCGCCATTTTTGTTTCGGCCTCCCGCGATGACATCGTGCGTTTAGTGGGACCCAATTGGTGTTTCTCTTAGCCCAATATCGCGGCATTATGCTGAGTTAGGAGCTTTTTTGGGCTCGCACAGGTCTCTATTTTTTGTTAGTTTTAATTGCTCCTTTCTTAGGGTTCCGTATCTCAAAAGCAACAACGGAACCCATATAAGATCACTTCGTTATCCGTCCGTCTGTCCGTCTGACAAGAACCTTTTTCTCAGAAACGCGTGGAGTTGTCAAATTGAAATGAATATCAAATACTCGGGCTGCAATCCCTTGAGGCATTGTAAAAATCAAACAATGAAAAGATGCGGGCGTTTATGTTCCGCTTATGCCGCATATTTTGACATACGCAAGGGAATCAAAACCTATGAGTACTTCCCGTTGACCTAGAATCATGAAATTTGGCAAGAAGCAATGTCATGTAGAAATAAAGGAAAAAATCCGAAAACCGTAAATTTGTAGTTACAAACCTACTTTGTACGGAACCCTCGGTGCGTGAGTCCAACTCGCACTTGACCGGTTTTTTTTTACTTTCTATATTTCCTGTGCGTGTCCCAAATAAAATGTTGTACTTTCTTTCTTTCATAACTAAGTACAAGTGTGAACGCGTCCTTACACCCAAAGTTATTAAATTAATGTTCAGTAAACTGTTTGGGTTTTACGATCGATCTATGTTTATTCAAAGATCGTCCAGGCTATACAAGTTATAATTGAATCGCCATTGTTTGTACGTGCCGGGTATTCAGAAATTGATTTGATTTTGAAGGTGTATTTTAACAGCTTTTGATTGGATAGTAAAATGTGATAGACGGTAAAATATTGGTATGGTAACTATGTGCCTGCCAACCTGTATGGTTGGCAGGGCCATCGATGCGCAAACTGTAATTCTTAGCTGTGTAATTGGTGGATGCGTAAAGTGTAACTGTAGTAGGAAAGAGGCTAGGTAGATGATTCTAGACCCGCCTAGCATATAAATTTTTCGTTGGTTATCAAAATAAAATCAGTTGTTTTATAGAAAAGTGCAATACTTACGCGGGCAAAATGTATGGAACAGCTCATTTTTTTTTAAATCACCGACGAACATTTCAACCCATGGGGTTTAGAATCATGTACTGAACCCACGGTAACAGTTCGCGTGTCGATGTCCCGGATGCCACGCTGTATGTATGTATTCGTAACAGTTATATGCGATCTACATTCTACCCTAAAGAAGTGGTTAGGTACTTTTCGTTAATTTGGGCCTTTATGATACTAATTAGTCGTTACCTACCCTCAAATTCAAAGTAAAGCATTAATTTCAATTAAACCATTTACAGTGAAAGTCAGAAAGATGAAGCTTTTCCGTTCCAAAGCGTAGTAGGTTCCTATGGAGAAGAACGGGAAAGAAACTCTACGGACACTCTTTTAAATTAGAATATTGACACAAAATATTAGTTACAACATCCATGTTTAAATTATAGATGCATATTTTTTTTTTTTACGGTGCCCACACTAAGAATTTCTCCTGTATCGTGGGTGCGTTTACAAAAACATTTAAACTCACATACACAAACAGCCATACCCGGAACAACTACTTGTAGGCCATACAAATATTTGTTCCGTGCGGGAATCGAACCCGCGACACGCAGCGCACCAGTCAATCGCTTAACCACTGCGCCAACCGTGCCGTTAAATATTAATATTGTAAGAACTATGTAGAAAGACAGACGAGCACGTTAAAAGCATTCAGAGCAAAATTTAACCAAATATTAACGATTTCAAAATGAAGTAAGTAATTAAAATAAACCGTGGAGATGACCAGTCCCATTTTACGTAGGTGCCGTTCGGGAACTCAAACAATATTGATAAACTGGTCCTCCGAACCGCACGTTACAGAATTTTGTTTCAGTGCGGTTAGTGGAAGTGCTTAGGTGCGGTTCGGACAAGTGCTGTTGAAATCAGTGCTCTAAGTGCAATACCTCCAACTGACGGCACCCGTTCACGAGCATAACGCAAGGATCAGCACTATTCAGCTCAACCATTTTGAAGGGATCAAATGATCCAACACCTCTTCAACAAACCCCTGAGTAAAGGGCAGGTTTGCTAAACGTTGACGAAAACCTCCAGTTTTGAAAGACCATTCCATTATCGATAAAATACTAAGGCTCTCCAAAATACTTTCACTATATTTTTCTCTTTCCCCTGATCTTTTCATGTCTCTTCTTCATTATAACTTTCGTCTAGACTTTACTTAAAAACACATTATCACGCAATGTTTTCTGAAAGTATGTACGTTACATAAAAGGGTTTTACTTAACTCAGTGTAACTCCTAAGTGGTAAATGTAATGTAGGCCACTTAGTTCGCAAACAACACCGACATTATAAATTTCAAAGGACTGCTTTTACTAAAAAATTCAATATCTAGACGAATAAAAAAAACGTTTAAATCATAGTAAGAAAATTATGATGATAATTCGAAAAGAACATAAGTTTCTATCATAACCACAATAAGAAGCAGGGACGTAAAACTTTTAATAATTAATGCATTTTAATAAAAACATTATTATAATTTTATTTTTTCTAACCGATACGAAGTCGAGTTGAATGGCGTGCAATAGTCCTATGTCCAGCAGTGGACTGCTATTAGCCTGATGATGAATGAATGATGAAGGTGAACCGATACAGAGTTCCCTACACTTCAAACTCGTAGACATGTCTTTTTCCGGAATTTTCCATTGGAACACTCTAAACCGGATGGAACGGTACCGGCCCTCGTCCCGTTTGCATAATACTCGTATTAAAACATACTGTCATAAAACATACCGCCATGTTCGAGGACTAACTTTTTAGTGGGTCACCCACTAAAAAGTTAGTCCACGAACATGGCAGTATGTGAAGCGAGCACCATCTTCCATGACTAACTGAATTACAGAAAAAAAATTAGCTCAAAATACCTTCCCGTTTCAAAAAGTCTTAATATGAAGGCAGTGAAGTGAAATCTCGTGAGCAAGCCGACACGTTCGTAATAAAACGGCACGTGCCTTGACAACAACGGAGTCGTGCCACCTGTAGCGTCGGTGTGACTTTTGTGACGCTGGGTGTGACTTATGGCACAGTCCACTAAGTATATAATTTGTAAGTACAAATTAAGACAAGCTCGTTAGTTGTTACTCTTGGTATCAGCAAATGGACATTTTCTTCTACCTGGGCTTTTCCCAGCGATGTTGGGGTCGGCTTCCGAGTGCGTCTCATATCATATAAAGTTATTTGGTATATTTTCATTTCAATAACGTTCACAAGATATAATAAACGTGAGTTATACCAACTGTTGATTAATAAGTTTAGATATAACATTTATATACTCTAAAACTTATTTCGTATAATGTTATTGGATATAACGTTTATTTAATCGAAAATGATTAGGCCTATCGTTTAAAATATATAATATTGATACCATTTTTATGGTTAACACCCCGATTCAAAGCAATCCGACTTGGATGGGTTATATTAGGTTAGAAGGTTGAGGCGGGAGCGGAGCGGAGTGCCAGGTCCTCTCTATGTTGGTGAATCATTTGGGTTAGGTTTGGTTAGAACAGTGACCATTAACTCGCGAAGGCGAACGAGTGAAGCGAGCGTGCTGCGGGAGCGGCGTGACAGTAACGAATCGCTGCAAGCAAAACCGACTCCACGTAAGTAGTCTTGTCTGCCCTACCCCTAGTGTTATTTAAAATTGCGTAGGCGCGGAGGGGCGACGCGGCGTGAGCGTGAAATACATCTGCGACGATAAGCTCGCATGGGACAGCCGGAGCCCCGCAGCGCCGGAGCCGTGACAGAAATCATGCCTGCTGCATGTTGCATGCTTGCTGCACGTTGCTTGCTTGCTGCATGTTGCATGCTTGCTGCATGCTTACTTGCATGCTGCATTAGACTAAACAGATTTTATGTCTTTTAAGTGGTATATCAAACGAATTTATATTCAATGTATGTTATGCTTATAAAAATTAGTTACTTTAAAATTATATCAATCGTTTATTATATTAACTGATCATTATATCAAATAAAATTATAGATTCAGTTGTTATATCTTGTAAATATTAGAGATTTTGTAATTAATTATATCATATATTACTTACCCCGGCTTTCAATACAGGCTCGGATCTAGGTTTTTGCTTAAGGGGGGTAAATGATTCTTTCTGGGAGGATGGGGGGGTGAATGTTGCAAGTCATGAAAACCTTTTTTTTTAACCATTTGCAGCTATTTTCCATACACTCAACAATGTGAAAATGACTAAGACCTATATATCTTAGTAATATACTGTATACAAAGTAAAAACACAAGTCATAAAACTATATATGTTTATGTCTAATTTAGAGTTTTAGACTCAGTTTGGTCGAAACCCAACGGGCGCAACTCTCCCATATCCGCGCTTATTCCAGTCTAACAGGATGCAGCTGAACACCAGTATATTACATAGAGCAATTGCTTGTCTGACCTCCACATTTCCACAACCCTAGCTGTTACAGGGTAACGCGATAATCCCAAGTAAAACAAAAACTATGTAACAATGTCATGCTATACATAATATATGAAATTCCGATGACGTCCGCAGCTCAAGCGCCATGTAAACATTGGTTAACTAAAGGTCACGTAACATGGGTACGTCCATAGGTGAATGTTCTTTACACAGCAGATCCCCAAATACACATGAAGAGAGGGTTCTCAAAACCGTGAAGGAAAACATCTTGAGGAAACCGGCATGTCCTAGAACAACATATGACTTTCACCAACCCGCACATGGCCCGCAAGGCGGATTACCACCAATTATTACCCACTCCCCCTCACAGAGAGGAGGAATTTGTCCCAGGAGTGGGTACGTTATATGCTGATTATCCAATACACATGACATGAGAATACGTACATAATAATTGCTTGGGAAATAATAACAAATGTTGAAAATGTCCCACGAAAGTAAAAAACTATCCCGATGTAACACTGACCCAGTGTGACTCTACCCACCCCACAAATGACAGTCATGCTGATATACCTACGTCATAATATGTATGTATTTACAACAAAAAAAAAATGTATATAAGTAGTTTATCAGCCATCTTGTTACCATAACACAAGCATTAGGTTGCTTAGCTTGGGACTAGATGGCGCTGTGTGAAATGTCCAGGGATATTATTATTATTTCCTTTATTTCATTTAAATACTTACAAAATACATTTTTAAATATTTTTATAAACAAAAGGATAAAAAAACATTTAAAAATATAAAAAGTAGTAGCCCACCGGTATCGGGAACAGGGTCCAAGCTACCGGCGGTCAGGGCTCCAGAGAGAGGAACTTCCTGACAATGCGAGCCGTGTCCAGAAGTACCGCTTTCTGAATCAAGCCCTTGATCCAGCTGCCCAACGAGAGCCTCCTCAGGTGTTGGTCGAGGCTTTTGGCTATTAAGCCATTGGCTGTCACGACTATCGGCACAATGATCGCTGAGTCCACATCCCACATGTCGACAACCTCGCGAGCCAAGTCAAGATACTTGATTTGTTTATCTTTCTCGGCTTTCACGAGGTTCTCATCATGCGGGACGGTTATGTCAACAATCATTGCGCGCCGCTCTGATCGATCCACCACCACTATATCAGGCTTATTGGCAACAATAGTCCTGTCAGTGTTGATGGATCGATCCCAGTACAATGTGATATTTCCATTTTCGAGAACTGGGTCGGGCACATACCTGTAATACGGCACCTCAGATTCGACAAGGCTGTATTTCAGAGCAAGTTGCTGATGGATTATCCTGGCTACAAGGTTGTGTCTATGCAAGTACTCTCCGTTAGCTAGACGAGAACACCCGGAGATTATATGCCTGATTGATTCTCCCGGCCGATGGCATGCCCGACAGATGTCAACCGTGCCGTCTTTCACAATTTATTATTATTATTATTATCACCATCTGCCCAGCCTTTTCCCAACTATGTTAGGGTCGGCTTCCAGTCTCATCGGATGTAGCTGAATACCAGTATTTTTACATGAAGCGACTGCCTATCTGACCTCCACAACTCAGCTACTAGGTAATACGATACCCCTTGGTTAGACTGGTTGTTAGATTTTCGGGTTTCTGATGACCCGTACCAGCTGCCAAAGATCCACGATTGACAGCCAGGACCAACGACTTAACGTGCTTTCCGAGGCATGGAGAAGTCTTGAAATGTAAAGATGGTCACCCACCCACGGACCAACTGCGACAAGCGTAGCTTAACATGATCGACCACAACCTACCATACTGCGCTGGTATACCTACGTAAGTGTACCTAATTCTAATTCCGGTCTGTATCGGATGCAAATCGTGTTATGCCTAGTCAATTTACTTCAAATGGTCCCCCGGCTAACCCAAATTGAGTTATGATAGGTATCTTAGCATAGGTATTCGTGTTAAGTTGTGCATTCTAGCGTTATATCGTTTCCTGTAGTACACAGTTGTAATTACAAATTCATCATCATCTCCTTTTCCCATTTATGTTGGGGTCGGCATCCAGTCTAACCGGATGCAGCTGAGTACCAGAGTTTAAAAGGACCGACTGCCTATCCGACCTCCACAACCTAGTTACTGGGTAAACTGTACCCCTTGGTAAGATTGTATTTACAAATACATAGTAAGACAAATTACTATTTAAGTTATTCAAATAATATCATCGTATAAAAAAAAACTTATAGGCAACAAGTATTCGGAGAAATTTGGTTCTAAAATGAAGTGAGTTTCAGCCTTCGTTAGATAAAGAAACCTGAGCACCACATAATAGATATAAATGCTGATCAAAATGCACTTAATATCATTAATTAACTGCATCCCAACGCCATTTCCAAAGGCAAACTGCTTACAACTAATAAGGTCCTCGCTGCTTCTGAAATGCATGTCTGCTGAAGCAGCAAATGCCACAAGAGCTGGTCGTTTCTCTCGTAAAAGAAAAACATGCACCTATGTACTGTAGCTAACGTTGTGTTAAAATCATGCAACGTTATATTTCTGCGTTTATT
Organism: Apamea anceps; assembly: GCA_951799955.1. NCBI lineage: Eukaryota > Metazoa > Arthropoda > Insecta > Lepidoptera > Noctuidae > Apamea > Apamea anceps. The sequence continues at coordinate 19,520,856 of OX637510.1, forward strand.
TCAGGCGAACGTGTTTACATCACCGCGGCTATATTAACATGCCTTCTTCCAAAGTTAATAAAAAAAATTGTAAGCTCATTCTAAACTCGCTTGACTGTTCGAATGCAACCAGAGTTATTTTATTGCCAGCCAGCACTACATAAGGTCGACTTTAGCAGACAACCTTTACAGTACTTCTTAAAAAAAGAAAAGTCAGTATATTTGTTGGAAGCCTTATCGCTCCGTAACGACAATCATCTATTTGCTCAAACGTGTACCTAGTTGTAATGACAGAATCGATTATGGGTTCAAACCCGTTATCATCGCTCATATTTTTCATCGCCTCAACAAAGAAACGTTTAATATCTAATTCATTCATCATATTCCATTTAGACGTTAACCTTGAAGAAAAAACGAAAGAAAACTTTTAGTTATTGCTTTTAGAAGGAAGGGTAAAACCTCCTAAGAAATAGGTAACAATTTAAAAATCATTAGAGGGTGGAATTGTTTCTGGAAACATTCAAACAAGTATTTATTTAAATAATAATAGACATCAGCCTTGTTATTAAAAGTAACTGTAATGTAACCTATTTAAAAATACTTTTTACAGGCAATTTCTTGCCAAAAATAAAACGCTGCATAGCTACGCGAGTGGCATAGCGCGTAGCACCGCAAGCGTAGCTAATTTGCTACGCGCCGTAGACCGTGAAATCTCTCCGAAAAGTTCTAAAAACGTGTTAAATTGCTTTGACTAACGTTAGTCAATATTTATGGCACCTTTTTGAACAAACGAAGTTAATGATAAAAGTTAATGCTAATTATTTAGCTGTATTAAAACAATATACTTACCTTATAGGTACTTTACTAAATTAGGTTAAAGTTTTTCCATGTAAATTTGTCCGGTGATTTTTTTTCTTAAACTTAGAACTATCTTAATCTCTATCATAATGTTATCCGAATAAATACAAAATAAACTTACCGAGCTTTCCGTAAACAATCTTCAAAGTTCACCAAAGAGTATAAACAGTCTCGGTACTCGTTGCTAAGCCAGCAACGAATTAAAAAATAAAAAGAAAACAAATAATTTTAAAATTAAAAAGCGTTCGGTATACGAAATTTGAAATGAAGTTCGCGGCTTATTCCCGATTGCGAGCGCTCGTCCGTTCGGTCGGAGGCAAGGGCGGCATCTGATACAGCCGACATACAGCCTATATTTCATGTCCGAAAGAGGCTGCTTTCGCACTGAAAAGCTCTTTTTAATGGAACGACAACGACACGATAAAATAAATTTAAATGAGAACCTCCTCCTTTTTTAGAAGTCGGTTAAAAATGTCGATTTTCTGCCATTCTGAGCATTAGCGATGGCAATAGGCTCACCCCCTATTACATGGGACGTAAATATGACTGGCGACATGTGGGGACGTCATAATATATACAGACCGCTGCCTACCCCAACATCTGCAAGAAATAAAGTATTAGTAAGTTACCACTGCCGCTCATGGCGTTTCTCTCATGGAGAAGAGAAATTACAGTTGAAATAACATTACCTTTCTTCGGCGCCACCGCATTCGGATAAAAGTCACGGTTTTAACACAAAAAGTCGTACGTTTAAAGCACTCTCAAACCTACCCAAGTCGTATCGAAAGCTTTCCGCAAGCTCCAAAATGCTCCACTCTCTATCAATGGTTGTATAACTGCGCGCATGCGCCGTGCGCGCGGATGTGACGCGCGACGCGGCGCGGCGGTTATCAATGAACCGGCCATCTTGTTGACGTCATACCATAGCGGCTTTATGCCATGTTTGTTTTCATTTCCGTCAATTTATAGAGAACTCCGGCAGATTGAGGTAATTTCCACAAATTTTAATTAAAAATGTCGGCATTTCGATGGGTAGGAATTTTTAGGGAAATTATGTAACTAAAAAAAAGTTGTTAAGCGAAGAAAAGCAGAGATTCATTGTGCTGACTGAACTTTGAGGATTCAAAATACTCCTTTTTTATAGAGGAAATGTTTCTGTTTATATTTTCAGTAGTAATTTATCAAAACAATTACTTACACGGAAAATCTTTGGTTTTTACATACATTGCTTTAAAAGTTTTTGTATGGTTAACCTCAGTCGATCACAAAAGAACAACAAGAAGTTCCTTTGTGATGGAAAGCTTCATAAGATCTTTAATTATCCTTGTATTGATGAACACAAGGCTTGTTTTAGGTTTTATGCCGTATGTATGTATTTCGTACTTTTAGTATATTTCTGTGTAATCGATAGATCAGCCGGCCGGCTGTCAGTCAACAGGCTCTCACGATTCACGCGGCACCTCCTGCTCTTGTATTGGCATTACCTATACAAGAATAGCTCATGCCTGTGCCAGCCAGTCAGCATGTCAGCATAGTGGTAGCGGGGCTAATTGCGTAGAGTGTAGCTAGGGTTGCCACCCGTACTTTATAATAAAGTATTGTACGTTATTTCAGGTACTTGTACTCTATACTTTATGTGAACAATAAAGTACACGAAAATACTTTATTTGGCATGATTTGGTTTCTTTCGGATTTTGAAAAGTTTAGTCATATGTATTTTTTCGTTAAGCGAAATATATCGATTGCTCAATCGAACTTGATAATAGATAATTGAAAATTTAAGTCTGCAAAAACTTAATGCAGATAAGGATGATCTATATGGAGAAATTTCTTTATTAAACCAACTTTATAATGAGTTATGTACTTCTAAGGATTTTACTAAACTGTCAACTGCACAAAAATGGCAGCAAGTGCTTAATAAGAGCAATGATAATTTTTTAAACTCGTTTAGTCATTTGATTTTTAGTATCTATTCCCGCCACGTCAGCATTCACAGAGAGAGTTTTATGTGACGAATAGCAAATGGCGAAACGAAAGAAATAAAGAGTCTCTGAATTTGATTAAAAACGAACCACTTATTTATTTTAATTTAAATATTGACTGTAAAGATGCTGTGCAATTGTTAAGTAGAGATACTAATTTAATACAAATCGCAAAAAGCAATAAAAAATATATATTTAAACATAATAATGATAAAAATAAATTGTAGGTACTTTATTTTAATACTGTGTACTTTTTTTTCCTACCTATAATAACCAATGTACTTTATCTGCACAAAAAAAGGTAGCAACCCTAAGTGTAGCTGACATAATTATACAATACTAGCTACGCCCCGCGGTTTCACCCGCATAAGTGTCGATCCCGTGGGAATATCGGGATAAAAGTATCCTATGTGTTTTCCTGATATATACTCGTAAGTTATATTACTGTAAAGTTTCATTAAAGTCGTTCAGTAGTTTTTGTGTCCATCCATCCATCCTCACAAACTTTCGCGTTTATAATACCTATTAGTAGGATGTAACATAATTAACGCAAGACCTCATACACCCCAATTAAATTATTGAGTTAAAATCATTATACAATGACCAAAACAATTTTTTTAAAGCTATTATTATTAAGAAAATCGTGTTAACTCTAGCATTAACTTATGCATTTAATATTGAGTCTTATTGCCTTGAATTAAGGTTTACTTTTCTTTGCCTCAATCGGCGGTCAGTATGGCAAAATACACAAAAAAAAACCTATGTTAAAAGTTACTGAAATCGATTCAGTAGTCAAATATGATCAAATTGCTTTCAGGAATTGCGTTTATTCTGTTACACCTTGTACATAATAGAAGTATGTAAGTAAGTCATTTGAGGCGAGAGATGCGGTCAAACAGGTTCTGAGACTGAAGTAGAAATGGTCAAAGGGGCAATTCTCGTAATTTTAAGGACGTTCACAGTCTGATCTCAGTCTCAATCTGTCAAAAATAGCTCTAATTTCTCTACATTTTTTTGACAAGTTTTTTTTCATTGATTGTCGCTGAAATGAAATTGCGACTAGATTTTGAACATTAATAATTACGAGGATTGGCCTTCTGGTCACATTCAAAGAGCTAAGGATGAAAGTTGGTCACAAATTATTACAAATTGGTATTCAATATACAAAAAAAAGCAGGAAGGGTAGACTAGACTATTTAAAGGATGGAGTGACGACATCGTACAATTAGCCGGAAACTTATGGCCCAGACGGGCAAAGGATGGAGCCACCTGGAACGGTCTGCAGGAGGCTTTCACTGCAAAAGGAAGCCCTTATACCTAACAATACTAACTTTATTTAAGTACAAAACTAACATTACTAACAAATAAATAAATAGTACAGCCGCCAGCAGGTCAAGCTACCCGAACCTGTCAAATTTTCCCAATCAACCTTGAACTTTAATGCTTTAGCGATAAAGTTGAAAATCTATTATAGAAATTTGACAGATTGTAGTAGCTTGATGTGCTGGCGTCTGTACGTACGGTTAAAATATAAAAGTACGTAGATAAATAATAAAAGTCCTCCAGACCGTATTTCCCCCACGGCGGCTAATCTCAACGGAGCCTAACCTTCGGCGCGGGAGATATTATAGTGCACAAGTGTGCGCGCAGACTCAGGTACACTCTCTCTTCCCTCACCCTCATACTCTGATGGGACGGCAATCCGACATGACCGGAGAGAGATCAGGCGCAGGACCAATCTCTTTTAACGTGCTTTCCGATGCACGGGGGTATCACACCGCCAACTTCCAAACTCCGGGCTGTTACTAAGAAATTCCTAATGGAAAAACTCAATAACACATTGCCCGACCCGGGCATCGAACCCAGGACCCCACGCTCAGCAGTCGCGCTTGCGACCACGAGACCAACGGGGCAGTACGTAGATAAACAATATGTGAAGTACACAACACAAAACAGTAGATAAGAACTACATGTAAGGGATAAAATAAAGCTAATACAAAAATGTCCTACATTATGGTAGAGAGCACTACATACAAAGTGGAAAAAACTAAGTACTTAGAGTGCGTCAAGGAAAACCCATGAAACATAGCTAAATCTAATAAAGCTAAAGTAGTTATTTTCGCTCCACGCAAAAGAAAATTGAATTAAGCCGGTATAGACAAACGCGAAAAACTTCCAAAATGTCGAATGTTCGGAAACGTCTTCGGGAATGTGTGTTCGATGTACCGCCCATTTTGTCAGCCCTTGTAAAATTTCTACATTTATATCTGTAATATTTATGGTGTACGGTCACCAAAGGAGATAAGTAACCTGATATAATTGAAGTTTAGTAAGAAACGGATTGATGTTTTCAGATTAAAATTTAATTAATAGAAAACAAACAGTTAATTTATCAAACTAAATTTCATTCATAAACATCAATCCGTTACTTCTCTATGTGACTATACATAACAAAGAGTTAAAAAAAAATTACAGCGCGTTTTAGTAAACTTCCTGCACTATGAGAGCTAATAACAAAGGTAATTTGATTAGATACTCTTTCCACGGTGACTCTTGAACTCTGAACTTATACAAAATGACTTTTTACAAAAAATACAAACATTCCCTGCGCTATTTTAAAAACTCTGGTCTCTCGACGAAACGTATTTTTACCTGGTTATGTAACAAATTTATACACACATACAATCTTACCTTCTTCCCTTGAGGGCAGACAGAAACTACAGAGCGTCACCTGCTACGATCCAAACATACAATGTATACTTCTTTTGCCTCGTTTACGTTCTATAGATTTTTGATAAAAAATATACTTACAGTAAATAACTTATAATTCATGAGAAAAAAAGCGATAGGAGATCGCATGGCTTAAGCATCTCGAAATATGTGGGCATGCCGTGCTCAGGAATTGCATGATCCAAAGAAATGACAGGCGGACAAAAGAAAAAAATACGTGTCCATTATTTTTCGAGGATCTAACTGACGGACTAAATATAATTATTTTTTTTTACCCAGGCAACTACCCTATTGAAGTTGGTAGTCAATCTATTTCACTCCATTAGTTTTTCAAGTCTGCCTACCCCGGAGAACAGGAGCCATGATGTTTTTTTGTAACTCTATTTCCTCTCAATTACTGACGTCACGCGTGTACCGTCTGAACAAGCTCAGTCATATTAGCAGCGTGCCTCCCATACTAATCACTTTATAAAAGTTCAGCTTCCACGCCTTCCACACGTTCTGACCTCAACATTGCGGAGTAGATAATAACCTGCACTAATACCACTTCAGAGCTTGAACATGCAAAATAAATAATTACACGTGCTGATATTGATTAATTTGTTTTTACGCCTGTTTTCATTGGCTGACCTTGTTTGACTGTTAATGAAGCTGTTCCACGTGTAGGATTTGATGTCAAGAACTTTAATGGCTATGGACTACTACGGTATGTTGAAAAAGCTCTCAAATTCGAAAATAAATCAGTTGTTTTATACCATTATGTCGAGTTATGCGAACATAAATCTATGGATCAACTGATTTTTTTTCACGATTTCAGTGTTGGTCCCGTAGTAAAAGTCGTTCATAATGATGAGTACAATGACCCCTTTTAAGGATTAAAACGATCAAAATTTAACGGTACATAAAAAGGTAATACAAGTATATAAAAAGGTAAGGTAGAAAAGTAAAAGTAAGGTTCTATTTACTTAGGTATCGTAAATAACGGTTGGAATTATTTTATGAAAGATCAGTCCTTTCTGACCCTTCATTTTGGCGGTAACTTAAGGCCAGACCCTTAAGTTAAATAACCCTAACCTGGAGCTTGACCTTACCTTTAGTTTTTCCTGGCCGCAAACTTTTGCCACTTTTTAGGGTTCAGTATCTCAAAAGGAAAAAAAACGGAACCCTCATAGGATCACTTCGTTATCCGTCCGTCTGTCCGTCAGTCAAGACCCTTTTTCTCAGGAACGCGTGGAGTTGTCAAGTTGAAATTAATGTCAACTACTAAGGGCTGCAATCCCTTGGAGCAGTGAAAATATCAAACTTCTAACGCAATCAAAAGATACGGGCGTTTATGTTCCGGAATCAAAACCTATAGGGTACTTCCCGTTGACCTCGAATCATGAAATTTGGCAAGAAGCAATATCATGTAGCACAAGTAAAGTTAAAAATCCGAAAACGAGAAATTTTTAGTTACATACCTACTGTGTACGGAACCCTCGGTGCGCGAGTCCGGTTTTTTTTAACCGACGAAAATAAAAAGGATTAAGCTTGATTGATCCCTGTTCATTGATCTGCGTTGTTGTTGTTTGTTTGGCGCTGACTTAAAATTAGTTATTTACGTTAATTTAGGAGCTTAGTGAGACTAAGGGTTGATTTTCCCATTGCCAGATAACTTTTATTTGAGGAATAAAATTGACGTTCGGAAGTTTTCGTATGAAATAACTGTCAAAATTTCAAAATTATTCCTCGAATAAAATTATCTGGCATTGGAAAAATCAGCCCTAAATCAATAAAGAAAGATAAATAATTAAAAAGTTATTACAATGCATTTCTGAAGTGGTAGGACTGACAAGATTTTTTTTACAGAAATTATTAAGTAGGTAATTAATTATCTCTCAAGTCAAGACTTGATAGATGTAAATTGAATTGTCTTCTTCACTATCAAAGCTGCCATTAAATTGATGGAGGACACTTTACCTCTAGGTAAAAGTATTAAAAAATGTTTTTTCTAGTACCGCCTACTGTTTTAAAGTTTTTTTTTTTTATATTATAGGTCCAAACACTTGTTATTACAGATAATGAAAGCGTGACAGTTATTGATTTTTTAAATCAATTTTAATAACAATGGTAAAGATACTTAATAACCCCCTTTTTAATATTTGCATTACTCTAATGAAGTCATCTATGAATACCCTCTAATTAAGCAACAAAGGTACACATCATTCTCAATTTCCTAAATTCAAAACACAAAAATATTTACACTCTTTACTTTACTCTAGATTTAATAAAAAAAGAGGGAGACAACAATATGTCAGTGCTTTCGATTCAAAGCTTTTATTTACCACCCTTAATTCGAGGGTCGAGAAGCCCTTCCCGCGCTTGCGTGAATCAATAATGTACCCGTTATTGTGCTACTACTTGTAAATGTCAACTTTCGTGTGAAGCTACTACTTTAGCGTCCATAGATGGTTTTGTTCCTACATGATGACTGATATGTTGTGGTTAGCCAGCAATGGACTTAACTTGCTCGAATGGATGGTTGTGTTTGTAGTGGTTAGTAAATGTCATGGTACAGGTTCGCGCCTGCGCCCTGCATCCGATGGACCAAATTTTTAGCAAGTGTAATAGGAGAACGGTGTAAAGTGCATCTGTTTTGTGTGAAAATTCTATAAATAATATTAAAAAGTGAGTCTGTTTGATATTGTTGTGTGTTGCATGTTGTGTAGATCGAGTTTCATTGATATTCAATGGATTATGCTGAAGATTTTTGTGTTCATTTTCTTTGTGTGAAATTTTACTGTGACTAATTTTCTTTACCTATTCTGCTATGCTAGATTCATATAATGTGCTAAAAATGACAATTAAATAGTAGTTAATTGGCCTAATTATGACATTTAAAGGGTTAGTCTGTCGTATTCATTAAATTTCCAGTAATTTTGTATAAAAAGTAGGTACCTATCTAAGCTAGTACACATTTACTTTTGTAGAAATAAGTACCTACCTGTTAGGTAAGTTTAACAAAGTGGTTTATGGGGAGTTTTTTTACTTAAAATTGTTATAATTAAAACTAAAGATTCGTTACGAGATTCCAATCATCTAAACCCGTAATTTTTATATTCATTTTGTCAGTTATTTCAGTCAGTTGATATACCTATAATCAGGTACGTGAAGGTACACCCAATTTCGGGTGTTTTCAATCTAGAATAGATAAATAGTAGGTATCTACAATAAAACTATATCCATTGTGTGTTATTGTTGTTTATGTGTTATTTATCAGCATCACCATCATCATTTCAGCCCGGAATCCCCCACTGCTGGTTAAAAGTCTCCCCTTTCTTCTGCCATACTTTCTTGTTCTGTGCGTCCAGGTGGATATCGTCAACCCAGTGCGCTTTTGGGAGGCCCTGGTTTCTTTGGCCGAACCTTGGTTGGCTACCAGTCGGTCACAGCTTTACGCCATCGGCTATCTGTTCGTCTAGCTAGATGTCCTGTCCAACTCCACTTGAGGCGCATCGCTTAGTTACTTAGTTATAGTAGTTAGTTATCAAAAATATCCTAATACTCACAAAATCACAGGCTAATGACTATTCTCGACATATATACAATCGAGTTGAATTTGTTCTATTTCTCTAACGTTTTAGTTTGAAACGTATAAATACTAGTGTCCGACCGAAACAGGATTTCCAGCCGAAACCGAAACCGAATCTACGGTCTTGGTCCCAGTTTCGGCCGAAACGGAAACCGAAACTTATTTGAATTTTTATAGCATGTTAAATCTATTGTATTTTTTCGCATATATAGACAGTTAACACGTCGCTCATTTGGAGAAACATCGACGTAACTGCTACTTACCTACTTTTCAAATTTTACAGGAGAGTGATTTAAAGTGAACAATTTTTTTGTAATGAGGCTACTGTCTTGTTATGAAGACCCTTGCTTATGTTTTTGTACCTAAAATGTGGCTACACTAATGTAGCTTTATGTGTTATTCAATTAAGTAGAATATTTATATTGGTATTCTTTTAACTAAATAAAAATATGTCGGGTACCTACAAGTCCGTCATTGTTTCCCAAAGATTCAGTAAAATGCGCAGAGAGCCGCACATGCATTTTTATGCTTTTGTGACAAAATGAAACCACATTTTTTTTAAATAATCAAAATACGCATTTATTACGTGTAATAAACATCGGCTATCTGTTCTGCCAGCATGTGCCCTGCCCACTGCCACTTAGGTTTGGCAATTCTTTGGACTATGTCAGTTACCTTGGTTTTCCTGCGGATACCTTCATTTCTGATTCGATCACGCAGGGAAACTCCCTCTCCATTGCCCTTTGGGTGACTTTAAGCCTTCTAATAAGGCCTATTGTGAGCGACCACGTTTCAGTGCCATAGGTCATCTCATCACTTGCTAGTGATGACCTTTGGCACTGAAACGGTCTTGCTAGACACACTGGTAAGAACTCAACTGGCAATCACGTTCACTCAATCGACGTTAGCCGAATGATGCGCGACAATTCACGAACACCTAGTTTCGGCGGGGCCGAAGGTTCGGCCAATTGTGCCAACCGAAACTGTGGCCGAAACTAGATATTTTGGCTGACACTAGCCGAAACCGAAACCGAACCTTCGGACGGTCCTTAATAAATACGTTTTCTTAGGTTTTTTAATTAGAATCTTGTGTAAAAGTTTATCAAGATATACCTAACAGAAAACAATAATAATATTTGCCCATGCTCATTTAAAAACTTATAAAAGTTTTCGATCAACGGGTTTTTCTTTTTTTCCAGGATGTCGTGCGGGGCGGAATGTCTATCCCTCGGGCCGCCACCGGACTCGATCCTGCACATGCCACCTCCTCCACTACCATCCTTCCTAGCTAGTGCGGCCAACCTGACACCACCATGCAGGGCTTCCAAGTGCCCCCCTCACAGGAACAACGAGGAGAACTCGCTGTTCCCCGGAGTGGAATACCATGAGCTACCCAGACATGGTGAGATACGTATGTTGTCCTTTGATTAATATAAATCTTGTAGTTTATTTCTCTCTATTTAGAATGCACACTGAGTTTCCCACCTCAATATTTCACCTGGCTTCGACAAAAGGTGATCATACAAAATAATTTGACTACACATACGCACGATCATAGAACACTATCAATTGACATCAGTTCAATCTTAACAACAAAATTATTTTATACATCCAGCCTATGCCCATGAGTCCCAGTGATCTTCAATCTTCTTCTTCATTGCATTTTTGCAATTATATACCAACACCTGTTATCTTTAAGTCCACTTATTGTGCTTTTGATACAGTATCAAAACTAAGAAATGATTGCCACATTTACCGCACTATAAATAATATTAATAATTGCTGTAAAACTTGTTGCAGAGCCGGCTTCTAACGACGACACATGGTTCCTCGTGCTGATCACCTGCTGCATCGCTGTCCTCTGCATCGCTGCGTTACTGGCCCTATTCCTGCTCAAATGTAGAGAGTGAGTAGTTTTCATAATCGACTAGGTAGACCAATTTGATGATGGAAACAACTGCAACTGCTAACTTTGTATTTCTGTTTCTTCCTTCTTCTGGGCTCAAAACTAGTGTCCACTTTGAACTTCTATCTTCTTAACTCTCATTGTATCTTCTATTTTTCTTGCAGTTGGAAAAAATCTCATGGGTTTTTTCTCGACAGGGCCCGAGGAGGATGTAAGGGCGGCACTGGTAAAGCTTCCGGCTCCAACGCCCTATACGGAGGTGCGGCCATCGACTCGCGCGTGCTGTGGGCCGCACTGACGCCGCGCGGCACGCGGCACTTCGTGGCCGACACCTACCCGCACGACGAAACTGAAGACCACCACTACGAGTGCGTTGAGCCACCACTATACAAGCTCGGACCACCCGAAGACTTAGCCATCCCACGACACTTCAACGTAGAATACGAAGATCCTGCGCCATTAATCGAAAGCTACAGCGACAGGACCGAAGAGTACTTTCGAAATGGCATGGACACTCTTCGCCGTGGGACACGACCTCTCGTCTCCTCTCCCACAAGGATTGAACGCCCGAATCTGCCTCCCCTGAATCTTCAGCCCCGCACTCTGAGGAGGGCCCCCCATTCCCGCCGAGTGAGTGATGCGAATAACCCGGAGAAGTCGGCCATCTGAACCGAGAGTGGCGCGGTATTCTCCGTCGCCGATACTACCGATATCGATTACGATTGGCAGTCGATCGAGAACTCGAATGTTGATCGTCTCGTTTGAGGACCACTCTTTTCTGACACAATTAGTTCGAAACCTGAACTAAAGTTTTAAAATCAGCTCTGGACTTTATACTTAGAACGCTTTTATCCGCATCTAGCACATAATGGGACAATTACAGATATAGTGAAATAGAATAAATAGTTTGCGTACTTCTTTCGATAACGTTACTCACAAATCGCAACGACATTTTGCTTCAATAGAACACAATAGATTTTTTAACTAGATGCTGTTTTTAGTAGAGTGGGTAAGCGTGCCTGTTTATTTTAAACTTATTGAAAGGAGTATGACGACTACAATAATGTAGTAGGTATTGAAGGTGTTAGAACCAAGCTTACGAAGTGCATCAGTGTCCATAATACGAATAGCCTGTGTATGCGAACGTAATTGTAACTCGGTAGTCTCTAGTTTTTCGTTTCATTTCGTGTAAATATCATAGTTTTATAACGAATTTTATTTTATTCAATGTGCAATTGTATATGCTATAAAGCCTCTAGAATTAGTCTAATATTACGGTCACAATTTCTAGTCATTCATCACACAATGTGACATGGTACTGTATGTCTATTTTAATCAGTAAACTGCATCTGTAATAACTGTTAGATTATTTTATTTTATACCGTATGTATCACGAATTTTTGTACTTGTCAATAAAATATTATTATTTCTTATGCCTTTTAATTCGTCAGTAAATAGAATTTAAAGGGATTTTAGTCTTTGTATGGTACAGACGCCAGCAGGTCAAGCTACCCGAAACTGTCAATTTTTTCCAATCAACTTTGAACCTTAATACTTTAGCGATAAAGTTGAAAATCTATTAAAGAAATTTGACAGATTGTAGCAGCTTGATGTGCTGGCGTCTGTACGTATGGTCACCTCGCAGAGTATATTATTATCATTATAGCGGATGGTCTGGTTCTAAAAAGGTATTATACCATGAAAAAGGGTAAAGGTATAAACGGTGAAGGAAATAACAAATACAATGTTTATGTAAATGTTTCCGAACGAAATCACAAACGCCGGGACGTCATTTTGTTTGACGTTGACTTGACAGTTGACTTTGACAATTGACATGACGCCATCGCATGCTGTTGCAGTGTTTTTGACCGAGTTTTCCCAAAAATATGACAAAACTATTCTATTCCTGATAATCTAATAGTAACTAAAAGATAGTTCTTACTTTATTTTAGTAGATATAGTCTAACAGATAGCTAAAATGTCGGAAGAAGTGATAAAACATTCGGTACACACATTGGTGTTTAGGTCTCTGAAGAGGTCTCATGATATGTTTCTATCTAACCAAGGACTGTTGCCGCCAATTGATGAAAAAGCGTAAGTATTAGGCAATGATTATCAAGACATTAACACAACGTTAACAACAAACACAAAACAATTTCAAATCTGCATAAATTCTATGCATGTCATAAAATAATTAGCTTGAATCCTTCTATGCCATAGAATAGAACTATTCAAGCTAATTCTATGCTTCTGACCATACTCACTGTACCTACAACATACAATCTATTTCTCACATTTAGTTCATGATCAAGAACTAATTAAATTGCACAACATGTGAATATTTACAATAAATTCCTTTTTTCCTGTGTTTGCTAAGAATTTTTAACTTATTATTTTCAGAGAGAAAATTCTAAAAGGTGTGAAGTCTCGTGACAGCTACGGACAGGTATTGGACACGGTGCAGCTTGCACAAGCTGTCAAACAACAAGATTCCAGGACACAGCCAGACATACCAATGATAATGGAAAATGGTAACTTAACCTTCTGATAACTACGGCTTACCTATTCCTATTCATCCGCTCACCCAATGATCTCTAAATAACATAACTCGTCAAAGGAGGAGTTCAGGAAACAAAATCGGTAGTATGACCCTTATTTTGCACCAGGAAGATTACAGCCCAATCTTTTGGTATAATCCCTTAGTTTACCTCTTAATTCTGTTAAAACTTGTAAGTTCAAGCCAGCTTGTGGTGCATTATTAACTTTTCTGAATATTTTTTTATAAACGTGTCCCAAGCCTGTCCCCTTGATTCTTATCATAATGTATGCATACATGTTTATTTATACCACATCCTACTTATAAGTCAATTATTCTTCTTGTATGCAAGGCTTTATTGGCCCAGAACCGAAGGATGAATCTACATCAGATGGTTTGTGTATAGCTTACAATAAGTGTAATAGTTCTTATAGTTAGACCTATTGCATGCTAAAGTGGTGCGTAGTTTTATGTAGAAGCTTTTGTAACCATGCTTATAGATGTGTAAGTTTTTTAACAAATGCATATCGCTGGTTGGTGACCAAACAGCAATCTGTTTAGCTTTCTCATTCCCACCCAGTATTTACAGCTAAAACAAGTTGTCTAGTTGAAAATGTGTCAAAAAATTAAACAAATAATTACTCATTTATGTTGTTAATTTCCAAGAAACTAGACATAACTCAGAAAGAGCAATTTTTGGGTATGAAAGTTTAAAATCAGCAGTAAGATAAGAGTGCGACAAAGCATAGGGATCTATGTTCTATGTTCTATGTTATGGGTTTGGTTTCCGCACTTAGTCCTTCAGGTGGACCATTGTGCGTGAGCCATGGTGGCCGTCGGTGGTTATTCCAACCAGCCCACCTCCCTCCAGAAGCTTATTAGGTCCCCTGGTCTGTCGAGAACGTCCGTGTAGGATCCGGGTGTCCCGAGGGTCCTTAATCTAATCTGGGTGACGCCTGTGCACTCAAAGAGCACATGCGCAACGGTTTCATCAGCCTCCATGCAGGCTCTGCACAGGGGGCTGTCCGTTATGCCTATCGTATGGAAGTGTTTGTTCAGTGAGCAGTGTCCCGTGATGGTCCCCGTCACCAGGCGCAGGCCTTTCCTGTCCAGACGTAGCAGTCTTTTGGTTAGCTTGCCATCTAATGATGGCATGGCTTCCTTGGACTGCCTACAGCCCGGTGACGAGGACCACCAGTTCTCTGCCTGTGTGTGGGTGTGCTTCTGTAGCCACCTGCGTAGTTGATTGAAGGGGATGGGCACGACTGGTTCCGGTCCGTAGACTGGCGTGCTTGATGCCCTTCTGGCCAGCTCGTCAGCCGCGTCGTTACCTAGTGATCCACTGTGTCCTTTTATCCATTGTAGTGTCACTGTGTTGCGGTTCGATACAGTTACCTGTTCAAGCGCCATATGACATTCTAGTATTAAATTTGATGTGATGCATCCCTTCTTTAGGGATTGGAGGACTGAAGCGCTGTCAGAGAGTATACGAACATGGGTGTCCGTAACTCTCCTGGCTGCTATGGCATGGGCCGCTTGTATTATACCCACACACTCGGCTTGGTAAACCGTGTTGAGCATTCCTAGCGGGCTGGATATCTTTATGTTGAGGTCGTGTGAGAAGACTCCGACTCCAGTTCCGCAGTCGGTTTTTGATCCATCAGTGTAAACTCTCAGCTCTCCTGGACCTGAGTAGTCGCACTGCTCTTCTTTAAGCACTACGTTGTAATGCTTTTGAAAGCAGTATTGCTTAGGGGCTTTGTCGCAGGGTGATGCCATCATTGGCTGTCGTTTAATTGCCTCGTCCTTTAGGCGTATGTGCTTGATCCTCGAGTCCTTGCTTAGGGTTCCTGATAGCTGGAGCCTAAAGGCAGACAGGGCCGCCTCCTCTCTCACAACGAGGTGTAGAGGAGGCAGTCCAAGCATGGCCTGTAGGGCAGCGGTGGGTGCAGTTCTCATGCAGCTTGTGATTGCCACACAAGCAAATCGTTGCAGTTTTTCGAGATCTCTTTGGGCTGTGCTCAGGTCTGTTCTGGGCCACCAGACTAGTGAGCCATATGTGATGATTGGTCGGATAACTGTGGTATAAAGCCAGTAGGTGACCCTGGGGCTAATCCCCCAGTTTTTCCCCAGCATTCTCTTGCATTGCCACAGGGATATGCTGGCCTTCGTGGTGATGTGATTGATGTGTTTAGCCCAGTTCAGCTGTTTATCCAAAAAGATGCCCAGGTATTTGGTTTCAGTTGAAAGGCTTAGGGTAGTGCCAAAGAATCGTGGAAGTTGTAGTGTGGCTAGTTTCCTCTTTTTTGTGAAGAGGATCAGTTCTGTTTTTGTTGGGTTCACTGATAGTTGGTGTATACTACACCAGTTCTCTACTATTTTCAGTGCCTGGTGCATTAGGTTGCATAGGGTGTTTTCGTGGGTGCCATTTATGATTATGGTTAAATCATCGGCGTAGCCTACTGTAAAGTAGCCTTTATTGTTTAGTGTCTTTATCAGGCTGTCTACGACCAGATTCCATAGGAGCGGCGAAAGGACGCCCCCTTGTGGGCAGCCCTTTGCCACGACGGCCCTTGTGGTATCATTTACGGTCACCTGTACGGCTCTCTGTTTCAACATATTGGTAATCCAGCCGCTCAGAGACGGATCTATGCCGTGTCTGTCTAGAGCCGTGCTGATACTTTTGAATGTGGTTTTGTCAAAGGCGCCCTCGATATCAATGAAGGCGGCTAGTGCTGAGCATTTGTGGTCCACTGCGCATTCAATCTTGGATACGACGCTGTGCAGCGCGGATTCTGTTGATTTGCCTGTGGAGTACGCATGCTGTTGTTTGTGGAGTGGTTTTGCCCTGAGGGGACCGTCTCGGATGTGTCGATCGCATAGTCTCTCCAGGGTCTTTAGTAGAAAAGATGTGAGGCTTATTGGTCTGTACGCCTTAGGTTGCGTGTAGTCGGTTTTACCAGGTTTAGGTATAAAGATGACTTTCACTTCGCGCCAGGCTAGGGGTATATGTCTGAGTGCTATGCAGGCCCGATAGATCTCCATCAGGCATGGTGTGATATATTCGAGCCCCCATTGTAGTAAGGCTGGGAAGATGCCATCCAGTCCCGCGGACTTGTACGGCTGGAAGGTGTTGATGGCCCACCTTAACCGGTCCTCCGTTACCAGCCCGCGGGCACAGGTCCAGTCCCGTTCCGTTGGGGTCCGATCTGGTGCTTCCTCCCAGGTCCTGTCCTCTAGGAGTTTGCAGTCTGGGAAGTGGGTTTCAAGAAGGACCTTGCTGGTCTCATGGTCCGTTTGTGTGTATGTATTGTCTGGTTTTCTCAGCGCGCCGAGGGTTCGGTCCTGGTCGGTTGATAGGATCTTCCTCACCCTTGCGGCTTCATTGTTGGTTTCTATGGATTCACAGAATTTCCGCCATGCTGCCCTCCTGGCGGTTCTGATTTCCTTTTTGTATGTGTGTCGGGTTACAGTGTATATTTCCCAGTCTTCCGGGAGTCTGGTGTTTTTAGCTCTGTTGAATTGCTTCCGTAGTGCATGTCTGAGTTTACCAAGTTCGGCGTTCCACCAGGGATTTCTCTCCCTGTTGGCTCGTGGCGTCCTTAGTTTACAACATGCATGGTAGGCTTCGGTGAGATAATCTGATAACTTTGTCACAGTGTATTCCAACTGTGCTGGTTCTCTTATATTTATTTGTGATAGATGCCTATCTAGCAGGGCGGCCAGGAGGCGCTTGTACCCGGGCACATCGGTGCGCCGCGGATTTCTTCTCGGTGCGGGTTTCTTGGTGTGGGTGGTGAGCGTGAAGCGGATCCTTCTGTGGTCCGAGCAGGAAGGTTCGCCCGATACATGCCAGTTTGTGATGAGATTTTTCGCGTTTTCTGTAGCAAGTGTTAGGTCTATGATTGTTTGTCCTCGGACTGTGACCCAAGTGGGTTCAGAGCCTCGGTTAATGATGTTAAGGTTAGTAGAGAATAAATAGGTGGATAGTACCTCTCCTCTGGGGTTCGATGCGTCGCTGCCCCAGAGCGGGTGATGGGCATTGGAGTCGGTGCATATAATGAGATCCAGACCCGTGACCTCGCAGTGCTGCACTAGGTCGGCCATTTCTTGCGGCGGGCAGTTTGTGTCCTCGCCCGGCATGTACACCGACGTTAGCACGACATCTGGAAGGTCGTCGTCGGTCTGGAGCTTGACAGCTGTCAAGTCTCTGGAACAGAATTGAGTGAGCAGTGTGGTAGGGATGTCTTTGGGTATGTACACGCAGGATCGAGGTTTTTCTGAACTCTGTGTGTTGAGGATTAGCTTACCTCCGATGTTACTGAGGCCGCATACTCTGTTATTCCTGATCCACGGCTCCTGGATCAGTGCGATGGTTCGGGGGTTAATCTCCAGCGCCCTGCGTAGGCTAGCCGTGGCAGTCTGGCTATGCTGGAGGTTTGCCTGTATGACGTTGAGTGCAGGTGACGGCGATGGGGAGGGGCGGTTAGTCGGTGGTGGATCCATCGGATAATAGTCCCTCCGCCGCCACCTCCCTGTACGGGCCGTCGTCGTGTTGCTCTCTTGGCGACGATGCCAAAAGTTGTTCGCTCCAGCCAGGAGATGTGGGCGGAATTGAGGCCTCATCGTCGGCCATCGCCGCACGGGCCATGACTTCCTCTAGCTGGGCGATGTCGTCCGTGTCGTCTGTCCGTGTCTCCGTCGGTGTCGTCGTCGGGTTTGTCTTGCAGTCAGAGGGCTGGGTCGTGGGCCAGAAGCGCACGTATATCGAACCCAGTAGGTACGATATCCGTCGCTCCCGGTCCAGGACCGTTTGCACTTCCTCCGGTGGCACACCCAGGGTCAGAAAAGTCCCGGGGTTGTGGCCACCGACGGTAGTTGCCCTGTATAGTGACCACCTAGCTATGTCATACCAAGCATTCTGACGAATCAGAATGCTATGGAGCCTCTGTACGTCCCCCGTATACCGGGGAACGAAAAGCGAGGCTCTGACACGGGTGGGCACATCTGACTGCCTTAGTACCGTCAGTTTAAGGTCGGTGTTAGGGAGTTTCAGTAGGGGAACATTTTGGGTCAGCCATGTCAGGGCGCTGTCGTCCTCGCACCACATCTGCACGGTACCCTCCGCTACCCGTGGGTATCCGCGGAAGGCAGGGAGTGGCGACGATGGGTCTGCGCCCATGAGCAGGTCTTCCAGGCCTACCTTGACCAGTTCAGCCTCTTCCTTCGTCAAGTCTCTGGTGGGGGGAGGGAAGCAGATTGCCACGGCGAGCCGCGCAGGGATATCCTTAGTGGCCCGCGCGTAGGTCCTCGGCTCCCCTTGAGCGGAGTGAACCCTTACACGCTTGGCGTCCCCCTGAAGCGTGCTCGGTGAGGCCGAGTCGTCCGGACGGTCCCTCTTCGCCGGCCCTGTACCGCTCGGTCCAGGCTGCGGCTTGGAGGTGCCCGGCAGGGTGGACGCCTTAGCGTGCATGACTCCACCCCGCTTCCCTCTGCGGTGTCTGGGTTTGGGTCTGTCGTGGGGTTCGTCTGTGTCCGTGTGAGGGGGTTGGTTGGCGCCCCCGGTAGGCTCTGTCGTGTGCGGGGGGTTTTCGCGTTGGGTTGCCCCCTCGCGTACTTGCCCCTGCACGCGTGGTTCCGCGTCCGGCCTCTTTCCGCTCTGGGTTGCCCCTTCGCGTACTGGCTGCTGGTCGCGTAGTCCCACGTTAGGCCGCTTTTCGCGCTGGGTTTCCCCCTCGCGTAATTGCGGCCGTTCTCTATCTTCCGCGTCCGGCCCTTTTTCGCGCTCGGTTTCCCCATCGCGTAATCGGGGCTGGTCGCGTGCTACCTCTTCGGCGTCCGATCGCGCCTCGCGCTGGCTGTTGCCTTCGCAAGTGCTGCGCTTTCGGTCGCCTACTTTCCTCCCCCGGCCTGTGATTTTTCCGCGCTTCTTCAGCTGTCGTACTCTATCTACCGGGAGAGTGGTAGGGCCACTGGGGTCGTCAACCTTCCCCGTCTCGGTCTGTCCGTGTCTTTTGATGTCCGGGTTTGTGATGCTGTTCCGCACGATGCTCTGTTGCCAGAGGCTCATGGGAGGCATGCACGTCGTGGTTGGTTTTGGCGCGTCAGTCGCTGCCGGAGTTGGGTGCATGGGCGCGTTTGTCGCTGCCTGTGTTGTGGGCGCTAAATCAGCAGCCGGCCGCGCTGGAGAGCGCGGCAACGAAGAATCGCAGTTAGTTGCCCCCCCCAGAGTACGTTGGGGGCTGACCGCCTTGGCGGTGTGGGATTCCCCGGCTAGGCCGGGACCCACCTGGGTACGTTCTTTTACTTCCTGCATTTTTTTCATTTGGTGGGGGGGTGGGCTTTTTTGGAATCGAGGTTACCCGTCCTCAGGGACCGACAGGATGCAGGGATAGGAGGGAGGGTGTTTGGTAGTGGGGGTGGGTTGGGTGGGGGTCACCCTAGGTCTGGGATTTGGCCTAGGGGTTTCGCGGATTGACAGGATTTAAGGATACGGAAGGGTTGGGTTTGGTTGGGACATTAAGGAGCATGGGATGGGGGTGTATAGGTTACCCTAAACCTGGGACTTGGTGTTCGGGCACTTCTCTTGTCCGGGATCTCTTTCGAGATGCTCCGGCCGCGGGATCAGCTGATGGCAGCCGGTCCCGCAGCCGGAGTTGGGCTATCCGCAACCTGCCCACCCGCTCGGTTGCAAGAGAAGAAGTGCCCGGCAGTCTGAGTCACACCACCGCAGATGTACGTATACATTTGCGTTGGTTCAACCCAGCTAGCCCCGAGAAGCATAGGGATCATTTTAAAGTTTAACATAATGCCGTTTTTGTAGCTAACCAATAAAATTTGCCGCATTAACCTGTACAGTGTATACCCTTCTTCCCAATAAGCGATGCCTGAAACAATATGGATACAGGTTTTTTACACAACATGTTTTCAAAGCAAGTATCACTACTTGTATTATGGGTGTAAACACAGGGTCAGACAGCATAGTTGGAACAAAAGGTTCAATTAATTATACAAACATTAACATAACACATAAGTAAATTGTATATTCTTAAAAAAGAAAAAAATATAAATTGATTATATTCCCTAACAAATAAGCATGCTTTCCAAATAATTTTTTTTTCCTCCACTAACATCCAAACTCTATGTTCCTTAGGAGAGCTAGCAGAATCAGCGGCCCTCGGTTCAGATGCTGCCCTCCTTCCCTTCACGGGCCCCACTCCAGCCGCGGCCCCGCCCTCAGGCGCCCTGGCCGTGCCCAGGAAACCTCCCACAATGCCCAAGCCCAAATGGCATGCACCTTGGAAGCTATTCCGTGTCATCTCTGGTCATCTGGGCTGGGTGCGGTGTGTGGCTGTTGAACCGGGCAATGAGTGGTTTGCTACAGGTAAGCTTTATCTTATAATATATGATGGACAAAAGTTGGTCAAACTCATTTATTTATCATATCAACAAAATGAATATCTAAAGAAATAATAAGTTAATACCTGTGGTTAATACAAAGGTTTCAATTAAGTGCTCCCTGAATTAAAAATGATTTTGCTTTTGTTAGTTCAATAGACCACAGCATTATTATAGCTCAACTAGGCGTAAAGTAAAAGAGTCCTGTGTAAAACCTTAGCATTGCATAATCAGGCTATAATGTTCCCACTGCTGGGACACGGGCATCCTCTCTTCGAGAGGGAGTAGACTGTGATCTATCACGCAGGCCCAGTACGGGTTGCTACATGTCACATGTCTTCGAATTTTTGGTTCCAAGTCCTGCCAGTTTCCTCACGATGTTTTCCTTCACTGACAGCACCGGTGATAAATTATTGTCGGGGCCGTTACGTCTGGAAAAACCTTAAAAACCTTACCTTAAACCTAACCTTAAACCTAACCTTAACCTTAACCCAACCGAGTGTCATGTAAACCAAACCATCCCAAAATTAGTAGTTGGCTTTCCGACGATTAATACACTCCTTACAAGTTACAATTGAATTGACATGGTCCTCTTAATTTCTCAGGTGCTGCAGACAGAGTGATAAAGATTTGGGATTTGGCAAGTGGCAAACTGAAAGTATCTCTCACAGGACACGTCAGTACAGTAAGAGGTGAGGTGACTTGTGTACCTTATTGTAACTTTCAAGTCACATAATATAACTACATAAAGAACAACGTCATTAAATGCAAAACTAAAAATTCTTTATAGCACTGTGTGACCTAAACCCGCAATTAAGTCACGTTTTTCTGTGACTTAAGTCATTTTAAACAGAAAAGCGTGATTTAAGTGCGGGCTTAGACGAGCTATAAAATAGTATACGATTCTTGTGACTTAAGTGATCAATTAATGCACGGCGTTTAGGACCCTCGCTACGTGCCATAATGGACTAATTAAGTCCCACGTATCGTAATGTACTATTGTGGTATTTCTGTTCTCAGGTCTAGAAGTATCTTCCAGGCATCCATACTTATTCAGTTGTGGTGAAGACAGACAAGTCAAATGCTGGGACTTGGAATATAATAAGGTTATTTTTTCTTCAATCCATACTTCCCTTATCCATTACTTATTAATATTATATGTAAATGCGAAAGTAACTCTATCTCTCTGTTACCTTTTCACGCTTAATCGACTGATACAAGCAGAGCGTGATCCGGGAAGAATATAGGAATTTCATCCCGGCAGTATGCTCCTGTGGGCTCATTTTTTACTTCCACCCGGGCGAAGCCACGGGCAGAAACTAGTATTTCTTTAATCATCGTTACCATGTCAGCTGAAGATACGTTCACCGCTGCAATTCAGTCTGGAGCTGTCCAGCCGGACATAATAATTTAAAAAAAAATATAAAAAAAAAACAACATTTTCTGTAAACTTAATTTTGGATGTATTCCAGGTGATCCGCCACTACCACGGCCACTTATCAGCTGTGTACACGATCTCCCTGCACCCCACCATCGACGTGCTCGTGACGGCGGGACGCGACGCCACCGCGCGCGTGTGGGACATGCGCACCAAGGCCAACGTGCACACGCTGGCCGGACACACGGACACCATCGCCTCGCTCGCGTGCCAGGCTGCGGAGCCACAGGTGTGTGAAACTAACTGTTATTTTATTCATCAGGCAGTAGTTATTACAGCTCTTAATGAGCTCGTCCAGAGAAATATTATTATGTACTGATGAACGGCGCCGACGAGGCCGGCCCAGGAAGAGGTGGGGAGACGACCTACACGCGTACCGTCAGGGTTGGATCGAGGTGGCTCTAGAAAGGGCCCTTGAAGGGGCCTTGAAGGATGTGGGGGAAGCCTTTGCTCAGCAGTGGGACAGTGTAGGCTAAATTAAAAAACAGCGACCAGCGTTGTTGTGCTCCGGTTTTTAAAATGGTATTGGTGTTGGTATGTACAGGCATGAGACTTTTCAGCATTGTCTCCAGTATCGCTGATGAAAATATGCATAACATCGCGGTGACAACTTACCAGAAGTGTCCCATACTTATATACCACTCAATAACGGGAAAAAAGTCTACGAAATAGATGAAATTAGTACATCAATAAAAGTAATATTAGGTACAAGGCTCACCCAACAAGCATTTTAAAACTAAAAAACTATAACTTCCTTTTATTTTCCAGATAATAACCGGCTCACACGACTCAACTATCCGTCTCTGGGACCTAGCAGCCGGAAAATCAATGTGTACGTTAACAAACCACAAGAAATCTGTCCGTTCCATAGTAGTCCACCCAACACTCTACACGTTCGCGTCAGCGTCACCCGACAATATCAAACAGTGGAAGTGTCCCGAAGGAAAGTTTATACAGGTGAGATTGTCTGAGAGAGACTGAAAAAGGATCGAACGAAAATAAATGTATTTTATCGATATATCTCGTCCTCATCTAGTTTTTAAAATATTTTTGATGTGTAAAATTAATTGCATAACACTACTTAGGGCTGATTTTTCAATCGACGGATAATTTTTATTCGTGGAATAAAATTGACGTCTGACAGTTTTTTGTATGGAAGAACTGTCAAAAATTCAAAACTATTCCTTCAATAAAATTATCTGGCGTTAAAAAAATCAGCCATAACAGAAATAAAATCATTTTCTCCTTTATTTGGAGTGCAAAAAATAGTATCCTATATTATGTATACAGAATCTATCGGGACACAACGCGATCGTCAACTGCATGGCGGTGAACCCCGAGGGGGTCCTGGTGAGCGGGGGCGACAACGGGACGATGTACTTCTGGGACTGGAGGACCGGGTATAACTTCCAGAGGCTGCAGGTGAGTCTGTGATACTCGTATTATTTTCTTTTAAATTAGCCTCATCCTTTTACTGTTAGCAAAATAAATGAGTTAAGTTTTTTTCCTTTTGCTTAGAGCGAATGTCATCAGACTTTTGCAACTATTATTATTAAAGGATAGGCCTTAGTCCCGCTGCAGGCCAAAGGCCTCTCTCCCTTTACAAGTACAATTTTACTAGATTCTGGTATTATAAAGAAGAGATTTTCGTCATCAGTTGCTTTAAAACTGTAGGCCGAAAAAATTACCCAAATACTTTCTTAAAAGCTTTGAGGCAATGTTGTAAAAGCAATTTCATCTATCTTTTTCTCTGTTTAGGCTACGCCAGAAAAACACATACTGCATGGTAATCTTTGTAGAAACCACAAGTAGGGTAAAGGGAAAATTATTCCATTCTTCATCTTGTGTAATTACGCTGCTAAATACATCTACAGAAAATTTTTCAAACAATCCCTTGTCTTCCCAGGCGGCAGTCCAACCAGGCTCAATGGACTCAGAAGCCGGTATCTTCGCGATGACGTACGATAACTCCGGCTCCCGCCTCATCACGACAGAAGCTGACAAGACCATCAAGATATACCGCGAGGATGACACCGCGTCCGAGGAGACGCATCCTATCAACTGGCGACCAGAGATACTGAAGAGGAGGAAGTTCTAAATAGTTTTGATTAAAATAAATAGAGATTTTTGACAATGATTTCGGTGTTTTTATTTTATACTAGCTTGACTCCCTTCCGCCTCGAAGTCAACTATACCTTAAAACATCCTATGACACTTGGCAATATTGTATATTTCTATGGGTGAGAGTTTTTGTAATCGGAGCAGTACATCCTGAGATTACCTCTTACAAACTTCCCTTTCCAGGCATGGAGAAGAACAGGCACTAACAGATTGGATTACAAACATGTTCAGCAAACGAAGATAAGCAGCAGTTGGCCGTGATAGCCAGAGGCTGCCAAGGTGGAAAGCTGTCCCCTCGCGTATGGTAACTGGTGCTGGCCATCCTTGAGGAGCTGAGGTGGATCGAATAATATATGCGCATTGACGTGGAGTGTGGAGTTGCGGACACCAGCCCGTACTACCTAGGCGCCAACACCACGTTTCTCAGTAAAAATAATACTCCAGAATTCAGTGCTTTCGGTTTATTGTTAAAAAATATTACATAATATACTCATAATAAATTGAGAGTTACAACCTAAAATGTTACAAATCAAAGATATGTCCGTGTTCGTCACACATGATTGAGTATCGTAAATATAAGTCTCATTCGCATGGAATGTCCACAACACAACAATATGTACTCTGCAGCTACAAAATAATTGCGCTTTTAATACTTCAGCTGTATAGTTGGTATTCCTAGAACTGGCATCTTTGGATCTTATGGCTATACTTAATAGGTACCTAAATGGCAGGAAAACTAACATCGATCACTACTTTCTAGCCAATCCTAAGAACACACGCTATACTATACTCATTTTCATAATCAATAGACAGAAATTCATAAAAAAAATAATCAAAAATATAAGCAAACGAACACATGAGATCGCTTTGACAATTATACAAATTATTATTCTTTGAATATACATTATTTTACCATCTTCAGTGCTGAAATTGCTAGCACTGAAGATCTTCAGTGCTAGTAATTTCACGTCAATACGCAAAATTTTATAAAAGATATTCGGAAAAAAGTCTTAATTCATTTTCTTTCACAATCTCGCTCTCTACATAAATAGAGGTAAATAAAGCATTATTTATTAGATTTTTTAAATCATAATATTACAGCCTGTTTATATTTAGCCCGCTAGCAAGCTTCATAGTGCTCATAAAAAATATAATAGCCAGGAGGTTCCATACAACATTGTGTTCCTTAGCTGCAAAACTCATGGTTCAAATTTAATTTTACAGAACCTAGATGCATTCACTGGGTTTCTTATATTTCGGAGACATTTTAGGAGGTATGAATGTTCTTAAGGATAATATTATTTATTTTCTAAGGTGGCAAGTTCTTTAGGTCATTTAACAATGTGGTTTAAAAATGCTTCAAAGTGTCGATTAGTGTTAGTAAAGTATTTAATTTAATTTTTAATGGAATTTTTCTGTTAGTTGTCTTAAGATAGAAGTGTATAACCACATCGAAAACAGAAAACGATGAAATAACGTTCCTTCACACAATTAATATTAGCATTCACACAATATTATATGAACCTCCTTAATCTCGCGGTCTACGTAAGTCTGCGTGTGTTGACTGATTATATCTCGTCGTCTAGCTCGAACTCTTCTTCGGGGAAGTCGCCGACGGTCACGTATACTGGTTTCACGAAGCCGCCGTATTTTGGTGGGCATGTGAAGTAACGTTTCCCGTTCACACTGGAAACACATGAAAGACTTTCTTAACATGAACGACCTAGAGGCGTACCGCAAGGGTTAGATCGAGGTGGCTCTAGAAAAGGATGCCTGGAAGGATTTGAGGGAGGCCTTTGCTCAGCAGTGGGACAGTATAGGCTAAGTAAAAAAAAAACTACAATTCTTCATTATCTCGAAGTAAGAACATGCGATAAATGATAAAAAAAAATAACATGTTTCAACATCATCAGGCTTCGCACGATGTTATTATGTTATTTGGTTGCATTCGAGCAATGATGCCCACAAAACGCTTGTGTGAAGAGCCCTTAGGTAATACTTGAATTGCCAAGTATGTATATATGGTTGAAGAAAATCTGTATGTTTTCCACTGTCTTATGGTGTGAAATTCTTCAAATCAGAGAAAAATGGCCCATGATAGATTTACCTGAATCCAGACCGACTAACTTTATGTTCAATATGACTATCAGAGTAACCACGTTTTGCGTTATAGGTCTGATAGTTTCGTTTATTGTTAGTATGATTAAGTTATAAGGTCCGATGGGACTGGCATGTACAATTATATAAAAGTCCCTTATAATTTATAAACATATAAAAAAAAAAAGAACCGATGGATTGATTGTGCGAAAGATGATATGGCTACAAAGGAGGTGAATACCGAGGCGATGACTAATAGAAAAGTCTGGAAGAAGCCATGTTGCGCCGACCCCAAATATGATGAAAAAGGGGAAGAGAAGGATGATGAGTAACACGTACGATCCATCGTTCTTCCCGCGAGGCTCGTCGTACTGCACTCCGATCCACAGTCCCTTGGCGCCGTCGAGCGGCCCGTTGTACCGCACGGTCGCGCGGCGGACCGGCTGCTGGGGCACGCGCACCTCGCACCGAGCGCCCACTAATACTGCCTCTGCTATCCTGTATGGAACAGACATATTATTAGGACTTAGAAGAAAAGACGACTTATATTAAATGCCTGCAACTTCGTCCGCGTGAAATTTCAGTCCCGACTCATCGCGTCGCATCTCATCGTCCCACTACTTCGTTTTCGCTAAGCGTTCTTTCTGACTTTTTTTCCTTTTTCTCGACTCTGTTAAATAGTCTCTAAACTTCCTCAAGAATTGGACTATCAAATGCAAAAATATTTTTTCAAATCCGACCGGTAGTTTCGGAGATTACCCCCTACATACAAACAAACAAATTTTACTTATCTTTATAATATTAGTAGATATAGAAAATACCAATAACAGGACAGTAATCCATACTAATGTTATATGTGAAAGTAACTAACTGTCTTGACCTTTTCACGCATTAACGACTGATTGCATTTACTCAAAGACAACTTGTGCTGTATCTTCTGGTATATTATGATATATTAACACAAATATTTGCTAAGTGGGACTGCTGTGTACAGTCACGAGCAAAAGTATGTATTCACTCGGCTTTATTCAAAAGCGATTTACTACTTTATTTTTTAATGAAATTTTATGTTGTTACGAACATAGCCTTTTCGAACCCATAGGTTTATGTAATGTGTCGTTTTACAACGTTGCATTCGTTATATCAGGAAAAAATTGAATTGAAAGTTGCCAAGTGTTGACATATTGGGGCTCGTGACTGTACAGAACTGAATTAGAAGAATATGGTGTAATATTCACATTGTTCTTCATAATTATGAATAAACGGTTTATTTAAAAGAATCTTCTAAGAGTTTTGATAGCAATGTAATTATTTTGCATCAGAATTTGGCTACAACAGCATTATCCTAAATAATATTATAAATGCGAAAGTAACTTTGTTTGTTACCTTTTCACGCCTAAACCACTGAACCAATCACCCTGAAATGTTGCATATACATTGTCTGGTGTACAGAAACGCATATAGGGTACCTTTCTTTCAAATCATGATTAATCAAGAAATGTCACGCGGACGAAGTCGCTGGCAGAACCTAGTAAATTATAATTCTCAATTACTTGGCCTCATCTTCCAGTTCCTTCTGCTGCTGTTCCTTCATTTTGTTCATCTCCTCCTCGTTATACTTGCCGAGGCGGTTGCGTTGCAGGAATGAGCGCACAGTGTCGCCTTTCTTCTCATACTCCTCTTCAGATAAACGGAATCTAAAATTAAAGTGTAAATTATTAAACATTTTTATTATAATGCAGAGTTGAGGCTGGAAAAATTTGCCTAGCATGCAATGACCATTGCAGTGACCCATTGCATGCTACTAATACTAGGCAAAAAAAAAAATAGTCAGAAATACATTAAAAAATAGATAAGATAGGATAGTAAATAGGTTATAAAATAGATTAGTTTAAAGTTATTGGCTTTTACAAAGAACACAATTTAAGTAAAACAAATAGGTTGGTTATCATAATTGCTGTTCCTGTGACTAGGGATACTAATCTGTTACTATTGCATGATAGATATTTCAATCCATTGAAATGGAATTGTTTATTCTGTAAATAGGATATTGGAATCACTTTTACACATCTCAGTTGCCACCGGGTGGCGACTGGGAAGTTGCCCCCACTTTAAATCACTGTACACTGTGGCGTGGATCCCAACCCAGATTTTCTTTAACTATTTACATTTTTAAGAATTTTAAATACAAAATTTTAAGAACATGTAGGTAAAGGTAATTTTATTGTTAAAACGATGATTATTGAAAATATGTAACTTGAATATCTGTGACTGACTGATGATTAGCTTTTGTTAAGTAGTTTAATTATTGTAAATACTTTAATTATCTGTGATACGAATTTACACCAAGTTTTTATGATTAAAAGCAACTATGATGAAGAAAATATTGTTTGTATGTCCCTAATAATATCACTTATCAACTAATAAAACCACATTGGAAAAGTCTGACCACCAACCCCCTCATCACAGCCGTAAGACAGACAACGATGAGGGGGGATGGCGATCCACTCTGTAGTGTACAGCAATTTGAAGTGGGGGCAATAACTACCCAGCCGCCACCCGGTGGCAACTGGAAATTTTATTCCCGATTGCCACCTGGTGGCAATCCATGTGGGGCGACTGGGAATATACCTAGATGAGGTTGGTGTTTCCTATCTGGCTACTCTGCGGAGAAAAGCCGAAACAAACTTGTTTGTTTGTTTCGGCTTCGAGGACAGAACCACACAAAGCTCAGGTTAAACAAATATGTATAATATACTTGATATTTACCTCTCAGCGCTATCAGAAGATCCTAAATCAGTTAGCAGAGCGAACTTGTCCACAACATGTATCCTCATGCCATCATCAATGGGGTATGAGCCAAGCAGGGCCTCATCATTGTCTATGTCGCATAAGAAGGTGTTCTTCTTGTCATAGACCTTTAGCTTCATTGTGGCAGCAGAACCGCCGGTGACGAGTTCCAATTTGGTCTGTGGTAAGATTTTTTTTTTTGCTCAGTTCTGTATTGACTGAGACACTAATTACTGTTATAGAGGTCTGGATTATGGGAGGGCCATCATGTACATTTGTTTGGTAATCAACATAGCTAATTCTATCTTATGTTTGGCGAGCGAGCCTAAAATTTTATTTTGAGTAGGAAAACAAAATATTTTTGATAATTTTGAAGGTACCTCCTCTGTTTTATATAAAAAACCAAACATTAGGAGCCACAAGAACATGGATAAACGAATATTTAACTTTTCTGACGGAAAAATTAAAAAATCTGTGAATCATTGTAACCTTAAACTCCATGATGGTGATCCCTTTCTTGAATCTCCTCTCGACGGGCGCAGCATCTTCACTGTCAGACTTCGTGATATGCACGTTAACAAAATCCGGGGTAACTACTTGAATATCCGCCATAATTTTAGAGAAAATTTATACCGATTGACAAAAGAAGAAATTCTGATTCACACAAACAAAAAATTACAAAACTGTCAATGTTGTGCTCCAAAGCCCCAGATTCGTAGAATCTAATATACTAACACATATAATACATATCTCTTTCGCTCATATTGTTTATAACAGTGATAGTGAAGAGAAAATGCTTAATTTCTTTAGAAATCGCGGGTATGAAACGCTCCGAGACATTTTGCGTCAAAGATGACGCATCTGCCGCAATCAATTCGTTCCGTTTCAGATAGAAAGGGCATTATAGAAGACATCGATACCTTTTTTTTTGGGTGGGAAATCATCATAATATGATGATGATGATGATTATGACTTCTCCCGCTCTGGGGGAAGCGGGAGGGCGTGTCAGACTTTTACTGACTAAAACCCACCCGTGTTCCTTCAGTTGCCTGTGTCAGGGTTTAGTATGGTACTCATTATCTGTTTAACTTTTGGCCGAACGTATAGTCAACCACCAGTAGTAACACTTGCAATACGAAAATCGCCCTTACTACTACGACGTAAATGTCAATGTGTTCCCACTGATGTGCGGTTGACTGTAAAAGTCTGTGAGTACGGACGCCAGCACATCAAGCTGTCATCTGTCAAATTTCTGTAATAGATTTTCAACTTTATCTGGAAACAATTAAGGTTCAAGGTTGATTGGGAAAATTTGACAGTTTCGGGTAGCTTGACCTGCTGGCGTCTGTACTATTATTGATCGAAGCTTAAAGTTGTCAAAAAATAAAAGGCCCGTTTTGACATTTGAGAATGCGTTCTTGACACCTGTCAGTTACTTACAAACGAATACGTGTTTTGCGAATTTGATCTTTATTAACTACTAGAATGTGTATGTCAAAACGGGCCTTTTACTTTTTGAGAACTTTACCAACTAGACTTACACTCACTCTGTCAACGAAGATACGGGCCTTTAAACATTAAGTCTATCCTTCTATAAAAGAATGGCCTGCTGGTTGGTTTCGATTACTTTTGACCCCCATACTCGGTCTCTCCCACGGTTATGTCTCCCCTAACTTAGCCAATCAGAGTACATTTCTGTAGTATCCTTATTAAATT
This sequence comes from Apamea anceps, assembly GCA_951799955.1. Lineage (NCBI taxonomy): Eukaryota > Metazoa > Arthropoda > Insecta > Lepidoptera > Noctuidae > Apamea > Apamea anceps. The sequence continues at coordinate 19,551,978 of OX637510.1, forward strand.
AGTGTAGCGACTTTATTTACTTCTAGAACAGATTTGTGTGCAAAGCGTTGCCTGTATTGCCATTGTCCAATTTCACTCCTCTAACTCCAACAATGGAACTCCCAGCAACTAATGGCCGGATAGGAGATAATCTTAAAAGTCCAAGAGACCCTGAATCCTATTAGAAATCTTATTACTGCTTTTTTTTCATATTTGTTGTGTTTTCATCTTTGCTCCTTCCTACACAACACTAGCATTACTATTGTGACCGCTATATAACTAATAGAAGACTACTGTTATGAATAGTGAAAATAAAATAGCCGGGATGCAACAATTTTTGAACTCGCTCTTGCATCCTCTTTTCTCTATGTATTACTTCTATACAACTTCTCTATGTACGACTAATCAAAAGTAGAGATGTTATTTATATTAGGGTAATTTTTAGGTAATCCTATTATTGAATATATTAGTTAACGCATATTATATCATACCTATTACTGGATATTAGTCAAATATTAGTGAACCAATTTATTATAGCTACTCAATCTAATATGCATATCTGCGTAATATCAGTATTATAGAAGTGAAACGGTGATTAAATTTTCCTTGGACCAAAACCTCCAACAAAAAATAAATAAAATATCAACCCAGTCACTAAACACTAACAAAATAATGAATTGTTATAACTATTTATTAGTTATCAATCACTGCGTGCAGCAATAATATGGAGTGGCTGTGAGCTTTGGTCACTGGTCACCATAGGGCGCTATCAGTCGCCTCGCTATTACGCGTCCCTATTATTTGACTAATACCTGGTAACCTATTATTCTATATTCGCATATTCTAATATGAATATAGGTACATGGTTTGTATTATGGTACCTATTACGAATATAATAGTCACACCTCTAATCAAAAGAAAACCTAACGAATGACGTTACTGGCTGCTTACATTTTCGAATTCATAAGCTTACGCATCCTTTACATAGTGTATAATCAATGGTATGCATAACATGCCGACAACTAGGTAAGTACTTCATTATCATGTGTAACTAAAATACCTATGTAACATATCCGAGGTGGGTGGGTGCTAACATGTATCCTAAATTCTCTTGTAAGTTATAACTCAAGCTTTTATGCGTAAGTCGACAAAGAAACTTCACGGTGTTGGTATGTATGGTCAAAAGAAAATTCTATACAGATAATTAAACTGTAGCGTCTGTTTGTAATGTCAAAATAACAGCCTTTTACTAAATACATGTGAAATTAAATTATAGATTTATAACAAAAATCAAATTTTAAAATGTTTTTTTTTTCTCCGAATTTTAAATTCCGAAACGGCGTGACCGATTTTGACGGGACTTTCACCGGCAGATAGCCGATGTATAGTCAACCACATAACAAAGGCAGCAACTGGAACATTTATCAAGCTATACTGGAAATGTATAGCTTGCTAAATGTCGTCGTGCGTAGTTTCATTCTTGCAGGAATATTTGTATGGCCTAGAGGTATTTGGTGGTAGTTGTCATAGATTTGTGTGTGGGAACATTTCAGATTTGTCATTGTCTGTAAACGCACCCACGCACTGAAATCATGTGAAAACTTATCTACAGTACCAAATACATCTTTTTTTTTTTGTGTGACATTTTGTCTAAAGTGTGGTCTTCGTAATGATTTACTACTAAAATTACTATCGATTATACAAAACTTCAACTTTTACTTGTTGCAACTGGTTTTGGGTCGAAATCAATCATAAAAAAAACACAAGAGAGGGTAAACAAAATCAGAATAATAAATTTTAAAACATAAGTTAGTTTATGCTGGAAATGCTTGTATAATTTAAGCAGGCACGTCGAGTAGAAACTTCTGGTCTGCTGATTTTTTTTGCTGAAGGCTCGCAAAGCTGTTGCTGTAACGTGAATAAAAACAACGCACGAACTAGTCAATGTGTGCAAAAGGGACCCCCACGTCGACTGAGGACCCAAGAAGACATGCTGCACTAGAATGGTCTAGAAAGTTCCGGAATCTAATCAAACATAGCTCCAATGAATTTTGTAAAATTTTATTCAAGCAAATATGACAAACATTGAAGCATGCATTGAAATTATAATGTTTATCTACACAGCTAAAATATACCTAACATTGAAAAGTTTAAAATGAATGGAGTAGGTAAATCTCAATGATATAATAAGACTCACATTATAATTTTATAAAAATATGTTACATATAAACATCGATACTATGAAGCTTTACACACAGCGCAGTCGACGCACTATGTTCTTCAAAAGTAAAATATACTTATTGCCAGCCTACGATAAAACCTAAATCCATAAACAATTTAACTACAGATATAGTGCCTATATAAATTTATAAAACATGTTTATTATATCTATAAAATAGATTTAAATAGTCGTTACTTTAAAATCCGTTCCCTACCGCCACCAAATTACCTAAGAAATAGAGTCAATTTTAAATCATTTATAGTTTTTAGAAAGTGCGAAATAGTATTTAACATGTTTTGGTGGTAATTTTGAGTGAATTTACTGCAACTAGTGTTGCCAAAAGAAAAGTGTACACATACAATTCGAGTTATCGAAGTTAGCAAAGTAAAAAATAGTAAAGAACTTAATAAGACCGTCGTAATGTGGACGTAACACAGTAGCTAATCACATGAGTCCGTTTTAACAGTACGATATCATTTATGAAGTGATCTTCCGTTCTTGTAGTTGTCGCAACTCTTCCGTATATCCGTGGCTGATTCGGGTGACGCGGCCGCCGCCGAGGTATTTTGCACACATTGCTAGCGATATAATATGTCGAAATGGGAATCATTTGTATTATATATTATAGGAATAATCAATTGAACTACTTCAATATTATATAGTTATGTAATTTATATTATATTGATTCCATTTCGACATTATGCAATAATAAAATAATGACGCCCGCCGAGTACAATTGTGCAATCTCTTTCTATTTTAGGCAAGTTCTTACTGTTGCAACATGCAGAATCGATTATGGAGTTTATTGAAAACTGCGTTAATTTAATTTAGTCAAAGTAGAATTCGCGTGAGATAAATATTCGTATTTTATTAAAGTTGATTCTGATCTACAAACCGCGGACATGTTGCAACGTCGCCGTGTTGTGTGCAAGCGTGCAATTGTTCTAGACGCGCGTACGAATGTGTATCATTAGCAACCGTACCTGGCCCGGGTCACTCGACTTGAGCGCCCAGGCGCGTTCCTCTTCTACGCCTCGCGTGCCGGCGATCAAAACAAAACACCACTTTGGTAACCAATAAGGCACTCGTATATTTCAACTTTTTGTTTCGTGTATAAAAAAATATCTTTGGCGTTAACGGTTTGGGCGGTCGGTAGAGCGGTAGCTACGCTATGCGCTGAAGAGCTCTGTCGTTCGTTTGCTGCGCTAGAGTAGCTAGCGCTCCCTTCGCGGCGCGGTCGGGCCCGCGAGTGTCACCCGAATCAAGTCCACTGGATATATCTGACGTTCTTCATCTTCCGTCTGTGGCGCTGTCAAGCTCCCTCCTTGCTCTCCACACTACTCTGAGACTCTTCAGCTTCGTTCTCTGGAGAACTCTCACTCTGTGCTCTCTCCGGACTGAAAATGTCGCCGGTCTTCGAGATCTCGCATGATTCTTCGCTTTCTTTTTCTACGACAGAAGGAGATTGTGATCGAGGTGATTCTCGTTCATGTTCAACGGGTTGCACTGAGAAGCTGGTGTCTACAGCTTCGTCTGCGTCGTACAGATCGTTCGATGGTTCATGCTGAATCATGGCCGGTGGAGGGGAAGGCTCGGGAGGAGAGAACTCCGGCTTATCTTCCTCCTGACTATAACTCGCCTCTTCAGAGCGGTCCTCCTCGGCGGGAGTTACATTACTCTCACCACTGTCCTCGCGAGGCTCCTCTGGTTTCTCGGACTCGGTTTCCTCTGAAGGCATGCTTTCGCTCATGTCTGCTTGTACAATTTGCTCGTCCTGACTAGTAGTATCGGTTCGCTCGCAAGGCTCAGCGATCATGGAGTCGCCAGCAGATTCATCTCGAGTCACTTCCTCTTGAGTCATTTCTTCTTGAGTGACTTCGCTGGACTCTTGTGGCTTATCATTGTCACCTTTGCCGGTAGACTCTGCCTCTTCCGCGGCCCCCCATCTAGATTTTCTATCTCTATCACGCCTATTGTTTCTTTCATTTCTTTCTTCTCTCGCCGGCCTAGATCTGTTTTGGTTATCATCGCGTCGAACATCGTTTGATTTGTTTTGGTTATCATCACGTCGAACGTCATTGGATTTGTTGTGGTTGTCATCACGTCGAACATCGTTGGATCGGTTTTGTTGACTGTCATCTGCGCGACGAGCCTCGTTGGGCTTGTTCTGTTGGTGATCGTCACCACGACGAGCATCGTTAGGTCTATTCTGTTGGTTATCGTCACTGCGACGGAGGTCATTAGATCTATTTGGTTGATTGTCGTCGTTGCGACGCGCGTCGTTGGGTCTGTTCTGTTGGTTATCGTCGAAGGGCCTCCTTCTGTCGTTGCGGTCCTGTCTGTTGAACCTGTTATCGTCATGGTCTCTGTTCTGTCTCCTGTCTCTCCGCCGGTCTTCCCAGTCAGGTCTTCTGTCACCCCAGTCTCTCTCGCGGTCTCTCTCTCCGCTCCAGCCTCGCTCGCCGAACTGGTCGCGGTCGTCGAAGCGTCCTCTCGGACGGTCGAAGAACTCGGGCGGTGCGTCAAAGCGCGGCGGACCGTCGAAGGGCGGCCGGTCGCCGTCGAAAGGAGGTCCGTCGAAGGGTCGCGCGCCATCGAAAGGCGGGCGCGGACCTTCGAAGGGCGGGCGCGGGCCATCGAAGGGCGGGCGCGGTCCGTCGAACGGCGGTCGGTTCATAGCGTCAAAAGGCATGCGACCGAACGGTGGTCGTTCGAAGCGTGGGCCGCCTTCGAACATGGGCGGGCCGTCGAAGGGAGGTCGGGGACCGTCAAATGGCGGGCGATTGAAGGGGGGTCCCATGCCGTTGAAGCGTGGGCCGAAGGGTCCCGGTCCTGGTCCGGGTCCGTCCATCCAGGGTCCTGAAAACGACAAGAGATGGAACATTAGGATAAGCTCTAGTGTGCTGGGCGAGCTTACATACGAGGTAACCTGGTCCAGCCATACCTGACATTTGGGGCCTAGGCGGTCCTCTCATTCTCAACTCTGTAAATGGAAATAGTCTTTAATAGACAAAACTTTGTTTGGAACAAACATATTTGTTGTTGCAAGATACTGTATAAGAGTGCTACCACCAATGAACCAGTTATGAACAGAAATAATGTTAAGACAATAATTTTTAACCTAAAATAAATGAGGGACCCCATACAAATAGAATGATAAGTCACTTGTTGGTGCAAATAGTAATAGTTTGCGGCGTTAGTATTTTGCTAGCAATAAAAGCTTGGGGAATTGAGAAAGCTTAATTACGTTTATTTTGTTATATAATAGTGTGCTGTGTTAACATTGATTGACATTCACTTGTTTGCGTGTCATTCACGTAATAAGTCTATCTAACGCCTAGTAATGCTACTCTGCACATTAGTAACTGAACTAAAAAGGAATAGGCTTCAAAAGTGGACAGTATAATGTCAGTGAAATAAATTCAAGCAAAATTAAGTGAGACAGTGAAAAGAAATGAAATGATGTTGTTAAAATGCATAGGAAAGACGAGTAACGTGTTAAAAGAACGGAATAACACTGATAAAAATATCTGACGAAAATGTAATCAAAATGGATGGAAATCATGTTATTCAAACCACAATTGATGCAAAAAAATGGTGAGGCGTAATTTTGAAACCTTGTAAATACATATGAAAGTGTTAGTAATTCATTTAGTGAGTGATTGCCTGAACAGGGTTTGTTTACATTTTCATGAGATACTTTTAGAACAGACTATTTAAGCTGCACAAACGTGAAGCAAATTCAATCTGAAAACGTCGCCGCGTATGCAGTTACGCAGCATCAACGTCTACGTTAGATATACGCTCAGTGCGTAGACACTAAAAGCTTGCACTGCGATTGGCGTATTTGTCCAAATATTCGTATAATTTGACCGATACAAAATATATCTTATTTTAGGTACGTTATTGGATGGTAAACAAGCCTAAAGACATTGTAAGTGGTCACACTTGTATGGACCTCAATAACCAGCGGCATTGCAGATGCATTGCCACCCTAAACACAAAGCTGAATAATGTCTCTCGTGTGTGTTTAAATTTAAAGTTTACGTAATACCGAATTGACGCAAATGTTTCTACAAATACGCCAACTGTTAGTTTTTTAGGAAAGCAGCTACTAGTACAAGCATGCGTGTGTACACAGTACACTACTACAAGGTTCTTTTGGCGCTCGAATTATGTTGACAGAGCATTGTTGCTAAACATTTGCGGAATTCTGTCACAGAAAATGTATTGACAAAACGACAAGATGGCGGTGTTAGTTCCGCTTTTGGCCACACGCCAAAATAACCTTGCAGCGCTATACGTGTAAGCCTTAGGGGCAATTGCCGTATTTATAATAATAATAATATCCCTGGACATTTCACACAGCGCCATCTAGTCCCAAGCTAAGCAACCTAATGCTTGTGTTATGGTAACAAGATGGCTGATAAACTACTTATATACATTTTTTTTTTTGTAAATACATACATATTATAGATAGAAAAACACCCAGACTCGGAACAAATACATGTAGGTCATACAAATATTTGTTCCGTGCGGGAATCGAACCCGCGACACGCAGCGCAGCAGTCAATCGCTTAACCACTGTGCCAACCGTGCCGTCATACATAAGAACAGTCGCATTTTGATCTCAGTCTCAATCTGTCAAAAATACCACTAATTTCCCTAGTTTTGACAAGTTTTTGACGTCGATTGTCGCCGAGATGAAATTGTGGCTGGAATTTAATCTTTTGAAATACGAGAATTGACCGCGGATAAGTAGTGTCGTACCGGCGCGGAAGTGCGGCGCCATGTGCGGCGGCGGCAGGCGCGGCGGCGCCAGCGCCGTCCAGCCGGCTGCGCCGCCCGGCCCGCCCGGCCCGCCAGGAAGGCCCGGCCCGCCCGGCCCGCTCGGCCCGCCCGGCCCGCCCGGCTCCGCTGCGGAGCAGAGCGGCTCAAGGAGGGGACAACACAATTTCTTTTTCACTCGACTACGGCCAATGGTGGTTATGATTTTAAAACGCTATGTATGTATTTTCATCCGTCATCCTTCATAAGTCATCAAAATACGACAAGAAATGTCTTATTTTCACAAATGGTTTTCGTATCACCGAAGTCACGGAATGGACTCTGAATCGGATGGTAACAGCCGCGACTTACAAGTTATAGGTCGTAAGTTCGAACCCCGCCAGGCGCTTTATTTTGTGTACATTATTTCATCACCACTGCTCTCAAAACGGTGAAGGAGCTCTCAAAACATCGCGCATCGTTTGGAAACCGACATGTGCTAGAACCAAATATTCAAAGACATGTGACATCTACCGACCCGCACTGAGCCCACGTGTTGGACTACGGCCCACTCCCTCTCACCGAGAGAAGGCCTGGGTCCCAGCAGTGGGAACTTTATAGGTTGATTATGAAGTCACGGAGCCCAGAGGTTTTTGAGCAAGCATATGCAGGGCGAAAAGTTGATAGCTGAGTAGGTGCGGCATGGTGAGACAACACCCCGGACCGGCCGCACTCATTTATTATTCATTATAAGCCTGTGTTGTCCCACTGCAGAACAAAGGCCTCCCTTCCCTTTTTCCACTTTTCCCGGTTTACTGCGATTGTGGGCCAATCCTTTGAGGAGTCCAGCTCATCCCGCCATCTCTTTCTGGGCCGGCCGCGCTGTCGTTTCCTGCCATTTGAGATCCACTGAGTGGTAGCTTTTTGAGTGGGAGCATATTGCTCCGACATGCGACAGATATGGCCAGCCCAGTTACAATTTAGCCCAGCAGCTGTGCGGCCTGCGTCCGCTATTTGTGTTTTGGAACGAAGTATAGAGTTCTTAATGCGGTTCGTGAGTTTGACACCTAATATACTTCGTTCCATAGCCCGTTGGCAGACTCCAAGTGCGGACTTTTGATGCTTTGTAAGAGACCACGTTTGCGATCCGTAGATGAGGGTGGGAAGAATGCACGTGACGGACATGCGCATTCCGCTTTCGTTTTAGTGAAAGCGGGAGAGGTCCTTTCATGAGGTGTTTCATCGACCAATAGTTCTTCCAGGCGTTTTCTGTGCGTCGAACGACTTCGTTGTCCTGTCTCGACTGGAAAGACACTACATATTTGGCCGAGGTAAATATACTCATGGACATATTCAACCTGCACACCCCCAATTTCTACGTTGCGTTCGGTGCTGTTTGTCATCAGCTTTGTTTTCGACATGTTCATCGTAAGTCCGACTTGAAGACTGGCGTGGCTCAGTAGTTCAAACATTTGGCCTAGCTTAGCTGCTGAGGAAGAAAAGAGGACAATATCGTCGACGAAACGTAGATTGGTCAATCTTCTTTCCCCGACGACAATACCCTTGTCCTGCCAGTTCGGATTTAATTTCTGGAAAACCTCTTCTAGCGTAGCTGTAAAGAGTTTGGGAGACAGCGGGTCACCTTATCATAAGGAATTCAAAGGCTCTGAGGATCCCGCTATTTTTTGTTCATTTTGGAAATCTTAAAGTGGACGTAGGTCGTATCTCAACCTTTTCAAATCGGTGTTTTCTCATCATGCCGCACCTACTCAGCTATCAACTTTTCACCGTACATATGCTTGCTCTTAAACCCTCTGGGCTCCCCTAATAAAGACGTGTGACTCCGACTACACGAAAACCGATAATAATTCTAAAATCGACATCAGTCTTGATTATACATTTTTAGTTCGAGTTTTTGGCGTAGTTAGGTTTTAGTTTTTTTTTCTATTGTTCATCACATTATCGGTCATCCTCTATTCAGCCCTTTTCCCAATGTATTAAGTATTCCACTCATCTCTATCACCCGTCTAACAAACTTTTTAGACATAATCATGCCACACAATACATTCATCGTTTCTTTTTCGACAAAGTAAAAATATTGCATCGCGTCGCTGCTATTTTGACCGTCGCACAGTAACGAATCAATAGAAACTCCTCTCAAAACGAAGCATGGGAATGTAAACTTTATATCTTATCATGTACAATGTCATTTCCAAAGTGACAGTAGATGAGGAAACATTTTCGCAGTCGACCAACAAAAATGTTACTGTTCCGCTGTGCGATGTAAAGCTTGCATTCCAATGTTTGACTTACTCCTGAAGGCCAATTCTCGTAATTTAAAACGTTCAAAATCTAGTCGCAGTCTCATCTCGGTGACCGATGACGAACAAAATGTCAAAAACTTGTCAAAATGTAGGGAAATTTGATGTATTTTTGACAGATTGAGTCCGTCTCAATCTGTCAAAAATACGTCAAATTTCCCTCAAGAACGTTCACAGTCTGATCTCCGGATCAGACTGAACGTTCTTAAAATTACGAGAATTGCCCCTCTGATTTCTGGAACGAAAATTCTCGACGCGTCAAAATTTAACGAGCCAAGTGATACGATTGTCTGTTGATCACTCATTATCTCTATCATATCAGCAATTTACGCGCGCTTGACTTATTTGTGATTTCTTTTTTCGTTCCAAAAATCGGGCGTTAAAATCGAGTTGATTGTTGTAGAGAAGGTGGGCGTTATCCAACGATAAAAATAACAATTAGAGGCATGCAAAAATATCATTGCGTAGGAAAAAGGCAAAGCATAAATACATTGGGACTCTGCACCCTAATTGCGTAACAAACAATCAATAGTAATCTGAATCATTTTGAAGCAAATTGCTAATGTTTAATCAGGAAACTCCGCCACTACGGGATCCGGAACGCTGCTCTGGATCTTCTTACTTCGAAAGTAAGAATATCCAGAGCAGTAAGAGTAAGAGGATTCAGAGCGTTGATGTTAATGGAAAAAGATCTCCCGGATCTTTAGTAACAATGGGAGTCCCACAGGGCTCAATTCTCGGTCCTTTCTTGTTTCTTATTTATATTAATGACTTGCCGTACCTCATAAAGGATAATCATGATATAGTGTTGTTTGCAGATGACACTTCACTTTTGTTTAAACTTAAACGTCAGCAGCAGGTTACTGACGATGTAAATAGCGCGATCTCTAAAGTAGTCCACTGGTTCAATGTTAATAATTTACTTCTAAACGAGAAAAAAACCAAATGCTTGTAAATGTTTACGTTACCTCACGTTAGATAAGTGAAAACTAATGTGTTGATAAAGGGCGAAGAATTGAATCTTGAAGACAGCACAGTATTCTTGGGCATAACTTTGGATGCTAAGCTTCAGTGGGGTCCACAAATAGACAAATTGTCAAAAAAGCTAAGTTCCGCAGCATACGCTGTCAGAAAAATTCATAATTTAACTGATATAGAGACAGCCCGTTTAGTGTACTTTAGCTATTTTCATAGTGTCGCTAGGGAAATGTCGCTGATATTCAGACTATCTTTGTTTTGCAGAAGCGAGCTGTTCGATCAATTTATAAATTAAGTCCGAGACACTCGCTCAGAGACAAATTTAAAGAAATTAATGTTATGACCAGTGATCGGAGTAGGTAGATTGATTTTTGATACTTGTATCATAGATGTTCACAGAAAGAATAACATGGATAAGTCATTTTCCCGGAAAGTAATTCCAGTGTTTCCGGATCCCGTTAAATATTGTTAATGTTGGTAGTGATATTATTACTACTCAATTCATTTAAAGGAACGAGTGAGCTACCTGGTATCGTCGCCGGGCGTACGCATTGTTTTGATAACCGGTTAGTGCACCACCCATGATCCTTTGCTCTGATTGGTCGTTGGATTGTGTCAAATCGTGACTGGATAACGTTTAAAAAAATTATGAACAATATAATATTGCTCATTTTAATACAATTCCTACCTAAGTTCCGTTTTTTTTTTTAATAATCAAACAATTCCGAAAATCCGGAGGAATGTCCATATTAATATATACGTTTCGGATCAATGACCCCAATTCAATCTACCTACTCCGATCTCTGGTTATGACTGTGCCTTCTCAGTATATTTATGAAAATCTTTTATATGCCCATAAAAATATAAAATTGTTTAAAAAATACAGTGATATCCATGATATAAATACTAGGAACAAACACAAATTTGTTGTACAGACGCCAGTAGGTCAACCTACCCGAAACTGTCAAATTTTCCCAATTAACCTTGAACCTTAATGCTTTAGCGATAAAGTTGAAAATCTATTAAAGAAATTTGGCAGATTGTAGTAGCTTGGTGTGCTGGTGACTGTACCTACAACAAGGCTCAAGAAAATAGGTGGGTCGTTCAGATGCCAATGTATACGCTTCTACAATAAAGTTCCAAGCCCCGTTCAAGATCTAAGCCTTAGTAAATTCAAATCATTCAGTAAACGTTAGTTGTGCCAGAAAGCCTTTTATACCGTTAAGGCTTATATTGAGGACAAAAAGGCTTGAGATGAAGCTGCTTCCAATTTTTACATATTGAATGTTTTTATTTTTTTGTTTTGTTGTTGTTGGAACGAAGTTCCTTATCGCGCGTTGCGAAAGGGGGCTAGACGGAAAAAATTAAGACCAAAAGTTGGAACGACACTTTTTGCTATAGTTGTAAGCCGTGCGGCGTGCGCGTGTTTCTCTGTCTCTGTCTCTCTCTCTCTCTGTCTTATAGAAAGCAAGCCAGTTTTGTTTGTTTTTGTTTTTTTATTTGTTAATAATAAAAAAAATATTATTATAACCAGTGATAGGAATAGGTAGTGCCTATTTGCCTAAACTTCGAAGAACAGAGACAAGAAAAGGAGACTTCCTTAGGACTAAATTTTTTCTGGGACATCTGTCCCGAAATTCCGGACAACACTTTTGAATACATTAAAAAAATATGTTATTTGGAATAAGTAATTCGTCTATATTTACCTAAAGTTTGCGACTAGACATAACATTTATAATTTATAACTCCATAATAATAACTTATCCTCTATAGGCTCTAAAGGAAAGATAAAACACATAGAATATTTTTGTAAGTTACAACAATATTCTATGTGTTTTTTTCGGGACATGTGTCCCGGAAAAAATTTAGTCCTAAGGAAGTCTCCGTTTCTTGTCTCTGTTCTTCGAAGTTTAGGCAAATAGGCACTACCTATTCCTATCACCGATTATAACATAAAAAAAAAATATTACAATTCCTTCACTAATTAATCGAAAGGAACTTCGTTCCATCCGGGTGTACCTTGACACCTCTCAAGTTTTTTTTTATGTACACTGACATTAATGAATTTGATTTATACTATGACATTTGCTTACTTTGTAAAGTATTCTATTATTTTTATTATTGTGAATGTGAAGACTATGTGGGTCATTTTATTTTTTATTTTTCTCTCTGTTTTGTTAGTTTTTGTCATGGTCTGGCAGTTTGAGTAATTAATGTGGCCTACCTAAACGTCCTTTCTTTGGCATTGTTCGTCGAATCGTTGAGCTCCTTAAGTTTTGAGTTGAGCTGCATAAGTTCGAAAAATTTGTCTGCTCAACACGTAAATAACGCAATGAATGTTGTTGAACTGTCAAAATGAAACCGATTCCGATTGATTGTGTGTTACGCAATTAGGGTGCCGAATCATCATTGTGTCAACAAATTAAAAAGAGGGATTTTTGCGCAAAAAAAAAATATCCCGGGCATTTATATATCGAGCTGTAAGATAGCCATACACGCTATGGTCCACAGGAGAGGTTTTCCAGCACCCTAATTGCGTAACACACAATCAATCGCAATCAGAATCATTTTGAAGCAAATTGCTAATCCATTGCTTCATAAGTTCGAAAAATTTGTCTGCTCAACACGTAAATTACGCAATGAATGTTGTTGAACTGTCAAAATGAAACCGATTCCGATTGATCGCGTGTTACGCAATTAGGGTGCAGTACAGGGTGTGTCTGCGCAGGAAGACCGGAGACACACAGTTACGAGACAATGCCTAAACTCTACCCCTCTTGGGGAGAGGGGGAGGGGATATTTATCTATACTGTTCATCATCAGCTTATACTGTTCCACTGCTGGGCAAAAGCCTTCTATGCTTTAAGTCTTATTTTAGTTTAATGCTTTACCAAGTCGATATTTACAAACTGAAGCCTCAAAAGCTGTCTGGTTAATCTGAAGGTTATACTGGTTGTAACTTTACTTCTCGTTTATTAATAAGGGGGTTAGTGTCATATTAGGGAGTGATCACACTTATCGACGCGAAATCATGCATCACCACACTTGTCGCGTTTAGTTTGATGTATTTTTCGCTTTTATAGGGTATTTGACTACTACCAAAATATACATGAATGAATACTTATTTATTTAGTTACTAAAAAAGATTTGTGAAAAAAAAATTATGTAATAAAATCGGTGGAAAATTGGAAAAGTTACAAGCTTTGAAATGATTCTTCCTCATGCAAAACGATCATTGTACCACAGGATAATAAACTAATTATTATACTATGATTGTACTGAATGGCGCGAAGTTAGTGCGGCGCTTCTGTGTTGTGACGTCAGATGCTAGTAGACTTTAAAACGCATACAACGCTATTTTTCGGCATATATAAAGTGTGGCTTATTTATTGAAAACCAATAGAATACTGTATTGCATGGACATAAAGCTCTCTTTGATCAGATCAAACCAATTCATTCCATTTCATCAATATTACAGATGTTGTGCTTAAAACAATGAATTGTGGTTTTAATAAATAAGTGTGGAAGACGCTGACGACTGTGACACAGTTTATACTAGTATAGTCGTCAACGTAATCTCTTATAAATATGTATTCATTGCCATGATTTTGTACATAGACTAAGAGAAATTTGTAATTTTAGGAGTGATAAATAAACTATTATTATTATTCCGCCCCGATAAGTGTTGTCACTCTCTTAAAGGCCGCGTATTTACAGCACTTTAAATAAATATCACTATATTGATCAAAATAATATAAGTTAAACTCACCGCTATCCACAGCAGGCGGAGGTCCGTCATGCCTGGCCGGCACCCTGTCTATGAGCGGAGGCCTGTCGGGCCTCTGCTCATCGCGGGCCTCCTCTCTGTCGCGTTGCTCGGGGAACTCGTCACGTTTGTCTTCCCTCGAAGGTTTGCCATTAGCCATTTCCCACAGACGTTCCTGTAGGCTCTTCTGGTCTGGGTTTTCGTTACTTGTTGGTGGACGCGGGGATTTATCTCGGCTTTCAGGGCGGTCTCTGTGAATGAAATGTTGTATTAGTACAAGATTTGGAGGAAATGTAGATTTGTTTTAGTAGTTTTGTCATAACTGGCAAATTGTGGGTCTACTGGGTATACCACTGCCTAACTCTTTTGGGAAAACAGGCGTGATGCTTTATATGTTTTTAAGTTATTGACGCAGTCTCGCCGAGTTTTTTTTTTTCATCTAGGTTATGATAATTTATTCTTTGTAAATGCATCCTCCCTTCTACACAGTCTCATTTTACAATGACAATGACAAAGCATGTTCTCTTTAAAAAACACACGATGTGTACGAGTTTCGAGTGCAGTCAATGGAGGGTTAATTATGGAAAATATTTAATTAATCCTCAAAAAACTTCTTGAACTTCTAATAAAGCACGCTTTTTTTTAGTAAATGAGCCTGTTTTTAACTTTCCGCCCTTTCCTCACAGTTGGTTGCAGTAACTAAGTTAGGGTGACCCGATCAAACGGGTTAGGTTACTTGGTTATTTAGTATTTTAAGACACTAAAATAGGAATTATAAGAGGCTCACAAAAAAAGGCGCATTCATTATAGTGTTATTGCTAGGCAAGTAAACTGGTTTTGTTTTTGCGGTTCCATTATCCAAATACACGTCTTTAATTATTGGCTAATAGAGCTCAAAATGTGGTTTTCTTTGTGATATCACAACAAATATTTATTTTTATTTTTTGCTAGTCTATACTGTATCCCTGCTGGGCAAAAGCCTTACCCTAATCCTTCAAGGAACTCTTTCCCCGCGCCACCTCGAACCAGCCCTCGCGGTACGCCTACGCGTAGTTATATTACTAAAGGAATATTATATCTCACCTGTTATTATCTCTAGAAGAGAACCGCTCTCCTCGTTCTCTGTCTCTATCCCTGTCTCTGTCTCTCCTGTCTCGGCCCCCTCGCTCTCTGTCGCGATCCCGACGGTCTTCTCTGCCGCCGTCGCTGTGGAAATAAATCAAATTAATTTAAAACGCCAACGAATGTCGTATTCCATATGCAAATCCTTTTTGATGTTATTTTCATTTAATAATTTTTTTTTTTGTATGGATTAAGGTGGTTTCAGAATGACAAAACTAAGTTGGATAATAATTCGGAGTTGTGCAAACTGAACTTTGTGTGTAGAAATATAAAATATTTTTAATACAAATCACTAACACTAGACATAAACCTGTAATAGGTACATAGTAATACAACCAACAAAATCTCTCCGATCGCCCCAACCCCATCTCTCTCTCTCTTGTGTCTCTATCTCCTCTGCTATCTCTGTCTCTATCCCCGCCGCGCTATCAGTGCTAAAGAATTAATTTTCCAACACGCTTAGTTTCCATTTTAGGTGTGAACCTTAAGATCCTAAACCATACAGGAACCAGAGCTTAAAGATTCACCAGCGTAGCATCTCGCCTTCAACAAACCATTCACACAAGGCATAAACCTGTTAATTAATAATAAAACAAACATCAAAAACTCACCGATCTCTATCTCTTCCCCTATCCCGCTCCCTCCTGTCACCTCTATCCCCCCCTCTCTCCCTCCTCTCCCTGTCTCGCTCCCCTCTTCTATCCCTGTCTCTGTCACCGCCGCGCCTATCCCTTTCCCTATCTTTCCTCTCGTCGTCTTGTTTGTCGTCGGGCGGCGGCTGGTTCACGTTGAAGGGCGGCGGTTCGGACATGTTGAAGCCTGGTGGAGGCTCTGCCGAGTTGAAGTTTGGTGGAGGTTTTGATAGTAGGGCTTGGATCTGTACGGGAGAAAGAAATGTGGTTAGAGAAATGATTCTTTCGAGTTAGCATGACTACTTAGAAAGATAGAAAAAGGAAATCTTGAAACTCGCACAGGAAGAACGCAGACTAAATGGTATAACACAAAGACAATAAAAACAACAGTATGTAGTGATTTGGATGTGACTGTACAGGACTAGACTCGTCCTCTATTACTTTGGCAAAATGTGGTAATACTAAACACCTCTGCCAACCCTTTCATAGTATACAAGTGTGATGTTTTGGTAATTTGTTTTTTTTTATTATTTGCAGAATATGTTGTGTGCCTTTCAGTCTAAATAAATGTATTTTGTTTCTGTTCTTTACTCACTTGATCAGGTAGTAACGCGGGCGGCGGCCCACTGGTGTCGTTGGCGTCATTGCTGTGATCGTCGCCGTGGTTGTCTTCTGTGTCCAGGTCCATTGCGTCGTCGCTGTGATGTGCGTCACCCGTTCTCTGTAAAAAAGAGGGCTTTTTAAATAACTCCACTACTAATAGAGCAGCACTATTTATAAAAAATCGGCCAAGTGCGAGTCGGACTCGCCCATGAAGGGTTCCGTTACGTTACGATTTATGACGTATTAAAAAAAAACTACTCACTAGATCTCGTTCAAACCAATTTTCGGTGGAAGTTTATATGGTAATGTACATCATATATTTTTTTTAGTTTTATCATTCTCTTATTTTAGAAGTTACAGGGGGGGGGGGGACACATATTTTACCACTTTGGAAGTGTCTCTCGCGCAAACTATTCAGTTTAGAAAAAAATGATATTAGAAACCTCAATATCATTTTTGAAGACCTATCCATAGATACCCCACACGTATGGGTTTGATGAAAAAAAAAATTTTGAGTTTCAGTTCTAAGTATGGGGACCCCCAAAATTTATTGTTTTTTTTCTATTTTTGTGTGAAAATCTTAATGCGGTTCACAGAATACATCTACTTACCAAGTTTCAACAGTATAGCTCTTATAGTTTCGGAAAAAAAGCGGCTGTGACATACGGACGGACAGACAGACAGACAGACATGACGAATCCATAAGGGTTCCGTTGCCATTTGGCTACGGAACCCTAAAAAAACATTAGAGTTTGTCACAGTTGTGAGACCTTCTAATGTTGCAACCGCTACAAAAGTATTGATGTTATGTCCACATAATCAAATATCAATTTTATTTAAGTACTAATTAGGTTCCTTACATAATGACTAGAAATAGTTAAAAAACAAAATTAAACTAGCGAAAACTGGATTTTATTCGTAGGTTTTAATGTATTTTTTACAGAAATACATTTGTTTACATGTTTGGAATCTAAATAGCAAACGCAGGAGAGTCGCTAATAGCTGAGGTTACGGTGACCAGCCATTCAGAAACGGAATAAGGATTAGTTTCTCGAATAAAAATGATCTCAAAATTAATGTGACAAATTGTCAAAGGCACGTAAAGCAACCACAGCAGTTTACGCACGCTTAACCATTTGTCACATTAATTTTGTCATTATTTTTAAATTAATACTCACAGCAGGCTGCGGCACGCTGGGCGGCGGAGTGTCCCGGGCGTGCAGCGCGGCGTGATGCAGGAGAGGCACTCCTCCCACCAGCCCGCCCACACCCACCCCCACGCCAAGCAGACCACTCAGGAAACCGCCCACCATACCTGTGGACGGCCAAAGAAAGAAAATTGTTAACACATACACTGCTGGACTTGAAGAGTATAGAAATCAAATAACCTCTTTAACATCACGCCTTTCTTCGCATTACACCCATTCAATTTTTCCCGTCAGCCGTAACTCTATCATTCACTCCTTTCTCATACATATCATTTCTCACACAATCACACTTCGCTAAAGCTAGGAATCAAATCAAAGATAAAAATGAACAAATATTGAGTTTCAACCAAAGTTGTAACAAATAGTTATGATACCTACGACCACAAGACCAACAAGAGAAGCTTGCTAAGACAAGCTAAGGCCCGCTTGCATCACCAATCACTACTATATTATAATACTTTTAGTGCTAAAAGTGTTCAAAACATCATTCTGTTTCTGACAATCGTTCGAAGAAGACAGAGAAAGGACGATGTTTTACATATGTTTAACGCTGAACACACTTATTTAGGGTCAGTTTCTCGAACTGGCTTGGCTGTTGATAAATCATTAAACCAATCATAGCAGTTTACGCCCGCTAGGCAATTTGTCAAATAAATTTTACGATAGTTTTCGTTCGGGAAACTGGCCCTAAGTGATTTATTTATTTTGACTTCTGGTGCGGGCGGGCCTCATTCTACATAGATAATCGTTTCTTACCGGACTGCGACAGTGACTGCGGCGGTAAGCCGGGAGGGAACCGCAGCAGCGCGCCCGCGGGCGGCAGGCCGGCCTCGTTCTGTAGACCTGCGACAAACGCTGACGCTAAGACTATGTATTAATGTTCTTAGCTAACGCTGCAAGCTTTTTGGCATTAGAAGTAAAATGCCCCCCTTTTAATTATCAAACACAACAGGGGAGTATTTAAATTTAAGGTACAACATTTAAAATTTGTTTTCGTAACGTCAAAAAAAAGTTGGAACTTTGATCTTCAATTAAATATCTCTGTAATCAGAAGGCGATCAGATGGTCCAGTACAAAAAAAAAAAATATAACAATGACGGGGATCAAAAGTGGCTTTTGGCTTTGTTAAGGGAATCTTTAGATCCATTATTAATAAATAATGTAATATTTACCAGGCACTCCACTGGGCATGTTGGGCATGTTGGGCAGGCTGGGCGGCCGGATGCCGGGCGGCATGCCTGGTGCTAGGCCTGGTGGCATGCCCGCTGTCATGCTGTGGACATCAATCAAACTAGATCAATAAATACTGAAAAAGATTCAAATTCAGCCCGGTATCACTGCTGGGTATAGGACTCCCCCTTTCTTCTGCCATACTTCCCTGTTCTGTACGTCTCTCATCCAGCTCATTTAAATTTCTTTTAAACAATTTGTGTGTGAGCTGAGCTGTCTAGTTTGATATACTCCTACTGTACACGCATTGCATGCTTTCCTATTTACATCAGGCTTTGTGGCTGCTCAGTTAAACCAATTATTGTTTTTATCGAACTTATTTTCACAGTAATGAACAATTTATTTTGCTGTTTATATTATAGTTTTACAAGTTGTAGCTACGCAAACAATGCAAAATATGAATTACCTTAAAAAGAAAAGTAATAAAAGGAAGGTAGACTCACCCAGGCGGCGGCATCCTAGGTATGTTGATCCCTGGGTTAGGTCCCGGCGGCAGGCTGGGCGCCAGGCCGGGCGCCAGGCCAGGCCCCAGGCCCAGCGCGGGCGGCGCGCCCGGCAGGCCGGCGGGAGGCAGGGCCAGGCCGCCCAGCGGCATGGCGCCCGGGCCCGGCATGCCCAGCATGGACATGTTCTCCATCATGGACTTGGGGAGGATCTGTACACCAATGTTGTCGGTTTATTTACGAGGTAAAAAAAAAAAGAAATAGTAATAAACATGTTGTTATGTTATCTTTAGCGTTTTGTAGTCCACATAGATTTCTGAAAGACTATTGGAAGACCTGTATAAATTTTGGTTGCAATGGAATTTGAACTTTGTCATCAGATTAGTTTGTCACACCAAAACTTAATAACTATCTGACATTCTGAATTCCAATTTAGCGACGGTATAAAAATTAAATGATTATTTTTTTTCAATTTCACACAATAGAAAATCTTATGCATATTTTTTCATTGAACAAGCCATGTGCCCGATGCTATGCCGATGTTACATAAACTCTTGTGCAAAACGTCATGCTTCCTGTGTGTTCTGTCAGTGCATGCAGTAAGCCACGTACCCTGGGCGGCAGCCAGGGCGGCAGCGAGTCCTCGTCCACGGCCCCGCCGTCCTCCAGCGCGTCCAGCGACAGCGCGCCCAGCGCCCAGCGCGCCTGCAGCGCGCCCCACGGCAGGTACGACACGCCCAGCTCGGCCTCCCAGTAGTCCTTCCACTCGCGCCCCTTCACGCCCTTGCCGGGCGCCCACGCCACCTGCGGAACCGATCGCATTATTAAACTTCCACTTAAACAAATATCAACATGAGAACAGAACGATTGAGGCCAGCCTATTTTTTAAATGACGTCGTGCCAGCGGCACCAAGAAGAGTATCGTCGTTACAACAAATGAAAATAAAGTTGATTTCGACTACAGTTATTTTTCCCAAATCCCATTGCTAACTGAATTGTGAACTCAGGTTGTGCTATTTTAAACAGAGTTTGACAATTTGTCAGTGTCAGTTCAATATCGCGTAAACATTCATTTAATTCAAAAATTCGCGTATTTTATAATTAAATTAATTGCCCAAACATGTAAAAAGCACATACAAAGTTTAAGTCCTCTGGTAAATGAACTTGAAATTATAAATTTAGTAGTCTTTTCACTGCTAACCATAGCAAAGTTCAGCAAATACATATAAAAATAACTCGCCATCATTCATTATCTTCTCTTATCCTAATTTATTTGCGGTCGGCGCAACATGTTTTTTTCTTCCATACTTCTCTATTAGTCGTCATTTCAGTATGATATGGTTGGTATAGCTGGAAAGGGTGGCTCCCTTTCCAGCCATATCATCTTTCATACAGTCCATCCATCGTTTCTTCGGTCCTCTCCCCTACTTTTCCATAAACCTTTCCCCGCGACATGTTCCTCATAAAGCCGCTAGTCCCTTACCGTGATCTCCTTGGAATGCAGCTTGTGCCTGTTGAGCTTGGCGATGGCCTTGGCAGCGTCCCGCCGCCGCTCCATGACCACGAAGGCGCAGCCCCGCGGCGCCACCACGTCGATGGCCGCCACGCCGCCCACGCCGCCGAACAGGTCCGACAGCTCCTCGGGCGTCGCCAGCTTGGACAGGTGGCCCACCCACAGCGTTGTGCTGCACACTGACGAACGAAACTGTGCTTAGTAACGAGACGCCATGGAAATACACTTTGCGAGAAGTGCAGATTAAAGACGGGGACATTAACCATTTCTTAAAGTGCAAATTAAGCACGGAAACAGCCATTGTTAACTTTTATCATTTTTAACGATATTATCGTGGACGTCCATATCCATAAAATGTATGAAAATATGTGGACGTTATTGTGGACGGAAATTTAAAAACGTCTTCATAATATTTCCATACGTCCACGATAATATCGTCACGAAAGAAATTATAAAAGCGCACATTTGATATATGAGTCGATGTTCATACAACTTTGCACTTAATGACACTAAATTTAAGGTGTATCATCATTAATTTAGTCTCTAGTCTATTCCCTCGTACCCACGGGCGATTTATTATCTCGCATTGGATTTTCAACGCACTGCTTAGCGCCGAGAATTGAAAATCCAACAGTGTTTTTTGTAACGCACTGGGATGCTCTCTGTTGGATTCTCAACGCTCGGCTCAATACAGAGAGTTAAAAATCCAGTGCGCTATAAAAAAAAATTGCCAGTGCGTAAACGGGCATTACTACTGCTTGTAACATTGTTAAAACTCACCACTAAGATTTTCCTTCTTGATTGGCGGCAAACCTTTCTTCTCTCTTTCCCTCTGCTTTTCTCTTTCTACTTCCCGCTCTTTGTAATTCTTTTCTCTGTCTTTGTCCCTGTCTTTATCTCTGTTACAGAAAAAATATACAAATTAGCTACTTAGATCGCACTGTTGATCATTTATGATTTGATTTTGTTTCATTCTTCTTTGCACCTTTCTACCCGCAATTTCAAGAAAGTTAAACACTTTTTATCTAGCTATTTGGCAAAGATAGAACAATTCTGACAATCTCAAGGACATCTGATAGAAACGGTTGGTAAAAGCATTATTTGATTATTTCAGCATGACAAATTTTGTTATTGGTGCGCACAAAATATACGCGTCGACTCGAGAACCTCCTCCTTTTTTTTCATCAGTTAAAACTACAACCTCATCATTCATAAGAATATGGGTTATAGACTATTCAAAGCAGGGTTGATATGATTTAAATCAGTGATTTAAATCGCGATTAAAATCTAGTGATTTATTTATAAAAAACAATACTTTTTTACTGCGACCAAATCAGCCAAAATGTGTCAAGGGACTTCCCCCGACATAAACTACCGCGCGCACACACGTGTCTAATGCTGTTTATATACACCGTTCGGGGATTCCCCGAAATTTAAACTCGCGACTGAATCCGTCCGTTTCGTCTTTGGCGCGGCCATTCAATCACAAAAAAGATGCTGTATGGGTTTAATTCGATGAAAAAAAGTCCGCTTGCGGCAAGTTTAACAAAGCGGTGTGTAAACGTTATAAGAAGGAATTAACGGGCTTAGTAGCGAGAATGAAAAAACATTTAGAAACATGTTCAAGTTCAAGAAATTGATATAATATGTTGCATCCTGGGTACGTTCCTCCATAACGATTTGATATTGGTGGTAAGCTGCTCGATGATATTTTCAAGGAAGAACAAAACAAATGTAAATCACATTTAGAATAAAACTGTATGCTTGTCAATTGATGGGTGGTCCAAAATAAGAAATGATCCTATCGTTTGCTCTTGTGTCACAACGAATGATCAGAATGTAAAAAAATCAATAAAATCCGATTTAAATCAAATAATAAATCCGATTTAAATCAAATAAATCCGATTTTTTAATTTTTTTTTTTAAATCATGATTTTTGTCATCCCTGATTCAAAGCTACCAGAACATAAGAAATAAATTAAACTTATTTCTTAATTGGACAAAATTCTTGTAAGAATGACAGTTATGTGTGCTATGGTCGATAGATTTGCACAGCAGATTAGCCGCTAGCGATTTTAATCCGTGTGTGGACGTGAGATTTTGAAGTCGCGGCGTGTGTACCTACCTAGCCTAACATACCTTGAAATGAAATAGTATCTTAGTTTGCATCTACGTTTTTTATGGTCACTGCTATTAAAGACATTTGCGTATGCTACTGCTTGGTTTATAACATATATCTTTTAGTGACGCTACATTTATCATTTAGAAAATGCTAATTAAAATGTCACCTCTCTCTATCTCTCTCACGGTCTCTGTCTCTTCTCCTCCTCGGCGACCGTGACCGCGAGCGCGACGATCTACGACGCCTGCGCGGTGACTTCGACCGCGAGCGATGCCGCCGGGACTTCGGCGACGGACTATTGAGAAAAGCGCTACATAAATACGTTAGCTTTTTGTTAGTATTGTGCAAGTAAGTAATAAAAAGAAGTATAGTGGAATCGTATAGTCGACCTTGTAGTTGCTTTACCACTGCTGACAAAACTCCCAGTAACTTGGAACTCCAATAAATAATAAATGATATTTATTTTTTGTAAATTAATTCAAAAAACACTTTTGCACGTCAGAAATAAAATTATGTTTTAAAGCTAAATAAGTTTGGTGTTTGTGTCCAGTCAGAGGTTACTAAGGTCTATACTATAGAACTGTCACATTGGTCTTAAACGAAAAATAGACCATAAACGTTTAATGACCTATGTCAATCTGTGTGTATCCTATTGTTAATCTGTGAACAGCATTGTGGGCTGCAATATTGTCTATATATTTTGTGTTTTTCTTGTTTCTATGTTTTATATTGTAGCTGTTTGTTGTTCCTCTTGAATAAAAATAAATAAAAATAAAATAAAATGACGTGCAAGTGACATTTAGCCTTTGGGTGATAAAGTAATTTCGAGGTCGACTATACAGTAGGCGGCAGTTTATATGGCACATGATATATGGAGTTTTAGAAAAACGTTCGCGAAAGTGTAGTCTGTCACTCATACCTGTCTCTCAGATCTCGATGAGCAATTTTAACACCAGGGAACATTCTTATGAAGAATTGCTAATTTATTTCGTGCTTGCTTTTTTGTTATAAGAGCAAAAGTAAAGACGCATGCACAAGATAAGGCAAATTGCAGAAAGAAATGTATTTGCTGTCAAGAACCGGACAATCCATGTTACAAGTAGTTTTATGACTAAAGAATATGTGTCGGAGCTGCAACGAAGAACGAAGTGGGCTCACAAGAAAGACGACATCGCTAAGGACAGCCTTGTCGTAATAAAGGAAGATAACCTGCCCCCACTCAAGTGGAGAATGGGCAGAATTATTAAACTGTTACCAGGCAATGATGGTGTCTCCAGAGTGGCTGAGATCCAAACATCACAAGGTACAATCAAGCGTGCCTCTTCAAAAATCTGCCCGCTGCCGGTTTAGACTGCGTGACTCCAGCTTCAGTTGGAAGACGGGTCTTCCAAGGTGGCCGGTATGTTGCGTCAAGCAACGCCATCTATTGTCCCACTGAGGACACGCACGCGGCAATTCGTTCGTTCTCGGAGTGATCCGCCCGCCGAGCGGGAGTGTAAAATATCGTTGAAATCGTGTGTACGTGACTTTTGGAAAATATTGTAAAACGATCAATATACGAAGTAAAATAAGATTTCGAGCCTTATTGAAGAAGCCCTGCCTGCCCCCCTCAACGCTGTCTTCACTGCCCAAACATTGGTCACACATAGTCAAAATCGCTTAAATGTATTACGTTTTGCTTTTATGATGAATTAAGCAGTATAATAAGTGAGACAAGTAATATTTACCTAGAATCATTAGCATCAGGTATTTCTATAACTTGCGGGCCAGTCTCCACAAATTCTATGTCAGACTCAACCATGTCATCCTTAGGGTCATTCTGTTTCTGTGAATCTTGCTGCGATCCCTGAAAACATGTTCAAATCTTAGTTTATATAGAACAAACTCCTTACTAGCTAATCCTTCTTCAAAAATATATAAAAATTAGAGGGATAAAGGAGATTTTGGAAAAAAATCTTACCATGAAAGAAAGGCCTTGATTTTGATTTTGTTGCATTTGTAGATCAGACATCATAGGCATCAGATTCTAAAACAATCAAGAATTAATTTGATTGTTACATTATAATTTAATATGTTAAATATTACGTTATTTTTTAGTCATTATTAGATTAAATCACGTTTTAGTCATATTAATAAATTAAGGGTTGTATAGAAGGATTGCTAGTCTTTAGCGAGAATACTAAACAATTATCGCAATTTAGGAACAGAGAGGGTTTAAATACCCCCTTTTAGTGTTATAGCAATTTGCCTTCAGGCCAAAGCGACTACAGCACCCTAATTGCGTAACGCTCTATCAATCTCAATCTGAATCATTTTGAAGGATATTGCTAATCCATCGCTCCATATATTGGAAAAATGTGTCTGCTCAACAACGTAAATAACGCAATGAATGTTGTTGAACTGTCAAAATGAAACCCATTGTTACTGATAGTATTACGCAATTACTCCGCTGGTTACTATGAGTAATTATTAAAGAAATAATACTCACAGGTATCTGCATACCAGTCATCATCTGCATTTGAGCCTGCAAACTTTGCAGTTGCCTCATGATTTCAGGATTTGTTAATATACTGGAACAATAACATATTATATCATTTACATAAACGTTAAAGATAAGATAATCATTATCATTGATTAGCATAATTGGTAGCATAGTAACCAGCACTGTTAGAGAATATGTGAGGTTTGTTTCTGATACACTCTGACAGCGGCTGCGCATGCATGGCAGATGCATGTGCATCTGCTGTTGGAGTGTGTGCTGTTACAGGTATTTAATTTATTAGTTAAGTAATTTAATGTTATACTTAGTGTTATAGTTGATCTATTCGTTAACTATTTTTATTTCATTAGTCAATTTGAAAATGTGTACAACAATACTCTATTGCTAACTGTGGAGGCTTGTAAATAGCTTGTCGTCAATTACCTCACTACTACTTTTGTATTTGATAGCTGTACGCCACCCAAAGACAATAAAATAAAATATCAAACTAACTTCAGTGCTCATAAAAACCTGTTGAATCGAGTCTATATAAATCTATATATACTCAAGAATATACTATGAAAATATTACTATTACTTTCCTTGGCCAGAGGCTACGCATTGTCATACAACGTGGCAATGCCGCCAGTCTCTTGGGTACATTACCAGTCGACAGCGATGCGGATGAATTTTTCGACGCTATATTTTAGTTTGTGTATGTATAGTCTTAGTTAAGTTAGGATTTAATTGTGTTATTTTTATTAATTCATTAGATATTAGTTAATATTTGTACTTATTATAATGTATTTTAATTTACAGAAATAAATAATTTGAGATTACTATGAATCTATATTATACTCAGGTGAAGAAAGACATTTAGATGTCAAGTAGTGTTAGTGAAAATGGGCATAAGTGTTATAAAGTAAGTTTTTAACGACAAGTCATTTCAAGAAGAAGACTTGGGATCATGTAAGTGATTTCCTAAGATCTCATGCCATTCCATTTCCTACTCTATTAGAAAGCTCTCTTTCAACTTCAAAAACTTCTTTAGCGGCGTTGTGCACTTTTTTTGTGATGGGTAAAAAATGTTAAACTCGCGTCAGGACAAGTGACCTGATCGAAAATTCGTAAGACGGAGGGAGAGTAGACCGCATTCCAAAATATCAAAAATGCACAACGTTAATATTCAAGTTTTCACTTCTGCCGGCACTCCCGGAATGCAACCCGTTTTTTTAATACAGGCTGTTGTAACTAAACCTAGTTGCAATCTCTTTAGTTCATCATCATCACTCTCCTGCCCTTGTCCCAATTTATTTGCGGTCGGCGCAACATGTCTTTTTCTTCCATACTTCTCTATTAGCCGCCATCTCGACAGTCACCCCCTTTCTAAGCATATCATCATTCACACATTCCATCCATCGTTTCTTTGGTCTTCCCCTACTCTTATAGCCATCGTCATCTCCTCACGACATTTTCCTCATTTCTCCGTAACACATGCCCATACCATGACAACCGATTTCCACACAACTTTTCAGCTACCGGTGCCACTTCAGACTTTATTTGTCAATTAAAATATCATCATTCTACCAATTTATTTGGGGTCAGCGCAACATGTCTATTCTTTCCATACTTCTCAATTACTTGTCAATTAAAATAGTTCAGACGATATTCACCTTCCCAGCGCATCAGCCGGGTTCTGCTGCGCGCTGTGGCCGGCGTGTGCGGAGTGCGACGTGTGGCTGGTGTGCGAGCTGTGCGTACTGTGCCCGCCCGCTGGCTCGGGCGGAGCGTCGTCTTCGCTCTCGTACTCGAAGTCGTTCAGTAGCTTCCTGTTGAACTTCGCCGGCTGGCTTGATGGTTGATCCTGGAACTGATGAGTAGACTTATAAGGAAAATTCTTTTATACATATAATAAAATAGTAATGAAGAATTTTTTTTCTGTTTTTCTGGAAGTATGTTCCGGATTAGCACAAAAACAGCAGAACAGATTTGGATGAAATTTGGCACTCATATAGTTTATAACCTGCATTGACAGATACTATACGGTACTTCTAATCCTGGTGTACTACCAGGATTAGAAGTTCCCGTGGGATTTTTTCAGGCATCCACGAGAGCGAAGCCGCGGGAAAAAGTCTGTTAGAAATAAAGATCAGGTTAGGCTTGTTTGTCTAAATATTGTCAAGTCAACCGAAGTTCGAAAACATATCGAGAATATCAGCGGTTATTTTAATAGTTTTTGTCTGTCCATGTAACTTATCTCTCTTGAGAGAACAAAACTCTTGTTCTACTAACAATTGGTATCTTATTTCTTTGTACGCTAATTTATCGGATCCTTTATTCTTCAACAAATACTGCTGAATCGAATGTGCCGACCTGACAAATTAGTGTACAAAGAAATAAAATGCCAATTGTTAGCAGAACAAGTTTAAAATCAAAAGTCATTTATTCAAATTAGGCTGAGAATCAGCAATTTTTGAACGTCAAAATTACAAAAGACAGTCCCCCAAAAACGCCCGCCCTTCACCACTTCCTAGTGCTATCGCTGGGAAGAAGAAGTGGCGCAACAAACTCCCCAGCGGCACAGCTGTGTGTTCAGTTCAGTTTGTGTTTCTCACATTATGAACTTAATGTTTATTTTATTCAGTCAAGATTTAATTCTTAGGGCGACCACTATTCTTATTGTCGTGTAAGTAGTCGTTTATGGAATATAGTATGCCTTTACAAAGGTTGAATTTTACTTGAGCTTTAAACACATTAAAAGGCAAGTCTAGCAAAGAAGAGGGTATCTTGTTATAAAAGGTTATACCAAGCCCAATAAATGAGTTATGAACCTTATGAAGCCGGTGAAAGGGGGCACGTAGTTGGTCCTTATTTCTAGTGTTAACACTATGAATATCACTGTTTTTAGTGTACAAGTGTAATTTTTGCCTAATATATAATATGTTGGCAAAGATGAATTGTGATGCAACCGTGAGAATACCAATATCTTTAAAAAAAATCTCTTAGACAAACTCTGGCACCTAGCTGCTAAATTGCTCGAACAGCTCGTTTTTGAAGGACAAATATATTTGGTATATCAGCGGCTTTGCCCCACAGCAGAATACCGTAGGACATAACACTGTGAAAATAACTAAAATAGACTAAACGAGCTGTATCAACGTCAATGTATTGTCTTACTTTCCCGACGGCGTAGGCAGTCGAACTGAGCCTTCCTGCTAGACTTGATATATGAAGTCCCCACTGAAGTTTCGCATCTACTGTTAGTCCTAGAAAAATTGCCGATCCTACTGTTTCAAGCGCCTCTTTATCTAAGTCGATGTTAGGTCCTAGATTTCTAACATTCGGTAAGGCGAACTTTACACATTTCGGTTTCTTGGCATTGGAACTAGGTTATTTGACGTAAACCAATCTGTAACTATTGAGAGTGCACTGTTTACGTCGTCAAAATATTGTCTATTTCTGTCTACTTTAAAAATAAGAGAGGTATCATCTGCAAACAGTACAACGTCACAGATGCCCTTCAAATAGAATGGTAAATCATTGATGCATACTAAGAACAAGAATGGACCCAGTATTGAGCCTTGCGGAACACCTAACTGAACTGGTAGCCCGGAAGATTTCACGCCATTAACATCTACACATTGGACCCTATTATGTAAATAAGAAATTATTACGTTGAGAGCTTCGTTTTGGACACCGTAATGGCGTAACTTACGCAAAAGCGTGTCATGGTGCACGCAATCAAAGGCTTTGGAGAGATCACAGAAAACTCCAATAGCATTTTGCGATTTCTCCCATGCGTCAAATACGTGTCTCAGCAGAGCAACACCCGTATGTGTAGTTGAACGACCTTTTGTAAAGCCATATTGCTCATTATGGACGAGGCTATTTAAATTAAAATGTCTTAGCGACTGCTTAACTTTTCAAATATTTTGCTAAATGCAGGTAAGATAGAAATAGGTCTGAAATTGCCAACGTCATTCTTATTACTTGATTTAAATAATGGTATGACTTTACTACTCTTCATGAGGTCAGCAAAAGTTCCTAAATCAACACATTTATTAAAAGTAACAGCTAGATAGGGGGCTACAATATCTATTATATTACTTAAAAGTTTAATGGAGATACCCCAATAACCACCGGTGTTTTTAGACTTAAGTGTATTAAAAATATTAACTACACCACGCGGGGTTACATGTTCGAAACTAAATAAAGGACTACATTTAGGTACACTACTATGCAAAAGGATTTCGGCTTTAGACGGGGACGAATTTAAGGAGCGAGTCGTAGTTATCGGTATGTTGGCAAAAAAACTCATTAAATGCCTCAGCTACGTCAGCTGCTTTATTAACTAATTTGTTGTCGACCATAATCTCAAGTTTTTTTTGTTGTTTAACTGATTTACCCATTTCATTGTTAATAATTTTCCAAGTGGTTTTTACTTTATTATTAATTTTTTTATTGTATCGCCTAAAAATTTTGATTTAGCAAAAGCACTAATCTTTTTGAATAATTTTTGACATACTCTAGGAAAGGAGTATCAAACCTGTATTTTTTCAAACCATATAATTCGTATAGTCTTAATTGTTTAATTGTTAGAAACTATTTTACTACATAATATATTCGATTTTACCGACCGGTCCACATTGCAGACGAAAGCATAATTTTCGAGACACGTCGTATGTGGTCGTGATCCTCAGCATAAGGGAACGATGAAGAAAAATATTTGATTTTGCCGTGTGCGGAATTAAGGTCTCTGCACACAGTAGGCGGGGCGGGGCGGGGCGGGGCGGGATGGGACGGCGACGCGGCGCTGGCGCGGCGGCAGTGTTCACACTGCGGGCGCGATCACGTCCCGTCCCGCCGCGCCTTTCTTTCATCATAAAAGATGTTGTGCGATTCAGACATGGAAACGCTTTTCCTCATATTTGCGCTAGCTAAGAAAAAACAACGTAAATGGAAATGGGTGCATGAAATAAATCAAAAACGCGCTTGCGTCCCGCCACGCCCTGCCCCGCCGCTTCTGACTTGTATTCCCGCTCGGCGCGGCGGCGGCGGGGCGCGACGGTTACCGTCGCGTCGAGCGGGGCGGCTCTGTGTGGCGTTGTCCGTAATATCTAGTACAGACGCCAGCAGATCAAGCTAATCGAAACTGTCAAATTTTCCCAATCAACCTTGAACCTAAATGCTTGAGCGATTAAGTTGAAAATCTATTAAATAAATTTGATAGATTGTAGTAGCTTGATGTGCTGGCGCCTGTACATTACAACTGCTCAGCGCCGCGTCGCCGTCCCGTCCCGCCGCGCCCCGCCCGCTGTGTGCAGAGACCTTTATACTGACCCGAACAAGTGTCAAGCACGCCTTATGTTGACTTAGCATTGATATTCACTTCGTTCCTTAGAATGTTTTTTTGTGACTTATGGAACAAGATTACAAACTAATGTATTTTTCATAGTTTATATTTGTTTTCAGATTTACATAAATCTGCTGATATGATAAGATGATAAACATCTCCAGAGAGTTGGTATAATTTTCTGTTGAGTCATTGTTTTTTTGTAATACTTTAGTTAAATTGTTTGATAAGTATTTAAATTATAAATAGTTGAATCTTTTTATGACATCATGAGTTCATAGAGGTCAGGACATGCAGATAAGAAAGATTTATCAAGTAAATGCCAAGTTTCTGTTCCACTCATTTTCTTTTCAACATTAGTGACAAGTAATTCAAGTTAATCACTACTAGCTTCACCCTGTGGTTTCATCCGTATTAGTCTTGATCCCATGGGAATATCAGGATAAAGGTAAACTTTGCCCTAATGCAGGTAATGGTCTAGACAGGTCCCAAATTTCATTCAAATCCGTTCAGCCATTTTAGTGTGAAAGCGTAACATACAAACATACAAAAAATCAAATCTGTTCTCTTTACAATATTAGTTTAGATTTTGTGTTACATTGTTTGCCAATCAAAACTTTTTCAACCAGAACTTACAATTTCAATTGTTCCAATTAGAAGTTTAAGAAGGTATTTTTACTGTAGGAATATTACGTTATTGTATTGCATTAATACTGAACAGAGATGTGAAAATGACTATATTAATGGTTATTTTAGACAACTCTCTGCTTTGGTGAATGCTCTTGAATACACTATTTACCTGATCACCCATAGGTGTGGAAGACTGTGGGGTGTGCAGAGGGGGTGGTACGGGTGATATCTTGCTGTCCGAAGCGTTGTGACTGATGTTCAGACTGCTCCCTGAAACATTTCATATGAAATTATTACTATGTGAAGAAATATCAATTGTTTTCGTCATATTTTCCTTGAATTTAACAAAATGAATTGAGATACAAATTCTTATCCCTATTTTTAAATATGAATCGCATTGCTGACTGGCAGTGGCAAGTCAGTTTTGCAATGGAAGGAGTGGAGAGATGCCTTTGCCTAGGAGTAGGGCAGTGTAGGCTAGTAAAAAATAAACATCTAAATGACCAATTCAAGGGATTCTCTTAGATACAGTATACATTTTTCAATCCCCACAAGGTTCAAAGAGTCACAAACAATAAATAATTAACTGTCATCTCCGTTAGCTAAAGCATCAAGCTTTAACTAACGAGATGACAGTTTATTATTTGATTAGTTTAGACAGACTAATTAATGATAGTACCATTGGCAGTGTTGTTTTGCTGCTGCTGTATCTCTTGGTGTAGTGGATGGTTGGGATCTGCCATGTCCAGCAGTGGCTGGATGACTTGCGAGGTGAACACATTGTTCTTCTGCCACAGGTTAAGTACTCTGATGATGTTGCGCTGAAAAGTTTTAATATTTTTTTAAAGTATTGAAATATGGCATGAATAGTCTAGCATTAGGTGTATTCATGTTAGTATTTTATGTGACTTATTAGAATATTTTTACTAAGTATTGGATTTTTAAAAGGTAATACCTAAGTTATAATATTCATTTTATATTTAATACTGAACACAATCTTATGGTATCATGACTGAAAACATCACTCAAAACTTGACCAAACTTCACTTTATCAAAAGCTAAAGTAGCATAGCCACTTCCAACAACAATTTCTTCAATACATAGATAAGAGAGGGACAGATTATAACCTAAAACATTAATTTTATGTA
Source organism: Apamea anceps (assembly GCA_951799955.1). NCBI lineage: Eukaryota > Metazoa > Arthropoda > Insecta > Lepidoptera > Noctuidae > Apamea > Apamea anceps. The sequence continues at coordinate 19,584,492 of OX637510.1, forward strand.
ACTAACCTTATCTTCAGGAGGACATCTGAAGAGGTTTGCAAATGTTTGTTGCATGTTTTTTGCAAATCTTGGTGCGAACACATCCTTGTCTTGACCGAACTGATGCCGCGACTGTCTCACTATCGAATCTATCACGTAAAGACCAGGCACTTTATACTCTGGCTTGCATTTTTGGATGAACTTTTCAACACTGTGCACTACATGTTTATAAAACTTTATGGCCTTTATAGCACCTCTGGTGATTGCACTCATCTTCGCCTTTGATATAGGCGGTTTGTTGTCGTACAACGCGGATAACTGTAAGAAAAATTTTGTTAATAAAATGCCACGGAACAATTACTTCAATACGAAAACTTAGAAGCAAGAATACCTCCGCGTTGAACGATTTCACTTCCGGCATTTCCATTTTGGTTTTTTGGTCTCCTTCACTATTATATTTATTAAATTATATCGCCATTAGAACTTAACTGCGAAAATAAAATCATTTTCGGAGGAGAATCAACATGCTTAAAATTACAAAATGGCGTGTACAGAATATGTTGTCTATGGATGAGTGGCATGAGTTGAAGCTTGCGTTCAGAAATAAATATTCAGTACTCTATTTATTTCTTTGCCAAAACATTGTCACAATACAACAAGATATTTTGAAGAAAAATTGTGTCGTCTTTTCTTGCGTAAAAATGGTAAAAATAACAAAGATTTTGGTAAATAATAATGATGAGACAGCACAGCCAGGTTTTCGTTCGCGTAATAACGTTGTGTAATAGCTCCTTCGCAGACTCGCAGTCGGATTAAAGAAAAAAAAAGTCTATGGTTCCCTTTGCTTGTTTTTAGTGATGCACTATTGTAATAAAATTGCTATTCTGACGTTTTTTATTGATATGCTATCAACTTATTGCGCTTAATCGAATGAAGCGCCCCAGTCAGCAACCTGCGCAACTACAGCTATTATATCTTTACAGGAAACTGGTACATATGTACATACAACATGTCTGATACATATAGCATTGTTCACCGCAAGCCGGCTGTTTTGTTTATGTTTACTTTTGTGTCAATCATAAATTACACGAATACCAGTTCAATTTGTATGCCAGTGTAGCACTATTAAAAGACGAGCTAAGGAAAAGGGAAGCGTCTTCTAATGGTAAAAAACCAGCTGTAGTGACAGATAGTTTATAGTTTATAACCAGGATTAACACATATAATACTTTTTATCCCCATGGGATCGAAACTTATGCGGGTGAAACCGCGGGGTGCTGCTAGTATGATAATAAAATTCACACACACATCCTACTTCTTACTAATTATTATAAACGTGAAAGTTTATATGGATGGATGTTTGTTACTCTTTCAAAACTACTGAACGAATTTGGATGAAATTTGGCATACAAATAATTTATAACCAGGATTAACACATAGGATACTTTTTATCCTGATATTTCCAGCAGATCTAAACTTATGCGGGTGAAAGCGCGGGGCGCTGCTAGTTTACTATAATTTACATAATCACACCTCAAGTGCCTGCAGGTAATGAAAACAGACTTACATAGTTCTCTTGGGAGCGTCACATGTATACGAATTCCTTCATTAAAGTTTTTAAGTTTAAAAAGGATAGCACATAGTCTCAACCTTATTTCCTATATCTATGGTCTCAACGGAAAACATATCGAGTTTTCAATTTTTTTTCGGAGAGCTTTCACCCACAGTTTTCGGTTTTAGCATCTTTGGCAAATACATGGGTCCCCGTATTTTTGCAGTCAACTGTTGCGCAACGCTAAGTGTAAAAGAAGTCGCTTTGTATGGGTAGTGACAGCTAGCTCTCAAATTCTTAGACGTTGGGTAGTAGCGACATCTGAAGTGAGCAAGTGCTTCTTTTTATCCCCATTCATGGACTGCATGTGTATAAAAAGTCTAGTCAATAATCAGGAGCTCTTTTGGTTCGAATTTTTTTCTTCTAAACTGGAATAGCATCATATATCTAATATTATGAGTCAAAATTATCGAACAGCAGCGTAATCGTGTATTGTCTGTGACATCATCATCAGTGACAGCAGTCAAGAATTTGTCATTCACATTGTTTTGATCATTTAGTTTGTTGTGTTAGCGACTTTTAGCATATTTAATATAATTATGTTATTGAAATATGAACCACTCATTTGGAGTCTGTCGCTTGCAGTTTGTGTGTTAATAATTGATAACTGATTACATAATTATATAGATTATGAACTAGTCACATTAAAATTTCACAAATAGAAATTGTAACTGATTTACATAGTACCCGTGGTCAAATCTTCTTTAGCTTGCATTTATCTTAGAAATAAAGTTATTGAGCAGTGTTTATAGAATAAATTGAAGAGCAGAAATGGCTGATGAGTATGCGGCTGTTAAGCGTGGCAAACTGATTTTCAAAGGAGAAAAACCCAAGTACGTGTTTGCTCTGTAAAAATATCTTGTAGGTTAGGTACCTAACTTGATACAGTTTATACTGACTGATTGGGTTTATCAAGAATCAGATAGCAATTCCCTGATTTCCCTATAGCTTATTTAAAAAAGGGCGGTCTAGAGACACCATAACAAGATTTGTATCTATGTTGTTTATATCACTTTACGTTTTCAGGGCAAAGAAACGTAAACACAAGAAGAAAGAAAACTCAGAAGACTCTAACGTAGATGAGGACTCCCTCAAACATGGCGGGTGGTGGAAGGTTGAAAAGATTGAAGACATAACTGGCTCTGTATCCATAGAGTTTGGCAATAATGCTTATGTATCAGCTTTAGACAATGGCTTGTTTACTCTCGGTGCTCCTCATGGAGATGGAGAGGGTCCTTCTCCTGAAGAGATCTTTACTGCATTTCCAGCTGGAGAGAGTAAGTTTGCTTTAAAGTCGGGGTACGGAAAGTATCTGGGTGTTTTGAAGGAGACAGTTGTTGGAAGATCTGATGCTGTGGGGGCTATGGAGCAGTGGGAGCCTGTGTGGCAGGAAGGTAAGAGTTATGTTTGACTATTTCATATGTTATGAAAGGGGTTTATTTTATTGTACAGTCCATAGCACCTTAGAAATTAATTTGTAACCCATTACTATAGAAAAAATGCATTTATTGCTACAAAATAAAGGTGCTGTCACCTAACCCTTCATTTGGTGTCATCATAATAATATTAGTTGACCACTGCTGGGTACAATGGTAGGGTGGGAGGGGATGGGATGATATCTTTTTTGTTTTATTCCCAACTCAAAAATTAAGTTCAGTCTTGATATTCGAACTCAAACTCGAAATCATTTATTTCAATTAAACCATTTCAGGCACTTTTGAATTGTCAAAATTAAATAGTCGGTCAGTTAGTCAGAAAGTTGAAGCTAGTTGCCCATTCCAAAACGTAGATCTCTGTGGAGAAGAACGGGCAAGAAACTCCATTGCCACTCTTTTAAATCAAGATATTATTACAAAATCCTGGGTACATTATTCTTATTGCTGCTATATGTGAGAACAATGTAAAAAAGAAACAATTTAAAACAAAAAATAAGCCCTGGCAGTTAAGAGATGACCAGTCGACCGAACCGACGGCGCCCGTTCACAAACATGACGTGTGGATCAGCACCACCCAGCTCAACCATTTCGTAGGGAACCGAACCAACCGTATTATTAAGACAGATATGTAAACCATTGTTTAAGAAGCTCAATAGGCTTGTATCAGTTTTGTAGTCAGGCCCTGCCTATCAGATAAAATTACAAGTTATGAAATCTGCTAGATATGAGATTAGTTAGTCAGAACTTATCTATCGGTGGTGTAAATAGCCATAAGCGAACATCTACCCTGCCATGTAGAACAACAAGTTCTTATTGATTTTAAACATTCTTTGCAAATAAATATATCTATGTTTAATATTTTCTTCATCACAATCCACAGGTAAAACAGCAATTCTGAGTTCCCTCAACAAGTTTATGTCAGTGGACCCTGAAGATGATGCGGTGGTAGCCCGGAGCACTGCTGCTGGTACTGATGAGTTTTGTAACATCAGGAGCAATAAGACTAAGGAGGTCAACAAATCTGTATTGCCTGATGAGGAGCAGGCGGATTTGTCACAGGTGGAAGTTAACTATGTGTGAGTATGAATTTATGAAAAACAAATTGAAATTAAAATCAAAAGCCTTCCTAATGTACGAGTATCATAATTTGTATAGTGTGGCTGGTCTGGCAGACTAGAACATGTTTTTTTGATGTAGTATATTTATTGGCGAGCCTTGGGAGTAAGATCGACTCGTTTGGCGGGATGGCAAATGTATGCCGTAGGTGACTGGTAGAAATCGTCACATATGGGAAATCCGTTATGGGACTTTCTCTCTTTCTATTGCGATGTCACTAAGAGTTAAAAACAAATTTGGTCTCCTCAATATTATGATTGATAATGTCAAAAATTCTAGAAAAAGCCCTTAAAACTAATTCGAAGGACTAAAAGTTGCATTCATTTTTCAGCAAGAAGTTCCAGAAATTTCAAGACAAGAAGCTTCGCTTGAATGAAGGTGGTGTTTCCGAGCTGAAAAAAGCAAAGACAGAGGGTAACCTGCACGAGACACTATTAGACCGTAGGAGTAAGATGAAAGCTGATCGATACTGTAAATAGCATGTAAATAGAGAAATATTATTTAAATGTAAGACACGATTTACTATTACCCATGAAAGACAAACTTATCGCCGTATTACAGAACCTTACTCAAGCATTACTTAAAATTAGTTTCAACCAAGCATCCGCTTAACGAATAACCGAAAAGGTGTAGAGTGCGTGAGCTGGGAACTAAGCGATTTCTTCAGAAAGTTGTTCAGGTTGCTTAGGGAGTAAACATACTAAAAGTCCCCGCGTCTAGGAGGTGACCCGGAGTGGGGGGATAAAAGTTCCCACTTTTGAGTTTTTCGCTAATATCTTTAAAATGGTGCGTCGTAGAGAAAAAATGGCCCTAATTCCCTTGTTCACAAACTAAACTAAATTTAAGTGCAGTGCATCGTTTTCTTTCTATGTCATTAAGAAAAGGACAGAAGATAAATATTAGTTTAGTCCTGTCAAATTTAGACGCAAGCATGGCATAGCATAGCAAGTTTAGACGTGATTAAAAACACGGCATAGACTACTATTTAATACTAGAGAAACACAGCTACTATAAATTAAAAATTTAAAAAACCCCCGACTACGTGAAACCCTATAAAAAGAAAAAAAAATAACCTTGAAATTATGACCCTACGTAAGTACGTATGAATTTTTTTTATTAAATGTTATGCCGTCGGGGGACCGCTCTAATTATTAGCCTAACGTTCTGTTAAAGTTTAAAATAGTAGCGGTCCCCCGACAGGACAATATTTAATCAAAAAATTTCATACGTACTTACGTAGGGTCATAATTTCAAGGTTATTTTTTTTCTTTTTATTGGGTTTCACGTAGTCGGGGGTTTTTTAAATTTTTAATTTAATTTTTTATTTCATGCTTTTTGTAGGGACTCCTTATTATTTCTTTTCTTTTATTTTCTTGCGTTTTAAGATTCAGGTAATTTGGTATTTAATCAGGTTTTTTGTAATTCGCCATTTTGTGGTGGTGGCCATCTTGGATTTGAAATTTGTCATAGTGTTTAGTATTCTACTAGTCAAGCCCTTTCATTTGATACCCATATTGAGGGAGTTGTGAAAAAATATGTAATCCGCCATTTTGTAGCGGCGGCCATCTTGGACCGATTTTCATCAAACATAGCTAAGAACACTCCCGACAAATTCACCTTTCAAACAAACAAAACAAAATTAAAATCGGTTCATCCGTTCGGGAGCTACGATGCCACAAACAGACATACACACACACACACACCCCCCCACACACACACACACAGACACGTCAAACTTATAACACCCCGTCGTTTTTGCGTCGGGGGTTAAAAAATACGTCAATTTACGTCAGGCGCTGGCTAATTTGACAGGACTAAACTAATATTTGTCTTCCGTCCTTTTCTTAATGAAAGAAAAAGATGCACTGAACTTAAATTTCGTTTAGTTTGTGAACAAGGGAATCGGCGCCAATATCTGGTAATGAAAGCTCATGAAATATTCCACAACTTTTACTCTATACACTTTTTTCGAATTCCTACCCATTTTCGAACTACACTTTCCGGAAGATTACTACGCCTTGACAGGAAAGGCCTGCGCCTGATGACGGGGACCATCACGGGACATTGCTCACTAAACAAACACTTCCACACGATAGGCATAACGGACAGCCCCCTGTGCAGGGCTTGCATGGAGGCTGATGAGATCGTCGCGCATGTGTTCTTTGAGTGCACAGGCGTCACCCAGATTAGGTCAGAAACCCTCGGGACACCCAGATCTTACACAGATATTCTCAACAGACCAGGAGACTTAATAGGCTTCTGGAGGGAGCTGGGCTGGTTGGAGTAACCACCGACGGCCGCCATGGCCCACCTGAAGGACTAAGTGCGGAAACCAAACCCGTAACATAGAACACGTTCCGGAAAAGTGAAAATTTTCGAAGAAACGACTTATCAAAGCTAGCTATTGCCTGCTATTTCGGAGTAAAAGGTCCCAGCTCACGTACTCTGAAACTCCTTTGTTGAGTGGACTACAATCAAATGGCTTTAAACGAGCTTTAAGTAATGCTTGAGTTTGAGTGAGGTTCTGTAATTGAGCAACAAAGAAAAAAGAAGTAATATATATTTTGAGGAATGTATTCCATTTTAATGACACCACAAATGATAACTACGAAATCAGTAAACAAATCGTTTAATGAGAGCAGAGTTACATAAGGTTACAATCAATAAATCAATGGTAAACAAAACACAATTCACTTTCAAATGTTTTTATTTATTTCTCATGTAATAAGTTCCGGTACAATGGCCTAAACGATTTGCGATAATTTGGATACACGGTATTTTACAGAGAAACCATTTACTTACAATCAGAGAATTTGAATATACTACCTACGCGTCTTATATAAAAACGATATCTACACCTAAACCTAGCGTTTAGACTAGACATGGAGCTAGTCTATTGGAACATGATTCGAAGTGGCCTCATTTATCCAGTCTAAAGTTTGTGGTGTATACGGATTTATTCTATTTTAGTTTATGTGAATGTGCGGTACATGTCTAGCATTAGTCTTCAATAATCTTTTAAAAAATAATAAGGACTTACTCTATGCCCTTGTTAAGACTAAGATACTATACATAAATAGCAGATGATTCTAACTAAACAAATATTATTGCTAAGGACAGAAGAATGTTATTAGAGAGAAATGCTGGATATGTCAATCGCACATTCGAGTTACAGTAATTATTCTATGCATTGTGTTCAAAATCAGTCGAAAGGCCATCTGTTGCAGATACCAGACAATATAAGCTTTTTATAGAATCGTAATACATTACACTAATCCCACCAAAGATTGGCTACTGGTTCAAAATAAATATCCACATATCCTGGTCAAAAGAAAGTATTCTCCTTGCCTGTTGTACTGTTTTATTGCAAACATAATAATAACGTTCGGTGGGCAAATTAATATAATATTCAACATGTTTCAACAGATTTGATATATAATGATAACGAGATTGCGTATTTTATTCTTTAAATTATATCAGAGGAGCATTGCAAAATCATAATATACATACATCTAAAATAAATGCTAAAAATATACACATAAACTTACGTCTACTAAGTTAATAATACATAAAATACAAGGTTATGTACTGACCATTGAAATATGAAGCTCCTCGAGTGGCCAACCAATAGCGTAAGTAATTTTATATTTACATAATTTGTGAAATAATGATAATGGAAAAAGTGCAGCATGCTTTGCATAAATAAAGTACAAGGATAGTCATAAGCGAGACTTATTACAAAGAAAAACTGCTGTTATAAACAATACCTGCTTGTTTTATTTTTCGTTAAAAATCGGTACATTTAATTTACAACATTCTCATGCGTTCTCACGAATTAATCATATTTATGGACCTAACAAACACACTAAAATGTTCTCACTCATTTCCACAATTTGGCATAAGTGACAGAATGTCTTCTTTCTACACTAGCATTGTAAGAAATTAAATTTAAAAAAATCGATGTGGTGCCTTAACAAAGAAAAACGAGAAAAAATTAATGTGACAACGCTAGAGTAAAAAGCGAGACAAATGTTCATTTTATACACATAGTTTTTTTTAAAACAAAACTGTGTTTCAAGTTTCACAGTAAACAAACGCGATTATCGCCCGCGATAAATATTACTGACGCAATAATTTAATTTCCCTGGTTTCGTCACTGTTAATAAATTAAATTACAGACCCCTTATGGCTCAAGTATTATATACTAAATAAATCAGCGAGTGAGTTTGTAAGTTGTTAACACTGTACAGTCTGGGAATATCTGGTATATTATTTAAGGCTTACAACTGTTTAGACATGACACTGATTCGGGAAGTATTTCAATTCAGGATTTATCACCGTAACTACTCTATTTCAATACTGGGACGTAAATTATCGCGATCCAAAAATCAAGTACCTATAAAATCTTTCATCATTCATGGAATCCAAACTCAGCATTAATTTAAAACCTGCATGTTTTTATTCCTAGCCAAAACAGAAACATTTTTGACAGACCGTATCACTGGAAACCTTAAGCTTATAAATAAAGCCAAAAGGCGATAAATAATAAGATTAGTTTTCAGTTTTCTTTTTTCAATATCGAATGTCATGTCTGCATATACAGGAGGTTCCCTGAAGGTTCCGAATTACCGATGTGTTGTGAGAGAGCAACAACCCTTGTTCTTTCAATAAAGAACATTTCCTAACCTAGGTCTAACGTCCCTTTGATGTAGATCTTCCATTCCTAATCAAGTCTTTTCCACTTTGCTTATATTGGCCATTTCATTATAAAACCTATCCACGTTGCATGTCATAACCTTGACATAACAATGATTATTCCAAGGAGTAGTAAACATGGAGTGCTGACATTTATTTTTACTAAAACATTAATTGAATTCAATAATTACCGGTATAATACACACAAGGGTGTACTGAAAAAGCTGTTTACCGGGATTTACTATAAACAGGGCTGAAATTTCCAACGTCGATCTTTAACCAAGAAATATTAGCTTTTTTTTTAGTTTTTCTATAAAAAAAACTGCCAGACCTCAATTTTATTAACCGACGAAAAAAACGGAGGAGGTTCTCAAGCCGTATATATTTTTTTTATGTATGACCTCGCATAAATTTTTACAGAGTAGTCCGATATTTATCAGGGATAAAAGATACCGGCGTTGTAAAAATCAGCCTACAGCCATATTCAATTTCAACGATTGGTAAATGAAACCAACGCAAACTAATCCCCAACTAGGCGATTGCCCACACCTGGGAGTCAGCCCTCAGGTACAGGCAAACGTTTGGGGCTGACCATCAAATTGTTGAGTAAATAAAAGGCCAGCACTCCCCGCGCAGCCGCCGCGTGGGCCGCGCGCGCGCCTCAGCTGTGCGCCGGCATGGCCGCGTCGCCGGCACGCTCCGCCCGCAACCATTCTACGAACTCGTCTAACATTACTGGCCCTGGAAGTATGGAAATAATTCGTTACAATGTATAGGCCTCCAGACTGAATTTCGGCCATGGTGGACAATCTGCGGAGCCTAACCTCCGGCGCGGGAGCTATTTAGAGCACACGTGTGCGCGCACACACACGTGCGCTCTCTGCATCGGCCTCGGTCGGGAAGCAGGCGCAGAAGCCCCGGCCACATGTGCGCACGAGGCGCGGGGTATGTTATTCACAAGTGGCTACATTGATAATGCCACTGCCACCACCACCAGGATGGTGGCAGTTACTACTCGTGCTTGTCGTTAGATTCACGTTCCGCTGAATACTCCAAGATAGATCAATTAATAAATATGACACAATATACTAACACGCTCCATCGGCGTCGTATGTATTAAGCTGCGTGTCGACCGTCCGACTGAACTCTAGGATGTTGCACCACTGGTCGCGGTTGACGACCCGGTAGCGACGCTCGCGCTGCAGGAACTCCGCCAGGGGAGGGCGGAGCGCCCAGCGCGGCAGGAGGACTCCCAGGAGCGCCCGGGCCGTGCTGGTGTCTAGTGAGCGCTGGTCCTTATCCTGGAAAAAGGTGAAAAGTTTTTGTTAGAAAAAAGTTACAGTGACAATAGAAATTGTGTTTCGTTTCGAGTGTCATGGAATCATTTTATATTATGTATTGTATTGTCTGAAATAGTAGAAACAATCAATCAATCAAAGTAAAAACAAAAATAAATATACGTGTTTTTTTTTATATCCCATAACTGTAGGGGGTCATTGTACTCATCATTATGAACAACTTTTACTATGGGACCAAGCCCGAAATCGCGAAACAAAAATCTGGTGTTCCCTACATTTTGACGAGTTATACGAACATAAATGTAGGGAACAGATCATTTTTGTTTTGCGCTTTCAGGTTTGGTCCCATAGTAAAAGTTGTTCATAATGATGAGTACAATGACCCTTTAGAGTTATGGGCGCCCACGAGCAACTTTTGTCTCAGGAACTAATTTGTCTCTCACCAAGTCTAGTCTAGGTTTGTATGAAAGTGCGCGCATGTAGCGACGCGACAAACTTCTATAATAACCCATAGACTATGTGAGAGACAAATTAGTTGCTGAGACAAAAGTTGCTTGTGGGTGACCTCTCTTAATTTATTTATATGATAGAAACTGTACTCACCCTAGCAAAATCATAAGAATATCTGTAAATGGCCTTAAACATATAGGGATCATTGAGTAAGCTGCGAAGGTATTCTATTTTGTTCTGCAATTTGTGCGCACTGTCACATTGTAGCTCCGTTAGTCCTGGAACAGATTGAAGCATCAGTTTACTAATATGTTTCTTTATTAATAGTTGCTCATTTCCACAATATGGCACGAAGTTTACGAAAATTATGTCCACATGTAACTAGCCTTCTTCACAATCCCTACGAAGGACATGGATTTTTTTTTCCTTTCCCACTGTTGAGCAAAGGCCTCCTCCAAATCCTTCCAGGCATCCTTTTCTAGAGCCACCTCTATCTAACCCTTGCGGTACGCGTCTAGGTAGTAAGGTGAAGGAATACAATAATAATTATAATCTTCCTGCAAACTTACCTTTTATCCATTCCTCCTGTGTGAAGTAGCCCATTTGTTTTGCTCCCATTTTGTATGCGATGACCAACATGACGACGTTCTCAGGATCCACACCTAAGTCTTCACAAAACTTTTCCATACCTTCCGGACCTGTACATACAAAATAAACACGTATTTTTATTGACTGTCAAAGTTGAGTATGCCTTAGCTTCTGGGAGGAACAGTAGAAGGCTGAGAAATGTAGTAGAAGAATTTGACTATTAGTCCTACCAGTTACTAAATGAATGGCATTCAATAACTGGAAGTAAGACGTCCGGCCCCGGCGACGGCGAGATTGGCAGACGACATTGTTGTCAGTGCAGGTTGGGCTTAAATGAGACTGACGCAGGAGCATGGGTCAACCAAGTCAGGCTGTGGATGATGATAGAGAGTAGTAACTCACCCAATACTTCTGGGTCCAGGGCTGTTGTGTATTCTTTAAACCATGTTAAACATTTCTTTACGCTAAAACTCGTGTCTTCTGATTTGGAATGTCGACGTGAACTGAAATTGACAAGCAAATTAATTCAATAAATAAATGTAACCTGGCTGGAGTTAAAAAGACACAGTAAAATGATCTTAAAAAGGTTCCTATTTGCATTTTAAGGTCAAAACCTTTAAAACGGATCATTCTCTCTCTGCTCAGTGCAATCTCATGATTCTTCGGCCCTTATCCCCAATTTATTTGGGGTCGGTCGGTGTCGGTGCATGTCTTTATGTTCCATACTTCTCAATTAGTCGTCATCTTGGTAGTCACCGGCTGGTATCCAACCATATCATCTTTCACACAGTAAATCCATCGTTTCTTTAGTCTTTCCCTACTCTTATAGCCACGCAGTGCAATCTACATTGACTAAAACATCTTAGGAATGGAAACCATTCCCACAATGTTTTAGTAACCAAGTGAACCAAGATGTGCAGTATCAGTTACAAACACTTTTGTAAGGTCTTGGTCTTCGTTCACAAGAGAAGCGGAAGGGAAAGAGGTTGGACTTACCTGCTATTTCTAGATCTCTTGTGGTGATGGTGTTCGTCAATGGCGGTCGCCCCCGGCAGGACTTCGCCCCCGCTCGCGGGAGCGCCGCTCCGTGTGCGTTTACTGCAACGTGGCATCGTTCTACCACCCTGTCCAATAAGTTACAGGATACTTCAATATTATTTTATGTTAGAAAGTTTGGAAAATATATTTCATAGATGGAGTGCTGAAGGGTTATTTTGCCTGAGTGACATTGGGGGGGGCTGCGTGTTAATGTTAAATATTTGACAAGATGGCGGCGTTAGTTTCGATTTTGGCCACACGTCAAAATAAGCTTTTAGCATTGTAGGTAGGTTTTTAACCCAAAAGGATTTAATTACAAGAACTTATATATTAAAAGGTGTGTACCGCATGCCGCTTATGATTACTAAGGCGTTCGATTAACCATGCTGACAACACAATACAATTAACATTGAAAACAACATATATCATCAGCAGAAGGAATACTGCATACAAACACAGAATAAATTCTGGATTGCAATATGTTTCTGTCACACCTATTCATAAGCAGTTAGTGCTTTATGCTTGACCTATTATTATGTTTTATTTGCCGGCGACATTAGCAACATCAAGAAATTTGCTGATGTGTTGCCAACTATAGACGATAATTTTAAATGTCTTGTACGAGGAGGGATCAAAAAGTAGTGAGAATGAGATAGAATATAATGACTATTGATAACTAAATAATTTATTTTTCTACATAGTCTCCGAGTCTCTCTACACACCGAGTCCAGCGCTTTTCCAAGGCTTCAATCCCTTTAAAAAAAAAAGTTTTGTCTTGGTCCTGCAAAAAGCTCTCCACGGCATCCATTACCTCGTTATCGTCTTCGTACCTGTTTCCCCTTAAGTATTCTTTCAATTTGGGGAACAGATAAAAATCGCTAGTCGCCAGATCTGGTGTATAAGGGGGGTGGTCAACCAATTCGAAGCCAGCTTGCTGAATGGCAGCCATCGCAACTGCCGACCTGTGCGCGGGTGCGTTTTCGTGATGAAACAGCACGCCCCTTCGAAGGTTCCCTCTCCTTTTCTCTTTGATGGCATTCCTCAACTTGGGAATTAAAGCTGCATAATATTGGCCTGTAATAGTGGTTCCACTCTCCAGGTAATCAATCAACAATATCCCTTCTGAGTCCCAAAATATTGAGGCCTTAACCTTGCCAGCCGATGCCACGGCACGAAACTTCTTCGGGGTCGGTGATGATGGCCGTTTCCATTGCGAAGATTGCTGTTTTGTCTCGGGATCAAAATGATGGACCCATTTTTCGTCCATTGTTACGAAACGAGACAAAAAGTTTTCAGAATCTACTTGAAACTTGTCCAACAATATCTTCGAAATGTCAAGTCGATTTTGTTTCTGACTGTCGGTTAACATTCTCGGCACCCATCTTGCGGACTTTTCTCATATTCAAAGATTGTTGTAAATAAATAAAATTGTTTCAATATGGATTGAATACTTCCATATGAAATGCCCGTTTCTTGAATTAAGTATCGGATGGTAACTCTTCGATCGCTCAATACAATTATCTCGACTTTCGCAACATTTTCTTGTGTAACTGACGTCGATGGACGGCCGCAACGATGTTCGTCTTCCGTGCTTGTTCTCCCTACTCGAAATTGAGAAGCCCACCTTGCGACAGTGGAATACGGCGGAGCAGACTCTCCTAATGTTGCCCAAATCGCAATAATCTCTTGCGTCGTTAACTTTTTTAAACAGAGGTATTTAATAACGGCTCGCACTTCGTTTTTCTTCATTTTCGAGAACACGTTCCGACACGAAGCAAACAAATGACTACATTCAGAAAAAAGACAAAAGAGAATCGAAGATTTTTTTCTTTATTAATATTACAAATATGTATCTGAGCTTTGCCTACCAGTATTTATTTTTTTTCTTAACAAGGAGTATGTCGTTCTCACTAAATTTTGATCCTCCTCGTAAAGTGCCTAGATTGTTATACATAGTTTTATAAGGTTGGCCTTCTGTTCATATTTCGAAAGACTTCGCTGATGTGTCGTGTTTATAACTAACAAGCCATATTTGAAGATGATTCTGAGACAGAAGGTAATATCAATTAAATTAACCTTTCAACCGACTCTTGCTGTGTTGTCAACCAATCAGTTGTTTGTCAATGTCATCAACAGAATACAAACATCACTTGCATTAAAACAAAATAATAGTGATAAAGATAAAAACTATTCTACATACACATTTATCATAAGCTTTAATGAACTATATATAATTGATGTTGGAAAATGTGGTTTATCTACACACAAAAAATGTAAAGCAAAACCCCAAAGATGTGAAATATTTAAAGGAACATGAAATTAACATAGTGCTATGTTTTTCAAAGGGCTGTTATGTATATTTGCTTTTTTTTATAAATTAGAATCCTACTCATGTTTATACACAGTTGCATATAAATGATTAATTTGAAAGCTTTTTTGTTTTATGATTGGTCTTTCATTATTTTATTGGAGTACTGCATAACTGAAAATGTTAATATAATGGTTTATACTGACCAATAAAACAGTTTTTTTGGTTAATCTCCTATTCCAAGTCTGTAAGTAGTAGTACTGTAAGTAATATTCTATTTCAATAGAGAAAATATTCAATTTGTGATCACACAGAAGAGCAACAAGGGTATCTTTCGTAGTATATTTGTCATCAACAATAATAACATTATTTAGGTTTGATATCACGTTGACCATGAAATCAAAGCTACTATATTTTTTTGCTGTATTCAAAAGCAGATTTGGATAAGTCTGTTATTTAGATTTTTACATTGGTTTACTGTTATCTATCGTAAAAGCCAGTCAGGATAACAATAGTTCACCATTATGTAAAACTTAAATACATTATGTACATGTTCAATACAATGTTTCCAAGGCACTCAGTCACATAATATGCAGTAGTAAATAACTTATTTACACGATTGTCACTGGCCTTGAGAAAATTGTTGTTTGATGTTTTCATTAAGTGTGAAAGAACTGGTACAATCAGTGGTTATTTATTTATAAATTCATTAACTTAATCAAACTTGAGCATTAGAAGCATTGTTGTTTTTTGAGCAATACAATAAAAAAATTGAACAATGAAAAATGTTGCAATTGTTTTGAATCAGTCAGAATGGTGGTGAGGATTTAGCTACGATAATGGCCATAGATTTCTCGAGTGGAGAGTAACTATGCTCCAACTCTTATTCTGCTCTTTGTGCCCCATAACATGCAGCCAGTGACCTCTGTGCTGCCACCGATAATGCCGTGGAATTGGCGAAGTCTTGGGCCCAACAAAATTTAAATAACTGTTGTGCTGGTGACACGAAGAAGTGGAGAGTGCCAATTGGCAAGCATTTGGTGGGACCCTTTCCGAACCAGATGGATCAACCACATAATAAAGGCAGCCAGAAAAGACTGTAAATGTAAGGAGCAGTGTTGTGGGACAAGTCAGGTTCATTACAACAAAACAACATACTTTGCACCCAATACCAAAAACAAGATTATCAACAAAGATAATGAATTCTAAAGGCCATCTTAGTTTTTTTGACAAAACCATCTTGTTTTATATAAATCTGAATCTCACTTACTGATTGATGATTAGTTATAATTGCTGAGTAATTTATTCAGCTGTATTCATTAACAAAACTAGTTTCTTAACTTGATAAACATAATTGTGTCACAGAATTCAAGATTAAAGATGATTCGGCACTTTTCATGTCAATGTTTAATTTGTCTATATCAGTGGGTAAGCATTTGGTTCGGGTTGAGACTAGTCAACATTTTAAAATTTGGTTTAATTATAAATTCAATTACTCATTTAACTTTTAGAACTTTTCAAATAATCATAAGAAGTAATTAGGAAATGTAAAATGGTTTTTTTAAAATTTTGCCTAAGATTTTGAACTTGTTTGTAATTCAGTATGTTGACAGGTAAAATATATCATTGCAGAGTCCATACACACACACATATTCTGGAGTCATTACTTGAATAAATGACTAACTTAATGTTTAATTTGATTAATATGTTTCAGTAAACACAGCTTACTATTCTCACAGCTGTGTTGACAATACAAAGTTTATTTCTACTTATCTTTGCAAGACAATGTACAATACTCCAACAAATGGTGTAACCTCTTGGAATCATCACCCAAATATGTAGAACTTTTATCTAAATCTAACCTTGCGTGAGTTAGATATCTAAACAGCTGGGTGTGACAGAAACATATGATATAGGATTCATTGTAAGCATTTATAGGTTAGACACATAATATTCATGACTGCACTCCAATAACACACAATGTAGAGAAGTAATGCCGTTTTTATGTTTATCAAACACACAGTACAACCGATAAATTACAATAATAAAACCCCCAGCAATGGAATCAGCTAAATGTTTACCTACACACCTCAAAGATCAAATTAAATGCCTTTGAAGATGTAACACGCACTTTTACGGTTTAACTTAATGAAAATTAATCAAACTTACTATTGGTGGCAGATTCGATATGAAATTTGAAAACTTAAAGGGGTTTTCGTCTCCTATTTTGCGAATTTTGCAAGTACAGCTTCACGAAAAAAATGTCTTCTTGACAGGTCGATAATAACCTGAAATAAAAAAATCAATGTGGGGCAAAAGAGAGAATACATTCAATACAAATGACTATGATGATATCATGATCAGTATTTCGGTTATTTACTGAAGATCGATAAAAATGTTAATACAAAACGAAAGGAGAAACGTTATATTTTGGAAGACGTCCCCTACATAAATTTTGCAAAAAATCTTACCTTTTCTTTAAATAAATAGATCAAAAATATATCCAGTACTAGTTTAAGACAAATTAATAACTATTAACACATTTCCACGATACTAAAAATTAATAAATTGATGAACCAAACAGCAGACACAGCGGCTGTGAAAACTCATAACGAAGTGAATGTTTAGTTATTGCATTAACTTAACACGTTCAATTTATTTGCAACGATTGTCTTTCAATTTATATAAAAATACAATTCAAGTTTTTTTAAAATTACAGGTACATATATATTATCACTATTTTTTAATTATAAATTGTGTATCCCAAGCTTATATTGAAAGTAAACATATTCTAAAGCTTTGTTTTTAAGTAACCTTGAATGGTAACTAAACGTAGCTGCATTATTTTTTTATTGGTGAAATTACTTTTTACTTTTTAATTTTAGCTGTTCCAACATTGGTAGTGTTCACAGAGTACATTATACTATATTGAAGTAGTGTTCCAAGGTTTTTTTTTACAATACACAGGTTTACGTTCCAAAATTATTTTTTGAAGAATATAAATGCTGTTTTTTATTTTTATTCGTAACGGCGCTGGGTACCTACGTTGTAAATTCAATGCAATAGGCGGTTTATCTCAATAGTATTAATTTGCAGGTAGGATATTAGGAAATTAGGACAACAGAGTAGGTAAAAAGGATCATTTATCTACTCGTCTGACAACATAATATTTTGAGAAGAATTAGATTTAGAATTAGATTTGCGCGCAGCTGTTGCAGCATCTACATAACATTTCCACAATACGGGCAGTATTGTTGTTTGTTGCGTCAAGTTCCAGAAAAGAATACCAATCCACTTCTCCCTGCCGAAGTCTTTAACACCTGTATTTACAATGGTACCAACATGTGCAAGATCAACAAGTTCCGGTTCTTCTTACACCCCTTTGAGATGCAATGGATGGAGACTGTGTTTTACACAACACCAATGTACCTACTCTGTGCACAACACCTAGTTGCCGGTGCGGTGCCCCGAACGGCAATCTTACTTACCTATCTCGTTCCATCGCCGACGAGTCATATCCGACCGACAGATGGCACTGATCGATATCTTGTGAAGCCATAATAGTTGCTAGTCGAGTGGCGGACAAAATACCATGTTTCACCATCATTCTTTTTATTGACAAGGGGTAAACATATCTCTCATCTTTAAGTAGTCTGGACTGGTCAACATGTCAGTCAAAGACAAAATTGTACTAATTTTATGAGTGGCTCACCCTGGGTATGCAAGGTTTAAATACACATTTACAGGCTAGCATTTTTACTACGGAATGATGCCATGCTTCGTGCTAAGAAGAAAGAAGAACCTTCCTACGTACAGACGTCAGTACATCAAGCTACTACAATCTGTCAAATTTCATTAATACATTTTCAATTTTATCGCTAAAGCATTAAGGTTCAACATACTTTGAACAGTTACGAATATTAAAAAAAAAAAACCAAATCGGTTCAGCCTCATCCGTTCGAGCCAAGTGATGTGCTTACCGACGATTAGCATTTTATTTATAAGGCTTTAAGGATTTTTTTTTAAGGCATTTCTTTTTTAAAGGCTATCTTCTGCCCGCAGCTTCGCCCGCGCGGATGTCGGAAATTATATCACGGGAATGTGCTACCGGAACAAAATGTACTTATCCAGGATGCCATCTATCTCTGGCAAAATTAATCAAAATCCGTTCATTGGTTTAGGCGTGAAAAGGTAAGGTACAGACCAGGGGCATAGCTACCGCCGCTGTATCGGCCGTATCTATCTAAGTACTATATAAAAATAAGTCGGGTTTTCCTTCCTGACGCTATAACTCCAGAACGCACGAACCGATTTCCACGGTTTTGCATTCGTTGGAAAGGTCTCGGGCTCCGTGAGGTTTATAGCAAAGAAAAAGAAAAGCGGGAAAATCATAGTGTAGGAGTAGGTTAGGAATAGGGTAGGAGTAGGGTAGGAGTAGGGTAGGAGTAGGTTAGGAGTTGTGTAGGAGTAGGTTAGGAGTAGGGTAGAAGTAGGGTAGAAGTAGGGTAGGAGTAGGGTAGGAGTAGGTTAGGAGTAGGGTAGAATTAGGGTAGGAGTAGGGTAGGAGTAGTGTAGGAGTAGGGTAGGAGTAGGGTAGGAGTAGTGTAGGAGTAGGTTAGGAGTAGGGTAGGAGTAGGATAGGAGGTAGGATACCACGTGATCGAAGTAGCGCCGGGCAGCTAGAAATAATTTATATGGCAAAACAACGTTTGCCGGGGTCAGCTAGTTACCTATATATATTATTTCTACTCACAGACCTCATGAAAAAACTACAAAATTTCGAAATACTTGAGGAAAGAAATAAGCGGGAAGCTACAAGGCGTAAGGACCTACAATATACGATTCAACCGCATTTAAAAGTAGTTAGTCATGCTGCAAGCTATCAGTCAATTAAATTATTTAATAAACTACCTTTAGAATTAGAGTCCATTTATAATTGAATTCAGTTTAAGAACCAGCTAAAGTCCTTCCTGATAGAAAAATGCCATTATACACTTGACGAGTTTCTCAGTGATGTGTATCACTAGACTGTTATAACTATTAACCTTTTTAATTTTATTGACATAATATTTTTTTTTAATTTTTTTTTCTCACTTGAAATTTGTATCGGTATATTGAATTGAATTTAATTTAATTTTTATGTAACTACATATCAGTGGCTTTTGGATTTTGAATTGTTTAACTACGAAGTTTGATTTAAAATTTGTCACACATGTAGGATGTATTCATAATATGTACGAGTATTTGTTATTTCTTATCTTTAAATTGTGTTTCCTGTTATTTTAGATTTAAATGTCATTTCGACACAATGTAAAAATTGTTAATGAAATAAATAATAATAATAATTGACGATACGGTGCCCCTAAGCTACAGGGGCCCCCGACGTAACGTGTATAAGTAAACATTTTTAAAATAATATCCAGAACATAAAATTCTTGTTGATAAATGATATTTATTTCTGTAAATTGGTTCAAAAATATGTTTAAAAGGGGTGAGTACCGCGATGACGACTAATAGAGAAGTATGGAAGAAAACTGTGTCTGCCTCATTGGTGTAGTGGTCGCAAGCGCTACTGCTGAGCATGAGGTCCTAGGTTCGATTCCCGGGTCGGACAAAGTGTTATAATTTATAATAACGGATGTCCCAAAATTTATGAGACACCCTTTATTAGTAAGTATGGATAGATAGATTACAAATGACGCATGCAAATCGACCAAGTTACAAAATATAAAGTATGGAAACGGTAAACCAATACCTATCACTAAACTAAAATCCTGAATATCGTAAGGAACTTTGCAGTCCAGTAGTCACAAAATATTTGTATAGGCAGGCACTTTCTATAGGTAGCGTCCCTACACTTGTAGTATTTAGAATGGGAAACAAAGCACCTAATCTAGTAAGAGGGCGCAATTTACGAGGGTGTTGCGCCCCTCGCTATCTGCGGTGCACAACCCCTGACGCGACGCGCCGTCTAGATTTAGTGGAGTACTCATTATCGATTTTAATTCATTTGAATACTGCTCTTTGGCCCCTCTAACGTCACATCTCTAGTAAATATTTGGCGGGAATTATTTTTTTAAAGTGCTTAATGAATGGCGCCACATGATCCCTTTTGTTTCTTTTTTTTTTTGCTTGTTATTGTATTAGTGGATTGGTTTAATGGAATTAGGAATCAGGGTGGGCTTTTAGGTTAATTAGATAGAGCAGTTTTTATAATTTTAATTGCAAGATTATAAGTGGCGTTTTTTTTTATTTCTCTGTGCATACTTAGTATTTTTTTCTAATACCTAATAATAGTCCTCCAGCTCGAATTTCGTCCACGGCGACTAATTTAAGCTGAGACCAACCTTCGGCGCCGGTGATATTATAGTGCACAAGTGTATGCGCAGACACAGGTGCATTCTCTCTTACTCTCATAGTCCGATGGGACGGCAATCTGTCACGACTGGAGAGACATCAGGCGCGGGGCCAACGGCTACGGCAGGGGCAACGGATTTCACCGGCCGCCGCCTTTCAAACTCCGGGCTGTTACTAAATAGTTCCAAATGGAAAAACCCATTAACACTTTGCCCGACCCGGGAATCGAACCCAGGATCCCACGCCCAGCAGTCGCGCTTGGGATTCAAGTGAAGTTGAAATGCTATGTTGCAGTTCTACAAAGATTTCGTAGTAGTTGTGTATTAAGGGTTCAACTCAAGTCAAACTATTTTATTTCAAATAAACCAATTATAGGCACTTTTGAATTGTCAAGGGTCGGTCAGTCAAAAAGATGAAGCTAGTTGCCCATTCCAAGGCGTAGTAAGTACCTATGGAGAGGAAAGGGCAAGAAACTCCATGGACACTCTTTTAAATCACAATAATATTGTTACAAAGTATTGGTTACATCATTCATGCATGTGAGAACGATGCAGAACGTTAAAAGCGTCCGTAATGAAAAGATAAAAAAAAAAAACAATTCAAATATAAAATTAAATCAAAATAAGCCATGGCAGCAAAGAGTTGACCAGTCCCTACTGACGGCGCCCGTTCACGAACATGACGCATAGATTAGCACCATTCAGCTCAACCACGGCACGGTTGGCGCAGTGGTTAAGCGATTGACTGCTGCGCTGCGTGTCGCGGGTTCGATTCCCGCACGGAACAAATATTTGTATGACCTACATGTATTTGTTCCGAGTCTGGGTGTTTTTCTATCTATAATATGTATGTATTTACAAAAAAAAAAAATGTATATAAGTAGTTTATCAGCCATCTTGTTACCATAACACAAGCATTAGGTTGCTTAGCTTGGGACTAGATGGCGCTGTGTGAAATGTCCAAGGATATTATTATTATTACCATTTTGAAGGGAGCTAAATGATTCAACACATGCGCCACCATCAGCGAGACCTTAGAGTGAGTATGACATACTCTCAGCCGCCAAGGCACATTCAAGTCAATGAAAGACGTACCCAGTAAATGGTAGCTTTATAGTATGTACTCACATATTATGAGAGATTGAATTTATATAATGCAAAAATAGTATTTTAAAATCTTCAGCAGCTCCAACAGTATGAAGCGTGTGTGAAGTATTTTCAAATGCTAATCAATTTATTTATGCATCCTGAGGACCTAGATATGTAGATACCATATACCTAGGGTGTACCTATGTGCCAACATTTTGCCTGAGACACCTACCTACCCTGCATAGGTATAGGTAGGTACTTACATATTTGTTGTGTCTAACAGAACTTACAGCCTCAGGTATAATTAACGAGAAGAGCAACATACATATTTCAAAGAACTTTAAGTTCAACTTATCATGTTGATTACACCTCCACACGCAATAAAGAGTTTAGTACAACATTAGTTGCGACAGCTTGTCAGTAATGCTTGTCAGTCGAGCCCTACTCTGACCTCGCATGACTGAGAAATTTTGTTGCAGCCTAACATGGGTACTAACAAACACGTGCCTACATTTCTAAGTATAATTAAGAAAGTTTTGTAAGTTAATTTATCATTAACATGTAGGGACATTTCCTTAGAACTTAATGGGATTCCGCTTAAGTCCAGTCAAAAGTGAAGGAAGTGTTCCATTTTTGTGAATAAAATTGTACGTTTATGAAGCTTACGAATTAGAGGAAAATATTCAAATACAATCAAAAAGGTCGTCGTCCCAAATATTTTAGGCAGAAGTAAAATAGAAGTCGGGCCTGATGGGCTGTATGCCTATATTCCGCAGTCTAAACTTATTAAACGTACCCATGTCGTCCTAAACTTTGTTATTTTACGCTTCTCGAGTCTCAAAGTCATTATCGCTATCTCCGACATTCCCGTTGTTGGCCAAGAAGAAAACATTTGAAATACCAACCCGTAATAATTAGAGAAACATTCATTGCGAAACGGCGGGGAGCGTTTCTGTGATCGTCGGACGGAAAACCGTCATGCGTTGCGTAGCCGGCGCGTCCATTCAAGCCGGGTCGGCGGTACGCCCCCGCTTCACCCTATTTTCACCCCAATGCCCGCGTCCCTCGTGGAAACAATCTTCAGTTCGCGTTTCACTCGCACTTCGGCCGCCTGTCGCTTGCCGGCCGCTCTGCGAAAACACCGCGATCTTTCCCGAACTAGTGCAATATTCAAAACAATTCGAATTTGAACTTGTGGTCCAGTTGCTTTTGTTTTTCCGACTGTTACGAACCCTTGTTAGTGTTTTGTTTTATTAACCAGTGTTGTATTGTTTGTAATTATATTTTCGGCGTGTGTTAGTGTATAGTTTGTGGACATCCGCATTTAGCGAACTTACGTAAGTATTTACTGCATTGCGTTTTGATCTGAGTTTGATTAACCTTGATTAAAATTGGTTCTTAGCGAGAACAGTACCTTTGAACTATACCTCGTAACTAAAGAGCAATTTATTATAATTGGAAAGATCATAGAATGGCGTCTGACTTTTCGGCTTTCATTCGTAACCTTTGAATTGATCGTGAACCGAAATAATCGTTGCTTTTAGTGTATTTCAACTGAAAAACTTAAGTGAGAGCTCTAACAAGCAATTTGTCTGAAGGCCGGCCTGAAGTCGATTCAATTAAGGACGAATTGGGTCGCCGGAGAAGTCGGTGGTTGTGAGTAAAAGGCAGGCTGTGTAGCTCACTTATTTATTATCCTTGTTTGCCCATGTGTGAGGGTTCAACAGCCGCTGTGTGGTGAACATTTAGCTGCTTATTTGGTTTACCATTTATTATGTCAACTAAGGAAGAAAAAGGAAATGTCGGATATCTCTGAAGGTTTAGGTTCACAAACTGGTTTTAGAAAGGTTTAGGGTAGTGGTAAATTCACAACTGTGTGATAATGTCAAATGTAAAGTGCTGTGAAGATAGGTGGGTATGTTTTAATATTTTTAAGGGGAGTGGTAAGGGATGATTTCTTGACCTTTTTGAAAAGTCGGAATCATAAAGGCTCATTTTGTGCGGAACTCGGCAAAAAGGAGAATTGGATTTCATTACATTAAAAGCTCAACGTCTCCAAGGAACAAATGAAGATATAATTTATAAAGTTTTCCGAAAAGGCAGGAAGAAAAAAATATCTTTTAATTGTTTCTAAAAGCCTACATTGTCCAGAAAACGCTGAATTTCCTCAATGTAGCTTATAAGAACAGCTGCCATTGCGTTTCTTCATCAGCCGTGACGCTGTAATGCGTTCCGATACGTTTGGCATCCATAATGTGACTATTAACGTTCATACTTTACCTTTGAGGATAAGCAGACTTTTAGGGAAGACGCCTGAGAGTCCGTTTTCTCGTCAAAAATGTAAGGAAATACCCCTAATTTCCCTACATTTTTGACAAGACATAGATTGTCTGGCCTCCTGTTGTCTGCTATAGCAATACCGAGCCGCCATTAATAAGCATAGCATCGCATCATTTGAGATAAACCTTTGTTAATTTTGATAGTGATCATCACTGATCAGTAGTGCGCCATACTAAGCTACTGAATGCTATTCACTATGAGTATATTAAAACACACGTTTTCATTTTTAATTGGTGACATTCTTTAGGAAGGTCATACTCATATTTTAGAGAGGAAATGTTGTTAGTACTCAAAACCGGCGTGCGCTTATGACCAGATATCTATACTTATAATAAATCTGTAGAAGTGAAAATTCTGTACATTGAAAATATCAAAAAAATAAATGGCAGGGGGTGTTACTAGACCGACACCGAACCCAAAAATGTGATTAAAAAAATTTTTGTCTGTCTGTCTGTCGGTCTGTCTGTCTGTCTGTCTGTCTGTCTGTCTGTTTGTTCAGGCATCACGCAAAAACTACCGGTTCGATTACGTTGAAACTTGGTATAATTATTCTTTAAAAACCTGGGCACCACACTGGGTACTTTTTATCCCGGAAAAGTATATACAATAAAAAACAAACTTAATTTTGCGGTTCGATCCTTAGACCCGATTACTGCACCAACCGCAAATAATAAGTTTGTCGTAGGTTAAGTCACCCGCAATGGAGTTCATTTTTATTCCTTTTAGTTTTTAGAGTTATTTAGGTTTATTTTTATGTAAGTCGTAGGTATAGATTTTAATTTTAAAGTATAGGTAGTATATTTGATAGTGTACGTAGTGACCGTAGGTTATTTTATAATACTGTTAGGTAGGATTAGTCATTCGTATAGATATTAGTTTTTAGGGATTTTGCTTATTTATTGAGTTTAGATTAGTTATCATCAGAAATAGGTTTATTTAGGTAGGTAGGTATTTAATTTTCTGTTATTGAGTTTTTTTTTTTTAATTAGGTAGGTACTTAGGTAAAGATATTATATAGGTACCCTCTTAATCACCACTAATGAGACACAATTGGTTTTCTATTGTAATTAGCTACAAAGGGCCCGCGAGATAGATGGCAGTCTGGGGAAGCACATAGGTACATTTTATCCTGTTAGCACGTTCCCGTGGGATAATTTCCGACATCCACGCGGGCGAAGCCGCGGGCAGAAGCTAGTATGAACATAAAATAAGTAAAAGGAGAATGTAAGGATCATATCAGGTGGTGTTCTGTAGTTTCTGCCAAGCATCATGGGAAAAAGCGTGAATTTATGTGTTTATTTTTCACAATAACTCGCTACGGAAGTGACTAGGTAGCTAGGTAGGACGAAGTTAGCTGTTACCTAGGCTTAGCAGATCTTTTAAATGAAATGCCCGAGAAAAACTTCAGAGGTGTGATGTTGAGCAAATCTGCCAAGAACTCTTAAAGACTAGCTTTTGCTTGTGGCTTCACTCGCGTTGGTGTCAATTATCCCACGGGAACGTACTAGGTACCGGGATAAAGATTTCATCCACATACCTGAAACCGTTAGGGTGTGAAAAGGTAAGGTAAAGGTAGGTAGGTAAGACAGAGTTTCTTTCGCATAATATTAGTATATGGATTAGGTAATACCCCCTAGGTATTCGGACAGAGCAAATACTTACGTCATGCATGACGTATCACGATGGCTTTTACTATGTATGCGCGTAGTACAAAGTAGATGACTGAGGGGGATCATGTCTCGAGTATCTTCGTCTAAGTAGACGTAATCCGGCTCTTGTGAAGTGCAAATGCCCCCGCTTAGTGCTTATGCTGCATCTATCCAGTTTTTATGTTCAGCATCAATGGGCTTAGCCGGTCTCTTCAAACACAGACGTGGCGTAGATGTATGTACAATGTGTCAGTCTAAAAAACATTATGTAGCTCATTAATAACTTAAAATGTTTGAGGTAAATGTGGAATTCTCATCAATGGCACGTAATTTGTGAGCAGCATGGGTACCCGTACCTAAACTTCCTACTTAATATTATAAACTTGAAAGTTTGTATGGATGGATGGATGGATCGATGGATGTTTGTTACTCTTTCACGCAAAAACTACTGAACGGATTTTAATGAAATTTGGCACACAGATTGTTTATAACCAGGATTAAGATATAGGATACTTTTTATCCCAATATTCCCACGGGATCGAAACTTATGCGGGTGAAACCGCGGGGCGCAGCTAGTAGTATTATAAAGAGAAATGTTATTATTTTTTGTATGTTTGTTTGTTACGCTTTCACGCTAAAACGGCTAAACGGATTTGTATGAAAGGCACATGGGTAGTTCATGACCTGAGGGGGCAATTCTCGTAATTTTAAGAACGTTCACAGTCTGATCTCAGTCTCAATCTGTCAAAAATACCTCTAATTTCCCCATATTATTGACAAGTTTTTGACATTGTCGCTGAGATGAGATTGCGACTTGATTTTGAACGTTTTTAATTACGAGAATTAGCCTTCTCTATTAGGACAACGAATACTTATATCCCGATATTCTCACGGGATCGAGACGTATGTGGGTGAAACAGTGGGGCGCAGCTAGTATTTTATGTTTTTGACTTGCCAAACCATTTGATTGACATTTTGTTTTAGAACTCACAATCTCAAATAGTTGCGATGAGAAGGATCACTACCAGAAATGACCCATATGGCCACTCGCCATGTACGGTCATCCACCAACCCTCACTGGGCCCGCGGGGTGGATTATGGCCCACTCCCTCTCACAGAGAGTAGGCCTGTGTCCCAGCAATGGAAAAATTAACGGCTGATTATGTATGAACGGTCTACGCATTTTCGTAGCGTGTCGTAGCACTCGTAGCGGGCTCTACGAAAAGCTCGTGGAAATTTTCACGAGAAGACTTTTTTGTCTAGTTTTTTTATTGTAATTTTAGATATCGTCAACCGAAACACCAGAGGGGCAATTCTCGTAATTTTAAGAACGTTCACAGTCTGATCTCAGTCTCAATCTGTCAAAAAATACTTCTAATTTCCCTACATTTTGACAAGTTTTTGACATTTGTTTGTCGCCGAGATGAGACTGCGACTAGATTTTGAACGTTTTAAATTACGAGAATTGGCCTTCTCGTTACTAACTTCTTTTAGCCGACCTTTAAAAAGTATTAGCCTAACAATATAACTGTTAATTCTATTATTCTTTAATTTTTATTTTATAAATTTTCTTTGGTAGAAGATCTAAAGCGTTTGAGCGGGAATTATTACCGGCGGTTTCCTGCGGTTATTACTAATTATCACGCTCCATTTCCTTTTAGCAAGGGTGTGTAAAATTTTAATCTATATTGCTGCCAGTTAGGTGCACCTACAAACAATGTAGGAACTTATTCTCTTGCAATTTTGCCAACATTGTCCTACTGGAGATTGAAGATATGTTTTAGATTACAGAGTTAGTTT
This sequence comes from Apamea anceps, assembly GCA_951799955.1. Taxonomy (NCBI): domain Eukaryota; kingdom Metazoa; phylum Arthropoda; class Insecta; order Lepidoptera; family Noctuidae; genus Apamea; species Apamea anceps. Next base: position 19,612,246 of record OX637510.1, read on the forward strand.
GTACCTTTTTTCTGGCTGTTTTCTGGGCACATGTTAGCCTTTTAAACGGCGGTTAAAAAGGTTCTTAATATGGCATATGGCAATACTAGAGTATTGATGTATGCTATAAAGTATAGTGTAGACACTATACTTTAACCCTGGATCGAAAGAGAGAGACCTTTGCCCAGCAATGGCATGATGCAGGCTAACAGTCACAGTAACCGCAACACATCATTCGTATTTTTTCTATATTAAATCCTGGTACATAAGCCTTTAAAACGTTGTTTCTAAGTATTAAAAATGCATTATTAATCAGAATTATAGAGATATAATTATATAAATGAGGTGGTCAGTGCCCTGTTTCCAGCCGACAATATAATATTAATGAATATTAATCCGGTAGAAGGCCGATACGATTATAATTGATGAGACATTAACGAATCTAGGACGATACTATTATTGAAACTGTGTCATTAGACTACATTATTATCCTATCCTACTTTCTACTAATATTATAAACGTGAAAATTTGTATGGATGGATGGATGGATGTTTGTTACTCTTTCACGCAAAAACTGCAGAACGGATTTGGATGAAATTTGGCACACAGATAGTTTATAACCAGGATAAACATATAGGATACTTTTTATCCCAATGTTCCCTCGGGACCAAAACTTATGCGGGTGAAACTGCGGGGTGCAGCTAGTAATATTATAAACGTGAAAGTTTGTATGGATGGATGGATATTTGTTACTCTTTCACGCAAAAACTATTGAACGGATTTGGATGAAATTTGGCAAACGGATGGTTTATAACCAGGATTAACATAAAGGATACTTTTTATCACGATATTCCCACGGGATTTATTTTATGATGTCATACGAGTATGCCTTAGCAGTATAAGTCGGAGGATTTCAAAATTATAAAGACCACTTTAATATTGTAAAACATGTGTTTTATTTACTAAATCGGTGTATCCCACAACTTTACTACGTCAGGACCGTTACTGGTTGGACAGGTATACGTGACTGTCCTTCGAAATATTTTAATAGCTTTATATAGTTTTTCTATATTTCTTAAAATAATTGAATAGATTTTTATTATACTTTCTAACACAAAGGCATTCAAGTTAAGGTTAGTATGTTAATGCTATATCTATTGGTATGTTTAATTGATATATTTACATGTTAAGTATAGCATTTTCGTAACAAGTAACGATCATGACCATTTTTTACATAATACTATGGCAATATTTCCCACACAACTGAGTTTTTGTGTTCGATTGTTATACAGAACAACTAAAACTGAACTAACAGTTTTATTTCAGGAGCACTTTATTATTTGGTAACGGTCATGACCAAAACGTATCTAAGTTACTAATTATTTACTTAAATTATTTGAAATAAGCGCCATATGATAAAAAAAATACATACTTACCTAGCAAAATTTGTAAAGTTTATCATTCGACTAAACCAAGAATTAGCTAAAATATCCAAAACAATATCAGTAAACTATTTTCAAATGTAGGTAGCAGTTTAAAAAAAATGCCCATATAAACATTTAGACCCGAATAGTTTGTGTCTTTCCCGAGGCACTCCTGGTACTCAGCGTAGTGGCGCTAGTGCCGCGCAATGCCACAATACTGAACGAGCTTGCTTGGAGCGACTGTTTATGATTTTTTTGTTTATTGTTAGTAAGTAGGTACTCCTCGTACTCGTAGATAAAATAATAATAGATATCAGAACAAGATTATACTGACTTAGGTAGGGTAGGCAGTGTCTTTCTGTCTTTATAAAACGCACGCCACTGGGCGGGACTCACTGGGTCGTATGTTTAGCCCATTGATCGTCTGACATGCGTCAGATGAGTCCAGCTCAATTCCATTTAAGCGTGGCAGCTTTCCGAGTGACATCAGACTTGAATTATTCTATGAAAATGTTAAATATAAACAGCTTTATTTGAAATCTGAAGGTAGAAATATAGCCACAACACTAATTGAAGCCCCAATTTAGGTGTTGTAATTAAATTGTGCTTATTAGTGGCTTTGTCTTTTGCCTTGTCTTTTATTGAAATAATAATAAATTTCTGTCTAGTGAGTCGACTTTGCTCTCCAACTAAGAATTAGAGTTGGAGTTGTTGCTCTTAGAGTTTAGTGAATATTTTTGATTATTAAAAAATATAAGATGCAATCACCAAACACTTTGGTATGCATGCCATAGGGTGCCACGAAACGATAAGAAAAGTCGGTATTCCTAAAAAGCGTGTCCTGTCGAAGTACCGCACGCACACACACTCGTATATAAGTATAATATAGTAAAAAGAGAACGAAGAGAGAAGGAAAGTCGCATAACGCTTCCACCTTACGCGACGACTTCTATCAGTCGACTCCTACCGCAGGAACTTCGTTCCAAAAATATGATGCAATCACTAACGTTTTGTCATGCATGGTACTAGGGCGCCAGAAGTCTATAAGAGAAGACAGTTTACTTGACACAGACAGATACTCATGTATTCTATCTCCATAGTTTTCTTTTCGTCTCTGATATGAATTGTGAACAAATCCGTAGTGATTGGTTTTATCTGAAGCGTGTTTGTGCTGCAAACGAAAGGCTTTGACGCTCAAAGACGTCAAGCACAAACGTCCCGGGGAAAAATTGAATGCATCTACATAGATTACGAGGCGTTACGTTACGCGTAACTAGATATCTATAAGAAAAGATATCAGTTTAGTAGGTACAATGGTTAAATATAAGAACAAGTAATTTTTATCATTGAGAGAATTATGGGCACGGGCTATCAGCAACTCTTTTTTTTAATAATTAATTTTATAGAATGCTTGTTTTTCCTCAGTCGTTTCAATAAACACATTAGGGTTTATTAACAAACGATGATTACAATTAAAAGTAAAATGTATAGTTTAACAGTCGCCAATCACCACTTAACTTTAGAAAAAAGAAAGAAAAGAAATAGGTTTCTTTTAAAACCCATTTCTAACAACGTTAAGCAACGTTTATGAATATAAATCTTTTTACAAAAAAAAAAACAACCAACTTCCAAAAAAATACTACTAAGTGAAAAATAACTTTAATTTCGGAAGTCGGTGTCTTTGGTTTTGTATTTACTATTCAACTGAATTGAGAACCTCCTCCTTTTTTTGAAGTCGGTTAAAAAGGGTAAGTCTTCACAATATACACCCAGTTTTTTGTCAATTTTTTTATTGAACTAGGTTGTTATTGGTTGTCACGATTGATAGTATGTTTATGACGATGACATCTACATAGAAACACTTGTATTGTTTAGGATGTTGAATTTATTCTATTGTAAAATTCAGACAGTCATTGTCAGCACTGTCAGAATCGAAGTCAAAGGAGTGCTCATAATTCGATCGTAAACTTGTCAGAACACTTGAATAAATTGACGAAGAAACAAAATAGTACGGAGGTTTATTCTTCAAAGCTTTATCAATATTCAAGGCCTTTTCTACCGTTATATCTTCATAACTATATCATCATCTGCCGAGCCTTTTCACAACTTGGGGTTGGTTTCCAGTCTAACCGGATGCAGCTCTTGATCAGTATTTTACATGGAGTGACTGCCTATATGACCTCCACAACCCAGTTACTGGGTAATAATAACCTTAGTTAAATTGGTTGTCAGACTTTCAGGCTTCTGAGGATACATGTCTGTCAAAGATCCACGAATGACAGCCGGGACCAACGTCTTAACGTGCTTTCCGAGAAATGGAGGGGTCTCGGTTCGTAAACATCACCCATCCACAGCGCAACCGCGGCAAGCGTAACTTAACCTAACCGATCGACCCATTGCGGCTGTTATTACTTTGCCACGAGCCTCTTATATTTACATACAATAAATATGATAAATATGCGTTATTTTGAGCACATTACCGAGAGAGCTTTCGCTTCACGGTTTCGCGCTTCAACAAAGCGGTGAAGCAGACTGTGACGTCACAATTATTACAATGTATGTACATATTTATGTTGCTGTGATCGGTGTGAAAGCCTATTGTTTCGAGATTATTGAGACTGATACGGATGTGTTGATTGTTAATCAGAGGGCAATGATTTTGATTGTTTTTTTGTCAAAGGAAAAGAAGTTCGAAAGCAGCTTTTGGCTTGTTTAACTTTGTTTGCGCCTTGTTTCTGGAATTATTTTACTTTTACACAGAATCATTCCAATTTTAAAATATGGCAATTTTATCACAATATAAAAAGAAAACATCTCTTTGATTCTCATTTTTGCACGAATTCGATCTGCTCCGATCTTTGATATCATTAGTAGGTAGGTGATAACATGACAAACTAGTTAAAATTTATATCCAGAGTATGGTATGGTGCACACCTAGATCTTACGAATATACGATCCACTATTTCAAGAAACAAACTCATTTAACTGTCCTGTTTCTGACTGATGCAGCAGGCTTTGACGAATAATAGTACCTACCTCATAGCCATCGGCCGTAAATGTCAGCAGGTCGCCGGAGTACTGCACTGCGGTCACACTCACCAAGCCAAGAGCTACAGCATTTATAACGTACAGTCTGTTCCAAAACTGTCTGGTGAAAATGTAAACAACCCCTGTTCAAGTTGCACCCGCTGGTCCCACTAAAGAGAATGAGTAACGCATTCATCTGTATTTAGAATGTTTTAAGTTTATATCTCACCACATTTTCCAATAATGATAATGTTCCCACTGCTGGGACACAGGCCTCCTCTCGGTGAGAGCGAGTGGGCCGTAATCCACCATGCGGGCCCAGTGCGGGTTGGTAGATGTCACATGTCTTCGAATTTAGGTTTCTAGGACACGCCAGTTTCCTCACGATGTTTTCCTTCACCGATTTGAGAGCAGTGGTGATGGAATAATTTACACAAAGTAAAGCGCCTGTCTGGGTTCGAACCTACGACCTATAACTCGTAAGTCGCGGCCGATAACACTGAGTCACCACTGTTCTCACCATCACTGTTTCAATAACATTATTTAATTCGTTTTACATAACTGGTAAAATATGGATGTACTAAAGCACCTCTGCCTAGGCCCTGGAGGGATACAGCCGTGATGTTATGTATGTGTTAAATTGTAATAGATAAATTATCGGCGACAATTGAGCTTATAAAATTAACCCCAACTGTCAAATAAAAAACAAAAATTAGGATTTTGGTAATTTTAAGTATACAAACAATCAAATCAAAGCACAATTTTTAAGTGACACTACAAATTGGGATCTTTTGACAGGTCGGTACGTTTCTGATCCAATTATATTTACATTTTGATCCGTGCTTGACCCGTCGGGTATCACGTCCTCAACTGTTTTTACAAGGAATTATTTATGTAATTAAATAAAAACAAACTTGAACCCCTTGAACTGTCCTTATAAACAAGGGAAACCTTTCTCTGACCTGTAACGACTTATCTTGACTCTATTTATGTCTTTGTTTATGTGTTTACTACTCCCACATTCGACGTACACTTAAGCTTTAATTAAACAGTGTCTATGTAAACTTATCGGACACATAGTAAACAAACCAAGCGTACAAGTTTACGATCCTTGGTGTCATGTTCACTTGACAGCTTTTACTTTAAGTCAAGTCTGTTCAGAGGCCCTACCACGAACGCGTGACTTAAACGTAACGTAAACGTGACGTAAACGTAACATAAACTGGAACGAAATTTGAATCTAAAATACAGCCTACCCTGTAGCATTTTTGTTAAGTCTTAGCATCAATCAGCCTGTAATGTTCCCACTACTGGGACACAGGCCTCCTCTCTTCGAGAGGGAGTGAGCCGTAATCTACTACGCGGGCCCAGTGCGAATCGGTAGATGTCACATGTCCTCGAATTTTTGGTTCTAGGATATGCCGGTTTCCTCTCGATGTTTTCCTTTTTCTTTTCATACTCGGGGTCACCAGTTTGGAGGCATGAGGAACAGGGTGTAAAGTTCACTCAACCTCCATAGAAAAGGGAGGATCCTCCGGCCAGACGGGTGTTGTGTCTGGCGGGCAATTGCCCAACGATTGATGTTGCGAAATTGTATCTATGCTAATTGCGCGGTAAACTCTGCTTGCGAGATGCAGGATTTGAGTGACGTCAGTATGACGCGTTGTTCGCATGTGGCGTTGTAGACACCGCTACAACAGTTTTGAGAGCAGTGGTGATAAAATTATTTACACAAAGTAAAGCGCCTGCTTGGGTTCACACCCACACCCATTGCCTACAACTCGTAAGTCGGGGTCGTAAAATAAAGTCTTAAAACTTAATTATTGTGTTTGAAACGAGTATTTTCCCTTTTAATATGGTTCGAATGTATACGTAAATATAGGCCGTTCGTGCTAGGCTCGCAGTAGGGAACATTAATCAAGTATTTCCGTCATAGCTTTTGTCACAATTCGAATGTATACGGTCTCAGAATGGGTTGGGTTGGCACACCGACATGTGATATTGGTTTATAAACTTGACACGCTTGAGGATCGTTAATTCTGATAATAATATAACCTCGTAAATGGATTAAGCATAATGTTCCTACTGCTGCGACACAGGCCTCCACACTGTGTGAGGGAGTAGGGCGTAATCCACAACTTGGGCCCAGTGCGGGTTGGTTATCACAGGTTTTCGAATTTAGGTTTCCTCGCGATATTTTCCTTTACCGTTTTTTTTTTCTTAAATGTATTCTTGAAAAGTCTCATGTTACCAAGCGAATTCGATAGAAATTCGAGGCTTCGAGCAAGACTGAAGGCAAAACGGAACAACAGCGAAACACTACTCAATGTAACGAGTCTCTCCGAAATGCAGCGCTGCACAATTTTCATGGCATAGTGCTGCATATTCTAGGATAGCTCAGGGCCTTTAGAGCGTTTTGTTTCGTTTTCAGTATATTTTCTTATTTCACATAGTTGCCTGTGCGGGTCGGCAGTTTTTGTTCTTTTCTTTCACTTTATATGGACATCTATGACTAATCCATTCTAATATTCTAATCCATACTATGTATACACCGTAAAATTTTGACCGTTTTAATCCTTAAAAGGGTTATAAATCTATGGATCAACTGATTTTTTTTCACAATTTCAGGGTTGGTCCCGTAGTAAAAGTTGTTCATAATGATGAGTACAACGACCCCTTTTAAGGATTAAAACGATTAAAATTTAACGGTGTATAGTATATTTGTACATTATTTATTAATATTATAAATTCGAAGTTACCTAATCTACTGTCTGTCTATCTGTCTATTACCTTATCACGCCTTAATGGCTGAAGGGATTCCGATGAAATATGGTACACGGGTAGACCATGACCTGGATTAGGACATAAGATACTTTTTATCCCGGTAGTAGTTACAGTAAGCCTATCTGCTATGTGGTTTAGTATTCAAATTCAGGGCCGTCAGTCCGGACATACCTACTACTCAGTATTCTCTTCTACTAGGTCAAATGCGCACCTAGATTGACACAGAAGGACTAAGTATATTGGAAGCTTCACGTCTTGGAATGTGAGCTTTAGTGCTTTTGCGGACGTCTGTGCAGGCTTTGAGTATTCGGGACAGTATTTGTAGTTAAGCAAACACTATTTAGGAATACACTATTTGGGTGGACCCTGGCGTTATCTAATAACGGCAAGTACCTAGGTCTGTCGAAAAAAAAAAATCCTTTGAAAGTCTAACTAATCGTTTTAGGTCTTGTTCTTGTCATGTTCCCACGTAGAATACTACTACTTTAGTATCATCTGTACTGGAACGCGTTTTGTCAAACAATACGAGGATCCTTTGAAGAGAGGGTTCCAAAGTATCTGTTTGCTAAACAGATATTTGCCCTAAACGCTACTTGCAGATATGATCATGACCCCCAAAACGGGAGATAGAAAGTCAAAGTCAAAGTAAAACCTCACAGTTTTCTCGAAACATTATCCCTTTTAAGCAAAACCCTGGAATTGAAAAGTCAACAGAAACTCCGGCTTACGGAGGACAATTCGAAGGCAATCGTTCGCGGTTAGTCGCCAAATAGATGGAGCGATCTCATAAATTCGTCTCGAACGTTCCGTCACAGATACCGCTGAGGATAAATTGCACGAATATTGAAAGAAAGAACCATGATTTAACTGACAATGGGGTGATACGTGATTGTAATAATTCTGGTTTGTGTGTGTGATTTAGGAAGAGCTCTGGTTTATGTTGTGTTTTGCTAGGACGCAGGATTTTACACAGCCTAATTCTGCTCAATGCTAAGGCGTTGGAATGGCAGATTGTAACTTCGAATTCCATTCGTAGTCTTTTTGATGTAAATCCGCTTCTATTCCAACTGTTATCTAACTTTCTTTTATGAGTAGACAGGCTTACGAGTCGATTCTAATAATGTAACTAAATATCTTCACCTGACAATAGTAACGTAGTATAACATGTTCACGCGTAGATAAGCAAGATAAATATTTGTCAGTAGCAAATATGTATGTGTATTTCAACACTTAGGTACCAGCAACGTTTATTCAAACGGGCATGAATAAACATTTCGCTACTATTCCAAAATCTTGCATTTTCATCTACATACCAACACGTAATTGCTAACGAGATACATACCAAACTAAATTATTATACAATAATGTATAACATCCGTACATTTGACAGGCTAACACAATTACAGTGTATTCTTAGTAGAACGTCAACAAACATGTAATTTGTGATCAGACAAATTAATATAGTGTGTTTTGGGAGACGTGAATGAATGCCGAGATGATTGTGTCAATAGAGGATTTATTAGTGAGAATGTTGTTAGCGAATTCCTTAACGTTTATGTAGCCCTGGTACTTGATCTGGATGAATCGTGATATCTTGTGAGTTTATTTTAATGGCCATTGACGGTATGTAGTTTAGTTCTAGATAAAATGTTGGTATTGACCTCTCTGAAAGCCTATGTCTATCTGGATAGGATCCCTTACATTTTCAAGCAATTTAAAATTCGTCTTACTAGTTTCTGTCGTTTAAGTCGAGTTTGTATCAATTTGTTTCAATCGATTGTTGTTAACATGCAACTTCTAAGTGTGTTTTTCGATACCTACACATGGATATGCCATTCATATCAATTTCTCTGACATTTCGTGGGTATAACCACTTAACTACAGCCGATCGATTCTGTAAAATCTCACCGTGAAAAATTAAGTGAAGTGAGCTTAGAGGGAGCTGTCAATAGTGTCAATCCCTAGCATTAGTTGGAATGACTGCTCACTCCACGCTCACTTCACCTAAGTTTTCACGGTGAGATGGTTACAGAATCGCACTGCTGGTATTGTGAGCATTCTAACATTTTAGTAAGTAAGTATATCATTTGCCGCTTGCTTAGCAGAACGCCTTATCCTACCCATAAAGAAATGTTTCTCTTTCCGTGTACCTACTATGATAATTTGTCAACCTCAGTGGCAGCGTTTCATTTTTTTTTTACACTCTTCTTTTTTTTTTTTTTTAAGAAAGGCCCGTGTTGGGTTTTTATGCCTCACTGCTATTCCAATCTCGCGATGGTTGTTGTATAAACTACGGTAGGTAAGCTTTGATTAATGATGAATTTTACGCGGGATTTTTTTATGTAGATTTTTAGGTTAGGTTTTATTATTACAGTGAATTTGCAAAATGTTGGACTGTTTTTTTGTCCATGTATGTTTTCATATTGTCATGTTTATGCCAACATTTTCTTGGCCCAATTCGAGCATGTAGCGCAAGGTTTTTCTAGACAAGTATAAATATTATCATGGACTAACCTCCAAATGTTCTTGCTAACGTATTACCTGAAGCTTTTTAGTTCCATGGCTCTTATTTTCCAGAGCAATGAGTTTAAAATTGAGTGGTAAAATGATACCCCTTAAATAGCTCCATGTGCCAGTTTCGTACCTGAATGACTCTTCTCACCTTGAGCGTTCCGTTTTTTATAATTTGTGCGTTAAATAAAAAGCAGCCATTTATAAAACTGTAATCTGAGTGTTGTTGTCGGTTTAAAAATTGCTATTGTCATGAAAAGTGAGAACTTTTCTAAAATGTCTACTTTATTTGTGTTTTTATTAATGGAAACTTGACTTGACTGTCGACTAATTTAATATTTTTATTAATATCCGGTGTCAATGTCTCGGCTGACTGCTCTTGCCTGCTTTTAAATTTCCGTCACTTTTACTGAAAAAATAAAATATAACGAGCCCGAATATATTGGGGCTATCTTTAAAAATAAACGCTTCATAAGATTTTGAACATAAAAGTAGAGCTAATAAAATAACATATCCAATATCGAAAATTCCTTCCATGACATGCTATAAAATCGAGTGGCCATACGATCCAGTGTAACCGCCTGCCTTAAGAGCTATCAAACGATCGTAACACTAGGTTTTTGCCAATCGAAAGCCTACTCTCTGAAGCCTTTGCTATAAAACTTCACGTCATTTTCAGACTGACAAGTAGACTGTAAAATGGCGCAAAAAATTCTTTGTTTGGAAACAAAGAAATAATGGATTCTGAGATTGTGTTCAATCTTTGAGAGCGCGGGTTTTATTAATAGTTTTCATGACAGTGCGAAAAAATGTTGTCGGATGGAGCTGTGGGTGAAATACTCCTATTACGGTAACTTTTGAAAAGGATTTTTAGGCTCTTGCGCTGCACTTGTGGCGGTCTTTCTGTAGCTTTATCAAGAACGCAATAAGTCATTGATCCAACCTCAGTTGCTGTAAAATGCTGTATTTTGAAACAATTGTTATAGTGCTTCTGTCCTGTTTTTTTTTTTGCTTTGTTGATTTTTTCGTGGTTTGAGCTATTTAGCGTTTAATTCATTTCTTCTATTTATCTAGCTATCAGTGCTTATTAACAAAACAGAAGCAGTATCTTAATAATTAGAACACAAACACGAAATAAACGGGGTGCACGTTGGCGGAATCAATTTGGGCGGGACAGTGACCGTGAGTGGAGTGGCGTTCCAATTAAAAACTACTCTTTATAGTCCAGTGAACACCTGACCGTTACCCGGCGGACATTAATACAAGGTGACATAAACATACACGATACATATGAGTATATATGTACATGATTTTAGTAACTGTTCCACAAAGATCGAGGTATATTGTTGTGTCGTTTGTGGGTCCCTCGTTATTATAACAAGAGCGACTAAGTATGATTATGATTAGTGCAAACATGGTGCTACGATTGTGGTTATTACAACGTAAAGTAATATAACAGGTAGTGATAAACCAATGCTTTTTAAAGTTCACCAAGTCCCAAGATGTTGAAGTTATGCAAGTAAGTAGGTATGTTAAATGCACTATTAGCAGAACTTCAATTTAGTTTTGTCCTCAATTCGTCGACCCTGGAATCGTCATGAAAACAAAACACTGTGTCTTCATCGCGACGCATCATTTACTTCGTGGTCTGCGGTTTATCACACCACTTACTTACACGTTGAACCCCTGACTTATGGAGGGAAAGACCGTGACACATATTGCAACAAAGAGACTTTGTATCCAAGACTCTTGAACTTAAACCCACGGAGAGTCTTGAACTTTTGTGGCTAACGAAGAAGATTTATGTCTAAATTTCAACGGATATTGCTGCGAGACCCTTAATATCCAGTATTAACTATCTGCATGGCTTGAAACCAAAACCCATTCCGAGTATCCGAGAGATACGGACCTATTTACCGATGTAAGCAGTCCATTCTATTATATGGATTCTTGAGACTTGAAGCATCGATACGATTCAATATTGAGTTTCAATTTACTCGCAGGGCATTACTTGATAGATTAATTTAGTCGAGAGCTCAGATATCCGATAGTGTTGATTCATCGACTTCTAATCGAGACCAGTGTAAATGTCGATGTATTTCAAGTGATGTCCCGATGTTCCGACTGAGATTGGAGATCCTTTGTTATTTGATCAATGGTTCGGCTTTGTTGCTTAGGAAGGCAATTTAACTACAACTCGATTTACAAGGTGATGTTTAGGCTGTGAAGTTTTTGCGGGATCCGCTCTCATTATTGTTTTTTAGCAATGTATGCTTACAGCAATGGATTTTTTACCATCTGCCGCAGTACTAATGTTTTGAGACTTGGCAATTAGTGACCAGAATGATTTATGAATGAAAGTAAATAGGGAAATTTGGCTCAAAATAGCTAAAGATTACTGACAAATGCTTTCACTGACTGGACTGGTCCACTCAAATCTGTGTGATACTGGTCTCTAAAGATAGTTTCAGACATCAATCTACATGTTCTTTACATGATCTGATCATGATTATGTCTGAACTTAAAAACAGAGTCTGAGTTGGTTTTGGCCTTTCTTCTCAGTGTAGTCAGATAGGAAACGCCGAACTTTTCTAGCTTATTTTTTTTTTATAATATGAAGTGTAAAAGTTATTCCGATATTCTATTTACAGAATAAACAATTTCATTTTATAACAGCACACAACTTTTGACGGCTGGAGAGGTGAAGGAATTACCACGCTACGATCGTAGCACGGGCTACGGAGCTACGTAGAGACGTAGCAACAAGCTGCGCTACGCTAGATAATAATCAGTCTGTCTACGATTTTAATGATAATTCATTTTTGTTTCTTTTTTTTTTTGTTTTACAACAGATTATTTTATTATATTCTTCTTATTCATATGACACGTGCTAAATGAATCTTTTAGAACTTTAGGAAAAAAAATCATCAAAAGTTTGTGAATTATATGTCATTCTTCATTTATTTTTAAATCGTGTTAAATACCATCATCATATAATAGACTCAATAAACCGGGTTTTACCTCAATGTTATCATGATAAACCAGCTTGTTTTCAGCCAGTTAAAGTATGAAATAGGTAGATGCTTCAGCATTTAAGCTTCGTCGTCTCGCCATCTAAAGTTCTAGTAAACGTTCTGGAAGTTCTCCACAATAGGGTCAGGGGTCAGGACTTTGTCGGTTGGAACTTGCATACATAGGGCTAGGTACCTCTGCCGGCAAAACGGGGTTGATTTCCTTGGTTATTCAAATATATTAACGCTTTTATGCTTTTGTGGGGTCGATAAGGTGTTCATTATTCCTGACTGAATTACGAACGAAATAGTTTAAAACTGTACATTGAAGAGGATCACTTTTGCTTCTAATTTGAGAATACTTGAATATCTATACTAATAATAAAGCTCAAAAGTTTGTTTGAAAGTGCTAATCTCTGGAACTACCTATCGGATTTTAAAAAAACTCTTTGCATTTAATAAAGCCCAATTCTCGAGGAAAGTTATAGGCTATTTAACATCACGCTGGTACCCTATAGAGCAGAGTAAAAAGAAAAAAAAAACGAAGTAATAGTGACGGGAGAGGGAATTTTATAAAAATATGGCGGTTATTTTAGTATATTGTGTAACTTACAAGCTCCACGCGAACGAAGTCGCAGGCCGAAGCTTGTCTAAAAATAAGATATAAAGAAAAAGGTTTACGATTTCAAGTACTCCGATCCAGTTCTACTTACAAAGAAGAAACCCTAGAACTTTATGTCCCTAACACCAGCGAATTCTACTAAACTGGAACGCGTAACTACAAAATACGAACATAAAATCAATTTGATGTGTAGACAGCTCCCGTACGTAACACAATTGAAGCCTTATGTCCTTGTAATCAAATATGCCTCCGCGAATGTATTAGTGAGGCGAAGCGTCGCTGGAACTAAATAGTATCGGTTTCAAGTGTATTCTGTATAGTTTAGGTATGTGTAGTATGTAGATGCGCTCCTGAAGCGATATTTGAAGAGATATGTTGAATATTGAGGTGATTGAGGTAATGTGATGTTGAAAAACAGTTCCGCTTTGTGACTATCGGTGAAATACTGATAATTTTACTGTCTTGTGCGTTCATTTCGTAAAATGCTATGTCGCAAAACATGCTCGACCTCCTACCCTGGCCTCTGTGTCCCAAAACATGCAGTCAAAGTGGCCTCTGCGATGCCACTGACGACGCCGCGGAAGTGGCAAAGTTTTGGGACAACAAGATATAAAATTCGCAGCGAATTTGCAGCGACATGAAGATGAAGCAGTATTTCTAAAATAGCTCATACTGAAAAGATACATAAGATGAATAGGACAAAAATAGTATATTGATATATTTACATAGAATTTTAAAGGTTAGAAAGACCCTTTAGTTGAGTTTGGTAACTTACACACATATATACATAAACTCACGTCCTCTTCCTTTGGGGGTAGACAGAAACTACAGATCCTTAGATACAATTTGCCTCGTTTTTGTAATTTTTATCAAGGTTTAATTCATTTAATTGTACCTACAGGTAGTACCGCTTTGCAAAATTGCGCGTATCTTTCTGGATACATGGCATGGCATACTACCATGATAAACAGTGGCTCTTAGTGCATATTCGGTACAACTTCTTGGAAATCAAGATACATAACTCCCATAAGTACAATTCTGGTCATTTACTTACAAACAAATAACTAAACAGTATAAATGTTGAGACCACAATTAACAACATGTGGGACTTCACAGTTATGTCTCTGGGCACTTAAGTCATTAGCTGGATAACTGCGCGTTATAACTTGAGAGTTAACCCCTCTGCGGTTAAGAGAGAGTGCTCGTGTTTATAGTTGGACAACCTGCCCATTTGTAGGGTTATTTGGTGTTTATAGCGCATATAATGACGGCACGGTTGGCGCAGTGGTTAAGCGATTGACTGCTGCGCTGCGTGTCGCGGGTTCGATTCCCGCACGGAACAAATATTTGTATGACCTACATGTATTTGTTCCGAGTCTGGGTGTTTTTCTATCTATAATATGTATGTATTTACAAAAAAAAATGTATATAAGTAGTTTATCAGCCATCTTGTTACCATAACACAAGCATTAGGTTGCTTAGCTTGGGACTAGATGGCGCTGTGTGAAATGTCCAGGGATATTATTATTATTATTATTATTATTATAATGTTATGGAACAGGTGGCTTGGTAATGTATTATAAGTGGTAACTAACCCGTTGGTCTCGTGGCCGTAAGTGCGACTGTTGAGCGTGGGGTCCTAGGTTCAATATCCGGGTCGGGCAAAGTGTTATTGGGTTTTACCATTAGGAATTTGTTAGTAACAGCCTGTAGTTTGGAAGTTGGCGGCGTGATACCCCCGTTGCCTCGGAAAGCACGTTAAGCCGTTGTTCCTGCGGTTGATCTCTCTCCGGTCGTGTCTGATTGCCGTCCCATCGGACTATGACAGAGAGGGAAGAGAGAGTGCACATGTGTCTGCGCACACACTTGTGCACCATAATCTCTTCCGCACCGAAGGCTAGTCTCTGTTAAGATTGGCCGCCATAGCCAAAATACGTTCTAGAGGACTATTTTTTTACTATAAATGGTGGAGGTTTTCTACAGTTTTGGCACCAGCTTTATGGGAATAGCTATGGTTGGTGGTTGCAATGATATTTATGAACAGACTGCTTTCGGTTTTCCTGAAACGTGGAAACATCTGACACTAATCTTTTTCTGACAAATGTTAATCCAACATAACTAGAGTCGTGTTAGTTGCTCATGACACAAAGTTGTTTCGAGGACTATTTTGCAGAACGTCCATACGGTCGTATACCATTTGACTACCTATAGGAAACTGTCAAAGCCCTTCACAGTTATAACCCTGAGTCGTCGAAGTGCCGACCAACAGCGAAATTGAATCATTTTCATGACCTAGCACGAACTGAAAGTTTCGATTGACGCCGAAAAATCGAATTTCACGCCAATATTCTTCATTCCCGCCTTTTTTCCTTTCTGATGGAAAAGATGCGCGGATGAGCGACAAAATCTGTAACTTCGTGTCTGCTGAGTTGATAAAGGGCAATGTGATAGCGTGATGTAGCGAGCGATGTCACTGCGTATGCTCAATTTGGTTTTTCTATACAAAATGCAGGAGGACGTCGAATTTCGTTCGATTGATGTGCATAGAGTGTTTTACTACCTTGTTTTTCTGAAAAGACTTTTCTCATACTATTTTTTAAGGTGGCATTGTAGATACCTAATTGACAAAGAAGACATAGTTTACGTTTTTGTTATCAATACCGAGCGGTACCTACGACAAGAATAGTGAGTTTTTTCAAGCTTCTATCAAAAGTACTGTACCCAAAAACACTGCAAGGTAACTTACCATTGAAGGTTGTTGTAAATTGCGTGTTTCTGCCACTGCGCTATGCTGTTATTGACCTTTGTAACCTTAAGTTAGTCTTGCCAAAACTTCCCTTTTAGTCGGCTTTAGTCTAATAGAAAACAAACACTAAAGTGTTCGTGAAAGGTCAAACCGCTACCTATTACGACAGGGCAGGAACAAACAACTCTGAGGATGCATCTACTGGTTACACGCATCCATCACTATGACTGACATTCGATTACTCATCCCTGACTTATCCCTGTTGATACTACAAAGTATTACTTAGCCACTTGTGTAGGTATCTTGTAAAATACTGGTACACAAATTGCAATATTTTGAGCACCTCTGAAGCGGCAATGGTCCGGCCATATTAGCCGTAGAACCGATGATCGTTGGGTAGACGTGTTCTACAGTGCAGACCGCGAATCGGCAAACGTAAGGTAGGGCGTCCTCAGGATAGGTGGAGCGACGATCTTCGCAGGGTGATTTGTAGCAGTTGGATGAGAGTAAATGGCGTGTAATTGGAGAGGCCTATTTACAGCAGTGGATTGCTGTAGGCTGAAGATGATGACAATCACTGCCTGAAGTGTCCTCAAAGACATGATACGCTTAACGTCAATTTTTTATGTTTTTGAATAAGTTGCAGTTTCTGCAAACGCCAACATTCACGGACGGTTTTCTTTTGTGGTAGGTTATTATTAAACCCGTTGAAGGAAGCTTCTTCATCCATCGCCTAGTTGATTGGCAACCGCACGATCAAAGCGTGTCATAACTAATATGTAGTTAGTCTGATTGGCTGGAAGCCGTCGGCCAACAGAACCACAGCAGCCAATTTCCCTTAGTTGATTATTGTTAGTTGCCAGGCTACACATCAGTCCGTGAGCTTATGACGTCAGCTACAATCTCAAACAATAATGCACGTTTGCACTAACTGAAGACGCATAATGGATTAGCTAACGCAAATTATTGAGGAAACGCTGTCGTATTAGCTTAAAATAGGTTTGGAGGATCGGCATCAGCGTAACTCTTGACTGTGATATTTAAACAGGTTAGCATGCCTTTAAAATCATCTTCAAGGTCTTTCCTTGTGGGCGGGTTTCATATTCAGTTCATCTTTACTACCTTACATAATCATAATTAAGCAATTTACTCATGGGTCATCCAAAACGGCCCCAAATGCCTACAAAACACCCTCAATTCCCCAAATCTTAACCATTAACCTTCCAAAAGCACACATTAATACACTCATTTCATTACTTTACAAACGTGCCTTCGAATATGGTTAGTTTACCTTTTACAACCTTTCCAACGAATTTGATGTATTTTCTCTCAAATTACAACCCTTTGCGTAGTTTGTGTCCCTCAGGAGTGTATTTCGGCCTCAATATTACCTTGAGGCCTGAAAGGTGAGGCCTCTGGTGTAGTAAAGTATTCTTCGCAATGATTCTTTGTGGGGAAGTGAAAGAAGTTTTCCGCAAGCATTGTTATGGAGACAGATATAGGCTATTTGCTTCAGGAGTTGACTATTTAGGGAACAATAACGTTCCCTAAGTAGTATGTCAGGTTGTTGTGGAGGAGATGAGAGGGGTTCAAAATTTGTTTGAATGGATGGATTCTTTTCTTGTGGGAGACAGATCGATTGTAGGTTAGCTAGTTTTGGTTGAATTCAGGAATATGATCTAAGCCATATTCCTAGTTACTAATAACTGGGGTATTTTTTACTATAGGGTTTGATTTTTCAATGGACCGATAATTTTTATTCGTGGAATAAAATTGACGTCTGGCAGTTTTTGTATGGAAAATTCAATATTATTTCTCCGATAAACTTATCTGGCGTTGGAAAAATTAGCCCTAACTCTATCTCGATTGAAGAAGTTACGGGACTGCAGCCTTATGGAGCTTGCAACCAATAATCAAAATCTATCATTATCAAAAATGTGTGATTAAAATCTGAGTGTTAGAGTATCTCTATGTATTTGATGTTGACCACAAAACGGAGCTGACTCTCCACGATCTAAGTAAAAATTAAAAGTAAATTGACCCAACCGACCCGGAAAAAAATCTACCCCGAACTAATGGTCTTTAATCAATTCCCGTCGGCCCAAGCTTGAGCAATGACCTTCTACACAAAAATTACTCGGTAATGAATCAATCCCTTCCAAGAATTTGTTCGAATCACACGAATATTTTCTACTCGGAAAGTTTATGATAATAATGGCTTTCTGAAAAGTTATTAATAATCAAGGTGGATTGAGCTATTAATTTTATATGAATACAAATGGAATTCTGTTTCTATGTGTTATATAATTTTCACACATCTCTGCCTAAAGTTGTCAAAAAATAAAAGGCCCGTTTTGACATTGACAGTTCTAGTAATTAATAAAGATCAAATTTGCAAAACACGTATTCGTTTGTATGAAACTGACAGGTATCAAGAACGCATTCTCAACTGTCAAAACGGGCCTTTTATTTTTTGACAACTTTACTACTGTTATTGTTTATTTACCACAAATGTATGGAGGCGGACTTAACGCTTCTACCAGTCAACCTTTGGGTGATGCAGAGACAAACTGTGGTAGGTGTAATAGCGAGAAACAAAAACTTTCGATATCCATGCTGAACTTTTGGTATGGTTAAAGTAGATTTCAAAGCAAGCAAAGCATATAACCAAGTTAACAAACACGCTGTGAATGTGTCAGCGCAATAGCCCTCGCTACCGTCCGACAATGGCGAAGTCGAAAGTGTGTGTGTTGGGTACTGACATTATATTTCTATGGTACTGACGCTACTCGTCTTTACGTACACATTCACAGCGACGTTGTACACCTGGTTACCACAAGTAAAGCGCGGGTCGCTTCGTCAGATAAAAATACAGTAGTAGTGCTGTGCTGTCAGCTGTATCCGGTTAGACAGGAAGCCGAACCCAAACATAGTTGCGAAAAGGCAGGCAGATGATGATTGCTGTAATAATAATAATAGAATATCGCGCCATACTTACAGATAGGACCATCCATTATAATAGACCAGACATAACCTTGCAGGATAAAATTAGAAAAATCACTTACCTTATAGACATTGCAGTTTCCAACACCCTTAACCTACAAAAAACAATCGCTGAAAAAATAAGCAAATACGCTGAGCTTAAAGAAGAAGTTATAAGAATTTGGAGACAAGATAAAGTTCATGTTGTTCCTGTCGTTCTATCCACGACAGGCGTTATCCAAACCATCTCCTCCGTTGCCTGAAATTAATAGATCTACAAGATCCCTTTACATCAATCTGCAGAAAGCAGCCATGCGAAACACATGCAGAATCGTTAGGAAATTCATGCAGTTATAGACGAAAGTACACTATTACCATAAATTCACCACACGCTGCATTTACTTGGCTTAGGCCTGTAAATGTGGCTAAAACCAGCCTTAGTGCTGAGGAAAAAGAACACCCCCGATAATAATAACACTGTGCTGTGTTGCTTCTTTTTTTTCATCTTAGTACCAACGTTGATCTCTATTTTCTTTCTATTAAAGAAAATAAGGGGAAAAGGGTAGGCGTCGTGTAGGTTTAATAAATAACATTATTTATTAAACTGTACGTAATAACAGTACCTAATTTCGCTACACATTCTCGGTTAGATGTGTCGCTGAGATATGTGAATCTCTGCCAGTGATGACACACCATTTCTTATGTTCTCATGGGAATCAAATCTGAGAAATGTGTACACTTTGAAGACCTTGACTTTCGTTTTGATTCATTGCTTTATTTACGAAAATGTTGGCCTCCTGAAGCTGTGTCGCTTTTTTCAGTGTAACATTACATAACATCACGCCTGTAATTCCCCGAAAGATTAGGCAGAGGTGACGAATTTTAGTTAAAAAAATATTGTTAATGTTTGCATGCCTAATGTAAGGTAGATTGTATAGGGATCACAGTTTTGTTAATACCTTTAGGGCTAATTTTTAATCGACAGATAATTTTTATTCGTAGAATAAAATTGACGTCTGACAGATTTTGTATGGAACAACTGTCAAAAATTCAAAATTATTCCTCGAATAAAATTATCTGGCGTTGGAAAAATCAGCCCTTACTTTTGTACTTACTTTCTTTTATGGTTATAATTGTGACCTATAGTAGGTACATACACATTTCGTCAGTTATGTTTAAGTTCCATGTAATAGGGGCGAGCCTTTTTCAGTGTTTAAGTAACATACCAAACTAATGTTTGCTTACGACAGAACACATAATGCATTATACGCTGGTGTGTTGCCGCCATTACATAAATCACAACATAATACACCTATTAACAAATAATTACTTTGTTGTGTAATAATAGCGTCATATTTTCACTGTAACGACTAGTCAAAAATGTGGTTAATCCATTAACTGTCCATCTATTACTTAAAACACGAATATGATACGAAAGGAATTCATTAAACACACAATATCATGGTAAACTTTGACCGTAGACATAGATGTTGCATTTTATGGGCACCAGGGGGCGTTCGAATCGTGATCGTAAATTATAAGGTGCAGTATTGAGCAAACCATAGGTGTAGGGATAAACGTGGGGTGACGATGTAAAGCGCGCTGTTCACTGTGCGACTGCTCGGGAATAATCTTTGTACAATTTGAATCACCAGTGTAAGATACTTTAGCAGATTTGCTTCTCTTTAGTTTTAGTTAATATGAATATTCCTAATTGTTTTATCTATAGTAGTCACTAGTTTTGTCCTGTCGAAAGACAGGATTCAGTTATACAAGGATTGTGGGAACCATAGGTTTAAATACATATCCTTACATACTTAATATCATATGAAAAATTATAGTACCTTGTTATCATTCCCCTTATCGCAATATATTTGTGGTCGGTAAAACATGTTTAAAAAAAATAGTACCTATAGGAATAACATTAGTAGTCGACAGTCAATACAAACTAGACTATTAATGTAAAGCAGCTTTACTCCGTCTCGCCGGACCGCTAACAGGACCCTTTATTAGGGATAAATCAATATTCAGCCCTAAGTTCATAGCGTGACGTGATCGCCTTTTGGCGCCGCTCCCGATTCGCCTGCACCACATTTATACAACACATGCACACGTACAGACAAACATTTTATCAGTTTAAGTAGCTTTATTAAAATATAAAAGCGCGAAAAGGCGACAGAAAAAGCGAAAATCCATAAATAAAAATGAACTTTTTTAATAGTTTTGTGTTCCAGTATCCCTTTTTTTCTGCCAGCATTTTTAAATGCAGAGTTCTGTTTTTAAAAATATTTCCTATGAACGACATTATGGAAGTTTGCATCCTGGGGGGTAATAGCGTAACACACTAAAAGTAGCAATAGCTTACATTTTGACAGTTCAACAACATTCATTGTGTTATTTACGTTGTTGAGCAGGCAATTTCTTCGAACATATATAGCAATGGATTAGCAATATCCTTCAAAATGATTCTGATTGAGATTGATTGTGTGTTACGCATTTAGGGTGCTGGCATCAGTTGCACACATCCATGCATTGTGAGGATTTGCGAAGATGGTACGCACACATGCATACTCGTAAGTATACAGTAACAACGCCATGCTATACTAGCGGCCATTTGCATTGTTTAGTTAGGGGTGTTGTTATTTTTTTAATCGATTGCGGTAGGTCAGCGCTCTATTGATCCGGCCACGTTAGAGCTGAATAATTAAGTTTTGGTCAACAATGGCAAACTGAATTGTGTTCTGAAGGTTGTTACAAAGCTTTGTTCAAGTTATAATTAGATTGCTTTGGCGTAGGTATATAACAATTGGGATATTAGGGATTTTCCTTGAATTTAGATAAGTTTGGTCTGTGGTTTGGTGGTAGGTGGCAATTAGTAACAAAGTAAATAACATTGTTACTCATTGCTACCTACTCATATACACTTTAACAGAACCAGTATAATTCAGAATTGTTAAAAGTTAATAAAAAATGAAAAAAACTTATTTAATCTAGAACTTCTAAAAGCTAAACGAGTCCTAAAAGTTATAATAATCTGAATTGCTACAACCCTACTTTGACAAATACGTCTGTCAAAAAAATCATCAGGTACAAATTGGACTCCAATTCTCTCGACGAAGCGCCGTAATAACTCAAATTCATAAAACTGTGACTTCTCGTTACTTGTACTTCGTCTGGGCTCACCCTTACAACCAAAGGCTCCCCTCGTAGGGCTGTCGCGTGACAAATGCGTTTTATTTAATGTGGACAAGATTACAACTAATTTCGGAGCGTGTGTTACGGAAATAAATGTGCTATCGCTTTATCTGTGCCGGCTTTTTTTTTATAATGTTTGTTGTATTTTTGAAGTGAAAACTTTTATAATCGCATTTTGCGCTCTTTATTTATTTATTTAAAAGTAGGAGAACCAACAGCTAAACCAAATTAATAACAATATTGTAGCGACACAGAGCCAATTACAGGTTCTCACGAGTAGACACAGAGAAGGTAATAGAAATCTTAGGATCACTAACAACTAAGTAGCAAGCACGATAAAAGTACAAATAAAATGAATTAAAAACAAGCAGTAAGTATCAAATACATTCAGACGCCATGTTAGGCATTAGTGACATGGGGAAAAACTGAACTTAAAAATAAAATAAAATATTACGCGCTGTTAAAAAAGTTGGCATTCAGCCGAGTGCCTCTTTCTGAACAGTGAGCGAAACTGAACAGTCACGCTTGGGTCGGTGACGTTGAATCGGTACCCAAATGGCGTAACACACTATCTATCATAATTTGGCAGAATTTAACCATTTATGTACACACACATAATATACATAAAAAGACACAAGAAAAAAAAACAGAACAGAAAAATAGGTACAGAGGTGATGCCTATTTCATAAGGAATCTATTCCAGCATACCTGCGATAGGACAATATATAGAGAGATGTAGACAGTGTGTGAAAGAGTCATCATCATCATCATCTGCCTAGCCTTTTCCCAACTATGTTGGGGTCGGCTTCCAGTCTAACCGGATGCAGCTGAATACCAGTATTTTACATGGAGCGACTGCCTATCTGACCTCCACAACCTAGTTACTGGGTAATACGATACCCCTTGGTAAGACTGGCTGTCAGACTTTCGGTGTGTGAAAGAGTAAAGGAGACAAAAAAAAAACATAAAATCATATACGCTTCACTTAATAAAACTAAACAATTATTATGAAAACTAAATAAATATTATGAGAGAATATTTCTAATCCTTTGCTTTATCTCTATTACTTATTTAGCACAGACTAAAAAGACACACAATACACTAGATACGAGTACATACATCAGATAAAATCAAATCAAATCAAATCAAAAGTCATTTATTCAAATTAGGCTGAGAATCAGCACTTTTCGAACGTCAAAATTACAAAAGACAGTCCCCCAAAAACGCCCGCCCTTCAAAAACAAATAAAAAGTGTAAAGTCCGAGCGATTCCAGTGTACTCGTAAATAATCGTTTTGTGAACAGCATCATACTTTACACGCGAAAAGTTTGGCACTAGGTACGCACGGCTACACATCAAGCTATACATAACCAGTATAAGCTGACTTCTGATTGTACGAAAAACCTATACAATGGGAGGTCAGCTAAAACTGGAAATGTATAGCTTGATGTGTAGCCGTGTGTACGAGTAGTATGCAGTACCACGCGGGTTTTTCTTATCACAATGCAATTGATCTAAAGTTAGAATATCGGAGTTTTCAAGTCTTGGTTTCAGACTAACTGGTAAGTTAGACTAAGAATCGAGTCGAACTGTTCTGTGCAAGAAACTAGGCTAATTACGAGTTCTCAACTCTCTATGCTAGCCCAGTAATGCTTCTTTAAACCAGTTTTAAGTAACTTATATTGTCAACTATTCAATACAGCAAACTTTTTTCTTTAAAAGTAAATGGTAGGATGTTAAAAGTAAAGTTTGCGTTACGTTTGTGGAGTCAACGCGGACTGCCCGGGCGTGTTGCCACTTTTAACTTTAACTTATACTCCGAACAAACAAGTTTTTCCTTGTTCCCGTTTGACTTGTTTCATATTACTTTTTTTGCGCTAGTTTCTATATTTCGATGCTGGACTACACGTTCTGGCCAATATTTTTCCTTTTCAGTTGTTGGTATGGAAATGAATAGAAACCTACTTTTTTGTTAAAATAGCTTGATGTATGAATTATTTACATTTTTACATTTACTGTTAGAATCTTGTCTAAATACTTGTACAAAATTAACCTATGCTCACATACGCAACTTACTTACCTACATTATTTTTTATTTTCAGATAAAAGAAAAAAAAAAATTCCTGTAAGTACACAAAACCTAATTAAAGTACCGCCTAGTAACAATGCCATGGCAGCCCTGAAACCGGCGCCTTTATAATTTGCGCGCGACACCACTCCAGCAAGGGTTGTCAAACATTCTCAACTTCATTATAAACGGCGAGAGCCCCCTAGCGGCCGTCGCGCGAATTACAGAGCAAAGAAAATGATGGACGTTTGTGACGGTAGCTATCGTAAAATTTCTAATATTGCGGCTTTCGAATACCTAAAGGGTGTGATTTGCTTTACGAATCGTCAGGATCCGTGAAAATGTTATTTAAGCACCGGATTTCGTTACGTGTAGGTACTCGAAGGATATGATATAGGTAGGTACTTAACTAGTAAGAATCTGTAGATATTTTTATTGGATCTCAGCTCCTTTGTTGAAAATAAAACTATTCTAAGCACAGACACTACATATTCCATATTCATTGTTATTACTAATTAATCGTGCAGCATTGTAAAACTAAACCAGCCGAACGGACTAAAACGACCATTTGGACATTAAATAAACTGTGCTAATCAGGTTTCGAGCCCTAAATAAACCTATTCGTCCGATTGTATTCCATATTATTTTAACTCGCACATAAATGCCTACCCTTATCTTGTTTGTCTAACAGCGGTCATGCACCTGTTAATCCAACCCGGGATTACTAGCAGATGATATTTGCTTTATTCTTTAGTGATATTATATTCAGTGTGTTCTCAGATCAAAAAACCTGTACGACAGAATATCTTCGGCGGTGTTCAGCGTTTATCTGTATCCATAAACCTTCCTTGTTTATCGACGCCATGATTCCCTAATAAACTAATGTTTACGCACATATCGTGGGTAATTCGATTTTGATGGTGATAGCAATGTTTTCATACCGCACTTTGCCGCAGCTCGGCGGTTTGTGTGTCGTAAAATTTTGTGGTTGATTGCCACGACAGGTGGAACGGGAGTTACAAAATAAACATATTACGAATCCGTCCCGTTTTTACCTATATCCCGGGATTTTAGTCCCGTATTCCCAAGTATACGCATCATTCTGTATTAAACCACATTTTTATGTAAAGAGATGTCATAACCGTGTATAGGAATCAGGGCGTTGCGAATTCGTTGCGCGGATATAATATATCGCTCGCAGTCGTTGCGGGGTGCCTTTATCGTCGCACACTTCTCTTCATCTTTATTACGAATTTATTACTCACCCCCAAGAAATAATGCGAATATTTATGGCTCTTGTATTAATGAATTCCCCTAACATTTTTTCCATTACAATTCCATATTTCTCTGAAACACAATTTAGCGCCAAACTAAAAACGCCTGCATAAACAATAAGAGCAAAAATGTTTTCTTCGTCTAAAGTTAACGTTTTTTGTTTTTATGTCAGGCGCTTCCAAATGAACTAACAAAATGGAACGATAAATTGTCGAACAAAGACTCGACTTCATTGGTTCCAAATCGTTCTAGTCGTAATGTGTTGAGATGTCCCCGACAGACGTTCGTTCCATTTACTTTGTGTTCTCTTTGAACAGCGTTCTTTGAAGGCGAAGTAGAGTTAATTCAAAATGTAGGTCTACGCCAAGTGGTCGTATTTTACCGGACACACCTTGCTCAAGGTGATCGATATTGCTGATTTAGGAGGCAGTAAAGAAAACGTTGAACGCGTGCGACATTGAAACGGATTTGACGTATGGATCGGTTCGCATGAACTGCTTCCACTTTGAGTCGTTAGTAGAAAAATGATCGTCGTTTTTTTTGGTAAAAGTTACTTGTGTCGTAACAAATGTGCGTGGAGTTTTTATTAGGCTCCATGAAGGCAGGCTGAGTTATTATTCAGTACGACTGTTACGGTTGAAGAAATTAAACAAGTAGGTATACAAGCTTCACGAAACTCATTACCGTCTACTGGGTACACTGTTACCTACAAAGGAAATTATACAAATAATGAGGTATTTGTCTTAAAGTTACACAATGATGCTATGTCACAGCCATCAAAATATCGTAAGACATTGTAATGATCACACATTGAAGATCAAAGAATGAAAAGTCAGTACCTACCCTGACTGTGACTCCCATTTTTCTTCAGAAGTTTCACCCTCCCACAATTTCGCGATATTTCTTTAAACGTTTGTCACACAATAAAGATTACGCGATGGTGTAATTGTTCCCAGTGGATTTGTGGTAAGGGTAGAGCTAGAAAGTCAGCGAGGGTAGTTTAGGGTAGATGAAGTAATTAAAGAAGGCGGGAGTAAAGAGGGCAGGGCTAAGAGTCAACCCAGAGAAGTTTTCTTACAAAAAAGCGATAATGGACATTGTAAATATAAATATTTCTTGGCGATTTTCTAAATACCTACGGTATCACCGAGTAAGTAACTAAGTACTCTACAGACGATGATTTCTTAAAATATAAAAGGATTGTTTTTATTACTAATTAATATGAATCAAGTCGGTCTTGTTCCCACCAAATGATATGAAGTTAGTGTTAGTATCAACACACAAAAAAAAAACCCGATTTTAAAGCAAACCCGAAATACGTAGGCATTTCCATATTAATAAGACGTGTATTAATAAAAAGTGTAGAAATAATCGTGACGGATACACACAAATAATAATATAACACACGAACAAAGTGTATTTACATCATCAGACTCTAAGAAAGTGGAAAGGACTTGTGTAAAGTCAATCAACACAATTTAATTTTTAAAAGTTAGTAGTTTTAAAATAAGATTAAAATTTCTTATTAGTCTTATAGGCTAGATTGTATTTAGTTATTAAGAACCTGGTTCTTTTTAAGAAAAAAAAAACACAGTTTCTGGGGAATTCAAGGATTAGATTAACACCATTGTCTATTGCTTTCTTGTCCGCCGATTTTATAACCGTTCCTTTCCATATCGTTTTCTAGGAAGTTTCGTGAATGCCCACCGGATCGCGTGCCGAGGTGAAATGACGGAGCGGTTCGTGTGCTCGTCCCTATAATTCATTGCCATGTGGCATGTTCGGCCATGTTTGTTGTTTTGCTCAACAGACAAATAAGCTTCGGAAAGAATTGCAGTGGAACGTCTGGTTGAAACTTTCAGGTGATTTCGTGGTCTTTTTATTAGGTTAGTTTCGAAGATTGTGGATAAAGATTGTGTTTGCAATCTTAAAAGTTTAAAGGTGATGTCGTTAGCCAGGCGAGGTGTCTGCGCTTTTTATTTCGTTTTCAATACCTAGGTATGGCCGACGTCGTGTTGTCGTAGTTTAATCTTTTTAAAGGGACCATTTCCCTTTAAAGGTGGTGGTGGAGTCTTTAAGATAGTGTTGTCCTTCCTGTCGTTACGACGAAGTATTGTTGAAAGGTCGTCGACTTGCATAATGCATTTTTTTCTTTAGCGTTAAAGATTTCAACCTTAGCTTTTTGCTACATGGTTTAAACTGCTAATAAGGGCTGGATTTTTTTCTAACTAAAGCTTACCTGGCGTAGCTGCTAAATGGCTAATTAGCCTTTATATTTTATACGGTTGTTAAGTTATTTCTGCATGCATGCAACTTAGCAATGCATTTAGAATCACTTGGTAGTAGATGTATATCAATATGACCTATAATTGCGGTCTTTCGTGAGTTCCCCAACAGTGTTGGTGGTACTGTTGTTTTAATTATAAGTGAAGGTTGATACAGCGAACAGTCATAAACAGGACTTTCAAAATGGCGAAACACGCGACCGCATGGCGCTTTGTGTTCATAATATTTTCATAACTGAAAATTTACTAAGTAGGAACTTAATTAAAGTTTCTGAATGAAAAATGTTGTTTGGCAAAGTGTAAGACTGTAAGTGGTTTAAAGAGCAGTGTATCGTTAACTAAATCCATTAATTTGTTAGCCTTTTAGCAACATCTAGAAGTATGTAAGTAGGTATGTATGTATTTATTGTATTTTGTAAATGGCCACAGCCTACCTATAGTATTTGTCTCACCTTTCCCTTTTTAATCCATCCAAAGGTTGTCTTTAAAAGATCCTCTTAGCGATAAGACAGCCCTTTGTGCCACCCTTTGTAAAATTTCTATATTTATGTCTGTAATTTATATGGAGTACATAATAAAGAGTATTATATTCTCATTAGAATAGAATACTCTTTATTATGTACCTGTATGTATGTACTTTAATTTATATATAAACATACAATATGGGAATATACAATTATATTCCCATATTGTATGTTTATATATAAATTAGAGAATTGTTTTTAATTCTATGTATTTTGTTTTCCCTTCTACTCTTTCACACGTTGTCTTGCATCTCTTTTTATCTACTTTCCTATTGCAGGTATGCGGGAAGAGATTTCTTTAGAATTAAGCATCACCTTTGTACGTCATTTTCCATTTTAACCCCCGACGCAAAAACGACTGGGTGTTATAAGTTTGACGTGTCGGGGTGTGTGTGTGTGTGTGTGTATGTCTGTCTGTCTGTGGCATCGTAGCTCCCGAACGGATGAACCGATTTTGGTTTTGTTTTTTTTGTTTGAAAGGTGAATTTGTCGGGAGTGTTCTTAGCTATGTTTGATGAAAATCGGTCCAAGATGGCCGCCGCCACAAAATGGCGGATTACATATTTTTTTCACAACTCCCTCAATATGGGTATCAAATGAAAGGGCTTGACTAGTAGAATACTATACACTATGACAAATTTCAAATCCAAGATGGTGACGACCACAAAATGACGAATTACAAAAAACCTGATTAAACACCAAATTACCTGAATCTTAAAACGCAAGAAAATAAAAGAAATGAAATAATAAGGAGTCCCTACAAAAAGCATGAAATAAAAAATTAAATAAAAAATTTAAGAAATCACACAAAATAATAATAAAAATAGTAGGTACGAATGTAAAAAGCCTAAAACAATTAAAAAAAAACTATTGAATAAATTGCCACAAATAGAACAAAAAAGGCATAAACGTGAAACCATATAAAAATAATCATTTATCATTTATTGTTTTAGGCTTTTTACATTCGTACTATTTTTATTATTATTTCGACTTGTCTGTTTCTATGTGTGTACATAAATAGTTAAATAATATAAATGATAAACAACAGATTTTTACTATTTATTTAAATAAAAACTGTTGCTGAATCACTGTTGAATTTCGTAAAAATGGTGTTTGACTGGCGTTAAAAATGCACATCTAAACCATTGAACAAAACTGTTTTATTAGAAATATAGTTGCATTATTTATACAACAAAATGGTTTGGCTGATCAAATACCTAACACTGTTACGAGTCTGTTATTCGAAGTAGACAGAAGTCATACAGAGTGCGAGTTTTTTTAAACCTAATCTTAATAATTAATCAATAAAAAAAGGAAAGATCTGCTTTTTGTAAGTTTTTTGTTTGTTACGCTTTCAAGCTAAAAGGGTCCAACGGATTTGGATAAAGGCTCATGAGTAGACTATACTTTTTATCCCGATATTCCCACGAGAACGAGACTTTTGCGGGTGAAAACACGGGGCGCAGCTAGTAATAAAATAAAATTTGTGGTGCAATTGCTTAGCAGTCGAGTCATTCCATGACACCAATAATGCTGTCAGGTTTGAAAAAGCCATTAATTATATTGCCTACAGAACTGTACAATTTATGAAAATGACGTAGTTTAAGTTCAAGGCCAAAGTATTTAATCTAATTGGATTTCATTGACAGCAACACAAGGGTATGAATGTGTTGGGCACGCCACAATTGCGGCGATAAGTCCCCTCTTTGAGGAGTGGCTGGAGAGGCGCCACGGCGCCCTCACCATCCGCCTGTCGCCGGTCCTCACCGGACACGGTTGTTTCGAGAGGTTCCTGTTCAGGATCCTCATCCAACACCGCGTGCTTGTGGCAGCGATCTCTCGCGTCCGGCTCTGGTCCAGGCCATGGTACGGAGCGAGAGTGCATGGGAAGCCGTCACCTCCTTCTGCGAAGCAGTAATGTTCGCAAAGGAGGAGGCGGAGCGCATGAGGGAGAGGCAATCTCTGCGCCCTCACGCCCCTAATCGCCGCAGGAGACGCCCTGGACGTCGGCAGTCAACAGCCGACTCCCGGCCACCGTAGGCGCGGGCTTGCGGGTGACGAGCAATGGGCAGCTCGTCGCCCGGTAAGGACCATGCCCGGGTCGGGTTGTGTTCCACGCGCGCCTCAAAGAGATGTCAGCACGAACTGACGGGGTCCGCTAGGGCCGATGCCTGCCAGGGCCGCGGGTTGTTCGAAAGAGATACCGTGGCCCCAGGCACGGTCAACTGAAGGAACACGGGTGGGTTTTAGTCAGTAAAAGTCTGACACGCCCTCCCGCTCTGCCCAGAGCGGGAGAAGTCATATGACGATTTCCCACCCAAAAAAAAAAGGTTATGAATGTCTCGTTTGGGACGAAATTGACGAAAATTATGTACATTCTTTATAGGCTATATAAAGCCTTTTAGTTCCTACCTGGGTTCCTATTTATGAAACGCCAGAAGCCAGGAGCTCTGTTCCAATAGGTCGTTTCCGATATATATTTTTAAAAACTGAAGTCTTAACTCTTAGTAAGGGTGTGCGAGCTTAGCGTCGAACTGGCGAATCAATACGCAAGTTGACTGTAACTGTAAGGTTTCAGCTTATCGGTTTATTAGCGACCTTACGTGCGTGTGGGTCGTTGACACCTACTCGTAGGTATGTAGGTGCTAAATATTTTTCTGCCGGCAAAAAGCCCTAACTACTTCAAAGTTGATTTTGTGTAAATAAGGTATAAGTTTCAAGTTCTGTCGATAATAACTATAACAGTACGGCTATGGCTACGATCGAAATATGGCTTTATTATCTAGACAGAAAGATAGAAAATGCCTTGCTGAATTCAACCCTATATTTAATTTATCTATCTATATACGAGTATATAAAAATTAATTGCTGTTCGTTTGTCTCGCTAAAACTCGAGAACGGCTGGGCCGATTTAGCTGATTTTGGTTTTGAAATGTTTGTCGTAGTCCAGGGATGGTTAGAAATATGGAAAAATTGCGAGTAAGATAGTAAAAACAACAATTTCATTTTCCCATATAAACTGTTCTACCTACTTTCCTGCCAAACATTTGACGATCGTCCCTTCGGTACGGTAGACTCGGGTCCACTCGGATTGAAGCACGTATTAAATTAAGGGTTTTGAATAGTGTAGGAGTAGGTTAGGAGTAAGGTAGGAGTAGGGTAGGAGTAGACTAGGAGTAGGGTAGGAGTAGTATAGGAGTAGGGTAGGGGGTAGGACACCACGCGAGGTTCCGAAATTGGACTTTTAAGAGGAACTGGGACCACCCCTGAGTGCGTATGGTGATCACCGGGGTGGTTTTAGTGAGGTGAGAATCCCACACTCCCCGACCTCACTCTCCGGAGGTCGGGTACCTTTTGAAGGTTTCCCCCGAAAACAAATTAAAAAAAAAAAATCAAATCGGTTGGCAAGCGACGAAGTTACGCGCGAACAAACATAAAAAAAAAATTCAAACTTCTAAAAAAGGAGACCACGAACGAAGTAGCGCCGGGCAACTAGAAATAATGTATATGGCAAAACAACGTTTGCCATATACATGTGTGATGTGTGATGTTTGTGTTTGTTAAGCTACCTTCATGAACTGGTAACTTCTGTTAGATACTTAGTAGTTTCTCCAATAAGTCTACTGTCGGTGTTGGCTGAACTCTTGCCTCTGCTAAGTTAATAAAATCCCTGGAAAAATAAAACTTACTTAATACTTACTGCTTTTGATATTGGTTCCGAGAAAATTGGAAATTGTGTAAGTCACGGTTTCAATATTTTTTTGGCGCTGATTGTCAGTTGTCACAAAGCATGAAGTGAAGCTTGGAAACACGGACTCGAACACGCTGAGGAAGTGCAAGGTTCAATCATAATGCTACAACAAGTTCAAGTTATACTACTTACCTTGTTACCTAGGCAAGAACAGGGGGTAGGTATATATTGATTTTAATCATTTCGAAATTTGAGGTTTTGACAAAAAGCTGGACAGTTGCACAAAATAACTTTTTAGTCAAGAAGTCCAGTCACAGAAAAAAGCCAAAAAGCCGGACACTTTCGGACAAATCCGTATGGGTGGTAACCTACATGGTATTTCCTAGCTATCTGGCTATTCTACTAATTAGCAGTTGAGGTTGCCTCCATATATCGGCAGCCTTATTCAATGTTGTTTGGTGTTTGAACGAGTTACGTGCCCAGCCTACGTTTTGTTTCGTTTAATAACATCGAGCTCGGGGCAAATACACCATAGTATTGATTAGCAGCACCGGCACCAGTACAGAAATAATACATAGGTAACCTCAGGTGGTAGTGTGTACATAAAAAGTTACTACTCAATAAACTCTATATTGTATAAACTTCCATGTTCTGAGTCTTAGGTGTTGGAATATTGAAGTGATTCCAACACCTAAGACTCGGAACATGGAACTAAGACCGGCAGCCGACGACACTTGGGAGCGTATTTTGAAATGTTAGGCAGTGCGACGAAGATGGCGAGACTTCTTGAATCCCCATGAACCTATGATAGTATGTTTTGACAAATTGCTTATTTTTCTGTCAAATGCAGACAGCATTTGATTTGAATTGTCAATCAGTGTCAATAGTGCCTGTTAATCGCAGTCAGGAACAATTCTGCCAAAGTAGGACTTTGGTCAGAGAATAGATAAAATTATTCTATCTGGTTTGTTTCTACGGTAGGTACTCGTACTTCAGTCACGATGAAAGAAAGTTATATAGATATTTTTTATAACTAATACTAACTAGTAACCAACAACCCGTATATATCGAACGTGGATCCACGCGAGACACAATGGCTTTTGCATTGTTTCTGTAAACACGGCATTCGGTTAAAAGACATACATAAATCAAGCGTTATTAAGACTTTAACATTGAGACAGTCATGCCAGCCGATCCATCGCATCGTTAGGAAACAACGGACGTGTTCCATTTCGAGCAATTTAGCGGCAGAGAAATAACTTTTAACCCCTCGTCACATGTTTGTGTTTCATTATTATTGGAGAGAAGCTTGGATGTTTTATTTTCCCACCCATACATACGTAGACATACACATAGGTGCTAGGTATAACATAATTCTGGGTGCCAATGATGTGGACGTCATTAATCACAGGGTTGCTTTCATTCATCATGTTGCCACTTTAGTATTTACATATTTTTGAAGCCAATTTTTTGAAATTTCAGCTTTTTTTATTAGTGTGAAATGATGTGACGGTTTTTGTGTTAACGTGTGGGCATGTGGCCATTTGTCATTAGCTGTTTTTGTCGCCATTTGTTTGTCATCTCATCAACATCTGCCTAGCCTTTTCCCAACTATGTTGGGGTCAGCTTCCAGTCTAACTGGATCCAGCTGATTACCAGTATTTCACATGGAGCGACTGCTTATCTGACCTCCACAACCCAGTTATTGGGTAATACAATAAGTACCCCTTGGTAAGACTGGTTGTCAAACTTTTGGGCTTCTGATGACCCGTAACGACTGTCAAAGCTCCACGAATGACGGCCGGCACCAACAGCTTAAAGTGCTTTTCGAGGCACGGAGGGGTCTTGGTATTTAAAGATGGTCGCCCATCCATGGGAAGCATATCTTAATCTGATCGATCGAGCCTTGCGACTGTTATTACGTAGCCACTACTTTTATTGTGTGTGCATGATGCATGGTTTTGGAGCCAATAGAGTCGTGACAACAACAACGCGATATTCGCTGAAAGGCTGTCATGACAACAAACTTGTGACGTTCCTTTAACGTCTTATTTATTTAAAACATATTTAAAATATTTATCCATTTTAAAACTTTACTGTACCTGTAATATTATTTCGATCACATCACATTAGATAATTCGAGCAAGGCGGTCATCGATACCTACCTCTAACTCGGCAATATTGGTATTGGTTTCCAGCCAAATGCGGCTAAATATTAGTATTTCCCATACCCTTCGAAACCCAATTACTGCGGAATGTCGATATCCTTAGGTTAGGCCGAACGTCAGGATTAATATTAAATATAGGTAAGTTTGCCACAACTTGAAAGTTTATTCATGTATCTAAATAAATAAAACAGAATAAGTAAAAGAAACCATTTATTTTCACTCCACACACAAGTCGTTCATCGCTAGTGTTAATTCTTGACTGGGTCCTCTTCCATAATCATTTAGACAGGTGCTGTGCAGGTCAGTTCAAGGTGACTATTAATAGTTAGTGTGAATCTTCACTTTTCATCCAACATTGACCTGTCATAAGAGTGCATAGAGTTCCCGAGTTCGTTTTAAACTTAAATCACACTAGTTTAAAAGTGATCGTATATGAAGAATTTAGCTGATGAAACTTCTAAGATGTGTCGTACTGTACCAGACTACAAAGGAACGTAGAATGACGTGGTAACTGCTAATATCGTTTCCGATAAACTATTGAACTTAACTTGTTGACTGTTTCATGGAAACTTGGACTAGAACGCTGTAGTTGAGTTTATGAGTTGTGCATGAGATAGCCTGTGATCCTGCACGGAATATACCATCTAGCTGGGAACTAGTAACGCTATAACGTTGAAAAGATATTACCATTCAAACAACAAGGGTTGTTATGGAAGTTTTTGATCAGTTTTCAGTTCAGTAATCAGTTCGATAGCGCGCTGCGATGGAAAAGCAATGTTTTAAAATATGAATTTATAATAATAATAATAATAACCTGAATCCTCCAGCAGTGTGCTTAGCCCTGAATCCTCTAAGCACACTGCTGGAGGATTCAGGTCTAGGCTACCGGTTGAAGAGAGGTGGTCAGGTCATATCTCACCTCCTCTACATGGATGATTTGAAACTTTTTGCCCCCAACAAATTGCATCTGGTGGAGCTACTGAAGGTAACTGAAACTTTCAGTAGTGCCATCAGGATGGAATTTGGTGTAGACAAATGTGCAGTCATGCATGTAAAGGGGGGGAAGATTATGCAATCCGAGGGAATTCCACTTTCAGATTCCATACACCTTAGATCCCTCTCCTCATCCGAAATCCGTTCTGGAATCCGGAATCCGTTTAAAGCTCAAGTAAAATCCAACATTTGTTCAAAGGCTTACTATTCCATCAATAACTACTTACACGATAAGAATAGTTGGTCGCCCTGATTAACTCAAGACAATGTTTATGTTCTTTCTCCAGATTTAGCTTACTGATAGGTTATATGAGGAGTTCATATAATTCTTTATTTTTATTTGACTGTATAAGCCAATTCAGTTTAATTTTATTTTAATGTATTATTGACATAATCTACTCATTTCAAAGTTTTTTAATGAGTTGATTGCAATATGTGGTTAGCTAGTGACCTCGACGATTGATCATATTATTCTTGCCTGAACAACCGGCAGCAAGTTCGTCATGCTCCCTTAGATGTCACTGCTTGCGGTAGCGTCGGGGGTCGGGTTGCCTTCTTCCTTCAAATATGGCAAGGGTAGCCCCCTGCTGATCTTTGCGTTATGCTTGTGAACGGGTGCTGCTTGTGGTGACTGGTCGTCTTGCTGACCATGGTTTTATTGTTGTTACTAGTATTAACTTATTTATTTAAGTATTTTACTTCGATGGTCCTAGTTTATCATTTGTGATTTCAAGTGACACCTAAATATGTGAACATATTATGCACGCCCTAGCCTTGAGGCGTTTATTTAGGTAGTAAGTTTTTATTTACATTTTAATTTTTAATTATTATTTTTTAGCTTGAGTACGTATAGTTTTTATTATATTTGTTAGGATATTGGTGTGGCTAGCTGACATATGGCAATAATAATTTAATTTAATGTTCTGTGTCTTGTAATGTTAATTACTTAACACCTAGTATTGTATACAATTAAATATTTTCTAACTAAACAGACAGCTGCGCTGCTAGAGAGTTTGTTGCGCCACTTCTTCTTCCCAGCGATAGCACTAGGGAGTGGTGAAGGGCGGGCGTTTTTGGGGACTGTCGTTAGTAATTTTGCCGTTTGAAAAGTGCTGATTCTCAGCCCAATTTGAATAAATGACTTTTGATTTTCAGATATTTATGTAGTAAATGAGTATATGTGTGAGAATAATACCTGAGTAGCAGATGGCCCAGTGGTAACGGTCTAGATCTACCTGTCGTAGGTCGCGGTAGGCACTTGACTTTGTGCAATTTATT
Organism: Apamea anceps; assembly: GCA_951799955.1. Classification (NCBI taxonomy): domain Eukaryota; kingdom Metazoa; phylum Arthropoda; class Insecta; order Lepidoptera; family Noctuidae; genus Apamea; species Apamea anceps. The sequence goes on from OX637510.1 coordinate 19,648,809, forward strand.
TATACCACATGCTTTACTTTGTGTGAATTATTTCATCACCACTGTTCCCAAAACAGTGAAGGAAAACATCGTGAGGACACCGGCCTGCCCTAAAACCAAAAGTTCACAGAAATTTGATATCCACCATCCCACACTGGACCCATGTGGTGAATTATGCCCCACTTTCTCTCACAGAGAGGAGGCCTGTATCCCAGCACTAGGAACGTCATTGGCTTTTGGACTTTGCTAATTAGTTTTGGAGTTATAAAAAGGCACAAGAACTTTTAAATTGTTTTCTATTCCATGAGAAACCGAATAGAATAATGTATGTAAGAGTCGTCTTCTTCAATAGATAACAATCTGAACCAACTGGAATGGAAAATAGCGGAAATAGACTATTACTGTGTTCCACGCGAATGCACTTACCCTTGAGTGAAACTTTTACTATTGGAGCACGGCTTTATTCTATGAATATTATTATGCTTAAGGTATATTACAAACATATCTATTTTCTTATTTACTTTTAAAAAAAAAACTAGGAAATACAGATAAGTGTTATTTCAGCAGAAAGAATTCTATGAACATGTTCATGCATGTGCTTCTAAACTGCCCGGTGATCGCCACGTACTTCGGTAACCCAAGTACCCTACGGTCTGTAACATCAAGGCATTGCGGCCTTCCTTGAGGAGCTGGGGGGTGGATCGAATAATCGATTTTCCCACTCGTATGCAAAATACGAGCATTAACGTGGAGTTGCGGACACCAGCCCGCATTACCTTTTTTATCATGCATGATATCTATTTTCGTTTTTATTTTGAATGTTTTATAAATAAACTAGGAAATACAGATTAGTTGTCATCATTTCAGCTGATAGAATACAAACAAGAGCGTCCATAGCTGCAGGCTCTCGTTAGGCAGTTAGGTCAAGGGTTTGACGCAGAAAGCGGTACTCCTGGACACAATACGCTTGTGAGGAGGTTCTGCTCTCTACGTAATAGTCCCACTAGCTTGGACACTGTTCTAGAAGCCGGTGGTCAGGATATAAGTTGAACCTGCGTTGAATTGCGCGAGAATGTGCAGTTGATAAAGATAACTGAATAATTGAGCAGTGACGTTTCGATAACATTTTGGAAGTCATATTTAAAATCCTCGGTAGGCAGAGCAGTAAATAGGTACATATCTATTAGGGCCGTTTACCTTCAAGATAGGTCATGTGTATATAGTAATGGGTTTACCACAATGGAGGAACACGGTCTGATTAGATTCACGAGCTCTCCTTTGTTGGTTTGGGTATTGTGTTATTATATTGTATCGAGATTTGATTATTCATATATATTATCTAAATATCGATTCTGGAATAATTTACCTATTGGTGTCCAGCGAGGTGTACACTGTTGATCATTTCTCTTGGGTTCCACAATAATTTAGATTGATGCGTTACTCCTCAACCTCAAAGTGATTGCGAATATCTTTCTTTAATATGCTGTTCTATTCTGTAAGTTTGATTCTTTCTTTTTCATAGCTTAACATAAGGGTCCTTATTTCATGGTGGAAGCCTTTATAAAGTCGAAAAGTCCGCAGTATCCTTTCAGTAAATTCGACATGCGTAAACTTTTACCCTCTAATTTATAAACTTTGCTTTTAATTATGAGACGTCTGTCAAAAAATTATGATTAAATATAGTTACGTTAATTTATTATTACTTACTCGTAAATTTAAGCAACGTTTATAAGTATAATTATCTATTGATTGGGGCGGTTCCCGATCATGGATAGCAAACACCTTATCAAAAACGAGCACGATTTAAACACTCGTAACGACATGTACGGTCACCAAAGGAGATAACTAACCAGGGGCTTCGGATATAGTTGAAGTTTAGTAAGAAATCGATTTAAGTTTTCTAATATAATTTAATTTAATTAATAGAAAACAAACAGTTTTTTTATCAAATTAAATTTCATACGAAAACATCCATCGGTGTCTTACTGAACGTCAACTATATCCGACGACCCTGGTTACTTATCTCCTTTGGTGACTGTACACTGTGTACGATTCAAATGTGACGGCGGTAAGGCGGAAATCATTGAAACAGCAATTTGGGTTGACATTTCCTGAATTTATTGGGCTTTACATCCCATTCCTGTATACGGGGAGGTAGTGAAACAAAGCCCGACAATCCACGTACAAGTTCGCTGGCAATGCAGTGACGCTGCCAATCAGCGTCGGTCCAGTGATTTATCCGTGGCAGGCGTGGTGCGAACCACAAGTTATGATGTTATTTATAGCTCGATCCCCGAATTTGAATTTAGTAGACAATCATTTGTTCGGAGGGTTTATAGTGAAGGAAATAAATAGAAAAGGCTTGTTGCTACTATTGATTAATTCTGTGGATTAGCTAGAAGATGGATATAAGATTATGTGACAGCGAAAATCCTTAGGACTGTGCAGAGACTTTTGTGTTTAAGAAAATTGTTAAAGCAGGAACAGTCGATCTTCCTAAAGTATCGCTTATCTGGTAAAGATTATAAGGATGAAGTTATCGTCGTCTGCTAGTTTCCTTTCTGTACAAGAAGAAATTCAAATTGAAGTAACTGAGTCCACATCCTCCTATAAAGGTTGAATCACATATTTTGGGAGTTCATCCATTATACGCCGTCTTTCATTTTCCATGAAAGCAGTACCTCCATACATTATAGTAACGAATTCGTACCCATTTCTCAGCCTATTCAAGATTCCCGAATGGAGCATTTTGTATAGAATAGGACGGAACTTATTATGACGAAGACGAAGAGGTCGTCCCCACAATACTTACTGATTGTTAATATTATAATAGGGGACATCATTTTATATGTAAGTAAATCTGAGTTAAGATGGATGGCCACTAAACGGCTAGGAGATTAGGCTAGATTTTTTGCTGTATAAGTCTGCAATAAAATGGATGATTACTGTATCTCAGGGTTCTTGTAGCTGGACTAGTAATGTGTTTGTGTATCAAGTTGTTTGTAATCTTCATCAAGATCTTCGCAAGTCCTAATGTCTTTTAGAGAGGTTTGGGGTAACGTCTTTATGATCTGATGCCTGAGGCAGCGTCGTAACAAGAATTTTGTGAGGCTAAACAGTTAAACTCGAGAGGTAAGAACTTTTGCTTTACGAGTAGGTACTCTATATATCTTAAAATTAAGATTAAATAATTCGCATATTCGTTTTGTATATTCAATCATAATATATAAACTGATCCCCCTCTCACCGAGAGGAGGCCTGTGTCCAAACAGTGGAAACAATTTAGGCTGATTATGTTATGTTATATAAAGTGGTGCCCTTGTGGTTCAGTGTATTGTTTTAACAGATATATAGATAGAATACTCTTTATTATGTACACCATAAATATTACAGATATAAATGAAGAAATTTTACAAGAGGTTACGGTAGGTACTACCTAAAAATACTCTTTGGCAATCCCAGGGTTTTCGGCTTACATAGAAGTTATATTTTGTCAAAGATCTCCCGCTATCTATATTCTTGTGCTATATTTTGAAATCAAATAATTTATTGTTTCAAACTTAAGTAAATAATTTAAGCGACATTGAAAATGGATAGCTGGAATTAAACAAATTAATTGGCTCTGATTGAAAGTGAACTTCGTTACCGGCTTTTATTCTGTATTTCAAAATGATTTATTCATTCAAACGGACGCCGAGAAATAAAACTATTTGAAACTTTCCTTTCAAAGATGGCGATACGAGCTCGGTGCCTTGACAGGAATCCACACAGGCCTTTTCTATGCAGTGGGACTACACATAAACGAACTCCCCGAACATTTATTATCTAGGTACAAATCTTTAACCATTCACAAATTCAACGAATCTAGACAAAGCATTGTTTCCAAAGTATATAATTCTACGAGAACTCTCTCATTACTTAAACCCAGACAAACAAAAGCTCATCAAATATTCCGGCACAGCATATTCGCATCACATCGATTTCCGTCAAACTCGACATCGTAGTTCACTACGCTTAAATTATGTATGTGCCGACAGACTAATAGCGATTGCCAGCCGGCTGTCAGATCCTCTCCTGTCTGCCAGACTGACAGGCCATCGCGACCAGACCTCTAATATATTCGAGCCACGAGCCCCATGTTTATGGCATATTGAATTAATTTGCTATTCCGCTCAGGAGGCAACACGAGTTATATGCTTAGTTACTTTGAAAGATAAAAATAATTACGATTTTGAAGCTGCTGTTATAATGTATATGTGAAGAATATAAAAACTTTGAATATGAAAGCTAAGTTGTGAAAGGACAATGCCCATAGATGTATGGAATCCCGTACCATGCTGCATCAAAGTTAAACTTTGGTTTTTATAGACTACACTTATTGTACTTAACTCCTACGAAATAACCTAAACACTAGGTACTTTATTTTGTTTGACATGTCATAAGTGAACGGCCATTGTTGCTCTAAAATGATAATCGTTTAAGTAAAATTATATTCTAGTTATTTTTAATTCATGTAGAATCGCAAAATTATAATTTTTTGCATGTTTTTTAAAAGACGTTATCATGACACTTTTAAAATTCAAGGTTATATTAATCATATAATTTGAAACGGAACGGGAACATGTAACGGGAATAATACAATATCAACACTTTTTTACTTAAATAAAATCCCTGTTCTAAAATCGAATCCCTGACGCGTAATGTCAAAAAACAAAATAAGAAAATAATTACTATAATATTTTGATCTTGATCCATGACACTTTTTGGTACGACTTTTGGTCATTCTCCTTTTATTCTTTTTTCGTTATTATTATTATTTATTGTCATAATCCATAGTTATGTTAATATACTTAAAAAATATGTTAGTAACCAAAGATTAAGATTATTATGTTATTGTCTTTGGTGTTTCAATACAAGCCTTTACAACAAAGTAAGTAAAGAACTAAAATTAAAGAATCTTGATAGCCAAACATGCAAGAAGACTATCGATAAATATTTGAAAACACTAGACTACAATAGCACTGAAAATCTACTAAGAAAATTGGTATAAACAAGGCACATAAATAATAAAGCACACAGAACTGCACACACACAAAAACATCCATATAACATATACACATAACATATAAATATACATATACCCACACCCAAAAACAAAACGACACAGACTATCCCAATCATGCAATTTAATTAATTAATACAAATGTCCTATGATTTGATTTACGATTTGATTGATTTTATTTTCTTTTTATTGATTTGATTGGTACTTTGATTTGTTTTATGATTTATTATTATTTTTTTATATATAATATGTAACTAGATAACTTGTGACTGGAACCTTGTGGGAATCTGTTGATCTAAGGTTGAGGAAGACTATCCGCTCGTGATACAGTTCTATACTAGTACGAGGGGATAGGGCGAATCAGTCCAAAGACAACCAAACCCATTACAATCTGCCATTTCAAGTTCTCCAACTGTCTAAATTTATTGTCAAAATAATTTTAAACTATTATTGTATATCCTGGATTTATTTTTAAGTTGCTCTGTATGGTTCTCTATATTAAAAAAAAAAAAAAAAAAATGTTGTGCTAGAAAGCCTTATATACTCTTAAAGATTTATATTAAGGACAAAATGGCCTGGGCTGCTTCAATTTTTACATACTGAATGTTTTTGTACCATTTTTATATATACACTTTGACATTTGATGATTATTATATACACAATGACATAAATATTTACTTTATGAAGTATTTGATATATAGTATGTGGGTAATTTTTTTTTCTTCAGTCAGATAATCTGGCAGTTTGTGTACTTTATGCGGCCTACCCAAATGTCCTTTCTTTGGTGTTGGTATTGTTCGTCGAGTCGTTGAGCTCCTTAAGTTCTGAGTTGCCCTACATGATTACTGCGCGATAAATGCGTGCACTGACTGGACGATCCACTCAAATCTGTATGGTTCTTTCCTCGAAAGATCATTGCATGATCCTCATATATGGCCTGACCTAGATTATGTCTGGACTATAAAAGAGACTGTGACCTCTGAGTTTGTTTCGATCTTTCTTCTCACAGTCAGTAAGAAAACACCAAAATCTAGTTTATAAAAACATAATTTAATTTTGACGTGGAAAAGTGTTTTTTGGACCAATTTACAGAAAAAAAATATTGTATCATTTAATAATTCGGAAACTCTTAATAAGGCTCACAGAAATCGAAAAAAATAAATGAACAATTAATTTTTATTACCGAGCAAAACAGACGTGGCCTGTTTCTAGTGATATCCGTATACAAGCAAAATCATAAAAACTTCCGTAACCTAAACCAGCCACGTTTAAAACTTCTCTTTGTTTGATAAATGGGAATTTTCGTATTTATCTTTTCTTTCCTGTTGGTTATAATATAAATGTTTGTTTTAAAACAAGCTTTGTAGTTCCGAGTATGGAAACCACAAAAAATGAGTTTTAGCCGTCTCTGCGTTATTTTTGCTACCCAGCTTGTGGTTAAGTTCAGCGTGGTATGTGAAACAAAACTGACTGAATACACGATTCGCCGGAAATGTGTGTAGGCGTACTAAGCTGTGTGGATTCAAGTTCACCTAGAACTTACTTAACGCCTACAGGTAACAGGCAATAACAAGTATATAGTTAGCAAAATGTAATTATCGTATTAGGTAAAGTGTGGGCACAGTTAATAATCAAGCGGAAGTCGAATGTTCGCAAATCACAGAGCAATTTTCGATTACCGTCATACAGTATTTGCCAGCCCGTCTTTAGGTGGCCTTTCGCGATACCCACGCCATCCTACGTATTTTGTGTATCCTCTGCAGAGGCGGGCACAAATGTAAAAAAAACCTAGACATCTTTAATTTACCCATTAACTTATTTACTGACTTTTCCTGCTTTCCACAATAAACTGCAGCTTACCATTAAAAGCATTATACAATCTAACACAACGGTTCCCAGACATCTTTCTCATTCATCTTGAAAAAGATAAAATAGAATCGAATTCAGCCGTCAGGCTTAACCGCGGGAATCTAATCACATTTACGGTTTTGTATTGTTTTATTTTACAAAACCCGAGGATTTACTTCATTTTGAATTCGTAAGAATACGGTGAGCGACGATACTTGGAAATGATTTTATTTTTAATGTTATGATTGCTTCAGCGTGCTCATGAATGTTGATTTTAGCGGCATAAATGTATCTGTCGCGTAATTGAAACTGGAGTCTGTTGTGTTGTGTTTTATTGTTTAGCAAATATTTCAGGCTATTGGAAATGGGATCGGAGAGATAACATTACTTGAGGAATCTCAATGTTTTTCTTTTATATTGCCAGGAAAAGAATATCGTTGAAACGATATTTCTTCCTACATTGTAAAGTGAGTGCGTTCACCTATCGTTTGCAAACATCGTAAACTTCCATTTCTATCAGTTGAATCATAAAAATGTCAGCACACAGGTCTATAAAATACTATTTTATTTCAAACCGAGAATCCCATAAGATATAGTTTAATGTCGCTTGTGAGCAATCCGATTGCAGTCCAGTCCCACATGAGTCTCACTAATCTAGGGTATTTTCTACATTTACGAGTCGGTCAAAAGTACCAGGCTACCAGGAGCACATAAGTAGGGGATATCTGTTATGTAAGTAATGCGGTGGCCGGCTCAGGTGACGTCACGGGGTAACGAACCGCTTCGAGATAATAACCTACTTACGGGCAGTGTGTCGAGTGGATTTCTAGTTATGTAATCGGGGAAGCATGGACGTATGGGAGGTACGGATTTATACTGATGAATTCCATTTTCTGGTCTGTGAACGTACTGAATACGCGCACTAGATAATAACAATCGTGAACAAACAATGCGGTAATTAACATACATACGAGTACTTGGGATGCTAATTAGTCGTGTTGTGAGTATCAATACCTACATGAAGAATGTTATTAAATTGCCTTATTATATAATTGGACACTGGAAAAAGCTCATTTGAGAGCAGTTTATCAGACTGTTTATTGACCGCCTTCTACGCCGTAGCACTTCGTAGCAAGCAGCCAAGGCATTATTTTATTGCTTTTTAGGGTTCCGTAGCCAAATGGCAAAAAACGGAACCCTTATGGATTCGTCATGTCTGTCTGTCTGTCTGTCCGTCCGTATGTCACAGCCACTTTTTTTCCGAAACTATAAGAACTACACTGTTGAAACTTGGTAAGTAGATGTATTCTGTGAACCGCGTTAAGAATTTCACACAAAAATAGAAAAAAAAAACAATAAATTTTGGGGCTGACTTACAACTGAAACTCAAAAATGTTTTTCATCAAACCCATACTTGCGGGGTATCTGCGTATAGGTCTTCAAAAATGATATTGAAGTTTCTAATATATTTTTTTTTCTAAACTGAATAGTTTGCGCGAGAGACACTTCCAAAGTGGTAAAATGTATGTTCTCTTATTTTAGAAGTTACAGGGGGCTGTAACTTCTAAAATAAGAGAATGATAAAACAAAAAAATATATATGATGTACATTACCATGTAAACTTCCACCGAAAATTGGTTTGAACGAGACCTAATAAGTAGTTTTTTTTTTAATACGTCATAAATCGTAAACCGCAATTTACCTTTCATTCAATCAACTCAACGGAACCCTTCATGGGCGAGTCCGACTCGCACTTGGCCGCTTTTTTTGTATTGTAGCTCCGATTTTTGTATTAAATGACAATTCCCTGTCGTAGAACAAAAGACCCAACATTGATAAATGAACTTCATCGATGAACTAGATACGGCTTAAAGTTTCGCTCGGCTTTTTAGAAAAAAAAAAGACAGTATTTTCCTTTTAATTTGAGCTTGTTTTTTCCAGTGCAGGGGTTTAAATTCCAGTTCTATTGAACTATTGTGGTATCTGCGGGTTCCATTCTCTTGCGGAGCTTTGTTCAGTTTAGCTGTAGTGGAACATTGATGCTACATTGATGCTGGTACGTGAAGAATGCGCGTTTATTAAAGTTTTGCTAGGCAGACCCTTGCTGTATCTATTGTGCAAAACAAACAAAGTAAGCCTCGGACAGCGGGGTCAGACATGGGTGGATTGTTTGATTGAATGTTTTATTCTCTAAATGCTGCCGGTATTATGCCGTTAGGTAAATGACACGAAAGAGGTTTTATCTCTCAAAACACGAATATGTGCCGTCATTGGGTCCCATTTTTATTTAGTTACTTAACCACAGCCAGGGAAATAATAACATCAGCTTAATCTTTTGGTTCAGTGTTGGGTTTGCAATTTTGGGTTTATATTTTACGATTATAAAGAAATGAAATAATGTAGGTATCTTTCTATAGTTTAATAAATACTCCCTTCCCACAAACAGACCGGACCTTTGTAAGTGACATAGAGAAGTGTCAGTCGTATATTTGTACGGTACCTGTGGACTTCTGTGCGCCTGGTACAAAGGGGAGTCGGGTAGGGGAAACAGTTTAAGTAATATGTAGCGACTGGACAGAGGGGGCGGATGGTCGGGACGAAAAGTGCACTGTGTTGGAAATATTGTTAAAATGTTTGAGTAAAAGGTATTTTGACATGCTTAGACACTTTTATCTAAGTTTCTTCTAATGATGCCGTGCAAACGCATAAATAAAGGTTTTGCACACTCTTACTCAACCATTTCAGTTTATTGTTGGCCACCACTGGACATTATAGCCCACATTTTCTCACACAAAACTCATTAACTTTTCCACCTTCCGTATTCAATCTGTCGCAGATGTCAAAGTTGCTGGCGGGAGTCCCGCTACGTTTGTCGATTAGCAGAGTGAGTTTAACAAGCCTTCGATCATGATTCATTCATAGACAGACATTCGAGAAACTTCAAGTCGTATCTAAGCTCACTTATTTATTGTTCTCAAGCGTTAAGTAACTAAAACATGCATGAGTTTATAATTAACATCCAAACTTTCACGTTGTTAATTTTCAAAACGTCAGCAAAATTCTGGTCCAAGAAATAAGCTGGCATCACTCCAGTTTGCTCATAACTTGTAATTGCAGAAAAGTCGTACATCTATGCCAATGAATGAAAATAAAAACAGAGTTTGACACACATACATAACGATGTGGCGAAAGATAGGTTAAAGGAAATATATGAGGTAGATCATTAACGAGCATACGACTGAAATCTTATTAACTTAGAACAATTATATCGTCTTAATACATAGATTAGCAAAATGCTAAAATTACTATCATTAAAACAATAACACAAACGAAAAAAAACAATAAAAACACACACACATAAGAAATAGTTATTATATTCTAATTTAGTGTAAGTTTCTGAGAGAAACGAGAAAAAAGAAAAGAGATTCCAATACGTAGATAAGAAATTTTAATTAGTATGATTCTAGAATGTATAAAACCAAAAAAGGTTTTTTTCACACCTGTACCAAAAATACTTGTCTCATTTCCCTCTCGCAGGCATATAAAGGGGGCGGCTGAACGATACACTACCGTAACCGTATCGGCTACTAATCGAATCGAATGTCAGACTATTATGCCTACCTACATTTACCTTTTTATTACACACACACTCCTCACGAAGTTGAGGCAAGCGGTTAATTAGGGAGGGTTTGTGTTGCCGCTGTTTTACTTATTTACTTTATTTTCTGGACTTTTCCTGAAACAGAGTCGCTGCGGTTAACGTATGTTGGCACGGCCCACGACATGTGTTTATGAGGAAAAGTTGTGTTCTGTACACCGGAAGCGGGTTTATTGTCTGCGTAGAAAAATAGGAGTATTAAGTTGTTTAAGTGTTCCAATAAATAAATTCGGAAAAGATCTTAACCCGGGCACATGACGTGAACATAATTACGCCGACGATGACACCGGGTCATCATGACCCAGATTTTATTGAGTAATTGTCATGAAATTATCTAAATTTTAATAATTATTTATTATACAAAAGTTTTTTGCATATGTAGTAAAAAAGAAATAAATCCAAATATTTTATAATTCCTACTTTTACTACCTTTCATAATAGCGCATGCAAAATCAACTCTGAAAACATAACATTAATATTTTTAAATTTTTTGTTAAATTATTCTAAATAATAATATAAATTAATAATCGTACGTAATAAAATAGAGAACAAACAAACTTCTTGTCATAATATTAGTAACAAATCAGTCTTCTACTTCCTCATTCAGAGACATAAAACTACTGCTATTATTGCAGTACGGAATCAAATGATCTGGGCACATGTAAATCTGGCATGCATTACAATTATTAGATATCTTCTTGTCCTTTAGAGACGGTCAATTTGATATCTTTTGTGAGTTCCTGGAACCTGGAACCTTCGGGGGACCTCCCCCGAAGGTTCCTAGGTGGGGTCACTCGCAAAACCTGCGATTCTTTCGCGCAACCATCGAAGCAGCATTTGACCCTTCTTCGTCAGACCCCGACTCTTCTTACACCGCAAATATTCTCTCAGGGAGTCTATCAGTGCCATATTTAACAAAAACTTAAAAAATATGACCTAATAAAAGTATGTCAAAAAAATACTACGCCAGCGATGACGCTGTGTCATATTTACCCGTTTTGAGTTGATGCATGTAAATCTCGCTGTGTATGCGCCGTTGCACTTAGCATACCTGCGGTTCGGTTAGAAGTAGGTCGTATCTCCAGCTAAACAAACGCTAAAATTGCACGATCAGCGTAAAAAAGAATAATGACAGATTTAAGTCGCCTCGGGTCAGTATGACCCAGCGTCATTGGCGCCGGGTTAAATTGAAAATATCACGTATGTTATGACTTCACTCGCTGTAAGTAGTCAAATTAACTTATTTTTTAATTAGATAACTATGTTTTTAGAAGAGTAAAGTGCGACCACCGGCTTATAGGTACGTACCTCGCCGTGATCCTAATCATTGAACCGCCCTATATCCCAAAAAAAACCATAGTACACCAAAAACACCTTCTAAATTCCAATTCCACTTCTTTTATCAAACTCAACGCAACCATGTTTTTGCAAAACAATTTTATATTTATTAGGTATACCGCTGAGCAGAACACGGCTGGATTGCACACACGAATTGCAACTGAAAATTTAATCTTGTTACTGCATTTTTAGTTCTTATTCCTACACCGTAAAATTCGGGCAGCTTGTCCCAAATGAATGGTTACTTAGCCGGCCGTGAAAAGGGAATTCAAATGAAATAGGTACTGTTTATTTAGCGATGTCCTCGGCGATCGTTATTTTTGCATAAACCCCTCGGAATTAATGCGGTAATGAAATACTGCGCGGACAGTTTTGGACGGGAACGCTGAAATTATTCTAAAGCGGTTTGTTGAACAGGACGGTTACATTGAAATGAAGAAATATTCGTATGCATATTACTTCATTTCAATATCATTTCCAAGAGATTTCAGAAAGAGAGGCACGAATTTGCTTTGGTAACTTGGTGTTGTAGAAACAAAAGCGTCGCGTCGGTAATAATTTCCAATCTACTGGGCCATGGAACAGATTTCCATCGAACTTCTGTAGTCTATTTTCTAGGAAATACCAACAATGACCCAACATGCACCACTTTTCCCATGGTTCAGCAGCTTAATCAGCCCGTAATATTCTCATTGCTGGGACACAAGTATCTTCTCTTCGACAGGGAGTGGGCTGTAATCCACCACGCGGGCCCAGTGCGGGTTGGTAGATGTCACATGTCTTCGAATTTTTGGTTATTGTATATGCCGGTTTCCTCACGATGTTTTCCTTCACCGTTTTAAGAACAGTGGTGATGAAATAATTCACACAAAGTAAAGCACCTGTTTGGGTTCGAATTCGAACCCACGACCTACAACTCGTAAGTCGCGGCCATTACCACTGAGCCAGCACTACTCTTACTGCTTAAGTTAAGAAGTTAAAAAATCTAACTAATGTTCACGTATCAACACCATTGATTAGCTCGGTAGTCACCCAGCTAACACGACCCCGCTTTGAATAAACATGTAGGTATTACAATATACACTGTTTGCGTAACAAACAGCATTCCGTATTTATTGTTTTAGTTGCAAAAAATAAACTGGTATCGCCAGTCGTCGGCTGATCAATGTTTGTTCAGCAAACAGAACATTTGTTATTAATAATTATTTTATTTTTCGTTTCACAAATTGGTAATTATATACATTCAGGTGCACATTTATGCTATTATATACGTTTTTCAAAAGGTTCTGGTTAACCTACCTACATAGGCGTTAACCTTTAATGTATTGTCTATGCTTCAGCGGCTCTGTCAGCTAAGCTTTTTTAGAAACAGGCATAAGTAGTCCGTTTCTCGGTAAATTATCTCTATCGATCAGCTAATTGTATCGTATAAAACGTACCAGAGATAAAAAATATTTTTCAATTTATACAAACGTTTCCTAACTCAAATTCCATCCGTATGTTTTCCGCCCCCAAGCTCCTCACTTCAGAGAGCCCGTTAAATACATTCAAATGTGGAATACAATATTTTATAAAATGTGCCCCTCTCCCTCCCACCCTCATTCGATGCACCTCCACGAAACCATGCATATACCAATTAATATTAAATGCCAACCAAAATGCCAAACGCGACCACTCGTAATTAAGTCTGTGAAATTAAGCTACAATTATTTAACTTCTTCGAAACTTAAATTATTCATTGTATTTTGTACGAGTACGTAGATTAGTACTTAGTAAGTAGTTTTCGAATAAATGGATAGATTACATAGATTCGACCATTAAAAGTTTGTTCACCCAAATGGGTTTCTGCTTCAACTAAATTGATTTGTAAAAAGTTATTTTGATTGCTAATTTAGATGAAGGCAGAGTGAAGTCCTTCATGCGTAATAATGGTATTATGCTTTCTGAAATATGAGCAACTGAACCGATTCGAGCGAAAACCCTTTGTCAAAATTCCTATTGTGTTGAGGTTGTGGCAATAACTTTTAACTTTGGCAATTTGACTTTGGATACAAAATCATCACCAAATAGAATTACTTTTAAAATATATATTAGTACATACTAAGTTTTTGGCAGAATAACAACCTCTGCGTTACTGTGGTTCAACTGTAGCATCGAAGATTTAAATCGTTTTGTCTTTTATAATTTATAATAATGCACACTTGCTTTTCCAATTCACTTTTGATATTGGCAGAATAGTCGATATCAGCTTTACTTGCCACATTCAAAATAGGATAGAATAGAACCTCCGCGTTTTTTTTTATAAGTACTTTTGGTCGTTTGTTACCTTTGTTCGAATGATCATCCTTTTTGATGCTGGCTGTAAAGATTTTCCAAGGCAATAAAAAAAAAAGAGTAACAATATCAAATAGATTTAAAACTTTACGATTCTCTTTTGTTTTTCTATTTAAGTAATCCAAATAACGAAAACGTGGTAATTCTTAGCATAATATCGCACCTGACCACCATTTAAACTTACCAAAACAATTTTTATTTGTTAAATCTGGGACAAATAAGTTATATTGCGGATTTTACGCCAAGTAAAATACGACGAATGTAACGATTTCGAAGTTTTTTCATCAAATAAAAAGTTATTTATGTTACATTCGAGTGTTGACTGCCCTATGCAAAGTTCGTTGACTCCTAAGTGCCGAAAACGTAACATTTCCCCAAGATGTCTAAACAACGAACAACTATAACATTTATCTGCGTTTCACGGGGAACTAGGCTCTATAACGACATGATAAGGTTGAAGTGTAGTTTCGTGGGTGTAACAATAGAATAACGCATCTCTAGAGAACTGGGGGGTATAAATTGAACAAACAATGTATTGCAAAATGGCTTCGGAATAACCTACGGCGGAGAGAGGTGAGTGGTACTCAAAGTTTTATATGTTAATTTGCCTGCAGTAAATTAAACTGTTTTTTTTTTTGGTTGCAAAGAACTTTTGTGTACATCGATCGTTGATTTTACGAAATGTTTTGGTTAGACCAGTGTTATAGTAATTGGTAAACGGGCAAATTGCCGAGCTGAAGTTGCTACAGCTTGGTAATGTGCTGCTGATCTCAATTGAAATGTATAACGTAAGGTAGAATTAAATGTACAGAAACACAAGCGTCACGCGTCAACGGCAGAGACAACTGCAGCCGTCGAAAATGTGCCGCTCGTGTTTTTGAATATGGTGCTCAAATACACGAGGGCCATGTTGTCGACGGCAGCCTTTGACAAGCGTCGACGGCAGTCGACACATGACAGCTGTAGTTGCCTTTGCTGTTGACGCGTGCCACTACGTATGAGCACTAAGAAGGACTCGACAGATAATAAAAACTAACGGTGATAACCAACCAATCTATGTTTATCTATTTCCGTAGCACGTTATACTCTGCATAACTTATCTTCAGCTGATTCATCAATAGATATTTCCATTTTAACCGTATTGGTAAAACATAAAGTCCTTTAGAGATAATTTCATCTCTGTACTTAAGATCCGAAGATTAATACTGAACTAACTTTGAAGGCAGACAAGTTTTACATATATCTACAGTGCTCCCGTACACTTTAACTTGAGATAAGTATATCGATTACAAGATCGCTGCCACTTTATTGCTTAAGATGCTACCAGGGTAGTAGAAGCGGTGTGAAGATTTCGGTTACGTTACAAATATTATAGAGCTAGTACTAAAGGTGCTGGCTTGACGATATCACGTCAAAGTAGCGGGAAAACCCGGATGAGGGACGTACGGAACTGGGAAGTATGGCGGAAGACAGGGGAGGGCGATACCCAGCATTGGGTGATTCCAGGCTGAAATGATGATGATGATAGAGCTGGACTAGGTCAGGCCAAACCGGGGACAGGGCTAATTAATTAACTAGCTAAAATCTTAAAGTAGTCTCCACGGAATAGAAGATCTCACTATTCTACTTAATTTAGATCAAGCTATTTAGGAAGGCTGATTTTAAGTGAACATTTTTGTTTGTTTCTCTAATTTAAGGCAGAGTAATTAAAATTAACACGCAACCAATTTAAGTGACGCGTTCTTGAAATTGGTATTGTAATAGTTTTATTTAGCTAAGTATTTCTGAAATCTTTTATTAAACTTCAATAAGATATTTCTTTTTACTTATGTCGTAAGTAAAAAGAAAAGAAATAAAAATAGGTTTATTTGTTACAGAAGCACGTGCATACAAATAGATAATTATTCTAATAATAAGACAAAAATAAAAACAAAATATTATATCTATAATCACGAGCACAAAGCAGAAATAGTCGACGGCTGCACGTTATGACTGTGACAAGAAGGCTTCTACTCTCAGCATGATGCTGTGCTATGGGGGGGACCCACAGCACAGTGCTGATTTTCAGTGGTTACCCGAAAAGGACACAGTGTTTATGCTTTATTAACCTACTTCTAATTAGGGCTAGGTATGTTTCAGCCTTCTTTTACGTAGGCAGGTATATATTGTTTATCAAATTCATCTACTGCCTATTAACGTTAGTCTGCCCCGAATTGAATGATATTATAAATAACTATAGACTGCACCCTAATTGCGCAACACACTTTCTTCAATCACAATCTGAATCACTTTGAAGCGTATTGCTAATCTATTGCTTCATAATTATGTTCGAACAATTTGTCTGCTCAACAATGCAAATAACGCAATGTATGTTGTTGAACTGTCAAACTGATAGTCATTACTACTGTTAGTGTGTTACGCAATTAGCCCGCTAGTAGTAGGTGTGTAGTTAATTCCCCAACTCGCTAAGTACACTAACATGCCAGCATCCTTACAGTACCATATAACTATGTCGAACTCGCAAGCTACAGCTGCCTCCCAACTTTCATTCTCTCATCTTTGTTGGTTTTGTCTCAGACAATAGTTCCTCGAGGATTAAAATTTAATTACAACATCCTTCTGTTAGTGACAAGTTTCCCACAGTTTTCAGTTTTAAAGGGAACGCTTGAAAAATTGAGTGATAATGAGAATCATGGCCGATGCTTTGTTTACATTTTAGATTTTCTGCTGAGGCTGTTTAAGTGTCGTTTTGTTTTGTTGAGTTTTAATTAAATTTTGTTTTTGTGTTGTTTAAGTAGTAGGATGACAGTGTATATTAGAGCTCCCTTAACAACGATTTGTTTGGAAACAATAGCCCCTTTTCTATCTATAGTACCTACTTAGTTAACTGCCACTTACTTCAAATATTATTGTTTAAAACAGTTATTCAGCAGTGCAATCGTGTTGACACGATTGACGTTTAGTGGTATTGTTCCTTTTATTTCGTTAGCTAGTTCTTGTTCTTCTGTGTTCGTAGTTCTTGTTCATGGAGTATTTTTTAATTCAAACGTAGTTTATATTCTATGTCCTCTCGATTCCAGGGTTCCATAACATTACCTCTCATAAATCATCGAGAATCGTACCCACTGTCACATTTACAATTTATAGGTAGTGCGGATGAGGAAAACTAAATAAATCATTCAAAGGTACTCAGATAGCTAGTAACCGCAATGAGATCGAATCCAATCATGTTCGTTCAACTGCTGCGGCACAAACATTCCCAACACTAGAATGTTAATTAACAAGAATATTCCATTTATTTTAATTTGTCGTTTCCCAGAACAATTTCTTCTCGATTTGATTTTGAGAAATCAAATTACTAATAAATAAAAATAAAAATTTCACTATTTTAATGTTTACTTTAATCAACATTGCGTTACTGCTCTAGGTGTTGAAGACAGAAACGATTCTGGGAAATACTAACTAACTAAGGTCTTCTAACATCTCCGTCTTAGTTTATCTTGAATTTAATGACACCAAAATATTTTTTTATACGGTTTTTTATCTATGGGAAATTGTTCAGCCGTAGGTAATCATACCGGATGTAGGTAGACAGACTGACAGAGAAATAAGTGTAGGTGCAAAATAATGTGGATGAAACATATTTCTAACATTTTCGCATATCTCCGTAAATCTTCCAACATTTGTCCATAAGAGCATTTACATGTAGACAACAAGCAGAACAGTATTAAAATACATTAACATAAAAGTATAGAGATGTAAAGCTGACACATTACCTGTTTTCCAAGTAGGTTACATCGTATTTAGGAGCGAGCTCTAGTTTATTTGGCAGCCTTCGCCATATTTGTTTACCCCGACGAGAATGTCGTACCTACATTAACATAGGGTCATGAGTTTAAATATTAGTTCTGGCGTTTCATTTATTCTGGACAGAGTCGGCAGATTATTTCCAGGCCGTCGACTGTTTAGCTGGATATTCTAAGTAGGATTTAGGTCTGCCATATGGTGGTCTTTTTATTAATGTGTATGACTGGACGCTTGACCGTAATATTTTTTATTGCGTTTCATTCTTCTGTGAATATCATTTGTTTTCTTTTACAATACAAAAGCGAGTGCTAGTATTATTTTTTAAATTTATTAACCATTTAACATGATCTTTGTTCTCAAAATATATTTTCACAAAGCGACCCCAAAGGTGTCTGTAGCCTTAGATTTTGTGACTTTTACAGCTAATTTTTCCCTCAGTACAAAACCATTTCACACACATGTCGCATGCAAACATCATCGAAAAGGATCCCAAAACGATAACTCGACACGAGTCTATCGCCACGAGTATTTTTATGGGCGATAGTTTGAGAACCGCTGAGCGATGACCCTCTCAATATTTCACGGCAGATCGCACCCCGCTATATCCCGGCGTATCCCTGGCTTGGTGTGGTGGACACTCTTTGTGCTTTTTACCACCTTTATTAAGATTGGTTGGGTGCCGATGACTTGAGTTTTTGTTGTTGAAAATTTAATGATATTACGAAGATAAATTCTTATTTTTTAGGTTTCTTCTCTTAATAAAGACTAAATACAATACAGACCGCTGCTTCCTTTGTATTTTTGCTAGCTGTTAACTTATTAAAATAGATGCTATGATACTTCAATGACAGCAAGTATTGATTGAGGCGTAAGCAGCTTGTGAGCAGTTATTGGTCGAAAAGAGGGTGGCAACAAGTGAAGTGAGTTTCAAATGAGAGGGAGATTTTGCCTAAGAGACAAAATGAACATGGTTAAACTATGTAAGGGACCGAACTTCAAAAGATAGGAGAGTACAATTTGCATAGAACTCTTTGAACTCGTGATAATGAGGAAAAGGATGTTTGCGAGTACAGTCTTAACGCGTTCATCGAATTCATATTTAAAATATTATCGAATCGGATAGAATCTGGAGTGAATTTACTCCAGGTTAAAATCTATTCTCACCCACAATGAATAATTCTCAATAATGCTACCACCGACTTTTTACTACGGCAACCTCATTAAGAGGAATGGCGTATCGCCGTGCGCAGTAAAAAAATAAAACAGTCCATTAATTTTTATCTATGAACCGAAACATAGGGGGTGTTTTTAATAGGGAGCACTCCGATACTCCATCGTGATTTCAAGTGCTATGAAATAACATTTGAGACCTTTAATAATATCTCGAAATAACATAGCAAATGGAATAGGTACAGTCGGTGTTTGTGTGTTGTCTTTGCAGTGGGAGCTAGGAATATTGGGTGCTGTTGAATGGTACGAAATGCAGCTTGCCGATATTACTGTGTGCTTTGCTAACCCGAGGGAAAGTTGAAAAGATTGATTCAGTTTAAAATAGTCAAAAGTGTGTCTCTCGGTCAATAAGCTTGGTAGGTTTTTAAAGCATCCATTGAAAATTAGCTTAACTATATAAAAATAGTAACGGTAGGTAGAATATTTACTCTGCGTCCGGAAAGTTCGAAGAAGTAAAGAATATATTGTTCAAATCATTGCAAGCGAAATAGTTTTATTTTTGCGTTTGGGTACTAAATAGCTAGATACTTCTAACAAACTTGACTATTTTGATTAACTCATTATACTGAGAAGGCCAACATTATCTAACCAACAATTACTATGAGCATCGCCTATGTTATTACTTGAGACAACATAACCAAGGCTGTTCAAACCTTCAAGTTCATACAACAATGGAGCATCCTTAAGTGACATACATACGTACATCGTCCCCTAACATTAGCCGCCATGTTACATGCTTCGGCATTAGGAACCTTACCTCTATCAACACAAAGTTTAGTTTCAGTTTTGCAATATAAGTAAATGGTTTACTTGACAGTCTCAACTACTTTTGAGTTGTCATTCTGGAATTAGCGACTACATTCAACATTGTTTAAACTTGGTCGTGTAATATTAGGCGTACAGTCGAAAGCAAGAGTGGATTAATATTTAGGTTGACAGGGAAAAAGTTAACCAAATTCCGCCATGGTAAAAAATAACGAATTATTGCATGAATTCATCATAATTTTAGCCAAAAGATGTCCACTGCTGGACATAGGCCTTCCCCAAGCACCGCCACTTGGACCGGTTATCTGCTTCTCGCATCCAGCGATCTTCATCAGATCATCGGTCCACCTTGTGTCAGGCTTTCCAACGTTATGCTATATAATTATTGCATGAATTAATGATACAAACAAAAATACATTTGTTAATTGGTTCAAATAAACACTTCTACACGTTAAAAATAAATTATGATTTAGAACTAGCAGAGGTCTACTGATTTCTGTGTATTCTTTCCGACTACCTACTCTGAGAAGAAATACTGAAACAAACTCAGATGATGTCACAGTCTGTTTTAAAGTCCAAACATAATCTTGGTATAGTATGAATCAACGTTTTTTTACTGACGAAACACTTTACACAATTATCCTTTATTTTTTATGTTAACGCTACATATATTGGCTGTGTTCGCTTATACATGTGGTAGTCAATTTACAACATTATTAGCGTTAGGGCGGTCCCCGACCACTATAAATTAATTTGTTAGGCGTTGGCGGCATTGCCATGTTGCTACTTTGATTCCTTTGTTCATATAGTTATGTACTTATGTAATCGAGGGTGGATTATTGTCAGTAACTAGTCGTTAACTCATATAATTTCTTATGCACAAGTAAATAGAAGTATACATACGGGAAAATAAAACTTTTCAACTTTTGTTAAGTCTTCTGGGGTTAGAAATGTTTTAAAGGCCACGTAACCACTTCAAAAATTCATAATAAATAATCATCTGCCTAGCCTTTTCCCAACTATGTTGGGTCGGCTTCCAGTCTAACCGGATGCAGCTGAATACCAGTATTTTACATGGAGCGACTGCCTATCTGACCTCCACAACCCAGTTACTGGGTAATACGATACTCCTTGGTAAGACTGGATGTCAGAAGGCACGAGCATTGATCCCGAGCATTTGCTCAAGAGGGGCTGGTGATTTCAGACTTACATTAACTATTAGTCCCAGGTTTCCTCACGATGTTTTCCTACACTAATATCAGTAATTGTCACGATAAACTCAGAAAGAACATATGGATTGAAAAAGTCACACTGGTAAGTACCAGTGTGACTTTTTCAATCCATATGACCTCGCCTTTCATACACGAGGCTGTGAGTTCAAATCCGGGTAAGTAGAGAGGCGAGGCCACAGCACCATTACGACAGTAAGATTCATGCGTTTCTTAAACAAAACAAGTAATTAATTACAATGTACTCTTTGTTATTTACTTAGACTAAATCAGGTAAAGTTAATTAATGTTGTCTATTTGTTCAGGTCTCAATCGCCTGGCTTATCTGCGCATCGAATAACGGTAAGTTTCAATACTTTTTGTTACTGTTAAAAATATTTTATCCGTTTACGATATTAATACTTATTACTATAGTGCTTCCAGCTTAACTTTTTTCAGCAGCAACAGTCTGGAAGTGTCAATACGAACAAATGCTTTATATTTTATTAGCTTCTCTTGTAAAAACAACTCGCTCCAACTTTTAAAACTAAATTACTTTTCCACATTCATGACAGCAAAATAAAGAAGCTTCCATTATTTACCGTACAAAATATTACCTACGGAACAATGTTAGAATATTTCAGTTTTACACTTTTATTATAGAGGGTAGTCGTCAAAAGGCGCGCGCGCTGTGTTGTGACGTAATATCATGTGTTTTACGATGTACTGCGGGTCTGCGGCTTATGAGAGTCACTCGGGGGATTCGGAGCTCCCTTAACTGTTATGCAAGCCTCTTATTAATATACATTGACAGGTGGCCGTGGGATTCTCGTTTTTTACTTTATAAAGTTTTGGAAGTTTTGATTGACTGAAAGTCTAATGACCTTCCATGCGGGTTTCTTTACTGCTGGAGAATTTTTTGCGCCACTTCTTCCACCCAGCTAAAGCATTAGGAAGTGGTGAAGGGTTTTCGGTTTAGGGGACTGTTTTATGTCATTTTGACGTTCAAAAAGTACTAATTCTCGGCCTAGTTAAAATAAATGGCTTTTGATTTGTTCTGAAAATAGAAATTTAGGAACGGTTACTTGTTTTTGATCACCTGCAGACCACGATTCGCACACGAAGGGATACAACTTCTACAAAAACCGGCCAAGTTAGAGTTAGAAGGGTTTTTTTTTAATCTTATTTGTTTAGGGATTTTTATCAAAGATATGTCCATCCCATCGTACCCTTTTACATTGATCGGCTGAGTTAGAAGGGTTCCGTATTTCAAAGCAAAAAACGCCGAAAAAGACGCGTTTCTTGTATGGAGACCCCTTTTTATTTTTAACTTTATTTATATTATTATTATTTGTTGTTTTAGCGGCTATAGAAAAACACATTCTGTTAAAATTTTAACTGTCCACCTATTACGGGTCATGAGACACAGCCCGCTGAGAGACAAGACGGAAGGGCAGCAGAGGCTTAGGAATAGGATCCCGTTGGCATCCTTAGGGTAGCCCTAAAAAAGAAAGTGAATTATTTTAGCTGGCCGTTGCCAGGGACTGCCATACTGAAAACTATCACATATTACAATTTGTACGCGAAAAGAAACTGTGAAGCTTTTATTTTCTTATTGTCATTATCGCCATTTTCTACAATAATTAAAAACTCTAGTACGGTTAATAATTGCTCAATCTCCTTATGGCGTACCTACATGCAGAGACTACAGTCAAGAATTTAATTAAGATTAGTTTATAATATTAATTTTCATACATTAAGTCCTTTGCGTGAACTATGTAGTTAATTAATTTCCTGCAAAACAAACTAAAGTGATTATGAAACAATTTTGTCATTAGTTTCAACCTTTTTAACCGACTTCAAAAAAGGAGGAGGTTCTCAATTCGACGGTATGTTTTTTTTCTTTTTTTTATGTGTTTGTTACGCGATTACTCCGCCAATTGAGGACCGATTTTCAAAATTCTTTTTTTGTTCGAAAGGAGATACTTCTGAAGTGGTCCCATAGTCACCAAGACAGGATCTGATGATTGGATCCTGGAGAAATCTAAGGCAACCCTCAAATTTTATGGGCCCACACATTGTTTTTCGCAAATCTTATGAAGTAATTTAAGTACTTGCGTATGGTAATCATCATCTCATGTAGCTGAGCTGATGATGGACGGTACAACTCCTTAACAGTAAGGAGTAGGCATCTTCGCGCATAACTCCGTCGCTTGCCAACCGATTTGAAAAATTCTTTTTTTGTTGGAAAGGGTATATTTCCCAAATGGTCCCATAAAAATAAAAAAAAATAAAATTACTGGTAAAAATTACAACTTAAAAGTTAAAAATAAAAACTTTTTTGTCAAAAATTTAAAAACAAAGGTTATTTTAAATTACCTTATTAATTTTAAATAACTTTTGTAGTTGATTATAATTAAATGAAGGTAAGTACATAATTGGGTGTAAGACATGGGTGGCTCAATTAATGTTAGTATTGAAAATAAACTAAAAGTGGATTGTAATTAACAGAATAATCTAAACGAAAATGGACTCATGAATAATTTTTACAATTCTAAATGTCATTCAATCGATTTGCCATTAATTTTGGGGCCAAATAGTTAAGCCATAGGTACCTACTGTCTTAACTATTTGGCATTTGTCTTAACTTTTGGTTTTCTTCACATTTTTCCATCCATGCCGACGTATTCGACTTAAAATTGAACAGACAACAAAGAATTTACAATTGTAGAGCACCTATATACGATACAATGTAGGTAAGTACGTATCTCCATACAAACTAAGTATCGAAATTTCGTATGAAGGCATTTCATCCTTTCTTTACGTCTGAAAAGCATATGACGAGCTCGATATAAAATTGGTCCTTAGCAAATTCTAGAACTCTTACATTACTATTTCTAAGTAGCGTTACACAAAGAACACTACAGTAAATCAAATCATACAATACGACAAGGTATTGTGACAAAGCAATACGATTCTTTGTCTACAAATAATGTCGAATATATTTTCGTACGTGCGAGGGAGCATAAGAAAATTGGCGATATAGAAATAGTACAGCCAACTGGACTAGACAGGTACCAGGACAATTTCCGTAAACGCACGGCACGTGAGTCGAGATGCACTTGAATTGTTTTTAAATAGAATGCTTGCGATTTGCTTTTGTTTTCTATTTATGAAACAGAAGACTCTGGGGTCATCTATATCTATACATTTTGTAAATTAAAGTCGCTTTTTATGTCTGTATGTGTGACCGCGTTGTTCTTCTAAACTACGTAGCGGATTTCGGTGCGGTTTTCATCAAAATTTAGCGAATTTATTCCGAAAGGTTTATGTGTATTGTGTACATTTATATTAAACATGCTGCACATTTATATTAGAAAGAAATCAGCAGGGGCAGGTCGCTAGTTAAGTTATAAATTAGCATTTACGGAGAAAAGGGTTATAACAAGTTTGGAGCAAACATTTTATTTTTGTTTAGGAATAATTTATCTAAGATTGATTAGAACTCGTTTTGATGTCTTTAGGTATGGGTACACCTGTGGCGTGCATGATCATGTTAATCTAGGGGACGCAAACTTATGGTATAGCCCGATTCAAACTTTATGGTGGCTCGGAACATGAGGCGACTCGCTGCGCAGTAACGAATGCATGTGACAGCGGGGGTGAGGGGTGCGGTACTGCGCAGCGAGTACTCCAGAGCCACCATAAAGTTCGTATCGGGCGGAAACAAATAACACCATTGTGGCATATTTTGCAATTTTTTTTTCTTTTTAAAAAAAACGTTGCCCCACATTAGGAATTACTCCTGTATCGTGGGTGCGTTTACAAACATTTAAACTCACATACACAAATAGCCAGACCCGGAACAACTATCTGTAAGCAATACAAATATTTGTTCCGTGCGGGAATCAAACCCGCGACATGCAGTGCAGCAGTCAATCGCTCAGCCACTGCGCCAACCGTGTCGTAATTACGATACGCATACCTTTACAATAACAATACTAACATCGAGTATTCAAATGTTGATTCAGTTGTGTAAATAAACTACCAGTGTGTATTCACAGTATGCGTGTATTTATTGTTTGTGTAAACAACAAACATGTAGCAATTATTTTAAGAGTATTTTTAAATAAGCTACTGCTGTTTTTTAAACTATAGTTATTTGTAATCTAAAATAAAATTTAATGCAATGATAGCACTAAAAACTATATTTGTTACGAATACATGAAAAAAAACTTGTTATTTTTTTCGTTGATCTCATAATCGCTTACGTGCAGGCATAAACGTGAATTTTTTTTTTATAAAAAACGAATTAACCTAAATGTTTGTTGGTATTCAGGAATGGATTTGGCTAGCAACCATACTTAAAAATAACTATGAGCATATATTAGTGATACAATCATGTTTAAATGGCAATATGTAGAAATAATCTGATTTATTGGATTATTTTTTGAATACCTACCGTATGTTAATATTTTTACTTCTAGACGTGTTCAGTATTATTATACTGTGGTATTGTGCCGTAGAGCAACAGTTTTGGGTTAATAATAAGCTCCAGTAGAATATAAACATGTTATTAATAAAATAAGTGATAGACATAATTTTAATGCTAGAAGTAAAGATAAATTAGATCAATCTTTTTTCAGATTATGTAAAGTACATCATACATCTTATATGGGGTACTGTGTTCAATGTTACAACAAAATACCTTATATTACCAAATATTTCAATTAAATGAAAGAAAATCTAAAACTTATATTAAAATTACACTTTGCAAACAAGGATATTACAAATTAGAGGAACTATATATCCAAGATAAGAATGCTTGAAAACATGCTGGTCCTCCTTCATAGGACAATCTCTAGAATCTAGACAAAATCAAACTGGTTGCTAATGTAACTGTATAATTTATTCTTTTTTTTGACATTGATTTACATTCTGTAATTACTTAAAGTCACACCTTACACTTAAAGTTATTTTTTTTTTATGAAAATCGTCTACTTTTAGAATGTTTGTAAATATATGTACACCATGTATCTATCACATAGTTCATTTATATACATGGTTTCATTAATCCATTTTAATTCTTTTACCTATTGTGGTCTAGTAATTTTATTTAGGTGCATCGCCTTCGCATATGATTATATACTTAATGTGTGCAAAATATTAGAAAACATTTTAAAAGAGTAACGGTGGAGTTTCTTGCCCATTCTTCTCCACACGAAAACTACCTTTTGGAAGGGGCGAATAGAATCAATTTTATTTTAATTTAATTTTTGACGTTCAAAAGTGCCTTTTATGTGCCTATTTCAAATAAATAACTTGACTTTGACTTTGACATGATAGTTAATCTATCGAAATAAACCAAGGGGCTTATATTTTCAGCCTATTTTTATTGTTAGCTATTCTGAGGTTTAAAACTTTACATTTTGTCAGATTATGAAATAATAAAATATCTAATTAGCTCTGCTCGCGACTTCGTCTGCGTGAAATTTCTTGTTCCCCCGACCCGCCCTGTCGCATCGCATCGTCTGCCCGCGTTATCACTTCTTTTTCGCTTAGCGGTCTTTCTGACTTTTTTCTTTTTGCTGGGCTCCTAAAGGTCATAGCGTGATGTTAAATAGCATATAGGCTTCCTCAAGTGTGTTGGCTTTCAAAAGCAAAAAGAGTTTTTCAAATCCGATCGGCAATTTCATAGATTAGTGCGTTCAAACAAACAAACTCTTTAGCTTTATTATTAGTATAGATTTGAAAATTTAACGCGTTTTGAGGCTCTTATAACCATATAACAAAAACGCTTCACTAAAGACCTAAATCATAAAACGTCAGGGCTATTTGTAAATCCAACAAAGTTGTCAAACTTTTCATTATACGCTGTTTAATTTAGTGCTGAAGATTTAAGGCCATCCGTCTACCGTCTATTAAGCTAGAATGTCGCTGGTTTATCTATGCCCCCTTCCCCCGATACTCGTTTACAGTGTAAACAGAGTAAATTGTTCTGCCACCCCAAGTTATTATGCCGCCGCGATATTACCGGTTTACGATCTAAAGATACTGCTAGACTATGTACAAATTAAAGTGGGTGTTAACCAAATAGATTGGTAGCGTTTTTTGTTATACTTTTTGCTCTTTTAATGCTTTAAAAATGGTTCTTGTACGGGTTTAAAAGGCTGTAGCAATTTGGCTGTTAGATTGTAAAAGCTTGTGTGTTGTATCTAATCCGAATTAGAGAACGATTTCGATTTGAATGGTTGATTGGACGTGAAAATAGGAACATTTCTGGAATACTTTAACGATATAAATAAATTTATATTGTTAATATATATATGTATATCGGCGCAAATACAACAGTTCACCTATTATGTTCTAAAATTAGTTCATAAATCGTTAATTGATTACTTATCGTGTTTTGGAATAAGACGGAAATGAGTTTATTATGTGTGAAAGTCAAAAGTAACCTCAAACAGCATGTCATGTCATTATTTCTGTCATTGTAATTGAAATACTTAACCTAAAAACGTGCACACTATCGGAGCTCGGGCTGGAGGCTTTGAGTTTACTTAAGGCAACCACAGGATAGTCTGGTTAAGTAGTCACGGCTTCTCAAGGTCAACTACGAGATGCAATTTAAAAAAACTTTTTTGAAAAAAAAAAAACAACTGACTTCCAAAAACGACACTGCAAAGTGAAAAATAACTTTAATTTCGAAAATCGGTGGCAAACTAGGAAAATGCGAACCCAACGACACAGAACAAGGAGCTCGGTCATTCCGTCATTCGTGCTCAAGCTATCGTATAGTACGGACCTCTCTGGGACGTCATTACGCTGCCCACTGATTATAAGAAGCTTACCAAATACTCGTGAAGTTTTATTTCGAAGACCCAAACATGAGTAATCATTATGAAGTCAACAATCACAAAAACACTACGGAAGTTCCTCCTCCGTCATATGTAATTCTTCTGTACGTGTGTTTGTCACCTAACTCCTCCAAAACGGCTGGACCGATTTGGATGAAATTTTGTGTGTATATTTCAATGGGATGGTTTAAAACACAATTGGACCCGGTAGGTGGCGCTGCTGTCGGTATATGATGTTTCAACCGAGCAGGATGACGTCTGCCGGGCCTGCTAATATATTATATCATACCAAATATTTCTTCGCCTTTTTTTCATCATTATCAATCAACAGGGTATCGTGGACCGCGCTGCACTAATGAATTTAGGGTTTTTTTAGGTAGTCAATAGATTATGTGACCTAATATAACATGTGAGTACCTTATGTGCTGTAACATCAAGTATCTACACATTCGAATAGCAAAACTACATTCATAGTTTGCTTGTGACCTGCATACGATCAACCCAAATGGTCGTCAACACAGTCAAACCGTTCACGACAACTTCATTCCTTTGAAACGATATCTTCCATCAAAATCTTTCAAGCATGCTACATTTCCTTCAATTCCTATCTATTCTCCTCAAAAACCCGATGTCCTGCAAGAATTATCGTCACAAAATCTCAGCCAGTAGAAGCATGGCCGCTTTAAATTTAAAACGCTTTGCCTCAGACGGTATCGTGCGCCGTCCCAAAGGTTTCTGATGAATAATTTATGGACTTTACTTGTACTCTATTATTATCTTGCACATAGCATTTCGGGGACTATTTTCTCTGTTAGCCTTTGTAAGTATATGTTTATAAGGCTAGTCTAGAGGAAGGTAGATGAGGTAACTGAGAGTTCATTTTGCATGCATTAGCAAGTTGATAAAGTGTGAAAATTTTTAAAATATACCGACCTACCAACGACAAGACGGGACGAGTCCTGGAGTGGAGACGACGTCTCGGCAAGGGTAGCGTGAGACGCCCCCCATCTAGAAGGACCGACCTTAAGAAGGTGGCTGGGACAGAGTAGATGCGGAAGGCGGAGGCTGACATATTATGGCAAATAATTGAAGTTTCTTGTAATGTTAATTACTGAACATAGGTTCCTAGTAATACATGCAACTATATTCTAACTGAACAGACAGCTGTCCTTCTGGGGAGTTTGTTGCGCCACTTCTTCTCCCCAGCGAGAGCACTAGGAAGTGGTGAAGGGCGGGCGCTTTTGGGGGACTGTCTTTTGTAATTTTGACGTTCGAACAGTGCTGATTCTCAACCTAATTTGAATAAATGACTTTTGATTTTGATTGGAGGGCCTTGTGGCGCAGCCTGGGAGAGGCCTATGTCCAGCAGTGGACTGCGATGGGCTGAGTTGATTGATTGATACCTACCCTTGCACACGTAGCATGACCCTTATCTTCTATCTCTATTCTACGAAGACGAAGTGACATTTCTTTTCTTATGTTTTGGCGTAACGCCGTAGAAGTTTTTTTACAATCTGACATTTTGTCTTTCTTTTTACGGTGTTCATGCTACGCGTGCTGTTACTGACTAAAACAAAAGAATTTTAATTTGATTGCAACGGGTAGATTAGCATCATTTTGTTAGGTTATCGACGTACTGCGGTTGCAATCCGTTTATGTATTCATTAAACGTTTATGTGAGCTACCTGCGAGTTTACTATTTTGACATTCGTACGTAAATTCTTTTTGACTTCATCATTGATATAAGTCCACAACTACATTTCCATTCTTGTACCTACTGAAGTAAAATTAAGGGTGGCAGGGACATCGACGCGCACCCTGCTACCATAGATACTTTATGGTGAAACCCACTGCGTTGAAATTTTTTCGTCGGTTATTAAAAAAAGTATTAGCTGTTTCATACATATTAACCGCGTAGGTGTTACACTTTTATTGAAACATTTGTTTTTTTTTTGACAATTGACGAAACATTTCTACGCTATGGGTTCTGGAATCATGTGCTGAATTCATAAGTATTGGTTGCGCGTCCCTGCCACCCTGTATAAAATCACGATACAAAAATGTAGAAAAACCTGCGTAGACACACACGACAACATAGGCCCCAACAATACCTACGAACATCGTTAAAAAATATGTCATACATAAAAGAATTTTGTAGCAGTTTTTGTCGTTATTAATCGTTGGTCGTTTCGATTCCCGACACAATTAAGCGACAATAACGACGGCCCTGGGCGGCCGTCTAACAGATTAAAATACCTATACAATGCTCTAAAATTATACTGTAGCAAATGTTTGTTTTTACTATGTACTGGCGCTGTTTTATGGACATTGGAAACCATAGTCGGCAGGGCCCATAAGTGAAGCATTCGCCCGTTTCTTTTCTGAAATACAAAATAGAGATACGTACTTCGTAGATGTTTGCAATTTTCATCGATATAGGTAGTACAAATAGTCTCCGAGTAAAATGGCTGTGTAACATGCGGACGGACGCGACAGACGAACATGCCGAGATTATAAGGGTTCCGTTTTTGCCATTTTGCTACTGAACCCTAAAAATAGAAAACCAAGAACCATTTGAGTGGGGTGGTTTGCTAAATCAAACAAACAGTGTTTTTTGCGAAACCTGCAAGAATGGTCTTCCCTAAAATAAAAATCGTGGGTAACCTATTTGGGAACTAATATCTCCGAATCCCGACTCTCCTAAAATAAATCTTCTCATGCATGAGTTAAGTTTCTCTAGTACCTATTACTTGTAACATTTAGTAGTCGTAAGACAGCAAGTCAGCGATAGAATGTTGTTTACAACGTAATAAATTCACGAAACTAACCAGTTAGCCAGATGAGCTGTGTACTACATTTTTTATCGATACACTAATTTGCTGTACGAGAAAAACAGTGTGTTTTCCATACATGTAGCATATACCTGCTCGTACAATTTAAATAGAATCGGTCAAAGGACTAATTGACGAGGTGTCCCGTGTCAAACAAAACTAAATTCGTGGGTATACCTACATATGTGAAATACGAACATGTGAAAAGGGTTGCAGTCATGTTATTGATAATAGCTCGAGACTTTGTTTTAAAACTGAAAGGTTTATTATAATACTAGCTTCTGCCCGCGGCTTCGCCCGCGTGGATGTCGGAAATTATCCCACGGGAACGTGCCAACAGGATAAAATGTACCCATGTGCTTCCCCAGAATGCCATCCATCTCGCGGGCCCTTTGTGGCTAAT
Source organism: Apamea anceps (assembly GCA_951799955.1). Lineage (NCBI taxonomy): Eukaryota > Metazoa > Arthropoda > Insecta > Lepidoptera > Noctuidae > Apamea > Apamea anceps. The sequence continues at coordinate 19,680,129 of OX637510.1, forward strand.
TACAATAGAAAACCAATTGTGTCTCATTAGTGGTGATTAAGAGGGTACCTATATGATACCTTTACCTAAGTACCAACCTAATTTAAAAAAAAAACTCAATAACAGAAAATTAAATACCTACCTACCTAAATAAACCTATTTCTGATGATAACTAATCTAAACTCAATAAATAAGCAAAATCCCTAAAAACTAATATCTATACGAATGACTAATCCTACCTAACAGTATTATAAAATAACCTACGGTCACTACGTACACTATCAAATATACTACCTATACTTTAAAATTAAAATCTATACCTACCTACGACTTATATAAAAATAAACCTAAATAACTCTAAAAACTAAAAGGAATAAAAATGAACTCCATTGCGGGTGACTTAACCTACGACAAACTTATTATTTGCGGTTGGTGCAGTAATCGAGTCTAGGGATCAAACCGCAAAATTAAGTTTGTTTTTTATTGTATATACTTTTCCGGGATAAAAAGTACCCAGTGTGGTGCCCAGGATATTAAAGAATAATTATACCAAGTTTCAACGTAATCGAACCGGTAGTTTTTGCGTGATGCCTGAACAAACAGACAGACAGACAGACAAACAGACAGACAGACCGACAGACAGACAGACAGACAGACAAAAATTTTTTTAATCACATTTTTGGGTTCGGTGTCGGTCTAGTAACACCCCCTGCCATTTATTTTTTTGATATTTTCAATGTACAGAATTTTCACTTCTACAGATTTATTATAAGTATAGAAAATAGGTACCTGTTTCGTCTTACTGCTTAGTGAGTTGATGTGATTAGGGGCCAGCAGGATAACGTAATGAACATACAACGTTATTCTTATTTATTTTGGTGCTGCAATGTAAACTGTATAGGATCTCTAATCCTAAATAACTGCATCAAAGAAACACAGATTAAACAAGGGACGGTTCGTAAAATATGGTTCGCGTCCGAGTTCTATCTGTTTTTCCTTAAACCTCGGAATATACTCAGGAACAGGTAAAAAAGTACTAATTATTGAATGTGTAATTATTTAATAACAAGAACCTGTTTATTGCAACGCACTATATTTAGGCAGATATTCCTGAAAGATGCTCTCCCACAGGTCGTTCTCTTCCTTGTCTGGTGATTGGCCAGCAACTAGCTGATTGCCAATGTCCAGGTAATCCTGCGCAGCCAAGGTGTATGGCTTCCATTTCACTCCAAGGCTGTCGTCTGGGGTTGGGTTGCTAAAAATAGCGTTAAACATTAAATTACACGTTTATAATTACTAAGGTTTTTTCATCGCGGTGATTATGCGGACTGGCCAAAAACATACGTTTAAAAAGAAGTGGGTTTGTCCTACAATACTTTAATTTATGTTGGCCATATTAGAATTTCTGAAGAAAATACAGTGCAATCTTAATATAACGTACCTAACTCAATATAACGAATTCCTCGATTTAACGAATTCTTCGTAATCCCCTTGAATTGTCCATAAGAGTCAATGTAAAATATACATTTACATTGCGAAGATTTTTTGCGAACAACCTCTTTATAACGAATTTGCAACTATAAAAAAAAAAAAAGTGCAAACCTCTAATTAACGAATTTTGACAACCCGAATAAAACCTTTAATAACGTTCCCAATAGAATGTGATTCAGTCGCGACAGGTTTCGGCACGTTTTTACCCCTTTAAAACAAATTTTAGACCAACCTAACCTCAATATAACAAACGTCAGTTTAACGAATTACTTGATATAACGAATATTTACTTGTTCCCTTCCGATTTGTTATATCGAGGTTGCACTGTATTAAGATTAAGCTTGGTTTTGTAGGTTTAATTAATCGATACCTACTCGATCTATTGATAAGAGAATATTAAACAAGAATCTAACTGTAGGCTTATTTTGCTATTGCTATGAGATTAACGTAACCTTCAATGTATGTAAGACAAAAAGTTAAAAAAATCACTTACCCGTATTTGGCGAAATTCGTCCAGAGTTTAGTGACCCTGTCAATCAATTTGAAAGTGTCCGATTTTTTATCAACTTTCTTACTAAACAATTGTACTGGGAACAGATATGTCAAATCATCGCAATGTGACACCACCTCCATATCCTTAGTAAGATGGTCGACGCCAAATACCCTGTTGAAACAGTTCCTCTCAGATTTACAATTGAACTTGTATAAGTATACTTTATTCTTCCTTGAATTCAGTTTAGCTGATAGCATCACTCCATATACAAACATGTCAGTACTTAAGAACTTCATCATTTGTACAGAATTTTTCATTGACACATCATTATCTTTGAAATAGTATTTTTGTATCTTTCTTGCAGCTTTCAATTGATCTTCAATAGTACAGTTTGTCTGAATATGTTTAGGGGCAAATACTTCACGGTAGCGTTTAGCTTTAGCAACTATATCTTCCAAAGGACCACCAATGGCTATTGATATCAGTCCTTCGTCTTGGGTATAGCCGGTCATAATATCAACACCTTCATGTGTTTTGTTGCGAATTGCGTCGGTGACATCTCCATAGAAGAACCTTTCTTTCCCAAAATCTTTCTCATCTGCTATGCCAAAATGGATTTCATAAGGTTTTTGTGCTAGTGTAACCTGTAGATTCAAATTGACAAGAGCTTTGACAGGTTGTTTTTTGAAGAATTCGTAGAGTTCTTTGTCATCTTCTGACTGGAATCCTAATTGTTTGGCTAACAGCAAAGCTTTTTCTCGTGGTTCGAACGCTCGTGACCAAAAGCATGTAGCTGCGCCACTCTGAGGTATTGCTCGCTTAAAGAGACCTTTAGACATTGGTGATACTAAATGATAGGAAGCACTTCCAGCTCCAGCACTTTCGCCAAAAATTGTGATGTTCTCAGGATTTCCACCAAAGTTAGCAATATTTTTCTTCACCCATCTGAGTGCTGCCACTTGGTCTTTCATACCAGCGTTACCAGGGACCTCTTCGGTGTCAAGGCAGAGAAATCCGAGGACCTCAAGTCTGTAGTTAATTGTGACCAAAACTATACCGTGTCTAATAAGGAATTCTGGACCGTACAGGTCATCATTACCACTTCCCCAGACGAATCCTCCTCCATGAATCCAAACCATAACAGGAAGGGGATTGTTGGGTTTAACGTCTGGTGTATAAACATTGAGATACAAGCAGTCCTCACTCATGTTTCCTAGATTAGGGTTCGTTGAGTTGTACTGATAGCAAACTGGGCCAAATTCGTTTGCCTTGCGTACGCCTTGCCATGGTTTAATTGACTGTGGGGCCTGAAATAAAAATGGATAACGTAAATTATGAAGTAAAAAACATGGATTTTAGGATTTTTGATGACAAATAAAATCTTTTTAGGTAACGGAAAGTTTACAATGACAAAAATAAATATTTAATCAATGAAAATCTAACTATACATTCGTAATTCGGTTTTGATTGATAGAAGACCCATGTAAAATGGTGGTGTAAAATCTATATAAACCCAAGCTTCCACCCGCTATCCTATGGCACTTGACCTTTTGAAATCGGATGTGTAGTTTCGGAGATTATCTCCTACATCTAAACTTACAAACTTAACCTCTTTATAATATTTGTGTTGATAATATTATATTTATAATATTATAATTCATAAGTGCATTGGTATTCGTCTGTCAATCAATTAGTCAGTAACAGTAACATTTACATGTATTTCTTTGAACCTGAATTTCTCGTACCTTGAACCGGAGGTTTCCTACGGGCGGCTGTGCGTACGGGATGCCTTTGAAGCTGCAGTACGTGCCGCAGTACTCGTTCTTCACCAGCTCTCCCTCCAGCAACCCCTCACTCACTCTCACTTGCACCATCTTCAGACTTCTTCAACAAACTTCTGACCTGAAGTGTCTACCTTGACAAAATGTTAATAACTAAATTTAAATTCGGTTGTTGTTCCATAAATAGTTAATGAATAACAAAAAAAAAAAAAATGCCGAAGTTGAAGTAATTTATCTCAGAACTCTCTAGATTTATAGCCTTTTGTTGCTTACCTAATCGGCCGAAGTCTCGAACATTAGTTTTTCTACTACTGAATGTATGCACACCAGTTCTAATATACCATCATAATTAAAATAATATTTGGTAAAAAACAAATTATCATTATGTTACTTTGATTTATTCATTTAATTTATCACCGTCACGAATCAATTTGAGCCGACACGCGTCCGCTGTGGAGCGAACAAGAGACGCTATTTATACTACTGTGATGAAATTGAGGTGTTTTTGAGATTGCTTATTACACTGTACAGTGTAACCACTAGTGTGTGTCTCTAATGAGTGACATGCCTCACTAATAACTGTTCAATGAAGATACGCTTTAGTCAACAAAGATAACGATGCACTGGCTAACATACATATACATAGCCACGCACGACTCAGCTCTTATATCATCCCAGTCAATCCTCCGTGGCATTCCGCCTGATTACCAAGATAATATTTTTTTTTGGACTTGATTTGAGGTGGGCGTATCGCAGCTGGATATTATCCGAATATGAATTGACCTTGACTTTGACTTCTATCTCAATATATTTACTACTAGCTTCTGCCCGCGGCTTCGCCCGCGTGGATGTCGGAAATTATCCCACGGGAACGTGCTAACAGGATAAAATGTACCTATGTGCTTCCCCAGAATGCCATCTATCTCGCGGGCCCTTTGTGGCTAATTACAATAGAAAACTAATTGTGTCTCATTAGTGGTGATTAAGAGGGTACCTATATGATATCTTTACCTAAGTACCTACCTAATTAAAAAAAAAACTCAATAACAGAAAATTAAATACCTACCTACCTAAATAAACCTATTTCTGATGATAACTAATCTAAACTCAATAAATAAGCAAAATCCCTAAAAACTAATATCTATACGAATGACTAATCCTACCTAACAGTATTATAAAATAACCTACGGTCACTGCGTACACTATCAAATATACTACCTATACTTTAAAATTAAAATCTATACCTACAACTTATATAAAAATAAACCTAAATAACTCTAAAAACTAAAAGGAATAAAAATGAACTCCATTGCGGGTGACTTAACCTACGACAAACTTATTATTTGCGGTTGGTGCAGTAATCGGGTCTAGGGATCGAACCGCAAAATTAAGTTTGTTTTTTATTGTATATACTTTTCCGGGATAAAAAGTACCCAGTGTGGTGCCCAGGATATTAAAGAATAATTATACCAAGTTTCAACGTAATCGAACCGGTAGTTTTTGCGTGATGCCTGAACAAACAGACAGACAGACAGACAGACAGACAGACAGACAGACAAAAATTTTTTTAATCACATTTTTGGGTTCGGTGTCGGTCTAGTAACACCTCCTGCCATTTATTTTTTTGATATTTTCAATGTACAGAATTTTCACTTCTACAGATTTATTATAAGTATAGATTGCCCGTGACTTCGTCTGCGATCAAGGATTAAATTAACTAATTTATGTCCTTACCCCTGTCATGGTCTATCTGTGTGCTAAATTTCATCCAAATCCGTTCAGCTGTTTTACCATGAAAGCGTAACAAACTCACATTCGCATTTATAATATTAAGTAAGGAATGAAGGATACTCGTCTCATTGTTTACTTTGACAAGTATACGAGAAGTCATGACCTGTATGCTTATATCTGTCAATTATATAAGAAACATTGTCCTGCCCATTTATCCAGATCAGAATTGTCATCTCACTAATGATTGAGTCAATCTGTTGCTGTAACTTCATACTTAAGAACACGAACGTCATAGGTATCTTATAAAACAAAACTAAAGTCGTTTTATTTATTTACTAGCTTCTGCCCGCGGCTTCGCCCGCGTGGATGTCGGAAATTATCCCACGGGAACGTGCCAACAGGATAAAATGTACCCATGTGCTTCCCCAGAATGCCATCCATCTCGCGGGCCCTTTGTGGCTAATTACAATAGAAAACCAATTGTGTCTCATTAGTGGTGATTAAGAGGGTACCTATATGATACCTTTACCTAAGTACCAACCTAATTTAAAAAAAAAACTCAATAACAGAAAATTAAATACCTACCTACCTAAATAAACCTATTTCTGATGATAACTAATCTAAACTCAATAAATAAGCAAAATCCCTAAAAACTAATATCTATACGAATGACTAATCCTACCTAACAGTATTATAAAATAACCTACGGTCACTACGTACACTATCAAATATACTACCTATACTTTAAAATTAAAGTCTATACCTACCTACGACTTATATAAAAATAAACCTAAATAACTCTAAAAACTAAAAGGAATAAAAATGAACTCCATTGCGGGTGACTTAACCTACGACAAACTTATTATTTGCGGTTGGTGCAGTAATCGAGTCTAGGGATCGAACCGCAAAATTAAGTTTGTTTTTTATTGTATATGTAGCGGTATCTACAACGCCACATGCGAACAACGCGTCATACTGACGTCACGCAAATCCTGCATCTCGCAAGCAGAGTTTACCGCGCACTTAGCATAGATACAATTTCTCAACATCAATCGTTGGGCAATTGCCCGCCAGACACAACACCCGTCTGGTCGGAGGATCCTCCCTTTTCTATGGAGGTTGAGTGAATTTTACACCCTGTTCCTCATGCCTCCAAACTGGTGACCCCGACGTGATGAACGTCAGCGCAGCCTTCGTGCAAACACTTCTGCGTGACGTCATCATCATCACTCCCGCAAGCTTCAGCGGAGAGTCACCCAGCCAGCCAGCATCCACGGCTTCAACGGGTATCCTGACCACCAGCATGCAGCGTCCGCGCATACCTGGTCATCACCCTCAGCCTCATCAGCAACCTTGGCACAGCACACTGCACCTTCGGCCGGTCAACAAGCAGAGCACCCTCTCCTGGTCGACGCAGCAGCCAGCCTCAACCCGGCGCTGTACGACATCCGACGCACTGGAGTATAACGCAGCGCCACCCCGACTCACTGGGGACATCTCCGCAGACAGTTCCGACTCACCGTGAACTATGCGGCAACCGGTTCCGACTCACTGGAACCTCAGCTGGCCTGGCAAGCATCGCAAGATACAAGACTCAGCCCACTATCGACCTCCGGTCTCCGGAGGGGAGTGATGTAGCGGTATCTACAACGCCACATGCGAACAACGCGTCATACTGACGTCACGCAAATCCTGCATCTCGCAAGCAGAGTTTACCGCGCACTTAGCATAGATACAATTTCTCAACATCAATCGTTGGGCAATTGCCCGCCAGACATAACACCCGTCTGGTCGGAGGATCCTCCCTTTTCAATGGAGGATGAGTGAACTATACACCCTGTCCTCATGCCTCCAAATATATACTTTTCCGGGATAAAAAGTACCCAGTGTGGTGCCCAGGATATTAAAGAATAATTATACCAAGTTTCAATGTAATCGAACCGGTAGTTTTGGCGTGATGCCTGAACAAACAGACAGAGAGACTGACAGACAGACAAAAATTTTTTTAATCACATTTTTGGGTTCGGTGTCGGTCTAGTAACACCCCCTGCTATTTGTTTTTTTGATATTTTCAATGTACAGAATTTTCACTTCTACAGATTTATTATAAGTATAGATATATCAATTGCTTGCTGCACTTACAGTACACAATCATAATATTTAACTTATAAATAATTTTATTTAATTTTATTTAAAAAACTTCATACAGACATTAAACATAGATTTACTGCTATACATAAATATGTCAACTTCTGGCTCCTGAGCAATCAGGGCGTTCAGCAGATTGATCGCCTGGGTTGTGGGAGCATAACGAGCAGTGTGGGTATGCACTGGCGGCGCCGCGAACAGGCCCCACGAGGCACAGGCGCGCGACACCCGCAGCCGGTCCGGAGCGAACAATGAACAGCGAGCTAGTCTGTGTAGTCGCGTTATCGATCTTATTATTGAGCAATAAGTAGTAGTGCATCAACAGCGCATACTTCCGTCTCAGTTCCAACGTGTTGACTTCTACCATTCCCTCAACAAACAGAGACGGATACAGATAGGGATAGCAAATTTTCGTTGGACCCGTTCTATCATGAGTTTGTATTTTTGCTCGTGTGGATCCCATACCAGCGCATTGTATTCAAGTTTGCTACGTACAAAAGAATAATAAAGAGTGAGAATAACATTCCTGTCTTTAAACCTACTTGCCTGTCGCATAACAAAACCGATATGTTTAGATATTATTAATGTGCTGATTAAAGGTCATATTCACGGAAGGTCAGTCCAAGATCTATTATTTCGCAGACACGCTCCAGAGGGATCCCGATACTTATGTGGTAGTTATGATGGGCGCACGCGAACGGGTAAAAGAAATCGTTTTGCACTTAGAAGTGTTAAATTCTAAGTGATTGGCTTCACTCCATTTTACCACCATATATATCGATGTCCCTCTGCAGTGCCTCACAGTCTTGCTCGCTATTAATACCCCAGAATATCTTCAGGTCATCCGCAAACATGAGATATCGCGCCGTTCTGACGACCGTCGGGAGGTCATTAGCCATTACAATAAATTGCCTAGGCCCCAGGGTGCTACCCTGGCTTACACCAGAGCAAGTTAAATATGTAGCAGATTTATGTCCAGAGATTTGGACATACGAAAATGATCAGTGAAATAACTCGAGAAGAGTTGAAGCAACTTCGGGGTAAAACCTATTTTTTTTAAGTAGGACGTCATTTTGGACACGATCGAACGGCTTCTTAAAGTCAAAATAACCCACGTCAATATGCTTATTTTTTTCATTTCGGTGATGTACTGATTAGGTATCAACTCAAAGACCTTGCCAAAGGCTCACTTTTGAATGAGCTCATCATAAATTCACCTTCATTATGTGAAGGATACAGCGTGAGGAGACGTGCACTGTGTACTGTTAAGGTTGCTGCATACGTGACGTGTTTTTACCCGAACGGAACGGGACGAACATTTTTGGAAACATAGTTTCATGGGTGCACGGAAGGCACGGCAACGTGGCACCCAAGAGACGAGACGCCACACCACGTTCCGTCTCCCGCCCGTCCACGTCCTAACGCCGCGCCGCCGCCGTCCAGTATAAAGCGACCTTTATTCTCTAAACAAACATTACAGAAGAAAAGGTGTCGAGATGTTTTCCGAAGATTTTTTTATACCAATAAGTTCGCTTTCGAATTATGTGTGGTCACTTGAGTGGGGTCTAAGGTGAATTTGACAAAATAGTTCTACTGACCATAGTAAAAAATACAATCCTTCTGTCATGACAAGAGGTCTGTGGCCTACAGTGGAATAATATCTTTAATAAGGATAATATACACATTTATATTCGGCTCCACTAGCGCGCAAACTGTTACCATGGATTCAGTACATGATTCTGAAATTTTGCTGTTTCATACATTTTGACCGCGTAGGTATTCAATTGTACTTTTGTATGAAAAGGCTGATTATGATTTTGGTAACCGACGAAAAATTTCTACGCCATAATCTTGTGCTGAATTCATTTGCGCGTCGATGTCCCGGCCACCCTATATTGTGCCTAGACTAAAATGGGCCTAGTTTTCATTATTTTATTTAATACTAGCTTCTGCCCGCGGCTTCGCCCGCGTGGATGTCGGAAATTATCCCATGGGAACGTGCAATGTATGTGCATCAGGATGCCATCTATCTCGCGGGCCCTTTGTGGCTAATTACAATAGAAAACCAATTGTGTCTCATTAATGGTGATTAAGAGGGTACCTATATGATATCTTTACCTAAGTACCTACCTAATTAAAAAAATAAATAAACTCAATAACAGAAAATAAAATACCTACCTACCTAAATAAACCTATTTATGACGATAACTTATCTAAACTCAATCATCATCTGCCTAGCCTTTTCCCAACTATGTTCAGGGCCGGCTTCCAGTCTAACCGGATGCAGCTGAATACCAGTATTTTACATGGAGCGACTGCCTATCTGACTCTGACCCAGTTATTGGGTAATACGATACCCTTGGTACGACTGGTTGTCAGACTTTCGGGCTTCTGACTACCCGTAACGACTGTCAAAGATCCACGAATGACAGCCGGGACCAACGGCTTAACGTGCTTTCCGAGGCACGGAGGTGTCTCGGTATGTAAAGATGGTAACCCATCCACAGACCGACCGCGGCAAGCGTAGCTTAACCTGACCGATCGACCTGTGCGGCTGTTATTATTTAGCCACGGGCCCCTCAATCTAAACTCAATAAATAAGCAAAATCTCTAAAAACTAATATCTATACGAATGACTATCCTACCTAACAGTATTATAAAATAACCTACGGTCACTACGTACACTATCAAATATACTACCTATACTTTAAAATTAAAATCTATACCTACGACTTATATAAAAATAAACCTAAATAACTCTAAAAAGTAAAAGGAATAAAAATGAACTCCACTGCGTGTGACCTAACCTACGACAAACTTATTATTTGCGGTTGGTACAGTAATCGGATCTAGGGATCGAACCGCAAAATTAAGTTTGTTTTTTATTGTATATACTTTTCCGGGATAAAAAGTACCCAGTGTGGTGCCCAGGATATTAAAGAATAATTATACCAAGTTTCATCGTAATCGAACCGGTAGTTTTTGCGTGATGCTTGAACAAACAGACAGACAGACAGACAGACAGACAGACCGACAGACAGACAGACAGACAAAATTTTTTTTAATCACATTTTTGGGTTCGGTGTCGGTCTAGTAACACCCCCTGCCATTTATTTTTTTGATATTTTCAATGTACAGAATTTTCACTTCTACAGATTTATTATAAGTATAGATATAGAAGAAGATTTATTTTTATTTAAGTAATCCTAACATTCACCTATATTTGCGTAGATTTTTATGTATTTATTTAGCTGCAGTATCATTATACTGTTCCTGATGATAATTGAAACTTTACTTTATTATGTAAGAAACAGCTGTGTTTGATCTCGTAATTAACTGTAATAATAATAATAATATAATTTGGTGTGGACAAATGTGCAGTCATGCATGTAAAGGGGGGGAAGATTATGGAATCCGAGGGAATTCCACTTTCAGATTCCATACACCTTAGATCCCTCTCCTCATCCGAAAGCTATAAGTATTTGGGTATGTCGGAAGCGTTAGGCATCAACGATGCTGACATGAAGCAATCATTGAAGGAGCGCTTCTTTTGTCGCCTGAAGAGGGTATTAATTAGTCTTCTTTCGGGCGTCATGCCGGTTTTGATGTACTCTTTCGGCATACTCAAATGGACTCAGACTGAACTCGACGCCCTGGATAGAAGGGTCCGTACACTACTGACCGCAAACCGGATGCATCACCCACGATCATCGGTTATGAGACTGTATATCCCGCGGAAGTGTGGGGGTCGAGGTTTTTTAAATGCGAAGACCCTCCACAACCGCGAGGTGTGCAGTCTCAGGGAATATTTTTTAAAAGCCGAAGTGGGTATGCACCGTGATGTGGTCGCAGTGGACAAGGGGCTCACCCCGCTCTCCATGGCGAAAGAGAACTGGCGCAAACCTGTAGTACTGACTACCGATGACCGCAAGAAGGTATGGCAAAGCAAGGAGCTTCACGGGCGCTTCTATCGGGCTCTTCATGAGCCCGGTGTAGATTTCATAGCGTCCGTTTCCTGGCTACGTTTTGGTGACCTCTTCGGAGAAACTGAAGGTTTCGTCTGTGCAATTATGGACGAAGTTATCTTGACGAATAACTACCGGAGACATATTATGAAGGATGGGACAGTTGACGTATGTCGGCCATGCCACCGTCCGGGTGAGTCCATCAGACATATTATCTCTGGTTGTTCTCGATTGGCTAACAGCGAGTACTTGCACAGGCATAACCAAGTAGCCAGGATTATTCACCAGCAACTTGCTTTGAAATATAAACTTGTCAACTCTGAGGTACCATATTACAAGTATGTGCCCGACCCAGTTCTCGAAAATGACCATGTCACGTTGTACTGGGATCGGTCTATCATCACTGACAGGACTGTTGTCGCCAACAAACCTGATATAGTAGTGATAGATCGATTAGTGCGCCGCGCAATGATTGTCGATGTTACCATTCCACATGACGGGAACCTCGTGAAAGCTGAGAAAGATAAACAAATCAAATATCTTGACTTAGCACACAAGGTTGTTGACATGTGGAATGTGAGCTCGACTGTCATAGTGCCGATTGTCGTATCGGCCAATGGCCTGATGGCCGAAAGCCTCGATCAACATCTATCGAGGCTCTCGTTAGGCGGTTGGATCAAGGGCCTGATTCAGAAGGCAGTACTCCTCGATACGGCTCGCATTGTGAGGAGGTTTCTGTCTCTGGAGCCCTAACCACCGGTAGCTTGGACCCTGCTCCCGACACCGGTGGATTACTATTTTTTTATATTTTTAAATGTTTTTTTTTTTTATAATAATATTTAAAAATGTAATAAAATAAGAAAATTAAATAAATAAACGACATAATAATAAGATAGATCGATTAGTGCGCCGCGCAATGATTGTCGATGTTACCATTCCACATGACGGGAACCTCGTGAAAGCTGAGAAAGATAAACAAATCAAATATCTTGACTTAGCACACGAGGTTGTTGACATGTGGAATGTGAGCTCGACTGTCATTGTGCCGATTGTCGTATCGGCCAATGGACTGATGGCCGAAAGCCTCGATCAACATCTATCGAGGCTCTCGTTAGGCGGTTGGATCAAGGGCCTGATTCAGAAGGCAGTACTCCTCGATACGGCTCGCATTGTGAGGAGGTTTCTGTCTCTGGAGCCCTAACCACCGGTAGCTTGGACCCTGCTCCCGACACCGGTGGATCACTATTTTTTTATATTTTTAAATGTTTTTTTTTTATAATAATATTTAAAAATGTAATAAAATAAGAAAATTAAATAAATAAACGACGTAATAATAATATCCCTGGACATTTCACACAGCGCCATCTATTCCCAAGCTAAGCAACCTAATGCTTGTGTTATGGTAACAAGATGGCTGATAAACTACTTATATCCATTTTTTTTGTAAATACATAAATATTATAGATAGAAAAACACCCAGACTCGGAACAAATACATGTAGGTCATACAAATATTTGTTCCGTGCGGGAATCGAACCCGCGACACGCAGCGCAGCAGTCAATCGCTTAACCACTGCGCCAACCGTGCCGTCGTGCGTGCCGTACTGTAGTATGTATACATAGACTTCGTGTGCTAACAACTGAACAAACAAGTATCTACATAATAGTTTACATTTTGGTTCTACATTTCTATAAGACGGTGTAAATAGCGGCAAAATGATGATAATGTCTTAAGAAATGTCGAACAAAAGACTGAGTCGAATAGCGGAAAGTAAACGAGTAAAACAAACTTCAAGAAATAATGTTTATTAATAAAGTTTCTGTTCTGGAGGGGCTCGTGGCTAAATGATAGAAAACAGCCGCAGGGGTCGATCGAAGGTACTGCACTTGCCGCGGTCTGTTCGTGGATGGGTGATATCGAGACTCCTCCATGCTTCGGCAAGCGTGCGTCATTCCAAGATCTTTTTCAGTCGTTACGGTAGTCAGAAACCAGAGTTTGACAACCAGTCTTACCAAGGGGTGTCGTGTTACCCAGTTACTGGGACGTGGAGGTTAGTTCCATATAATAAACTAGTATTTATTGGAAAAGGCTAAGTAGATTGACTTACTAGTTTCTGGAATGGATTTTTTCTCTTCGACGTGTTAATCAGATTAAATTTAATTGTGTTGCATTGTGTAGTTAATAAGTAATAATGTAAAACTTGAATATAAATCTATCTCTTTAGACAAGCTAGGTGTAGGCCCTTTAAATACGATGTAGGCTCAGATGACGGTCATTTATTTGTTTAGAACATGTACCATCTTCGTACTGTACATTAAACAGTGTGCAATGCGAGTTTTAGCCTTTGTTATTATCATTTTTATAACTGAAAATGTGACTACATAACATACTCACGAATACTACAGTGGGTTGCCAAATTATTAGGGACAGTCAAAAAATAATGGTACTTGTAAAGTAATAGTGTTAAATTAATTAGAAAAACACCGTTTTGGGAATGACAAAAGCTTTATTTATATAGAGTAGTTATTGACGAAGTAAAATAAAAATTAAAAAATATAAACAATAAAAATTATAGGTAAATAAATAAGCGAAACGAAGTATTATTTAGTACTAATCAGTACTTAGTGACATTTCCTTTTGCCTCAATTAGTGCTTCTATACGCCTGGGCATGCTCGCTATGCAGTTTATGGCACTTTGTTTTATTTTAGGATTGTGATGCCAAACATTAATGAGTTTTTCTATAAGTCTGACCTTGGTCGTTATCATTTCTTTAGCTATTTCAGCCTTGGTAATCTCCCATAAATTTTCTATGGGGTTCATGTCAGGAGAATTGCCAGGCCAAGGTAAAACTGGAATGTTGTGGTCTGCCAAGAACTTGGTAACGCTTCTGGCTTTATGACACGGCGCTGAATCATGCATAAACATGAATTCCTCTCCATCTGGGAACCATTCTTCAAGTGTCGGTAAAAGGCGAGTTTGTAAAACTTGTCTGTACTGGTCTTGTTTCATGGTTCCTTGGACAATGTAGAGGCGCCCTACCCCTTTAGCGCTTATGACAGACCACACCATTATTTTAACAGGGTGTTTTACCCTCTCTACGATGCAGTCAGGGTGGTATTTTTCTCCTGGGCGTCGCCTGACGAAGCTGCTCTTGTCGCCCAGAATCTCAAATGTTGACTCGTCTGAGAAACACACCTGTAAAAAATATTAAAATGCTTATTATTTAAAAAAATATTATTTTATAAATAATCTATAACACCAGTAACAATGCAAACTAACCTTATTCCAGTCTTCAACAGTCTTTTGGCGGTGTTCTCTAGCCCAGGCAAGCCGTTTCTTCTTCATTGCATCAGTCAACCGAGGTTTTTTTACAGGTCGATGACCTGTCAAGCCTTCTTCTGCCAACCTGCGCTGCACAGTTCTCTTGGAAACTGGTATTCCTGACTCCTGGACTAACTGAGTTAAAAGCCCAGCACTTTTTTTCGGTTTTGTAAACAGATGTCTCTTATTTTCCTGTCAGAACGAGGGGTAGTGATGCGTTTTCTTCCACTATTACCTCTTTTATTCGGCAAAATTGGCTGATTTAGGTCCAAATTTATTTTAATTTTATTTACTGCTGCCTTAGAGACACCAGCCATGTCTGCTATCTTCCTTTGGGAGTGACTGGTATGTTGGAGAAGGGTTTTTATTTCGGTTTTTTTTTTTGGAGTCAAATCGCACCCTTTACCCTTGCTGGAAGCCAAATAAAATAAGTGTAAATATTATTATTGTAATAATTTACATAAAAAAATAATTGAATAATATAATAACAATAATACTTACATTATAACAAAATTTTGTAGCTTAAATATGAAAATAACTTTGTTTAAAATATTCAAATTCGTCTTTCACCGTTTAGCGTCTACAGAACACTGCTCCTCTCACGTTACTTAAATTTTTTTAGAAAATAAATATACCCTTTAACTCTTAACATCCACTTTAAATTTGAGTTATAGTGACATGGCGAACGTAAATAATACATTCCTGCAAAGCTTTACCACTTGAAACTGCAGTCAAGTGCGCCTAAAATAGGAAGTTGATAAAAAATGTGACTGTCCCTAATAATTTGGCAACCCACTGTACAGAGGATTTCTTTTGATTTTTTTATAAATAGGACGAACTCAGAACATAGGATCTAGGGGGCTTCGAGTAAATATTCGAGTGAGGGTCGAGAGATTACAGTTCTGTTATTAGGCACTTGCTTCTGCCTGCGACTTCCTCCGCGTCGCATCGCATCATTCGCACGAGCTACAACTTCGTTTTCCCTTGGCCTTCTTTCTGACTCATTTAGTTTAGCTCGCCTCCTAAGGGTCTCATTGTGATGTTAAATAGCCTACGAGTATAACCTTCCCCAAGAATTGGGCTATATAATGCAAAAAGAATGTCTCAATTCCAACTGGTAAGTAGTTCCAGAGATTACTGCGTTTAGACAAAAAACCGGCCAAGTGCATGTTGGACCACGCACAATGAGGGTTCCGTAGTTGGAATGAATTTATCCCAAAAACCAACTTAACATTGTAGTTGCTGCAAATAAGTTGTTCTACTATTACTCGTTAACTTGTAAAGCCTACTTAGCTGATTTCATAGTTTTCCTTTTAACTTCGTTATACTATATTTTTTTCACATATCCAAAAACAACCATTTAGCTGGCATGGTGGGAGAACACTTGACTCTAACAAATTTTAGCACTTTAAAGCTAATATTTCGCAAATGGATCCATAAATCAAGAATTGTTTTTTCCTACACCCGAAATATTTTTGAACGGCCTACCCAACATCACCCCACACCACGGGATAGACAAGGAAAACATAATCGTGTAGGGGAGGTACCCTAAAAAACCTTTTTTCAAGACTTTACCACTTGGTCGTGATTGATATGTATAGTATAGTATACCCATGCTACATTACAGCTTGCTAGTACTAAGAGTCTCTGGGCTAAGCCGCGAACAGACAGACGCACGGAAATGCCGTTCCTTTCTCCTCGACTACGGTACCCTAAAAACAAACTCTTCAGCTTTATTATATTAGTAAATTTAGTATAGATAGATAAACTATTATTTAAAGAAAACTGCTAAAGGTGCTCCTAAACGTAGGCGTATCTATTCCAACCAAATGTGTATCACGCTAAACTGGCCAACTGTTTAGCGACTCCCGTCACATTATAACACAGCATAATATCACTCCATTCACACCTATAAATGATTTCAGAGAAATACATATTACACTATCATTTCCCCTGTCATTTTTCCAGGGAAAAGTGGTTGAAAATAGCTTGAGCTACTACCGAGAACTAAATAGAAGGACGTAATAACCCTTTATCTACCGGACCCGGCGATCGAACAGCATCCCAAGCCCAACAAAGATATTTAGTTATTCAGAAATCCATGGTCCATAATAAATTCTAGGTAAAGACATTGAGGGTCAAAGGTTTCTATTTGATCAGTTAGGCACATAATTCTGATCCTGGATCCGCTCCCACTGTTATACAAACAGATCCTTCGCAAATATTGAAATTGTATTTGCACGCCAATATTAGTTCACGAGCTTTGTGATAAGTGTTGCCAATTACTAGACCCTCGGAGATAAGGTCAGACTAGTTCAAGGTAAATAGTGAATATTTTGTTCCTGAGAACAGTAAAAAAGAATCTTTATTTCCTTTACATTACAGTAAAAACGAAACGAACAGTATGGACGGTAACGAAGTAAAAGGAGTATGTAAGGGTCGTAGTGGGAGGCGTTCTATAGTTTTGCCTACCCCCATATGGGCGTGAGTATACAGGGTTATTTTTCAAAGACCAGCCAAATTTAAGGATGTGGTGCAGACCATCAAACTGAACAACTTTCTCCATGGGACAAATAGCGTAATCGCGAAAATTTTATCAACTGTCCCATAGAAAAACTTCAATACCTACTCGACCTAAATGTATGGGACGGCTGAATTTTTATTCGCGATTACGATGTCTTTGAAAAATAACCCTGTATGTATGTGTGTACAGTAAAATCACTTTAATACCTATTCAACTTTAATTGATTTCTACAGTAGGTACTAATAGAGACGAATAACAACAGTAGATACTTGCATAATCAGCCTATAATGTTCCCACTGCTGGGACACAGGCCTCCTCTCTTCGAGACGATTATAATGACGATAGAAATCACTGGACTGGTCTTATCTCTCCCCAAAAACCAAACCGTACCTACGTATTTAGGGACTTTATGAAAGAAATGTATACCAGAATTTTTATTGTCAGCTTTTAATTAAGTATACAGTTCTTGTGGCAAAGTAAAACTTAAGACAAGTCAGCTTTTGTATCTTACAAAATAATTTAGGAAGGATTCTCTTAAAATTCCAGTCCAGCGTATTCAAAGATGCTCTTCCAGAAAATAAGAGCTTCAGCGTCAGGTGCTGTTTTTGAAGTAAGGGTGTCCCCTATCTCCACGTAGGCTTTTGTCGAGTTGTTGTATTCCGGCCAGATTGTACCAAGGGCGGAGTCAGGCGTTGGGTTACTGTAAATCAAAAATGCGGGGTTGAAAAATTGTGCTGGGCAAAAATCCCATTTGTTTTGTTAAACAATTTTTTTTTTTGTTATTTTTTGAAAATGAAAACAATATAAAAATTATATTCTTTGTATTTCTGTTTTTTAACTTTCTTTGTTGATAAGGGGAGTGCTGCGTAAGTTAATTATGTAATTGCCATACTCACAAGACGCCATTACACTAGCGCAGCATGAGGCAATATAATGTTCCTGAACGCTATCCAGCAGCTATTTATTATCTTGAGGACCACAGCTATGTAAAACGTTATCATTAGCTTTTTATATCCAAGAGGAATACGAAAACTTATGCAGTTTTTCTGATATGTCAAAATGTAGGAAGCTCATGTGTTGACTTATTATGCCAGCTGATAATTTGAAAAGTAGGTAATAATTATCCGCTGCTAAAAAAAGACAAGTAATGCCGATGAATAAACAAAACAATATCTTATGACTCACCCATATTTTGCGAAGTTGGTAAACACTGCACACACTAAATTAATGAGTTCATGCTCTTTGGTGTTTTTCTCAACCTTTAAATTATGTGCATTTGCATTGAACAAATACATGAGGTCATCCAAATGGGCTGCTCCTTTAATTCCGTACTTAAGTCCAGGCCTTGCGTATACGTTTCTATCAGATACACAGGCGAACTTGTACACATATCTTCGACCACTACCAACCTTTGGCAAATGTGAAACGAATCTGTTTACGTCGTAGACGAAATACGCATGACTAGCGTAGGTTATAAATTCCTTCATAACTTCTTCTTTTAGAGGTTTCCCATTGAAATAATATTCGTGTATCCTCTTCGATACTTCTAAAATTGTCTCCGGAGTGCATTTCATTAGGATCTTTCTCGGCACCAACAGTTCTGGATATCGGTTGGACTGTTGCAAGATCGATTCTTCCAATTTTGGAATATCAGTTGCGGCTTCTATGGTTGTGTAACCAATAAGGATATCTACATCGTTTATTCTTTTATTTTTCAAAGCCTCCAAAGGATCTTCTGTCAAAAAATGTTCCTTGCCAAAATCTTTTTCTACAACTGGAGTGAAATGGAACAGCTTAAGTATATTATTGTTGAACTCTTCAAAAGAGAAGACTATTGGATTTGTGCCTATTAGTTTTTCCACTGGGACGCTTTGTAAAAATTCTAGTAGCTCGTTTGGGTCATTAGTTTCAAAGCCTAGATCTTTTCCAAGTAAGAAAGCTCGCTTTTGAGATACAAATGACAAAGCCCAATCGCAAAAAGGGACACCACTCAATGAAGCAGCTTTCTTGAAAAGACCTTTAGACATAGGTGAGATAATATGTAGACAAGTCGATGCACCGCCAGCACTCTCACCAAAAACGGTGACATTGTTGGGATCTCCGCCAAAGCTCCCAATATTATCCCGCACCCATCGCAAAGCAGCAACTTGGTCTTTTAATCCAGCGTTTCCAGGAACTTCTTCAGTGTCTAGGCACAAGAAACCGAGTGCTTCCAATCTGTAGTTCAAAGTCACAAGTATTACGCCGTGGGGGACAAGAAAATCTGGTCCGTAATTATCATCATCACCAGAATCGCTTTTATAACCCCCTCCGTGGATGAACACCATAACTGGCAATGGAGAGGCGGGCATAATGTCTGGGCTGTACACATTTAGATACAAGCAATCTTCGCTTCCTGGTATAATAGCGTCAGTGAAGATGCACTTCTGAGGGCATTTAGGTCCGTGTTCTGTAGCTTTCCTTATTCCTTCCCATGGAAGAGCTGGTAGGGGTGCCTGGAAAAATAATAAGTAATTGATAGCTATAAAAGGACTTGCAAATTCATGCACAAATATTATTGTTTAACCTTAACCACTATGGAAATGTTTACCTTGACGATAAGTGTATGAATTCTCAATGTCAACAACTTCTCAGCCATAAAAAGTAAATGAACAAATATTACGTGTTATTTCTGTCACCGACTCATCATATTGGTTCAGTCATGGTTCAGTATATTATCAAAAATGCAACTGAATTAGAAAAAAAGAAAGAAAATACATTTATTGAATTTGAATTGGCTTTTATTTAACAAATTTCAAATTACCTGGAAGGCAATTCTTGCGCTCGTCTCCTATGTCGCTTATAAAATGTTGACATTATCCAGAATCATGTAGGTATTTTCAGTACAAATCGATCGTAAATCACAAGGGGCAAAAATGTTGCCATTATGTGTCACACGAAGTAATCTATTTCACATAACGATGCAATCGTTAACGTACTTTTGATCATCTTTAAATGACTGATCCTGACCAGTCTGCATAAACTAAGGCATTTTGCGTAGCTTGCCTGCAAGAAATGCTCGAATCAACATGCCGAGAATAGCTCAACTTGATTTTTACGAGGGAAAAGTACGACTCAAACGACAATAACGAAAACGAGATGCGCGAGAATTGCCTTTTTTACGAGTACAAGCTTTTATTTAACTTGCGATGTATGTATGTATGTTTGTTCGGGTGGACTCTTGCAACTCAATTTTGAAGCAGATATCTTCAACCGATTGAGCTGAAATTTTGCATGCATGTGTAAATCGGATGACAATGCTAAATTATTATGACATGGAGCTGATCTGATGATGGAACCGGAAGGTGGCCATAGGAACTCAGTAGTTAAACGACACAACCCCATCGAGTTTGGACTCGTTTGATCTGTCTTGACAAGAACTTTGGTGTTAGATGGTAACCAGGGTCTGATTATGGAGCTGGAAGATGGCCATAGGAACTCGGTAATTAAACGACACAACCCCATCGAGTTTGGGCTCGTATGATTCGTCTTGACGAGTAATTTGGTGCTAGATGGTAAGCAGGGTCTGATAATGGAGCTTGGGGATGGTCATAGGAACTCGGTAATTAAACGACATAACCCCATTGAGTTTGGGCTCGCATGATTCGTCTTGACGAGAACTTTGGTGCTAGATGGTAGGCAGGGACTAAAGATGAACAGGTAGCTTAAGTGCAATAAACGCATATATAACGGAAAAACACTGCTACGCGCTATGAACTACGCCGTAGTCAACCTCGCATCAAAAATACTAAAATGTTAAAAAAAAAAACTTTCAAAACAAGCTTTTATTTCTTATTAATAAAAAGGATTAAAAGTTAAAAATAATTTAAACCTGATAAGAAATTAAATAAAAGCGTGTTACATTGTGTTCTAAATGTTCTTGAATGTTCCATTAAAATGTAACACGCTTTTATTTATTTCTTATCAGGTTTAAATTATTTTTAGCTTTTTATTAATAAGTAATAAAAGCTTGTTTTTAATAAGTTTTTTTTTTTACTTGCGTTTTGTCTTTAATCACGCACTGCATGCAAAGATGTACAATGGTGCACACCAATGCCGTTCATTCAAGTTCATTGAGTATCTACTGGTTCTTAAAACAAAAGATCTAGCTCACCTTGAATCTCAGTTTGCCCAATGGTGGCTGAGCGTAGGGGATGCCTTTGAAGCTGTAGTACTTGCCATCACCTGTGACGGTCTCCACTAGTTCTCCAGACAGCCATCCTTGTTGCACTTTGACTTCTGCCATTATAACTCTGTAAAAAACATAAATAAAATTAAAATATTCTCTTTGCTTGTATACAGTTCCTTTGGGAGCACATTCTATACTGTAGCGTGAATCTTGTTTAATGAAATGGTACGGAATCCTTAGCGCAACGCTTCATTTGGATTAAGGATGTGTGGGTGTGTGTGTTAGATGTGTGTGTTGAGACGAGAGATTTTGATGATGACTACTACTTCATTATTTTAATAATCTGTACCTATTATCGTGAAAAACTTTTTACATTAGTCACTAAATTAAAAGACCAACGTACTAACTATATAAATAAATACATTATCGTGACTTTTTTAATAATTTCACTTGGACTGACATTTAACATATTTTAAATTGATATTTGCATGACATTGTCCGAGGCAAATGTGATGATCCGTTTTTAATTTGACTACAAACGTCTCTTGCGTGTTTGTTTGTCTTATCTAATGTGATGGTTTTTTTTTTATTTGATTATGCCACCCTTATCGTAACAAATCGACTTTACATACTACTACACAACTAAAAATTATTTTAGCCTACCTCTGCGATGAATGCCAACATTTACGAGCCTGTACAGCATCCTGGCTGCTTCCGAAGCAGGAGCAGCAAGGACGGTGTTACATACCCCAGTCTCGCACATCATACTATTAAAAACTATAAAAAAATCTAGTCTTTCCGGCTCGTTCTGGACACACTCCATGATGATATGATAAACGTCTTCAATCAAGTTGCATTCCACACAATTTGGTGACTCAACTTTACCCATTAAGAACGTAAATTTATTTAAGGGTATGTGTCCGGAGCGAAGTCGCAGAGCTGTTATGATTGTCTGCTTTCCCATATTGGCACTGCCTATCCACGTACTTTTGAAGACGTTCGGTTGTATAGTGGCATACGATATACCTTTACTGTGGCTCCTCTCATTGAAGTATTCCTGCCAGCTGTCATAACATAGGTGTTTTAATCTCCAGTAAAGCTCACGTGCAGAGGCGCAAAACGCAATTCATTTTCCATAATATGTATAGGTGTGTCTTAATGAAACCACCTATTGTATGAACGTAAACACAGATTCTGAATCCTATCTAGTTTTACTAAATGTGTACGACTGCCATTGCCATAAAGCGTACAACCATAATCTAATCGACTTCTTACAGTAGTTATATACACCCGCCTTAGATGTGAAGGGTATAGTCCCCATCCAGAACCGGCTAGCATTCTAAAAATATTGACGAACTTAAGGAGTTTATCTTTTAATTTATTAATAATGCTTCCTCCAGATAAGTCTAACATCAAACCATAGCCCCAACTATTTTATATTATCAACTACTTCTAAGGGCGATTCATTGACATACAAGTTCACATACACATACCTTACTTTTCGACGGGGATATGTCAATGCCTAAATCTGCAATGATATTATTAAATTTATCCAAAGCCGTCTGTAACTTTAATGAAGCCGAGTGGCAATTATGGTCTGCAGTGTATAAAACGAAATCATCAGCATATTAAGCTACATGAACGTTTATAGTTTTACAAATAGGGACCGTAGCAACGTTAAACAATAAGGGTGACAGGGGATCACCTTGAGCCAGACCGCGGCCGGTGTTTCTACTGATTGAAACATTAGCATCCATGCAAATACTCAGTTGCCTGTCTTGAAGAAAGTTCCACAAATATACATAAGCATACTTTTGATCCAATATGTAATGTTTCATTCATTTACTGCAGTAGGGAATAAATAATTTCAATATTATTATAAGCATTTTCATTGTCAATGAAGCAAACCCACAGTGTGGAGTCCCACCGAAAATCCCGTCTGTATTCTAGAAGCTAGGTTAGAAAGACTATCTAGACTAGAGCGGCACTTTCTAAAACCCACTGTACTATCAGAGACAATCTTATTATGTTCTAAATACCACTCAATTTTGTTCAGTAGGTATCATATAGTGAAATGTCATGCAATGCATGCAATGCAAATACAAGACATCATAGAAATAGGTCGAAGTTTCGTAGATTCAGAAGTACTATGAGTGAGTTTAGGAATAGGTATAATGTTTATTTGTCGCCATTGTTTAGAAACAAACCCGTGGAGAAAACATCGGTTAAATAAGGACAATAGAATATTTTTTGCATTATCCGGGAGGTGCTTTATCATACTATACGATATATTATTTTTGCCGGGTGTATTGTTTTTAAACTTCATTGACTTAGACAATTCATGTTAAGAAAAGGGTGCGTCAACTGTTGGGTTACATGACGTGAAATGTGGGGTAGTCATGCTGACAAAATTTGGCGTCAAAGATGTGAGAAGATTCTCAACGTTAGTTTTATTAATGTAGGCCCTAGGTGAAACGTATCCCATCAATCATAGTTTATGCCACATTTCTGAGGCCGTAATCTGGTGATTTAAGGTCGAGCAGAATTCACGCAAGGACGATCGGCTGGCTGAACTAATCTGTTTTACTGACTCATTAATTCTCTTTTTTAACTCATCATAGTTCTCGGCAATATAATTCCGACGGAAGTTAGCGAGTGCGCGGCGGCGACCAGCCACGGACTTACATATAGATGGGTTCCAATAGGGTTTCGGACGGAAAATGGAGGTAGGCCCAGGAGGTCTACTCCGAAATGACACATTCGAATGCTCGGATCGGACCGACACATGGCCGAACCGAATATTATTGAAAAATGCGAAAAAAGTTCCGATCGGCTCAGTTGGGTCAAGACCATAGTCAATATTCGAAAGAGTGTAGGTGTGTAGGATCGGAACCGACCGATCCAAATAGTAACTTCGTAGCAGGAAACGGCCGAACATTCGATACGATACATTTACCATTTCGGAGTAGACCGCCAGAATATATCTTTTATAGTATGGAATGTGTTTATCTGCCGTTGCGTTAATTACTTGTTCAAATGAGTCATCATAAGACATTTGCAGATCTTCTGAGCGTATAAAATTGTCAAATGAAGTCTGTGCTAACTCTTTGTATGAATTCCAGTCGGCAGCTTTATAATTTCGGCGCTTTGTTTGGCATCGTCGGGATTCGGTAGGTACTTAAGCTAGCTTTAATTTTTGACTCGTTCATCACCAACCAGTCCAATTTAAGTGCGATATCTGATGATATCAGAGATAAATCAGGTGAAGATTTCTGAATTTTATTTACTAATTTTTTACTATTTTATTTGAGGGGACCGTGGCTAAATAATAACAGCCGCACAGGTTGGTCGGTCAGGTTAAGCTACGCTTGCCGCGGTTGGTCTGTGGATGGGTGACCATCTTTACATACCGAGACCCCTCCGTGCCTCGGAAAGCACGTTAAGCTGTTGGTCCCGGCTGTCATTCGTGGATCTTTGATAGTCGTTACGGGTAGTCAGAAGCCCGAAAGTCTGACAACCAGTCTTACCAAGGGGTATCGTATTACCCAGTAACTGGGTTGTGGAGGTCAGATAGGCAGTCGCTCCATGTAAATACTGGTATTCAGCTGCATCCGGTTAGACTGGAAGCCGACCCCAACATAGTTGGGAAAAAGGCTAGGCAGATGATGATTTACTAATTTTATCCTGGTAAGGCTCCCATCATTCAATACTATGAAATTATTGTCAGACAAGGAATCAAATGGAACCGCTAGATGGCGCTTTAGCTACAAGCATCTGAATTGTTGTTCTCTGTTTTAAAAATTCACTAAAAATAATAAACAAAGTGTAATAACTATAGCTGTGCATCAAAAACATTAAGCAAGTTATAAATATTAAGTGTCAACGTTATCCTCGGAAAAACTTAAGTGTTATGGAAGATAATTAAACATTTGTGATTAGTGATAAAAAGTCCTCTTTCAAACAATACTAATAAAATATGAACTCAAGTGAAGCAACAGTGCAAAATAAGTGACTAATAGTGCATAACAAGTGAACAAAACTCATAAAATAATCCGCAATTCAAACTTGAATCACTTGAGTTGTGAGGAAAAAATTCCATTGGCTTGACTCATATCTAACGACTTTTTATTATTTAAAAAACTTCCTCGCTTAAAACTATCACCAATTTCAACGTCGCTAGTAACCGTTCAGTTGGTGAGATAACTCACGCAGTCGACTGCCGTACACATAGTCGTGCGTTCAAACCCCGCCGGCTGGATCACTTTTTGTAATAGATAAAATTGTTAATTTGACAATTACAATGAACTTCTTCGAAAATATCACTCAGCGACGTCAGCAGCAGCGCAGACATTCGGATACAAATGAAGATTTAAACATAACTACCGACTTAAATTGTACCACTAGCAATAGTTTGCCGGATATGTCAGACGAAGAACATTGCGATGAAATTACCCAACTACAAAATAAAATTAAGGAATTGACATTGGGATTAGAGGCAGCACACGCAGAAGTGGAGAGTTTAAACTTAGAGAATACTCAACTTAAAAACACTATCGACGAATTAACTAAGAAGAAGAACATCTATAAAAAAATAACAACCGATATAGTTAGCGACAACAGTACATCTCCAATAACT
This sequence comes from Apamea anceps, assembly GCA_951799955.1. Lineage (NCBI taxonomy): Eukaryota > Metazoa > Arthropoda > Insecta > Lepidoptera > Noctuidae > Apamea > Apamea anceps. Next base: position 19,706,367 of record OX637510.1, read on the forward strand.
AACAAGAAAAGGAGAAACAAAACAAATACTACAATTAATAACAGTTCCCAGACAACACCCAAGACTGACAAAACTAAAAATAACTGTTTGCCAGCGCAGACTGCTGACAAATCAACACAATATGATACACATTTAATGACAAACCTGAAAGGTGATAAAGATCGTTTCTTAATAAAAAACAAAACCAGGAAAAATTTATGTATAATTAGCAATAATAAAAGGAATAAATTAAGTAACATAATTGAGGACACTTTTAATATGTATGATTACTGCCACTATCTATATCCAGGCGGTGATATCCAACAAATGCTACAGGGTATTGATAATAAAATAAAAAGCTTTAATAAAAATGACTATTGTGTTATTATGATAGGAGAGATGGACTTCATACGGACTGGAAACTATCACGACATTATATTTCTTATTAGAGAAACCATCGGAAAAATCAATAACACCAATGTGATTATTTGCCTTCCGACCTACAGATGTGGCAATTATACAACTATATATAATACTAGAATAGAAACTTTTAATAATCTCCTGTATCTAGACAACTTGACTCACGAATATGCCTATTTACTAGACTCTAATGCAGATTTAACTTGTGGCTATCCAATGTTTTCTGCGCAAGAAGGACACATAAATGGAACAGGAATGATGAATATTTTCACTAATCTCCAGAGGACTATAACTGAAATCGATACTGAAAATAATATGACAACATCTAATTCTTCTACCTCAGAAATTAAGCATTCAGACACGTTTTTTCTATAATTATTTGATTGTTATGCATCAAAACATCGCGGGACTCATCAACAAGGTGGATCAACTAACACTACACCTGCAAGAACTAGCCGAACAAAGAAATGGTATAGACATAATTTGCGTCACGGAACACTTTATGGAGCGAGGACACGAGGAGCTTCTTTCAATACCTAATTATAAATTAGCCGCTTACTATACAAGAACTACGAAAAGAGGAGGAGCCTGTATTTTGGTAAAATTTGGTCTCCAATACAAAGAACTTACGAATGTCAGTAAAATGTCAATTGAAGGCGTTGTTGAAGTTTGTGCAATTGAACTAATACCACATACCACAATCATTATTTGCATATATAGAGTACCAGGGTTAAACAATTTAGAAGTTTTCTACTCAAAACTAAACATTTTATTATCAAAATACTGTTATGACTCGAACAAGAATGTAATTCTATGTGGTGATTTCAACATTAATATTTTAAAACAAGATAAAGTATCTCTTGAATTTACTAGTTTCCTATTGAAGTACAATCTATGTTTACAAATTAATCAACCAACTAGATTACAAAGCAATACATGTATTGATAATTTTGCACATAATATTTGGCGAAAATGTACTCATAGTGTCCTTGATCTACATATGTCGGATCACACCGCACAAACTTTAAAGCTTCCAGTAAAAAAGACATGTTTAATAAAAAGTTGGAATATAAAAGTGCGTGACTATAGTAATGAAAACTTGATGAAATTTAAAGACTGTTTGGAATCAATTTCTTTTTCTGATGTCTGCCTCACTAAAGACCCTAACGTAGCATACAATAACTTTTTAGAACTATTCCAATTGTTTTATAATTTATGTTTTCCGATTACGTACAAAAAAAGAAAATTAATTCAGATTCCAAATTGGCTAACACCTGGTATTAGACGTTGTAGCCAAATAAAAAGACAGTTGTTGTGGCACCATAGATTAAATCCATCTAAGATAAATGTGACAAAACTTAAAAATTATTCAAACAGACTTAGGAAAATTATAAAATTGACACAATTAGCAAAGAACACTTATAAAATAGAGACGGCATATAATAAATCGAAAATGACATGGAAAATAATAAATGGAAATAGAAGCAACTCTCCACCAGAGTATATAAAAGAAATAAATTATGACGGAGTTACATTTGCTACACCCAAAGACATAGCAAATACCTTTAACGACTACTTCATAAGCCAAGCAGAAAAACTTTCCACTGCTTCGACACAACTGACCACTGACAGTAAAATAAATTTCTCTGCGCAGTCAATGTTTTTAGCCCCTATCATACCTGACGAATTAAATAGAATTATAAAAGACTTAAAAAATAAAAATAGTGTAGGATACGACGATATTTCAACAAAGGTTCTAAAGTATGTTTCAGAAATAATATCACACCCTCTCAGCTACATAATTAATTTAAGTATTGAGTCTGGAACCTACCCTGATAAGCTTAAACCTACTGTCATAAAACCTTTATTTAAAAAAGACGATGAGAAAGACATGAAAAATTACAGGCCAATAGCTCTTATTCCGGTAATATCCAAGATATTTGAAAAATGGATCTATAGATCCATAGACGGATACCTCAACAAACATAATATGCTTGTAAAAGAACAAAAAGGATTTAGGAAAGATCATTCAATAAATATGGCAATATATGACTTTCTTAATGTTATCATAGCTAACATGAACGAAAGAGTCCCAATATCAGCAATATACATGGATATGACCAAGGCATTTGACCTGGTCAACCATGATATACTACTGAGCAAGTTAAATGCGTATGGGATAAGGGGAAATGTTTTATCACTCATAAATTCTTACTTAAAAAATAGAACACAACGTACAGAAATAAGTCGAATTTGTAAATTAAATAAAACCGTTATAAAGTACACATCTAAAGAACGAAAAATATCATGTGGAGTTCCCCAAGGCAGTGTGCTAGGGCCTTTATTATTTCTTATATATATAAATGACTTTCCCCAGAATATACCCTATCCTATGACATTGTTTGCCGACGACAGTACTATCATTGTTAAACATGACAAAAATAATAAAGACTTTGAAGCTGACATAATCAATGCATTACAACAAGCCGTTATCTGGTTAGAACGCAACAACTTAATTATAAATTTGAAGAAAACGAAAATTATGAACTTTCGCCAAAGAGTAGCTACTTCGGAATTAAATGTAAGCTTTAATAATGAAAAAGTTGAAGAAGTTGCAAATACAAAGTTTTTAGGGTTAACAATCGACAATCAACTTAATTGGAAACAACATACTTCAATATTAATTAAAAAAAATAGTAAGTTTGCTTTTGCTTTGTACAAACTAAAGAAGGTAGTTAATCAAGCAGCGGCAGTCACTGCATACTATGGATATGTCGATTCTACACTGCGCTACGGAGTCATGTTTTGGGGTAACTCCTGCAATAGGGACATGGTTTTCAAATCACAAAAAAGATGCATTAGAGCTATTACCGGTATAAAAACAACTGATAGTTGCAAACCTTATTTTGTATTGTTAAAAATAATGACTTTACCTTGCTTGTACATATTTGAGACTGCTTTATTTGTTAAAAATAACATGCATCTATTCAGAAAAGCATCTGAACATCGCTATAAAATGATTAGACAAGAATATAGACATGAATTATACCTTCGACAATCAAAGACCGCCTTGATGCACAAAAGCATACTTTGCATGGCTCCAAAAATATTTAATAAATTACCCAATGGAATCAAGGACTTAAATAATATTCAATTTAAAAACAAATTAAGACATCTGTTATTGGAAAAATGTTATTATACTATTGACGAATTCCTTAATGATAAATTGTAAGTTATTTGACATTGATATTTATTTAATTTTGACATTGTATTATTATTATCTTTATTTCCATTAATTATGTTATGTTGTGTCTTGTTGTAATAATTTTATTATAATATGTTGATTGTTCTTTTTTTATAATAATACGAATTATGTGAAAGTGAAAGAGTGTACACCTTTAAGGTAGATTTTTGAGGAACTGATTTTTTTATTATTAAGATCTCGTGTAAAATGTACCAAAAATCACACCAATAAATTAATTTGAATTTGAATTTGAATTTGAAATAATTGACTACCGCGATGGTCTGTTATATAGGACCAATTTAGTAATTGGTCACCACGACACCATAGTTGGTGTCCGTTAATGTCACCCAGTATCAGAGTCTTGCTGTTGTCTTGAGATAGTAAACAGTCCCAGTCACTCGTAGATGTCGTCACCGAAGAGGGACAATAAATCGCTATTATTTTAATGTCGTCATAATTGAACAATTTAATTTTAAGCGTTTGAATTCCTGACTTTTGGCAGTTGTCTACGCTAATACTGGATTTTATAGAATTATGAACTATTAATGCTACGCCTCCGTAGCCATCGGATCGGTCATTGCGGTAAACAGTATAATTTTTTAATCTAAGTTCCGAATCGGGATCTAACCAAGTTTCACTGAGGGCAGCAAAGTGGATTTTTCTAGTACCAGTAGATTTTCGAAATTGCGCAACTTAAGTTTAAGACTTTGACAATTCCATTGTATAATATTCAAGTTATTGTTTTTAATTTGACGATTCATTGTCTAAGGCAAGCGAAAAGTCAAATAACCTCTTGAATAATGACCATTGTGATATATTATTACAAAATAATCAACCACTCAGTACATATTTTAACAATACTTTGGATTTTAACAGAAATTGTGTCTCTTTTGGTAAAAATTACTTCTTTTATTTTTGCAACTAGTTCTCTAATTGTTACGTTACCATCCGGGGTTCGCTTAGTTCGGTGCTTCGCTACTTTCGGATTCTATGTCGGACTGTGTGAATTTCCAATTTTTTAAATTAAATTTCTTTGCAGTATGTTTCGGCTTCGAATTTTCTTTTTTCTTAGAAGAAGTTTTCGTCTTACATTGCTGTTCTTGGCGTGACACTTCTTTTACGACATCCACGAAGGTGGGGGTAACTAGGCATTTATCAATTGGCTTACTTGCCTGGGAACTTGTCAATGCACGCGATGCCGGGGATGGTGAGTTAGATGGCGAATCTGGAGTGGGTAATGTACCCACCTACTCCAGGGCCTTACGATATGTACAGTTAAACTCGGCCATGATAAGGCGGATTTTCCTTTTTTTCTTACAGGGTGGGAATTCTTTGGACATCGATAAATGTTCTCCTGAACAAATAGGGCACTTCAATACCTTCGTGTCACAGTTTGGATGATCTCCACTACATTTTGGGCAAACCACTTTGCTTACACATTTCTTAGATATATGGCCTAGTTTCCAGCAGCGAGAATATTGTGATACTGGGAACACATATTTTTCAATGTTCATTTTGAGGTTACCTACGAATGCGTACGCTGGCAAAAAAATACCCTTTTTTTTTTTTGAGGATGGGAAATCATCAAATGACCCCTCCCGCTCTGGGCGGAGCGGAGGGAGTGTGAGACTCTTACTGACTAAAACCCACCCGTGTTCCTTCCTTAGCCCTTTATGTTCCAGGGCAGCGGTAACTCTTTCGGACGATCCCGCTACCCTGGCAGGCTTCGGCCTATTGGGCCCCGTCACTCATGCTGACATCTTTTTGAGGCGCGCGTGGAACACATACACGCCGTCCGGCACGGGCCTGGTCCTGATCGGACGGTGAGTTACCCCTTACTCACCGCCCGCAGGCCCGCGCCTACGGTGGCCGGGAGTCGTCACGCGGCTCCCGACGCCCAGAGCGTCTCCCGCGGCGGCTGAGGCGTGAGGTGCGTTCCCTCGCCCACCCCGCCACCTCCTTCGCTAGCATGACTGCTTCGCAGAAGGAGGTGACTGCCTCCCACTCCCTCTCGCCCCGGACCATGGCTTGAACCAGGGCCGGGCGCGAAAGGTCGCCGCCGCTGCCGATCGCCTCTACGAGGACACGGCGGTGCTCTGCCCAAGCAGGGCAGACCTCTACCGTATACTCCACCGTGTTCTCTGGGCGATCCTGACAGTGGTGACACCCGGGCGTCTCCTCCCGCCTGATGATGTGCAGGAACCTCCCGAAACATCCGTGTCCGGAGAGGACCTGCGTCAGTCGGTAGGTGAGAACGCCGTGACGTCTCTCTAGCCACTCCTCAAAGAGGGGGTCTTACCGCCGCTATCGTGGCGTGCCCTGCGCTGGGTTGCGATAGTCGCTCCTTCCATGCCGCCATGAGATTGCGCCGGAGGTTCGTCCGCTCCGCCGCGGTTTGCCGCGGATGCGGAGTTTCCCCCCGGCGTAGTGCCTCCGCGCGCCAATCATACAGGCGCGCGAGGACTATCGCCTCCAGATCCCATGGCGGCAGTCCGGCAAGGAGGCTTGCTGCCTCTCCCGAAAAAAAAATACCCTTAAAGCATAATCGGACCGATTTATGTAGATGAAATCCATCCATCTCTATTTTAGTCTCGTCGGTTAAGACGTTTCAGAGAGACAAGTTCCGCTGGACTTGGACACATAATATCTTCTAGTATTTGCTCCTCACTCAGATCTAAGCCAACATTTTTAATTATGCCGTAGGCGTAACTAACTTCCATAGACTTAAAAATTCACCATCCAATAGAAGCAAATAATTCATTGTTAAACTCTATTCTTATTCTATATGGGTTTATGTATTTAATTTTTATCGTATCACATATGCTTTGCTCCTTAAATATCTTTGCTAAGCTAAACTGTTTAGGCAGCTTTTCTGAAGTTAATACGTACATTTCAATTTTATTGCTATCATCCTTAACTTTCTTCCCGTTACGTCCGACCACAGTCCAATCCATATCGTCTTCTTTTCGCTCACGTTTATTAAGTGTCGAAACTTCCAAGTAATTTAATTGTGCTTCTGTCGAGTTTTGTTCTTGTGTATTGTTGCATTGAGCTGCCTCTGACACTCTGATGGCTTCTCTTAAGTTACGGTCACTTGTATTTGAATAGGAATCTTCTTTCTCGCTATCAGACAATATCATAACAACCTATTACTCGTCGCATATCAATTAAACGTAAAGAGTGCGGCGCGCGGTGCGCGTGCACGCAATATCGGTGTTGTAAGCGGCTACCTATGATGCGCGAATAGCTAGTTCGTCAAGGACACAACGCAAAAACAATCACTCCGTACGGGTGATACCTCGATACTCTTTTAAGGGGGATACGATAAAGTAGCCCGCGATTAAAATTTACTTACGTTTTTTGCAATTTGCAGGTCAGTGACAGGTTGTTAATTAAATTATGATTCGCTACCGTAACAAATATGGCTTTACCGAATTACAAACATTAGAACCAGCAATACAGCTCTTTAAGTTGAAATTGTTTTTAAATTTTGCGGGATACCCGACGTTTTTAACAGACGAAAAAAAACGGAGGAGGTTCTCAAGTCGACGCGTATATATATTTTTTAATGTATGACCACGCATAACTTTTTACAGAGTAGTCCGATTTTGATAATTCTTTTTTTTATTGGAAAGGGTATACCCCAAGGTTGGTTCCATATAAATTTGGAAAAAAAATCCAACCCTAAGGGTGGGAAAACAGGGGTGATTTATTGTTCACTTACAGATTTGAATGCTGAGTTGTGTATTATTATTCTACTCAGTGCCATATATGCCTGCCCTTTGGCAAACAATTAGTAGATTACATTTACTATTTTTTTTTTAATAAAAACTATTTAACAAAAAAATTAAACCGCCGAAATAACTAAAAAGCAAATGAGTCGGCGCCAAACAATCAATAAACAAAAATCACTAAATTGCCTTAAATTTAAATGGCGCCGACTCAAAATTACTTAGGTATACTTACATTTAAGGTTAAATAAAAAGGGCCTTACTACAAAAACTTAAACACTTGTTGAACGAGTGTTTAATGTCAGTTTTATGTCAAAGTCCATATAATTATGTCGTGTTTAAAAGGTGTTTAGCCTAAACAACTGATAAACACTGTTTTGTGGTAGTCAGGATAAGGTTTATTATTTTTTGCTTTTCAGTTTTCTCGGCGGTTTAATTTTTTTTTTTTTTACAAACTTAATTGTTGCAATTACAGAAGGCCAATTCTCGTAATTTAAAACGTTTAAAATCTAGTCGCAGTGTCATCTCAGCGACAAACAAATGTCAAACGCTTGTCAAAATGTAGGGAAATTAGAGGTATTTTTGACAGATTGTGACTGATATCAGGGGGGCAATTCTCGTAATTTTAAGAACGTTCACAGTCTGATCTTAGTCTCATTCTGTCAAAAATACCTCTAATTTCCCTACATTTTGACAAGCGTTTGACATTTGTTTGTTGCCGAGATGAGACTGCGACTAGATTTTGAACGTTTTAAATTACGAGAATTGGCCTTCAGACTGTGAACGTTCTTAAAATAACGAGAATTGACCCTCAGATTGGTGTTTACATTTCACATGAAACTTTAATTTACACTTTATTGTAATGAAATTCAATGGTAAATGAAGAAATATTCTTACCGTGTCCTGAGTACTCGAAGTTATAATATAGTTGTTTACAAGCAGTGAGAGTAAGACGCGGGACTCGTTCCGAGGTTGACCGGCTACTGCCGCTTGCGCATAACAAGAACATTATTGGCTAATCGCGAAACAACTACACAAAAATCTCACCGTGAAAACTTAGGTGAAGTGAGCGTGGAGTGAGCTGTAATTCCAACTAATGCTAGGGATTGACACTATTGACAGCTAACTCTAAGCTCACTTCACCTAACTTTTCACGGTGAGATTTTTACAGAATCGATCGGCAGTTCTTTTTATCAATCACCCATTTCAAGGAATACACCAAATTACAAGTCATCCTGTATAAAGAAATAACCACGTCATTCTCATACAACCACGATAGTAATACACAATCTATTGTAATATAACTCTCGTCATTATTTATTGTGACTTGGCTACTTGGCCGCGTGTTGAGCTCGTGACCTCTGTCTGTTTGAGATCGAAGGTATTCGGCAAATCACTTACACGACTCAATACTTACTACTATAATTATTCTTGAGTCGCTATACGAGTTATTGTTATATGTATCAGTTTTTGTGACTTCTGATTTGAAGATAAAACTATCGTCAAATAAGCATAATAATTTATATAATTATATTGCAAATAAGCAATTTCAAACACAGTAACAAGCTATAGAATGTCTTAAAATTCTAGTACAGCATATTCAAAGGTGCTCTTCCAGAAAGCAAGAGCTTCAGCGTCAGGTGCTGTTTTCGAAGATAGGCTGTCTCCTATATCCATGTAGGCTTTGGCCCTGTTGTTGTATTCTGTCCAGATTGTGCAATATAAAATCTCTTGGTGCAAGAGAGGAGTCAGGCGTAGGAAAAAATAAAGGGGTTGGATTTCTGAACAAAATTATGTAATTAAAAATTAATTATTGTGTTAGCCAAACGAATGTATGTACAGAGGTAGACTTTAAATTAGACGATTTGGGGACAAATAATGAGAGAAATGTAAGTAGAAAAAAACTAGGCAACTTAATTAAAATACATAAAAGTAAATAAAAGACTTTTGATTTTGTTTTTTTTTTATTCTGAAGTAAAAAATACTTACCATCTTGGCTTGGCGTCTTCGTTCTGCTCTATTCAACAACTCACTATTCCAAAGTCTATTCCAATCCAAAATGTATCAAAATTTGGTAAAACTTTTACAATACAATAGTTTGTGTGGAAAAGCATGTTTGCACATGTGCGGCATGTGAACATCCGAAAATAGCAACATACAATAGACCCATAGCTAATTTACCGGAAGTTTTCGAAATATCGATAAATTAGCTATGGGACCGTGAAATGTGCAAATATAGTGTTACCTTTTCAGAAATAGGTAATATCATAAATGTTAAGGAAGTCATAGATAAAACTTTCGAGTTCCACAGGATTCTATACCACCGATATTATTGAAATTATTGGTACCTAATTGGCATAGTTGGGGTGGACTTCCAATCTAACCGATTCTGATTCTGATACGTTTTTTTTTTTCTTTTATATATAACAAAACGCAAGTAAATAATACGAGTATGTTGGTCTATTGAATTGTAAATTATCATAATTGTAAGTACTTACCCACTGTTCGAATGAATAATTTTTCTAACACTTAATTTAAAAAAAAGAAATAATAAAACTGGAACTCATTCTCTTTAGTCTCAAATCTATCTATCTATCTATCTATATAAATAAACATGGATCTTCGAAATGTATTGTACGCCCATAACTTCCGATCGACTGCACCAAATTGGATAATTCTTTTTTTTTGTGTTCGTTATTGTCAGGAAAAGGTTTGTATACATAATTGGACCCGGTAGGTGGCGCTGCTTTTTGGGGTGGGATGACGTCTACCGGGTCCGCTAGGTTCTATCAATCAATCAGCGTTAAACTTATAGGAGTAGGGTAGGAGTAGTGTAGGAGTAGGTTAGGAGTAGGGTAGGAGTAGGTTAGGAGTAGGGTAGAAGTAGGGTAAGAGTAGGGTAGGAGTAGGGTAGGAGTAGTGTAGGAGTAGGTTAGGAGTAGGGTAGGAGTAGGTTAGAAGTAGTGTAGAAGTAGGTTAGGAGTAGGGTAGAAGTAGGGTAGGAGTAGGGTAGGAGTAGGGTAGGAGTAGGGTAGGAGTAGGTTAGAAGTAGGGTAGAAGTAGGGTAGGAGTAGGGTAGGAGTAGGGTAGGAGTAGGGTAGGAGTACCACGTGAACAAAGTAGCGCCGGGTAGCTAGAAATAATTTATATGGTAAAAGAACGTTTGCCGGGTCAGCTAATAATTAATAATTCCCTAGAACACGAACAAAATATTAGTATTTTAGTAGGACTAATATTTTTACTACTAATACTTTTTTTTTTTTAATATAAAATTTAAAGTCAATAAAAAAGCGTCGGAACATAAAATCCAACTTTTTAGCTGTAACATAAAAGCTTTGGGAACGGTCATTCAACATGTAGATCAAAGTACCTGTTAAATAATAGTTTTGTCTACATAAACATACATTGTATGTATCTAAATAGGCGTAATACCATTGCGCAGTAACTTATGTCAAGTTATGCTAATCAACGTACAGTTGAATATTATCATTTTAAATTAATTTACAACTTTTAAATTTTATAGAAAGAAAATTAAGGTAAATATTTGGGATTCGCAAACGAAACTACAATTAGAGAAGAAAATACTTTTTAACCCAAATAGCTGTCGGTACGGGGCCAAAATTACGTATGTGTGTAAGTACATAGTGTGGCGACAATTCAGTCTCAATTCAGAAAAAATACAATTATTTTAAATGAATGTAACAGAATGTCTTAATATTCTAGTCCAGCGTATTCAAAGATGCTCTTCCAGAACTCCAGAGCTTCGGCTTCAGATGCAGTTTTATGAACGAGGGTGTCTCCTATCTCCACGTAGGCTTTGGTCGAATTGTCGTATTCCGGCCAGATTGTACCAAGAGAGGAGTCAGGCGTTGGATTGCTGTGAACAAGAGGTCAAGGTTTAAAATCTTTACGAGGAAAACTTTTGATTTTGATTTTTGGTTTTGATTTTAAATATGTTTGAATAAAGATTCATTGTCAGAATAAACTTGTAATGCAAATTAAATGAAAATACTTCTCAAACAGATTCTATTTCACTCCGGCTGAGTCTAAATTAAATCGTTATTTTGAAAAAGTTATATAAGCGTATATTATATTGGAATCAGAATGTTACGTTGGCTTATCCCAACTAAATATTTTATAACTACTGTAGATAACTTATTATCCGCTGATAAATAGGATTTGATTACACAAAATAAACACATAGTTTATCACAGTTATCACTTACCCATGTTTTGCAAAGTTGGTAAACACTGTACACACGAAATTAATCAGTTCATACTCTTTAGTATCTTTCTCAACCTTTATATTATGTATACTTGCATTCAACAAATACATGAGGTCATCCAAATGGGCAGCTCCTCGAATTCCGTACTTTATTCCAGAGCTTGCGTACACGTTTCTATTTGATATACAGGAGAACTTATACACATATCTTCGACCATTACCAACCTTCGGCAAATGTGAAAGAAATCTATTGATGTCGTAGACGAAACACGCATGATTAGTGTAGGTTATAAATTCTCTCATAGCTTCCACTTGGAGAGGTTTCCCTTTGAAATAATATTCCTGTATCCTCTTCGATACTTCTAAAATTGTCTCTGGAGTGCTTTTCATTAGAATCTTCCTTGGGACCAACAGTTCTGGATAACGGTTGTAATGTTTCAAAATGTTTTGTTCAAACACAGGAATTCCAATTGTGGCTTCTTCACTAGTGTGCCCAATAAGGATATCTACATCGTTTATTCTTTTATTTTTCAATGCCTCCAAAGGATCTTCTGTCAGAAAATGTTCCTTGCCAAAATCTTTTTCCACAACTGGAGTGAAATGATAAAACTTTAATATATTATTGTTGATTTCTTCAAAAGATAACACAACTGGATTTGTGTTTACTAATTTTTCCACTGGAAGTCTTTGTAAGAAATCTAGAAGCTCATTAGGGTCATTAGTTTCAAAGCCAAGGTCTTTGCCAAGCACGAATGCTCGTTTTTGTGGTACAAATGGCATAGACCAATCGCAAAGAGGTACACCACTCATAGGAACAGCTTTCTTGAAAAGACCCTTAGACATAGGTGAGATAATATGTAGACAAGTCGATGCACCGCCAGCACTCTCACCAAAAACGGTGACATTGTTGGGATCTCCGCCAAAGCTCCCAATATTATCCCGCACCCATCGCAAAGCAGCAACTTGGTCTTTTAATCCAGCGTTTCCAGGAACTTCTTCAGTGTCTAGGCACAAGAAACCGAGTGCTTCCAATCTGTAGTTCAAAGTCACAAGTATTACGCCGTGGGGGACAAGAAAATCTGGTCCGTAATTATCATCATCACCAGAACCGCTTTTATAACCCCCTCCGTGGATGAACACCATAACTGGCAATGGAGAGGCGGGCATAATGTCTGGGCTGTACACGTTTAGATACAAGCAATCTTCGCTTCCTGGTATAATAGCGTCAGTGAATATGCACTTCTGAGGGCATTTAGGTCCGTGTTCTGTAGCTTTCCTTATTCCTTCCCATGGAAGAGCTGGTAGGGGTGCCTGGAAAAATAATAAGTATTTGACAGCTATAAAAGGATTTGCAAATTCAGGTACAAATATTATTGTATTACCTTAAACACTATGGAAATGTTTACCTTGACGATACGTGTATTCTCAATGTCAACAACTTCTCAGCCATAAAAAGTAAATGAACAAATATTACGTGTTGTTTTTGTCCCATTTCTGTTATCATCATATTGGTTCAGTCATGGTTCAGTATATTATCAAAAATGTAACTGAATTGGGTTTTTATTTAACAAATTTCAAATTACCTGGAAGGCAATTCTTGCGCTGGTCTCCTATGTCGCTTATAAAATGTTGACATTATCCAGAATCATGTATTTTCAATACAAGTCGATCGTAAATCACAAGGGACAAAAATGTTGCCATTATGCGTCACACGATGTAATCCATTCCACATAACGATGCAATCGTTAACGTACTTTTGACCATCTTTAAATTACTGATCCTGACCAGTCTGCATAAACTAAGGCATTTTGCGTAGCTTGCCTACGAGAAATGCTCGAATCAACATGCCGAGAATAGCTCAACTTGATTTTTACGAGGGAAAAGTACGACTCAAACGACAATAACGAACACGAGATGCGCGAGAATTGCCATTTTGTTGATCTTATAATGGACAGTCTTGTGTTTTGTCTTTAATTATGCACTGCATACAAAGATGTACAATGGTGCACACCAGTTTCGTTGATTCAAGTTCATTGAGTACCTACTGGTTTTTAATTAAAACAAAAGATCTAGCTCACCTTGAATCTCAGTTTGCCCAATGGTGGCTGAGCGTAGGGGATGCCTTTGAAGCTGTAGTACTTGCCATCACCTGTGACGGTCTCCACTAGTTCTCCAGACAGCCATCCTTGTTGCACTTTGACTTCTGCCATTATAACTCTGTAAAAAACATAAATAAAATTAAAATATTCTCTTTGCTTGTATACAATTCCTTTGGGAGCACATTCTATACTGTAGCGCGAATCTTGTTTAATGAAATGGTACGGAATCCTTAGCGCAACGTTTCATTTGGATTAAGGACGTGTGGGTGTGTGTGTTAGATGTGTGTGTTGAGATGAGAGATTTCGATGATGACTACTACTTCATTATTTTAATAATCTGTACTCCTATTATCGTGAAAAACTTTTTACATTAGTCACTAAATTAAAAGACTAACTTACTAACTACATTAATGAATATATTATCGTGACTTTTTTTAAATAATTTGACTCGCGACTGACATTAAAGATTTTTTAAATTGATATTTGCATGACATTGTCCGAGGCAAATGTGATGATCCGTTTTTAATTTGACTATAAACGTCTCTTGCGTGTTTGTTTATCTTATCTAATGTGATGTTTTTTTTTGTTTGTTTTGTACGATATCTACTTTGTTAGGCAATTGTATCTAGGTACTGTGTGTTGTATCGTTCTACGGGAAAAATTTGTGCAATGTAAATATTTATTTGGTCAGTTTTACGGGATATACGATAAGGTAGCCGCGATTCAAATTTACTTACGTTTTTTTTGCAATTTGCAGGTCAGTGACAGGTTGTTTGTTGATTGAAATATGATTCGCTACCGTAACAAATATGGCTTTACAGAATTATAATCATTAGAATCAGCAATATAACTCCTTAAGTTGAAAATGTTTTTAAATTTTACGGGATACCTGACATTTTTGACAAACTGACTTGTTCCAATTACATTGGTGTTTACATTTCACATGAAACTTTAATTTACACTTTATTGCAATTTAATTCAATGCTAAATGAAGTTATTCTTACCGTGTCCTCGAAGTTATAATATAGTTGTTTACAAGCAGTGAGAGTGAGACGCGGGACTCGTTCCGAGGTTGACCGGCTACTGCCGCTTGCGCATAACAAGAACATTATTGGCTAATCGCGAAACCACTACATATATGTATATAAAGCAGAGTTATGTAAGATAACGCTCAGACGCGGCACAGGCTAGTAATATACAATGATCAGCATTTTACTCAGGGAAAACTACTTATACTAATAATCATGAGAGGTGTGTCTATATCATCGACTTGAAAAAAAAGGAGGAGTTTATCATAATAAGTAGGTACTCCGAGTTTACTGGGACGATTTACGTGATTATTTTTAAAGGATGACGGACAGATTAGTACATCCATCCACTAGCGATGACATGTATATGGACAGGTATTTTTAATTGAATCAATATTTGTTATGGCAGCGTTCTTGAAATGTTTCTCCGTTCGGAGTTATAAACACTCATCATAATCAGCCTATAATGTTCCCACTGCTGGGACACAGGCCACCTCTCAGTGAAAGGGGGTGGGCCGTTATCCACCACGCAGGCCCAGTGCGGGTTGGTAGATAAACACCTGAATCAGGGTAAAAATACATTATTTTTCCAATTATTATCTTACTGTTTGGGGTAAAATAACAACAATAATGAGGTGGGCTGGTTGGAATAACCACCGATGGCCCACGAACAATGGGCACTTGAAGGACTAAGTTCGGAAACCAAACCTAACATAGAAGTGTTTGTGGATGTTTTAGTCTGTAAGGTAACTCTCAGTCCGTTCGAACTGTATCCAGGTAATCACAGGGCTTACGAAGCTTCCCTTCGTTAAACCGGTTGAAGCGGTGCGGGTGCGCAGCATACGCACAGGTATTATCTAAGTGCTCTAACCTAAGCCACCTCTCTTAAACTGGTACGAGTATAATCATTGAAATACAAGCCGTACATTGACCCCATATATTTGATTAACTTTGATTTAGGACGTTATGAGTTCTTCCGAATAAATTAAATATTTTAATTCACGCCATATATGTTGATGATATTCACATAGCAAATATTGGCACACGAATTTGTGTGGGTTATATTACATACCACCACAAAAAAAAAAAAACAACAGACTTTAGAAATACTACAACAAACCAAAAAAAAAAATACTACAGTTTCGGAAGTCGGTGGCAAAACATGCAACAAAAGTAAAGACAAAGCAGTTTTTTTATCAATCACCCATTTCAAAGAATACACCAAATTACAAGTTATCCTGTATTAAGGAATAACCATGTAATTCTCATACAACCACGATAGTTATACACAATCTATTGTAATATAATTCTCGTCATTATTGATTGTGACTTGGCTATTTGGCCGCGTGTTGAGCTCGTGACCTCTGTTTGAGATCGAATGTATTCGGCAAATCACTTACACGACTCAATACTTACTACTATAATTCTTGAGTCGCTATACGAGTTATTGTTATATCAGTTTTGTGACTTCTGATTTGAAGATAAAACTATCGTCAAATAAACATAATAGTTTATGTAATAATATTGCAAATTGTGTCATTTTAAATACAGTAACAAGCTATAGAATGTCTTAAAATTCTAGTGCAGCATATTCAAAGGTGCTCTTCCAGAAAGCAAGAGCTTCAGCGTCAGGTGCTGTTTTCGAAGATAGGCTGTATCCTACATCCGCAGGGGAACCAAGGTAACCGACATAGCCCGAAGAATTGCCAAACTTAAGTGGCAGTGGGCAGGGCACATTGCTCGCAGAACAGATGGCCGATGGAGCCGAAAAGTTCTGGAGTGGCGACCGCGTACCGGAAGACATAGCGTTGGAAGGCTTCCCACAAGGTGGACCATAGACCTTGTTAAAGCCACAGGGACCCGTTGGATGCGACAAGCACGGAACCGGTCGAAGTGGAGGTGCTTGGGGGAGGCCTATGTCCAGCAGTGGACGTCTTTCGGCTGAAATGATGATGATGATGGGTGCACTATAAGTACACGTCTGGCCTAACCTTTCGGGAAATAAAGGCGCGTTATTATTAGGCACAGCAAGTTATCATTTGTATCCGCACGAGTTACATTTTGCTACAAGAATTTGATAAGGTACATATTTTAGTTTTCCATGTGTCTAAAAGAAAATAAAAAAATCCCTTTGAGCTAAGTTGTAGTCACTATGAATAATGTTCAGACATAGTACTTTTTATCGATCTCAGGACATAAGAATTTATAATTAATAGTGAGAATTTCCTAAAAAATATTACAAACCGTCTAGCTCCTAAACTATAAATAATTACTGAACATACATGGGGGTGTTTCGGAACGCCCTTGGAAGAGGCTTTTGAAAATTTTCTTTGGACGTCGTTCACTGGCCATCCGTATTAACATGAGCGCCTGCTAATTTAAGCTATGCAATATCATTTCGTGTGTAACTTATTTCAAGAAGTTTGGGTAGTAAAATGAATGAATTAAAACTTGAAAAAATTAGCGCCAAACTAAAATAAATTTAAGTTCAGCGCATCTTTTTCATTCTATTTCATTAAGAAAAGGACAGAAGATTAAATATAAGTTTAGTCCTGGGCGCCATTATTAAATAATTTATTTTAACTCTACTGCCTTTCGGCGCCTGTAAAAAAACTTGAACATAAAAATATTTGGCATTTTTTTTCACCATTTTTTTTACCTAGTACTTTTTCACTGTCAGTTTGTTTATTAGGCAGCCACTGCTTGGACCTCGCTATTTACTGAGGATTTGTCATAGTGAAACTTAAACTAAAGCATTAATTTCAATTAAACCATTTACCGGCACTTTTGAATTGTAAAAGGAGTCTGTCATATGAATGGGTGTAGTGGGTCAGTATGGGCAAGTGTGAACAATTAGAGGAAGAACTAAGGAAACATAGTCGATATTGAGAAATATGTTCATACGGAGAAGATGAAAGAATTTGTCTAAAGGATAGTAAACAGTTATTTAATTGTGACACTTATATTAATAGACAGAGCTAGTAAGTGTTGGTATTTACCGTGAGCCTGAGGCGTGGACTTGGCATAGGCAGGGATATTCTCGAAACTGTAGAACTGAACGCCGTCAAGCATTGCTTCTTGTACAGACGCCAGCAGGTCAAGCTACCCGAAACTGTCAAACTTTCCCAATCAACCTTGAACCTTAATGCTTTGCGATAAAGTTGAAAATCTATGAAAGAAATTTGACAGATTGTAGTAGCTTGATGTGCTGGCGTATGTACTTTACCACGCAACCAGCATTGCTGAATTTTTACTAGGGGCTCATCGCAGGACTTTGTTTATGTCGTGCTGTGAAAAGTTTATACAAAATTTTACGGAACAGAGGTAATATTATTTTACTTAAATGATTAAATAAAAGTAAATAGTGACTCCACAATATCAATAACATAAAATTAGAGACTTACCAAAACGCAACGAGGTATAATTTTAACAGAATATGCATGTCAGCCTATTTGTAGAATAGTACATAGCTGTAACTAAATTGCAAACGAAAAGGCAGTAAATTCAGCCATTTTCGGTTCTGTCTGTACATATAAAGTGTCCTCCACCGGGCGTATTGTACACTGCTACAAGAGTGTCGTTTTCATACGGGTTCCTGCTTATAAAATTGTTCACCCATCAATCCTGAAATGTTGTCACGTTTTCATATTTCCACGATTTATGCGAATGTTAACAGTAATAAATTTTCCATATTAAACGAAGGGAGCCGAGGGACCGAGGACCTCTGCCAGTAGAGGGACAAGGTCATCGCGGTACCGTACACAAAGGGATAAGTAATCAACAGTACACCAATACATGAAATTGATATTTTGCTGTCGAATTGTGGTATACAATATTTTCAGCCTGTTACACGTATTTATTCTATTGCAAAGCCAAATTCTTGTTTTGAGTTAGGAAATTGAATGAGCACTGATCACTACAATCACTCACTGTGCTATGGCACAGGGTGAATGCCGCAGGAAGTGATAGGGTCTGCTGTAGGCACTCGTGGTCCCATACCTGGCGGGGGTGCAGGTGATGGCCAACGGTAATTGAAGGAACACAATGTGGTAGTAGTTAGAGTGTCACTTGCAAAAAAATCGCGAAAGATTACAAAAGTACAACTTTCACGGTGGCAAATTGTGGAAATAAAATTATGTTAAAACATATTTGTACAAATGGCAGTCTTCTTTAGTATGGAAATGAACGAAATGACGTTAGTATAGGTATTTTATTAAAATATAATAACAAATTACGATTATAATAGTATAATCGACTTCGCCACATTCACTTTCGACAAATTCACTGATCTACGAAAACTATTATTAATTATTAACTAATACTTCCGTTCCGCACTTCCGTTTTCCTTCACAGAGATAGAATAGAGCTAACATCTAAGCAAATAATTCAAATGCCTTCACTTACTATGGTAATGAGCAATCCGGCAGACATTGCAGGATTTGTTAGGCCACCCACCTGAGGGAAATAATACATCATTTTGATTTAAGATGGCACCGCCATGCAATTAATTCTAACATAAATTGTGAAAAGGACATTTTATATCGAATGGATGTTTCAGTCAGTTTTTGTCCTGTTTCATTAATTTTAATGTCGGTTTTCATCGAGTTTCCTTACCTAATTGGTGTTTATTTTTCGTTGAATAATTTATGGGTCCTCGGGGGTATTTATGCTCTTACTGTTGTTTAACATCAAGATAATTTGCAATGAAAATGTATCTGGCTGTGTTAGAATGTGGTCTTGTTTTTAACCATTAGTCACATTGATCTTAAGATTATCAATTAGCTAGGGTTACTAGACTTGATCCGATCAACCGAGTGAATTCTGAGTTCCAAAAGACACAGGATTAATACAGTCTGTTGCTTGGCAACTGTAACTCCGCTTGTATGAAATTAGGTATCTTCCAATTAATTTAAATCTGAGCTTTTCGACACAGCCAAAAATATGAGTCTTTATACGTTGTCGCTTGGTGACGCGATGATATTGATAAAACGAACCTTTATCAAAGCAGGCGGCAAGGCCACAGCCCTGGATTACATGCTTTGATGAGCGAACAGCGCGCTTTACCTAATGCATGGACTTTATAACAAATTTATTGGGATTTAAAAAGATATACTATACTAACGAGAAAATTATCTTTCTACTTAACTCGTAGTCCGATGATCCGGCAATCTGACACGTCCAGGGAGAGTGAGGGACGAGGGAGTGCACCTATGTTTGTGCACTATAATACCTCCTGCGTACTTGGCTAGTTTCTGTTGACAGCGGCTGCCGTGACGGAAATTCAGTCGAGAGGATATTATTATAACTCGTATCTTTGCATATTCGCCATTATTTTTATGATAATAATACGACGATACTAACTAAAAGGTCTATTTTCAGTTGTGTAGATGATAATTACAAAGCTTAAATGAACTTTAATTATTTAGTAAACAAGATAATATTTATATAATATGAAATAAACTTTTAACATAAAATATAGAGCCGCTACCAGAACTTTATTGCCGACAAATTCTTCGACTACCCGCGTTCCATCATCGTTATTTCAACACCCAAGAAAAGAAATAAAGACGATTGGGTATCATCACAACGAGGGCTGGATAGGTAAACTTTGCAATAATTCTAGAAATATCTTATTCCGTTGTACCATTAAAATGCCGTCTAATTGCCGTGGAGTCCTGACGACTATGTTGTAGGTTGGTTTAAAGCATAAGCTGTAGTGAGAAATTATTAAAGGTTTGACAACTATCTTTGATAATAACCTAAACAATAATGACGTTATCGGGTAAATATCCCTACGACATCCGTGCAATAGTTTTGTGAACTATCGTGGTGACACGTATTGAAAAAACAAGATGGCGGTGTTAGTTCCGATTTTGGCAAACTTGGCGCTTCGCCAAAGTCGGAACTAATACCGCCATCTTGTTTTTAAGAGTCTATAGACTATTCATGTTTTTTTTTTGTTATTAGTGACAGAAGAAACATGTTTTCCCTTCGACGTACTACTGCAATAGCTATTTTTTTTATATAACAGGAATCATTTTTTAATTTTTTATAAGGTATGCCGAAGCCGGCTCCGCCCTCATCTTGAACCATACTCCCTGCTGACCGTCGTTTTAGCATAGTAATGGGAATATCCAGAATAACGCCGTGCTTACCAACGTTAGTTATAACGAGATTTCACTACGCTTCGACGGAACCCATTTTAATTAATCGCTTCCCTTCGGACATGGTTCAAGTCTAAATAAACTTGTAAAACTTTGTCGGCTGATTAATTCTAGAATAAATACTCATAATATGGGTCGGTTATAGCTATGACGGCTGGTAGCAGCTGGATGAGAGTTGCCGAAAATCGAGTTGAAGTGCTGCAATAGGAGAGGCCTATGTCCAGCAGTGGACTGCTATAGGTTGATGATGATGATAACTATTACGTAACAAATTACGATGTTGTTTTCTTTCAATCATCTGATAACTTAATTAGAGGAATAAATTTGAAATTTTGACATTATTTTATACAAAAACTGTCAAACGTCAATTTTATTCCTCGAATAAAAGTTATCTGGCGATGGAAAAATCAGGGTTGTACGTTGTTTTATAGCTAATAGATTTAGTTATAGAATTTCGTTTCACATAAACATTTTCTTATATTTTCGTGTCATAGTCAATACGCAGAATACTTACTTTGAAGATTTTTAAATCATTGATTTTTGTTTCACGTAAAGTTTAATGCTAGAATAATCATATCATAGAATAACAAATCAAATATTAATTATCCATGGCATTTAAAATATCGAAGCGCCTAGAGCCCGAAAACCCACTGCGAATCAGGCTCCACTACTGCAAACACCTTGGTAGTGATTCTTGTGAATGTGTCGAGATTGAACAAGTTGACCATATAAAATACCTTGGCGTCTTGATCGACAACCAGTTATCCTGGATCAAACAAATAGATGCTGTCACTGCTAGGACCCGTAAACTTATGTTCATATTTAAAAAACTTAGGAACATCGCCGATCACAGTACCCTCAGAAGTGTGTACTTTGCTTTATGTCAATCTATTTTGAATTATTGTATAGTGGCATGGGGTGCAGCAGCAAAGACTCATTTGATAAAACTTGAACGAGCACAAAGGGGCATCCTAAAGGTTGCTTATGGAAGGCCCTATCGGTATCCCACTGATAGGCTGTACCAAGAATGTGACGTTCTTAGGGTAAGACAGCTCTTCATTTTGTCTGTCTTGTTACGCTTCCACCGACAAGCACCCCTAACCCAATCCAAATCTAATAGGACGTGCAGACAGAAGAAGTGGCAAACACCCACTACTCTCACTAAATTCGCCCAAAGAGCTCCAAGATACACAGGTCCTTTTGTTTACCAACATATCAACAAAATCCTGGATATAGTGGGTTGCTCAAAGCGCAATTGTAAAATAAAAGTTAGTAAGTGGCTATCAGCTCAGGACTATGCACGGACTGAAGCTCTCCTGACTCCCATGCAGTAACTCCCTCACAAACACTCACCCAGGCGTAACACTTCCCCCTAACACCTCCCTTTTACACAAACATATGTATATACAAAATACACTAAATTACACTCTACACAAACTTTATAATTATAATTTTGCATGTTTCCTTTAGTTAAGTAAGTTTGAATATTGTTTAGACTAAGTAACCATGCGATCAGTGAACTACCCACTGGTGCACTTATAATGTGTCATTTACGCCGAAATAACTAGATCCCACGACACAGGGTATCCTAGTGTGGGGTCTAGCGCTACTTTATTGCACTATATCTTCAATATTTTTATTTTTGTTTTACTATCTTTTGTTTGTTGTGCTTAACATGTCATCAAAATGTGTCTAAATAAATTTATTATTATTATTATTATTATTATTATTATCCTTATATTGTTTATTTAATATTTAATAAAACACATTACGCGTTGATAAAATTATTATATACTCTGGCTGAAGTAATTTCTGTTGGGAGTCTCAGTTCTAACCAAACCTACTGCTTGCATGCTGCAAGCGAGCATGCAGCATGCAGCGTGCAAGTAAGCATGCAGCATGCAAGCAAGCATGCAACATGCAGCGTGCAAGCAAGCTGCAAGCATGCAGCATGCAAGCAAGCATGCAGCATGCAAGCGAGCATGCAACATGCAGCAGGCATGGTTTCTGTCACGGCTCCGGCGCTGCGGGGCTCCGGCGGTCCCACGCGAGCTTATCGTCGCAGATGGTATTCACGCTCACCACCTGCTCCTCAGCTCGCGGGCCGCCTCGACCCTCCGCGCCTACGGGGATTTAAATTTCACTCTAGGGGTAGGGCGGAAAAGACTACGTGGAGTCGGTTTTGCAGCGATTCGTTTCTGTCACTAACTTTTGGCATACAATATTGGCTTTTTAAGACAATATTTTAATTAAATTTATGGTAGCAAAACGTCTATTTATATACATTTTCATTGAAATAAAATACCATGGAAAAACACACCGAACAAACAATATTCGTTAAAAAAGAATTCTACTGTTAGATAAGTTTGTTAAACCAAAAAAAAAAAAATATTAAAAATTCATTGAATTGTGTTTCTGTGAAATATGTTTCATTCAAGTAAATAGTTTTTGAAACAATAATATTCGAAATAATACAAGGACCAAATATTGTATGAAACATTTTATGGGAAACGAAATTCTATGAAACAAGGGGACACCAAAAATCAGCCTTTAAATAATAATATGGTATATGTATAAAACAAAACAAGGATAAAGAATCAAAGGGCATCAAAAAATTGTGACCTACCTATAGTTGTTTTCTATCTTTTATAAAAAGTAAAATACAAAACAATAGATTTAAGGTCGCAATAGTCACACCGACTTATAAATAAATAAGTACCTACTTCATTTTTTTTTCTTTTTTTCAAAAAACGTTGCCCCACACTACGGATCACTCCTGTATCGTGGGTGCGTTTACAAACATTTAAACTCACATACACAAACAAACAGACCCGGAACAACTATATATGCAATATAAATATTTGTTCCGTGCGGGAATCGACCCACGACACGCAGCGCAGCAGACGATCTAACGAACTTGAATCGAGCTAACGATACGTAGCGATGCATTCTCGCTCCAATGAAATATGAGAAGATGCCTTGTCCCTGTGATTTCTCGTCTGTTAGCTTAATCTCAAAACAAAAGAACATAGCTACATATTTTATTGTATTACATCTGAGATCGACCTAACAAATGTCGCAGAAATTGCTCTATTTTTTGTCTGCGCTCCTACGGGACGACAACAACGTATTTTTGAACTCTAGGAACAAACCTGTATTGTTTTACTGAACAATAACTATATTGGAATTCAAATATAAAAAAGTGGTATTGACATTATGTGCATGTTTACTGATGTAAGTTTTTTTTATTATTAAAAATGCTTTTTAATTTAAATACAGTACCTTTCAATTTTTTTAAAATCGAAACCACAATTGAGATTTCATTTTATTACTTTTTTCTTTGTTGTAGAACTATTGTATTTTTTTAAATTAAAACTGTAAAACGGTTTATGTTAGACAAAAGGGTGCGTCACTCATGTGACTGTTAGGGAAAATATTTTTCAAACGCTTTTCAATACGTAGGTACGTTCCGTTCAATAAAAGAGGCAGTTTTTATTCCATCCTATTGCAACCAATAAAAATAATTTTATTATTGGCAGTTATTCATAATAAAACTATTGTTTAATTCGCTTTATTAGCGAGCTCCATCGCCTCATAAACTTTCTTAGTCACGATAGCAAAACTTTTGAAAACAATTTGGTTACGACTTACTCCGTGTTGGCTGAATGGGATCAACATTTAAAAAGCAACACTGTAAGCTAAGTACCGACTGGTTATAATTATTTTCGAGAGTGTTCTTTTTCTCAGCTCGCAGGCTAGTTTTAGCTACATTTACGGGCCAAAGCCAAGTAAATGCAGCCAATTTTTATTTACGGATTATTATAATTTTATATTTCTTTTAGTTATTAATACGAGTTTAAGAAGTATTTTGCTATAGTTTCCAAATTCTAGAGCCTTTAGTTTTATTATTATTATGCGCTATCTCCAATTTCTGTGTAAGTCCGACGCTATTGTTACCTATAGTACTTAAGTTATACACAGATGCTGTTGGTGTACCATAATAAATAAATAAATTATAAAAGTGCTGTACACAAGGAAAGGTGCAAGAATATGGGGGAGGCCTTTACCACCAGTGGGACAAACGGGAAAAAAGGGTATTAGATTTGTACCTTGGTTTCCTCAAATGGATTTAAGATTTTTTTTTAAACGTTTTCCCACACTAGGAATTACTAATAATAAAAAAAAGATTAAAAAAAATTAAGATAATTGTCTATCTCCTTTATTGCTAACACATATTACACGAACCTTTTACACAATATACCATACCTACCATACCATACCATTACCTTTCCGATGTTGCTACGTACTTAGAAACATCAGAAAGATTCACAAAGGGATGCGAACGTTATTTTCCTCTCAGCGTATCCTTCCTTTCTTCAGCATTTTAATTTACTAATGCGCGCTCTTTGATGCGAGTGATCTGCTTTCATATTATCTGAGGCTCTGGTTTTGAGGCTCTCACAAAAATTCTCAAGGGCCAAGTTGATTTGCAAGAGAATGTTTTTACCATCATCATATCTGTTTTTGTAAAGTTCGCTTGTGAATAATTGCAATCAGTTTTATTTACGACGACTATGTTGTAATCACTATTCATATATATCGCTTTAAATAGAGCAGCCGCTAATGTTGATTCAGTTACTAGATTCGAACGCAGAATTCAAAAACAGGATCATAATGTAAATAAATCGGCCTTTGTTTTTATAAAAACACTAACAGCTACTCGCAACTTCGTCTGCGTGTATTTTGTATTCATCATTTCTTATATAAATATCCAGGGGGAAAAGACAAATTTCAAATTTCATAATGGTCGATTCTATGATCTAGGCGTGAAAGGTAACAGACAGATACAGCCGATCGATTCCGTAAAAATATCGCCGTGAAAAGTTAGGTGAAGTGAGCTTAGAGTGAGCTGTCAATAGTATCAATCCCTAGCATTAGTTGGAATGACAGCTCACTCCACGCTCACTTCACCTAAGTTATCACGGTGAGATGGTTACAGAATCGCACTGCAGTTACTTATTAGTATGAAGTATGGTTTGATCCTTATTTTGACGTCAAAATGAAGGGACCAAGGATTTTGTTAAATATCTACGTATACATTGAGGTAGCTAAACTTATTGCATAGGTAGCAAATAGTAGATTTATAGTATTAAACTTTTATGTAGGCTGATTTGAAATCCAAGATTTGGACCCTCCATCTTAATGGGCACTATTTTTCTTCAATCTTCATTAAAGTTTGTTTGCAGAAATAGTTCCTGCCGTTCGATTCTGTAAAAATCTCACCGTGAAAAGTTAGGTGAAGTGAGCTTAGAGTGAGCTATCAATAATGGCAATCCCTTAGCATTCGTTGGAATGACAGCTCACTCCACGCTCACTTCACCTAAGTTTTCACGGTGAGATGGTTACAGAATCGCATGACCGTACTTATTAACACAACAGCCGTAGGTGTAGTAGGCGGAGCTTAATCCAACAAAAAAAAAACAACCGACTTCCAAAAACGACACTACAAACTGAAAAATAACTTTAATTTCGGAAGTCGGTGTCGTTGGGTTCGCATTTTCGTTGTTTGCCACCGACTTCCGAAATTAAAGTTATTTTTCAGTTTGTAGTGTCGTTTTTGGAAGTCGGTTGTTTTTTTTTTGCAAAAAAAGTTTTTATTTTTCACTTTTTAGTTGTAATTTTTACCAGTAATTTTGGTTTAAAAACCAAACTACTAAACCGTTTTTGATGAAATTTCTATGGGACCATTTGGGAAGTACACCCTTTCCAACAAAAAAAGAATTTTTCAAATCGGTTGGCAACCGACGGAGTTATGCGCGAACAAACATAAAAAAAAAAAAAAAAAATACAAACATCCGAATTGAGAACCTCCTCCTTTTTTAGAAGTCGGTTAAAAAACAAGAAGATATTGTTTTGGTTTTACCCATTGTTTTTGTATTCACAAAACACAATCCTACCGGTGTCTACACGTGTCATATCTAGGATTTATGTTGACCATTTCCAGCGATAAATTTTCAATATCTACTATAGGCTGTGTCGAGGGACTGCTGTCCTCTGTCAAAGTCAAGGACAGCCACAGAAAGCTTAGGCTCGCCTCCAAAGGGATAAAGTTAAAAATCAAGGAATTGCGCGAAACTTTAATGTTGCCTGTTTAATGGCCTTTCAGAATGGTTTCAACGTTGCTGACTGAATAGCTTGCGCCAAACGTAGGTATCGCCACTCGCGGATACTTATATTCTCATACTAGCTAACCCGGCGAACTTCGTACTGCCTCAGAATCCATAAATACAAAATGTTTATGAGAAAATCAATTATCTTCATAATATTTTTTTTTCGATAATTTTTCTTAGTTTTAATAGTTATTCTGCTATTCGGAGCGGAGGCAAATCCAACAAATCAAAGTTCATAAAAATCGGTCCAGCCGTCCTTGAGTTATAAATGGTGTAACTAACCCGACTTTGTTTTATTGAAGCTTGAATCCAAATCAAAACATTTTATTTCACATAAACCAACATGGGCTTATGAAACTTCAGAAGCTAGGTGCACGGTTCCAATTGGTCATTTCCTATGGAGAAGAGCCGGCAAGTAACTCAACGGTTACTCTTGAAATTAAACACACGTTTTCAATCGTTACTGTAATTTCATCTCAATTTAATTCTAACCTGTGACCATTAGGCATTATAAATATACTTTATACACTATCACATAAATAAATGATATATAAGATTATTATTTACCTGCTTGACTTCTGAACCGCACTAGTTTTGCTCAGTCAATATAACAGCTTTCCAGCTCATCCTGACTAGTATTTGCGGTCAGCCTCGACATCGCTTTGCAGTGTGAACTTCATTACATTTATCAATTAATTACTTGCATGTTATTTTGTTGCCTACTGTTAATTGAAATCCATTACTACTGATTTAATATCCGATTTCATTATCTGGTCATTAGGAATGGGCAAAAAAGGATTTATTGCGATGTGAATTATAATTGATAAACCTTTTTAGATTTATACGATTATAATGTTCGTATTAATTCAGGCTACAAAATTATACAGTTACCAAAGGGCTTTGTAAAGCAAATTGTAATATTCCATTGTAAACAACATGATAATATAATAGCAAAGTTCGTTAGATTCGGGCATCAGCAGCCTTTTATCTGATCCAAATGTTAACGCTTGAAATTCGCGGGGTAATTGAGTAACACACTATCAGTAGTAATGACTTTCATTTTGACAGTTCAATAACATTCATTGCGTTATTTTCGTTGTTGAGCAGACAAACTTTTTGAACATATGAAGCAATGGATTTGCAATATCCTTTAAAATGTTTCAAATCGAGATTGACAGTGTGCTATACAATTAGGCTGCTGATCGACGAATCTGAAATACACACTAGTGACGTTAACTGCAACTGTTTATTTGATACAAGAAAAACCGTCTTTGATTTATCTTTTTTATTTAATGATCGATAATTTTCCATGCACCAAATTATATTGTGACTTCATGTTAGTAATATAATGCCTGGGCGTACTATAATATTTATTTATTTGCTCTCATTCACATCACTCATTTTACATAGAATAATGGTCGGTTTTTGCACATGAACCCTGTCAGGGCACGGCAAAATACACTGTTGGTTTTCTGTTGAGTCAGAAACATTAACATAAATTATGTCAAAACTTATCGAAACATTTCATACATATATTTGTAGATAACAAAGGTAAAAAACATTTTCTGAGGAATTCATATCTTTGAATAACACCAATAAGGATGCTTTCGCCCCAAAACAAAATCTCGTATCCTGAATCCCGCGAAAAAATAAATGCGAAATATTTTTCCTGATATTATCGTTCCAATGTCACGGTATGAGTTATTTTGTGACGAAAATGTGACGATTACGATCCAGGTGGCGACAATTTGCGGGATTAATTCTCGCTTCCCGCATCCCGCCTTCTGGCGAACCGACGACGATTCGTAATCTGCAAGACGGTATGCTTACATGACGTATAGACCCCATTGCCGCTTTCATTAAAGTTTATTGTTTTGTTAGTGATAAATTGTGATTTGCTTAATTTCTTAAAGAAGGCAATGGTAGTACAATCACTTAGCTTGTTAGAAAGCCTAATAAACTTGAAACAATAAAGATATTTTCGTAATTCCCCTTTGAGTAAGAAATATATATTTTGTTTTCTTCAATATATTTCTACAGATTGTAACTCCGCTGTGGTTACCTCTGTCGTAGACTGAATCAAGTTTCACCACATTGGAAACATATGTAATTTACCTATAGATATGGCTAGATATGACTCAGGGCTGAAAATGTTTTTACCAAGCAGAAAGAGCAAGACAATTAGAGCTGTCAATTTAGTAAAGTCAACCCAGTTTCTGCTTTCCCTTTAAAATCACTGTGACACAAAACTATCTCTCTGAATTCAGCAAGAAAATAACTGGACAAATTGAAAAGTCACTGCGCCAATTACTGTTTCTAGCTGAAATTTAACACGAGAACACGAGCAAAGCTGTGAAACAGGATCAAATTTCGAGTGCAAAGTCTGCAAAGGCACGTCATTGGAGCTTCTAACTGGATATGCCACTGGTACGACATATCCCATCCAATTTTCCATTTGACTTCATACGATTACAGTTTCCAATGGCTGCTGTGTCGTCGATAAACAGACTTCAATATCTGCAGAAGCTATTCGGGATCCTAATCCTCTCTACAAGGGATTCGGATTTGAAGGTGCATGAAGATTGATAAGTTTACTGTATAACTGTGTGTTGGAATATAGTACACTTTATTCAGTCTACTACGACATATCATGATTTATGAAGACATGCGGTAAGTGGGATCTTTGAAAGAACTCTTACATTAATGAATATGTAAGTAAAATAAATTCTTTGTCAGTTTATAAAAACATACGCAATTACGCAGTGTTTAAAAACTGACAAACTATAATATTACATAAGTAACATTTACATATTGTAGGTATGGCCATGGTCCCAGAATTTTCACAATCTCAGAAACACCAAAAATAAACTACCCTAAATAAATTAACTTTTAAAATAAATACCAAAAAAAAGAAGCATAAATGGGATCATAGTACTTACCTAATTTATTTAAACAACAAATAGTCAAACAACCGCCCACTTTGTCTCTTGGACACGACATAAATACATCTGCCAACCTAAAATTCAATTCCCAAATGTTTGAAGGTACTTTATCCTTTAGAAACTGTCTCCCCCGAGGGCTTTTAGCTCGGTTTAGGAAACTAAAAGGGCCTACATTAAAACTAAGTTGGGCTGACGGTGACTCGCCGGCAACAGTTAATTTATGAAACATTTTGATTGAACGGCTAATTAAATAGTTTGGTTTGAGCATTGAACAGAGTTCGTTAGTTTATTTTGTTTTATGAATGTTATTAATGTAGTTGTTTGCTACTTAAAATATCAAAATTTTGACTACTTATAGGTTCTACCTGTTTATTCTAGAAGTTATTTCTAAACTTGCAGTCTAAAACAATTCCATAAAGAGAATAATGAAAATTTGCAAATTCATCATCAGCAGTCTTTTAAAAATATTGTAGGTAATAGGCGCTGAAATAATAGATATTCAAGAATATATACGTTTCGCTTGAAAATTGTAGATACTTATAGGCAGTTATGCGTCGGTAACGATTTCGTCGATCAAGAGCTAAAGCGTATATACATTTTTAACATCTCAATGCCCGAGAGTGCTGTTAGAAAGGGGTGGTGGCCAGTGAAGACTAAACTCATTCTCAATTCTATTTGGTTCGGACGTAAATAGCAGAGTGTTGCCTCAGGGATATAAAGTAAACGTGTATCTTGTATAATGCAAGCGCTATCGATGGAGAAGACGGGGTTACTGCTATAGACAGCACCCTGTATGCACAAATTTTGTACAGGGTGGTACAGGGTTATATATTTAGAAACACATACCAAATTCGGTGTATCGCCTGAATATGGCAAGCGTTGGGTCGATGTTGTATTTTATCGGTACACAAGTTTCGAACATGAGAACAGCACTGTATTGTTGCTGAATTATGGAGTCGATATAGATGACGTTCAGAAACAAGCCTAGTGAATAAATAAAGATTTTCAGAAAGAGCAGCAATAAGAAAATAGAGTAGATAAAGAAGATCAACTGTATGGAATACTTTACCGGCTTACTCGCCATACATTCTGCACACACAGCATTTGTACCTATTACAAATAATATGTAAAAATATATTTCAATAAACCAGTGTTTAATGAACATTCAAAGCGGTTAGTTTTACTTCATCATCATCCTAATAGAATCGCCCCGTTATCGTATCAGTAAGTGTAGGGATCCCCTACATCTCTACATCATCACACCTACGAACGAGAACGTTACCCAATGCAAAACTTACTGTAGAATACATAACTATAGTGTCGGGTATACTTACAAAGCCTCACTCTGCACTTAACACATGTCACAACACTAATTTATCTCGTCTTCTCAACGTCCGTGTGTCACAGCAGGGATCCAGCAGAATATCAGCGTTAGGTACATTTGCCTGACACATGCTGAGGTGGACTCCCATTTGGTGCAACCTTGAGACGCACACCGCACTGTGTATGTTTCGTTATTAATTTAATTCGTCATAGTGTCACTTTGATTTCGATATTTGTGTGTTTTTCATTTTGTCTTTTTTGTTGGCACCTTGTTTTATATTATTAATCATGTGGGTAGTTTGGTTATCATCTAATAATTTACAGATGCCAGCACATCAAGCTACTACAATCTGTCAAATTTCTTTATTAGATTTTCAACTTTATCGCTAAAGCATTCAGGTTCAAGATTGATTGGGAAAATTTGACAGTTTCGGGTAGCTTGACCTACTGGCGTCTGTACTTTTGTGTGTTGTGCTGTCTTTTTTGTGTGCGCCAAATAAATGGTTTATATATCTATCTACATCAATCAAAATTATTTTGACGTTCAAAAGTGCCTTTTACTAAATGCCTATTTGACAAAAATAATTATTTTGATTTTGACGTTGATAAACACAGGTATCAAACAAGCAGCCGTGGTTTAAGTAAGAAATCCATAATAAATCTCGCTAAAAACAATTTGATCACGTACTTATAATATTTTGATTACCAAAAATGATCAAACATCGTTTGAGGGAAACATCGCCCAATGTTATCAAAGTTAATTGCTTTGATCAGCTTTCGACCCCAATTCAGATTACTGTAAATTGATTGCTGCCCCAAAAGTTTTCACTTATGTTAATGAGAATTATTTTGTACGATTGCGATTGCTTGATATTGATTTTTTATCATATTATATTTCAATATAATTCATTCGGACAACATAAAAAAGTTAGCAGGTGTTTATTACATTCATAATAATACATAATTTAATTACAATTTGCAGCAAAATGCTGTATTTTTATACGTCACTAGGCTTGCAGGAATTCAGTTTTTCATTAGTATTATTTAGTACCTGCTTCTTTTTGTATATATTTACATAATATGACCATCTGGAATAATGTATCTTTCAAATAGTGAAAGAATTTTTCAAATAGCTGCTGTTGTTCCGGAGAAGACCCTCCACATAAAAAAAAAAAATAATTAAAATATAATTTATATGTATTTATTTTTTTAAATATCAGAATATCAAAAATAGTAGCCCACCGGTATTGTGAACAGGGTCCATATTATTATTTTGTATATAATTATGATGTTCCTAAGTTGAATGAGCACAAGGTCAAGACAGTAGCTAAATATATAAGAAAGTAGACAAATCGCTTAAAATGCCAAATTTTTGAGAATAAGAGAACTTACTGCTGATTAAAACATGGAAACCATCATTAAACCAATACTCGAGACTCGTAAACACGAATTATGTGACAGATAAACGCAAATTAATTTTTCGACCAATTATAAAATTAATTAATTCTAACGAAATTTTATTTTTTCACAGATTTTATCGGGCGACCGAAGCTTCAGGCGGGTAAGTACTTGATCTTTCTATTTTGATTCGATTTATATGTAAGCCAAAGTTAATTAGTTTACTTTATATCTAAGCCAACGTTTATTACTTAGTTCAATTTCTAGGCAAGTAAACAAGACATAAGCCCTAACACCTTAGCCTAGCTATCTGAAAAAGTTGCATAGTCTGAAGTAGTTACCAATACCTTATAAATAATATACCTTAGGCTTACCCTGTGGACTTACCTAAATGTTGTCTTCCCGAGAATCTATTTCTAGAAATGAATCTTTTATTAAAAGTTTATTACCAACCAGAGAAAAGCCACCTTATTTTAAACCTCAGCTTAGCCTTCGAACCTGAACTTAGGCTCAAATAATTTCTTTAAAATAATATATAACTAGCTTTTGTCCTCAATTTTGCTCGCGTTTGAGTAAAAATACCCAAATGAAGGGTGTCCTATGTGTTAACCCGTTGATTAACATAAACGGCACCGTTTATATTATTAAGTTATCTTTCGCTGTCCCACTGCTAAGCAAAAGCCTGCCCCAAATCCTTCCAGGCATCATTTTGTAGAGCCACCTCGATCCATCCATCTTGCGGTACATGTCTAGGTCATCTATTATAAGTAAGCATGATCAAAAACATAGCACACACCAAATAATTAGTAAAAATAGAGTAATAATAGTTCTTCTTTTTCTTTTCTGTATTGTAAAATATATCCATCTGTCACTCGTATCGTCATACACTGTAAGTTCAAGTTACTGCATCTGTATTCACGTGGCGTCCAATAAATGCGTTGTATACGACATTCGACAGTGTTTCATTACCGTTTGTATTAGTTTACGATGCTAATCCCTTGGCTACGGCTGCTTTGTCATGTTTTATGTCATAATCATGTCGGTATGCCTACGTTCGATGTGGGTTGTCGTCGTGTGCATTTTTAATTAGTTTGTTATATTGACATAATTTGATGCTCTGTTTAAGAATGAGTGTATTCATTTATGGATAATCAGACCCGAGTTCTTATAATCATTGAATGATTTCAAAATGGCGAATTTTGGGGAGACCCATAATCAACATTGACCATGTAAGGTACAAGCAGTGGAATGTGGTCAAGGTGACCATTGTATGTATTTACAAAAAAAAATGTATATAAGTAGTTTATCAGCCATCTTGTTACCATAACACAAGCATTAGGTTGCTTAGCTTGGGACTAGATGGCGCTGTGTGAAATGTCCAGGGATACTATTATTGTATTGAAAATACTCCGAGTATTCTCAGATATTTTCCAAAATGGAAAAGTAGTTCACAAACAAATCATCAACGTGTGCATTGTGCAGTAGGTAGATACTATATTTTATTATATTATATTTTTTATGAACCGTACTAAGAGGAGAGAGAAAAAATTAAACATTTTTTTAAATGAGGAGGAAGGGGCATTTTTATTTTCCACAATGGTCCTCAAGTTGCGAGCCGAGCTCTTCCACGATTACAATCGTCAGGTTGTTTATTCTTGTTAAAAATATGGGTTTTTTTTTATTATTATGACCAGTTTACCTTAATTTTATAAGAGATGATAAAAACAAACCTTTATGTGTAGCGGAGATATTAGTTATTTCCGCTACACATAAAGGTTTGTTTTTACACGAGACACGCCATAATGTGAGATAAGAGATATTACGTTAGACAACGTAACACAGTTAAAGATTCCTTTGAGTTTCAGTCATAGGTTTCAGTATATTGTTTTGTGTATTTCAAACGATTTGACATCTATTGTAATTTAAACGATTTCACATTTCTGAATTATTATGACATTTTTACTGTAGTTCAGACGATTTGACATTAATTTGCATTTTGTATTATCATCATTTCTTAATTGTTACTTAAAATTATAATACGATTTGCATGCCCATGTGACGGTAGAACATGGAGAACTATTATAAAAATAAAATATCTATATGTATACTATTACCCATGTTTCCAAATGAATAAATGATATGATATGATACAGAAATGTTATTACCTACTTACTGATAACCTACCTTTGGATTATAAGTCTATATCCATAATGCACACTTTAAATGGATTACGCTTTTCAATACTTATTAAACAAGACTCGGGACTATCCCAGGTGGAAATTCAATATCAATCACGAGTGCATTACAAGGTAACTCCAAAACCTCTGCATTAATTATCACTTAATTAATTACCTACACGTTCTAATCAGTTATTGATGTCATTCGAACGCCGTCATCAGGTCAATGTCAGTCAACCACGACGTGACCGGACTGATGATCGCCGAATATCCTCTATAACGTCCTTATCACACCATTTATGATACAACAAAGCACCATAAACTTATCATCATAGTATAAATTGGTATGGAATATGAAGACCAGCATCATTCAACTGCTCAACATCAATCATGAAGTTCCTAGTCCTATCCTGTGTTGTGATCGGAGCTCTAGCTGAGCTACCTCGCTTCAGACCAGCGAGGTTCAGGTTCCAGCGCCAAGAATTAGCTCCGACTACCACTGACTCACCAACGGAACCAACCACCGAGCCCTCAGGACCTTATCCAGCGTCCGGATGGAAGCCTGCAGGAGAACCGTTCACACTACCCAACGAACAGCCTGAGAAGCCTGCTGATCAATACGGAGCTCCTGATGCTGGGTACCCCGCTTCTGGATGGAAGCCTGCAGGAGAACCGTTTACGCTACCCAACGAACAGCCTGAGAAGCCTGCTGATCAATATGGAGCTCCTGATGCTGGTTACCCCGCTTCTGGATGGAAGCCTCAGGGCCAAGCCTTCGAATTGCCGAAGCAGACGCCACCAGCAACCAGCTATGGCGTTCCTGACAACACCTACGGAGTTCCTGATTCCACTGAAGTTGCAACCACTGATAACCCTCTAGCGGAAAAATTAGAAGGCCCTGTAGAAGTGCAGAAGAGCGCCGGAACCTACTTCATCTTGCTTCCCAATGGACAGCTTCAGAAAGTGGAGTTTGTGACCGAGAATGATGTTCAGAACATGAAATACACTGCGAGGCTCCAGCTGCGGAAGCCTGCGCCTCTTTTAGTGTTCAGACCTTAATTTGTGATGTTGTAAAGTTATAATTATTTTAATAAAGTGTTTATCATTTAAAGTGAAACTTTTATTTTTATTTATAAAGGGATAAAGAAAGGTACGACTTTTAAAGATATTAAGTGAGCATTTTTAAAAACCGCAACGAAAAAGATTCGTAGTATAAATTCAGTTAAAGTCAAATATTAAACGCAGAGCATATTAATTCTTTCAATCCTCTCCATATCAATTTATATTGTACCTATTCACTTTGCTCATGATTCTTCATTGATGCGACATTTTTGGAATACTTTCATTGCATTTTCAGTACAGAGAATTTATCAATAACGGCACATTGGGATGAATTAAAGCTTTTTTATTAATTGCATTGCTTTTTATTAAGTGCATTTGCAATTTTCAATTGCATTCTTCGTTAAGTTGTGATGCTCTGACGCAATTGTTATGGAATTAAATTAAATTGACTTAGAGCTGAATTTTCAATCAGTAGATAATTTTTATTCGTGGAATAAAATTGACGTCTGACAGTTTTGTATGGAAGAACTGTCAAAAATTCAAAATTATCCCTCCGATAAAAATATCTCGTGTTGGAAAAATCAGCCCTTGGTAGTTTGGGATACAACTTTATTTGTTGTCATTATCATGTAAACTGTGTCAATAAAACGGTTTAGTAAAAGCTTTCCTTGGTAATGTATTGAAAGTTATTATAATTATGGTAATTAGTAATGTCGTGGTGACCAAGTTGATAGTTCACCATTAAATTATAATCTTAAGTTAAATAAATCTCCGACTTTTTTCTCCCATCTCCGCTGTAAATTTTATTGAGTTTGTTTTCCATTTCCTCCGTTACTTACTGAGTATGAAAGATACACAGTGCGTGGCAGGTGACGTTATTCCCATGCGGATTTCGAGAATCAACCCAAAGAATTGGGTCATGAGTGTCTTATAAATGGAGCTAATTTACTTGGGTACTAGTATTTAATGCATGACAGAACTTGCTACCGACCTACCTACTAACTGAATTAATAAAAATAAAAGTAAATATTTTTATGTAAAAAACTAAAACAATGTATAATTAAAAATAACAATAATACACGTTATGGAATGCAATACATTAATAAATATGAACTTAAAAGGAAAGTTTTTGGAAAAAGATAGCTCAAACTTGGTCATCTATCTAGTTTTGTTGGCTTGTCTAGACTAAGAATCAGCGGCTTTTGCTAGGTACGTCGTAAAAGACCGTTACTGCCCGTTTCCCGAAGTCATACGAGTAAAACGGACCGTTTTGCTTACCAAGTTACCAGTCGTAACCTTTAGAAATGCCTAGTTGGTAATGGCAAAAGATTTTGTAGGCAATGTTAATACTCTTATAACGAGGGTGAGCTAAGGAGGGATTTTTGAAAATTTATGACCTAAACGGATTAAATAAATAGGGGATGAAGGTTTGTATGGCAGTTCATCGTAAGGTAATACATTCAGTAAGATATATCTTACCTAAAACCTGTATTCTTATTATAACTGTCACAAAAAAAAAAACTACCCAAGTGCATGTTGGACCACCACAATGAAGGATTTCGTAGTTGGGACAACATACAAGAACAAACTTTACATTGTAGTTGAAATACATGTTCTCCCATTCATTCTAATTGCAAGGTAGACTGTTACTCGTTAACTAGAAAAGCCTACTTAGCTGTGATAGGTTTCTTTTTAACTTCGTTATGTACAGGGTGGCAGGAATATCGACGCGCAAACTGTAACCATGTATTCAGCACATGATTCCAGACCCCTTACCGTAATTTTTTCGGATAGACTGGACGCACATGGTGAAACTATGACAGTTACTTGTTGACTACGGAACCCAAAAAAAACGGTTCCACAATATTTGCTGAACTGAATAATAGGCTCGTAAGTGGTCTAGTCTTAAGTTATTCTAACTTGATTGCCAAGTATTGTTTCAAGTGGTTCACAAACATTTTGTTTGGAGGCCTAACGCTTGTTGTGAAGTAAACATCTTGACTTGGAAATGGCCGTGACAGTTAATATGGTAATTATTGCTCGTCGTTTACTGTTGTAACGCTCATTTTGTAATCTAGAATGAACTGTCTTAACCCCGTTTGTATCACTAATTAATAAGTAAGACTGTCAATTATTGTAGCGGGATTGTCCGAAAGGGTTACCGCTGCCCTGGAACATAAAGGGCTAAGGAAGGAACACGGGTGGGTTTCAGTCAGTAAGAGTCTGACACTCCCTTCTGCTCCACCCAGAGCGGGAGGAGTCATTTGATGATTTCCCATCCTCAAAAAAAAAAAAAGACTGTCAATTATTATTAAGCTGCGATTTTGATGGAAAAAAAAAGTTTAAGCATTGGTTAAAAAAAATCTGTATAGTTTTATGCTATTGTGTTTTTAGTCCTAAATGCATGTTCTGTTCAAGACTATTCGTACCAACGACCTAAACTAAACTTTCCAGAGATGTTACACTTCTCGTAAAGCAGGGTCATCTTAAAACCTAACGACACACATAATCATCATTCAAACCAGCATACAGACTTCACAATTTTACTGCTGTAGGTTATAAGAAACTTCCTGAAGCTTCCAGTTCCATTCATTAAGGGGTGGCGGCAACCGTCAGAATCTCCGCAATAATTATGTCATTTATAATGGAGACGGATTTTAATTGCTCTGCCCGCATTCATCTGCTGGCATTCATTCGCTTTGGCTGTTTATGTGTGAGTGTCTGCCCTTAAAATTAAGGCAACTGTTTTTGATGTAGGTCGGGTCATTTCGTTTTGGGTAAGTGATGCTGACTTTGTAATGTTTAATGAGTGATGATAATTTGAAGCTAATACCTATTATACTCGTAGATCTAACTTTACTCAACTCAGCAATCATTTAGACCAATGACGTCGCGTTAACAGAAGCAGTTATGAGCAGTGAAGTCAGAAAGTAACAATCAATCTACAGTCCCGGTACTTCTCAGTAAATTGGTTGCTGAAACCTATGTACTCCTATAACTAAGAGCGGTTATTAAAATGCAGTTTACGGTCCATGGCACAGATTCCGAAATTCTCTTAGATGAGTCAGAATATAGACTGACTTTGTTCGTCGAAAATTACAAAGAATTAAGCGAGAACTTCTCTATTCATCGAAGCCAGCATGTAACACAGTAACCATACAAAGCTTGAATGGCGGCACTGACTGTCTATTCACAGACCACCATAAAAAGGATATGATTATAACCCACCTGTTGTTACAGTGGTCAACATACCCCCATGCATGTTATCTACCATATCACAATACCATGTCCACAAACTAGAAACGAAGTGTCCGCACGGACCCTTCGTTTCTAGTTTGTGGACACTTCCGGACTAAGGGACTGTACTAAACACATCGTTTGCATGCCAAATAAGTTTTTGGGGAGATAAAGGACTGTATTATAGGGTTTTTCTGTAGTCGGTATAAGGAAATTCTGTGTCATGGTGTGAAATCTGTTATAAGGAAGATTTTTCTTCGTCTTTTAGTTTTCCTGCTTTTGCCAAGGTCAAGGTCGCTATTTAGTTTTACGCCAAAATATTATTATATTAAGTCTTTACCTATGAAATTGGAGATTTGTATGATAATTTTAAAATATAAAAATTTTGGTAATTTTTTTATTTCAGCTATTCAAAGTACTGGCCCAAATTATCTACATATACAATTTTGCCATTTTGATGGCAGTTTGTTTATCCCTTTACTGTAGAAGTCTGCCGGACGGGAGGCGATGAAGTTAGCGCAAGCGTTTTGTACTGCCCCTCGGGTGTTGAATTTTTTCCCACATAAAAAATTGTCTAAATTTTGAAAAAAGTAGAAATCTGTTGGGGCAAGGTCCGGTGAGTACGGTGGGTGACGGAGAGCTTCCAGCTGTAACTCTTGTAGCTTTGCGATGGTCTGTCGTGAAGTGTGAGTTCGCGCGTTGTCGTGGAGAAGCAATGGCGAAAAGCGATTGACTAGTCATGTTTCTTGAATTGCGAGCTTCTCCATCATTGTTTGCAATTCTTGGCAACAGACATCTGCCGTCACTGTTGTGCCATTCAGTAAGAAGCTGTGATGTACAAGTCGGGCACTGGTCCACCAGACAGTCATCATCATCTTCTTATGAGTAATCTTAGCGCACTGATTAGGTGCTGTACCCGGGTCCACCCACTGAGACGAACACTTATGGTTGTCGTACAGGATCCACTTTTCATTGCAGGTAACAATTCGATCAAGAATTCCCTCGTTTCTATGCCGATTCAGTAGTGCTATGCATGCTTCGACGCGTTAATCTCGCTGTTGGTCGCTTAGTTCGTGTGGCACCCACTTATCTAGCTTTTTTATCTTTCCGATTTGACGCAAGTGCTTCAATGTTATTTTGACACTAACTCCAAGGCCCGCAGCAAGCTCAGCCGTAGATTGAGTTGGATCCGCTTCCACTATCGCCTTCAATTCGTCGTTGTCGACAATGGTTACCGGCCGACCGCGAGGCTCGTTCTTCAACTCAAAATTTCCAGATTTAAAACGATTGAACCAATAATGGACCGTGTTTATGCAAGCAGTGTTAGGTCCATACACGTCGTTAGTGTTTCATGTTGTTTGCGCAGCGGTATTTCCACGTAGGAAGTCATATTCGAAAATTGTACGAATTTTTAGTTTATCCATGGCGCCAAAAACTACCACAATGTCACAAAAACAAAAAACTATCTAAAAACAAATGACTGAATTTCAAATTAAATTAACACGTCTTTCGAATAAAATTTATTTGAATTTCGAATTGCGCGCCAATCCACAGATAATTAAATCTGAAAATGCTGGTTATAGAATCTCTAATTACATAGGTAATGACCTATTATTATACCCGTTCGCAAATTACGCACATTGTCGTGGAGTTGCGGACATCAGCCCGTATTACCCATTACCTGTTATAGTCTTAGTTTTCCCTGTGATTAGTTACTATGTACCTTGGGTAAGAACTAAAAGTTTTTACTTTAAAAAATCTTAACTTAGAATATGAGATCTTGCTGCTATGCTTACAATATTTACTATTTTCT
Organism: Apamea anceps; assembly: GCA_951799955.1. NCBI lineage: Eukaryota > Metazoa > Arthropoda > Insecta > Lepidoptera > Noctuidae > Apamea > Apamea anceps. The sequence goes on from OX637510.1 coordinate 19,747,378, forward strand.
TCCATAACTTACCATTCATATTCATGTATTGCTAAATAGCTACGACCCCATAATAACGACTGCACATAATGAGAAATAAAAGTTTGTTAGAATATTATGCTTTTATTTACCAGTAGATATAAGACTTTGCGTTGTAAGTCCATAATTAGCTGAATGATGATGAATTTTTCATTCGCAGTCTCTGCTTCATACGTTGCTGTCGACCTGAAAATTAATCGTAATATCAGGTAATGAGTTTGATGCGGAAACCATTTTTTATTTTCGTGGGAGTTCATAGAGTGTGACAATATTGATATGACCTAAGCTATCACATAAGCTGCCGAAATGTTAAACTGCTAAATCGCTAAGTATTTTGAGGATTATTATTTTAGGTAGGGTTAATATCCATGCAAGCGAAGTTCTAAGGGTTAGCAGATATAACTAATGAACGTTAAAACGGATGACCAACTCGAGATCCTAACTTCAGAACTTAGGATAGTCTCTTGAGCATAATGCTTATAAATTATAGGCTCCATAATATACTAAGCAGTTATGGTAAATTCAAAGACTTGTTTTAACGCATGGAAGGTAATGCTTTGTCATTTTAATGAGATTTTTTCACTAGGCTAGAATAGAGCAGGATGAAAAATATTGAATAAAAAACTAGGGTAATCACATATTCGTTCCATTTTAACGTTAGCCATAATAAAATATGAGTGCAATGCACACGTATGTAAAAATTTAAAATGAATCGAATGATGGGTGATAAATCAAAACGTTAGTACGTATTAACGTACTTACATACCTAGGTAAGGTGTGATAAAAACTAAATACAAAAGTAATTTTCAAAGCACCAATGTCAGTTAAAATATCGAATAAACGTACGATAGCGTTCCAAACCCTCGAAGTAATTGTCCTTTACTATCCAGAAGTTGACAACCCACTGAACGTAGCCTCTAACGCTGAAAAATGCCAGAAGCACTGCGATCCAGGATGTGTCTTCAACGTTGTATGTCCCTGGAGTGATCGGCTTCTTGTTCATGGCACGCAGGTGGCCCTTGTTCGCTAAATAGCGGAGTATTGCAGCTGTGTAAAAAGGTATAATAATATTATTATTTTCGAAAAATAAAGTAACCCTCCCCGATGGTCGAAAATTGACGAAAGAATAATGCTAAGCGAATGGACACATTTCCATTTGTGCTAATAATAACAAACTGCGATGCGATAACAAACCGACATGCTCTTTTATTTAGCGGCTAATAAATTTTAATGTTCAGCAGTAACATAAGATGTTAAGACTACTCATACATGTTCACAGCAGTAAAAATACCAGGATGTCACCTGGTGATCACCTTTGCTATATATACTCTTGCCCTTTAACAGTGTCCATTAAGGACCACTCTTAATTAAAGGATTAAATTCCAATTGAATCTAGGGCTCGTTCTAGCAGAGTGAAGTGAATAGACAGTTATCAAGTCAACGCGGGGAGATTAAACGTATCCGTCTGCGTTACAAAGCGGCCTAACTCTGGAGTGGGTGCTAGTAGGCATCAATTACTAAGAGTCGGGTGTGTGGCCTGATTCAGGGCAGTTCATGTAATATGGCGGCCTAATACGTAGGCCGCCCGTTAGGGTTAACAAAACCAGTTCATGCTGGCCTATTATTCTATTGAAACTCGGGTCTATGCTAGGTCAGCTCAAAGTCACATTATGGCTCCACCATAATGGAAACCTTTGGATAAAGGGAACATGTAGTAATAATAATAATATGTAAATTGTCAATGTTTTGGATCATTTGGCTAGATGATAGGTTTAGATGGTAGTTTGTGATCGTTTTTTGGTCAGAATACCTTGACCAATACCTTGACCGAAAGATCAAAAGTTTAATCTTTCGAGGCACTTGGTGTATATTAGAATTCGTACCATAAAATGGCAGTAATAAATAAAAGAGCCAAAAAATATGGCTTTAAGGTTTTCAAAGGCTTATTAGAACTTTGTTCGAATAATAATATGTATGTCCAACGTAGCAAATGATACGCCTATATATTTTTACCTACAGCCTAGTAAAATGTTTAAATTATTCATTAATGATAAATAAAAGTCTGAAGAACAAAATTCATCTCAGAATAATCCTGCGAAATTGCCTCAGAACTATACCTGTTCTAAAGTGCCGAGTTTGGAAGATATACGTATTTATTTCATAGTATCGCTGCCTTTGATAGAAAATGGAAGTCGGGTTTCATACAACCGCCGCAATGTAACGAGTGCTTCATCTGATATCTTTGTACAAAGGGGGATTTACTGTTCCGCGTTCGGATTGCGTATGCTTTTGTGTTTGTTTCTCTTTACACCCTTAAATGCTATTTGATTATTATGATTTTCGTACTTATCGGGATGGACTGAAATAGTGGAACAGCGAATTTCATCTAAATTAAGATTTTGAGATTCTGTTTTAAGGAAACTTAAAATTAACTCCAATGTTATTTATCTTGTTTGTGCATTCTTTATTGGAGACCTGGTTGAATTTACTGCTTAAGTAATGCTGCTTGCCTGTTAACTACCCGATATTAGTTAATATTTTAAATACCCCAAATACATTAAACTGTTTATTGGAAAAATCAACACAGATTTATCCTTAGAAAAGTTCACATGACCTACTTACATTCGCTGTACGTAAATCTCGCGTCTACAAGGAACATCGCGGCATTGATGACATCCACAATGAGCAGAGTCACCCCGATGATGGTGAACGGCAGCAAGGTGACATAAAAGCTGCAGGAGCGCTCCCCTTGCGTCACGTTGATGATGGCAAATATCATCCAGATCAGGTGGAGCGATAACCAGAGCTGGATCTTGCTGAAATCAATCAGTCAATCAATGAAAATATTTTATATCACATAAAACTAAATGGGCACTTACGAAACGTCAGAAGCTAGGTGCACGGTTCCAATTGGTCGTTTCCTATGGAGTAGGGCCGGCAAGAAACTCAACGGATACTCTTTTAAAAAAATAAAAACTTTTTTGCAAAAAAATACAACCGACTTCCAAAAACGACACTAGAAAGTGAAAAATAACTTTAATTTCGGAAGTCGGTGTCGTTGAGTTCGCATATTCGTTGTTTGCCACCGACTTCCGAAATTAAAGTTATTTTTCACTTTCTAGTGTCGTTTTTGGAAGTCGGTTGTATTTTTTTGCAAAAAAGTTTTTATTTTTCACTTTTTAGTTGTAATTTTTACCAGTAATTTTGGTTTAAAAACCAAACTACTGAACCGTTTTTGATGAAATTTCTATGGGACCATTTGGGAAGTATACCCTTTCCAACAAAAAAAGAATTTTTCAAATCGGTTAGCAAGCGACGGAGTTATGCCCGAACAAACATAAAAAAAAAAAAAAAAAAAAAAATACAAACATCCGAATTGAGAACCTCCTCCTTTTTTAGAAGTCGGTTAAAAATGATTGAGTTTTTGAGTTTTACAATGTATTCAAATTACAGTGTTTATAGGTATGGGAGGACAGTGCCCTTTGTCTCAGACTAGTCAGATAGGAAACGCCGACCTCATCTAGTTTTTAAAATATGATTGACGTATAAAAGTGTTTGTACAAACTTACTTAAAATTATTTATCATGTAGTGTAGGCCTGTGAACAAGTACCAGTAGTAAATAAAGATAGAAGCTGTTAGTATTCAGGGCCGCGGGTTCTTCGAAAGAGACACCGTGGCCCCTGGCACAGGCAACTGAAGGAACACGGGTGGGTTTTAGTCAGTAAAAGTCTGACATGCCCTTCCGCTCAGCCCAGAGCGGGAGACGGCATTTGATGATTACCCATCCAAAAAAAAAGCTGTTGGTATTTGATATCAAAATGAGCGAGTAAAACTATCTCTTTACTTGATTGTCTATGGATTGTATAGACTTAGCTTACCTAGACTTACCTTGTCAACAAAGGTTTCATTAATTTTTTTATACGACATCCATACGTTTTATTGGGTTATGGGCCCAGCAACCATGACAACTTAGTTTTATATGAAGAAAATAATGCATGTGAATTCAAATTTTATTTGTTTCGACGTTATTTTAAGTTAAACCAATATCAACTTTATTTTAACGGCCATTAAGTTGATTTCAGAGTGACTAGCAATATTGAAAAAGTAATTAAAATGTTTGAAGTTATAGCGTAAACTGAACTTTATTGTGTAGAAATAAAAGTTATTTTTTCAGAAACTCATATTTGTTTGCATTTTTGGTGAATATGCCGCGATTCAAATTTAGGTATACGTGTTAATGTTACACTTGTAAAAGTGAAAGATTGCTGTAAATATTGTTTTGGGGTATTTTTCGCTCTCTTCTTCAAATTGCTGACATTTATTTATTTATTCTCACACTGGAACGCCATACGGCAATTACACCAATGGACTGGTTGTCAGACTTTCGGGCTTCTGACTACCCGTAACGACTGTCAAAGATCCACGAATGACAGCCGGGACCAACGGCTTAATGTGCTTTCCGAGGCACGGAGGGGTCTCGGTATGTAAAGATGGTCACCCATCCACAGACCAGCCGCGCCAAGCGTAGCTTAACCTGACCGATCAACCTGTGCGGCTGTTATTATTTAGCCACAAGCCCCTCAAATACATATAGCATATAGCAAACAGGTCATAGGATTACTCTTTATTAATATCTACCTTATGGCTGACCAAGTTTCAATGCTCAAAGATCCAATGTTTCTCATTTCTTGGAATCATAATTATCCAAGGGTAATGAAGGAATAAATAACATTTGCAGCTACCACTTACGTCCGAAATCTAGCAGCAACATGATTCTTCACAGGCCACACCACGCTGGTGTAAACCTTCTCATAGCTAATGCTGGACGTCAGGTTGTAGAAGTATATCCTCCCACAAGCCTCAGGGTCATACAGGTACAGGATCTTTATAATTGTGATCTCGTGAAGCTCTGACTTGCTTGGCTCGAACTTGCAGTCCAGAGTCAGCCAACTCATTACCACGCATAGCAGCGCTGAAATAATTTGTATTTAGGATGATTAAGGTTCAAACTGGCTGGTGCAGGAGCGTGGGGTTGGCACAGGAGAAGAGAAACCTATGCTGAGAAGTGGGTGCAGTCAGGCTGTACAGGATATGGATGATGATTATGGGGATGAAGGTTCAAACTACTCTGGTGTTGGTGTATTTTATATTATAATTTCTGGAAGGTAGATCTGTTGACATGAAGAAAGGCAGTACATAAATAGGTATAATGCAAATATAAATAAAATATTAGGTTGTATTAACAGTCTACTTAACACAGTGATCAAATTAGAAAATTCATAAAATCCGAAGTCCACTTACTTTGATATAAAATTGTCAGCATGCTCCAAAATTCTAATGATCCCATAATTTCGGGTTATTATTGTGACAGTTATTAAATAACATAAACCTTTTCCCGTTTAAGGCCGCCCTCAAACTCGTTACAAAACGTTTCCGAGACAATCTAGAGGGCAAACAAATTTCAAGTGGGCCGCGTACCAATTTGCTGTCACTAAAATGGGTCCGCCCCATGTTTTGATTACAGGTAAAGTCCAGAATTAATGGGCAACGTCTCCCGCCAAGGTGATAATGAAAAATTTAATAGCGTCCTTCTACCAACGTTTGAAATTGAATTCGTTTCAAGAAGAGAACCGCTTTATTTCATTTCTCATTACCAAACGCCCTGTGGGAAAAAATCATTGCTTGCTAATCCAGATAATAACAGACAGTTACTTTTTATTGATGGTTTATTTAGAAAAATAATGTAAAATTCTGTTGAACTTTCAATTCGCAGCATTACTTAATCTTAGGGCTGATTTTTCAATCGACAGATATTTTTTATTCGTGGAATAAAATTGACGCCTGACAGTTTTTGTATGGAACAACTGTCAAAAATTCAAAATGAATCCTCGGATAAAATTATCTGGCGTTGGAAAAATCAGCCCTTAATCAAATATTCCTTGTTTTACTTGAGGCTGTTGCTGTCCAACCCGGTACACAAGAACACTAGAGTCAGCTATTTGAACTTGCTCTGACTCAGGAAAACGTTGATACCGTTCATTATAAAACTTCCTCTTGTGTAATTCTCTCCTTACAATTTTTCGTCTTATTATCCTCATTACTCTACAAAAGTATACATTCATCATGAAGATAAGGACACCTCGCAGCCAGCAGGCGGCGGCCACGATCGGAAGCCACCCGGCGAAGTCGTCGTACGTATTTAGTTCCAACTCGGTCGCCCAGCCGCTGTACCTCAAAATCATGCCTTTGTCTAAGCTCTGCTTGATGTGAGTGACGTAGACGACAGCCATCGATAAGTCGAAGAAAATCATGAACACACAGCTGTAGAAGAATATGGCGAGCGTGACTTTTAACGTCCTCAGGTCCGAGCTGTTTTTGATGACGACTCGAAAAATAACGGCCATGCAAAACCATACAACGTGGAAGGTAAAGCTTAATGTTATGTAACTGCAAAAGAAAGCATAAGAATACAAGGAAGATCTTTTACACTTTAAGTTCTACAAAAAGGGTTTTACAAAAACGATGGTCGAACTCTACTGTTAAGAAATGTGCTCTGTTTGCATAAATGAGAAATCTCTTGAAACACCTTATTTCAGATGAAGGTATAATTTTATTAAAATATCTGAAAAAACCTAGTTAATGTAAATAGTAATAATGCAAATGTATAAGTATTAAAACGAGTTTAGTTCGAAGCAAAACCTTTCCTATCTCAGTACAACGAAGTCAATTTGAAATAAAATATTATTATGCAAAACGCGCTGTATATCGCATATTCGTCGAGTAGTTTCATAAAACATAAAAAAGATCGGATAGCATGAAAAGTCGGGCTACTGTTCATTCATTAATGGAGATACAATCTATACATATAATAAAACAGTAACGAAAGAAAAACTGTACATTGAGAATTTTCGAGAAAAAATGAGTGGCTTTTGTTAGAAAAACGTAACTGATGACAAAAAGTGACTTTTTAGAATTTTTGTCTGTTTGTCTGTTTGTCTGTGTGTATGGTACGGCTTCACGCCAAAACTACTGGATAGATTGAATTGAAATTCAGCAAAAATGTTCTTTGTAAACCAAGGAAGGCTTTAGGCTACATATTATCACGCCGTACCGTAAAACGGGGTGAATAGGGATGCAGGGGTGAATCGGGACGAAACTTCAAAATGGGTTTTAACGTTGAAATAATATAGTTCGTTGCCAGAAAATACTCTAATAAGTTCACAGCTTTTTAATTAAAGATTAAGTGTCCTTGTTAGCAACAAACTATATTATTTTAAAGTACAAATCCCTTTTAAAGTTTCGTCCCGATTCACCCCTGCATCCCTATTCACCCCGTTTTACCGGTATGTTACGGGCGGTAAGCAATATTGATTTTAAAAGGTTTTTGTTCGTAATTGAATGCACAAAATAATTTAATGCACAAAATGACATGTTATTTATTTAGTTAATAATAATTTTACTTTGGGAACATAATAATCACGCTATTTTTATAAAGGAGCGGGGCAGTAATATTATAAATTGCAAAGGAACAGCTATTTCAACAATATGTCAACGGGGAATTTAGCGGTAAGGTCAGGCGATCGTTTACCGCACTAAATGGTGCGAGTTCAAATCCCATACTGATGTTATAAAAATCGTAAAATTCTTTTTTGCATTCTTTTTTGCTTTTTTTCGTTTTTGCATTTTTTATGTGCATTAGGAACGATACTGTTATGAAATCTGAAAACTTTACATCTCCTATCTAATTATATGGAGAGTTTCACACCAATATTACTAAACAGATGGATTGGTGGTAAAACAACCTACACTATCATGAAGTCAAGTCAAACTTTTGGTTCTAAGTTATATCTTACCAAGCACATTTGTTGTAGGTAACTGATTTAAGTGTGTAATTCTTAGTTTTGTTCCTTGCTGCTGTTACTATATTTTTTTTAATGCAAAAATAATGTAGTTATCTGTTAAATTAACGACAATTAAGTTTTATTCATAATTTTATTAATTTGGGTAAATGATATTATAGTAGTTTCCGTTTTCTAACTATATGGCGTTGGCGTCGAGTTAGATCGCGCTATGGTGTCGTTCCCAAAAAGTGATGTTATAGGTGCCAATGTGCCGCTCTCATCCTATAGAAACGGGGGTTACCTTTGTTGTCTGTGTTGGTTGATGTGTTTAATTTTCCTGCGAATAATTATTATTTTTCTACTAACTAGCAATTCTTACGTACTTATTCGATTATTTTTCATTGATTTGAATTTCGTTAGTATCGGATTAAGAAGGAATTTTAGCTATGCCTTTTAGAAAAATATCAAACCTGTCTCTAAACTCAAGGGTTTCTAAGATGCGAAGGTTAGTTCGATCTCTCGAAACCGACGCAGAGCGTGAACAACGGCTAGGTGCTAACCGTGAGCGTAATGCACTAATTTTGTCCGCAGAAACTAGCACGCAGCGCCAATTACGACTAGAATTTAAACGAGTCCGCACTACTGCTTCTCGATCTCAGGAAAGTGTGGAACAACGAGAAATGCGTTTAGCTATCGTCCGGGATCGTCATTCTTTGTCTCACGCATCCGAAACGGTTACACAGAATGATCAGAGGTTGAGTCTTCAGAATATCCGCTCTGAGACTGCTCGATCACTTGAGAGCAGTCAGGAGTGTGCGATACGACTTGCGCGTGGCCGAGAGCGTCATTTTTTATCTCGCGCTTCCGAAACGGATACAGAGAAAGAGCAGATATTAAGTCTTCAGCTTTTCCACACTGAGACTGCTCGGTCGCTCGAGAACAGTCAGGAGCGCGATACACGCCAAGCAAGCGATCGCGAGCGCCACGCAGTATCTCGCGCTTCGGAGACTTACACGCAGAGAGACTCGCGTTTAAGCTTCCAGCGTATTCGCACTGCCACATCTCGATCACTTGAGAATCCTGAAGAGCATGAGACGCGCCTTAGTGCAGACCGCTGACAGCATGCTCTAGCTCGGTCTTTGGAGACAGACGAGCAGCGCGAGCAACGCAACGCACTCGCTCGGCAAAGAAATCACGACATGCGTGTTGAGGTGTCTGTTCATTCCACGCAAGAACGTGAGCGGATTTAGGAAATTCGGGCAAGTCAGTCAGTCGAACAGCGTGTGGCCCAAATGGATCTAGACCGTATACGTCGCAATCTTCGCAATTCATCGTCATCTGATACTGAGTCTATGGTTTATGATCCTGAAGAGCAACCGTGGAACAATAAAGAAAGGAGCGCGTTTTCCTATAACCCATTTATTAATTACATCGAACACGGAGACATTGGCACCATGTCTGAGGTGTGTGCACACTGTCACGCGCGTAAATGGAAGGGAAAGACCAAGGGAATGTGTTGTGCGTCTGGAAAGTTACGACTAAACTCTTTGCAAGAGCTACCGGAGATCTTACGAGTTCTTTTGAATGGCGAGCATCCCAAGTCCAACCATTTCTTAAGCAATATTCGAGCCTACAACAGTGCTTTTCAGATGACTTCATTTGGAGCTCATCAAGTCACTAAATCTGGATTCATGCCGACTTTTTACAAAAAAGAAAGATCTGGAACGTCTCGAATCGTCTCGCGTATCACGCTGTTTTCCCGTCCCCGGGCTTTTAGAATTCGACATCAGACGTTTCAGATCTTCGATTTTGACGACCTTGTTGTCGCTGGCATAAGCAACAGGATCCGCGTACGAAGTCGCGGGCAGAAGCTAGTATTGAATAAAAATAATGAATCATAAACATGGATCAATATTATAATATGACAAATACTTCTTCATCTTCGTGTCGCTGCCACGACTGAATTTTATATCTGGTTGGCCCAAAACTTTGCCACTTCCACGGCGTCGTCAGTGGCAGCGCAGATGTCACTTTGCATGTTTTGGGACACAGAGGACAGGATAGGAGGGTTAACCTTCCGTGGTCCACTTGGACGACAAGTACTTATCAATTTATTATAAAATATACAAGTACTTACTTCCTAGTCTTAGCAGACAGACGAGTAGACACGGAGGTAATCGCCGGTAACCATTGGATGGGAAGTATTTCCAGGCCGTGGGTATCGTTGCTCAGTTGAAGGTTAACTATCTTCTTAGCTTTCTTAAGTTTGTGTCTGCAGGCCTTGGAGTCATACAGGTACATAATGCGAGTCAGTTTGGCGTAGTCTTCTGTTGAATGTTCAGGGGTCCATATACAGGCAAGGATTGAGGTGGCGCCGACGCATACTATAATACCTGAAGTGAAGAAAGGTAAAGTTCAGTGAAGATTTTAAGCTATCGTTTATGAAGTGCGGTATTGAATGAATGGAGTAATAATTGGTCAAAGGCAATGATGTCAATTATGTCCTAGCCATAGCTCGATGGATAGATGTCGCGTGACTATTGTTCGCATTTTTAAGACTTCATAATATAGAGATACGGAGTGCCGCATAGCAGTACAGTACTATCAACTGCACGCGTTCGGGCGAAATTTCGCTATCGACTGTTATGATTGGTCTCCTCCCAACAAACGTGCGCTAGTCAATATACCTATGTGTAAGCACATAACAGTCCAGACACAAATTAAAACGTAGGATCATAACGAGAACTATTTACACTGTAGGCAAATGTTATCAGCCATGAAAGCACATTTCCTCCTATTTCTTGGCGTCAAGGTGATGGGAGGTTCATCGGTAGATGAGTCATCATAGAACATGATGAATATTCCGTTCCGCCCAACGTCCAATAAAAATATGAATTTGTATTTTTGTATTAATAACTTGCTGTCAGGCTGTCAGAAAATAATTATTAGGTATGACAGTGACATGCTGTTGTGACATTTTCTTTTGTTGTTTTTCGTTCCCGGCAGTCCTATTCAAGGTCTCAAGAAAGTTTTCGTATTATTTTATTTAAATTTGTATTTTTTTTAACACAACAACGCGTTTTTATCTTGTGGCAGTTGATAATATAATCTCTGACCAGTTCATCCAGTCCAGTCCACCAGTCCAGATAGATTACAGCCCACTCCCTCTCGAAGAAAGAAGGCCTGTGTCCCAGCAGTGGAAACATAATAGGCTGATAATGCTTATACTATATGCTTATGCCAACATTATATTGGTTAACACAGATTACTCACACTTCTATAACAATCATTTGGCTTTCGGATGACGCATGACGTTGACAAGAGGGCACTGTTGGTAAACTTTTGTGAAATGTATTGAAAAATAAAAGATGGCGGCATTAGTTCCGATTTTGGCCACGCACCAAAATATCCTTGTACAGCTATAAGCAAGTATGTTGATCAATAAAATTGACTCTTTCCTCTCAGATATGAGAAGTTGTTATTGATGTTGTCTAAATAATATTTTCTAATTTTAATTAAATGACATGTATTCTTATTTGTATATTTATTACTAACGTTAATGTTTCTTGCTGGATAATATTCGAACGTAATTTGAATTGTTACTGAATAAATTGAATTGAATTGTTAAAGACCTCAAAGATGCTTAAAAACGGAATGATTCAGATCAAAACTGCACATATTAAAAACCTACATACTGTTTATGGAGATTTAAACCTACCCGATAAAAATAATAATAAATAATATAATAAATAAATAATATCCCTGGACATATCACACAGCGCCATCTAGTCCCAAGCTAAGCAACCTAATGCTTGTGTTATGGTAACAAGATGGCTGATAAACTACTTATATACATTTTTTTTTTGTAAATACATACATATTATAGATAGAAAAACACCCAGACTCGGAACAAATACATGTAGGACTTACAAATATTTGTTCTGTGCGGGAATCGAACCCGCGACACGCAGCGCAGCAGTCCGATCGCTCAGCCACTGCGCTAATCGTGTTGTCAAATAAAGTTAAAGTGAGCTGTTAAACTAGAAGAACTAAGTTGGGAGCTTGCAAAGAGTTATGTATGGATGTGGACGTCTGGCTAATTAACTGTCGACAGATTTATGTCTTCCTCAGACGAGCGAGACTGCTAAAACATAGGGGGAGGTAGTGTGTATCGGCGCGGGCGATTAGTTTTGACGGAGATTGAGAGTACGCAGTTTCCTTGAACGTCAAATGTGTTTTGTTTTCTGGAATTATTGCAATACGAGTATATAAATGTAATATTATATGCATCTGATTGTCTATTGTTGACACGGTGGGTGGTGAGCGACATATAAGTTGAAAGAAAATAAACAGATGTTCGTATTACTAACAGGCATTACTTACTGTAATAAAACTCACTAAATGTAGATACTGATCCTTTATTTTTCTCTTCACTTGCTCACCGATACAGTCACCACAGTTACTTCACACCAAAGAGACCTTTCTGGGCCAAGAGCCCTTATTTATAAACGAAACCTTCCTCTACCAAATTGACGGTTGGATAGTGTTGCCTTTTCTCAAACATAAAAAACGAACTATTAAAATCTTTAAAACCCTACATTATGAACTGTGGTATTTAGCTAATGATGGTTTCCAAGAAATAGCCGATTATAGACAAGGTTCCCATTCTTGTTTCTAACATGCTGATGTAGGTACATCAAAAGCCGACTATTATAATAATGTTGTGCTGGTATGAGCAATACGATAAAAGTACATTCCAGGGTGATAGAATTAGTTGTTTAGCAAGGTTGAAAGGAGTAACAGAAAGTTGTTTAGCAAAGCTGGAAGCAGAATTGACTGTCCAGGATACGCTGGACGAACCTAGTTTTAGTATTACAACTAGAAGTTCCTTTATAATCAATAGGTTATGTGCTCCAAATAGTTCATCAACTTGCATGTTTGATTTACGATTTAATTGTCAGAATGCATGTCAATTACCTGCCTCGTTTACTAAACCAGGTCTTGTAATTAATCAGAGCTTAATAGATACAAAATTAATTTCAATCAAGCAATTATCGAGTAACTGTATTGGCAATAGTTGATGAATTTATCAGCCATGCAAGTTGAATATTATATTAGTCATGTTTGTAATTGAATCAATGAAAATCTGTAGGTTGGCTTCGGTTTAGCTAATTGTAACAAAACGATGGTTATATAGCCTACATTAAATTATTATTTAAGTAGTTTACAGAAAAGAATGGCAAATAATATGTGTGAACAGAATTAGTACATTTATAATAAATTAGCTTTAGCCCGTAACTTCGTCTGCGATCCAGGGTGAAAAGCCTAGGTCCTTCTCCAGGTCATGGTCTAGTCATGTGCCAAATTTCATCCAAATTCGTTCAGCCGTTTTGGCGTGAAAGCGTAACAAACAAACAAACAAACTTGCTTTCGCATTTATAATATTAGTTAGGATTGTATTGACATATCAATCGGTTATTTAAAAAAAAATGGTTCTTGTTGTCTAGTGAGAATCATTAGGTTATTATTATATTTTCAGTAATAGTAATAATAAACAAGTGTGACTAGCTTTTGCCCACGACTTCGCGTGGATGTCAGAAGATATCACACGAGAACGTAATACCGGGATTAAAAGTACCCTACTTATGAATCCAGGTTATAAACGATCTGTGTGCCAAATTTCATCTAAATCCGTTTAGCTGTTTTGGCGCCCATCAGGAATGTACATTTAGACAAACGGACAAAAATTCTAAGAACTATATTTTTGGCATGAGTCTCGTTTCCACACGTAGCAATTACTTTTTATCAAAAATATTCAATGTACAGTTTCGAATTTGTTACTATTTTATTATACTTTTCGATTTCATGGACATGGTTTTATAAGAAAGGTTTTAATTTGAAAAGATGTATAGTTCGTTTTTTAATCCCAGAGACTAGTCTGACAGGTGTAATGTCAACCTTCTATCCTAAAAAAACGCAAACTTAAAATTAAAAAAACCGGCCAAGTGCGAGTCGGACTCGCCCATGAAGGGTTCCGTTACGTTACGATTTATGACGTATTAAAAAAAAACTACTCACTAGATCTCGTTCAAACCAATTTTCGGTGGAAGTTTATATGGTAATGTACATCATATATTTTTTTTAGTTTTATCATTCTCTTATTTTAGAAGTTACAGGGGGGGGGGACACACATTTTACCACTTTGGAAGTGTCTCTCGCGCAAACTATTCAGTTTAGAAAAAAATGATATTAGAAACCTCAATATCATTTTTGAAGACCTATCCATAGATACCCCACACGTATGGGTTTGATGAAAAAAAAAATTTTGAGTTTCAGTTCTAAGTATGGGGACCCCCAAAATTTATTGTTTTTTTTTTCTATTTTTGTGTGAAAATCTTAATGCGGTTCACAGAATACATCTACTTACCAAGTTTCAACAGTATAGCTCTTATAGTTTCGGAAAAAAGCGGCTGTGACATACGGACGGACAGACAGACAGTCAGACAGACAGACATGACGAATCCATAAGGGTTCCGTTGCCATTTGGCTACGGAACCCTAAAAAACGAACTCTAGGTACATTAGCATAGGAATAAACAGACAGGATGGTATATGCCTGATATTTTGGTCTTAAAAATTGATTTAGCCCGTCTCAATCTCGTATGTTTCCACCAGGCCATGTTGACTGTTATTAAAACAGGTAGGTAGTTCAGCTGCATTATAGCACGTCTATAGCTGAAAACTTTGTCTCTAACGTTTTATAACTTTTAATCATTGATGAATCGCTTTTCGATAGCTTTAGAGATTAGCTGAGAATAATGACTAGCTTTAAGAGCACTTAGAACTTTGTTAGAGTGTAAGTATGGTGAGCTAAACTTCTTCGATAAAGACCTCATATTTGTGTATTAGCATAGTCTCCATATGTGATGGCGCTCCATTTAGCAGTTTGCAGCCAGCTTTGTTGGGTCGCGTATGCAATAGTTCTATTATGTTTCCTTCAAAGCTCACAACGTTGGTTGGACAATCTAAATCCTTCACGTATTCTTTGCTCAGCAAATATTGTGACTGCAATAATGGGCATTGCGCTTGTGTTTATATCATTGATTCTTCGAATTTTTAGAAAATATTGCCTGCTAAGATGTAAAATATTGCTTTCGACATTTGTTTTCTATAAAATATAAATTGGATGGGTTTCTAAAAGGATCAATATCGTTTTACAGTGTAAAAGAAATAGGATATCTTGTTATTAACAAGGGTAACGCGTCGGACTTACACAATTTATATTTAATTTGTTCTTAGAAATAAGAACCAAGGATAAGACACATTGTTATTAATTAGGATTATGACAGACAGTCACAATATCAAACAGGTCTTCAGCCAACTGACGCTGTGTGTTATTTACCTCAGTATTAGCTAGCAGAAGAAACAGGCCCATATTGGTCCACTGTTGGACTTGTAACTCCTCGATTCGCAACCTATAATAACCAAGAACACAATACTCGGTTCATTTGTACAATTTTTGCCACAAATGGGACAAATGACCACGACATTGGGTCATGTTCGAATAGCGTCTAGCTGTGGCGTTCTACGCAATCTCAGACCTACAGGAAGTGAGCAAATGCTCATCTTCCATCCATCATCCTATATATTAAAAAAAAAAAAATTGTAGTAATACAATTAGAAGGGATCGGCACTGTTACTCCTTAATACAGGCTATGTCATAGCCTAGCAAGGAGAGCAGAACGTCACCCACTTGATTGTCAGAAATTTAATACTACCCACTTTGTTAAAACTGTTACATGTACTACAATCTGTTTTTTATATAAATAAAGATTATTATTATATTCTGTGGCTTTGATTACAAACAACCAGGGGTAGTGGAATTGGATATCATCAATCGATTCAAATTTTTAAATTTTCAGAATAGGACCCTAATTTCCCATCGGTATTCAGTTTGTGGAACCCGCCATCTTGATAAACTTGAGTATTTTTAACAAAAATACACGTTAATAATGTTATGGTCGGAGACTATTAGAAAAAGGACAAAAAATAAAGTCAGACATCATTAAAGGCGAAGGGAAAGCTGTAGCAAACCCTTTTTCTGTTTTACAAGTTGAGTTCCACGGAATATTTTTTGCACAAGTTGTTGAAGCTGAGAAAATACCTTTTTATTTTGTCTCTAGCTTTATCTGCGTGAACTAAGAAGTATCAGGTACATTGTGTTTTTTTAATTGATAAAAGTTTTCTGATCTTCTTTCTTTAACAAAAGTATTAAAGGCAGTGTACATATTTTTCCTAGGATAGAGATCGAGAGGTTATTAACTTTATTGTGCAATTAGAGAAACACATTAAAAGCACCTTCCTACATCATCCATGCTGTACCTATTTATGAAAGAATCAGTTTATTCAGACTACCAACAAAGTCTACACCCCACTCCCCTCTTAAACTCAAACCAGCTACTATAATAATTGCCCTCAATAACATTGATCCACCTAACCTAAATTGCCACGAAAGCGTAATTAAAATGAAACGCTACCAGTACAAACATACACAGATACGTTCAAATTCGGACGCAATCAATCATGTTTGAACAAGCTTACATATTCTCGGTTTCAGCATGTTGAGGGTACTCGAGAATACTCCTGGAAAGGGATGAGTGTGTGAACGGATCGTTGTAACATGTCTCGGACTCCGGTCGAGTTGGTTTACAATTATTGTAAAGTTGGATCGATATCTATTGCTGTAGGAATATTCTTAGATTTCAAGGAATATGGTAAAAAAAAGTTAGTTGTTTTATTTCAATTCAATTCAATACTAATATAAATATGATTTAAGATAGTTTGTTGTCAGAATAAAGGTTCTACTAATAATCTTGAAGTAAGAAGTTTGTGAAGTGTTACGAAATGAAGTCTGGCTTAAGTTGTAACTAATTGGTTTACTTAAGTGATTGAAACTAGTACTTCAAATGTTATTTGTTTACTTTCTAAAGTCTTTTGGTTTTGATTAGGCTATCAAAATATTAAGTATATAAAACTGTGGTTGGTTGAAATAGTTGTTGATGGTAGTGTTGGCCTCTAGTCTCTAGCGTCAACATTGAAAATCTCTTTTTAAACGTTTTGTTTTCAAAGAATTGTGTTTACTTCATTTCAGAGGAATCAACCAATATAGAATAGAATACTCTTTTATGTACACCATATACATTACACTACATAAATATATAAAATATACAAAGGGTGACACAATGGGCGGTCTTATCGCTAAGAGCGATCTTGTAAAGACAACCTTTGGATGGATTAAAAAGGGGAAGGAGAGACAAATACTGTAGGTAGTCTTAATAATGTCTGTAATATTTTAGCTGAAGCACAAAAGCCTACAGTTATGTTTTTCCTATTACTTAAATTAATTCCTTTTACAGTTATACAGGGTGGCAAGGACATCAACGCGCAACCGGTTACCATACCACCACTAATAGTATCATTTTTCATAGCACCATTTCTTTTTTTTTAATTTAATTTCTACGCTATGGGGTAAAATCATGTGCTGAATGAAGGTTTCAGTTTGCGCGTTGATGTCCCTGCCACCCTGTATTATACATATCTATCAACAACCATATAGCGAAGAAAATAAAGATAACTGTGATGCAAAATAAAAGGTAAAATAACTGTACCATACATTGATTCCTATTTAGATTCCAATATGAATTGTTTAATTAGAGAGCATCGCTATCCCACGCCATCTTGCTAGAGTGGTGCTATTCACTCACGTTTTATCGAACAGTCGGGGATAATTTGGTTTAAGATTGTAGTGCATTAACTTGTTCAAATAAACCTTTATAACCTTGTTTCTTAAACAATCCTGTCCAGTCTTATTTTCGAAAAGGAGATGTCCGCTTTTTGTATGGACGTTGGTTTTTTATTCCGAGAAAAATCTAACAAGAATCAAACAACATCCAAATAAAAGCTACAAAAATATGGAACTTGGAACCACTGAAATTATATTTTTATACCCCCCCATTTCAGAGAAAAATTAAAAACTAATGTTACTACATATAATTTATTTGTTATGGCAGCCCAAATTAAACCTCCCACACACTTTGACAATGTCTAAATATGACAGATGACAGTGTTGACCGCAGGCAGGCCTCATCCGTCTGATACGTCACACTAAAAAAATAATCTGACAAACAAACAAACTTTTCAGCTTTATTATTAGTATACATTATTACAGAGGTAAATAAATAATCTGATTAGATTCGTTTCGTTCACATTGATAAACTCGCAAATCAAACATTGATTGACAGTAATGACAGTACCTACCATGTGTCAATTTTGACAAGATTATTATTTTTTGGGGTGTGTTCACTTTATTATCCTAGACAATTAGAAAGGTTTGTTCGTTTTAAGGGTAAATTCACACTAAAATAAAAATACATTTTTCTCAAAATTGGGGGCCTTTAAAAATATATGATATAGGTAGAACCACTACTTTTCGGGATGTCTATCCAAATATATTTAATTTATCCTTGTTAGAATTATTAAATAATAAAAAAACTATTTTTGGACATGTCCTTTCAAAGTCTTTTGTAAAATCCGCAAACCTAACAATATATTCCAGACTTACTAATTATTTAAGTATTAACTTCAATCAAGATATTAATTAACCTTTGTTAATCCCGAAATACTTCTATAATCAGCTGTTAAATAACTCTGATCTCTTAATTAGCTATGAACCCTATTTGAAATAGTTTTAGACAAGTTTGGGCTTAGAGTATAATTTGTATAAAATGTAGTAAAGGCTGTTAATTAATGAATATAAATAGATTTTTGTCCGTTTTGCCATCTTGCATGAACCCATTTGTCCTTTGGTGGCTTGTATTCAAAACTCGTGATCCGATTTCCTCGTTTAGGTACATGATTAGAACATTTCAATTCTGTAACTTCGTTTTGATCATTCCAATGTTTTTTCTAAAAAAAAGGCAGGTGCGCTTAAACGACTAACTTCATTTGTTGATTGAATGAAATAATTGAATGTTGCCGTGATGAAAGCGATGACAGCAGTGACGTCACGGAGAATATGATAATAAAAGTAGGGAGTGCCACTGTCGCGGTGGCTATTGAAGGAATACTGCGTACTATTGAGTGTGTATCAATAAGGACTTATTAGGTACTACCTTCTGCCCGCAACTTCGTACGCGGATCCTGTTGCTTATGCCAGCGACAACGAGGTCGTCAAAATCGAAGATCTGAAACGTCTGATGTCGAATTCTAAAAGCCCGGGGACGGGAAAACAGCGTGATACGCGAGACGATTCGAGACGTTCCAGATCTTTCATTTTTGTAAAAAGTCGGCATGAATCCAGATTTAGTGACTTGATGAGCTCCAAATGAAGTCATCTGAAAAGCACTGTTGTAGGCTCGAATATTGCTTAAGAAATGGTTGGACTTGGGATGCTCGCCATTCAAAAGAACTCGTAAGATCTCCGGTAGCTCTTGCAAAGAGTTTAGTCGTAACTTTCCAGACGCACAACACATTCCCTTGGTCTTTCCCTTCCATTTACGCGCGTGACAGTGTGCACACACCTCAGACATGGTGCCAATGTCTCCGTGTTCGATGTAATTAATAAATGGGTTATAGGAAAACGCGCTCCTTTCTTTATTGTTCCACGGTTGCTCTTCAGGATCATAAACCATAGACTCAGTATCAGATGACGATGAATTGCGAAGATTGCGACGTATACGGTCTAGATCCATTTGGGCCACACGCTGTTCGACTGACTGACTTGCCCGAATTTCCTAAATCCGCTCACGTTCTTGCGTGGAATGAACAGACACCTCAACACGCATGTCGTGATTTCTTTGCCGAGCAAGTGCGTTGCGTTGCTCGCGCTGCTCGTCTGTCTCCAAAGACCGAGCTAGAGCATGCTGTGAGCGGTCTGCACTAAGGCGCGTCTCATGCTCTTCAGGATTCTCAAGTGATCGAGATGTGGCAGTGCGAATACGCTGGAAGCTTAAACGCGAGTCTCTCTGCGTGTAAGTCTCCGAAGCGCGAGATACTGCGTGGCGCTCGCGATCGCTTGCTTGGCGTGTATCGCGCTCCTGACTGTTCTCGAGCGACCGAGCAGTCTCAGTGTGGAAAAGCTGAAGACTTAATATCTGCTCTTTCTCTGTATCCGTTTCGGAAGCGCGAGATAAAAAAATGACGCTCTCGGCCACGCGCAAGTCGTATCGCACGCTCCTGACTGCTCTCAAGTGATCGAGCAGTCTCAGAGCGGATATTCTGAAGACTCAACCTCTGATCATTCTGTGTAACCGTTTCGGATGCGTGAGACAAAGAATGACGATCCCGGACGATAGCTAAACGCATTTCTCGTTGTTCCACACTTTCCTGAGATCGAGAAGCAGTAGTGCGGACTCGTTTAAATTCTAGTCGTAATTGGCGCTGCGTGCTAGTTTCTGCGGACAAACTTAGTGCATTACGCTCACGGTTAGCACCTAACCGTTGTTCACGCTCTGCGTCGGTTTCGAGAGATCGAACTAACCTTCGCATCTTAGAAACCCTTGAGTTTAGAGACAGGTTTGATATTTTTCTAAAAGGCATAGCTAAAATTCCTTCTTAATCCGATACTAACGAAATTCAAATCAATGAAAAATAATCGAATAAGTACGTAAGAATTGCTAGTTAGTAGAAAAATAATAATTATTCGCAGGAAAATTAAACACATCAACCAACACAGACAACAAAGGTAACCCCCGTTTCTATAGGATGAGAGCGGCACATTGGCACCTATAACATCACTTTTTGGGAACGACACCATAGCGCGATCTAACTCGACGCCAACGCCATATAGTTAGAAAACGGAAACTACTATAATATCATTTACCCAAATTAATAAAATTATGAATAAAACTTAATTGTCGTTAATTTAACAGATAACTACATTATTTTTGCATTAAAAAAAATATGGTAACAGCAGCAAGGAACAAAACTAAGAATTACACACTTAAATCAGTTACCTACAACAAATGTGCTTGGTAAGATATAACTTAGAACCAAAAGTTTGACTTGACTTCATGATAGTGTAGGTTGTTTTACCACCAATCCATCTGTTTAGTAATATTGGTGTGAAACTCTCCATATAATTAGATAGGACATGTAAAGTTTTCAGATTTCATAACAGTATCGTTCCTAATGCACATAAAAAATGCAAAAACGAAAAAAAGCAAAAAAGAATGCAAAAAAGAATTTTACGATTTTTATAACATCAGTATGGGATTTGAACTCGCACCATTTAGTTATTATTGTTGAAATAGCTGTTCCTTTGCAATTTATAATATTACTGCCCCGCTCCTTTATAAAAATAGCGTGATTATTATGTTCCCAAAGTAAAATTATTATTAACTAAATAAATAACATGTCATTTTGTGCATTAAATTATTTTGTGCATTCAATTACGAACAAAAACCTTTTAAAATCAATATTGCTTACCGCCCGTAACATACGGCGTGATAATATGTAGCCTAAAGCCTTCCTTGGTTTACAAAGAACATTTTTGCCGAATTTCAATTCAATCTATCCAGTAGTTTTGGCGTGAAGCCGTACCATACACACAGACAAACAGACAAACAGACAAAAATTCTAAAAAGTCACTTTTTGTCATCAGTTACGTTTTTCTAACAAAAGCCACTCATTTTTTCTCGAAAATTCTCAATGTACAGTTTTTCTTTCGTTACTGTTTTATTATATGTATAGATGCCAACCAGTGCAATGCTTTACCACTTTTGACAACAATTCCCAGTAAATTAAAACTACATTAAGGTTAAAACAATGTTAATGTCATATAGACAAGTAGACCTTGCCGTTTTATGACGTGCAAGTAACATTGAACCTTAGGCTGATAAGAGCAACTACGAAATTGGCTATACTAAAAAGTAAATAGAAAAAAAAAAATCTAATAAGAAACATAAAATCTAACATCCATTTTGTCATTGACATTGCCTAATTAATTAAGTCTACAATACTCCAGAGAGGAAATAACGTTAAAACAAGTCCTGAGTTCGAAGAAATTTCATTTATTCATTTAAAAACATACGGGATCTAGGTGTAGTGCTTAGCAGCGATTTGTCATTTGCCACACATATCAATAACGTAATAAAAAAAGCAATGAAAATGGTTGGGTTCATCAATAGAGTCGGCAAGGAGTTTCAGGGAATCTTGGCCTTGAAGGTGCTCTATAACTCCTTTGTGCGCAGTCTCATAGAGTATGCATCTCCGGTCTGGAACCCGACTTACAATGTCCATAAGGATCGTCTTGAGCGCGTTCAAAGGAAATTTACCAGGTGCTTGCGGTTTAAAGACCACAAATGCCCTTACAGAGCCGATTACGCAGAACGGCTAAATTATTTTAAATTAGACTCATTGAAGCGACGAAGGGTCCTAAATGATGTGACAACACTATATAAAATTGTCAACGGGATGACTTCAACCCCAGATCTGCTCAACAAAATTAGTCTAGACGTACCTCGTCACTCTCACCTCCGGTCGAAGCGTACTATTGGAACGTTTGCAACTAAACCGTGTCGCACAAACCGGGGCCGCCATGCTCCCCTAAACAGAGTGTTGACCTCCTACAACAAAGCTTATTCCATTGACAGTAGCATTGACATATTTGCTGACAGTCTGCCAAAATTTAAAACTAAAATCATTAAAATCGACCTGTGATTCGGTCGACTTTTACTCTTTTACTCTTTTGCTATTTTAATTAAATAAAATCTTTATTTTGAATTTAATTATTTTCTATATAATATAATTCAGAATAATAAGATCCCATTATAATGTAATTAATGTTCAATTGTTGACTTCTATTAGTAATGTATAATTGAAATTTTATTTTTTTAATTTAATTTCTTTCTTAGTTATTAGTACCTAATTTAATTTAAATCTAAAATTTAATGTATCAATGTAATTATGTTTATACTGTTAATTTGACTTTTCCTTATGTTCCTTATTCTCGATAATTATTTCAATTGTAATTCAGATTCGTCCTTTTTTTTTGTGAATGATGTGCATGCCTATAAGTAACTTATTTACACAGAATCCCATCGTAAATATCTGTACATGTCTTATTTGTAAATAAGTCGTTGGTGTGCCTATATCAAATAAATAAATAAATTTATCAATTCAATATTACAATCAAATGCTTTTCCCGAAATCGACCATCATCACAACTCTAGCTGGGAGTACCGAAACAGACATTTAGATCAATTATATAGTACGTCAGACATCATGTCGGATTTCAGGAAACCGCAGACATGTGGCTATATACCTCTACTCTATACAGCCTACTGAATACTGCCGACATATTGAATGGTGGCATATTGAGGAACGAAACTATTGTTCATTTCTATTCTACGTAGGTAATGGAAGTACAGGTTAATCAGTTTATTGGCATTGTCCATATACAGGTGTGCAAAGTTTATCATTGCACTCGAGGCGAGATTGCAGCCCAAGACAAAGACGAGGGCTAAATGGGGCCGGGAGTGTTTTTATGAATGTATTTTTTAATTTACTGACAAAAAGCAACAAATAATTTAATTAAATAAAGTCACATTTTATTTATTTATTTACATATTTTCAAAAATTCACAAAATTTCTAGGCTGGAAAGTTATCTTCCTCTTATATTTTCCTGCAATAGTGCGGTTCAATATTGTTCAAATTGTGCACCTAAAAACAGTTCAATCAACTATTGGCTAAAAATGTAAATGCAGTTTCCTGTCGAATATTTCTATTGGAAATAGCAATGGTCGGTAGTAGAATGTTTTATTTCCCGTCGCCTACACTGCAATACCATTTCTATAGAATCTATGTTTTCAATCCACAGATTTTTACCAAAAAGCAGTCTTTCGGAAACTATTGAATCCTTTAACAAAAGACCTGACCCGAATAGTTCCAAAACTAACATTTTTCCTTACTTCTCTTGCTGAAACAATAACCAGTTGCAAATGTGCAGTTTTATGACATAACGATGTCATAACGTGCGGTGGTGGGTCCGTAAGTAAAGCGGTTTGTAATTACCAAATCGGGACACCATTTGTTATGGTAATCTGTCGAAAGCGTTGTCAACATTTTTGTTTGTTCTGTTTGAGCGTTTGACTTGGTTTTGCGATGTTTTCGTGTGTTAACATTGATTTACTGACAAAGGAACTTGTACTTGTGAACACTTGGAAGGTGTCAGTCAACTAGATGTTAAACCTGTCAGGATTAGGGTTTTCTTCCATGAGATTTCGTCAGCCTCAAAATTATGTAAACATCGAAAAGAATTCACAATCATTGTTCGATAATATTGCAGGCACAAAACATATTATACATTTGGTACTTAATTTATCTGCCTAGCCTTTTCCCAACTATGTTGGGGTCGGCTTCCAGTCTAACCAGATGCAGCTGAATACCAGTATTTTACATGGAGCGACTGCCTATTTGACCTCCACAACACAATTACTGGGTAATACTTTGGTGAGCCTGGTTGTCAGATTTTCGGGTTTCTGACGACACGTAACGACTGTCAATGATTCACGAATGACAGCCGGGACCAACGGATTAACGTGCTTTCCGAGGCACGGAGGGGTCTTGGTATGTAAAGATGGTCACCCATCCACGGACCAACCGTGGCAAGCTTAGCTTAACCTGATCGATCGACCCGTGGCTGTTATTACTTAGCCACAGGCCTCTCATTTGGTACTCAATTATAGCTACATATTTATATAATATTACAAAGATGGTATGCATTCAAATGAATTCTTGTCAATGTTATATATTTTTGAAGCTGACTGTTCTCTTTTAATTTAGTAGGTATTAATTGAAGCTCTTTTATCCAAAATCAATAATTCTGGGCTTGATTTTTGATTCCCTTAATAAATGAAATTGTAATAATTTTAAAGTTCTGTGTATTCATTCTGTCATTAAAGTCGTCCGGATTCATAATTTTTTTCTGTACGTTCTTACAATGATTGCAGCAATATATTTTCGCTTTATTAATCATTGCCTCTTAACGCAGGGTGGTGTAAATTAACTAAAATAAATATTTTACCCTTTTTAAATTCAGTTCTCGTTGCACAGAAAACTCTTCTGTGAATCTTTCGTGATGATGAGATTACGTAGGATGTATGTTTTTTTCACTTCGAACATGGCGTACTTATTTTTATATCAGTTTTGATCATGACCAACTTAAACCTTACCAGACCTTTTAAATAATTTTCTGCATAAATGTTGTAATAGGTACCTATTTGGTTAAATAGACTTTAAGCCCTTGTAATAACGAAGCTATTACGAAAACAAATCCTCAACAGTTTATTCAAGCAATTTTATGCAAATACGTTCGATTTTGCTTTAAAAACATGGAGCTCTAGCACAACAACTTCAACTACAACACTAATAAAATAGTCAAAACACATCAAATTATGTAAAACAAAGACATTTATTTACAACCTCCCTGAATAAATTACATAAAAATATATTTGGTGGTTATTACCATTTACCGTACTGAAAACGATTCAGTATAAATATCGGGGAACGACACTGAACAATAAATTCGTTTGAAAAACGGTATTTCCGTATCTCTGTATCGGATCTGGTATAATCCTCGCAAATCTAAATTGCATCCGTTTGGGGGTAACATTGGTTGAAAGGGTCTGGAATTAGAATAATTGTACGTAAGCCGCGGACTGGTATTGGGGCACGGCGGTATACACGTACACTGGGGCGCGGTCTTCATCCCTGTACTGAAGACGGGCAGTGTACGCCATGTTCTTTGCATCGTTTTGTGTCTGGAACTGCACTCTCTGGAGCTGAGCACCGGGCAGCAGCACATAGTACACACCTTGAGCACTCACTACTTCAGTGTCCTTCTGTGGCGCATCTTCAAGATTGGCCTTCTCAACATCAGCATTTTCTTTTCGTTCTTTGACTTCTTCCTTCTGTTGTTCAGCATCAGCTTCCCCTTCCTCCTTTTCTTCAGCTTCACTCTGTTCAGGAACACCGTACTGAGTTTCTGGGGTGCCGTATTCCGTTTGAGGAGCCGTGTAAGTCTTCAGAGGAGCACCGTAGCTGTCGTCAGGAACACCATATGAGGTTGAGGGAGGAGAAACTTCTTGGCGAGCTGGCAAGTTGAACTCTACTGTGGGTCTGAAGCCAGCTGGAGCGTACGGGGCGTCGCCGTTTTGTGATCCGCTTGCGACGCTTTCAGTACCAGATTCAAGTTCTTGCCTCTGGAACCTGAGTCTGTATCGAGGAGGTTCGGCCGCCACCACAGCTGCGAGCAGGAGTACACACACAAAAGATTTCATGTTGAACTGATTACTTCGACTGACTGAAGACGAATGATGCTGTGGTCATACTGCGCCACGCTTATATACATTTCCCTTTTTCAAAGTATCCGCGATCACCGGATGTGTCATCTCTGCACCATGATCGATATTCTGGACGAGTGGACCGCGACATTGGCCTCGTAACCGACGATCGTTGGTTGTGTAACGGACGATTAGGACCTGTCATTGTGCGCACGTGTTTTGCGTACAGTTTACTTAACAAAATGTAGTTTTATCAATATTCATGAATGTGGGGTAAACTGCTTTCTTTTGCTTCACTAATTAGTGAATATTCGGCTGATTGTGGGCATAATGGGTCGGCTCGTGTAATCACCGCCCAAAAGGACTGTATTGCCAGTTGGCTGACGTAATTAAGGCGTCGGGGGTAGAATTGTATAGTGTCTTTATTATGCAAATAGCGATTAGCAGGTAGTTGTTACAAAAAGAAATTGTTCTTGTGTTTCTTCACTTTATTCTTATTGTAGCCATAGTTCTATTTGTAGGAGTTATTTATTAATCGATGAAAGTTAATAATTATCAATGGAAAAATAATAAATGAAACGAAATTATGCCTAGTAGTCATTTTGACGTTAGTATATTGAAATAGGCTATTAATTTCAAAAACGTTCATTTCAATAGTTAATTTTAATGGACTATTTTATACTAATTATAATTATCTACATTTTAATGAAAATATAACACGATCTTTGTTCGTGTTTAATTTTAATCGTGGCTCAAAAGGCTGCCGAACTTAAATGGGACTGGGCAGGACATGTCTGCCGCATGCTGGACAAACTGTGGGCCCAAATAGCACAGAATTGGTGCCCTGAGACAGTGAGGCGGGGACGCGGCAGACCACGTAGGAGATGGCGGGACGAGCTGGGTAGGTTCCGTCAAAACCGGAAGGAGGACTGTTTATCATCGTCATCATCATCATCAACCAACTTCGCCCAAAACTTCATGCAACCGTAACACAACTACCGCACAACCGTCGCTCGGCTGAGTTGCACAATAGCTCCAATTACTATAACGTCCAATGGTTGGCATGATGTATTATGCATGGTGCACATCTCCTTGGCAGTCAATTATGGCGTTAGTTGGCATCAGGTGCCAATGCTATTGGCAAACTGCGTGATCGAATTCGAAAACAGTGATTCATTTGGGCTATTGTTTTTGTATTATGCATACGTCAGGGTTCTACATAGCGGTTATTGGTTCTGTAATGAAGAATGGATTGCATTTCTACACATTATGCTTATAAAGTTTCATTCCAATCTTTTACCCAATATCTCGACCAACAACCATACCAACTACCATCCTACGTCATCATCATTTCCTAGTCTTTTAAATATATTAGGATCGACTTCCATTCTAACCGGATGCAGCTGAATATCAGTATTCATACGACTCCCAGTACTATTTGTAGTGGAGAGTAATAATAATGTACCCAGGATTTTGTAATAATATCTTGATTTAAAAGAGTGTCCGTGGAGTTTCTTGCCCGTTCTTCTCCACAGAGATCTACGTTTTGGAATGGGCAATTAGCATCAACTTTCTGACTAACTGACTGACAATTTAATTTTTACAATTCAAAAGTGCCTGAATTGGTTTAATTGAAATAAATGATTTGAGTTTGAGTTTGAGTGCTACTGGTTTTAATCTATATACTCGTATATATAAAAATCAATTGCTGTTCGTTTGAGTGGCTAAAACTCGAGAACGGCTGGGCCGATTTAGCTGATTCTGGTTTTGAAATGTTTGTCGTAGTCCAGGTGAGTAAACGGTGAGATAATATGGAAAAATTGCGAGGAAGATAGTAAAAACAACAATTTCTTTTTTCCATATAAACTGTTCTACCTACTTTCCTGTCAAACATTTGACGATCGTCCCTTCGGTACAGTAGACTTGGGTCCACTCGAATTGAAGCACGTATTAAAATAAGGTTTTTAATAGTGTAGGAGTAGGTTAGGAGTAGGGTAGGAATAGTGTAGGAGCAGGGTAGGAGTAGGGTAGGAGTAGGGTAGGAGTAGGGTAGGAGTATGGTAGGAGTAGGGTACGAGTAGGGTAGGAGTAGGGTAGGGGTAGGGTAGGGGGTAGGACACCACACGAACGAAGTAGCGCCGGGTAGCTAGAAATAATTTATATGGCAAAACAACGTTTGCCGGGTCAGCTAGTTTAGTAATATTATTTTAGCCTCCAAGTAAAAAAAATAAAAAATTGTAAAGGCAGGATAACGAATTGCCCTCGGAACTCCAACCAAATCCTTGACGATAATGCAGAATGATGGTTTTGCAGCTCAATATTTTCAATACTGTGCGGTGAGGTATTCGTATTATGTATCTAGCCGATATTGTGAAGTAGTGTGAAAATGTTTTTCCAGATGTAGGTATTTAATCGTGTAAATGTATTATAGTAGCCTATTCCAGACAATTTCAAGGGAAACTTTTACATGTTGTGTTTGTGTTTAGCCAGTTGTACACAATACAAAAGCTGATTCAATCTTCAAAACAAGAATCGAATCTAATCTATAAATAAAATACTTCAAAGAAAATAGGTCTCAATAAGTCCTTCTTAACCGACCTTTCTTTGTGAACATGCTAGGGACTAGGAATTTCTAGAAGCCAATTTTCATATTCATTTATAATTCGTTCACACATCATAAGCTTCAAAGGGTTCCTGAATTAATATTCGATTCGCATCCACGAATAAATATAAAAAGGCGTTAAAACATTTTCGAGGCAACGCGACGCGCCGATTCCCTCATGCATGTTTATACGCAAAATGGTTGCTTGACGTTTAATTACGCGGGAATATGGCGTCTGGCGGCACATGGCGGGAAAAGTCTGCTTTGATATGACTATTGATATTTTTGCTATAGTTAAATATGTACTATGCTTATGTGTTAGGAGATCGTCTGCGGATGATATTTGCTTTCATAAGTTGACTATACGATGTTTATCCGTTTCGGAGGTAAAAAAAAAACATGTGATCTACTTTTTTATTAAAATGACATGATGGCAGTTAACGTTTAATTACGGAGTCAAATTCTTTCAGCGCGCGTGTTACCTACCGTTGGTCTGACAATATAATTCGACGTAAAAATGTTATTGAATATACTTGTTTTATTTTATTTATAATAATTATGTTTGTTCTCATGATTATTGTTATTTTTTAAGCTACCTACTATTACAAGAATCAATATATTACTAACTCCATTATGGGTAACTTATTTTTGACCAGAATAGAGTTATTCCTGAGAAGTCTGAAAATACACAGTTACAATGATTGCGGCTAACGAAAAGGTTTTGCTAACGATGCTGAAACTATGGCTCAAAAAGTTGGTTTATGGCCTGAAATGAAAATCAAAATAGCTGCCTCTCGTTTAATTACGCGGTCAAATATCGTCTAGCGATATTTGTAGGTCACGTGTGTATGACAGGACAGTAATGAAAAAAAAAAACATAAATTCAATTCGCTTTTTATCATTTGTCACCAATGTTTGGACTGCCTAAAATAGGTCACAAAAATAGGTTTATTAGTCACAGAAAATCATAAGCTCGTGGCACATACAAAGATAATTAAGTTAATTGGAATAAAAAAAACAGATCTATAATCACGAGCACAAAACAAAAATAGGGTTTATATAATAATACTAGCTTCTGCCCGCGGCTTCGCCCGTGTGGATGTAGGGAATTATCCCACGGGAACATGCTACCAGGATAAAAAGTATGTCCTTCCCCAGAATGCCATCTATCTCTTTGCCAAATCAGAAGTTCAGTGGTTTAGGTGTGAAAATGTAACATACAGTTTCAAGTTGGCTCCCCTTATAAATCGAATTGCCCCTTTTTGCCCCATCAGGAGTCAATTGTTGACCAACTTTACATGCTTATTATTAATTATTTTCTGTCAAAAGTATTAATACTGAGTTTCGAGTAAATCGGACCGCGCGTTAAAATTCTTCCATACAGACTTTGAAACCCCCCAATCCTCTTTTAGGGGGTAGTTTAGAAAAACATAAAATGGCAAACTTCATAATTTACTTAGATTAGTATTGGTGCCAAGTTTCAAGTCTATTAACTCAAGGAATAAGATTTTCCATACAAACAAAATCCCCCCATTTCACCCTCTTAGGGGTGGAATTTCGAAAAATCCTTTCTTGGTGGATACCTACTCTTCACTAAGAACACACCCTCCTAATTTCATGTCTCTAGGACCAGCGGTCTAGGCTGTGCGTTGATATATCAGTCAGTCAGTCAGTCAGGACTTTGAATTTTATATATATAGATAGATGATAGTTAAATTAATATACAAATTATATACAAAATAATATACAAAAAAAGATATTTATTAAAGAAATCTACACAAATTAGCAGAAAAAGTTAAGTACAAAGGAGAATCTTGTGACATTTAAGTAACTAGAGATTTACATTCATTGTTAGGTCGTATATTCTGTAACGAGATTGAATACTTATATACTTTTAATGAACAAAGGCCGCATGCGACGAAATTATCCGAAAATAGCTTTTAACACTGCGGCTTTTTTTTCGTAACAAATTGGAAAACTCTACGATTGTATTTTATTTCGACTCCCACGTTCCTAATTTTATGATGAATCCATTTGGGGCTGATAAATCAGGTTTGTTATTTCGTGTGTTTTTGATCAAAACTTTTAATTGTATTTTTTAATGTTGAATAAAGGGATGTTCCGTTTGGTATTAAATCATGGCGTTCGACAAACTTTGGAAGCAGAAATCTCTTGTTTTTATATTTATTCGCTTTGTTGGTACTTCTGAAAAATGCTGGTGGTTCAATGGGGAATGTTTGGACAACATTTTGAAGCTTTTCCTGGAACCATATCAATTTCGTAGATTTATTCCTGTTTAATATTTGTGTTTGTTGGTTTCGTTATCTATTGTGAAGCCTGAACAATTCTAAACTAGTTTCATTGGACTGTTGGGGCTTGGGGCGCTAAATTGGAGGTGATTGCTCGTCGTTTACAATTTGCATACATTTCCCCTGATTTATTACAATTTTGCTCGCGGTTGTGAACAATGTTCCCGGACCTGTATTAGGGTTCCTGATGACGTCATCGCTGTCATATTAATTCGATGATGTGTGAAACGTGTGACATAGAACTGATGAATTAGAGTCAGTGTAATTATCGCTGGAATTACATTTTCATATTTGATGATCTGTTTTGTGGTTCCGGTCGAATCTCGATTTAATTATTCTGGCAGGGTTGACGGGTGAAGTAGATATTAATAATGACAAACGGATAAAGTCAATTAAATTGTTTACTCTGTAAATAGTATATCGGAGTCACTTTTACACGTCATATTATTAAAAGAAATAAAAATAAGCTGAGCTCAACGACTCGACGAACAATACCAAAGAAAGGACATTTGGGTAGGCCGTATAAAGTACTCAAAACTGCCAGATCAACATTAACTGTAACAGAGAAAGAAATACGGAACCCTAAAAAGAGACGAGATGAGAAGAAAGAGATTAGCGTACCACAATATTTTACTAATGCTGATCGGGAGTGTAAAAAGTTTTAGGTGTTCTACTATATAATGACTCAGGGTACGAGTGTTAATATTTTACTGGGGCAAGTAGGTAAGTATATTAAGCTAGTCATAAATTTTCGTTCCGTTAAAACAAGCACAAAATAACAGGTAGTTTTTCAGAATGAAACTAACACACTTACCTACCAATCAGACGAATAGTCACAACA
Source organism: Apamea anceps (assembly GCA_951799955.1). NCBI lineage: Eukaryota > Metazoa > Arthropoda > Insecta > Lepidoptera > Noctuidae > Apamea > Apamea anceps. The sequence goes on from OX637510.1 coordinate 19,779,331, forward strand.
TGAACTTCTGAATCCAATCACGATTTTCCCGCACGTAGTCAAAGGTAACATTCCGTTCTTCTCGAAGGCTCACTATTCGAATACTTCCTTTTTGGTAACCTTACATGTTGGGTCGCAAGCAGTGACGTCATATAACCTTTAATTATTGTCCATGTCCCTTGCACTATTGATGGCATATTTTCCGCGACATTGGTAATGAGGAAAGTGGTAGAATTGATTTGTTTTGTGTTTTTGGTAGGCTACTGGTTTTCCTAGTGTTCTGCCAAGGTTTGTTTGAAGGAGAGTTCGTGCTCAAAATAACTGAAATGTAACTCTTTTGTTGAAGTAAACAGCCTTCAAGAGTAGCACCTAAATCTACTTCCAATAGCCAAGCTAAGAGAAATCTGAGCAGAGAGCAGTGTTATCTTGTCGTCTGGCTTACCTATATTTTTCAAGGACATGTGGTAGGTACTTTTGAATAGGTAGGGTATTTAGTTCATGCGTATACGAGGCAAAAATAACTTATTAATGTTATGGAATACCACATGGCTAATGTGTTAAATATTTTAGTGTTTTTTTGTATTTTCAGTTAAAATAAAGATAATTTTTTCATGAAAGAGAAATGTTACAGGTACCTACTTCCCTAAATATAAATAAATCACGCAAATACATAGTTTGAGCTAGCAACTCGTAATTTTTCTCTTACACTCAATTACGTTTCATTCATTAATCATTCCCTTGAACACCTGAGGTGGATACCTTTTTTTCTACTTTGTATTAACCAACATAAATACTCCTCGGTAATTCTTAAAGGTACTTTTTCCGTATTGTCTTTGTCACCATTTGTTATCTCGGATTTTTTTCATTGTATAACGTTTATGCGACACATGAGTATTATTATTATTATTTCGGTCATGATTTATATTTGCACAGAATAATTATATCAATCATCATCTGCTTACTTAGCCTTTTCCCTAGTGTGTCGGCTACTAGTCTAAACGGACGCAGTTGAATACCAGTATATTACATGGAGCAACTTAGGCAGTTGCTCCATGTAATATACTGGTATTCTCCACAACCCAGTAACTGGGTATCACGATACCCCTTGGTAAGACTGGTTGTCAGTTTCGTGCTTCTGAATGCGGTTCATATATGCGTCCGCGGTAAATATATTCATTGTAGCGTATGTATGTAATAAATAAATAAGATAAAAATCTTTTACGGTACCTTATATACTTTAAATACATACGTCACATAATATGCATAATTGAATCGCTTCCGCTCACCGAAGCGTTTGTCTCGATTTGAATCGATCCATTCATTATGCGTGCAGACTATAGCTATTTTGGGTCAAAAACCTTTACTAATTTAGTACCTATATCCAAAATCAACTTAGCTACAAAACCCTCTAACCCACACATATCCCATATTTCAAACAAAATGAGTCACATTTACGATCTAATTTCCGAGAAATAGAAATCAAACAGAGATCGTTCGCTGGACAATGTTAGCGTATTCATAAACCCAATATAACTTTATGTTATGAATATAAGGTTATAATTATGCTATGAATTTGGGAGCCGATTTCTAGTGTATTTTTTTTAGAAGCTATTCGAGCTATGAATTGTGTTACAATATCTAGACACAACATTTGTACACATGATATACTGTTGTACATATGTATAATGTTGTAAATGTGGTGAATTACTATAACAATATTCTGCTACGTTACGCGAAGAATCAAGCCTCATTTATGTAAACCTGCTAATTCTTTGACAGTTCAAAAGTACCTATAATTGGTTTATTTGAAAGAAATGCTTTGAGTTTGAGTAAAACTTGCTAAAAATAGCACCTAAGAATTAGATATTCCGCTTTCCTGGAAGGCCTTTTTTTTGGGTGGTAAATCATCATATGACTTCTCCCGCTCTTCGTGTCAGACTTTTAATGACTAAAACCCACCCGTGTTCCTTTAGTTGCCTCTGCCAGGGGCCACGATATCTCTTTCGAACAACCCGTGGCCCTGGCAGGCATCTGCCCTAGCGGACCCCGTCAGTTCGTGCTGACATCTCTTTGAGGCGTGCGTGGAACACAACGTGCCGTCGACCCGGGCCTGGTCCTTACCGGGCGGCGAGCTGCCCATTGCTCGCCGCCCGCAAGCCCGCGCCTACGGTGGCCGGGAGTCGGCTGGTGACTCCCGACGTCCAGGGCGTCTCCTGCGGCGCCACGAGGACGCGGCGGTGCTCCGCCCAAGCCGGGCAGACCTCCACCGTATGCTCCACTGTGTCCTCCGGGCGATTTACACAGTGGTGACACCCTGGCGCTTCCTCCCGCCTTATCCTGAACAGGAACCTCCCGAAACAACCGTCTCCGGTGAGGACCTGCGTCAGACGGAAGGTGATGACGCCGTGGCGCCTCTCCAGCCACTCCTCAAAGAGGGGACTTATCGTCGCAATTGTATCTATTTACTTTCAGCAAAAACAATATGATCAACTGGCCACACCGATGAAGTATCAAATACCTAGTATACAATAATTATCCATCGCAATTACAAACACTAAAACTGTAAATTATGTAATTAATTAGTGTTTAACGTTTACTAACGCAAATTATACTCGATCAACGCTTTCATTAAACTCCAGCATTGATCTCTAAATAAACAAAATTAAAATCACAGCTCTTAAAATCGAATTGAGTTGGGAAGGGAGAAACAACCAAAAATGTAAATAAAACAATCACCCCTAACTGTTAGCGGGTAATCGACCCGAATCGTAACATCGTAAGACAGCAGATCACAAATAAAGTATCAAATTGATTCCTAAGTCTTCGTGCTTCGGCAGATTCAATTTGAAAGTCAAAAAGGGCTCTGGAAATATTTTCATTGCGCACCCAATACGGTGGAAAACGGCCCGGACCGGCTGGGTTAAGGGCTGTCTCAAGATCAAACGTTTTGTGATTTTGTGGAGTTACGTTTAATATATTAAAAAAATGTATTCCATCGGTAAAAACAAATTTTAGGTAAGAATTTTTTTTTTTAAGAAGAAAGCAAGAGAAAAGCTTTTGGCTACTTTGTAAGTGTGTTATATACACACTTACAAAGTAGCCAAAAGCCTCGTTTTAAGATGTTTTTGTATCAGAAACCCTCACGATACTACTGATATTTCCTTTGTGTAAACCCCCTATAATCATTTAGGAAACCTACAGAAAGCAAAGAGTTGTCCTCGTCTCTCACAAAACGGACCATTGCAACCGTGGGATCACTCCGCAAGAGGAACGACTGTTACAAACGTATCAAAACAGGAAAAAACTGCAAGAAATATCAACAAGTACTTAGAAAACAACACGTTTTTGGACGGAACATCAAAGTTAGGGGCAACCCTAAGCCCTTTCGGCCCCGTTTGATCCCCAACAAATGGTTCGCCGTATTGTATACAAATAAACTGCTTTTCTACTATCACGCATAAACAATTTATTACGGCAGCTTTTCATAAAATTTTATTGATATTGATAGCTGTCGGTATTTAATTAAAGAGTTAATTTTGAATTGGGACACAGTACCCGGTACCCGGTACTCGGTGTTGGGCATAGTAGCCTTTATTGTTTCTTAGTTTTTCTGCTGGGCACAGGCTGCACAGACCTCTTCTCTTCGAGAGGGAGTGGGCTTGCCACGCGGGCCCAGTGAGGGTTATTAGATGTTACATATCTCCGAATTTTTTATTCTAAGACATGCCGGTTTCCTCACGATGTTTTGGCAGAACAGTAGTGATGAAATTATTTACACAAAGTAAAGCTTCAGAACCTACCTGGGTTCAAAATCACGACCTACATGGAGAGCAGTAGTGGCATAGAGGTAACGGTATATTTTAGCAAACGAAGACAATATTAGCAAATTGCTAAGGTAAGCATTGGAAAGGTAGGTATTGTAGGTGAGCTAAGGTAGCTTTAATTTCTCTGTGTGTCTCATCTAAGACGAGTACATAAGATGAACGATAGTATCTAATATCAGGCGTACCATAACTGTTTTCTGCACTGCAATCCTGTGTCGTAAAACCACAACCTCGCTTATTATCATAAGATAGTGGTACACAGATAACAAAACGCATGCATTTAAGCTGGCCCTTTTACAAAAGAGTACTGCCCGACGGCAACGATGCATTTCATGATATTAGAACGAACGATTGCTATGACACTGCAGGACGAAAGATTTTTCTCACCCTTCTCCATACCGTTCTGTTCGTTGCTAGAACGGGTTAGTCCTTTTGGTAGGATTCAATCTCGCCCTGCCATTTTCACATTGCCGAATAATAAAGTTCCGAAAGGATGTAATCTCGCATCTAAACTAAATCTATACACATACATATTATATTATTATGAATAAAGTCACTTTTCGTGTCTGTTTGTGTGACCGTAATGTTCTTCTTAACTACGCAACGGATTATGACGCGGTTTTATTTATTTATTTAAATACCATCATTTTTAATTAATTCATTCCAGAAGGCCATTATCAAAACCAAATCAGAATCAAAAGTCATTTATTCAAATTAGGCTGAGAATCAGCACTTTTCGAACGTCAAAATTACAAAAGACAGTCCCTCAAAAACGCCCGCCCTTCACCACTTCCTAGTGCTATCGCTGGGAAGAAGAAGTGGCGCAACAAACTCCCCAGCAGCACAGTTGTTTGTTCAGTTAGAAAATACTTGATACTTGATTGTATACAATACTAGGTGTTAAGTAATTACAATTAGGTACAAGGCCCAGAACATAAAATTAAATTACTTGCAATATGTCAGCTAGCTACGCCAATATACCAACAAATATAATAAAAACTATACGTACTCAAGCTGAAAAATAATTAATTAAAATGTAAATAAAAACTTGCTAGCTAAATAAAAGCCTCCAGGCATAAAGGGCCTGATAGCTTACATATTTATGGATTTGTGGGGTCACTAGCTGTCACTTGAAGTCACAGATGAAAAACTAGGACCATCGAAGTAAAATAAATAAATAAGTTAATACTAATAACAATAACCTGTCAGTAAGCTAATTCTGGAGAAAGAACATGAACATTGCTTGAGTTAATTAGGACGACCAACTATTCTTATCGTGTAAGTAGTCGTTGATGGAATAGTAAGCCTTTGAGCAAACAACATTCTAGGCGACACCGCGGTTAAAATAAAACAATGAAAACATTTCGATCCATATTTATATGTCGCAGTAAGTGCGCAAAGTGAATGGTTTTTGAATAACAATTAGTGGAGTGGACGTGTTTCGACACGCGTCACCGCTCGTGGTAGCCATTGTGTGATGGCTATTATACCATCGCAGTGGCGATGGCTTTTTTATTATTATGCCACAGTGATTCAGTACTCTTTCCAACATATGCTAAAATAATAATATTATGAAAAGCTGAACTGAAAAATACTGAAGAATAATAAGGGAACAGTCGCTTCCTAAAGAGGGGGTTTTATTAATATTCAGGCAATGTATTGTAATAGTTTAAGATACTATATAATAGCACTTATCACGAATATAGAAATAAATCACAATAATTTATCTGAGAGATATCGTGAATGATTGAGATTGTTTTCTGTTCTTTATCACCATTTTTTAGTTTTGATATAATTAGATATTCTTAGCCATTTTTGCCTGTAATGGTATTGAGTTTCTATCTCTCCAGAACTGAACTAAATCAACCTATGAACAGCTTTTAAAAGCTAAATCTAATTTATATTCAGTCTAATTCATTGGTAAATTATAACATGGTTGAACTGTCAAAAGCCTTTGATTTTCGCATGCAAATGACCGATAGTTGTTCCCGCAACATGAGAGGATTTGGTGATATTATGAATCACGCGTTCAACGGGACATACGAAGGGCAGAGTAGCGGATATTCATAGATAGTTGGATCACATACTTAATTACAGAAGTATAATTATTTAACAGAGATCAAGACACTCGTAGAACGACTTAGGAATCCATCCGTAGTTCCATACTACAAATGCGATAGTAACTATGTCTGTCTGTTACTTTTTCACGCCTAAACAACTGAACATCATTATGAAAGAAAGAAGGACATAGGCATACTTTTCATCCTGGATCGTAGAGGAAGGCGCGGGTAACTAGTTTTTTTTAGCCTATTTTGTGTCCCGGTACTGGACAAAGGCCTCCCCTTTTTCCTTCCAAACGTCTCTTCGTCGTCGTCCTCTGGCCACGTTGGCCCTGCAAATGATATTATAACTAGTATTACTAAAATAAAATTAATCAATAAAAAAATATGGCAGCCTAAGTAACAGATCATTTACCATACACTATACAATTATGTACCTACGCTATTTATTTTATCCATAAAGCTTTGATTTGATGAAGCTTGGTTCATTATCTATTCGAGTCCCGTTACACCCACCGAAACATTCCAAAAATTCTAAATCACGGGCCAATAAATTCCTACATCACAGAATAGGTCACCTGATCCAATCTGGAGAACAGATTGGGCCTTTTAATTTGTCAGTCTCGTCGGATCCGGTCGGATCCGGTCGCAGCTAACTAATGGAGTGGGAGACAGATTGTCGCTGTGTCGCTATGTCGCTGCTGCGACTTGACCATTTATTTGGGAAAAATCTTTGTTAGATTCAGTAGAAAAACTAGGAGTTCCGCTGTTTTTGAGTCGGTGCTACGGCGCTTTTTGCCGTGAACGGCTTTTGGATCGTAGCAAATTGGAATACTTTTTTTGAATGTTTTGAATATGGGATCAATTGAATGCTTTAAGAAAGTTAATTGGAAACGTTAATGCTAGGCAGCATTAACGTTTACAACTACACGTTTTACAGGTAACTGAAACTGTTTTTTTGGCAATCAGTTTCTTAATTGCAATTTAGGTCAACGTGTAATTAAACAAGAATTACCCTTAATTTGTCACTTACGGAGGAACCAATTAGCCTGTTTCTTCTGTCTAAAAATAGCCAGAGATTCACAAAAAGCTTTCTACTTTGTTTAAATTATATTAGAACTCAAGATTTCTCGTAATTAAAACAAAACTTTCGCTTCAAAATATTATTAGATACCTATTATCCTATGGACCTTTGTTGTCAGACACATAATATTAAGGAAATTCTAGACGAAAGTTGAGCACTCTCTCTAGACTCAGTGTGAGCACAACTCTTATCTAATGGAGTGGACACAGACAGATTGGCACTACAGTCGCACTTTGTGACAAAACTTGCGCTTTTATTTGCAGCCACCCTTTGTATGGCGGCAAACATGTTGCTAGCTATGTCACTGGTGTAAGGAGCTCCTTTGGCTAATGTTAAAATGAAGAAATCACTTTTGTCCTGTCTTTGATGTTTCTAAATTCATTGTAGGTATCCATAAAAATAAATGCGAAAGTAACTCTGTCTCTCTGTTACTTTTAGGTACACGCATAAACCACTGAACCGTCCGTAATGTTGAAAGTTACTTGGAGAAGGACACAGGGTATTTGTATATTGATATTTGTATTAAAAGGTGATGAAAAACAAAACACGCAGACGAAGTAGCAACAGCTAGTTTTACGAGTAATATACATCTAAAAATAGTAAACCGAGGTGCGAACTTACGATTTTATTTCAGAACTATGATAAAGTTCCCAATGATATTGGCGATATTTTTATTTGTATTTATTGGACTAATGAAGTATCTATAACGTAATAAATATCTTCGAATCTGTTTCTTTATTGAGTCTGTTGATTTTCAATTTACCGAGAGTGACGCGAACAGATAGTTACCTATTTAATGGACGGGTGAAAATGTATTACTTGTGTTTTTCAGAACATGTCAGGCAGGAATAACGGGTACGGACAAATCTGTTTATTTTTAGCGAATAAACCTATAATTGTGCTCACTTGAATTAACTGATTGCTACGGATTTTTTCACTTGAGTAAATGTTTGAAATAGTTAATACATGTTTTATCGGATGTGATTAAAGGAGAATAATTATTTGTGAGTACCATTCATCTCATAAATTAACCGCTCTTCCAATACAACTGGTGCCACTAATTGTAAACCTGTTGACTTTAGTAAGGATAATAAATGTGACGTTAATAGATGACCACCTTGAAACCCCCCTCCCCCAAACGGGTAACTGAATATATTCTATTTTTAAACCCCGACAAACAGAGGGGTGTTATTAAATTATAACGTACGTACAATTCATTCCTATTTACTTAATGATTTTAAAGCATGCTACTATTCATATGGTTTTGTCTGACGATCTTGTAAACACATGAGATAAGTATGCAATGAAGATTTGAATTTAAATTTGAACCCAGCTGTAAGTATGTGCGTTATTTATTTATTTAAACTTCACAAAAAGGTACAAAGGTGGACTTAATGCCTTAGGCATTCTCTACCAGTCAACCAAGGGTGGTGAAGAGATTAGATGGCAGGTGCTTTGATTGAGAGGGACAATGATAAAAAAAAAACTTAAAACTAGGGTACACTAATACATAAATAGGTTATATACACATACATACTATTACTGTAATATATACCTACTTATAATATATATATATATACAAAATCAAGGGAGAGAAGTGTTGAGATGACTCTACGCTATTTTTTTGAAGATTTGTTTTGAAAATAACTCTGCGTTAATCATTTTCCTTAGGTCAACATTTATTATTGGTTACATTTTTATGGATGTTTTATTTAATTTTCTCTATCTTCTGGACGCAATACCGAAACGCAATCTAAAATCACGAACACATCCTTTTCCAGCCTGTATAATCTTCCTATAGACTATAATTGCCCGTGGGTCCGTCTTTGTCTACCCAAACGAAGCAGTTAAAATGTTAAACAGAGCTAATATTGCCCAAAGGTGGAGGGATTGCCATAATAGCTATAACCCCGCAGGGATTAATAGTGGATTTAATACGTGTTCGGGATCTGCCATCCACTCAGGAAAGATGTGGCGACTGAAGGCATCCTCCACAACCCTTGCGACCTCGTTTCTACAATAAAATATACACACACGTGTGTGTATATTTTCTTTGAAACTTTACCTTTATTGGAATAAGGTTTCATTTCCTTTGATAAAACTGATGCGAAGTGTGTTGAAGTACACAGCCTTAAAGCTGAATAGGGTTGGTTTAATATGAAAAGAAGGAGACTCTTGAAAATATGTGAAGAAAATGTAAAAATGTGAGATTATACGGTCATAGTTTAATATCGTGTGAGGAAGCTGCTTCTGGAGTATGAGATATAAAACAAAACTAATATACGATACTATGGAACATATTACCATTTAAATCAAGTGAATGCTGCTCTATAGGTTTATACCTATAGAGCAGCATTCATTCATTCTTGCCGATACCCTGTATAACAATGGATAATTAGGGTATAATTAAACCATAAGATAAGTATAACTCATCATCTAGCTGTCATTTGTACAATTTTGACAGTCGTTACGGGTAATCAGAAGCCCAAAAGTCTGACAACCAGTCTTACCAAGGGGTATCGTGTTACCCAGTAACTGGGTTGTGGAGGTCCGATAGGCAATCGCTCCATGTAAAATTCTGGTAGTCGGATGCATCCGGTTACACTGGAAGCCGACTCCGACATAGTTGGGAAAAGGCAAGTATAACTCAACCCCCAATTAAAAACCAAGAAGAACCCAATCCTTTTCTCCAAATCTCACACCAAAATCAGCGCAAGCACAGCAGTAAATAACAGCAATCTTTTCTCACATACTCGCAGTGCATAAACACTCCATTTATTTCCACCACGCTCCTGAATTTAATTCACTCGGCTAAAAGCCAGGGAGGAGGAAATAAAATTTTCTTTCGCATATAAATCAAGAATTCAAGAAGTTTAATTACCCGTGGCGTACTGGGTGTGGGTGCGTTTGAGAGCGGAGAGCGGAAATGGACAACTTATAGAATGCCAGAATGCCTTGTGGCTTGATGAGAATTTGAAAAATGTAATCCTACAGTTTTCAACAACAGTATTGGACAAAAGGATAGTATAGCTTTTCCGAGCATGTTATTTCTACACAAAATTATCTGAAGGCTTCTTAAAATTGCCTCTAGATTTTTACAATAAACTTCAGACCTCCTGCGATTTCATGAGTATCATCCTAACTAATATTATAAATGCGAACGTAAGTTTGTTTGTTTGTTACGCTTTCACGTTTAAACGGCTGGACGGATTTGAATAAAATTTGGCACATGGTCAGACCATGACCTGAAGAAGGACATAGCTAGGCTACTTTTCATAATGGATCGCAGGCGAAGTCGTGGGCAAAAGTTAGTTTCCTATATAAATAAATAAATTAACTTCGTTTATTAATAAGAACCAATATTACTCAAAATGTTGAACAGCATTTTTTCCCTGTTTACCATTAATCTCCATTTCTACATAAAATCTATTGATAATGCAAACGTGCACTCGCCACTATAAGCACTGCGTCCTACCATGTACGGTTTGCAAATTATAATAGCTTACTTAAGCAAGAAGAATGTGGTGCAAGCACAAAGTGTTCCCTGCATTCAACCTGCGCTTTTCTTAAATGTAGTGACAGGAAAAATGCTTCAAGTGAGAAAATAAAAACCCGCTGAAAATTGCAAGGAAAACTTAGCATAATGGATAGGAAACTAGAGCTAATATAAAAGCAAGTTGCAAATGTTCGTGGATCATCTTTCTTTTGTTAAGGCTATTAGGTATTAGAAACGCGAAAGTAACCCGGTCTGTCTGTTACCTTTTCAAGAAGAAATGTGACAAATAGGTAGCCTGGGACCGAAAGTAGGACATAGGCTACTTTTCATCTGGATATTTTTATAAAAAATATGAATTACAAGATACACGCAGACGAACTCGCGGGTAACAGCTGCTAGTACTGAATAAATAAAACACAACAAACAGTTTAGACCATAGAAATATATTAAAAAACAGATCTATGGTTTAGAACTTCTTACAATTCAAATCATCCACAAAGTTAACACGAGCAGAAAATTTCCAGAAACTCGAAACACCAAATTATCTACACGATAAAGCAGAAACTCCATTTCGATTCATAAAACGGTGTCAGCGAATTGATCCGAACTTTTCAAACTTTAATTAGCTAGATTTTTTTGCTGACGGTATCCGATGTTGGCTGAAAAGAAGCCATTACTGTCGGCGGCATGCGCCTTTTGTTTCAGCAAAGCGTGTCACTTCTTAGGCTTTTCAATTTCAGTACCTTATGTGGATTTTGAGGATCTTACAGCACTGCAACTGGGAGTACTATGTGTGTGAAGAGAAGAAAACTGGTTTATGTGGCACTACTACAAGTAGGTACTTGTTTGTTGTGTGCTCGGTAATTGAAAAACAGGCTTTGGAAACCTTTTTGCTGTTTTTCGTTTTAGTTGCATCTTCTCATCTGGGACAAAGTTAGTACATTTCAACATGACATCATTTTTTGATCACACTATATAAAATTTATTTCCGCGTTCGCTATGGACTTTTTCCAGGAAATATATAACCTTTTCTAGAAATCTCTGGGCTGCAAGCATTTAGGTAAAATAAGCGGCAGCTAACACTTTCCGTTAGTCCACCTCTTGACCTCTGCCAATCTATCAGTTAAAGAGATATTAGACCGGTACCCGATTAGGCAGGTACTTACCTCAGAATTGACACTACAAAGTTCTCACCCAACTTTTAATACACCTTTACCGTCGTTACCAAATCATATGTCAACTTCACCTACCTACATAACAAGATAATCCCCTCCTTCCCCTGTACCCTGATCTGCGAGAAACTATAACACTCATTATAACTTCCACATTATAAGGCACAAGTTTAAAATGTCGTTTACTAGCGAAGCTCAACCGGCTCGCTCTAACTTAAATTTAAGTTGCAACTTAGAACTATAGCCTAAAGGAGGCAAGTTTCAATTTACAGTTTAAGAGTTTTTATAGGGTTCATTATTGTGCTTAATGCAGTGTTCAGAGTTAAGAACGCTATCGTAAACCCTTTATTAAGAGGGTCATAGCTGGGTAAACACCACTTCAGATTATTTTGACTGGTAGTTTGACTAGTGGTTTTGGAAATTATTATTATTTTTATTTAAGTCAGACACAGTGATCCATAGTTATGTTAGTATACTTAAAAATTATGTTAGTAACCAAAGATTAAAATACATGCCACAATAATACACATAATACACAATAATACCATTATAACTAAAATTAAATAACTGAAATATATATAAAGTCAAAAAAATAAATGCAAGTGCTTAAGAATTACATTCGTTTCGCGTTATCACACTGTCTTTACTTCATCTTACCGTGTCGATAGCATTCTAAATGGACTCGGCCCAGAATTCGGCTTCTTGTTAGGCGCCATCACCAGCGTCCATCAGTTCCTGTAACGTGCAGCTGACAGGTAATGCAGGACATGATTAAGTGTACCGTCGTTTGTGGACCAGCACCACATTTGCAAACCAAGGCGGAGTCGTCTATGGATCTCCGCCTGAAAAGGTTTTCCTTGCTTCGGCCAACCTGGGTTCAAGATAACTCAGTCCTTACCATAGATATCCGTGGTCCTTACTGACAATAAAAGACAGATTTTAGCTTTTAATATTGGCAAAACCAAGGTAATGTTGGACTGTTCTAAGCTTAGACTACTATTGCAATTCTTTTTTTCAATTATTTTTAAATGTTTGATGTAAATTGATGGTCTGAAACACAGGTTTTTCATAAACCTAGATCAGGCAGGTCTACATTACAGTTAGAATTTAACTTTCCTCGATTGTAATTAACGTAAATCATATTTTTACTTTACTTTACTTGAATAAAAATTTTATTTATTTATTTACAACACACACACCGATTTTCATGGGTAGAGCTATTTTGGTAGGTATATGCCAGGCCAAAAAATAAAGAGTGAGTGGGCTTCTCAACCCGGAAAATTAAAAACTATTCAAGCGAAGTAGCCGCGGGCACAGCTGCTAAAGGAAATATTGATAATATTAATCAGGTTGTAAAAAGTCATGAATATTTAACCATGTTTTAATTCATATTATCACATTCATCGTAAAATGAAATCTGGTAGAAGTAAATATTAATATCAAACGCAACTGACTGGCGCTGTATTTGCTTGCATACGGCTTATGTACAGAATCTCGCTGTTCATTTATCACGACACAGTTTCGGCTTGAATTGAGGCGGCGTATGTAAGCAGATTTTATTAAAAGATGATAAATTAATGTGTGTTGAAACAATCCGGTTAAGAAATCATTAAAAATACTTTTGGTTTCTTTCAAAGAGGGGTGAATATAAGTGTGCAATACACAGGGTGGCACGCTTCAACGGCAGAGACAACTGCTGCCGTCGACATTCGTGTGCGGCAGCCGTCGACACGCGCCGACGGCTGCAGTAGCCTCTGTCGTTGACGCGAGCCGCTCGTGTGTATGAATACTACTTTTTCATTTTCTTTATGTAACTAGGTACTCAAATAAAAGTTAGATTTCTCTCGGTTTTTTTGCCACATACTCCCAGCAATGTGGGTGCAGGGGGCACAAATACTAATCGACTGCTAAGAAAACCCAGTATCACTGTCCCGGTCTAGAAATCTATCCCTTATTTCAGATCATCCACAGAACCCCGAGATAATTCATGGAGGAGCCAATCAAACTTAAATTGATTATTTAACTTCTGAATTCATTTTACTTTTACAACTCCAGCTTAAACATTTTATTTCAGCTGTTAACACCTGGTTCCGTGAAAAGGGCAGGCTGAAACTGAAAAGTTCTGGGAAATCGAAAAAGTTCCGAGAAACGTGTCAAGGTATTTTTATATAAATGCAGGATACTGTACATTCGTTAAGCTTATTCGCAAGCTTTTGTTAATGCTTTACAGTAGTATTACGCCGGTTTACTGCACTATGATAAATAATAAACTATCAATTCATATTTCTGGAAATTGATTGAAATAAACAGAGATCAAATCACGTTTACATTTTTAATCAATCAGTATAATTTATTCAAGAGAATACGTAAAGTCAGGAAATTAATTGTTCATCAATTTGATTACCAACTTAAATTATCCGTATAGGCAGTCATAACTGTCATTCTCAGACAGTTGTATGAAATGGCATAAGGCTTGTCAATTTGATAAACAAATAATTCCCCCTGGTTGTACATAATAATATGAAATGATGGCAAAAAAAACAAAATTTTCCTTGAAATATACACCAAGTTTTATTTGCGTTATGCCAATTTTGATACAGGACTCAGAAAAATCACGATCACACACAACTTCTACCTCATAATCATTCGAGTCCCACTCATGCGACTGACATCAAAAAAACCTTCCTATTTCAGTACTAATCCTGAGAATCGAGGTATTTCTTCAAACGTAGGACTTGAGTGAGCATATTAACTGACGAACAAAGGAATCAGCCGACCTTAGTAATATGCTTACTGACGATACGAAATGTAGAAAAGTGCTTGTGTGTTGTGAGTTTCAGGATCAGAATTGATTGGCTTTTCTGCGTGTTTGAAGTCGTTATCGATTTGTTATTTGAAGTGTATTGAAACTGCTAAAGCCTGTTTCATTGGTAGTACTTAGCAGAAGAGGATCATTCGCAAGGGCAGTTCGATTATTAGTAGTGGAGAGCAGTTATTATCCGGGGCGGTATATACTTCGGACTTCCACTGTCAGTACAGTATGGCATCGAGTTGAAAAAAAGTTTGATTTTACTTTGTAGAGCGTCTTCTTTGTGACTTGTGTGACAGTCTTTTTCTGTAACCTCATCAAAATCAGCCTATAATGTTTCCATTGATGGGACACAGGCCTCCTCTCTGTGAGAGGGAGTGGGCCATTAGCTACCACGCGGGCCCAGTGGGGGTTGGCGTATTCGTAATTTTTGGTTCTAGGACATGCCGGCTTGATGTGTTATATTAACGTGGCAATTGCAAAAAAATGCATAACACTGGTTATGATGACTCGGAACAATCAATATAAAGACCCTGACCTGACACCAAATCAAACGAAGCACAATGGCACAAACATACACCCTTACACATACTCACCTACACACACACACACACCGGACATACACACACCACACGCACATCACACACACACACCACACAAACATCACACATACACAAGTACCATACCTGAAATCACTGGTCTCCACTCTGGAATTCGTACTCCGAGCCCTAAGATATATAACTGTCTAGTTTGAGGCTCACTAGCAAATACCATAATGTAACCTACATAGCTGTAGGTAATATTATAAGCCATGCACTCATGTCGTCTTAACTTGTTGTTAACCTGTGAACCTGCTTACTCTATTACCTGGACAGTAAATATTTTTTATTTCTATGTGTACCTTATTTCTATACAGTATGAGAATGAAACTGGAGAAATATTTCAACACTGATAGACAATCCTTGTCGATGGAAAAATTCTGCTTAAACACCAGAGACTTTCTTTAAAACATACCTAAAGCAATAAAAATAATACACTGGCCTGCAAAACTAAGTAGGTACTACACTTTTAAAATTTAATTTTCTAATCTATAGAAGTTAGAGATTAAAAAAAAGTTTTATAGAAAATTTTATCAGCTTTCTTTGAAACTAGTAAACTATACATTAGTAACATTTTTAATTTAAAAAAAGATAAAGCAATAAAAATAGCCATTTTTACCTTAGTGTCAAAAAACTCAAATACTAAATTTTTAATAATTGGTATTGCCTCCTCGGGCTCTGACTATAGCTTCGAGCCGGTTTGGCATACTGAACACGAGGTTTTGGAGTCGATGTTGGGGAATATTCTCCAATTCTTCAATCAGGGCCTGTGTTAGTGCCCTGAGGGTGATAGGTCTGCGGCTTCTGACTAGCCTCCCTAGTTCATCCTAGGCGAGCTCAATCGGGTTGAGATCAGGACTTCTTGATGACCAAGCCATCACGCTGATACCAACCTCCTGAATATACTCTTGCACGACCTGAGCCGTGTGTGGCTGGGCATTATCATGCATCAGCATCGATCCATCACCCATATTTGCTAAATACGGCCATACTCGTTGAGAATCTCTTGGGCATATCCTTCCCTCAGTCAGAGTGCCATTTTCTATGGCCACTAACTCTGTGCGACCTTCTGAAGATATGTAAGCCCATACATGTACACTGCCTCCACCGTACCGGACTCTTTCTGAGAAGCAGTCTTGAAGGTATCGCTCACCAGGCCGCCTGTAGACACTTCGCCTTCCATCAAAAGTGGAAAGTGAGAATGAAGACTCATCTGTGAACAAAATTCTTGACCACTCTTCTTCATCCCACTGTATGTGTTCACGGGCGTATTGCAATCTCGCTACTCGATGCTCTCTCTCGAGTTTGGGGCCACTCGCTGGTCTTTGGGGTTTCAGATTTGTTTCAGCAAGTCTTCTCACTGTACTGTCACTAATGTAGTCCGTTCGGGTCTGCAGAAGCTGTTGCTGGACTTCAACTGCATTAAGGTGGCGATTTCTAAACACAGTGGAAACAATATAACGGTCTTCTCGGGCACTAGTACACCTGGGTCTGACATTACAAGGTCTCCTCAGATGGTTTCTAGCCTCTTCGTACCTTCGCTTCACCTTCTGGACCGTTCGTAACGTCACACCCACTATTCTTGCAGTACGATGCATACTGATGCCTAGTTCCAGAAAAGTTATGATCCTAGCACATTCTTGAGGTGAAAGAGGCATGATAAATAAAATGTATGTGCTGTTGTCTAACTTAGCTTTTGTAACAAGACTCGTCGATCAAGAAAAAAAAATCGAAAACAAAAACAGAATCAAAAAAATGAATGGTAAAATTGTAATTCGAAAAGGATTATTTTTGTTTTTAAAGCTTTTTTCAGCCATTTCTTAAAAGAAGGTTCTCGACTATGAAGTTTTTATATACAGAATGAAACTCTTTTTCGAGTCCTTTTTATTTCGAAAAGTATATCTTGTGTACTTAAAAAGTTATTCCAATTTTAAAAGTGTGATACTTACTTGTAGTTTTGTAGGCCAGTGCAGTTACTCCATATCTACGTGCTTACGTTGTAAAATGCAATTTTATTAATGCGTTTTGTCGCAACATCTGGCGAGTGCCGCGGAGGCAGACTTTTGGCCCGAGGGCGTCTGTTCCGGCGCGGTCGGAAGTCTGCGCAACACTGCGCTGCTGCACAAAAGCATTAAATATAAATACTTATTAGTGTAGAAGGTATATTCCGTAAAACATTCGTATATACAGAGTCCAATTAAAATAGATGGACAAATTTTACCACAGCGCTCATTATGTCTAACCAAAGATTCCGTCTAAGCAAAAAAAAAAAAACACTGATTAAAATGATTTTATTTTGACCTAAAATAATAAATACCTGGCACTCTAGAATAAACACATCCATCCATTATGGGTAGGTACTTGCACTCGCGCCCTCCTGCGCGCATGCTCGCATCACAATTTTAAAGACAATTTAGGGATGTGTTTATGCATTGGGTAACCAACATTTATAAGTGTATTTTTGTTAGCTGATTATTTTAATCGTAAGTACCTAATGCGTTTTTCTTATATATTTTTTTACTATTGTCCTTATTTTGGTGGCCTCAATGATTTCTAAAAGTTTGTCCACCTATTTTAATGGGACCTTATACAGATGCAGGTTGCAGAACGGATGCTGGAAACTATTATTTTTAAAAGAACTCTCCTACGAAATTTTAGGCACCCGAAATAAACATTTCAAGTTTTTGAAAGTGTGCACCACATCTGTTAAATTCAGGTTATTATAGAGTCCATCAGAAGAGCAGTAGGCTGACTGCAAACCTAGTGTTTCCATTGCAATTAAATTTCGTTTTTTTTAAACCCAAATACTAATTGGACAGGTTTAATGTCAAACTATACTAAAAAAACCGGTCAAGTGCGTGTCGGGCCACGCGCAGTGTAGGGTTCCGTAGTTTATATAACAGCCAAGTGCGGGTCGTATTCGCTGACTGATAGTTTCGTACCATGCTCTAACTAAAAGCCAAACATGACTACCTACCTAATTTGACTTCCTATACAAATCCTCACTTAGGAATGAAACAACAGCGCGATACAACTGATGCTTAGCGCCATCTATCGATATTTCTATGGAGTTGTTCGAAATTTTCGAGTCTAATACAATTGGTCGACTATTACTCGTAAACTTGTAAAGCCCACTTAAGTGTGATAGTTTTCCTTTAAACTTCGTTATATATAGGTACTACTGCCGTGACATTTGAATTTCTAACTACAACCGTTTAGTTGGTTGAGGGGGGGACACTTGACTCTAACGAAAATTGGTACTTTAAAGCTTGATAAGTCACGAACGGTTTACTTAATCAAAAAACGGTCTTCCCAAACCCCTATTATTTTTGAAAGACCTATCCAACAATATCCCACACTATGAGAAGGACGAAAAAAAAAATTATCATCCCCACTTTAGATGTAGGGAAGGTACCTACCCTAAATAATTATTTTTTTCAAAATTTTATTTTACCACTTTTTCGGCGTCATTAAAGTGTATACTCATGCCAAATTACAACTTTCTAGTATAGTTTTTTAACTAACCCGCGGACAGACAGACAGATAGACGACAAGGCGAAACTATATATTAAGGGTTCCTTGGTGACTATGGAACCCTAAAAACACAAACACAAAAGACTTACCTAAGTCACTGGAATTAAAAAGCGAACTTTACTTGCTCATTCTTTGATAACAATCTACCTAATCGCTTGAAAGTTGCCACTCAAAAACCTCCTTTCTCGTACCGTATTTTGCATAAAAACACGTTTCAACGATTCCCCAAATATCCAAAGCAGCTCAACGGAGCCTCTCAGTATCAGATTACCGGATGTTCAATAAAAGAACGATTTTTTTATCGATACTCAATCTAGGGATCGGCAACAATCGTTTAGCAGTCGATTAGACTCGGCTGCTGTTAACGGCTGATCGTGTTATGTAGATTTGAGGAGCAGAATTGTCGTGGTCTGAAATTGCATTGGAATTCCTTATTACCGGTGTGTTGTTTATGTGAAACTGAGAGCGAAAAGTAAGAGCTTTTAGTATACCTATGTGGATTAAACGCGTAGGTATCTCCTCCTAAAAACGTATCAGAGAGAGATCTGATAAAGTGTCTTATATTACTTTGTTAATATACCTTAGATCTACCTAGATACCTAGCTAAGGTATATTAACAAAGTAATATAAGACAGGCACAGAAGTTTCTAAACACATTTGTTGATATAGTACATCAACAAATGTGTTCACAAACTTCTGTGCTTTAACTATAATAGGTATATGAGTAACACAACTACCTAAACCAATTATTCCAAACCATAGAGATGGCCAGATGATAGCACATAATTTACCCTCAACGAGAATCCTAACTAATTAGGTCATTTTTTATTATTGCCGAAGTCACACGTTCGCTTCGTGATTGATTAATCTACCGAGGGCCTTCGGCAGACTGCGATAGGCTAAGTTGATTTATTGCCGTCATCTCTTATTGAGATATGTTCCAGAATATTCCACAGTCAATTAAAGTATGCATTAAAATAGCTTTCACGAGTTGAATGAAAGATATTAAATGTATAGTGGAGCTTGTAATTGCTTTATAACTCTAAGGTTTAATGTCACTTGCACGTCCTAAGTTGTTTATGTGACAGTTTGATAGTTTCAACTTTAATGAAGTTTCGAACCCATGTGGGAAGGTGTATGTCGAACCTCGTAAAGTGGGGCTATCTCGACGGAACGGCAGCAGGGTGTGGATGTGGAGCTGAGGAACAAACTATGCTCCACCTCCTATCCCGCCCTCTGTGCCCCAAAACATGCAGTCAAAGTGACCTCAGTGCTGTCACCGATAACGCTGTAGAAGTGCTGAAGTTTTGGGCGAACAAAATTTGAATAACTGTCGTGCCAGCGACACGTAGAAGTGAAGTTTCAATTTAGTGAGAATTATTTAGGTATTTATTATGGTTTACCAACAGATGTTACAGCGATACATACATAGAAAATACATAACAATAGATCTTAGTTCTACTGCACACCCAGTTACACGTAAACACAACATGCAATTACTCTATTTTACTAAGGACAACAATTTTGTACAATATAATATAACATAAACGAAAGTGTCAGCATGAATATTGGCTTAAACTATAACTTAAACTTAACTTATCATATTATGTATATTAGTATTGCGGATGAATTTTACTAGTGTGTCTGTGTGGATATCATTGAGATCACTGTTTTCATTTACTAATTTACACATCCGTGGAATAGGGGAATTAGTACCAGACTTAGTTCGACGGAAGGGTGGGACTAGAGGAGTGATGGGCTTTCGTGGTCGTCTACATGGGACTCGAAAAGAGACTTTTTTTAGGAGTTTAGGGCAGTCAGTCTTATTCCTGAGGAGCTTGTAGATAAACCTTGGATCCAGGATATCTCTCCGTTTCTCAAGGGACTTCATTTTGAAAAGGGCCACCTTACAGCTATATGATTTTCTTTTGATTTTTTTCCCTACTAAGAATCCTAGGTAATTTAAAAATCTTTTTTGCACTCGCTCTATCCTAAGGCAATGAACAGCATAATGAGGCCGCCAGGCAGGACTACAGTATTCAAGAACACTGCGAACCAAAGTGCAGTATAGTAATATTTTCGTTTCAGATTTTCGGAATAGTTTGCTATTACGGATCACAAATCCCAATGCGCGTAACCCTCTTTTTATAATACTGTCAACATGTGGTACAAATGTCAGCTTACTGTCTAACGTGACACCCAGATCTTTAATACAGTTGACTTCTGTTAGCGGAGTTTCATTTATATTGTATGTTGTATCTATGTTACGCAATTGATGTGCACACACTTTGTGCAATTCAACAGCATTTGATTACGGGAACACCATTCGGATAGTCTATCCAAATCTTGTTGCATCAAGACAGTGTCCCGCGGGGAATTATTGTCAAAAATGATTAAGCACTTACGAGGTCCACTATACATTTAGCGCACCTTGAATAGTCCACCCTGCTGACTGGTTAATATTTTAACCACAACATCAGCTCCTCATAAAGTTTGGGCATTTACAAGAGAAGGAAAAAAAAATTAGAACTGTGATGGAAAACGATCGATATTTCTTTATCCAACGCTAAGACAGGCATCGGTAACATTTTGTCCATCGATTAGTCACGGCTGTTGGTAACGACTGGTCCTGTTAAGAACAGATTCAGGTCGCTGGTAATGCGAAATCTATGAGGTGCGTCGATTGCTGTTGCTACTTACTGGTTTTAGAAGCTGTGGGGATAAAATGTGATCGAACATCGAAAGCGTAATCATTAAAACCAAAATTGTCTTGTACTGTAAACCTTCTTAGGTCTTTAACCGACTTCTAAAAAAGGAGGAGGTTCTCAATTCGACGGTATGTTTTTTCTGTGTTTGTTACGCGATTTCTCCGCCAATTGTGGACCGAGTTTCAAAATTCTTTTTTTGTTCGAAAGGAGATACTTCTGAAGTGGTCCCATAGAAATTTCATCAAAAACGGTTCAGTAGTTTGGTTTTTAAACCTAAATTACTGGTAAAAATTACAACTTAAAAGTGAAAAATAAAAACTTTTTGCAAAAAAAAACAACCGACTTCCAAAAACGACACTACAAAGTGAAAAATAACTTTAATTTCGGAAGTCGGTGGCAAACAACGAAAATGCGAACCCGACGACACCGACTTCCGAAATTAAAGTTATTTTTCACTTTGTAGTTTCGTTTTTGGAAGTCGGTTGTTTTTTTTTGCAAAAAAGTTTTATACGCAACAAGTAGAGTATTGGAAATTACCAACATAATAAATAAAAGCTTCAATCTTCCAGAAATTCAAAGTTGGAGGTTAGATAAAGCTTTAGCTGTTGAGTTACGGATTTCATAAGAAAAAAGCTTATTTTCATAGTCACACTCAATATTGAATTGTAGCTAAGTAATAACAGCCACATGGGTCGATTAATCAGGTTAAGCTACACTTGCCGCTGTTGGTCCGTGGATGGGTGATCATCTTTACATACCAAGACCCCTCCGTGCCTCAGAAAGTATTCTAACCGTTGGTCCCGATTGTCATTCTTGGATCTTTGACAGTTGTTACGGGTCCTCAGAAAACTGAAAATCTACCAACCAGTTTCGTGTTACCCAGTAACTGGATGGTGGAGGTCAGATAGGCAGTCGCTCTATGTAAAATACTGGTACTCAGCTGCATCCGGTTAGACTGGAAGCCGACCCCAACATAGTTGAGAAAAGGCAGGCAGATGAGTCAATATTATATTGCAGTGATTGGGGACATGCGCATCGTAAATTTAAAAAAAATCGTTTCTTTGGGAAAGTTGTTTAATATGATGAGTACAATCATGCGTTTAAGTAGGTATCGGTCACTAATTAATTACCAGTCACCCTATATACTTGTACATTTTATTATTCGTTTATTAATATACTAGCATGCGCCCCACGGTTTCACCCGGATAAGTTTCGATCCCGTGGGAATATCGGGATAGCTAAATAAACTATGTGTGCCCCGTTCAGTAGTTTTGGCGTGAAAGAGTAAGAAACATCTATCCATTTATCCATCCATTCATACAAACTTTCGCGTTTATAATGTTATAGTAGGAAGTGTAAAAAAAAAATTAAAATATAAAAAACTATTTTGCAAAAAAAAAAAAAACAACCGACTTCCAAAAACGACACTACAAAGTGAAAAATAACTTTAATTTCGGAAGTCGGTGTCGTTGGGTTCGCAGTTTCGTTGTTTGCCACCGACTTCCGAAATTAAAGTTTTGGTTTAAAAACCAAACTACTAAACCGTTTTTGATGAAATTTCTATGGGACCATTTGGGAAGTATACTCTTTCCAACAAAAAAAATTTTCGAATCGGTTGGCAAGCGACAGAGTTATGCGCGAACAAACATTGAGAACCTCCTCCTTTTTTAGAAGTCGGTTAAAAAATAGTGTAGTAGTAGTAGTCCGCCGATGTCGGGAGCAAAGTCCAAGCTACCGGTGGTTAGGGCTCCAGAGACAGGAACCTCCTCACAATGCGAGCCGTAGCGAGGAGTACTGCGTTTGGAATCAGGCCTTTTTTCAACCGCCTAACGAGAACCTCGACAGATGTTGATCGAGGCTTTCGGCCATCAGGCCATTGGCCGATACGACAATCGGCACAATGACAGCCGAGCTCACATTCCACATGTCAACAACCCCGTGTGCTAAGTCGAGATATTTAATTTGTTTCTCTTTCTCAGTTTTCACGAGGTTCTCGTCATGTGGAATGGTAACATCGACAACCATTGTGCGGCGCGCTAATCGATCTTTCACCACTATATCAGACTTATTGGCGACAATAGTCCTGTCAGTAATGATATACTGATCCCAGTACAACGTGACATGGTCCTTTTCAAGAACTGGGTCGGGCACATACTTGTTATACGGTATCTCAGAATCTACAAGTTTATATTTCAAAGCAAGTTGCTGGTGAATAATCTGCCCGACACACGTCAACCGTCCCGTCCTTCATAATAGTACAGACGCTAGCACATCAAGCTACTACAATCTGTCAAATTTCTTTAATAAATAAATTTTCAACATTATCGCTAAAGCTTTAAGGTTCAAGGTTGATTAGGAAAATTTGACAGTTTCGGGTAGCTTGAACTGCTGGCGTCTGTACATACTATTGTTTTAAGACTGTGAATGTTGTACTTATGATTCTTCCAAGTTCCAACCTTTAAATTTGCTATATCTCACTAAAACAAGCACCAGACTATATCTAACTTCCTCACCAAACAAATCTCACTGATCCAAAACCAAACAAGGGGAAGGCTTCACCAAGTTATCTCTTCACGAATTAATCAGTAGGCATATTAACGGCAGAATAGATTGAACATGTTTACGGTACAATTATTATCATGTTTGTACTGGCTGTTGTAATTAGTAGGTACACTGTTTTAGTTTTATTAGGATACAAGCAGTTATAACAGAGGATAATTGATATAGTATGTGTAGGATTAACGAGGTTATAATAGATGATGGTTTGTTATTGTGTAAAGGATAGCCATTGTTCAATTATCATTTAATATGGTTTTAATCGGTATTATTATTACCCATAAGCATGTCTGCCACGGACTCTGGTAAAGCTATAAGTTTTAGGGCGGGTTGTTCTCACGTCCACTTGACGCACACGTGTACGTCAAAAATGCCGCTAACTATGTTCAAAACAAAAAAGCGTTGTTTCAAATTACAATTTAAAAATTATGGCCTAGACTTACGTCAGAAAATAATGATTACGTAATCTTTATTATTTGTACGTACCTATGTATGTTACGTTAACCAACCGTTTGAAACAACCGGAGCTTATAGCATTTACTTATATTTGGGTTATTAGGCTTTTAGGGTTTTGAGGTGCCTCAAAAGGGAAAAAGCGGAGCCCTTATAGGATCTCTTCGTTGTCCGTCCGTCTGTCTGTCTGTCTGTCTGTCAGTCTTTCAAGACAAGACCCTTTGAAGAGGTTTCATGTTGAAATTGATCGAGATCAACGGTCCCTTGGACCTCTAAATTTTTTTGTAGTTTTTCGCAGTTTTTTTACGATTTCAAACTTACATTTGCAGTTAGAGAATTGACCGTGACGTATATCTATGTATAGGAGAACTTGTTTTGGGATAAATTCATTACAATTACGGAAGCCTTCATTGTGCGTGAGCCGACACGCACTTGCTTAGGTCGGCTCGGCACAATTCAAGCTAAGCCGAGCGGTTCTTTTCAGAACATCCTACTAATATTATAAACGTGAAAGTCTGTATGGATGGATGGATGGATGGATGGATGTTGGTTACTCTTCCACGCACAAACTATTTGGATTTGGATGAAATTCGGTACACAGATGGTTTATAACCGGGTTTAACATATAGGATACTTTTTATCCCGATATTCCCATGGGATCGAAACTTATGTGGGTGAAGCCGTGGGGCACAGCTATTATATTTATATATTATAGTCAATTTTGCCGCCCGGCTGTGCCGAATCATGCCTACCCGAACAAATGTATAGCACGCCTCACTTTTACTATGTATTTGAGCTTAGAATAAACTCAATCTGAAACGAGCTAACGTAACATGATCTTGAAATAAAATTAGAACCTATTAGTTGATTGCAAAGAAAACTACAAACGAGAAAACACGAAGCTACAAGTTAGCAGATAATTGCAAACGTTGCAATTTGTAGGAACTTTATTGCAATTACCCACCAACTACAATAAAACCTTCGAAAAAGTGGGATATTTCTAGTTGCTTAGTAACACAATGTTTCTAGCACCTCTATTATAATTTAATAAGCTAGCAAAACTCTACAGATGTGGTGGGTATCGATATCTAAACACTTTAAAATGAAAATAAAAAACATTTGTTTTTTTTTTTTTGTAGGGTCACCGCTGGATGTTTCGTTATTTGAAGTTTGAGGAGAGAAAATGTGTTTTCTTTAGTTTTGTCGTGTTGAGACATCGATACCATCACGTCTGTGAAGCTAACACAATAAAAAGCTCATTTTTAAACTGACATTACTACTAACTGATAAATAAATGATAAATGATTTTATTTTGTAAGAAGGTTTGTACAAACATTTTTACATGTCAATTATATTTTAAAACTAGAAACTGCGGTCGATTCCTACAAAAAAATCGTCAAATTAATTTCATTTTTGTTTTATCGCATTAAGATATCATCAAACCAATCACGACAGCGAAGTTTCGCTAGCTAATATAATTTGACCCTGTATATTGGAAAATTAAACAATAACCTCCCATTTTTAAGGTAGTTAAAATATAAAATAGCTGCCGATGAGTGCTCATTAATATTACCGTAGGTACTCTGACGATTCTAATACAAACCGAGACAAAGCAAAATAAATTAATCTAATAATTTCGACAAAGAAAAATAATTACTAATTCTATGAATTAGTTCACACTCAACAAAACACAGTTTTAATTAACAATAAATTAAACATTTTATCCTCGCGGGGTTCTGCAATATTAATAAATTAGGGACAAACAAAGATGAAATGTGCCGCTGCGACATTTTGACCCCGAGGCCTTTGGGCAGTATATTCAATTACATAGGTACTTGCTGGATTTAGGTTTGTGGACCTTTGCTTATCTAATTTGTGTGTGTGCTGACCTTGAGAGATGAATTCACAAATTGTACAATGAACGTTTGCAAATGAGTTTCAAAAATGTTCTAACACAAGATTAGATTTACGTTTAGATTTTTTAAGATTTTACTGTATTTTTTTTTTTGTATAGGTATGGGTACTTTGCCTGCAATAAAACACTATTCATTTATTTTATTTTATCTTTATTTAAAAGGAAATGTGACGGTTTTACAGATTATTTTTAGTGTTATGATTCGGGATTCTTTTTCGAGTCGGTACCGGCTACCATCTAGCAGTGCCCCATGGTTTCTCCCGCATAAGGGTCGATCTCGTGGGAATATTGGGATAAAAAGTATCCTGTGTTATTCTAAGGTATACGCTATATTACTGTAAAGTTTCATCAAAATCCATTTTTGCGTGAAAGAGTAACTAACATCAACCCATCCATCCATTCATCCATTTAGTAGTAGTAGGAATAATAAAGTAGGATAGTGGCCTCTGTATCGCCCAATTTCGACGAATTGACAAAACATCGAGATTTCTTTATCATATTGTGTTGAATAGTAATAATATAATATAATAATAATAATAATATATCCCTGGACATTTCACACAGCGCCATCTAGTCCCAAGCTAAGCAACCTAATGTTTTATACACATAAGCCTTCCGGAATAAATTATCTAAATGGTGGTGAATACCGCATATAAATTCGTTGTGGAGTTTAAAGAACACAGCGGCCACACAAACAGATACGAAATGCGACTTCAATTTATAATATTTATTACACAGTAAAATAGATAGATATAGATACTAATATGAGTAATGAGTGCAAAGGTACTGGTTATTATATCTTATTCAACAGACCTCCGAACGGAGAAATGGAAAAGAAATCTTCAATAAGTATAGATGAGAAATTTTCCCTATTCTGCGGTAGAAAATTCACCCAGACAGCCGGACGGAAGCGCAGCCGACTGCCCATGCGTGACGTCACTCGTAGAGGCTCCTTTATTACATAAGCTGTCGAAGTAAGCCGAATATTATTCAAGACTTATCAACGTTTTTCAGGCCAGTTGTATGCAAAAACTAAATGCGAAATAGTAGCCAAGTCCATTGTTCATGCAAGTTGACTTGGCACTTAAAATAATTGGGGTCTAAATAGGTGCCAAATGTAGCTACTAAACTGCTTAACTACTAAGGCCGACTAACAATGTTGCCAACGAGAAAAACTCAAAGCATGTTTTGTTAGCACTAAAACAAGTGCTCGCGTAAAAACTGGAAAAATAAGAGGCTTCTGGTTTGTTTATCGGGGGTTCGGTGAAAAATACATCGTGAGGAAACCGGCATGTCCTAGAACCACAAATTCGAAGACCAACTCTCTCTTGCCAAGAGTAGGCCCGAGTCCCTGCTGTGGGAACATTAAGGGCTGACTATGCTAAACTATCGTTTTTGTCTATGTATTCATGTCATGTTACGGCGGAACCGTCAGCCCTTGACATTCTTTTTTTCTTACGTTTTTTGCAATTTGCTGGTCAGCAGTTAGCGTATACTTACATCACAAACAGAACACGCTCACGTTGTGGAGTTTCCGTTGTGGAGTTTCACGTTGTAGAGTGTGGAATTTGGTTGAAAAAAAAAAAACAATCGATTTTCCACACTTCCTCAATTCATTCAAATACCCAACAAAAGACCACACACAACAAACTGATGACGCAACAGTAACATACTTCAATCTCTCTATGACGTCACAGACATGACGTCATATTGTGAACAAAGCACGCTCAGCCCAGCTCACGGAGTTGAATTTAATCTGGTCTTAGCTGGCACTCATCATCTATGCTCTTAATGAATTTGAAGCACACTCGCTTGGGTAGCAGATGTCGGGCGAAGCTGGATGTGGCAGAGGGAATTGTAATGGAATGTGTTAGGGTTCGTGTGTTGAATAGTTTCTTGAGTGTAGTCATATTATATTATGTAGTGGTTGAAAAGGCATTTTAATGAAATAAGTCAGGGACATAAATTGTTTACTACATTGACAAACAACGTCAATTTGCTGTGTTATAGCCATTTTATACAAATCAATGTCAAGAATGGCCGTTGTGATTTATATATACCGACAATGTAAGTTAGTACTTTGATGAATACATTTAATTTTCCTGACTTTACCTAATATTAGGTAACAGTAACTGGCCTACAACTAAATCAATAAAGTTAAGGTGTTCGCGCAAATGTAGTACCTACTCGTATATTGTATAATAGTCACGTTTCATTTAGTTATAAGCTAAAAAGGCAAAGCGAAAATCTGTGACAATTTTATCCTCGTTTATTTTTAAATTAAGAGACGTTTGAATCTATAATTCCTTTCAGCAATTACTATTAAACGTCTATAATTTAGACGTCTATTATACCTGCATGTCTGTGGTGGTTACGCTCGTGCAGACTACAAATTGACCCATTGAATTTTTAACATGTTAGTAGGTAAGTAGTTTCCTAAACTATTTTGAAAAGGATCTAATATCCTAGTAAGTTGGAAAGCACCCTCTATCGCCTGTCATATACTAAAGACTAACGTGTATGTGAATGACACTGATTGCTAAACATTCATTACATACGGATACTCGACTAAATGTCTCAAGTTAACGTTGAGCCGTTGACGTTCATGTACCGCTTAATATTTATGTCTGTAAAATATGTGTGGCATGGACTGGTATTTAATAAAATTGAGAATATTCAAGACTCAACGTTGATAACTCAATGGTACGCATTAACAGAAGCCCAGCACCCTAATTGCGTAATACACTATAATCACAATCTGAATCACCTTGACGGATATTGCTTATCCATTGCTTCACACGTTCGAAAAATTTGCCTGGTGAACAACGTAAATAACGCAATGAATGTTGTTGAACTGTCAGAATGAAAGCCATTCCTACTGTTAGTGTGTTACGCAATTACGCCGCTCGCTGGAGGTAGGAGACGATACAGGCTGGCAGTAACCAGTTACCAACGTTAAAACCGCATCAGCAAATCCCTTTGATATTGGAGGTGTCTTTAGGGCGACTACTTTCGTAGGCAGTGGCCTGTTTGTCAACCTTTTACGCAAGAGAGGCTATATTAATAGACGAAGGCAAAATGCCGAGAAATATAACCCGCAGTCGGTTATTTCAACCTGCTTATGTCGACAGCAAAACCATGTCAGTTTCTCCCCTATACGAACAGAACAAACACAAATCTATACCAAATACGCCGGGATTCCCATGCGTGATGTTTTTGTGTGAACTAGGTACGTGTGGCGGTTCACGCTAGACATGTTTGCACGCTACGCAGAGCTAAAACATACATTGATTCAGCGTGTCGCTAGTACGTAATCTATGCGTGGTTTGTTCGCTAGATCTGTTGATGCATGACTGTCCTTCTGTTTTACGTACGTCGAATTTGTTTGGTTAGATTGGCAGTGGTTAGGAATTTCGGTTTTGGAACCATGCTTTATACGTTTGGTTTGTAGACTTTGAATTCGACTTTGTTTTTGAAACCGCATTGTGCCTTGCGCTAACTACGCACATAATATAGATAGATTTAAGCTTAGGTATGAGTTTTACTAGAAAAAAGACATTGGTAGCATTTATAAAAAAATAGATTACCTGTAGGTATGATTCAGAAAAATATGTTCAATGAATTGCATTACTATAAAAATGCAGGTTTCAGCAGTGGACTCATATCCGAATAAACGAGTAAATCCGAACTTGATGCAACTGCCTATCTGACCTTTTCAGTAAGTAATGAATGTAATTTTGAAGTTAAAAATCTACCACAACGGAATAAAATTAATTCACGAAACTAATTCAAGCGACATCTAAGTGCCAATTGAACACCCAAAGGAACCTGATTCCATTGTATACATTCCATTCATTTTCTTCAAAGATAATAAATTACCTACCATTCAATAAAATACTGTTGCTATGAAAAGCGCCCACACACTGGAGTTATTGTCTTTAATAAAGTGCTTTTGAAGCGCGTTGTCGGATCCGGTCGTCGTCAAACTCATTAGGTACTGTCCTCTTCACCGACTTGCTGGAAATGTACTGTTGAGTATTGTGTGAGGACACGTCGAGGGCAAATAATATGTTGTTAGATAACCTATAATAAAACTGAGAAAACAAGTGCTGTTTTTGTAACTTATAATTAAACTGAAACCTTATTTTTCTTTTTTAAGAGCTGCCAGCAAGTTATAGTTAGTGGAAAGATCTGAAAAAATACATTTTGGTATTGTGTAAGCCAAAACCGCACCGCTGAAATCGTCAACATGATCAAGTCGTAACCCTCCGATGCTGATCAACACAGTCAAAACAACAGCTATACCTAATACCTCTTGTGCTTCAGATAAACGGTGCCTTCCAATTTACTTCTTCGTATATTTCTATATATGTAATTTGTCGTAAGAAGTCTGCTAATGCTTCCGCTTGTCAAGATGGCGGCATTGCGCGATGCTGTTTATCTCGACGCGGCTGTTAGAAGCAAAGACGCTTACTGACGCCTCACTCGGTACTGTCGCGAACGATTGGCAGCAAAAGTCACTAGATTTATTTAAAAAGCCTACAACTTACCCCTACAGCGAGAAAAAGAACTGGAAAATATGGGGGAGACCTTTGCCCAGCGGTGGGACAACGTAGGTAAAAAAAGAAAAATAACTTATAGTTTTATTGATTAACAGCCTTTTTTTTTGTAAAAATCTCGCCGTGAAAACTGGGTTGAAGTTAGCAGTTAATATTGTCAGTTCCTAGAATTAGATGTAATTACAGCTCATTGAAAGATCACTTTATAAAAGTTTTTACGAAACAAATTCTACGGTAGGTATAGATCGGCAGATCTGCAAAATATGGAGAGAATAATGGTTTTCATGTCACACTCACTTGGTTTCGCTAAGAGAGAATCGTCCGTTGCTCGTGCTACAAACTGACTACGTATTTAGTTTCCGTTATTAGACAAATTGTCAAATAAAATATGACAACTTTGATAAAAGTTGAGGTTTTGTTATAAATTGTGGTCCAAACATTTTCTTGTCGACTGTACCCGTCTGTTTTGTTTTAGAACGTAATTGTTTCGTATTCATTCCGGGTAATGTGATTATACCATTGTGACCGCGAGTTATTGTCAAGACGCTGTGAATTTACGCTAAAATGCATTCATTATTAAATTACTGCGTCTATGTTTTTATTGGATTATGTAAAAGACTTATTCTATGAATACTGAGTTTTAGATAGAATTGGAAATTCAGAGACTTTAATAGTATACAGGGTGGCAGGGACATCGACGAGCAACCTGTTAAAATGGATTCAGTTATTCAGTACATGATTTTGAACACCCCGGCGTCGAAATTTTTCGTCGCCTATTAAAAAATAAATTAGCTGTTCCTTACATTTTGGCCTCGAAGATTAAAAAATTTAATTACGACGAGAAATTTTACGTTGGCCAGAATCAAGTATCTACAGAATCCATGGTAACAGGTTGTATGTCGATGTCCCTGCCACCCTGTATGTTGGCTTATTTTCTATACAGGCAGGAATAAACCTACTTACCCTGATAACAGATCCTAATAGTGGTTTTTCTTGTTTCAGAAACATTGCCAGTCGCGCTAAGATTGGGTAAGTAATATCAGCCTTTCATGTTATATTTGGCACACTATCGCCTGTCGAATACTTGATGGAATCGCAATAGCAGTCATTGTTGTGGCAAGGCCGTGAGCTAGCTGTCAAACTGATACGATAGTACGTATGTGAGCCGAATCAACAGAGAAAGATAGTTTTATTTATTTCTGGAATTGACATAAATCGGAAAATGCTTGCTATAAGTGCGAAGTAGTTGTAGAGATTCAGCGCTGTAATGCGCGGTTACAATTCGCGAAAGTAACAAATATTTGCAAGACTTAATAATATTGGTTTCAATATTGCCCATTCCCGTTATTAAAAATGTTCAAAATCTAGTGGCAATCTCAACTCAGCGGCAATCAACGTCAAAACCTTGTCAATAATATAGGGAAATTAGAGGTATTAAGTACAGAGTGTCAGATGAGATCAGACTGTGAAAATTCTCAAAACTACAAGAATTGCCTATCTGATTCGTGTCTGTAAAAGTGTAAATGCGGATGCATTTGCTGGAGATCTCCTGTTTCGTAGAAATAAAATTAAGTAGCGAACCACTATCATTCAATCGTTTTAAAAACTGTCCTTACACGACCGATACATGAACCATGTCCTTCCTTTTATAGTAACGCATTTTACAGAAAAACATCTTTGAAAACACGTACGAAACATGTTGCTAAATAAATAAAAGTGCTAATCAATGTGTAAAACGACGATTTCCGTCCAAAGGGTGACGTCGCTGGGGTGGCGGCAGACGGGGAGGCAATCAGGAAGTTGGATGGAATTACATATCAACGTACGATATTAATGTTATTTCTATGAAGTTTAAAATATGCTAAGGTGGTACAAAATGTCGCAAATGTTTAGAATAAGTCGCAAACCAAATCATAAAAATACAACGATTACGAGAGAGCTCATTCAAGTTAGAAGAATGTATGAATAAAAATTCTCCCGTATCAAAATGAAAGAATCTCAGATGCAGGATTGCAACCATAACACAATATCATAAAAAATGCAAGGAACTCAGACAAACCAAGAGATGATGAAATCTGCGACACAATTTAATTTAATGTAAATCATAACCTGCTACCAATCTCGTAAATACCACAATTTCAAACATGAGAATTTGTATTATTTTTCGCCTGGACGCGCCAACGCAACGGTAAATACCGTTCCGTCCGTGTGAATACCGGACACGGTTCCTAGGAGACGTTGACACCCGTTTAATTTACCAAGGAAAATGCAGCACGGCGCCCTCACGCTCTTTATGGGATTGCTTGTAAAAGCTCCCTTGAGCAGAGACATTTTCTTTTAAAAAAGAAAGAAAAAAGAAAAATGTGCTACTAAAGCCTTCTACAAGACGAACTCGGGCACTCTGCGTTCTATCTCTGCGTTCTATCTTGTAGTCTGGTTAAAGATTTTTAAATTACATTAATTGTTTCATTTTTAATTATTAGCTACCCTATAAACGCAGGTAAATGGAACCTTTAAAATTCTAGAGTCAATTTACTTATGCTCTTTAATGAACCTAAGAAAACTTCTTGTAACTTCATAATATTTGTTATACGTTCATATTTGTTGCAGAGCCCACTCTATAGGTACACGAATTATTATGTTCGACAGAAGTTCGTATGTTTGCCAAAGGTATTTCAGCAAAAGGATCGCCAAATAGACGAAAATCACTTGACAAATATCAGAAATTATTTGCAAAAGAATTCTAATTCAACGAAGGTAGAGTAAATAAAATTTGGTAAAATTTACTCGAAAAGGGTCCGGAATTCCTGATGAATTCGACCAATGTTAATTTTGACGTGAATTGAGCTTTCAGCATTAACACAAAGAAACCGCAAAAAGCACAAGTGCAAAGGTTATAAACAGATTTTTGTAGAAGACACTGCAGAACAAAACTGAAATTTAAGAGACAAGTGGAAATTCCTTATTAATCTTTATTGACACCATACAAATTACAGAACATAAATATATAATTAAGTAATAATAATGTAGTAGTAGTATAATTATGTATACAACGTGTTTGTTTTGATATCCCATAACTCTAGGAGGTCATTGTACTCATCATTATACGTTCCCTACATTTTGACGTATGATTCGTCAAAATGTAGGGAACACCAGATTTTTTTTTCGCGATTTCGGGTTTGGTTCCATAGTAAAAGTTGTTCATAATGATGAGTACAATGACCCCCTAGAGTTATGGATATAAAAAAACACTTTGTATAATATTTAGTGCTTGTAAAAACAACAATATTTATGAACCATCCAGCTTACTTAGCTATAAGTAAGTATGCTCATTAGTTAGTGCTTCAAGACTTTAATGCGCCCTACATACGTCTACGTCTCTTCTTAATGGTATAGTAAATGATTGACGTACCAAATTGAAAGTAACCTTTTGTGACACCAGTTCCGTTCTATCTTGCGGACACCTTTTAAGTAACGACAACAAAAATAATCGAAATGTAACATAATGCATGTAAAATTCAGGCGTTATGTTACATTTTACATGCTGGCCGATTGCCAAACGGTCCGCCATTTTATCATTTGCCAATATTTTCATTCGGTGCCGGTATAGCGCCAAAATTTTTATTATAAATCTACGAAGATTTTAATATTTATATTGCACAATATGGGTTTTTTATTGTGTTACTGATTTATTGAAAGAGACGTGGAAACGTTCTGGGAATTAATGAAAAGTTATTGATTGTGTTGATTAAGCGTTTTTATAAGCGATTTTGTCGCAACTTGTGTCGCCAGCAACATCGCGCAACGTTGCTTGACATCGTCAGGGCATTTATAACGAACGAACCGAACAGTATGACATCAATTACAAATCGTCAAGTATGAAATATAAAGTTGTCGATGTCAAATGTCTCTCTGTATCTTAGGGGGCTGATAGAATGTCGTTGCAAGAGTATTTCAATGCTTTCGAAGGGAGGCTAGAGAACATAATTATGCAGAAAGTTATTCATAATTATTTATCTAATTGACGGAATGAACTTGTTGAATTGTGTCAGTGAAAATTAAGACTATATGTACTTCTAAGTGTAAAGGAATCTACTATTACACACATTCAGAGAAATATAATACGCAATTTTACTTACAATGTAGTCATAATGATTCAGAAATATTGATTTAGAGACAGGTGTTCCTATACAGGTGGCAGACATTACTATCGTTCCCAGCACTTAGAATGGCATACGTTATTACTGTCGTCCCTGACTATAATTCCGCTTGCTTCCTTCCCTATTTGTAATTTCCTTAGCTGAATACTGCAGTCTTAAACGTATAACGAGATAATACAAAACAGTTCCGTTTTATAAAAGAGGCAAAAGCAAAGAAAAGAGATCTTTTTTATCAGTAGATATCTATATTGTAAGGCTGTGTGTTTAAGACCAATTTCCGTAATTAATAACATTCAAAATCTAGTCGCAATGTTATCTCAGCGACAATCAATGTCAGAAACTTGTATACAGATATTTTTGACAGATTGATACTAATCAGACTGAACGTTCTTAAAATTAAGATCGTTGCCCCTCTGAATGAATGAGCCTCTAAGTTTCCGAGTTAAGTATATCAGAAATACATTCATTCATTCACTTACAGATAACACACAAGCTTAATTTTTGGGTCCAGAAGCAAGAAATTTTGCACGAGAGTACCTTTTATAACAAAGGTGACTGTGAGAACTAAGGAAGGATTTTAGAAAATTCATACCCTAATAGGAGATGGAAATTCGTACGGAGTTCATAATTTTTGCCGCTGGGTAATCCCATCGGTTGCACGGGTTGTACCGTAGAATTCCCTAAACTCCACATTTTCCTCTTCTAAACCCTACCCCCACTAAGGTCATTTCCCCCTAATACCGGCAGTACATTAGCGGTATTATGCGATATGTCACCGGCAGTGACCGTGGCATGCTTGGGCGCGGTCCAACACCATGTTCGCTCAATTATGTGCATAAGTTACGTCACCCATTATGTGGTCTCATTGCCAACAGACTGACAGGTCAAGACTTCGCTGTGACGTGGTTTCTGTCTACGTCATGTTGCAGGTACTACCCCGCAGTTGTAGCTGCACAAGGATCTTTTGACTCTTGAGTGACATTGACAGGAGGGCGTTGTTGGTAAACATTTGTGTGAAATTGTATTGGAAAAACAAGATGGAGGTGTTCATTCTGATTTTTGCCATGCGCTAAAATATTTTTGTGTTGTGTTACGGAATTAGGGTGGAGTACAAAGAGTTGCACGTGGCCAATCCAGAGAGTGGTTAATAAACGAATGAGTAAAAATTGTGGTATATTGTTATTGCGGACGTTATATGATCTGATAAAAACTATACATATATTTTCCAAAACCATAAGGTGTACTAGATATATTATTGAAGATCAATGCAATTAGAAGAGGCACATACAGAGGCAAAATAAGAGACTGATCAGTATATTTTATTTCACAAACCTACATGGGCACTTCTAAATATAACCTCAGAAGCAGGGTGCACGGTTCCAACTCGTTGTTTCCTAAGTGGAAGAGCCGGCAAAAAAAAAATTCACGGTTACTTTTACATAATTCTAATTGGCTTCTAACAATGTTTTCAAACTACAGCGTTAATATGTTTGGTAAATCAGCTTAGGCCTATTAACAAGTAGCAGGTACTCAACAAAATAGAAACTTATTTGTTCAAACCCCAACAAAATAAAGTAAAAGTGTGGTAAAAAACCTTCGCAAAAACGACCACTTTACCTAACACACTGGGTTATCGAACGGAAACAACTCACGTTTTATGGAGACAATAACTTCAATCAGAAGAGTGCTATATTATGTCGCGCCGTACCTACCCCCATATTATGTCGTGTCGTCTCGTGCCGCTCCCATAACTACACCGGACTTATGGGAAACTCTTACGATGTAGTTCAGCTATGGGGAGGAAGTTCGTAAGTCTTCTTTTAGTTTTAACTTTTGATGGTTTGCGAAGTTTGTGTTTATAGTAGTTTTATCTCAGTGGTTGCTAAGTTAATAAGATTATTAAGACTGAGTGAATAGGAAAAGGAAGTTGTGTTTATGGACGGATAGATTCGTAGTTAAATGTTGGCTAAAAAAAGGATAAAAGGTACAAGACCATTATCCATAGTAAGTTCAATTAAGTATCCATCGTATTGGTATGCTTTTTATTTAGAGATCGGGGTTTTATAACCTAGATGAACTAAAATGCTTAAGAGCCAATTAATGAAAAAAAAAAAAACAGCTAAGTAGGTACTTGAGCCGTCTAGACCAATTATCAGATTTTTAAGGATTTTGAGCATTTTTGTCTGAAGTTCGTTCGATTGCAATTATACAGGGGTAGTATGTTATTGATAGATGAGGAGCAAAGTATTCCGAGTTCAGTTTGAGGTCAAGAACAGCAATTGTTTGGATTACGAGGTTCTACGAACTGGAGGCAAACCGTCTTCTTTTAGTTGATGTTTATGTAATCGATTATTTTATGAATGATGTTAATTCAAGTGTGTTCTTCACTCTATAACTGCTGTAGAATTTAAATAAATACTTTTTTTATGGTTGGATCTACACCCGTCAAATTAAAAATGCATAATGATCAACTGTCTACTGCCAGTGACTCCGTGTGTGGGAAAAGTTTTCAATTTTCCAAATAAAAAGTGTGTATGTGTGTGTGTAGGTAATCCTTGCTGCTGTTCGGCTTTTTCAACCCCGTAGTTTACAGACACAATGTTTAAAAACATTTTCATAACTAGTGTTCGTTACAATATTTTTACTAAAGAACTTTTTAATACTCATTGAATCTGCGGTAGGTCATATGAAGTTAATTTTAAAAATGTATGAAAGAGCGATTCCTTTATTTAATAAAAATGAAAACGCTTGAGGGCTTCATCCCGTTCGCCATGGAAACCTGTACAGGAGGCTTACGTCCGGTATTGGGTGGTAAAAGAGTGGTATTAATATTTTTGTACTGTCACATTTTCGTGGGACATTTACCTACATTTTTGAAACTGTTCGACTTTGTTTTTTTTTGTTGTATTCATGTAACATATTACCTGTAGTACGTATTACACATAACATCACGCCTATTTTCCCTGAAGGATTAGATAGAGATGTACCCTAAGGTTCTCCCACATTTCGCTACTAATGTTACTATAACTACCATTTTTTTTTTGTTTTGTTTAGAATATACTGTCCCACTGCTGAACAAAGCTCAACTCCTACCATTTATGGTATTTTCACTATTGTATACATTAATTTGTATCTGTGTAGATATTATGTTAAATCATTTTACACGAAATATGGTTGTTGTACATTGTATTTATTTTTATATTGTGATTTGTATTTATCTCGTTCTCGTGTTTCGTAACTGTGATTGTAATATGGGAGAACCTGAAATAAATGGAATTTATTTTATTTATTTATTGTGTTGAACACAAATTTCGGTTCTCGGAAATATTACTGACAATGGCTTATAAACGATACTTTGTTATCGAAACAGTAATTAGTAGCGTTTATTAATGATGATCTCGGGGTGAGTTTATCGAACACTTTATGCCATTACCAATTCCCCATTACGCGGCTTGATTGGATTTTAATTATGTTGTTATGTGTCTTTGTTTATGACCGTTCGGTAAAAACATATTTGACGTTCTTTATTGGAAAATATTGGTAAGCGAATGAAATGAAATAAACAATTGGTTTTAGGGATTTCGTTTTTATTAATTTTACAAGGGTTTTTACAGTTAGGATTGGCTTGTTTCTCTGAGGAAAAAAGAGCCAAAGACAAGACGTGACTTTCACGCTAGTTTTTAGTATTTCAGTAAATTTAAAAAAGGTTTTTGTCAGTAAATGGCTCTTGTTTCCTTTATTAGGTACTGTTTTTTATCAGGATATACATCGATCACTAATATTAGTGATCGATGAGGATATATAATTCCTTTTGATAAACCGACATTGACCATTTCCTTTATGAACATCATAGAAAATAATAAATTCATTGAGTAAACACAAAAAAAATAATAATATGAAATCCAAAGCACGAGTAAAAAATACGACAAAATAAAATATATCCGAAAAAATATATTCTAGTGTCAAAAATAAGCAGTAAGCAGCTTATCTCTTGGAAGCAGTCATCAGCTTCAACCGAATGAAACAGGTCAATAGTAATCACAGGCAGTGGAGCAGAAACCAGTAACTATCTGCAGTCTTTTAAACCCGTTCCGTTATTGGTATACGTACTGGAACTGATATCACAGCCATACAGGAAACATAAACGGAACGTTTTATCTTTATGGGACTCTTTGGCTGTTAGATGGGACGCCGCTATGGTATTGTGGATTGGCGTACACTTTTGAAATGTATTTCAGTAGCAGAAACTTTGCTGTCAGAATCGATGACCACATCATTGCTTTATTTTCTGTACGTCACGTTAAAACTAAATTATATTATAATACGAGTTGAGTTCGATGTTTCCTGTCAGAATACGCTGAGATGAAAGACCATAAAAATCTTTGACATAATCTTGGTCAGGCCATATAAGAACCATCAAGGAAAGAAAATTAGGTTTATTTGTCACAGAAAAGACAAATAAAAAGAGATAATGAATTCTAATAATAAGGAAAAATAAAAACAAAATATATGTATAAACACGAGCACAAAGCAGAAACACTCGACGGCTGCACGTCATGACTGTGACAAGAAGGCTTCCATTCAGC
The DNA here is from genome assembly GCA_951799955.1 of Apamea anceps. Taxonomy (NCBI): domain Eukaryota; kingdom Metazoa; phylum Arthropoda; class Insecta; order Lepidoptera; family Noctuidae; genus Apamea; species Apamea anceps. The sequence continues at coordinate 19,818,825 of OX637510.1, forward strand.
ATGATGTAGACTAGTGTCTGATAGGATCTTTTGAGGAATGAACAACACATGTTAATTAGTAGTCGTTATTATCAAGTTAATTAGTAGAAGACCGCGAAGCATATATACTTCAAGACATGAGAAGTCGGATCGGAGAAGGGCAGGTCAAGAGATTGGTCATAGATATTGCACAGACTTCCGCGGAAGGGTGATGTGATGCAATTTAGGAGGTGCTTATGGCTGTTGTATTTACATTTGAATTTTTTAATACGAGTTTACATAGTTAAGGTAGCAAGTTATTTGTTTACAGTCTAAACAAATAATACATAACGTTTGGACAGCAGTACTAACGTAACAGTTTTTTATTGTGCAGTGTCATGTATCAACGTCAACGTACAGACGCCAGCACATCAAGCTACTCGAAACCGTCAAATTTTCCCAGTCAACCTTAAACCTTAATGCTTTAGCGATAAAGTTGAAAATCTATTAAAGAAATTTGACAGATTGTAGTAGTTTGATGTGCTGGGGCTGCAGTCTCGACATTCATAGCGATCGCTTTATGACCGAACTCGGTCGTAAAGTCCTGTCACTCCATACATTACACCTGTCAATTCGGTTTTGTTTGAGAATTGTTAACTTATATTGTGACCTGTTAGGGTTAATGGAGGAACACAAAGAAAAGGCTGTTTTAAGGATTTATATAATACGTTTATTATCCCTTTATATTTATATATCTATTGGAAGGTGTGTTTACTAATATTACGTGAGACGTGTTACCAAATTCGGTCGTAAAGCGATCGCTATGAATGTCGAGACTGCAGCCCCTGGCGTCTGTACTTCGCTATTTAATTAATGCAAATGTTAATCTACCTTTAGTGATACTGAACATCTGAAAGCAACTTAAGAATTATTATTTCATACAAAGTCGTTAATAAGCGATATAAGTTTGCTAACTACGAACTCCTTCATTTTTGCTCATTTGGAACAAATCCTTTGTCACTTCGCCATTAAGTGACGCGGCATTGTCGAAGTTTCGAGACAGCCGCACACAATTTGTTGTCGCCCAAAACTTTTGGCGTTCCTTTTCCGCTTTACTGAAAAAAGGAAAAGTTTTGAACCCCTGGCAATTTTATTTTTTGCGTTTAAACATTTTCAATTTTATTATAATTGTAAAGGTGTATGTTTGTCTATACCTATGTTTATTCGTAGACATTATATTTTCTCGTTTACTTAGAGAGGACTTTTTACTTATTTTTAGGTACGAACTTATTATCCTAGTGTGTAGTGTTTACTCCTTTTCCTAGTCCCCATAATTCAAAGTTAGTATAACTATCCATACGAGGCTGTGTTGGCCCAATGGAACAGCCGCTATTACGAGTTGTAGGTCGTAGTTTCGATCCCAGGAAGGCGCTTTACTTTGTCTAAATTCTTTCATCACAATTCTCAAAACGGTGAAGAAAAACATCGTGAGGAAACCGGTACTGAACAAAAAATTCGAAGACATGACATCTACCAACCCGCACTGGGCCCGCGTGGTAGATTACAGCACACTCCCTCTCACAGAGGAGGCCTGTGTCCTAGCAGTGGGAACATTATAGGCTGATTAGGACATGGTGGATAAATATCAATAATTCTAATGTTCTTATGTCTCCCCTGCATTCACAGTTTGACAAAGTTTGCAATTGCAAGTAAGAAGAATATAAAAAATATTGAATGCAATAATTCTAGCCGCAGCTGTTAAATGTCTAATAGAAAAATTCAATTATACTCTTCCGGAGTTTCCCGACTCAAGGACGAAGCCTCGAGCAATGAGTCTCATATTTCCACATAATACAGGATTAAATTCAAACCCTTCTATAGAGCACCGTTACCTGATTGATAGTGTACTAACCACGAGATACTAAGCCATTTGTTTCTTTAAGCTGACTTTTACTGTATCGATAGGATTCACATGAAGATTTAGATCCTATTTTTCTTTTAGTACTTGACGAAAGCTCAAGGAAGGGTTATAAATGGGCTATCTTTATGGCAACGCTTAGCCTAAATCACCGAGTTGATTTCGATATATGGCGTATTGTTGGATTTGTCCTAAGTTCTGTTTATCTTCTCTGTGGCTCCAAATCTGGGCTAGTACCATTGTGACTTTTTCAATTCAAATGTACTTTCTAAGTTTGTCGTGGACCTACCCTACTGTCATTGGTGAAGGAAAAGAAAAACATCGTGAGAAAACCTGGACTGTAGTAATATAAGTCTGAAATCTACAACCCATCTTGAGCGTGACGTGCCCGTATATTACACATCGAGTTTTAGACAAAGTTCTGCTTTGTAGGATCTCGTCTCTATCACTCATCGTTTCACAGCTCGAAGTCATGTTTACGTTCGGGTAAACTGTCTATGCTACCATGACGTTTAATACACACACTATTTTGCATATTTTGTTTAATATCCTTGCCAAATGTTGTCCAAATTAATTAAATATGGTTGAGGCTACATGTTGTAATAATTTTCTTAATATTTTTCTTTCTTTAATACAGACATTAGTGACGTTTACTCCATGACGTGACATAGTTTTGCAGTTTTATTACGTCAAAGCGACAACATAAGCGCTGCAGCTGCTTTATATGCAGTAAGCACGATTGCCAAGATGCAGGATTGATGTATCACTGGGTTCGCTGTTCATACAGCATTATACTTGGAAATGTCACTAATGTACATTATGTAAAACAACTGAAAATGTTTCAATCACTTAGTACTAAGTGATTGAAACATTTTCAGTTGTTTTACATAAATAATAAACATTAAAGTAGCTCTTATATTCATAATTATGTGCTACCTAACACAATCAACTTAAAAAAAACTGTTTTACGAATTCTAAATCTTATTTATTTACGAAAAGCAGATTCATTAAATGTTAATTCAATTCCTTACAACTGTCGAGTGAAACAACGCCGGAAAAGCCGTTTGGATAAAAAAGTTCAAACAAAAGAACAGTCGCAAGAAAAATAGTTTCAAACTTTTCCCCTTTCACAAAGGGAAGACAAAAACATCTCCTGACAGTTACATCACTATCATTATAATAGCTATTAAGCAGCTATCATTCTTATTTACAAAGATAAGGTATCTGACATACATGTTACACAAATCTCCATCATTACTTGTGAGCACACCCTTACGGTAGATCCGGGGATGAACCCGGAAAACTCACAAACTCATATTTACGGGTTTAAGGAGGAAATATTAATATTTTTTGTTTTTAACTTCTTTTATTGTTTTGCTAACTTTGCTCTTTTACGGAATTAAATCCCCTGGTGTACGTTTTGATCAGGCGTTAGGTCGGCTCAGTTCGTTATTATGAGGCTAGATAAAGTTTTAATTTATGGTTCATTCATTATCATCTCCATCCAATTTTCTTTGTGTCTGTTTTTTTTAAGTAGGCTAGAGAATTTTTTTGAGCATATTTTATCCGAAAAATATAGGAAAAGTGTTTTTCTTCAAGCATGATGTAAATTGGAGTATATTTTCTCACATCTAGGGACAAAGCAATGAAAAAATTCCGGCCAGATATTACGGCTTTTTTATGGATACTTTCTCTTGAAGATTTGTGGTCACATTGGCAGCTTGTAGTAAAAACAAAGGCAGTTTTTTTTCTACTTTCTTGTAAACCAACTTTTGTGGAATATAAAGGCTTGTAATTTCGACTATTATGTTGGTAGCTCTCCCGAGTAGATTACTGGAGCGAATTCTACTAACGAGGTGTCAGTGGATTTGACACAATTTTTCGCGTCACATACGATTGTAATTTAATTTTACGTCAAGTTTCACGTGTCCAGGCTTGATGTTAATTAGCTTCTTTTTGAGTACACTCATCACATTATTATTTGAGGTAAAATAGGCAACTGCTATCAGTTTCAATTAAAAGATGGGGATAAAACAACTTTTGAATTTGGACTTTTGGATTAAATAAACCCTGCCACCCCCAGTTTTTTTTTTTTTTATTTACCTTTTCTGTCCCACTGCTCTCTCAAATACTCCTCCAAGTCTTGCCAGGAACTCTTTCCCAGCCATCTCGAATCAGCGCTCGCGGAACGCATCCAACCCTCGCTACCTATTCTGCGCTGACCTCGGCGCCGCCGCCGCCGTCCATCTTCTGATACCCTTTAGTGTTTTATATTTGGCTTAATCGGGTAAATATTCACAATATTTAAGAATCTAATATTAGGATCTTCGTGTTGGTTTATATATTTCCATGAGATCGTTTTCAGACAACGTTTCTTTAGCACTTTCACACCTGATCTCCTGTTTTTATAATCTAACTCTCTCTACTCTAGTTTAATATTTATTTTCAATCACAAAGACAAAAACAAGAATAAGAGCAGGAGCTTTGTAAGTTAGCACAACACAAAAATATCTTTCAGAGAGAAAATTGCGTGTGTACCTATTACCTTTTTTAACAAAAGTCTACCTCAGACGATTGATATCAATGACTTGACTGCTTAGAACACGCACAACAAAGGTTAAAAAGTGGTGAACTTATCGCATTGGTTACAAGTACCTTCCACCCCATACATCTAATGGAATAACAATGCAATAACAAGACAAAAAACATTTAATTATGTAACAGTTAGCGTGCAGACTGCATCGATCCGCGCCTTCATAATTCAGGGCTGGATTTTCCATTGACTCACTTTACGGTGACCATGAAAATGTATGAGACGGCGCGCTCGTAAACTTGGCGCTAAAAGTTTTCTTAATGGTATTAAATGTCTACTGTTACAGTGTTGATTTCTAGGTACCGAAAACCTTTGTTCGACCCGCTTAAATGGAGGATTTCAATTATACATTGTGTTATTTTTTTTCTATTACTTTGTTGTTTATCAGGTTTAGACTGTTTTTTTTCTATCAGTTATCCAATCAAACCTTCTGTGCCATAATTAACAGGGAGAACGGGAGACATGACAGCCCGTTGGTGAGGTCACTTGTCACCTGTACATTGTCATTATTATTAGTTAAGTACTAACATAGGTTAAGACTATTGTTACTCCTGCCAGGGTAGCGGGATCATCCCAAAGGGTTACCGCTGCCCTGGAACATAAAGGGCTAAGAAAGGAACACGGGTGGGTTTTAGTCAGTAAGAGTCTGACACTCCCTTCTGCTCCACCCAGAGCGGGAGGGTTCATTTGATGATTTCCCATCCTCAAAAAAAAAGACTATTAACCACTTACTAAGCCAATGGATGTACTAACATAGGATAAGGTTATTGTTACTAACCCAATGGGATCTTTGTTGTCCTGAAAATAAAATAAATAAATAAAAATAATTATATTATTGTGTTTCTGTGACTATACAATATTAATTTTAATAGCAGCAAGATTTTTATTGAAAAAAATAATATATTTGAACCTTTTTTGCATTACAGATAAAATCTGAACGCTACGCATTACGCTGCTGGTGTAATGAGTGTATTTGTGTGTCTGTTCGTTATTTTTTTTCTATTAATCCGTGTATGCTTTATAAATATCATAGGTAATACATCTATTTTTATTAATTGTAGCAAGTTATGTATGTAGACTAAACAGCGTATCTACTCGTAGTTTGTATTATTTATTGTATTATTCATATTACAAAAAAGAAAAACACAATAAAAAACAATGAGTTTAACTATAAATAAACACATTCATTATTATTTTAAACGTCTAATTAACATTTAGTGGAACTCGTGGCAGTTTTCGGGAATTCACGCTCGCGAAGCATAATAATAATGTAGGAAACAGTTCCAAGAATCGGTTAACGGTGAAAAGGCGTCTTTTGTGATCGTTAAATTAAAGTATAACCTTTGGGAAACTGCCATTTTGTTTGATAATGAATTTGAACACGAATTTGTATACCTACATGATTATACGCTGCTTTGTATTTTGGAAATAACTTCTTGGAGAACTTTTAAAGACATGCAAAACATTCTGAAGATCATCAGTGAGAAGCTATGTTGTGCCATTGGCGCATTGGGTACATGTACATGTGCATGTACCCAGTGCGTCAGGTGAGTGCAATTAAAAAAATGTATTACCTACATTTGTTACTTACTAACATAGTTTATGTATAAGTGTGTATTACTAACATCTTACGGATCAAGGTCTGAAGTAAAGTATTTTTTTAAGCATTATGTAGATTGTTTTAAACGAGATAGTATCATAGAAGATTAAAATGAAGCATACCGCAGCCATAAAAAAAACCTGAATGTATTATTTATTTGAATATTTCATGGGCACCCCAACATACACCCTGTATTGATAACACCCGTACAGTAACGAATGGTACAATCACGACAAAAACATGTTTCGCTACCTTATTCACGGTATACGTGAATACAAAAGTGTTTCTCGTTGTTCACCCTCTGACACTTAATGTTAATAAGAACGAAACGAGCTTTCAGCACATGTAATAAAGCTCAAATTCGAATAACTCATATTTGGTAGCAGACTCGTATTGTTGAGAATAATATCGTTATAGTAATTTAATTTTGAGTGGATCTTATACAATGTTAATAAGACTTAAATTGGAATAACGCAAATATAATTAAAGTATCCTATTGTTAGGTAATAATAGTCTAACTAGAACGTATACAATTCGGTTTTACGTCGAATTTTCGTGAAATACAATAATATTGTGTTTGAAATTAGGAACACCTTTTGTTGAAATTGAATTGCGTACCTACAATGGATATGGTGGAATAGAGTAATAATTTGATTCAATTAAATACTGACTTTAATCGGTAAGTATGTTTTGTTTTGAATTTATTGGGTAAAGTGTTTATGACCTTATGCTAATACATTAAAAAACACAATATTTTATCATAATTCGTTTCTTCTCCTGGAAACTGATGATGCTGAAGTAGACTCTATTATACTACAATTGCGTATTGACTGCGCCACGGGTTGGGATAAAATATCAACCAACATACTGAAACTATGTAGACAGTCATTAACACCTCCCATAAAACATATATGCAATCAGTCCATAAGAACAGGTGCATTTCCCCAGGCATTTAAAAAAGCCTTAGTCCATCCCATCCACAAGGGAGGGGACAGAGACTGTGTTAACAACTATAGACCAATATCTGTATTGCCCGCCCTATCAAAAATTCTAGAAAAAATTCTGAACTCAAGGCTAAATAGTTTTTTAGATAAGCACAACATTATTGCTAGTAATCAGTATGGCTTCCGTCGCGGCATATCCACTGAAGATGCCGTATTAGAACTGACACAGTTCGTTGCAAGACAACTTGATACAAAAAACAAATGTCTTGGTATCTTCTTGGATATGGCGAAGGCATTTGACACGGTCTCTGTCCCCATCCTGCTGACCAAACTCGAACAAATAGGAGTCAGGGGTGTTCCTCTTTCGATGTTTAAGAGTTATTTAACCAATAGGACACAACAGGTCATTATTAATTCCTTACTTAGTGAGGAACAATCTGTCACCTTCGGCGTACCACAGGGAAGTGTATTGGGCCCTACTTTGTTCAAAATATACATCAATGACCTTTGCAAAATGTCACTTTCGAATGCAACAATGTATACGTATGCAGATGACACTGCCATTGTAGTTTACGGGCCCAGCTGGGAATTCGTTAAAGCTAAGGCTGAGAACTGTCTTAGAAGAATAATGAACTGGCTAAACGTTAACCTATTGACTCTAAATATTAAAAAAACGAATTATGTCACCTTCACGATAAGGAAAAATGGCAAACCATCGGAAGAGTTTAATATAATGGCACATACATGTTGTAATAATACTCAGACCTGTCAATGTCAGACTCTTAATCCTGCCAGTGTTGTTAGATACCTAGGAGTGCAAATTGACGAACAACTACGGCGAAGAATTATCAAAATCGGACTACTCTGTAAAAAGTTATGCTTGGTCATACATAAAAAAATAAAAAATAAATATACGTGTCGAATTGAGAACCTCCTCCGTTTTTTTTTTCATCGGTTAAAAATAAGACATAAGTATCTGAATCGGATAAGTGCTTTCGAATGATATAATATATAACCTTAGCATACAAACGGATAGGCAGCCATATTACTCGTACTTTATAGAAATGTAACGCGCCAGTCCGTGTGCCCACAATTTTTGTAAAAAGCCTAATTTTTCACGTACAAAACCTATAACAATTTCCCATTCCATCCTGTCTGGTATGCTCATTTGCTCGACAGACATTAACAAAGTGTCCAAGGAAGCTGCCAGCCAATCAAATGACAAAGGGGTGAGGTAGTCCTGCCTGTATTGGACTAGAAAAGTAATTCGTTGAGAGAATGGACGGAGACTGATTACTGAGGAATTCTCTTTGAGCAGAGCGGTAATTGAGCAAAATGTTTGATTTGAATTTATTTTGTATAAAATATAGTCCTGACTGGATTGGTTAATAGGAATATTTTTATCTGAAGAGAACTTCAATAAGCGAGATGAAAAAGCAGTTTTTTATATCCTCAAAATTAAAGTACATAATGATTCTAGGATATCTTGGGTACCTTTTATTTTATAATGCTACTAAGTAAGGGTAACTCTAGCAATTTTATTACTAACTCGCTTCCACCCGTGCCTTCGCTGGCGTTGTATATGGCAATAAAAAACTATTGGACAAATAGCCACAAATAGAACAAAAAAGGTATAAACGTGAAACCCTTTATAAAGAAAAAAATAACCTTGAAATTATGACCCTACGTATGAAATTTTTTGATTAAATGTTGTCCGTCGGGGGACCGCTCTAATTATTAGCCTAACGTTCTTTTAAAGTTTAAAATAGTAGCGGTGCCCCGACGGGATAAAAACATTTAATCAAAAATTTTCATACGTATGTACTTATGTAGGGTCATAATTTCAAGGTTATTATTTTCTCATTTGTAGGGTTTCACGTTTATACCTTTTTTGTTCTATTTGTGGCTATTTTTTGAATAGTTTTTTTTTTAAAATTGTTTTAGGAATTTTACATTCATACTATTTTTATTATTATTTTGTGTCGGGGGTTTTTAAATTTTTATTTTTATTTTTTATATCATGCCTTTTGTAGGGACTCCTTATTATTTCATTTCTTTTATTTTCTTGCGTTTTAAGATTTAGATAATTTGGTGTTTATTAAGGTTTTTTGTGATTCGCCGTTTTGTGGTGGCGGCCATTTTGGATTTTAAATTTATCATAGTGTATAGTTTTCTACTAGTCAAGCTCTTTTACTTGATACTCATATTGAGGGAGTTGTGAAAAAAAAATGTAATACGCCATTTTGTGGTGGCGGCCATCTTGGATTTTAAATTTATCATAGTGTATAGTATTCTATTAGTCAAGCCCTTTCATTTGATACACATATTTAGGGAGTTGTGAAAAAATATGTAATCCGCCATTTTGACGGCGCGGCGGCCGATTATTCGATCTTGGACCGATTTTCATCCAAGCTGATTGAAGCCGATTTTTAGCTAAGAACACTCCCGACAAATTCTCCTTTCAAACATAAAAAACAAAATCAAAATCGGTTCATCCGTTCGGGAGCTACGATGCCACAGTCACGTCAAACTTATAACTGTCTTTCGCCAAGGTTTAACGTATTTCCATACCAAATTTCATCAAAATCGGTCAAGCCGATTCGGATATTAGCCGAAGCAACCAGACAGACAGGTACACAAACATTAAAAAAAAAGTTTATAAGTACCGTATAATTATACTTTTATAAGCATTTAGTAATAACCTCTTATTTTAACATTACAAACAGACACTTCAATTTTATTTATTTGTACAGAAGACCATTTAGAGAAAAGCTAAATATCATAGCTACTAAATTTGATCTAAGTTAACATCTAGAAAAATTTAACGTCATGTTCAGGTCCAATTTAATTCTATTTCCATCCAAAAAAACACAGAACAACATCACGACATTCTTTATTAAAATAAACAAAAGAGAAACTTCATTTTCATCAAACCTAGCGCTGTGAAGCTAAAAATTGAAATTTTCCTCCCAAAAAATATATGTACAAAATCCTGCCTTTTCAGTTGGTTCGAAAAAATTAAGGTTGTAATTTAGCACGTCAGATGGCCGTGATGATTGAGTGACGTCACTGAAAGGGGTTGAGGGTATAAATAATTTATAATCTGTAAATCAAACACTTTTGCTTGAGACTGTTTTGCAGGTATGAATGTTTTAGGGTAAAAATTGGAATATAAAATGCTGCATTTTCACATATTTTATATTTTTGATAATGAGTGTCTGTATTTTATCTTCAACATCATCAAAGTCTTCAGACCCTGTTACAGGTTAAAATAAATCTTAGAAAAGCCGCTGCCACACTTGTGATTTATTCCTTCAAAGGTGTACGTCTACACCCTTATACACAATGGACCGGATTTGTAGTCTGACTAAATAAATAAATGATTATTATTATTATCCTCATCTGTAATTCATATGTTGTATAAAATAAAGAGTACTCTATCTATCTATCCTTTAAGTATAAACCATTTTCGAATTAAAATAAAATCAGTCCATGATCAAATTAACATTTCCTAATCTGTCAGAAACACATCCAAATACAACTTCAAACCAATATAATAATCCATTAACATCGTAAATTGGCAATTTTCTTCAAATATTTATAATCTCCATCCCCTAAGAGAATTCTCAATATTGTTTCACAACTTAAGTATAGATTTTGGATCCAATCCCGAACGTATTATAAGAAAAGAAAATTGATTTCTTTTTACTTATGATTGAGGGGAAATTACTTTGGGGTCTATTAAAATCCTTTTTATTTAAACACTCGAGGGCTGAAAGGTTTTTTGTGCCCCTTCTATATTTTTAGCGGCAAGTTGATCCCATTATTATGGATTTCGATTGTACATTATTTAATATTTACAGAAATTTCTTACTGGTTACTTTAACAACTCATTTCAGGCCTTGTGCAGAAAAAGGGCAGCGCAACATTTCCGCTCTTCATTGCATTAACTTAGAAAGTTCAAGCGAATTACAGTAAATTACCCATTAAATGGCTATAGCCACCACCTGACAAATAACAACCATCAGCGCCAGTAATTCGAAAACAAAACCAAGTCCGAGGGAATTGCAAGCGAATTGGTAATGCACCAAAGTACCCCATTCGTACCCTGAACGAACTCCCCTGAACAGCCCTCTGTCTTTCGCCAATTTTCCCCTAGACTCCCCTGTGATAAGGGTACGGACACAGTTCGACTTTGTATTACGCCATATTTTGCTGTTTTTGTAGCTACTTTGAAATTCTGTGCGAATCTAAAGTAAAAACCGTAAAATAAGAGTTGGTGCATTTACTCTGAAAAAAAAAATACGATGGACTTTTTCCGCAGCGTAGGATGAGAAATGATAAAAACATATTCCTTTCATTCGTACGCAACAAATTGTTACATTAGTTTGCGAGTCACTAACAAGTTTAGGTAATTCTAAACTATACATAAGTAAATAACTTTCAGCACCACACCTACTAAAAGTTACTGTGCTAAAACTTTGATCTATATTCTTCAAACGGTACAAAGGTTATCAAAAGTGTGCCTCAATCCTAACCCTAGACGTCGAGTGACAAAAATATCAATAAAATAAATGAAATGGTCTCGCCAGCGCCGCGGGGGCTGACTCCGCAGTTTACTTGCCCCGACGTGGGACGTGCACTGCTCTCTGACACATGTCGAGTAGAGACAGTCTCCCTATTATTGTGATGGTCGACAAAGACAAGATGTAGACTGACGTGATTCTTAGAATTCTGGAAACTTGTAATGCTAGTTTAGTTTTGAATGTTGGCTATTTAGGTACTACAATAGCAAGTTGAACATGCCTTTTAGTGTTTTAGCTTTTTGTATGTAGATTGGACGGGGAAGTGCCGTAAAAACACTTATTTGCCGTTTTTCTACATCCATTAAAAATGCTGTTCAACTTTCACACTTCAAACAATATGCCTTGCCTTATCCCGATGGTCACCCATCGTCGAACCGAGCGCGGCTAGCGTAGTTTAACCTTCGATGGACCCGTGCGGCTGTTATTATTTAACCACGATTACTACTTCAACTTTTTTGCCTATACAATTCAATTGAAAATGAATTCTTTCAATCGTCTACTTTGATTTTTAAATAAATAAACATAGCTGCAATTGAGCCATTACGCTAACTCAAATGTTGAAAACACTGATAAAGGAGATACAGATCTAAATGCATTACGAAAATGACATCTAGAACATGAAACCATGTCTTATGGGGCAGAAATAAAAGCATCAGGTGTACAGAGTATTTTCATGTCATTCAATAGCGACGGAAAGCTATTGCCGAGTTAATGGCTGCTGCATTTTGCCATCAATTCTGCCATAGTAGTTTATCCTTGAGGTGTGTGGTGCAAGTAAAAAGCGAACGGAGGTATAGGACAAAGTACGAAAGTATCGGTAACAGTACGTAGGTATGAAGAAAAACAGTAGTTGTACAATTACAACATCTGCATCACTATTAAATGTTTGTTTGGATAAATTAGGACTGACAGACGACCAATATTAACAAAACTAAATGCCTATCTAAAATGTTGACATGTTGTTGTTGTTTTGTTGTTCCATGAATAAATAATAAATAATAATAAAAATTTTATTTGTCATCATAGTGGTACAATGTAGACACAGACATGGTGCTTAAAATAAAAACAGAGGTCAGAATGGAACTTTGATATGCAAAAAATCGTCCGACTTTCACCACCACATTTTTCAAATATTTTTCAGTTAATACATCTTGACTGCTTGTAGATTTTCTACTATGACGACATCCGGCGTAGGAATGGGGTTTTCATGCAAAAAATCGTATTTGAATATTTTATTTTTTTGTACTTTTTAATTTTTTTTTATTGTATATTTTTTTCTATATGGTCGCCTAAACACGCACGCGCGCACCCCAGTCGTGGCTAGTAGGTTTTTTTTTTAAACGTTGAAGATTTTCCACTTCCGTTAACTGACTGATACGGTACCCTCTGGTGAAATCATAAAAATTATATAAATGTTTTTGTACGCGCTCAATACGGTCAATATATTTGTGATAGCATGGACTCCATATTTCAGATGCGTATTCCAAATGGCTTCTAACAAAAGTGCAGTATAGATTTTTTAACGTTTTAGCTTGCGTGAAGCACTTGGATAATCTCATTATGAACCCAAGGGATTTTAAGGCTTTAGCGACGATGGTTTCAACATGCTTATCAAGAATAAGTTTAGAATCGTGATGAACCCCAGATCACGAATAGTACTACATCTAGGTAATATATGGCCTCGAAGACTATTGTTGTGACTAGGACTGATCGTCCACGGGAATACGTTACAATTGAGCATTTTTTGAGATGAAACTTACTTTTTTGGCAGTATACTTCAAGATACTGTAAGTCAGTTTGTAATGCTGTCATGTCCGCTGTCGATGATATGGTAGTGTAAATTTTCATATCGTCGGCGAAGCACAATAATTTGGATGAGGTCAGACAGGAGTCGATGTCGTTTACATAGATGATAAATAATAACGGACCGAGCAACGAACCTTGAAGGACTCCGCTGGCGACTAAAACTCAGCTAGATATATAGTTATTCAGTATTATACATAGTATTATACTATATTAAAGATATATATTTTATAGTATGCTGTGACGTTTTAGTTACTCCAAAGCATTACATGTTTTTGAACCTGTGCGATCATTATCATAACATTAGACATTAATATCGGGTTTACTTATCAAAACTACTATCGTGGCATGTCTACAAGCATTTTTTTTCTGTTGTAGTTTGTTAAAGGTTAACACATTGAATGTCACGTGGCACACGCCTCATTGTTACTTATTTTATTTTATTTGTTAGGTACACCAACGACCTATTCACTAGAAACATTAACATAATAAAATATAACATAAGCATTAAGTTATGGTGAATTAGTCATTTGCAGGCGTACACAGCACTTACATAAAAAATAGCTTCTTAAATATTACGTTTTAACAACACTTTTTACTCGTAGTGAAGATAGAAAAAATAATTAGAAACACAAAACATTAAGTAAACACAAAATCATAATCGAAAATAGAATCAAAAATGAAAATGAAAATTAATGATAATTTTCATTTTCATTTTTGATTTTATTTTCGATTATGATTTTGTGTCAAAGAATCAAAATTAAAACATTAAGATTAAAATTTAATGAAAAAATAAACAGTACAATTGACATTTAAAATTCAAAACGGTAGAACGAGTGCAATAAAAGAACATTACAAAATTGTTATAGTGGCAGGTACTTGTGGCAAAAAACCAAAAAATTAAATACATACTCAGGCCGTGTTCAGACGACACGTGCCGAACACGCACACGCGTTGTGCCCGCCTTATAACCGCGCTCGACACGCGCAAAATCTCTCACTCGTTGAGCGCGGGGTTGCCATGAGGCGGGCGCGAGGCGGGCGCGAGGCGGGCGAGAGGCGGGCGCGTGGCGTGTGCTGTTGGACTTCGATAAATGCAATTTGAGATCTATTGATGTGTCATAAGACTCAAATTATATACAAATCATTTTAAAGCGAGTTAGACGCGGGTGCTGACGCGCGTGACGTGCGCTTAGCGGGCGCGTGTCGTCTGAACGCAGCCTTAGTAAGCAACAAAAAGTAGATTATGAAATTATGATTGGTCGCTAATAGTTCAGTTTTTCCGAAATTGGGAAAATGAGTCTGTAAATATATCAATATTGTCGCAGATATCTATTACAATATTGTTATTATATTATTATTTACCTACTTTTTCATTTTGTTTGAAAGAGTTATTTTACAAGTTTTGTAAATAGCTTTTTTTTATTTATTAAAAAAAAACCCCATCGATTTTAGGATTGGAAGTGGTTAGAAGTCTTTTCATGGGACGTCATAATAATATTGAAACTAGTGCTATGTCTGTTGCTGGGTTGGGACAGCGGCCATACAATTTCCAAGAACACTTTTTTCTCTTCACTTAGACCATACTGCTAGCCGCAAAGGGAGGCTAGACCGGCGGTGGGGGGTGTTTATAAAAGCTTCAATTAATTATAGCACAGGCACAGGTGAAGCGGCGCGAATAAGCATGAGGGATTTATTTGAAACTGTGCGGTTTTTCACGTCAAATTGATGTGGCACCATCTTTGAATTCTATTTATAAAATTGAACTGAAAGGTTGATTTGAATTTTTAACGATGGAAAAGCGAATGTCATTTCAATTTGTTCAATGAAAGTTTATTCTTCTCTCTATTTAATCGCGCACAACATTTGATGTGGGTATTATGTTTAAGCATATTAGGCACCATTGACTGCCCCGTAGGTCTCGTGGTCGCAAGCTCGACCGCTGAGCGTGGGGTTCTAGGTTCCATTCCCGGTCGGACAGTGATATTGGGATCCTCATTAATACTTTAAGATGCGGGGTGAGGCAGGGGGTATATTTTCTCCACGTCTTTTCAACCTGTGCATGAATAATCTGATTATCTGGAATATGGACTTAGCAGAAGGCCTGTTGGATGCCATCTTGATGGAGTTTGTGTAAATAACATCAGCTATGCAGATGACATGGTGCTGCTGGCTCCATCTATCAGTGCTCTCAGAGCACTGTTGCAAATGTGTGGGACGTATGCTGCTAGCCATGGCTTGCAGTATAACGTGAAAAAGAGCGAGTTCTTGGTTTGAGTTCCTAGATGCAGGAGAATGGACAAGGTTCCACCTGTTATGCTGCGTAAGACTGAACTTCGAAGAGTCTGTGAATTTAAATATCTGGGGACTCTTTGAACGACGAATGTGACATGGAAAGGGAACGCAGAGCGTTGACGGTCAGGGCTAATATGCTGGCCCGCAGGTTTGCTTGCTGTACAAGAGACGGTAAAGATTTTGTTATTTAAATCCTTTTGTCAGACTTTTTACTCCAGCAGCCTGTGGACAGTATATACACAAAGGGCTGTCAATGCTCTGCGGGTCCAATACAATAACGCATTCAGGATGCTGCTGAGGCTCCCTCTGTTTTGCAGCGCGTTCGCTATGTCCATGGAGGCACGCACAGATGGTTTCGCGGAGATCTTACGCAAGAATGCGGGGTCACTGCTGTAAAGAGTGCGTGTGAGTAGCAACGGCATCCTGAGTGTGATAGCGGACTGGCTTGACTGTCCGTTCTTCAAAAATTGTATGCGTTTATGTGTGAACTAACTTAGTCTTAACCTTTTTTTTTACTAACATAATGGGTCTTGTTGCCTGAAATGTAAATTAATAATTAGGTCTTAGCCTGGAGTTTGGACGTTAGCGGTGTGATATCCCCGTGGCTCGGAAAGGACGGACTCCAGTCATGGCGGATTACCTTCCCATTGGACTATCAAAGCCGCTGGTCCCGTCTGTCATTCGTGGATCTTTGACAGTCGTTACGGGTAGTCAAAAGCCCGAAAGTCTGACAACCAGTCTTACCAAGGGGTATCGTATTACCCAGTAACTGGGTTGTGGAGGTCAGATAGGCAGTCGCTCCATGTAAAATACTGGTATTCAGCTGCATCCGGTTAGACTGGAAGCCGACCCCAACATAGTTGGGAAAAGGCTAGGCAGATGATGATGATGGACTATCAAAGTGAGGAAAGAGAAAGTGTAGCTGTGTTTGCGCACACACTTGTGCAGTATTATATTTCCTGCGTCGCAGGCTGGTCTCCGCTGAGAATGGTTGCCGTGGCAAAAATTCGGTCCTGGGGGACTATTATTATTAAGCACTCGTTATAGAGTTAATTATAATCTATATAAATTCTTTATCTTAGTTGTATCATAACTGGTTTGTCACTCTAGGATCGTTTTTTAATTAAACTATCAAAAAATTACTTATCGCTCTTTCCTCTTTTAAATGTCATTAAATAGAGGTAAGTACCCACGTGTGCATTAAACTAATAATTGAAAAAGCAATTAGTCTATTATATATATACTAACAAAATAAAAAGTTTGGTATTATGTCATTGGATTTCAACCAATTCCAAAGGTAAGTTAACTTTTCTTAATTTTATTTTAAAATACAAGTCTGAAACTATCATTTTATGAAGTGTTAATATCTCTATTTATTACTTGCTGTCTTTTCTCAAAATAGTTTACGCCACAACAGTTATTTAAAGTATTTTTTCAAACCTTTAAATAAGAAGAAAAAGACTTAATTCAAAATCCAAATTAAACATCAGAGGGCACTCCAAGAGCCCGGGTGCTGTGTGTCTAATTATGATTGTCCCTCTCACTCAAACCTCACTTCAGCTAAATTTAATTTTCTCCTCCGACCATACTTAATCACTACTTGCGAACGAATTAAAAGGTTTTCAGGGAATGGATTTTTTTATTTACTTTGAGGCACACGTTTCTTGATTGAATTAAATTTTTGAGAGCATGAAAGTGTTTCAAGGGTTTTTAACATTTGTAGAGACGTTAAGTAGAAGTAATGGATTTCAATTTTGTTACGAATTTCATGTTAAATTCTAATTTACATCGATTAGAATCAAGCCATGTAAGTTTAAGTACATTTGTTAATTTTATTCAGCTAACAAACCGGGCTTGGTTTTCTTACTTTGACAACTTTCCATTTACGCCACAATACAAGCCCACATTAAAATACTTCTTCATTTCCTTAAATTAATATTGACATTAACTTTCAGATGAAACTGCTTCTCCTTACTCTTTGCGTGATCGCCGTGACCCACGCCGACGTGCGCTGGGACCCCAGCGGGCAGTACCGGATCCTGGTCACCGAGCCCGTTGAAGATGACCCGCCACAAGAATTCAAGATTGACACCAAACCTCTAGCGGAATTTGAACTTGAGACCACACCTATTATCAAGAAATATAAATTCGTCGATCTTCATAGCTACAAGTTCGGAGGCCTCCCTTACCCTAGTTACCGTTACCCTTACCCATATTACCCTTACCGTGTAATTCAACCAGCATATTCTATTTCTACTCCCTATGTTCTTCATCGTTATGCACTTTGACTAGCAGGTTACAAAATGATTTAACACTGAAGATGGTGTTGAATAAACATTTTTGAGATGATTTATTTCTTTTATTTTTGCTTGGAATATAACATGGCAAACACGCCTGTATTTCCCAAACATAACCAGGTGTATGGCACCCTCATGAAGCTACTTATGTTTTCTTTCTTTTCTAAAAAGTCCAATGTTGTGGGGCCTAATCTATTTATTTATTAATACTTTATTGGACATATATTTAACATTAAAAAACAGACAAGGGGCAGCCTCGCTAATGGCATTGATAAAACATAAATCCAGACTCTATTTGAAGGTAGGTAAATGTTTATTGAAGACAAACAAAACTATCAAACACTACAGAAACAGCTCAGAAGTGACTATTAGTGATGGATTTCGTGTTGTTCCCGTAGATAGTTCTACCGCTACTCGAACATTCAGCCCGAAATCAAAGAGTAATGAGCTCCACTTAGTTGCCATTCCTCTCAGTTAGACGCTGAGAGGGATTCTCTAATGATACAGACAAATGTGTTTCTAAATGCTGGCCACTAAACTACGCTACATTATTAGCAGGTTGCCGATAATGCACGTTAAGTGTTATTTTTTCTGCAAGTTTTGACATAATCAATTAGGTATTCACAATTATTACAAACCCTAAAGGGAGGTTTGTACCAGAACAAGTACCTACATAGGGTATTTAGTTTACGGCTGGCATTAACTAGCCGATACTACAGCCGGTCTATTCTGAACAATCTCACCGTGAAAATGTAGGTGGAGTGAGCTTGCAGTGAACTGTCAACCCACCTGGCGCCTTGATTGACAGCCCACTTCGAACCTACTTCATACAAGTTTTCACTATGAGATTTTTACATAATAGCATTACAGTTTACGTTTTACATACGGACAGAATGTGTAGATAATCGTTTTCATCGTAGTTGCGTGATCACAGGTGCATTCTCCAAATTCCGGAATAAAAACGTTTACATTAAAAAAAAAAAATATTCGTTATTTATTTTATTTGCAGCAAAAATAGATTACATTTTACGCTGTATGTCTATTTTCACTGAACTAATTTTTTGCTGTTTTAGCCTGTTGTTTACTATGATAATTGTCATTGAAAACATTAAAGTACATATAATAAAAACAATGCCATAATAACAATGTATTGATATATTTTTCAAGTACCTCTACACATACATAGGTACCTACTATAGTACCTACTATTGTAGTATTATGTTATACATGATACCAAACGTGTATGGTGTGAGTTGCGGAGGTCAGTTGATGACAGGTCTCTCTACTACAATATCTACGTTAGCACAATCCCCCTCTCTTTCTCTCCCTCTCTCTATTGGCAATCTCTTTATCTATTATTATTTAATCCCACGATGAAAATATTTGTTAACACATATTCAATATTTATATTGTACTAGCGGACCCGGCAGACGTCGTCCTGCCTGGAAAAGCAGCGCCACCTACCGGGTCCAATTGTGTTTTCAAACCATCCAGAAACCCATTGAAATACATACAACATTTCGTCCAAATTCGTCCAGCCGTTTAGGAGGAGTTAGGTGACAAACACACGTACAGAAGAATTATATTATAAATATTATTACAATAATATAATTATTAATATATTATTAAGAAGATAAGGTAGGTAAGGTATGGTACAAACTATCCTAGCTTGTGACAATGTCATTTAAACTCTCAACTCCTAATAAAACGAACTTAAGACACCACGTACTCACAATAAAAGTTAAAATGAGTGCACAGCCTCTAATTACTTCCCCAGCACAGAATACCACATGCTCGCACGATCTCTTCCGCAATATTTACTGAGTCTCAAGTTCTCATTACAGCTCGCTTCGTTCCAAGGTAACGGATTATAGGATTTCTGCTTATTTATAACGCTGCATGAAGAATGGAGTGCTGTGTTTTTGCTCAGGCTAGATGAAGGCTCATTTTAGTAGAGATTACTGCTGGATATTTAATGGAAAATGTAGTAGCATTGACTGCATGGTTTTATACTGAATAATAAGTTCCATCACATGTAATCTAAGCGGTAGTGTTTTGAGAGTCGGTCGGAAGTTGCAGCTGCTAGGTCGTAATGATACAGCGTTATATTTTATTTCAAGCGAATGTTTACATCCCCGCAGCTATACTAGCATTGCTTTTTCCAAACAAAAATCTAATACAAAAATTGTGATATGAAAGATCATGCACATTTGTTTGACTGATCGAATATAACCAGAGTTTTTTTTTTGACTTTTGCAGACAACCTTTACAGTAGCAGGATTAAGATTGATCATCAGATCAGGATATTAGATCAGATTTTTTTTTCATCAGATATTATTACTGTTTCCAAATAAACTGTTTTTCTTTCTTTACCTACATAAATGTATCAGATGCTAGGACTCTACTGCTTTTGATATAGACAAGTTGTATATTATTATATTACGTAACATGGTCTAAATCACGTCTACATTAACATGATAACAGCTAAACACATCCCATCACCTAGTAAACTGCTAAAATAATTAAGTAACTGATTTCATTTTTATTTAATAGATATTTAATAGATCACATATGATATATAAAGTGACTGCCTGCATAAAAACTTATTGTGTGCTCTGTCGTGAGTTGAAGGACATCGTTTATCATCGTCAATTATTATAGTTTTAAAGGTAAGGCATATAGATTTATGTTAACGTTTTGAAACATATAAGAAATCATATCAAAATCAACATGGAAATGCTGCCAACATTTTGCGCACGTTTTTCATTTATAGCAATGCAGGTGAATTTTTTGATAGCGTTTTCGTTGTAAGTGTATATAGTACCTAAGTACTACCTAAGTACTAATTACAAACTAATATTATAAACGCGAAAGTTTGTATGAATGGATGGATGGATGGATGGGATGTGTAATGTTTGGTATAATAACAGATAGTCTAATTTCATTTGACATAACTTCCATAATTATGATATAATTTTTATATGCTATAAAAACATTTAACCTAATTTCATATGATTTAATATTATATTTGATATAATTTTCATTTTCTCTAATTTCATTTAGTATAACGTTCATTTCATATAATTTTTAAATTGTATAATGTTTTTTTTATATAATGTTCATTTGACCTAACTTTCATATTAACTTTCTAAGGTAACGCATCGTTCTTGAGAAAAGCAAATTATATTGTAACCTAACCTCAATATATTAAAGTTGCTTCTGCATCGTCTCCGGCGCTGCGGAAAGTGCAACCCCTTCGCCCTTACGTAACAAAGTATAGGCACCCGTGCGAGCCGTAGCGGCTGAGGCTGGTCGCGCCGGTGGCGACCAGCAAGCCGAAGCAGCGGAGGTGAGCCTCCCTCCGCGCCTCCGGTTTTTATGTACACTCTAGGATAGGAGCCAAAAGACTACATAAAGTCGGGGTGCCCCGATTCGGTTTTGGAACAGATTCAGCGTATTAACTACAAGCCGGTGTATCATTATGTTGTCGCCTTATCGAAGAATTTTTTATTTGTTTCTTTCGTACTGACCTTGATCATATCATGAAATGGCCAATTCTACGATATAGGCACAACATAATAAGCACCACTTAAACACTTTTGCTAGCACCAAAGTGGTAGGCGGTAAAATCTAAGTAATCAGTTTTTGCAAAAATAAAAGTAGACATTTCCAAATTATATTAAACGTTACTTATAGATTTTGAATATTATAGCAACTGAATATTATATTAACTGAATATTATTTGAAATGTGCATTATATAAACTGTTCATTATACCATATGAAATCAGGTATAATGCAATTATATCAATAATTCATTATACCATTTAAAAATATATATATATATTAAATGAAATTAGGTCTTATGATCATTACAACTTTTGAACTGCTATACGGATATATCAAACGTTACACACCCGGATGGATGGATGGATGGATGGATGGATGTTCGTTACTCTTTCACGCCCTAAATACTGAACGGATTTGGATGTTTGGCACACAGATAGTTTATAACCAGGATTAACACATAGGATTTTCATCCCGATATTCCCACGGGATCGAATCTTATGCGGGTGAAACCGCAGGGCGCAGCTTGTAATATTATAAAGTTGAAAATTATAAGTTACGATAAAATTGTATTTTTAATTGATTTCCCCAAATCAATGAAAGCATTTTGATTTGAATATGTTGAATTAATCTCTAATTTTTTTATTTATCTACAGATGAAACTTCTAATCTTACTTGTACTGACAATTATCTACGCGCAAGCCGAAGCCAGGGGAATCGAATGGGAGTCCGACTATGGCAAATATCCGGTAGTTAGGGAACCGGTTTCGATCGAGTATCCGTGGTATCGGTACCAGTACTCGGTGCCAGTACGCCATGTCATAGTGAAGTCGTATAACCCGGAGTATTTCTACAAACTATACGGATACTATCCCTAACAATGATTGGTTAGAATAAATTGATGTTATTTAAATTGTGTTTTGTTTTATTTAGACCAATGTTCTAGGGCGAATTTCACCAATAAAACTGAATGCGATCAGCACATTTAAGCTGTGTTTAAGAACTATCAGTGTGGTTATTGTTGTGAAACAATGACACTGAGTACAACATGGCGTCGGCTGGGATGTGCTGTTATTGTTGTTTCATTGATGAAATACGCCCTAAGTTATCAACCAACCAGTACTTAATACAAGTGGTTTCAATGGAGCTCATGAATAACTTAAAAGTAGTTTAATTTGTTTGTGTTAGTTTAATAATAAAACTAAATTAATTTCAATCCCGGAAACAAAAAGTACATTTAGTAGGTACTTATACATTAATATCTTTAAAATATTTGTAGTTGAATTTATGTCAAGCAGTTTTTCAAGCAATCCAATTTAAGCACAAACACCAAAAGTATTATTTAGTGCACACAGTTTAGTATTTCATATTATCTTTATACCTTCCCAGATAGCTCACAGCGCCCATTCTTCAAGCTGACGACGGTGCAGAAACAACATGCATCTCGACTCACATACTTGTACAAAACTTTCGCCAACACATATAAATTCTAGCACAACTGAAATTGCTAGTCTGAAAACTTTCAGTTCTATGCGACTGTTCGTTTAGAATACATTAGAATTCTTTGGAGATATGTAATTTTATCCTTTAAAAGTTTGTCATGCAGAATGCCGCGTGGCGGCTGAAATTCAGTTAGGTTTAACGTTTGTTCTGAATTAGAGAGGACAAATTTAAAAATAAATGGGTTTTTGAACTGCGTTGTTTGATTTTCTATGACTTTGTATGTTGGCTCTACCACAAATCTTGTTAATTCTATTTTTACCAGTTACTGTTACTGTTAGTTAATAAAAAATAATACACCAGTGAATATTTTAATACATTAAAGTTTCAATATAATAAAGAACGCAATATGTTATTTAATTTTCTCTTTTGCCAACTATTGGCTCTATATAATATTCTGCGATCAAAGGATTGAATATGTCATCGAAATCAGATGATACCTAGAGTTGTAATGCTTCGAAAATGTGGAGGCGTTCATTCGTAAACTATTGAAATGAGGATTTAATCAACATGCTATTTGCAATGGATTTAATCAATATTGCGCTGGTACTTTTGAAACGTTTCATAGAATAGTGTTTATTTTTCAAATATTATTAAAAACCTTATATACCAGCCGTTATATTTTCATTCACATAGCATTTAAGGCAACAGTGTTATTGTACATAGTTGTAAACTATGGTTGTAATAGGTACTTAGGTGCCCGCTATCTGGATGTAGACAAACTTATTACAAACAACAGAAGACCGTCACTAATTAACTCCTCCTAACTACATGATTCGGTAATACAAAAGAGAAGGGAGGGTGGGGGGACAAACTTGGAGTTTGTACCCTAAACTAGAATTTTGACAATGGGATACCGCTATGAGACATCATATTCAATAAATTAAACCTGGAATGTTAGTCATTATCTTTTCATAATACGATGTGATTACGAGGAATAGTGGCGCTTTTCTTAGAATTTCCATGATCTGTTAATAAACAAATGCAAAGTCTAGAAAAGACTTCTTATCAGACACTGCTCCAATACAGTCCCCCTCAGTCATGATGCGTTCGGTACCTTATTGTTATTTATTACCTTACCTTACCTTATTGTTTATTTTTATGTTTTTTATATATATCTTGATAATTTGTAACAATAATGTAAATTTAATTTATGTATAACTATTGTATGCCCTAAGGGCGGGACAGAGCTGATCACAATTTTATTATTTAAGACCTGTATTATGTACCTACCTATGATCCACAATAAATATATTGATTGATTGATAGATTTTCGCGCATGTATGTATGATGGATCTGCCTAGGTACTATCTTATCACCAGTACTTAGTTATAACTAATAGTTAAATACTACAAGGATTATAGACATTCCATTCAGTTAAGTGCAAAACTTTGGGCCCAAGGTTTAACTATGGTATGTATAATTAAATTAGATGTAGTTACAATAGCTTTGTGAAAGGGTTTGTCAGAGGAATACTAATAATAACACAGGCCTAACCCAACCTAAAACTTTTCATCCTTGTTTTCAAGGCCGAAAGTGTTTTAGCAACCTTATTGGTCTTCAAGGTGCGAGAGTGCATGGGAGGCCGTTACTCCCTTCTGCGAAGCAGTACCTAATGCTTGCAAAGGAGGAGGCAGAGCGCGTGAGGGAGAGGTAATCTCTGCGCCCTCACGCCCCTAGTCGCCGCAGGAGACGCCCTGGACCGGAGTCAACAACCGACTCCGGGCCACCGTAGGCGCCGGCTTGCGGGCGGAGAGCAATGGGCAGCTCGCTGCCCGATAAGGACCAGGCCCGGGTCGACGGCGCGTTGTGTTCCACGCGCGCCTTAAAGAGATGTCAGCACGAATTGACGGGGTCCGCAGGTCCGCTAGGGCCGATGCTTGCCAGGGCCGCGGGTTCTTCGAAAGAGATACCGTGGCCCCTGGCAAAAAAAAAGGTTAGACGTTCCTCTTTTTGCCAACCAAAGCGCGTTGAAGGGTAGTAATTGGGTCAGTAATTTCGTGGTTATAACATCCTCAAAACAGAAGATTCATCCCACTTCCCCAACTTTAAATCGTAGCACTTGTCCCACAAACTGTGAGCATTTCACGACACACGGAACCATTATAGATTTTCGATTTAGCACTCAAATTAAAGAAACAGGTGTGGGAATTGAATCGTCGGAAACTCAACGAGTTTCGAGAAACTTTTCAGTCTAGCAATCTTGAGTTGTAAGATTTCGACTTGTTGGTAACGAGATTTTGACGCCATATTTTTGTTGCACACAAAATTAGAGGTGAGCTGGTGTATTAGATGGTCCAATCAGAGATAGTTTTTGAACTTTTCGTTTGTGAAGCAGAGTTTACTTTAGTTCATCGGTTGCAAGAGTTCGTTCTGTGATGGCAGCAAATACTTAAAGATGTACGAAAAACAAAATTATGATAAGAGTAGCATGACGATGATGATTTAAATTTTATAACAACTAACTACAACTACAACAACAACAAACAACAACAACAACTACAACAATAATAACTACAACTATAATAACTTCGAAGGATTGATAAGTGATTCATCAATTTTGTAAAAGTTTTATTTGTATTAAGCTTAGTATTTATTTCCGTTTTTGTTAAAGTTTTTCATAGAATAAAGTTTTTCTTCCAGTTTCATTTAGGGCTGATTTTTCAATCGACAGATATTTTTTATTCGTGAAATAAAATTGACGTCTGACAGTTTTCGTATGGAAACACTGTCAAAAATTCAAAATTATTCCTCGGATAACGTTATCTGGCGTTGGAAAAATTAGCCCACGGGGCTGACTTTTCAATCGACAGATAATTTTTATTCGTGGAATAAAATTGACGTCTAATAGTTTTTGTATGGAAGAACTGTCTAAAATTCAGAATTATTCTTCCGATAAAATTATCTAGGGTTGGAAAAATCAGCCCTTAGAGTCCATAAAACGGAACTCGACACTTCAAACTAGTTCATGTTCATTCCCAAAATTAAATTCGGATACTTAATAGAAGTTTAGCCTACAAATATTTATATTAATTTTAATATCCCTATTAAATATTATGATAGCATTCGCATTACCCGCATCTGTCCCTTGGGCGTAGGCTGAATATTAATTCATTATTCCACCGGATGGATTTTACTTAGTCTTTACTAAGACGAATATTAGGCGGATATTAAAGGGATATTCGAAGGATTAAGAAGCTTTCATAGTATCAACGATTCTGTTGAGAATTGAAATGTTTTTCATTATTAACGGTTCGTAGTTATGTATAGGTGGTGGTGGGTAGGTATCTACTAGCTGTTCCACGAGGCTTAACTGTCACATCCTACCTCCATACCATCTCAAGATACCTAGTTTGTTATCTGCTGAATTTTATCATAATCGGTTTTGTATCTTCGTCGGTAAAATGTTTCAGGTAGGACATACAGACAGATTAATTCGATCCCATACTATTTTATTATTAAACTAGCTGCGCCCCGCGGTTTTACCTGCATAAGTTTCGATCCCATGGGAATATCGGCATAAAAAGTATCCTATGTGTTAATCATGGTTATAAACTATCTGTGTGCCAAATTTCTTCCAAATCCCTTCAGTCGTTTTTACGTGATAGAGTAACAAACATCTATCCATCCATACAAACTTTGGCGTTCATAATATTATTAGTAGTATAGTAGGAAGTATGCATAAAGAAGAGATATATAAGTTTTAGAGAAAGAAGTAACTTTCGAAGCCCTAACTGTTTTCGTTTTGTTATTTTCGTGTCTGTGATCTTAGGGCTACATTGTCGCAATAACGCGAACTATACGTGGTGCACTCTCTCTTGCACACCGCTTGGCGCCGGCGCGGCGGCGTTTCGCTGTACAACAGACAGCGCGCGAAGTGTAATGCGCGTTATCGAGATAATGTAGCCGTAGCATAACTGGAAAGTAGTAACAACAAATTTACAAGCTTTTTACTTGAGCGAATTATTCTTATTTACCCCGCGGTTTTACCCGCATAAGTTTCGATCCCGGGAATTTCGGGATAAAAAGTATCTTATGTATTAATCCTGGTTATAAACCATTTGTGTGCCAATATCCAAATCCGTTCAGTAGTTTTTGCGTGAAAGAGTAACAAATATCCAGCCATCCATCCATTCATACAAACTTTCACGTTTATAATATTACTAGCTTCTGCCCGCGGCTTCGCCCGCGTGGATGTCGGAAATTATTCCACGGGAACGTGCTAACAGGATAAAATGTATTTGCTTCCCCAGGATGCCATCTATCTCGCGGGCCCTTTGTGGCTAATTACAATAGAAAACCAATTGTGTCTCATTAGTGGTGATTAAGAGGGTACCTATACGATATCCTTACCTAAGTACCTACATAATAAAAATAAAAAAACTCAATAACAGTAAATAAAATACCTACCTACCTAAATAAACCTATTTCTGATGATAACTAAACTCAATAAATAAGCAAAATCCCTAAAAACTAATATCTATACGAATGACTAATCTTACCTAACAGTATTATAAAATAACCTACGGTCACTACGTACACTATCAAATATACTACCTATATCTACTTTAAAATTAAAATCTATACCTACGACTTATAAAAATAAACCTAAATAACTCTAAAAACTAATAGAAATAAAAACGGTCGCACTGAAAAACACGGCTTAGAATTGCAAATAGCAGTTAAAATAAGAACGAACGCTCGCCACTCAACACGTCCGTTCAAATCAAAGGTCATAAAATATCCTTATATACGGTAGCGATCCGTGGCGGCCGCGCGCCACGCGTGTGCTGCGAACGGTGCAAGCCAAATTCAACCTTCAGCACTACATTTAGAGCATAACTTTAGTGAACTCCACTGCGGGTAACGTAACCTACGACAAACTTATTATTTGCGGTTGGTACAGTAATCGGGTCTAGGGATCGAACCGCAAAATTAAGTTTGTTTTTTATTGTATATACTTTTCCGGGATAAAAAGTACCCAGTGTGGTGCCCAGGATATTAAAGAATAATTATACCAAGTTTCATCGTAATCGAACCGGTAGTTTTTGCGTGATGCCTGAACAAACAGACAGACGGACAGACAGACAAAAATTTTTTTAATCACATTTTTGGGTTCGGTGTCGGTCTAGTAACACCCCCTGCCATTTATTTTTTTGATATTTTCAATGTACAGAATTTTCACTTCTACAGATTTATTATAAGTATAGAAGATAGTAGGATTTTATTAAACTCTATAATTAGTTATTTTTATAGATTGTATCTACAGGAAGCTTTTGCACATGACTCTGTTTTAACTTAAACTGAGCTAAAAACTTCCTGGGTTTTGTTTTAAAAATAATTCCTTTGACCCACTTACAAAGAAACACACCGTAAACCAACACATTTGTTTAATCCCGAACTACATAAGCAAAGTCAGTCGGGAAGGTAGTTAAATACAAACAGAATTAGGGGTTGAACTGAAGTGTCCCCTTTGCCATGGCTGATAAACAACGGACCGTACTTACCGACTGTAACTGAGCAAACTGTCCGTAGTTGGGTTGCAAACATTACTACTCGTGTATCTTAATTGATTTTACTAATAACATGCTTGAAGGAAGGTATCGGTTCTTTATCTTAGGGCTGAGTTTTCCAACGCCAGATAATTTTATCCGAGCAATAATTTTGATTTTTTGACAGTTCTTCCATACAAAATCTGTCAGACGTCAATTTTATTCCACGAATAAAAATTATCTGTTGATTGTAAAATCAGCCCTTATTAAAATTGATAACGATATTTTTCAGGTTTATTCTTTTGTTTTTATGTTGGTTAACTCTAAAAATTCTTTTTGCTAAGCCTTTGTTATTAGAAAATTTTACAAAATGAGAGACTAAATGGGTATCGTGGTATTTAGCCTCATCATCATCATGATGATAACCATTAACATATATGCTAAATGGGTATCGTGGTTGGATTTTCACATTCACTCACAACTTTTGGAAAACCTGTTATCCTCATTGGTCAAGTGGTCGCAAGCACTACTACTGAGCATGAGTTCCTGGGTTCGATTTCTTGTGTTATTGCTCGACCTGGGGACCGTATTGTGATTTTTCCATCAGAAATTTCTCAATAGGCTGGGCCCCGGTTACATGGGACTTAAACATAACTGGCGAAATGTGGTTAAACTAAAGTAACACCTCTGCCTAACCCGGGGATTACAGGCGCAATGTTATTTATGAAAATGTGTGTTTTATTAATATAGATAAATTATAGATAGAGTTTACTGGGGCAATTACGATCGTGGGTATATTATTACGTTGGATGATAATTTCTACCAAACGCAGCGGCATTTTTATATTGACAATATATTGATTAGGCGCCATTTTATCGCCCGCCATCCACATCGCATCGCCACCATCATAAAAATGCCACGGCATTTGTTAGAAATATTCATCCAACGGAATATGCCTACTATCGCAAGTGCCCCAGTAAACCTTATTGCTTTTTGCATTATACAAAAGAAAAACGTTACTCCATAAGTTTAACATGCCAAATATTTTCACCGCAAGGACGCCAATACTCAATAAGCCCAGAAATATCTCCGCAAAAGATATACAAGATACCATCTCTTTGATTCTCCTGTCAACTCTTCAGAAAGACACGTGTCACATACTCGTATATCCGGGCAGACATCATATTGGTATCGCTTTTTCTTTTCTTATAATAAAATTAC
The DNA here is from genome assembly GCA_951799955.1 of Apamea anceps. Classification (NCBI taxonomy): domain Eukaryota; kingdom Metazoa; phylum Arthropoda; class Insecta; order Lepidoptera; family Noctuidae; genus Apamea; species Apamea anceps. The sequence continues at coordinate 19,848,596 of OX637510.1, forward strand.
AAATAAGCCTTCTTTGATATTATGGTATATTTTTGGAACATTGTACTTCACACACACGGAAGTATTGTGTGAAGCTCAAAGGAAGTCTTTGAATAGAGATCGATTAATGGTGTTGAATTATTCATGATTTTTTATTAAATCTCGTTCATTACAATACAGCCTGATAAGAAAGGCCTCCTGCTTAAGATTCGTCAGGGCAATATAAAATGGTACACTTCTGCCTTCCAAGATGGGTGAAGCAAGAAATTTGAATCACAGAGTTATCAAGAGCGAGTTATGCATTGTTGGCCACACAGAACAGGTAAATGGTCGGCCATACCTTTATTTTCTGCGCCTGGCAATCAAAGTGAATCAATTTAGTTGATTTTAATATTTTTAGTTTTAGGCTTTGTTCCGTGCAATTTAAGCTTTATTTCTGTTTTTAATAATTTACGATTTAAGTTTTACTTTCACTTTGATCTCAATATTTAATTTAGTTTTATATAATCATTTGCAATTACTCACCTATTCTTGCATAAACTCCAGCGGTAAATAGTATTATTATATAATAGCTAGTTTGGGGACCGCCGTACAGATCCAAATGATGATCGCTATCGGTTACAGACCGATGTTAAGTTAATTTTAAGGTAATAACTGCAACATTGGTTCAATAACTTATTATTATTATTATAATCGTATATTGCTGCCAGTATTTATGCGAACGCAGCGACTCAAAAGCCTTACAACCAGTCTTACCAAGGGGTAAAATACTGGTATTCAGATTCAGCTGCATCCAGGTAGGAAGCCGCTCCCAACACAGTTGGGAGAAGACTAGGTAGATGTTGATGACCATGTTTAATTAATGATGGTGAGGTATTCGCAAAAAATAGTTCTAAGGTGTTTTTTTTACTAAAATGGTAATACGAGTACTAGTACTTTTCCGTGTTTCTTTGTTTCTAAAATGTAGCTTATTGAACTAAGTTTTGTGTTTGAAACTGTAGCAAAATAAAAATGAAAATTCACCGGTCAATACGTATTGTAATTTGTTTTATTTAAAATAGAATCGCATTAAAAGTATATAATAAGCTAAAATTTAATATCATTGAAACAGTTGCGGAACAGGTATTTTGGCCTAAATGAAAAGAGACTATAAGAAAACTTAAGGTCACGCTGCAAAACACATGAAACTTATCTTCTCAACACATGCATATAACTAACATCTGCCGGTCCTCAGGATTAAGGCAAGCCACCAAAATTGTATCCTAATTCCTGAAGCAAACGGCCATTCATATGTTTATGTAAATAAGCCGGCGGGTGCGGGCTTGAGGTCGCGTTAAGCGCTCTTCAGGGCTAAGCAGGGCTGAGACCTTATACGAACCTACAGGGATATGCTAGTGATGTACCAAGTTATAGTTGGTGGAGTTTAGAAGTAAGCTGTTTATGATTTCGTCTAAACGTCGACTAAGCCAGCAGTACAGGGTTATCTTTCGTAATAGTGTTGTCGTATCGAACAATATTAGGTTTTAATAATATAATTTATACTCTAGTCGTACTAGTAGGTATAAAACGATTGATTTTTAGAGAAAAAAACTTGAGAGGTGTCAAGGGACACCAGGATGGAACGGAGTTCCTTTCGATTAATTAGTGAAGGAATTGTAATAATTTTTTTTTTAAGTTATAATAATATTTTTTTTTTTATTATTAACAAATAAAAAAAACACAGACAAAAAAAACTGGCTTGCTTTCTATAAGAGAAAGAGAGAGAGAGAGACAGACAGACAGACAGAGAAACGCGCACGCTGCACGGCTTACAACTAAGTATACCAAAAAGTGTCGTTCCAACTTTTGGTCTTAATTTTTTCCGTCTAGCCCCCTTTCGCAACGCGCGATAAATGATAAATGATTTTATTTTGTAAGTAGGTTTGTACAAACACTTTTACACGTCAATCATATTTTAAAACTAGATGAGGTCGGCGTTTCCTATCTGACTAGTCTGAGAAGAAAGGCCGAAACAAACTCAGACGTCACAGTCTCTTTTAAAGTCCAGACATAATCTTGGTCAGATCATATGAAGACCATGTAGGTCGATGTCTGAGATGGTCTTTTGAGGAAAGAACCACACAGATTGAGAGGACCTGTCCAGTCAGTGCACGCATATGTCAGAAATCGTGCAGCTCAACTCAAAACTTAAGGAGCTCAACGGTTCGACGAACAATACCAAAGAAAGGACATTTGGGTAGGCCACATTAATTACTCAAACTGCCAGACCATGACAAAAACTAACAGAACAGAGAGAACAATAAAAAATAAAATGACCCACATAGTCTTCACATTCACAAAAAATAAAATAATAGAATACTTTACAAAGTAAGCAAATGTCATAGTATATATCAAATTCATTAATGTCAAAATGTATATATAAAAAAAAATAACAAAACAAAATAAAAACATTCAATAAATGTAAAAATTGGAAGCAGTTTAATCCCAAGCCTTTTTGTCCTCGATATAAGCCTTAACGGTATAAAAGGCTTTCTGGTAAGGAACTTCGTTCCAAAAAAGAAGATAATTATAATGTCATAATAATCATATTTTTCACAACCTATCCCACCTAAAAACTTGTCCAATAAAATTCAGCAGAAAGTCACCATAATTAAAAAAAAAGGAAAAAATAAACATCTGAGGTCAAAACTAACCCTAGAGGTCATCCTAATGTTGAGAGACAAAACAGCAGGCGAATGTGTTTGCTTAGGCCGTGTACACACGGGATAATTTTTGTGGCGAAACAATGTGCTTGGCAAGGGTACTTGAGGGCAATTTGGCAAAATTAGTTAGGTAGTATGTATACTTTCTGCTTGTAATGGGTGGGGGATGTGTATAATGGATGTTGGTTTAGTATATTTGCCTTTATCATGTAAGTAGTTATTACTATCCCTTGAAGGAAAACTCCAGCAGCGATATCAGCAATAAGTATGTAGTGTTGAAAATATTTGTATAAAAGCAAAGTTTTTTTAGTTTTTCATGAATATCACCAACTAATGCATTACATATACAGGGCATCGCGTCGTGCATTTTAATGCATTTTATTTTTAAATTATGTACTTTATTGCTCCAAAATGAAGTTTATAATTCCTTTACCATTGTCCTGTTTATTTATTTAAACTTTGTGGACAGTAGCTTGACAGAGCGGCAAGCTTGACAGTTTTCTTGGGTCAAAAGGACACAGATATATAAGGTCCCATTAAAATAGGTGGACAAACTTTTAGAAATCATTCAGGCCAAGAAAATAAGGACAATGGTAAAAAAATATATAAGAAAAATGCATTAGATACTTACAATTAAAATAATCAGCTAACAAAAATACACTTATACTTAAATGTTGGTTACCCAATGCATAAACACATGATGTAAGGATGTAACAGAACTGACTGTGTACCTACTTACGAACATGCGCGCAGCGGGGCGCGAGTGCAAGTACCTACCCATAATGGATGGATGTGTTTATTCTAGAGTGCCAGGTATTTTTAGGTCAAAATAAAATCATTTTAATCGGTGTTTTTTTTTGTTTGGATATCTTTGATTAGACGTACTGAGTGCTGTGGTAAAATTTGTCCATCTATTTTAATTGGACCCTGTATAAAAGATACAGATAAGTAAAGTAAAAAAAAAATGTTTGTTTAGGAAATTAATACACACACACACACTCACAGTCTTTCACATTATTACCCACTTACCTATTTCAATAATTTAATTAACCTAAGTAACAAAACTAAACTTCATAATTTAATCTCGGAAGCTTCTAACAAGAACTAGCATATCAAGTGAATCCTTCAGTAAAACAAATGGCTCAGCCTGAACTATGATAAACTTTGCTAATAACTGTAGGTCAATCTACGCTCCTGGCTCAGTGATAGACGAACAGCGATTTGTTATCCTGTTTGTTGTATAACCGTGTTTTCTTGGAGTATTGCCAAGGTCCGTTCTGAGGAAGCACTTACTGCAATGGTCACGACTCGTGCATTTATCAAATGAATAGGGCAATATCCACTGTTGAATATAGGTTTCTTTGACGGAAATACAACTAGAATGGGTAGGAGAATGATGCTGTCATTGTGATCTCGCTGTACAACGAATCATGGTGATCTCATAAATTACTAAAGCGGCTAGTATCCCTCTTTTTGGAAAATCATAAATCCCTTCTTAGCTTTTCTCTTTTATAGTATTGAATTCATTTTTTTTGTAAGCATTAATCCACAGCGGTGAATATGTATATATTCACCGCTGCCTTATTAGTACCAACTGCTTCAAATTGCACAGCATAATATATAACTATTGTCGTCTGTTACCAACATATTAACTGTTAGCGTTCTTTTAAACATAGGTTACTTAAATACAAATATTAACTACCCACCGCTATCTCTCCTCCCGTGCTCCGCCGCGCCACAGTCTATGAGATATAGCGTCCACAAATCAGCGGCACATCTCGAGGGCAGGCAGATTCAGCCATTACTCAGGGCATCACAGGAGCATCTATAACACACAGCCAACGTACTTTAATCTGTCTGACGCATTGGTGCACCGAAATATTACTCAGTGTAGCTAGCTGGAGATAAAATGTGAAATTAAATTGGCTAGTGCGCTTTTAGCGCTGTGGTCGTTAGTTGACGTGAGTGTACGGTGCTAATGTTCTACAGAGTGAATTTTTGTTATTACCTGATTTACTTAGCTAAAGTATTTTCGAAAAAAAACCCACATAACATATGAGAAGTTTTTCGATAAAACACCTTTTTCAATAAGTTTTAATAATTATACATCATAACATCACGCCTGTATTTAGAAGGATTAGGCAGGTGTACCTATAGTAGGTACACTCACATTTGGCCATACATTTTAATGTCACTTTCAGAGTTTTTCTCTATGACCTGTAGTTTAGTACTTACAACCTGGATAGAATAAAATTCACTATGTATGAATGCAATATTTAGTTTGTATAAAGGATTTTAATTTTTTAGGCTATATACAGGTTGGGCAAATAAGAGGTATACACTTTATTTTTTAAATTTTATTCTATGAAATATAAAAAATATTATGTATTTTTATTTAAATATAGTATTTAGGGCCGGCAATTCAGTATGGAAAATAATCTCAGACAAATGTCCACCTGTAGCAGCATGGCAGATGTGAACCCTTTTCACTGCGTGTTTCATGACATTTTTACACATTTCCTGCGTTATTTCAGTGACTGTGTCTCAGATATTTTGTTTTATTTCTTGAAGGTTCATTGGCCAGTTAGCACAGACACTTCTTTTAGATAGCCCCACAAAAAAAAGTCAGGAGCTGTTAAATCCGGAGATCTTGGGGGTCAATCAATATCTCCGTTTTTCGAAATTAATCGACCCGGAAACGTTCTTTTCAATGTCTCAATTGTGGCTCGTGCTGTATGACATGTGACCTCGTCTTGTGGAACCACATGTTTCCTAAGCCCAACTGATTCACTTGATGTAAGAAAACTGCTTTATCTGTTACAATGCCATGTTGCTCAAGTTTAATCACCAAACGAGTTATTGTTTGCGGCAAAGGTAAGTGATTTCTACCAAAAACTGACCGCAATTTTCATAGAATTTCCACAATACATGATTAGAATGTTTTAATAATTAAAACACTTTGTTCAGTCGTAAAACAATCCTTAACAAATTTGCCGTATCTACACAAAATAATTTTCATGAAACATTTGCCGCCAAAACAAAATGGCGGAAAAAAAAGTTGTATACCTCCAAGTTGCCCACCCTGTGGTAGGTTTACTGCTGATTGTATAACAAACTGAAAGTGACGGCTCACGGAATGGTGAAAAAATATTAAAAACTGTCCCGCTTGTTATTTCTTTTTTGGACGCCGAAAATTATAGCACATTGTTTAAAATTAATTGTCAATCATGGTTGTTTCTATTGTTTTTATAAACTGAAAGTATTAACTCCTTTGCAATTTCACTTGCAGGAACTAAACCTGAGGGGTAATTGAGTAGGGTAACACATTTACAATTGGAATGCCTTTCATTTTAGCAATTCAACAACATTCATTACGTTATTTACGTCGTCGAGCAGACTAATTTTTCAAACATATGAAGCAATGTATAAGGAATTTTTTGCACTACAATACTTCGGAATGTGAAAGAAAGTGTGTTACGAAATTGGGGTGCTGTACATACTCTGCACAAAAGTAATACGCACATTTTCCCCCGTTCTAAACCACAAGGCAATCTTACTACGCTCTAATCTCAGAGTTGTCAGATAAGAAACACCGACCTCAACTAGTTTTTAAAATATGATTGACGTCTGAAAGTGGGTGTACAAACAAATATAATATCATTAATCAATACTATAATCACATTGGTTTCTAAAACTCTTCGTTCACAAACTTCTCAGACACAGTACGAACCGTACGTAAAGTTAATAACGAGCAATAAGCGGCTCATTGGCAGAATACCGACGAAAACACTCTGATCCTGGATAAAGGCTCTTCGTTAGCAGTAACCAGCTTACTAGTGACAGAAGGGCGAATGCGATGGTGAAATATCAGACTGCAGTATTGAGTTTCTCTGGCTTACCTACGGTTACTAGAACTGCAACAGTTAGGTAGATAGAAATTTCGGTTTTCTCAGAAACTATTACAGGTAGGTATTGACATCGTACTCATGATGATTGCTGGAAGGCTGGACTCCCCCTTCATCCGGCATTGTTCCAGCAGACATGTTGCTGTAGCAGTGTCGGAAAGAGGATACCTATTGATTTTATTTTGTGATTAGGTATTGATTTTATTTTGTGACTAGCTTCTGCCCGCGGCTTCGCCCGCGTGGATGTCGGAAATTATCCCACGGGAACGTGCTAATAGGATAAAATGTACCTATGTGCTTCCCCAGAATGCCATCTATCTCGCGGGCCCTTTGTGGCTAATTACAATAGAAAACCAATTGTGTCTCATTAGTGGTGATTAAGAGGGTACCTATATGATATCTAAAAAAAAAAAACTCAATAACAGAAAATTAAACACCTACCTACCTAACAGTATTATAAAATAACCTACGGTCACTACGTACACTATCAAATATACTACCTAGACTTTAAAATTAAAATCTATACCTTTTTTTTTTTTTTTTTTTTTTTTTTTTGTTTTCGGGGGGAAACCTTCGAAAGGCACCCGACCTCCGGGGAGAGGGGTCGGGGAGTGTGGGATTTTTACCGCACTAAAACCACCCCGGTGATCACCATCCGCACATAGGGGTGGTCACGGTTCCTCTTAAAAGACCAACTCCGGAACCACCCCTGCGCAACGCCTATAAGGCACATCCCTGGGGAGACTGTAAAGGGGCCTCCCCCAAACCTCGCGGGAATAGTGTGCCAGGAAGCGCATTCGTAAGGCTGAGGCAGCGGGAACGGCGACATGCTCTCGAGCGGCTACAGCAGCCGCAATATTCGTGCAAACGCGTTGTCGAAGCCGTTCTGCCGCACTTCGAAGCCTGGCTGAAAAGAGGGGAGCGCATCTCCTTCAGGCTCACCCAGGTACTCACCGGACATGGTTGCTTCGGCGAGTACCTGAACAGAATTGGGCGAGAGGCCACGGCAAATTGCCACCACTGTGGAGGCAGCTTGGATTCCGCACAACACACGCTCGAGGAGTGCCCTGCTTGGGCCTCCGAGCGGCGGGCCCTGGTTGCCAAGATCGGGCGAGACCTGTCTCTGCCAGCAGTAGTGAGGGCTATGCTGGCAGAGACAGAGAATTGGACAGAAGTTGCCTCCTTCTGTGAGACCGTTATGGTCAAGAAGGAGGCCGCCGAGCGGGATCGGGAGAGGGCTGATCCTGATCGGAGAAGGAGGCGCCGGGGAGGCCTTGGCGCCTAATACGCCAAAACCCGCTTACCAATTAAGGTAGGTGGACCTATGGGGTCGCGGGTGCATAGAGTGGGGACTCTGTCCGCCTTCCAAGTGACCCCAGGGAAGACGGTGGCACAGTGGTCACGTGCTGCCGTGCATGTTAAATACCGAACACCTGGTATGGTACTCAGTACTTAAATTTTGACCTTATGTGTATACTAGTAGGGTTGAAGGTCTGAATGAAACAACCAAACTGTATACTGTTCTATAGCTGATAATATATTTGCTGAAATTCAGATGAACCCAACCAAATCGTTGTCACACAACGCTTGCGAGTTCTAATTTGACGTCAACGCCATCTAGTTACATATTGCAAAAACCTTTTGATAAAAACACATTATATTGAACTTATGAGCGGCTTTTGATTCTGCATGATCATTAACATACCGCCCACCAAGGACATTACTGATGGAATGTCCTTCTTGAATTACATTATGGGTCCGAATTGGTAGCAAACAATTTGATCTTATAGTTTTGATCTAAAATCTTAAACATAGTAACAAAATAAAAACTTACATATAATAACTTAAACTACTAACATTATGTTAGGTTGGTGAAAAATAATAAATTCATTGACCTGTAACCGGTAAAATACAAAGTTTGGATGTTGGTCTCTTAATAGTAGATGTCTTAGTGCGCAATGTGACTACACGGGTGATATTATCATCACCAGGATGCTTTTCGATTACGCGACCCAACAACCAACGACTTGGCGGCAAATCGTCTTCTTTAATTAAAACAATGTCTCCAATTTTTGGCTCAGGAACCTTTGAAGACCACTTGTACCGGTTCATAAGGTTGGACAAATATTCACGAGACCAGCGCTTCCAAAATCTATACCTACGACTTACATAAAAATAAACCTAAATAACTCTAAAAACTAAAAGGAATAAAAATGAACTCCATTGCGGGTGACTTAACCTACGACAAACTTATTATTTGCGGTTGGTGCAGTAATCGGGTCTAGGGATCGAACCGCAAAATTAAGTTTGTTTTTTATTGTATATACTTTTCCGGGATAAAAAGTACCCAGTGTGGTGCCCAGGATATTAAAGAATAATCATACCAAGTTTCAACGTAATCGAACCGGTAGTTTTTGCGTGATGCCTGAACAAACAGACAGACAGACAGACAGACAGACAGACAGACAGACAAAAATTTTTTTAATCACATTTTTGGGTTCGGTGTCGGTCTAGTAACACCCCCTGCCATTTATTTTTTTGATATTTTCAATGTACAGAATTTTCACTTCTACAGATTTATTATAAGTATAGATTATTTAAAGATTTTATGTTGTGATTACTTATTGATTTTATTTTAAGATTATTTATTAATTAATTCTTATCTTTATATTAATTTTATTGTTTTGATTATTTATTTTAATTTGATTTAATTTATTTCGATTTATTCTGTTTCCGTTCAATTTGAATTTTATCTGATTTTATTTGATGTGAGTTTATACGTGTACTATGAATGAGTGTCATTTACCTGAAACAAATTAATTTATTATTACGTCCTTTATTTCAATGTAAACACATATAAATTATATTTTTAAATATTAGAATATAAAAAGTATAAAAACATTATAAAAAATAGTAGCCCACCGGTATCGGGAACAGGGTCCAAGCTACCGGTGGTCAGGGCTTTAGAGAGAGGAACCTTCTGACAATGCGAGCTGTGTCCAGAAGTACCGCTTTCTGAATCAAGCCATTGATCGAGCTGCCCAACGAGAGCCTTCTCAGGTGTAATTATTATTATTGTCTTTGACATATCTCGGGACCCTGGACCTTTGAAAGGCGTACCAGGGGCCGAAGCCAACTCGCAGAGGCCCTTTAGACAATTTTAACAAAATCGGTTCATCCGTTTGGGAGCTACGATGCCACAGACAGACACACACACACGCACAGAGAGAGATACTTCAAACTTATAACACCCCGTCGTTTTTGCGTCGGGGGTTAATAATGGCAGGGGGTGACTTGTACACTCAATAATGGGCCCCTGAAAACGGTCGCTAGCACATAGTGTCGTAGCGGCAAGGGAGCTACATGTCCTGAGGTGCTTATGAGGAGTGGAGAGGTATTCCACGGCTATCAGGACAATCCCGGAAGTACGGTCAAGATTCCTACCAGCATCTTACTGGAATACTTCCTTCCCCCGAGTACGTTCGCTCTGGCGAATCTCCACTCAAGCCGGCCCATAAAGGCCAGAATGAGGTGGGAGTTCTGTTCCTCGTCAGTGTTCACTTCAGCCGGCCAATAAAGGCAAGCCAGAGGTGAGGAACAAGACTTCTCTCGGGAGATAGGGTCCGTGGGGTCGCTACTGCCCAACAGCTCGCCACATGCTGCTCTGCAGGTTTCTGTATCTCTCTTGGTCTGGCTCCTCACCCTAGACCTGATCCGGTAAAGTAAACTCTTCCGTCACAGACCTAGAGTTTAGAGCGCTCAAGCCCTACCACGACGTCAACGTAGAGATACAGCGGTGGGGTTATTATTATTATTATTGAATTTAGTCCTATTAGAGTACTTACTCTAACTGAATTCCAATTACTCAAAATCTGAATTTCACTGGGTACCTTCCAGTGAAATTCAGATTTTGAGGAATTTTAGATTTCTGAGAATAGGTAACAAAGAACATTGTGTGAGGTTTCAAGTGAAAGCTTTAAAGCACGAATTCAGATGTATGTATATCATAGGTATACTTACTTTTTGTTAATTTACCGTTTCTAAGGAAAGTCATAAATTACTGCTGCCCTCTAGCTCCTCTCAAATTACGAGTATTTTAAAAACATCATCATTAAAATTGTACACCGAGCAAAAATTATGTAGATCCCATCATGTCAAAAGTTTATCATTATTTAAACAAGCTTCAACAAATCTTTGTGGTGATCAAGAGGTGGTTTGTGCTATTTCGAACCAGCAGCACCACCAAACCACCTCTAACAAAGTACCTACATCTTGCATATGGCCGGATTTTTTTTATCAAAACTCGGTATCTGACCTCCTGTCTCGAAAGCGGATCATACGAATCGGACGAGAAATCTTTAGGGGGGAGAATAATTGAATATGGCAATAGACGCTTCTTCCCTAAAGTTTTTTTTTATTTCAGCATTGTTTACGGCTTCACGTAGACTTTAACAATCGGGGTGCATTTATAAGGAAGTCTTGGATAGGAAGGAGGAGTATGTAGATCGTATTGGATTTATTGACGTTGCTTTGGCGTACCCGTATATTTGGAAGCAAAATTATTTGTGTTTTTTTTTGGTTTGTTTTTGTTTATCTTTCCTTATTTTTGTTCTCGCTGGGGAAGAAAATGTACGTTAGTATTTTGAAATAATTAAAAAGTCTGTTTTGAAATCCATGTTTACATTCACTCCAGCATTCCATTCTTACCTCAGCAGTACTTGGGATTTTCTGGTAAAATTTACAAATCGTTATTTTTTTTAGAACCGATGAATCCGGAACGAAAATTAAACGATGATAGTTGCCATTGTTTAAAACACTCAATTTCTAGTGGGTTAAAGGAATCATTATCTGACTAGCCTTTTCCTAACTATGTTAGGGTCAGATTCCGGTCTAACTGGATTCAGCTGAATACCAGCAGTGCGATTCTGTAACCATGAAAACTTAGGTGAAGTGAGCGTGAAGTGAGCTATAATTCCGACTAATGCTAGGGATTGTGACACTATTGACAGCTCACTTCACCTAACTTTTGACGGTGAGATTTTTACAGAATCGATCGGCAGTATTTAGTCAGAGGATATCTACTGATATCTTATTTGGTTGTTCTAGATCAAAAGGCACCACATTTTTCAACCGCTATGTTTTCGAAGGGTGTCAAATTACAAGTGTTTCGGTATTTTTCTAAAGTTCAGCCATCACGACCACATCCTGCCATAAGCCTTCAGTCTGACGCGGGAATGGCCGACAATGACGTGACCCCCATCAGGCCGACTGACGCGGCCAGCGAAACAATTTGTCGAATGCCATAGGCTTAGATGGAATGCCGCTGGAATTTACGCGTTTCGGCCACGAAACATGCTGGCAAAGTTATGAAGATAAAATATGATCAGGGTTTATACTACCTATATATTTTGTTTGACATTTGCTATTGGAGAGGAGGTGGCTTTTATTTTTTATGCATAGAGAACGCCGCCCATTCTGTTTTAATTTTCTTTATTTCTGATTTAAAAGACAACGAAATAATTTCCCAGCGATTTGAAAAATTGCAAAATTTTGGTTGGTCACCACTGTTGATGGTCTTTGGGTATAGTATTATTATAGTAGGCATAACTATAACAAACACATTGCGCAGTGTCTCATTAGTATTCTGAAAGTAGGTTTGCAAAATATAATATCCTAGCTTTTGCTTCTTTTTCGAATTTCAGTTTATCTCGCATAGGAACGTTCCGTAACGATTCCTTTCCAGTTCATTGGCCAAGTAATAGATAAAAAAATATTGATTGCTCGCTAACTAGGAGGCCTAACACAATAATTAGGTAAACAAAATGGGCCCAAAATGTAATTAAACCTATATTTAGTGTTTGCATGTAACGCGAATGCCCGCTGCATTCGCGTTCCAAAAATATAAATGCTGAAATATTTTGTAGTTACCTACCTGTTTGAATTTCTAATGACTCATTTGTGGCAACGTGCATTGTTTGAATATTTTAACGTTTAGTAGTGTTTAACATTTTGTGCTGTTTAAGATTTTATATTTGAGTGCGGCGGGAAAAGTGAAATGCGGAATTTCAACGACATAAATTCTCCTCTTTTAGCTTCACTTGAAGGTAACTAGAACATTCTTTGACGCGTATGCTTTTTAGATAATACATAGAATATTCTACTTGCGCCAATGAAGTGTCTATCACGAGATGTCGATAGTTATCTAAAAACTATGATTATTATAGAGAACAGGGAACAACTTTCATTATTTCGGAAATAACGATCTCGACGTAATACCTAATTAAAACGTTCCAGCTTACCTCATAGCCTCATAATTCGGTGTTTGCTCTCACCTCGCCCGGTGGCACGATCGGTCAATGATAATCCGGCACGTCTAACGGGATGTGAGTGAGATCATTTGTAATGCGTTGAAACAAACGTTCTTGTTGTGTTGTTATGGCGACGTGTCGGTTTGCTGGTGCTTTGTTCAGAACTGGCTATTTTTGGCTGTCATTGGGATGGGCAAACTTCTGGTTTTTGGGGAATATTTGAATCTTCCTGAATTCGGCGTCTTATAATGAATATGTTTCTATGTCTTCTTAATCCAATCATCGGTTGAGTGTTGGTTTCTCCTTTTCATCTAATCTGTACCTGCTCCAACAACAATGTGCAATGAAACTAAATGTTTATGATCAATATGATCTAAACGTATATATATTTGAAGTGAACGTTTTAGGTACGAAGTTTACAGATTTTATTATGATATTTGATCGCTTACTCGTACTGAAACGAGCGCTAACAAGGTAACAAAATTCTTTGTATAAAAAAAAACTTCCCGTCATATCGTAGACACTTTTTGTTCTTTCAACTCCAAAAAACTCTTATATCAACAAAATACGATATAGCCCTACTAATTTGTACAGTTTTAGCCAATTTGTGCTTACAGATTAGGCTTGTTATAAAAAGTATTTATTAATGGCGCCACCGCGGGCTCTTTCCTCAAATACTTTTGTAAAAATCTCCAAGAAATTGAGTTAAAGAGATGTACGCGTGCTTGTGAATATTTTAACTAGAGGAGTTTGTTTAGACGAGCTGTTTGTTTTGTTTTATTTTTGTTGTTTAAAGAACGATGAGAAGGAGTGAGGCTTTGATGAGCGATGAGAAGTTTAGGAGTCGTAAACAAAAGTAACTATGTGTACAAAAGTAATATTTGCCGTATGCTGTTGGCAGTGAACATTGTCGAATTATTTCCCACCAAACTGATGTAAAATAAAAGGAAACAGTAATTATTTTATTCTTATCATCAAGCCAATAATAGAAGAAAAGAAGATTCAAATAAACAATTATACAAGTTATGACAACTAAAAAAGCATTAAGAATAATATCGATACTCTTCCACATCATCTGTTACAGTCCCATCACTAAAAAACGAACATAAATTCAACTTTATTTTTTCACGTCGACGCGAAAAGCTCGGGCTTTGAATTTTTTAATGAACGCTGCCTAAGAAAATCCTCAATTTTATCACGGAGAGCCTTATTACTACTAACTATTATTAACAGTGAATTTTACTTGCTTAATTTTAATTGCTCGTTTTGCGTTCACGAAATTCCACCTGTATTAAATGTAAGACGGGCTCTCATAGCTGCGAGGCGTTTATTTTCCGGAAAATTCCGGTTAGAACCGGTGAGTGCCGCTCTGTACCGGAACATAAATGCGAGACGTGACAAGTGTGTACGTGACTTTAGTGTTGTAATACACGGTTTTAGTAATATCAAGTAATGACTAGATATGGCGAGTCGTAAAAGTTGATGGGATGATGTATTAGCTGTTACAGCGGTGGTGGGATTATTTAATGCACTTATCCTTATTTATTAGGTATGTAAATTGTAGGACAAGATAATATAATTTGAATCATTTTATATTACTAGGGCTTTAAAATAACAAGCAGATAATATTTTTAAGCACAAACAAAGGAATAAATACAAAATACCGTCTCTGGAGGTACTCCGAAATGTCCTTTCTTTGGTATTGTTCGTCGAATCGTTGAGCTCCTTAAGTTTTGAGTTGAGCTGCACAATTTCTGACAAATGCGTGCACTGACTGGACAGGTCCTCTCAATCTGTGTGGTTCTTTCCTCAAAAGACCATCTCAGACATCGACCTACATGGTCTTCATATGATCTGACCAAGATTATGTCTGGACTTTAAAAGAGACTGTGACGTCTGATTTTGTTTCGGCCTTCCTTCTCAGACTAGTTAGATAGGAAATGCCGACCTCATCTAGTTTTAAAATATGATTGACGTGTAAAAGTGTTTGTACAAACCTACTTACAAAATAAAATCATTTATCATTTACTCGTAAGCACATTAAATTTTTGTCGCGTATTATACAACCAGGCAGGACAACTCGACGCCATTTATATTTTACGACCATGTGCAGTAAAAGACAAATTCCCAAAAGACAAGTCAGATTCAACTCTTCCGCAGACTTGACATTTTATTTCTCCCTTACAACACCTATGGGAAATGATGGGTTATCTATATCGCGGCCAAACTACATTTCAAAGGGACTTCGCTATGTAAGTATAAGTTATGTATGCAGTATGTAGGTACATACAACACTACATACTTCTTATTTTTTCACAAAAGTATGTACAGCGAAGCTTTGCAAGATATAAAACATGAATGTGGCAATATCTAATTCAATAAAGAAAAATGTGTCGAAAATCATCTAACAGGAATTCAAATCGTCGCTCATTACGTATAGAAATCACGTTGATTATGCAAATACGTGCACAAAGTCGTCCTATATAGAATCATACATAATCATACTTCACGCAACAATGACCCCGAATTACACTGATTGTGTTCCACGAGGCGTAAGTTGTACAAAGGCAGAAAAATCATGAAGATCCATCTTTCATGTTTTGATCAGAAAGTTTTCCCTTTTGTGAATTAATAGGGAATCAATGGGAATGCCTTTGTCAAACAGCAGGATGACTGAGTTGAATAATCAACGTGACGCGCTGCTTTGAAAGACTCGGTGCTCGGTTGTTACATCGAAATATTGTACGTCAAAGATGTTTTTGGGGTCCCGCAGGGAACTAAAGTTAGACCATTGTTAATTCTTTGTATTTTTACTACTAAAAGTTTTCTAACATTCTTGAGACTTAATATTCGTTTAAGAATTAATATTCGTTTTCATCCTTAAACTCAGACAAATACAGAAGACGTCTTTTATTGTTACAAAAACAACTAATGATAATTATTATTACTTTTGTTTTCGACACGCACCGAAATAAATAAAGCAGCGTAACACCACCTAAGTTTTAAAGTAATTAGTTACTGCTGCTAATTAGACTGAAATATAGGCAGTTTTGGTTGAAGCGGCTGAATTTTATGCTCCAACAGGCTTCAATCTCATATACTCAGTAACCTTCCAATATTTTACGATAAGGTTTTATCTACAACATTAGATTAATTAGCGGTTTAAGTATGGAGATAACATAAATAAATTAAATTATACAAACTGAAAAAGATAATAGGTATGTAGCCAGCATTTAATCATGCTCATTAGATATTCCCTTTATGTTTGCGCATTCTAAGTAGGTTATGGTATGTGGATCTCTACTACTAAGGATTTGAAACAGTAGCGGCTGTAATTTCTAGAGACAATGGCACCGATTCCTTTGTCACAAACGAAACTAAATTTAAGTTCAGTGCATCTTTTTCTTTCTATTTCATTATGAAAAGGACAGAAGATAAATATTAGTTTAGTCCTGTCAAATTAGCCAGCACCTGATGTAAACTGACGTATTTTTAGTAGCCATGTTTTTAATCACGTCTAAACTTGTCTATGGATTGTCTTCATTTGGCAGGACTAAACTAATATTTATCTTCTGTCCTTTTCTAAATGAAATAGAAAGAAAAAAGATGCACTGAACTTATAGTTTGTGAACAAGGGAATCGGCGCCAATACCTAGAGATTTAACTCCCAGTGAGTTACGCAGAATTAACACGAAAGAAAGAAAGAAGAGGCGGTTTTACTCAGGCCCAGAAATCGTAACTCAAAAAATCTGACTGTTTGTTGACACAGAAAAATTACAAAGAAAAATTAGCGCTTCCTGACAAAATTTTCACCAACTACATTCTGAGTTTCGAAATAAAGAACACAATATCAAGCGGAATCATTGTTTAAGGCAGCTCTTTTTATTATTTCCCCAGAAGAACATTGAAGGCTGTGGAGTTACGAGAATTTTTCGAATAAAGTTGCTTCCACATCGAAGTGGCAAGTTGGATGGAAACTGAATATTTTTCAGTTTTTAAAACAACAGTTGAACTGGGTTTTAGTTTGAGTTTGTGATAGTTTTTAACTCGTGTTGTTTGACACCGCTTGCGTTCGGTGCTTTATGGTTGCTTGTTCTCAACTCCAACTTCAACTTTTATAAATCTGTTGTATTTCCACAGCTACACTACCCATATGGAATCAATCGTTTGCATTTAGCAAACACTCGTAGGTCGAATTGCACTTTTAGTGTATACTATATAGGAAAAATAATAATTTTCCGCCGTAAAACTGGGGTAAACTATAAGTTGAGTAGAATACATTTGGGAGCCTCTTGAACGATGTATCGTCATGCAAATATTTATGCCGTAGCTGCCAGAATGTCAGGTGAACTGATACGGTTGTAAGTTATTACTTAAATTGCCCAGATTTAGATCTATTCTGATCCGTTCAGAAATTTTTTACCGAAAACGAACCTTTTAATGAAGGCTTAATTTAATGATTCCAATTATAAATAATGTATTTTGATTGGTTGTTTCAGGCGAGGCGGCGCGTACGACGACGGTTTGATGGGGCGGTGACGCAGCATGCGCCGCGTGCCGCTTGCCGCGCTGCTGCGGCTTATCATCATAGCAGGTGGGTACTAACCAGCAATGTAAAGTCACAAATTAATTTTTGGGCAAATTGACGCCCAAAGTCAATTTGTAGTGCTATAGCAAAGAATGACAGTTGTGATTGGAATGCCTTTAACGGATAAAGCCAAGATATTTAATTTGTTACTTGAGGAGGCTATTTTGTTGTTCAAGACATCTTCAACCATGTTTTTATAGAGCTCCTTGTTAAATAAATAGTAATTAGGAGCGAGTATACAGGAAAAGGTTTTTGACCAGCTTCAGTAGTAGCAAAGTTAAAAGAACACATTTCAGTTACAGTCGCAGAGAGTTAAAAGTTTTGTTCTGTTTGTATTTTCGTTAATTAGATGACACTGATGTTTGTTTACATTCCTGTTTTTTACTCCAAAGTTTAATAACTTTTTGTCTTCATAATACTAACAATTTATACAAAAACTCACCTTATTATAGTTACCACCAAAAGCCCAAAACCGTAGCCTTCTCTTATGATATTTGTGAACCACGTGCAGGAATAATAAGGCTAACCCGTTCATAATTACTACTTCAAATCCAAGGGTAACCTGCAAACTGACGTGTTTCGTTTATTAAACGAGGATAGGTATAGGAAGCAGGTGTCTGGTTCACTTATTCTCAGAAATTTGAAAATATTAGGAACTTTTTTTATACGGAACTTAATACAGGAGATTGATGTTTTTGATGGTAAAGCTGAAGTCCCGTTCAAGTTTCAAAATTAATTGACCAATTAGGTTTATACCTATGGGATCATTAATAATATACTTTCTTGAAATAAGCAAGAAAGTATATCCATTTAATAATATTTCAAATATCTAAAGCTGGAATTCTATGTAATCTTCCAGTAATGATTTGTTTATCAATCTCCGTGACTAAATGTTTATTTAGAAAAGCTTCGCACCATTCGATTACAAAGAGCTTCGAAGTACTAACTACACAAACTTTGTATGCCAGACCAAAAATACTACTTATGTACTACAAATCGTTCGGACTGATTTTCTAAAACCATTGTTCCCTAGAAGTATATCGAGAGATCCCCGATAGTGCCAGGCCGTGGCTGTTGTCAGCACAAATTAATGTTTCTGTCCCGCCCAGTCTAGTAGTTGGCCTCGATACCATTTGTTATATGAAGATATTATACTAGAAAGACGGTACCTGTTGACAGGATAGTTAGTTATATTGGTATTGATTGTACTCTTAAGTACCTATTTATATTTATAGCTAGGTACCTTTTAGCAGTCTTTAAAATTATGGGAAAATTGTATTACCAGCGTATAAAAATACCCTTACTTGTATAACACGTTATTATAGAGATTGTGTAGGTACTAGGTACCTACTTTCATCTATCATCGTTACCTTTATGTTCCGAATATGGTGAAAAACTGGCCACAACACCACCGCCAAATGGGACATTGCCATAAGATGATTATGACATTGTTGTTTTAAACTGCCGCTTTTTTCACGAATAGGTGGTTTGTTACAGCATCAATAAAAATATAATACCATTTATCATGTCCAAAAAAGAAACAAATTCTTTTACAGATTAATAAAAAGTATAAAAAGTTTTGACCAGTAAAATAAGCTGTATTAGCCGCAAAGTTTCTTAAAATGAACGACTTAATAATTGCAGTTGGAGAGAGTTAAAAGTTTTTGATCATTTGAATTACTTTTATAGACATATTTTATTTTACCATTTATGTACACACATATATAAACAGACATTGAAAAACAAAACAGAAAAAATAGGTACAGAGGTTATGCTTATTTCATAACTTGGCACTTATTGAATTGGCGTTTGTTTTCAATTCTGCTTTTGATGATTAAGCTTGAAAGAAAACATTCTTAAGTCGAGCAGTAGGGATATGGTGAAAAGGCTTTCTTATAGAATTACTGTTTTAGAATGATTATAAATAGGTCAAACATTACTGAGTTCTTTGAAAGTCCAGTTAAAATAAAATCCTGCAATGAAGAGTCATCTAGTTTACTTTACTTTAAAATAAATACTAAAACATCTGATTTATTCTAATCATCACTTTCTACCTTAACTTGTAGCCTTTCCAAAATTTCGCAAAGATACATGATTTAAATAGAAAGGGTCAATGTAAGGTGGTAGTTGAAGGAGCTAAAGACATCAATTATGGCTGGTTTTATTCAGAAAATGTTAAGTGTTCTCGATTTCTGAGCTAAATCGAGGTTTTCTTATCCTTTGCAGTTTTTAGGGTGTTTTTTAAGGTTCAATGTATATCTTTATTAAGCAAATGGATTTGTTTCGTTACTGTTCCAAAATGTGCAACAAAGCTCAGTCTTGGTGTGACAGATGTATTTCTGGCATTAAATGACCTATACATGGGACTTAAACACAACTGGTGAAATGTCAGTGTACCTACTAGTTGCACTTCTACCGAACCTTGCAGGGTATGCAGGCGTAACGTTATGTGCTACCTACACATAGTTGTTCCAGTTTTGTCTAACTGTTGGCAAACGGGGAATTTGTGTCTTCTCCCATTGTCGGGGTGTTTGAGGTAGTTTGCTGCGTATGTTTTGACATAACTCCTCTTTTTTTCTTTAATCATCCTCAAGAAATGGTAAAGGTACATTATATTCAACTAAGAAAGCAACTGCCAGTATTTTCATCAATATTAAAATTCACCGTAAAAAGTAAGCAATAAATATTCCCAACAAGATATCAGTTCCATGCGTCATAGATTTCATAGCTCTACCAATTTCGGTTTCATCTCATACGACAACAATATCTACAGGCTTGTTATAGGCTATCAACCTTGTCGTGTCAAGATTAATCAGAAACCTGCTACATATTGGGTATACCTCTCCTCTAGGGAAATACCTTCTGAATGATGTGCGGGTATATTGTGGGTATGGGCGTACTCGTAAGAATGAAAGGTGATTTTGGTTCACCGGTGTTTTAGGGTTTGTAATTATGTGAAGACTATGCTAATTTTGTTAAGGTAATTTTAAGCGCTTCAAAAGAAAGGACCGATTCGGAAAATTCTTTTTTTTTTTGTTTGAAAGGGTAGTCATACTTCCCAGGTCGTCAGGTCAGGTTCTGATAATGAGATCCTGGAGAAATCGAGGGAACTCGTCAAATATTATAGGCACACCTGTAGCGATTTGGGTATTTTTTATTTGCAGTAAGAACTAAAAAGTGAAAAATAAAAACTTTTTTTCAAAAAAAGAAACAACTAACTTCCGAAAAACACTACAAAGTGAAAAATCACTTTAATTTTGGAAGTTGGTCGAAACCGAAAATACTTCGACTACGAACTTCCAAAAGTAAAGCTATTTTCCAAAACGGTTGTTTTTATTTTGTTAAAAAACATTATTCTGTACCTATTTTTCATTTTGTTGAACTACATTTGAACTTGATAGAGTTCAAAATAATTGCATTAAATTGAAAGAAAATTCACATGCTCCTGCCCGAATTCTTAACTATTCATAGAAAAAATATCTTTACTTTACAACTCTCTTTTTTGCAAGCACTACCACTTTTCCCACCGTTTTCTTACTCGACCAGCGTAAAGTCCTTAACAATACACAATTAAGTTTAATTCAGCACAGCTCGTTCATTTAAAAAGATTTACAACATCGTCGGGTTGTCAGTCCGTTCCGAGAAGAAATTAAATTCACAATCGTAAAAGAATTGTTTATTTCTACCGTAAAACACCCGACATTGAAGTTCATTATAAATGTTATCCGTTTACGCAAAGGGCTGTAATTAGAGTTGTTGCAAACATAATACGAGGTAAAGCTCTCTTCACGTAGGAATACCGCGTTAACCCCACATTTGCATTTAATGGCAAAATATATGTAAATTTTGATGTACGATGTATCACGCCTCGTGCATTTTGAATATTTTAAATGTTTTTTATAGGTAACGTTTACCTACCTATCTACATAATACATAGTGTTCCTTGCTTGGCTTGTGGGATACATCAATAATCTACGATCAACAATAATTCCATCAAAGGTGATTATGATAACACTCTGTCAAAGTTCAATAACCTTTGGTAGCCAAGAACCTTTTCAACCATTTCAGTGCGGCTTATTACTTGTTTCGCATGAATTTTGGGCGTTTCGGGCGTGTAATAAGCCTTCAGTGCATGTTGTATAACTTACCTGCTTCTAAATTAATTCTATTTTAACTCATGGGAAAGTTCCTTTCCCGGAAGTCATAACTTTTCAAGTCTTCAGTGTTTTAAATAAATATGGAACATCTCCATCATTCAATTTCTTAAATCACTATTTCTAACAAGTATTTCCTCAGCTACATACTTTTGTATAATATTATCCTGAATTTTAAAAACCTATCTATATTCTCGGTAATATTACCGTACAGGTAATTTGGATTAAACTGAAAACCCATTAACGGCTATTTATTTATTAAAAATACAATTAAAATTTCCCACAGAAATAAACGTTGAAACCAATGGCATAAAAATTTAAATAAGCCTAAAAGCACCACAGATGCACTCAGAATCATTTATTAGTGTGAGTGACTGTGGATCCTACTTTTATGAAATTTTATCTGACTTTTTGTTCTATAAAATAAAATAGCGAAAATTGATATAAATAAAAAGGTGCCTTACGCAGTCCTATTTAAACATAAACTCCTTGAAACATGCTACTCTGATTTTCTTTGAAAGTCTTTTAGGAAAGTAGGAAGTTTTCTTTCGAAGAAAAACGTTTTTATGAAATATTTTTCTTAAAAAATCTCTTGAGCTGTCTCGGAAAGATGGCGTAATTCAAACTATTTAGATGGGTTCTTTAGTTTTAATACGAAGCTTGCGTGGTTTTATATTAACGTTATTTTCAGGATAAAATTACTTTTGAAAAGAATCATAAATATTGTATCCACTGCCAGTAGAAAGAAAAATATTTTAGCCAAAGTAAATAAATGGTAGGTACCTCTGTACCTATTTTTTCCTTTTCTGTTTTTCAATGTCTGTTTATATATGTGTGTACATAAGTGGTAAATAAATAAATAATAAATGATTAGAAGGTACAAACACCATACATACTAGTTATTCAAACTTTGTATAATCAACTCTTACTTTTCGCACTTATATTTTTTTTGGTGTCCTCTGTGGTGGCAATTAGTGCACCTGACCTAATTGCTTATTTTTCCTCGTTGTCGAGCTTTGCTTCCACGTTTGTGCAGTTGTCTCTGCTGCTGTAACGTAAAGTGCTTTTGGTTCAAGTTGGCTTATCACTAGATTGGAAAGAGGTAGTTAACAAAGCAAAGCGAAACAAGGGTTTTTTTTAACACTTTTTGTGCTGTCTTGGATTAGTACCTTTCAGATTTTTTAACCAACTTCTAAAAAAGGAGGAGGTTCTCAATTCGGATGTTTGTATTTTTTTCTTTTATGTTTATTCGCACATAACTCCGTTGCTTGCCAACCGATTTGAAAAATTCTTGATTTTGTTAGAAAGGATACCTATATAAACTTTTTTGAAAAAAAAAAAATAACAACCGACTTCCAAAAACGACACTACAAAGTGAAAAATAACTTTAATTTCGGAAGTCAGTGGCAAACAACGAAAATGCGAACCCAACGACACCGACTTTGAAAGTCGGTTGTTTTTTTTTTTTCATAAAAAAAAATATTTTTCACTTTTAAGTTGTAATTTTTACCAGTAATTTTGGTTTAAAAACCAAACTACTGAACCATTTTTGATGAAATTTTCACAGGTCAGTTTGAATAATATACATGATAGCCAAAAGTGAAAAATATTTCTAATTATATTTCTATTTATAAAATGTTATAAACAATACAATATAACATTAAATATTATTATTATTATAAAACTTTGTCCGCAGGCGGCGCCAATTTCGTAAACCCATACGTGAGTGAAGACCGCGTCGACCTCAACCAAGTATGGGTGGAGATACCATCAACGCTCGTGGCCTTGGGTGGAGACGTGCACATCCGAGTCCACGGCGCCTCCGGGGGCGGCCTCAAAGTCCGCATCGCCCGAGAAGACGACGACGGCCGAGCTCTCCTGGCCACCATGCCTCTAGCACTCGACTCTGAAAACCGCATGACCTTACCATGCGGATACTTCTCCAGAGG
This sequence comes from Apamea anceps, assembly GCA_951799955.1. Classification (NCBI taxonomy): domain Eukaryota; kingdom Metazoa; phylum Arthropoda; class Insecta; order Lepidoptera; family Noctuidae; genus Apamea; species Apamea anceps. Next base: position 19,872,181 of record OX637510.1, read on the forward strand.
AGGCACTTACTACCTAGAACTAATATCCGAAAAGGATCCATTCCTACCAGATTACGATAATACAACAGAAGGCAAACGAGATTTTGATGGTAACAAAGTTAAGAGAGACGTTAGTGAAGGCAGTCTCATGGAGACTGGTGACAGTGTGGTGAAATCTTGGAAGTTCGATGTGTTGTGGCCGACGGCGAACCTGGACGTAACTCCAGAACAGATACAGACGTACCCTGAGAGACAGGTGATGGCTATACTGGAGTTTCCAAGGGTGGTGTGTACTCCTATTGAGTCTAGTGCTGATTTTTGGCTGGAGTTGTTGTACTGTGGCCATTCGAGTGGAGGAGCTGTGCTTTGTGACGGGAAGAACACCAGCTCGCACGCACATGTTTTGTATTCTGAACAGGTAAGGTTCTATTTATAGTCACTTAGCTTAAAATAAAGCGGCCGCCGGTTTCAGTTTCCAGGTAAACGCGACGCTAAAAGCACCTTTCATGAGCACGTAGACTGTTGCAAAAATAAAAGACTACCTATTTCGTGTAATGAAAACCTTAAACACAGCTTTTTTCTAAAATGTTGCCATCCCGATCTTGTTAAAATTAAGACATTGAGCCCTAGCCAAAGAATGATACTATGATCTAAGACAGAAATAAAATAAATAGAGTGAATTAATCACTATAGGTGCGAATTGATAAACCCCTTATTTGAATGAATATTAGATCCTAATTACACAAAAAGGCTACATACAAATGCTCTGTTATGGAAGTAACGTACCTACTTTGAACTAAACTCATAAAATAAGTCCTTAAACTCATACCATACTCATCTCTTGTCTTGTTGCAGATGCACGGGTTCCCAGGTCGTCGGACGATGACGCTGCGTTGTGAACTCTTCGGTCAGGCCGGGGACTATGCGCTTACACTTAGGCCAGCTGCAGCAGCTGGCCCGCAGGATCTGGCTACCGCTTTTATTAAAGTAAGGGAATACTAATTCGTTATCTTTTAAATCCATTTTACTTGAAAGGCAGTACAGTAAAGTCGCCTATTAAAAAGTATGATAGGTTTACTGCATCGTAAAATGGTTTGTTTTGGCGCTAAAGTCTAAACATGTCCACGTCCTAACCGAAGGCGATCGTTGCGCTCGTTTTTATATGACTATGGTTTACTCGCGCGATCAATGAAGCTTGTATCCCCGTGCCCCAGTAAGCGCTCGCCGCGCAAATACGCGATCGTTGCGTTCATATATCACTTTTTGTTCGGAAAATCGGGAGGCGCCGTCTGTTGGCGCGACCATGCGTTTCGGTTCACCGAACAAAAAGTGACATAATGATGAACGCAACGATCACGTATTCACGCAACGATCGCTTTCTATTAGGACGCGGCCTTAATGTTATAATTTAAGTAAACGATCGCATAATCGCGTATTCGCGCGACAGTCGCTTTGGAGTAGGACACAAGGTAACACTGAAAGTCAGTGTTTCAAAATATTTATTAAAAGCAAATATTTATTGGGACACTTGATTCTAAACATCAAACATAAATAACTCTGTGCCTGTACCCAATGGACAGAATTACGTTTAAATGACGACGTTTTTAATTATTTGTGAAAAATGTTTGTTGGAGGCAATCAAAATGGTCGTCCTCGTCCGACTCCCATTCTCATAAAAAAGCCGTTCCAAATGAACACCTCTATAAATATTTACTGAGGCACAGGTTAGCAGGATAGCCACGCTTTCAGAGTTTGCAAAGACTGTCTAAATATTGTGCATTGTGAAAATGTATTTCAAAAATCCTTAAACTTTATCATTGTAATCTACTAAAGTGCAAATTAATGCAAAAAGCTGTGGTTGGTATGCTCTAGGAGTCTTACCACATTTGGTATCATCATCATTCTCCTGCCCTCATCCCAATATAAGTGGGGTCGACGCAACATGTCTTTTTCTTCCATACTTCTCTATTAGTCGTCATCTCGGTAGTCACCCCCTTTCTAACCATATCATCATTCACACATTCCATCCATCGTTTCTTTGGTCTTCCCCTACTCTTATAGCCATCGACATTCATACACAAAACTCTCCTCACGACATTTTCCTCATTTCTCCGTAACACATGCCCATACCACACAACTTTTCAGTTACCGGTTCCACTTTCAGACTTCCTCTTATGTACTCATTACTTATTCTATCCATTCGTGTAACACCACATATCCCTCTAAGCATTCTCATCTCAGCTGCATGCAATTGCCTTTCATTTATCCCTTTTGTGGCCCAACATTCTGATCCTTACAAGACTGCAGGTCTAATCATGTAGGTAGTAAATAAAAGCTAAATTGTTAATATTGAGAGCAGTGGAGGTCCAGTGGTAACGACCGCGACTTACGAGTTGTAGATTCGAACCCAGGCAGGCGCTTTGCTTTGTGTAAATTATTTCATCGCCACTGCTCTCAAAACAGTGAAAGAAAACATCGTGAGGAAACCGGCATGTCCTAGAACCACGTGGTCAACTGCGGCCCACTGCCATTCATCGAGAGGAGACCTGTGCCTCAGCAGTGAGAACGTTATAGGTTGACTGCTTATGCTTGTAATAAGTTCAAAAAAATGTCAGAACTCAGAACGAAGTCGTGTACTTTAAGTATAATTTTATGTATGTACAGTTTAGTCCACATTTTCCTCCACAACATTGTGGTAAGTCTATTCCGTCCATATTTTATTAAACACCTGGCGGGAGATGTATGGAGATCGTACATAATTCCCGCCAAACAAGCTGAAAGAGAACCGTTGATAAAGATTGATAGCAGCTTGTCTACGATGCTTTGTGTGCAAATTTTAATTCTAAAAGATTGGTTTTTAATTAAACTCGTGCAGTGAATATTGAATTAAGAATATTCAACAATTATGCTGAAAACTTACTTCATCATCATAATCATTTCAGCCGAAAGACCTCCACTGCTGCACATAGGCCTCCCCCAAGCACCTCCACTTCGACCGGTTCCTGCGGCTTTAACAAGAAAACTTACTTAGCTCACAATGATTTCACCGAACAAACACACGCCATTTTGACTCCAAGATGTATTTCTTAATGGCTTTGAATTTTTTCCAGGATTTTTTAATAAATCACTGCCAATATAAATTTTGATTTCAATATCTCTAAAGTCACTCTTAGTAAAGGAAGATCACGATAATAAAATTAATATCAACTCAAAGACTACGCTTGATCGATTTCAAACACGAGCAAACATCGTCATTGAAAGTATTTCAACAAAAATCTCTCTTATTTCAAGTTTCAAATATACTTCCGAAGTCTTTGTCCTACCAAGTCGGGCTTAAATTAACTCTGGAGGGTTTCCGTTTGATCTCAATTGGGAAACAACATTTTAACAATATTGTTCGCTATTTTCTTTTGTTTTTATTATGAAGATGAGTGGAAGGGAAATTATTATATTTCACAGCGGTCGTTACACAAACTTCGGTGTTACAATCAACATAAAAGTTTATGTGTAATAAATGCGCCTGCTTTTAAGTGTTGTATTCCATTATTGTGCGTCGACAGTTTTTATGGTAAAAATTTTATCTGTTGGCTGTATAATATTTTTGAAACTCCTCAAAGAGATTCTGTTAAGAATATGGAAGTTATGTTTAATGTTGTATTTTATTTAGAATTGTGATATTTTACATTATATCAATTTGATTGCGTGATTCCTAATTATGAGCCATCGACTTTTAATGTTAGTTTAATTTCTGTGTTTTTTTTTAAAATATAAAGTTTAGTTTAAGATTAATCGACTAAATATGTAATAAAAAAAATAGCAACGTCTCCAAACCAAACCAAAATACCAGATTTTGGTTGGAGACGTAGTTGTTTTTTTATGTACATACTTAGGTGTGATTATGAAATCACCTTTTCCAAGTACAATTTAAATCTTATTTTTTTATTGTTGTTAAACTAGACTAAAAACGAAGATAGTTGGAGAATTTCTTTCAAGCCATTAACCAATGAACTGGTGTCCATTAGTGTGAAACCACTTACCGCGGGGAGTGCAGGAAGGTAATCATGCTTCTTACTTCCATTGACCACGAAGTGAGTGCGATTTACTTTAAAACGAATATTTCTTGTGATCTCTTGCTTTTAGTCCCTGATTCCATGAGAAGCAATTTAGTAAATGTTTCCAATGATGTGGTTTGAAATAATAAAAATCGGCCAAGTGCGAGTCGGACTCGCGAACATACTATAAATATTTTACGTGTTTACAACATACAAGTAAACATGTTTACTTTATTATTTCGTTATTTTTATACGAAGTTTTCCAAGTAAGCGCATTTTACAAGTTAGGCCTCTATAACTCCTGAACTAACAAAGTTGTCTAAACCGTTATAGTTTTCCTTCAAAGTTCATCACACGGACTACCATCGTCCACACCTATCGTTTTAATTAACTATAAATAAATAAATCATGATTTTTTTCAGATTTTTCGAGCCAGCTGTTTAGCTTTTAGGGGGGGAGGGGTCCTGTTACGCGCCCTATTTTAACAAAAAATGCGCTTTAAAGTTGAATATCTCGCACACGGATACCTAAATCAAAATTCGTCTTAGCAACTTCAATGTTTTTAAAAGACCTATCTTAATGATACCCCACAAGACGCGAATAACAAATAATGGTAGACGCGAGAAATAAAACATCCCCACTTTACGTGTAAGGTACCCCAAAAAATTCGTCGACGTGGTAAATACACATATCCATGCAAAGTTTCATCTTTCTAGCACTAAAGGCTTGGAAGGTAAGCCGAGGACGGACAGACGGACGGACATGACGAAACTATAAGGATTCCGAGACGTAAAGATCACCTAATTACCTATATTTTTCTCTTGTGGGTTCAGTTGTAAAAAATTATATCAAGAAGATGGGTAGTCGCATCTTTTGTAATATTGCATACCTGATGTAATTAGTCTGCGTTCTTTGATCTTACATAATTTCTTATGGCAAATAAGATGATTCAAATAAAACTGAAGACATTTATTTCAATTAAACAAATTTAAGGCACTTTTGAATTGTCAGGGAGTCGGTCGGGAGATTCACGCCCGGTTTCTGGAACGAAAATCAACACAATTAGGTAACAAATTGAGCGCGTTACCTTCTATGATTGGTTGAATAAATAATCAACAGCCAATCGCATCACTTGACTTGCGTTTAATTTTGACGCTTCGATAATTTTCGTTCCAGAAACCCGGCGTTAAGTTAGCTAAATATTTCTTAGTTTTCGCAAAGATCGTGATACTGATAAATCTAACTTTTTTTTGTCCACCAGGCGGACTGGTCAGAACAATTCGTTCTGAACGTACACGGAGGCTCCGTGTTCCCTTGTGGTGATGGCGTCAGGGTGCTGTTCCAGTACCCAGAGTGTGTGCTGGAGGGAGCTGACAGGGTCAGGGTCTTCGGGAGAGACGCTGACCGGCTGCGATACGTCGCTGAAAGACGAGTTCGCAGGTAAGCCTTAAAATTACTAATAAAAAAACTGTCATATCTCAGGACCCTGGGGTTCCGGCCCTTGTTGGGAAGGCGTACGAGGCCGAAGCTAACTCGCAGAGGACGTAGACACTCTTAATGAAATGAAGCACCAACCGACAATTATACACTTTGAGTATGTACTAAATAATTATTATTTCGTAAGTCACTGGCAGCTAATTAGCTGATACGTGTGTTTCAAATAGCTTGGAGATATTAGTATAGGTAATATAATAGTGGATGCGCAAACTGTTATCATAAACCCACCTACCTGGTACCCTGGTACTTTACCCATATTTGCAAAATAAAATATCTTTATCTCTTTATCTCTCTCTTAAACCCATCCAGCAAATGATTTTTAAGAGAAAAAATTTTTCGTCGGTTAGAAAAGAACAAACAGCTATTTCATACAAAAGTGCCATTATGCGCGCGGTCGATATGTAAGTAGGTACGGCACATTTTTTTTTAACCCCTGACGAAATATTACTACTCTGGTGGGTCTGTAATGGTAATGAATTCATGGTAACAGTTAGCGCGTTGCAAACTCCCTTAGGTACATTCTGTATGCATACAATAGTTTTTATTTGGAACACTGGAAGATATTTGTATTGCGATGGGTAGGTGGTATTTTGGATGGGTTAGTCCAGTCTGGTGGACAATTATGAATTCACGTTGACACCTAATACCCAAAACATGATTCAAAATAATGCAATGCATAATTACGTTAAATTCAAATCGCAAATTAATAATGTAACCACGGTTATCACGTGGAATCCTCGTCAAATTATGCCGTGTTTAATAACGATAGATGTATAATAAGTGCATGTAGGTAGGTAGGCATGCAGGCATATACGAGTACCTACATGAGACTTTAATTTGCGGTGACAATAATCGGCTTATGTGACCGCACAAATGTTGCACAGATTACCGTTTTGATCAATTCTACAGCTTAGTAGGGTAACCTATTAGTGCTTTAGAAGTTTGGAAAGCTTGAGTAGATGATTGATAGACAGGTAGCTGAAACATTTAATTTCGATGAAGCCAAAAACAAAAGACATGATTCATAATAGAAGAAAAAATATTGCCATTATAAAAGACAAAACAAATATAGAGGCAAGGAATCATAGCATGTAATGGTCATAGATAAATTCTCTATATTAGTTACTATAGTTTGACCAAAACCGCTGTACCGCGCCTTCGGTACGTGCGAGTCGGCAAGGGAAAATTCTACACTAGAATTTATGTTTCTGTACAGTAAAAGATTTCGATCGAACCAAACCACAAGTAAAATACACAATTCAAAATTGTAAAAATTCAATAAAAGTAAAAAAATAAATAATTGTTTATGTTTAAATGCATTCTAAGACAGGCACACTACATAATATAAATAAAAAGAAAGAAATAAAATACACATGACGCAAAAATTTGTCTTTATTGAGAATAAAGTTTCTTTAAACCTAAAAAAGACCATAAAACACAAAACCAAAAAAAAAGAAAGGGTTGCTGGTCACATGCGTAATATCCACACAAAACGGCTATCGGTCAGCATTATGCTGCGACCCTATGCAAGACAGAGCCCCAGTGCTGGTTTTCAGCGAATATGTGCGAGTTTCAAAATGGCGTCAATTAGGGTTCCAGCTTAGCATTACATTCAATTTTTTACCTGATGCTGGTTTTCTGCTGGATCCCAATAGTGTCATACAATCAAGTAGGCCAGGAAAATGAGGGAACAAAATTGATGGAAATATAAATTAATGTGTGAGTTTGAGTATAAAGTATCGCGATCGAAAAACAATATATTGGGAATCGTTTTTCAATTGGACTTTGAAAATAGATGGCAAACTATTATGCTATAATAGTGAGTTATTATCCGAATATGCAAAATTGTTATTTGATGCATAGACCGGTGTAGAATACCTAGGTTTTATAAATAAAATAGGTAAATGTAATAAATTGCTTTGTGACATTCTATTCAATGATTTGAGTGATAAAATAATAAATTTTCACGCGGTAATCATGATATAAATATCGATTTAATTAATGGGATGTAAATACGTTAACACGGTAATTAATGGTTTTAATTTATATTTTGGGGCCCATTACGCGTATCGGCGTGTCGGTGTCGACGGCGAAGTTGGGGGTCCAAGTATAAATGAGTGTTTAATTTATTTGCGCAATTAGTTGAATGAATCGAAATAAGCATAAAAAACTTGAGAGGTGTCAAGGGACACCCGGATGGAACGAAGTTGTTATTATTTTTTATTATTTATTGTATACAAAAAACCTGTATACACTCAACAAAAATAATCGTCGCGACACCACACTGTTCAATGCGAAATAGAAAGACAAAACGAAAATAACTGGCTTGCTTTCTATAAGAGAGAGAAAGAGAGACAGACAGAGAAACACGCGCACGCCGCACGGCTTACAACTATAGCAAAAAGTGTCGTTCCAACTTTTGGTCTTAATTTTTTCCGTCTAGCCCCGTTTCGCAACGCGCGATAAGGAACTTCGTTCCAATATTTTTGACCCTCTTTTAATATCTCAAAATAAGTCAAATAACATGGTAAATGTTGGTAAAGTAGAGCAGAAACAGTAATCCAACTCAAAGCATTTATTTCAATTAAACCGTTTACAGGCACTTTTGAATAGGCTATTTTCCTAAAAAAATCTAATTAGTCCGTCAGTTATATTATCAAAAAATATTGAAACCGTATTTTTTCTTTTGTCAATTATATGAAAAAATGATGAAGATATCGCCCATTAAAGTCCCGCGGGACGTCACTTGCTTGCGATACTTTTGCAAGCAAGTGACGTCACAGCCCCCCACTCCTAAATTTTGATGCGCTTTATCTTTGTAATATTTTGATTGATTGAAAAAAGAAAAAATACGTGTCCATTATTTTTCGATAATCTAACTGACGGACTAAATATAATGATTATTTTTTTACCCAGGCAACTACCCTATTATTAAGGAGTCGGTCAGTCAGGACGTACCTAGTGAAAATAAAAAAAGTGTTAGTGAAGTTATACGCATACGCAGTATTCAACACTATTCTTAATACACCAAACATTTGTTCATAAGCCCGTCTTTGTTGCAGGGGTCAGCACACAGCATCGTTCGACTGCCGGCTGTTCAGCGAGCGGTATCCAGAGTATTGCTTCGTGTACGTGTCGCAGGCAGTCACGGGGGCAGTGGCTGACGTCAGGATGGACTGCTTACCCACGCTGCCGCTCTCAGGTAAGACATTAAGCCAGTACTGAAACAAACGTATGCAAGTACAGTATCTCCACTGTCTTGTAAAAATCAGCCCTTAGTGTGTGTGCCCAGATAGTCGCGTGATTTAACGATACTTAGTAACTGAAAAACTCTTTGAAAACTTTCTGACTAACACTTTGTAAACTTTCTGATTAACTGACAAACTCCCTAACAATTCAAAAGAACTTCTAAATGGTTGAATTGAACTAAATGCTTTGACTTTGAATTTACTTAAGTTTTTCATTGTTAAAAGTAATGTCGGGTTTGCTCATTTCAGCATTTAACAGCGAAATAATAGGTAATAATCGTTTTAATTATGTGTTGAGTTGGAAGTAGGAGTAGCCAGTTACTGTTTACTTAATGCGCTACTATTTGCTTGTAATAGCTGAAAAGGTAGGTTGGAAATAATAAACAGTAAACAAGGTAACTTTGCAGATTTCTTCTTAATAACATTCACCTCAGTTTGGCCGTGAAACTAATTAAACAGCTGATTATGAATAGCGATGGGTGGTTGAGAAGGCGATTGGAAGCTTAACTTTAGTAGTAGGTAAACGCCAACTACGTAAATGCGGTAACTTTATGATAATTGTTAAGAATACTTCTCATTTCTCGTAATCTTAAGTACCTAACTAACATTGTTGCCTTACTATTTTTATCTATATTTATGTTAGTTTGAAGTGTTTTGTTCAATTACCTACTGTGCCAAATAAAAGTCTTTCTTCTTATTGGTTATTTAGCTCTGAAATTAATACATTATAATAACATAATGTCTATCTATCTCCTCAGCAGACGGCGGTGCGGGTGGCTGGGGGGCGTGGTCGGCGTGGTCGGCGTGCCCGGCGCCCGCGCATTGCTCCACGCGGACACGCAGTCGACACCGCTTCTGCGACTCCCCGCCCCCCGCATACGGCGCTAAGTTCTGTGAGGTAAGTGGCATGACTTCCGTGACTAATTAATTAACTTCAGTGTTTTGTTAACTGCGTAAGGATCGGTCACATTAAAGAACGAAAAAAAGAAGATACATATTACTTTTGACGACACGGTTGGCGTTGATTGAAGTGGCTGAGCGATCGACTGCTGCGCTGCGTGTCGCGGGTTCGATTCCCGCACGGAACAAATATTTGTATTGCCTACAGGTAGTTGTTCCGGGTCTGGCTGTTGGTGTATATGAGTTTAATTAAATGTTTGTAAACGCACCCACGATACAGGAGTAATTCCTAGTATGGGGAAACCTTTTTTATTTTTAAATACCAAATTATTTTACATGGAGCGACTACCTACCTGAGGAGCAATTCTCGTAATTTTAAGACCGTTCAGAGTCTGATCTCAGTCTCAATCTGTCAAAAAATAATTGTAATCGGTCGTTTTTCATCTGTCTTTTCACGTGTGGGTCATTTAGCGTAATGGTCATTAAGCGTGTTGGTCATTAAGCGTGTTGGTCATTTAGCGATTGGTCATTTCGCGTATTTATGACGGTAACCATCATTGGTCATAATGCGAATTAGTCAATATGCGTCGTAACGTAATTTATCTACATTTTGACAAGTTTTTGACATTTGTTTGTCGCTGATATGAGACTGCGACTAGATTTTTAACGTTTAAATTACGAGAATTGGCCTTTTGACCTCCATAACCCAGTTACTGGATAATACGATACCCCTTGGTAAGACTGGTTGTCAGATTTTCGGGCTACTGACGACCTACAACGACTGTCAAAGATCCACGAATGGCAGCAAGGGCCAACGGCTGAACGTGCTTTCCGAGGCACGGAGGGGTCTTGGTATGTGAAAATGGTCACCCAACTGCGGCAAGCGTAGCTTAACCTGATCGATCGACCCGCGCGGCTATTATTACTTAGCCACAAGCCCCTCTAGTGCGTGATGTCTGTATTTAAAATACCGATTTGGTTGCAATGACTACATACAGACAGATAAACTTACAAGGTGGTCTGGATCTACTGGCAGGAGGATATCGACGCGCAAACTGTAACCAGAAGGGTAATACTCGTAATTTTAAGAACGTTCACATTCTGATCTCAGTCTCAATCTGTAAAAAAATACCTTTTCCCTATATTTTGACAAGTTTTTGACATTTGTTTTTCGCCGAGATGAGACTGCGACTAGATTTTTAACGTTTTGAATTACGAGAATAAGCCTTCAGATCACGATTCTGAACCAAGAAAAAAAATATTCTTAGAATTTTCTACGATTTCCCCTCTGCTACACTTTATTGTATTTTTTTGAGAAATATTATTTGTAAATAATATAATATTGTTGTGATGATGACCGCTTTAATCACAGAGCACTTTATACATGCTGTATACTAATTTTAATTTGGCCGTAGTTTAACTTTTGTTATTTGGTTTCCATGACGACGTCGCTTACGGTTGCCAGCAGAGAATAAAACCTTTATTATAATTATTATTTTTATTGGTCACTTCATTGCTCTATTCTGTAATTTAAGCACGGAAGTAGTAATTACTATCTACCAACGAAATTTGGTGATAAGCGTTGCCAGAAAAATAAAATCGCATTATATTATTACTTACTAGTTTTTGTCCGCGGCATCGCCCGCGTTGACGCCGGAAATTATCCTACGGGAACGTGTTACCGGGATGAAAAGTAATCAATGTCGTGATTTAAGTCCTAACCTAGGTCATTGTCTATCTCTGTGCATAATTATAGTATGGATAGAAAATCGTATCTAGTCAAGTGTCTATAATACATGACAGGCACAAAATAAGCGTCAGTGTATTGTTGAAATCGGTTTAAAAACCAATTAGGTGCATAAGTAGGTATTGTATATTTCCGGTCGACCTTTATTTAATTTGTCAGCTTAAAAGGCCTGGTGTAACGAATCCTTTTTCTAAAAACATATCGGCTCGTAACTATGATAGTTGCTAGGTAACTGCCTAGCAACCAAGTTATTGATTAAATTCACCCACCCTGACATGTCATAAGATTTCACTTTATTTTCTTATTTCACTTTATTTCCTATATTATCTTAAATATACAACAAAATCTTATACAAATAATGCCACCTAAAAAGGACAAAGGCAAAAAAGATGACGAGAAAGCTGGTGCGTTTAGCGAAGTGGACAGAACATTTTTGGAACTTCAGGTAGCTGATAGTAACCGAAAGATAGCGAGGCTCAGGACCGCTGTGGAGGAGTATGAAGTACGGCTTGAAGAACTGCAGAAGGCGTACGATAAGTTAGACGAAGACAGGGCTGACATTATAGCTTACCTAAAAAAGACTCTTTCTATGAAGAATGAAGAAAATAGTGAACTGAAAGAAAAAGTCAGAGGTCTCGAGGAGATTAGAGATATTGAAAATGCCCGTTTCAACGAAAGAACTAAACAATTGGAAAAAGACTTTATGATTATGAAGGAACAACTAAGTTCAGAGAACAAGCTGCTGGCAGGAAAACTTAATACATTAGAAGAGTTTAGAGCTATAAGAGACGATTTGATGAGAAAGTTTGAAAACCAAGAGCAAGAATTTCAAGATCAAGAAATGAAATACAAGAGACTTATTTACAACACTGAAAAGAAATTCATTATTGGCAAAGATAATCTGAAAAAAGAAATGGAAGCCCGACTTTTACAACTTGCTCAAGATTTTCAAGATGCAACCGAACTGAGAGTTGCAGCATCAACGCATAGAGTTATTCGAGAAAATATAACTATAAACAATGAATTGGAAAGTATGTTATCCACTCAAAAAAAATTAGCTGAGCAAAATGAACATTTTAAAGAAATAATGAAAGCAGCACAAGTTTCTCAAGAGTTAGCTGAGGAAGAAAGAGATAAGGCTATTAGCAAGAGTATTGTACAACTTAAGATTATTGAGCAGTTAACTGCTGCATACGAGACAGTTAAAAAGGAAAAAGGCTTATTTGAAAAAAGAAGTTACGATTTTGAAGTATTACAGGCAAAAATAAAAAGACTGACTAACGATAATGAAAATCTTAGTCAACAAGTTCGTGTTCTAGAGCAAAACTTGCATGCTCGGTTGAGTGACCAAAACAAAGCCGTCGTGGATGCTGCGAAAATGACCAAAGAGCGCAATAAACTTAGGAAAATTCTGAAAGAAGCAGCTTTTGCTATTCAAGCGGCTTTAAAATTGGACGAATGGGCTATTCATGATACACGAGAAGTCATGGACAGGCATGTTTTGTTGTCACATTTACTTGAAATCATATCACAGTTCCGTGAACTTGAGCATTCAGAGTCTTTGGGCACAATAGGTTCGTTTAGCAAAATTTACGAAGAAGGTGATCTTGGTTTTGTGCCTAAACCAAAAATGAAGAAGTCTGCGGTAGCACCACATGCTACCGCAGCTATCGCGGCTCCTGCAAAAGATGCTGTCATAGGTGATGTTGAAGTACCGACGATTGCGTCTTTGTCGCACTCTTCACTGCACAGCAGCGTTCAAACTATACCTAGTATCAATATAGTTCCTCCGATGCCAAAAAAAGATTTGGTGGTAAAGGATAGTATTGAGTCTTTTGTAGCCTCAGCCCAAACCGAGGTCGTTGTAGAGGAAGACGATGTTACAGAAGTTGATATTGAGGAGCAATTAGCCGCCAGTAAAATTGAAATGGAACAATCTTTACGAGATGACTTGGCGGACACGAAGAAGTCCGAGATGAAGATACAAATGGAGCAAGAAAATAAAACGAAATCTCAGCTGAAATTGGCAAGTGTTGATGAACCTGAATTAAAAGAGGTAGAAGAAAAACAAATAACAGATATAAAAACAACAGATGAAATTGAAAAATGTGTTGAAGACAAAGAATCTGAGATATCACAGAGCCAGAGTTTAAGCGCGAAGGAAGATACTGGTGAGGAAATTGAGGATGAAAATATATCAGACGTCTCTTAAAATCAGCTAGCAAAAACAGAAAAATATCTCTGTATTGTTATCTGATTTTTTATTTTATTTTTGTTTATAATACGATTTTTTAGGATTTATCGGAAAAAGTGTAATTTAAATCATAATTATTTTATAAAATATTTACTTAGATTTTTTCTAACAGCTTTTTTACATTGATCATTTTTTTGTAATCACTTTTGTAGGTAATTTAAGCTTGCATAATTTTGTATACATGCATTATATATTTTTGATCGTACCATAAAAGTAGTTTTGTCTTTACTGTGTGTGCAGTCTGGCACAGTCTTGTATGGCCTTAGACTTATTATAATAATTCATGGGGCACATTACTTACTCGTAGATAAATTGCTTATTAAAACCAGCCCGTTTCTATACTTTTTATAAAAGGAAGTTTTTATCTTATATAACTGTTCTTAGATTTATTTTTAATCACATAGTTTAATTAATTATAATTACTAACAATTATTATTATGTTAGGAGTAAATAATATTATTTTCGCCGAATGCTGTGTTATCTTGTTTATTGTGACACTCATTCAATAAAATACTATTTAATTTAAAAAACACGAATAAGTTTAAGCTGTATAGCTGCATAAATAAAGTACTTATCTATGAAAGAATATATTATTATGCTATTTGAATTTATTTATTTTGACATATCTTAAATAACTAAAAAGTCCTCCAGACTGTATTTCACCCACGGCGGTCAATCTCAGCGGAGACTAGCCTTCGGTGCGGGAGATATTATACTGCACAAGTGTGCGCGTAGACTCAGGTGCACTCTCTCTTCCCTCACTCTCATAGTCCAATGGGACGGTAATTCGACATGACCATTGAGAGATCAGGCGCAGGACCAACGGATTTCCGATGCACGGGGGTATCACACCGCCATCTTCCAAACTCCGGGCTGTTAATTAGAAATTCCTAATGGAAAAACTCAATAACGCTTTGCCAGACCTGGGAATCGATCTCAGGACCTCACGCTCAACAGTCGCGCTTGCGACCACGAGACCAACGGGGCAGAAAAATCACATTTTAGAAACATTGTACAACCTAACTAAACTAAAATATATGTACTCGTATACAGGATGGATTTTTGAGTGGGGGAGTAAGGGCAGCTACCTTAACCGTTGCAGCCACAGAAAAACGGTCTTAGGAGACTTTCCTTAACTTTTTGAGAAATTTTGATTTGTATTTACAAATTTTGAAAAAAAAATGTACAGTAAGCAGGAAAATGGGTACCTAATTTTCACGAGAACTTTTTTATGCCAATTGATGTTTCTTATAAGAATCAAAAACTTCCATTGGACCAACTGAGGTTTGAGAACTAGAAAAGTCAGAAATCGCAAAAAAAATCCTACACATTTCGTAGGAAATAAGACTATAACTTACTTTTTTATGATGATGACAGACTATTTTTTTGAAAGTTTTGATTTTCTAAGGCAGGGAACATACACCATGATTTTCCAGTCGGACTGATCAGACTGTTAGAAGACAATCGTGCGATTAGTTCGTTCGTATGAACTAATGGCCAAGGCGCGATTGAGCATTCAATAAAAGTCCAGATAGTCAAGGGAGGTAGATTCAGTTCAGGTAGTAATAGTACGTCAGAATCAGAAACGGCAGCTAGGCTTTAAAATTTGATTGCCTTTCCTCTGAAGGCTTTTCGTCCATCCCTTTTGTCTGTCCTTTAAAAGTCAGCGCAGACAGAGTGACAACTGCGCGAACAGGCTCGGGAAAAATCCGCCAAGCACCGACGCTGGGTTCGCCCCGGCGGATGTTAGAACATCCGCGATATTGATCTCGTCGGCGCTAGCGTGCGCTATCGTCATTTATCACCATATAATAGATACAGACATACGGAATACTCAACCACTAAGACGTGTAAATGCTATCTAGTTTGAAATATAGTGGACTGAAATATGTATATGACGGTAACTTTTGGATTATTAGCAGTCTCGCTCGTTATACCAGACAAAGAAAAAGAGCACATGCACCATAATTTTAGAAAGACGGTAGATCATTGAAAGAAGAGTATGGATAGAAACAGTCTGCCAAGAAAGATGTGTAGGTACTTATTTAAGGAGTACCATACCCTGTTCAACTTAACAGTTATTGTATTAGCTGATGTTATGTCAGATATGTAAGATTCCAAGTTCAATTACTGTCAAACTGTCCGTCACTGCCACTGTAAAATAATTGCACTAATAAAGCTTTGGTTTCCTAAGTAAGCGGTGAACGGCCATACAATAACAGCTGTCCAAATACAGGTATTCTTGACACCTTAATGTCAAATACTGGTGAAAATTACAGATTTTCATGACGACCGTTATAATCGAAACCGTTTTCTTGGGAAATTGTAGCTTTATTGTGAAGGGAATGTACCTTAATGTCGCCATAATGTTTCAGAGTGACATAAAACAGTGTATAAAATGAGCAACTGACAAGAGAGGAAACTTTATTCAAAATAGGTCGCAATTCGGTTGCGTTCCCGTGACGCAACTCATTTCGAGTCCCTAAGATGTACATATATTTCAATGATTTTTATTCAGTGCCCGCCACCGCCTTGTCTAAACGACGCTTTATTAGTAGACCGTGAAGTATAGCCCAATAAGTATTCAATCAAGTTTGTTTTCTTATTAATCCATCAAACTAACTCAACCTTATTTTTTTACATTAAAAGTGGCCACAATAAAATCAAAGAGAATATTATTATGGTAGTGGAAGGTATAAAAGTCAAACCTAAGGTCAACTCTTTTGTTTATAATTCACTATTCTTGGTACAGCTATTGTGTTTGATTATTATTATTTTTTTGCTAGTAAACATATTCTACAACACATGGCACCCAAAAGGATAAAAGGAGCAATATCCGCAGAACAACAAAAAGTCGTTTTTTCTGAAGTTGAAAAGGCATTTTATGAACTACAGTTAGCTGACGTCAATCGAAAACTAGCTCGCCTCAGAGCAGCCGTTGCCGAGTATGAAGTCCGCAATGAAGAATTACAAAAGGCTTACGATAAACTAGACGAAGATAGAGCTGATATTATTGCATATTTAAAAAAAACTCTCACTTTGAAAAGTGAAGAAAATACTGAACTAAAAGACAAAGTCAAGTCTTTAGAGGAATTAAGGGTGATAGAAATCGCACAATTCAAAGTGACTGTAGAAGAATTACAAAATAATTTTACCAAAATGAAAGATCAGCTTACCTCAGAAAATAAACTACTTGCTGGAAAACTAAACACGCTCGAAGAGTTTAGGGCTATCAGGGAAGATCTCATGAAGAAGTTCGAAAAACAGGAGCGCGCGTTTGAAGATCAAGAAATGAAATACAAAAGAATCATATATGATACTGAAAAGAAGTTTGTCATTGGAAAAGACAAGTTAAAGAAAGAAATGGAAGAAAGACTTCTACAGTTAGCACAAGAATTTCAAGATGCTAGCGAACTGAGAATAGCTGCTTCTACACATAGAGTGATTCGAGAGAATATTGCTTTGAACAATCAATTAGATAGTCTGCTAATAACACAAGCAAAAGTAGCTGACCAAAATGAAAAGTTCAAAGAAGATGAGAGAGCTTCTCGGTGTGCAAAGGAAGTAGCTGAAGAAGAACGAGATAAGGCAATGAATAAAAGCATTGTGCAGCTTAAAGTTATTGATCAATTGACGGCAGCCTTTGAAGAAGTGAGGAAATTAAAAGCTGTTTATGAAAAGAAACAGTTTGAATCTGAAAAATATCAAATGAGTATGCGGAAACTTACCAAAGAAAATAAAAACCTTCTACTGCAGGTACGTATATTAGAGCAAAACTTGCACGCCACTCTGGGTGAACAAAACAAATCTGTTGTAGAAACAGCAAAACTACTAAGGGAACGTGAAACATTTAAGAACATTCTAAGAGAATCTGCGTTTGCAGTACAAGCGTCACTTAAACTGGATCACTGGTCTACTATGGATCCTTCTCGTGAAATCATGGACAGAGAAATCGTTCTTAAAAGGATTCTTGAAGTTATAAACCAATATCGTGATGCAGCCCGAGCTGAATCTATGGAATCCTTAGTTTCGCTTAGCAACATTTACGAAAAAGGAGATCTTGGCTTTGAAGTTCAACCAGTTCTCTCGAGAAAGTCGCAAGCAATGATGGCTGGTTTAGCTGATACATTGTCACTACAATCATTTGAAGATAAACGTAGCGCTATATCAGTCTCTTCTGCATCATCTTCAAAGGAAAGTATACGTACTATACCAAGTGTTCAGTTGATACCCGTAGACGAGGAGCCGCCGCCGACTCCTAAAGATAGTCTGTTGTCATTTACTGTGACATCATTGCATTCAAGTATGGCTAGTAGCGCAGAAGGTGAAGAAGAAGAGGATGACATTACTGACATATCGAAGTTGCTAGCTATCAGTAGAGTTGAGATGCAGAGATCATTGATGGCAGATTTGGCAATGTCTCACATATCCCAACGAAGAATGAGCGTATTAGATTCAAAGTCAAAGTTAGAAACAGGTAGTCAAAAATCCGTAGATGCAATTCATGAAAAAGGAGAATCTGATATTGAGGATGAACAACATGAAACTATGCCTGAAGAAGGTGAAAGTGAACCTATACAGGATGAAGGTGAATCCACACAGGAAGAAGATGAACCCACACAGGATATAAATGAACCTGTGACTGTAGACGAAGCAGGCGACGAAGAAGACAAAAAAAAGGAAACTAGCGCAGAATAGATATTTATTTAAGTGATTTTTAGTTTTATAGTAGTTATTTTACAAGTACTTTGTGATTTCATGTATTGTAGTGAGTTTCGTGTATTAATTATAACTTGAATGTAAGTATTCTATTATATAAATATTACTAAATATTATGAGTTCTATTATTCACATGGGAGTGGCGAGAGGCGGCAAAACGCCGAGGCGTAACTCCGGTGCCGCGATCTCTTGGCACCCTCACCTTCACTCGCCAGGGTGTCACCACTGTGTGGATCGCCTGGAAGACACGGTGGGAGCATACGGTGGAGGTCTGCCCGGCATGGGCGGAGCACCGCCGCGTCCTCGTGGCGGCGGTGGTCTCTCGCGTCCGGCCCTGGTCTGAGCGAGAGTGCATGGGAAGCCGTCACCTCCTTCTGCGAAGCACTAATGCTCTCTCCCTCTCGCCCTCACGCCCCTAGTCGCCACAGGAGACGCCCTGGACGTCGGGAGTCAGCAACCGACTCCCGGCCACCGTAGGCGCGGGCTTGCGGGGGCGGCGAGCAATGGGCAGCTTGCCGCCCGGTAAGGATCAGGCCCGGATCAACGGCGCGTTGTGTTCCACGCGTATGACCCCGTCAGTTAGTGCTGACATCTCTTTGAGGTACACGTGGAACACAACGCGCCTCAAAGAGATGTCAGCACTAACTGACGGGGGTCCGTTAGGGCCGATGCATGTTGACGTAGTTGTTTTGCTTCTACGACACTGTGGCCGAGCAGTCGAAACGGACACATGCCTGCCAGGGCCGCGGGTTGTTTGAAAGAGATACCGTGGCCCCTGGCACAGGCAACTGAAGCAACACGGGTGGGTTTTAGTCAGTAAAAGTCTGACAAGCCCTCCCGCTCCGCCCAGAGCAGGAGACGTCATTTGATGATTTCCCACACAAAAAAAAAGGTGTAAAAAGGCCCATAGCCGTCATACATCAAACTAAGTCGATTCCAAAAATAAAAGTCGATTCCAGTTTTGTGTAATGTTTACACAAAACTGGAATCGACTTTTATTTTTGGTGTGAAAAGGACATTGTCCGGAATCGCCCTGTGCACAAGAAATATCTGACATACACGATAATTAATTGTGTATTTTTAACCGACTTCTAAAAAAGGAGGAGGTTCTCAATTCGGATGTTTGTATTTTTTTTTATGTTTGTTCGCACATAACTCTGTCGCTTGCCAACCGATTTGAAAAATTCTTTTTTTGTTGGAAAGGGTATATTTCCCGAATGGTCCCATAGGTTCAGTAGTTTGGTTTTTAAACCAAAATTACTGGTAAAAATTACAACATAAAAGTGAAAAATAAAAAAAAAAAATTGAAAAAAATAACAACCGACTTCTAAAAACGACACTACAAAGTGAAAAATAACTTTAATTTCGGAAGTCGGTGGCAAACAACGAAAATGCGAACCCAACGACACCGGCTTCCGAAATTAAAGTTATTTTTCACTTTGTAGTGTCGTTTTTGGAAGTCGGTTGTTCTTTTTCTGCAAAAAAGTTTTAGTATATTAGTTGCAAATACTTTTGTAACACGGACTAGCTGCATGCCAAAATGAACATTTTAAAGTATTTTACGCGACTAATAACATTAATCGCGGCCATTTTCGCCAAACGTCATGTCGTATCGAAAAATATTAGGGATGCCCAATCGATTGCAATCGATCGATCGAATTTTTAATGAATGGTTGCATGTGTTTGAATCTGAATCACATTTTGAATTTATTTCGAATATATCATCGAATTTTTAATGAATGATTGCATGTTTTTGAATCTGAATCACATTTTGAATTTATTTCGAATATATCAATAACCATTCAATCACCATTCCATATTCCATATATTATTATTCCCTAAAAGTATAATTCAAAAAACGTACTAAGTATAGGTACTTTAAGAATGAGGTCATACTCTATTTTAAATAGGTAGTTAGGATAATGCTGAATTGAACAAAACCTACATAATTATTTCATCCTGATCATTACTCAGGGTTTTCTATTGATCGTTTAGAAAAGTGTGTGGTTTACTTCTAACTAAACGACTATTTACGACCATTAATTTAAATAACCCTCCTTTTGCGCTTCGCCGCAGTCGTTACTGAATACATTATAAATATTTTCTTCAAAAAACAATATTGCAGACTAGATAGGTACAGATGTTTTTATGTATTAATATTATTACAAGTATGGAAGAGTTTTATTATAAGTTAAGTAGGACATTGTCTTAGTTGTAATGGTATTAATATTATCGTAAATGACAAAAGTTGATGTTATTCAGTTTGTGACGTATGGACATAAAAAAATGGCCATGAATCTTGGGAAATATTGATAAATCGTATAGAGTTTGCCACCCCTATTTTTGACGTGACTCAATGGCGGTTGTCAGTCTCTCACCTAACCTATGCTCTCATTGCGTCGATTGCTCTTTGTAATTGTATTGAATATTACGACTTGGCTATTTTAACGGACTCCGATTGCTTTAAAAACCGGCCAAGTGCGAGTCGGACTCGCCCATGAAGGGTTCCGTTACGTTACGATTTATGACGTATTAAAAAAAAAACTACTCACTAGATCTCGTTCAAACCAATTTTCGGTGGAAGTTTATATGGTAATGTACATCATATATTTTTTTTAGTTTTATCATTCTCTTATTTTAGAAGTTACAGGGGGGGGACACACATTTTACCACTTTGGAAGTGTCTCTCGCGCAAACTATTCAGTTTAGAAAAAAATGATATTAGAAACCTCATCATTTTTGAAGACCTATCCATAGATACCCCACACGTAAGGGTTTGAAGAAAAAAAAAAAATTTGAGTTTCAGTTCTAAGTATGGGGACCCCCAAAATTTATTGTTTTTTTTCTATTTTTGTGTGAAAATCTTAATGCGGTTCACAGAATACATCTACTTACCAAGTTTCAACAGTATAGCTCTTATAGTTTCGGAAAAAAGCGGCTGTGACATACGGACGGACAGACAGACAGACAGACAGACAGACAGACAGACAGACAGACATGACGAATCCATAAGGGTTCCGTTGCCATTTGGCTACGGAACCCTAAAAACGACTTACCTGGCCGTGATTTTCGCAACTGTGTACCGCTCAAACGATAAAATGGCTGTTTCTATTTTTACATTAATACACACAAACATTTTATCTCATTCCAAAACCAATGCTAAGAATACAGCCGATCGATTCTATAAAAATCTCACCGTGAAAAGTTAGGTGAAGTGAGCTTAGAGTGAGCTGTCATTGTCAATCTCTAGCATTAGTTGGAATGAAAACTTAGGTGGAGTGAGAGTGGAGTGAGCACTCCACTTTCACTCCACCTAAGTTTTCACGGTGAGATGGTTACAGAATCGCACTGCTGGTACGTATGTTAATTAGATTCTATGCATTTAAACGTCGCAATGATATACACTTAGGCTTTAGAAAAAACTGCATAGATACCTAATTTTATAGGTAGGTAGAAAAAATAGCTAAATGTATTATGTTATTGTTTTTTATTTTCTTAAAAATCACTCGGAGCTATGAAAAACTATACCTAATATTCGTTGTTATGGTTCGATTATAACCTCAAAATCTAATACTTTTTTTTCAAATTTTATATCTATTCTGCAGCTAGTCCGCTATACAAATAAGATCTTGTAGGAGTTTACTAATGATCGACAATTCAACACATAATTTTCCGATGCTCTTGGTTCCAGGGCGAACAATGTATGGGCGCAGAGCAATGCCCTTTGCTGTTTGCGCAAACAGGCTCCGTAAGTCATAAAAGGCAGGACGCACTGATTGAAGATCTCTTAGTCTTGTGAAAGTGAAATACTCAACGAGAAGACTCGATGAAGCTTCCTAAACGCTGCTCAGCCCAGCTAAATTCTTTTGTTAACCTCTCAAAGTTGTTTTTACCAAACTACAGAATTTTCCGTAGGTAAAAGTATTCTCGAAAAACCTTGAAAGCATTAACATTGACAGCAACAGTTGAACATAACCTGGGTTTTGTCAATGATCATCCAGAGACCAATGCGTATGAATCAACTAGGCTGTACAGCATCTGCTGCAAGTCACGCAGCGATTCAGCCGCTATGATTATGTCATTTGAAAATATTAAGTGTGAGATGTACTCGCCGTTGATGTTAATACCGTGTCCTTTCCAGTTCAGCGTCTTAAATACATCCTCCAATAATATTAGAGAACAATTTCGGGGAAATTACGTCCCCTTCTCTAACCCCTTTACATGGACATGTTTAGTTCAATGCAGCGAATCTAAAACAGACCAGCAGCCTAATTGCGTAACACACACAACATTCATTGCGTTATTTACGTGTTGAGAAGACAATTTTTTCAAACTTATGAAACAATGGATTAGCAATTTGCTTCAAAATGATTCAGATTCCGATTGATCGTGTGTTACGCAATTAGGGTGCAGCAGTGCAATTCTGTAACCATCTCACCGTGAAAACCTAGGTGAAGTGAGCGTGGAGTGAGCTGTCATTCCAACTAATGCTAGGGATTGACACTATTGACAGCTCACTCTAAGCTCACTTCACCTAACTTTTTACGGTGAGATTTTTACAGAATCGATCGGCAAGTCTCGATAAAGTCAAAAGTACTTGTAGAAGTACATGTCTATTTGACAACCAATTTGAGAATTGTCAACTGATCCATCAATTTGAGAGTTGTTACAACTCTATATTAGATCTCATCATCGCACGTTCCTATTTTACAAGATAGCGCCTATTTTTTTTTTTGGACGGCAGAAGGCCAATTCTCGTAATTAATAACGTTCAAAATCAAGTCGCAATCTCATCTCACCGACAATCAATGTCAAATACTTGTCAAAAATGTATGTGAATTTGAGGTATTTTTGGCAGACTGAGACTGAGATCAGAGGGGCAATTCTCGTAATTTTAAGAACGTTCACAGTCTGATCTCAGTATCAATCTGTCAAAAATACGTCTAATTTCCCTACATTTTGACAAGTTTTTGATATTTGTTTGTCGCCGAGATGAGACTGCGACTAGATTTTGATCGTAAGTGGGGACAAAATATGAATTTTGCTGAACTATTACAAATCCTTAAACCATTTACAAGCACTTTTGAATTGTCAAATAGTCGGTCAGTTATTGAAAAACAATAATATTTTAAACGATGTACAATCGTTTAGCATATTATTGTGTTTCGTATTTTTGTTTTATTATTGTTTTAATTCTAAAACCGTGTTATTGGAAAACAATAATATTTTAAGCGATTGTACATCGTTTAACTTATTATTGTGTTTCATATTTTTGTTTTATTATTGTTTTAATTCTAAAACCGTGTTATTGGGACACAATAATATTTTAAACGATTGTACATCGTTTAAAATATTATTGTTTTCCAATAACACGGTTTTAGAATTAATAGAAGTACTGCAACAGCACCGGAAATATTCACAGACGACGTCAACAATCTGTCTACGTCAACAATCGTCTTAATCAAAAGAGATAGTGTTATGGTTTTCTATATTTGACTTCAAAAGCTACATTAGACCACGATGGCTTGTTGCAGGCTATGAATGAGTGTGGCATAAATGCCTTACATTATAAAATATATAATGTAAGGCATTTATGTACACTGATGATACTTGCCTGGTTTATAGTTATAATAATATTCAACTCATACAGCATGCTATGCAAAACGATTTTGACAATGTGGTTCAGTGGGCACATGATAACGGCATTATAATAAATATCATTAAAACTAAATGCATGCTTATTCACTAGCCGTGTCATTAAAATAAAAATAGTTTGGTAGTGCAAGTAAAAGGTCATTCGTGTGAATGTCTGTATAACAACAAACGCGCTACGCTCCATTTTGGTTAAACAAAAAAATCTGAAATATTTTGTCAGCAGGAAAGTATACCTAAGTAAGTATTCCCTGCATACGCGCGGGCTGACTCAATTATTGAAATAAAAATTAAATGTATTCGTGGAAGTCGCTAGATTCGCGCTCAGCAGAAGATAGAGATCGTTCAGCTCTGGAGGGGACCTACACCTACTACTAAGGAAATCGTTAAAATAATAAAAAATAACAAAATATATAAATAATAGAAAAGTAATACATTATTGTTTTTAATGTAATAATCAACTAGGTGTAGCAAAATTTAATGAATTTGCTTAAAAAAATTAAAATGCAATAATTATAAATTAGAAATGTTATATTATGATATAAACAGCAAGGCATAAAAGGCTATTTGATTAATTTATTAATCGATACCTATAACGTCTATGGAGTTACGCTAACTAATTTTATAAATCGATATGTCGCGAGAATTGGTTTTTGTAGCAACCGTTTTTTTATTCCCATCTCTACAGAAAGGATTTTGGCAACTGTTAAGAGATATATTAAGGTCAACACATACTCACGTACACTGCTACCTACTAAGATCTTGGGGCGCGTTTGCGATAAGCGGGTGGGATTTTTCGAGACTCCGACATGGGACGAAAATACAGTCGTCTTTTGTAATTTTGACGTTCGAAAAGTGCCTCATTTGAATAAATGACTTTGGTTTATTTATTTATTTATCACATACACTGCTATCATTACAGGAAATTCTTAATGCGGTCCATTGCGGCTGTAATGTACGCTTTGCTTAAATGGTCTTTAAAATTGTGCAATAAAATTGATCGTCTAGGGTCCTCCTTAAATAAAGTCTGTGTTATAATGCTAGGCGTCCACTAGGCGGACGGTCTGAGCAAAGCAATTTTTCAAAACCATTTCTTGCATGTTGTGCTCCTCGTGCTGGTACATAAATTATGTTCCTCAATCTTTCAGCTTTAAAGTTATCAGTTTTAATCTAACTCTAATATGAAATAATTCACTAAAACCAACGACAGAAAGTATTTGCATCTACTCTCAATAAAAAATCCCATATAAAAAGAAAAAAAAACTTTTTAAAAACAAGCTTTTATTACTTGATAATAAAAAGAACTAAAAAGTAAAAAATAATTTAAACCTGATAAGAAAAACCCAATTTTTTTATAAATAAAAGCGTGTCCCATCAAAAATGGTCCACCCATCAAGACGAATCAAACTCGACGCGGTTGTGTCGATTAATTACTGAGTTCCTATGGCCACCTTCCAGCTCCATCATCAGACCCTGGTTACCATCTACTACCAAAGTACTCGTCAAGACGAATCAAACGAGCCTAAACTCGATGGGGTTGTGTCGTCTAATTACCGAGTTCCTATGGCCATCTTCCAGCTCCATCACCAGACCCTGGTTATCATCTAGCACTAAATTACTCGTCAAGACGAATCGTACGAGTCCAAACTCGATGGGGTTGTGTCGTTTAATTTCCGATTGGATCAACTTGCAAGATTTGATTACAGACAAACATCGGGACAGGTGAAACTAAATAAAAACTTGTAAAAATCCTTAGTTTGGTCACAAATTCGCGTGTAGGGCTAGGCCACATTTAGTGCCACGTGTGATTAAAACGAACGAAGAAAGGACAGGTCAGTCAAAGTCTGACCTATCCTAAGTTGAGGTCTTGCCGGGTCGATGTATTGTGAGCACGTAAGCCCAGGCGACGATTTCCGGCGAAATAATCGATCCGGAATAGTGGGGACGATGCCTAATTACAATTACACTAGGTGAAAAAAGTTTTGCAAATACAAGATGGCACCGTTAATTCAAAGTTTGGCCACGCGCCAAAAGATCCTTGTTTTTACTACTAAACAAAAAACTAAACCAATCCAAAGAGAATTTAGCTATGGTAGGTTGAACGTCAAACCTGAAGTCAACTCTTTTGTTTTGAAGTTATAACAAGATCTTGCTAAAGGCTACGGCTAGGAATTATGTTTTGAAATAATATATTTTTGTTAATTATTTATACATTCTGCAAGACATGGCACCGAAAAAGGAAAAATCCAAGGCAGGAGGAGTCAGAACCGTATTTTCCGAAGTTGAAAGAGCATTTTATGAACTACAGTTAGCTGATTGCAATCGAAAATTAGCTCGCCTCAGAAAAGCCGTCGGTGACTATGAAATCCGCAACGAAGAATTACAAAAGTCTTACGATACACTCGACGAAGATAGGGCTGATATTATTGCATATTTGAAAAAAACTCTTAATGTTAAAAACGATGAAAATACTGAACTAAAAGACAAGGTTAAAGAGTTAGAGGAATTAAGGGAAATAGAAACAGCAGAATTTAACGTGTCTGTCACTGAATTAGAAAATAATTTTACTAAAATGAAAGATCAGCTTACCTCAGAAAACAAACTACTTGCTGGAAAACTAAACACGCTTGAAGAGTTTAGGGCTATCAGAGAAGATTTAATGAAGAAGTACGATAGACAAGAGCAAGCATTTGAAGATCAAGAAATGAAATACAAAAGAATCATATATGATACTGAAAAGAAGTTTGTCATTGGAAAAGACAAGTTAAAGAAAGAAATGGAAGAAAGACTTCTACAGTTAGCGCAAGAATTTCAAGATGCTAGCGAACTGAGAATAGCTGCTTCTACACATAGAGTGATTCGAGAGAATATTGCTTTGAACAATCAATTAGATAGTCTGTTAATGACACAAGCAAAAGTAGCTGAGCAAAATGAAAAGTTTAGAGAAGATGAGAGAGCTTCTCGGTGTGCAATGGAAGTAGCTGAAGAAGAACGAGATAAGGCAATGAATAAAAGTATTGTGCAGCTTAAAGTTATTGATCAGTTGACGGCAGCGTTCGAAGATGTGAGGAGACAAAAAGCTATATATGAAAAGAAACTATTTGATTCTGAAAAAATGCAAGCGAGAATGCAGAAACTTTCCAAAGAAAACGAAAAACTTATACTGCAGGTACGTATATTGGAGCAAAATTTGCACGCCACTCTAGGCGAACAAAACAAAACTGTAGTAGAAACTGCAAAGTTACGAAGAGAATGTGAAACGTATAGAAATATCTTAAAAGAATCAGCGTTTATAGTACAAGCATCACTTAAATTAGATTATTGGTGTACTTTGGATTCTTCTCGTGAAATCACAGACAGAAAAGTTCTAATGAACAAGATTCTTGAAGTTATAAATCAATATCGTGACGCAGCCCGAGCTGAATCTATGGAATCCTTAGTTTCGCTTAGCAAGATTTATGAAAAAGGAGATCTCGGCTTTGAAGTTAAATCAGTTCCCTCCAGGAGGACGCAGGCAACGGCGACTGGTTTGGGTTCTAAATCATCAATACTATCATTTGAAGATAAACGTAGTGCTGTTTCGGTCTCTTCAATATTATCTTCATCGGCAAGTATGAATACTATACCAAGTATTGAGGTACTACCCTTAGAGGAGGAGGAACCGCTGCCAATACAAGATAGTCTGCCGTCATTTACTGTGACATCATTGCATTCAAGTATGGGTAGTAGCACCGAGGAAGGTGATGAAGATGATGAGGATGTTACTACTGACATATCGAAGTTGCTAGCTATCAGTAGAGTTGAGATGCAGAGATCATTGATGGAAGATTTGGCAATGTCTCACATATCTCAACGAAAAATTAGTGGGTTAGATTCAAAGTCAAAGTTAGACGCAGTTAGCCAAAAATCCGGTGAAGCAATTCATGAAAAAACGGAGGAAAAACCGGGCGATAATATTGACGATAAACAACATGAAGCTATATCTGGAGAAGGTGAAAAACCTGACGTTGGTGGTGAACCCACACAAGATTCAAGTGAACCCACAAAAGACACAGGTGAATCAGTGGCAGTTGACCAAGAAGGTGCCGAAGATAAAAAAAAGAAAACTAGCGCAGAATAATTTTTTATTTGTTTTTAGTTTTGTTAAAGTTTTTTTTCCAAGTAGCTGTGTGTTCCAAATATATTTTAGTGGGTTATATGTGTTTATTTATAATGATTTGTTTGTTAATGTTCTGTATTTTAGTGAGTTTATTTATAATGATTCGATATTATTATGTTGCTTTAATTACTTTTTTTAATATATTATAATTTATGAGAACTATTCTATTTCATTTTTTTTCATCCTTTTCATATAATATTAGGCCTTTTCTACAACTTTAACCACGTGGGTCACGCAACCATGCTGGGAATGGGTACAACTATGTTTTTTTTTCATACATAGAGCTTAGTACATCAAACAGAAAAACAAGAGCGTGTCGGGCCACGCTCAGTGTAGGGTTCCGTAGTTTCGACGGTGCGTTGTGTTCCACGCGCACCTCAAAGAGATGTCTGCACGAACTGACGGGGTCCGCTAGGGCCGATGCTGCCGGGGCTGCGGGTTGTTCGAAAGAGATACCGTGGCCCCTGGCACAGGCAACTGAAGGAACACGGGTGGGTTTTAGTCAGTAAAAGTCTGACACGCCCTTCCGCTTAGCCCAGAGCGGGAGAGGTCATTTGATGATTTCCCACCTAAAAAAAAAAGGCTGGTCATGTCTTTTGAATTGTTTTATAAATATTGTGTTTTTGTTTAATTGTTCGCCCATAGGTATAGAAGCAACAACAACAATGTTCCCAAAATTTAGTTATATCTTAATTTTTAAGAGTGTCTATAGAGATCTACGATATGGAGTGACTAGCTTCAACTTTCTGACTAAGGGACCGACTCATTGACAATTCAAAAGTGCTTGTAAATGGTTGGCTGCCTGTAGTGGTTTAATTAAAATAAATGCTGTGAGTTTGAATTCAATGTTATCTTTCTAGGGTCAGGCAGTAGAGCTGGCAGCGTGTGAATGCGCGGCGAGGCCATGGGCAGGAGACTCGTCCATGGTGGTCGCGGAAGTAGGGGCCAGGTGTCGCTGTGGCTGCGTGCTGCACCTTGCGCCGGCGGCGAGGCTGCTGGCAGGCTCGGCGAGAGCATGTCCCTCTCGATCCTTCTGGTTGCTTCAGGTTGGTTGCTCATAGCTTTGAACTAGCTTGCTAACTGTTGCTGGACATACAGGTAAACCTAAAGGTATGCGCTTCGATAACCTTCGTGTTTCCGGATTAGCACGAACGTTGCCTGACAGAGTAACCCTCCTACAGAGAAAATACTTTTAGGTTTTGTACTACCGCGGTTTGTAGTAGTACACCTATTATTGCGCGTTTGTAATTAAGTACTCTCTCTCGGTCGGGTTAACTACTCGGGCTCAGATTATATCAATATGTCACACAAATTGTTTGAAAAGTTTTTTGGAATTGCATTGAGTTTTTAATGTATAGTTTTATAAACATACATAATCGATACATTATGGGTACCTATACAAAATAGGTATTATAATAAATTATAATATTCCCGAAACGCATACTTTTTTTTTGAAAGCTGTATATTTGTATTTCAATAGTGGCTCTGTTTCAATCTTGGACAAAGATATTGCGCACGGTAAGTTAGGGCTTATTTTTTAATTCAGATAAATATCCGAGGCATAAGAATTTGTATATAAAATATGTCAAAATACCCTATTTATTATTCAGATAAAACTTATCAGACGATTGAAAAATCGGCCCTTAGTCAGACACTCATATTATGCTCCTACCTATTATACAAAGTTATTTGGAACTCAAGTCGCTGCGGTCTTTATAACATAACATAACAGAAACTCATGCCTTATTCCCTGGGGGTAGACAGACACTACAGAACGCCACCAGCTACGACTCTTTACATACTCCTTTTCCCTCATTTACGTTCGTACATCTGTTCATACACGCACACCGGTTGCGAGTACATAAGTATAGCACAACAATCTCGATATTTAGACCTGTCTCCACAATAATAAAAAGCCCAAGGGAAGCAGGGACGCGTCGCTAGGTTTGAATAGCTCTTCGCTCTAAGATTTACATTCTTAGACCAACTAGTAAAAGAGCTGATAATCTTTTGTCTATTTGGCGATTTTTTTAGTCAACTCATCCCGCGGGATAAGTTCGAGCGGCCTCAGTTGACTAAAGAGCCATTTTTACTACGGCCACCGTGAATGCTCAATTTCTTCAAATATTTTTTCACTTTATCATGTTCGTTTATAAGACCCTCGGGTGTTATACCGTCTGACGACTGTGTTGTCATCCGCAATAAATTAATTTTTATTTTAAAACTTTGTGTCAGCACTTCATTCGTAAAAATATCACGCGCTCTGAAAATTTGTAGAGAACTATAATAATGCCTAGAGAATTGTAGCTTGTTAATTAAGGCACACAATATTTTAATAAGCTAGACTGCTGGGAATACACTTCTAGATAAGAGGTAAGAATCATTACATTCTCACCGAGAGGAGGCCTGTGTCCTAGCAGAGGCGACTGATTACAGATTGAGCGTATTTCGAGACTGCGCGTGCAGGCTCGTTTCTGTATGATCAATGATTACCAGCTATTTTCCTGATTGGTGTAAGAATGTAAATTTCAGAGCGGAGAGCTATTAAAACCTAGTGACCCACCCCTGTTTCGCTTGGGCTATTTATATTGATGTGGAGACATGTTAAAACATCGTCATTTTTGCTCTATAATAGTGTATCTATTTAAGTTAAATGATGTACGTACTCTATACATATAAGCCTTCCGAAATAACTTCGCGAAATGATGGTGAAAACCGCATCAAAATACGTTGCGTAGTATAGAAGAACTAAGTGGACTAAGACAGACATGAAATGCGAATCTGTTTAGTATCAGTAAAGAAGCGACCAGCTTAGATGTTACTGGCAAAAAAGAAGGAGGCCTTACGGGTCAAGGCTCCCACTGAGTGGCGCGACGCGACTCTAGTAGAATAATTTCTATGAAAACTTCGTGGAAAAAGTTCTACCTAAATCGCGTCGCACCTACATGTCTGCGGGAGCCTTTATTATTATATTATATTACAAGTGGGTAGAACAAAGCTGCTAATGATGATGCTCAAGCATTAAACAAACAATAACACTATTAAACAAACAAGTTCAACTTATATAAGTTGAACTCATTACTCAATATTGTTGAACTTCACTACTAAGTAGTGACAGCAAACTTAAAGGTCATACTATGGCAACTTACCCGTCCCTTCCTGCCCTAACTTTCCACGTATTTAACCCCGGAAGCACCCCATGGTCACAGAACTGCGGCATATTGTCAACCGTTATACCAAAGTTGGATAAAGCTGTCACTTTACCGTATGACGGTCCATTACGACTTTCATAGAGGTATAACAGATGTGGGGGTATTTTATGTGGGCACTGGACTTGACTACATATATTAAGTTGCGCTAGTAAATAGCTGGGATTTTTCTTGTAAATATACAGGATGGCAGAGGGGCAATAGTGTCCTAACTTTAGCCAAGATCTTAACCCGCCTAGCATAGAAAATTTTCGTTGATTATAAAAATTTAATCAACTGTTTCATAAGCAGTGCAACACTTACGCGGTCAAAAAGTGTGGAATAGCTAATTTTTTTTAAACAATCGACGAAATAATTCAACTCTTGTATGTACTGAATCCATGGTAATATATTGTGTCTACACATATTTGGTGTCCTGAAACACAGGCTTGCAGCTTAGCTTAGGCACGAGTCTCCCACAATGTTAAAGTTATTATCATAACATTTTAAGTGATGTATTGTATAATATTGTGGTGAGAAATAAACATTATTATTATTATATACTTATGTCTCTGCCACCGCCTCAGAGCCCATCATATAGCAAGAGCAGCAAAAACATCTCAGGCTAGCCGAAAACAGCTCTATTTGTATAATAAGCTTTTACTTATCAAAAACATAGAATAACTTATTCAAGGCCACTCATAAAACTTTGACACTGAAATATAGAATCGACTTCAAAATCATCACAGAATAATAATTCAAATAATATTTATTTTGTTATTTAAATTAACTAGGAATACCTTAAATCACTCCAGCAATGAACAGGATAGCAGTAATGCAAAGACTGTTGGTTTGCAAAAATCTATTGTTAGAGCTGTGAGGAATTTATGTACGAGTACTATCGCCAAAGTCTATATTTGGCCACCGTAAGGACTATTCCTGTTTTCAGCGCATAATTAGTCAGCCTAAAAAGGATCCTCTTTTGTTTTACTTACGGACGCAACTGTGGTCATCATGTGCACGGGATTTTGTTTTCAAAATGGTCAGATTTTGGTTTTGGCGATAGTATATTCTCCTTAATATAGCATGCATATTTAGCAATACTTTAACTATACTAGCCTATCAGCTCGCCAAACCAACTCTACTATCTAAACGCAGCACTGTTGAATTTGTATCGCCGCACCGTGAAGTCATTAAAACTTCCATTTTGGAAGTAAGGTCGCTCTGCCGATAGCTGCCGGTTTAACAAACTAATATTGTTCCGGATACAGTTTACGGGACGTCCAAGTTACTGCCGACTGGCAATTAACTCGCAATGTGCCGGTTTAAAACGAAATTACTTGTCAAGCGCTCTAAAAGTTAACCGTTGTGAATTATCGGCAGGCCTCTGCAAAATTAATAGCCCTTTGGAGGTCAAACTTCATTATCGCTGATTTAAGTACATATCTATGGACAATCAAGGATAATATAGCTACTTATTCCTATAGATCCTTGTTTACGGAATCGTTTCCTCTAGTTTTTCTTTCGGCACTTGTAAGTTTTTTAGTCGTTAAAAACTGGCTGCATTATGTTAAAATATAGATAGTGTGATTTACATCGCCACATGCAAACTGTGCATCACACTGACGTCACGCAAAATCCTGCAAGCAGCGTTTACCGCGCGACTAGCGTACATTCAACCCTTCTTTGCAATTGTCGGGCAGTAGCCCACCAGACACAACACCCGTCTGGTCGGAGGATCCTCCTTTTTCTATGGCGGATGAGTGAACTTTACACCCGGTTCCTCATACTCCTATAATAGTTTGCATGAAATAAGGGAACAGCAATTCTAGCATGAAAATAGAATATTCCCTTAATCAGTATAAAATCTAGATGTAGATTTAGTCGCCCCTACAAAGACTCTCTGGAACTTCTTCATAAGCAACTCAAACTATTTATACAAAGGTCCGAAATGATCTTTAAAACGGTGAATCTAAATTCTTCGCGAAGATTCTAGAAGCGTTTACAGCTACTATTCAATGCTGAACAAAGGCTGTAGAAAGTTCAAGAACTCCATTCTTTTGTAAAAATCTGTCTGCAATAAAAGTAAGGCATCGGATTTAGAATTACTTAAGAAAATAAGAATATTGTCTTGCTTAGCTGGTTTGTAACTAAATGAGCAAAAAAACACTACAACACTACAGAAGTTTAGAAGATATTAGGGAACACCTGAAATTAGATACATACAAACATACATATACAGCCTGCGAATAGCCTTTTGACTTTGCTGTATTTGGGTAATAAAAAAAAACCTGAGTTAAAAGTGAGTTTGCAGATTTGTGTGGTTAAGCGATCGACTGCTGCGCTGCGTGTCGCGGGTTCGATTCCCGCACGGAACAAATATTTGTATGACCTACAGGAGAAATTCCTAGTGAGGGGCAAGTTTAAAAAAAAAAATTGGTATGTTTCTAGGGCAAACGTTACATTCAATCTTGGATATACCATAAGCCGTGTCGAGTAGACAGTCGAGTAAAATCTACAATTTCCAATCCGCAAGAGAGCAATGTTGCGGGCTAAAGGCCCGACCTATAAAACTAACTATACTGCAGTGCGATTCTGTAACCATCTCCCCTTGAAAACTTAGGTGAAGTGAGCGTGGAGTGAGCTGTCATTCCAACTAATGCTAGGGATTGACACTATTGACAGCTCACTCCAAGCTCAAAGGCACCTAACTTTTCACGGTGAGATTTTTACAGAATCGATCGGCAGTACACCGAATGAAGGCTTCACTTCGATTATTAATTATTGTTTCAAGTTCATGTCAGTAGCCGTAACATGACTTTTAGAAAAGTAACTTGGGCAGTCTGAAGCAACTTGTTATGGCAAGTTCAAATAACCAATTGTAAAGTGTTTTGCGCTTTCAATCAAAGGTTCGGATTCTACTAGGCTTCACTGTTACGTAAAATGAAACATTTATCGCTTAGCTCCGCTTGCGAATGTGAATGTGAGGTTAGTAATACGTATTAACAGCTTTGCGTATCAACCGTTCTAATGTTTATTGACAGTACGGATAATCAGACAGAATTAGGTTGATAGTTTGACTAATAACGATTTTCAGTCTGTTTATTGGCATCGACATCGCAGCAGGCCCTGAAGGAGATGGCGGGATGAGCTGGACTCCTTTCATAAAGATTGGTCCTTGGCAGCTCTGGATAGAGAGAGGGGGAGAGAGGGTAGGGAGGCCTTTGCCCAGCTGTGGGACATTAATGGCTTATAAAAAAAAAACAATTGCATATTATCACGAATTGCGCAATGTTTTTAATCATTCAGGGTTAAAATTGAAGATTGCGCTACGATCGTACAAAAGTTTGAGCGACTTTAATTTTTATTGCACCATAGTTTAATTGCTGGATCGTTTGAGTACGAGGGCTGATACAATCGTTTTGCGCAATATAAGTAAATGTTGCGCAAACTTATTGTAAGTACAAAGTAATAAGTATTTATTCCATTCGATAATCGATGATATGGTTTCCCAAATCATTATTGATTTATAATATACATCAAAGTCGTTTTTCGTGTCTGCCTGTGTAAACGCTGAGATCTTTTAAATTACTCAATGGATTTTAATGTAGTTTTCACCAGCAGTAAGGGCGATGTCACACGGGCATTGCCAATGCGTTGCGTCGGCACTGCCACGCCTGAGAGGTGACGTCATCGCAGCGCTCGTGTGGCACTCACTGCGTCGAAATCACTGCGCTGCGACGACGCAACGCATTGGCAACGCCCGTGTGGCATCGCTCTTAGACGATTTATGCCGCTTGTTATGTCTAATATATTCATATTTAACTTATATATACCATCATGTAAAGTAGGGGTGGGTCGCTAGTTAGAATATAATTTACCAAACAAATATAAATTAATTGAAAATTGGCAACAGCACCCTCTAATTTAGTACAGACTATTGTTTTACTAATGAATTCCTGTTGGCAAAGGAAACGCAACACGAGCCAAGCACTCACCACAATAACGATATATATAATATAATTTATGTTCTAACAGTATCAGGAAATCTAGCCAAATTGTATCTAATGTTGTTATTGAAAAGTAATTTAAACTTTGTGTTGGTCATTCTCCCGCCAAAATCGCTTTTACTAGTGTCGGATGACATAAGAAGTGATTAAAGGATTTCGTCACAATGTGACTAAAGTGAGAAAGTGAGTGTTTATTAGCGAAGAGGAAGAAACTATCTACCTCCCAGATAAATTCTTCCTCTTCGCTAATAAACACTCACCATCTAGGAAACATGATGCAGGCTACTTTGTGTTGTTGTCATGTTTGGCAATGGACATGTCTACAAAAGGAATTTCATCGTCATCATCTGCGTTACATTTTCTTCTACAGTTTAAACAACAACATAATCAGCCTATAATGTTCCTACTGCTGGGACAGAGACCTCTTTTCTGTGAGAGAGAGTAGACCATAATTCATGCCAGATTCCTCACGATGTTGTCCTTCACCGTTTTGAGAGCGGTGGTTATGAAATAATTTACACAAAAGTGCATACTTGGGTTCAAACCCACGACCTACAAGTCGCAGCCGTTACCCCTGGGTCACCACTGCTCCGTAGTTTAAACAATATTCCGATTATAATTACGATTTATTTTTCTAAAATGGCAGCATTAACATCTCTTTTATCTTGGCACATCATCATATTTCCACTCGGAACAGTTTATTAAATGGTTTCTGTTGAACTTGATCTGTCCTAGTTATATTTCAATTAAAAGTTACTATTTATTCGCTGAAATCAATGTTCAGATACTCTGAAACGTATTGTTTTACGAGATCGTGAGACTTACCATTACTGTGCATTGTCTGATGATTATCATCAGCCTATAGCAGTAGGTTCACTGCTGAACATAGGTCTTTCCAATTGCAAGCCACTGATCTCGATCCACAGTCGACTCTCTCTAGTCGATTACCAGTCATTCCGCCACACTACGATAGATTTCTTTTACTGATACCAAAATCTATCGTAGTGGCCTTTGTTCAGCAAGGAACATCAATGACATGATGCATAAATATGTAAGCTCTCACGCCCTTTATGCCTGGAGGCTTTTATTTAGGTAGTGAGTTTTTATTTTTATTTTAATCAATTATTTTTTAGCTTGAGTACGTATAGTTTTTATTATATTTGTTGGTATATTGGCGTGGCTAGCTGACATTTATGGAAAATAACTTAAGTTTCTTGTAATTTTCATTACTGAACATAGGTTCCTAGTATTGTATACATGCAACTATATTCTAATTAAACAGACAGCAGTGCTGCTGGGGAGTTTGTTGCGCCACTACTTGTTCCCAGCGATAGCACTAGGGGGACTGTCTTTTATAATTTTGACGTTCGAAAAGTGCTGATTCTCAGCCTAATGTGAATAAATGACTTTTGATTTTGATTTTTTTGATTGACAAGTGCCAAGTGCCGAGCCAAAAGTTAGGTGCACGATCCTAGTTCGTCATTTCCTATGGAGAAGAGCCGGCAAGAAACTCCACTCCAATTTTTTGTTGAGAATTATGAATTCTGGTTTCTCTTCCTAGGCTGAAGAAGGTCTGGTGGTGAGACTGCGCATGGAAGCAGTAAAGTTGCCGTGCGTGGGACAATCTCTCCGTGCTAGAGACGGTGACTCACTGGGGTCGCCACTGCTGGCCTCCTGGGATGGGCCCGACAGCACGGCTGTGGTAAGTGGGTGCATTCATATTAAAGGAAATGTAAGTATTTAGAAATACTTCAAGCATAAGGGTCGTAAGTTTCTTCAGCCTCATATTCAATAAGCATGGATCTGCATCGTAGTCTTTATTAATAATCAAAGCATTTGAAATAATATCGTGCCAGTAATACGAAGAAGAATTAAAGCATTATTAATATTCCACGACTTCTTTGTTTCAATAAAACTTAGGTTTAAAGGAATGTCTTCTTAAGATTCAAACTTGTAAGCTAAGTTCTATTATTTAGCTCTAAAGCTAAGTTTGAATTTCTAATATTGTCTGCAGACTTCCGGAGATGTAGAAACTACGACAGACGGCAGCGGTGTGATGGAGATAGCTGGAGGACGTCACATCCTGGTGGAGCTGCGCTCTGGGGATACCAGCGACCGATGTTCGGGCGGGTTCCTAGCGCACGCCACGCAGATGGGTAAGCCCTATAGGAAAATGTTATTAATTATTTATGTTATTAAGTATTTCATCATCATTATCATTTAAGGCATTTTAAGGTATCATTAACATTAAAAACAAAAATTGTTCTAAGTATAAAATCAGGATTATTTATCGATTGAATGATCAACAGTGTCAGACCACTGCCACGCTATGTACGATGGCAAACTACTACGTCGACTAGCTTAACACATTTTACGAATTAATAATCATGAAAATGTTGGTTTAACACTGCATGTTATAATACCCGACTAGAGCCCATCCGCAACGCGTCGGCGGCGTGGGCGTCAGCGCACGGCGCGGCGTGGTGGCGGCCGGGCGGCGCGCGCGAGGCCGCCGTGGCGCTGGCCGCCGCCGCCGCGCTGGCCGCCTTGTGTCTGGCGCTGCACTCCGCGCACAGGACGCGCGCCTACCAGCGCGCCGCCGACAAGGAGTCGCTCACTGATAGTGACGGTAACTTATCTATCATACCTACATTTTTTAAATTGAATTTCTGAGACGGCGATTCTATAATTGGACATTGATTGGAATTGAGAGTATAATTTCAAGGACGCGTTACGTTTAGGCACATTTGTTAACATGAGAGAGAAGAAAGATATAACTCTGTCTGTCACACTAAATATCTCTATTTTTTAAGAAGTTGCACTTCATACATGTGTTACACGTGCATTTTTTTTGAGAATTCTGTACCCAAATGGTAGTATACATTTATATTTAAAACACTTTTGTCTATTGAGAAAGTTGGTTCATCAACAATGAAGCCTCTCGATATCCATCTCTGAAACAGATGATAGAGTCAGTTATTACTTTCCACTTTAAACTAACTTCATTGGTCTATTAATCGCAAACAACATGCTGAAAATGAAAATTCTTCTAGGAATTTCCCAGAAATTTTGAGTTTATACCAAGAATTTCAGGCAGAAGCTCAATTTAGAAACAACAAATTATAGGCTCTCTCTCCCTTTTATATGAGATATACTAAACCTTCAGAAAATATCTAATAGCTTCGTGAGTTCAAAGTTGCGAACCCAGGCGACATCACTGCTCTTAAAACGGTGATGGAAAACATAGTGAGGAAACCGGTATGTCCTAGAAACAAAAGTTCGAAGACATAATGTGACATCCACCAACCCGCACTGGGCCAGCGTGGTGGATTACGACCACTCCCTCTCACAGAGAGCAGGCGGTGTCCCAGCAGTTGTTATTTATTTATGCAAGCCCTTACACAACCTTTTTAAAGATAAGACTTCTCTTCCAGCATGCTCAGCGTCTCTGGAGCTGGGTGGAGCCCCCACAGGCTCGCGAAGTACTCTACTCTCAGAAGTAGTCGGCGGTGGAGTGTCGCTACGAAGACTGCTGCCTTCCGGGAAGACCAGGCACACCAGGTTGAGGGACTCTGATAGGAGCTCTGAAAATGTGGAGCAGAGGTGAGGAGAATAAAGAATGTTGATGTGATAATGTGTCATGGGAATGGAGTTTTAAGTACTTAGCTAATAAAGGATACAGGGGAATCAAAGTCAAATCATTTATTTCAAATAGGCACCCGGTCGATTGTCGCTGGGAACCTTCGTTCCCAGACTTTTTATAAGATACTTTTGAACGTCAAAAATGACATTAAAATAGAATTATTCTAGTCGCCCCTTCCAAACGGTAGTTTTCGTATGGATAAGAATGGGCAAGAACCTCCACCGTTACTCTTTTCAAATGTTTTCCAATATTTTGGTAAAAGAATTAAAATGGATTAATGAAACCATGACATATAAGGGATGAAACAGAAAATAATGAATTGTGAGTGTTGGGTAGTGCAGGATATCGCGATACCTAAGGCCGCGTCGTCACCAAAAGTGGTCTTAGTGTTTTATATGAATTTGACATACTCGCGCGATCATAGAAGTCGCGTTTGTACGTCATAATTCATATAAACGATCGCGTCTATCGCGTAGTCGCGCGTCAATTCCTTTTAGTTAGGACGCGGATTAACAGGTAAAAATGGAAGATGAAAAATATTTAACATCGACTCCAGGTAACATGGGCCGGGGCAGGCTAAAAAAATAAGTTACCATAACGCCTTTCTTAAAAAAAATGCAAATCCCATAATAAAATATTCCAATTCGGTGATTAAAATTAAAATTTATTTTCGAAATAAAAATCAACAATGATAGCAATTAACAGCAGAACTAAGGATTGTACCTGATTGTGCTGCCATCATTTATTTTAGCATACGATACGTGCTCGAACAATAGACTCGCAGTTAACAACGTACTTCCAAAGCGTCAAGTGTTTGTTAATTAATTATTCTTTCTCCTCTTCATTGAAGGGTTCTTGCTCTTTGAGTACTCGAGTACTCTTTAATGAAAGGTTAGGTATTTTTGAACGTAATGCTGCAAGTTGACTGGAATATAATTATGTGATATTAGAATCCGTTCCGTTCTGTGTATCCCTTTATTCAATCCTCAACATTAATGAATTTGCTGAATCTTTTCATTTTGTAGTTTCTTATTTAAAGAAAAAGTTTATCATTAAATATCTATTTACGGCAAAAATATAAACAGCTTAAATTCATATACAAATTCGTTACAATTTCGTGGCCCATAGAGAGGAACTAACATGAAACTATGAAAAGACTTTAGAACTTCTTTTCAGTATCCAAATAAATCTATACTAATAATAAATCTGAAGAGTTTGTTTGTTTATTTGAACGTGATAATCTCTGAAACAAACAGTCAGATTTGAAAAAACATTTCTTAATAATTTGATAGATCAATTCTCGAGAAAGGTCACGCTACGACCCGTAAGAGACGAGCAAAATGAAAAAATGTCAGAAAGAACGCTAAGTTAAAACACAGTAATAGCACGGGCAGACAATGCGATGCTAAGGGGTGGGTCGGGAAACGAAAAATTCCAGGCGGACGTATTCGCGGACAGAAGCTAGTAAATTAATAAACTAACAACATCCAACATTTCGCAGGGACGAAGAAGACCCCGGGACGGACAACGAAGCCGACGCCGGCGACAACACGAGCGTGGCCAGCGCCGACAGTGTGGCCAGCCAGGCGACCGTGACGCCCGAGACCGTGTCCTCCAGCAGCGCGCCTGTGACTGGCAACATTCCTCCCTCACCGCTGAGGAGATCGCACACAGTCTCCGTGACTAGTGTTACAGTGCCACAGGTAACTTGTACCTATGTGATAACGTTTGATAAACTGGTGGATGGATTGATGGTCCATTTGATTGGTATTGGCTATCGATGCAAATCACATGCTCTTGAACGG
Source organism: Apamea anceps (assembly GCA_951799955.1). NCBI lineage: Eukaryota > Metazoa > Arthropoda > Insecta > Lepidoptera > Noctuidae > Apamea > Apamea anceps. Next base: position 19,913,034 of record OX637510.1, read on the forward strand.
CACGAGCAACACGAGCAATGTAACGTCATCAGAAACCGAAATAGTCATGGTAGCCAAATCGGCGTGGGATGTTTTATGTATCGATGTAAAAAGCACCCACGACAGCATCTACCACTGTTTGTCTCTGCATCACCCAAAGGTTGGGTGGAAAATGCTTATGGCATTACGTCCACCTCTATACATTTGTGTGCTTAAAGTGTTAAATAAATAAATAAACCCTTTCTACTCTTAGATTGCTAAATGATGCGTTAACAACCTTAGAAAGAAAGTGAAAAATTCTCCTAACAAAAATCTGTTCATCTTAGAAACTGCTACCACATCTGTCAAGCTGTTTCTGCGTAAAACTCTATTGTTGCTTAAAAAGTTTTAGCATTAATTAAATTAAAAGCAGCACTTTTCAACATTAGCAACGGCGCAATGAAATGACTCATCGAACTAGATAACAAAGTATTGATCTGATAGTGTAATGTAGACGTTACTGCTAAATTCTTAATATCAAGAGCACAATATAATATGCCAAATCTATCAACAACTCACAATGAAGTATTAATGGACGCTGGTGATGGCGCCAAACAAGTAGGTAGCCGAATTCTGGGTCAAGTCCATTTACATTGCTATCGACGCGCTAAGAAGAAGACAATATGGAGCGATTATTGCAATATTTGTAATTTAATAGACTTAGCCCCCAGTCACTCATTCATTTAGAACACCTCACAGATTCATTCATTCAGTTTAACATTTTTTACCTTAATTTAGGTATCCTCACCACCCCAGTCGACAACCGACTCTTTGGTGGTTGAAATGAGTACCAGCGCGAGCAGTGCGAGTGAAAGAGATAGCTGTAGCGAGAAGGACAGAGACAGCATGTGGGAGAAGGACCGAAGCGAGAGCCGAGCGTCTTCGTCTACGTCAGCAGCGACGCTAACCAACGTGAGTGGTAGCGTGACGTATTGTTGATTGTAATTATTTGTGAAGGAGACATGGCGCAACAACATTATTTTTATGAGGCACGAAAAAGGAACTGGTCAATGGTCAGGGTCCCAACAGTTTCTTCTGCCCCTGAATTTATGATTTGGTTTTAAGAAATGTGATCTACTAAAGCTTTAACATGGCGGGTCACAGGTTCAGGATCTGTTAAAGATGTCTCAGTGGGCTAGGCCTACCTGCCGAAAGACGGTAACATGTCTTAAACTCAACATCCCCCAACTTGTTCTTTTACGTGTTTGATTTTTCTTTGATTTGATTGATTTTGATTTGATTTTGATGTTTACCGCAAATATTTTTTTTTCTTTCAAATCTGCAATCCGTCTGCCAATAGTTGTAGTAGTAGTATTCAACTATTGGCAGACGGATAGCTGCGCCCCGCGGTTTCACCCGCATAAGTTTCGATCCCGTGGGAATATTGGGGTAAAAAGTATCCTATATGTTAATCCTGGTAACAAACCACCTGTGTGCCAAATTTAATCCAAATCTGTTCAGCAGTTTTTGCGTGAAAGAGAAATAAACATCCATCCATCCATCCATGCAAACTTTCACGTTTATAGTATTAGTAGGATACGATTTTTTTAGTTGTTTCCCAAGGGCTCAGTTCAGCAGTGGAAGTTTATGAGGTAACTGACCATCATCTGTGTCGAATGTTGCCAATATCTTCAAGTCTTCTCGAGTTTATCCTTTAACGACCACAAAGTACCTAAGCTAATTCTCCAGAATTAGCTTAGGTACTGACAGGTTACTGTTATTAGTATTAACTCATTTATTTCACATCGATGGTCCTAGTTCATCATCTGTGACTGCAAGTGACAGCTATGTGACGAACCCAGCAATGCATAAATATGTAAGCTGTCACGCCCTTTATGCCTGGAGGCTTTTATTTAGGTAGTGAGTTTTTATTTTAATTTTAATTAATTATTTTTTAGCTTGAGTACGTATAGTTTTTATTATATTTGTTGGTATATTGGCGTGGCTAGCTGACATAATATGGCAAATAATTTAAGCTTCTTGTAATATTCATTACATAGGTTCCTAGTATTGTATACATGCAACTATATTTTAACTAAACAGACAGCTGTGCTGCTGGGGAGTTTGTTCCGCCACTTCTTCTTCCCAGCGATAGCACTAGGAAGTGGCGAAGGGCGGGCGTTTTTGGGGGACTGTCTTTTGTAATTTTGACGTTCGAAAAGTGCTGATTCTCAGCCTAATTTGAATAAATGACTTTTGATTTTGATTTTTTTGAAAGAATCGGCAAAGGATTATACTTGCGAGCAGTAGTGGCTCAGTGGTAACGGCTGCGACTTACGGCCGTAAATTCGAACCTAGGCGTTTTATCTTTTGTGAATTATTTCATCACCGCTGCTCTCAAAACAGGGAAGAAAAGCATAGTGAGAATCTAGAACGAAAAATTCGAAGACGTGACATCTACCAACCCGCGCTGGGCCCGCGTGGTGGATTACGGCCCTCTCCCTGTCACCGAGAGGAGGCCTGTGTCGCAGCAGTGGGAACATTATAGGCATGATAATCAGCTGAGTCTGCTGTTATACGGGTGTTATGGGTTTTTAGTCTACAGAATATAATATCGTTTTCTAGAACCACAATATTTTTACTACTTAAGTTCTTCGCTCGATAAATTTGACAGGACTTGATTACAAAATCTATAATATTACGATTATTCTGAGAAAATGTAGAATGTGACACAACCTTGAGTTCTGCTTTGTAAGCGAGACTAGACATCATGACGTTTGATGGTGATTGATGGTATTCAAAATAAATATATTAACGTTGATGTGATGGGTGCGTGAAGGTCATGGATCGAGCTTGTAATGGTGCTGATTTAATGTAGATTAGTTATACCTATCTATATATACTTATAATAAATCTGTAGAAGTGAAAATTCTGTACATTGAAAATATCAAAAAAATAAATGGCAGGGGGTGTTACTAGACCGACACCGAACCCAAAAATGTGATTACAAAAATTTTTGTCTGTCTGTCTGTCTGTCGGTCTGTCTGTCTGTCTGTCTGTCTGTTTGTTCAGGCATCACGCAAAAACTACCGGTTCGATTACGATGAAACTTGGTATAATTATTTTTTAATATCCTGGGCACCACACTGGGTACTTTTTATCCCGGAAAAGTATATACAATAAAAAACAAACTTAATTTTGCGGTTCGATCCCTAGACCGATTACTGTACCAACCGCAAATAATAAGTTTGTCGAAGGTTACGTCACCCGCAGTATTATCTGTGCGACCTTTTTATTCCTTTTAGTGTTTAGAGTTATTTAGGTTTAATTTTATAAGTCGTAGGTATAGATTTTAATTTTATAGTATAGGTAGTATTTTTGTTAGTGTACGTAGTGACCGTAGGTTATTTTATAATACTGTTAGGTAGGATTAGTCATTCGAAAACACAAATCGTTATATATTTTTTTTCTTCCCAGGGTTGGTATTCACCAGCTCTCAGCGGCGTGTCGGCAGCCAGGATCCGCGACAATCCCAAGCATACCAAGGAGTCTTGCAACCGTCGCCTGCTCAAGTCAGACCTCAGCCTTACCTCGCACCCCGAGATGGAGATAGACTACTACGACTATGAAGTCAATAATGCTGGTAAGGTCTTCATTACAATGCACAATGAGTGGAGTACGGTAATTTTTTATTTGACCTATGTACACTCCATCTAAAGCAGGGTTGCCCAAACCAAACATGACCCTAGACCAATATCAATTCTCAATAGATTAAAGACCTTCTTTTAAGAAATGCACCTTTTCCATTTTAATGGAAGTGCATTGTTGCCTAGGCTGCGCTCTAGAAATCCTGGGGACGGGAATCTATGAAGCGTTGTGTCGTTGACAAACGCCTTTCAAGAGTTCACCAATTCCCGACCCATGAATTTCTACAGAACGTTTAAATCAATGCACTTTCATTAAATTGACAAAGGTGAATCAACCATAATAGCCAAAAGACATCGTTTAACAAAAGATTTCATAGGTAACCTACATAACATAGCCTCATAGGTAACCTATTATGTCGCGCTTTAGACAGCCCTGACACTTCGGAGTTAGAGTGTCGCGAGTGTCAGATACTCCGAGATAGTGTTGCGAGTGTCAAACAATCCGAGGTGGAGTGTAAAGAGTGTCAGACTCTCGGGCATAGAGCGACGCGAATGTTTTGCCAGACACTCCTCCTCCGAGTGTCCGCATACCAAGACGACGCGATGAGAAAATGTGTTTTCCAAAGAATACCTATCTATTCTTATTATTATTTTAATTTTAAATACGAGTTGTTGAACTTCTAATTTAATACTTAAGTACCTACTTCATCATTTTGTATCGTAAAAAAGATCGTAAACCGTAGTTATAAAAACAACTTCGTTTGTGCAAAGCTCTTAAACTTTTACTAGTATCTACTAGTTTAGACTCTACTCACAATGTAACTGGTAATAAAATAGAAAGTAGCCTTCTTAGGGCTCCAGAGAAAAAGAGAATGGTTTCTTTCTTCAAATTATTATAATTCCGAAATGGTAACTCCATTTTGGAATTTGAAAAGTCCAGACGAAAAGCCAGACATTTGTAACAAGTCCGGACATTTTACTTTTAAAATAAAGAAAGCACTTTCTTTGTTCAGACTTCGATATTTCTCTATAAAAAAATTCCACAAGTCAATCATTTTTCCAGACTTTGGACAATGTTCGGACGGGGGGCAAAAAGGCGGACACGTCCAGACAAACCCAGACGGTTAACCCTAACTAGGGTTAAAAAACCCTAGTTTTAGTCGCCTATAAAATTAATAAAAAAGAAACTGATTTGTCATTTGTCACAGGTTCAGTTCCTGGCTCGTACCTCGGCATGGATCCAGCTTTCCTGGTTTGGATCCCACCGCTTGAAGATGGCGACATTCTGAAGGAGATCAACGAAAACAAGGTGCCAATTTATGAGGTATGCTATAGTGTAAGATCACAGAGTCTTCATAATTTGAACGAAAAAACAAAACTGGTTTAATGTGCCAATTAATATAAAAATAGTAGGTACCTAATAAAAATATTCTTGCCAAACAGACCTCGGTATGCTGTGAATACTCAATATTTAAAAATATATTGCATTCGACAACGTGTACTTAGGTGGTAACTTAAAATTTAATAAGATCAATAGATTCGGGTAAAGCAAAATAGTATATCAGATGCTAGGTTGTGCTACCTGGCGATTATGTGCAATTATTTTCCTACAAAACGGCTTCTCTATCACGAGACTTACAACAATGTCCTTTACAGGAGATTCTTCCAAAGGAACTTCACCCAGACCCCGGCAGTAACACGGAATCGCCTGAAGACAGACCATCATCCAGCACCCTCAAGAGAAACCCCGACAACCGCATCAACAGATCCAACGAGTCCATCAAATCATTCCGAAAAGTCATGGAAAAGGGAAACATAATACATCCTCTAAACTTCAGCATTACTGATCTGCAAAACTCACCCAAAATGTCAAAGAGAAATAAAAAGAAGAAGGTTGAAAGTCCCGTGACTATACAGATGAAGGACTTAACGCTAACGAGATCCCCAGTCAGAGTGCACAGGAAAGAGAATCGAAGTGACTTCGACACGTCGACTTTGAAAAGAGTTAACGAAACCAAAGAAAAAGATTCTGATACACTAAAAAGAAATGATTTCGCTGACATAAAGTTCGCTGACGAAAACTCGGATTCATCAAACGAAATAAAGTTCGCGGACGACTCGCCGGATAGCAATAGAATTGTTGATAAATATAATGTTAAAGCCTAGGATACTTCGATTCGGAGACAGTTTGTTCTTGATGTTGGAACCTGTTAGATAAACATACATCTCGTGTACCCCTTACTTATAAAAATGGTACCAAATTACCCCTATTTCCCGAATTCTATTTAATAGATTTATCTAACGATGATTTTCAATTTAACCTGAAAGATGCACTAACATAGATAGGACGAAGTAATAGCGTAACATACTAACGGTAGCAATGGTTTTCATTTTGACAGTTCAACAACATTCATTGCGTTATTTACGTTGTTGAGCAGAATTTTTTTTCGAACACATGTAGCAATGGATTAGCAATGTCCTTCAAAATGATTCAGTTTGTGATTGAAAGTGTGGTACGCAATTAGGATGCTGGATGTAAAAAAAACTTGATTTCCTGTTTAATATTTTCACCTTTAAGATTCACTATAACAACAAGTCACGTTTATCCATGAGCTGATGAAAAGTATATTTTATATAATTAAGGGGTAATGTTTTAATTTCATTACAAAATATTCCCATTTCCATTAGTTGAGTGTAAGGACCAATCTGTGAATAAATCCGACATATAGTTCTCATATCATCAAAACATATTTTTCAATAACATTGTACCATTTATCACAAAGTAATGTAGTCACACATTTAGTCATAGAGTTTTATAATCAAGCTAATCGTTAGTAGTATTGTAGAATCCACTTGGCCGTCACTTAGAAGTAAAAAACTTGAAATGTAGAAAAAGATATTCAAAAATGATTGAAATACAGCATAATTATAAAAAAAAAAATCCGATGCACCTAAATAAAGGCCCCTTTTGCAGAAAAATGGAAATAAATAATTTACTAGGACTGCGAATTAGATTTAAAAATAAAAAATAAACTTTTTTCTACATTTTAAGTAAATCAGATTTTCAATCAAGCATTGTATAAATACCATTGCATTTTCTGATTGTTCGCATGTAACATTTACTTAGTTTTTATTAATGAAATAAATATTAACAACGACATCGCTGTTCCCACGCTGCCAAAGTGTAGTTTATGTAATATCTTAAGTTTCAGTCAATCAATAATTTTAATATTTATTAGAAGACTGACTTTCGGGCAGTGCAATAACTTCTAATTGAAAGTAATCGACTGTATTTCATATCTCTAAACATTCTAGTCATTTTATGTCAAAGAAGTGAATTTTGTTTTAAATTGTGCTTATTAACTAAGAATTTTACGGATTATTTGTTAAATAACTACTTTCTATTTAGATAATATTATAGAAATGAGTTTTAAATTACTCACACCCTAAAGAATCTAAGAAAAATAAAAGTAAAAAATAATTAAAAGAATAAACAAATAATCCGTAAAATGTTTTGAAATGAACAGTCACGTAAATAAGGCTTATTATTGCATTCCGCAAACTATTTATTGCATTTATTTACCTAATTATGTAAATTAGCAATAAGTATTAAGTCATGACCGTATTGTTTTTAATATTATTGTATATTTATGTAAGTCCTCACGTTCAGTTGGACACGTTGTTTTAATGTTTAATTTGTGGAAGCTCCATTAAAGACAATTTTATTTTGTAATTTGACATTGTTGTTTCATTGTATGTCACCATTGCTGCCTTTTTATCAAAGTTTTACTGTCACAAATGACAAAAAAGTAACACATTGTAAGTATCTGATAGAGCTGTTTTCCAAGTTAGATGCTTCTGAAGCACTGGAACGCAGCTGGACTAAATATACTATGTGAAATGACAATTGTTTTTTATGTTGATACAAAGCTGCGCTCGAGCGTCTCAGAAACTAAAATTGACACATTGCCGCAAATGGCCGTCGTTTTGTTTTGGTAGGTACGTCTCTGACGATTTAGGGTCTAAATCGTGGAATAAGACTGTTGTGCCTTTTGTGTTTACTACGAGATTTTTATAACATTTTTATCATGAAAGTATGCGCATCTTGTAAAACTCGCTATCAAAAATTATTATTAGATACACGAAAGCTCACGTTGCGGTCAGCGCCAAAATCAAATATTTTCATTTTGTCATCGATAGTATCTATGAAGTCCAGCGTACTTGTTTATTATAGGTCAATGTTCTGGAGTATTTCTTATAATAATAAAATATTGCGGTCAAAAGATACTTCGAAATCCCATTTTAGTCTGTAACGAAGAAGGCGAGCATTTACCTATTACCTAATAAAGAAGATATACTACGCTTGGACTACCGAACCCACTGTGGTAAGTTTTTGATAATAAATCTCAACACTAATTCCGAAACATACTATTACCCAACCTGTACTTAAACACGAAGAAAAAGAGCTCTTATGTCAAGCACTTGTACTTCGTAAGTTCGAAAGTGAACCGAGGGACTAACTTTATCTTTAGTTGTTACATTCCAAGAAAAACTTCACTAAAGCAAGTTCAGTAAAGTTAGTTACACTACATGGTCGTGCAAGAGTAGTCGTTTTTGTAGCCATAAAACAAGTCGAATGTAAGACTGGTATGAATGCTTTTTGGTAAATTCAATTTATATACTTACATTATTTTAATATTATTTATCTATTATTCTGTGCTTGAGCTTCTAAAATCCGCTGCAAAAATATTATCAAAGGTCAGTCTTTCGTTGAATATAACACCTCGAGATCTCAATTAAATAAAAAAATACAAAAGAAATTTCTTAACTGATAACATAAGTGTTGTCCAAAACTGCGAAAGTATAAAACAGTGTTAAATAAAGCCCTATGGGAAATCTGCTTTTATACCTACACACTTTAACAAAATACAATCTAAAATCTAAGCTACAAGTTTTAGCTCACCTAAGCTCCTCAAATCACAGTTCCTAAACAGGTGGTATTGTAATAAATAAATTATTCAAATCTCTCTAAGTAAGCATCTCAAGTTTACGACGAAGAGTTTATCATGTAACCTTCACTCGTCCCAGTTGCATAACTTTAGTAAAACTATTAGTTGTCTCGATATTGCGGAGCGCAGCTCGCGACTAATTGAACTGGATCACATCATGATGGTATTCCAGTAATATGACTTGAAATGGCATCGGTGCATCGTTTGGTATGTATGTGAGTATGCAGTAGAATTATTCATTCCGGAATTGGATTATACATGGGCATGTGTGTAGAAGTGACGGATGAACTGAGGATAGTTTGGACTGAGTATGAGAAAGAATAGACAAGAATCTATTCTTGTCTATCCTCTGACTGAGCATGAGAAAGAATAGACAAGAATCTATTCTTGTCTATCCTCTCTCATACTCAGTCCAAACTATCCTCAGTTCATCCGTCACTTCTACACACATGTCCATGTATAATCCAAATATTCCAGTAGGAAGGACTAATAGGAAGACCAAAAAAAATATTGTAAGATTGTGTGAAAGATGATCCCTATAGCTATAAAGGATATAACTACAAAGATGATTATTGATGAAAAGAAAAAAGAAAGAAAAATATTTGAAGGTGCAGAGGATTGGGATAAAATCAGGAAGATGATGATAACGACATGAACTCTCAATTCCCAAAAATGAAATCTTGAATTCATACTATCATATCTCTAAGAACTATCCCTATCACGAATCACTCCATCCTTAACGAATGCCATCATAAATATCTTCAACACATGAGATCTAATAAATACCGGCTACTCGTCTCGTACGGATTACTCCTCGTTATTTTCAACTAGGCTAAAAGGCAGGAATTTAATATCTTGGTGATAGAACAGCGAACAATTGGGTTGCATGCCTCGCCCGGGCTATGTGGTTATGTGTGCCAGGCATGATGGTTTTGCTAAATTATGTAATTGGGACAAGCTTAGCTTTAGCGGTTAGAAGAGGATCAATCAGGCTTGCTAGTGATCTTTTAACGATGACAAGGAGTTTTTGTATAGGATCGAATTAGAAGTATTCTTCATTCTTCAGGGTTGTAGGACGGTATTAAATTTCATCTTTCTCATTTCGATCCTAGCGTCCATCTATGGAATGTATGATTATGGTCCAGGGGCCAAAGTTTAACCATTATTTCGCCTGATATTAAACGTGGTCGACGATAGGATTTTTGGTACTGTACAGCGCAGCGTGGCGAGTGTTTGGTTTCATGTTATCCTGAATTTATCGAACAGACAACTTTTGGGATTACTTACTTAAATTGATTAGCTAAAACTAATTTACACAAAAATGTTTACTTAACCCAACCTTTTTTTTTTCCTCTTATTCTTCCTTTTCAATTATCTTGCAACTGTCTCCAAGACAGGCAATTTAATTCCCTCTAAAACTCCGAACATTGAAAAACCAATCGTAAAAAAACACTGCTACAAACAGTAGAAACATTTCTCTAACTTCATCTGTAAATACAGAAACAATAAAGATTACTCCGCTAACGCCCTGTTAGTAGTTAGCTACTCGTATTTACACGAAATGTTAATTTAGTTCACATCTCTTGGGATCAACGACGGATTCTGTTTCTACTTCACTTGTAAGTGGAATTTTGTGTCAATGTTATGTGGTAGCTAGTTTTGTTCTGATTGCTTTCGAAGATTCCAAACAAGTTTGTAGTACAGGGACCTAACAAGTTGTGCAACATATAACTCAGTGGTGACGGAAATTTTCTTGAAAGAAAACTTCTTCGTAGTAAAATGTGAGCCAAGCCAATCAGCATGGTGTTCGAAGTAGTCGTAACGACGTCGACGTATAAGTTATATAGGTCGTGGGTTTGAATCCTCAGTCAAGCATGCACGTTACTTTGTGCAATTTATTCCATCACCATTGGTCTGAGGACGGTGAAGGAAAACATTGTGAGGAAACCGGTTCCCAGTGCAGTGTAAAGGCTTTATAATGAGAAACGAGAAAAAGGAAAATGTTCCGAGATAAAAGGCGTCTTTAGCTTCATAAAGCCTGGTTTAAAATACGTTATGTGTGGTTGGCACAACACATTACTCGTTTATGAGTGACCTACAAAGAATACGGAATACAGAATGGAAAAACATAAAGAATAAGGAACATTATAACCTAGATGAGCCTTCTAAAGCCTTTGCTTATGAGCAGTAAATTACAGTTTCATATTCTATGCACAACAGCATACTTTAATGAAGTTTACATGAACAAGTATCTTGAAAATAATAAAGGAAAGCCTGAGAGGAAATTATTTATTTAAAACAAACTACAAAGTTTGACGTTTTCTTTTTCTTGGCTAGAATTCGAGAGCTTCTCTTTCAGTTTGTGCACTAGTTTTTTTCGCTGCTTATAGTGTTTACTTGATTTGCTTGTGTAATCCGTCCACTACACAAGTAAATCAAGTATGCTAATGGCAGAAAAACAACGGATTTTGGGGCTTATAATAATATGGTGTAAGCACAGCACCCTAATTGCGTAACATACTATCAATCGAAATCTGAATCATTTTGAAGCAAATTGTTAATCCATTGCTGCATAAGTTCGAAAAATTTGTCTGCTCAATACGCAAATAACGCAATGAATGTTGTTGAACGGTCAAAATGAAACCGATTCCAATTGATAATATGTTTCGCTGAATAGGGTATTATTACTATTCTATGGAGAAACTCGTCGACACCATGTAATTCGGTAAAAGAATGGTGATGCCATGCCAAAACGGATAACTGGAAACGAGAACCAGAGTCGTCATTAATTAAATAAATATTCCACCATTAATAGATTGTGCTTCATTAACAACAGCCAGTCAATCAAGCCGACCCTAACTGCATGCTTTATAAATCTAATTGGTACTAATTTAGGAACACCCATATCTCGCCAGCCTTCATCAATCCGAACCCTTTCAAGGTCCAGTTCCCAGTCCATATGGGCAGAGAGGCAGAAATCTTTCAATCTGTTAGCCGGGGCGTGTAAAATAGTTCACTTAGCGGCTTCATACAATCTGTGCGGGGCGCGGAGCGGCACTAGGGATGCGTATGATGGAAAGCGATGCGTAACGAGAGTTTTGTAGTAGTGTAGCTCGCTAAGCTAAGCCACTTTTTGTACCAAATTAGCTCCTTATTTCACCCACACATTACAGCTCTCGATTTAGTTGTATTTACAGCAACTAGCCCCTTTCCACCAAAGCTGCGCTGAGCGATCCTAGGAAAATGAAGCAATAGAGTTATTTGAGTGAAACTAACCAATAACGTCGCTTCATCTCCATAGCTTGAGCTGAGCGAGCAATGTTACTGTTTCGTTTTACACACATCCCTCGCACATCTCTGCTAAAAAGCCATCCTAGGTCCCCGCTCCCTTCAATCTGCTGGTCGTCGGGGGATCAGTACTCAATTAGCTTCGTGAAATTGCCTGCGGAGCTCAGGCCGGACTTTGAATAAGTTAGGCCCGTGTTAAATGTTCAACGGCCCATCATGGATTATGTAGTGACTGAGCCATGATGTTGCGTGTAATTTCATTCTGGGTTCATATTTCAGGATACAGGGCGGATGATATGAGTTATATATACGACTTTTTATTGCATGTCCAGACTGTCATTTGTTATTTAACAGTTAGGACTGGCCTTAGAAGTGACCTATGAAGACTATGCTTGCGAATTAGCTTCCTTATTTGAAATGTGAACAAAGGTACTCCAATCAAATAACCTTGTACTGTGCAATTTTTCATTCAATTAATAAGTAAGTTGGATCTACGAGACGGTTCAACATGCGAGTAGTAGTCGACCTTTTAAACCTACATTCAAGTCACACAAACATTACATTAATTCTACTTTCAATGTATCAGAAAAAAGAGATTAGCATCAATAACCATTGCACAGAAATGATCCAACCGCCGATCCATACCATGTGTGGATGTTGATTGAAAAATAGAAATTGAAACCACCATTTCTCGATTTAAATCTGCCATGCAGGCAGATTAGCTGCAGCCTGGCTGTTCAGTGGGCTTTTAGCGACGAGCAACGCTAATGTATATCGTAACATCTTTTGCATAAGTAATAAGAAGTTCCTTGAATTTGTGAGGGAAACTGCACGAACAAGTTTCTTTATGTACTTAGAATTTATCTTTTTATCCCACGACTCATAGGTAAGTAAACCTCAACGTTGGTATCTTGCAATGGCCACTACATATGACAAAGAAAGAAAATACATTTATTTAGCACAAACTAAAAGGAAGAAATGGTCATAATTACCTACCACGCTTAACTGATTGGATTAGACGGATTGGTGAGGCACTTGCCGTATTAAAATTACAGCAAGACACAAATACAAGAAACAAAATTGGCAAAACACTTGTCCCCTGTTACCTATGGGAATTATAACATAGCTGTCAAAATGTGGGTAGGTAGATACAACTCTACCTATAACTAACTTGAGAAATGCTGGTGTGAACAATCAACACACTTAAAACGTTCCATCACCAATGTTCCTGACTTTGATTTGACTGACAACAAAGACATTTTTTTTTATTAGCCTTTTATTAGCCGTCCCACTGCTGGGCAAAGGCCTCCCTACTCTCCTTCTTCCTCTCTCTGTCTAGAGCTGTCAAGGACCAATCTTTATTAAAAGAGTCCAGCTCATCCCGCCATCTCCGTCTAGGCCTGCCGCGATGTCGTTTGCCATTAGGCGGGACCCACTGGGTCGTAAGTTTGGCCCATTGATCGTCTGACATGCGGCAGATGTGTCCAGCCCGATTCCATTTAAGTGTGGCAGCTTGCCGAGTGACATCAATTATTTTAGTGATGGAACGGATTGTTGTATTCTTAACCCGGTCCACAAGTTAAAGACCCAGAACAGTCCGTTCCATAGCTCTCTGGCAAACCTCGGCTGAATTGTCAAAGACCATGTTTGAGAAACATACGTCAGGATGGGAAGAATACACATGTTGATGAGTCTTCTCACATTCAAATTAGTATCTTAAATTTCTTTGACTGACAATCAATTCAAAGTCCATGATAACCTGCTCCTTCCCACAACTAGACCAACATTATCAAGAAAGCGACCTGAACTTTCCATGCAATCCAAGTTGCCTAGATGTAAAATGAAATTATTTAAACCGAGCTGCTATGCATGCAGTCGGTAATATAATAACACTTTCCTGTCTGTAATAACGTGAGGAGACACGAGTCGGGGCTTTCCTGCTTTATTTTATAGAACGGAATAGGGATCAGGCCCGAGTTTATATCTTATTAAAATATTTTCGAGAAATAAGCGTGCCACGTCTACTGTGCGGTATTTATAGGATAGTTTAACTTTATTTTTTTTTATTTATTTACTATTTATGTACACACATATATATTATATAACAGACAAGTAAAACAGAACATCACACATCTCTTCCAGCACACCTGAGACAGGACAATAGATACAGAGATGTAGACAGTGTGTGAAATAGTAAAGGAGGCAAAAAAAATAATACATACAATCAAAAACAATTCACTTATTACTTAAGTGTCATAAAATGTTTCGTTTATTTATATTAGAAATTACTTAATCAGCCTATAACATTCCCACTGCTGGGACACAGGCCTCCTCTCTGGGAGTGGGCCATAATCCACCACGCAGGCCCAGTGCGGGTTGGTAGATGTCACATGTCTTCGATTTTTTGGTTCTAGGACATGCCGGTTTCCTCACGATGTTTTCCTTCTCCGTTTTTAGAGCAGTAGTGATGAAATAATTTACACAAAGTAAAGAACCTGTCCGGGTTCGAACTCGTAAGTCGCGGCCGTTACAACAGGGCCACGCTCAAAATATAAATAGAAAAGTAATAGTTGGCATTATGAAAAAAAATGGCTGAAAAAATGCACTATTTTTTTTGTTACTAGCAGCATTGCTGTTTTGTTTTGAAAGTGCTGCTGAAATTACAGGCACGTGATAGTTTCTAACTTTAGCGTCTTAAGTTGGTAAAGCTTTAGCAATAAGCTTTCCAATGTGACACAAAATTACTAGTTGAAGATGCCTTGTGTTCTTTTGTTTTTATATTTATTTGGATAGCTAGTTATTTAATTTAGTACCGTTTTAAAAGGTAGTTAGTGTATACTGGGCGGTGGAGACATTGATGTGCCATCTGTTACCATGGATTCAGTACATGGTTCTGCGGAAACTGCGTTAAAATTTTTCGTTGGTAATTAAAATTAGTTTTCGTTGCTTTCCTATCGCAGGAATGCTCGAAGAGATTTCTTTGCAAATAAGCATCACCTTTGTACCTATTTTTCGTGTCTGTTTATATATTGTGTGTACATAAATGACTAAATAAAATGCTGTTCCTTATTACACTTTTCTATGAAACTGATTTTTTTTTGATAATAAACGTGAAATATCTATGTTGGGGTCTAGAATCATGTGTTGAATTCATGGTTTCAATTTGCGCGTCGACGTCCCTGCCACCCTGCATAAGGATTTTAATATGTATAAAATAAATTCATTTGAATAAAATTAAGTAAAACACCCAAAATTCTTCATTTGCCTCGGCTGCGGCTGTCGCCAGCCACAAAATATCCATATAAAGAGGTCCCCGTATAATAAATTCCACAGTAAGTAGTTACTTTAGTTTAATTCCGCATGTGACCAGTGGTCGGGCGAGGAACTAATTCGCGCTGGGTTCCGGAATGAACTGCCTGCCGGTAACGAATGGTGCTGAGGGTTGCAGATGTAAAGTTATTCGAAGAGGCACGACATATTTTAGTGGTGTGTATGTATGTTGTTTCATGTTTGTATGTGTATATATCTATAAAGAAAGAAAAAGTATAATTGTGACTCGTACAGAAAGATCACAAACTAAACGAAACACAATCCTAACTAATATTATAAATGCGAAAATAGGTTTGTTTGTTTGTTACGCTTTCACGCTAAAACGGCTGAACGGATTTGAATGAAATTTGGCACACAGATAGACCTTGAAATAGGCAAGGACATAGGCTACTTTTTTATCCTGGATCGCATAGGAAGTTGCGGGCAACAGCTAGTCATAAATAAAAATAAATAACTTAACTATATTAGAAAAAAAAAAAACAGAAAGTACGAGGCCAAAAGGCAATCTCAGCATGATGCTGCGACATTTAATGTATGTATGTTATATGTTGTGTGTGTATGTTTTTAACAAGGATAATGCTATGAGTTGCTAAAATAGTAAATGCAAGTTTTACCATTTCTAAAGGTTGGTATGTTGGTTTGAGTTTTCACTATTGTCGTATGTTATTGTATTTTCCTATTCTATAATGTTCTTCATAAAAGTCGTTTCAAGTAATATCACTGACATGAAAAATTCTTAAATTCGCAACAAAAAGTTAAATGAGTGATATTTTCATGAGCCTAAAAGAAAAAAAAATCACTGTTACTAAAAAATGGGTGGTTGGTGGACTTTATTTGAACAATGACCGTCATGAAACTAAATAAATACAATCGTTTAGTTCTACATTGTAAGCCCCTTCTAGTAACGAGTATACATTAAAATTCTCTTTGTCCGCACCGCCAATTGAAGAGCCTTCATTTGTTATACTCAAAGTAGTTTTTGCTACGTTAATCATTATAATTATTAATGAACGAACATTAATTTATTCGGTAGAGGTTTTGAGTTCATTTATTTTGTTCAAAACTATGGTGATATTTTAGTCAGACGGGCAATTCTCGTAATTTTAAGAACGTTCACAGTCAGAGGGGCAATTCTCGTAATTTTAAGAACGTTCACAGTCAAAGGGGCAATTCTCGTAATTTTAAGAACGTTCACAGTCAGAGGGGCAATTCTCGTAATTTTAAGAACGTTCACAGTCAAAGGGGCAATTCTCGTAATTTTAAGAACGTTCCAGTCAGAGGGGCAATTCTCGTAATTTTAAGAACGTCCACAGTCAGAGGGGCAATTCTCGTAATTTTAAGAACGTCCACAGTCAGAGGGGCAATTCTCGTAATTTTAAGAACGTTCACAGTCTGATCTCAGTCTCAATCTGTCAAAAAATACTTCTAATTTCCCTACATTTTGACAAGTTTTTGACATTAATTTGTTTGTCGCCGAGATGAGACTGCAACTAGATTTTGACGTTTTAAATTACGAGAATTAGCCTTCTGTTGTTGTAGGTTACTGTATTTTTGTTTTAGGCATTACAGACAAACCTTATTAGTTAAGTAACCACAGTTCGTTAGGTTATTTTTTTAAGTTTTCTATTATAACTTTTTATTGGTTTGATGTATTGCTATGCACGTTTCACCTCTAGGTGGGGATATTCAAATGGCTGCATCTTTGCTTTATAAGCATAATCAGCCTATAATGTGCCCATTGCTGGGACAGCATTGGGGAGGCCTGTGTCCCGTAAGAGTGGGCCGTAATGCATCACGCGGGCCCAGTGCGGGTTGGTAGACGTCACATGTCTCCGAATTTTTGTTTCTAGGACATGTCGGTTTCCTCTCTGTTTTCCTTCACCGTTAAAGTAAGTACTATTCTAATAGAACAACAATAAATAGTAACTTTGGACTTACTACTTTTTTTCTTTACAACCTAAGAGCAATTCCTAACACGTCTTTGTAACCCAACAGCGCAGCGCGCATCCTTCATAGAACCCACCCAACTCCATAACACTATCATAATTGGCAAAATTTTGGTGCAAGTGCAATCTAACCTAACCCAGGTGTTAAAGCAGCGCTTTAAGCCTCTTACATATTATAATCTGACATGGAAACCTGTGTACTTAAGTATACGAGTACACATAATAGATTGCTGCAGAAAGCGAGCTCTATACAACGAATAAAAACGCACACACACATAGACACGCGTCACGTACAGCGAGTGCAAGCGCACTCGTGACTGGCATTTGTTTCAGATAGTCGATCGCTGTTCGAGCAGTGTATAAGCTATTTGACCGAAATATTCGTCTTTCCACTACCTTGACTATATTCATATTAAGCAAAATGTAATATCACACCCGTATTCCCCGAAGGGTAAGAGAGAGGTTTACACTTTTATGTTTAAGTCTCATAAATTCATACTCCGGGTGCTACTGATTAATTCCAGATGGGAAAACCCAGTAACACTTTGTCCGACCCGGAAAAGGAACTCAGCATCTCATGCTTAGCAGAAGCTTTATTATTTTGTAAGCTTTTCGCATAATTGAGAGTGATGTAAAATAATTGACTACTCAGCGCACTTAAGTTATTGCAAGTTGGCTGCCTGTATTCCAAATAGCGTTCGTCTATACTACGTGTCCGTGTGCGTGCGCCTATTTCCCTGGTTGCACGGAGACGGCGTTCTGTAGCTATCTACTCTGTTACAGGTATCACAGTACACAGGTAAACACTAATGGATGTAGTTTGCAGTAATGCATACACGATTGGACACTGATCGGTATCTGAGTTACCGATTCCCGTTTGATTAAAGTTAGACGTTCGCTTTGCATTTCATTAGTTTGAAAATAATGGGATACCTTGCAAAGGGTTGAACAGAACTATTGGTATACGAGTATTAACAGTTTATTTATTAAATACTGGTACTCAGCTGCATTCGGTTAGACTGGAAGCCGACCCCAACAAAGTTGGGAAAAGGTTAGGCAGATGATGATTTATGAAGCACTGTGCGTGTTTCAGCCACATATAATTATCTTCCTACAGCTAATACCAGATAGCTATTTTATGTTGCATTAGGCCCTTTGTACACACACGTTTTTCTTGCCGTGAAAAACTACGGTTTATTCGCAGTGTGTAGGCACGGTCGTTAGTGTTGTATTGGATCACTATGGAAGCTTGGAGACCGACTTTTTTCAACGGCGCGTATTATACGCCGTACCGTAATGAAAATGTGCCGTGTAACAAAGGGCCTCATTTTTATTTTATCGTAAAAATTTAAGCATTTCAGTAACACATACCTACTAAGCATGTCCAACTCCAATTTTCTGCTTGTGTGATGCTCATAGATCTAGACTTTGGAACGGAATAGAGGATGCGAGCTCGTCTTACGAATAATCGATCAGGTCACGTGTCCTGACGCGAGTTTAACATTTTTTACCCACCACAAAAAAGTGCGCAACGCTGCTAAAGAAGTTTTCACTTCAAAAAGTCAGAAAGAACGCTAAGCGAAAACAATGTAATAATGCGGGCAGACGCGGGCGATGCGATGCGGTGGGTCGGTCGGCGGAACAAGAAACACGCAGACAAACTCGCGGACAGAAGTTAGTAACATGTGTATAAGATAGACTATGATAGTGACAATTTCTCACAATTCCTTTCATTCATTCAAGGCAAATGAGTTATAGACAGTTCATCACACCATAAGCTTCCCACTCCACATTCACAAAACCGGCGAGTGCGAATATGGGAGCCGGATTCGCGCACCGAGAGTTCCGTACAAATTTGTAGGTATGTAACTACAAATTTACGGTTTTCGGATTTTTACCTTTACTTGTGCTACATGACAGCGCTTCTTGCCAAATTTTATGATTCTAGGTCAACGGGAAGTACCCTATAGGTTTTGATTCCCTCGCGAGTGTCAAAATATGCTTCATAAACAGAACATAAACACCCGTGTCTTTTGACTGCGTTTACTTAGAACTTTGATTTTTTCACTGCTTTAAGGGATAGCAGCCCTTCTTTTTTTTTGGGTGGGAAATCATCAAATGACCCCTCCCGCTCTGAGCGGAGCGGAAGGGAGTATCAGACTTTTACTGACTAAAACCCACCCGTGTTCCTTCAGTTGCCTGTGCCACGGGCCACGGTATCTCTTTCGAACAACCCGCAGCCCTGGCGGCAGGGATTGCAGCCCTGAGTATTTGATATTAATTTCAGCTTGATAACTCTACGCGTTCCTGAGAAAAAGGTCTTGCCAGACGGACGGACAGGCAGACTGACAACGAAGTGATCTTATACGACTTCCGTTTTCCCTCTGGGGCACGGAACCCTAAAAAGCGCTCAACAATCTTTTCCGCGACTGTACACTTGGAGGCAAATCGTTTCCTAGAGGATGCCAACGTCAGGAAGCGTTTAGACGAGCGGTAGGTAGCAGCATCCCTCACCTGCACGTAATTACAAGGAACGGGGGGATTATGGCGGATCCAGGATGCCAGGCTAGGATAATGGCGCGACGGATTTATGCATGACGACGGTACTTGTGTCTGTTAGGTGGAGAAAATGGTGGGCGAAGATGGATTGTGGGAAGTATTAGGGTAGGTTATGGATGCGTTGTAAGTGTTTTTGATATTTTGTCTCAAAACTACAGAGATACAGAGAAACTAAAGTATGGTTAAGGAATAAAATGAAAAAGGGAGATAGAGAACAATTAGAGGTATATTTACAAGTAAAAGATGAAGATGGTCTGAAGAGTGGTGTGTAGTATGTGGAGGTGGGGTGTAGGATAACGATGCGTGATAGAGGCTGAGGTGAAGACACAGTTGGAGGTCCAGGAACAGGAGCAGAAACAGGAGGAACAGGAACAGGTGAGGACAGATGCTGGTGCGTAGCGACACGGAGGACACCCGTAGGAGGGTCCACGCAGCAGGCCAGGACGCAGCACAGCAGCAGGAGAGAGAGGCACGGCGGAGACGCTGTCAGCCCTTCAGGTGAGGACAGGAGGGCTCACGCAACAGGCCAGGTCGCAGCACAGCAGCAGGAGAGAGAGGCTGAGACAGTTTTTCTATTTTACTATCCAAGTATTTCAAAGTATAGTCTATTTGCGATAAGTCATCCTCAATAGGTAGAGGAGAAATTAGAATATCCTCCGATGGAGTAGCTGAAGCTAAGTAAAGAATTTGTTTTTTTTAACAATAAGACTGTACTTGCTGGTTCCTCAAGTCTGATTTTCACTTCATACTCAAGTTCAGACTTGTTTAAAAATTCAAACCTTATTGGACGAGACATATTTGTAAATTGAAAAGTTAATAAATGAAGTTACGTGAAAAATATTCCTTAGTTTTCCCTGTTGAAAAAAATAAAGTTATATGTAAAGAGTATAGATGTTTAGAAATATTAAAGTTAGTACAGTGTGCTCAAGTGATGTTTGGATGAAAGAAAAAATAAAATTAGCCAAAGAGTTTAAATGACACTAGATGAAGTGTTGTTTTAGAATTTAGGAAAGTGTGAAGGGAATGGATGTATGAAAATTATGTAAGAAGACAAAGAAGGACGAAACTTTAAAAGAGAGAGGGAAAGAGAGGGAAAGAGAGGGAAAGAACTAATTTACGTTGGGCGCCAAAATGTCGTGTAGCGACAAGGAAACTAAAGTATGGTTAAGGAATAAAATAAAAAAGGGAGATAGAAAACAATTAGAGGTATATTTACAAGTAAAAGATGAAGATGGTCTGAAGAGTGGTGTGTAGTATGTGGAGGTGGGGTGTAGGATGACGATGCGTGATAGAGGCTGAGGTGAAGACACAGTTGGAGGTCCAGGAACAGGAGCAGAAACAGGAGGAACAGGAACAGGTGAGGACAGATGCTGGTGCGTAGCGACACGGAGGACACCCGTAGGAGGGTCCACGCAGCAGGCCAGGACGCAGTACAGCAGCAGGAGAGAGAGGCACGGCGGAGACGCTGTCAGCCCTTCAGGTGAGGACAGGAGGGCTCACGCAACAGGCCAGGTCGCAGCACAGCAGCAGGAGAGAGAGGCACGGCGGAGACGCTGTCAGCCCGTCAGGTGAGGACAGGAGGCGGCCCTCAGGTGAGGCGGCCTTCAGATGAGGCGGCCCTCGGGTGAGGCGCGGCCCAATAGATGTAGTAGCCCTCTTCTCGGAGGACGGAGGACGGAGGCGTAGGCAGGGTCCGTCAGGTACCGTAGCGGCGAGGTACGCTGGGTATTTCCGGGATAAGAGGCCCTGGAGTATCAGGATAGGTGGCCCTGGAGTATCAGGATAGGTGGCCCTGGAGTATCAGGCTCCTTATACTGTTCGCTGTAGAGGCGAACCTCGAACTGATCCTTGCTTTGGGCGAATCTTTAAAGAAACCTCGTAGAACAGCATCATGTAGAAAATATGAATTTGAGATAAGAATTCGGCCAGTGGCTTCTTTACATAGTACATAGATAAGTTTGCATATAAAAAGATACAGGCCGGTAAGAATTAGAAAGGTACGTTGCCATGGCGACGTATTAAACGTCGTTGTCAAAGCTGTCATAATAAAATATATTATTACTAAAATACAATAAAATCTATAGTTATTTTGTATTAGATGTATAGTGTTTATAGGAAAAATGATATCCATCAATGTGGGCGAAATTGCCAACCCTTGGATGACACTAAATCGTCGTAGACTCATGTTAAAGTTGGAGCTGTGTCTGTGTACTGATTATGGATAAAACGTGTCGTGAGAAATAATCAGAACAGCGCCTAATGGTAACAGAATGCTTGTTCTGACCTGGAGGAATGAATGTAGATAACTGTGAGTATGTACATTCAGTTACAACTATAAAAAAAAAAATGTAGGAATGGAACGTCGTTGGATCTTTTTATAATTTTTAGCACTATATTTTTAATTGTTTAAGTGAAATTAAGATCTCCTTGATTCCGAAAGTTGATTCGGTTATAATTCAAATCATAAAAAACACTTTAACACTATTTATTTATTACAATATTTATTTTGTAACACAATTATAGTTTATTCGATACATTTATATCGAAAGAGTAGTTTAATTGATCAATTTTGTACACGTGTTCTCTGTACTATGGCTCGATGACATCAGTTGTTTGTGACTGCCTATAAAAGCGAGAGCCCAACGATTCATCCCCCCGACCCTAGCTCGTTGAAGCGCCAGCCCGCGCCGTAGCTGAGTCTGTAGCTTTAAATCCCAGACTGTGACCTCTGAGTTTGTTTCGGCCTTTCTGCTCAGAAATAGTCCTAGGAAACATCGTGCTCATCAAGGTACCTAAAGAGGTAGAATGACAATTGACTTTTGAATGACGACGTGCATTTTTTATAAGATGTATTTTTATGTGTTTTACTAGTTTATTCTACTAATATTATAAACTTAAAAGTTTGTATAGATGGATGGATGGATGGATGTTTGTTTGTTACTCTTTCACGCCAAAACTACTGAACGGCTTTGGATGAAATTCGGTACACAAATAGTATATAACCAAGATTTACACATGAAATACTTTTTATCCCGATATTCCCACGGGATTGAAGCTTATGCTGGTGAAACCGTGGGGCGCAGCTAGTTTAAGAATAAGCCAGTATTCCATATTATTTTACTTTTCCTCTGACATCAGCCCTTTTATTCCCACAATAATATATTTAATATATTTTATTTTTTGTTTACTCACCGAAATGAAACCTCATTTAAAAGTAACCTCAACCAGGTTTGGTGTTTCTTGTGTCCAGCTGTCAATTACGTTTCATTCCTCCTCTCCAGCGTTGATTTCTTGTTCAGCAAAATGCAGTAAAGTCTTGTATAATGTACTACTTACTTACAGACTTTTAGTTTAATTTAAATTATAATTTAATCCAGTCATTTAAGAATTTAAATTCAAAGAAGTTATTTTCATAAAAATTCTGTAACAGAACGCACGGGAGGAGAACAGTATAGAGCATTCAACCTCTATAGAACCATATCTATTGTTGTCACTAGACGAATAACCTTATGACCGTGGGACGACATTTACGGACATATAATTTTATGATTATACTGGCTATCATCAGTAGCGATTTGTCTTTGATTGAAAATAAGTTATTGGGTTCGGCCATTGAACGGAGAGAGTTCAATCAGTTAACAGGGTAGTAACCCTATTAACTGATTGAACTCTACTCAACTATTAAACAATTCACTAGAACGTGCAACATCTACAGTAAATTCCAATTTTACACAGATTATGAAAGCAATTTCCTCCACAGTTGCTAATTTCCTATAATAAACCGGTATTACGTGCAACGTCTAGCAATTTCTGCGGATAATACCGGTTCGATCCACATTGAACTGCATTCATTAATTTTCCCTTCCTTTACATTGCTTTCTGTAGTTTATTTTTAAAATAATTCGAAATAAATTACTTTATTTGTTATAAGGTTTATTTAGCTGTTTAAACGTAAAAGTTTTCTACAAGGTTCTGTTACTAAATTAATTCACCCCATTTTGTAAACAACATTTTATTCAACCCATTTTTTTTATCTACATACAACATTGAATCTTATTGACACAAAATGCACTCAAGGCGAGCGCACATCTGTGTAAACCGCATTGCAAAAATTCTCCAACAACACTGTAACGACAAGAACAACTGAACTGTAAAAGACAAAGGTAAAATTAAATTAAAGAAAGGGATTTAGAAAATAATTTAAGATATATTTACAAGAAAGGATGGAGATGGAATGGCAGTGGTGTGTGTAATGTGGAGGTGGGGTGTATGGGTGACGATGCGCGATAGGTGGTTTGAGGAGGCTGAGGTGGAGATACAGCTGGAGCTGAGGAGGTAGACGCGAGGCAGGTGCTGGCGACAGGTGCAGGTACAGATGCAGGTCCAGGTGCAGGTGCAGGTACAGGTGCAGGTGCAGGTGAGGGCAGATGCTGGTGCGTGGGCAGCACGGAGGACACCCGTAGGAGGGCCCACGCAGCAGGATAGGACGCAGCACGGCAGCAGGAGAGAGAGGCACGGTGGGGACACTGTCAGCCCGCCAGGTGAGGCAGCCCTCGGATGAGGCGCGGCCAATAGATACAGGAGTATTTTCGGAGTGCTCCGGTAAGGCACGGCCCAGTAGGTACAGGAATGTCTTCTCAGGCGGCCCTCGGATGAGGCGCAGCCCAATAGGTACAGGAGGCCTTCACGGAGGACGAAAGACGGAGTCGTAGGCGGCCCTCGGAGGAGGCGCGGCCCAATAGGTACAGGAGGCCTTCACGAAGGACGAAGGACGGAGGCGTAGGCAGGGTCCGTCAGGTACCGGAGCGGAGAGGTACGCTGGGTATTTTGGCTGATCCTGGCATTGCGTGGATCTATTAAGTCAACTCGTAGAATAACATCATGTAGGAAATATGAATTTGAGATATGAAAGTGGCCATGATTAATTTTGCAGAAGTTTCAATGTAAAATCAGCTAAAACGTTACAGGCTGTTAAGGATTTGAAAGAAAAGTTGCCATGGCGACGTATTAAACGTCGTTGTCAAAGCTGTCATAATAAAATATATTATTAATAAAATACAATAAATTCTGTAGTTAAAATGTGTTATAAGTATAATGTTTATAAGAAAAGGTGTTATCAATCAATGTGGGCGAAATTCCCAATGCTTGGATGTCACTAAATCGTCGTAGTCTTATGTTAAAGTTGGAGCTGTGTCTATGTAATGGTTGTGGATAAAACGTGTCGTGAAGAATAATCAGATCAGCGCCTAACGGTAACAGAATGCTTGTTCCGACCTGGAGGAATGAATGAAGATAACTGTGAGTATGTACTTTATGTTACAACACTTTCCCACATTTTGTTTAAACTCGGGCACATTATTTTGCAACGCGATGAACTTCGGCTCGTTATGGCTGTAACATTATTACGCACTAGCCCTTAGGCGACTTTTTCAGCGATTCAGAAGCACGATTTGCTAACGCTCGTCTGCATTGCTAGTTTTGGCCGTTTGTCGCATTTGCAATGCGTGACAGAAGATTCAGTAGCGATACAACACATAGCACATACCAACCGATGTAGCATTGCTTGACCGCACTTCAACCAATCAACCTGAGAAACATCAAAGTGTGGATCGTATTATAAGTCAGAATTGCCAAGTAATTAGTACGCGCTTGCACTAAACTCATCGATAGGTTTGAAAGTTAGCAACCAGTTACAAAGTGCCGACTAAGGCGATGTTTGGCCTGATTGAATTTTCAACGTTCGAACTTTTGGAATTGATTAAACCGTCATGTGGAATTACGGGGAGTATGGATTTCAGTTTGTGTTTAATTAAATTCGTGGGTTTTATGTTTTGGGTGGAAGTGTCCTGCGGTTTTTACTCCTTTGTCTGTATTCAGGATGTATCGTGAATTTTCAGATTATTATGTGAAAATGAAAGTGATTGATGTGTAGTGTATGCTCTGGTTTGGGTAGTCTCAGACTTGCGTGGTTTCAAAAAAGAAGGAATTCATGCAACATTAAGTTTACCAACTTTAAATTCAGTTTGCTTCAAACATAATCTGGTGAAATGGGGCATTATTGATTCATCCAACACCCAGTGCAAATGGTGCTCCTGAACAGACTATATACCATCTACTGGAGTGTCCGAAATGTCTGTTCACCTACTTATCGATACCCTTGACGTTCTGAACAACGCCTCTGGCCCAAACAAACATAGATAATATGTACCGTCCGTCCAATAAAAAACAAGTGGAAATTCTGCAAGGAATGTCTTCAGATTTTCTTTGAAATTTTTACATTTTGCTCATAGCTAGAAGATCGGATTGACAAAAAAATGTTAATAAGCAATAGAGATTGGCCAATATTTTCCACCACATGAGAGGCCTCGCCATATTAACGTTCGAACAAAGCATACAGCGCTGACTTTGTAGGCTGTACCTGTCAGCTGCAAGTTCTGAAGTGTTAAAGCGCTTGAATGTCGTCTGCACACAACAGTGCCTTTATTGTAAACTCTAAGCAGGTTGCTTTTGGATAATACCGTTATAACAAGTCCCAGAATTAACACACACCACCAGACACCCAAATTACAATATTATGTAATAATCTTAATTTTTTTACTATTATTATTTTATTTCTTAAGAAAACTTCCAGCTAGGATACAGGTAGTTGATATTTAATGAAAGAAGGCCAATTAAAAGTTTTCACTGACAACATTAGGGTAGCATAAGACACAGTAGACACACAAGCGATAGTAAGAATGAGTAATTACTCGGAGCGAATCAAGAAAGGATTTAGTGATATTCAAAGAAGTATAAACATTGTTCATTTATCAAATTATTTACACTGATTTAGCAGAAAATTGCCGTTACATTACAAATCTACGCACACACGCAGTCGCACAAATATTAGGGTCAACCGTAGTAAGCACTTTGGTTTGTTTTGACTGTACATCGGAAGTGTGACTGTAATTTAAATTATTTTTGGGAAAAAATACCTGTATTAAAAATGACAGAAATCGATTCAGTAATTGATTCTCAATTTGACTGGTACTTCAAAAAAAAATGTTTTTTTTTATGGTTATTACCTCAGAACTCCGTTATTTATAAGCCGATTTGCAAATTATTTTCTTTTTTTTTTGTAAGGATATACTTTTAGATTGGTCCCATAGTTTCATCAAAAATGGTACAGTAGTTTTGTTTTTTAAACCAAAATTACTGGTAAAAATTACAACTTAAAAGAGAAAAATAAAAACTTTATTGCAAAAAAAAAAAAACAACCGACAAAAAAGTTTTGATCCATAGTGACCTAAGTATAATTATATTTGTTTTACGTGACGTAGGTACTAAATGTGGGTCTGTCCCACTAGTCCCATTGACCCAGTCCCATGGTGGGACAAGTGGGATTATATGTCCCACTAGTCCCATGGGACAACTGATACTAACATATTTTTAAAATCATGTCCCACTAGTCCCATGGGACAACTGATACTAATATATTTTTTAAATTATGTCCCACTAGTCCCATGGGACAGCGAGTACTGATTATAATGATTGTAACAGTGAATCAGCCAGCAGGGTAGGTACACCAGGTGCATGTGAAAATGTCAATTTGACTTCACACTGCAAGAACCGATTAATGAAGGAGAAAAGAAGAGTTTACAGTGGGTTGCCAAATTATTAGGGACAGTCACAAAAAAATGGTACTTGTAAAGTAATAGTCTTGAATTAATTAGAAAAACACAGTTTTTGGAATGACAAAAGCTTTATTTATATAAAATAGTTATTTACGAAGTAAATAAGAACAAAAAAAAAAAATATGAATAATGAAAATTATAGGTAAATAAATAAGCGAAAAGAAATATTACTTAGTACTTAGTGACATTTCCTTTTGCCTCAATTAGTGCTTCTATACGCCTGCGCATGCTTTCTATGCAGTTTATGGCACTCTCTCTTATTTTAGGATTGTGGTGCCAAATATTAATCAGTTTTTTTATAAGTCTGACCTTGGTCGTTATAATTTCTTTGGCTATTTCGCTTTGGGGTTCATGTTAGGAGAATTGCCAGGCCAAGGTAAAACTGGAATGTTGTGGTCTGCCAAGAACTTGGTAACGCTTCTAGCTTTAAGGCATGGCGCTGAATCATGCATAAACATGGATTCCTCACCATCTGGGAACCATTCTTCAAGTGTCGGTAAGAGGCGAGTTTGTACGTTTGTGCTAAGCAAAACTTAAATTCATATTTGTTTTAATTTTCTTATACTATTTAACTTCGTCATTTTGCGTTTTTTACAAGACCATATTGAAACTCCGAACATACATGTTTCGTGTTTGTAAAATTCATATCCAGAATTGAGTAATACCCTCCCTCGGCCTCTTTTGATTATATTAAAATCAGCTTGCATGACTCTTTTGCAACTATTTTAATTTCAAAACAATAACAAATATACCAGACAAGTTATTTTTGTTTTTCCAAGTCATATTATGACAACGTCACATAAGGAAGAGTAATTGTCAAAGAGACTATAATGAGGAAATATGTAAACAGGGTAACATACCAAAAAGAGACTGAGGAAATATAAGGCAAGGCAGGGCTCAGAAACTTTATTTAAAATAACGTAAAAACGTTTTTAACAGTTCTTTGCACAATATTAACAAAAAAATGCCCTACTGTGCAGTAGGGCATTTTTTTGGAAAAACTGCGTTAAAATGATCTAAAACGATTTTTTTTTTTATCTAAAAATTGAAAACTGGAAAATTGAAACTGTTTGTTTTTGCCTGAAAAGTGTTTATAATTTTAAATAGTATAAGAAAATAAAAATAAATACGCATATAAGATTACTTAAACTCTTCCTTTCTCCTTCATTAATCGGTTCTTGCAGTGTGAAGTCAAATTGAAATTTTCACATGCACCTGGTGTACCTACCCTGCTGGCTGATTCACTGTTACAATCATTATAAACAGTACTCGCTGTCCCATGGGACTAGTGGGACATAATTTAAAAAATATATTAGTATCAGTTGTCCCATGGGACTAGTGGGACATGATTTTAAAAATATGTTAGTATCAGTTGTCCCATGGGACTAGTGGGACAGACCCCTAAATGTAGTTACATAAGCTTTTTTAACTATAGTTGAGTATTGACGAAGATATACAAAAGATGAGATATTACTTGTAACCTAATACACGTCAATAGTTGGTAATTAATATAATAAGGGCAGTATAATAATAATTGGGGCAGAGATTATTAACAGTGAGCCGCTATATGACGGCCAGCTGTCAATGATGTCGTCATTGACTGCAACGTCAACACCATTATCAGCTGTGTGTTATCTATTAAGATAACATACAGCTGACAATGATTTCAGAAAATATATATATGATATGTGAAAAAGGCGTGATGGATTAATAAGCCACTTTTACTATCAGTTTATACCTACCCTCCTACCTCATTCGATTAGAACGCTAAAAGAAGTAGAACGCTTAAAACTTCAGGCATGTAAGTACCGCAGGCATCGACGCAGCCGCAGCACCAAGTCTCGGAAACTTTAATCTTCAACTTTCTTACTAATTAAACCACTAAGTGGAAACAGTATTACTTGCATACTATTCTCTAAACCCAATTACTAAGGAACGGACGTAGCAGCAGGGATGTTTACGAGGTGCAGTTCAAACTGGGCAAGAACCACGAGAACTGACCATATAGGTAGGGTACATCAATTGCAACGTACTTGTATGTGGTTTTGTCTTACGTTGAAGGAAAATCTAGGGAAGAATCGAGACAAAAAATCACACTTAATCAAAAATCAAAATCAAAAAGTCATTTATTCAAATTAGGCTGAGAATCAGCACTTTTCGAACGTCAAAATTACAAAAGACAGTCCCCCAAAAACGCCCGCCCTTCACCACTTCCTAGTGCTATCGCTGGGAAGAAGAAGTGGCGCAACAAACTCCCCAGCAGCACAGCTGTCTGTTTAGTTAGAAAATACTTGATACTTGATTGTATACAATACTAGGTGAAGTAATTAACATTACAAGGCACAGAACATAAAATTAAATTATTTGCCATATGTCAGCTAGCCACGCCAATACACCAACAAATATAATAAAACCGGCCAAGTGCGAGTCGGACTCGCCCATGAAGGGTTCCGTTACGTTACGATTTATGACGTATTTAAAAAAAAACTACTCACTAGATCTCGTTCAAACCAATTTTCGGTGGAAGTTTATATGGTAATGTACATCATATATTTTTTTTAGTTTTATCATTCTCTTATTTTAGAAGTTACAGGGGGGGGGACACACATTTTACCACTTTGGAAGTGTCTCTCGCACAAACTATTCAGTTTAGAAAAAAATGATATTAGAAACCTCAATATCATTTTTGAAGACCTATCCATAGATACCCCACACGTAAGGGTTTGAAGAAAAAAAAAATTTGAGTTTCAGTTCTAAGTATGGGGACCCCCAAAATTTATTGTTTTTTTTCTATTTTTGTGTGAAAATCTTAATGCGGTTCACAGAATACATCTACTTACCAAGTTTCAACAGTATAGCTCTTATAGTTTCGGAAAAAAGCGGCTGTGACATACGGACGGACAGACAGACAGACAGACAGACATGACGAATCCATAAGGGTTCCGTTGCCATTTGGCTACGGAACCCTAAAAACTATACGTACTCAAGCTAAAAAATAATTAATTAAAATTAAAATGTAAATAAAAACTTACTACCTAAATAAATGCCTGCAGGTATAAAGGGGGTGACAGCTTCCATATTTATGCATTGCTGGGTTCAGCAGTGCGATTCTGTAACCATCTCACCGTGAAATCTTAGGTGAAGTAAGCGTGGAGTGAGCTATCATTCCAAATAATGGTAGGGATTGACACTATTGACAGCTCGCTCTTAGCTCACTTCACCTAACTTTTCACGGTGAGATTTTTACAGAATCGATCGGCTGGTCACATAGCTGTCACTTGAAGTCACATATGATAATCTAGGACCATTGAAGTAAAATAAATAAATAAGTTAATACTAATAACAATAACCTGTCAGTAAGCTAATTCTGGAGCTAGAACATGAACATTGTCTTGAGTTAATTAGGGCGACCAACTATTCTTATCGTGTAAGTAGTCGTTGATGGAATAGTAAGCCTTTGAACAAAGGTTGGATTTTACTTGAGCTTTAAACGCATTAAAAGGCGAGTCTAGCAAAGAAGAGGGTATTTTGTAATAAAAGGTTATACCAAGCCCATAATAGTGTGACGTGTAAATTGAACAGTATGTACCTACTTAAATAATAACAAATTACTAGGAAATTAGAAAAGCATATAGTGGTAAGCACTAAAACGCAAAGTTGGATCAACCGGTGATCACTAGATCACCGCTTGGTCCATCTTTGATTGACAGAATAAAGCTCTAGCTTTCTTTTCCTATAATAACTATGTTTTGTAACTATTAATAGGAACCTAGGTAATCTGAAGTAACATCATTTTCGCGAGGCAGGAATTAACCCTGCATAAATGAAACATGAATAAAAACTGCGCATTGTGTATAAATTCATCTTTATAAAAAATATAAAGTCCATTTTCTACAAAAAGAAAATAGCTCGAAAACAAAAATTATCTTTTCGAGTCGAATAACGAAAGTCATTTTGCAAAATTACTGAAATTAGTTCACACTCAATTTCCTCTTTACTCATGAACGGGCAACGTTTTAAAATAAATTGCACTTTTGACTTTACGTTTGTAATCAACCGAGTATTATTTAACAGTAAAATGGCCGTCGCTTTTGGAAATAAATTTAATTTTCATCGGTGGAAAGTTTATTAAATTGTATTTTTCATGTTCATTCAATTTTGGGTACAGAAAATTCAGGGTCTCTCTAGATGAGAGTATAATACTCATAAATAAAGTAGAAATAGTTAATATGGAAGACCTGTTACTAACAATGGTCTAAGCATTATTGTACCTGCTGTCTTGGGTGGATCAGAATGTTGGGCCACAAAAGGGATGCATGTAAGGCAAATGCATGCAGCTGAGATGAGAATGCGTAGAATGATTTGTGGTGTTCCGCGAATGAATAGAATAAATAATTACTACTCAAGAGGAATTCTGTAAGTGTCACCGGTGACTGAAAAGTTGTGTGGAAATCATCAAATGCACCGGAAAGGAATGAGGAAAACGTCGCAAGGAAGGCTGTGGAAGGAAGGGTGTTGAAGGCTATAAGAGTAGGGAAAGACTAAAGAAGCAATGGATGGACTGTGTAAAAGATGATATGTCTAGGAAGGGGTGAACTACCGAGATGACGACTAAAGAAGTATAGAAGAAAAAGCCGAGTTGCGCCGACACCAAGTAAATTGGGTTTAGGGGCAAGAGACAGATTAGTGAACTTGGTAGAAAAGGGTTAGATATTGTTAAACTTAAAACGATACTGTTTTTTCTGAAAACCGTTATCGCGTTTTTTATTACATGTTTTAGAATTTGTTGATCGATTGATCGATTTTAGGATTTGTAAATAAATCTATGTTTTAGTATCGCATTTTATTATATTGAAATCATTGAGTAATAATATCCTGTTCATAGTTTTAATAATAATAATAATATCCCTGGACATTTCACACAGCGCCATCTAGTCCCAAGCTAAGCAACCTAATGCTTGTGTTATGGTAACAAGATGGCTGATAAACTACTTATATACATTTTTTAAAATTATTGTTAGTTACAATTCTCCTAAAAATCCTCCAACATTTGTAATGAAAACATTCAAAACCTCTTAGTTAAAACAACTGCGTACCTACAAATTACGGGCGAGCTAAGTCCACCCCTGTTCCTACGCTATTCGCGCTTAAGTACAAACGTCCCAAGTTCCCAACGGAGCGAAGGGCGCCGAGTAAGGGACAAGAAGGGTCAGAGTAACGTCTTAACTGATAAAGTGCAGAATTATTTAGATGGTTGAGTTACAGGCCAGTGTTAAATGGATAGTAAGATGGATAGGAGTAGATACAGGAGAAAGAAGTGGTGAGTGCTTTGTTATGTTTACTTCTGTTGATGAACAGAAATGTGTGGAAGGTGAGAATGTGTTCGTTTTTGCATCTGATTATTCAAGAAATAATTTTTGAACGAAAATAGATTTGTGTATCAACAGATCTTACAGAGTAATTGAAAGATGACAAGGTTTGAAGATAGATTACGTGATGTTTTTAACCGACTTCTAAAAAAGGAGGAGGTTCTCAATTCGGATGTTTGTATATATTTTTTTTTTTTTTTTTATGTTTGTTCGCGCATAACTTCGTCGCTTGCCAACCGATTTGATAAATTCTTTTTTTGTTGGAAAGGGCATACTTCCCAAATGGTCCCATAGAAATTTCATCAAAAACGGTTCAGTAGTTTGGTTCTTAAACCAAAATTACTGGTAAAAATTACAACTAAAAAGTGAAAAATAAAAACTTTTTTGCAAAAAAATACAACCGACTTCCAAAAACGACACTACAAAGTGAAAAATAACTTTAATTTCGGAAGTCGGTGGCAAACAACGAAAATGCGAACCCAACGACACCGACTTCCGAAATTAAAGTTATTTTTCACTTTGTAGTGTCGTTTTTGGAAGTCGGTTGTATTTTTTTGCAAAAAAGTTTTCTTAAATATTTTATGGATAAAAAGAGGCATTCTGGTACAGACGCCAGCACATCAAGATACTACAATCTGTCAAATTTCTTTAATAGATTTTCAACTTTATCGCTATAGCGTTAAGGTTCAAAGTTTATTGGGAAAATTTGACAGTTTCGGGTAGCTTGACCTGCTGGCGTCTGTACCTACTGTCAAGATGAATGACATAGCCTCAACGGATGCTTTGACTGTTTGTAACAAGCGAGAAGTAAAAAATTCAAAATTCAACCGATCTATTCTGTAAAAATCTCATCGTGAAAACTTAGATGAAGTGAGAATGAAGTGAGCTCTCAATAGTGTAAATCCCTAGCATCAGTTGGAATGACAGCTCATTTAATTAAATTTTACAGACCGGCCATTCTGAAGTACTTTAATCAAACCAAACAAATCTGAATCCAAATATAAAGAAAGAAAAAAAGTTTATTTGGACACAGTTCGTGAAACACAAAATACAAAATTAATAAAAATAAATTTAAAAATATATCTTGTTATCATATGGATCAAAACTTACAAAACTGACAGGACAGTCCGGTAATTTGTCCACATAATAATTTTACTTTATCATCCCTAACTCCTTCAGGGCGTCCGAGATATATCTCAGTCGTTATGATAAGAGCTTCCAGACGGATGGCCATAACTCCTGCTTGAAGCTTGTATTAAAATTCTTGGCCAGCTAAGTACTTAAAAGCTTTGCTAATTATGGTGCTATGACGCTTAGCATTATTAAGTGTTCCAGTGTTAAGTTATACTAAGTTTTAAGAAAGGGTAGCATCTGTTGTAGAGGATTTTGAGTGCATTTTGGTCAGCAGTCTTTTGGATGTTTGTTCCATACAGATACATAAATTCAAGGGGTTAGGCAGGAATGCGACCTACAAACCTAAAACCTGAAAGCCTGAAACCAAATTAATGATTATTTTTAAGGGTTTATCCTGCATGATATTTCCCAAAACTTTGTTCGAGACAGTCTTCTGTCATTGCGTCCAAGATGATGTTGTAATTAGAGCAACACCCTTGGTTTACTCCTCAAGTAGTGGTACCAATACGCGCTTTTACAATTCCTAACGAACGTGTCCACGTCTATAAAATGTATGGAAATACGTGCACGGTAATACGTAATCGTGGACAGAAAAAAAAGCGTCTTCATACACTTTCATACATTTTACTTCCCTGTGTTTATGTGTTAGTTAAGGTACACCAACAGCTTCTATGTATAATATATCTTAAGTACTATAGAACACAATAGCCTCGGTGTTACACAGTCGCCAATTATAGGTGTGTTATCGTGATGCCGTAACGTGGTCACGTTAGAAATGATAAAAGCGGACATTGGGTATGCAGGTATATAGATTACCTTGGAAAAACTACCCTACCCCTAATGAATCTCATTTGTAAACAGAGATGAATAGAAAAGAATACTCTTTATTATTTACACCATATAAGTTACAGAATATAACCATGTACATTTTACAAAGGGTGACACAATGGGCGGTCTTATCGCTAAAAGCGATCTTTTAAAGACAACCTTTGGATGGATTAAAATTAAGGAGATATAAATACTGTAGGTGGTGTACCACGTGGTGGTGGTGTGTGTGATGAAGTCCTCACATTCTAGTCAAACTTCCAATTAAAATCTATACATAATTCAAAACTAATCTATCTATACATATAATAAAATTGTAGAAAAGTGGTGTCTGTACAATGGAAATATATAAAAAAAAAGTAGCAGGGGTTGTTATTATATCGATGCCGAACCCGAAAGGATAGTCCGGTTAAGTAGTCACGACCTCTCAAGGTCAACAACGAGATGTCATTCATAAAAAAAAAACGCGCCGCTGCCATAAGGATTCAGTTATTCGTAGCGAACGCACGTATCCTGGAGAGTATAATAGTTGCATTCAATTATTGCGATTCACTTGAATACTGACTGTTTGCATAGTTCATCTAAAGGTATATATAAAATTCAAAGTCCTGACTGACTGACTGATAGGTATATCAACGCACAGCCTAAACCGCTGGTCCTAGAGACATGAAATTTGGAGGGTGTGTTCTTCGTTAAGAGTAGGCATCCATTAAGAAAGGATTTTTCGAAATTCCACCCCTAAGAGGGTGAAATGGGGGGATTTCGTTTGTATGAAAAATCTTATTCCTTGAATTAATAAACTTGAAACTTGGCACGAATACTTACCTCAATAAATTATGAAGATTGGCAGATGTTTTTTTCTAAACTACCCCCTAACAATGGATTAGGGGGTTTCAATTTTTGTATGGAAGAATTTTAGCTCGCGGTCCGATTTACTCGAAACTCAGTATTTATACCTAAGATTGAAAATAAAGAATAATTTGTATCAGGGTTTTTCGAAAATCAATTCAAAAAAGTCAATTTTACAGGGGAGGATTTTACAGCGTAGCTTGATTAACTCGAAAATTGGTATGAATAATCTTTGTGTCAAGTTATGAACACATCTCAAACAATTTATCAAAATTGTGGAATTTTGATAAAGATAGATAGAGATAGGGGTGGCCCTATGGGGGTGAAAAGTGGGGATACAGTTTATATGAAAAATCTTATTCTATTTATTAATAAATTTGAAAATTGGCAAGAATACTTGCCTACGTAAGTAATAAAGTTTATCATTATGTGTTTTTCAAAACTACCCCCCAAAGGGGGATATATTGGTGTTAAGTTTGTGTGGAAGAATTTGAATGAGCGATCCGATTAACTCGAAACTCAGTAATACTTTTTACAAGAAAGTAACGATGATAAGTTTTTGGGTCTTTCGATAATCGACCGCTGACGGGGCAAAAAGGGGTAATTAATTTTTTAAGGGGCGTATTTTACTACGTGGCTTGATTAACTCAAAAATTGGTATACAACAGCTTTGTGTCAAATTATGGAAACATCCAATATTTTTTTTTTTTTTGTTTTCTTACGCCAGTGGGGTGAAAAGACGGGATACAGTTAATATGAAAAATCTTTTTCCTTTGGTTAATAAACTTGATACTTGGCAATATTTGCCTCATTAATTAATACAGATGGTCACTTTTAGTTTAAAAAAAATTCTCACAGAGGCTTCAGAAGGCGAAAAAGTTAATATGTAAGAAAAAATATTAAACCGCTCGGACGAATTAACTCGAGTCTCGATACTAATACTTAAAACAAAAGTATGTGTTTTAAGGGTTTTTCAAAAAGGTTTAGTATGTGTTTTACGGGTTTTTCAAAAAGGGTTAGGGTTTTCGTCTCTTACCGGGGTGGAAAATAGCATTAAAGTTTAAGGGATGGATTTTACTGCTTGCTTCCATTAACTCTAAATGGGTATAAATAATCTTTAAGTCGTTAAAAAAAAAAAACGTTTGATATGTTCCCATTGTATAATGGGAACATATCAAACGTTTTTTTTTAAACAAAGCCTATGTCGTGGTAAAAGGCGACGACAAGGTTTATTTCAAAAATCTTATTCATTTGATCTGTAAACTTTAAAATTGAACCGAATTAAATAAATAAATGATAAAGATCGTAAACATAAATCTTCGAAATTTTTAAAGTAAAGTAAAGAGTAAAGTGCGATAAAATTGCCTGCCAGCAGATGCCAAAGAGATAGTCATCCTGGGGAAGGACATACTTCTTATCCTTTCCGACATTCACGCGGGCGAAGCCGCGGGCAGAAGCTAGTTTAGTAATAAACCGGTACTGTAGCATATAATTTGAGGCGTTATATATAGTCGTTAATAATTTGTATTGCCCTTAGGGAGTCTTTAGTTCCCTACCAAAGATTAATGTGCCAAACAGTTCCCTTAATGTATAAGTAAATAAGGGTGGAATGTTCTTCAGGTAGTCTTGCTTTTCCGTTTTAATACGCCGCTTGTTAGCAAAACATACTTACCTTATTTTTTATGCAGCTGTTGTTATAAGAAACTAGTAGGTAATGCAGCGTGACCTCTGGGGTTTCAACTAGTTCGTATAATCGTCGTTCGGTTATTCGTTCGTTCTTGGTCGTTCGTTCGGTCATTCATTTTTTATTCTAAATTTTTTTAAACTTGGTTAAGACGCAATCAAGGGTCTCAATTTATTATTGAAAAAAAAAACTTGAGTTGCTGATAAAATAGGAATAAATAAACGACTTTTAATTTTAAATTGAGCCAAAGTTTTATTGATTATTTCCTTTACGGCAATTCCTGATCAAGTTTCAAGTAATTATGTTCTGTTATCTGCAGTCAACAAAGTTATGTTGCTGTGTTGCTGCACAAATGGTGTATCCACGATATTCTCCGAATTGGGTATGTGCTTTCCCTTATTTGGTCTCTCAGCGGAAGTGTTAGCCTTTCCCCTATATTATTTGTGGGGGTGTAGAACCAGCACCCAAATTGCGTAACATACTATGAATCACAATTTGAATCATTTCGGAGCATATTGCTAATCCTTCAGTGGGGTAGGTACTTGCGTAACACACTAACTGTAGCAATGGCTTTCATTTTGACAGTTCAACAACATTCATTGCGATATTTACTTTGTAGAGCAGACACATTTTTCAAACATATGAAGCAATGGATTAGCTATATCCTTCAAAATGATTCAGATTGAGATTGATAATTTGTTACGCAATGGGGGTGCAGGACTGTTGCTATTGGGATAAATCGATTGCAATCGATTTTCTTTTTAATTAGGCCAAATTACCTGTTCCGCAACTGTTTTGATGATATTTAATTTTATTCCTACTTAATATTATAAACGCGAAAGATTGTATGGATGGATGGATGGATGGATGGATGCATGGATGGAGAGTAACAACGTTACTCTCGAGTTACTCTTTCACGCTAAAACTACTGAACGGATTTGACGGCACGGTTGGCGCAGTGGTTAAGCGATTGACTGCTGCGCTGCGTGTCGCGGGTTCGATTCCCGCACGGAACAAATATTTGTTTGACCTACATGTATTTGTTCCGAGTCTGGGTGTTTTTCTATCTATAATATGTATGTATTTACAAAAAAAAATGTATATAAGTAGTTTATCAGCCATCTTGTTACCATAACACAAGCATTAGGTTGCTTAGCTTGGGACTAGATGGCGCTGTGTGAAATGTCCAGGGATATTATTATTATATTATTATTATTATTATTTGGATGAAATTTGACACATAGATACTTTATAACCAGGATTAACACATAGGATACTTTTTATCCCGATATTCCCAGGGGCTCGAAACTTAGGCCGGTGAAACCGCGGGGCGCAGCTAATATATTATATTTTCTTGATGCGATTTTTAAAAAAAATATTAATATTTTATTATACGTGCTAAACTGGTGAATTTTCACTTTATTTCGCTACAGTAGGTACTAGCAATATTTTTATTAGGGCAGACAAAGAAATCAATGCAAACTGAGCTTATTGTTTAGCCTTGTGTGTGAAATTTTTTTCCCATACATTTCGTAGGAAAACCAGCTTACTTTTCAGGGTTATTTTAGGGTTCCGTACGTCACAAGGAAAAAACGGAATACTTATAAAATCCCGTCGTTATCCGTCCGTCCGTCTGACTGAATGTCTATCAAGACCCTTTTCCTCAGGAACACGTTGAGGGATATAGTTGAATTAAATATTAAATATGTAGGTCTACGGTCACGTGGAGCGCTAAATCAAGTTTGTAAGTCAACGCAACAAAAACAAGTTAAATAAAAGCTTATAAAATACGGGCATTAATGAGACATATTTAGATACTCACAAATAAATAAAAACCAATAGGGCACTTTCCATTGACCTAGAATCGTGAAAGGACATGGCTAAATGACTGCCCCAAGCATGAATAGTAACCTCACATTAACTCGTAATATTTAAATATTCGTTCATGAATTATGAAGCGTTTAATAATTTCCTAGAACTTTCGTGAACTGTTAGACATAAAAAAGTATCTTAGTTGCTTTTTTTGATTGACATGACAAGTTCAAGGAGAATAATAATACAGTACTACAAACTAGGGACGGGTCATGTCGCTTTTCTAGAATGTCAAATCAAAACTATACTTATATCGATTTTTGATAACAGGTATCAAAACGATTTTTTTTCTGAAACTAAGACGTGGTTGCTTGCAGACTGGTTGCTTTATTTATTATAAATAATTCATGGGGGTACTAAGGTAATTAAGTTTGTTCTAGGTTCCAAGGAATGCCAACATTTGTCATTCTTGCTATGAATTGCTGAATTCAGAAGCAACTAGTGATGTACGTTTATTTGGCCATACAATACTTGTGGCCGTTCTGTGAGAAGTATATAATGCAGTGGAAAGAAACGATTCAATGTTACAGAATTTACCAACGTCACATCCAGCTTTCCATCAAGTAAATAAATTGTTTTTTAAATACAGTGTGTTCTTTTATATTTACATGCCCATCCGGTAGCATGCATCATCTTCCTTTTCAGATATTCAGTTTCTCGACCTATAAATCGTCAGAACTACTGTCCCTGACCTCTCTCTCTCTGGTTGTGTTAATGGGCTAGCATCCAATCAGAATGATTTGATCAAATGGACAGATAACCTAAACTAACTTTTTTAGATAATGTTCTTATAAGATTCACAGAATAAATAAATAAATCGCATTTTTGTTGTTTTATTTCAATATCTTTTATGTCCTCCCAGGATTTAACAATCACCACATACTAATTAAACTAAGCCCCCAGGTGCATTTGTTTATCAGTCTGTCTGTACGGATGTATTGACAAACAGATTTTGATGGGGTTGTCACTAGTAGGTAAATTGGTTCTTCCGGAAGTTTAGGTATACATTCGTGTAGATTGTATTGACCAATGTAATTCAAGTCAGAAAAATCCTGCCGCCTGAGTGTTATTCTTGCGCGCGTTGCCCCAATCAGCGCCCAGAATCCGCCTCTCGAGTCCATTTATTTTCAGTTAATATTAATCCTTATTTTCAAATACTTTCATCATTTCAAACACTACTTATATTATCTGTGAAAACTGTCTTTATTTCATACATTTGAATAAGTAGTTTAGGATTTATAAGAGTTTAATACTTAAATACACGCGGGCGGGGAGTCATTTTTACGCGGATTGTAGAATGCTCATTGTATCACGGTTTTTGGTGCAATTACCCTTTTGTAAATATTTACTCAAGTACCACCGTGCGAAATCGGGGTGGGTCGCTAGGCAAAAATACAATAATTATCAATATTATCGCAGATACATCTAAACGCCTAGGTAAAAGTTCATAGTAATGTCTTTTATTTGCAGTTTTTGTATGCCTATTGACGTAGGAGCTACACGATTTCATTTTCAGGATTATAAAGTTATTAAAAGTTCCTGAAACTTTTTTTATATGAAATACTAATATCCAGCTATTCAGAATTACATGTTGCTAGGCGCCATGTTTATTCATTGCTGAAAAGTCGTCCATACTTCTATTTAGCCATCTCCTTTGGCAAGAAGCAAGGTCTCACGGTGCAAGTGAAGGAAAAACGTCCGAAAATCGTCAATTTATAGATTAAAGTATAAACTAACATTTGGAAAATTGACCGTGACGTTTATCGATGTAAGGGAAAACATTTTTTCAACTACAACGTTAAATTTGTTCCTATGTATGATAAATTCTATCCCAAATACGGAACCTTTTATTGTGCGGGGTCCGACACGCACTTGGCCAGTTTTTTTATGATGGATTGACTGGTTACTACAAAAGTCAGAAATTGTTTCTGTGAAAGGAGGGCCTCGTCAGTGGAGAACATTTTTTAAAGGTATTTGATCTGCAATTAACTTGCAGTGCTAATTTTAGCAGAAATTTTCACTGTACAGATACACTGATGACAGCACGCGTGGGAATTCATGTGAATGAAACAAACATAAAAACATAAGTTTGATGTCACACAAATATTTTAGTATGTAACAGAGGCAATTTTATTTATTTCGTTGCTTATATTTTTCACACACTTTAAAGGTATTTTTTTATTAGCCTTTAGTGTCCCACTGCTGGGCAAAGGCCTCCCTACTCTCCTTCCTCCTCTCTCTGTCCAGAGCTGCCAAGGACCAATCTTTATTAAAAGAGTCCAGCTCATCCCGCCATCTCCGTCTGGGCCTGCCGCGATGTCGTTTGCCATTAGGCGGGGCCCACCGGGTCGTAAGTTTGGCCAATTGGTCGTCTGACAT
Organism: Apamea anceps; assembly: GCA_951799955.1. Taxonomy (NCBI): domain Eukaryota; kingdom Metazoa; phylum Arthropoda; class Insecta; order Lepidoptera; family Noctuidae; genus Apamea; species Apamea anceps. The sequence goes on from OX637510.1 coordinate 19,954,556, forward strand.
GCGGCAGATGTGTCCAGCATTACAATGAACTGTCAAAAAGCCACCAAAGCCAAAGCCACCTGAAGGGCAATTCTCGTAATTTTAAGAACGTTCACAGTCTAAACTCAGTCTCAATCTGTCGAAAATACCTTTAATTTTCCTACATTTTTGACAAGTATTTGACATTGACTGTCACTGAGACGAAATTGCGACTAGATTTTGAACGTTTTTAATTACGGGAGTTGGCTTTTTGTACATAACCCTACCCATTTCAAAATACAAAAATAATTTAATGACTGCAAAGTAACTAAGTATGTAACTACATATGTTACTTGTCTCCAATAGTCAACAAATGTGAAATAATGACAATTATTATAATGCTAAACAATTGTACCATGAATGCTCGATCTTGACACGTTACTTTATTTTTGCTTTTTCTCATATTTCGTCATTTATTTTCATCATTCATCATTTCTTTTCTCTATTTTTATTTTTATCGTGTTCGTGAGTTATACGTCCATGTTGTGGTCTACCGAAATTCAAGGAGCACACGTAAAATAACCTTTTTATTATGGTGATTTATATTATTTATGTGTATCCTTTCATTAGAGGTTATCCCAAATAAACCAATAAAAATAAACAAATTCTGCAATGAACAGAACGAGGCAATATTAGCGTGTTTCAATCGACATCGCACCAGGGTATTGAAGAAGACTATTCTGGTCTTTGGTATATAGTTGGAAGCCCCGAATGTTCCGGTTACAAAACCTAGCATCTGTGCCGAATTCTTAACAATGACGTTGATGTGTGGCATAGAACTTATTTCGTTGATGACCTGAACTCCTACATCCCGCAGTCACATAGCTTAAACAACGCTACGCAACGCAACGTAGTAGGAATGAATGACTTATTTTTCGAGAAACGAATAAAGTTGCATTTTTGTGTGTTCAATGTCACATTGTTAGCTATGCACCAGCTTTCAATATTTGTTAAATCACTTTGAACAAGCAAAATATCTGCAGGCCTCGTGATCCTACTAATATTGTAAACGTGAATGTTTGTACGGATGGATAGATGTTTGTTACTCTTTCACGCAAAAACTACTGAACGGATTTGGATGAAATTTGACTCACAGATGGTTTATAACCAGGATTAATATATGTGATACTTTTTATCCCGATATTCCCACGGAATCAAAACTGATGTGGGTGAAACCGCAGGCGCAGTCTTCTTATACTTAAATATTTAAATCGAACAATAAAGCTGGAGAGTGACGATTCAATTGTTCATAAACTAAACTAAATTTATGTTCAGTGCATCTTTTTCTTTCTATTTTATTAAGAAAAGGACAGAAGATAAATATTAGTTTAGTCCTGTCAAATTAAGATACTCTATAGACAAGTTTAGACGTGATTAAAAAATTAGCTATTAAAAATACGTCAATTCACGTCAAGCGCTAACTAATTTCGATTTTTTATTTTTGACTGGTTTGAGTTTGTGATCTTCCTGTACGAGTCGCAATAAATACTTTTTCTTTCTTTCTTTACTATGTATTTTACGCAAACAAGGACTTCCGGGCATCATAGGCCTAGCCTTTTCCCAACTATGTTGGGGTCGGCTTCCAGTCTAACCGGATGCAGCTGAATACCAGTACTTTACATGGAGTGACTGCCTATCTGACCCCCACAACCCAGTTACTGGGTAACTCTTGATAAGACTGGTTGTGTCTACCCGTAACGACTGTCAAAGATCCACGAATGCCAGCCGGGACCAACGGCTTAATGTGCTTTCCGAGGCACGGAGGGGTCTCGTAATGTAAAGATGGTCACCCATCCACAGACTAATCGCGGCGAGCGTAGCTTAACCTGATCGATCAACCTGTGCGAGTTGTAAATTTTGCCACGGGCTCCTCAACAACAACAAGGACTTCCGGTAATTTGTAGAAATAAAACTTCTAATGAATTGCTGAATTATTTATTTTACTACTAACTTTTGGTAAGAAAATTTCAAGTCAAGCATTTTAACATCTCATTTCTATTCCTATCAACAATTTTCTAATAAGGCCAGTTTAGGTTTAGTACAGTAGAAAAATTACTACAGAAATCAGACCACAGCACCAGACTTACGTTTTACGACATCAGCTAAACCTTATTTAGTTAATTCTGATAGAAATACCAATAAAATAAACAAAATGAATACTAGTAAAGTTACGAGTACATGCAGACAATATATTTCTAGTAATCCTGTAAACAATTCTGTAAACAGTCAAATCGCTGCAGACAGATTGCCGGCTGCGGACTGCGGACGCCGACAGATACCGCAATAGTATTTGAATGGAGGTGTTCAAACCAATGCGAACTACAAGCGTCCGCACCAGTCCGCACTGCGGTTATCCGCATGATACTTCAAAATTACAAGCTGCAATTATCAGCCAGGGTATAAGGAGCCAAACAGTCAGTTGAAATGCTTAACATTGAATATCTAAGAAACTTTGGTTAAATTGGGCCTTAGCCAGAGAGAGATACTTTGCTTTACTTTGGCTTCTATAATCCTGCAAGGGATGGTGCCTCATACATTGATGATTTTTCATATATACGATCCCAAAAACGTACATCTTTACTGTAAGGATTTTGCTTCATCGTCACCTTGTCGGTGATTTTTTGATATGAAGTATCTCCAGTATGCGGTGAGAATTTAGGCCATGGAGTATCCCCACCAGGCATCGGGTTGCTGTAACACATAGGTACATTTGTAAATACACGAATAAAGTCGAAGTTCAAATTAGAAGTTAGCTATATAAATAAAACTTTTTTTTGTGAAAACACAAACGGATTTTTTTTAGTGAAAACAGACGGATATCCATTATGTGCACATGTATTGATTTTGTTACGCGTTGGTTAGAATTTATGCATACATACCCATGTTTGACGAAGTTTGTAATACTGCTCACGAATGGCTCGATCACAGTGACGTCTACAGTCAAGTTAAACGGTCTAGGGTTGAACAAATATGACACCGTGTCACCGTGAGCAGCTCCCGATATGCCGTATTTGAGACCTTCCTGACCATATAGGTTTCTGTTTGAAACAGTACCGAACTCGTACAGATATACATCGGTGTATTGGGACAATGTTCTGGCGAATCTTAATGTCTCATATATTACATTCGAAACACTGCTGCATTGAACAAATTTCTTAATATTTTTAACGCTAACAGGTTTCTTCCCGAAACAGTGATCCTTGATTTCACCAGCTAATTTCAGAGCTTTACACTTAGTCGTGTTTGTGCTTAACAATATTTTATTTGGAACAAATAGTTTTGGATCGTTGATGTATGCCTTTATTAAGTAGTCTGCGTATTCATTAACGATAATAAGAGCTTCTTGGTCAGAGTATCCTATCATAACGTCTACCTTGTTCTCAAGACCACTTTCCAAACATTTTTCCGTTATGAACCTCTTTTGACCAAAAATTCCTTCCAAACAAGGTACATATGCGGTCATTTTTTTAAGTAATACATTTCTTGAGTCTTTCATAGCCATCGCATAACTCGAATTTATCAATTGTGTATGAGGGAGTTGTTGAAGGAAGCTTAACAATTCATCTCCGTCTTCAGTTTCCATACCTAACTGTTTGCCTAGATCGTATGACTGTTCCTCCACTTTGTATGGATATACAGCGTCACAAGTTGGCACACCACTCATCATAATAGCTCTGTGGAATAAACCCTTGGACATGGGTGACATCATGTGATGATAAACTGAGGCTGAGCCAGAACTAGTCCCGGCCAGTGTGATACAGTTCGGATTACCTCCAAAGAATGCAATATTTAATTGAACCCATCTCAACAGTGCAACCTGATCTTTCGTACCAGCATTCCCGGGTACGTCTTTTGTACCAAGATTAAGAAATCCAAATACGTCTGATCTGTAGTTGAATGTCACCACTACCACATTATCTTTGAGAATAAAATCGGGTCCATATAAGTCAGTGGAATCTCCATCAAAAATGTATCCAAATCCATTTATGTAGACTAAGACCGATGAATTTCCTTTTGTATCCCGAGTATACACGTTACAAGTCAAACAGTCCTCACTACCAAGGTTGGTAATTTTGGATAAGGGATTGTATTGCGGACACATCGGCCCCATTGCGGTTGCATCTCGTATTCCTTTCCATGGGGCTGGGTCTTCAGGCGCCTGTAAAGGAACGATCGAATATCAAATATTTATTTTGCAATTAATCAAATCAAATCAAATAAAAAATGTTTATTTGTTAGAATATGGTACAATAGATGTTACTATATTGGTTCCAGCATATCCTGCCATAATATGGCGTACAAATATGCCTATATAAATAAAAAAAATAAAAAGAACAAGGATTATATTAGCCTATTAATATTTATGAAAATAAAATATGAATCTATAATTGTTAATTAATAAAGATTGAAATTGTACTATTAATGAATTATGTAATTGTTGCATGCGGTAGAATAAAGGCTATCTTTATTTTATTATATTAATAACGACTTATCTTCTAATTATTCTTGAACACTGTAATAATTTTTTTCTAATAGTAGTCTGAACCACCTTTTGAGCCACGGCAATGGCAAATCTAGAGTATTATTTGGCAAATGGTTGTATATAATAATTGCCATGCAGTACGTATTTCTTTTAAATAGCTTTAATTTTATTTGGGATAATTTCAATTTGTCTTGGTGTCGTGTTCTTCTATTTATTTTGTAACTGCGTTTTTTCGAATAAATTATATTTTTTTTTTTACAAAAAGGCATGTTTCAAAAATATAAAGACATGGTAAAGACAGTATTTTAAGTCTTTGAAATAGTGGTTTACAGCTATCCAAAAAGTGGGCTCCACACATTGCCCGGATACATGTTTTTTGTTCTTTAAAGACTTTGCACATTACTGAGTTTCCCCAAATTATAAGACCATATCTGAGTATAGATGCTACATAAGCATTGTAAGCAGCCATTGCGGTATTTAGATTAACCATTTATCTTATTCTTTTCAGGACAAACACAAAGCTATCTATTTTTACGAGTATTTTATCTATGTGTGGTTTCCAACTGCAATTTTTGTCCACGGTTATACCTAAAAATACACATTCGTTAACAGTGTTTAAGAAAGAATTGTTATACAGAATGTCTAGAGTATTTGTGTTTGTGTTGAGTGCTTGAAATTGTATAATATTTGTTTTTTTTATGTTTATTTTTAAGTTATTTCCTTCTAACCATTTGATTGCCTTGTCTAATGCTTTAACAATTCGTTTTTCCAAGTCTTTGCTATCGTCGCTTTTAACAATCAATGTTGTGTCATCATTTTATCAGCAAATAGTACGCACTCTTCATTAATCGCCTCTGGTAGGTTGTTGGTGTATGCTAGAAAGAAAAGAGGGGATAAAATTCCTCCTTGAGGTGTACCGAAGTTGTTTTGACTATATTTTATCAAAAAAATTTTTTTTGTTCATTTTGACAATTTCTTATTATTTCTACGCATTGCAGTCGGTCGGTAAGACTTTGATCCAATCGTTGGCCTTCCCGCGGATTCCATAGTGAGAAAGTTTTGAGAGCAGTGTTTTATGGCAGACAAAGTCAAAGGCTTTTGTCATGTCTAGAAAGACACAGCCTGTTTTGGCTTTTTGGTTTAGACTTTCGGCTATGTGTTTAATTAAGGAGAAACATGCTGAAGCCGTAGAGCTCCCCTTCCTAAATCCAAACTGCTCTTTTTAAGAACGTCGCATGATGACAAAAAGTTCTCTATTTTCTTACACATAACTTTCTCAAATATTTTCGATAATATGGGGATTAACGTGATTGGTCGATAGTTATTCATATCAGACTTTAAGCCTTTCTTGTATATAGGTGCGACAATAGACATTTTCAGTCGTTTTGGGAAAACTCCTTCACTTAGGGATAATTTTATTATGTAGCTTAAAGGCGAGACTAAACTCGATGCGCATATTTTTAACACTTTAGTATTTAAGTCGTCATAACCAGTCGAGTTCGTATTTTTTAAACTATGAATTATTTTATACACATCTGTTTCATCAATTGGTGTTCGGAAAATGCTCTACAGATTCTGAGGAATAGTTAAATTTGTATTCTGATTATTTTCTCGTGGATTTTGGGTCGTATTGGTTAGGTTAGGTTAGCTTAATTATTGAATAGGTCACAAATATGGTTAGGGTTATCATAAATTTCACTATTGATTTTTATTGTGTCAATGTCAGAGAAACTTGTCGTATTATTAACATCTGCCTTAATTAAGCCCCATGCTGCTTTACTTGCATTTTTCCTTTGTTGATGTACTGTCAACTATTTATTTGTTGCGCATTTTGTATACATCTTCTTAATATTCGAGTATAGTCGTCATATTTTTTTGTTTTGTTTTTTGTTATCTTTACAAAGGTTATATTTTAGGTATATGGTTTGTTTTGTTATACAGCATCGTTTTATATTTTTTGTTAGGCATCGGTTTTTCACTTGCTTGTTACTATACTTGTAAAACCAGATTTGTTTTTGTAAATAAATTGAAGTACTCAGTTTCTACGCATAATCAATTGGTTCTATGTTGAGTATTAGTACTTTATGGTCTTTTTAGAACGGTCTTTACAGTTGAATATATTTTTCTAAGTTGGTGCGTAATTTCTTGTGATAGATATAAGAAGCTGGTGGTATATACCTTAAACCTCCTAGATCCGACGGGTGGCGCGGCGTAGGGGATATTTTCGAAACTTAGGTAGTTGAAGTCCTTGGTGACTGCGACATGTTTTTTACCTCTCACCAAACCAAGCCGAGTTTCTACTATGGGTTTATTGCAGGAAATCGTTGGTATCGTGCTGTAAAAATTTTTAATAAGTCGATCAGATGAGAAAAAAATCGTAATTTTGAAACAGACTGACAACGCCCAGGTTAAACCCAGCCTTGACGATATACTGCGAGCTAATATATTACACCATGCAGCTCGCTGCAAGGTTTCACTATGTCAAGCGTAGCAGCCACAGAAATCATTATAGATGACACAGATAGTATCTCAAACAGTAGTTTCAGCTACGCTACAAAACTCTAATAACGACATGGCCGTCTGCCTGAAAAAGTCGAGGATAAAAGCCAAAAAAGCAAAGTCCGGGAACATTATATTAGGGGTTAATGTATGAAATTGCCGATTTGTACTGAAAAATTGAAATTCGATTTTTTTTTAAATTTAACACATTTATTTAATCAAAATAATTACCATTATTATCTATACATTGCTGCCATCTAATAGGAAGGTCACTTATGCCTTTGCGATAGAACTCTCGTGATCTAGATTCGACAAACTGTGTGAAAGCATTTTGTACTGCCTCCTGAGAAGAAAACTTTTTATCACGTAGAAAATTGTCCAAATCACGAAAACAATGGTAGTCCGTTGGAGCAAGGTCTGGCGAATACGGAGGGTGACGAATGCTTTCTAATTGCAGTTCCTGTAGAGTCAAAACGGTTTCTCGTGCTGTATGAGGTCTCGCGTTATCATGGAGCAATAATGGTGAAGATCGATTCATGAGTCGGGGCTGTTTCACTGCTAGTTTTGCTATCATTGTTCGGAGTTCGGCACAGTAGACATCTATCGTTATTGCTTGATCAGATCGGAGAAACAATAACACCATGCTGAGACCACCAAACAGTTACCATTACCTTTTTATTGGTAAGCTTTGCTTTAGGACACTGTTGCGGCGTTTGACCTGGGGTCAGCCATTGCATTTTTCACTTACGGTTATCATAAAGAATCCACTTTTCATCATATGTCACAATTCAATCCAATATTCCTTCATGTCTGTATCGATTCAACATGGCAACACAAGTTTCAACACTTTCTTTCTGCAGATCAGTCAAATCATGAGGCAGGCATCCATTTCTCATATTTGTAGAACGAAGTTCCTTATCGCGCGTTGCGAAAGGGGGCTAGACGGAAAAAATTAAGACCAAAAGTTGTAACGACACTTTTTGCTATAGTTGTAAGGCGTGCGCGTGTTTCTCTCTCTCTCTCTCTTCCTCTCTCTTTCTCTCTCTCTTTCTCTCTCTTTCTCTCTCTTTCTCTCTCTTTCTCTCTCTTTCTCTCTCTTTCTCTCTCTCTCTCTCTCTCATATAGAAAGCAAGCCAGTTATTTTTTTTATATTTTTTTTGTACATAACTTAAAAAAATAAAATTTTATTACAATTCCTTCATTAATTAATCGAAAGGAACTTCGTTCCATCCGGGTGTCCCTTGACACCTCTTAAGTTTGTTTATTTTATTGATTTGACGCAAATGATTCAATATTGTTGGTAAGGTAACGTTAAACCATGTCGCTAATTCCTGGGTAGTTTGGCTCGGATCGGCTTCCACCATCTCTTTCAATTCATTGTTATTCACCTGTGTGGGCGGTCTTCCACGTGGTTCGTTCTTCAGATCAAAGTCTCTATCACGAAAGCGTTTACACCAAAATCGCACGGTGCGTTCATTAGCAGTCCCCTCTCCAAACGCAACATTGATATTGCGAACTGTTTCTGCCGCGTTACTTCCGCGTCGGAACTCGTATTCAAAAATAACTCGAATTTTTGAAGTATCCGTCTTTCTTGTCTAAGCTGAATAAAAAAAAAAACAACTGAAAGTCGATAAAATGTTGTACATTTTTTGCACCATGTGAAAAAAGTTTCACTCAAAAATCTCAAACCATGAAGGTTCTATGTCAATTCGAAGTACCTATTACAATAAAACGGCAATTTCATACTTTAACCCCTATTATTTATAAGACAGACTACACAATGCACTGAAACTGCTGGTAGTAAAAGACGAGATGAAAACCTTTACCCACCAGCCACATAAAGAAAGTATAATTTGCCCAAAAGAGTATTCAGATTAGTCACAGGAAGTGTACCCAGTAAGACATCTTAAACGGCGTAAAAATGTCGAAGATGCTTCTACAGAGCAACACTTGTAGAAACACAGATATCCAAAAATTAAGGATAGGTATGAATAATGATGAGGTAAAACTTACCATAAAGTAGCGACGCAGAATATTAAGAGAATATTCATCTTCGTTCCGGTAGAATCAGAAATGACAGTGCTTTGAGAGATACTTCTTACGTCTTTTATACTAAAGAGTGATGTTATTATGTATATAACCGAGTATTTGGGCATCTGGCAATAACTGAAAAATAAATAAAATATATTTACTTTTCAGTTGAGCAGTACTGAATAAAGAACCTATCACATTCATGTTAATGTAAAAAGATGATTATAATAAATGTACCTACATACGTATTTAACAGACTTCGTTTATGTTGAGCTTAGAGTATATAACACTGCACAAACCTTACGAACACTTTACCTCTGTAAAAGTACAAGAACAAATGCTCTAGTGCATTTATAAAAACTACTTTCAAATCGGTTGTAGCGCACTTCGTAAATCGTTTTCAACGCGTGCGGAGCTTCGTGAAAGTGCCTGGCTGTAGTGTTAAATTCTGTATAAAGTGATGTTCAAATACGTCAAACTTAAATAAAAATGGAATAACCTTTCATAGTGTAAATATTTTTTATAGTAGTCATGTTTTTATTGAAATTTAAATTCTAACCTCATAATACTTTTCGATTTTAATTCGATTAATACGATTAGATTCAAACATGATTCAACATAAAACATGGCATGAATCGAGTATTTTTCTTTTGCATTACGAATATTTACGTGAAATCAGCAAAATTGATATGCGATTAATGTCTTCTAGTAAAAATGGTAGCGCAATTACCGAAGGGTTGAGGCCATGTTTGAAAATTGACATATCGATAATTGAATTAGTTATTTGTGTTGATAAAAAAACGTTTTTTTAATGTTTAATGTTTTTTAATATTTCCATTATTAGAATAGAAATAATTATTTGGTTTTATAATTAGAAAATCATATTTTTTGTGGTTGTTGTTTTTATTTTCAGTTATTTTATTTTTTTAAAAACCTTTCCCCCACACTAGGAATTTCTCCTGTATCGTGGGTGCGATTACAAACATTTAAACTCACATACACAAACAGCCAGACCCGGAACAACTACTTGTAGGTCATACAAATATTTGTTCCGTGCGGAAATCGAACCCGCGACACGCAGCGCAGCAGTCAATCGCTTAACCACTGCGCCAACCGTGCCATCGCCAAGTTAAAGACAGATCGCTACTGATGTTAGCCAGTATAATCATAACTGATATTGATTACTGGGACGTTAAAACCAGAGATAGATAGGGTTTTCTTTCTACCTCCAATATGCCAAAACTGGTGATAGATAGGTAATTGAGTTCGGCCGTAAGATGTTGAGTCATTACTGAAAAGTCAACTGCAAACATTATCTACAAAAATGTTTTAGTAAAAGTGCAACATCTGCCATTTTATATTCAGTTTGTATCCATGTGAGCTGTAGTGCAAATAAATTCAGCAAATATAAAACTATATTAATAAAATAAAATACTTACATAAAGTGAAGTATAAATACAACCGTCTCGGCTCATCCTCTTTCTGCTAAAAAAAAAAAAAAAACGACTAACTTAGTCTTCTAAAATTGAACTAATTTTTTGAGCTGTTATTTAAATATTCGAGATGTTATTATGATCAGTTGAAAAACATATTGAACAGTTATTTAATTTAATGGCGGTTGATTAATTATTAAGACAGTAAAACATGGACAGTAATAAAAAATCAATTAGTCGGTTATTTTATCATACAATGTAAATTTTTACATCGAAACATCTAGGTTAGGTTAGGTTAGAACTGTGACCACACAACGCCAGAAATAATTTTTACCGCCCATTTAATTATTTTCCTGGTCAATTATATATTCACTGATCCATTTCATTATTTTTTATTACTCATTTTGTTTACTTTACTGCTTAGTTTTAACTGCTGAACTAGTTATTAAACGTGCCATTTATAATTTTTAACTTACCAAAACCGCTATTTACAACTGCCTCTTTAAATCAGTGCCGTTCTAAAATTGAAAATAATTTAGTCCACGCTCTATCTCTTAGATACAAAACAATAAAAAGTAAAACAAATTGTAGGAGATATATCAATCAATTATTATTATTATATTAATGTATTGTGACACATACATGGTGTCATACATGATTGACAAATTATATTATAGTTTAATTACTTATCATTTTAATCTACATTCTAATTATTATTTTTATTTTTCTTTGTGTAATATTGTTATGCATGATGTTCTTACTTAGGGATCATTGATATCTGAATTAAAATTATTTTATTTTATTTTATCATCCCTACATTCATAGGATGTCGGAAGTCTCATAAGTACGGGAAGTAATAATAATAATAATAATATCCCTGGACATTTCACACAGCGCCATCTAGTCCCAAGCTAAGCAACCTAATGCTTGTGTTATGGTAACAAGATGGCTGATAAACTACTTATATACATTTTTTTTTTTGTAAATACATACATATTATAGATAGAAAAACACCCAGACTCGGAACAAATACATGTAGGTCATACAAATATTTGTTCCGTGCGGGAATCGAACCCGCGACACGCAGCGCAGCAGTCAATCGCTTAACCACTGCGCCAACCGTGAAGTCAATTAACAACGCAAAGTACGCAAACGCAAGTGTGATTTTTTTTTATGAATTGGCGCGCTTCGCTTGACGTTCGTAGGAGTCGACGAGGGCACCGCAGTGGCGTGGCGCAGCTCACTTTACCATAGTGCCTAGAAATTTTCCAACGTTTTGTTTTCTTAAAAATTAACTTCAGGTTATGTAGTCTGATGATTGCAGTACAGTCATAAATATGGCTCTTTCGAGTTATAGAAGCACCTTTGTAGAACTTCGTTACTGTCACTTTTATCCACCGGTCTCTTTAATGATGAATAATCTATAACTACTAATGGATCTGAGCGATATGAATTTGAAAATGACCACCTACATAAAAGTTTTATGCGATTTCTGACTTTTCTATAGCGCAAACCTCAGGAGTTTTTTGATCTTCATAAGAAACAGGATCGATTGGGTTTAAAAAAAGTTTTGTGAAAATTGCCTGTTTTCTTTGTGACTAAAATTTTTTTTAAAGAAGAATTTACTCCAAACAGCAGTTCTGGTGTCGCTTAATTTCAGAAGCTTTCATGAATTATATTATACTCGTATTATACACTCAATACATGCTGAATTATATAGACAATTACAGAGATTTACATTATATGCATTAGCTTTTTTATGTTAAATTGGTTATGAATAATAACTGATTTATTAACTTTATTACTATGTTTTTTTGGAAAATTTAATATAATTATGGCAATATTAAAAACTATTGAGAGATTACAGTTGCTGCTGGCATGTGCGATGAGCATCGTTTGATGATTCCGAGGACGCCCGTGCCGGCTGCTCAGTTATTTGACGAAATTCTAAGATTAGAATGTATGTATGTGTAATTGATACTATAAATGCTTTCTTCAACTACCAAATAAATGTTTCATTTATGCTTAATATAATAGGTGGCAATAAGCCGACCGTAATAACCTTCAAAGGTTTTTCCTTTTGAGGTTGAGGTACGGAACCCCCCTAGGGTTCCGTACCTCAACCTCAAAAGCAAAAACGGAACCCTTATAAGATCACTTCGTTGTCCGTCTGTCTGTCCATCTGTCAAGACCCCTTTTTCTCAGGAACGCGAGAAGATATCAAGTTGAAATTAATATCAAATACTCAGGACTGCAATCCCTTAAAGTAGTGAAAAAATCAAACTTCTAAGTCAACGCAATCAAAAGATGGGTGGGTGTTTATGTTCCGACTCCCACTTGATCGGTTTTTTTTCTATTGGTGTTACAAAAGTGAAACAGAGGTCTCTTAAAACTACAGCCACAAAGTAACCTATATTAAGGTAGGATACTAGGGTGGTTTCTGCGGCACAACAGTTACTTATTCTAATTCAATTAAAACTAAGCCTGCTATCGCTGTACACAACGTACGTATTTCACTTCAAAATCAATTACCTTAATAGTTACAGCGTGTTGTAAGCGTCTAAGCGTAATCCGTCATTAGACTGACGATGCATAATTAAAAGGTGTCTAAGTGCATACGCATAATGACACTCATCTACTGTACGTAATTCTACATTCATTTCTTCTCAAAGGTAATCAGACGGAGAGTATCGACTCCATCGTGATGTTTTTTATAGCACTATGTGACATAATATGATGGATGTTGTAGATACAGTATTACACCCAGAATAAATACTGATACCACGTTGTTTTATTGTACAATAACGCTAATCTTCCTTAGACAATTCGTAAACATTGGTAGGTTGTCAGACTGGTCGGTAGGCATGTACACACATATAACTACAACTTCTCGATTATCACCTATAGTCGTAATTACCTCTAATTACCGTAATACGATCACTTTCACAGTTCATAACCGTCACTTTCGTAAACAAATTTTTACGCCACAGAATCGCGACGCTACCGAATGGTCTTCCTCGCTTCACTCCAGACGATAAGTCAATCGCCGATTTTCCGGTATAACTAAACTTATCATCGATGCTGTCCAGGTAAGGCAGGTCCTGTGGCAACAGCAACGTCTCTTGAAGTCATAGATATCCTGCTTGAAGTGCTACTAAGTCCGCGTGCTTGCACAGTGATCGCGCACATTCCACATTCTTTTTCACTTTTTTGCAATTAAAGGTAGCCAGTATGCTGTTGTGGTCTGCGGTTGCGTTTCATTAAAATTATGCAATGTATAATTATGCAAATGTATTACAGGATAAAGATTATTAGGTTGGTATTAATCAAAATCAGAATCTTATTATTTGTAAACGTAGGTAGAGTTACATAGTGTGTGAGATGTAACATTGTTGATTACACAATTTCTTGTTATTAATAATTATATTTCAATTTATTCTACTTCTATCTAATTTTATCTTATTTTATCAAAATTTTTACAAATTTTGTTTCATTTCATTTAATTTAATCAAAAGTCAATTTTTATTATAATTTAATTTTATGATTGTATGACATGTGTAATTACTAATATTGACTAATATCTTGTATGTGTGGTGCAAACTGTTAATATAAGTTGGTTATTAATAAATAAAGAAATAAACAATTACGAATTAAAATTACAATTTGAAATATGTCGGTTAAAAATAATATCATAAATTCTTCGCCTGAATATGTTGTATTGGTTTCAGTTGAACGCATAAGTTTTTTCTTTATTCTTCTTATTTAGTCTTAAAAATACAACAATACGAGGTTTTTGTAGGTTACACTATAGCTAGGTAAATATATAATAAATAAAAAAAAAGTTATTTTTTTTTTCCACAAATAACATCCATCAACCAAAACCTTAAAACGGAAAAATAATAATTACGATAGTACAAAGTTCATTTGTGGGAGGCTGGTGCTAAGCCGAGGCCTTGTATTTCAGGACACCTGTGAATCTCCCCTACAGGAAAAATAGCATCATAACAATACCTAGTATGGATATGATACATAAGTAGATAATCAATTTGTTGGGAGAGAAGGAAAACAAGGAAACATTAAAAAATAAAATAATAATAATAACTTTTCTTTTTGTTTAAAAAAGAAAAAAATCTAAAATGTGTGTGCAGTGTAGTGTAATTCGCGTTGTATGCGGGGGGTGTAGGGTGTGTGTGTGTGGTGTGTGAGTGTGGCGTGCAAGGTGAGGCGGTACATGAGTGTGTTCATGTCTGAATAGCTGTCTGGATGCAGGGAGTACGATTGCGACATTTTGGGTTAGATCACGAATATTGTATTAGGTCATAAGTTTTCAAACTTATTTTGCAAATTAAGATTTTTTTCTAGAGCCCCCATTTATTTACTTACTATCGCGAATTCGAAACAGATATTGCCACGATTATATTTAAACGTGGTTAATAATCATAGCCGCACGGATCGATTGATCAGGTACGCTACACTTGCAGCAGTTGGTCCCTGGACAGATGCCCGTCTTTACATACCGAGACCCCTCCGAGCCTTAAAAAGCACGTCAATTCTCCAACTGGAAATATTACCTACCTCATCTTTGAAGGCATTTTTAATTAAGAATGGTTTTAGATAATACTAATAAGTCCTTATTTTGTTCTTAGAATTTTTTTTTTTTTTATATTAGTTCTTTAGTCTCTTTAATTTTAGGTATGCAGTTTGCAGGTAGAGAATATGAGAATATGCAATATCTGGTGGTGGAGGTCTGCTCGGCTTGGGCGGAGCACCGCCGTGTCCTCGTGGCGGCGATCGGCGGCGGCGATCTCTCGCGTCCGGCCCAGCTCCAGGCCATGGTACGCAGCGAGAGTGAATAGAGGAGGAGGGAGGCCGTTACCTCCTTCTGCGAAGCAGTAATGCTCGCGAAGGAGGAGGCGGAGCGCGAGAGGGAGAGGCAATCTCTACGCCCTCACGCCCCTAGCCGCCGCAGGAGACGCCCTGGACGGGAGACAACAGCCGACTCCCGGCCACCGTAGGCGCGGGCTTGCGGGCGGCGAGCAATGGGTAGCTCGCCGCCCGGTAATGACCAGGCCCGGGTCGACGGTGTTCCACGCGCGCCTCAAAGAGATGTCAGCACGAACTGACGGGGTCCGCTAGGGCTGATGCCGCCAGGGCTGCGGGTTGTTCGAAAGTGATACCGTGGCCCCTGGCACAGGCAACTGAAGGAACAAAACACACAAAAAAAAAAAATTAAAATATTATAAATTAACGATTATGATTAACTTGCCTTATCGATAACTTGTTTCTGAACAATTAATAACTTAGTCGAATAAATAACTAGGTATTGAGAGTTTTTCGAGTACCTCAGACAACAGACAAACTTTCTCTTCTTCGTCTACAACAAGAAAAAGTTTGATTAAGTAATTATTAACTTGAGGCAGTTGAACATCCTACTTAGTATTATAACTGAAATATTTTTTGTAGTTATCAACCTAGACGTTCGATACGCTAGCCTTCTCAGGCTAATATGGATGAAATATCCGACAATATGCGTAGATTCACAGCTTCCTGTCTGGTAGGTGATAAATACATGTAGCCATATTATGTGTAGCTGTATGTGAACGGTGACTAGACGGTTGGGTTGCACCATAGATATGAAGGTTGTACCATCGATGATAGGATAAATAATTTAATCGACAGTTTAACAGGCTCCGCAGTAAACGAGATGAGAGAACAATAGAGTTTTATTTTTATGATGGCTATAACCGTATAGTGCCCTGGAAAGTGTTAAGCAACCGAAAAATGTAGTAATTTATTTTTAGAATCCGTGGGAATGGCTTAAGTTTGGCTAAGATCAAGCAGCATGAACTAATAATGGAAAGAAGAAATCTGATTGGAAGGGCAGATTACCCTTAAAACAGTAAAGTAAACATGACATAAACATAAATAACTTTATTTCCAATTTTAAAATTTACATAAGGCAAGAGGTTAATTCTATGACAATATTATTTTTTTAAATTGCATAAATCACTGATTACTCCACTGGCACCCAAACTAAGATTAAAATCGTGTTATGGGTGCCAGCAAACAGTGAAAGTAAATCAGATTACAAGTCATTTGTCTAACGTAGGTACAATAATAATAATTAATGGAATAAAAAGTTAATAAAGAGTGCCCTATGTTATGCTAGAGGGCGTTCAATTATTTTTAATTAAGTAATTACATAAAATCAGATTATGGGATTGATGAAGAAAAAAGAGACGGAAGCTTCAAAATAAAACGTCTTCAGTACAGCAAACTAATATTAGATATATTTTTGTCACTTGCATCAAACCTTTGTATCCTCAGATTATATCATTAATCTAGTTTTAACTATAGTTAAAGAACAGTACCATCGGCTCTATCTATAAGAAATAGAACAATCCGTCTGAATCCACAGGGAACGTGTTCAGATATAACCGAACATATAGTTTGATTTCTATACACCACCGCCATTCGATACACACTTCATATTTTGTCTATTTTTTATGTCTGGATTAAAGGGCTACGTGCTTCAGGTACAATGAAACCGTATAAGAACCATTGTTTAAAAACGAATTCTGCGTAACAATAAATCTAAATAAAAGGACTACGTGAGGATCGTAGCAGGTAGCGCTCTGTAGGTCCTGCCTACACCTTTGGTAAAAAAGCGTGAGTTTATGTAAGTATGAAGCTTGACAAGCTTCAAGCTGAATACCAGTATTTTACACTGAGCGACTACTTGTCATACACGATACCCCTTGGTGAGGCTGGTTGCTAGACTTTTTGGGCTTCTGACTACATAACTACTGCCAAAGATCTACGAATGACAGCAGGGACTAACGGCTTAACGTGCTTTCCGAAGCACGGAAGGGTCGGATGGTCACCCATCCACCCAGCGACCGCGGCAAGCATAGCCTAACCTTCGATCGACCAGTGCGGCTGTTATTATTTAGCCACGAGTGCTGCATGTATGAATGTATATTGTTATAAATCTTAAATTTGTAAGTTAATGGCGTAATGTTGCTTGCCTTTCGGTCTTCTACAGACTGTACTTCGGAGAATATGCGTAGGCGGTCTCACCATCGCCCTTTTATTACCAGACGTACTTCAGGGTACCATCCGCACTTTGTTGATATCCCGACTAGTACACAGTGCTTCTCTTCCGCATTTAATATGCGCACAGTGTGGAAATGTCCAAAGTGTGGAACTTTCTGCCAGCGTCTGTGTTCCCTTCCATACTCGTATTTGACCTGTCTGCCTTCAAAACAAAATGTTCGCTCCATCATAGACTTCATCCATCGCTTAAGAAGCAGGCCCATTCAGTAAGAAAAAATAATTATAAAAAAAGTTTGAAAATTCCCTAACAACTACTGTCAGAAAATCATAAATGATATACTACTGAAGTTGGAACCCTGTATGCAGAAAAGCTGAAAATAAATAAGTAAACAAGCTTTCATCTTGCAGTGATATACTTAACAATTTTAACAGTAAAAGCTAAACATAAAACCTTTTTTAGACCCAATACTTTTAAAAGTAAAAGATATAATAAACGAGAAAGCACTCACATCCTTTGAAAAGCACCCGAAGGGTTATTCACATTTCCCGAATTCCCGACCCATCCTAACCCAATAGCTGTAAGAAAGAAAGGAAGGAAAGATAGTACTATTAGCCATGTATCTTCACGAGCCGTAAAAGTCAATTGAAAGTCGACTACAAGGCAGATAAAAGGCTTGCCCTTCAGTTAAGGGGTGTTGACTTACAGCTGATGCATTGCGTGTTTTCCCCCTAATTCCCAAACGTGTAGTAAATGGTACCTAATTCGGGGAAGGAGTGATGTATTTGTCTGTTTGTTTCTTTTTGTAAGTAGAACTTTCGATAGTGCATTTAAAGCTCTACGTGGAGATGAACACAAATACATTTAAGACAAAACACACACACACAAATATATTATTATACGTTCAAGACGTAGGGCTCTGAAATGGAGGTGGGCAGGACGCTTGGCTAGATGTTAGCAGGTGGAGCAGAGCCCTAACGGAATGGTTGCTGAGAAACGGTAGAAGGCGCGTTGGCACTCTAATAGTCAGGTGGATGGATGTACTACAGAAGATCGCTGGGAAGACCTGGATTAGACTCGCGCAGACCAGGGAAGCATGGCACAAAAGGGAGGAGGCTACTTAGCAGTGGTTGGAACAAGGCTGCTAATGATGATGATGATATTATAATTATAAGATGGGTACTATGTTAATTTGTTGGCATGATATTTAATATTTTAGTTTAAGACGTCACATATTCATATTTTGTTTCTCTTCTTGTTCTCACACACTATTGTCTACTTTTCTTTTTCAATTCTCCTTTCGCAGGTCTGCTGGAAGGAATTTCTTAAGATATAAACAGTATGTTTGCACTCAAAAGTTATAATTATGTCGTACTCTTTGTATTTTACTGTATGCACTTAAATATAAGTACGTAAGTATAATTTAGAAATTATAAAATAAATACTCTCATTTCTAACCTCTGGTAGACAGGTAGGTATTTAATAGTACTTACAGGAAAGTTTGGTATATATACTCTACTCGTCACGGTTTAATTTTGTTTGTTAGACTATCATTTAAAATGTAAACATCAATACCGATGGTAACATGGTACTGATCATGCTGTAATAGTCACTTACTATGTGAAATAACTGAAAAACAAAACTAATACCTATTTTCTCAAAAAAAAAACTCTGTTCTAGAAAATACACCAATAAACCTTTATCATGCCAGCAAAGACCGTGTGCCGAGTAATTTAGCACGGCCGTTTTAAACACATTCAGAACTTGCAGCTGACAGCAACAAAAGCCTATGTGCTGCACAAAGTTACCAAACATGTGTCGGAGTTGTGCCGCTAAATCTTTTGGAAAAGCGCTGCAACGGCTGCATTGACGTAATCGTGAGGTGTAATATTTTGGCAAATAAAATAGACTAGCTATTGGATTTATAATGAGTTTAACATGTACAAAAATGTATTTTAGGACAGCAAAAAATGATATCCTTTTATTAACCGTAAGTATATCCTATTAACCGTAAAATTTGATAAACAACATCAATTTCCTGCTACCGTTGAGGCAAAGTTATTCCCCAATATATTGCTAAGATGTTTGTTCTTACATTAATTTCGGGCAAAAACTCGGCGAATTACCTAAAACATTATCCTAAAGCAGAGAGTTATCTAATATTCAAGACGAAAGTAACATTAGTTCTTAGCGAAGTCACTTTAATTATTCTTACAAATCTCTTCCTGGGGAAGCTTGCTCCAGAATCCAGATGGCACCGGTATGATCCGGATTACTGCGGTTAATGTATAACTAGACGGTTGTACGACGATAATGCTTTTTCATCATGTTAAATATTAAAAGGTCTTAAATATTAAACTATTTACTTTAGATAAGGTACTTATAATTGAACAACATGCAATTAAAATGACAAGAAACTTTGATTTAATATAAATAATACTCGTACTTAAATGCCTATAATTACATCTTTTCTTAGTACCTACGATCTTCTTTCCTACCCATCACATAAGAACTCCCTTTAAAATTATTCTTACAAAACCCAACCAGAGGACTCCAGTTTGCACCGGTTTGATCCGGATAAATGCGGCTAAATGATCTCTCTACTTTCCCGCCCTCATTAAGGCACCCACCAAATTAAGTGCAGCGCTTTTTTAGCCGTTAATTTAACGTAAAGTAATTCAAGCCCGTTTAGGAGGTTTATAATAATAATAATAATATTTATTTCAAAAAGTGAGGAACATACAGTCTGTTACAATAAAATTAAAAATGATACAATTTTGGGAAAAAAACAAAAGAGATTTAACAGAATTGAATCTGGCGTCCTAGCTAGGTTACATGGTAACCTGTATTAAGGTTCGCCAGGCCAGGTTCCCACATAAGAAATACAAAAATCTAATAGAGACTGCTTAGGACTTTATGGTAAAAACATATGATAACCTATACTAAGTGTGAAGTGTTAGTATGTGTATGTGTTAAGATGAGGTGTGGTGTGGAGTGGTGTATATGTAGGTGTGGTGTGAGTGTGTGTGTGTGGAGGTGTGTGTGTGGGGGTGTGTGTGAGTGTGTGTAAGTGTATGTGTGTGTTAACGGAAGGGAAGGAGGTTGAGTTTAGATACGGAGTGTTAGAACTCACTACGAATGTGAAGTAAGCAGATATTCGGTGTCGTCGTAGTTTAAGCTGGTTAAAAAGCATGTTATCTGCTGTTTGCACTTTTCGTAAGACAATTTATGTATAGGGATAGTTTTATTAATTCTGTTATATAAGAATGGTCCGAGGTAGTAAAAGAAACGTTTGGTAAACGCAAAGCGCGTGAAGGGGACTCTACAAATTTCGTTCTTGCGCCTGAGTGCGGATTGAGTTTGTGTAAAAGGGGTTTTTGTGTGTTGTCGTAATAAAGTGTTAAGAATGAATGTTTGCCGGACCGTGAGTACTTTGCAGTTTTTGTATAGATCAAAGGTAGGGTAGAGCATTGGCCGGAAAGTTGCAACCTTTAGAATAGCTCTCAGAGCTATTTCCAAAGGCTTGAGTGTAGTTTTCGCAGCTCCTCCCCAACTACCAATACAGTACGAGACAACTGACTGACACATAGCGAGATATACGGTCGGTACGGTTTATGTCAAAGGTCTGATCCTAATCTTTTTATGGCACTGTCGTTGAAGCTGTAACCTTGGTTGCTGTGTTCATTTCACTTCAGCTTCCTGTTTGCAGTTAATGTAACTACAATAATGTTAATATTTGTTCAGGTTTTGTTTTTCCTGCAGAATGACTCAAACTATACATGAGCAAAAGGCCAATTCCCGCAATTAAAAACGTTCAAAATTTAGTCGCAATTATGATTGTTCCTACATTATCCTAGGCTGATAAAATTTTCGTTTTTCCTAATTATATGGAAATGTCAGGAAAATGGATCGGTTCTCCTTTCGGGGAAGAACAGTACCCCTCCTCCGTACTGTTCTGTAGAGCACAGCTCCAAACTGGACACTCTTCCATCGATATAGATTAAATGATTTCCAAATATGAAGAAGTCCAGTGCCTTGTCTCATCAATTGATCAAGGAAAGGATTGAAAGAAATGTTAAATAAGACCTAGGAATTCATAGTTATGAACATAGATTGAATTTGGTTTTAGAAAGCTAGTAATAACTGAGGTATGCAAATTATATTATTATTATTAAATTGTGAGTAACCCATACGCTAGCGTAATAGGTATTTGGTCAGTCATTACTCACACGATACCTCACATCTACACTCGGAGTACTCAGAGCAACACTTCCATATAGTGACGCAAGCGGCTTTTCAGCGGCATTGCGTCGGCATCATGCTCTTTTGGAGCAGCAGTTCTTTTAAACTGATAAAATGACGAAGTGGCTTTTCAAAAATAGGATGTTTTGTTATTGAATATGGTGTCAGACCATAAAATTGAGATTTAATGCGTTTCTAAGAGGGCCGATATCGTGGGACAGTGTTAAAATAAGAATTTAGGATAAGATATTTTGTTATTAAATAGGAGTAAGTGACAGACAGTCACGTAATCTCATCTAAGCGACAACCAATGTCAAAAACTCGCCAGAAATGTAGGGAAGTCAGGGGTATTTGAGACTGTGATCACACTGTGAACGTTCTTAAAATTACGAGAATTGCCCCCTCTGATTTGTGTTTAGGAAACTCAAAAACGCCAACTTCAGAGTAAAACCAAAACCACAGTAAACTTTACCTACGTGAATTCAAGGTCTCGTGGAAAATTAAAAGAAAAAAAAAACTTTTTAAAAACAAGCTTTTATTTAATAAATAAAAGCGTGTTACATTTTGACGGAACATTAAAGAACATTTAGAACACAATGTAACAGGCTTTTATTTATTTCATATCAGGTTTAAATTATTTCTAACTTTTTAGTAATTTTTATTAATAAGTAATAAAAGCTTGTTTATAAAAAGTTTTTTTTTTCTTTTAATTTTATTTTGAACTTTTTGGTATGATGCGAGATTAACTACGGCGTAGTTCGTAGCGCGTAGCAGTGTTTTTCCGTTATATGCGTTTACTGCACTTAAGCTACCTGTTCATCTTTAGTCCCTGGTTACCATCTAGCACCAAAGTACTCGTCAAGACGAATCAAACGAGCCCAAACTCGATGGGGTTATATCGTTTAATTACCGAGTTCATATGGCCATCTTAGAGCTCCATCATCAGACACTGGTTACCATCTAGCACCAAAGTACTCGTCAAGACGTATCAAACAAGCCCAAACTCGATGGGGTTGTGTTGTTTAATTACCTAGTTCCTATGGCCATCTTCCAGCTCCATCATCAAACCCTGGTTACCATCTAGCACCAAAGTACTCGTCAAGACGAATCATACGAGCCCAAACTCGATGGGATTGTGTCGTTTAATTACCGAGTTCCTATGGCTATCTTCTAGCTCCATCATCAGACCCTGATTACCATCTAGCACCAAAGTTCTCGTTAAGATGGATCAAACGAGTCCAAATCGATGGGGTTGTGTCGTTTAACTACCTCGGAACAAAAGAAAATTAAAGACCAAGTCGCCCAGCTGGAAACCAAAATTTCTCAGAGTGAAAACAAAATTAAACTATTAGAATCCAACATTGATCAAACAAAAATCACATTTCCATCCACGCTGAAACCCGGGTCTGAGTCTCACCTACACTCGAATGAACAACTAATTCGAGAAGTCCAAGAGCGTAATGAAAGGGAAAAAAACATAATCATAGCAGGCCTACCAGAACCACATTCACTAAAAGACTCCGAGAGATCCGCAAAGGATGAAACGGATATCAGAAATATCACTCTCTTGGTAAGTGAGGACATCGTAAAACCTACAAAAGTTATACGCTTAGGCAAATACAACTCAGCAAAGAATCGAAGAGTCAAGGTCTGCTTTGACACAAAAGAACCTGCAAAACAACTCCTACGGAATAAAAACAAACTGCCTGAAAATCTCAAAATGTATTCAGACCAAACTCCCGCACAGCAAAAATACCTACAACATCTGAAAGATGAACTAACCCGTCGACTGGCTGAGGGCGAAACCGACCTTACCATAAAATATGTAAACGGGACACCCAGCATCATAAAAACCACTTCAAAAAACCTCACAAATTAGAACCCACTTCAGATACAATTACCAGCACAAATACTTATCAAATACTTAAGGACTATACACATCTTCAAACTGGCAAATCTCGGCTAACGTTCTTCTACTTAAATGCTCGAAGTATTCGCAAGAAAGGAAAATTCGATGAACTCCAATGTATCATCAGATCAATACCTACCACAATACACGTAATCTTACTCACGGAAACATGGATTGCAAATGAATCGCAAGCCCTAGAATTACAGATACAGAACTACACGCACTATTACAACTATCGAACAGATAAAAAAGGGGGTGGTGTCTCTGCATATATTCACAACAATCTAAAACACAGCCTGTCCGAGTCAAACTATCTGGCTGGAAACAACTACCTTTGGGTTCGATTAGAAAAATATGCACTAGAAGTCGGAGTAATATACAATCCAGGTGATACCAATTTTAAAAACTTCCTTGAAACCTATTCCTCTCAACTGAAGCAAAGAAACAGAGCAATAATTTTTGGAGATTTTAACGTCGACCTGCTAACAAAAGATAGAACTACTAAACAATACAAAGAGCTAATGAACGAAGCCGGACACAAAATACTTAACAAAACAGGGAAAAAATACTGTACACGAGACTCGGCCACACGGAAATCTACTATAGACCATGTTAGTACCAATCTAAAAAACGACCACTTCCATATGGCAATCATCGAATCTTCTATGTCAGACCACAAACAGATCTATGTTGAGCTAAAGAAAATAAAACCACCTGCAAAAATATATTCCAAATACGAAGCCATCGACTACATCAAACTGTATGCCTCGATTGAAAAAGCTGACCTTAATGAAACCAGTATGGAATATATAGAACTAGAAATACCCTAAAAACCCATATTAACGAATGCAAAGTAACCAAAACAAAAATACTCAACCTACCCCAAAACGATTGGATAAACAAAGACATAATTCATGGCATTAATCGAAGAAACTACCTATGGACAGAACTAAAACAACAGCCGGATAATGAAACAACGCAAAAAGATTTTAAATCAATCAAGGACAGCGTAACACAACTGATTCGAGACACAAAGGACAGCTACTACTATAATCAATTCACCCAATGTATCAAAAAGCCGAAAAAGATGTGGAGCTTAATAAACCACCTGGCCAACAACAAAATTAAACAAAGCAGTATCCCCCCGAAGCTTATAGTAAGATCCAAACAAATAAGTGACTTAAGAGAGATCTGTGAAGAATTCAACCGATACTTCTCCACCATAGGCTCCATCCTAGCCACTGATATCCCCAAGCATTTTCATGATAACCTTACCCAAGCCCTTCCCCATTCCTTATTTACCTCCGAATTATCCACTCTTGAACCATGTACTAACGCCGAAATAACCGAAATAATCAATAATCTTGACTCAAACTCCAGTGCAGGCCTAGATGGTATCAACACCAAAACCATCAAAAGTATTAAACACCTCATTGTCAATAACATAACCATATGCTTCAACAAATTATTACTAAATGGCGAGTTCCCCAACACACTAAAAATAGCAAAAGTAACTCCAATTCATAAATCAGGCTCTAAAACTGACCCCGGAAACTACAGACCAATCTCAGTACTGCCTGTACTTTCCAAGGTTCTAGAAAAAGCTCTACATAAACGTATAGAAAAATACCTCAATAATATTAACTTCTTTTTCGAACGACAGTACGGTTTCCGACCTAGAAGCAACACTCTTGCAGCTACTATAGACCTAGTCACCAAAATAAAATCAAATATAGATAAAAAAAATATTGTAATTGGCGTATATATTGATCTCAAAAAAGCATTTGATACAGTCAGTCACAAATTGCTAATAAAAAAATTAGAAAGAATCAACATCAAAGGTCCGGCACTGGAGATAATCCGATCATATCTAAGAAACAGATACCAAGTAGTCAAATTAGGAAACGCTCAAAGTCAACAATTACCAATCCATTGTGGGGTTCCTCAAGGGTCATTACTGGCCCCGTTACTTTTTGCAATTTATATTAATAATATACACGAATTAGGCCTACATGGTCATGTTGCTCTGTACGCGGATGACACATGTCTTTTTTACTTCGGCTCCTCTATACAAGACTTAATTACAAAAGCACAGGAAGACCTCAACAAGCTATTCTCGTGGTTCCAATATAATCTCTTA
Source organism: Apamea anceps (assembly GCA_951799955.1). NCBI lineage: Eukaryota > Metazoa > Arthropoda > Insecta > Lepidoptera > Noctuidae > Apamea > Apamea anceps. The sequence continues at coordinate 19,980,365 of OX637510.1, forward strand.
ACGATTAACACCTCGAAAACCTGCTACGTCATTTTTAAAGCAAAAAACAAAAATATCCCACCCCATCAGCCATTAGAAATAAATAATGTACCCCTGCAAAAGAAAAACTGCGAAAAGTACCTGGGCTTACGAATGGATAGCGCCTTGACGTGGAAGGCACAGATTGAACACATCAAAACAAAACTGTCATTACTTATTGGATCACTTCGACGCATCGTCCGGTGCATGCCGCGTTGGGTCCGCTACTCCATATATAACTCCCTTGTGAAACCACACCTGCTATACCTTATCGAAATCTGGGGCAATGCCACCAAAACTCGTCTAGCCGATCTCCAAATTATACAAAATAAAATTATAAAGATACTCTTCCATTATCAATTTTTAACACCTACTTACAAAATATACGAACAAACAAAACTAATGAACATAAAACAATTATATATTTATCATACTTGCATGCTTGTCCGAAAAATATTAAATAAATCTCTCCATACTAACTTATCCTTTGTACGGTTGAAACAACAAACACAGCGAAGTTCACGCCGAGCGAGTTTTTTGATTCTACCCAAGACAAGAACGAAACTCGGCAAAACAATGTTTACCTATGCAGGCGCTGATATTTACAATCAACTACCGTCGACCATTAAAAATGTAAGCTCCTATAATGTATTCAAAGTACAACTTGCTCGACATGTAGTCGAAAAATATCGATAGTAAGTCCTCCAATAGCAGCTAGGTACTACTGGATGCATTATAGAAGTATAATATAAGTGTAGTATAGTATACCTGTTAATACAAAAAAAAAAAAAAAACGAACGACGAAAATCCTAGTAATAAGCACTATTATTAATGTATTTCTCATGTAAGTGACTGTAGTCTTTTATGAGAATAAATTTCTTTAAACACAACTACCAAGTTCCTATGGCCACCGACCGGTTCCATCATCAGATCAGCTCCATGTCATGATAATTTTGCATTGTCATCCGATTTACACATGCATATGCATGCCAAATTTCAGCTCAATCGGTTGAAGATATCTGCTTCAAAATTGAGTTGCAAGAGTCCACCCGAACAAATATATAGGTATATACTCGTACATACATCGCAAGTTAAATAAAAGCTTGTAAAAATGTGAAACATTTTCACGAAATTCATTTGTAGAGCAAAAGTCAAAGAAAAATGACTGTGGTTTACATGTTTGCAGATAAACTTATTGGAGTTGTGGATATAGGTGGTAGGTAGGTGCCTAGGTACAATTGAGAGAGTGCTCTGTATAGAGGATTGCATTTTATTGAGTAACCCCGAGAGAGCGATGGAACAGCGCGGTTTTAGAATTTCTAGAACAACGAACAGAGAATTTTATTTCGATTACCTACGTATTTTTTGTATCAGAAGTATGAAAGAAAAATACATGTTGCGGCGACCACAGCTTAATTGTGATATGGGCAGGAGAATGATAAAGATATTTTTGTTGAATTAAAGTTTTTTTTTTCTGCGTTAATTATCGACTGTACAGACGTCAATACAACAAGCTACTACAATCTGTCTTTATTTAATAGATTTTCAACTTTACCGCTAAAACATTAAGGTTCAAGGTTGATTGGAAAAATTTGACAGTTTCGGGTAGCTTGACCTGCTGGCGTTTGAACAATGTGTGTCTGTATTTTCCAACACTTAATTATTTTCAGTTATTGACAACAGCACCTGGTAGTGAGTAGGTACACTCGTAGCATAAGCATTGCATAATCAGCCTATAATGTTCCCACTGCTGGGACACAGGCCTCCTCTCCGTGAGAGGGAGTAGGCCATAATCCATCACACGGGCCCCGTGTGGTGTAGCGTTGTGAGGGTCTCAACGGCAAATACTCGTAGTCGACTGATAATTAGTTAGTAAGTTGTAAGTCACATCACTAGAATCATGGCATAACACTGATTTCCTAAGAACACTCTGTCCTTTTAACATCCTCTTGCTTAGCTAGCAGGAGTGATTCTCTGATCCTTAAGATACTGGTACCCCAAATTTAGGGGTTTTACCTACCGGTTGTTCTACGTACCGGATTCTACGTCCAGGCTGAGGACAGGGCGGCTCACTAACCGCGCACTGCATGCGTAGCTATACTGTGCGCTCACCTACTGCGCACTGCACACGTTGCTGAACTACGCACTGCATGCGTAGCTATACTGTGCGCTCACCTACTGCGTGCTGCACACGTTGCTGAACTGCGCACTGTATGCGAAGCTATACTGTGCGCTCACCTGCTGCGTGCTGCACACGTTGCTGAACTGCGCACTGCATGGGAAGCTATACTGTGCGCTCACCTACTGCGCACTGCACGCGTAGCTGAACCGCGCACTGCATGTGTGCTATACTGTGCGCTGCACGCACACCTATCTGCGCGCTACCGGCGGCCTGCTGATGCGCCGCGGTCTGCGGCATACTGAGGCCTGACCGTCACCCTAATTGCGTAACACACGATCAATCGGAATCTGAATCATTTTGAAGCAAATTGCTAATCCATTGCCTCATAAGTTCGAAAAATTTGTCTGCTCAACACGTAAATAACGCAATAAATGTTGTTGAACTGTCAAAATGAAACCGATTCCGATTGATCGTGTGTTACGCAATTAGGGAGCGGCTTCCTGAACTGGCAAACCTGTTCCCGGGCCTGAATTCCTGCATCCCGGAGAACCAAGGACGGTACCTTTCCTACTTACACGGGCTGGTGCTCAGAAACACAGTGTGTCCTTACCCGCGACCTAGTCTTCACATTTACTACCTATGTTAACTTAGTGAGATTATACATATGAACTTTGACTAAGTGTTTCTATTACGTAACCTATCAGTTAACGGCCTGCGCAGTCTACCTGCAAAGCCCTAGTCGTTACAGTGGGTTGGTAAATGTCACATGTTTTCGATTTTTTTGGTTCTAGGACATACCGGTTTCCTCACGATGTTTTCCTTCACCGTTTTGAGAGCAGTGATGATGAAATAATTTACACAAAGTAAAGCGTCTGTCTGGGCTCGAACCAGCGACCTACCACTCGTAAGTCACGGTCGTTACCACTGGGCCGCCATTGCTCTCACAGGTACACTCACATCCTAATAAAACAGCCGAAGGTGCCTCACTTAGGTGAAGTGAGCTGTCAATAGCATCAATCCTTAGCTATAGCGTAGGTAGAATGACAGCTCACTTGAAGCCTCACCTAGGTGTTCACGAGAGAGCAGTCGAGCTCGGTAACTTCATAAAAAAATATTTTTTATTATTACATTTGATAATATTGATTCCTTTTGTAACGTCGGAAGACTTAGCTAAAAGATTTCCTGGATAGATAAAAGAAAATCCAACTTTGTATAAAACCCAGTAGCCTACTAAAAGCTGGTTTTTATTATCATTGAAGTCCGTTCTGTAAGTAGTTCCGACAAAGCGCAGTTAATTGCTGTAAACGTACGCTGCAAAGCGCTTCAAGCTATGTGCAGAGGGAGATGTTTGAAGATTTTATTATACTGGCTTAAAGTGCATGGCGATGTGGGGATTTAAATACACTGTGACTTTATTATTGTGACGTACCTAAGTGTTGTGATGGACGAACGAAGCTAGCTAGCTATTTAGATGAGGACTATTTTTGGTCCCTGATGTTGATTGGCCGTGATGGTCCAGTGGTTAAGGCTTGGTTGTCATGCACGAGGTTGTATATGGGTTCGAATCCAAGCTATTGCCTATGTAACTTTTTCAATTCATGTGTACTCACTTATATAAAACAAACAAACGTGAAACACTATAACTGCAATAACAAATTCTTTCAGCAAAAAATTATGAAGAGGTTCTAAGTTTCGAAAATTCATAGACTAAATATCATCACTCATTTAAATTCAAATGGCGGGTATTTATTTTATTATCATAATCAGCCTATAATGTTCCCACTTTTGGGACACAGGCCTCCTCTCTGTGAGAGGGAGTGGGCCATAATCCACCACGCGCGCCTGGCGCGGGTTGGCGGATGTCAAAATGTCTGCGAATTTTTGGTTCTCGGACATGCTGGTTTCCTCGCGATGTTTTCCTTAACCATTTTTCAGAGCAGAAGTGATGAGATAATTTACACAAAATAAAGTGCTTTCTTGGGTTCGAACCCACGACCTACAAGTCATAAGTCTCACTCGTAATCACACAGATACCAATGCAAATCAGCAGTAAAAATTACTTACCTACCTATACCTTTAATGACCTCTCCCGCGCTGGGCTGTGCGGAAGGGTGTGTTAGATTTTTACTGACTAAAACCCATCCGTGTTCCTGTGCCAGGGGCTACGGTATCTCTTTCGAACAACCCGCGGCCCTGGCAGGCATCGGCCCTAGCGGACCCCGTCAATTCGTGCCGACATCTCTTTGAGGCGCGCGTGGAACACAACGCGCCGTCGACCCGGGCCTGGTCGTTACCGGGCGGCGAGCTACCCATTGCTCGCCGCCCATTGCGGCGCCTCAAAGAGATGTCGGCACGAATTGACGGGGTCACAAGCCCGCGCCTACGGTGGTCGGGAGTCGGCTGTTGACTCCCGTCCAGGGTGTTTTCTGCGGCGACTAGGGGCGTGAGGGCGCAGAGATTGCCTCCCTCACGCGCTCCGCCTCCTCCTTTGCGAGCATTACTGCTTCGCAGAAGGAGGTAACGGCCTCCCATGCACTCTCACTCCGTACCACGGCCTGGACCAGGGCCGGACGCGAGAGATCGCCGCTACGAGGATGCGGCGATGCTCCGCCCTACCCACCTATACTATCAATTTTATAATTCAAAGCGTATTTATTCACGAGACCCAAACGGAACAAACCATTCACCGCGACCAATGGGTGATGTGTTTAGGATAACATTCCTCATTCCCATAATTTGTTTGAAGATTAATGTCCTCTCTTTATCCCACGCCCAACACTGGACAATTACAACAGAACTGGTGTGATGCGGGTCTCTCCGTAATTTGTTTGCGAAACAAACAATTGTTTGACGTTTTTGTGTCGAGACGCGGACACGAGTTTGTGTCGTTTGTTGGAGATATTTTAATTTATGTTTGTGTTTCAGTTCGAGGCTAATGTAAAGGAGATTATGACTCGTCTTCTGAAGAGAACGAATAAATATTTGTGATACTTATCAGTTTAGCAGTCACTGCTTCCTGTGTCTTCAATTAACGTCGGAAAAGAAAACCTAGATTTGGGTGTCAGATATTACGTATTAGACACGAAATTTATTAAGTATTTATTTATTTACTCTAATACTCTAATTAAAACGATTTAAAACCAATTATAGTAATTAAAGATACAATTTGTATATACACGAACACAAGATAAAATAATATAAAATCATCAAATAAAACAACAAATGAAGCGGGGAGGCTATCAAATTGCATAATTGGCGAAATGAGGGTGTACTTACCTCTGGCAATAGAAATATAATATATGTATAAAGAAAGAAAGAAAATACCAAACCAGTAGTTAATTATATCAATGCCTTTGCCTAACCTACCTAACCTTCGGGAAAAGCGATTCATGTTATATTTATGTTATGGGTATGTAAAATACGCTCCATAAAATATGGCTCCATGTAAAATACTGGTATTCAGCTGCATCCTGTTGGACTGGAAGCCGACCCCAACATAATTGGGAAAAGGCTGAAAAGATGAGGATGGGCTATCAAATCAAGCTAAATAATTAAGATTTCATACACAATCCCACGGTAAAATAATAAACGTTTTTTTTTTTAGTCTCAATAAGATTGAATCGGTGCAATTCTGAAGAGCAGTGGTCGCCCAGTGGTAATGGCCGACTTAAGACTTTTAGGTCGAGGGTTCGAACCCAGGCGTCGCTTTACTTTGTGTAATTTATTTTCTCTCATAACGGTGAAGAGAAACATCGTGAGGAAACCGGCATGTGCTAGAACCAAGAATTCGAAGACATGTGACATATACCAACTCGCGCTGAGCCCGCGTGGTGGATTACTCCCTCTCACAGAGAGGAGGCCTGTGTCCCAGCAGTGGGAACGTTATAGGCTGATTATGTATGGTGCAATTTTGTAGATATTATGTTGTCTTAAAATTAATTAAAAGAGCCGGCAACCTGCAAAGTTTACATACAAATATAACCCGGCCATGTTTGAAGAATTTGAGGCGTGATCGAATCGGGACACAATTTCCGTCGCAGCTCCTCCGTCTCGGCGGGATATTGCTTATAACATACCTACGTATTTATATCATTCACTGCCTTGAATAAATATATTATAAGTCTACTTCATCTACTATTGCTATCGAATCAAAGCAATCAATTGCTACCATAGGCCTCAGAAATATTAGCTTCATATATTGCATTTTTTGGGTTGTAGATGGACTAATAGGCTCGTTAATAATACAATAAAAATTCCTAAGGTGCCTCTGTGAGTTGGCTTCGACTCCTCGTACGCCTTCCAAAGGACCGAGACCTCATGGTCCCAAGATATGTTAAAACATAAAAATAATAATAATTATTATTATTATATTATCATTGGTCAGGCAGGGGACATAGACCTTCCATAGTTCAAGGTAACCGATCTATTAGAGCCACCCACACCCATAGCCCAGTATATTTTGTTTCCATGTTCTGCAATAGTCCTGCACCAACCGGGAGTTGTCCTTGGGTGCACTTGCATGGTGCATACAGGGATAATCGTCGGGTGGTGCCTCCTCATCATTTAAAATTGTCTAAAGGGCCTCTGTGAGTTGGCTTCGGCCCCTGGTACGCCTTTCAAAGGTCCGGGATCCCAGGGTCCCGAGATATGTCAAAGACAAAAAGAAATAATTATAATCATTATTATCGTTGGTCTAGTGGTCGTAACCGCTATTGCTGAGTATGAGGTCCTGGGTTCGATTCCAAGGTCGAGCAAAGTGTGTTATTGGGTATTTACATCAGGAATTTATCATATGATCTGACCAAGATTATGTCTGGACTTTAAAAGAGACTGTGACGTCTGAGTTTGTTTCGGCCTTTCTTCTCAGACTAGTCAGATAGGAAACTCCGACCTCATCTAGTTTTAAAATATGATTGACGTGTAAAAGTGTTTGTACAAACCTACTTACAAAATAAAATCATTTATCATTTTATCATTATCTGGTATGAATGACGTACCTACGCCTCTGTCCAACTCTTTGGGGAAAAGTGTTGCACCACTGGGTCACTCATTTAGATTTTAGACAGTTGCTCAAAATTATACAACGTGTCCTGGAATTAACGCGCACTACTCCAATCAGAATATTATGTTTTAATCATAACACATACTCTGAATAATTACTTTATTTTCGAAAACATTGTTTATTTATGAAATTAGTTTTCCTAACTGTGGGAGAAAATTGTGGTTACATTACAAACCCACGCACACAGTGGCACTCGTATTATACAAGGGTCTAGCTTAGTAGGTACCTACTTCGTCCATTGGTTTGTTTTGACTGTACCTAAAGCGTAAGTGTGACTGTAATTTACGTAGTTATCATTATTGTTGAGATAAAAAAATCATGTATTAAAAATGACATAAACCGATTCAGTAAAAGATTCTGAACAAACTACTTTCATAATGTGCATTAATTCAGTTACACATTGTATAAACTACCTGCGTATTCTACCTGAAAAATAGGAAAATTAAAGAGAGTAAGAATTTATGTTATTAACTTAACTAGCTCTTTCATGAATTTAAAACCACAATATTTTCCACTATAAATGCCGAGCCACGCTTCAGCTGTACGTTTTTCTTCCACTCAAGTTTTATTTCAAACAAGTATGGTTTTATTCGACTTCCACCGGTGCGCGATGCCTCATAAGAAAGCTCTTTACTGAATGAAATACTTCAATGTACGTTGATTTTATGAGATGGATCATAGAGGTATATACGTTTGTTTATTCGAAGTTTTATTTTGTGACTTTATTTTTGAGATATTTATTCAGCGGTGAAACGGGTCTCATAAACTGGTGATTCGTATGTATTTACCTACTGTATGATCGAGGTTAATTGTTACGGGTAGTCAAAAGCCCGAAAGTCTGACAGCCAGTCAGACAAGGGGTATCGTGTTACCCAGTAACTGGCTTTCTGGAGGAGTCGTTCCATATAAAATACTGCTATACAACTGCATCGAGTTAGAATGATGGTTGCTACTGCGTCTCTTCATCGACCAATTTTTTCATCAAAATCAGGATCCATAACGTTCCTGTATGACATCTGTGTGTCTGTATAATCAACCAAATATCTACCAAAAGCTGGTTTCGCAATTACCTGAGCCGTCGTCTGGCAGAAAAGCAATTTTCAAATTCTAACGAACATTAATTCATATTTCCACATTCCTAAATTGCACCCTTTTCAGTTTCTCCCCCTTGACAACTAAGCATTGCGAGCTCACAATGCACGAACCCCACAAATTCCACAATATTATGATTCCGAATAAGCTTCAGTAATTCAAAATTTAATACTGCAGGACAACTAAGGGAGGTGGCAGGCTTAGTGTTAATTTACATAGTACGTAGGTAGCGGCTTGTCTAGACACGCTAACTCATTACTAAAACCCATTTAAGTACCCACTTGAAGTATGGACACTAGGAAAACTGTGGAGACAGCTTTTTTAGATCTTTTATTGACAATAGGAAGGTACCGAAGAGGGTTAGGGATAATAGGTATACGGGATGATCCTTAGAGATTGTTTTCACTTTGATAAAATTATTCTACATTGAGGCACCGTAATAAGAAGGGGGTCATTTTAAAACGTTGGATAAAAATCATGACAGTACCGTAGCCTACTTGGAAAACCTTAAATAGACTTCGTACCCATGTAGGCCGCAGCAAGGTGTCAGAAAAGGTAAATTGGTGTAAAAGTTAATAAAATTACGAGTAAAGATTTTACACACATCATATCTGTTCCTTATCAAAGACTAACTAGATTTATAACCACGGTAAATTGAACAAAATGTAGTAATACTGTATACAATGAAATTTATGTATTTCTATCTCAACAACTCGACAGAAGCCCTGTTCCAATTATGGTCACGTAGGTAAGTTTACAAAGTCCGGGTAGGTATATCGCCAGCCCATCTTCAAACTGACCGGAGCAGTTACGAGCAGGCGAAAGCTTATAGAATAGTCTGTGGCTTAAATTTTATATCTAGCCAGACAATAAATTATTAAGTTTTCATCATTCTAAATGGCTCATGCTTTTTGTAAATTACATCCTATGATGTAGGACGTGTCGATAGCCCTTGCGATGGCTTTCTAAAGTGAAGTGGCTCAATTTTCTACCAGCAAACGTCAATTTTAAAGCAATAAGATCCACTCTCCGAGAGGGAGTGGGCTGTAATCTATCCCGCGGGTCCAGTGTCCATGCCGGTTTCCTCACCATGTTTTCCTTCACAGTTTTGAGAGGAGTGGGGATAAAATATAATTAAAAATAATTGGTCGGGGCCGTTACCACAGCCATGGGCCACGACTGCTCTTCGTTCTTTAATTTATGAGATACTATGCAGAAATACTTCTTCAAATTTCTGTCTAGAAACATCTTTCAGATTCCAAGTTTCCACACCCATTTCGTTCAACATCTCGCACAACACGATAACGGGGTGAGTTTCACATTTATATAATATCTTTGTTTATGTTATTTGCGCAGATATAATGTGTTACTGTTTGTTTGTCCCAAATAAATAAACACTACAACACACAATACTGTGAGTGAAGGCAGATGTGAAATCGTCCGCGACCTCCTCGCATAGATTCCAGACAAAACAGCGCTTTTTTTTTCTTACCCTCGGAGATACAGCGCTGTAAAGCGCACGCTGATTGCAAGAGAAACGGCTTGCGAGGGCTATACAAAGAATTTTATTAAGTGGAAAGTGTATTGAAATTGGATCGTTTGAGGTTTTATTTTTATCGTGACATAGATGTTATTTTTTTTATATTTCTACGATTAAATAGCTAAAAACTAAATTATCACAATATGACTAATGAATAAACTAACTAAAAGCTAAAAGGCGGAAAGTAGGTATGCCTGGCTCCATAGTACTAGGTACCTATATAAAATCTTCAATCCCCTTTTAATGGACATAATAATGTTGGTGTTACGAGCTTCAGGAAGAAGTTCGCACATTAAGTCTAGTGTAGACGAGATGGCAATAAAACACTGATCATCATTTATTATTATACTAGCTTCTGCTCGCGGTTCCGCCCGCCTGGATTTCCGAGATTATCCCACGGGAACGGGCTACCGGGACATAAAGTAGTCTATATCCTTCCCCGGGATGCCATCTATGTCCTTGCCAAATTTTATCGAAATCCGTTCATTGATTTAAGCATGAATAGGTAAAACACAGGAAGGTAGAATACTTTCGAATTTAAAATATTAGGTATATAGTATGGATTTACCTTACTAAATTAATAATGTAAAGACTCTTTTATATTTATTTTATTTTTATATTGCTAAATGCGCACGCTCGTTCCATCATAGACCTCATCCATCGATTTCCATCAGGCGTCATCGAAGTCAAGCAATAAAAAATAAACCGCATTTGTAATAAGTGCAACGTTTGATTGCAGCTATAGCGATGAACGTAAAACCCAAGAACTTCATAAAACTACAGTGTAACAATTTTACAGGAGGTACAGACGCCAGCACATCAAGCTACTACAATCTGTCAAATTTCTTTAATAGATTTTCAACTTTATCGCTAAAGCATTAGGTTAAAAGTTGATTGTAATAATATCTTGATTTAAAAGAGTGTCCGTGGAGTTTCTTGCCCGTTCTTCTCCACAGAGATCTACGTTTTGGAATGGGCAACTAGCTTCAACTTTCTGAATAACTGAGCGACAATTTAATTTTGACAATTCAAAAGTGCCTGAAATGGTTTAATTGAAATAAATGATTTGAGTTTGAGTTTGATTGGGAAAATTTGACAGTTTCGGGTAGCTTGATGTGCTGGCGTCTGTACATACGTCTGAGAGACGTGCTTCTACATAAAATGCGCCGCTTGATTGCAGGCACTAGGCAGCTAAACGAAAGGCGAATAAGGCGATCAACACCGTATAAGACGCGAAAACTCAACAAAAAAAGTTCAATGTAAATTCCGCTCTCACGACACTGAGACGTACGTACAACGCCCAAGAGGCGTGCTTTCTCATAAGTTGCGCCACTTGCAGGCTCCGAGTACGTATAAAAGCAATTGCCTAACACCCTTTACGATCTCCTTTTAGTCCCTAAGTACTATCCCTAGCAAGCGTTTGAACGAAATTTACCTATAAAAGGTAAAAATAGTTATTTTCCATACTTATGATGTCCGTTTCTTTGTAGAGATGTAATCTAATTAGCCGATCGACGCGTTAGTCGACTCTTGACGTGACGGGCTGGCCTATTTCTTGGCCAATGAATCAGTATCAGTTTTTGTATGGAAGAACTGTCAAAAACTCCTCCGATAAAATTATCTGGCGATGGAAAACCAGCCCTTTGTTTTTTTTTTTTTGAGGATGGGAAATCATCAAATGACCCCTCCCGCTCGCTAGGTGGAGCAGAAGGGAAAACCAGCCCTTAGGGCTGATATTTAAATATTTTTTAAAGATAATTTTTATTCGTGGAATAAAATTGACGTCTGACAGTTTTTGTATGGAAGAACTGTCAAGAATTCAAAATTATTCCTCCGATAAAATTATCTGGCGTCAGAAAAATCAGCCCTTAGTTAAAAGTGGCGCCAGTGACAGAAACGTTGAAAGGAAATCGTTTGGCTTGGTATGGGCGTGTGATGAGGAGGGAAAAACGCATGTGGATAAAAGACTGATGACTGTATAAATGTTGATGGATGGAGAGGAAGAAAAAGGCCAAAGAAAAGATGGATGAATTGTGTGAGGAATGATATGAAAGACAAGGCACTCCCTTGTCTTTCATATCATTATCAATGACAGCGTGACGGTTGACAGGAGAATGGAAGAAGAAAAGAAAACATGTTGCGTCTACACGTAACATGGGACAAGAGCTGGAAGATGATGATGACCAGAGATCGGAGTAGGTAGATTGAATTGGGGTCATTGATCCGAAACGTATATATTAATATGGACATTCCTCCGGATTTTCGGAATTGTTTGATTATTTAAAAAAAAAACGGAACTTAGGTAGGAATTGTATTAAAATGAGCAATATTATATTGTTCATATTTTTTTTAAACGTTATCCAGTCACGATTTGACACAACCCAACGACCAATCAGAACAAAGGATCATGGATGGTGCACTAACCGGTTATCAAAACAATGCGTACGCCCAGTGACGATACCAGATAGCTCACTCGTTCCTTTAAATGAATTGAGTAGTAATAATATTACTACCAACATTAACAATATTTAACTAGATCCGGAAACACCGGAATTACTTTCCGGGAAAATGACTTATCCATGTTATTCTTTCTTAGAACATCTATGATACAAGTACCAAAAATCAATCTACCTACTCCGATCACTGATGATGACATATTGGGTAATAGCAAGTACCTACTTAATGTTTAAAAGCTCCATATTAAAAAATACTTACAGCTTAACTAGAGGGCTAGTTTTAAAAAATCTGGATCGTGCTTGTTTTACTAATTATTCTCCAATGCAAAAAAAAACTTTTACATTATAACAATAGATTTCAAAATGTCAAAAAATGTGGAACGCTTCACGATTTTGCGTGTCATCCTTGCGCAGGGGCCATGCTAATCTTCTCTGTATCGTTCCAATTTTAGTATATGTACTGCCGAAGCAAGTACACTTGCCAAGATGAATTTATTTTATACATGGTTCTTAGCAAGAAAACTCTACTTGCGCGATGTAGAACTTATAAAAAACACGAAGGCATTGTATTATTTTTTGCATTTAAATTACATTAGTGAGAGAAAACAACATTATTTTAATGTAATGCTATCAATAAATCATGAAAATTATATTGATTATTGTCTACAATAACTTATTCAAAACTTTTTCGTAACGCACAGATGACAGCGCCATCTAGGCAAACTAATGTGAACTTACTTCAATTGAAACTAACATTCACATTGTTGTACCAGAGACATTTATACGTAATGTAAAATAAAATGAACTAATTGGATACCGAAACAATTATTTTTTCATTAACAATGATTTAGAAATTAGGAAAAATGTGCGAATTTAATATATAACTTACCTTATCAGTTACATTGTACCTTAAATAGATGGCGGTAGTAATATTGATAAGAGCGCCATCTGTGCATATAAAGTTGTACTATTAGCAAACGCCTGTCTCTGTAGGTTCATCTAAGTTCTTTAGTTTCGTCATAGATGTCACTTTTCAGCGCAATAAAAATAGTTTCTTTAAAAAAATGTTTAATTCATATTAATTTCATTATCATTATCTCCTTTATTTCAATGTAAACATATGAATTATATTTTTAAATACTAGAATACAAAAAGTATAAAAACATTTAAAAATATAAAAAATAGTAGCCCACCGGTATCGGGAACAGGGTCCAAGCTACCGGTGGTCAGGGCTCCAGATCCTTGATCCAGCTGCCTCCTTACTCTGCCTTACCTCCATGCGTTCATTAGTGTCAAGCACTATACTGGTTCGCGCCAGTTCTCTTTACCCAAGGAAAGCGAGGTAAGACCCTTGTCCACCGCGAGCGACTACATCTCGATGCATCCCCACGTCGGTTTCTAGGAAATATTCCAAAATATATATATATATATATATTATATTCATCATCATTTCTTTTATTTATTTACTATGTTATTTTATTACATTTTTAAATATTATTTTAAATATAAAAATGAAGTAAAAAAAGAAAAAAAAACATTTAAAAATATAAAAAAAATAGTGATCAACCGATGTCGGGAGCAGGGTCCAAGCTACCGGTGGTTAGGGCTTCAGAGACAGGAACCTCCTCACAATGCGAGCCATATCGAGGAGTACCAACTGCCTTTTGAATCAGGCCCTTAATCCAATTGCTTAACGAGAGTCTCGATAGATGTTGATCGAGGCTTTCGGCCATAAGGCCATTGGCTGATACGACAATCGGCACAATGATCGCTAAGCCCACATCCCACATGTCGACAACCGCGTGTGCTAATTCGAGATATTTAATTTGTTTCTCTTCCTCAGCTTTCACGAGGTTCCCGTCATGTGGAATGGTAACATCGACAATCATTGTGCGGCGCGCTAATTGATCTATCACCACTATATCAGGCTTATTGGTGACAATAGTCTTATCAGTAATGATAGACCGATCCCACTACAACGTGACATTGTAATTTTCAAGAACTGAGTCACACAAGTTTATATTTCAAAGCAAGTTGCTGGTGAATAATCCTGGCTACTTGGTTATGCCTGTGCAAGTACTCGCCGTTAGCCAGACGAGAACAACCAGAGATAATATGTCTGATGGACTCACCCGGACGGTGGCATGCCCGACACACGTCAACCGTCCCGTCCTTCATAATATGTCTCCGGTAGTTATTCGTCAAGATAACTTCATTCATAATTGCACAGACGAAACCTTCAGTTTCCCCGAAGAGGTCACCAAAACGTAGCCAGGATACGGACGCTAAGAATCATTATCATTATTTTTTATGATTCACAAAATGTATAAACATGGGATATCTGGTTTAAAAAAACTTTTCTTCAAATTCGTCTTTTCCTTGAACAAAACAAAACTAAACCAGTAACATTACAACTACGGACAAAAGATCTTAATCATTCGCGTACCCTAAGTATTCTGGGCACGTTTTCTCGAGATTTTCTCTAAAAACGACGGTAATGACCGACAGAAGCCTGCCATCAGTCATTAGTAAGTACACGAGAGTTATAAACAATGATAATAGCCGTGATATACTGAAACACATAAACGTTACGTAGGACTAGTGTTGAGACGCGTCCCGGGATTTGTGGGTTCTTGGCAGTCCCGTGCGGAGCAATGAAGATTATGTCGTGAGGAAAGTTTTGAGTATGAAATTATGAATGTGGATGGCTATAAGAGTAGGCGAATACCAAAGAAATGATTGATAGACTGACTCTGTGAAAAATGATGTGGCAAGAAAGGGGGTGACTAGCGAGATGATGACTAATAAATAAATAAAAAGTAAAATATCTTTATTTCAGACCTATAACAGTCCATACGTTGTTAGTGGTTAGTAACAGATTGTGCATGGATGCTATGTTAGTGTTATTAGTATTACTTAATTTAATTTAACACAAACCTATACTTATTTTGACCCAGTATCTTTGGATGGGGCAGTCCACTCTGCGAACAATCATTTTCAGGAATACCTAAGTGAGCCTAATACATAAGGAAGTATGAAAAAAATACATGTTGCGTCGACCTCAAATTAATTGCGATAGGGCCAGAGAATGATGATGTTTTTGGCAGTCCGTAGCTATACCTACTAGAAGAATACTTAATTTAAATTAAAGATTTGATTGAAAGTTGCTACACATACAGGATATTTTTTATCCCGAAGTACGTTCTCCTGGGGTAATTTCCAACCTCCAGGCGGGCGAAGATTCGCGCAAAATCTAGTACTTAATATAAATGTAAATTCAACACGTTTTAATCCAACAGGAATCCAACAAAAGAAAATAAAATGGAGTATAAATTGCAATCCCTGTCTTACCTGAACGTGTTTCTAAATCCCGCAGTCTCACTTTAAACCTCAATTAAAAGTTTTATGTTAACTAGAACGACTGTTATTTTAATGAATTTAAAACTTCAGACGTAGACTTGACTTCACTTACAAATTTCCATCGAAGTTGCTTAATTGAATAGAAATGTAAGAAGGTTCTAAGAATTGTAATAATATGTATATTATGACATACCTTATCTTCTTCTTCTAAGCGTAAGCATAATCAGCATTAACTGTTCCTATTGTTGGGACACAGGCCTCCTCTCGGTGATAGGGAGTGGGCCGTAATCCACCACGCGGGCCTAGTACGGATTGGAGTATGTCACATGTCTTAGAATTTTTGGTTCTAACGTTTCCTTCTTAGCGTATCGATGGTAAATAAGAAAGTAGAGAAAATCCAAATGTAATAATATGTGTCACGCAGTGGGTCCCGCTGTTTAAACTGTCTAAGCCTTCAGTTAGTGAGAATTACATACCATGTTATAGTGTAACCTCACAAAGCTTTTGGTAACCAAGTGTACAAAAACCCTGTGAATGTGTGCATGAAGATAAGTAGCGTCAGCTCCTAATATACACACACATTTCCGAGTACGCTATTATCTCGGACGGTACCGAGAGCTACTGCGCTTACAGTTTACACATACATTCACAGCGTATTTGTACACTTGATAACCACAAGTAAAGCGCGCATCGTTTCGTGAGCTAAAACTACTGTACTTGTATATATTATTTAAGAATTATGTATAAGTTAAATAAATAAAAGACATTGTCCGAAATCGCCCTGTGTACAAAAAATATCGGACATACACGATAATTAATTGTCTATTTTATTATATTAGTTGCAAATACTTTCGTAACACGGACTAGCTGCATGCCAAAATGAACATTTTAAAGTATTTTACGCGACTAATAACATTAACCGCCGCCATCTTCGCCAAACGTCGTGTCGTATCGAATAATATTAGGGATGCCCTCTCGATCCCCCCAATCTCAATTGATTACAATCGATCGATCGAATTTTTAATGAATTGTTGCATGTTTTTGAATCTGAATCACTAGAAAATTCACTCAAAAGCGCTCAGCCATTTATCAATGCACACTAACGCCATCTATCTACCGCGCTACATCACCACTATCATCTTAGAAGACAGCATTATTTTTACATTAATACACACAAACATTTTTACTCATTCCAAAACCAATGCTAAGAATAAGTACAGGAACCTATGTTAATTAGATTCTATGCATTTAAACGTTGCAATTACATACACTTAGGCTTTATAAAAAAACAGCATAAATACCTAATTATCTACGTAGGTACAAAAAACAGATAAATGTATTATGTTATTGTTTTTTTAGTTTCTTAAAAATCACTCGGAGCTATGAAAAACTATACCTAATATTCGTTGTTACGATTATAACCTCAAAATCTGATACTTTTTTAAAAAATATATCTATTCTGCAGCTAGTCCGCTATACAAATAAGATCTTATAGGAGTTTACTAATGATCGACAATACAACACATAATTTTCCGATGCTCTTGGTTCCAGGGCGAACAATGTATGAGCGCAGAGCAATGTCCTTTGAATTTTAATGATTTTTTTTTTAATAGATAGGTACCAATGTGGTTCCTAAAGACTGAAACTATAGGTAGGTATAGAAAATTAGGTTACACAATATCTATTCAAAATCCTAGCCTAGAATTAAGAGATCACATAAATTACCAGACTACTGCAAAATGTTCGGAATTTACACCCAAATTCCCGTTTTTTGCACCCAAATCCCGGGCTACAAGTTGTCAGCACTATTTGTATGGCTTGAGCCCGGGAACATTACTCTACACAGAATCCCTATGCTTAGTTTCGCAACATACCTATCGCATTTAGGAATATATTGGGCTGTTCTTATGTAGGTATATATTAATATTGTGTAATAGGTCGTTTTAGTGGAGTTCTGACTATCTTCAGGTATCTATAAATAGTATATTCTATCTATATAGGTACATAAAAACCGGCCAAGAGCGTGTCGGGCCACGCTCAGTGTAGGGTTCCGTAGTTTCCCGTCCGTCACAATAAGTGTTCCCACTTATGAGTTTAAAGGTGGGTATCCATTATGTTCGCGCTCCAGCAGCGCTCTGCGCTCCTGCAACTGTTCCCGGTAGTGGGTACGTGCGCGAACACGGAGCGTGCAACATTGCACGCTCCGCGGCAGGCGCTCCGACTCGTGACGGTTTTTAGCGCGAACACAAAGGGGAGCGCAGTGTGTCAAAGGAGAGCGCATGTAGAAGTACGCGCGACGTATCCATTGGAGCAGTTGCAGGAGCGCGGAGCGCTGCTGGAGCGCGAACATAGTGGTAACCCAACTTAAAAAAGGCTATTTGTTACGGAACTCTAAGGAACACTAAAAACGGGCCCATAAAGGATGGTGATAACTAAAAAAAAAAATGAAACGAAGTTAAAAAAAATGCTTGCATATACGATTATACTACAAACTTAGTCCAGAAATTATTTTGTACAACTTTTTGTCTTTTTTGTACAAAAACTGTTGTTTCCATCAAGTTCAAAATGCTTTTCCTAGAAAGTCCTTATAAAGTTCTACTTTTCAGATTTTTTTCATATTTTCTAAACTTATGGTTCAAAAGTTAGAGGGGGGGGGGGGGGGACACACATTGTTTTTTACTTTTGTAGCGATTATTTCCGAAATTTTCGACATTATCAAAAAATGATTTTAGTAAACCCCTATTCATTTTTAAATACCTTTCCAACACAATATCACACGTTAGAGTTGAAATAAAAAAAAAACACTTCCCACTTTACATAATATAGGGGGGCTACTCTAATAAAACATTTTTTTCCAATTTTTATTTTACCACTTTGTCGGCGTGATTGATATACATATTGGTACCAAATTTCAGCTTTCTAGTGCTAACGGTCACAGAGATTAAGCGAGGACGGACAGACGGACGGACAGACAGACATGGCGAAACTATAAGGGTTCCTAGTTGACTACGGAACCCTAAAAATGAATCACCGAAATGTATGTACGCGCATAACTTCCAATCGACGGCACCAAATTGGATAATTCCTTTTTTGTGTTTGTTATTGTCAGGACAAGGTTTGTATAGAAGAAAATTAAATCGAAATCGGGATCGAAACTTATGCGGGTGAAACCGCGGGGCGCAGCTAGTTAAGTATAAAGTCACTTTTCGAGTCTGTCTGTGTGACCGCGTTGTCCTTCTAAACTGTGCAGCAGACTGAAATACGGCTTCACCAAAAAAAAAAATTGAGAGTTAATTTCTTCCCTGATTTTTAAAATCGTAAAAATATGGGAAGTTACTTCCTAAGCACAAAGCCCGTAGTTTCGGCCGAAGTTGGCGTTTAAAAGGCGTAAAGGAAAAAATCGTGAGGAAACCGACATGTCCAAAAAATCGAAGACATGTGACATCTACCCACACTGGGCCCGCCTTGTGGATTACAGCCCACTCCCACTGCTGTCCCAGTCCTGGAATATTGTAGCCTGACTATGCTTATGCTAAATTACTAAGATTAAGAGTTCAGAATTACTCCCAGGTGCAAGATTCACAGTACGCAGTTTGACTTTACTTTTTACATGCAAATGTGAATCCTATTTGTAAGCGGATGTGAACAGGCGTTTCATATGAATATGAACATTAAAGGCAGTTGTTTTATTATAGTCTGCGAATCCCGTAATTTCGCCATTTTCCTCACATTGTTATTAAGGAATATATCAAAAACGTAACTGATACACCTACCCATTAATAAAGCAATTATTCCCCACGCACATAAATACTTTAATAACAGTTTACCTATCAGATAATGCACTATATTACAATCTACCCTCAAGTACGAAGCTCGCTACGTAGTAAGGGGTGTCCCTTACTACGTAGCGAGCTTCGGAAACGCATACAATTTGGCACGTGTCGAAATAAAACACAGTAATAACAGTTTTCTCTGCATTCCTATTTGCAGATCGGTAGGATTCCCCGATGTTGCAGAGATGGATGCAGCTCCACGCTGAATTATAATTGTATATTTTTAACTGTGTCTGTAACCTACTAACACAAGAAGTTTAGTTAAATTGTTACTAACCCTATGAACTTCTGTCTGAAATAAAACTATTTTATTTTATAACATCGTGCTTATATTCCCTGAAGAGATAGGCAGAGATGTACGATAGTTTCACCAGTTCCATTAGGTATGTATGAAGGGGCTGCTACTGAGAAACAAGAAACAGTTTGCCCGACCCGGAAATTAAACCCAGGACTCGACATTTACTGCAGTAGCGCTTGCGTCCACTACACCAACGTTGTAGTCTACCCTCAATTACACCCTCTACTTACGAGCTTCGTAAACGCACACGATCGGCACGTGTCGAAGTAAAACACTGCAGTCTGAGAGTAAATAAAGTTATTAGTGTGTTTGTATAGTTATAATTATGAGATGATCTGATCCTGGCCCGGGGTGTTGTGTCATGTGCAGGTCAGAAAAATTATAGTAATCTTGTGTGAGACCGATATATGGAGCTGAAATCTTTCGTTTATTTATTTTATAGTTTCATTTTGAGAGACTCGTGGCTTAATAATAACAGCCGCACAGGTCGATCGAAGGTTAAGCTACGCTTGCCGTGGTCCGTTCGTAGATGGGAGACCATCATTCTATTACATATCGAAACCTCTGCGTGGCTCGGAAAGTACGTTAAGGCGGAGATTTCACGAAAACGGTCAAAAAGTTGTTTTTTAAAGCAGTATATCTCTTAAACCGTAAATAATTAGGATCTAAAAAAAAAGTATGATATTTTCAAGTCTTATTTTAATACAGTAATCCAGCCCAAATCATAATTAAACATACATTAATGCATCAAAAAAATCTTCAAACAAACCTCTTCTCTGTTTTTAAAAGCAGTTTATCTCTTTATTAACAACAATAATTATAATAAAAAATATACCATAAAATTTCTAATGCCAAACTGCATCCAGTGATCCATTAGTTTTTAATAAAAAGTTAATATCTAATTTTATACGATTTTATGAACGTTTTTACGACATACGCTTGCTCATTCCTTGCTGCCTGCACCGCGCCAGTGTTCCTTGGAACGTTGTTGAGAACGGACCTGTGTCGCTTTTCGCTCCGCAGTGGAATTTTTACGTTTTGTACCGTGAAAATAAAAATGGGAAATAAATATAATAGTGGGAAGAGATGGAAAGCTGCTCGTCGTAAGCGTTTACTCCAGAGTGTGCAGAATATAGCACGAAGACGGTAAGAAACTTTATTATAAGTACCTACCTAAATAAAGAATGATAAAAATAAATATATTTCTCGTGAATTTAATACTTCTAACTTAGTAATTAATAATGCCTATAGATATAGAGTACACTCTATTATAGGCATTGTTACTAAGTTGAAATTGATTTTCCGAATCATATAATCACCTGAGTGACCTGAGGCTCACCGAAGGCCACAGAGTAAGTACCTACAGTAGGGTCAGCTGTGCTTCCAATTGTATTTCAATGATTTTATTATTTTAGATTGGCGAACAAGCAAATTGCTACTCAAGAACTGGATGATACTGCTTCTCGATTGGATGTTGAGTAAGTACCTACCCACTCATTACAATAGAATGCTTCCTTGGTTTAGTGGTGAAAGGGATATCTTCTCGATCGCGGGTTCGATTCCCACGGGGAATAACAACTTTAGGTGTTGTTTCTAGTTGGGCTAGGACTTTTTTGGGGTCACCCACCGTCGGTAGTGTAGTCAATTAAAATATCCGTTAATTTTTTATTTTTTTTTGTAATCTTAACGATCGATTAGACGGGTATCGATATCTCAACACGATAAAACAGATTTTATCAACTTACACTTCAAGTAACAACAATAACAGCGGTCTCAGGTCAGTGGGGGCAATGACCCCAAAAAAATCATAATTTTTTTATTTTGTCTCAAGACATGATGGGTATCGATATCTACTAAACACGACAAAATAAAAAATAAAATGTTTTGTTTGGGGTCAATGACCGCTGTTATTGTTGTTACTTGAAGTGTAAGTTGATAAAATCTGTTTTATCGTGTTGAAATATATATAGTTTCGCTAGCTAATTTAATTTCACTCTGTATTATTGTTTTATTACTCATAACTACCAGACTGTTAAATACGGGGTAATAATATTAGGCCGGCCACATACAGTCGGAATTCCGTTACGGAAATCCGTTTCGAAATATCGGTTCGGAATTGATTTTTTTTTTTTACTTACCTATGTATACCTTTTATACGTTCACGTGGATGAATTCGCGGGCATGAGCTAGTGTATGTTAAATCAATATTGTATTTTTCCAGTTCTACTATTGAAAAGCCATCATCATCTATTGTTCACAATATTCAAGCAAATCAAAAGGCATTTCAAGAAGAAACAGGGAATTTTTCGAATTTCGTATTATTCTTCTAGTCCTGTAGGATTTAGTGATCTATCACTACAACATCTTGATTAAGACATTATAGGGTTTAATGAAATATTTAGTGATCAATCTATTGAATAAAATCTGAACTTAGTATCCGACAACAAATGACAAAGTTTCAGAATAGATTGACATAATATCGCCCATATTATGTCAATGTATTCTGAAATAATGAATTATAAAATAATAGATATAAACATACCTATCATAGAATACATTGTATTATTTTCAAAAATAATTGTTGTTTTTTTGCAGTCCTGCTACTGAAAAGCCATAATCATTTATTGAATTCGATGTCATCATCAAGTAAAGTGTTCATCAAGTACAATTCAACCTTTGTTCAAAGGCTTACTATTCCATCAACGACTACTTACACGATAAGAATAGTTGGTCGCCCTAATTAACTCAAGACAATGTTCATGTTCTTTCTCCAGAATTAGCTTACTGACAGGTTATTGTTATTAGTATTAACTTATTTATTTATTTTACTTCGATGGTCCTAGTTTATCATCTGTGACTTCAAGTGACAGCTATGTGACCAGAACCCAGCAATGCGTAAATATGTAAGCAGTCACGCCCTTTATACCTGCAGGCTTTTATTTAGGTAGTACGTTTTTGTCTACATTTTAATTTTAATTAATTATTTTATGAGTACCTATGTATAGTTTTTATTATATTTGTTGGTATATTGGCATGGCTAGCGGACATATGGCAAATAATTTAATTTTATGTTCTGTGCCTTATAATGTTAATTACTTAACACCCGTATTTTATACAATCAAGTATCAAGTATTTTCTAACTGAACAGATAGCTGTGCTGCTGGGGGTTTGTTGCGCCACTTCTTCTTCCCAGCGATAGTACTAGGAGTAGGAAGTGGTGAAGGGCGAGCGTTTTTGGGGGACTGTCTTTTGTAATTTTGACGTTCGAAAAGTGCTGATTCTCAGCCTTATTTGAATAAATGACTTTTGATTGTGATTTTGATTTCGATGTAAAACACGAAGAACTAGATCAAACGACCTATGAAGCTGAAAGGTAGTTTTCATCATTGTGTATTTTGTTTGATCAAAACCTGCCTGTTTGAATATTATATATATTTCTAAGCCGTCAGTATTTCAACTGAATTTTATATTTTACTTTGTTTTAGGGAAACTGAAAAAATATCGATTGGTAGACGTAAAGTAAACATCAGTAATTTTTTTAAATCACTCCAAGAAATATCAAGCCGGACCTTTAGACTGCGGTTTAAAGTCAATTGAAATCGTATCTGCACGTTTGTCAGGTTGATGACTAAATTCGAATCGGGAATCGGCGCCAATGTTCGCTTACCTGAACAAAATTAATCCCTACATCAATCTTAGTATAGTTTTTAGTATCTTTGATGGTATATTGGCGTGGCTAACTGACATGTGGCAAACAATTTAATTTAATATTCTGTGTCTTGTAATGTTAATTTATTTAACATACCTATTATTGTATACAATCAAGTATTTTTTAACTGAACAGACAGCTGTGCGTGAAGAAGTGGCGCAACAAACTCCCCAGCAGAGTTTGTTGCACCACTTCTTCTTCCCAGCGATAGCACTAGCAAGTGGTGAAGGGCGGGCGTTTTTAGGGGACTGTCTTTTGTAATTTTGGCATTCGAAAAGTGCTGATTCTCAGCCTTATTTGAATAAATGACTTTTGATTGTGATTTTGATTTCGATGTAAAACACGAAGAACTAGATCAAACGACCTATGAAGCTGAAAGGTAGTTTTCATCATTGTGTATTTTGTTTGATCAAAACCTGCCTGTTTGAATATTATATATATTTCTAAGCCGTCAGTATTTCAACTGAATTTTATATTTTACTTTGTTTTAGGGAAACTGAAAAATTATCGATTGGTAGACGTAAAGTAAACATCAGTAATTTTTTTAAATCATTCCAAGAAATATCAAGCCGGACCTTTAGACTGCGGTTTAAAGTCAATTGAAATCGTATCTGCACATTTGTCAGGTTGATGACTAAATTCGAATCGGGAATCGGCGCCAATGTTCGCTTACCTGAACAAAATTAATCCCTACATCAATCTTAGTATAGTTTTTAGTATCTTTGATGGTATATTGGCGTGGCTAACTGACATGTGGCAAACAATTTAATTTAATATTCTGTGTCTTGTAATGTTAATTTATTTAACATACCTATTATTGTATACAATCAAGTATTTTTTAACTGAACAGACAGCTGTGCGTGAAGAAGTGGCGCAACAAACTCCCCAGCAGAGTTTGTTGCGCCACTTCTTCTTCCCAGCGATAGCACTAGCAAGTGGTGAAGGGCGGGCGTTTTTAGGGGACTGTCTTTTGTAATTTTGGCATTCGAAAAGTGCTGATACTCAGACTAATTTGAATAAATAACTTTTGATTTTGATTTTTTTTCTTTCTCACTTTCACAATTTTTTTCACTTTCTCTCTCACTCTCACTCTCTTTATCTTTTTTTTTCATTACAAACTAAAAATTGGACCCTGTATAGTCTTTACTCGGCTGGCATAATCGGAATTCCGTTCGGAAATATCGATTCGGATTTTCGAAGGCAGCAAATCCATACAAAATAAATTCGAAGGCAGAAAATTTCGAATGGAGAACTACTGTAAGTGAGGTAGTTCCTTGATTTTGTATGAATTCTTTGCCTTCGAAAATGCCGAATCGATATTTTGAAACGGAATTCCGTCCGTATGTGGCCGGCCTTATTGAACTAAAAAGTTTCGAACCCACGACCGCTTGTGGCTTCTAGATAAACTTCTGGATAATAAATTAAATTGGGGGTCACGGGTTATACACGGGTCCCACAAACCATAATTCCATACATCAGGGCTCAAAGGGCGTATATATAGCACATTTTGGCCAAATAAAGTTATTTACACCATCTTGTTCAGTTTTTCTTTCTCTATCGATTTATTGGATTTCGTGAAAAGTCGAGTTCATATCTCGATACCTCGGGGCTCAACCCCGAGGTATCGATATAGGGCGCATTGTGGTTCATGGGCTCCATGAACCCAATATGGCATTTGATCTTCGTGCAAACGGTACCGATATGGCCGGCAGATATGTATATTGCTCAGAATTTCCAGTCGATCTATTCTGCGTTAAAAAAAAAAGTAAGTAGGTACTAACTTATTCACTTTTATTTGTGAGCGAAATCGTAGGGAAAAGCTAATTTAATAATAACTGTCTAAATTCTGCCGCCCGGTTACATTGATAATATTTTCTATTTTATTAATATTACGAGTTCTTTGTTTGTAAAAAAATATAAATATACACTCTGCTGCAATAAATCTCTCTCTCTGCAATAAATGCTGTTAGCTACCTATATGTGAGCGTCGCGCGTCTGACACTATGGCAGCTAGCCCTACAAAATAGAAACTTCATGACCGCTTCGCGCGTAAGTACGATGAGGGGCGCGCGGGGCATTTTCAGCGGTAACGCCCATTTGAGCAAGGTGAACGGCATAATACCGGGCCTTAAGCCGTTGATCCCGGCTGTCATTCGTCCCGAAGAAGCCCGAAAGTCTGACAACCAGTCTTGCCAAGGGGTATCGTACAGTAACTTTGTTGTGGAGATCAGATAGGCAGTTGCTTTAGGTAAAACACTATGGGATTCAGCTGCATGTGGTTAGATTGAAAGCCAACCTCAACATAATTGAGAAAAGGTTAGGAAGATTGATTGACTGCTTTTAGCTAAAATACTAACAAACTAATCATTTATTTACTCATTATATCTACTATAATGAGATAAGATCGCTCTTAGCGATAAGACCGCCCATTGTGTCACCCTTTATAAAATGTGTTATATTTATGTTCTGTAATTTGTATGGTGTACAGACGCCAGCACATCAAGCTACTACAATCTGTCAAAATTCTTTAATAGATTTTCAACTTTATCAATAAAGCATTAAGGTTCAAGATTGATTGGGAAAATTTGACAGTTTCGGGTAGCTTAACCTGGTGGCGTCTGTACAATAAAGAGTATTCTATTCTATTCTAATACAGGGTGGCAGGGACATCGACGCGCAAAC
This sequence comes from Apamea anceps, assembly GCA_951799955.1. Taxonomy (NCBI): domain Eukaryota; kingdom Metazoa; phylum Arthropoda; class Insecta; order Lepidoptera; family Noctuidae; genus Apamea; species Apamea anceps. Next base: position 20,006,537 of record OX637510.1, read on the forward strand.
TGTAACCATGGATTCAGCACATGAGTTTAGACCCCATAGCGTCGAAATTTTTCGTCGGTTAGATAGTTAAGATTTACTAATATAATAATTTATATATAGTATTTAAATTATTATATTAGTAATTTATATAATTTATATATATGTGGGATTGTATGGCAAAAGAAACGTCAAACGAGCCAAATTATCTTTAAACTGTTTATTGCAAACACAAAAAATATCAGCGTTAACACCGTCCGTCGTGAAAATAATAATCGCCATTCGTCCTCTCCCTCTCGCACACAATTTTTCTTTTATCATTCGCTGCGTTCCGTTTTAACAATTTATTTATTATAAGCTGCGTTCATACTATGACATAGGAAATACAATATTTTTATCTCACATAATATATATAGATAATTTCTGACCCAAAAGGCGAAACCGCGGGCAAAACCTAGTTATGTATGTTTACCTATGTGTTTTATATATAGGCAACTTCTCCAAAAGCTCATAAATACTGTATAGGCACATTCTAACTTAACATACAATTCCACGTTTTAACAAGAACAAAGAGCTCACGACACATCGACCTGTCCTGAACGACAATATAAGTATCAATAAAAATCGTTTTCCTTAGCCCACCAGTCGTTTCAATGTATGAGGCTTTATAAAAACACGTGAAAATCTTATTGGATTTCGATCATAAAGTTGGCTGAAGGAACCTGTCCTACCGCCCACGGGAAGCGACTAGCTAAAAACGATTTTTTCGCTCCAAAAACGTACAAAAGATATGAGATATGTCTCGTATCAGTAAAAGAGATGCAAATATAAATCAAAGTTAAAAGTCATTTATTCAAATTAGGCTGAGAATCAGCACGTTTCGAACGTCAAAGTTACATAAGACTGTCCCCCAAAACGCCCACCCTTCATTACTTCCTATACCATATCCATTAAATAAACCGTTTTTTGACAGATTGAACTATAGTGATTGCAGCAATACAAAATACATTGATTCATACACGTGCGTTATTATAATATATGTAAGAAGCCACAAATAAGATAATCCAATAATATCAGGCAGTTTATATATTTATTTTGCTACGCATTTTAAAGTTAACTTTAATGTCTGTTCACACCTGTCTGTTCAGTTAGAAAAACTTGATTCTATACAATAGTAGCTATGCAAAGTAATTAACATTATGAGACACATAATATTAAATTAAATTATTTGCCATATGTCAGCTAGCCACGCTAATAGTTGATCGCTGACTGTTCAACCATCGGTGCTTACTCCTTAGTTGCAGCGACAAGAATAGAATAGAATAGAATAGAATACTCTTTATTGTACACCATACAAATTACAGAACATAAATATATAAAATCAAGAGACAAGAGACAAGAGTTATCAAAGAGAGTACTCGCTCAGCGATGCTTGGCGAGCAGAGACTCACGCTTGGTATACACGACATATCAACCTATACGTTCGACATATCAACCTATGTCTCATCAATTTTGGGTAATTTTGTAGAACTTAACAAAATGTTTCGAGCTTAAAAGAAATGCATTCGCTCAATATGTGGAGCGCACCCACTGGACAGCTGTGTTCCATTATTCAAAAAATTAAAAATATTACCACTCCCAGCACTATATATTTTTGAAATTTGTATTTTTGTGTACCAAAATAAGCATGAATTTAATCTGCATAATGATCTTGTATCTAGACCCAGCCGCAAAGTCCACATGCTTCGTGTACCTAGACGAAATAATAAACTATTTTCTAATAATACATTTTGTATGGCGACCAAAGTTTATAATAAACTACCAGACTGTCTTAAAACTCTTAACTTTAGGACAAATCTAAATTATTCGATTATCTATTATGTAAATGCTATGACTCGGACTAATGATTTTATGAATGAAATGAAATGTTGACTTAAATATTAGAATTATTATATTCTGTTCTTATTATCTCTTTGACTTAATTTAATCTTTTTGACATTTCCATTCCTAATATTCGACTAATTTGCAATTTGAATGTTATTCTAACTTAATTCTATGTTATATCTAACAAAATAACCAAAACCCTGAAAATGTATTTGTACGCCAGAAACGGCAGAATATTATGAACTTTTAAAAGTATGTAACAACTCTGTAACAATATTCTGACAAATAAATGGACTATCTATCTATCTACATTTCTAGTTTTAGCTGACCTCGCATTGTCGTACAATTTCAATCGCTTTTCGTACAATGAGCAGTCAGCTTATACTGGAAATGTGTAGCTTGATATGTCGTTGTGCGTACCATACGCGTACCAGCAAGTAATCGCTCGTTGCCATCGCGCAGGCGCTGCTCGTTGCTCGCCAACTCGTGTTTAGTACCTAGCTGGTTCTACTCGCTTTTCGTTAACCGCCGCCGGTGGGACAGGTGCCGCGGGTGATGGCGGTCGCTTTATGCCAGAGAAGGTCTTTCACCCGGATTTGGTTGAGTGTAAATTGGAATTGAACATGCCGACAAGATTTTGATGTGAAGCTTTCAATGCCTAGTATTATTTTGATGGTTGTGGGCTGCTGTTGGTTGGTTCAGTCTACCTTTTGGACCGGGCAACTAGCTTCAACTTTCTGACACACTGACCGACTCTTTGACAATACAAAAGTAAATGCTTTGACGATAATTAAATTAATACTTGGTTTTGTTTAGGAGGATAAAAATATTTACACTGGATAAACTTCTAATACTAAATAAACTAACACACTATTACAATTAAAACATGATGCAGTGCGATTCTGTAACTATCTCACCGTGAAAACTTAGGTGAAGTGAGCGTGGAGTGAACTGTCATTCCAACTAATGCTAGGGATTGATACTATTGACAGCTCACTCTAAGCTCACTTCACCTAACTTTTGACGGTGAGATTTTTACAGAATCGATCGGCAGTCCTAAGCCAGCTAAAACTATTGATTTGAATAAATCCTCCGTATCGCTTTCGACTGGCAATGTACAGACGCCAGCACATCAAGCTACAATCTGTCAAATTTCTTTTATAGATTTTTAACTTTATCGCTAAAGCATTAAGGTTCAAGGTTGATTGGGAAAATTTCACAGTTTCCGGTAGCTTAACCTGCTGGCGTCTGTACATAACCAAGAAATAATTTTATTGAAATATAAATGCTTTGAGTTTGAGTCGAATGGGAAATGGTTGAATTAAAATGCACCACGCATGCTTTATTTTGTATTTATATTTGTGTACTAACAAAAGAATCTATTGTGAAATACTCATATAATCATTGGTAACAGCATTTTTTTTTTTTAATTGAAACGACGTCACCTGTACCTAGATAAGATGCCTAATAAAATAGTTATGACTCTAACCAATAAAGTAGAAAAGATTATATTTATATTGTCATTATAACTATTAACAACATTCATTGCGTTATTTACGTTATTGAGGAGACACATTTTTCGAATATATAAAGCGATGGATTAGTAATATCCTTCGAAATGATTCAGATTGAGTTTGATAGTGTGACAGGAGCACCGCACTTGCTCTGGATGTTGGATGAATCGATGATGCCCCATTTTGCCAAATTATGTTTGCAGCGGCCTACTTGGGTTCACAATGGCTTCAGTGAGTGAGTATCAGTTACCTGGGTAAGTCGTTATCAACGACTTCCTCCCAATTTGATGCTACCAGTACTAATCCAACAAACAATACCTTCTATTAACGTTCAAAGGGCTCTTCATTACACCCTTTTAAATGTCATGGGGTAGGTATACACAATTTCACGGTGACCGCACCAACAGGTGAATTCGTTCAGCCATAAAATACTCATCAATGTTACTCTTTATATTGATGACCGATATGTTTTTATATTGAGTGATTTGTAACGTATCATCAATGTTTTTAACAGCTTTTAAGTTTTTTTTGTGGAAAGTGTCTGTCATTTCCTTGTGGTGAAATTAATTTGATATTTATTGAGAGTATTTTAGAAGTCTTTTTTAAAAACGTTTGATGAAATTAATAGAACTTATATTACAGTGCGTATAGTACTTGACTAAACTGCATTTTCGAATAAATCAGTGAATTTTATATTTTTAAAGCCTATCAAAGTCGCAGTGCTCGTAGAAAATCAAAGGCATTCTCAGGGTGCCTGCTTTTCAAGAAATCATAGATCTTGCCCACGGCAGCAAGCATAGAAGAAACATAATCAGCCTATAATATTCCCACTAATGGACTCGGGTCTCCACTGTCTGTGAGAGGGCCATAATGCACCACGCGGACCCAGTGCGGGTTGGTGGATGTCACATAAAATGTCATCGAATGTTTGGTTCTAGGACATGCCGGTTTCCTCACGATGCTTTCGGCGCAAGCACTTCGTAATAAAGTTTCATATTTAAGTGCCAAGCATACATCCTAATATTTAAATATGCTTACATTAACCCAGTTATTTGTAACCATATTCAAACCAAAATTAAATTCCTAAGAAAATTCACGAACTTGATCAAATTGCAATGTTGGAGGCTTCGAAAGGGAACTTCTTCAAAGAACAACACGGTCTGTGGCTTAGCAGTATGTTGTTGGGAAACATTCCCTTAAACCTTGCTGCTAATAAAATAAGAAGTTCTACTAACTTACGGAATTAATTTTGAGTAGAACGTGAAGTTAAGTACGATATTTTTGAGAAGATACATTTGTTTAATTTTTCATTTCTTTAACAATTTTTTTTTTTACGAAATGTGTTATAGTAAAAACTAAAGCCCAATTTTTATGTATGTTGTTTTGAAAAAATTTTCAGAATTTATCACTATAACTCTTTTCTAAATTCTCAAATTGAATGGCGTTCATTGATATTCCATTTGGTACCTAATATTAACAAACCTTTCGATGTAACCAAATTTTCTAAAACAAAAGTAAAACGGGAAATGTTTATTTACCACTAGCTTGGCCCCGCGGTTTGACCCGTATAACTTTCGATCTCGTGGGAATATCGGGATAAAAAGTTATATGTGTTAATCCACGTTATAAACTATCTGTGTGCTAAATTTCATCCAAATCCGTTCAGTAGTTTTGGCGTGAAAGAGTAACAAACATCCATCCATCCGTCCATCCCTACAAACGTTCCCGTTTATAGGTAATATTAGTAGGATTTTCAAAAATCATGTACGTACATGAACTGTTACTACTACTGTTGAAACCAGTTTACGGATAGACCTGACCAAGACATTAGATTACTACACGTGTTATCCCGGTAGTAGGGTTCCATGAGCGCAGCTACGGGCAAAAACTCTCTCATAACGACTTCACAACATGAAGGTTTATTATAGGATTAGCTGCGCCCCGCGGTTTCACACGCATAAGTTTCGATCCCGTGGGAATATCGGGATAAAAAGTATCCTTTGTGTTAATCCTGGTTATAAACTATCTGTGTGCCAAATTTCATTCTAATCCGTTCAGTATTTTTTGCGTAAAAGAGTAACAAACATCCATCCAACTACCCAAACAAACTTTCGCATTTATAATATTATATATATTTATTAGGATTTTTAGTTTCATTGTTTCCCAACTAAAAATGTTGTCACATACAACACAAGGCAGTCAGGTGAAGTTTGACTCAAAGACAAAGTAACTCCGACCGTTACGACGACTTCAAGATATGAAGTATGAAGTTCAAAGTTTTGTTAAGTCAACTATCGACTAAGCAGGTAAACTGTAGAAGTGCAGGCGTTTCTTAGTACTGCTTTGAAGCAGTATGTTAAGTCCATCAAATTCGATCCATCATCAAAACGTATCTAAGATACAAAAGGCACCGGTGGGGTACACGATTGTTAATCACAATCTGAATCGTTTTGAAGGATATTGTTAATCCATAGCTTTATATGTTCGAAAAATTTGTCTGCTCAACAACGTAAATAACGCAATGAATGTTGTTGAACTGTCAAAATGAAAGCCATTGCTACTGATTGTGTTCCGCAATCCTGCTGGTAGAATAATTTCCATTAAATTTTCGTAGAAATCCTTCTACTATAGTAGCGTCGAAAGTACCTACGGGAGCCATTACCGTTACTCAGTATGATCTGGAAAACATCCTGATGAAGGCGAGAAGAGGAATTGAGCCTGATGGATTAGCTTGTAGAAAAAACATAAAACTTTGTGCAAGTCAGTCCAATCTTGGATTTCTGACTTTAGTTCATTGTCACCTATGTAGTGCACCTGGTGCTCTTCACCGAAGAAGTTACGACAGTTTTACGTAGTAAAGTAAGAAGGAATCTTAGCTTTTTGTTTCACAAAAATTAACGAAGAATTTTTGTAAAGGAAAATCTCTTTCAGTAAGTAACTCAATACGATTAGATTTTATCTCAAAAACTTTTGTTACGCGAAGAGAAAAACTTGTGGAAATAATAATAAATTACGAAGTTTTGTTGTGGTAAGCTTAAGGAAAATATTGGCTTTCACTTAAGACATAATAAATATTTTATTACATCGAAAAAACCTGATAATACGTAGCTCGTTTTATACCTACCATGCCTACGGAAACTGATGCCATTTTCTCATGTGAGTAAGACAGGGGCTATCCAAGTGTCATCATTCTCCTTCCCTCATCCCAATATATTTGCGGTCGACGCAGCATGTCTTTTTCTTCCATACTTCTCTATTAGCCGCCATCTCGACAGTCACCCCCTTTCTACCCATATCATCATTCACACAGTCCATCCATCGTTTCTTTGGTCTTCCCCTACTCTTATAGCCATCGACATTCATACTCAAAACTTTCCTCACGACATTTTCCTCATCCCTCCGTAGCACGTGCCCCTACCATGACAACCGGTTTCCACACAACTTTTCAGTTACTGGTGCCACTTTCAGACTTCCTCTTGTAGCGGTATCTACAACGCCACATGCGACCAACGCGTCATACTGCCGACATGCAAATCCTGCATCTCGCAAGCAGAGTTTATCGCGCAGTTAGCATCTAAACAAAATTCCCAACATCAATCGTTGGGCAATTGCCCGCCAGACACAACACCCGTCTGGTCGGAGGATCCTCCCTTTTCTATGGAGGTTGAGTGAACTTTACACCCTGTTCCTTCATACCTCTATACTGGTGACCCCGACGTTTGATTCTCTAGAAACTTTAACCCGAAAGTCTAATTTTAAGTCACCTTAGAGATTTTAGATTTTATTTGAGAATTGAGGTTAATTAAAACGCCAATTTCGATGAAATATTTCAAAAAGTATTGCAGCAATAGTTACCGAAGTGCTCCAGGCCATACCTACTCAAAATATTTCAGCGATATTTCAAGTATTGCCAGACCTCACTTGAAAAAATGCTAGCAATGTGTGCGAGCTACACAGAGCCGGGAAAATATGGCCTATTTGGTCTTTATACAGCAACAGACTACATAGAACGATATGTGATACGATACTTACAAGTACACTTTTTGCTTCGTTCACGAACCGTGTCAGTTGCAAGAGCTAAACGAACGACCTTTGAAATAAATCTTAAAACCCCTAATTCTACCCTTTCAGTTACCAGGATAACAGCAAATACTAAGCACCCTCGGAATCCTGTAATACTCAGCAGATAAGACTTTGAATCACTTTTTTACGACTTAATAAGGATTAAACAATTAACTGTCCGCTGCGGAGTTTGAACTAATCTAAGACAATGTTTTGTTAGGATCGCTGTGATAATGACTTCATTTTATTAATCCTTGAAGTCCGGATTTGTGGAGTTAAATATTGATGTGTTATTTTTTGTAAAATAACATTCTTTATTTTTCTTGAGGTATAAATGGAATTTGTTTAAGTAAATAATTTTTAATATTTTTCTATGGAAGGGAATTTACTATGTTTACACAGTTCCCTATTTGATATCTTTGTCTTTCAGTTGGTAGAGGCATGGACAATACAATTTTATTTTTGGAAAAACCACAAAGATAAGCAGCAATTTAATGTTTTTCCACTTGATGAGGTTTTTTTTTGTATAAAATGCAAATTCATCTACTTAAAAAATCGGTTCTATTTTTTACTCCATCCATGCTTTAATAAAATCTGTATAAAATTATCATACCTCTAGAGTTCAAACAAAATGATTTAAAAACCAAATACGTATTCGAACTTTGAATATCGATACCCTGTTCGGTAGAATATCCGCTGATTTGTTATTCTAAATTCCGTGCATTGATTTGATTCGATTATTCATCATCGGGTCACGGTGTAATAATCGAATGCATCTTGTTTGTGATTGGGTTCATAAATATGCAAGTTGAGTGCGACCAATCCGACTGACAGATATCTAGAGAGACTACCTGCTTGCTGTTCAGAATGTAATTTTAATAAATATTATTTCTAGCTGCCCGGCGCTACTTCGTTCGCGTGCTGTCCTACCCCCTACCCTACCCCTACCCTACTCCTATCCTACTCCTACCGTACTCCTACCTTACTCCTACCGTACTCCTAGCCTACTCCTAACCTACTCCTACACTACTCCTACCCTACTCCTATAAGTAAAACGCTGATTGATTGATAGACCTATACATGAATTATTATATTCGATTTCCATCTTGCGGATCTGTGGATGAAACAGAATAATATAAAAATCGCGATTAAAAAACAGGGGTTGGTGATAGAAGGGTGAAAATTTAGGGTTGTATAAAAATTTTGTCCAAAAAATAAAAAAAAATGTTATGGGTGGACAGCCCTTATCACTTAGGGGTATGAAAACTAGATAGTAGCCGATTCTCAGACCTACTGAATATGCATATAAAATTTCATAAAAATCGGTCAAGCCGTTTCGGAGGAGTATGGTAACTAACATTGTGACAATGAGTCACAAACACAACACTTTTTTAATTTTATAGAAATTTGTGGCTTTTAGTTTTAGTAATATTATAGATGCACATTAAAGAGACACACACAGACACACACATTTCAAGTGACATTTTACCACAGACAATTTGTGTTTGACTAATGACAATATTTATACGATACTAACGTCACTCACTTGTTTTGCCTTCCCGGAACCTCTCCACTAACACTTGAACTTTATGGTATGGTATTAAAGTTCAATATGAATTTAAAGTATTGAATACGAATCGTTTGTATGGGAGTATAGAAAAGTGTTGTTTTTAGACTATTTCAGGCAATTTTTAAATTTTTTTTCTGCGTAAGAATCATCGTCGTACTTCAAGGAATATTCTAAAAAAAGAATTAGCGAAATCGGTTCAGCTGTTCTCGAGATTTGCGCTTAGCAACACATTCAGCGATTCATTTTTATATTATAGAAGATTTTTATATTATAGAAGGTTTTTATATTATAGAAGATTTTTATATTATAGAAGATTTTTATATTATAGATTTGTTAGGAGGTTCTTATTTCTGGAGCCCTGACCTCAGCTTGGACACTGGTCCCCAGTACCGGTGGGCTACTATTTTTTATATTTTTAAATGTCTTTTTTATCTTTTGCAATGTAATTTATAATGAAACAAAAGAATATAATATAAATGTTTATTTCTTCAAATTATGTAGTTATTTGTTACCTTTTAAGCAAAGATTTGCTTGTATTAGCTGGTTCCGCTCCTTCAGTTTACATTAGCTAAAATTTAATGACTTGCTTTTAACCTAAATAAAATATTTGCATACCATTTTTAATTGATTGGTCCTTGGCAGCTCTTGAAAGGGAGAGATGGAAAGAGAGTAGCGAGGCCTTTCACCAGCAGTGGGACATTAACGACTAATAAAAAAAAGTGACCATTATAGTTTTAAGATACGTTGTAAACCTATATTCTGGCAAATAAATGAATTTAAATTATGTATAACAAACATCTAGTTATACGAGTAAACATAAAAAAAGAAAAACGATCCTCAGATTCGAACACACAACTTATTTATTATGATGAAATAATGAGCGACTACAACGAGCGCCACTTATTGCACAACAATTAAATCCTGCATCGCGCAAGCAAAGTTTTCGACGTCATTTGATATAATTATATACAGCCGATTGCCCGCCCGATCCTTCTTAAGTGAAGTGCCAGCTCGCGCGGTAGCTGTGCCTAATGTAAATGTAAACTCATGACTATGACCTCTGAGTTTGTTTCGGCCTTTCTTCTCAGAGATAGTCCTAGGAAACGCCGTGCTCATCAAAGCACTAATAATCAAAATTCGATCCAGCCGAATCCCCTTTGCTGCCCTCTCTCAGTGACGCCCTAAGCCGAGGTTCGTTCCCCACAGGGGGAGCCCTTAGCGTGTAGTCACTTAAAAATTTTAGTTATAAGCCCTGGCTGGAGGCTTTAAGTTTTCTTAAGGCAACCACAGGATAGTCCGGTTAAGTAGTCACGACCTCTCAAGGTCAACTACGAGATGCCATATATAAAAAAAAAAAAAAAAAAACATACAAATGTACTTGCTTCGGCAGTATGTACACTAAAATTGAAACGATACAGAGAAGATTAGCATGGCCCCTGCGCAAGGATTACACGCAAAATCGTGAAGCGTTCCATATTTTTTGGATAAATAAACTAACATTACGCCTGTGTTCCCTGAAGGAGTAGACAGATGTGTATAGACAGACGTACGCTTCGAAAGTTCTGGCTAAGTCCCAAGTGATCTATATAAATAAAGATGAAATGCTGTTGACTGATTTGATCAATTTATGTTTTATAATGTTCGTAATAGAATAGAATAGAAAACTTTTATGCCAGACAGGATTCCCTAGGGTTAGTAGGTAATAGTCCTAATTAGGTTTTAATGTAAAGGACAATTGTTAAAATTTAAAAACTGAAAGTCCTTTTTTCCCATGGGATTTTGTATGAACTCAATGTTTAAATTTTGACAGGACAACGTCGGGAGTAGTTCTCGACGTTGTCCACTAAACATTCAATTATATTTTAAAATCATACAAAAAGGAAAACTTATCCTCAGATTCGAACACACCGATATTTTAATATGTTGAACTATTTACCTAAGTATTATAACTATGACTACATCGTACGTCACCATTTTCACAACAATTAATGGATAAGAATAATTTTGAAAATTATTGCTCCATCCAAAATCCATTCTTAATTATGTCCGAAAAATGTGTCTGCTCAACAACTTAAATAACGCAATTAATGTAGTTGAACTGTCAAAACGGAACCCATTGATACTGATTGTGGCAAAATGTCAACATGTTTGACAAGACTCTGATAAGTTCAGTACTACAGTACTTCATTAGACAAACTTAAAAGCGAGTACATACTTCAAAAATTAATAAGTTCCAGTGAATTCCTACTTACCTTGCAAAATGAGTTCTTCCTTACAACGTTATTCAAATCGACAAAATAAGAAATTATGCATTACGAAACAAATATTCTACGAAGCGACAAACCTCTTCATACACACGAATAACGATAATAAACCTTATATTCTATAAATAAGGTTTAGATTACAACAGCACAAGTTGAAGATAGGATGTAATTGAAAAAACTGGGATCATAATAACGCGAGAAATGAAATTGCGAAAATGTGTACCGAATTTTTATTCAAACAAATTGTTCGCGGGTAGTTTTGATTAGTGTATTAAAAATAATAATAGAAAATAGAAATAGAAAAATATTTATTGTCCAGGTAATACAGTAAGCAGGTTCACGGGTTTACAGAAAGTTAAAACGACATGAGTGGCTTAAAATATTACCTACAGCTAGGTTACAATATGGTATTTGCTAGTGAGCCCCAAACTAGACAGTTAGTCTGTATCTTGGGGCTCATAGTATGAATTCCAGAGTGGAGACTAGAGAGGTGATTTCAATAATGTTGTACATTTTCAAAAAATAATGATGTACATTTTAGGAGATATGTTATGTTGCATTTTTATTTTGCCCAAAAAACGGTAGATGTGTTGGCAGACCATAACAATAGCCAGGTGGGTGGACGACCTAGAGAAGATCGTGGGGAAGACCTGTGGGTTTTTTTTTTAATAAAAACATTGCCCCACACTAGGAATTACTCCTGTATCGTGGGTGCGTTTACAAACATTTAAACTCACATACACAAACAGTCAGACCCGGAACAACTACCTGTAGGTATTACGAATATTTGTTCCGCGGGGGAATCGAACCCGCGTCACGCAGCGCAGCAGTCGATCGCTCAGCCACTGCGCCAACCGTGTCGTCAATTACGTAACACACTAACAGTAGCAATGGCTTTCATTTATTTATTATTTTTTTATTCTTATTTATTAAAATAACCATACTGCTTACTCCGGCAATTGCTAGTGACACTAATCACTATGTAACTCCGAATCTTGTTTAAATGATCTTGGTTAATGTCAAAAGAGAGAGCCCTGACACCCATAACACACGTTCAATCTTAGCTTGGGTGCCAGAGGTTTAAACTCAGTGGTATTTTTACAATTTTTAGGTTTATATAGTCTGTTCTACATAGTGCTATTTTTGTTAAATTGTAAACTTGTAAATAAAGCATTATTACTATTATTATTTTGACAGTCCAACAACATTCATTGCGTTATTTACGTTATTAAGCAGACAATTTTTTCAAACATATGAAGCAATGGATTAGCAATATCCTTCAAAATGGTTCAGATTGCGATTGATAGTGAGCAATTAGGGTGCAGGTGGGAGGACGACCTGCAGAAGATCGCAGAAAAGACCCGCACGCGTAGCATTACCGTTTAAATCTCTACTCTACGAAGATAAAGTAACATTAAATGTCACGAACAAAGTGAGATTAAACGTCAGAGAATAAAGTGACATTAAATGTCACACCAAATAAAGAAAATAAATTTTATTTTTGACATGGCGCCTTATAAATCTTATTGCAATCAGCCATTTTTTTTTCTTCCGTTTCTACAGTGATAATGAAGACGAGACGGTCGGTCGGTCTTCTGGATGAGACTCGCACTGACCAGGGTAGCATGGTTCGTGCCATGCTTCCCTGGTCTGTGCGAGTCTCAGAGGAGGCTATGCTGAGGAGTGAGTGAAGCAAAAGTATAAGGTACTTTACTAACACTACGGATCTCTGTTATCCGATTATCTTGAAAATAAATAAAAATAGGTCCTCTGTGCTAAAGCTGCCAATGACGATAACTTATGATTTACTTTATTTAGATAAACACTAAAAACAGAAACAAAGTAAAAACAAACGGCTTTATCGATCTTTGGTAATTACATTGAAGGCGCTTATAATTATACCAACACTAGTTACTGCTCGCGACATCGCCCGCGTGAAACTTCTTGTCCTTAGGAGCCTGGCATGATGTTAAATAGCCTATAGCCTTCCCAAAGAATTGGCTATCACAAGCAAAAAATCCAACTGAGTAGTTCCAGAGATTAGCGTGTTCAAACAAACTCTTCAGCTTTGTTATTAGTAACATAACATAAATTATGCTGCAAGAATATTATTACTAACTAGCGGACCCGGCAGACGTCGTCCTGCCACCAGCGCCACCTACCGTGTTCAATTGTGTATACAAACCTTGTCCTGACAATAACAAACACAAAAAAAAAATACCGATTTGGTGCAGTCGATCAAAAGTTATGCGCGTACATACATTTCGGTGATTTGTTTTTATTTATACGGATAGGGAACTAAAAATAAAGAAAAATGCAAGAAATATATGTATTTAATATTGAATCTAAATGCATGCTACCTAATTAGTAAGTTTTATTGTGACCACGCTGTTGGTAGGTACATTTTAAACGGTGGCATCAAATTGACAGAACAGGATCGGCAGAAGTGACCAGAGAATTACATTCTACATACATAAACATATAGGCGTTTCAAATTTAGACCAAGTAGGTACTTCAAACTTGAATGCAAGATATTAAGTAAGTACATATTTAAAAATAAAACACCATAAAATTATTTTCGCGTTATGACTACCAACTTACAATTCCAGTGACGACCATTGAATTCAACCCTCTTATATTTTCCGCGCAATTTCTCAATCTTGCACACTTCAGATACAAGATGTTACAAAAGACATAAGTACTGGTTACACAATGGAACAATTCTCATACAAAAGTATACAAGTTGTATGACGAATCACCGATTGTGAGAGCCCTTCATTCATGGGATCCACTCGTTTCATACATCGCCGGCCATATTGATCGAGGATCTATAGATCGGTGTGAAATAATGGTTAATTTATGTCAACCTATGACGAATTGGCCATCATTGTGTCTGTGGGCTGTTACGTTGGTTGATTGAGGGTTAGCGTGTTACAGTTAATCGATGGTACTCGTTTATTATGTCGATAAATGTTATTGTAGTGTCTAATGCAGTGACAGTTTTGGAATGACTGGATGAGATTTTGAGGGTTATTTGAATAGAAAATAGGAAGGTACTTATTAACGTATATGAACTCCGCTGAAGTCCTAATTGTGACGATATATAACGGTGACTTCACTTCAGCCCTAGATAGTGGTCCGGAGGTGATGACTCGCCTACAACTACGACAAATGTTCGTACTTTATACCCAGTAGATACTTGTTGACACCCCAAACTGTTCTTCCATGCCTATTAACAGTGTACAACATTGTAATTTGAAAACATTGTAAAAGCAAATTATGTTTAAAAGATTAACCGTGGTGTTTCTCTCCGGCTCTTCTCCATAGGAAATGACCAATTGGAACCGTGCACCTAGCTTCTGACGTTCCTTATGTGCCCATGTAAGTACGTTTATCTCTACTTCTATACTTAATTTTGTATAGAGGTATTTGTTTGTAGGGTCTGGAACTACCAATCGGATTTGAAAATATCTTTTTGCATTTAATAGCCCAATTCTTGAGGAAGGCTACTTAATATCACGCTATAACCCTCTGGAGCCGAGAAAATAGAAGATAAATCAGAAAGAACGCCAAGCGAAAACGGAGTGGGAGCAGGTAGATGATGCGATGCGACGCGGGCCGGGGATCGGGGGTAGTATAAACTATTTTGAATATTTATGACAAAAAGCATTCCCTCTGCAGTTACTTAATGATTTAATTTCAATAAATCTTTAAGAAACAATATCGGACATCCTGTATGCACTTGGGCAGTTTTTGAGAATAGGCTTCGTACACAGCGCGCCAACAATACGTATGGCGAGCGAACTGCCGGTTATATTATTTATTTATTTATTATACCGAGACTTATTAATAGTCTACCCTCAGAAATAAACAAATGTATTACACATAAAAATATCAAACGTAAGTCTACGAGTATTTAAAGACTTAAAGATGTTATTAATTGTATGGACAATAACACATACATATAAAATGCTTTGTTGTATAGTTCGATATTGAGATAGACTCGTGATAGCACAAGTTTAAACCTTAGTGGTTTTTGGTTGCAATAATCCTGTATTCTTTTGTATAAATTATAAATAAAAAAAAATAAAAAAATGTGTTTCAATACGCAGGTAGGTACTCAGAGTATCAATATAAACAGGTGGGCAGTGTAAATTGATTAGGTGCTCAATGTAGCGTAAAATTACTGCGGTGTTATATTCCGTAATAGCATCCATCTTCTAATATTGGCAATGAAGTTGGTTTATATTTTAAATTGCGGCAATTATGGATATTTGGTGGACGGTAATGTTCATGATTGATAGTAGGTAATTATTCTGGTATCAGCTGTTTGAAAATAACAGCAACGGTAGGGGCGTGTGGAGCTTATGGCAAAGTAATAACAGCCGCACGGCTCGATCGATCAGGTTAAGCTACGTTTGCCGCGGTTGGTTCGTGGATGGGTGATCATCTTAACATACCAAGACCCCTCCGTGTCTCGGAAAGCTTGTTAAGTCGTTGGTCCTAGCGGTCATTCATGGATCTTTGACAGTCGTTACGGGTCATCAGAAGCCCGAAAATCTGACAACCAGTCTTACCAAGGGGTATCGTATTACCCAGTATCTCACTGGGTTGTAGAGGTCAGATAGGCAGTCTCTCCATGTAAAATACTGGTATTCAGCTGCATCCTGTAAGACTGAAAGCCGACTCCAACATAATCATGTAGCTGGGAAAATGCTTGGCGAATTTATTGAGCTGCTTCCTATCTGAAACATACTCAGATTCCAGTCACTGTTTCAATTGTTGGTTCCTAAACAAATACAATTAGAAACATTTGATTTACTTTTTGATTTACACCATAACATGATTATATCAATGAAGCTAATTCCTTCTACTACCTAGTTTACAACCCTCTCCTGGTACACAAGAGGTTACCTTCGAACAATAATCATCATTACCATTCGGCATACCGTCGCGAATCGAATACGAATATTTCGCAAACAGATTTAAATAAACATCATCAACAATCAAACTGGTTGCTGACTATTGTCATGGAAATTACTAAAAAGGGAATGATAGTCTGAACGAAATAATTTGCTTTAACATTTTTTTTAACTATAGTAAACGATGTCACGAAGCGACGCGCGTTTTACTTGTGGTGACCAAGTGTCACACGCTGTAAAGGTACACTTGGTTCGTTTATGTTCATACATATGGTCATACACGCACGCCCGTTACGAGTACTATGCACCTAACCTTTTTGAAGAACATCACCAATAAGTTTACTATTATGTCCTTCCAGGGTGTCCCTTTCCCGCATTTCCTCACAACACTATTAAAATTTATTTATTTATTTTTACTATGACCAACATTATACGTAGACAGACATTATGTTTAAAATTAAATGACAGTGTCAACTAGAATACATTTGAGACAATATCATTGCAGTAAGAGTAACTGCAGTCATAGGTAACAAGCAAAATTAGACTTTCACTGCTTAGCTGATGGGTTTAAAATCAATTGTCAGCACAGATAAGAGGGGTCCTTGAATTCGGTAAGCTATTATCACAGCATACGGTTGTCAACGTGATGGGATTTATTGGACTACTCTAGTCAGACTAGAGTGGAGCGTTTCGAATGACATGCAAATATGTTCGCAAGTCATTTGTTCCCGAATCATTCGTTATTGTTAGTTACGTTTGTTGGTTTGATAATAGGGTTTTTTTCGTATAGCAGTGGCTGCAGCGGCAAACTGAGGGCTCCTAACGCTTTGGTTTCTTAAGAAAGCGATGAACAGTCACACAGTGACGGCTGTCCAAATACAGAGCGTTTTTTGACACCATAATGTCAAATACTGGTGGAAATGACAGATTTTCACAACGGCCATGACGGAACCGCTTTCCTAGGAAGCAAAAGCTTAACCAATTACTTATTTTGTTTTGTTTGTTGTAGGTGGGTGTTTGTTGCAAAAAATCATGGCATGGTAAGAAAATCTAATTTCAACGAAAATGATGGGAATTTTCAGTGAAAGTGAAAATCGTGAAAATTATTTATTAAGTACCTTATTACAGTGCTTGTAATAAGTTACTAAATCATTTTTATCCCTGTAGGTAATCAGAAGATTGAAGCAAGACTAACCAAAACTTTGATTTAAAAAATGCCTAAGCTCCGTCTAGAAAGAAATACATCATGTTTAATCATGACTTTCAAGATTACTTTATCATGACTACCTACTACTTAAAATTCGTTAACTTTTTGTTAAAAAAACAATCTTTTTACAAGTCTTTCTTAATGTCTTTTTAATATTTCTTCTCATTTTACTGAATTTTAAGTATGTACGTAAACGTTAGTTAAATAAAGATAATAAGCTATTCAGCCCACGTGTTTTTATTTTGTTGTGGTAACATTTCACCGACGTTGAATTTATCTTAAATTAAATAAAAATTACTCATTAATAAGTAAACCAAGTTTAATGACACTATCGTAATACCATCAACAAATAATCAATTTCCCACCCTAATTGCTGACCAAAAATCACATGGACAAATAAATCAAATTGACAATAGGGAACGCACTTGATGACAGTCCAATCGTAAACGGGAACCGGCTGATGAAAAACAAATTCCGAATTTGAAGTTCCAAATTCAAATAGATACCAATGAAAAGATGCCGCGTGGCGAACTGTACGGCAACTAACTTTTATCATACAGTTTAAAAAAAATAGAACAGTCGAATTTGAACTCTATTACTGCTCACTAAAATTCATCTATCAGATTTTCAACTATAAAGTTATTTTGGTAATGCATTGTGAGTGTCATGCTAAACAAAAATATTTTTGCATTTTTCAAACCTCAAATAAAAACAAATCTAGGCTTTATCGGGTTGTGTTACGGGCTATATTAGAAAAAAATATCTATTTTGAACAGCAAAAGGGGTCGAGTGTTCTAGTATGGCTGCCACGCGGCAACGCGTCCCTCCATAGATAATAAATGCTTTTGGCAAATAATTACGTTATTTGATTTTAGATGGATGATGGTCGTTGGGCAAACATTAGGCGGAATCCCTACGTGGGAGATCTATTAAGCGTGTTGCGTTGCGTTTTAGGGTTATAAATATATTGGAAATTATTTGGATAACGTAGAAAACTTATAAGTACCTACCGGTAAAATTAAATAGGTAAGTACACAAAAATATTATTACAGGCATTTTAAAGAGACGTAAGGTCTCATATGAACTAATATTAAAGTTGAAGAGTTTGTTTGTTTGAACGAGCCAATCTCTGGAACTACGGATCGGATTTAAAAAATATATTTTTTCATTTGATGGAAGGTTACAGGTTATTTCACACAACGGTACAACCCTAAAGAGCCGAGCAAAAGGAAAAAAAGTCAGAAAGAACCGTAGTAATAGCGCAAGTAGGCGATGCGATGCGACGGGTTGGGTCGGGGGACATGAAACACACGAAGTCGCGGGCAGAAGCTAGTTATATTAATAAAATCTTAATTTTTGACAATGATAGAATAGTCGACTTCGGCTGATCGGCTAAGTTACCAAAGAAGAAAAAAAAATCTTCATTTTAATTTCAAGTACAATTAATTAATACAACAAGGGGCAATTCTCGAAAATTCTCGTAACTTTAAGAACGTTCACAGTCTGATCTCAGTCTCAATCTGTCAAAAATACCTCTAATTTCTCTACATTTTTGATAAGTTTTTTACATTGATTGTCGCCGAGATGAGATTGCGACTAGAACTAGACTTGAACATTTTTAATTACGGAAATTGGCCTTCTGAGTCACGATGATATTTTGTTTAAGTACCTATGGAAAAAGAATCTACCCATAATCTGTGGGATCCCTTCTTTTCGCATAATATTCTTTTTCCTAATATACTTTGGCATAACGATTTTGGTATAATTTGTTTTGCCATTTTTGTTTTTGGCATACGGTTTATGTTGGCATAATTATTTTGAGGGCTAATTTGTTTTGGCATAAATTTAATTCGCATAATGTTACTAGGCCTAATGACTATTAGCATAATAGTATTTAGGCATACAATTATTAGGTATGATGTTTCCTGATATTAACTACTGTTATTGAATCATAAGGGTTAGGTTAGGTTAGAGCAATGATGCGCGAAAGCGAGCGAGCGAAGCGAGCGTGCTGCGGCAGCGGCCGTCGAGCGCCAGATCCCCTCTGTTGTTGGTGAATCATTTGGGTTAGATGAGGTTATAACAGTATGATGTTTCCTGATATTTACTTATTCATTACAAAATTTTATTTAAATGATTAAATTACAAGTCTGCAATAATATCTACACTTAGTGACACAATAGTTTAATGATACCACTTAGAAGAATTTAAAAATGATTTGTTCAACCTACAATGTAAAGTGCCTACAAATTTCAATTTCAATTTTTTATTAGTGTGTAACATTTTAGTAGTTAATTATTATGCTTTTTAGTTATGCCTATAAAAAATATGTTTTAATATCATTATGCGTAAATAAATTTATGCTTTAGAATTTTATGCATTATGCTTAAAAAAATTATGCGTAAGCTGTTATGCGTAAATAATGTTATGCGAAAATATAATTAGTAGAAACAAAAGTATGCCAAGTTATATTAGGTCTTAAAATTTTATGCAAATGGATAGGGAACCGTAATCTGTTAGAGGGAAAATAATCAAATATAATATTCAGTTACGTAAATATCAATCTATTGTCACCTCAATCAATCATTACCTAAGCCACTTCCAAAAGTATCTTCCCAATAAGCAAACCGTCCCAATAACCTGTCTAACTAATTTATCAAGAGACCTTACAATTCAATTCATAATGATACCTCCGATCAATATTCTAATAAATGGAGCAGCCACCGTTCAATGAGTAAAGCTGGTAATTTAAATAGGGACCATGGAGTAGGGACGGTCAGAAGGGAAGCTCAACTTTGGTTTATTTGTTGATTTGCACGAATTAACTCGTTCGAAACGGGCGAATCGTCATTTTTAAATAATATTAATTTTTCTATAGGCGACTGGCACCAATTCACTCATTTTGAATTTAATGCAATGAAGAGTATACGCTTTGTAATATTTAACTCTTATTACTACTGTGCGCTAGTGTCCTTTTTTATAGTTTATTCTATTACTCTTTCTTTGTATTCGTGCGAGTCGCCTTTAGAAAAAATAATATTATCGACTAATAACTAATAAGCCTCAACTATGGTCGACATGCGATCGGTACTTGTAAGTAATGTTTTGTCCATTTTTACTCGCACTACTCTGATGCCTAAACAAAAGCGCACTGTTAGATTTTAATCGCTTGGCTCAGCGCCGAGGGTTGAAAATGCAACGTGCAATAATATTTAGGAAGTACATATTTGTGTCCTCTAGTGTTAATGAAAACTGGCACTGTAACAGTATTATTCTTGCCTAGGTGTTGTCTTATTTTTATGTTGACGTTATTGGTCTTTGCCGGATCCGTCTGCCTACAAAGATGACTTGATATTGGTTCCTCTTTAAAATCCTAAATGTATTGTCAATGCAGCAATTAAGTCACCTAAAATATACAATTATTATAATTTTATAACTTTAATATAATTTTCTTTTTATAATTTTAAAATAATTTTCGATATGTATATATCTGTGTATCTATTTTAGTGTATTGTATACATAATGTTTGCACCAACGACAGTCCCATTTTATGTCCAGGAAAATCACTGTCCATTCTAAGTTTGCCTGGAAGAGATCGCAGTAATGCGATAAGGCCGCCCATTGTACATTTTGTAGTGTTTAATGTATTTTTTAAGCTATGTAATTTTGCGGTGTACAATGAAGTATATATGAATAAATAAATGTAAAAAATATTGTCGTGTTACCTTGTACACTAATCCTTTGAAAAACTTTATTCGTAATTTCTTTCATGTAATTTGTGTCATGTCACACAAAACTCACGCCTCCTTCCAAGGGTGTAGACCATAGATATCTGAGGTGTAGTCCGTAAGTACAGAACGCCACCTGCTATGATCCTTACATACTTCATTTGCTTCGTTTACGTAGTATTTGCTATGAACGTATACATCTATAGCAAATACTACGTACTTGATGACCTTTCTGAAGAACATCACCAATAGGGTCACTATAATGTCCTAGCTAGGGCGTCCCCTGCGGAGTTTTATTTCTGCAAATATGTAGGTACCTATATTAGCCTTCTGAACTACTTTGCTTAGCAGTAACAGTGGAGTGAGCTGTAAAGTTTTCGATACACAACCGGGGCCCAGATTTCACGGAATTAAGTAGATATTATGCAGGCTCCACTGCATACAAATTATTGGAATATTAATTTCTGTGACGTAAGAATGGTTTACGGTTTCAGCTTGTTTAATTTTGAGTACGATTTATTCATCACTAGCTTTTACCCGTGGCCTCGCCTGCGTTGATGTCGGAAATTATCCCATGGGAACGTACTACCAGGATAAAAAGTATCCTATATACTAACCCAGGTCAAAGACAATCCGTCTGCCAAATTTCATCCAAATGTGTTCAGCTGTTTAGGCGTGAAAAGGTAATAGACAGACATACAGTATGGGTAGTCTCCTATTTTGTGGTGCCACACTTGTCGCTACGTCAACGGGACGTCATTAGCCCACAGTAGTCCACCGCTGGACATAGGCCCCTATAATTGGATTTACCTCCATTCTCGGCAAGTCTTATCCAGGTGCTACCAGCCACTATGCGACGATCGTTGGTCCATCTGAGGGAATCCTACCTTATGTTTGCCGATTCGCGGTCTCCACTCAAGAACACGTTTTTCCCAATGGTCATCGGTTCTAAGGCTAAATACATTGCCACTTCAGCTTGCTTGTTTTATAAGCTATATCGACAAATTTAAGTTAAAAAGAAGAAAAGTCAGCACGTAAGTATTATTAAGCTAAATAACATAATGAGATTGCAACCAATCGGCCGTAGTTCGTCGGCCATGTTGTTTACTAGTCCCGAAACAAGAAGACAACACAACTTTGATTATTTCTGTTCCCCGAGTAATTTGAACGTCAAACTAGTTGCCAGCCAGTGTTGCCAGTTGCGAACTACAAATGACTTCGCTTGATTAATTTATTTTGTATCGGAACTACTGGCCGGAACTAAATTCTTCGGTTTAGTTTAGTTTCTGTGTACTTATTTTATGTGTACGAGAACTGGTTGTGTATTGTTTTTTTTGTTCAGCTATTTTAATGGTTTTTTCGGTAACTTAGCTTTAGTTGAGATTGTGCTCAATCTGCCTTACCTTTCCCCAACTTTGCAGGGGTCGGCTTCCAGTTTAATCGAATGCAGCTGAATACCTGTATTTTACAAACGGCGACTGCCTCAACAACCCAGTTACTTGGTAACAGAATATGTAGATATTTCTTGGTAAGACTGGTTGTCAGACTTTTGGGCTTCTGACTACCCGTAATGACTGCCAAAGATCTACGAGTGACAGGCGAAGCCAACGACTTGACGCTTTCCGAGACACGGAGGGGTCTCAGTATGAAAGGGATGGTCATACCTCCACGGACCGAGCGTGGCAAGCGTAGCCACCTTAGTTAAGATTGTGCTAATTACAAAAAAATCCAACGTTAAACAGCTAAAGCTTTGTTAGGCTTGTTACTTGTAACTTATTTAGGAATTTCCTAGTTAAGATGTGCCTTCTAACACACAATTACTAAGCGAATTGATAGAGGATTTTTCAATACATGATTCACAGCAGCAGCCAGATGTACGAACTAACAAAAAAAGAAAAACTAATTAGAATCGTTTCTAAAATATTCTTAGTAGAAATTCTAATTAGAAACCTTTTTGCAAACAATATACCTATGTCTGCAGATTAATTAATTTAAGAAATTTTCAAAGATTAACTTTTCATTTCTTTTCAATATGGAATTTCTGAGTAGCAGCCCGGAGTCGAGACTTGTGCACGGTTGATGGCAATAGGCTCGCTCCACATTACATGGGACTTATACGTAACTGGCGAAAGGTTGCCTGCAAAAGACGTTCATATGTTATCCAGGCTCGCATAAAAATAATTCTAGTTGCATTCGACCATTAAAGCGAATTTAGAATGAGCTTTCAAATTATTCTAGACTGATAATGACGCCTTGGTATAAACACGGTCGCTTGGAATATACGTAATAAATATTATATTGTATCATTTTCCTATCTATTATACACCTCTACCCAACACTTCGGGAAATGTAGGGATGATGGTCTTTACGTTTCTCCTCACTAAATAGATAATAAAATAAAAAGTGTATTACCTAACAAAGAGCGTCTTGTACGATAGAACAGCAAAAGTATCATCGGTTCGAAGCATTTTCTGTTGAAACACGCTTTGTTGCGAACTGAAAACAAGGTCAAGATCGATTTATTTTCAATTCTCTTGTTTTCTGTTGCCAACTTGAATTGTGTTTTCGTTTCCAATGTTTTGCTAAGTCTATTGCGATGTAATAATATTCATTGGCTTCAAATTTCACGGAATAGTTAGCATGCAAATTGTTAAATTAAGTATTGTTGGTTATATTTCAGGCTAACTGAACTCGTGGCAAAATAATAACAGCCGTACGGGTCGATGGAAGGTAAAACCACGCTTTCCACGATGGGTGACCATCTATTACATGTCCAGACCCCTCCAAGCCTCGGAAAGTACCTTAAGCTGTTGGTCCCTGCTGTCATCGCCGTAGATCTTTGACAGTTGTTACAGGTAGTCACAAGCACAAAAGTCTGACAAACAGTCTTACCAAGGGGTATCGTGTTACCAGGAGCTGGTTTGTGGAGATCACATAGGCAGTCTGTTCATGTATTCAGCGACTTAGACCTTCTGATCAGGAGGGTATTCAGCTGCATCCGGTTAGACTGGAACCCAATCCCAACATAGCTGTGAAAAGGCTAGGTAGAAATATTGATGTTCCAAGCTTAGTCCGTATAAAGTAAAAATTAATTAAAAAGAGATTAATACACCCAGTTTTCGTCCTTAACTAAGCGTTTAGCATAAAAAATCGTGAACTCTGGGTACCCAAACCTTTTCATTTAATTCTTCTTTACGTTCTAACTTGGGATATTTAAGTATACTACCGATTAGTCTAATGACAGTGGTTAAACATTAAACTTTAAAATACATTTGACTTTATTCATTGAAACGAAAATTACATTTAATTTAAGTACGTACTTGACAAGTTTCACAAAATTAATGTTGAAAGTTTTAAATGTAACTTTTCAGTTTTCAGCATGTGTAGATACGTAGTGGGTAAGTAATGTTATTTATATATTGCTAAAGTGTATTCTATAAACTGTTTTCAGCACTTACAGTACATTATAAAACGTTAATTTAAAATGCGGTTTTGTGGTGCTATTAATGTGAGGTTTTCAGTACCTATCATTACGATATTTAATTAAATGTGGTTAAAACGCGTGTGATGAATGCATTAAAATCCAAAAGCCAGCCAAAAGCCTCACTTTAGCGTTGTACCGAAATGTCCCATGATGGGGTGACATCATTTTAAAACACTTGTTGAGTACCTACGTAGTTATGAATAATGTAAAAATCATATGAAATTAAATGTTTATTTCTGTTAGGGCTGATTTTTCAATAGTCAGATAACTTATATTTAAAGAATAAATATGACAATATTTTCTTTTTAAGATCTGTCAAACCATAATATTTATTTCTCTGATAAAAATTATCTGACTACCTATTGAAAAATCAGGCCTAAAGTAGCTAATTAATAAAACACTTTCAGGCGTCAATATTTTAAAACTAGATGGCGTCGGCATTTTCTAGCTGACTGATCCCTGAGAAGAAATACCGAAACAAACTCAGGGGTCATGGTCTCTCATATTGTTAAGACAACCTTGATACTTTAATATTCCTCTATAATTATTTCAAGAATCCCTATAGGCATTCACTGATATTTACATAGCTAACACCCTAAAATATTCAAAATTCCCGAGCTTCAGAACCTAACACAATATTCGAATTAATTAAAAATACACTCACAATTAAAATCCTCTGTAAATTCCAGTCTGCAAGGTCCATGTATGGGAGCTTGCAATATTAGAGGCGCAACGTAAATGTGTCCCCTACATTCTCTGGGGCTCTTCAAATTCTCTGCTCTTAATGAAATCACTATGTAGTTGTGCCCTTGTATGACAATCTGCTGTGTGTGTGTTACAATATATTAGGTTTCAAAATCAAAATTAAAAGTCATTTATTCAAATTAGGCTGAGAATCAGCACTTTTCGAACGTCAAAATTACAAAAGATAGTCCCGCAAAACGCGTCCTTCAACACTTCCTAGTGGTATCGCTGGGAAGAAGAAGTGGCGCAACAAGCTCGGGGAGTTTAATCTATATATTAGTAATGGTAGCGTATGTACTCGTATGTAATAAATACATTTTAAAAAATACTAGTTTCTGCCTGCGACTCCGTCCGTGTGAAAGTTCTAGTACCTCCGACCCACCCCGTCGCATCACACCGCCTGCCTTCGCAATTACTTTGTCTTTGCTTAGCGTTCATTTTGACTTGTTTATTCTTTGCTAGGCTGTTCAGGGTCCTAGCGTAATGTCACCCTATAAGTATATGTAAGTAATAGTCTTCCTCAAGAACTGGACTATCAAATGCAAAAATATTTTTTCAAATCCGGCTAGCAGTTCCAGAGATTAGCGCGTTCAAACAAACAAACTCTTCAGCTTTATATCGCTTTTTGTGTCTGTCTGTGTAACTACGTTGTTCTTCTATACTACGCATTATAATGCAGTTGTTACCTGCAGAGAATTTATTCCGGAAGGTGTATGTAAATAACACATTAATATTAAACTTACAAAAGAAATCTCGATATTTTGAAGTAAAAAAAGCGTATGAAGCAGGGGCGGCTCGCCAGTACAACAGAAGGCAAGTTTTTGGAAGGAAATGTAAGGAACTTGATTGTCTGCAACAATGATTCAACACAACACAATGATTTTATAAACTTTAAATGAGAATGAGGTAATAATCAACTTGCAAAAAAAAATTGTTTTGGGCAGTCAGCCCCGTTACTACCTTAGCATAATCGGCTTATAATGTTCCCACTCCTGTGACACAGGTCTCCTCTTTGTGAGGTAACGGGCCGTTGCCCGTTATCCACCACGCGGGCCCAGTGCGACTTGGTGGATGTCACATGTCTTCAAGTTTTTGGTTCTAGGACATGCCGGTTTCCTCACGATGTTTTCCTTCACCGTTTTGAGAGCAGTGGTGATGAAATAATTTACACAAAGTAAAGTGTCTGTCTGGTGTCGATACTTCAACTCGTAAGTCGTGACCATTTTCACTGGGCCACCACGACTCTACCATTGCTATGTAGAATTATAATTATACTTTTGAGCCAAACATATAAATCGAAACCTTTTGCCATCGATACGGTAAGAAGAAGCTAGTATTTTTACAACGGCATGACCAACTCTCATACCCCTCATATGTAAGAATACTACAGTCTAGTAACAGCCTGTTACAGCAAAAATATCATCTCAAGATCGTTTATTGTTGAATATTATCCGGCTTATATTCGCTACAGAACACGAGCCTCTACGCGTAGGCGTCTACGAGCGTCTACGAGCGTCTATGAGCTGCTACGGATGCTACGAAGTAAATGAAGCTTTATTTTATACGGACTCGACTTTTATGATATAGTTAGCTTTACGGTTCTTATATTTAAATTACCTTCCTTTGGCTTTTAATATAAAGTGTGAAGCCGTGTGGTGTGAGTAAGGTGCCCTGATGAACTTGAGTACACACCATGTCCTTATAATTTTTGAGTGTACTAAAAAATTAGAAGACATGTCACATCTACCAACACGCACTGGGCCCGCGTGGTAGATTACGGCTCATTCCCTCTCACCGAGAGGAGGCCTGTGTCCCAGCAGTGGGAACATTATAGGCTGATTATGCTAAGCTAAGGGCATACATGTTTCCTGCATTGGATGTGGAGTTTCGAATCTAGCGATCTGAATTTCATGCCAAACATTTCTTAAAGTCGTGAAAATAAAAGAGGAGGAGCTATGCCGAGTTACTAGGTATGATTTTATTGAGTTCCTGAACAATACATGTGCTTATCCAAGTCTATAATATGTTTATTATTTTGAAGTTTTAAAATGAAATTGTAACAGTGGTCTTATGTAACTAACTTTCTTGCATGATGTTCAAAATACTGGAGATTTGACGTTACAGTCAATAAGCCCGCTTCTGACAAGGCTTTATTTATGAGATTTATTAATTCATTCATTTAACAGAAAGCTGGTGGATTTCTGCAGCCTTCACAAGGTCATCGGTTCATCTTGTGGCAGGCCTTCGTAAACTACGTCTTCCGGTACGCGGTCGCCACTCCAGAACCTTCCGACCCCATCGGCAATCTGTTCTGCGAGCAATGATTGATGAGAGATGAATTAATGATTAATTGATTTGGTTTACGAGATGAAGTCAGTAAATTGAAAAGTAACTCCTCTTCTTAATATAGGCAGAATGGTATACCGATTTTAATAAAATCACTAACTTTTTCATCATTGTAAATTGGGAAAATTAAATTAAAAGGCAATTTAGTTTCAGTACGTACAATTTTATTATACCCTAACAAATTGTAAAGTTTCATCAAAATATATTTCCATTTACCAAATCGTAGTTCATAAATTATTATTTACAATATTAACAATATACAAGTATTTTACAAGCAGTCCTTACTTAATTTGAACTTAGATATCACTTACTATCAATAAGTTAGAAAGATTAGTTGTATTTCTATCACAATATTGTCATCAAATGCTGAAAATATGAAATTCATTTCTGCAAACAATTTTAACAAAACTACTTATTTTAGTACCAAACTAAAATGAACAAATGTAGCGAATGACAAAGTTAATTAATTAAATATCGATTTAATGTTGACTTTTGTTTTGATATAACCTTCGTATTTCGCATCAATAAGAACTTTGAAATATTAAATTAAATGTCGACATTAAAAATGTATACTATTTTAAAAGCTTTTATATAATTTGAAATGTTTGTATGTATGTTCGGGACAAATCTTGCAAGCTGAATTAAAATCACTTTCTCTTATCCTACGGAGTTGATATTTTTCTGAATTATAAATTAAATGTCGACTGCAAAAATGTCTACTATATAAAATTGGGATAGTAAGAAGAATTACAAGCTTCACAACCTCATCATTGGCACTTTAGAATTTCACACACATTTCACAATGTTTCGAACACTTCTATACATTGTCAATCAAGTTAACAATCATAAAATCTTACTACAAAAGGCTTCAACCAGCCTTGGATTCAATCCTAAAACCTTCAATATAGAATACAAAATTCAGTCCACACACACAACTCCCCCTTTCAAGAATACTGAGATAGGTTTTGAGCCTCATAACTATTATCATGGTCACTGACAACATCTATCTGTTCTTGATCACAAGTTTCCTGGTCCTTTGAAGAACAAGTACTCTTCTCACAGCAGCATTTCTTAGAACGAGGATCAGCAGACATCGGAGATTCCTCCTTCTTCAACTTCACGCGGCGGTTCTGGAACCAGATCTTCACTTGTTTCTCAGACAGCTTCAGCCTTGAAGCGATCTCTATTCTCCTCAGTCTTGAGAGGTA
This sequence comes from Apamea anceps, assembly GCA_951799955.1. NCBI lineage: Eukaryota > Metazoa > Arthropoda > Insecta > Lepidoptera > Noctuidae > Apamea > Apamea anceps. Next base: position 20,035,446 of record OX637510.1, read on the forward strand.
CATGTTCATGGAAAACTCTCTTTCCAACTCCAGCAGTTGAGTTCCTGTGAAGGCGGTCCTGATTCTTTTGCTGGAGTCTTCTTTCAACGGCATACGTTTCAAGTCTTTCGAGTATCCTGGCAGCAGTTCTTCTGGGTGACCCAGCGGTGGGCTTGGAGTTCCGTTCCTGCTTTCACTGGATAACGATGGAGACCGTTGTCCTTGACTTTTCGATGGAGACGTGGTCACTTTGTAAGGGTGGTACGGAGAAACAGACTTCTTTCTCTTGTGAACAAAATTGACAGGCTCCTGTTCTTCAGTTTTCAGGTATCCTTCAAATGGCTTAGGTTCAGACTGAGCTTCATAGAAATCAGGACGAGGCAGCTGATGCAGTAAAGGGTACCGAAAATTGAACTGCTCTAAGAACGGCCTGAACAAATCCGGGGACCGTTGCTGATGCAGTCCGATGTTCAGAAGATTATTCAAGTTTCCAGGGTATGGGTAGGGTAAGTACTTGGAACGCGGATCCAAGTGATGACCGATCAACGCGTAAGGATGTATAGGTTCACTAGACAGTTCATTTTTCTTGCAATCTTTCGTATCACTTATCAGAGCGTCGACTAAGAACGACCGGGACATTTTGGTGTGTGTAGCTCGCGCTTCGAACTCCAGTTCACTACTGAATATGGGGTGCGTCGGTCCTAAAAGTAACAATTACAAAAACTACCCCCACTTAGTGCACCCTATTGTAAATACACACAATGGACCTCGAAGCGTTTTGGCAATTATTTGGCCCGGCCCACCCCTTTGTCGGTGAGACGTCAACCCCAGTGTTAGTTGGGAAAAAAAACTTTGAATGGAGCATTTTAGTAGCTATGAATAATTTTGTATGGCACGAAACATCCCTAATATCTGTCTCATTAAACCCAATTTGGTTACTGTTTTGAATGCATGTCTTGGATGGATGTGTACGTTGATTTTTTGTTGTTAAATAATTCAGGTTTTTTAAAGGAGATATAAAAGTGTTGTTATTATTTATTACTTCTTAACGTCTTTAGGGATTTAAACACGTTTTCTACACTGAGACGAATTTATGTTTTTTTTTTTAAATAGTGACTACGGTAAAAGCTTGTGGAGTTAAATAAATAAATAAAAAATAAAATCTTTATTGAAATAAATTAGTGTTAGAAAAACCTGTGAAGCCTCTGAAACCCAAACTACGTAAAAACCTGTATGTAAGATTTCAGAGGGGTAATTCTCGTAATTTTAAGAACATTCACAGTCTGATCTCAGTCTCAATCTGTCAAAAATACGTCTAATTTCCCTAAATTTTGACAAGTTTTTGACATTTGTTTGTCGCCGAGATGAGACTGCGACTAGATTTTGAACGTTTTAAATTATGGGAATACGGGCCCTGATGTTGTTGAAGTACATAACACTTTATTTTCACTGAGACACAATAATCTTTTCAATTTGGCACTCAGTTCCACATGCTATGCTATTTTCACTTGGCAATAACATAGTTTTCTATAAGTGACAGATTGTTTGTAATCGGATCAGTACTTCCAGAGATTATTTCTTACAGGCAAGCAAACAAAACTGATTAAAATTTACCTCTTTTTATTTATACTACTTTAGATCAGAAGGCCAATTCTCGTAATTTAAAACGTTCAAAATCTAGTCGCAGTCTCATCTCAGCGACAAACAAATGTCAAAAACTTGTCAAAATGTAGGGAAATTAGAGCTGTTTTTGACAGATTGACACTGAGATCAGACTGTGAACGTTCTTAAAATTACGAGAATTGCCCCTCTGATATTTTGTGCTTTGCTCAGAACAAGTCTTACTATGTAAACTACATGTTCATATCGTCTCCGATATGGACTCCGATTTGGCCTTAAATCATTGAAAGGTTTCATGAAAAAGAAAAAACAACAAAATAAATCTCAGCAAAACAAACACCCAACGATCAAAATCACTCGCTCGCACTACAAAGCACCATATTAATTAAATATGAATACCCCATAATTGAATCCTTATGGTGCACGCGTGATCCTTGCAAAAGAAACCCTACCAATAGGGGAGGGCATTCTAAAGCCCCGCCCTCCGTTCCCTGGCCAAACTAGTTTATGAAATATTAAAAGCACCCTAATATTCGTCAGCATTATAATTGTGAACCAATTCATGTTATTATCATGTCAGTATTAATTTGTAAAGTAACATTTTCTTTTGTGTGCATAAGTGGTTTCAGATGGGATTTTTCGATGTAAGTAAATATTGGAAGTTTGCTTTCTCAACGGTAATTTGTTTTGTATTCATTTATCACGATTTATATTAAATCTAGAATCATAACAGAGTCTAAAAAAAATATTCACATAATTATCTAGTATTACATTTGACGGAATATTAAGGCAGTGACCGAGTGGCTTCCAAGAACTAGAAGACGAAATGTCGTTCGTCCAGCGGTGAGGTCGGCAGACAACATTGTTGCCATCGCAGGCAAAACCTGGATGAGGCTGGCACAGGAGCGTGGGGATTGGCACAAGAACAGAGAGGCATATGCCCAGCAGTGGGTGAAGTCGGGCTATGGATGATGATGATGACGGAATATTTAGCGTTTGGGGATACATAACATATTGCTTGTAACCTTCTATAACCAAATTTCTAGAATTTCAGGTCAGACAAATATAATTGAATTTGCGAAAGTTATCAATAGGTACGAATTATAAGAAACATTATGAAACAGCAAATAAATATTAGGCGTCGTATTTAAGTCCTTTCAAAATAGAATTGCAAGACTTCACAATTCAATTTGCAAAATGTCTCCAAGGGTTCAAAGGACCAGAATTAAAGAAAAGCTGACGGCTGCTTCCTGGGTCATTGTCTATTAAGAAACATCGTTACCAAGTGAGAACCTCATCTCAAATTCTCAAGTAAAGGATGCGTCTGGGCCTAAGGCTGTTGACGAACAAAAGTAGCAAAAATACACACAAACTACGAATCAGTCGGTATCATCAGCAAATATTTTTTGCAACACATTTTTGTTCTTTTGTTACAAAAATCTGACGGCACTGAATTCGATCACGGAATCGCGTCAGCCAAACAATAGGATGGAAATAACAATGTTTGGGCAAACATCACTTGGTTACTGTGCGTATCTGATTCTGCAAAAATTTGCAAAGAATTTTCGCCCTTTTCGGTGATTGGAATAAAGATGTATTTTGTGTAGAATGTCGAGGATCTACCTCCCCCACAAATCAGATAAATATAAAGGGTTATTATGGAATAAAACCGAGGGTATCCTCCTAATTGTGCGTACGTCAAACTACACCAGGTGGCGTATGACACGGTAATGATAATTCGTGAAAGTTACACAATGGAAAATATGGCAAATTAGGTAACTGTTTTCAAATATAAGAGGTTTTGTAACGGGATGTTTTGACGTCGATAACGATAAGCAATATTTATAGTCGGAATGATTTTAATTCGTATTACTTCTGCATCAAATAGTTTGTACATTTTCGGGATAAATATTAACAGTTAGAGTATAGATTGGAAGAGTTGAACTTATGATGGCAAAACTTTGAACGTTGTATTCAACTAGCTTCAACTTTGTGACTAACTAACCGACTATTTAATTTTGACAATTCAAAAGTGCCTGTATATGGTTTAATTGAAATAAATGCTTTGAGTTTGAGTTTGAGCTTGTAGGCAGGTAGTTAAATTAATTTTCTATTTCTATCCTTTAGAAGTTGAAGAAGAGTAGGGAGGCCGTGGGACTTAACAGGCTTTAATAATCCTTCAGACAGTTTATGAACCCTTCTAACAGCTTTGGATCTACTTGAAAAGTGTTTTACCTTTAGTGCTTGTAAAGTCCAACTCCAGGGATGGATGAATTTTAAAGCATTTACTGAATTCTACTACAGGAACTTTATTCTAAAAACGTCAATGGTACGCAAAGCACTTATAGAGTTACGTCCGCAGGGCATGGATCCATAAAGCTGTGAAGTCATGCTTGAAGCTTCATCCAGGCTTTGTGTACTGAACTTAGCTTTGCTGAGGTCATACCGGGTCAGATATTTCCAAACAAATTGTAGAAATGTTTTGTAAAGGACACAGGCTAGAATCTGGTTTTATATTAGCAAAACACACCAAATATAAGTACTACAACACAAATAATAATTATATGATAATAACACTTTTGACGTGAGTATTTCTGCGCTGCAATACACATTTGTTTTATTTTATAACATTATGTATAATATCATAACAAAAACGCATGTGTCACAAGTAAATAATTTTTGAATTTGACATTTATTATTATAATGTCTGAATAAGTTCACCTAACAACGGCATAGAGAAAATAGATTTTTGCTTGGCACGCTCCAAAATGCAGGCCATAATAAATGTCCTGTCCTGTGCCTAATTTATCTCAAATAGTCGCTCCAAAATACAAAGCAGAACCATTTCTAACTACCGGACAACGGACACAAACCCTCATTCATCTCAAATCTCTCTAATATTTCAAAAGGCACTTCATTTAAAACGCAATCACAAACGGAAATGAATTTGGAAAAGACATTTAATGACCACCTGCGTATTGTCGTTAAAATCCAAGATGGCGTCGTTCTCAGAACATTGCTTTTAAATAGTCTAACAATACTGTCGCCTGTTCGTCTGAGAGACTGAGAGTCACTACGGGGTACACTTGTCCACTTCATTCATAAATTCACTGATTCTATCATTCATTCATGTTTTTAGCTACGGTTATGAATGGAGTATCGATTCTATTGTAATTCTTACTCCATTGTGCTTGCCGATAACTTTGCGGGACAGGTATCGATTGGTTGCTAACTTTAATTTACCCTAGCTCTCAACCCCCGTAACTTCTATCCCTTCCTCAACAAGGTTCAAATTCGTTCAAATATTTGTTTTTAAATGGTAAATTGATAATTTGGTAAATATTTGAGCCTTGTACCCAAGTAGTGTTGATCTCATTTTTCGCGACCATTGTACATTTTTAAGTTCATTAATGTCACAATGCGTTTTTGTAACGCTACGACTGTTTGTGAAAAAAGTGTTTTTTCTTTCGTGAATGTGTGGTGGATTTCACGAACATAAAGGCGTGGGCAGTTTTGTGTTACTACTGGGTCTTTTTATATAAGTATCAGTTTCCTCAAGCGGTCAATGAGAAGTGCTGACTAAGTTTTTACGCACTGCTTTCTTTTCATGTTTTTCTTTTTCAAAGTTCGTTTGGTATAAGTGTCTTAATGACATTAATACACTCACGCTTTCCGCTTTTCTTTCATTCATCCGGAAAAGAAAGTAATTGATTATTTTTCAATCATTTCCCGAAAGAGATACCTTGGTAGGTACTGTGAAGCTCTCCACGAGCTTCAGGGTACCGGGACTGACCGGGAGGAATCAATTTAACCACGGTTTATCAAGTATGTTAAATAATTATTCCTAAAAATCATTCTACATATTTTAGCATCTTTTCCATTTTGCTTGTCAGCCCAATCTGACCCCTAATCTCATCTAATCTTAAATTAACTTCACGTTTGTTTCTTATTTCATGCCAATAACTTTTTATTGACACGCGGAGGTGGCATGTAAACACCAAATAGGCTATAGTCTCTACCTCTTACCTCCTTTCGCCTCTATTTTTCCCTTATAAATCTTCTATATGCCGGTGTCGGTGTCGGTGCCGGGTGTTCTTCTAGGTGCCGGTTTGCATCCTCGTCAAACTCAAGGAGGTAACTATGCTACTGATTCTCGACACGAATCAATTTTTCTAATTTTCGGAAATCGGCATGAGTGGGACACGCATTTTAAAACGCGGCCTGTGTGAGACCGCGCTGTAACTGCCCTTTTATACACACATAAAAACGCAGCTGCTTATACGATGCGATTTTGTTCTTTGAAAGTGGACTATTCTGAAATACTATCAGACTTAAATAACTAAAAAAAAAAACAAGTATGTATTCATTATTTACCAAGGATCGTAATTTAATTTAATTATTTATGTCTTTCTTAACACCCTCCGGAAATTTGGCGAAGATGCAAAACAACAGCTTGTATAAGTTTCAGTTACCTAAGAGAGTCCTGTGTCCAAGTCTGAGCTGTGATTGCCTAGGTTGATTGATTGAGCACTATATTATGAATTGATAACATTGCCCCAGTTTAACTTGAAAATTATACCAACATCACCTCAGTACTAAACACTTAATGTAGGTAATGTTGCAGTACAAGTACGATCGACAGGAAATATAAGACATTCCAAACTGTAGAGAAATTGCGAGGTTAGAAGATTTATGACCAGAAACACCTAACTGCGATGCACGAAGGCACTAAATCATTTTTGTAACAAACATGATTTTCATTTAAAATGAAACAAGATAACGTTTGCAGCAAAGTAAATCTCCACTCATATAATTCCCAACTTTCATGCCATTCCATTTCTCTTGAATTTTCGTAATGCATGCCATTGTATTATGGCAGAATGTGTTCTGCGAGAAGTGCAGAACCGCTCGAAGTGGCGGAGCTAGAGGGAGGCCTAGGTACGTCCATCCTTGGACGTTTTTCGGCTGAAATGATGGTGATGTTCTGCCCTAAGATATCTGTAACATCCTTTATATTTATCACGTCATTTTATGCAAATAAAGATACTTACTTACTTACACTTTAATCTCACGACTTCTCTCTGGCCAGTACGCGACGCATTTTCCGGTAAAAAACTTAGACGTTTCTAGAACATATTCAGTTCCACCACTAAACCCAACTTCCCCAGTAGCACGTACACGATATAATAAACACAAGACATGGTACGATTGATGAGCGAAGCGCGGCGGCTGCAGATAAGATGGTGATCCATCTACCGACCAACTTCTGCGTAATTTTGTTTAAACTAGAACTACGGCGCGCCGAGCGTAGACAGAAGGTAACTTAGTTCGTGTGCTGTTGTTACACTGTAATGGGGTTGATGCTCGGGATTAGAGTTAGTGTGTGTTTTTTAGGTAGTTTATAGTATGCAAATTAATGGTCACTCGTGTCTGATTTCCATAGTATTAGAGAAACAAAATTGTCATTACCTGCACCCTAATTGCGTAACACACAATTAATCGGAATCGGTTTCATTTTGACAGTTCAACAACATTCATTGCGTTATTTTGTACGTGTTGAGCAGACAAATTTTTCGAACTCATGAAGCGGTGGATTAGCAATTTGCTTCAAAATGATTCAGATTACTATTGATTGTGTGTTACGCAATTAGGGTGCTGGTCCTCACGAGTGACTTTTGATTAGTCCTCGTTCATAACTCTACATCTTTTATCCTGGTGGTGAAGTATATGGGTAGGTGCCTACCCAGTAGATATTCTGTGGGAAAACTGATGCATATTTTTGGATAGCAGTACCTATTCTTCGTCCCCGTTGCTGTGTGGAAGAACTAAACAAGATTTTTGGTCTGGGTTTTTTTTTCGTAAGTTAACAACTATTAACGTCGAGAAGATTTATTTTGGTTTTTAGTCTGTTAATTCTGTTAGTATAGCGATAGTTTTGATGATGAAATCTTAAAGGAAATTAAACTAAAGTAAAGGCGTATGAAGACCTAAAAAATAAGAGTTTTATTCCTGTGGTTATATAGTTCATATTATTTATCATGACTAATATTATCAACTTTTTCGAAACAAACGCTAGCCCACCTATTACTTCGTTCCATTAAACTCGATTAAAACATCTGACTTAATATAGCTTTTAACGGAAAACAAGAGAGGGGTGCTTAAAAAAAAAATAGAAAGTCACTCCTATGCTATGGTACATTTTGAGATCAAAGCGAAACATTAATGGACACGAGTCATTGGGTTACGGCAGAGAGGGTACTTTATTTTTAATTCAGTTTTTTTTAAAGTCATTTTGTTTTTATGTTTACGTAATACGTGGTTCATTTTTTTTTTGTTTTTGTTGGTGTCTCGAATTGCCAAAGGCACATAATCAGCATGTGTATAATGTTCCCACTGCTGGGACACAAGCCTCCTCTCTCTGAGAGGGAGTGTGCCGTAATTCAACACGCGGGCCCATTGCGGGTTGGTAGATGTCACATGTCTTCGAATTTTTGGGTCTAGGACATGCCCGTTCCCTCACAATGTTTTGCTTCACCGTTTTTAAAAAAGTGGTGATGACCTAATTTACACAAAGTAAAGCGCCTGCTATAACTCATAAATCATGGCCGTTACCAGTGACCACCACTGCTCTCACCATTGGAAATATTGAAATTGGTGGGAATTCCATGAAAATACTGATATTCAACTACATAGGTACATCTGACAAGACTGAAAGCTAATCCTTACTTGCATAAGATTGATTGATTTTTTTTTTATTTTTTTTTTTTATAAGAAACCTAAAAGTCTAGTCAGGGGGGGTCTTGACTCGGCAATATTCTGAATTGGCCAACAAATTACAACATCAACTGGACGGTTGAATGCCCCCCATAACACAGGATTTTCCTAGCATGGGGGACATTAATGTTCTGCTAGATCTCTGTTTTTATTTTAAGCACCATAAAATTAAAAAAAAAAATTAAAAAATTACAATACTGGCCGATGGCACAAGCAAAGATATTGTTTTTTTTTAATAGTAAATAAATAAAATGTACCTACAAAGAAAATGACACACAAAAGCAATGCATACGTAACACAAAATAAAACGGATACAGCACTAGTCTAAATGTAAATGTTTATAAATCTGTAAGTATACAAAGTACACAAACACTTTTGCACGTCAGTCATATTTTTTTTAAACTAGATGAGGTCGGTATTTCCTTCTGACTATTCTGAGAAGACAGGCCGAAATTAACTCAGTCTCTTTTAAAGTCCAGACATAATCTTGGTCAGATCATGTGAAAACCATGGAAATTGGTGTCTGAAATGGCCTTTTAAGGAAAGAACCACACAGTCTGAGTGGACCTGTCAGTGCACACATTTGTCAAAAAAACGTGCAGCTCAACTCAGAACTTGAGGAGCTCAACGATTCGACGAAGAATACTAAAGAAAGGACATTTTGCTAGGCCACATAAGTTACTCCAACTGCCAGATCACGATTAAAACTAACTAAGAAGGAAAAAAAGGAAACAGGAAAAATAAATGATCCATAATATATTCTTCACATTCTCAATAAAAAAAATATAATAAATTAATCATAACACAATAACAACAACGTTTTAAAGTTAATAAAAGCAGACGGGAAAGCTTTTACTGTTGCATCGATATTATTAGAGGGTACGCGTATTATTATGTAGTACCATAATAATTATACAAGGCCCAACTATATTAAGCAGGTCCTTTTGAAGGGTGAATGGGTATCTAAAATGTAGGTCCCTGAGAAAGAAGCCTGATCGAGTCAAATCTGTCAAATCTTATTTGAGTTGTTGTGATTGTAAGTCGATTACACTAAGGAACTATAAATCAACCTAGAAATATTTATAATTACATTATTACTCGATATTATTATATTTTGTAGCTATACAAGGTCAAATTAAATTATTTAGCTAAACTTTGCAGACGTAAGATATCTAAACACGATAAAATAAAACTAAAAAGATTTGTTGAGATTTTTGTTTTTTTTAGGGGTCGTAGAGGTAGTGTTGTTACTTGATTTGGGAAAATTTATGTTTTATCGCGTTTAAATATCGATACGAATCACGTCTGTGAAGTTTAAACAAAAAAAGAAAACTGATGTTTCAAGCCTTTTTTTAGTTTCACCTGTCCCGGTGTCTGTAATCAAATATTAAGTAACTGGTATTTCAAGCAAATACACTAAAATCTGTCGACGACCCTCCGGAAAAAAATCATCAAATTAATTTCTTTTTAAAAAATAAATAAAAATATTTTATTTCAGACCCAGTGATCCATAGTTTTGTTAGTATTACACACGACTTAAGAACTTTTTGTTTTATTATTGTTTAGATATCAATTACTCATCAGTCATCACTTCTGCGGAGTCTCGCTACCTAATTTAATTTGACCCAAATATTACAACTATTTTGGCCTTTTATTTATTAAGAGTTACAACGTAATATTGTTATTATTCAATCCAACAAAATATTTCAACATACTTATTAACTTTATTAAAACAAATCAGATGAGTAATCATTGTTTACAAAGTATGAAGTAAACTTCATTAAAATTGAAGTTCTTTTAATTTCAACAATATTTCAACAGAATTCGACAACAATTTTGTATAACGGCTTACCTTTCAACTTATTTTAATTTAAAGTCACAAAACTTTAAATTGCTTTCCCGTAATTTATTATTGAAGTTTTCTGTTAGTCCCAGAACGTAATTGTTGAAAGCAAATGAATTTGGTGCTTATTATTTATTGCAAGTGGTCATTAACTAAAATATATTGTATAAAAGGCTGAATGGACATAACATTTATGATATTATCAGATATATTATATCAGATTTCTTTGACTTAAAAATATAAAATATTGATGTAAGTATACATACAATTATTATTATTATTGCATTACCAACGAATCTGTTACATTATATCAAAATCAAAAGTCATTTATTCAAATTAGGCTGAGAATCAGCACTTTTCGAACGTCAAAATTACAAAAGAGAGTCCCCCAAAAACATATAGTTCACCTTTACCTCGTGTATTAGTTATTTCACATGCAATTGACATGTGGACATTAAACCGACTGTAACAACTTCATACCATGTTTAAGGCAAATAATGATTTATCTTATCTTAAATATTTACTTTTGATCTGGGTTGTGCTTACTATCGTTACTTTAAGTAAATCGTTTCATCACCACTGCTCTCAAAATGGTGAATAATTTAGAAAAGACGCCAAGTAGAGTATGAAGGTACATAATAATAAATCTAATTTTGAATTGATAATTTTAAAGTGAATGAACTCGGCAGACACAATAAGTTTATTCCAAATTAAGCAATTCGCGTGCCTCCTGATTTCGTAGTTTGGTATTTCTGAAGCTATTGAAGTTATAGAAAATAATGTAATTTAGAATAAGTTTGTGCTAAATTATAGCTGCCTACTTTTTTGTTACTGAGACTCAAAATACCAATAACACAACATTGCAATCTTTATTTAGATTTCCAAGTCGTATTAAATTAATCTTATCTAACTTAAGCATAATATTTGGCCTCTGATTAAAGGAGTAAGCTCAGTGGTACCGTATGTTTCTCACGACACTTGTGTTAGGAGCACGTATTAATTGCAGCACAAAGTACGAACAAAGATTCCTTGCTAAGTGGCTAGTGAAGCTGACTAATCGCTGAGTATTGAGTGGGGTGTGGTGCAAGTGATAAGAATTTGACTTATTGCCGATACTAACTTAAGTTGTAAGCTGGGAGAGTTAACAATTAATGTATGATAAATTTTTCAATTTTTGTACTGTAAGTACTTATTTTTATTCATGCGAATAATGAATTATTTTTATTCATAATCTTACTCAACAGATTGTTTGTATTCCACAATGTGACCTTGGTGGATGTTACAAATATAAAATCCTAGTTAGGTATATCTAACCGATGGGTATTGGTTATACAGTGCGTTTACCCGTAAAGAAACTAAGTTAAAAATGAAACGATTTTTATTGTTATTGAACGATAAAAGATTTGTTTATTTTTGCCAGTTCTTTCGGTAATTTCCCAATATTATTAATTAAGTAATTATTTTTTTTAAGACATAAATCATAATTTATGCATAGTAACAAGTTTCTGACGTTGGTAAACAAATCTGTCGACGAAATTCCGACTTATCGACATTGGCGTTCTAACAGAGAGCCCTTACCGCATAAAGTTTATACCTTCCAACACACACCAACAATTGTAAGGTCGCCACAAAATGCAATCACAAATGCGATTCGCTATTGTACAAGAGTTTTTACCAATAAATACATGAAACGCTTTTACGTTTTGTGCAGCGCCGACTTTTTTTATTGCAGCGCTTTATGCTTCAAGTCTTTTGTGCCCTTTCTTTGATGGAGTGCTTTTTTGTTTATTCTATTGGTCTTGCTTGGCTACCTAGGTGACAAAGTTTTGGTAACGTTTAAATGTAGGAATAGAACAATGAATCAATTATGTCGTTTAAGTGTAATTGAGAAGGCATTGGTAAAACTGAAATCAAAAGCCGTTTAAGTATTTACATAGTTTTGATCGGTGATTAAGATGGAGCATTAGAAAGGGTTATTGTCAAACTCAAACTCAAAGGATTTATTTCAGTTAAACCACTTACAGGCACTTTTGAATTGTTAAGGGGTCAGTCAGTCAGTCACTCCTCTCACCGAGAGGAGTCCTTTGCCCAGCAGTGGGACACAACTAATAATAATAGACGGATCTTAATAAGAGCCGCGTGATTGTGATTTCTATTCTGTTGCATAATTTTTTGGTGTTGTATTCAATAGTTTCCTATTAAATTGTACCTATTTCACCATTAGTATACGCTGTGGAGACAACAATACGATAATACATGGAAATACAAGGGCATTTATTTAAAATATCAAATAACCTTAATATCGCAATTAAAAAAAAAAATACAAACAAACTAAATACGTAGTAGTGATGGGGCAACTATGGGTTTTGCCGAATTTTGACAAGCTATACTCATTCATTAATTTTTTATTTCTAAAACGCTTAATCTAATTCACATTTAGTTTTAGCCACACAGCGAAAGTCTCTCAGGGGATACTAACTACACTATTGGACATATGTATTTGTTATTGAATTTTGGTATGTATATAACTAGCAGCAGTGACTACGTCCAAGCCGGAATTACATTATTATGTTATGGTGTGTTAGATATAGTTAGATATACGAAGTTTAATTTATTGCCGTATCGTCGTCCCTACATGGTATAACTTAATATTTATGTTTGTACTTCCAAAGTCCTTTGTAATAAACAATGGGGGGTTATAAGGTAGATTTTACATTACAACTTACTATGACACTTTGTGCAAGAGTTATTAATTTATCTTTTAAGGTCTTATTAAAACCCTTAGGTCTTGTTCTTATTTATATACACATGCAATAAAGAGTTTGAGTTTTTCATATGACGTAAGCTGTTGTTGATAAGTTATATTAAGCGTGGTTATTTTAATCCCTTACCAACTTATTCATCATGTTCATGATCATCTTATTCATGATGTGTGGTGTTACACGAATGGATAGAATAAGAAATGAGTACATAAGAGGAAGTCTGAAAGTGGCACCGGTAACTGAAAAGTTGTGTGGAAATCGGTTGTCATGGTATGGGCATGTGTTACGGAGAAATGAGGAAAATGTCGTGAGGAGAGTTTTGAGTATGAATGTCGATGGCTATAAGAGTAGGAGAAGACCAAAGAAACGATGGATGGACTGTGTGAATGATGATATGGTTAGAAAGAGGGTGACTACCGCGATGACGACTTATGTATGGAAGAAAAAGACATGTTGCGCCGACCCCAAATAAATTGGGATAAGGGCAGGAGAAATAGGATGATATCCCTTCCGGGTCCCTGGACTAAGCACGTTACGTCGTGTAAGCATGTTACATATTGTTTAGCTTTGGCCCGTGTATTCAGGGTGACAGGGACATCGACGCGCAAACTGGAACTATGAATTTAGCAAAAAGTGAAATGATGCTAGACCCCTAGCGTAGAAATTTTTAGTTGGCTATCCAAAAATCTGCTGATTCATTGATCATCATCATCAGTCTGTAGCACTCCACTACTGGACATATGCCTCTCCTATTGCACGCCATTAAACTCGATTTTCGGCAACTCTCATCCAGCTGCTACCAGCCATCTTGCGAAGATCTTCGCTCCACCTAACCTCAGGGCGTCCCAACTTTTTTTTTTTTTTTCAGGATGGGAAATCATCAAATGACTCCTCCCGCTCTGGGTGGAGCAGAAGGGAGTGTCGGACTATTACTGACTAAAACCCACCCGTGTTCCTTCCTTAGCCCTTTGTGTTCCAGGACAGCGGTAACCCTTTCGGACAATCCCGCTACCAGCCATCTTGCGAAGATCTTCGCTCCACCTAACCTCAGGGCGTCCCACCTTACGTTTCATTCTGATTCATTTGCTGTTTCATTATTGATTTGTATTTTGTTTAATTATTAGAATGATCTCACGCGAAAGTGTAACAACAGTATAATATAACTAACTTGATTAAAATAATATGTATATTATGATATTAGAGGGTTAGGTAGTTTAGAATTCAGGAGAAGTTGTTTCAGCATAAAATACTTGATATACAGCCTACTGATCCTAATATAAATAAGAAAACTTTTTATATTTTCTCTTTTTTGTTTTTATTCATCAATATTTAATTTTGTTAGACTGGAAGCCGACTCCAACATAGTTGGGAAAAGGCTAGGCAGATGATCATGAATATTTAATTTTGTTTTCAAGATTGAATATTTCGACGCAGACTGCACCCAAAGACAACCCACGTTCGTGTTTAATTAATATTTTTAACCATCTGACTTGCAAACGAAGCCGTTCGTACCTATTCCCTCGACGGCGATACAGAATGTGTTTTTATGATTTATCGCTCAAGTTCAAGATATAAGATCTTCGCTAACATACACTTGGGGAATTATTTGATCTATTACTTTGGTCCTTTTGGGTTAAATTTATATAGAAATAGGTATGATTTTCACAATCTTATTTGTGCTAGTGCTAAAAGGGTAATCTTATTTGGTTATTTTTTCTTGTTGATTAACGGGCGAATGAACTTTATGTACAAGGACTTAGTTATGCATAATTAATATAGTAACTAGCTGCGCCCCACGGTTTCATCCACATAAGTATCGATTTCGTGGGAATATCGGGATAAAAAGTATCTTATGTATTAATCCTGGTTATAAACCATCCGTGTGCCAAATTTCATCCAAATCCGTTCAGTAGTTTTAGCACGATATACTAACAAACATCCATCCATCCTCACAAACTTTGCGTTTATAATATTAGTAGGAAGGATTTGTGGTGCAATTGGGCTAAGAGTCAGGATCTCTAAAAACCGGGACACAAAAATGCTGCTTGGCTTTATAGATGGTAGTAGTCGACTTTTTACATGCGCATATTGAATTTAGTCTAGAATAGCATTTTATCAACTCTCTTTTTATAAGCTTGCACGTGACAATTACTTTCAGCTGCTGTTACACTCAGATGACCGTGAAAACTTTAATCTAATAAAAACTAAATTAATTCTCTGTTTGGAAGACTGTATAAATGTTGCATTAGCTACGAGTATCATTAGCACTAGGGTGTCTACACGTGTTTGTAAATAAATACAAACGAAAGGGTGACAATTTTGTGTTGGAAAATATCAATTAGTCTCGCTTTGACTTAAGGGATTGTCCTGGCAACTGAGTGGTGTTGATAGGTGCTTGTTTGTTTTGTAGTTTGGGATCATAAGGTCCCTTGATAAGCTTATCAAGAGACCCTAATCAAGCTTGCTTAGGGCTGTACTTCAGTGTATAGTTTGATTGGAGATCAAAGGGATTGTGTGACAGAATTGTTACTGGTGTGTGTGTGTGTTTTGTTACCTTACCACGTGTCTGACCGTTTTTGATTTTGTCGAAGGTAACGTCAAAATTATAGTTTAAAATAGCATTTAACTAGGTAGTTACTTGTGTCCTCACAAAAGAAAGAAAATTCTTTTAGGTCGTTGTCCCCGGAAACGGTGAGGAGGACTATATTATACAGTTTCATCTGGTGCTTAAAGGAAATATAATTATCTTTTTTTTAAATGCCACTACTGAAACTATACGTTCTTTATTAGACCACAAAAAACAACAATTTTCAATTAATGGTTCCTATTTTCACCTGTACGGTCACCAAAGGAGGTAAGTAAGTTGGATATAGCTGAAGTTTACAGACTGTATTTTCTAATAAAATTTAATTTAATTAATAGAAAACAAACAATTCATTTAAAAATTTTTATTCGATAACATCCATCGGTTTCTTACTAAACTTCAAGTATATCCGACGACCCTGGTTACTTATCTCTTTTGGTGACTGTACCTATCTATTACGATATACATACTTACAGGCATAGTATGCTGTATGACTGTTCTTTGATTACACTGTCGAAGCCAACTAATGAACTATCAAGACAACACCAAAACTGCGCGTCAACATTATTATTACTTCAAAGTACAACACGTATGGTAATCAAATGCCATATCATATCACCACCATACCGTAGGGGCTCTAATGAAATAGCTGATGTTCCACGCCAAAACACGATTAGTTTCGCACACTCGTCCCTGTTATTGCTTTGTCATTGTTGGGGCTAAGGGGACCAGTTTTATTAGTTTTGAGAATGTCCGTAAAGGAGTTGCTGTGTGGTCATTTGAGTGAAGCTGGTAGGTTTTATTTTTTGGTCTTTTTATCCTAGCACTTGGACATTTTCTTTCATTTAGAGAATAAGAGTTTATTTTGTGGTCTTAGTCTTATCCAGTCTGTATTTTTAGACATTTTTAGAGTAGAAAAAGCTGTTACAATATATGGCAACTAAGTTATATCAGGTTAGGTTAGTTACGTCGGGCTAAGTGTTATTGTGACAGAGTGGCTTCCAAGAACTAGAAGACGAGATGTCGTTCATCTAGCGGAGAGGTGGGCAGACAACATTGTTGGCATCGCAGGCAAAACCTGGATGAGGCTGGCACAGGAGCGTGGGGATCGGCACAAGAACAGAGAGGCATATGCCCAACAGTGGGGGAAGTCGGGCTGTGGATGATGATGATGATGATGAAGTGTTATTGTGTTTTTCCATCAGGAATTTCTCTGCAGCAGCCCGGAGTCTGGGCGAGTGTCCGGTTGATGGCAGTAGGCTTGTTTTTTATTACATGGAACTTAGACATAACTGGTCAAATGTTGGTGTACTATTTAAGTACACCTCTGTCTTACCCTTCAGGAATTACAGCCGTGATGTTATATTTATGTTGAGGATTTTTGTTTTTTGTTAGTTCCTACTTATACAGTTTGTGATTTTCTGGACGTTGTTAGAGTTGAAAGCAGTAAAAATATCTTGTTCCAAGAATCATTTTTATAATGTTCTTCCTTAATTCTCTTGGATTTGCTTGTCAATTGGCTGGTTCATGTTCATTGGAAAACAGTTAATCAATCTATCCGTTTGACGTTAGGGTTTCCTCGCTCGCCTTGAGTCTAACCCATCCATTTCCGCCCTCAACATTGATCTTCGAGTTGCGATCTCCTTGAGTGATGGCCTCCTCAACTTGACTTATTTTCCTTAACTTTGAAATCCCTAAAATGTTGTAAGTAAACAAAAGTTTTATCGAACTACAAGTAAAGGGAGGCGACTGTCAAAAATACAGGCCATAAATAAATTGAAAATCCTTCTCTGTTTATCTTACATTTGTTTTCAACTTATATGTAAGAAAGATTTCTATGGTTTTCACACATCATTAATTCATTCATTTTGCACCTACTATGCTTTGTATTTGTCAAATATACTCGAAAAGCATAGATAGATAGGGTAGCGGGATCGTCCGAAAGGGTTACCGCTGCCCTGGAACATAAAGGGCTAAGGAAGGAACACGGGTGGGTTTTAGTCAGTAAGAGTCTGACACTCCCTCCTGCTCCACCCAGAGCGGGAAGAGTCATTTGATGATTTCCCAACCTCAAAAAAAAAAGCATAGATAGATATACCCATAGATAGATTGGTAGAAAGTACTTAAGTCATTAGGTTCTGTGTACGGTTATTTTTACGTCTGTGAAGTAGGTACGTAAGGAAGATGAATGATAGTCGGTTTGTTCACTAGCTTGTTATATTGACCAAAATCATATTCATATTCCTTTATTTGCATTCTACAAGGTACCGCAATATACACAAAACACACACACACACGCACGCACGCATATACTTATAAATATTTATTAAAAATCTAAATCGTAGAAACAAAAATCAAGAATAAAATTGTACATGAAAACTAAAAAAAATTA
Source organism: Apamea anceps (assembly GCA_951799955.1). Taxonomy (NCBI): domain Eukaryota; kingdom Metazoa; phylum Arthropoda; class Insecta; order Lepidoptera; family Noctuidae; genus Apamea; species Apamea anceps. The sequence goes on from OX637510.1 coordinate 20,053,400, forward strand.
CGCTCACATAAAAAAGTTAATAACAGTAACATAAATAAATCTACGAGTATTATGAGGGTAAGTAGGTAGCTATTTTCTTAAAAAACTATTTTTACATTTAGATATAATTATTTACTTAGGTAATATAAGTCCACACATGTACACATTATGTATGTAATATGGTTTGGAGAACAGAAGGTGAAAGTCTACACAAGGAAAATAGATCATTTCAATCACCTGCCCTTATCCCAATTTATTTGTGGTCGGCGCAACGTGTCTTTCTCCCCCATACTTCTCTATTAGCCGCCATCTCGACAGTCACCCCCTTTCTAACCACAACAAGGAAAATAGATATAATTCTAATATTTATGCGATATAAATAAGTTAACTGTATAAATATATTTAGTTCACATAAAAACCTATTGATATTGACGTTGACATAACGACTAGTGATGCTACGTCTCCATAAAGTTTTAATAGAAAATTAAAATGATGCTCCTTCCACACATGATATATAAATACATTCGTGAAACAAAACTGCTAAGACTGTATTGCAAAAACTGTATTCAAAAATCCGAATAGACACATAAACTGACCATTGACAGTTTGGTATTCGGATACAAATAAGTAAGTGAAGGGTTAACTGGACAGTCCTTTCCGGTCCTTTGGTCCGATTGTGTTGGCTTTATAAGTTTTGAATGCTGTGTGACGGAAGCGTTGAAAGGGTTGACTTCGATCGTGTTGTGGTTGTATTGTGAAAAGGATTTTAGATTATCGATGACATGGTAACGGTTGTGAATTGTATTTTTAGTTAGTATGGTGTATTGATCGTGTTTGTGAATGGAAATGTTAAGATTTAATTTTTGGGATTGATTCATAAATTCGCCGTGAAGAACGCTTTAATTTATCTATAAACTAATAACAAAGCTGTGGAATATCGATGCAAATTCAAAGACAGTTTATGCGAGACTGATTTATTGTTCGTGTACCCACATCACAATATATTACATTTCCTCCCTCACAAGAAATTAAGTTAACAACAAAATTTTATATTTTTAACTTATCCTAATTAAAAATAAACATAATTAAGTTATTGTTACAATAAAAGGTGTTCATAGCTTCTACATGCTTCGACATTATACCTATACTTCCTACCTCTTACTTTTTTAGAAGTTTGGTAGGTTGCAAGTTACTGAGTACTTTTCTGTTAATACAAAATAATATTTTGACTTAATCAAAAGGTTATCTAATAAGAAAAAAAAAACTTACAAATAATTACTTAACTAAAGTACTGTCACCAACACGGCTTTTATACCTACTACACAGAATTAGTCCTCTTAAAGACATGAATTAATCAATATTGATAATGTTTCTGTTTCTAGGTCTATTATTGACCCAGTCCCCGGAAGTGGATGGTTCCACCGCGTAATCGCTTTGAGTCTCATGTATGACGGGTGAGTCATGTGAAGTCTGAAGTGATGACGTCACCGGTGAATTAGGTGCAGACTCCCATGTTTCTTTTTCAGTGTTTTCTGTTTGATTTGCGGTATCTGTGATAATAGGATTAGAATAGCGCGTGTGTTTTCGTAATGGCATAATTTGATCTATATGTTTTCGGTGTACCCCCTGGTCGGATTTTACCTTATACGTCACTGTTCCGGTGCGCTCAGAGACCTCTCCTTCCATCCACTTGGGATTGTTTCTCGAGTGGTCTCGAAACAGCACTCGATCACCAAGTTGGACCTCTCTGTTTGTACCTTGGGCATGTTCAACCTGTTTGGTCTGTGCCGTCTCGACCGCATCCACATTGTTGCTGCGCAACAAGTCCAAGCGCATGCGGAGCCTCCGTCCCAGCAGCGCCACAGCTGGCTCGCGCTGTGTGCTTGAGTGTGTACTGTTTCTATACACTAATAGAAAATTGTTTATTGCTCGCTCGATGTTCTCACCTTCAGAAGCCGCTTTTTTAATTGCTTTCTTTACAGTTTTTACGGCATTCTCGGCGGCGCCGTTGCTCGATGGATGGTAAGGGGCTATTAGAATGTGCTTGATTCCGTTGCGGGTTAAAAATAACTCAAATTCCTCGGATCGAAATGGCGGACCCCCGTCACTCACCAAGCACTTCGGCAGCCCAAATCGGCTGAAGCATTCTCGTAATCTGTTTAATACTAACTTAGCCGATGTACCGGTCCCCATCAGAAATACTTCGATCCACTTAGAGTGCGAGTCTAGTATCAAAAAGTAATATTTACCTTGGTATTGTAGAAAATCTACATGAAGTCTCGTCCAAGGTTCCGAAGGCCATACATACGGTACAGGAGTGTGTCGCGGCGGCGCGTCCAGCTGCGCCCGGCAGGCGGCGCAGGAGGCGGCGCGTGCCTCAATGTCGGCATCCAGGCGCGGCCACCATACGTAGCCGCGCGCGATGCTCTTCATGCGCACGACGCCCACGTGCCCCGCGTGCACTTCCTCTAAGATCTGTGCTCGCAGCTGCTCCGGCACCACTATCCTGTATCCCCAAACTATACACCCGTGATCTATATGTAGATTTTCACGTCGGTGAAAATATGCCTTCTCTTCTTCAGTATCACCTATGAGGGGCCATCCACTCATTATGTAACCGTACACTTTGCATAAAATTTTATCTTTTTTAGTCGCCTGTGCAACGTCTTTGTGACTAAGAGGGAAACTGTCCTCTACAAAGTGTAGATATGCCGCATCGTCTTGGTCCTCTACCTTGGTTTTCGCCAAAGGTAATCGTGATAAGCCATCTGCATTGCTATTCATTTGTGAATTTACAAACACGATGTTAAAATCATAAGCCGCCAGACGCACAGCATATCTCTGTAAGCGGCTGGCTGCAGTTTGCGGTATACCCTTTTTAGGCCCGAATATATAACTTAATGCTTTATGATCGCTCCGTAACGTGAAATGCCTACCAAATAGATATTGATGGTGCCTCGTAACTCCGTACACAATGGCCAGCGCCTCCTTGTCTACCTGACTGTAGCGACGCTCGGCGTCGTTGAGCGTGCGCGAGGCGCAACACACGATGCGCTCGACGCCGTCGGGGTGGCGCTGCGCCAGCACGGCGCCCAGGCCGTACGCGCTGCTGTCCACAGCCAACACCAGCGGCAGCGCCGGCGAGTAGTGGGCCAGTACCGGGTCACTCGTCAATCTTACCTTTATCTCCTCAAAAGCGGCATTGCAGTTCTCCGACCACGCCCATTTTACTCCCTTTTTTAAAAGAGCGTGAAGTGGATGTAAAATCATACTTAGATTGGGTATGAAACGTGCATAATAATTTATGAAACCCAATAATGCTCTTAATTGTGTCACATTTTCGGGGATGGGCATTTTCGTTATGGCATTAACTTTAGATGTATCTGTATAAAGACCGTGTTTGTTAATTCTATAACCCAAGTAACAAACCTCATCTTTTAAAAACTCGCATTTAGTAAACTTTATTGTTAAACCAGCTTCTCTTAATCTAGTTAGCACCGCCCTTAAGTTTTCCAAATGATGAGATTTATTCCTGCCACTCACACAAATGTCATCAATAAAGGCTACCACATATTCTAGACCATTTAACGTATCGAAAACAATTTTTTGAAACTTTTCAGGTAGGCACTTAAGTCCGAAAGGAGCCCTGCGATATACAAACGTCCCTACATGTGTTGTAATCGCTGTAAGCGGTTGTGAATTGTCTGATAATTCAAGTTGCATAAATGCATTTTTAAAATCTAATTTACTATATTGTTCCCCACCACTTAGCGTTGCAAATAACTCTTCTATTTTTGGCAATGGAAAATGAAAATCTTTTAATAATTTATTCACGGTCACTTTATAATCACCGCATAAACGAATAGAACCGTCCGGCTTAATAATTGGCACAATAGGAGTTCCATAATCGGATCTGTCTACTTTGTAAATTATACCTTCGTCTTGTAAGCGTTTAAGTTCTTTTTCCACTGGCACGCGCAGCGCAAGTGGTAGGGGACGAGATTTGCAAAATACCGGCGTGTTATCAGTTAAGTACAGTGATAACTTATGTTTATAAGTACCTATTTTTTCTGTAAATACTTCTGGAAATTCTTGTTTCAATTCCAAAACAACAGGATCAACCTCTTCTTTTAGATGAAATAAATCTATTGACTTTAATTTAAGTTCGCGCATCCAGGTGCGCCCAATAAGCGGAGGTCCACCGTGTTCAATAATAAACAATGGCAACAATATGGCGTCCTCTGCGCCTGCATTGCTGACTCGCACCGAGACCCGGCCTATCGGTATTATTGAGTCACCTGTATATGATTGTAATTTAATGCTATCTTTTTGTATCGGTAAACTAGAAAGATGTTGATCGTAGAACGATTTAGATACCGCCGATATTTTGCTACCCGTGTCGATTTCAAATAATACGTTTTGATTTTCAACAACGAGTTCACAATGATATGGTCCGTCTTTTACATTTTGAACTGACTGACCTTTAATAGTATACAGTCCTTCGAACTCCTCACTTCCAGACTCCGATGATTCTGTTTCCATGAAGTTTTGATATTTAGAACCAGACCGGCCCGCACTCACTTCTTTTTTATCACAAACGGACCCCAAATGGCCCTTCACTTTGCACTTGTCACACACATACGACTTGTATCTGCACTTGTGCGGCGCATGGCCGTCCCGGCCACAGCGCCAGCACCTTTTGCGTCGCAGAGCCTCGACGTCACGACCGGCGGCGCTAGCCTGCCCGGCTACGCTCACCCGGTGCACCCGCTCGCCCGCGTCTGCCTGGAGTCCCGCTGGCCCAGCTGCTGCCCACGGCGCGGCCGGCGAGCGCGCCACGGCCTTAGCCGCGTGCTGCTCGGCCGCCTCCAGCGCCAGCGCCAGCTCCACTGCCTTCTTGTAATCGAGAGTGGTCTCCGCAAACAAGCGAGACCGTATTTCTTCGCTTCGAAGACCCGACACGAATTGATCTCGAATGTTCACTTCCAACTGGTTCTCAAAATTGCAATAAGTAGCCAAGTGTTTCAAATTTTGTAAGTCATCAATCGGTAAGTCGGCGCTCCGACATGCGTCACTAACGTGGCCACGCGTAGGTTATCTTTTATGTCGTTTAACAAAATAAATTGTTCCACTAAACGCACATATGCTGGCCAGTTTTCACCTCCATCCAGATCAAATACGTGTATTTTCCCGATCGGCATCTTGATATTTTACTGTTTTTACTTGAATTTATTATAATTACTCGTCGCCACTGTGGAATATCGATGCAAATTCAAAGACAGTTTATGCGAGACTGATTTATTGTTCGTGTACCCACATCACAATATATTACAAAAGCTTAAGAGTTTGTTTGTTTTTTGTTTGAACGCGCTAATCTCTGGAACTATAGGTTAGATTAATAATCGTTTTACGTTTGATCGCCCAATTCTTGAGGAAAGCTTTTGATCGCTATGATCCGTAAGAATTGTGCAAAAATAAAAATTAGGAAGAACGCAAAGCGAAAACGAAGTAATTGCTTGGACAGGTGATGCGATGCGATGGGGTTGGTCGGTGGACAAGAAATTTCCCACAGTCGAAGTCGCAGGCGGAAGCTAGTATTACATACAGAGGTTTCCTAAAAGCCAGTCTAAATAAGTTAGTAATGCATGCTATTAGCCATGCATGACGGTTCTAATCTACCCACAATTTCACCAAAATTACAAATTAATTCAACCATAACCTCAAAACCCATCCTAAAGTTCTAATCAAATATCCGTTGTATTAATATTAAAACAAACATTGGGGAAACCAATAGCCTGTTAAATTTCGCTATTAATTTTAAATATGGTGGCAAATTGAACTGCGACGCACTTCCGGCTGAGCGACGCTGGCGCCGCGTGCCGGACACATTTGACGTCACTTCCTGTATTTTATAACAGGAAGCCAGTATGCCGTTAGTATTAAATGGTGTTATTTGATGATAGTGCGAATAAACGGGATTTTGTGAGGGTTTGAATGTTATCTAATCGATATGAGAGAAACTGCGCCTTTTTTATTAATTTACACAAGGTAAAGCGCCTGCCTGGGTTTGAAACCACGATCTATAAACTCGTAAGTCGGGGCCGTTACCACTGGGCTCTCAAACCGGTGAAGGAAAAAAACATCGGGACGAAAACAGCATGCCCAAGAACCAAGAAATTGGAAGATCGCACCGAAACTGCACTGGGCCCGCGAGTTACAGCCCACTCCCTCGAATAAAGGAGGCATTATAGGCATGGCTATGCGTCTTTTTTACTTGAAATAAATCTACAGTAGCCATTTTTTCAAAACCATAAGGTGATTGAATGCCGTACATTTCAAGCGAGGTATTCGTAGAATAGGAATACCGAATTCAATTCCCTTTAAGTACTTTATTTGCCAACTTTTCACCAGTTTATTTTTCAAAAATATTTTCGAGCATTCGAGCTACAATCGTGAGTACTAACACAAGGCATACATACATACCAAAAGAAATAATAAACCATCTATTACTGCCATTGCTGCATTCACTACATCAGCTACAATTTTTTTGCAACTACAAATCGATCTTCATTCATAAAGAGTATATGAAATACTATTACAATTTCTGGTCCTTAGATACGGTCACTTAACAAAATTCCATTAATGGTCCTTGTAGGTGTTAGAATACATTAGCCCATTCATTTGAGCTCTGAATGTGTTCTGTAAAATATTGTGTGGCGTTATTCGGGTGTAAAATGTCACCGTGTTTAGGTAGCGGAATCTTTGAGTCGTGTGCGCGGGTTTTTGTGAAAGATGTGTGAAGCTTGTGGGGGTAGGCAGACAGCGGGTCGATGCGAGTAGGCGGGAGCGAGTTAAAATAAAATGACATATTCGGTATTTTGAAAATTATATCATCATCATTATCGTCATTTCAGCCGAAACACATCAAATGCTGGGCAGAAGGCTCCCCCAAGCTGGATCGTTGACCTGGTGAAGGCCGCAGGAATCGGCAGGGTGTGAGAAGCACAGAACTGGTCGAAGTTAATATGGGACAAAGAAAATATTATTACCAAAATAATTAGCATTTTATACTAGGTGTAATTGTAGAAGTAGACATGTAGTTGAATAATCATCTCGTAGCCTCGAGGTATGTTTTAGCAAAGATGACTCGTCAGGTATATTATATAAGACCCTCGACACTATTATTTTGAAAATGCTAAAATATCTAAATGCGATCCAAAGTATAGTGGCAGAGAACGGTTTAGTAGTCTTTTAGAAAAATTGATCCAGGTACTAAGCAAGTTAGATTAGGGCTCTCATCATAAACTAAGAAGTGAATGACACCTGGAGCACTTCAAACCTAAGTTCTTTACGACGGCTCTAAAATTTTACACTCAATATAAAAATAATAAACTCAACCATTTTAATACTTATCGTCATTTTCGTACCTCGAAAATTATTCCAGAAGTTATTTCCCGTTTTATCTGACTATTATAATAAACTTGAAAACATTTTATCTGTTACACCGTCCCCTTTTTTTAACAAAAACGAAATTTAATGAAAGCTGCCTAAAACTCTTTATCAGTTTGTAAAAATTGTAAATTCAATTTAAACTTTCTTTGGTTTCGTGGGCTGAGGTGTCGGTTCCTAAGGGCTCGGGGACTTACGGGGTACCGCCCTCTCTAATTGATTGCATAACTGCCGCCTATAATTCCTATTCATTCGTTCTTTCATTCAGACTCCGTTCAAGCAGTCATTTGACATCGGCGACAAATCGGCTCCAAAGAAACCATTGTTGTTTGTAACAAAGTTTGAATTGCGTGGTGTGTTTTGAATTGTATCAATTTTAGATCTTATGTCTTTGGCGTTAGGTTCCTTTACGATGTCATCGATGGAGAATCTGTCTGGTTAGTAAAATTCTTGCTGAAAAAATGCATTGGTTTTTGATGTTTCACCATAGAAATAAAGGTCATATTCGCTTGCGTTATCAAAAGAATTGACACCAAGTTATCGTATTATAGTTATAATGTATTATATTATAGAAAGGAATTTCACGCATGCCTCTGCCTTTTTCTTCAGCGAAGTCAGACCCTTTGTCGCCATTATAAAATTTTGAGTGCTACTTGTGATTCTTAATAATAGAATAAAAATTTGTTATGGTGAACGGTTATCTATGAATTTGGTGATTTTTATTGGGCATTTAGCGTTTGATATGTTGTGTATGACCTTTGGCAGCTGTTGGGTTAAAAAGGTGATATTCTGCTGGAGATGACACGGGACAAGGAGTAAGGAAACTTTACGGTCGAATGAACTTTTTGGAAGATGAATCGTTATCATTATTTGACTTTGTTCATTTCCCGTTTGGAGTATCAGACGTGAACAAAGTCAAACAATGATAACGATGAATTTTGAAAGTTAAATCTGATAAGATTTTATATCATATACAATATAATTGATGTCTGTACATAATTATTTTTTAAACGTAGTTACTAAGGTTAATAGACGATTATTTTACCAGCTTCTTCCACATAGGTATATTAAATTCATCGTGACTGTACATAAACAAAATACTCCAAAACGGCTCAAATTACTCAAGTCTTTTCAAGGTATAAAGCCTGGAAGTACCATACAGCTGAAAGAGGAAACTTGATAAAAATTTTCATACTTTTCCGCACTCATAGAAGTTTGGAGAATAAATTAGAACTTTATCCTCATAATATTATATACCGTGTAATATTCATACTTATGGAAGTTATACATCTGGAACACTTGGATTTTCTTATTTTTATATGACGTAGGAAACGGGGAAGTTTAATATGAGAATGATGAAGTCGCGAAAGTTCAAACTCAAAATAATAATGGACATAACTTGTCTAATTTACATCCCACTTATTACTTCACGGTTATAGCGTCTAGTGCTTAAGCTACGAATAGATACCGAAATATTAAACTTGATAAGAAAACCCGCATCTAGTACCTAATCCTGGGTCTCAAAAACATTATCGATTTAATATCTACCTATTGCAACATCACCAAAAATGAATACCATAACCATAGCATTCGATCCCATTCATTCGACGATATAGCATCAATAATTCACAATTTATCAACAATAAATAGCGTAATATGTCCACAATACGTCCCTTACAAAAATCCTGCGCGGCGCGGCGCGGCTCGGCTCGTGCAAAAACATCTGTCGCCTTCAACAGACTACTATTTGACGGGTCATTAAATATCTTCCACGCTTTCCACTTATTATCCATTTTTATATCATTTCTATAATAAATTTTATGCCAAATAAAATTCTCAGCCACGCCTCCTTCTAATAAATTATACGAAAAAGACAAATCTGGAGTTGTATAGTATTTTTTTTCTGTTTTCTGTTGAATGCTTCCCAGTTTGCGTAAAATTGTCGATAATGCTTTGAAGGGCTTTTAGTGATAAAATTGTGGTGGATATACGTTTTTTATTCATGTTTCGTGGTTGGGGTGGGCATAGTTTTAATGGGATGTCCTCGTAATGTAAGTGCGGTGGTGTGTGACATTGAGTGTTTGGCCACTCAAAATAATTGATAGGTTTGTTGTGTTTTTGTTATTTCTGAATTAAAGGATAAGTTGTAATTTTTGGAAAGTTGATAGTGTGGTTTTTGAGTGGTTATATTCAGTGATTTTAGTTTGCTCGTGTTAGGGTTGTTGCTTTAGCAAAAACCAACTATTTACAGTGCCTGTATCACCAGGGTTCGAAACAAATGAATGTTAAAATGTTGAACGACATACAAAGTCACGATGGTGATGACTGTATCTCACGCACAGTTTTCGTAATTTTCACCGTCAACACAACTATATATTTATTTGTTGATTCGTAGGCAAGGTATCAACAGATAGCTCTAAAATGTTTCCCTCCCAAAATCCATCGTCTATAATTTAATAACAAATGTATAATACCTACAATTATCAGACATTTATCTCAGAGGCCATCACTCCCTCCGGCCTGGCCTAACGAGGGCCTTGTGCCGGCCACGTGGCCTTTGTCTGGCCTGGATTACACCTAATTACTACGTCAGCTTGTTTACAATAAGATAATATTATTATTTGAGTGTAAACAGGATGGAATAAAGATATTGAATTTGAGCAATGTTTGTTGTTGACAGTGTTTATTTTAGAAATTATAATCATTTTACTATCACCGACTGGCTTTTTGCCTAGTGACGATTATAGACTTATTGTAATGGACATTGATATTGTTTACCTTTCTCACTGTCATTAGAATATTGCTATCATTAAGTAATCGATTGACTTTGTCCTCATAAGACTTATGATGTTTAGAATAGCATTAGTTAATTATTGTTGTTATATGATTAATGAAGGAACAAGGGTCGTGGTACTTATCTACCCCTTCCATTAACGATTCATGTATAAATAGTTACCACCGCTCTTTCCTAAGTTAGTTCAACAGTTCAACAGTTCAACAGTTCAGTTCAATATGTGAGTTCCTTATATCAATTCCTGTAAATTAATATTATCTTGTAAGAGTATACCTCGTTTGACTACAGTAAAAGTTCAGTTGTTTTAAATCGTGTCTCAATCAAGTGTCTCCCACACACCTATCGACAACGCCACCGCTCGGGCCATTACAAATTGGTGTCAAGAATTGGGATAGATTGAGATAATTTCTTCGATTGTACGAGACCTTCGTTGGAGTCATATACCTCCAGTTGTACGAGACCTTCATCGGAGTCCTTCACCTCCGATTCTCCTACAAACAACGGTCCTGAGCATCTGCGCATCGCCACGAGAACGAGATCTACGGAATTGGACGAGACGTACCCTCAGCGGTCCGGAAATCAGGATTCAACCGCTTACGCCGCCCAGTCTCCTACTCATCACGTGAACTACAATGTCAACGGGATATCTTCAAATAATATTATTACTGTGAGTACGAGCCAATAACTTATTAAACACCGTTATAAAGGATATTTCCTGTACGGAATCATCTGCCAGTCATCTTAAGTGTTAAATCGTGAAAAGTGCACTCACTTTCAAGTGTATTAACCATGCCTCAAGACGCAAGTCCCGGTGTATCTACATCGACAACTACTAATAATTATATATCATTAGAAATGGCTGAAAGAATGCTAACTAAATTTGATGGCAATAAGGCACGTATCCATGAATTTTTAGATAATTGTGACACAGTTAATAATTTAATTAATCCAAATCTAAAAAAAATATTACTCCAGATAATAATTACGAAAATCACGGATAACGCTAGGTCAATGATAAGGAACCGCGAATTTCAAATTTGGGATGATTTAAAAAACTATCTCTTAGATACATACACCGAAAAACGAACGATTGGTCAATGGCAATTAGAATTAAGCAGTTGCAAACAAAATCATAACGAAAACGTTTTAGCTTACGCAAACAAGGTTGAGAATTGCTATGTAAAATTGATAAATTCTTTAGACTCAACAAATCAAACACAAGAAGCCCGTCAAGCATGCATTGAATTACTTAAATCACAAGCTTTAAGTGTATTTATTACCGGATTAAATAAAGATTTAAATCTAATTTTAAAAGCACTTCAACCAAAAACTCTCGAAGATGCTATTTCCATGGCAGTAGTTGAAGAGCAACAGCTTAAAAGTAAAAACGAAATATCTAAATTTCAAAATCTAAACATTTCTAATACCAAACATTGCTACAAATGTAACAAACCAGGCCATACAGTCGTAAATTGTAGAGTTCGATCAATTTCGAGACCAAATCAAGACCCAAAATTTTGCAATTATTGCAAGAAAAAGGGTCATACTAAAGATGAATGCTATCATCTAAAGAATAAAAATTCACCCAATAAAACTGATTATAAACCTAATAATAACCGTTATCCAAATAAAAACTCTACATCCAATCAAAAAAACGAATAGATCCCGATGGCGTGAGCCAACCAAAGGGTAACAAATATGTAGAGGGGCTCATAACCGCGATAAATAATAAATGTTATTTTGCTTCATTTATATTAAAAGATGATACAAGAAATATAGATTTTCTAATAGACACTGGTGCAACAATTAGCCTCATAAAGAAAAGTGCTGTACCTAAGGACGCTGAAGTTCATTATGATATTTTAGCTGATTTAAAAGGGATCGATAAAGTAGATAAACCTACAAGGACTTTAGGTTATGTCGAATTGGAGTTTATAGGAAATTTAAATTTAATACTCCATATCGTAAATGATAATTTCCCTATTAGCGCTAATGGTATTATAGGAGGTGATATATTAGATAAATATAAAGGTATGATCGATTATAGCACCAAGACCTTAAAACTCGCGGAAAACAAATTCAATTTGTATTATGAAAAAATAAATGATCAAGTCGAATGTAATAAAAAAATCATGGAATTAACTTTGACAGTCAAGGCAAGAACCGAATGTGTTATTCCTATTAAAATAATTAATAATAAAGAAGTTAAACATGGGATTGTTCCACGTACAGAGTTAGCTCCGGGAGTACTTTTATGCCCAAGTCTTATTACAGTAAATAATAACGAAGGCATTACGACCGTACTAAACTCAACTGATGAGGATGTGACCTTCCCTATACCTAATGTAAATTTAGAAGAAATAAATGTAGTTATTTTAAATAACAAAATATTACATTTAGATAAAAATAGCTTCGAAAAAGTTGCTATTAATGAAAATTACGAAAGTAATCGACTTGAGAAACTTGAAAATTGTCTACGGACAGAGCATTTAAATAAAGAAGAAAAAGATTCTTTGATTGAATTATGTAAAGAATATAATCATATATTTCATTTAGATGGGGATAAATTAAGCTGCACAGATGTGGTTACGCATGAAATACATACAAAAACGGAAGCTCCCATTAATACAAAAAGCTATAGGTATCCAGAAGCCTTAAAGGGGGAAGTCGATAAACAAATTAATAAAATGTTAAAAGATGACATCATAAAACCATCAAATAGTCCTTGGAATTCACCTATCTGGGTGGTCCCTAAGAAAATTGACGCTTCGGGTCAAAAGAAATGGCGAGTTGTTGTAGATTATAGGAAGTTAAATGAGGTCAGCATCGGGGACTCCTATCCCTTGCCTCAAATAACGGAAATATTAGATCAATTAGGTCATTCAAAATATTTTACAACACTTGATCTAGCCTCAGGCTTCCATCAAATTAAAGTACATCCTAAAGACTCACCAAAAACGGCGTTCACCGTCCCTCAAGGACATTTTGAGTATAATAGAATGCCATTTGGTTTAAAAAACGCTCCTGCGACATTTCAACGATTGATGAATAGTGTTTTAACCGGATTACAAGGAAATCGTTGCTTTGTTTATTTAGATGATGTCGTTATTCATGCTGATAATCTCGAAAACCACAATCGAAAGTTAAAAGAAGTTTTTGAAAGATTTTCCATTAATAATTTAAAATTGCAGCCTGACAAATGCGAATTTTTAAAACGCGAAGTCATGTATTTAGGTCATTTTATCACGGAAGATGGAGTTAAACCAGATCCAAACAAGATTTCAACAATCGAAAATTACCCCATACCTAAAAATGTAAAAGATATAAAAGGATTCTTAGGATTAGCAGGGTACTACAGAAGGTTTATACCTGATTTCAGTAGCTTGTCACAACCTTTAACTAAACTCTTAAAAAAGGACGTTCCTTTTAATTGGACAAGTCTACAGCAACATGCATTTGAAACCCTTAAGAAGAAACTATGTGAATCTCCAATTTTAATATATCCAGATTTTAGTCAACCTTTCAATCTTACCACAGACGCTAGTAATTATGCCATAGGAGGAGTACTATCACAAGGGCCAATTGGGCAAGATTTGCCTATTGCTTACGCTAGTAGGACGTTAAATAAGGCCGAACAAAATTATTCAACCACTGAAAGAGAACTTTTAGCGATCGTATGGTGTGTTAAACATTTTCGTCCATACTTATATGGTCGTAAATTTAATATGATCACAGATCATAAACCTTTGACATACCTATTCAATTCAAAAAACGATGGCGCTAGAATTTTCAGATGGCGATTATCTCTTGAAGAATATGAATTTACTCCAATTTATAAACCAGGCAAATTAAATACTAATGCAGACGCATTAAGCAGAATAGTTCCAACTGTCGAAAACAAAGAATTAATGACTACAACGTCAGAAATACGTGAAAATTATAAATCATTTTTAGAAACGGTGCAAAAGTCTATAATAATAAATAATAATGTATGCGAAATTAACGACGAATTAAGTATAATAAAGAAAAATATTTTTATACCTATATCAGCGGACAAACAAATTAACGATGAAAGCTTAAAAAAATTAGTTAATGAGTATGATCATTTAAATAAAATTAATAATATTAAAATAAATGAAGTTGCCATATTTAATGAAAATGAGTCAACATTTTACTATGCTTGTACAAAACAAAACTACTGGGATAAATCCAATTATGAAATTTATTTCGATTTATTAAATATAGTCAAGGAACATTTAATAAAAGAAAAGGAAAGCGAGTTACACTTACCTCGTCTCGGAGACAAATATGACAGATTTAATTGTAAAAAGTCAAGAACGATGTTAAGATTCATATTCAGGAAAACAAATATTAAAATAAATATATATAATAATACATTAATTATTCCTTCACCAAATGAAATTCCAGATATCTTAAAAGAGATGCACAGTAGTCTTATGGCAGGCCATGCAGGTTTCCACAAGACTTACAAAAGAATAAAAAATATTTATAAATGGCAAAACATGAAAAAAGAAATAAAAGATTTTATATCACAGTGTGAGTCATGCCAACAAAACAAACTCGTACGGAAAAAACATAGAGAACCTATGATTATAACGTCAACGGCAAGCGAAGCATTTGAAAGAGTTAGTTTAGATATTGTAGGACCTCTTCCATTGACTCTCAATGAAAATAAATATATTTTGACTCTTCAAGACGACTTAACTAAGTATTCTCAGGCTTACGCTTTACCCGAACATAGTGCAGAAACAATAGCAGATGTTTTTGTTAGAGAATTTGTATGTAAATTTGGTATTCCCAAAAGTATTCTAACAGATCAAGGTGCCGACTTTACGTCGAAACTTTTAAAAGAAGTTTCGAAATTGTTTAAAATCAAACAATTGACTACCACTGCATATCACCCGCAGACAAACGGTAGTCTAGAACGTAGTCATGCTACTCTAGCAGAATATTTAAGACATTTTATTAAAGAAGATCAAAACGATTGGGATAAATGGATAGATTTCGCGATGTTTTCTTATAATACTGCTATCCATACATCAACCAAATTTTCACCACATGAATTACTATTTGGAAATAAGCCAAGCTTACCTTCATCTATAACCGCGCAACCAGAATTTAAATATTCTTATGATGATTATATTGATGATTTAACATTAAAATTAAGAAAATCTAGAGAATTAGCGAGAGATAATTTAATCGATTCAAAAAATAAAAATAAAGAATATTACGATAAAAAATGTAAAACGGAAAATTACAAATTAGGAGATAAGGTGTATATTACAAATGAAAATAGTAAACCAGGAAGATCAAAGAAACTTTCTCCACAGTTTACCGGTCCATATGAAATTATAGAAATAAATTCACCAGTAAACGTAACAGTATTAATAAAAAGGAAGAAAGTCAAAGTACATGTAAACCGTTTAAAATCAGCGAAATAAATAATGAAATTTCTATGGTGATTGATGCCATATTATTCGCTAAAAATAATAACCTACATCCAATTATAATTACTCCTGAACAATATATTTACGAATTAAAGAAAACTGTATCACATGTTCCGACTCATACACAATATCCTTTGGATTTAAATATGGATAATGCATCAGAATTGCTATCGTTAGTTAGCATTATTTCTTATTACATGAATGAAAAAATTGTGTTTATAATTAAGACTCCTTTGATTATTCAACAAACTTATGATGTATATAATTTAGTTCCTGTACCAATTCTAAATAAAAATAATACCTATGTCTTTATATTACCTACAGAGAAATACCTTCTGATCTCTGAAAATAAAATTCATTATACCACTGTAGAAAATATTAATAGTTGTAAGAAATTGTCTAAAAATAATAATCGTATTTGTGAATTTGAAAATCCTTTATATTCAGTATATGCCAAAGATAATTGTGAAATAGCATTATTCTTAGGTACAAAAAATCAAATTCCTTCATCTTGTGATACAAGGATTGGTTTAATTAAATCAGAACAATGGTATAGATTAGAAAATGAAAATACTTGGTTGTTTGTAATACCTAGTAAAGTTATTTCAACTATTTCTTGTAAAAATGAAGAACCTCACGATCTAGAATTAAAATCTACAGGTATTCTAAAATTACAAAAGAATTGTAAATTATATTCTCCTAATATTATGTTACATTCATCAAATCAAGATATGATGTCAAACCATTTATCTGTACTTCCAGATTTCGATATTGTTAATGATAATTGTTGTAATAAATTGAAAAACAATACCGTAGAGGATAAGTTAGATTTTATTCCATTCAATAAATTTAGTATGAATCTCAATGACTTGAATATAGCTAGTCACAAGATTGACAAAATAAACGATTTATTGGATGAAATTAATAATGATGATATATTCCATAGAGTTAAGAATAATACTTACTTTGTATTCATATTTTTATCTATAGTTAAGTTCATAGCTTTTTATATACTTTATAGGATAGGAAAATATTTGTTAAAAAGAAAATTCTTTTGTTCACCACAAACTAGATTGTTAGCACTAGAAGATTCTAGAAATTGTTGTGGAAGAATAACTAATTGCATTACTTTTAATTTAAACAGAAAAACCAATAATAGTAACAATGACATTGAGATGGAAGAAATTCAAGAACAAATTCCAAGCCAATCTCAAGAACACACTCCTTTGAGACGTTCATCAAGAATTGCTCAAATAAAAACTAAATAAGCAATTATAAATTTTGATGTCAATAATTTTTCAAATTATTTCCATTTTAAGAGGGGAGGTGTAATGGACATTGATATTGTTTACCTTTCTCACTGTCATTAGAATATTGCTATCATTAAGTAATCGATTGACTTTGTCCTCATAAGACTTATGATGTTTAGAATAGCATTAGTTAATTATTGTTGTTATATGATTAATGAAGGAACAAGGGTCGTGGTACTTATCTACCCCTTCCATTAACGATTCATGTATAAATAGTTACCACCGCTCTTTCCTAAGTTAGTTCAACAGTTCAACAGTTCAACAGTTCAGTTCAATATGTGAGTTCCTTATATCAATTCCTGTAAATTAATATTATCTTGTAAGAGTATACCTCGTTTGACTACAGTAAAAGTTCAGTTGTTTTAAATCGTGTCTCAATCAAGTGTCTCCCACACACCTATCGACAACGCCACCGCTCGGGCCATTACATTATCACGATTATGTGGAAGGCTGGATAGCACAGACTTATATTGGCTAGACGACGCAAGTGTATGTACTTCGCGTGTAAAAAGGGAGTAAAATTTACTTCCTTTATGGCCATATCCATTCAGTCCGCGCTCGAACGTTCTTGATGCCAGACGTCAAACAAAAACTAAAAAATGCCAAATTGTGCGGTATTGAGCTGTAAAAACTACACAAAAAAAGTGGGACGAGACAGTGGAAACGTTTCCTTTCAGCGGTAAGTCATTTTGTTATTAAATTATGTGTTTTTTATTGCAAATTCAATTATTTTGTGTTCATCGTGGTCGTACAATGAACATTATGCAACTGAGTGTGTATCGAATAATTCATGATACATTGCCGTTTTTAGTTACAAGGTAGTATATAGGACTTGTCTGTTAAAACACGCAATGAAAATCAAAATGATCGATATTTTCACTTATCGCTCAGCTTCGTGGTACAGTAGCTATTCTCATTTTTCTGTCAAATAAAGCAAATAGTGTTGTACACACAGTTTGTTCTCGATTCTAATCGATTTTGGAAACAGAGGAATGATAATGTTTGCGTTGGGTATTTTGTGACATGTAATTTTTTTTTACTGCAATGTTTCAATTTAGTGATTTTGTTTAGAATATTATTAATTATATTTACAGATTTCCAAGTGATCCCAAAGTTAAATTATCACTGTTATCTTGCAAAAATCGATTAGTAGGTACTCGTTTCATTCTAAATGTACCGGGTCGGAAAATGTGGACGACTTGACGCTGATATTAGGATTATTTAATAGTTAATTTCGTGTTACAGGACATTCACCAGCCGTCTACGTCAAATGAGGATACATCGTGTAACTTGAAGAGCGGCGAACTTAAACAAAAACATGCAAGCGGAGGGGTGCGCGCACGCGACCTCTCGATCCAAAGAGTGCTGGCGGACGAGCGAGGCGAAACGCGGATCGTTTTGAATCATTTACTCGCGGACAGGGAGTTCCCATCACTAAATCGCTCATGTGACGTCACAGTAGGTAGAAAAATAATGGCACGCTTGGTTTCTATACAGACGATGAGACTTGCGTTATCTAGCCAATATAAGTCTGTGCTGGATAGTCTATCTTCATCAGATCATCTTCCTGTCCTTGTCCTACATTACTTGGGGTCGGTGCAACGTGTTTTCTTCTTCCATTCTCCCTTGTCAACCGTCACACACTCACTCCCTTTTCTTTTAATCATTCTTCATACAACGCATCTTTTCTATCTTCATAATATTACCTATTAATTACCCAATTTTGTTATAAGTGAACGTGTTCGTGAAATTTCTGCTGCGCATTTCTTTAAAATAGGTAACTTTATTTTGGTATGGGCTAATCAAGGCAATTACCTTTTCTTATTATTTTTTTACCTTCTTATTTTTTGAAATAATTGATTTACCTTTGAAAGTGTATGTTGTGAGTATCATAGATACCGGGAAAAGACAAAATAAGTTGAAATAAATAACCGTGCACTTTACTTTAGCACACAAACAATTACTAAATCTTTTTCTGTAGTCTGAGCTATTGGCCAAACATAAGATAGTGAAAGAAATAATGTGCCAAATGAAAAGCCAGGTAATAGGTTTGATGAAATGCCAGAACCACTTGTAAATACTTTCTCTAAAGCCGACAAAGGACGATCTGACAAGTTTTATAATTCAAGTAACTCTTTAACACAATTACCTCTTGAGCATTAATACTCTTTTACAATACAAATAATAAGTTTTAATGAAACAAACTTAAGTACCCAATTAAAAAAGCGAACTTTTTACTCTAACCACAATGACATACAATTATTTGTATTCATACACCCTTTGTATTTTATAAGCTTTTTATACTATTCAAGTATTGCGCATATGTTTTGTATGAATCTCTTGTATTGTTGCTATTTTAAAAATAATAGGGCAAAAGTGACTCTTATTGCCATTATATTTTGATGCAATTTCGTTTAGCACTTCTTCTGGATATAAAACTTTTTCGAAATTTGAATTGTGCAAACCCTATTGCAAAAACAAATTGTCGTAGCATACGGAACTTAGTCAATGTGTTAATAAAGCATATTATTATGAAACATCAACGCAACTTCTGACTTTCTACTCTTGGGGAATCCAGCCCTTGAAGTTTTTGTGAATTGAAACTCAAATTGTAGTTGGCTTATCGTATCCTATTCGATTTAGTACTTAATAGTCTGAGCAATAAGAATGTATGCCTGTTTCAGCAGCTCCATTTGATTGTTTATAATAAAACGACCATTTTGACGTGGTGTGACGAATGCAGCCAGTTGGTGTGTTTGAATTAAACATTTAATTTGTTTCCTTTATTCTGTTTGGGATTTATTAAGTGGCAATGTACTGTGACAATAGTCATGATTCGATTTGCTGACGTCATTATTGTAATGCACGGCTGGAGTGTTGAGGGTAGGACATATTGCGCTGATGAGGATTGCATAGAATTTGTGCGACTTCACGCTTCCAAGTTTTTAGATTATTAGCATATTCTATCGTTTAGAATGTAAAGTATTCTAAACGATATAATATGTTAATAAAATCATACACTTTTGTAAAACTTTTGTTCCTTCTGTCTAGTAGGTACAGACGCCAGCAGGTCAAGCTACCCGAAACTGTCAAATTTTCCCAATCAACCTTGAACCTTAATGCTTCAGCGATAAAGTTGAAAATCTATTAAAGAAATTTGACAGATTGTAGTAGCTTGATGTGCTGTCTGTACATACGCCAGCACATCAAGCTACCCGAAACTGTAAAATTTTCCCAACCAACCTTGAACCTGGCGATAAAATTGAAAATCTATTAAAGTTTGACACATTGTAGTAGCTTGATGTGCTGGCGTCTGTACTTGCTATTTTATTATTGGCAGATTAACAAAACTAATCTTTATTGTTTATGATAACCTTAGACTGCGGATAATATGTTTATACCTATACACCTTTAAATTTTGATCGTTTTAATCCTTAAAAGGGGTCATTGTACTCATCATTATGAACAACTTTTACTACGGGACCAAACCTGAAATCGTGAAAAAAAAATCTGTTGATCCATAGATTTATGTTCGCATAACTCGACATAATGTACGGATCAACCGATTTCAGGGTTGGCCCGTAGTAAAAGTTGTGCATAATTTTGAGTACAAATGACCCTTTTTAAAGATTAAAACGATCTTTAACGGTGTATATGAAAATATAACTAACAAAAAAAAACTAAATGTATAGACAGCGACACTCACAAATTGGGTAAATGATAAGCAGATAATATTAATTTCATTTGCAAGACGATACCTATAAGGAATAAGCAGGATATCAAAGAGAAACAGTTAAAGCAAGAAAGGACCAAAGGCAGTACAATTGTGTAGCTGCAGATTGAGTTGAACATTGTGCGTCGGATCCTCAATCCTAACGCTTGATTAGTACTGGAGCGGACAACGTAAATTCTACCCGCTGTCAAGATTACGACTGACTGGGATGTTAGATAAGATTAATACGGTACTTTTAATTTTTGTTGAAAAATTAAGTAGCAGATCATCACGGCTGTTTTCCCCGATGTGTTAGGCAGAGATGTACCTACTAGTAGTAGATAGTACACCCACATTTCGCTAAAGTTAAAGTCTCATGTAACAGCGGGCTACATGTTGAGTAGTTATTTCATATTTGTAATTAATGGTAGGTTAGGTTCTTCTTCTTCTCGTGTCGATGACCATATTTTGTCCAACCAGTACGTAACAACCTGGACAGCTTTGTTTTTGGCCTTATATTAAGTCCTGAAGGGTGCAGGTGATTGTGCATGACGGGCAGGAGCGAAGATACTGGATAAATGAGAGATCGAGTTTAATGGAGAGCAATAGGAGCGGCCACAGTCGAGCAGTGGACTGCTATATAGGCTGATAACGGCGGTATAGAGGTTGCATAGGAATTGGTATGTAGGTGTATTAAGTAAAGCACGACTCTTCTGTTAGTTTTTGGAAAAAAGTTGGTTCAGTCTCGGTTTTTGTCTAGTAAGTTTTACCATAGCTACATCTAGTTCAAGCAAGGTCTAAAACATTAATCTATTTCAGACCATATGACATAATTAATTAATTAGCTACAACTTGATCTGTAAGAAAGAAAGAAAGAAAAAAAAATGCATTTATTTGCGGCAAACATGACGCATAAAAAAAGGACATAAACACACAATAAAAAAAAAAAACAAATTGGGGGTAAACATGCGTCACTTTCACGTAAAACGGCCATCGCTCAGCATAACATAGCATAGCATGCTCAGTATAATTTATACAAACCTAAGTCAAACTCAAAGTATTTATTTCAATCAAACCAATTACAGGCACTTTTGAATTGTCAAAGGGTCGGTCAATCAGAAAAATGAAGCTAGTTGCCCATTCCAAAGCGTAGTAGGTACCTATGGAGAAGAACGGGAAAGAAACTCCATGGACACTCTTTTGAATCATAAAATTGCTACACTACACTATAATTCCACTTACAGATCAATCATAGATATCCTTTGTTTGGATATCTATGGCTACCAACTAAAACTACCTCCTCCAAATCCTTCAAGCTTCCTCATGTAGAACCTAAGTGTTATTTGTACCAGTTTTAGTGGCACCCCATTAGGTGCTGCGTTGTTCGGTGCTCTCTGCTGGTTCCGCGGAATTTATTAACGAACCCTATTGTCTTGTCTACTTGATTAACTAGTTGATTAACTTTACAAGTGCTTTTATATCTATTTTGGGGAAAAAAGGACAAAGAAATTAGAAAAAATTACCCCTACACGTGAAATGTGGGATACAAGGTGGAGACGATAGTAAATTAAACTGCGTAATATCTAATGGCGTTCCTAGTCTGCTTACGGAAATTCGTTCAAATATATCCAATGGCGCCTATTCCCTTGTTGGGGAATTAAGATACTTACTCCATAGCAAGTTTGAACGTGATTAAAAACATGGCTACTAAAAGTACGTCAATTTACGTCAGGCGTTGACTAACTTGACAGGACTAAACTAATATTTATCTTTTCTTAATGAAAAAGATGAACTGAACTTACATTTAGTTTGTGAACAAGGGAATTAGGGGGTTTAGTAACTAATATAGCTAGTTGTTTATTGGCAAAACCCACAGTGGGCCCATCACTACTCTTTAGTTTATTTGAAAAAATCACATTTTGAATTTCAGTGTTAGAATGTATTTGATCGTTCCAAAATACTCTGCTGCATTACTATTGCCAGTGTTTTTTCATTTACTGTAATCACTCGTTGTGTTATAGGTACTCTGTCTACCTCATTAAGCAATAAGACACTGTTATGTACAGACGCCAGCAGGTCAAGCTACCCGAAACTGTCAAATTTTCCCAGTCAACCTTGAACCTTAATGCTTTAACGATAAAGTTGAAAATCTACTAAAGAAATTTGACAGATTGTAGTAGCTTGATGTGCTGGCGTCTGTACCTGAAGAATGGTTTCGTTTAACATTATAATTATTATCTATTAGTGCATTTCGAATTTTTCGTAAATTTTTAGGAACATAAACTGATTTTGAAACTTGTCTCGAATCATACCAATTCATCAAACGCCTTCCTGTGAAGAAAGTTTAGGTCTCCAAGAAAGAAAATTGTGTTGTGGTTTTCAAAACATAGCCTAAATTACACTAGTAACGAGCCATGCGCTACAGCCAATCAAAACTGGTTAATTTATTTCAAAGGCTTTGGTAACCTACTCAACTCAGTCTATCGCAGTCCACTGCAGCTGGACATAGGCCTTTCCCAGGCTGCGCCAGAACACTCTGTCCACCACATAACATCCAGTCTGTCCCAGAGCCATTTTTTAAAGGTCTTCGGTCCATCTGGCTGGGGAGCGTCCGACACTACGCTTGCCGATACGCGGTCTCCACCCAGGACTTGTCTGCTCCACCGGCCATCGTCGGTCCGTCGACAAACATGGCCAGCCACTTCAGCTTGCTTACTTTGCAAGCTATGTCCGTAACTGCAGTTCTTTTTTTTTTATCCCTCAAAGAAACTCCCGAGCAACCTACTTACTGGTTAACCTTTATAAAGAATTAAACGCCATGATCTTTATCGATGAATCGCGTGTTTTCAACCTATAAAACATTAGAAGAACTACGAGTATCTATACTCATCCACACTTGATGCAGCGATAATAAATCGATGTCTTATATAGTTTAAAAAGTAGGAATTATCTTTTTAATACGTGATGTGCACGCGATATACTTATTTGCTGTTTTTTTTTGGCTGGTCCTTTTGCGTTTTTTATGTATTTATTTATATTTATTATCCTACTGTAATATTTAAACGTGAAAGTTTGTGAGGATGAATGGATGGATGTTTGTTACTCTTTCACGCAAAAACTACTACTGAACGGATTTGGATGAAATCTTTACACACAGTTTATCACCAGGGTTAACACATAAGATACTTTTTATCCTGATATTCCCACGGGATCGAAACGTATGTGGGTGAAACTGCGGGGCGCTGCTAGTAACATAACAAAGTAAAGGGTTGGTTTATTTTTTACGCGCTAATCTCTAGTACTGCTAGTCGGATGTATGTAACAAGTTCTTTTTGTATTTGATAGCCCAATTCTTGAGGAAGGTAAAAGGCTAGTTGACATCTCGACCATCAATCAGGAGCTGAGCAGAAAGAAAAAAAGTCAGAAAAAAACGCTAAGCGAAAAGAAGTAACGGCGCGGGCGGGCGATGCGATGCGACACAGTAAGTCAAAAGACAAGAAATTTCACGCGGACAGTCTTAGGCAGAAGCTGGTTTGAAATAATATTATTAGTTCGTAATAAGGTTACAAACTATTGCAGATTTTAAAAGAAGAGTGAAAGAACACTATCATTCTGTCCACTTCATGTAGTTGTGTATGTATTTATTATTTTGCGTATGATATAATTATTATCATTCTAATGATATTTATTTTAGAAGTATGTATGTTTATTTGTATGTATGTTACTATATTCTCGTAATTTTTGTTTAGTTTTTTAAGTGAATTGTTTGATTCTATGTACCTATTATTTTTTGTCTCCTTTGCTCTACCATACGCTGTCTACATCTTTGTATCTATTGTCCTGTCTCGGGTGTGCTGGAAGAGATTTATTATGAAATAAGCATCACCTCTGTACCTATTTTTTCTGTTCTGTTTTTCATTGTCTCTTTATATATGTGTGTACATAAATGGTATAATAAATAAATACATAAATTAGGTTAAAAGATTTATTATTTATTATGACTAGTTAGCAAGCGATCAGACAATATTAAGTATCTGAATTCAATTAAGTGCTGAGTCGTCTTCAAGATCCAATTATAGTTTTGTTAATTAATATGGAGGTATTAATAAATACTGGAATGTCTGAGTAGCAGCCTGTAGCAGACTCCAGGCTGCTACTCAGTCCAGTCTATTGCCATCAACTAGACTCGCCCCCTGTTACATGGGACCTGAACATAACTGGCCAAATGTGGGTGTACTATAGGTACACCCCTACCTAACCCTTCGGGGACCGGCGTGATGTTAAATAATAAATTACGATTGTGAGCCAGTCTGTAAGCTACATACGTTGATAAGAAATCATTTGGATTACAGTGCGTGATAAAGAAAATTAAAGATGACTTTAAACATTTTGAAATTATGTATTTCAAAAGCTGCTCTTCTTATATCCAGCTTGCACTTTCTTCAAGTCTAACGTGATGATCAAGTGGACAGAATTCATTAAGCATAACTTACTTTTATACAACAGAGAGAATTCACTTTTTTAATGATGACTATAGTCCATTTACAATAGCATTAGAAAGAAGTTAAAAAAGGTTATTTTTAATGCACACTTTGTAACAAAAATACAATAAACATTGTTACATTATGATAGACGCCGAATTTATTATGATCTATTTTTACAGCAGCTGTCACACTTAATTGTAACCATTTTAACTATTTATCTTATGAAATTATGTGGCTTTAATTTATTTATATTATATAACCCCAATTTAAAATTACAGTGTCAATGCTAAAAACCTAAAAGAAGCAGGGATGAACAATACTTGGAACGTTATTCGTTTCACTATAATTCTACCGAATTTTATTTTAATTAAGGTGGATGCGCTGCAGTAGCCCGCGAAATCAGACGAATTCGGAGCAATTCTAATTTAAAGGGATGTATTGATGATTTTTAAGGTTAAAATTGTATTATTGCCTACATATTTCTTATTGTTGCGCATCATATTATTTTTATTAAGATACAACCTTACACTGACCTGCAAATTGCAAAAAAACGCAAGAAAATTAGAATTTAAGCATCTCCCTTAAAATTGTTTTATCATAACTTTGAAATAAAATGTTTTGCATTCCTGCTTCTACGAGCCTCTTTTTTCTAATGTTATTATAAATGGACTATAGCTGACCCGGGAAACGTCGTTTTGCCATATAAATTATTTCTAGCTGCCCGGCGCTACTTCGTTCGCGTGGTGTGTTACCCCCTACCCTACTCCTACCCTACTTCTACCCTATTCCTACACTACTCCTACCCTACTCCTACACTAGTCCTACCCTACTCCTACCCTACTTCTACCCTACTCATAACCTACTCCTACCCTACTCCTACACTAGTCCTACCTTACTCCTACCCTACTTCTACCCTACTCCTAACCTACTCCTACCCTACGCCTACCCTACTCCTACCCTACTCCTAACCTACTCCTACACTACTCCTACCCTACTCCTTCCATATTTTTTTCACCGTTTAAACCTTCTCTGGACTACGACAAATATTTCAAAACCAAAATCAGCTAAATCGGCCCAGACGTTCTCGAGTTTTAGCGAGACAAACGAACAGCAATTGATTTTTTTAGATACATACAGATGATGATCATCTTCTTCATCGGCTGCTTTGTTCTCCAACCTACCAATGAGTAAAGGCCTCCTCTTCCCTTTTGTGTCACGCTGTCAAGGTATGTACGAGTCTCATACAGCATCCTAATTGCGTAACATACTATCTCTCAATCAAATTTTGAAGGATATTGCTAACAAATTGCTTCATATCTTCTAAAAATTTGTCTGCTCAACAACATAAATGACGCAATAAATGTTGTTTAACAGTCAAACTGAAAGCCATTGCTACTGAAGTGTGTTCCGAAATTATCCCGCTGGTCTTCCCCGCGATCTTCTGTAGGTTGTCCGCCCGCGTGGGCACTGCACCCTAATTGCTTAACACACAATCAATCGGAATCGGTTTCATTTTGACGGTTCAACAACATTCATTGCATTATTTACGTGTTGAGCAGACAAATTTTTCGAACTTATTAAGCAATGGATTAGCAATGTGCTTCAAAATTGCAATTAGGGTGCTGGTCTGCCAAGGCTCCTTCGACCGTCTTCTACTACATAAAATGTAATACTTGCCAGTTCTTACATAAATCCTTACCCAAAGTAGAGTACATGCTTGTCACAAAAAAACACCCACAGTTGTCCTTTCTTTGACTCGTGTCGCCCACCTGGCTTCGCCCGTGGCCATTTATAAAACTAAATTAACCTTACAGGACCACGCCTCTGAGGACCAAATGTAAGAAACACGTGCGTTTGAAATATTTCATGTATTAACCGTTTAAAAAGGAATGAGTTATCGATTTGTAGGCTATTGTGAAAGAATATGTACTATCTGCACTATTAAAATGTATATCAATAAACTATCATTGTTTGATAGTAAGTGTCTATGTTACTAAATAAACAGTTAATGATAGTTTTGATATACTCGAAGCATTTATTTCAATAAGATAAAATTAAGAAGAAAAAGTACCTAATAATATCTTTATACATATTTCTATTATTTATTTATTTGGGATCTCCAACAAAGGATACGTATACACAATATAAATCACAATAATAAAAAGGACTCCTTGAATTACAGGAGACCACAGCATGCACATGTAACGAAGTGAAAACAGGATAAAAATAGAGAAAATAATTGATTAAATAAATAAAATAGGTGCGTAGCAAAAGTTCCCTTCAATCACGAAGGCAAGTTAATCCATACTAATGTTGGCAATGTACTTTGTATTCATTAAGAACCTTGAAGTTGTAACCCATTTTGATTAGGTTTGGGGATAATACATCAAGCTTTCCTTAATTGTGTTACTTTTTTTTTATTTATTTTTTTTATATATATCAGAATCAGACAACAATGAAGTCCATTTACTTGTCCATTTATTTGACTTTAGATAACGTTTAAACAATTAAACGTTTAAGCAAAGATGAAAGGGAACCTTCCTCGAATAGCATTCAATTTTGAGGAAGCCAATATAGTTGTAATCAAGAGGGACCAAATACTTTTTTGTCTATAATAGCAACACTGGGTAGTTATGAAACATAACAGTATAAAACGGAAGATACATGATATTGAAGATACATGTAAAAACAAAATGCTTAAATACAATATACAGGCTGGCAGGGATATGACACGAGCAACTTGGATATGATTTTAATAATTTGGATATGATTTTTGTTATTATTATTTTAATTTTAATATTAATTTTAATTCTGACTTTAATTTTGATTTTAATTTTATTCGTTACTTAATCTTATTTTTTTTAAAAATCTTATTTGTTAAATTTATTATTATTCTTTAAATTTGTTTGATTTTTTTTTTAACTGTTTCTTATTCAATTGTAATGTACTTAAGTTTTTGTTGTTTTTCGATGCTGTTATTAATGCAAATTACCATAAAAATCTTTAGACTGTAAGTACCTTTTTTTTAGCTTTATAATATTGTATTACTTATAGATAACCTTTATTGGTGCATGTTGTGTTAGCCTGTAAGTAATTGTTGCACTTAAAACGTACTATTAAGCAAGTATAATTGTAAAAAAAAAAAAATGGTGTAAACAATTGTTGGCTGACCTAAATAAATAAATAAATAAACTTGTTGGACCCACTGCGTTGAAATTTTCACCGGTAATTAAAAAAAAAAAATGCTGTTCCATACATTTTGACCGCGTAGGACACATAATATATGAAACATCGGATTATTTTTCTATAGAAAAATTTCAACGCAGTTGGGTCTAGAATCATGTGATGAATTCATGGTTACAGTTTGCGCGTCGATGACCCTGCCACTTCGCATATCTTATTTAAGCATTTTATATTCACTATCGCCGCAAACTTACGAACTCCGGGCTGTTACGAAGAAATTTCTAATGCAATAATCCAATATCAGTTTGCCCGACCCGGGAATCGAAAGTAAGACCTCACGCTCAGTAGTCGCGCTTGTAACTGCGAGACTAACAGGGCAGTTATGGAAAATAAGTAAAAAGTCATAATCAAACTCAACTTGTAGAAGGTGTTGTCAAAAACACCAACCAAATAAATTAATGTAAAAGAAGTACTTAACTGATCCTATTAAGTTAATTAGAATACTATAATATTTATTTGCAAGAATATGAGTGCAATAAGTTGACAACTATTCATAGTTTTCCGTTATATTCTACCAGAAGGCCAATTCCCGTAACTAAAAACGTAAAACAATCTCATCTCAGCGACATTCAATGTCAAAAATGTAGGGATTTTAGAGGTATTTTTGACATAATTATTGAGACTGAGATTAGACTGTGAACATTCTTAAAATTACAAAAATTGATCTTGTGCGCGAATCTTAATTGGTCCACCCACCTGATGTTAGCCAGTTTAGTCATAACTGCCAGTATAATATAATCATACAGATCGCTATTGATATAGATTATTGGGACGTTAAAACCAGAGATAGATAGGTTTTTCTACCTCCAGTACGCCACTGGTGATAAATAGGGTTCGTTAGTAAGTCAGTCAAAGAAGATACGGGCCAGTTCGAAAGTATTTATTTAATTGTTAGTGAACCCTACTCCCGATTAATTAACTTTTTCGGACGGTTCATTATTAGTTTTAGTTCAGCTGCTCGATTCTGCAAAAATCTCACCGTGAAAAGTTAGGTGAAGTGAGCTGTCAATAGTGTCAATCCCTATAATAGCATTAGTTAAAATGACAGCTCACTCCACGCTCACTTCACCTAAGTTTTCACGGTGAGATGGTTACAGAATCGCACGGCATGCCCCAAACTAATCTTATATGCGTAGGAATACGAAGGTATTACGCAGTAGGACACGCGCAGAACTTTCTCCAAAACTACGGATTTCGTGATTTGGTAGTACACCTTCAGTCACGAACATACCTTACGGCTTCGTAAAATTCAAATGCGTTTTTTTCGTGGAATGAAAATCACAACTGTGAGAGAAGTCCTATTTTATAACAGTGTGGTTTTGATAAGAAAGGTAATGCCACTGTTAATTGAAATATAGGTACCTACCTATTAATTAGAAACTCACCCTCGACCATTGTTTAGGTGTTCTAGTAACGCATCGGCATTCAAAATTCCTGCACGCGCTGCCCATAGGTGCGATACAATGACCATTCCTTCTTTTGATCGCAATTATCCTTTGGCGAAACTGATATGCTTCTCCATAAACTTTATCAGCAGCTGCAATTGACCGAATGACGTAGAATTTCGTCTGCTTTCTTCCATTACGATAAAAACTAACCACACACAAAAATTACTGTCGTATTAAAACAACTGATGGACGAAGACTAAATCTTTTCTTAGTAGGTATTAGATGACGACAAGAAGTGGATGCCAGCTGGCAGGTCAAGCTACCCGAAACTGTCAAATTTTCCCAATCAACCTTGAACCTTAATGACTTAGCGATAAAGTTGAAAATCTACTAAGGAAATTTGACAGATTGTAGTAGCTTGATGTGCTGGCGTCTGCACAATTATACTTCAAGCTAATTCAAGTGGGAGTGTGTGACTGTCAAGGGTGCAGTGTGTTGCCAGAATATTTTTCATGCTTAAACTTGAAACGTATTGACTTCAAGACTGAATTTAACCATCAATTTAAAAGCACATTATCTTTTTACAAGATTATAT
Organism: Apamea anceps; assembly: GCA_951799955.1. Classification (NCBI taxonomy): domain Eukaryota; kingdom Metazoa; phylum Arthropoda; class Insecta; order Lepidoptera; family Noctuidae; genus Apamea; species Apamea anceps. The sequence goes on from OX637510.1 coordinate 20,083,822, forward strand.
TGTGGAATATTGTTTCATCAAGCTACGAATCCCTGTAGGGTCTGCAATAACACGTTCTGACTAGCTACGATGAGCTGCTCAAGATTAAGTCCTTCAGTGGTTAGTTAGTAGTAGCGTCAGCATATGAAATTGTCAGTAAATTTTAACACCAGCATCCTTATTGCGTAACACACTTTTTTTTTTTTGAGGTTGGAAAATTATCAGATGACGCTCTGGGTGGAGCGGAAGAACCCACCCGTGTTCCTTCCTTAGCCCTTTATGTTCCAGGGCAGCGGTAACCCTTTCGGACGATCCCGCTACCATTGCGTAACACTTTCAATCTCAATCTGAATCAGTTTGAAGGATATTGCTAATCCATTGCTTCATATGTTCAATAAATTTGTCTGCATAACAACGGAAATAACGCAATGAATGTTGTTGAACTGTCAAAATGACAGCCATTGCTACAACCGATTTATTCTGCAGAAATCTCACTGTGATAACTTAGGTGAAGTGAGCTGTCATTCCACTTGATCCAAGGGATATTGACTGTTAGTGTATTACGCAATCAGCTCGCAGCTGAGCCTGTACCACAGTATATTTTTAGGGCAGTGTAAGTTCTGGGCAAATCAAGGTGACAGCTGTTATTAATGGTATAAAACTGGATGACACTTCGCATGACACACCACTTTTTGTCTATATAAGAATGTAGTACCTATAGTATAATATTATTTTTTCCACATTGATAAGACCTACCACGATCACGGTCATTACCAAGGTCAGGAATTTATGAGTAACGTTTAATGGGGTAACGACAGCAACCAAAAATATTTTGGGTAAGTAACTCTTTCTTAATCCAGAAACACGACTTTGCATAGAAACTTTTGGATATGGAGCTGTCAAAAACTATACTCCACCTTCTATCCTGTCCTTTGGGCCCAAAAACATGGATGCAAAGTGACCTCTGCGCTGCCAGCGATAAGGCCGTAGCACTGGCGAAGTGTTCGGCTAATAAAATTTAAATAACTGTCGCGCCAATGACACGAAGAAGGAAGAAAGTTTTTATCCCGTCTTATTTGTATGGGGCAGAAGTTTATCTCATAAATAAGTGTCACAAAACTAGAATCAAAGAAATTAGACGATAGGCATAAATTTTTAAGGTTTAAAGTGGCTCGCTCTAAAACGCTCTTGATCATAGTACTTTTTCTGTATCTTGGTTTTCCTAGCAAATTATGTATAGCAATGGCGTTTCAAGGAGGAATACATTGAAATTCGATAGGTACCTGTAATTATTTATTTCATAACCCATTATTTCAGTAGCAGCCCAGAATGGTTACGTACAGTAAAGGATAGAAACAAGTGGAAACCCTTAGGAGGAGGCCTTTGTCGGAAGACGGAGATCAACCGAATACCGAGAATATGATTTAGTTTAAGTTAATTAGTTTTTGGTCTCTATTTTCAACTTTCAAATTATAGTTTGGCCAAATTAGTTAAAAACTAACAGCAATGGCTAAGTAGTTTTATTTTATTATTTCAGTAAGTTTCCCTCATCTCAATTTATTTATTTAACTTTTTATGTATACACATATTGTATACATACATATGTATACAATATGTGTATACATAAAAAGTTAAATAAATATATATACATATATACACAGACAAGAAGAAAGGAACAGAAAGATACGTACAAATCTGATGCTTATTTCTAAGGAAATCTCTTCTTCTTCGTACACAACATGTGTAGAAGGTGTGTGTAGAAGGGAAAAAAAATACATAAAATCAAAACAATTCTCCAATTTAAAGATAAAATCTATGTAATTTATCTGCGGACGCTACATCCAAGGAAGTGCGGCGGGTGGCAATTTGCCGCGGGCGCCGCGTAAACGCAATAATGTAACGCAATGTAACACTTAGCATACACTACAATATCGTGTGCTCACAACTTAGCTATCAGCATGTTCTCATAGTGGGGAGCATTGTGTAGGAAATGTCAACGCTTTATCGAGTAACATGCCATGTCTCCTATCGGCAAAAATGACGAACTTTAATACAAACTCTCCAATTATGTTGAGTTCGGCTGCCAGTCTAACCGGGTGCAGCTGAATACCAGTATTTTAATTGAAGCGAGTACCTAAAGGCCGTGAGATCAATCGTAGTTTAAAACAAGGAAGAGTTTAATCTCTGGGCATCGAATATTTTTTTACGATTAGTGGTAGTGAATCGATTTATTGGCAGTTTAAATCATCGATTAGTTTAAACTAGCCCAAGGGTTAAACTCCTTTTTATAGATTAAACTGACCGTAAACTGACCAGATGGCATAATTTGTTGTGAGTTGTGACGACCTTTCAAAAAAAACTACAAACATGCCTGTTTCAAACATCTCTACGTATCTATTCATTGAAGCTTTGTTTTGTGGTTATTAAAATGGAAAGTTGTAACTGTGATTTGGATTCAAATATCGAAATACACGAGTTGAACGATATAAATAGTTATTAAGTATAGTAGACCGTATGTTGTTAGACCAAGATAATATTATGAATCAATGGGGTGGTATAGAATTCATACGTCGTTTTCGTGTCTCCAAAGCTTTGAAGACATTAAATACCACATGAGGACATAAATAATAATAAAACGTCACATAGACGTCAAATGTCAGTGTCAATGTCAAATAGACCAATTTATTGCCATTATGTTCATGAACGGATGAACGAACTTTGAATAAATTGAAAAAAAACTAATGTGTAAAAGACTAATCGAAGCTTAACTAATCTGTTCATATTTTCTATTTGATCTTAGGACAGTGGATTAAACCATCGATTATATTTTATCGTAGATCCGACATCCATTGTTTAAACTGCTTTTGATCTTACGGCCCTAACTGATCTCCACAACCCAGGCTATACATTTCCAGTTTTAGCTGACCTCACATTGTACAGACTTTTCGTACAATGAGAAGTCAGCTTATGCTGGAAATGTATAGCTTGATATGTCGTTGTGCGTACCTATAATATACATACTTAACTGCCTAACTCTTTGTAATGCAGGCGTGATGGTATGTAATGTTGCTAGTATAGAAAGTATAATTAAATTGTCCACCATTTATTGTTAATCTTGTCCAAATTATTCAAATTTTATGACTTTGTTGCTGCGGAGAATCACTGACTCCTCACACACACAGTCACAGGAACTTACACCTAATTTGGGAATCTGAGTGTTTGAATATTGGCCTTTTATTAACTCCGATCCTGTCCCCCAGTGACGCCCTAAGCCGAGGTTTGTACCCCACAGGGAGTGCCCTTAGTGTGTAGTGGCTTAGTTTTTAAGGTTTTTTAAGGCTGCCTGTCCATTGAAGCGGAGCGAGGCTGCGGAGCGGAGAAACGGAGAAATGTTAACCAATAGGATTGAGCGGAGCGGAGATTTTATAACTGTATGCCATCCTAGTTTCTCTGCTCCGCAAGCTCGCTCCGCTGGACAGGCAGCGTAAACCCTGGCTGGAGGTCTTAATTTAGAGGCATCCACAGGCAAGTCTGCTTAAGCAGACAACAACCTCAACATGACATTCCCAAAAAAAATGTTATGTTTTAGTCATAAAGATAAAGACTGTTAAAGACTTTTTGGTGAAATAAAGAATTTATTTATTTATTATTATTTTACGAGTGTGTTACGGATAATTTGAATTTAACTCTAAGCCCAAGACAGATCGGCTCACAGTTCCCGATGGCACATGACTGGGTTATTGTATAGGGCAGAGACACACGCTGACGAATCTAATACTGCGATGACCCAGTTTCTATGAAGATGCAGGCACTATACCCACATAGAATACATACGAGCAGGGAATTCGGAATGATAGGATCATAATAGGGTATTGAATTATTGCCTATAACATAAGACTTCAACATAACTAACGAAATGTGGTTGCACTATAGGTACAGCTCTGCCTAACTCATCATCGGGGCAAAACAGGCGTGATGTGTGGATTATTCTATAACTTGCAAAAGATTATGTTCAGATAATCAGGCAGTATTACGTAGCTCCACTATTGGCGGAAATGCGGAATGACTCAACGTTTTACGCAATTCTCCAGTACCGATAAGCCCTCGTCTGTTACTACTAGGCAAGCTTCATAAGTTCGGTAACAATAAAAAAAACCGGCCAAGTGCGAGTCGGCCTGGCGCACGAAGGATTCGTACGTCTGTTGTATTGGGGCCCCCCCTTAAATATTTATTTTATTTTGTTTTTAGTATTTGTTGTTATAGCGGCAACAGAAATGCATATTTTGTGAAAATTTTAACTGTCTAGCTATCGCGGTTCTTGAGATACAGCCTGGTGACAGACAGACGGACGGACAGACAGCGAAGTCTTAGTAATAGGGTGCCGTTTTTACCCTTTGGGTACGGAACCCTAAAAAACTAATTTGTGTCTCATTAATGACAGTTGAACTCATAGCTTGCGCATTCATCATCATCATCACAGCCCGACTTCACCCACTGCTGCACATAAGCCTCTGTTTTCATGTGCCAATCCCCACGTTCTTGCACCAGCCTCAAGTTCTACCCGTGAGGGTAACAGAACTTGCGCATTGCCCAAAACAAAACACTGAAAACGAAATACTAAAGCACTCGAGCGGAGAAGAATCGTTAAGTTTAACGTTCCTTAGAATACAGCCCCATTAATTTATAAACGTTTATGTCATAATAACAATTCCGTTGACACATTAAAAACTCTTTTAAAGCCTTCATAAAAAGAGGTGTTTAAAAAGTTCGAATTACATTTTCATACATAAATATGATTACTGAATTGTATGAACTCAATTGCTGGTCTATAAAATGGCTATATAAATAAGGCTATAATTTGTTCGCAATTCGGTACTAATATAAGGTTACAAACGGGCGATAAAATGCCACACCCTTTGTCGCGTTCGCTTGGTATAACTCGTCTAGACAGTTTTAGGCGCTTCGTATATTGTATTTTAAATAATGCCGTCTTTAGGGGTAATACAATGGAATGTAGGCGATGTAACAAAATGTTTGAGGTTAGGTTTTATACCAACCATAATTTCCCTTATTGGACTCCTATATTTGTTTATTTTAACAATGTTGTTCTAGAATGAACGATGATTATGATTATGATTATGAATCAACTCAACTTAAACTATTTATTTTAACTAAATCAATTACAGGCACTTTTGAACTGTCAAGGGTCGGTCAGTCAAAAAGATGAAGCTAGGTGCCCATTCCAAAGCGCAGTTGGTAGGTACCTATAGTAAAGAACGGACAAGAAACTCCATGGACACATTTTAAATTACAATACTATGGAATGTGCGTTGTTTCTCTATTAAAAGTAGACGTGCTTGTACAAATGTCACCGTGCACATTTAGGTAAAGTGAGCTCATTCCATCTGATGCTAGGGATTGACACTATTGACAGCTCACGTCATGGTGAATTTTACGTACTGGACAGCAGCAAACACTATTTTTGACCCTATAGTAAAAAAATGCAAAGAATCGCATTTATTCTAGAAATTGAAGAAAATAACTCAATAATATCTCTGGCATCACTCACAAAAATAACAAACACGAAGGGACGAAACAAAACTTGTCGAGTAACATCAATCACAACTTCTCTAAAGTTTCATGTTACAAATATTGTGCCGACATTTTAAATCACAATGTTCAGCGTCTAATTACATTGTATTATATTAAATATACTGTATTGTATTGTAGCGGCAATCGTCACTTCATACCGATTATGTGATCGGAGATAAAGTGATTTTTATCGTTTTTTTTGTGCTGAAGGTGAGGTATTTAATTCAAGTTGTTGGGTTATAGTAATGGGGATATAATAATATGGTGTTATGCGATGTCGTTTAAAGGTTATTTTGTTCGCTCTTGTATTATGAGGACTTATTCATTTTATGAGGAATGAGGAGGTCGTAGCTTCGTTGTATAGGTCGTAAGACGAAATTATGTCGAGTAGTCTGCGTTGTCGGAAAGTGCGGAGGTACATATTATATTATCTAGTTTAACATGATGTAAGTATTTCAGATTTATAGTTAACTATGATAATATCAGAAGGCCAATTCACGTAGTTAAAAACTTTCGTTAGTTAAAATCTAGTCTCAATATCATCGCAGTGACCATCAATATCAAAAACTTGTCAAAATGTATGGAATTAGACGTGTTTTTAACAGATTAAGACTGAGATCAAACTGTGAACGTTCTTAAAATTATGAGAATTGCCCCTCTGTATTGTATATTTAATAGATTATTTAAACACTGTACAACACACAAGTAGTCCCCACCTGTCGGCGGCTGTCACTAATGTAAACTGTCAGTCACCACGAATGGAGACAAGTTGAAGGTAAAGAGTACAGTCACCGGCACATAACTTGGCAAAGTTTTGGCGTAGTGGGAGTAAGTTCACGCATGTACTGCATGCACTTAGTACAACAAACAAATGGCCACTGTTATTTCTTGTCATTACTCTATGGCATAATTTATTTTTAAATATATGTCTGTATAGAAGGAAGTTAAAAAAAAAGGAACGACTCTTCTTGCCAAGTTACGTGCCGGCGACTGTACCCTGGACTAGAACTTGGGATGTGATGGTGTGCTAGTGATTTCTGTAAGTATATAATTTTGATACCTAACAGGTTTGCTTCAGATCTGTGTAATTCCGGATGAACATTTTAGACATGTTGCTAATATTAGGGGTTAAAATATGAAATTGCCGATTTGTACTGAAAAATTGAAATTCGTTTTTTTTTTAATTTAACATAATTATTTAATCAAAATAATTGCCATTATTATCTATACATTGCTGCCCTCTAATAGGAAGGTCATTTATGCCTTTGCGATAGAACTCTTGTGATCTAGATTCGACAAACTGTGTGAAAGCATTTTGTACTGCCTCCTGAGAAGAAAACTTTTTATCACGTAGAAAATTGTCCAAATCACGAAATAATGGTAGTCCGTTGGAGCAAGGTCTAGCGAATACGGAGGGTGACGATTGGTTTCTAATTGCAGTTCCTGTGGAGTTAAAACGGTTTCTCGTGCTGTATGAGGTCTCGCGTTATCATGGAGCAATAATGATGAAGATCGATTCATGAGTCGAGGCTATTTCACTGCTAGTTTTGCTATCATTGTTTGAAGTTCGGCACAGTAGACATCTGCCGTTATTGCTTGACCAGATCGGAGAAAGCTATAGTGAATAACATCATGCTGGGACCACCAAACAGTTACCCTTTTAACCTAGTTAACCTTTTTATTGGTAAGCTTTGCTTTAGGACACTTGCGGCGTTTGACCTGGGGTCAGCCATTGCATTTTTCGCTTACGGTTATCGTAAAGAATCCATTTTTCATCACATGTCACAATTCGATCCAATATTCCTTCATTTCTGTATCGATTCAACAAGGCAACACAAGTTTCAACACGCATTTCTTTCTGTAGATCAGTCAAATCATGAGGCACCCATTTCTCATATTTTTTTATTTTATTGATTTGACGCAAATGAGTCAATATTGTTGGTAAGGTAACGTTAAACCATGCCGCTAATTCCTGGGTAGTTTGGCTCGGATCGGCTTCCACCATCTCTTTCAATTCATTGTTATTCACCTGTGTGGGCGGTCTTCCACGTGGTTCGTTCTTCAAATCAAAGTTTCCATCACGAAAGCGTTTAAACCAAAATCGCACGGTGCGTTCATTAGCAGTCCCCTCTCCAAACGCAACATTGGTATTGCGAGCTGTTTCTGCCGCGTTAGTTCCGCGCCGGAACTCGTATTCAAAAATAACTCGAATTTTCGAAGTATCCATCTTTCTTGTCTAAGCTGAATAAAAAAAAAAAAACTGAAAGTCGATAATCGAATGCTGCACATTTTTTAAAAGAAGAACTTCATAGGTACCATGTGAAAAAAGTTTCATTCAAAAATCTTAAGCCATGAAGGTTCTATGTCAATTCAATAAATTTAAAAGAGACTGTGACGTCTGAGTTTGTTTCGGCCTTTCTTCTCAGACTAGTCAGATAGGAAACGCCGACCTCATCTAGTTTTAAAAATATGATTGACGTGTAAAAGTGTATCATTTATAAAAATAAACCTATTAAAATAAAACGGCAATTTCATACTTTAACCCCTATTATTAATTACTTAGTAAACCGATTTTCAATCTAATTAGTCTGGGCACATAGGTTCCAATAGTATTATACCGGGAACTCCAGCCCAGCAGTTCTCACTGGTTATTTAAAACCACAGCGCGTTGAGTTAGTAGTGACAACTGCACCGACCACTATTGTGACCACAACCGCGCGATTGTCATGGACGAACAAACTCGTATTCATTTGGTATTACGTATATGGAAGTATACATTATTTAATTACTAGGTATTTACCTCTATATTTATGAACGTTGCTTCTATAATCAGCTTATAATGTTCCACTGCTGGGACACAGGCTTCTTCTCTTCGAGAGTGAGTGGTTTATAATCTACCACGCGGGCCCAGTGGGGGTTGGTAGTGGTCGCATGTCTGCGAATTTTTGATTCTAGAACATGCCGGTTTCCTCGTAATGTTTTCCTTCACTGTTTTGCGAACAGTGGTGACGAAATAATGAACAGAAAGTAAAACGCCTGCCTGGGTTCGAACGTGGAACGTGGAAATGTCCAAGAACCAAAAATTCTAAGACACCGCACTGGGCCCGCATGGTGGATTATGGCCTGCTCTCACTGAAAGGAACAGTCTTCCATTAGTGGGAGCATTATCGGCTGATTATGCTTATGCAGATGGCTAAAGCCTGATTTACACGGTGCAATTTAATTGCCTGTGCCATTGTAGAGTTAATTGTCTGTGGCTTGCACCGACTAACGCCAGAGGCAAGAAACTTGCATTGTGTAAATGGGACTTAACTATACTTCGCTCATATGTCTTCATTATCCCCAAAATGGAAACAACAACTACAATGAATATAAACTGCATAGTGCCAAGATGTTTATTTTTTGGCTGCTTACCAAACTCGTTTCCTACGTGTACGTACAACACGAGCGACTTAAATTATAGGGTGTTTAAACCAACGGTCATTGTGGCGTAACTTTAGAGAAGCCTAGCAATAAATAAGCTGGGATAAGCTATCATAATACTAATAATAATATAGTATAAATATTGTAATAATAATATTGTACGAGCACGCTCGACAATTTAATGCTGACGCCCGCGATCACATGTTCTTACGTTTATACATTATTACATTCGCATTACTATAGTTAGTTCAACAAAGCTGCTTGGTGAATACACTTGTCGGTGTTTTCTTCCACATTACACATAAGATTTCCCGGCACACATAGTACCTAAGCGGTAGGACTCCACAAATATTATACAGAGCAATTTGTTGGTTTGTAAGTTTGTATGTAAGGGATAATCTCTGCAACTGTCAGTCGGATTTGAAAAAAAAATGATTGCATTTAATAGTTGCATTTTTGAGGAAGGCTATGAAACATCACGCTATGACCCTTAGGAGCCGAGCAAAAGGAAAGAAGGCAGAAAGTACGCTAAGCGAAAAGAAAGTGATAACGCAGGCAGATGATGCGATGCAAAGGGATGGGTGGGTCAGTGAAACAAGAAAATTCACGTGGACAAAGTTCTGGGCAGAAGCTTGTTTCTTATAAAAACCCTATGCTATAAAAAAAATCATTTTTTGTGTTTTCCCATACTAGAGAATCGCCAATGTCAAGACAGAAAAAAAGCAACAAATTAATATCAATATTTTAGGGCACTGCATGATCAGCAGGTACTCGTTCTCTCTTTAAATCAGACACTTCCTCATTGGCTATTCATTAGGAGGCCACATATTCAGCAGTTTCTGATCCCAACTGTGATGACCAAGGCTACCGATTGAAACAGCATCTATAATTTAAAACCAAATCGAATCTGTAAGCAAACTAGACCAATATTCAATTCTCGGTGGACGACTGGGATCGGGGGCTCTAGAATCAAGAATGTTTGAACATCGAAGCGTTGTATACGTTAGTTTGTAGATACGAACACAAGGGAAGGGGCTTGTTCTGTGACAAGACTGAAGGCTGGTTTTGATAGAGTGTTTGTTAGGTAAATACCTAACATTCTGTATATGAAAATGTGTAGCCGTTTTGTTAGCCAAAATTCGAACTGCTTTATGCTTGTTATTTTAATACCCAAGTAGCATTGCAAGCTGTATACAAGCTGTATTTAAGTTGGTTTTTATACTAGAAGCTGCATATTCAGGCTGTATATAGGCTGTTTAAGCGCTTAAACAGCCCCTGTAAGTAAAAAAAGGGCCCATATTATACAGCTTTTGTCGTTATTAGAGCTGTATAGTAGCTGTACAAGCAAAAGAGAAGCTGTACAATAGCTGTATTAAAGCTGTTATTCGGTGTACAAAGAAACCATTATACTACAGATATTATCTTATAATTCTTTTGTAACGAAAAGTGTTCTAAATAGGTGTTTGAAGAGGATTACAAAAGAATAAAAATAAAACAAAACTATTTTCGATGACATTATGCGTGTAGTAGAAATGGCGACACTATTATTTAATATTTATTACTAGAAGTAAAAGATAACCGTAGATTTGTATATCTGATGTTGTTATTTGGTGAATTGAAAGTGCAAATTAAATTTATTGTGAACCTGTGTATGTTTTCCTTCAAAATATTCACGCGCCAGCAAAATAATCGAGCTGACATAAAGAAAAATACTAAATACGGTAAGTAAATGTTTGTTTTTAAGGTTAGAATAAAAAAATAATTTTAAAGTAATAGATATAAGGGCACAGTGGTCATTATTCAAGCTGATTATCAAGATGCGGCTTAAGATTTTGTAAAAAAATCCTTTAATTATACTTTAAATTTTGTTATTAAACATTCGAAAATGGCGACAATTAGCTAAGCAGCCTACATAATATTTGGAGAGTATTATAGTCTGAATAGCTGTACTAAGTAAGTTATGGATTACACTGTACAGCTATTGGCTTTTAATCAGCTTTATAATAGAATATGTTTATTACTTAGGCTGTATATTAGTTCTCTATGCATAACTTATAATGCTCTTTAGAGTTACGCTTAAAGAAATGAAAAACCCTGAGCTCAAAATTACTTTGATCCGTTCCTCACTTTATCAATAATATTTTATTAAAACGCACTTGTGATTTGGCAGTATAGTTCTCCTACACACAAGCCTAATGTTTATTTACTCAGGTAAAAAAGTTGAAAAATTGTTCCAAAAATTGTTAATTTAAACTAAAATATATGTTAACTTGCTATATCACTGTTTGATTTACTCGCAATCGAAGTGAAAAGTAGAGTTTATAACTCGTTCATATAAAATACATTGTTTTGTATGAACATTATTATACCTAAGTAAACTTATTGCAAAGTATTATTAGTGTGTTGTGTATGTTATATCTGTTTTACTTTATTTTCAGGAAAATATGCCGTTTAAAATCATAGAAACGTCTTGAAAAATTCTGTGAAGAGGAAACTCAGTAAGAATGAAAGAGCAACTAAAAGTATGAGAACCAAAAAAGATGCGCTTAAAAAAAATATAGCTGAAAATGAATCAGATCAGGGAAATCGAGAGGAATCAAAATAAAATGGATACAGGTGAAAAAGGTAAAATCGACAAAAACGCTACAGGCGAAAAAGAAATTATTGAAGAAGAGGAGGAGGAATCTCTTTGTTAGTTTTACAATAATGAACTTTTATAGGGTGATCTTTTCAAGAGTTTAATTTACTTTTTAAACCTTTCATAGAAAAACACTTAATAATCATGTTAATTTGATTGTCCATTGTCCTTAAGTCACAACGTTTATGTAAATGTTATTTGTTATTAAATTTTGTTTATACGAGCTTGTTAGTATTTAAGAGAAACACGTAATCTCGTGGCTGTGGTTGTCCCGGAGACAAAAAATTCTATTGTTGTTTTTGTAGCCTTCCTAGTCATGAAAGAGGAGAATCTTCCACCTCTGAAGTGGAGACTAGGAAGAGTCATCGCCATACATCCAGGTACTGATGGAATTGTCCGGGTAGCAGATATAAAGACCTCTACTGGAGTCATCCGGAGGGCCTTCAACAGGATATGCCCATTACCAGAATCGAAGTCTGGTTGAAAGCTCGACTTTCAACGCTCGGGGGAATGTTGGAGCGCCTACGACATTGATCATAGCTCTAAGTGTTCCGTCCTACCTAAACTATGTATTATGTTTTTGTTATGTGCTCGTACGCACATCATTCATGTGTCACTTTTACTTGTTATTAAAAACTCATACACGTTACATGTGCCTGTTGCCTTTTTATTTAAATCACACTAATTTTCGCACATAATGAAAAAACTTCATTATCAGGTTCCGAAGGTTGTCCTAAATCTACACATTTGATATAACTGTTATGATCATTATTATCACTGTTTAATGTTTTTGCTACGGAACCTTCTTCGTTGGACGTCGATGGAATTGACGCTTGACTGTAGGTTGTCCGATTTATTAATGATTCTCTTGCTTCCTCAATAAATGATGGTTCACTATCATAACTGTTACTTGGTTGATAATTTGTAATATTCAAATATTCCCTTTTAATCCTCCTCTTGACTGCACCAGATCTTTTTATTTTTTTCCACATGTTGCATTTCTTCACAGTGAAAACATTAATTTTATTCGTCATGCAATCAAGTGACTGTGTCAGTAATACAGACTAAAGCTGTACTATAGCTGTCATTTATTTTTTTAGTTTTAAAACACCCTCATAGACAGAAGTCATAAAACCACTGTATTTACAATAGTGTACAATTACGCCATAAAAATAAGCTTGAGAACGGAGTTTGCATACACCATTGTACAGAAACAAGTATCAAGTGATACTGTAATAACACTTAGAGTTGTAATAAGTAAGTGATCACATGTAAAATACAGCCTGTATACAGCTTTAACGATGAAACCAGATTGAAGTGTCACAAAATACTTAAAGCTGTATAGTAGAATTTTAATATTCTGTTTAAGCACCCCAAGCTTACGCAGATCCCTCAATAAAGATTTTATACAGTTTGAGCTGTATAATAACTCATAAATCACTCTTATAAAGACAAAAGCATTTTATAACACTCTTGTACGTCTCTAAAAGAACTCTAAGTTCTAAATAGGTTGTTATATTGATGTTGAAAACGCTTGTGTGCTGCTTGGGTAGGATCCTCTGTGCTCTGTGTCAAATATTTTTGATAAATTCAGCAATTTTGATTTTTAAACTTAATTATCATGGATGTAATCAGTCAGAATTTCGTTATAGGTTGGAAATTTTACTGTCAGGCGATAGATATTCTAGAGGTAGTTTCTAGATGGGTTCAAAAAAAAAAGAAATGAAAATAATGCTTGGTAAAATCTCAGATAAGTACTTTTTTTTTTGGTTTTGTCATTCTCTTTTTTATTGAATTATATCATTTCTATCTCACGGCACATCAAGGAAGCTTTCAAAAAAGCATCCGTTTCGCCGACTCATGCGCATCTGTCTACCCCTTCCTTTGTAGGCGGGGCTTCTCGCCATGACAACCGTTAGCCCCGCCTGCTAATATGCATATAGCGATGGTGACTTTTACATGGCTGGACTTATCAAAAACGTTACTGTTTTTAATTGTTTAGCAACTGGAGTTAAACGATAATTTTGAAATACTCTCTCTCTCTGTCAAGCCTTGTCCTATCTCATTTGACATCGATTCTTCTCATCGTTTATTTTTTAGAGACAGGTATTTTATTTTTTAGTCCATGGGAAACGATAGCAAGGAACGTAAGTAAACTTAACTCAAATTGTACGAAGGAACATAACGCAAATTGCGTTCGTGCTACAGTATACCGTCTTCACTCCTCCATGAAGATTAAAATGTCGGGTCCTAAATAGGATAAAATAACAAAAACTTGAAACACTTGCATCTTCCCGTTTTCTTTATGCCCGGAGACTGTGCCCGGAATAATAAAGCGGAATTAAGTCAGACGCGGGATTATGCCCGTTGCAAGATTTAGCCCGGCGCTGGAATTAACCCGTCGATCGTCGGGATGAAAACGGATTTGTTTTACGTTTCGTAATCTTTCGTCATGCGTCCGGAATATGCAGTAGACTGGTTTACGCTTCTAAGACTTATATTATTAGTCTGAAGTTGGTAGTCAAGACGCTGTGAGCGAATGTTATGCTAATAAGTATCTTTAGCGTTCCGTACCCAAGGGGTGCCAACGGAACTCTACTACTAAGCCTCCGCTGTCCGTCCGTCTGTTTGCCTGTCGGCAAGCTATATCTCATGAACCGTAATAGGTAGAAATGTTCACAGACTGTATATCTATTGCTGCTATTACAATGAATAAGGTTTAAAATTAAAGGCGGTTCCCATACAAGAAACTTTTTTTAACATGTTGGTTGTGTTAATTATTGTACACTACCTACCTACTTGTTAAAAAACACTTGGCCGGTTTTGTTTCTTTTCTGTATGAGAAGCAGCGGTCTCACATTTAGGCTGCGGTAAAAAAATATTCTTAATTCGTTTTTAGCAGTATTAATATTTTATCAGCAAAGTTGCTGAAGTAAAGACAAACGGACCGAGCTTGATCTGACGGTACTATAATCATTAGGTGAACTTGAACACAGCCATTGTTAAAGTTCAAGGTTGATTGAAAAAAAATGCCAGTTTCGGTAGTAGTAGTACAGTACCTACTACTGTACAGTATGTACAGACGCCAGCAGGTCAAGCTACCCGAAACTGACATTTTTTTTTCAATCAACCTTGAACTTTTAACGCTTTAGCGATAAAGTTGAAAATCTATTGAAGAAATTTGACAGATTGTGGTAGCTTGATGTGCTGGCGTCTGTACATACTGTACAGTAGTAGGTACTGTACTACTACTACCGAAACTGGCATTTTTTTTCAATCAACCTTGAACTTTAACGCTTTAGCGATAAAGTTGAAAATCTGTTTATAAGTAAGTGTTATAAGTAAGTAAGAAAATTCGTTTTTTTTTTGGGTATATTGTGTGCGGTAGACGTGGTAACTTATTGGCGATGTTCTTCAGAAGGGTCTGGGTCATAATACTCGCAACCGGCGTGAGTGTATGACCAGGAGCATGAACGTAAACGAGGCAAAAGGAGTCAGTAAGGGTCGTAGCAGGTGGCGTTCTGTAGTGACTGCCTACCCCATGGGAAGAAGGCGAGAGTCTATATAAATATGTATGTACGTATATTATGTGCCTTAACCTGGTTTATATTAATTAACTAGCAGTGCCCCGCGGTTTCCCCCGCATAAGTTTCGATCCCGTGGGAATATCTGGATAAAAAGTCCTAAGTGCTAATTCTGGTTATAAGCTATCTGTGTCCCCAATTTCATCCAAATCCGTTCAGTAGTTTTTGCGTGAAAGAGTAACAAACATCAATCCATCCATCCATCCATCCATACAAACTTTCACATTTATAATATTAGTAGGATTTTACCTAATTATAATCATGAAGCCCTTGCAGTTAGTGACCTATCTATACAAGGTCATTTTTCAAAGACCAGCCAAATTTAAGGATGTGGTGCAGACCATCAAACTGAACAACTTTCTCCATGGGACAAATAGCGTAATCGCGAAAATTTTATCAACTGTCCCATAGAAAACTTCAATACCTGCTCGACCTAAATGTATGGGACGGCTGAATTTTTATTTGCGATTACGATGTTAGACCCATGGAGAAAGTTGTTCAGTTTGATGGTCTGTACCACATCCTTAAATTTGGCTGGTCTTTGAAAAATAACCCTGTATATGGTCGACACTGGACATTTCTATAATAAGCAACCAAAGATGTTTCTTCATCTTATACTCACATTTCTAGAGCAAAGCAACAAAAATATAATATGATATCTGATGAAATTGGCTGCGTTGCTCGCAGTGAGTAAATTTCCCAGCGGTACAACAGAGAGTATTGCTGTCCACCGCTAGTTCGCGGGGTCACCGAAGACGTATTAGATATTATTAGTTAGATGTTACTTTTTCTTGAGGGGCTTGTGGCTAAGTAATAACGCTACGCTTGCCGCGGTTGGTCCGTAGACGGGTGACCATACCAAGACCTCTCCGTGTCTCGGAAAGTACGTTAAGTCGTTGTTCCTAGCGGTCATTCATGGATCTTTGACAGTCGTTACGGGTCATCAGAAGGCCGAAAATCTGACAACCAGTCTTACCAAGGGGTATCGTATTACCCAGTATCTCACTGGGTTGTAGAGGTCAGATAGGCAATCTCTCCATGTAAAATACTGGTATTCAGCTGCATCCTGTAAGACTGGAAGCCGACTCCAACATAATCATGTAGCTGGGAAAATACTTGGCGAATTTACTGAGCTGCTTCCTATCTGAAACATACTCAGACTCCAGTCACTGTTTCAATTGGTGGTTCCTAAACAAATACAATTAGAAACATTTGATTTACTTTTTGATTTACACCATAACATGATTATATCAATGAAGCTAATTCATTCTACTACCTAGATCATGCTAGCCGACTGTTTGTGTATGTGAGTTTAAATGTTTGTAAACGCACCCACGATACAGGAGAAATTCCTAGTATGGGGGCAAGGATTTTTTTTTAAAGGAAATAAGATAGGCAGCCGCTCTATGTAAAATACTGGTACTCAGCTGCATCCAGTTAGACTGGAAACCGACCCCAACATAGTTAGGAAAAGGCTAGGCAGATGATGATGTTAGTTTTTCTTGAGGAGTACCGACTCCTCAAGAGCTTCGATTCCAAAAATACAGACCACAACACAGACCTTACAATACAGACCTTCTAAATACAGATGATTATGTTACTAATTCCCTTTAGTGAGTGATTACGTAAGAATTTACCCTGACCAGAGTTTGTTTACACTTTCATTGGATACTTTTGGAACAGATCACAGAGGGGCAATTCTTCTAATATTTTAAGAACGCTTACAGTCGGATATCAGTCTCAAACTGTCAAAAATACCTCTAATTTCCACACATTTTTGACATTCATTGTCGCTGAGATAGATTGCGACTAGATTTCGAACGTTTTTAATTACTTACGGGAATTGCTCTTCTGGTATTTCATCAAAACAAATCATAGCGTAAACACAATACCGTTATATTTGACCGCGACTTCGTCTGCGCACGCAAGTAATAATGAAAATAAAATGTCAATACGGTTTAATAAAAATCCTAGCGTTACTCGGTGTACTACGCATCCAACACAATGACGGGTTGATCATGTTGTTTGTGACATGTGGCAAGTATGGAGAGACCAGCGATCTTAATTATATGAGGACGTAGAAGAGTTGTGTGAAACTACTTCCAAGGACAGTTTAGAAGGCTTATTAGTCTATTCGCTCGAATTTACTCGCCCGAAAGGGCAGATATTTTTTTTTCTATTGGTTGCTTGCACAAATTGGCACATTTTGAATTTTATGCAATGACGTTATGAAATAAGTACGTTTAATAACGTTTTATAATATTTCACTCATATCACTTCTATGCGCTAGTGTCCTTTTTTCTATATTTTTAGAAGACTGTGATGTGTGTGGTGTTTGTATACGAGCCATAAACTTGCAGTCTGGAATTTGGTTTTTGTAGTCAAAGCACACCAAGCAATGGAACCAGCTTGAGTAGTATGAGTAATTTATGTGGCCTATCCAAATGTCCTTTCTTTGGCATTGTTCGTCGAATCCTTGAGCTCCTTAAGTTCTGAGTTGAGTTGCATGATACTGGCAAACGCGTGCACTGACTGAACAGGTCCACTCAATCTGTGTGGTTTTTTCCCCAAAAGACCATGTCAGACACCAATCTAAATGGTCTTCACATGATCTGAACAAGATTATGTGTGGACATTAAAAGAGACTGTGACCTCTTAGTTTGTTTCAGCCTTTCTTCACAGGGTAAACGGATAGAAAACGCAGACCCCATCCACTCGTAGTTTTTAGAATATGATTAACGTGCAAAAGTGTTTGTGCAAACTTACATCATCATCATCATCTGCCTAGCCTTTTCCCAACTATGTTGGGGTCAGCTTCCAGTCTAACCGGATGCAGCTGAATACCAGTATTTTACATGGAGCGACTGCCTATTTGACCTCCACAACCCAGTTACTGGGTAATACGATACCCCTTGGTGAGACTGGTTGTACAAACTTACATACAGAAATAAAATCATTTATGATTTAACCAAACATTTGGTGCGTAATTCTAAAATGTTAGACTATAAAAATCTACCTGCGCGTATAATCTTTACCCTTGTAAGGTTGTCTTAATTCGGTATGTAGCTTCTTAGATTTTACAATCATCAGAATTTGGGCACGATTCCTATTGACAGCGATGCAGACGGATTTTTTGATGCCCTTTGATTCTTTCCCCTCCTTTTTATATACTTGTACATATTATTATTATTATTTTACTGTTAGCTTTTTAAATTCTCGTTAGATAACTTTTGTCTGAACAATAAAATGACGGTGTGACATATTTCCTATACATAAACTGTCAAACCGCAATTTTTATTCCTCAAACAAAAGTTATCTGAAGATTGGAAAATCGGCCCTAAAACGAGTAATCATGTTTTTTTGCAAACTACGCATTTATTTAAAATAATAAACCGCTCACTCTTTTCATTTGTACCACACCCTAAACCTAATTTGAATAATTCCTCGTCACGGGTTACGAATAATTGCTTCTCTCTCCGTACCTGCTATAATTGCGATTTATAACCTTTTGTATACTAAATAAAAAGAAACTTTGCACTCCCGTGATAAAGTTGAAACTCTATTGAGGTTCATTCTGGCATTATTTTTGTAGGCAACTAATTATTTGCAATTATTGGTATTTTTTTATTTTATTTTGTTGAAGAATAGTTTAATTTATTTTTATAATTGCTGCAGAAATGATTTAGTGGTGTACTTTTTCATTTTAATTTCAATTGTGTTTTTAATCCGCGCTTTTGATAGATAATAAAAGGTCTTTATTGTTCAAAATATTTTTTTTTTTCTTAAAACCATTAGAGTCACATTCATCATCTGCCTAACCTTTTTCCAACTAAGCATGTTGGGGTCGGCTTTCGGTCTAACCGCATGCAGCTGAATACTGGTATTTTAAATGAAGCGACTGCGTTTTTGCCCTACGCTTAACGTGCTTTCCGAGGCACGTCGGAGGTTTTGGTATGTTAAGATGGTCATTCACCTACGGACCAACCACGGCACACGTAGCTTAATCTGATCAGTCAACCTATGCGGCTCTTATTACTTAGCCGCAAGAGTCATATTATGTCCCCTAATTGTAGCACAATTTGATTAAAAACTTTCAATTGTCAGTGGCAGTATGAAAGCTCAGTGTCGAGGCGCTCTCACAAGCCGATTCCCACCGGCTTCCCTTTGGAAATTCAGAACACAACCACTCTATAGTCAATTCATCATTGAAATATAATCATATCATACTGTAGGTATTTAATGTTCGTAATTTTAGAATAAAAAATAAATGTATAGAAAAAGTCAACCTGCACCCTAATTGCGTAACACACAATCAATAGTAATCTGAATCATTTTGAAGCAAATTGCTAATCCATTGCTTCATAAGTTCGAAAAATTTGTCTACTCAACACGTACAAAATAACGCAATGAATGTTGTTGAACTGTCAAAATGAAACCGATTCCGATTAATTGTGTGTTACGCAATTAGGGTGCTGAACCTTATTACAACGATCTCTCAGACAAAATGGTGTCTGTACTGAGCGATCCAATGATACTGTCATAGATACGTGGGATTCGCTATAAATGCCTTGATGGTTTTAAAAAATATTATGACAATTTGTTAACAATTTTTTTAGATATAAATTTAGTCAGTAGAGTAAGGTCTTGTTGAGATTGGGCTCACCTGTTTTTGCAAAATGTCTGAATTGAGTGATCCACCACACCTTAGGCAATAACGAAGACCCTTAAGGGTGACAATTTTTTTACTTTGGGCTATGAGTTTTGACTATTTTTGACTAAATGTGCAATCACATTTTGTCACGAAATAAAAAAAAGATCACTCAATCCCAATGCACATTACTATTGTTTGACAGATTATTTGCTTTGTGAGGAAACATGCTTTTCAAGGTTAGGTTTTGAAAACGAAAAACACGTAATTGAGTCAGGCCGTGCTCGCCTAGATAGGCTAGATATGACTATAAATGACAAACGATGCGATGGATTTTTCAAACATTTTAATGTCTCTCTTTACAACATATCAATGGCTGACTGGCAGTTGTAAATACTTTGCTTACCTCTGCCATAAATTCGCCACTGGTGTCCTGTTCGGATATCTTGTTATTTAATACCAAACCCTATTTTGTATTGTTTTTTGCGATGACTAAGAATAATCGTGAGATTTTCTTGCGCAATCTTTTCTGATTTTTTGGCAACCTGAATATCAAAATATTACAATCAGAATCAGCTTATCCTACTGCTGGGACACGGGCCTCCTCTCTGTGAGAGGAAGTGAGCCGTAATCCACCACGCGGGCCAATTGCGGGTTGGTAGATGTCACATGTTCGTCTTAATTTTTTTTGGTTCTAGGAGATGTCAGTTTGCTCAGGATGATGTCCTTCACCGTCTTGAGAGCAGTGGTCATGAAACTAAACGTATACACAAAGTAAGATCTGGGTTCGAACTCACGACCTACAACTCATTAGTTGAGGCCGATACTACTCAGCCACCACTGCCCTAAATCAAATTATGTAAGGAATTAATTGAAGTAAATATTTTTAACAATAACTTTAATTGGCACAACACCCACGTTCTTAGAGCCGGTATAGCCTCAAAGCGTCTTTATTGGCAGTCTGCACCCGTCGTTTGTGGAATGGCATCTATTTTAATAGCAGCGTTTAAATACCTCTTGAAGGAGGACCACGTATAAATTCGATGACGTCACTGCTACGCTTTTTATTTTTATTAATTTGCTATTTATGGCTTTTCTTTGGTTACTTACTTTTATGCTTGCTATATCTGGATTCAACTAATTAATGATGCAGTTGTGTGGTTGTTTGATAAAATAATACGATATAATATTTTAAATGTGGCTTTCTAACAGTGGTCAAGTATTTTAAGTCAGAGTTTATTACGATCGTACTTACCCACCCGACGAATAATGTCCTGTCTAAATTTCAATAGCTTATACAAAATTCTTATAGAAAAATAGACGATCAGATTTTTTAAAGGGGGTTGAAGATTTTTATATGGAGCCTGGCATATCTACCGTAGCAATTTTTTTTCAAAATGGCGCCCGTGTATGTAATCATCTATGCAACAAAATGTATGAAAATTTAAAAAATATGGATGTGACGGATTATGAACGTAATGTCATAATATTTTCATAATTACAAAAGGTAAAATAGGTATGCTTAAGCCTGTTACTGAGTATCTAATACTAACACAAAGTTAACATGAACATTTTAGTAAAGTGCTTCAAGCTCCATTTCTCTTCAGAAACCTTAATTTCATCTCTGAAATCCACACACTATTTTCGTTAACTCCCAAACCATATTAATTGGCTTACTCGATTCCGACATCAAACAAAGCTAACTCGATTTGCCTCCACAATTCCCCGAATAA
Source organism: Apamea anceps (assembly GCA_951799955.1). Lineage (NCBI taxonomy): Eukaryota > Metazoa > Arthropoda > Insecta > Lepidoptera > Noctuidae > Apamea > Apamea anceps. Next base: position 20,105,419 of record OX637510.1, read on the forward strand.
CTTTCGTTAAAACTTGCGGTGAACACAAACGAATATTTTGGCACTCGAGTTACTCGAGTAAACGAATCGATCATCTCATCGATTATCAGATTAACCTTCTCGATAAAGCGGAATATGTCAGTGAAGATTGTGGAGAAGCACGTTTTGTGAGTACGACAATTTGCGACAAAAAAATCGCATTGATGTGCCGACGGATACTTACTGTAGCAGGTATACAAGTTGCAAAGAGTATGTTTGATGGAAAAAAGGGTTTGGAATAAGGATTCTAAATAATTCTAATTGACTTTCAAACCCCCTTGTGAACTTTAATGTCGCTGGAGACTAATTCACTTAAAGCGCCTGTCTGTCTCAGTTTTATTCGTTAGCAAGACGTCTACAAGATCACTTAATATAAGCCATCTTATGTCTAAGGAGTCTAGGCAAAAATAGCTCTCTAGCTCTATTACTTTACCGTGAGGCTTCTATTAACATATCATTTCAGCTGTGTAGAAGCTTGAGCTTATGCTAAATAGGTACTTATAGCTGTACACGGATCTTATGGTCAACTCAGCCTATTGCAGTCCACTGTTGGACATGGGCCTCTGCCAGGCCACACCATAACACCCTGTCCTCCGCCTTCTGCATCCAGTCTGCTCCAGCCACCTTCTTAAGGTCGTCCGTCCATCTAGCTGGGGGGCGTCCCACACTACGCTTGCCGATACTCGGTCTCCACACTAGGACTCTGGATCAGGATCTTATGATGCATGACCAGAATCGGAATTAACGCCACCATTTTGTTTTTTCAATATATTTCACAAAATGTTTACAACAGCGCCCCCGTGTTGTCATTCGAGCGCCAAAAGTTTCTTGTAGAGTTGTAAAATATGCCGTGACTATTCTGAAAGTTGGCAACCTCGCAAATATGTGTCCAACATTTATTTGTTGTTATAAATCTGTCGATATTTTATAATTTCATTTAGTAATATTATACAAATTAATTAAAACTGGGAAATATTTGATAGCTATTTGCGACGTTGCCAGCTTTCAAAATGGACCCTTTTAAACACAAGATCATCATAGTTCATTTGGTAACAATGGACATTTCTAACTTCTTCACCAGCTAAACCAATACAAGCGTCTTTCACAGTGCAAACATTGCCAACAATAAAATATCTAGGTGCAGACAAAACAGCAAACAGAAATCTTTGGTGGCCATAGCATAGCAACGTTTGTTCAGACACAACAAATCCCTCTCCATAGGAAATTGGAGAAAAATGGCGAGTAAACGAAACGACCAGCCTCATGCGACATTTGTTAGGATAGCTTTATGGGTATACCTAAGTAAAAAACATATTAGAACAATGATATATCACCGCCATTGGTGGAAACGCTTGTTTTGAAGAGAAAACAGTTTTGTTTTATGTGTTGACGTGAGTTGTTCGTCGTTTTTCTGAGTGCTGAAGAAAAGTTAGGGATTTTTTTGGATTTTATTTAAACTAGTAATCCAGAGCTTTTCATAGGATACCGAATGGCGGTTGGGGTAGACATTTCTTTAAGTATATTTAGGCCGAAATCTAATTAATGTAATGGTCTTGCTAGAAGCACTCTGTTTGCTGTAACTTGAAGGAAGCTTTTTCAGCAATGGATAATAAAAGCGTTCGTTTCAGTCGGGTGGTAACAAGCGCTACTGCTGAGCATGAGGACCTGGGTTTAATTTCCGGGTCGGGCAAAGTGTTTTTGGGTTTTTCCGACAGGAATTTCTCAGTAACAGTCCAGACTGTTACTGAGAAATTCCTATAGATATCCAGATATGTGCCCGGTTGATGGCTATAAGCTCGCTCCCACAGACTTATAAGTCTGTGCTCGCTCCCTATAACATGGGACTTGAATATAACTAGTGAAATGGAAGTGGGTTTACTATAGGTACATGTCTGCCTAATCTTTATATATACAGGCGCAATGTTACATTTAACATTTTTCTCTCAACAACGACACGAGAAAGCCGACGTTTTATGGCAAAATATGAAACATTACGTGTGGCTATAGCCGCCACAAATCTCAGAAATTATGGTTATAGGAGCGTCCACCAAGATTACAAGTTTTTATGCTGCACCTAAGCCTGAAGTAAATTACGCGTTACGACACATTTTTAAGGTCACCAGGGAACGTTATCTCCGGTCCAAGTCCCAGTTACGTATCTATTTTAGTTCCCGGCGATTACAGCGAGACGACAACGGACTGTCGTCAATGTTTATGTAACGACTTAATAACTTTCAAGTCTATTGAGGCTGTAGTTATTTTAACAGAAATACCTCGGTATAACTAGACCTTAGAGAGACAGTCTCATGCTGGTAAAGTTATAATTGCTGTGGGCTGTTTGTGTATGTGACTTTAAATGTTTGTTAACGCACCCACAATACAGGAAAAATTCCTAGTGTGGGGCAACGTTCTTAGATAAAAAAAAAAATTCAAGAAGACATTTGACTTGTTTCAAGAACCTTTTTAACAAGGAAGTCCTGTGAGTGCCATAGATAAGTTAGTTAAGTAATAAGATCATTATTTTAGTCTAGTTCCAATTACTGTATTCACTGTAGTGTGGTCTATTTAATAGCTGATAGATATTGTGAATTTTCGAGGGGTTCGTGGCTAAACGACAACAGCCGCAGGGTCGATCGTAGGGTTAAGAAATCAAAATAAAAAGTCATTTATTCAAATTAGGCTGAGAATCAGCACTTTTCGAACGTCAAAATTACAAAAGACAGTGCCCCAAAAACGCCCGCCCTTCAACTAAGCTTCACTTAACGTGGTCGGTTCGTGGGTGGGTGACTATCCATTACATATCCAGTTTCCTTTATATCACGTTAAGCATTTGGTCCCAGCTGTCATTAGTAGATCTTTGAATCTGGGCATCGTACGTTTTACCCAGCAACTGGGTTGTGGAGGTTAGATAGGTAGTTGCTTCATGTTTTACATGGAGCGACTACTACGACGGAAAACCCAGTTACTGAGTAACACGATACTCTTGGTAAGACTGGTTGACGGACTACAACACCTTCCAAATGTTAAAGGAGGAATCCTTCCACAAAGAGTGGTCATCATACTACTATCAACCCCGGCAGGCGCTTTACGTAGTGTAAATAATTTATCACCACTGCCCTCAAAACGGTGAAGGAAAACATCGTGAGGAAACCCGCAGTCTTAGAACCAAAAATTTGGAGACATGTGACATCTATCAACCCTCACTGGGCCCGCGTGATGGATAATGGCCCACTCCCTCTCACAGAGAGGAGGCCTGTGTCCCAGCAGTGGGAACATCATAGACTGATTATGCTACTACTGTCGCAGCTATATTGTTATTGTCAACATATATTTACGGCAAGTCAAAAGTGCCATTTGGTCCGTCAAGATAAGGAAGTTTGCTGGCAACTTGTAACTAAGTTGGTAAGCAACGTGATTGTTTTACTTGCAAGAAGCCCTGCAAGTTTCACTATCGATCTGTTGTTGCCTTTAACTTGGAGAAGTATCAGTTGCTGCGTGGGACTTACGGTATCTGAGGATAGAATTCTATCGCTTTGTAAGGGCTGGTTGGTAGTGGCGTTAGGATCTAAACATAGCTTATACGAGTACAAGATGCTCTCTCAATGTAATGTTCATTAACTCTTAGTCAAAGTCCCTTGCTGCCCTCTCCTAGTGACGCCCTAAGCCGAGGTTTGTACCCCACAGGGGGTGTCCTTAGCGTGTAGCCGCTTAGTTTTTAGGTTTTTTTTTGCCCTGGCTGGTGGACTTAATTTATTGAGGCATACACTTCAGCTAAGCTAGGTAACACAGCATGTGGCAGCGACTAGTGTATTATATTTCTTATTCTTTTTTATCACTCTTGTCTTAAGCACTTCTTTTAACCTTTAGTTAAAACGTGGACAATGGTGTGGGTTGCGTGTTTGTTAAATCTTAGTTTAAGTATTTCTCTGTATTTTGTAGCATGTAACTGTTTTTTGTCCCTAATAAATAAATAAATAAAATCAATAAATACACAGGTAAGCCCAGTTAAGCAGACGACAACCTCATAGGTTAAACTGTGTGATGACAATCCCAAAAAAATAATTGAATGTTCATTTTGTTTAATTCCGCGATCACACGAAAGCGACCAAATTACAAAGGAATGAACGTTCATTTGCACATTTCAATTACTTTTTTATCATTTTTATAATTTCTAACGTGGCAATATTATCGAGGACGTCGACTTCCACGTCATGGCATCACGATAAAATAGGGAAGTAAAATGTGTGTATACAAATATTATGAAGAAGCTAACGAACAATAACGTAGTAGTAGCTATCCTCGATAATATCGCCAAATTTTATAATGCGCATAATGTGAATAATGTGCACAAATCCTACGGTCGTTGGATCGGTCCTCTAATGAATTCATTTTTCACTTTGATTAATTTTGTGCTCTGACATTTCACTTCGAGTGATAGATGCCGAATGAAAGACAAAAATGAACAAACAGTGAAGTGCCTGATATCTCCTTTAGGGAAGCATGGAAAATGCTTGCAAAATTTTTATGGTATTTTTTAATTTTTGGGTCATTCCATTGACTCCTATGACGCTACTTGCTAGTGATGATAATTATAGCATAATATTTTTAAGAATGCCTGTCAATTAATTGCTCTAGAAATATTGCTTCAGACTTTCTTCTCTACCGTGTAATTTTTTTGGCTTCATCTCATACTAGCTAATTAAACCGTAGAAAATATTTTCATTTTTTTAGTTTAAAAAATGATATTTCATTACTTACTAATACTCTTGCTTCGTTAGGTAGCACTTGTACAACAACAGTAGTGTTATTTTACCAGAACTTTCTCTGCAAACAAAACATACAAAAGCGGCCTATCAAACGCTGGCAGGTAAACAAAAAAAAAGCCCTAGACAAGAAAAAAATTGGTTTCAAATCGCGAAATGAACGACGCCAGTCTGTCTGTGCCGGCATTCATTCATTCATTCTACGTTCATTCAAAGAAACAGTTTAAAGTTTTTGAATGAGTTCTATTGTTACCGCCTTTAAAACTCTTGTTTGTGGTAAAAATTCGAATTTTGAACAGATAATTTATTACTTCGATTGTATTCCTTAGAATATTTTGTGAATGAAACGCTTTTGACTTGATTTTGCGTGGTAAGTGCTATTGTAAATGTAGATAGTGGCTATTGGATATGGTGTTTCAACTTGCCATTACTTGAGGCTTGCGATGTAAGCCGGGATTCAAGTGGCTTAAAATTTGCAATAGGACCACACACTTTTATTTTCATATAAATAAAATAAGCCATTTGTCTAAAAACACAATAAGCCTTGACAAGTTGACACATTTGGTATTGCAAAAATATTACTGTATTAATTTCAACAGTATTACCGCTAAATGATAATAAGGTAATAATAGTAAATAATAATTTTGCTGTATTTCTGCTGTACCTGAAATAATATAATTTAATACATTTTTTTTTTTTTACAAATAGTGGAAATTTTGCCAACAGTAGTTTTCCAATGCAATTATAGTGCCTAAGAATAAACTAAAACAAACATATTGTTATTAGGTACAGGTGCAAGTAATGATGGTTCGGAATTATAATGTTAGGTAGCGACCCGTCCGATTTAGGTTTCTAATAAGAGATGATTACAAAAAGCTGTTTGGCTGCGATGTGTTATTGGTAAAGTAGAGTTAATATTGGAAAGTTAATAGTAGATCACATAGTCATTTAAAATCATGCATCTACAATCAAACCGTTTTTGTCTGAGCAAACTGCTAATAACGCCAATACCTTAAGCTATTAAATCTCTTTATACCCATACCCAATTCCCAATTCTTCTTCCACATCTATGCCCACCAGTTCTTATTCCATGACTCTTTCTCCCGCCACGTGCAAGCCCCGCCCCCATCATAACCAGTCTCTGTGAATGACGTCGCCCTCGCGGCTCATGCGTTGATCGGCTAGTGTTTCTAATGGTTTTTCATTCACACTACATGATTATGACGTCATATATCAAAGAGTGTCAATTGCAGGAGCAGTGCAAGTGGTCTGAAGTTTTGATTTTTGGAAAGTCATTTTTGTTGTTAGGGTTATATCAAAATAATTGATTTGTGTTTTATAATTGTCAGAAATATTGTCTAGGTTAAATCGGATGTTAACTAGCATTCAAATCACAACTGTAATTTTTTGACATTTGTATGAAATGTCAATAACACGGCTTCCATGACCGTTCAACGTATAACTTTAATAAACGAATGCCAAACCCTTTTACAAGCTTTTATTTAACTTGCCTTGTTAGAACAGTTAGTTAGTATGTATGGGTCAAATTTTGCAACTGATTTTTATAACAGTTATCCCCACCGATGGAGCTGAAATTTGGCATACACCTTTGGTTTGGATGGCAATGCTCGGTTAGCTAAGTGACATCATTCTAAATCCAATATGGCGGGCTCCCAAATATGGTAGGCCAGTTCATTTTAGTACAACTGATATATTGAACAAGCTGGTTTTTTAAAGTTAAAAGTATTTTTGAATATACCTAGTAATTTTATTTCAATAATGTTTTGTGATTGGATCTCAGTCTAGTATTAGTAAAGCAGACTGCTACAAGTGGATTTCAGAATACATAAAAGAAAGTCTAATTACACATACAATAATCTTCACATTTACACACGAGTCCTTTGAGAAAATACATTCTGAAAACATCAAACACTGCTTAAATGAATTTGTAATCCGTACATTCGAGTGTACGACCTATAACCGTGCCTCCCGATAATCCTGCCAAACTGATGAAAACGAACCACCCGCCTCCTGCCCGCACCCCGCTGTTCGTTTTGTTGTTGAATCAAATAAAAAGTTATCCGATTTGCAGATTTGTATTCATACTATAATGATTTTGGTCGATGTAATATGTGAATGTGTCGTGTGAATTGTTTTGTTTCATACAATTCGTATTGCAGTAGGTACCTAGAGTATTACTACAAAGTTAATTCGGGGCTTATGGCTAAATAATAACAGCTGCACGGGTCGATCGATCAGGTTAAGCTACGCTTGCTGCGGTTGGAATCTTTTCATACCAAGGCCCCTCCGTGGCTCGGAAAGCACGTTAAACTGTTGATTCGGCTGTCATTCGTAGATCTTTAGAAGGTTACGAGTCGTCGGAAGCCCGAAAGTCTGATAACCAGTCTTACCAAGGGGTATCGTATTATCTAGTAACTGGGTTGTGGTCGTTGCAAAGGCTGTCACTCCATGTAAAATACTGGTATTTAGCTGCATCCTGTTAGACTGGAAGCCGACCCCAACATAGTAGCACATATTGGCTAGGTCCATACATGGGACGTTGTAGTGATTTGCAGGTCACCTAACGGTCGTAGGCCATTAATGTAAGTGCTGGCAGTGCGGTGGCTTTTAATTTGTTTTGTATTTTGTGTAAGTATTGGATATTGTGTATGTAACTTGAGTGAATAACCAAATGAGTAATTTTAAATTCGATTGGCCCACAACGATGATGTCAATCATACGCAAATAAATCAATGGACTTGAACTACTTAAGTTGCGCAGGTGTTATAGGCACAGAATGACAGTAAGTAAAGAATAAAACTGCTTATAAAATTATGACTTGGTATTTTAGTGTACTTTCAGATTTTTCGGACATATTTTACGTTCACCTAAGCATTGTCTGGACAGGCTTACGATACTGGACCAGGTCGAAGGAAAAACGGTTAAGCTCTGCCTTAACCGTTTTTAACCGGTAAGATAGTCAGACGTGGTCAAGAAGGTTGTAGGAGGCAGCATCTACCGAGCAGTCCACACCGCAGAAGACATAACTTGGAGACACGTCATATGTGGTCATAATCCTCAGCATTGGGGGAACGACAAAGAGGCAGAAGAAAGATTTAAAATTCAATAAATAGAATTTGAAAATATAGGTAAAAATAAGAAAATTCCAGGTACTTATTCGTGGCTAAAAACTATCCACAAGCAAACATTTATCATTTAGAAAACAGATGAAAATACAGTAGTTCATCCTATCCTTATTAGCCAGACAGCTTACGAACTAAATAACAGTACCTATAGATTTCAGAGTCCTCCAATCCTCTATTATTTACGTCAACTTGGGACTTTCAAAATGATATTATTCACGTTTCGCGTCAGCAATCCCCGTCGTGCCAACAAAGGACGATATTACTTTAATACTTTTTGTATTAATGTTCTTGTAGAGCGAGATTTTAATGAAAAATGTGGGTTTTTTCCGTGAATTTGTTAAGTGTGGTGAAATATTGTTAGCAGAGTAATTTGTGTTTCGGTGACAAATTGTGGTTTTATTGAAGTGGGGGGTAAACATAACATCACGCTTGTATTCCACGAAGAGTTACGCAGAGGCAGTGGCGTACACCCACATTTGACCAGAGCTGCAGAGGGGCAATTCTCGTAATTTTGAGAACGTTCACAGTCTGATCTCAGTCTCAATCTGTCAAAAAATAATCTAATTTCCCTACATTTTGGCAAATTTTTGAAATTTGTTTGTCGCCGAGATGAGACTGCGACTAGATTTTGAACCTTTTAAATTACGAGAATTGACCTTCAGCTATGTTGAGTCTCATGTGGGGGGCGAGCCTGTCACTGAACACAAATCCCAACTACGGGCTGCTACTGAGAAATACTAGAAGGAAAAACCCAATTGAACTTTGTCCGACCCGGGAATCGAACCCAGCACCTCATGCCCAGCAGTAGCGCTTACGATGACTAGATCCAGACAGTCGGCGGATAAATTGCTAAACTAAGTAGAAGCTACGAAAATCATTACAGCTGACAAGGCATATTGACACCACTCAACGCCTTTGCAGTAATTAAACTTTTAGCTTAAAAATTTTCGGATCAAGTACCAGGAATCAAAACAAAGAATATAATGGATTAAAAAAAAACTTTATAAATTGCAGACACGGATGCAAGTTTTTTTAGTATATGAAATAGCATTTGCCCTATAGAGAGACCATTAGAAGTTAATAGTGCCATTCGACATGGCAATAATGTCATCATTTAGGGCACCCACTGACAGTGATGCTGACGAACTTTTTAATGCCCAATAAGCTTTCCTTTATTTTTAACCGACTTCTAAAAAAGGAGGAGGTTCTCAATTCAGATGTTTGTATTTTTTTTATGTTTGTTCGCGCATAACTCCGTCGCTTGCCAACCGATTTGAAAAAATATTTTTTTGTTGGAAAGGGTATACTTCCCAAATGGTCCCATAGAAATTTCATCAAAAACGGTTTAGTAGTTTGGTTTAAAAACCAAACTACTAAACCGTTTTTGATGAAATTTGGAAATTGTGGAATACAAGCCAAAATTACTGGTAAAACTACAACTAAAAAGAAAAAATAAAAACTTTTTTGCAAAAAAAAAAAACAACCGACTTCCAAAAATGACACTACAAAGTGAAAAATAACTTTAATTTCGGAAGTCGGTGGCAAACAACGAAATGCGAACCCAACGACACCGACTTCCGATATTAAAGTTATTTTTCACTTTGTAGTGTCGTTTTTGGAGGTCGGTTGTTTTTTTTTGCAAAATTTTTTTATAGTGTTAGATTGTATACTGTATTTAAGTATATTTCACTGCAAATAAATACATTAAAACGTTAATAATTATTTGAAAGTTATTTTACACAAGGTATATGAATCTTCTCTAAACATTGTTCCGATACATTACACCCTTCTAAAAATCCTTCAAATTTATCACAGCCTCAGAATTTCCCCTAACATTTAAGCTCGGAGGCTGTATCGCACTCCTAAGCGATCCTTATCTGAACTTGACACCGACCTTGGCATTCGCCGCTCAATACTGTGATAAGGGTGCTCTGGCTGTACGCTTCATGTTGAACCCGACCAGAATTTCAAGAGAGGGTTTATATCATAGAGGTTCTGTTTTGTTTTTATTTCGTCGATTTTGTTGATGTTTTGGCGATTTTTTTTCCCGAAGAGGTAGGCAAGGTATTATTTTAGTACACCCAAATTTTGCAAACTACATATTATTATGGTACATTAGCTGGATAGTTATGGGTGCATTATCTTCGAATAAAAATCCGGCCTAGTGCTTGTCCAACCACGCACAAAGGAGGGAGATTAACGCACACACATTATTAATTTTATCGACAGCAATAATAAGTTTGTATTTCACAGTAATTCTCGAAAATAACGTAATTTCAATAACTACATACAAAGTTGTTTCTGCAGTTGTGATAAATGATATTTATTTCTGTTAAACGGTATCCGAAAACATGCCATATTGTCTGAGAAATGATTAAATTACCTACATAAAAATATCTCTTCATCATTATCTTTTCAATTATGGGGTTCCGTTTATATCATGGCTGCAGAACCCTAAAAAGAAAATAAAATATAAATGGATATAAAGTGGGTAATAAAGTCGATAGCTTAAAAAAGTGGTCAATGCTAGCTACAGAATGGCAATGTCAGAAGATAAGCATTCCTACCAAATTGTTTTTTTTTTTTTTGATACAGACTGATGAAAATCAAAAGAGATTTAGATAGCAGCACTGTGACATTTATTTTTCAAATGTCATGCTAAGATAGGAGCCTTTTGGCCTCGTATAGGACTTTCTGTTTTATTTTTCTTTTAGTCACTTTTGAATATAATTTGATTATTTTTTTTTAATATGGTACGTTGACTTGCTTTTGCTTGATTTTTCTGGGAATGAAACTCCATTATAGCTAGTGAGTGTTTTCTTTTCTCGTTAACAAAGTATTTAGATAATTTTCAGGCAAATGCACATCAAAGGTTTCTTCGAATTACTCTCATATTTGATTAGTGTCATTTTCATATTTCTGCAAAAAATGAATAGTTCATTGCTCTTTATTTTTGCATGTATAGACATGCAAAAATAATTAATAAATAATTTTCATAAGAAAATAACATGAGAATATACGTAAGAATGAGTACATACAGAGTATCAGGTCTGAATCATCAACACCTTATCAATGAGGGCACGAGCTTTGATCACCACGCTTACTCAAGATGGATTGGCGATTTCAGACTTATAAAAAATAGTTTCAATAACATCTGGGTTAACTTTATAGTAATTAATACTAGCTGCGCCCCGCGATTTCACCCGCATAAGTTTCGATCCCGTGGGAATATTGGGATAAAAATATCATCTATGCCAAATTATCTGTTTGCCAAATTTCATCCAAATCCGTTCAGTAGCTTTTGCGTGAAAAAACAAACAAACAACAAATAAACTTTCGCGTTTTTAATATTAGTAGGATTTTTAGGATGTCTGGCTAAAAATCTCACTTCAACTAATTAAGTTTTCACTGTGAGATTTTTACAGAATAGATCGGCTCATGATGTTTTTTCTGCCCCAACGTCATTAATGTCCGAGATAAACCCAGAAAGTGCATTTATGAATTGAAAAAGTCACATTGTAACCGTTACGGATACATAAGTACATATTTACTGGCAATCATTCTTTACAAACCGTAATTTAAAACAGTATTTTAAACAAATACCGCTTGGAAGCAGAAATATAAATAAGTACTGGAATTGCTTACTTTCCCAATGACCTCTTGTGGGAAAAGCTCAAACATTACTGTTGCATTTCATAGCAAACAGTACACTCGCAGCCAAATTAATTACAGCGAGGAATACTTTGGTAGCCGTGGACTGTGGAGTACAATTGCGGTCACAAGAGGGTGTCCAATTATGACCGCCCGCAAGTGTAGTGCACAATGGTCTGAATGTAATTGAAAGGACGTCTGGATTTGTGTGATTAACTTTATTATCAGCCTCTTACCTATGTTTTGTACAGGAGTTAATTAGATCAAATGTTTTGTTATGGTTCTGTATTAGTTTTTACTCAGGAGCGACGATCTTCGCAGGGTGGCTGGTAGCAGCTGGAAGGGAGTTGCCGAGAATCGAGTCGAATGGCATGCAATTGCACAGATAAATTGCGACGTAGAAAAAACGTGTCTGTCAAATAGTGATCCATATAACACTGACGTAGCGCGCCTACACACGACGACACGTATAAACCGCGCCGTAGAAAAAATGTGTCTATCAACAAACTTCCATAGTGATCCATACAACACTGACGACCGTGCCTATATACATAACTAGCTTCTGCCCGCGGCTTCGCCCGCGTGGATTTCGGAAATTATCCCACGGGAACGTGGCAACAGGATAAAATGTATGTGCTTCCCCAGGATGCCATCTATCTCTATGCCAAATTAGAAGTTCAGTGGTTTAGGCGTGAAAATGTAACATACCGTTTCAAGTTCAAATCCTCCCCTTAAAAACTGAACTACCCCTTTTTGTCCCGTCAGTGGTAAATTTGCGTCAACTTTACATACTTATTATTAATTATTTTCTGTCAAAAGTATCAATACTGAGTTTCGAGTTACTCGGACCGCGCATTCAATTTCTTCCACACAAACTTTAACACCCCTATATCCCCCTTTGAAGGGTAGTTTTGAAAAACTTATAATGATAACTTTATTACTTACATAGGCAAGTATTCTTGCCAAGTTTCAAGTTTATTAACTAAATGAATAAGATTTTTCATATAAACTGTATCCCCCGCTTTTCAATCCCACAGGGGTGGAATTTTGAAAAATCGTTCGGGTATTCATAACTTGATTAAAATATTATTTATACCAATTTTCGAGTTAATCAAGCCACGAATTATAATCCTCCCTTGTAAAATTAACTACCCCTTTTCAACCCGTTAGGGGTAGATTTTCGAAAAACCCTGATACAAGTTACTCTTTATTTTTGGTCATAAGTATACACACTGAGTTTCGACTTAATCGGACCGCGCATTCAAATTATTCCACACAAACTTCAACATCCCTACATCCCCCTTTGAGGGGTAGTTTTGAAAAACTTATAATGATAAACTTTATTACTTGAAACTTTTCGAGAATACTCGCCTAAGTAAGGCGAGTATTCTTGAAAAGTTTCAAGTTTATTAACCTAATGAAGAAGATTTTTCATATAAACTGTATCCTCGCTTTTCACCCCCACAGGGGCGGAATTTAAAAAAATTCGTTTGGTATGTCTTCATAACTTGACTCAAAGATTATATATACTAATTTTCGAGTTAATCAAGCCATGCAGTAAAATCTTCCTCTGAAAAATTGACTACCCCATTTCAGCCCTTCAGGGGTAGATTTTCAAAAAATCCAGATACACCTTATTCTTTACTTTCAATATTAGGTGTAAATACTGAGTTTCGAGTAAATTGGACTGCGCGCTAAAATTCTTCCATACAAACTTTGAAACCCCCAATCCCTTATTAGGGGATAGTTTAGAAGAAAAAAAACTGATAATCTTCATAATTTATTTAGATAAGTATTCGTGCCAAGTTTCAAGTTTATTAACTCAAAGAATAAGATTTTTCATACAAACGAATTCTCCCCTTTTCACCCTCTTAGGGGTGGAATTTCGAAAAATCCTTTCTTAGTGGATGCTTACTCTTCACGAAGAACACACCCTCCAAATTTCATGACTTTGGGGCCAGCGGCTTAGGCTGTGCGTTGATCTATCAGTCAGTCAGTCAGGACTTTGAATTTTATATATATAGATAGATAGATTACACACGCGACCAAAGTTTTTCAAGGGAAGAAAAACCTCCGTACAAGTGGCCGTAGGCTTGCAATGTTATAAAACACAAACGAATACTAAAAAGGATTTCTAGGCAAGTTTTAAATCAAATTACAAGACCTATCCTTTCCTTTCCCAGAATTGCATTTCAGAAAAAATGCTACTATAAACTGCCATGATTCAATATCTTGCTAAACTAATATGATCAGCAGGACTATAGCCCAGTCACCGTGAATGTCGCACAAACACAATTTTCAAGCCGACTGGGCATCCGCTTCATAGGAAATCCTATTACTTTATACGCAGCCTACAAAAACTGGTTTTATATTGTTTTGTTGTAGTTTAATCCGTTTTTCTGCATCCAATATGTGAGAGTCGGTGTTGTGAAAAATGAAAACAGTGTGCTTATACCTATTATATAGGTTTGGATACAAAAAACAGTCAAAATGACTTTTCAAGCTACGCTATTTAATTTCCACTTAGGTAATCGATGGTCCTGCATGCGAAGGTAGTGTCCCTCCTGAGTTGACGCTGCACAAAAAAGTCTCCATGCCATACATGTCAGTACGGCGTAGGACCTCACGCTAGGAAGTAATAATTCCACAGGGTCGCCGTTATCGAAATCGATAAGGAGGACTATATATTTCATTTCCGGCACTATCAATGGCGAAGAAATCAAAAAGATGTAGAAACATATATAATACCCTGTTCTCTTTGCTCCCGTGTTTTTCTCAATTTCCTTAGTATTTCGTTTTGAAGTTTATGTACATTTGTCCTATTGATGTCCATAAAATGTATAGAAGGATGTACACGATACTCGTATAACTTTATCGTTTACGGAAATTTAAAAAAGACTTCGTATATTTCCTTCCTTTTTCTTCCATGTTATCGTGATGCGTGGCGTGGACGTTGGCGTCCACGATAATATCGTCAAGTAAAAAACTATAAGGCGGGTATCACATCTCCCCCGCGAAACCATCGCAGCGGAACCGCAGTAGTTCCGTTGAAACTGCCTGTTCATACGCACAGATTTCATTATGATTCTATTTCTTTCTCGCTTGATTTTGCCGATCTACTAGAATGCCAGTTAGGTACACCTCCGCGCTCTGTCTGCTATTTCGTTGTGGTGCCGCGTTTGTTTCGCACGTATCTGTGGCAGTAGACCAGTTTATAAGCGGTTTTTAAATTTAAAATGGATGTTGATTTTACGGAAAAACTTATCTAAGGGCTCCAGCGTAGACCTATTCTGTATTACTAAGTCGAAAGCGACGACATTTTGCTCCAATTGCTTCAGTTCAACTGACTCTCATGATGTTCTGCTACTCGAATACACATAATGTAGTAATGTTTCTTAGCGGAATTCGTTAAGCGGTTTCTCAGATTTTTTTCGCAGCATAGGTGTGCTAAGGCCCCACAAGCACACTGGCACGTATTTCCCATTGCTATTCAATGATCACTGTTATATTCTTGTTTGTACAGAAACACATGAACATACCCGAAGCTGTCAAATTTTCCCAATCAATCTTAAACCCAAAGCTTTAGCGATGAAGTTGAAAATCAATTAAAGAGACAGATTGATATCTGTACATACGTCCTTAAGTTCATTCCTTTCATCACTAAGCCTATTATAGGCGAGACCAAACAGTGTGTACCTAATTATTTTGATTGTCTAGACAGCTAGACTAGTTTATTGACTATGAAATATTACGTTTTAACAAAGCACAAGCGAGCAACGATATTTTATTAGACTTTGTTTATTAATTAATATTCAGAAGGTCTCATTAAGTTTTATTCGTGTATACATAATTATGTTTCTTTTTGCAAAAAGAAGTCTGGCAAGAAGATATAAAATGTTAACAAATCATTTTACCTAATTAAGTTATTTGTAAGATAAAAATAATGTTTTTCACAATTCTTCTGTATGGGCTTCATTTCTCGTTTTCTTTTCGTTATTTACCAACTGGACCATAGATATAAGAAATAATTAACGAAACCCACCTAAGACTCATTCGAGGCCCAGAAGGAGATGACCAGAAGGTCAATTCCCATAATTAAAAACGTTCAAAATCAAGTCGCAATCTCATCTCAGCGAGAATGTCGCGGGTTCGATTCCCGCACGGAACAAATATTTGTATGGCCTACTGGTGTGGGGCAACGTTTTTTTTTTATATAAAAAATTATTATCCATGATATGGATGAGTGGCATACTGAATTTCCACGGTTAATTATTTCGACACGATCCCAATTTCGAAAAACAATAGTTCGACAGAACCCTTCTTCGATATGCACTTGTTCAGCGGATCTCTATTTCAAAAGAATATGGCTTCGAGATAATAGGTACTGCTCTGAAATGTGATAATAATAATTGAAGTTATACATCTGGGTCTAAATGAAAACTGTTTTCCCCTATTAAGAATTTAAAAAAACTCATAAAAGTGATATTAAATAACACTCCTTTCTTTTGATCATCGTGCACTACAGTATTTAGTTACAGACAGTCACGAGTTTGTTTGATACTCTATTGTTTGATAGACTATTTGGTTTCCCTGTGCCTTTTGTTTTGAATTCGTACTACACATATGTAAGTAATACAATTATTATACCGTGTGTGATCAGAAAATTGAGAGACCTACAATGGTTCAGATAGATCGAATGTTGTTGTGGATAAGGTTTGGGTCCGTCAACCTTTTTGGGAATTACGAAGCTAACTTAACTAGGTAAAGTAAGAATGAAAACCACCAATGTGATCGATTCCGTCTCGGATTGCATACTTAATGACGATGAATTACTCACGATAAAGGAAAACATCAAGTAAAAACAACAAAAATGGAAACCTGAAGGCCAATTTCTCGAACGTTCAAAATCTAGTCGCAGTCTCATCTCGGCGACAAACAAATGTCAAAAACTTGTCAAAATGTAGGGAAATTAGAGGTATTTTTTGACAGATTGAGACTGAGATCACACTGTGAACGTTCTTAAAATTTTGCCCCTCTGTAACTTGAAGGGCAATTCTCGTAATTTTAAGAACGTATAAGTCACGGAGTCTTGCCGTTCAAAATGTATTCGCAATTTGATCTCGGAGACAATCAATGTCAGAAACTTGTCAAAAATGTATGTAAATTAGAGCTATTTTTTACAGATTGAGACTGAGATCAGACTGCGAATGTTCTTAAATTACGAGAATTGCCCCTCTGGTCTCAGTCTAAGGCTAAGGCAATAATCTGCCGGCTGGGGAGTTTGTTGCTCCACTTCTTCTACCCAGCGAAAGCATTAGGAAGTGAAGACAGTTTTTTGTAATTTTGACGTTCGAAAAGTGCTGATTCTCAGCCTAGTTTGAATAAATGACTTTAGATTTTAAATCATTCCTAATTGTGTGTTAACTCAAACTCAAACTCAAATCATTTAATTCAACTAAACCAATTACAGGTACTTTTGAATTGTCAAAGGATCGGTCAGTCAGAAAGATGAAGCTAGTTGCCCATTCCAAAGCGTAGGTACCTATGGAGAAGAACGGGCAAGAAACTCCATGGACACTCTTTTAAATCATAAAATTGTTACAAAATATTTGATTACATCATTCGTGTTGAAATTAACCATGTGAGAACGATGTAGAAATACGTGCACGTTAAAAGCGTCCGTTATAAAAAAAACAAAAACAATTCAGAAATTAAAAATTAAAATAAGCCGAGGCAGCTAAGAGATGACCAGTCCCTACTGGCGGCGCCCGTTCACGAACATGACGTATGGATCAGCACCATTCAGCTCAACCATTTTGGAGGGAACTTAATGATCCAACACACACGCCACCACCAGCGAGACATTTGAGTGAGCATGACATACTCACAGCTGCCAGGGCACATTCAAGTCAATGAAAGACGTACCCAGTAAATGGTAGCTTTATAGAAAGTACATAGTGCTCACACGTGTGCTATGCAATTATACAATTCTAAGCAATTGAGTTTATACAATGCAAAGATAGTTTTTCTTTTCCAATGTTCAGCAGCTCCAACAATGTTTCCGAATGCTAATTAGTTTATGCGCCTCTGTGGAGCAGGACCAGCATTGAGCCAAGCATTTTTGTCAGCGATGTAATCTCCTAACTTATAGTATGCTTGGCTACATAGTGTGCGTTTAATACAAGATTTAAATTTCGTTTCATTCAGTTGGAGTATGTGGGGAGGAATTTTATTGTAACATTTTAAACAGTTAAACAGTGTTAATTTATGAAAACAAAATAATTCTTTCCACGTAAAATTCATGTCAGTCCACAGTTCTATTTTGGGTGGCCTAATACGGTGATATACATTTCATACAGTAGTTCAGCTACCATACAATAGGTCGGTGTAGAACAATACAATGATTGTTCAATTGTTTTAAACCTATTTCGGGATATTTTAGGCACTTAGCAACCTCCGCCGCGAAAATGTTATTATGATTTTTTTTTTTTTATACTGGACCACACTTCAGCGGGGTAATTCTCGTAATTTTAAGAACGTTCACAGTCTGATCTCAGTCTCAATCTGTCAAAAATACGTCTAATTTCCCTACATTTTGACAAGTTTTTGACATTTGTTTGTCGCCGAGATGAGACTGCGACTAGATTTTGAACGTTTTAAATTACGGGAATACGGGCCCAGGTGTCGGTCCGTGTCTCGGAAAGCACGTTAAGCCGTTGGTCCCGGCTGTCATTCGTGGATCTTTGACAGTCGTTACGGGTCGTCAGAAGCCCGAAAGTCTGACAACCAGTCTTACCAAGGAGTATCGCATTACCCAGTAACTGGGTTGTGGAGGTCAGATAGGCAGTCGCTCCATGTAAAATAATAGTATTCAGCTGCATCCGGTTAGACTGGAAGCCGACCCCAACATAGTTGGGAAAAGGCTAGGCAGATGATGACTTCTGGTTACGGACATATGAAGGTCAAAGCTCCAAGTTGTTTTGACTATTTTTTAGGAACACAACTTTAAAATGTTATAACCAAGCATAATGTGTTTCGTGCGTTACATTGCGCGTTATCGTAAACAGCGAACTTACACACCAAAAATAAAAGTCCCAGCAAATATTTTTGCACAAACTTACTTAGTTTGAGAGCAGCGGTGGCCCAGTCGTAGACGCGACTTCCAACTCAGACAGGCGGTTTACTTTCTGTAAATTATTTCATCAACACTGCTCTCAAAACGGTGAAAGAATGAGACTAAGCCGGCATGTCCTAGAACAAAAATTTGCAGACGTGTGACATCTACCAACGCGACATCCATCAACCAAATTATAGGCTGATTGTGTAAGTTACTTAGTTTGATGTAAAAAATACCGAATGAATGTGTAGATGACGACTTCGTAATGGATCTTTTTACACTGTGTTTCTATATCTTAGAACATCAAAGGAAAGAGAAAATATTACACCTAAAAAGGATTAACCTTCAAACCCGAAAGGAGTGCTCACAAAAAAAAAAAACATTGCAAATATAAAACCAAACTTCGATCTATACAACAAAGGTCGCAAAAACTGTGCCAAAGGGCATATATCCTTTAAAAATGGCGATAGGGATGAACAAATATCCGCCGGATTGTGCCTCATATCCGCTTGGATTTATGATCCTATCAATTCATATTTATTTGATGTTCTCACACTTAGACTTTGTTTGATTAAGGGTGGCGCTTAAACCAGCGGGGTGCATAGCGGGTTGCAGGAACGGGTCACGGATTGTGACAAGATGTTGGATTCGGCATCTGACGCGCGTTTGGAAACCGATGTACAGGATTACTGTGATAGATTGTTATTTTCAGGTACACAAAAAACTATTCATAGCCATATTGGTATCTAAGGGATTCTTGAAGGTCATCGCAGTAAACATCATTCCATTTACTCAGATATTACAGGTCAAATATAAAAATGAATGGATACAAATAAACTATGAGTTACTTTAAGAGCTTTTATTGATCTAGCTTGAACTTGAAACTTTGTAACCTACCTGAAATATTAATAATATAGGTACCAAACAGGTAAAAAACAAAACAAAAACCAAACCAATAAACCTACAATCTTGGCAAAGTATCGCAAAATTTAGCACCACTAATAACTTCTACTGCTACGTTAGCATATTTCTACTTATATAGATGTAGGTAAATATAAACATTACATATCACAAATTATCTAACTTGCTTGCCATCCCGAAATCCGCTCGTTTCCTAGCCCCACACTGCATACATGTATTTTAAACTTAACATTTCAATACCGCTCCCCATTTCATTTATAATATCCCTTGAATTATTACAAGTATTTTATAATACGTTAATATAGAAATATTGCTGTGCAAACATTGTAGACAAAGTACATTCTAGTGATAAAGTAGTGATGATAATACGCGGCTTATATTCCAACTTAGGAGTATATAAGTCTTGCGATGTTAAGCTGGGCTATAATTTTTTTTTTAGAAATCTGTTATGGGTTATTTTATCTGTGTTGGGTTATAGGATAAATTTAAGCGAGTATAACTCCGCAAGTCATTCATTTAATAATGTGTTCATAGTATCTAAGTGTAACGTAGCTTTTGAAAACCTTTTTGTAACATGCAGCAATTTCCAAAGATAGCTTTAAAAATAACTAAAATAATGCTCGTTTCTTATAAACAAAAACGAAACGATTTATGTACTTACCAAATGGTGGCAATTTTTGCTGTCAAATTGGGCATGCTTTTACATAGATTCGTTAGCAAATTTTTCCTGTGATAGCTACTTCCATATGGGAGGGTCTACCATGCAATACTATGAGGTCTTTGGTTGATTATTGATAAATATACAAGTCTTTATTTTAACCAGTAACGGTCCATAAATTATAGGAATCGACCAAAAGGCATGAAATCAAGATCAATAGTCATTTATTTAAACTAGGCTGGGAATCAGCATGTTTTGAATGTCAAAATTACATAAAACAGTCTCCCAAATCATCCTTCACCACTTACTATTGCTTTAGCTGGGAAGAAGAAGTGGCGCAACAAATTCCCCAGCAGCACAGCTGTCTCTAAAGTTAGATCATCGCTGATTTGCTCACAAAGCAATCTCGACTTGTCTCTTTCGTTAATTCTCTGAAGACGACGCATTTGTTCTAGCTAAGCACCTGTAATATTCACTGGGTATAAATAACAAACTGAATTTAATAGCAACAGAAAACAATAATTACTATAGGTATAATCTTAAAGTCATTCATTAAGTTTATCTAAAATCAATGCGTCACTGTTAGGTAACAGAAAGCAATATGGCGAGGAGAAAATTTAAATTAATGGTCCAGAAACTTAGCAGCTGCGCTGATTTGGATTAATGGTAACGGCGTTGTTGTGCTGAAGAACTTGAGATCGTTTAAGATGCTTTTAAAAGAAACATAATGTCTGAGATACCTTCACAGTATAAATGTTTATTTATTGAAAGCAAGAAAAGAAATAAATACCTATTGTTTATTCTGCACAAAGAAAACGCACATCACAAATAAAAAAAGACATAAACTATACACATACAACGTAGTCAAAAGTCTCGGACATAAAATGTTGACAAGTTTGTCCATTGCTTGATGTCAGGGCCAGGGACCAAAGACAACACACA
The DNA here is from genome assembly GCA_951799955.1 of Apamea anceps. NCBI lineage: Eukaryota > Metazoa > Arthropoda > Insecta > Lepidoptera > Noctuidae > Apamea > Apamea anceps. The sequence goes on from OX637510.1 coordinate 20,126,635, forward strand.
TTAATTAACATTAAAAATACAAATTAATCCGTGATGCGCCCGCGACACTGGCAGATGACAACAAAACGAAAACAAAATGCTAATCGCAGAGTGTAAAATAACTACTCTTGTGACAAACAAATAACAATAATAAGAACTATTAAGCCGTGCGTCGAAGTCTCTCTCTGAGCAAGAACAGAGGGGCAATTCTCGTAATTTTAAGAATGTTTACAGTGTGATCTCAATCTCAATCTGTCAAAAATACCTCTAATTTCCCTACATTTTGACAAGTTTTTAACATTTGTTTGTCACTGAGATGAGACTGCGACTAGATTTTGAACGTTTTAAGTCACGAGAATTGGCCATCTGGTCGTTGCTCAGCAAAATGACTTCGGGCGAATCTATCACCAATAGCGCTGATTTTTAGCAACTACCTCTCGAACGTAACGTAAAGACGACGCTATATACAATTATTACACACACTAGGTACTAAACTAAATGACTTAGTAACTATACAAATAAATGCAAGGCTGGCAAACTCTTTGGCCAAAGAACGAGCCAGCCCTAGTTTGAAGGCATAACAGATCTAATTGTCATGGGTCGCCGTGATTAATTTTGACGATGTTCAAGTGGAATGAAATGAAGTGCGTGTGAAACGTCACAAAATCTTGGTACCTACCAAAATGTTACAAAGAAAACCAAGGAGAAATTTGTAAGTCGACTGTACACAAATATTCTATAAAGCAGGAAACTGTTATAAAAGGATAGAGCTTTCAAGAATAGTGAATTATACGTCTGCTGATCCCTGGACTGTCAAATCTGCTACTAACTTTGCTGACTAGGTAATGTTTTAAGTACAAAATTACTATTACAGGACATATTCTTGAAAAAGTCTTGCCGTTATTAAGTTGTGTTGATCGAGCCATAACAAAGCGAAGATGGCGGGACGAGCTTGACTCTTATCCAAAGGACGGGCCCATATTAGCAGAAAGCAGAATGGTGTGGAAAAAGGAGAGATGAGTCTTTGCCCTCCAGTAGGACAATATTATGCTAGTTAGATTTAATAAGACATAATTACGAAGAAGAGAGAGAAGAATTATACAGAACAAATGGCGATCGCGTACCGATAGACCGATGCGAGCAGAACCGATCGAAGGACGATACTTGGGGGAGGCCTTTGGTCAACAGTGGAAGTCTTCGAGAGGAGAGACATAATTACTTTACGAAGTAAGATAACGTATTTTACAAATGTTATTTTTATACAAATACAGATACTTCAAAACCCTTCAACGAAACATTTTTTATCAACCCACGTTTCACAAATCACCGCGACCATTGTTACTATAGCGAACATATAAAGGATTGCGTATTTTTTACGACCCATGATACACATCTTGGTAAAAGAGGAAAAAAAACTCAAAGATGTTTTTGCTAACACCGCCAAAAGGTTTTTTGACGTTAACGAAACGTTATTTACATTTGGTTGAGTGGTTCTACATTTTTGATGACGTGATATGGGCCGAGATTACCAGAAGGCCAATTCCCGTAATAAAAAGCGTCCAAAATCTAGTCGAAATCTCATCTCAGTGACAATGTCAAAGACTTGTCAAAAATGTACGGAAATGGGGTTAAATATAATGACCACCATAAAATGCTTTGATACCCTTAGTTCTTGCACTTCAAATTGTATTCGAACACAAAATGTAGTAAATGATCACTAAATCTTCTGCCTAAATGATAGCCATAAAATGTAGGTTTATAACCAAATAAAGTATTATGATGCCATATTATGTCTCCGGCTTGCTGCAAACTAGATAGACGAGGTTGATTTTTTTTTAAATGGTTAGGTAAGTTTAGTTTAAAACTGTGATCTCCTACGAAACCAGAAACGACTAGATTGTATAGAAAAAAAATATGGAAAAAAAGAGATTATTTTTTGCAGGCTGTCGAGAACCGAACTGATTTATTTGGAGTCATTTTGCTAAATAGGATAGCGAGATGTTAAAATTTTGGTTATAAGTTTACATTAAAATGCGGGTTTCATTTTGGTGATCATTTACTATATTTGTCTGTTATAATAATATGTTACTATATCTGGAAATTAGAGGTATTTTTGAGAGATTGAGACAGATCAGACTGTAAATGTTCATAAAATTATGAAAACTGCCACTCTGATTTGAAAGATCAATTTTGTGTGTACTTTAAAATAATAAAATCCTGCTAAGATTAAAAAGGTGGTAATGTATATTCGCATTTTTAATATTACAACCGCCAAAAGCAACATTTCAACCTCATTTTTAAAACAAAATCCCGTCCATACAATGACTACAGACCGTTCACAGTTATTTTACCTCTGGTATTGTGTTACTGTCCAAATCACAGTGATCTTTATTGTCATTCGAATAAGGTTGCTGTTAGGTTGCTGCCATTGACAAGTCTGCCAAAATCATTGTGGTCTTTATTCTTGTCAAAATAAGGTTGCTATCTGTTTACCGCCCCTTTTGCGTGGACCAAGTAGTAAAACAAAAAGGACCGAGAAAGATTACATAATACTTCTCAGGTTTTAGTCACAGATGTCTGACCACCCCATTTCGACAAATAGGATTAGGTATAACAAAAAAGGGCCGAGGGAGAGAAAGTTTGAAATGTTTTTATACCTTACATTTTGTTTCAACTAATTTCTTAGGTTCAGTTGCAAGTTGCGAAGCTTTCGGTAACAACTTGTTAACGTAGCATTCGTAAAGAAATCATGTCTTTATACTATCTGACCACAACAGAGGCTTTGTGGGATGAAGGCCTAAACATTAGTCATATTACCGAGGAGCTGCATACGACAGTAAGATTTTTTATTTTATGTTTTAATAGGTTTAGCGCTTATCCAAAGTGACTACTTTCAATTTAAACTTATTACAATATTTTATTAAATTGAATTGTCTGTTTGTAATGTCAAAATAACAGCTTTTTACTATATAAATGTATGTGAAAGTATAGAGGCTTGTCTGCCGAAGACGACCTCATATGATGCAGGCCGGCTATAACTTATGCGCGGGTGACACTCGAATGTTCAAGCTAGTGTCATATATTATTTTAATTAGGATTTTGGTTTAGAATAGAGAGTTGTAATTTAGACAGAAATGTTCTCACAATATAATATAAAAGGAGTCATAGTTGTTTGATTCCTCCCGATACCTCAGAGAGCTCTTCTAGCTCTCTACAGTACCTACTTATAACAAAAAACTATTTCTATAATTTTCGTCTGTCTGTTTGTTACGGCTAATTTTCCAAACGCCTAGACCAATTTTGATGAAATTTGGTATGGGGATACTTTGAACTCTGGGGAAGGACATAAGACTTACAAAGCACTTTTTTTTTTTTTTTTTTGAGGATGGGAAATCATCAAATGACTCCTCCCGCTCTGGGTGGAGCAGGAGGGAGTGTCAGACTCTTACTGACTAAAACCCACCCGTGTTCCTTCCTTAGCCTTTTATGTTCCAGGGCAGCGGTAACCCTTTCGGACAATCCCGCTACCCTGGCTTACAAAGCACTTACATATACTTTTATCGACATACCATGCGGGCAAAGCTGCAGGCGGTAGCTAGTATTAAATTATATTATAAGTAATAAATGTACAAAATAGCAACAACAATTGCTTAAATCCAGTTCCGCAAACAATCTTCTTATTTAAGCTTGCTCACCTATTACAGTCTTTGGTAGAAATTATTGCAACTATTTGTCAAACTTATAACATCTAATCCGTTAATCCAACATAAGTAAAAAAATTAATTCTAGGATCAACATAGACCAAAGACCAAATGACTAGACCACTCACACACGTACTAATAAATATTAAGGCAGTTTCACACCGACTAGCAAGCCGTCTAGCCGGCTAATTCACTCCAACCCATCCACACACTTAGTTCAGCCAATTAACTAAATGGCTACAAGAAACACTTAACGACTTGCTAAGGTTAGAAGAAGGGCTACAGTCTAATTAGAAGTATTAGAACTGTTAGGGACCTGTCACCTTTGGTGTCTTCATTGTTGTTTTGATAATATTGAGAAGGGCTTATGGCTAAGTAATAACAGCCGCACGGTTTGACAGAACAGGTTAAGCTACGCTTGCTTCGGTTGGTCCGTGGATGGATGACCATTTTTACATACAAAGATCTCTCCGTGTGTGGAAAGCATGTTAAGCCGGTAGTTCCGGCTGTCAATCGTGGATCTTTGACAGTCGTTACGGGTGGTCAGAAGCCTGAAAGTCTAATAGCCAGTCTTACCAAGGGGCCACCCCTGACTGGGTTGTGGAGGTCAGATAGGCAGTCGCTGCATGTAAAATACTGGTACTCAGCTGCATCCGGTTAGACTGGAAGCCGACCCCAACATAATTGGGAAAAGGCTGGGCTGATGATAATTTATAAATGGAATTGCAGAGTCCAAACACGAAAATGAATAGGTACTGTTCATTCCAAAAGTATCTTATAAAAGTGTAAACAAACCTTGTTCAGCCCTAGCAGTCTCGACATTCATAGCGATCGCTTTACGACCGAATTCGGTCGCAAAGTCCCGAATTGACAGGTGAAATATATGGACTGACAGGACTTTGAGACCGAATTCGGTCGTAAAGCGATCGCTATGAATGTCGAGACTGCTGGGGCAGGTTAAAATCTTATGCAATCACTCACTCAACGAAATTAGTAATACATTATCAACAGTGCGATTCTGTAACCATCTCACCGTGAAAATTTAGGTGAAGTGAGCGTGGAGTGAGCTGTCATTCCAACGAATGCTAAGGGATTGCCACTATTGACAGCTCACTCTAAGCTCACTTCACCTAACTTTTCACGGTGAGATTTTTTTACAGAATCGATCGGCTGTATTTAGAAGGTGTCAACTTTATATCTCACTACTTAGTCCAACAATAATTATTGTTTGAATAACAATATTAAAATGAAATTGAAAAATCGTCGACGAAAATTGAAGTTATAAAATTAACCTTCGTAACCTCAGTTGTCAAAATGAAAAACATCTTCTTGATTTAAATAATTAAATCAAATAGTGCAAAAATCCATGACCAAATTACCTGATCGTTTTACGACAAAAACCGAATAAAATCAATGGATTTGATTATTATTCTGAATCCGATACACGTTTGACCTGACCGCATTTTCAAAAAATACCGAACTGTTTCTGAGCAATCTGTCTGATTTTCAGAATGTCATTGAACGATAGATTTTCATTCAACTAAGTATGGGCTTACATTTACTTAAACTAATAAGACTACTCTAACATTCCAAGAGATCCGATTCCAACAAGAAACAGTGCAATCGAACGACTGCAGTAATAATGTGCCCACCAGCGCCTGAACTGTGAACATCGAAATATCTGCCATCTGTCTGTGGCACAAACTCGCAGTACCAACACAAACTGTTCGGAGTTCGTTGCAGTTTGCCAATTAGTGTTAGCCAGAATTCCTACTGACCCTAAAGCGGGGTACGCCTGTTAATAAGTAAAAACAAAACTACTGAGAAAATGCAGAAGAAACCTTTTCTATATAATATACCTAGCAGGCTGAAGTGTGAGTGGGGCACGTCTCATGAATGCACCATGAGAGATCACTCACTGGACGCCTGAGGGAGCACATCGCCGTCGAGGTAGACCACAGCGAAGGTAGTCGATGATCTCATAACCGGTAGTAAACCGGGGCACGCAGGGGTCTCGATATGTAATGGATGGTCACCCATCCATGAACCGTCCGTGGCAAGCGTAGCTTACCCTTCAATCAAACCGTGCGGCTGTGACCATTTAGCCACGAGCCCATGTGTCACATTTACGCCCGGCTACATTGATTTGAAAATAATTGGTCTCGTTAACTTAATTTCCGAACTATGCTGACTTTATTGACCTTTACGGCGTGTTAAGTTTTGCGTGATTAGATTAAGGTTACCAGGGAACCAAACGATGTTATAACTATAGACTAGAGGACCAATTCTTGTATTTAAAAACGTTCAAAATCTAGTCGTAATTTCCAATGTCAAAAACTTTTTTTTTATAAATTAAAAATATTTTTGACAGGTGGAGACTAATGCTTTACTATAACTTATTACTATACCTAATAGTAGCAGGCACATCGACGCACAAACTGTAACCATGAATTCTGCTATAAAAATACCAGAATAGCCCCTCAAATGTTCTGTGAAAATGTAAAGATACAGGAGTTAAAACGGTGTGTTAATTAAATTAAATTTTTTAAAAAATTCGACACAAAATAATAATGAATGTAAACAGCCTAAAATTATTTAAAAAAATTAACAACTATTGAAACTATTCAGGTAATTTGGTGTTTAATCAGGTTTTTTGTGATTCGTCATTTTGTGGTGGCGGCCATCTTGGATTTGAAATTTATCATAGTGTATAGTATTCTACTAATCAAGCCCTTTCATTTGATACCCATATTGAGGGAGTTGTGAAAAAATATGTAATCCGCCATTATGTGGCGGCGGCCATCTTGGACCAATTTTCATTAAACACAGCTATAAGAACACCCCCGACAAATTCACCTTCAAACAAAAGCAAACAAAATTAAAATCGCTTCATCCGTTTGGAAACTACGATGCCACAGACAGACACACACACACACCCTGACACGTCAAACTTATGACACCCCGTCGTTTTTGCGTCGGGGGTTAAAAATAGTCAAAATCAAAAGTCATTTATTCGTCGAACATCTTAATTACAGACAGTCCTCCTTCGCCACTTCCACAGTAAAGAGCAATTAGTCGTCTGCTTGTATTTAAAGCTAGCAGCACCCGCGGTTTCACCCACATAAGTCTCGAACCCGTGGTAATATCAGAACAAAACATATTATATGTCTTAATCCAGGTCATGGTCTACTCATGTGCCAATTTTCTTCCCTGTTCATTCAGCCGTTTTAGCGTGAAAGCGTAACAAACAAACACACAAAAAATCAAATCTTTCTCTTTATTATATTACTAGCTGTTGCCTGTGACTTCGTCTGTGATCCAGGCTGAAAAGTAGTCCCTGCCCAGGTCATGGTCTATCTGTGTGCCAAATTTCATCCATATCAATTCAGCCGTTTTAGCGTGAAAGCGTAACAAACAAACTTTCGCATTTATTATATTGTACTTAGGATTAGGATCATAGTTTACGACTAGCTGTAAAAACTAAAAATTAAATAAAGCCCGGGCCTTCATTTTTTAGTCTTGGTTGAGTATACTCACCCTGCGACCAGTTATCACCTTGAACAAAAACATTTGAGATATACCTAAATCGAATTCTATTTTCTAAATATTTAAAGTGACAGCTGTTTTTTATTTTTATGATATTTTTCCAATCTTGTTTTCGACCGATTGATTGCCAGGATTATAACCTCATTACAGCTTTTCGTATTTTTTTCATTTTTTTTTCGTGTAGGTATATTGTTAGTATTCGTCACGGCATAAAAGCTGTCATTCCAACACGCTTATTACGCAATGATTGACGTGTCCCTCACTATCTGTCACGCTAAACACGTCATTATCGGATGATTGTCACCCGCACGCGCTCAACAATAAGACTTGGGTTCGAATCCCGTTTTGGGTATTTTTACCCGTTTTTAGGGAATCTCGGAATAATCCGCTTTGTTGTGCTTTTTTGGTTATTAACAGATTATTGGATAAGTATAATTTGATAGATTTTTGACCGATATTGTGCTTTTGTTGGGACAAATGTCCCCTTATATCTTGCCGAGGGGTTCTCTTTATTTTGTCTCCACGAAAAAAAAAAAATTGCATGAAAAGTTTTTAATGAAAAACTTATTTGGCAGCCTATAATGTTCCCACTGTTGAGACATAGGCCTCCTGTCTGTGAGCCCGCTTGGTGGATTACGGCCCGCTAGAGGTAGCGGGCCGTAATCCACCAAGCGGGCCCATTGCGGGTTGGTGGATGTCACATGTCTTCGAATTGTTATTTCTAGGACATGCCGGTTTCCTCACAATGGTTTCCTTCACCATTTTGAGAACAGTGGTGATAAAATAATTTACACAAAATAAAGTGCCTGGCTGGGGTCGAACCTACGATCTTGTAAGGCGCGGCCGTTACTACAGGGTCACCAGTGCTGAAAAACTGACTTACTTGCCTACTAATGCCTTTTTTTTTTTACTTATTGTAGTTTTTACAAGACCATTGCGCTTATAAGACACCTAATTTTAAATCAAGTAAAATATAACGACAGAACCAGTAGGTCACACGAGCGGTCATTTTTGTCGATAAAAAGACGAATCAGGTGCTAATTACTTGGCAATCTAATCACTGATGAGGATGGCTGAGGCTCTGCTCATGCGAACGTTACCTACTAGGTACTGTCTGCCCTCAGTAACCTAATTCCCAAAGCAATCTCTCGTTTGTGTGTGACGTTTAATTAAAAGTCTCGTTGTTCATGTTTATTAAACTATCTGACTAAAGAACATTATAAAGTACTCGTATTTATTTAAATAATTATAATATTATGTGGCTTGCTTTACCCACGTGAATTTCGGAATTTTCTATGATAATATATTTCGACACCTGAATGTTCACAGTCTGATCTCAGTCTCAATCTGTCAAAAATACCTCTATTTTCTCTACATTTTTGACAAGTTTTTGGCACTGATTGTTGCTGAGATGAGACTGCGACTAGATTTCGAATGTTTTTAATTAAGAGAATTGGCCTTCTGATTTTACCGCAAGGATATTCCTACTTTTTACCCGACTGTGACGGAGCTCAAAATTATATTTTTTATTAATATATAATTTTTATAGTTTAATCTATACATTTGCTAATACTGGTTTAGCGGTTAAGCCATGAAAGCGCCACCACAAACAAGCTGATAGAGACACTTTTTTTTTTTATATTGACTTTATAAGCACATAAATTTGGATGAAAATAAAGATTTTATAAAGTCAATGTGGGTAAAAACTTATACCGAAGTAATAGAGCCCCAGCAACTAACGATAGTTAATGAAAGTTAGAGCAACAAAAAGGAATTATTGGAGCTCCAGGTTTTACTCACCGAAGAACATGTCACTGGTCCAGGCGGTAAAAACTTAATGGAAAGCAATGATGGAAGCCACTCGAGATAACCGGTCCTTCTTTTGTGGTTTTAATGTATTTTGAGATCTAGGTCGAGTTGGAATGAAGGCTTAAATTGAAGGTCAGGCAGATATTACGTGATAATGACTTTTTCTATGTAATTTTGGTAAAATGGGCGAATTAAAGTTTGCGAAACCTTACTAACTAATAGTGAACGAGAGCATTGTAGCATACAACCATTTTACCTTGGTCTAAGATATGAAGTCACCAACACACAGTAATTGTAGGTATGCTAAGATGTATTACCCTCCCGAATAGTGCACAATAATAATCTCTGAAATGCCTTTGTTATAAAAGGGAGCAAAATTAAACAAAAATCACTCTCAAAATCTCTTAAGAAAATGACACGAACGCTCTTACAATCAACAAAGTTATAACAGCCCTATCACACGTTCTACGAGGATCATATTTTGCAAATCTCGTTAATAATTTGTTCGCTTTCACGCCGGCGTTTTGCTAGGCCCGGCGTGACGGCGTCTGAATAATGGATGCACAGACAGTTGAATATTACATGTCCCGTGACGAACCTCCCGCTCGCAATGTCGGGTTACGTAAAACTGTGTCATAACCTGGCAATTTGGCAGGAGGAGTGGGAAGAAAGGGATATTTGAAATGAAAGGCGGGCCGTTGGTACAGAAATTAGATATATTTTACTTAGCTAAGTTTCAGGTAGGTATTGTTCTTGTTGGAACTTTGGAGCATGTAATCTAGTGAGTTGGTTTTTTCAAAATACAGAAGAAGGAATAATAATATGAGTTTGGTCCCAACATGAGTCACTAACTAAAAATTATCAAACAATAAAGTAATATTTTATTTCTATATATTGTTTACAAAAACTCTCACAAAAAACTGAAAAAATAAATAAAAGAAAGAATAAATATTACCAAATAAAGAAATAATCTCCAGATCTCTCGAACAAAGCAGTCATTTTTATCCGAAACATTGTCACGAAAATCAAATCTCAAAACTTCATTTTTCCTGTAAAACAGAGATATAAAAATGTAGAAATCTCGTTTAAGTCAGTTTTGTTTAAACCCGTCTCCTGAGACGAGACGCCGACAGTTCCATACATTCTTTGTGCACCAACTTTCAACTGAACGCTTTGTTCAATTGCATTTTGAAGCTGGCACTTTAAAAGAAATCATTTTAAAATAGAAATGTATACAGGGAGATGTCACTTCAATTTCTTTGAGAGGAATGTGAAAATTCAAACGAAATATTTACTTTTGATATACAGACGGATACTGCAATAAAATACTACCAATATCCGAATACATTACAGAATAAACACATACATCTTAAAATAGATGGTGTAAGGTGGTAAATAAAAACGTAAATCATGGTATATCACAAAACTTGGACCAAAGCGGCCAGTGCAGCATAAAACCGAACTTCTCAAGATTCAGACGATTAAAAATGTGGATTATCTATAACATGTTCCATTACAAAATCTCACACCAGTCTCTTTATAAGTTATCTCAGGTCTGTCCCTAATAATCTGCTGCATTTCTTCCTCCGGTGCCTTCGGATCTCTTGCCAGCAGCCACTTCACATGACCTCTAAGGGAACACTGCCAGTATAACATATACTTATTGTTGACACGTCTATACACGTACACTTCATAACCATCTAGATTATTCCACATCGCAGATTTGGGGTCAATGATATACGTTTTAGTGTTTGACCCTCCAAGAAGCAAACCTTTGATGTAGTTTCTATCTTCCACGATAACATCTTCACCTATTTCGTGAGGCAGGTTCACCGAACCGTACTTTTCTCGATAACCCTTTAGTTCTTCCTCTGTTGGTCTGCGGAATGTCACATTCAGACATGAGCATGTAGGATATGGTCCGAGGTGTATGAACTTGTATATTTTGTACCACGTTCCTAATAGGAAGTCGTTTGAAATTGTACCCTTGTTTTTGGCAATACAATCCTTATTGACATCGGTAAGGGCGAGCACTGTAGCTGTCGCACTAAAGGCAGTAAGCCAAATTGTGTTCTTAAAGTGAGATGAATACAGGAAATTCATAATTGTTTTACTGTCTCAAATATTTAATATATATATCCTTTATAATGCTAGTTATCTGTATACTGTGGAGTCGGTTACTAGTTGCCAGATAAATCGACACGAGCACATTACGCGTTATTTATGGAGCTGTTAGATTGCAATCTAGTTACAACTAGTTAATGCTACTTATATTAGTTTTGATAGAATATAAAGTTCAATAAAGTTCAAAGGGTATGTCACTGATAATATATCTTTTTAGTTACAGGCGCGTGTATGTCTCGTGGCTCTTATCTCAGCTAGAAGATCGTGTAAGAATTCGATAAGATTTATTTCTAGTATTTACTGTCAGAAAGATCAAACATATTATCTAGTTGGGCCAGAAAGCGAGAATCTTCAATGTCATCGTTAGCCCTTAAATAATGGCTAGTCCCATGAGCAAAGTTGTCAAATTCGTACCTACCCATCTATGTAAATGAAGATATTAAATATTTAGCTCACAGTCTCACAAATGCGGTAAGCAGAGACCTCAAAAGGCCCATGAAACTGAACACTTAACTTGATAAGTTCTGTCATATATTAACGGCGGAATTTAATTAGCTTCTGTAATTTCATAACTTGAGAATAATGTGGGGTTCTTTTTTTGTTAAAGGCTTTTTTCTTGAGATCAAAATGAATCATTCTAAATGGAAATTAGGAGATGTTGAGATAGTGAATGCGTGAAATGATTGCATTACTTAGAAAACTGGCTACAAAATTATTCCATAACTTAAAAAAATGAGGTTGTATATCGCAACGAATTATAAAATCCTCAGGAAAATTATTACAAATCTAAAATCTACAGTAATTTCTAACATTATGAAGACGAGGAAATCCAAAGAAGATGGTTTAAACTAAAAACATAGTTGAAATACGCCTTCAAAACATAAAACAAGTTACCTAATTGGATGTTAGTTGTGTCCTTTCAATATTATACACTCTTACAAATGTGTACCAGTGTAAATGCAAGCAACTGCGCGTGAGACGGTTCATTAGTGCCCGGATTGCTTAAAATTATTCCAAAACAAACATCGTTAAGCTTGCCGCTGCATCGCGTGGTTCGGCTACGAAAACTTTGCATAAAATTCAATGTTGTTACACGGTTTTTGGGTATTTACTTAACTGCATGAAGCCTGCGGGGTAATTTCGTAACACGTAATAGAAATGCTGAATGCGGTCTTCCCCTACTCTTATAGTAGGGGAAGACCAAAGAAATGAAGGATGGACTGTGTGAATGATGATAATTATGGTTAAAAACTTTTTTGCAAAAAAATACAACCGACTTCCAAAAACGACACTACAAAGTGGAATAACTTTAATGTCGGAAGTCGGTGTCGTTGGGTTCGCATTTTCGTTGTTTGCCACCGACTTCCGAAATTAAAGTTATTTTCCACTTTGTAGTGTCGTTTTTGGAAGTCGGTTGTATTTTTTTGCAAAAAAGTTTTTATTTTTCACTTTTTAGTTGTAATTTTTACCAGTAATTTTGGTTTAAAAACCAAACTACTGAACCGTTTTTGATGAAATTTCTATGGGACCATTTGGAAAGTATACCCTTTCCAACAAAAAAATAATTTTTCAAATCGGTTGGCAAGCGACGGAGTTATGCGCGAACCTCCTTTTTTAGAAGTCGGTTAAAAAGGCGTCATCTTGTTATTCACCCCTACCAAGATGACGCCTAAAAAAGAAACATGGAAGAAAAAGACATGTTGCGCCGACCCCAAGTAAATTAGGAGGGCAGGAGAATGACGATGATAATGGCAATGCCTTACATTTTGACAGTTCAACAACATTCATTGCGTTATTTCCGTATTTGAGATATCAGCACCTAAATTTCGTAATACCCTGGTGCTTTGTTAGAACCGAACTATCGCAACTGAAAGTTTCAGTATTTATTTATTTATTATGGGACAATAAACAGCTACAATATAAAATGTTACAAATAACAATAATATAGGCTCATAAGTAGTATTAACAATATTGAAGCCCGCATTAATATTACATTATCCGCATGTTAACAAAATTGCAATAAGATAAAAAAAGTGCCACTAGATTAGCATTACTCAGATATATGAAAAATATAAAAAATAATTACCGAATTATTAATTAAATAGTTGTTCGATCAGTAGTTCGGTCAACCGAACTACTGCTACTAGAGGAACATAACTACTGCTACTAGAGGCTTTCAATGACAATCCGAGTGTTTTGAAGGAAATTCTTAACCATTGCTTGATAGGTTTGAAAACTTCATCTGCTTGACAACGTGAATAACGTAATGAACTCGGTTGAACTATCAAAATGAGAGGCATTGCAAGCGATTGCCACTTTATGTGTTAAGGAATCACCGCAGGATACTTGGTAGAGTTATCGGAATCTCACAATCTATGCCAATTACTTATGGGGTTAAATATAATGACCACCATAAAATGCTTTGATACCCTTAGTTCTTGCACTTCAAATTGTATTCGTATACTAAATGTAGTAAATTATGATCTTAGCGAGCAAACTAATGTGCTATTTCTGCCTAAATAAACCACTATGATTACCATAAAAAATGTAGGTTTATTACCAAATAAAGTATTATGATGCCATATTAACTGTTGTCTTCGACTTGCTGCAAACTAGATAGAAGAGGTTAATTTAAAAAAAAATGGTTAGGATAAGTTAGGTTAAAACTGTGACCTCCTACGCACGAGCCGAGCGAGCGAAGCGAGCGGTATCGCGGTAGCGGCCGGCGAGTGCCAGAAACGACTAGATTGTATAGAAAAAAAAAAAATATGGAAAAAAAGAGATTATTTTTTGCAGGCTGTCGAGAACCGAACATGATTAATTATTTGGAGTCATCTTGCTTAAATAGGATAGCGAGATGTTAAAACATTGGTTATAAGTTTACATTAAAATGCGGGTTTAATTTTGGTGATACATTTACTATTTTTGTCTGTTATATGTTACTATATCTGGTGGTAAGTTAAACATAAGCCATTACTTATTGTACTTGTATTCTTGCAAATAATTTTTATTCTAAATCTATTCTGAGCAGACAATTTTTCCAAACATTATGAAAACAATGGATTAGAAACCTTAAAAATTTTTAGGACTGTGATTGAACGTGTGTTATACAAATAGGGTGATCTTGTAAGTAGCATATCGTTCTAGTTATCAATGTTATGTCGTTAAGTATTTAAATACTTTTACTGTCCACAAAGTAGACACAATAGTCAAACAAACAACCTGAATCATATGTGATTCAAGGGACAGGCAATGGGTTAAAGTCCAGACATAATCTGACCAAGACCACGTCTGGACTTTTTAAAAAACTGATCCTTGAGTTTGTTTTTTCATGTCATTGTGTTCTTAGGGGTAGTCAGGTAGAAAATGTCGACTCGATCTAGCTTATTTTTTATAATACGACGCGTAAAAGTATTTCCGTTATCCTCTTTACAGAATAAACAATTTCATTTAATTTCAATCATAATGTTTGGCAACACTAGAGATGTTTTGACGAAGTTTTGAAAATACTCTGAAAGCAATATTCCTGGTGTAAGCAATGTGTACAAGCTATGCTATTCACAATAAACAGGATTACAGTCTACACGTGAAAGCATAATTCCTCTTATCTTTTAACACTTTGCAAAAAGGTGCGTGGGAAACTGTATCCTCTTATCGATGAAAATGTATATATATAAACTTAGTCTGGGTAAAGCCTCGTATACACGAGTTAAGTTTCTTGCCAAAATACATAATCAGCATTTACTGTTGAGGACACAGGCCACAACAGTAAATGCCTTTTCTCTGTGACAGGGAATGGGCCGTAATCCACCACGCGGGCCCAGTGCGGGCTGGTGGATGTCACACATGTCTTCGAATTTTTGATTCTAGAACTCCCACCAATGCCAATGGCATGCCTTAAAATTGAAGGAACAAATGACTTGTTATATTGTTGCTTTAACTTATGGTAGGTAACTATGCCACAGACAATTAAATCGCCCTGAGTAGATCACGCTGAACAGGAGTTTGAGTTTGAGTTTGAGTAATTATTTCATATCTACTAAATGCTTATTCTATTCAACATCATCATCATTGGCAGACTTGTACCCATTGCTGAATACAGCCGTACTAAATTCTCAACCTATTTTTTTTTAATTTTGTTCCAAACCCCGCTAGTTTCCTGGCCCACACCTACCCCCAGCGAGAAACAAACGATGTTTACCCTCTATCTCGGATAAAACAAACGAACACGCCCACCAAACATGTTTTTTGCACCTTTTCTTTTGACATTATTTTCTATCTCTTGAATATTTTGACTGGATTGCGATCACCCCTGAGGCAGTGTTTGTTTTCTATTCGACAAACATAGCAGTTCCCTGAAGAAATACGTGCGTTCATTTATTTCTTTCACTGGTCATGCGTATTAATTGGAACTTTACTGTTAGCGGTAATGGCGGTTCTGTTGTTTTTGGACCGAGGTGTACCATGGGTGGGTTTGTTCGTTGCGTGTAGGAAAACTGTTATGTATGTAGTCGATGTTATATTATTTGTCATAAGGAACATTATTTTCCTCTTACATATAATAAATCTTAAGGGAAAAAATACCAACAAAAAAAAAGGAGGTGAGCTTTGCCCAGCAGCGATATCAGGTGGTTACTAAAAATCTTATTAGTTATAGAATATTAAAGAAAAATGACATTAGATTATGGACAATTTGGTTCTGAAATAATAACCTACTTTATTCATATTAGTAATTGCCCTTTCTAATTTGAATAAAGTAGGTTTTTACACTGAATATTATAATATTCAGTGTTACAATAAAAACCTACTTTATTGATGAATTATTCATCTGCCTAGTCTTTTCCCAACTATATTGGGGTCGGCTTCCAATATAAAATACTAATATTCAGCTGCATCCGGTTAGACTGGAAACCAAACCTAACATAGTTGGGAAAATGCTATAATAATGTCGGCTTCCAGATTTATGAACATTATTTAATATGGAGCGACTGCCTATCTGACCAGGGTGCGTCTCATATCACATAAAGTTATTTGGTAAATTTTCATTTCAATAACGTTCACAAGATAATAAACGTGAGTTTTACCAACTGTTGATATAATTTCTTTAGATATAACATTTATTTAATCTAAAAGTTATTTCATATAATGTTATTAGATATAACGTTTATTTTATCGAAAGTCATTAAGTTTATCGTTTAAAATATATAATATTAATATAACGTTTACTTATTTAATCGAAAATCACTAGGCAAAAAAAAATAAAAAATATAATAAAATATTTAATATTGATACCATTTTTTTGTTAACACCCCGATTCAAAGCAATCCGACTCGAATGGGTTACATTAGATTAGAAGGTTAAGGCGGGAGCGGAGCGGAGTGCCAGGTCCCCTCTATGTTGGTGAATCATTTGGGTTAGATTTGGTTAGAACAGTGACCATTAACGCGCGAAGGCGAACGAGTGAAGCGAGCGTGCTGCGGGAGCGGCGTGACAGAAACGAATCGCTGCAAAACGGACTCCACGTAGTCTTGTCTATCCTACCCCTAGAGTGTTATTTAAAATCGCGTAGGCGCGGAGGGGCGAGGCGGCCCGCGAGCTCAGGAGCAGGTGGTTTTAACACTCGCTGCCGCGGCTGAGGCTGGCTGGCGAAGCCGGCCAGAAAGGCAAAGCCGCGGTGGTGAGCATGAAATACATCTGCGATGTCAAGCTCGCATGGGACCGCCGGAGCCCCGCAGCGCCGGAGCCGTGACAGAAAGCATGCCTGCTGCATGTTGCATGCTTGCTGCGTGCTTGCTTGCATGCTGCATGCTGCATGTATAGTGTATGCTTGTTTGCATGCCTGCTGCATGTATGGTGTATGCTTGTTTGCATGCCTGCTGCATGCATGGTGTATGCTTGTTTGCATGTTTTTTACAGGGATATAAAAACCACATATGTTCATAATCTTTGTGTTTTTACTAGGCGTTTTATCATATTAGACTAACTAAGTTTCATGTTTTTGAGTGGGATATCAAACAATTTTATATTAAATATATGTTATGCTTATAAAAATTAGTTACTTTAAAATTATATCAATCGTTTATTATATTAACTGATCACTATATGAAATAAAATTATAGATTCAGTTGTTATATCTTGTAAATATTAGAGATCTTGTAATTATATCATATATTACTTACCCATCTCACCATTACAACTGATAAATTATAAAATCACATTTCGAGCCGTGTTCATTTAAGTTCTATTGAAATTCACCGTTTAATGGGAAACTCTGTCACAGCAATGTCGAAATTACTATCAGATTTCAACCCTCCACATCTGGAGCGAACGTGATTCCAATTAGAGCGTCATGCTAATTGTAACAGGTTAAGCCGTAAGCGATTGGAATCGAATCATCGATGGGCCTGAAGTGTAGTTATCATGTTAGATAATGATATGACTGCTTAAGTGATATATCATGGCGTTTGCATATATATATCGATTAGTGTCAGTATTTATGTTGGTGTTGCTGGTGTGTAAATGGGAAAATGGATGCAGGAAAGTTTTGGTGTCAAACCATAGTTTTTTTTATAAAGGACCACTTATTATTAAAGATTAGAGGGAATAAGGAAAAGTATAAAAACTTGTGTTAACCATTTGATTTTAAAAGGATATTGAGGGTTTCTTTTAGATCGTGTGAGAACCACGCATTGACTTCACAATAAATTAACGCTGTCATCAGGATTCTGATGCTATTTATGAGTAAATAATTTGTATAGTAGGTACCTAGTTAATTTAGTATAAGTCAAAAAGTTTCAATGGAAGAATATTGCAAGAATCTTTCACAAAAAGTGACACACTTACCCAACATAATATTTTGTAATCATAATGATAATAAATTGTTATATAAAATTCGTGCTTCGACCAACGATCCCTCTCTCTATAGCCTATTTTGTGACTTCTAGACTAATGTTCTCAGTTACACATTTAATTCTAACCATCCATTTGCATTTAAACCACATTATTATAATCCCACAACAGTAAAAACGTAAAAAGCGTACGCGGCAGCAGAACAGCACAAGTTCATCCGTTTGCCCGTCACGTCCATATACGAGCGCAATTAAATGGTATCGGAGCTCTGTTTGCTCCAGTTTGAGAGTTGAGAAACTTCTGGACCTGATAGGACTATTATTATTGTTGAGGTGCTTTTAAAAAAACATAATAATATTACCTATATTATTATGATTTTTTAAGAGCACCTTTCTCTATTTTCTGTGTTAAAAGGTTTGATTTCCGCACTTAGTCCTTCAAGTGGACCATTGTGCGTATGCCTAGGGGATGATTACATCCCCTGGCCCTTTCAGATCATCAGGTTTTCACCGTGCCCACCGGGCCCATGGCTTTTATGTATTACAATATGGTTTACATATATTGATTAGGACAATGCAAAGCTAGACACGTCTATACGACAGTTAACAGAGTCCTTTAGAGAATCTTCTACTAACAATGCACCGTGAGCACCAATCCTTCTATTACGTAAATATCGACAGTATTTGTGCCAGCTGCTAAATGTGGCGAATTTGTCGGTAGCCGTCAACTTCTGCAGCTGAAAATTTGCTTTGGAATTAGCAGAATTTAAGAGCATACCTATATAGATATGTATGATACAACAAACAGCTAAAACTTTTTGGCAACGAAGTTAAGATCTATGCTCTTAACACGTATATCTTCCATTCGAACACAAACCGACATACATAAAACACGAACTCCTTACATTGAAACTCTTCAAAAACTTGTAGTCTAGAGGTGTCGTTTAATACCACTCAACAAGGATAAACAGAAGATTTACTCCTTCATCTTAGACCGCTGAAATTGAAGCACAAACCTTCGAAGGTTAGGTACTCTATTTGACAAGCATCACGAAAGAGTTACTTCTAAAGTCATAACTTAAACAAGAGTATACACGTAGGTAGCTTGCATGTGATTCTGCCATAACAACTCTTCTGATTGGCCACTGTCATGCAAGATACTTGCAATACTTGTATACGCAAGTTACGTGCTTCAAAACTACGGGAGAAACTTACTCCACACGTTCCTACTCCATAGTAGCCGTCCGAAAGTAGTTGATCAGACAAAACAGCGGGCAATTACACATCACAACTGTCAAATCGTGTTGTCATTAATTCTTAGTTCAGGCTTCGAAGTAATCTTGTGTCTGCAGTTGACACGAAGTAGCCCACAGGGGGTGCCCTTAGCATGTAGCCACTTAGTTTTTAAACTCTGGTTGGAGGCCTTAATTTTTTGAGGCACCCACAAGCTAGACTGGTTAAATAGCCTCCTAGGTTGACCTGCGAGACAACATACCTAAAAAAAAGTTATTGTAGTTTCGATTGAAAAATCTTTCGAATTTAACGCTTTCAACGTTTACTTCGCTCGTTCGTGCTTGGGTCTTTGGAATACTCTGGATACCGAGTGCCACGTCGTATATAACACGCTTGTCATCGAGCCAAAATTAGCCAATAATTTTGAAAGTAGTATTAATTATTATTTTTTTGAACACTATAGGCAGAGTTTCTGCATTTAGTTGGCATTGAACATGTGAGGCACATAATAACTTTGGTGACTAAGTGGCCAGCATTGCAGTGCGAGGAACATTTTACATACAGAGGGGTAGCAATTATGATAGATGATCTTTCTACCTATCCCCATTAAAAAACGCGTATTTTATTTGTGTTGGCGTGTTATAAGCAACTTTTCGCTTCAAACGGAGAGTGTATTGATGTCACTTCTAAACCATAATCATCTGCCTAGCCTTTTCCCAACTATGTTGGGGTCAGCTTCCAGTCTAACCGGATGCAGCTGAATACTATTATTTTACTTGGAGCGACTGCCTATCTGACCTTCACAACCCAGTTACTGGGAAATACGATACCCCTTGGCAAGACTGGTTGTCAGACTTGTGGGCTTCTGACTACCCGTAACAACTGTCAAAGATCCATGAATGCCGGCCGGGACCAATGGCTTAACGAGCTTTCCGAGGCACGGAGGGGTCTTGGTATGTAAAGATGGTCACCCATCAACAGACCAATCGCGGCAAGCGTAACTTAACCTAATCGAACGACCTGTGCGGCTGTTATTATTTAGCTACGAGCCCTTTATCTTCTAAACCATTTAATGAAATAACATTTTGGGGAGCTAATTATATTTATTTATTATTAGAGCCTATTACACCCCCCACTGCGGCGCAAAGGCCTCTCTTTAATCTTTCGATTTTCTATCTTATTTTGAGCCCAACTATACTTAATTCCTATCGTAAGCAATGAGTGACTTTAAACGCCTTATGTTATGAATTGACTTACTCCTCTTTCTTCTACATTGTAATAAAACACGAGGCGAGGTTATCAGGTCACCCACTTGACCGGTCATTGACATTTGCTTATATCGAGTACCGCTATATGGGTCAATGAATATTGTCGAGATACTGTTGTCTGTTCATATTGTTGTGTTGTGTTGGACATAATTTTGTATTTTATTGGTTGAGGGTGGTTTGATGCCTAGTGTACTTCAAGACTTTATCAAACCGGAAAAGGAGCAGTGGTAGCCCAGTATTAACTTACGAGTTGTACTAGGTTCGAACCCCGACAAGCGCTTTACTTTGTGTAAATTATTTCATTATCACTGCTCTCACAACGGTGAAGGAAAACATCGTGAGTAAACCGGCATGTTCTAAAATAAAAAATCCGAAGCCATGTGACATCTACCAACCCGCACAGGGCCCGCGTGGTGGATTACGGCCCACTCCCTCTCACTGATAGGAAGTCTGTGTCCCAGTCGTGGGAACATTATAGACTGATTATTTCAGTTATCTCTACAATGATGGAGCGACGATCTTCGCAGGTTGGCTGGTAGCAGCTGGATGAGAGTTCCCGAAAATCGAGTTGAATGACGTGCAATAGAAGAGGTCTATGTCCAGCAGTAGACTGCTACAGACTGATGATGATGATGATCTCTACAACCATGATTGAAGACTTTCGAAAATACAAAGATGAAATCGACTTAGTAGAAGTCTCATGTCTCTTTAACTTGGTGGTATAAACCATACCTGTTTCTGCAGTCTAGAGGAATTACTATGTTTCAGATTTTTGGCGGTTAAAATAGACTGTAAGACTGGTCAATTTCGCTTTTGACTCTTCAAAACTCGGCAATCCACTTTGTATCGGAAATCGATAAAATTGAAGATAGCCTACAATTTCACCGCTATTCGCCTCCCCAATAAAACAGTAATAGTATAGCGCTATTTTTACCTAAAATTAACTCTTTTCAAGAAGTAATCGCAGTTCAAATTGTTATGTTACAGTCAAACTAATGTTTTTCAGCATAAAAGATTGCAATGAAATTCAGGAAAGGAAGGAAATAAGATTCCAAATGACCTTTCTTCCGTAAATCCAACCCATTTACCGATCCTTTGCATGTTAAGTTCCAGAAACATCCTTCTGTCAATCAGTCCTTTGAAGTTAAAGTATTGGCAGTACTTGAGCATGGCCCGTCCTTCAGACTGAGACATGAAAGAAGTCCCCTGACAACGCATCAATCAGAGTGATCGGTATCTACATAAGTAAAAGGTTTTGTGTTGCAATAACGTAAGGGAATTTTACAAATGTGTTCAGTAGAGTTTTGCGAATTTGGGTTAAGCCATTACCTATTTATAGCGTTTCTTTTGAATAATGTGTTGCCATAATTTGTTTCCGTTAAATCTCATTTGCTCAAAATACTCAAACACTTAGGGCCGGGTCTTTGATCCGAAGTTAAACTCAAACAATTGTTAAAAATAGTAACTAATGGTTTTATGATAAATTTTTAGTTTATCTAATGGTTATTTTTTAAAATAATAGTTAGTTATTTGACCATAAGCAATGGTATTATGTCATTAGATAAACTAAAAATTTATCAAAAAAACACATTTTGCAAAAGTTACTATTTATAACAATTGGTTGTGTTTAACTATGGATCAAAAACTCGGCCCTTAAGGACTGTTCATTTATTACGTAAGACAATATTAACCAATTTATAACTCCCCTCCCTCCAAAAATAAAAATAAGGCATGGAGGAACCCACTTTCAATCTTACGTAAGATCACTCTACCAAAATTGCAAAGAAAAAGTAGCAAAAACAACTTATAATTTTTGCTAACTTTTGTGATCTTGAGTAAGAATAATCTAGACCCCTTCCACCCCCATGTAATAAAAATAAGACTTGTTCGAAGGGGGGAGGCCCCCTCAAATCTTCTTAGGTACGTAATAAATGAACAGCCCATAGAAAGAAAAACCTTATAATATTATTCATTTCGATGAAGGTCAGACAGCTTTTTCATCTTGAAGACTTAGGGTAAGAATCTATTTATTCTATATTCTAAGATTCAATGTATCTTGCCAAGGAAAATCCAAATGGGGATATCTAGAAGTGGTACAATAGCTATAACCGAGCCAACTCTCCTACCTATATCTGCAACCAAGCAGTAAGTTTAAGGGTAAATATGTACCTAATATCAAGCACATTCAATTTTTCAACTTAGGCTCTAGGATTGATAGCACATGGGCTTTTGGATCACTCTCCATGGTCAGGTGGTTACCACTGTAAGGCTGGATTAAGTGTTCGACAGACGGTCAGCGCTGACATCGGTCGCATCCCGATTTATATGGACTCACGCTCGATGGCCGTCGGCGCTATACCAAGACGAAGAAGGTATGTGACCGACGGTACGCAACATACGTCAGCGTAACACTAAATCCAGTCTTAAGCAAGTGGTCCATCAGTATGGATCATGGAATATACAGGGTGACTGGTAATTTGACGTATTCCTTCCAGGATGAGATAGTAGGACCCGTTTGCAACAATTAAGCACCCCATAATGCCACGGCGAAAATTCATGGAATTCGAGAAAAACCAATTTCATTATTTTAAAATAATAAAAAATAATTTTAATTCATTTTTTAATATTTCAACAATTTGCAAATTTGACTTTTGCCAGCATTATCGACTGTTTCATTGGCACCTTTCAATATTATTTTAATTTTTGTAATTTATACGCTTAATGTCATAAGAAAATTTTGAGATGACTGCTGTCAAAGTTCGTGTACGTAGATGGTTTTTGAAAATAGTTAATAAACTTCTTCCTTTAACTTTTAACTGTATGATGTTTTAAAAAATTTGGTTACAGCAAAAGGTGTTTTAACGTATTAGGTAAATAGTATTAAAAGCCATTCAATTAGAGAATTTAGAGAAAAGTGACATTTAGTGACGAATTTTGGGGAATTTTCAAAAATGCTTATAGATGGGTTTTCTCGATTCTCATGAATTTTCGCCAAGGCATTATGGGGTGCTTAATTGTTGCAAGTGGGTTCCACTATTACATCCTGGAAGGAATACGTCAAATTACCAGTCACCCTGTGGGTTAACCTGTCAGGCATATTTGTAAGCAAGAGTAATATTCATACTAAACCGCCTTCTCGGGAGAAATTCCAGCATTTTGGGGCAAACATTAAATATTTGTGTAGAAGACACAGCACGGCCGTTCGTCTCCGGATTTTGTTTTCTGAAGCGCCTGAAAAATTTGCATTTCAAAACTCACACAGAGGTTGGCCGGGAAACTGGATAAAAGTTTAATATGCTACGAATTCAGTTGGTGAGAAAACACTGGATAATTCTGTATTGTTTAGAATATGATAACTTTGCTTATTGAGAACTTGAGTTCTGGTTTTTAGAATTTTTTGTTGTGTTTTCTACACGTCAATGGAGTAAAGACGTAAAAAATCGAAGAACAATTGAAGTGGCTCAGAAAAGTTCGAGAGAGAAGTATGGAAGCTGTACCCAGCAGTGGGTTGATCAACTCAGTCTATCGTAGTCCACTGTTGGGGATAGATAGTCCTCTTCCAGGCTGCGCCATAACCTCCAGTCCTCCGCCTTCCACACTCTGTCTGTCCCAGCCACTTTTTTAAGGCCATCGGTAGTGAGTCTCAAATTATTAAAAAAATCTAAATAACTTCGCAAATAGATGATAAAAACAATTGACATCAACTGCATCATCAGCCTATAATGTTCCCACTGCTGGGACACAGGCCTCCTCTCTTCTTCGAGAGGGAGTGGGCTGTAATCCATCACGCGGGCCCAGTGCGGGTTGGTAGATGTCACATGTCTTTGCATTTTTTATTTATAACATTCCGGTTTCCTCACGATGTTTTCCTTCACCATTTTGAGAGCAGTAGTGATAAAGTTATGTACAGACGCCAGCAGGTCAAGCTACCCGAAACTGTCAAATTTTCCCAATCAACCTTGAACTTTAATGCTTTAGCTAAGTTGAAAATATAATATCCCTGGACATTTCACACAGCGCCATCTAGTCCCAAGCTAAGCAACCTAATGCTTGTGTTATGGTAACAAGATGGCTGATAAACTACTTATATACATTTTTTTTTTTTGTAAATACATACATATTATAGATAGAAAAACACCCAGACTCGGAACAAATACATGTAGGTCATACAAATATTTGTTCCGTGCGGGAATCGAACCCGCGACACGCAGCGCAGAAGTCAATCGCTTAACCACTGCGCCAACCGTGCCGTCAAGAATCTATTAAAGAAATTTGACAGATTGTAGTAGCTTGATGTGCTGGCGTCTGTACATAAAGTAAAGCGGCTGCTTGGGCTCGTACTCACGACCGACGACTCGTTAGTCGGGGCCGATAACACTGAGCCACCACTGTTCCATTTCGACATCATAATTCTTTTGTAATTCATATAACGCCTTTATGACACATAAGAGCGGTTAGGAAGAATCTTATTCTTCTCAAAAAAACACACAAAACAATCTCAATGTCCACAGGTTTATAAAATAGGTTCTTTATTTCAGTCGTCACCAACCCAACGGTAATAACGATTCATGAAAGAACTCAGTAAATTGAAGAGGAAAGATAGTGTTACGGGATTTTATTAGGGTCTACGACAATGGTGAATGTCTTGGGATCGTTGTCGTCCTAGATAATCGTTTACGATGGAGTCTTTGGAAGTGAGGGCAAGGTTTAGACTAAAGAGGACGATCATGTGGTATTAGGTATCAGCCTACAGTCCCAGTGCCTGCAGTTAGACAATTATAGGCATCTTCTCATACAAAGACGGCACAAGTATTGTTCACCACATTTACTCAAGACGGGTTGGCGATTTCAGACATTATTATATTAACTATGGGTTTAGTCCAGGTTTCTTCAATATGATTTCCTTCACCGATGCTATTAATGTCCAAGATAAACTAATTATATAAAGACTACAATAAATACTGCAACAAGGATAGGTTTCAGTTTAATATCGCACCAAGAAAGGATTACAAAGTTTCACAGGCAGGCCCAGAAAAAGATCGCGTTGCTGTGTTGGCTTGTTCTTGTTCCAGAATTGACCGAAAATTGCTGTAGACAGACAAAAGTGTAAATAAAGAAGGGAGACCTATGCCTTGCAGTAGGTCATCATTTGATTTATAGAAAGCGCTTTCACGAGAGATGAAAGGTGTCTGACCGGCGCAGCCAGCACAGTACTATTACCAAGTTTTGCTGATCTTTTCATCAAGACAAAAGATACTCTCGCAATCCCCGTTACAAGAGTTTTTAAACTCTGCTCAATGTAATCCAAATAAGACTATTTGACGTTAATAACTTACACCACAGTTGCTACGTAAACACCAGTGACAGAAGCTTATACTCGTAATAACATCGTGATATGTTCACGATGTTGTTGAAGCTAACTCAAAAACTGACCAGGCAAAGTTAATAAAATTTATATGAGACCACCCCGCAAACATCCATCATCATCATCAGCCTATAACAGTCCACTGCTGGAAATAGGCCTCTCTTATTGCACGTCATTCAACTCGATTTTCTTCAACTCTCATCCAGCTGCTACCAGCCAGCCTGCGAAGATCGTCGCTCCAACTAGCATGAGGGCAAATAGGCATTTAAATAAAAAGTAGAGCATTTTGAGAGATTTATCTGCCATCTGAATCCTATAGAGGCATTTAAATTAATGTTCAGAGAGTTCTCGAAAAGTGACAATTTAGATAGGTACCTTAAATTACCTGAGTGAAGCTGAATTTTTATGAGGTGTCTCTCGGTTTGCGACGTAACGTAGGTAATCGAAATTTCTGGATTGAGTTATGTGTTCATAAAAGGTAAAAGGTATTTTTCGTTTAGGTTTTTTGATTAATCGAGAGGAATACGTAAGTAGGTACAGTTAGGAAAATTAATTGGTTGTCAACTTGACACACTATACCAATTTACCTGGTTTCGATTTTATGTTACGTTTTAATGCCATTGTCAAAGATTGACAGTTGAGATTTGAATATACGGACAATATTTAGGTTGGTAGTCAATTTAACACAAACAACTAAAAAAAAACAAACCATGTACAGACGCCAGCAGGTCAAGCTACCCGAAACGGTCAAATTTTCCCAATCAATCTTGAACCTTAATGTTTTAGCAATAAAGTTGGAAATCTATTAAAGAAAGACAGATTTTAGTAGCTTGATGTGCTGGCGTCTGTACACGGTGTTGGTAGTAGAAAGTCAAGAATCGTGGAGTCATTTTATTAATTGCATCACTATAGATACCTAAGAATGAGAATGACTCACTTTGGCCCTAATTGTAAGGTAATGGTTCAGTATCCTTTACAATTAAATCGCGTAAATAATTATGTAAGTACGAGGTAGGGACCTACCAAAAATTCCACAGAGAAGAGGGTCTAGAATCATGTACTAAATTCATGGTTAGGTACAGTTTGCACCGATGTCTCTGCCACCTAAGAGTATAAATGAGACATAACATAATATTCGAACAAGGACAGAACATAATTTGACGGTTCCCACTGAATTTCATTGGGGTAATACCCATAACTCCACACTGCCTGCGGTGCCCAAACGACTCCTTACCCATTCTATTGTACCCGCTGAATAAGTCATGACCGATCTTTTGTACGATACTACAAATTGACTTGACGTGTGTGTAGAGCTGAAATTCTATTTAACTGTGTTCAAACATAATGATAACTAGCTTCTGCCTGCGACTTCGCCCCGTCTTGTTTAAACATAAAATATTTCCTCGGACAACTCCATTATACTTTAGCTTCCCATTAGTGAAAGGATTTTCGGAATCGGATCAGCAGCCCTGAAGATTACCCCGTGATTACATACAGACTCACAAATTTTGCCTCTATACAAGCTGTTGTTTTGCATCCTCGTCAAATTTCAGGAGACTGTCAGTTATGAAAGACACAAATAATCAAATAAAATTATGATCCCTGGATAATAATGAATAGGTACATACTTGTTTTTTAGTTATTTAAGTTTGACACTGGCACCGATTCCCTTGTTCACAAACTAAAACTAAATTTAAGTTCAATGCATCTTTTTCTTTCTATTTAATTTAGAAAAGGACAGAAGATAAATATTAGTTTAGTCCTGTCAAACTAGTCAGCGCCTGACGTAAATTGACTTATTTTTAGCAGCCATGTTTTTAATCACGTCTAATCTGTCTATGGAGTATCTTAATTTGACAGGAGTAAACTAATATTTTATCTTCTGTCCTTTTCTTAATGAAATAGAAAGAAAAAGTTGCACAGAACTTAAATTTAGTTTAGTTTGTGAACAAGGGAATCAGGGCCAGTATTTCAGAATACACCACTTCCAAAGAACAGAATCGCGTTATTGTATTTTTTTTTAAAGGCCGTGTTTCAAAATGCGTGTCCCACATACGCCGATATCCGAAAATTTGAAAAAAAAAATATCTACTTATTTTATTATTCATTTGTGTCGAGAATCAATAGCATAGTAATTACCTCCTTGATTTCACGAGAATGCAAAACGACACCTTGTATAATATTATTATTATCTTCTGTCTCTTTTATCTATAACTAGCAATCTGTAATATACTTCAGTTGTAGATGTAATCACGTAATAACTTGTAAATTCTAGTAGAACATATTATTTTAATTTTTAATAACAACTTATCATACAAATTTCCAATATTATAAAAAAGGAAAACATCACAGGAATACTAAGAATATATTCAAAATATCAGCATAATAAATAAATATTATGTAATAAAACTTTCAAAAACTTTCGTCGTTGTTAGCATGAAGTTGTACAAGCGCAAAATGTTGCTATGATTTTTAAGTAGGCGTCGGCAAACTTAACAAAAGTATAATATTTTCTTATAAAACGTGTCGGTAAGTTCCCAAAGGCTTATATTCAAGTTAAAAGGAAGTTTATTTTCTGCGTTCTTCGTGCTATAAGAATTTAATGCATGGTTTGGTACTTACCTTTAAATAGAGTTGAAAGAATCTCTTTGTGGAAACCCACGATGTGTGAAGCATACTTTCATGATACTTAATGGCAATAATTTCCATTGCTTGGTCACAACATGAATGCAAAACAACTGTAAGTCTTCTTTATGTATTTCTTTGAGAAGATCTTTTTATACAATACGGCTTACGTAAAATACCTATCGACCGTATCGAGTATTAAAATAATAATAATATAAGCTTTAAAACGAGTCACAATGAAACAAAATTGCGTAACTAATATGTATATGGTATATCATAGATATTACTGACATCGGTGAAAGAATACAATAGTTCATTTATGTACGTCAGAAATCGCCAACTTGTCTTAAGCAAGCGTGATGATCAATGGTCGTGCCTTCTCTGTGTGAGAAGAACAATAAGAAGCTGGTAATTTATTATTATTAGGCTACTAAGATGTTTTTCAAACCACGATTAATCGAAAACAAAACTTCCTACGTCGCATAGTTAAAGTCAGCTTACAAGATCTTTTAGAAGTCAAATCGCAATCGTATCGCATACTAAAAATATCCTCAAACTCTAAAGTACCTATTGGAGTCTTTAAGTCCTGACAGAATTACATCGAAGCGTTCCATTACTGCGCACTATTTATTTATTATTTATTTATTTATTCATGTAACGATTCGCATTGTGTTTGAAATTATGTAGTACATTTTAATTTATTACAGCTAAAAATAATAAATTATGAACTACTAACAGTTTTCACTAAAATAATCAATAACATAAATGATAAATATTGTGTCAATAGATTGCAAATAGTTATTATATAAATGATTGTATATATTATTATGTCAAATGATTATAAATTTATTCTATTAAAAGCAAAAAATAAAAAATAAATTAAAAAAAACAATAATCTAACACTAACTAACTAACTAACTAATGTGTTGAATATATAGTACATATTATGTCATAAGTAAATGGCAGGTACAAGAAGGTAAATTACTAAATATAAAAACTATTTACCATCATTTGTCACCAATTCAGATAAACAATAATAATAAAAAACAAAGAAACCAATAATAATAAACATTTATTCAACAGGAATTCTTTAAGTCTAGCTACTATGAAGACAATAAGGCCATCGACGCGGAGCGAATAAGAAGAGAGAGCGAGGAATCCGAGTGGAGCAACGTACATACATATATGAGCGAACACAGCTCTAGACTCAAACTGTGGTACCTTGTACCATATCCTACGAATAAATATCTTTGTCTTTGTCATTAACATTTTTAGAACCAGCTAGCACAGATATTGTCTATCTATATCTGTGCCAGCTAGGTTTTGCCCACGGCTTCTCATCGAGTAAGGGTTTTCTACAACCAATCTCTATGCTAAAATCATGTTGTTCTTCGCTCCGTTTTTGCGTAAAAGAAAGATAAATAAACATACATACGTACCAACACACACAATTGTGTTTTTATTATCGCTGTAGCATTTTCAATTGAAGCGGAGCGGTGACGTGTATGTACTTTATATAATTCTTTTGGTTTCTTTTTCGTAGCCCAGCTCCGCTTCTCTCCTCGCCAATGGACAGGTAGCTTTACTTTGACTCATTTCGCTAGTTATACGAATTTACGTTTGCACTGTGTAATGACGCGGGTATTTTAAGGTTCATAAATCATAATATCAGCCCGCAGACTTTCTTAGTAAAGGATCGTTGGAGACTAGTGACATTACTTCGCAACGCTTGACAAACGAGGACGTGGTTAATTCAAAGAACAGATAAGACAGAACTTTAGTAGGGGCTCGTGGCTAAATAATAACAGTCACACTGGTCGATCTTCAAGGTTAAGCAATGCTTGGCGAGGTTGGTCCGTGGATGTGTCTATGACCATCCATTACATACCGAGACCCCTACGTGCCTCGGAAAGCACGTTAATCCGTTGGTCCCGGCTATCATTCGTAGATCTTTGACAGTCGTTACGGGTAGTCATAAGGAGTATCGTGTTACCCAGTAACTGCGTTGTGCAGGTCGGAATTTGTCACGTCTTTAAAATAACTGTTATATTACAGAAATACTACGGAAGACTGTTAAACAATAGTTGCATAACACTGTTGCAGCCAAATGTTTGTTTTTGTGTTGCAGAAAACGTGTTGTTGATTACGGGATATACGAAATGCTTTGAAGTTCAAGATTTAATAATGTTGAAGAAAAGGCCCGTTGTTGCTAGACAAAGTGCAGTAACTGTACCCCTTGTTGCGTCTGAAGGCGCTTCCTCATCAGGAGCGAATGCTCCTGATGAGGCGAATGCCTGTAATGTAAAAAACCAAGATTCAGCTGTGACGGCTAGGGCTTCACAAGTAGACTGCGCAAGCCGTCAACTGATAGTGCTGTCAAAATCGTTCCTACTGTTTCGGATATTAGCGGGAACAAACAGACAGACATACACATAAACAGACAAAATAAAAAAATAAACATGTTATGAGTTCTTTTTTATTCATTTAGTAAAAATCTGTTATTATGACTAACAGACATTTCAGTTTTATTTATTTGTATGTATGTCGGCTAGGTCGCGGGTGACGGTTATACACTCGCGAGCAATGAAAAAGTTCCAGTGACATAGCACCAAATTACTCCTAAACGGGATAGGCTAGCTTACTGACGCCGTCTGCAATATTGAAGTACATTTAACAGCGCATCAGAATATTACCAACTAAAAACGTAAATATTGTGTTCAAATATTAAATTATATGTCTTAGGAGATATTAAGGTGTTTGTCGGCATTTTGTGGGTGGAACTTTTTCATTGCTCGGCAGTGTATAACAGGCGAATGCTCTCGTTGTTCGCATTTTATTTTGTAAACAAATGGAACTCAACCCAACAATTTCTCCTCTATTTGTCTGTAAGAACTTTTTATGTAGTAAACAAATTAAAGAAAAGCAATATCCAGTTACTTGACTCCTACACTCCTACGCAGAATACTGCGGAATAAGTATGGAGTTACTGTATTTTGTTCAGAACGTGGGTGCACAACCGTGCTTTAGTTTTTATTAACAACAATAACGTTATATCGTTGAAGGATAAAAGTTTACGAGGTTACAAACAGTACTTGTAACAATACCTACACCCAGCATGAACATAATATGGATCTTCGTAAACTTGAAGCGTTTGTAGTTCAATTGTTACTTTACTAGCTTTGCCACTTTATCTTTCGCCCGATGATAACGAGACTAGTTTCTGCCTGCGACTCCGTCCGCGTAAAATTTCTTGTTCTCCCGTCGCAACGTATCACCCGCACGTGCAATTACTTCGTTTTCTTCATTGCTTGATTTTATATTTTATCTTTTGTGTATCTTTTATTTTATCTTGTGTTTCGTATATATGTATATAAATTGTGTCTTTAATTTCTGTAATTGGTTTTAAGCCGTTTTAATTAAAGAAATAAATAAAAATAGGAAATTCTTTAGCCTAGCTTTTCCCGGCTTTTTTTTCTTTTTATTGCTAAGGGCCGTCGCGTGTTCATTAAATAACTCACCCCTAAAATTGGCCTCTCAAATAAAAATTAAATTTTCAAATTTGACTATTAGTTCCAGAGATTAGCACATACAAACAAACAAACTCTTCATAACCTATAGATTGATATCAGTACGAGTACATATAACATCACGCTGTTTTCCACAAAGGGCAAAAATGTCTAGAATACCTGCACACTTTTCTCCGGTCACGTTACAAGTGGCTTATAACGGGGGTCCTGCATCATGCCATGCATAATATGCAATGCATGCATTATGCTATAAATTCTCATAACATTAAAAAAGACTGCATGTGGTAAAATATGTTAAAGCTCTGTTTACAGTGTTTGTGACATTCGGCGTGAATATAGGAGAAAACATTCAATGCGTGCCATGACCGTAACGTGTACCCCTCGTTATCTATATTGGGTAAGACGCGGGTCTGTCCAAGGTTTGTCCTTAAAGACTGGTATATCTAACACATTATATAATTGACCTTTATCCCAGCTATTTATAAGTTAAGAAGCCGCTAACTGAGACCTAGAATGGTGTGACTCTGTATTAAGTATTTGTCATAAATCTAGCCAAACGTATATTGCATTTTTGGGTGGCATTTGAACTGCACACCAGCTGTAATCTACAGTTGACATAACTGCCAAGCGACTGCCTTTTATCCATGCCAACTGGAATTTCATGCCAACTGTCCATCGACGACGCAAGCGGACCAAGCAGTCGGTTGGCAGTAACGATGCAGTTAAGTCAACGGCAACCAAACTGCAACTTTGCAGATGGCGTTCAGTTCAAGTTGAGTCCGTCTGTTCAGATACTAAGGTCTGTTCATTGTAGTTTTAGTTCTGGGGTCCTACTGTCTTAGTCCGTCAACGTATGTAGATACGGACCCGTCTGAAAATATTTCGAAACTTTGGAGAGAACTCGACACCCGATTAGTTCACTGTTTCGGACGGGCAACAATACATCGGAAGTAGGGACAGCTATCAAATCAATGTGACCATTCATTCTTAGGTCGAGCCCCAAACTAATTATGTATTCCAGGGAGATACGGAATAAGAATCAAAATCAAGGTCAAATAATTTATTTCAAATAGGCATATAAAACGCACTTTGTACGTCAAAAATAAAATAAAAATAAAATTGATTCGAGTCGCCCCTTCCAAAAGGTAATTTGCGTATGGAGAAGAATGGGCAAAAACTCCACTGTTATGTACTCTTTTAAAATGTTTTACAATATTTTGCATACTCTAACTATATAATTACATGTGAAGACGATGCACCTAAAAATAAAATTACTATACCACAATAGGTAAAAGAATTAAAATGTATTCATAAAACCATGACATATAAATTAACCATGTGATAGATACATGGTGCTCACATATTTAATAAAAACATTCTAAAAGTAGACGATTTTCATAAATAAATAAAGAGTAATAAGTCCGGGTGTGACTTTGAGTAATTACAGAATGTAAATACACAAAGACAAGAAATACACTGACGTTGATACAGCTCGTTTAGTCTATTTCAGTTATTTTCACAGTGTTATGTCCTACGGTATTCTGCTGTGGGGTAAAGCCGATGATATACAAAATATATTTGTCCTTCAAAAACGAGCTGTTCGAGCAATTTACCAGCTAGGTGCCAGAGTTTCTCTAAGAGATTTTTTTAAAGATATTGGCATTCTCACGGTTGCATCACAATTCATCTTTGCCAACATCCTATAAATATATTAGGCAAAATTTACACTTGAACACTAAAAACAGTGATATTCACAGTGTTAACACTAGAAATAAGGACAAACTACGTGCCCTCTTTCACCGGCTTCATAAGGTGCATAACTCATTTGTTGGGCTTGGTATAACCTTTTATAACAAGATACCCTCTTCTTTGCTAGACTTGCCTTTTAATGCGTTTAAAGCTCAAGTAAAATCCAACCTTTGTTCAAAGGCTTACTATTCCATCAACGACTACTTACACGATAAGAATAGTTGGTCGCCCTAATTAACTCAAGACAATGTCCATGTTCTTTCTCCAGAATTAGCTTAGGTACTGACAGGTTACTGTTATTAGTATTAACTCACTTATTTATTTCACATCGATGGTCCTAGTTCATCATCTGTGACTGCAAGTGACAGCTATGTGACGAACCCAGCAATGCATAAATATGTAAGCTGTCATGCCCTTTATGCCTGGAGGCTTTTATTTAGGTAGTGAGTTTTTGCTTTTATTTTAATTAATTATGTTTTAGCTTGAGTACGTATAGTTTTTATTATATTTGTTGGTATATTGGCGTGGCTAGCTGACATATGGCAAATAACTTAAGTTTCTTCTAATGTTCATTACTGAACATAGGTTCCTAGTATTGTATACATGCAACTATATTCTAACTAAACAGACAGCTGTGCTGCTGGGGAGTTTGTTGCGCCACTTCTTCTTCCCAGCGATAGCACTAGGAAGTGGTTAAGGGCGGGCGTTTTTGGGGGACTGTCTTTTGTAATTTTGACATTCGAAAAGTGCTGATTCTCAGCCTAATTTGAATAAATGACTTTTGATTTTGAAATCAATGTCAAAAAAAAAGAATAAATTATACAATTACATTAGCAACCAGTTCGATTTTGTCTAGACTCGCTGGTAACTTTAGCCAAAACTACTGAATTTGAGCTTGGGGAGTAAACCTTCTGATATTCGTACGGATAGTCGTAAGTTTAGGTATAGCATGAGACGTTTTTATAACCCGTCTTATCGGCTTTGCTGTTAAAATGATAACGGCGCGTCAATACCTCTCCGATCTCATCTGCCAGTGATTACCAGATAAGCTTTTATTACCCACATTACGACTTCTCAAAAAATCTGATACGAAGTAATTTTGTTCTTCATATTTCCTGACTTCACAACGCCGTTAGGTATTATATACGTATATGAAATATTATATCTAGCTATATGAACGGCTATCTTAATTTCAGAGCACCGACATACTTGCCAAGCGAGCTATGGAAAATTACATTCCTAAGGCTCTAGCGGTGTTAAATACGTGCAGGTATTTTATGTCCCTTTCTGAACCGGGGAAGCTGAGGACATGACGATAAAATTGATATTTACAGCGTTTTTTCGTTGTAAAATGTTCAAGGATTTTCGAAAAAAGATTTTGGATCGTAAGTCGTGGGTGAAAAGTGTTTGGTAGTTTTGTTACGAAAAATGCACTTTAGAGATGCGTATGTCGCGAATGCGAAGTAATATAGCCTATAGCTATACATAACAACAATGTAGTCATGACGTGGCGTGAGGTGGGAGAAAGAGGGGGAGCGCACGGTGATGTCGGCGCGCGCGCTCGTCTCACTTGGCACCTGAGGGTTGGAGCTAGCAGTATATTGGTGAGCGAACTTGTTCTTTCTCAGTGCATGTCTTCAGATTTACTAGATATTCATTCTATATTGCATTTCAGTGTTGACGATGTGTGTGTGTATTGTTTTAACAGCGATCAGATTCAGAAATGATACCAATTCCGACCAGCATTCAGATGCGAGGCTCGGGGTGGCTATAAGGGGAGGTTGGAGGCCACTTTGGGGGGGACACCCCAAATATCATTGCGATGATAATTCAGTAACGGTTATTCAGTGGAAATAAGTTTACATAATTACAGCGGTAGTTAGATCATAATCTTTACGTACCTAGGCCAATTTTGGAGACATAGGTATTGTAGGTTCAGATATTCGTCATTAAAAGAGAATGTGGCGATAGCGTAGTTAAAATCAGCGAAATAATTTCTTTAGCAAAACTGGATAGTTTTGCTAAACAAAGAATTGAATTAATGATCCGTTGTTGAGTTGTTGAATTCTAATCTCAACTATCATTCTTTGACAGTTTTATGAAATGCCTTTTGTATACGGCACGGTTTCTTTAAGGTACGGCGTGTAAACCGCCGTAGAGGTAAAAACGTGTCTGTCAACAAGCTTACATAGTGATCCATACAACATTAACGACCGTGCCTACACACGCGGAATAAGCCGTAGTTTTTCACGGCAAGAAAAACGTACCTATGTGTACAAAGGGTCTAACTCGGCAAATTGTACCCTGGCGGCTGAGAGTATGCCATGTTCACTCGAATGTCTCGCTGATGTTGGCGCGTGTGTTGAATCATTAAGTTCCCTTCAAAATGGTTGACCTGAATAGTTCTGATTCATGCGTCATGTTCGTGAACGGGCGTCGTCAATCTGGGGACTGGTAATCTTTTAGCTGCCGCGGTTTATTTAATTTAATTTTTGAATTGTTGTTTGCACTTTTTTATTACGGACGCTTTTAACTTTCTGCATCGTTCTTACATGTATAATTTCAACATTAATGAATAATGATGCAACCAATACTTTGTAACCATATTTTGTTATAAAGAGTATTCAAGCAGTTTCTTGCCCGTTCTTCTCCATAGGAACCTACTACGCTTTGGAATGGGCAACTAGCATCATCTTTCTGACTAACCTACCCCTTGAGAATTCCTGTAAATAAAAGCGTGTATTTACAGGTACTTTTAATTTCTAGATTCTTCGTTTCGACGGTAAATTTCAATTCTAAAATAAAAATTCAATTCCGGTAAATTTCAATTTAGGTAATTTCGGTCGGACGGTAATTTGTTTAGCACATGTGTCATAAACAATTCAGAGAACATTTTAAGTAACTGGGACGCGTCTTCTAAACCCTCACTCCTTCTTACGCACCTGTTAATGGTCTAAGCCGATTTACTTCCAATCTGAAAGGTTCACCAACCCTATCTTTACCATCCATTAGGACCTACATAGTCGGAAAATCTTTGGGACTTAAGGTTTTCTGACAAAGATTTTATCGTATTCAATTAATATTCATAGAACATGGGGCCTTTGCCCAGCTGTGGGACAATATAGGCTAATGGAAAAAAAATATTATTACTGTACTTACGTTACGATTGGGATTAGCTTGCAGAGTAAGCAAACTGAAATGGCAGTGGGCTGGCCATGTTTGTCGAAGGACCGATGGCCGGTGGAGAAGATAAGTCCTGGAGTGGAGACCGCGTATCGGCAAGCGTAGTGTGGGACGCCCCCCAGCTAGATGGACCGACGACCCAAAGAAGATGGCTGGGACAGACTGGATGCGGAAGACGGAGAACAGGATGTTGTGGCGCAGCCTGGGAGAGGAGTGGAGCCTATGTTCAGCAATGGATGGCGATAGGCTTAGTTGATTGATTAGGATTCAAATATAGTATAACTTAATTTTGTAGAAAGGTAGGCCGCGAGCCAGTGGTGACAAAACCAGTATAAACTGGCCTCTTATTCTATTGAAACTCCGTACTACGCTAAGCCAGCTCGAGGTCAAAGCGTTACCACTGTCGGGCGACTGTGCCTAAAGGTAAAATCCCATCGCAGGTGGTTTTTTTGACCGTTTTTATTTCTGTAACACTTAATTATGTCAGCAGACTTATAGCTAGAACACCAAAGTACACAATATTTATCATCATTATTCTCTACATTACCCACGCCAAGATTCATAAAGACAAAGATATTTTTATTTCGGTCTGGAGCTCCCTTTGAGTATAACCTTTACAATGGAAAATTATACCTAATATTTAAACAAATAACGGAGAAAAAAGTCTCCGAAGCTAATAAACTGTAATATTATAGCTTGCCTTGTTCGAAAAAAGTTTAATATATTAACCGTTTTTCTGAACTATCTTAGATCTCCAGGTTACCGCAATTTAATTGACCTGTGAAAAATGAGTGAATAGTCTGTTATTCAGTAATATGATAAATAGAACTCAGAGGGCATAGACACGGTGACATTCTATCAGCGATGGTAATGATGGTAGTCAAAAATGTATTGGATTGTCTGCTACCGACAACTTTATGTTATTCTTGATGAAAGTCGTGGAAGAAGTACGTAACGCTTCGAACGCGATTGTCTCTTGTCAAGGCTCTAATTCGTATTGTATCTGGTATGTTTGCTGAAGCGCGTACGGCCAGCTTTCAAGCCAT
Organism: Apamea anceps; assembly: GCA_951799955.1. Taxonomy (NCBI): domain Eukaryota; kingdom Metazoa; phylum Arthropoda; class Insecta; order Lepidoptera; family Noctuidae; genus Apamea; species Apamea anceps. The sequence goes on from OX637510.1 coordinate 20,164,638, forward strand.
AATGCGCGAGAAAGCTAACTCCTTGCTGCACTGTCTACGAAACAGCAGCAACAGAATCCTAATTGTTATTGCTGCCCGTTTTGACTATTTTTACCAAAATCAGTGGACTAGCTGGCTTATCGATAGTCATAGGCATCGGTTAGGTATAAAGGTATAGATACTAACAATACTAACATAGTTTGTAGTTACAAATTGTTACTAACGAACTAACACTACCTATATGATTTTATGTTATTGTCATACTATGATTATGTACCCTATTTGGAAATCTGGATATTTATGCTAGAACCAAAAATTCTACCAAACCGCATTGACCCCGCGTTTTAGATTAAAGCCCTCTCGAAAAGAGAGGCCTGTGTCCCAGCAGTGGGAATATTCGAGGCTGATTATGATGACCCTATATGGTGTTGTCTGTTAAATCAAAGTATTTTTTATTTGTCATTAAGCAGGTACACTTTACTTGTCAGCCGTAATTGTATTTTTCATCAATTATTCTCAAAGTCCACGTCCACCACACTTGATGTGACATTTTGCGTCAAGATTTCATCCTTTGTTAGGTACAAAACTCCAATTTCTTCGCAACGAAACCCTCATCTTCCATTACATTCTTCGTCCATAATTTATAAAGAAATACACTTTTTCCTTGACCACTTGCGTTGAGTGTTGCGACATATTTCTTATTCAGCTACAATATCGTCTCGCCACGTCGCGGGTAACTTCGCTTAACTAAGTTATTAAAAGTTGTCGCTCTTAAAATTTTCTCTTAATTAAAATTATGACGGCGGGTGACTCTAGTCAAGTTCTAATAATGATCTGGTCGAAGTTATGAGAGATGGTTTGCGTTTTGGGACTTTAAATGGGCTTTAATTTTGATTGAAGCGATATGATTTCATGCAGTTCATTCATAATGTCATCATCTGCCTAGCTCTTTCCCAACTATGTTGGGGTCGGCTTCCAGTCTTACCAGATGCAGCTGAATACCAGTATTTTACATGGAGCAACTGCTTATCTTACCTCCACAACCCAGTTACTGGGTAATATGATACCCCTTGGTAAGACTGGTTGTCAGACTTTCGGGCTACTGACGACCCGTAACGACTGTCAAACATCCACGAAAGACAGCCGGGACCAACGGCTTAACGTGCTTTCCGAGGCACGGAGGGGTCTTGGTATGTGAAGATGGTCACTCATCCAAGGACCAACCGCGGCAAGCGTAGTGTAACCTGATAGATCGACCCGTGCGGCTGTTATTACTTAGCCACAAGCTCCTCATCATAATGTAATAAGTGGAAATGAAACCAAACGACCGCTTAGTTTGTCAACAATATTACACTGATAACCTCTACAAAAAGCAAAAGGAGTATGTACGGATCGTAACAGGTGGCGTTCTATAATTTCTGCCTACCCCCATGGAAAAAAGGGTGAGTTTATACTATGATATCCTTTACATTAATTACAGGCTTATGGATGACCACTAGCTTTTCTCAGATGGTTATGCACAACTATTATCTTGTGGTTCACGAACTTATTTATAAGTCCAACGTTTCTAAGAAAAAATCATTAGAATAGATAGGTAGAATAATCTTTGTTACTAAGTCATCATCTACCTGCCTTTTCCCAACTATGTTGGGGTCGGCTTCCAGTCTAACTGGATGCAGCTTAAAACCAGTATTTTACATGGAGCGACTGCCTATCTGACCTCCACAACCCAGTTACTGGGTAATACGATACCCGTTGGTAAGACTGGTTGTCAGACTTTCAGGCTTCTGACTACCCGTAACGACTGTCAAAGATCCACGAATGACAGCCGGGACCAACGGCTTAACGTGCTTTCCGAGGCACGGAGGGGTCTCGGTATGTAAAGATGGTCACCCATCCACAAACCAATCGCGGCAAGCGTAGCTTAACCTGACCGATCGACCTGTGCGGCTGTTATTATTTAGCCACGGGCCCCTCCGTGTACATAATCTTTGTTATTATGTACACCATGCGAATTACAGATAGAAATGTAGAAATTTTATAAGGGTGACACAATGGGCGATCTTATTTCTAAAAGTGATTTTTTATAGGACTCATGCGTGGTCACCATTTTGAAAAAAGAAACAAAATAGCACGACAGTAGATATGCCATAGATATCCATATAAAATTTTCAATCCCCTTTAGTTGGATTTAAAGGAGAAACAATACTTTAGCCTGGGTTGTACTAGTTACTTAAACAATAAATATATACATACATACGTAAAGCATATAGAAAGAAAGAAGAAAACACAGATAATACGTTTATTTGCGGTAAACATGACGCAAAAAAGAACATAAAACACAAAAAAAAAATAAGAATGGGTTTGGGGAAACATGCGTCACATACTCACTTATCTATCTAATCATCCTTCGTAATATTCACCTATGATTGTATTTCAATTTTTAATTTGTCAAGAATCTTTTCCTAATAAACTAGTAATAATAATCCCCCTGACCGATTTCGGTCACGGTGGCCAATCTTAACGGAGATTAGTCAGGTACGCAGGAGATATTATAGTGCACAAGTGTGTGCGCAAACACAGGTGCACTCTGTTCCTTTACTCTCGTAGTCCGATGAGACGGGAATCTAACACGACCGGGGAGAGATCAGGCGCAGGACCAACGGCTTTTACGTGATAAATAAATAAATAATAAATAATCTTTATTGAAATAAATTAGTGTTACAAAAACCTATAAAGCCTCTGAAACCTAAACTAGGTAAAAACCTGTATGTCAGATTTTAGCGCCTTCTCCCAATTCATGCATTATATTTTTTATACCAACTAACATTTTTAAATGAAACACGATAATTTTGAGCATGCAGAAATTACAATAGACATAGTAATTTAGGGTATTGAAAATTTTGTGTGGAAGTAGTGTGTGAATGTGGAGTGAGGGTGCCCGAAGCACGGGGGGTATCACACCACCAACTTCCAAACTCCGGGCTGCTATTGAGAAATTCCTGATGGAAAAACCCGATAACACATTCTCCGACCTGGGAATCGAACCCAGGACCCCAAGCACAGCAGTCGCACTTGCGACCACAAAACCAACGGGGCAGTAAACTAAACTAATAGTAGGCACACGTCAATTACATCAATTTAAAGTTGATACTTCGCTACCGCTGTCCCTCTTAACTTGTAACGATCTTTATGCAAAAATACGAGAGCCCACGATTCAGGTAGCATTCAACTTTGCCATTCGGGAAACTTTGGTCTAATTAATTTTGATCTCACTGGATTGCCTTGATTACGACATCGACTAGCTCATTAGCTGATTGTGTTTACAGAGAAGGTTTTAAAGAAAGTTGTGTCGTCACTAGCACATTTAAATATTGTAGATTACTGGTACAAAATAAATAATAAAGACTGGTCGAAATCGAATAGTGGTGTATGATTAAACATGTTTTTGACAGACGCATTACAAATACAATATAATTATTATATAAGGCACTCTTTGTTACCGTAGAGTACGTAACCATCCACAATTTTTTAAAATATATTTTTATTAAATTCGCGTAGATTGGGTAATCAGAACAGACACTTCCAAAGTCAAAGAAGTGACGTAGGTTATAAATGGTTCTGATAAGCTCTCTTTTGCAAAATATTAATTGATTCAATGTTAGTAGTGAAGAACACATAATGCTGTGGAAGTAGCTAAAATAGACCAAACGTGCGGTTTCTACATCTGTTGACTTTCTAACAGCATAAGCGGCCGAACTTAGCCACCCCGCAAGAGATGTTATATGAGCATTATAATTTCCCATCTAGCGTGATTCCTAGGAAAAATGCAATACTTTTTAGTTTTTCTCCATTCAATATGATGTCAATTTCGCTTGTTCCAACATTAGGTAATTTAAATCTGATGCATTTGGTTTCTTTTTCATTTAGTACCAAATTATTTACCATCAACCAATCTTGGACCTGAAGATTCCAAGATCGAATCCAATTAAAATACTAATCAACAGGGCCTTCGATAAAGTATGCGACCTTGTGAAGGTCGCAGGAACCTGCTGGATGCGGGAATCACAGAACCGGTTGAAGTGGAGGTGTTTGAGGGAGGCCTTTGTCCAGAAGTGAACGTTTTCCGGCTGAAAATATGATAACGATGAAAGCGATACAACGCGGAAGCAAATACGAAACGAATGGTCCGGTTTACTTCCACATTTTGTTGCGTAAGCTGCTTTCAAAATTATGAATAAATCAAAGTATGAAGTAAACCGCTTCACATCCACATCGCGTGACGACATAGGCATGATACAATGTTCGGCGATTGTAAACGTAACTTTGTTAACCCCGCATTAAACTAACATCCTGTATGGTAATGTTACACTAAAAGGTTGTTGTTTTATGATGGAAGAATACCAAAGGAAATGGACGTGTTTATTGGCTGGTTTACATTTCTTTTCATAGTGCGATGTTTATTAGTTTTGTGAAATACGTTGTCTATTGTAGTCTAGACAAAATCAAACTGTTTGCTATTTTAATTGTATCATTTATTATTTTTATGACATTGATATACATTCTGTGATTACTTTAACTCACATACTGACTTATTACTTAGGAAAATCGTATACTTTTACAATGTTTGTAAATATATGAGCACCATGTATCTATCACATAATTCATTTATCTGTCACTGCTTCATTTTTAATTGTTTTTACGTATTGTGGTATAATACTTTTATTCTAGGTGCATCGTCTACACTTGCAATGATGTAATTAATGTAAGTTTACAAAATGTTGTGAAACATTTTAAAAGAGTGTCGGTGGAGTTTGTTGCCCATTCTTCTCCATACAAAACTACCGTTTGGAGGGTGCGACTTAAATCAATTATATTTTAATGTAAATGTTGACGTTCAAAAGTGCCTTTTATGTGTCTATCTATACTTATAATAAATCTGTAGAAGTGAAAATTCTGTACATTGAAAATATCAAAAAAATAAATGGCAGGGGGTGTTACTAGACCGACTCTGAACCCAAAAATGTGATTAAAAAAATTTTTGTCTGTCTGTCTGTCTGTCTGTTTGTTCAGGCATCACGCAAAAACTACCGGTTCGATTACGATGAAACTTGGTATAATTATTCTTTAATATCCTGGGCACCACACTGGGTACTTTTTATCCCGAAAAAGTATATACAATAAAAAACAAACTTAATTTTGCGGTTCGATCCCTAGACCAGATTACTGCACCAACCGCAAATAATAAGTTTGTCGTAGGTTAAGTCACCCGCAATGGAGTTCATTTTATTCCTTTTAGATTTTAGAGTTATTTAGGTTTATTTTTATATAAGTCGTAGGTATAAGTAGATTTTAATTTTAAAGTACTGCTAGTATATTTGATAGTGTACGTAGTGACCGTAGGTTATTTTATAATACTGTTAGGTAGGATTAGTCATTCGTATAGATATTAGTTTTTAGGGATTTTGCTTATTTATTGAGTTTAGATTAGTTATCATCAGAAATAGGTTTATTTAGGTAGGTAGGTATTTAATTTTCTGTTATTGAGTTTTTTTTTTTAAATTAGGTAGGTACTTAGGTAAAGATATCATATAGGTACCCTCTTAATCACCACTAATGAGACACAATTGGTTTTCTATTGTAATTAGCCACAAAGGGCCCGCGAGATAGATGGCATTCTGGGGAAGCACATAGGTACATTTTATCCTGTTAGCACGTTCCCGTGGGATAATTTCCGACATCCACGCGGGCGAAGCCGCGGGCAGAAGCTAGTTTGAAATAAATGCTTTAACTTTGACTTTGTTGCAACTGATGAAGCTCCTATGTGTGCATAAGTAGGCATGTACGTAAAAAAATTGGGGACTTTTGGGCGATCATGTTTTGAATGATTTAAATGCTCTAAGGCTGAGTAAACTACTGTGATTGGCTGAATGACTTATCAACAGCTAATCGCAGCAGATAACGCGCGCTTGACAATTTATCACATTTAATTTTACGATAATTTTCTTTCGAGAAACTGGCCCTTAGTTCTCAAGAAAACTAACAAATAAACCGTCAAACGCAAGTACAAAATGTAATATCCTTTAAAAACATGGAACGCTAAAAAGTCATAGATAGACAGATACATTCTAATACTGGAAACATTATCACTTCAACACTTACTTACTTAGGTTTAGTTTTACGATAAAACTTAAAAACCTCCCACATTTCTACATGCAACCCTCACTGACCTAAAAATCAGATTACCTGCTAAAGTGCCCTAAACGGTTCCACCGTGCATCAAAGGGCTGCAAATAAAAGTAAATATGCACCGTCCGGGAAGTGAACCCGCGCCCGCACGGCTGCATTACCGCGCTGCACGTAATTGCATTTTGACATGACACGAGCAAAAGCGCTTGATGTGGGGCCATGAAAACGGTGGTAGAAATTATGATGGCAATGGGTTTGTAAACTTGTAGATGATAGGTTACAATGAAAAGTTACAATGAAAAGAAATCTTTAAACTTGTTTTGATTTTATGATTAATTGCTAATATTTTTAAAATCTTTGCTCCAAAATGTTCTATCTGACTCTGACCCATTGTAATGTTCTATGAATTTAATGATATCTATTTTTAAAGCAAAATTATAACATTTATGCGAAAATACAAAACAATAGATGAAAACTCTATTCACCGCTATTTTCTTAGCCCCATCCTAATTGCGACCCCCGTGCACCTTTATCGCTCCCGCTAAGTACACGAGTGTCGCTTGGACTAGTTTTATTGCGCTCACTCTCATCTACCACAGATTAAATACGTGTATTCGTTTGTCGAGGGTATTATGAAAATGTTATTACTAGAGCGAGTTTGTGGTCCCACGTTGGGCGCCTATAATTTTAATTGTGTGTGTTTTTGATTCAAGATCAGAATTGTGTTAACTAGTTTGAATTAATGAAATTAAAATAATTTACTAAAACTAATTAAAATGTGAGTTACAAAAGAGAGTAATTTTAAAGTCTTCCTACATTGGGCGTCAAAACAATATTATTGGTATATAATATTTATAATTATGAAAAAAAAAAAGTAGATAAGACACTGCACAGTATACTGAACATAAATACATCAGTAAGAAAATTATGATTAGTTATCTTTGCTTATTTTGGTCAAAGTCGAAGTTTTATGTAATTTAAATATAAGATAAAGAACCTAGAAGACATTATGCAGTAATGTTACCAAACCTACATTTGAAAAGCAACAATATTTTCCTAACAAGGAAACTCTCAGAATGTTCAAAATATCGACCCGTCATCTTTGAATCCAGTTAATTGGGATCGACAGCTTGGAGTTGACTTCGAATTTCTGTAGCACTGCTACGAAACTCTAACAAAGTTCTACGAAACCGCTACGAACGTTACGTCGTAGCTCGTAGCGGTATTGAAGATACTTATATATTGCCATCACATATTGTATGGGGTAATATTAATAGGATTAGCAAAGTTAGTTTAATTTGGACTGAGAGCAATCTGATGCTGGCAATCTACATTCATATTGTAAGTATTAATAGAGTAAAACGCTTTTATATTTTAATTTATGAAGTTCTTCTAACTTAACAGACAGCTGTGATGCGTTTGTTGAGTTTGTTGCGCCGCTTCTTCTTTCTAGCTAATAATTAGGAGCCTGCCTTATGTAATTTTCATAATCAAAAAGTAGGTACTGATTCCCAGCTTAGTTTAAATAAATGGATATTGATTAATAATAACTATAAATTACTGACATAGTATTTTCTATTGTCTTCCACGATAATCTGGAAAAAGCAAGCAAAGTTCATGAATACTTTGTAAAATTTTACATGATAAATGTATTCAAAAATAACATATTATTGTAGGGTGGCAGGGACATTGACGCACAAACTGTAACCATGAATTCAGCACATGATTCTAGACCTTTTTTTTGTCAGCGTTTTTTTTTTATAACCGATGTAAAATCAGCGCAGGCTTCAGAATCATATACTAAATAAAAAAATCCATGGTTACAGTTTACGCGTCGATGTCCCGTCACCCCGTATATTAAATCTGTTTGAGTGCAGCTGAATACAGGTTTCCGCTGGACCATGACAAGGCTCGCATAAATTATCCATAAACTAGCTGTGCCGAACACAATCAAAAGGGTATTTTAGCTGAAAAACATACAGATAGATTGAAGGGCCAACTTTTGCGTGTATCTATATCGTTCGGTAGCCTATATTGTGTCCCACTGCTGGGCAAAAGCCTCTCCTTTGCCTTCCAAACCTCCCTGTCTTGAGCGATCCCTGGCCATGTTGACCCTGCATACCTCGTGAGGTCGTCACACCACTTCGCCGTGGTCTACCTCGACGGCGATGCGGCCATAGCTATATACTCTTTATAAATTAAAGTCGCTTTTTATGTCTGCCTGTGTGACCGCGTTGTTCTTTTAATCTACGCTACGGATTTTGATGCAGTTTTTACCATCATTTTGCAAATTTATTTCGGGAGGTTTATGCACATAATTTATATTAATATTAAACTTCATATAATAAAGAAATATCGATAGTTTTAACAATTTTTATTAAGAATGCTAGCGAGTCTACCTGATGAAAATCTTAAGGTCTCTGCACACAACGGGCGGGGCGGGGCGGGACGGGACGGCGACGCGGCGCTAGCGCGGCGGCAGTGTTCACATTGCGGGCGCGATCACGTCCCGTCCCGCCGCGCCTTTCTTTCATCAAAAAAGATGTTGAGCGATTCAGACATGGAAACGCTATTGCTCATAGTTATGCTAGCTAAGAAAAAACAACGTAAACGGACATGGGTGCATGAAATAAATAAAAAACGCGCTCGCGTCCCGCCACGCCCCGCCCCGCCGCTTCTGACATGTATTCCCGCTCGGCGCGGCGGCGGCGGGGCGCGACGGTTACCGTCGCATCGAGCGGGGCTGCTCTGTATGGCGTCGTCCGTAATATCTAGTATATTGAAACTGCTCAGCGCCACGTCGCCGCCCGTACGCTGTGTGCAGAGACCTTTAAATTCACTGAATGACAACGCATCTGCCTAAATAAACTACTGAGTCTTGAAGTATGACATTTTGCGCAGGAGAGGAAGACATTTCGAAAATTCAATCCCCTAAAGGGGTTAAGTAGGGGATGAAAGTTTGAATAGAAGTTAGTTATTTATGCTGATGGGGAATCCCATCGGGCCCATGGCTTGTTTTGACTGTAAATTATTCAAGACATATTTGTCGCTAATAATTACAGTTGTTGAGAATTCGAACTTTTCAAACAATGTAGAACTTAGTTGTAGTGCTAAAATGAAAGTGTTTATAAACAGCGGGGCTATTATATAAGCTTGTGCTGATTACAAATATTTAAGGTGAAGGGCGGGCGTTTTTGGGGGACTGTCAATTTGTTATTTTGACGTTCGAAAAGTGCTGATTCTCAGCCTAATTTGAATAAATGACTTGTTTTTGATTTTAAGGACTGTATTATGTTTATAAAATGCATCGTTTATGGAATGCATTGGCAGTTCAAATATAATGCGCGCCATCGTCGAGGCTCGTGAAGGAACATTACTTGTTGTTGTGATCTTGTTTTCGTAGCTGCAATAATCTGTAGTCATCATTTATATTCGTTATTTTTAATGTATATTTAGTATGTATTTATTTATGTATCTATTATACAGAATATATACATAATTATATATATCTTTGTTACTTTTGTAGTATATTATTTTGCACCTCTGCCAACCCCATTTTTTATATCCACGCAATCACTGTCCATTCCAAGGTTGCCTGAAGGAGATCGCAGAAAGCGATAAGGCCATTGTATTTTTTGTATTAATAATCATATTTTTTTGTTATGTATTTTCTAGAGTACAATAAAGTATATACCTATAAATAGGTATAACATGATTTTTATAAAATATTATAAGAACCCTTATGGAGCGCCGCATAAACACGACTTTGTTTTGTTTATGATTATGTACCTACCTACCAGCGAGTGTGATACGATATTACTATTTCACCAGTACAAAATTCTTCCTGCTAAAATATAAAAAGTAAAGACTACTATTTCTGATGTAGCTGTAATAAAGAAATATATGTCAAGAGCCCAGCTTGCTAACAGGCAGGGATTTGGCACAGATAACATCTCCGCTTTGCCAAACTACTCGTAACATCGCATAATATGACGGTTCATATTGTAATGTTGCACCACTAAGTCCGGAATAAAATATAAGCAAAGGAATTGACACTGTTAACCTAGATATAGGATGGGCAACTTGGAGGTATACAACTTTTGTTAGCCGCCATTTTGTTTTGGCGGCAAATATGACAGTTGTTTCATGAAAATTATTTTGTGTAGATACGGCAAATTTATTATGGAGCGTTTTACGACTGAACAAAGTGTTTTAATTATTAAAACATTCTACTCAACCCAATCATGTATTGCGGAAATTCTAAGAAAATTGGGGCCAATTTCTGCTAGAAACCACTTACTTACCCATGTGGCCATATGTCATACGGTACGAGCCATAATCGAGACATTGAAAAAAACGTTTGAGAAAATTGAGAAACGGTGACATTGATTAGCCCCCAAGATCCCCGGATTTAACAGCCCCTGACTGTTTTTCGTGGGGCTATCAAAAGGTACGTGTCTATGCTAACAGGCCAATGGACCTTCAAGAATTAAAACAAAATGTCTGAGACAGAGTTACTGAAATAACGCAGGAAATGTGTGAAAATGTCATGAAAAACGCAGTGAAAAAGGTTCACATCTACCATGCTGCTAGCGATGGACATTTGTCTGAGATTGTTTTCTATACTGAATTGCCGGCTCTAAATACTATAATTTTAATATTTCACAGAATAAAATTTTAAAAATAAAGTTCATATCTCTTATTTGCCCACCCTGTAGTAGTTGATATAAACATAAACTCACGCCTTCCTCCCATGGGCGTAGGCTGACATATACATATACTATTAAACAGTATACCTATAATAGTACAGACGCCAGCAGGTCAAGCTACCCGAAACTGTCAAATTTATCCAATCAAACTTGAACCTTCATGCTTTAGCGATAAAGTTGAAAATCTATTAGAGAAATTTGACAGATTGTTAGTAACTTGATGTGCCTGCTGCTGGCGTCTGTCTGTACATCCAGATTTTGCCATTTCGACAATTTTTACAGAATTATTACACGAGTACCAGCTGTTTTTTTTCCTATTATTGTGGTTAGAATGGTAATACTCGTAGAACAGAAGGCCAATTCTCGTAATTTAAAACGTTCAAAATCTAGTCGCAGTCTCATCTCGGCGACAAACAAATGTCAAAAACTTGTCAAAATGTAGGGATTTTAGAGGTATTTTTGACAGATTGAGACTGAGATCAGACTGTGAACGTTTTTAAAATTACGAGAATTGCCCCTCTGTTATCTTATCTGTAACATCGTAATATTGGAAGTAACGTTAAGATGGCCGCCCACGAAAGTACCTCGCATTTACATACACGAACAAATAGATTGGTGAACGCAATCATTGTAATGTGTAGTACAATACTTTGATGTATTACATTGGTCGCCAAGCAATGTGAAAATAAACTCGTAATATGATGTGAGAATAAGGGCTGATTTACAGTGATTCAGGGTCTAGCACAAACGCATGGACTAAACCGTTACGGTGTAAGAGCTACTTTACTAGCTCTTAAAATTGATAACTCTCGTTTCACTCATTCAAACTTTATTCATATTATTATATTGCATACATGCATAATGCATACTCAACCTAAACTTTTCTCACTGCTCACACACAAGCCTCGACTCTGTGGGAGGGAGTGCGCCATAATCCACCACGCGGGCCCAGTGCGGGTTGGTAGATGTCATAAGTCTCCGATTTTTTTGGTTCTAGGACATGCCGGTTTCCTCATGGTGTTTTTCTTTACCTTTTTGAGAACAGTAGTGACGAAATAATTCACACAAATTAAAGCTCCTGTCGAAATTAATGGCGTTCATTAGGAGATACCTATATCCAGCTGGTGGACTGCTATAGGCTGATGATGATGAAAGCTCCTGTCAGGGTCACGACCTACAACTAGTAAGTCTTCAGACTTTTCCATTGTGCTACCACTGCTCTTTTGATAACTAGTTTTTGCAAGAGCAAAAACGATAAGTCTTTAGGATATTAAGCTATTTTCCTAAAAAAATCTAATTAGTCCGTCAGTTAGATTATCAAAAAATATTGGACCCGTATTTTTTCTTTTGTCAATTATATAAAAAAAGATATCGCCCGATAAAGTTCCGCGTGACGTCCTTTGCTTGCGACACTTTTGCAAGTGTGACTGTCTGTCACTTACTCCTAATTTAATAACAAAATACGTTATTCTAAATTCTTATCTTAACATTTTCCCACGATATCGGCCCTCTTAGAAACGCATTAAATCTCAATTTTATGGTCTGACCTGACGGCTCGACATGTTACCCTAATCAATAACAAAATATTCTATTTATTTTAAACTGTAAAACAATACTGAACCTTTTTGGAAACCCAGCCCATTCATACTTAATGGCAAACAATTGCCGGCGGACGGTTCGAAAGTAATAATTCTGCGAATTCCAAGGAATCTTGTGAAATATCCGATTTCTAATTTTAAGAGACAATGCTGGCACTCACATATGGAAACCATTGGTTGGGTTCGTGGGCTGAAGGAATGGACCCTCAAACAATTAAGAAATGAACAAAGGGCGGCGTGGGTTCTCGTTTCCAAAAACTGTAGATACCTGAACGCCTGCACGTGGCGATTTTTAGGGATTGTAAGGAGGCTGATGTAATAACTAGGGGCAGTTAGTTTCGAGACGCGGCAGAGGGCAGTTGGAGTTGAACCGCTTTAGGATACGGGCTTCCGAGCCCACGCTAGTTATATTAGGATTTTTGGCAAATGCCAAGCCAAGAGGCCATGTCCACGTGCGTTAGCTGTCGTAAGAAAGCGATTAGTATTGAATAAGTTAAATACGGAAAGGCCGAAGCTCAGATTAGACTAATGCAATATTTAGCGTATTATGTGTGTGTGTGTGTGTGTGTGTTGGTGCGACCGGGTGAGTCCTTATTTATAATAATTATCCTAGGCTGATAATGGTATTAAAGTTCCTCTAACTAAACAGATAGATACGTGTTGCTGGAGAGTTTATAGCACCTATTCCTCTCCCCAGCTAAATACTAGGAAGTAGTGAAGGGCGATATAGCTGAGTAGTCATTAAGGAATATTTATTCCAGCAAGGAAATAAAGCATTTAAATAATCTTTATTAATCATTCGAGCTATTTTCTCTTATATTATGTGTCCATCTCCTAATCCTTACCTTGACAGTTATTTGTCAATTTCGTTTGGCTAAAGAGATACGGGGAAGGCCTTCAGCTATACCTGACTTTGAGCTTTATTGCTCCTGACTTTTGACGACTGTTAATGACTTCATATGGAAGGCAGAACCGTAAAACTCACAGATCTTCTGGATCGAACTAGGCTACAAAGCCAACCTATAATTAAATGAATAACCAAACGTTATTGATGATTTCTGCTTCCAAAAAGGTCTCGCCACAGAACAATTTCGTGAGGCTTGTTGTACACACATTTCCGGGAGAAGGGTTAGGCATCACTAAGTAACACAAACTATGTTTGGTAGGCGTTTCAAAACGCTAGGGACCGTGTCTCGATAAAACCCACACAAGGCTGTTAGTAGGCCAATTACTGAATCGTCACTATTTATCGAAACACGCTGACTATAGGACGCACCGCGTCCTTCTAAATGGGGAAGTTTAAGGAAATGTGAAGTGACGAGATTCCACTTCGGTGTGCACCAAGTACGATCGCAATGAGTTTTGCTAGAGGCTGAGTCTACGGTGCGCTTGTGCTAGTTTGTGTACCTTAGAAAAGGGATAGGTCGCCGTAAGGGTGTCTTTCATATTAATACGCGTTAAGAACTATCCAAAACTATACTTGTCTTCCTCAATAACAGTTGGACTTCGCAGTACTCTGTCCTAGGGTTGAGTAAGACATTTATTTAGTGCTTAGGGAGCGTGTTTTGTCAGAATCGCATAGTGTCCTCAGAGGTTCTATGCCTTAGGTCTAACAGAACACGTACAATGAGGCATACGTTTTAAAACGGTTCCCAGTCTCACTGAAGTGGGTGTATTGTAAACAGATAAATTAACGTAGTTATATATGATTCATTTAAGCGCAAGCGTAACGATTCCTTTATTTACCCCGTCTAATCATCAATACTATTGCAGATCTCAGTGACTACCTGCGTGCAACATTTACTATACTATTACTAATATATTATACTATATACTTTTGCATACCCTCTTGTCTTCTTAGCTTCATATAATATTGGTAATTATAATACTTATGTATCCTAACTGTGAATCCCCATTAACATCACCTTGCATCCCATCCACATCCCCAAGCTTTCTAAGTCGGGATGTGGCACATTAGGTCATGGGGATTCATTTCTTATAACGGTGGGAGGATATCCAAGTCTGGCGTCGAAATCCTACAGGAGCACGCGGTGGATTGGGGCGTGCTCCCCTCCCACAGGGAGAGCCGATCTTAACTGTAATATTCCACATAATTAGGAAAAACGAAAATTTTATCAGCCTAGGGTAATTTAGGAACAGTCACATGTGGTGCCGTGACCAGGATTCTCGTCATTAAATGTACTGATTCACTTCAGTGCAACGAGAAAGAACAAAATATGGGTTACTACGAAAATAACGCAACGTATGTTTACAGAAATAACACAAAACGTAAGCAATAACACAACGTAATTTTATGGGTCTATTAATTGTTAGCAACGGCAAGCGTTACAGCGGTTACAATACTTGTGTGTAAGTTACGGTTGATAATAGTAGTGATATTTTTCAACTATTGGTAGCGGGTTCAATCCCCGCATGATTTAATTGCTGATATGCTTAAATACCATTGTCATGGGTCTCGGGTTCGAATCCCGTCTAATGTTATTGGTTGATACAATAACTTATGTTTAATTACATAAGTCTAGGTTTAATAATGATGATTGAATTCTGTAAGTACTCGTAGTGGGCCCGATTGCCACCTGATATTCTTTGTTTGTAAGCGTTTGATTATTATATATTGGGTTCGATTCCCGCAAGATGTATTGTTTTTATGATTTTTGGAATTCCTGTGTCACGGCTTGTGGGTTCAATTCCCGCATCAATAGGGTTTTGGTTAAGACGCTACTATAGGTAATGGTGCGATTGTTGCTTGGGTGTCTGTGCTACTGAAATAATAGGTTCGACTCTCTGCAAACGACAGTTTAGTATCTGACAGTATGTCAATATGTGTAATAATAGGCTCAACTCTCTGCAAATGCGAGTTTAGTATCTGATAGTATGTGGATATGAAAATGTGTTAGTGATTTATGTGTGTGTATGTGAAATGAGTTTAGGTATAAGACACGCCCTTGTTTACGGGTAAATCTAATATTATTAGCGAGTAAGACCTACGAAGCGCGAAGCTTATAAAGTGACAATTAATTTACCAAGAAGGTACATTGACTATCGTCATAAAAAGTAAACATAACTCTTTCCATCTCTGCAGTCAGCGACGTATGTCGTATAATTGAATAGATACTCGTTTGGCCTTATTTCAAATTCCAGGATTTTTAAGTCTTCACTCGGCTGCAACTACGCTACGTCTAAACCTTTGGTTTGTGAGTTGCGCTTGGTTAGAAGTCCCTTCCAAATAGGCTGACATCGGCTGACTTCAACAGCAGTAGCCATGGGTGGCTTGGCTCCTGTTGCAAAGCTAAGTTTCACTTTTACTACACACACAATAGTTACCCGTAGTTACGTGGTATGATTTTTGTTATCTCGTGAGATATTGTAGATTTATGTTTTAGGGCAATGGTAGGTACTATAGTTATCGGTTCAAATACCATAGAATGTACTTGTCAACACCTTCATAATCTGAAGGAATAGTTAACGACATTATGTGCTAGTAAGCCAAAAATTGGTTGCACAGTCTAGGATGCTTATATCTTCTAATCAGTATAACTTCCCAACTCTTATTAGAATTCAAAACTGCTCTAACCTCTTAGAATCAGAGGGGGGCGTCTAATTGGAATCAAATCTAATATGTTTATGTGCGGACTATTTCAGCTACTCCTGGGTACGATTGCGGGGAGCTGATTAAGGTGACTCTGCATTGAGGTGCATAAGGAGAGACCTCTGTCCAGCGGCAACTGCGACAGGCTGGGTTTAGAACGAGGGAGCGCCGTAGGTAGTGTTGCCGAATAGCATAAATACTCTTAAGAGAGTCCCTGGTATGTAAAACTAAATTATAAGCATGCACAGGTTTACTGAACTTGACTGAGACGAGGTCATGTTATTTAAATTATCATGGAAAGAGTATTTGCAAGAACAGTAATGGTTCAAATTTTATAGAGCAGTTATAAGAGTATCAGTCGAAGATGCTTCTGCGAAATCGAATTGCATTATAGCAGACATTGCATCTTATTGGGATCTTGTAGGATTGATACTAGAATACTTACAATATTCTGGTAGGTATTTGATTAGATAAAATCATCAAATAAGTATAGGTCTATAATCTGTGACACTTTCAAGGAAAGGCATAGTTCATCCTATTGTGAAAGCTCATACGCTGTACTGCGTCACGCGTCTGATTTTCAGAGGGGGGAATGTGACTGTCTGTCACTTACTCCTAATTTAATAACAAAATACGTTATTCTAAATTCTTATCTTAACATTTTCCCACGATATCGGCCCTCTTAGAAACGCATTAAATCTCAATTTTATGGTCTGACCTGACGGCTCGACATGTTACCCTAATCAATAACAAAATATTCTATTTATTTTAAACTGTAAAACAATACTGAACCTTTTTGGAAACCCAGCCCATTCATACTTAATGGCAAACAATTGCCGGCGGACGGTTCGAAAGTAATAATTCTGCGAATTCCAAGGAATCTTGTGAAATATCCGATTTCTAATTTTAAGAGACAATGCTGGCACTCACATATGGAAACCATTGGTTGGGTTCGTGGGCTGAAGGAATGGACCCTCAAACAATTAAGAAATGAACAAAGGGCGGCGTGGGTTCTCGTTTCCAAAAACTGTAGATACCTGAACGCCTGCACGTGGCGATTTTTAGGGATTGTAAGGAGGCTGATGTAATAACTAGGGGCAGTTAGTTTCGAGACGCGGCAGAGGGCAGTTGGAGTTGAACCGCTTTAGGATACGGGCTTCCGAGCCCACGCTAGTTATATTAGGATTTTTGGCAAATGCCAAGCCAAGAGGCCATGTCCACGTGCGTTAGCTGTCGTAAGAAAGCGATTAGTATTGAATAAGTTAAATACGGAAAGGCCGAAGCTCAGATTAGACTAATGCAATATTTAGCGTATTATGTGTGTGTGTGTGTGTGTGTGTTGGTGCGACCGGGTGAGTCCTTATTTATAATAATTATCCTAGGCTGATAATGGTATTAAAGTTCCTCTAACTAAACAGATAGATACGTGTTGCTGGAGAGTTTATAGCACCTATTCCTCTCCCCAGCTAAATACTAGGAAGTAGTGAAGGGCGATATAGCTGAGTAGTCATTAAGGAATATTTATTCCAGCAAGGAAATAAAGCATTTAAATAATCTTTATTAATCATTCGAGCTATTTTCTCTTATATTATGTGTCCATCTCCTAATCCTTACCTTGACAGTTATTTGTCAATTTCGTTTGGCTAAAGAGATACGGGGAAGGCCTTCAGCTATACCTGACTTTGAGCTTTATTGCTCCTGACTTTTGACGACTGTTAATGACTTCATATGGAAGGCAGAACCGTAAAACTCACAGATCTTCTGGATCGAACTAGGCTACAAAGCCAACCTATAATTAAATGAATAACCAAACGTTATTGATGATTTCTGCTTCCAAAAAGGTCTCGCCACAGAACAATTTCGTGAGGCTTGTTGTACACACATTTCCGGGAGAAGGGTTAGGCATCACTAAGTAACACAAACTATGTTTGGTAGGCGTTTCAAAACGCTAGGGACCGTGTCTCGATAAAACCCACACAAGGCTGTTAGTAGGCCAATTACTGAATCGTCACTATTTATCGAAACACGCTGACTATAGGACGCACCGCGTCCTTCTAAATGGGGAAGTTTAAGGAAATGTGAAGTGACGAGATTCCACTTCGGTGTGCACCAAGTACGATCGCAATGAGTTTTGCTAGAGGCTGAGTCTACGGTGCGCTTGTGCTAGTTTGTGTACCTTAGAAAAGGGATAGGTCGCCGTAAGGGTGTCTTTCATATTAATACGCGTTAAGAACTATCCAAAACTATACTTGTCTTCCTCAATAACAGTTGGACTTCGCAGTACTCTGTCCTAGGGTTGAGTAAGACATTTATTTAGTGCTTAGGGAGCGTGTTTTGTCAGAATCGCATAGTGTCCTCAGAGGTTCTATGCCTTAGGTCTAACAGAACACGTACAATGAGGCATACGTTTTAAAACGGTTCCCAGTCTCACTGAAGTGGGTGTATTGTAAACAGATAAATTAACGTAGTTATATATGATTCATTTAAGCGCAAGCGTAACGATTCCTTTATTTACCCCGTCTAATCATCAATACTATTGCAGATCTCAGTGACTACCTGCGTGCAACATTTACTATACTATTACTAATATATTATACTATATACTTTTGCATACCCTCTTGTCTTCTTAGCTTCATATAATATTGGTAATTATAATACTTATGTATCCTAACTGTGAATCCCCATTAACATCACCTTGCATCCCATCCACATCCCCAAGCTTTCTAAGTCGGGATGTGGCACATTAGGTCATGGGGATTCATTTCTTATAACGGTGGGAGGATATCCAAGTCTGGCGTCGAAATCCTACAGGAGCACGCGGTGGATTGGGGCGTGCTCCCCTCCCACAGGGAGAGCCGATCTTAACTGTAATATTCCACATAATTAGGAAAAACGAAAATTTTATCAGCCTAGGGTAATTTAGGAACAGTCACACAAGCAAGTGACGTCAGGACCCCCTAATCCCAAATTTTGACACGCTTTATCTTTGTCATTTTTTGTTTGATTGACAAAAGAAAAAATACGAGTCCATTATTTTTCGATACTTTAACTGACGGACTAAATATAATTATTATTTTTTTACCCAGACAACTACCTATTATATTTTCTATTCAAAAGTCGGAAATATTACGAGTTACGTTTTTGTCACACGTACCTTTGGAAGTTGGACTACATTGAAAAGTGTTTACATTCGTCCAAAATCAATCCAGTGTGGCTGGATTTCAGCGCTGGATCCAGACGTCATGTTCGTGAATGGGCGCCGTCAGTAGTGACTGGTCATCTCTTAGCTGCCACGGCATATTTTAATTTCTGAAGTGTTTTTTTGTTGTTATTGTTTTTAACTTTTTTTTATTACGGACGTTTTTAACGTGCACGTCTTTCTACATCGTTCTCACATGTATGTATAATTTCAACATGAATGAAGTAACCAATATTTTGTAATAATTTTAATATTTAAAAGAGTGTCCATTGAGTTTCTTGCCCGGTCTACTCCATAGGTACCTACCATGCGTTGGAATGGGCAACTATAGCTTCATCTTTCTCACTGCCAACCCCTTGACAATACAAAAGTGCCTGTAATTGATTTATGTAAAATAAATACTTTGAGTTTGAGATTAATGTAACTGAGCATGCTAACAAAGCACGCTCAGTTACATACAAACTCAATAATCTAAATTATATTATTTTGTAAATAAGTGAAATCTTATCAAAGCATCATTATTTGGAAGTTGGAACATGAATGTATGACTGAGCCTTTGATGAATATTTACAAAATGATACGAGCACTTAGCGAGCCTCACGTGACTGCACACGAATAAATGAATACTGCTCTCATTCCCTCTCAACATTGGTAATATAAATAGGAAGCCAGATTTTCTGCGCGTATAATTTCGTTCTTGAAGTTCCACTAGTACAAAAAAAAAGAAAAGATTTTAGGATATCTAGCTAATATCTAGCAGACGGTTGAAATTGATAAACAGAAAAAAAGTCATAATCAGCCTATAATGTTCCCACTGCTGGGACACAGGCCTCCTCTCTGTGAGAGGGAGTGGACCATAATCTACCACGCGGGCCCAGTGCGGGTTGGTAGATGATGTCGCATGTCTTTGAAGTTTTTGGTTCCAGGACATAACGGTTTCCTCACGATGTTATCCTTCACCGTTTTGAGAGCAGAAAAAAGTTACATTGGTTCAAATCCGGGTAAGAACCAATATGACTTTTTCAGTTTGTTATTGTCAGGACAAGGTTTGTATAGGAGAAAATTAAAAGAAAGAAAAACTACGCGCTATGGCGCTACGACGTTCGCCGGGTCAGCTAGTAGTTAATATAAGTCTGAAATCGCTAACCCGTCTTGAGCAAGCGTGGTGATCAATGTTCGTGCCTTTTCTGTATGAAAAGAGGACTTTGCCTTCCAGTGAGACAATACTAGGCTGGTATTAATTATTATGTTAATTTCAAAAGCATGAGGAGTATGTTCAATGCTTTATACCCAACATGTACAACCAAGATAAAAAAGTCCTTAATAACTTTCCAGCATCGCCAAGTTCTGAGCTACTTAAAAAATATTCTCTATAACAAGTTTAATGAATAAATTAAACAAGTCCCTAAGTGCGTGCAAAGTTTAGAAAATTCGCAATCTTAGTACTTACGACCGGGACTTTTACCATTTTTCCGATATAATATTAACATAAATATTTATGCGCCATGAACTGAGTCATTACTTTCATTTTATTAGGGAGTTTTTATTTTCATATTTATCGCAGTATTTCGTAAAATTTAAGGCATGAACTGTTTGTGGTCCTCTTCCTGTGCCCTCTTTAATTCGTACTTACTGAAAGGCCATCTTTTTACTTTTTTTTGAGAAACTTTTGTTCCGTTCTTTTCTTGTCTCCCTCTCTCTTCTTAAAAATACCGGGTATACGAGTATTTAGACGTATCAAACACAACGTTACTGGTTGGAGGTTGGCGGTGTGATACCCTCGTGCCTCGGAAAGCACGTTAAACCGTCGGTCCTGCACCTAATCTCTCTCCGGTCGTGTCGGATTGCCGTCCCATCGGACTATGAGAGTGAGGGAAGAGAGAGTGCACCTGTGTCTGCGCACACACTTGTGGACTGTAATATCTCCCGCGCCGAAGGCTAGTCTTTTTTTTTTTTGAGGATGGGAAATCATGAATCAGTAGTGGACAGTATAGGAAAACCAAAAAATAATAATAAGTACATAAATGGTCAGAAGGCCAGGTCATAATTTAAAACGTTCAAAATCTAGTCGCAGTCTTATCTCGGCGACAAACAAATTTCAAAATCTTGTCAAAATGTAGGGATATTAGACGTATTTTTGACAGATTGAGACTGAGTTCAGACTGTGAACATTCTTAAAATTACGAGAATTGGCCCTCAGATCACAGGACATTATTATTTCTATGTAGGTATAATTTTGTGTAGCCAATATTTTATTATTATTTAAAAGAATGTCCATCGAGTTTCTCGCCCGTTCTTCTGCATAACGTGAGCTACGCTTTGGATTGGGCAACTAGCTTTATCTTTCTGTTTCCTTGACAATTCAAAAGTGACAATAAGTAAGCTTGGTTTGAGTTTGATTTTCTTGTAAATAAGGTTGTAATTAAATATTCCTGGGGCTTGGTGACATTCAAAATTCCAATCTCAACCCGTAACTCTTCGTGAACAACAAAAACACCGCGTAACTAAATCATATCATTAGCATTTGAAAGCGCAGCATGTTTACAGATTGACAGCGAGCCGGCAAACAGACGCTCGGTGTAATTGCACCTAAAGCACGCCAAATGAGCCGGGGTCGACAGGGAACGAGCTTCATTAACGAAACGCGCGCGTTTGCGTTCGCGACGGGTTACGGTTGGGACAACTGAGCTTACGCTCAGTACAGCGTTGTGCACGCCGTTGAAAATACGTCGTGGAACGTACGTTAAGTTAGAATTTCGGTCTGACGCATTTTGAGTGGCGTAAACCCAGCGATTGGCGTCAACCTACTCATGGTGGGTTAAAATAGGACCTCGAGAAACTGGAAAGAAAAAAATTCCTTAACTTTGAGTAGTCCAAAAGATCCCCGGGGATCTAACGTTCCTCAGCGTAATTTGCATAGCTCAAAATGAGTACCTACAGAAAGATGGGCATTTAGAGTCAACTCATTTAGCATCCGGAGCAACAAAACCGCAATATTTTATGAAACTGAACGTAATTTTGGTGAGTCTCTTTATTTTATGACGCTGAGTTACGCTCCTCTGACGTCACCTTTATAGTGTCGACCTTGTCATGCAATGTGCAATTAATTATAAAACAGGGATTAAAATGTGTTGTGATTTATGGATTAATTCGTTGTGATTTGATTAATTAATCGCAGAGAGATGAATTATAGATTTTATGATTTAGTCAAGCTTGTTACGAAATATTGTGTCGATTTATTATTGAAATTGTTTGAATAGTAATGGTGGCACAGGTGCTTTCCCCAATCTGCTGTTCTGCGTCGTGCACAAACTATCTTCTTCTCCCTCGTGTCGTGCGCACGACTGTACTTCAGATTTTTTTGACCCAAAGCTTCGCCACCTCCACGGCGTCGTCAGTAGTAGCGCAGAGGTCACTTTGACTGCATGTTTTGGGACACAGAGGCCAGGGTAGGAGGAGGAGCATAGTTTGCGACATAGCTTCACATCCACACTCTGCTGCCGTTCCGTCGAGGTACTTTACCAGGTCGGAGTTACATCTTCCCACTTGTGTCCGGAAACAGCTCAGGGTTTAAAAACAAAAACGCAGAAACTATGAACGCGAATTATCTGCAATATGCTCTTAAGCTACCTATATTATACTTTCAATGATAAAATATTAATGACACCATTAAGATAAGATAAGTAAGATTAAGTAAGAGTAAGTCCCTGTAAGATTTTACATCATCAGTCTATAATGTTCCCACTGCTGGGAGACAGGCCTCTTCTCTTCGAGAGGGAGTGGGCTGTAATCCACCACGCAGGCCCAGTGCAGCTTGGTAGATGTCACATGTCTTCGAATTTATGGTTCTAGGACGTGTCAGATTCCTCACGATGTTTTCCTTCACCGTTTTGAGAGCAGTGGTGAAAAAATAATTTACACAAAGTGTCAGCCTGGGTACGAACCCACGACATACAACTCGTAAGTCACGGCCGTTACCACTGGGCCACCACTGCCCTCTAAGATTTTACATTTTCCATATTATCTCTTCAACTTAGAACCACACAACGGCTATATCCATTTCTCGTGTACGATGGCACGTTCCGCCAATTTTTGAATCTCTCTATGGACACAAAGATTTTCACAAACCCACTATTTCGAGCCAAAACCCACACGATATTACCAAATTTTCCATACCTCGAACTTCCAAAAAGGATCCTAAGGAAGGAACACGAATTACTCCCCCGCACCATCAACACATTACAGCATAATCATAGCATAGACAACAGTGTTACTTGCGGAGCCATTTCCTTAACTTCCTACCGAAACAAATAAGTTCGTAACGCGTCAAGTTACGTTATGTTTACGAAGTTAAGTTAAAGTTACTAACACGAGTTTCGGTTACGGTTGAAACTGTATACGACTTCCAATCTTGTATGGATTAACGAAATGGAATATGTTGTTAATTATTTCGTTGGCAATAATTTTATGAAGACTTAAGTTTAAATGTGTGAAAATTCGCCTTTGAACTTTTTTAATATAAGGTCCAAAAAATGGCCTGACAATTTATTACAGAACAAAGGTAACTTTTTAATTGGGATCAACTGTGAAATATGAAAAATCTGCTATTACATAGTCCTATACACTAACTGACTAATTTTTGTCAGAATGTTGGCTTTTTAGTCGTGGGTATTTCACGAAAGTAGGTGGGATGCATTAATATAGATGTAGATAAATGCTTCTAAAGAATAGTAGCCCGCACGTAAGTGGTAATTAAACCAGTATTATCTGTTCTCGCGTTCTATTGAAACTTAGCGACGCACGCTAACGCAACGCACACGCGCGAACGCGCGAACGCCAGGGTAGCTCAAGGTGCGGGCTTTACACAGGTGACTAGTCGCACGATTTTCACCACACGGCAAAATCAACTGTCTAATTGGCAATTTGGATAGGCCGCAGGTGACTAAAATCGCATGTTCCAAAGTAGAATAGGTTTCGATTTTTGTAGTGTGGCGACGGGTGACTAAAATGGACCGTGAAAATGCTCAGTCGCAGGCAATCGCCCGTCGCATGAAGGTCGACGTTTTCATGCAAAAAGAACTAGTGACCTGCGATTTTTATCGACTTGTGTAAATGGGGTGGCGATTCCGCTTGTGAGGCGATTTGGTAAACGACCAGCCGCACGGTATAAATCGACCTAGTGTAAATCCCTCATTACCACTGACGTACATAATATCAATTTCGACTTCCTTTCTTACCCTTTTCTGAGAACAGATAGATAGATGGACAACAGCGTGAACCTTGTATTTTTTTGTATTTGTATTTTACAAAGAAATAGAACATTTTCCAGCAAGTCGTTGAAAGGGAAAATGCTACACAAACACAAGTAATTGCAAAGATAACAGCGTGTTTAAATAACATCGCGTATTTTTAGATCAGTGACGCGAGAGATAATTTAATGTTCTAGAGAACGATTTCAATCTAAATATTTCTTATATTTTCAAGTATTAGAAGTAGAGAAAATGAAAATGAAATGTTCTCCAGTTGAATAACAAACAAATATACAAACAGACCATTCACAGCCATGTTACTTATGATTTTGCAACACTGTCAAAATCACAGTAATCTTTAATCTCGTGACAGTAAGGTTGCTATTGGGTTGCAGATGTCAGAGGTAAAATAACTTTGAATGGACTGTAGACATCATATCACATTCATATTTAAAAATTATTATTGAGGTATGTATTATAGATTATTTATTATTCTACTTAAATTATTTTTTATTTAAAAGCGCTCTTAAAAAAAAGAGAGCATCTGTCGTTTAAACCTAATTACAATCACTGGCTTTTATTTCTCGACCCTAAATAAATTAAGGATTCAATTATCATGTCTAAACATAAATTGCCACGGCTATTATTTTAAAATCAAGCTATTCTATTCGACTCTTCACGTGACCAGAGTGCTGGCCTATTTTTTGGCTAAAGGATCAGCATTGTTATACAATGTGGCGTGGTGGTTTTTTTTCTTGTGCATATTATTATTTTAAGACAGCTATTCTTGTTAGGCTCGTCCTTTTTTTTTGGAAATATTACTGTCGTTTTTGGAACCTCCCATACATCCAGCAAACAACTTCTAATGAACACAACCCAAACAACACATCATAATTTGCCTACCCACACAGCCACACATCACTCAACATAAGCACAGGCACAGAGTAACGACACATCGTTCACACAACGAGCGTACATTAGCGACTGTCGCAGATCCACGCGCGCACTTATGTACGATACGAACAATTTATTTTTATTGCGCGCCATTTCATGTGACGGACGATAAATTCTTTATATGTGACTATTTAGATTTATTCGATTGAATATCTAAGGAATTAGGGTTTTGGACCGTACTACTACTTTGCGCACTTGGCGAATGAGAGCTTGACCGCAAAAGTGTAGATAATAATTCTTCGTCCGTCACGACACTCTTTTTTTAGGGTTCCGTAGTCAACTAGGAACCCTTATAGTTTCGCCACGTCTGCCTGTCCGTCCGTCTGTCCGTCCCCACTTAATCTCTGTGACCGTTAGCACTAGAAATCTGAAATTTGGTACCAATATCTATATCAATCACGCCGACAAAGTGGTAAAATAAAAATTGGAAAAAAATGTTTTATTAGGGTAGCCCCCCTATATGTAAAGTGGGAAGTGATTTTTTTAATTTCAACCCTAACGTGTGATATATTGTTGGAAAGGTATTTAAAAAGGAATAGGGGTTTACTAAAATCATTTTTTGATAATGTCAATAATTTCGGAAATAATCGCTCCAAAAGTCATAACACACAACACCTCATAACACACAACACACACACTCATACAACACAACTAACATTACACTCACGAACACGGACACACACACCTCTCTCTCATCTACACTCCCACTCTTTCTCCATACCTGCACCCATGCTCAAATAAATCTAACATCGACACTCGAAATCAAAGGTCCAACATTAATTTGCAGCCCAGCTCGATCGAATCACTGTCTCCTAAGATACAGGCCATCCCTAGTTTAGGAGGCAGTATTTAATTTTTTGTTAATATAGACTATTATTTTGTATCCCCTTGTGTCCATTGTTAGTTGATTAAGTCTTAGCATGTAACTATATACAACCTTTGTCTATGTATATCTTTTGGATCAATAAACTATTTATTTATTTATTTAAAGTAAAAAACAATGTGTCCCCCCCCCCCTCTAACTTTTGAACCATAAGTTTAGAAAATATGAAAAAAATCTGAAAAGTAGAACTTTATAAGGACTTTCTAGGAAAATCATTTTGAACTTGATGGAAACAACAGTTTTTGTACAAAAAAGACAAAAAGTTTCACAAAATAGTTTCTGGACTAAGTTTGTAGTATAATCATATATGCAAGTATTTTTTTAACTTTGTTTACATATTTTTTTTAGTTATCACCGTCCTTTGTGGGCCCGTTTTTAGTGTTTCGTAATTATTAGAGTTCCGTAACAAATAGCCTTTTTTAAGTTGGGTTACCACTATGTTCGCGCTCCAGCAGCGCTCCGCGCTCCTGCAGCTGCTCCAATGGATACGTCGCGCGCACTTCTACATGCGCTCCCCTTTGACACACTGCGCTCCCCTTTGTGTTCGCGCTAAAAACCGTCACGAGTCGGAGCGCCTGCCGCGGAGCGTGCAATGTTGCACGCTCCGTGTTCGCGCACGTACCGGGAGCAGTTGCAGGAGCGCGGAGCGCTGCTGGAGCGCGAACATAATGGATACCCACCTTTAAACTCATAAGTGGGAACACTTATTGTGACGGACGGGAAACTACGGAACCCTACACTGAGCGTGGCCCGACACGCTCTTGGCCGGTTTCATTTAATTACTATCAAACGTTTTTAATTTATTTCATGGTCCTTGACAGGGTGGCAGGAATATAGCGTCTATATTCCTGCAAATTGTAATAATGAATAATTCAGCACCTGATTCTAGATTTCCTAGTGTAGTAATTTTTCCTCGGCTATCCAAAAAGAAACAATCAGCTGTCAGTGGCGTAACTATACTCTTTGGGGCCCGTGGCAAATACATGGGATTGGTAGGGCCCTCCCTCAATGTAATGAAGCTCAACCAACGTTATAACTTATAATATACCACTTGCGAAGAAACACAGACAAGATACACCTTTCCAAACAACAAAAACAAAATAAACATACCTCAATCCAGACTCAAAATGCACTCAACCAGACCTTTAGTTATGTCCATAAAAATGTATAATAAATTGCCAAATGTCATTAGAGAAGTAAACAAAACAAATACATTTGTTAACAAATTGAAACAATTTCTGGAATCCAAGTCATACTACTCAGTTAAAGAGTTTTTAGATGACAAATCGATTGCAAAATAAAATTATCTATATATCTCGTATACACAAAACATTTTGAAATATATATAGAATATAGAAAATCTAATATAGATATGAATATATGAACACATAATTAATAACATAATTTTATAATAATGAAAACACTTTTAAGAATTACAAAATAATTACCTGCATATTAATCTTACGTAATACATAAAATAACTTATAAACTATACCTATATACACAAAACATATATAATATATATACATAATTATAACCCAATTAAGCACGTGTAATAATATTTAATTGTCTGAATTGCCACTTAGCTCTCTTCCTCTCTCCTAAATTTTTGCTGTACCCGACAGGGTCCATATTGATCTTTTACCTTGTATATACCATCTATGAAACACATATGGAACGCAATAAAGATTTGAGTATTGAGTAATTTTTTTTTTACTGGCACTTCGCCCACGATTTTGTCCGCGTATATTTCGTAATTTCCCCTACAAAATGGAATACCTGACTGCTTCTTTGTTCTGGTGGTCGAAACATTTCTATACTTAGGTATGTTAGGATCTTCCTGTGCTCATAGCCCTCTCGGGCCGGGGGCCCCCTCTGGCTATGGGCCCGTGGCATTTTGCCACTCCTGCCACCCTATAGTTACGCCACTGTCAACTGTTCCATATTTTTGCAATACCTAAGCGGTCAAAATGTATGACAATAATGTAACGAACAGTTTTTTTTTTTATCTGGTTGTGTTTCCTTGTCACCCTGTAAGGTGTGTCTTACGACACCACTCGACTCTAATTCCTCAATGATTGCATTACATTGACCCTAATGTGTTCACCGCACATAGTTCTAAGCTAATCTTCTCAATACTGCATAGCGTATTTCATGCACAGTGCAACATTCGATTACCCAGCTATTTTCCAAGAATGTACCCGGAGGAACCAGGCTCCTCCAATATTTACGGTTCATTCCACTTGGCCGCGCACTCGGGGCTGTTGCACCAACATATAATGGGGATGGCAAATTATTGCTCAGCGCATCGGGGCGGCTTGAAAACGTAGGGCAGAATTGATATTAAATTGATGAAGGGAATTGTGGGTCTCATGTTCTAGGATTTTTCACCTGATCGCAGTAAAAATGTAGGGAAACGGATTTGCTAAAAGGGTTCAAAATTTAGTGACTTCTATTTCGGTGGCGGCTGTTATTGTTTAACCACGAGCCACAAGACAGAAATACCTACTAATTAATAGAATTTATTGTTGATCAGAAATATCTCTGTTTACATTAAGTTTATTGAAATGTAATTGTGGCTATTCTCAAACGTACATCACACGTGACTGAACACGGATATTTGCAATCAATGCCAATCAGCAATTCCTATAACATTCAGTGTAATGAATTTGCTTGATTGATCTCTGAGATTTTCAGCTGTTAATTGGAGTACCTATCCATTTGTCGTAACAAAACCAAGGTGTGTATTCAAATCAAAATTAATCAAGATACCGATGTATTGGTTAGTTAGATTTGATTTTCTTGGGCTGCTTTATCATCAGGAAAATCATTAAAATCAATATTTGAAAGAGGATTTCCAGATTCAATGACTAATACAAGGAACGATTGAACAATAAATTGCTATGATCTGCACAATTACAAGACATATTGCTTGTCCATCCCTTGACATGAGCCTATTTATCTTTTATGATAATACACAATATTGTAACGAGTAATTTAGTTTCTTGCTCATCTTCTCCTTACGAAACTACGTTTTGAAAGGGGTTTCTAAAAACAATTCAGTTTTCTTTGTAAATTTTGACGTTCAAAAGTGCCTTTTCAAAGTCAAAGTCAACTCATTATTTCAAGTAGGCCATCCTACTTGAAATAATGAGTTGACTTTGACTGATACAAATGCAATCTGTACTAAATATATCACGGAACTTCACAACCAAATCGTAGAACAAACCATAGTATTTCTTCCTCAAACTGTCAAAGTCACTTAAAAATTACTTCAAGACGATGAACACTCCTATAGTCATGGCGACATCAGAGAGTTTACGAGATAAACACGGCAATACATGTTCCACTAACGGCTCTAATCTCACAGTGAGCCCCAAATTGTGCTAAACGCGGGTTTAACCTCCGTTTGGGGTAATCTGCAATGCTCCAGTAACTGCCGAGTGTTAGCTTAAGTTCAGCAAATACAACCAGCTGGACTTGTATTTACTTCGCCCGTACTTGTCCAATTATGATGTTACTGGTTTTCTATTTTGAACTGTTGGTTTTTATTGCTCTAAAATATAGTCCTTTACACTGTAGTTCAATGGCCATGGCGGCAATCTCAACGGAGGCCTTTGGCGTGGGAGAAATTATAGTGTACAAGTGTGTGCGCAGACACAGGTGCACCCTCTCTTCCCTCACTCTCATAGTCCGATGGGATGGGAATCCGACACGACCGGAAAGAGATCAGGCGCGGGACCAACGGCTATATGTGCTTTCCGAGGCACGTCACGTCACGTCGCCAAATTCCAAACTCCAGGCTGTTACTAAGCGCGGGCCTGCCGGCGGTGAGTAATGGGTAACTCACCGTCCGATCAGGACCAGGCCCGTGCCGGACGGCGTGTTGTGTTCCACGCGCGCCTCAAAGAGATGTCAGCATGAGAGACGGGGCCCCATAGGGCCGTAGCCTGCCAGGGTAGCGGGATTGTCCGAAAGGGTTACCGCTGCCCTGGAACATAAAGGGCTAAGGAAGGAACACGGGTGGGTTTTAGTCAGTAAGAGTCTGACACTCCCTCCTGCTCCACCCAGAGCGGGAGGAGTCATTTGATGATTTCCCATCCTCATTCCTAATGGAAAAAAGAATGGTACTTTTGCCCGACCTGGTAGTCGCGTCCCATGGTTGGTCTCGTGATCTGAGAAATTAGAAGTAGATGTAAACTTGCTGCAAATAATTAAATAAATAAATCATTTAATTCAGACAACAGTGATCCATATTTTGTTAGTATTACACACAACTTATATTCTAGTGTTAGTAACATTGATATAGAAAATAATATTATTAAAAACAAAAGACGATCAGGCAGAAAGACATGTTCCCTACCTAATCAACCTCCACACAACATGTCTGATATTTGGAGTATAGCTCTCCGCCACAGCTCTCAGGATATAGTTGCGACTACTCCGCACTCTGCACAGCAGTGAAGCTGTTTTTTTGCGTATTATGGCATGAAAGCCATCTGTGTGGGTCTCAGCAAACATTTCTGACGCGCTACAGAAACGGGGCAGTCGCAACAATATCCTTTTTTTTTTTTTTTTTTGAGGATGAGGGAAATCATCAAATGACTCCTCCCGCTCTGGGTGGAGCAGGAGGGAGTGTCAGACTCTTACTGACTAAAACCCACCCGTGTTCCTTCCTTAGCCCTTTATGTTTCAGGGCAGCGGTAACCCTTTCGGACAATCCCGCTACCCTGGCAGGCTTCGGCCCTATGGGGCCCCGTCACTCATGCTGACATCTCTTTGAGGCGCGCGTGGAACACAACACGCCGTCCGGCACGGGCCTGGTCCTGATCGGACGGTGAGTTACCCATTACTCACCGCCCGCAGGCCCGCGCCTACGGTGGCCGGAAGTCGTCACGCGGCTCCCGACGCCCGGAGCGTCTCCCGCGGCGGCTGAGGCGTGAGGTGCGCAAGGCGCATTCTCTCGCCCACCCCGCCACCTCCTTCACTAGCATGACTGCTTCGCAGAAGGAGGCGACTGCCTCCCACTCCCTCTCGCCCCGGACCATGGCTTGAACCAGGGCCGGACGCGAGAGGTCGCCGCCGCTGCCGATCGCCTCTACGAGGGCACGGCGGTGCTCTGCCCAAGCAGGGCAGACCTCCACCGTGTGCTCCACCGTGTCCTCTGGGCGATCCTGACAGTGGTGACACCCGGGCGTCTCCTCCCGCCTGATTATGTGCAGGAACCTCCCGAAACATCCGTGTCCGGAGAGGACCTGCGTCAGGCGGTAGGTGAGAACGCCGTGACGTCTCTCTAGCCACTCCTCAAACAACATCCTGAAAGCATTATTATATTGAACGCGAAAGACATCCAGCG
The DNA here is from genome assembly GCA_951799955.1 of Apamea anceps. Taxonomy (NCBI): domain Eukaryota; kingdom Metazoa; phylum Arthropoda; class Insecta; order Lepidoptera; family Noctuidae; genus Apamea; species Apamea anceps. The sequence continues at coordinate 20,196,364 of OX637510.1, forward strand.
ATCTCTTAGTGTAGTTGATCTCTTAGTGTAATTAAGGTATTACGATTTACTCATAATATAAGCTTTTATCCATTACAATACTGTTCAATATATAGACGTACAGACAGACGCCTACATTAATTACATACCTCTCATGCTTACAAAGCCTAAAATGCGTACAAAATCTTCTTTAATATATATAAAAATTAACTTCGCCCGCGTGTATGGCAGACATTATCTCACGGGAAGATGTTACCGGGGCAAAAATTATGGTCTTCCCCAGATCTCCTTGGCAAATTTTATCGAAATCTGTTCAGTGGTTTAGGCGTGAAAAAGTAACATACAGACAGAGTTTATTTCGAATTTATGATATTAATTTAGATGTATGTTAACCTTCACGTAGGTGAGCTGCCGGCAAAAGGTAGTATAAAAGAACAGCAAACAGAAAAGAAGATATGATGGCAACAGTACAAATACCCAAAAACCTGACAGAATTTTGTAGTCACTTTTCACTTTATTCCGACATCTATTTTTGCTCGAAGAGTTTACGAAAACATTTCAACATACTCGTAAAAATTTACATAATTTTGTTCAAAACAAAGTGAAAACCCTGTAATTTTCGGATATTACTCTTGACCCTAATTTGACTATATAATATGAGAGGTATTTCAACGGTGTTTTGGACTATAGGATTAGGAACAGATGAGTCCGTGACGGCCCGTTCCCTCCTGACTTTATTCGGGCATTATGCAAATAGCCCTCCTCTTAGAATACAAAATAATGATTAACCAATATTTTTTTTCATGTGTTTTAATTTTACGCCGTATAATTTTCTGGACCATAACATAATTTTGCTGAAACAAAACCGAAGAGGTAGCGAGTGTTTGATTTAATATTTTCTAGATAGAATTTTCGATTACCTCAACAAGCGATAATTCTTGCTAATTCATAAATGATAAATGATTTCATTTTGTAAGTAGTTTTGTACAAACACTTTTACACGTCAATCATATTTTAAAAACTAGACCAGGTCGGTGTTTAAAAACAAGAAAGGCCGAAACAAACTCAGAGGTCACAGTCTCTTTTAAAGTCCAGACATAATCTTGGTCAGATCATATAAAGACCATGTCGCTCGATTTCTGAGATCGTCTTTTGAGGAAAGAACCACACAGATTGAAAGGACCTGACCAGTCAGTGCACGCATTTGTCATAAATCGTGCAGCTCAACTCAAAACTTAAGGAGCTCAACGATTCGACGAACAATACCAAAGAAAGGACATTTGGGCAGGCCACATAAATTTCTCAAACTACACAGACCATGACAAAACTAAGAGAACAGAGAAAAATAAAAATAAATAGAATGACCCACATAGTCTTCACATTCACAATAATTAAAATAATAGAAAACTTTACAAAGTAAGCAAATGACATTGTATATTTAAAATTCATTAATGTCACTGTGTATATGTGTATTTTTTATGCTATGTATTTTCGTGGTGTAAAATAAAGTATATATAGATAAACAAATATATAAAAAAACAACAAAAGACAAAAAAATCAATCTATAAAAATTGGAAGCAGCTCAATCCCAAGCCTTTTTGTTCTTGATATAATCCTTAACGGTATAAAAGGCTTTCTGGCACAACTTACGTTTAATGAATGATTTGAATTTATTAAGGCTTAGATCTTGAACGTGGCTTGGAAGTTTATTATAAAAGCGTATGCATTGGCTTCTTGAGCCTTGTTGTAAAATTTTTTAAACAATTTTATATTTTTATAGGCATATAAAAGATTTTCATAAATATACCGAGAAGGCACAGTCATTACATAAATCTCTTTAAATTTGTCTCTGAGCGAGTGTCTCGGACTTAATTTATAAATTGAACGAACAGCTCACTTCTGCAAAACAAAGATAGTCTGAATATCGGCGGCATTTCCCCACAATAGAATACCGTACGACATTACACTATGAAAATAGCTAAAGTACACTAAACGGGCTGTCTCTCTATCAGTTAAATTACGAATTTTTCTAGCAGCGTATGCTGCGGAACTTAATTTTTTTTGAAAATTTATCTATATGTGGACCCCACTGAAAGCATCCAAAGTTATGCCCAAGAATACTGTGCTGTCTTCAGGATTCAATTCTTTGCCCTCTATCAACACATTAGTTTTCACCTGCCTAACGTGAGGTAGCGTAAACTTAATGCATTTGGTTTTTTCTCATTTAAAAGTAAATTATTAACAGTGAACGGGTGGACTATTTTAGCGTTCGCGCTATTTACATCGTCAGTAACCTGCTGCTGACGTTTAAGTTTAAACAAAAGTGAAGTGTCATCTGCAAACAACATTATATCATGATTATCCTTTATGAGGTACGGCAAGTCGTTTATATAAATAAAAAACAAGAAAGGACCAAAAATTGAGTCCTGTGTGATTCCCATTGTTAATATAGATCCGGAAGATCTTTTTCCATTAACGTCATCGCTCTAAATTCTCTAATTCAAATATGAAGTAAGAAGATCCAGAGCAGTGTTCCGGATTCCGTAGTGACGGAGTTTCCTGATTAACGTTTCGTGAAGGACGCAATCGAATGCCTTGGAAAAATGACAAAAGATGCCCTAAGTATCGCATTTATCTTCCCATGCATTATAAATATGTCCTAAAAGTTCAACACGAACGACCCCTTGTAAAACCGAACTATTTGCTATGTAATAATTTGTGTTTATAAAAAAAATATTTGCATTTGGTCTAAAATTAACTTCTTAAAAATTTTACTAAAGGTTGGTAGCACAGAAATAGTTCTATATTTTGTAGGGTCTGATGTACTACCTGATTTAAACGAAGGTATTATTTTACTATTTTTCATGAGGTCAGGAAACTCCCCACTATCAATACAACCATTAAAGATAAGAGCTAGAGTAGGTGCTACAATGTCAATAATAGACTTAGCAACTTCTACAAAATTACCCCACAGATCTGCAGTCTTTTTAACATTTAAAGTGTGAAAGGTTTTAATTATATCTCTACAGGTAATATGCTCAAAATGAAATTTCGAATCACAACCGTAAACATTTTCCTTAAGAAAAGACTCAGCAACAGAAGGTGATGAGTTTAGGGATTTAGTAGTTGCAACGGGAATATCTGAAAATAATTTTTCAAATGCCTCGGCGACTTGGGAGTCTGATTTTAATATGTTGTCATTAATAGACAGGCTGTAGTCAGTATTTCGGTTACTAGATCTTCACTATTAATAGTCCATGTCGTTTTAATTACATTACTGCTCTTTTTAATCTTTGAACCCAAATAACGTGACTTGGCACTATAACAAACTTTTAAAAATAATTTTGAATAATTTCTAACATACAAATTAAACTTCTTTCACTGTATGTACAGACGCCAGCAGGTCAAGCTACCCGAAACTGTCAAATTTTCCCAATCAACCTTGAACCTTAATACTTTAGCAATAAAGTTGAAAATCTATTAAAGAAATTTGACAGATTGTAGTAGCTTGATGTACTGGCGTCTGTACAGTTCATAAAGCCGTGTTCTACTTTTATGAATACCAATGGTAGCCCAATCAATGAAAGATGCGTTACTATTAACCGAGATAGTCTTGGAAATAAAGGTGGAATCAAATTGTTTACAATATATATTTTAAAAACCGGTCAAGTGTGTGTGTGTAGGGTTCCGTAGTTTTTATAACAGCCAAATGCGAGTCGTATTCGCTGACTGATAGTTTCGTACCATGCTCTAACTAAAAGCCAAACATAACTACCTACCTAATTTGACTTTCTATATAAATCCTCACCTGATCCGACAATTTTGCACGGAAAGTTTTAATTTTTTTTTTTGAGATTTGGGTAAGACTTGTAATAGCCGGTGTAGCAACTGTTTTTTTTTTTATAAAACTTATTAAGGAATGAAACAAAAGCGCGATACAACTGACGCTTAGCGCCATCTATCGACATTTCTATGAAGTTGTTCGAAATTTTCGAGTCTAATACAATTGGTCGACTATTACTCGTAAACTTGTAAAGCCCACTTAAGTGTGATAGTTTTCCTTTAAACTTCGTTATACGTATATAGGTACTGTAACTACTGCCGTGACATTTGAATTTCTAACTAAAACTGTTTAGTTGGTAGAGGGCCCGACACTTGATTCTAACGAAAATTGGTACTTTAACGCTTGATAAGTCACGAACGGTTTACTTAATCAAAAAACGGTCTTCCCAAACCAATAAGATTTTTGAAAGACCTATCCCACATTATGGGAAGGATGAAAAAAAAAAAAATCATCCCCACTTTAGATGTAGGGGAGGTACCCTAAATAATTTTTTTTTCAAAATTTTTGTTTACCGCTTTTTTGGCGTCATTAACGTGATACTCATACTAAATTACAACTTTCTAGTACCAATAGTTTTTAGAACCCTAAAAAAATATCATATAGATAATTAGGATCAGCATGAATTGACAAAACTGGTAATTTATTAATGAGCTTAACTTTAAAAGCCTCCAAGCGACTTGCAGTTTTAGGGTTAACAGTGATATCCTTTTTATCCACTTTTTTGTTTTGGTTTTGAATAGTAATCCTTTGCCCGCAATGATCAGAATCTAGTAAATTTGTAATTTTTCTGTGGCTTCTAGGGATGTGGCACTAGTAGGTGTGATTATTGTGGGCTCCAAAAATACGTTTACAAGATTGTAGGACTGAAACTGACTTATAATTTTACTACAAGAACCAGAGTTTTCTAATACATTGACATTAAAATCACGTCAAATGATAACGGACTTGTTGGAGTTACAAATCCTTATCATTCAGATCTTTAATTTTAAGCTGGTTACTTACTAAAATTAATTACTGATTTTGAACTTTTTATTTAGTTGTTTTTGCAATTCTGTACATTATAGCTAGAGGTTGCCTCTATTGTCTTAATTTCTAATTTAAATTTTCTCTTTCTGCATAGAAAGATGAACAAGTTACTTGCCTCATCTCTAGATTTCTCATAGCTCTAGAACTGTAATCTAGAAGGACATTAGTATTAATATGTTAATCAAAATAAATGGTAGAGCCTAAACCTAAATTACATTTGCAATAGTAATAAAAATTAATAACTGTACCAACTCCGAAGAAGTCCCATCGGTCATAAACCAAACCAACAAAATATTATAACCTACATAATATAATCATCAATTTAAATGAAAACTCCCATCTTCTAAGACATTATAAACACCGTACAGCGTTTGCCTGACCTACAAAAAGTTAAATGACTTACATTAGAACTTCATTAAGAGCAAGTAATAAAGCTCAGACGAGGCATTAACTATTCATTGTGAACTCGTCATGCGCTGCCTATATATTATTATTAAAACTGAACTTTAGCAACTTCATCTTACGATCGTACTTGAACGTTTATTAGCGTTTTACTGTGTCAGGTCTTAGGGGTTGTGCATATGAGCTGGCAGGAAAATTTTGGGTAAATTTTGGCGATTCAACTCTGCATGATTGATCTGATAAATCTGATAAATGACAAAAGAGTTAAATAAACAGTTAAGAAAATAATAATTGATCAATTTGCATTACTGTAGATTAAGTACGTAAGACTTTTTCATTTCAACAATTTCCAATAAAAGATTTTCCTTTTCAATAAAAGTCATTAGAATATTGGTATTGTCTAGTAATTGGGATGTGGAAAAGAGATGGCATGGGAGTTGTAAATCACTTCATTCAAAATGTATGCAATGTATTCAGGAATGGTATTCACTGAAAATGAAATCTGGTTTGGAAAAGTTGACAAATAAATGAACGTTCCAGTGATCATGAGAGGTTCACGAACTCTGGAGCGTTAATTTATCCTTTTACCTATTTTAAATACTTAATTACGACCAAAAACTTAGGCTATAACTTAACTCAAAAGCAAACTCAAACTCAAAGCATTTGTTTCAAATAAACCAACAAGGCCTCTCGCCCATGGTGACGTTTTATAGCGATGCTGTCGCGCGTTTCGTAAACGTGCGACAGCATCGCTACTAACGCGCGTTAGTCGCATTTGCAACGCGCTACAGAAGCGATGTCAGCTTCTGTAGCGCGTTGCAAATGCGACTAACGTTGCGTTGCCCACGCTTTGGATGTCCAGGCTTTGACTGCTCACGTAAAAGCAGCACCAAAGACAACGTGACTGCTGTTGCCTCAACGGAGTCCATCTTGCAACTGTGGCATTTTTGTGCCGTTACTGAATCGCGTTTGCATCGCGACAGTATCGCGTTTGCATCGCGACAGTATCGCGTTTGCATCGGGACTGAAAATCGTGGTGTGGGCGAGGGCAAACAGTTAGCGACCGCATCGCGACTGTATCGATGCGAACGCGCGATGGCATCGGCATCGGCAAAAAGTTGCCGTGGGCTAGGGGCCTAACAGGCACTTTTGAATTGTCAAGGGGTCGGTCAGTCAGAAAAATTAAGCTTTTACTTCTGACTGACCGACCTCCAGAGTTGCTCAAAAGCATCTTGAAATGTTGATCAAGCGCCAGTTTGTCCAAGCCTTTACCTTTATTATGAATTTATAAGTAGTGAAAAGCAATGGGAAATGGGCCGACAATGTTTTGATGAAAGAGAGTACTGAATGAGAGGCACGGGCGAAGGAGTTCTCACAAATAACGAGAATTCGTCTCAGTAACTTTGTTAAGATTAAAGAGGGTAAGATGGGCTGTATTTGTGTTGTTTTATAGTTAAAACAACACAAATACGGCCCATCTTACCCTCTTTAATTTCAACTCTCTCTAATTCAACGCATTTGGCAATTGCAAATGCTTTGAATTATCAGAATATGGGTTGAAATTCAATCAACTTTTTTTTGTATACGAACGTAAAAACTATTATTATTAGCCATTCATGTCCTATTGCTGGGCTAAGGCTTCATCTTTATTAGAGGAGTCCAGTTCATCCCGCCATCTCCGTCAAGGCCTGCCGCGATGTCGTTTGCTATTAACCGGGTCCCACTGGGTCGTAAGTCTGGTCCATTGATCGTCTGACATGCGGCAGATGTGTCCAGGCCAACAGCTTTCCGAGTAAACAGTATACTTATTAAAAATAATTTGATTGATAAAAAGGTATAACGGCACAGCAAGGAAACACCGAAGAAGTCGGATAAGAGTGACACTGGCTGGCACTAATAAGATGACCATTTCTAGTAAAGGCTATCCTGCGCCTTCAGGACGCTTTTCTGAGTTCTCGCAACAGCAATTTGTATTAATTGCTTGGGAACAAAATTATTTGATGACCATTAATACATTGACAAGCCGTAGGTATGTATGTGATTTCCGATTGGCTTTAATAACGAACTTTAATTTCCCTTGAGGGAATTTAAGGAGGTCTTAATGCATTCCATTAAGAGATGGCGAGACGAGGTGGATAAGTTCCGTCAAAACTGGAAGGAGGTCGTGCGAGTTCGCAAAAGATGGCAGGAGTAGAGGGAGGCGTTTGCCCAAGAGTCATGTGTTTTCAAAATCATTCCTTAGTGCTTACCTTCATTCTGTACGAAACAATTGTGCAAAACAAGCTTCTAGAATGCATTATAGATTTTTATTAAGAAGATAACCTTTTATCTAGCTGCTTACAGCATGCAATACACCAAGAAACTGGACCCCACGACACAAGGAATCCTTATATGGGGTCCAGGGCATATGTAAAAATCTAGCACCTAGGGCTCCTTGTAACCTGCTACTAGCTTTTGTTTTTTATATTGTACCGTGTTTTTTTCTGAACTGAATAAAGTTTTTATTACTTATTATTGTTTTATTTTCTAAACCACGGGAAGTATCAAAGGTCTTACAGAAGGCGAGAGCACGAAGTTTCTTCTGCGAAAAACCCTGACATTAGGTACTCATAATAATATTATATACATTATACATAATGTGAGCGGTGAAAATAATTATGATAATGCTCTTAGTAACACACAAAGCTTACGTCGGCTTTGATGTGGTTGTTTATGATAATCGGTGATTATAAGTGGAAACGGTAAGGGAAGAGGTCGTCGACTTGTCGTCTCTTTGAAAAGGAATACGTGACATCCAAGTCTATTATAGGTATTACTTGCTACTTACTTAGCTAGCTGGTTCCCGTGGTTTCACTTAAATAATACTAAATCTACGTTTTTTATTGGATAAAATCAAGACCTTGTTTATCTATATGTGTACGCGAAAACATCATCATCGTCATCACTATCTGCCTAGCCTTTTCCCACCTATGTTGGGGTCAGCTTCCAGTCTAACCGCATGCAGCTAAATACCAGTATTTTACATAGAGCGACTGCCTATCTGACCTCCACAACCCAGTTATTGGGTAACACGATATCCTCAAAATACGTTCAGAATTGGCACAAGACTGGATAATCAGTCTGTCAAATATATCGCGGTTCATAATTTTGCAACAGTACAGGAAGTGTTGATATCCTTGTATCAACAACTTGGTCTGATAACGTATTCAACGGGATGACCAATCGTATTAAGCGTGGTAAAATGTATGAAAACATGCCTCAAGTTGCAAGGTCGTCAAATTGATAGAAACCGTATTAAGCGTGAACGCACTAAGCGGGTTTAACTGTATATATCTTAACGTTAGATTGTGTGTATTGTAGTAGAAAGAGTTAAAATCCTGCTTCACTTTTCATAATGATATCCATACGAGAAGTGAAAACGTTGTCATTTATTAAAAAAACATCTACATTCAAAACGTTAACTCCAGCCATGCGAACTGGGCTACTTAACAGAGACAATACGTACAAGATGCCTCTAAAAGAATACCTACAGTAATAGCTATACACGGGGTATATACAGCCTTTTTATAGTGTTGCCCCGCCGCTGCACTCAGGGCATTAAGCGAGCGCTGAACAGCCATTAGACGTAATTGTGCAGCGGCTAGATTTTATCGTTCTAAACCTAGTTCCACTCATTTTAAAGGCTCACTTACACACGTCACTTTGGCGGTTTAAACTCTATCATCATAGATTGCTTTAAAGCGTCAGATGGTTTTGTGTATGCTTTTGTTTTCAGGAATGCTTATGTATTGTTAACTGGTAACCGTTCTTCTTTTATAGTGCTTTTATGAGCATGACTTGTGCCGTTGGGAAATGATGTGCTAGGTTGATAAGGTTACGCTTTATTTTTGTTGTTTTAAAAATTCTATCACATGCACTTAAATGTTTTTGGCCGTCTTCCTGGAGGTAAATGATTTAGGCTTATGTTTAACTTACCACCAGATATAGTAACATACTCGTATAACATGTATGACAAAAATAGTAAATGATCACCAAAATTAAACCCGCATTTTAATGTAAACTTATAAGTAAAGTTTTAACATCTCGCTATCCTATTTAAGCAAAAGGACTCCAAATAAATCATGTTAGGTTCTCGAAAGCCTGCAAAAATAATCTCTTTTTTTCCATATTTTTTTTCTAAACAATCTAGTCGTTTCTGGCACTCGCCGGCCGCTGCCGCGGCACCGCTTGCTTCGCTCGCTCGGCTCGTGCGTAGCAGGTCACAGTTTTAACCTAACCTAACCTAACCATTTTATTTTTTTAAATTAACCTCTTCTATCTAGTTTGCAGCAAGCCGGAGACAAAACTTAATATGGCATCATAATACTTTATTTGGTAAACAGGTTGACCCTGTAGAAATGATTGAATACTTTCTTTAAAAAAAAAAAAAAACTAATTTGTGTCACCGAAAAATTTTTGGTAATGTACCCTCATTACCAAAAATTTTTCGGTGACACAAATTAGTTTTTTTTTTTTTAAAGAAAGTATTCAAGTGACTGGCTGCATTGCCACGTTCAATATCAATGCTTACCCTCTGGCCGAGGTAAAAGCCGGCTCCTTGGTCACGGGAACTGTCAACCAGACGTTTGGTGATTTCTATAGACTATGAGCAGGGTTTCAACCCAAACGCCTTAAAAATATAATTACCGATTAGATTATTATACTTATGCCGCCAAAAATTCTCTGCAGCCGCAGTAGCAGCGCCAGCACAGCACGCCCAGTCAGGAAGATGGGATGGCGAGAGAGTATCCACACACGTTGCGACTCACATTAGAGGCCTACCGTCTCTAGCGTCGCGAGCCAAGCCAAGTGTGGGTTTTAATACAGCTGGAAGGCCGACGGTGACAAGATCATGTCGGATGATACCGTTAATGTTAAGCAACCCGCACTTCGGTTTGCAAGACAGGCTGTGCTGTCCGAGGTTGTTTGTGCAGAGTTCCTAGTCGTAGGGAGTAGTGTCAAACAAAGTGCCGACGACGGTAGTGCATGAAGCCAAAGACCCGACTCCCACTTACCCACAGCCAGCAGACACGCACGCTCCACATTAGTAACAGACGAGTCAAGTAAATTGTTCTGTACTACTCTGCAGAGCAGCTTATCCCACCGTCTCTGGGGAGATGGATTATCGGGTGGATTTGAGTTCGGGCAAGCGAGTCTCCTGGCATAGCCTCGACGAAGCACGACTCATCAAAATTAATGTATTGTATTTTGTAAATCAACTGTAATAACTAAGTCTGTGTCCCAGCAGTGGGAACATTATAGGCTAATGTGTATGAGTGGAATGAAGTGCCTATTTTTTGCCGATGAAAAAAAGGAGGAGGTTCTCAAGTGAGCGCGTTAAACTACTGACACAATAGCAAGTTAGACCTTCTATTCAGGCTTTATTCACGACCTCGCAAACCTTAGATTGTATCGTCGGAAAGTTCTCAATTGTTCCAGAAGAGCTCGTTGACGGCACTTAGCAAGTAATGGACGCTTTCCGGAGCCGGTCTCGAGAACGTTTGTAATGAAGAATGATCCGAGCTGTATTCTTTTTATCGCGGAAGGTATTTCTTTTGAATTTCTTCTTGTAAGTGTGAATGGTTTTTATTTCTTGTTATTTGTTTAATCTATTTATAGTACAGAATTAAGTTTACTTTCCGAATCTCTCTTTGTGACCGCTTAGTTCTTCTAAATTACACAATAGAATTTGATGCAGTTTCTCCATCTAAATCATCGTCCCTTTTTCCCGTGTTGTTTGGGGTGTGGTTTTCAATTTAGATAATTTATTCCGAAGGTTTATGTGTGTTACATTCATACTAAACCTTAAAATATAATTAAGAAATCTCGATATTTTGTCAAGTCGTAAAAGTGAAGCAGGGGCGGGTCATTAGTAATGGATAATTCATAAAATGTAAAAGATTTTGTGAATAATTCATGTTATTATACTAATAAATAAAACTTACCTTTTTCGATACTTCGAATATTATTGAAGTGAAAAAACAAATACAATTCTCAAGTAAAAATATTATCCATTATTATGCGGACGAGTACTTTGACGCCTTAGGGTTTATTTAACCACTTATTCTAGATTTGGTGAAATTCGCCCTCAGTGTCCTTTTATTTTTGTACTTATTTCTATAGTTTTTATTTATTATATTTTCATCCAAAAAAAAACATCTATGAGGTCATGATATTAATATTTCTAGAGTCAACCGGATTTATTTAATTACGCAAATGCTTCGCGTAGGTACTCGCAAATATGCGAATGTAGACTCATCTAACGCCTGATGATGATGTTCCTTTCATTTCTTTGGGTGAGCAATCAATCAACCATTTTTTATATCATTACCTGCCCACACAAGATATTAAACTCAATATCTCACCACAGGCAAACCAATAAAAGTCCATACAATCGTGACGTGTATGACTGCTAATCAATCGAAATGCATCGAGGATCCTCTGAATCAGACGCCGGAGGTACCAGCGATCAATTGTTTGTGAAATTGGACGAGTCCATCATAGACGGACGTTCCAGCGTCGATAGATGTTCCACGAAATAGATGGGTACAAAAGGTCAGCTCCGTACAGCGAGCGAAAACACACGCACACATAGACATGCTTTACGTACAGCGAGTGCAAGTGCACTCGTGACTGGCATTTGTTTGAGATAGTTTATGATCTCCGTCAGGCCCTTTGTACACACACGTTTTGTCTTCGTTGTGTCGTCGTGCAAAATAACGGTTTATTCGCCGTGTAGGTACAGTCGTCAATGTTGTATGGATCACTATGGTAGCTTGTTGACGAACACGTTTTTGACCCACATAGTCTTCACATTCACAATAATTAAAATAATATAATACTTTACAAAGTAAACATATGTCATTGTATATGTAGGTATATAAAATTTTTTCTGTCACTAAGCTCAATCCGAGGCCTTTTTGTCCTCGATATAATCTTTAACGGTGTAAAAGGCTTTCTGGCACAATTTCAATTCTCACTTCAATTCATTAGTGAACTGATCCAACGATGTGGATTTTGGCACTTGGCATCTTTCACTCGCCTTCCACAAATAACCTAAAGATGAATATTCATTCCTATATAATTTTCTGGGTGTCGTGTGAACGTGGAATGAAACTAAAATGAACCCTCTCCAGTTAACCATTCACTCAAGTGAAGCGTCTGATGCGTCTATGTGTGCGTTCTTTTTTAAATGGCATCTTGCAGTTTAACCAAGGAGGATGTCGTCTGCTTAACCGGGCTTGCCGGTGGATGCCTCAATAAAGTAAGGCCTCTATTCAGGGCTTAAAAAACTTAAAAACTAAGCGACAACACGCTAAGGGCACCCCTGTGGGGTATGGACTTCGACTTAGGGCGTCGCTGGGAGAGGGCAGCAAGTGACAGGCTGGATCGGAACTAATCTGTGTGCGTGCAGCTATTTTCGTTATATAGAGCTGTATCATTGTTCTTAGTGGATGTACTGTGTGTAGTGATTTCGCGACGGTATACCCGAATTGGCTGCCGCATCGTCATTGTACCTATTTAGATGCTGATGAGCGAATACGATGCATGACGTTGAAATGTACGGACATTGTTACATTTTATTTATTTATTTATTAATAACCAACTTATATCAACAGTTTGCACTACACATACAAGTTATTAGTCAATATTAGTAATTACACATGTCTTACAATTGTTGCGGTAGGGATCTACAACGCCACATGCAAACAACGAGTCATACTGACGTCACGCAAATCCTGCATCTCGCAAGCAGAGTTTACCGCGCAATTAACATAGATACAAACTTCCCGACATCAATCGTCGGGCAATTGCACGCCAGATACAACACCCGTCTGGTCGGAGGATCCTCCCTTTTCTATAGAGAATGAGTGACTTTACACCCTGTTCCTCATACCTCACGTAATAAAAATGGACAAATTTTGATGAAATTAAATACATTGGTGACACACAAAAAATAGACTGATTGAGACATAAATCCCTAAACATTAAAATACTTTTAGACAAAAGGGAAGTTACGCGTCCATTCATACTTGAAACGAGGAATCGGCTTGGATAAAAAAGATTTGGGTCACAACATGAAATGACAATGTCTTACAATGCCACCTTCTTCAAGGATTATCAGCGCGACAATATTTTGACGGTTATACAATAAAAAAAAATTGCTCTGCCGTACATTTTGACCACGTAGGTATTGCACTTTTCTAAGATAAAGCTGATATTTTTTTTTGATAACCGACAAAATATTTCTACGCTAGGAATATACGCGAGGTATAGAATCATGTGCTGAATTAGAAGGTAAAAAGATAAAAATATTTAGCTTTACTAGGGGATACGACTGGAATAAAACAAAAAGAGGAAGGGGATCAGACCGGAATGACAAGTTTATAGTGGATCAGACAGAAATTAAAACATAATATAACCAGCAAGAGATCAGAGGGGCAAGTCTCGTAATTTTAAGAACGTTCACAGTCTGATCTCAGTCTCAATCTGTCAAAAATACCTCTTATTTCCCTACATTTTGACATTTGTTTGTTGCCGAGATGAGACTGCGACTAGATTTTGAACGTTTTAAATTACGAGAATTGGCCTACAGATCAGGGGATCCAATCGGAATAAATCGTTTCGTGGAGCCGTAGTGATGTACAAAATTAAAAGCTTATTAATACGGGGCAGCACATAATCCAGGGGGGTAATTCTCGTAATTTTAGGAACGTTCATAGTCTGATCTCAGTCTCAATCTGTCAAAAATACCTCTAACTTCCCTACGTTTTGACATTTGTTTGTCACCGAGATGAGACTGCGACTAGATTTTGAACGTTTTAAATTACGAGAATTGGCCTTCAGATCAAAAAGTTACAAAAAATAAAGCCTGACAAGCCTGGCATTTTTGACCGTCTTTTCATACAAAAACTGTCAGACGTCAATTTTATTCCTAGAATAAAGTTATCAGATGATTGAAAAATCAGCCTTTTATAAAATAAGAAAAGATTCGATGTTTTTTTTGGGGGTTAAAACGACCGCTGTTAATGTTGCTACTGTCTGTAAGAGTTATGAAAATCTGTTTTCTTTTGTTTTATTGTGTTTAGACATTGATACCCATCACGTCTGTGGTGCTTATTTTGACCCTACACAGGGTCAAAATAAGCTCCACAGACGTGAGTACCTGCTTCTCCTCCTCAAAGATTACCAATGAAAGACTCGAGACTGAACATTATTTAAGCTGGTATTAAAATTAAATTAAACAAGACTTGTTGAATTTATAGGAATTTCCCAAGTAACAATTATTGGTTTCCATTAATGGTCTCTGATTGATAGTACCTTTAATATTTCAGTTAGGTATATCGTGGTGGCATCTACAATGCCACATGCAAATTACGCATTACACTGACGTCACGCAAAATTCTTCATCGCTCAAACGAAGTTTACTACTCAACTATAGCATATATACAACATCCCGATATCAATCGTCGGGCGGTAGCCCAACAGACATGTCCATCTGGTCGTAGGATTCTCTCTTTTCTATGGAGGATGAGTGAACTTTATACCTTGTTCCTCATACCTCTATAATATCAATAAAATAATTATAATGTAAAATACAAACTGTGATAATTTTATATTGAACGGACTCGGAACAACGGAACAATAGGTTTTCAAAATTTTCAACTCTGAACCATACAAATACAACACTAAAATTATTTCCACCGAATAATCGCTGATAAATTAATATTCAAAATAATGTAATAACAGTTAATCTTCCAAATAATTCTGGTAAAGGAAATAATAAATATAAAAACTCGATAATTGAAATTCTAAACTTATTTATTTGTAGCATTCATGATACAAGCTGTAATATATAAGTAAAATATTTCAATTTTTATTATCCGACAACATAACAGACAAGCTTATATTCCTAAGGCTAGCTTGATAGTTCAATCAACTGTAAATTTATTCTTTGTTTTTAGTTCATCTGCTGTGAAAAACTGAGTTATTTTAAAGTCTTCAAAATGGTTTTCTCCGAACAGTCATAGGTGGAAGGTGTGTCTGTAGTACAGTCACATTTCACTGGCTATGACTAAATAGCATGTACAGTCAACAGCAAAAGTAGATGATCAAAATCAGAAATTCAATACTAATGAACGGAGTTCGCGTCAGAACTGTGTGGCGTCGAAATGATTCAAAAGTATGTGATTGTAAATTCTACCAAACATTTACTACTAGTACGCCATACAGTTCTGACGCGAACTCCGTTCATTAGTATTGAATTTCTGATTTTGATCATCTACATTTGCTGTTGACTGTACCTAACAAAGGGCGGGCCTATTGATTTGATCTCCAACAAAGGCTATACAGGGACAAATACACGCGCTTCCAATTATATTTACTCGTAAGTATATATGTCTTTGACTATCTAAACGATACCTATGTCCCTACATGTCGTTAGGGATCAGTACTGAAACGCAGAAAATATACGCTGATATTTCAATATATCATCATTATCGTCAACATGGCAGTCTTATCCTGCCCACTACTGCATACACCGTAGCTTCTCAATACACCCAAAGTGCCTAAAATGATGTAAATATCGATACTTGAAACTTAATCCAACATCTCAAACCCAAAGATGAAACCAATACTCGAAGCTCAGCGATATTTTTCAAACGAGACAATCGTTCATGTTCATCAAAGGTTTGCGAACAGCTTCAAAGATGAAGAGAAGAATATTCAAACAGGGATAAGAACTGTCCTTTGGATCTTTCCAGGTAATTAAGCAGTGTTTAACGCTTCAGCTGTGTTGCTCGCGATTGTAAGATAAGAGTCGGACCCGGGTTCCCTTGGGAATAGTGGAAATTTTGTCTTTGATGTTTTTTATTGTATGGAAAACGTTTCTGAGACTAATTTGTTCTGTTTTTTGTGAAATTTGGGCTCTTTTAGGTACTGTCAAATATTAGATGTCTGTTAACATCAAATCAAATGAAATTGTTTATTACCTATGTAAATAGGATGTCGGAGTCACTTTTACAAGTCATATTATTTAAATAAAAAATAAGGTAGGTGTGGTCGGCGTTTCCTATTTGACTACTCTGAGAAGAAAGGCCGAAACAAACTCAGAGGTCACAGTCTCTTTTAAAGTCTAGACATAATCTTGGTCAGATCATCTTTATTTAAGACTAAATTGCTTGTGAAGGGCGGGCGTTTTGGGGGACTGTCTTATGTAATTTTGATGTTCGAAAAGTCCTGATTCATAGCCTAATTGTGACTTTAGCATTGATTTGTCAGTAACTAAGCAAAATAAGTGGAGAAGATTGAATCGTGAAGGTGTAGAGAAGTGTAGAGTAAGATAGAGGGGGCCCATACTGGTAGAGAGGTTCTTGTTAAAACAATAATTAAATAATAATTAGACAAATATGTAATTAAATTAGAAATAAAATGTCAATTACTTCAATAATAATAATGCATCTTATTCTATAGTTTCTTTCTTTAATTTTGTTAAAAATAATTATGCTTACTGGCTAAATAACAAAAATAAGTACAAACCGTTTTACGCAAAAGAAAGATATTCTATTCAATTCTACATTGAAGTAAACTAAACTAAACAAAACTCACCTTAAGTTAAAAGTGTTGCTGCAGTAACGACTAACGAGGTTAGAGCTTTTTCCATTCGACATTTGTATATTTTTGAACACACAAACTGTTCAGAAATGTTGTTATTTTCGAAATAACCTTCAAATAAATAAACAGAACGAGAAAATCGTCGCCATCTCCAACGACACCTGTGGGCTACCGTTTCTAGGCAACACAGTTAGTACACACGAGTGAATCGAATATTTCGACGAAAAACGACGAAAGAAATATTGAACCCTCAGACTACCGTGGAATATTCTTTCTTAAACATTGAAAAAGGCCTTTGTGTCCCGAAATCACTTGAGCTTTGCGAGACCCTTTAATTTTGTCGGCCTTGCAAGCGTCTTGTGGCGTGATGGATGACACTTGATACTCCTACCTATCCCTAGTTTATTGCAAGACGAAAAAATTATTTGTACACTGTATCAACTCGGTGTGATAGAAGAGACTCGCATGCGGTGCGTACATTTTTGGAGTTTGTGAGAAGTATAAAAAAAATCTTTAGATTCGTGTTCGAACGCAACGTACGCTATATTTTGTATATTTTTCTGTTACTTTGGAAGGTCTATTGATTGGGAAGGTCGTAGCCAGGAATTAATTTCTGGGGGGAGGGTGTCAACCTCTGAACCAGAGACAATAAGTAACAGTTTTATTCTAGAATAAATAAAAATTTTCCATCATACATAAAATATAATTAAAACGCAACTGATGTTGATGATTATCAGACATTTTTGGGGGGATTTTAACCCTTGCCTACGGCATTGTTTGGGCAAAATATAAAAAGTATTAAAAAGTAGCCGAGTGATTGACAGGTTCATAGTTTTTTTTAGCAAAGATGTGATTTATTATAACTACCCCTTGGTAAGGCTGCTTTTCCATCAGAGATGTGCTATGCTACGTTGCTATGGCGTTTGTTATCCACCAATCATATTCATTGGTCCACAGAGCATAGCACTGGTGGAAAAGGATTCAACTAAGCTAAGTTTTTATAACGAAGGATGCGTGCTATGGATGCGCGAGTGGTGTAGCTATGTGCAGAGCAGAGCACTCCCTGTACTTTCCCTACTATCGATGCATGGCATCGCTCGAGTTGAGCATCTTCTTGGCACAGCTACCTCGCGGCGGCGCATCTTCATAGCACATCTTACTCGCTCCACTACACAGCTTAGCATTGGTGGAAATGGTCGCACAGTTTCGTAGCTTAGCTTACACATCCTCGCAGCCTAGCTACATAGCACTTCTCTGGTGGAAAAGCAGCCTAAGACTGGTTGTCAGACTTTTGGGCTTCTGACTACCCGTAGTGACTGTCAAATATCTTCGAATGACAGCCGCGACCAACAAACAGCAAGTGGCATATATTATGTAATGGAGTGTAGCTTTACCTTCGTTCAACCAGTGTGGCTGTTATTATTTAGCCATGAGCCCCACTATAATTTTAAATAACTTTCTACTCTTAGTTCTATTAACTAAGTATAATAAACTTAGTTTTAATAAAGTCTACGTTCTTTATTTTGATATATACTTCTATATGTCTGATGATCTATTCTATTTAAGTGACTTGCTATTGTCTTATGTAAATTAAACCTATTTAACGATACGCAACAGGCGAGACTCTGCTATCGAACTAAATTCCATTGCTGCCATGGAATTCCGAACCTTAGGCAACAATGTGAAGATCGCCCGTGTAAAGCCATATACTGCATTGAATATTTGCTTTGAAGATACCAAAGCATACTTATATAAGATTAAGTCTAAAATCGCAGGCAGGTTGAGTCAAGGTTACAGAATAATTCGAGCTTGAATTAAAACGGTCGAGCGTTAACATCGGCGACGTGAGGAGAGATGTGTCACAGATGTTGAAGTTCTCGAAACTCGGGAGACTTTTCACGGGACGTCAGTTTTTAGATAGATAAACTAACCCATCATACACATCTATCAAAAAGAAATCTATCTATTAAAAAGAAGAAACCCAAAAACGATTGGTGTTTGAATGCGATTGCAAATCCTTCTCGCTATTTTTAGGGTTCCGTACCCAAAGGGTGCAAAAGGAATCCGTTCTCTATCCGTCTGTCCGTTCGTCTAACTTTCAGCGGGCTTTATCTCAGGAACCGTTATAGTTAGACAGTTGAAACTTTATGTCATAGCAAAATATCTTGCCACATGCAATAGGCCGCCTCATCTTGAAAAACAAACCACTTTCACGAACCGAACTACGGTCACAAGTACAGACGCCAGCAGGTCAAGCTACCCGAAACTGTCAAATTTTCCCAATCAACCTTGAACCTTAAAGCTTTAGCGATAAAGTCGACAATCTGTTAAAGAAATTTGACAGATTGTAGTAACTTGATGTGCTGGGGTCTGTAAAGCTTAACTAATACACCTACACCTGAAAATTTACTATACCTATAGGTACACACATGTTTGTAGGAATAGAAATTCTATAGCAGTCGTTCTGTAAATATTTATTTTCCTGTCAGCAGCGAGAACAGTGGTGGCCCAGTGGTAACGGCGCCAACTTACCAGTTTTAGGTCGCCGGTTTGAACCCAGGCAGGCTTTACTTTGTGAAAATAATTGCATCACCCATAGCTCCCAAAACAGTGAATGAAAATATCGTGAGGAAACCGGCATGTCTTAGAACAAAAATTCGAAAACATATGACATCTACCAACACGCACTGGGCCCGCGCGGTAGATTACAGCCCACTCCCTCTCGAACAGAATATGCCTCTAGCAATTGGAACATTATAGGCTGATTATACAACGATGAGAACGAATGGTTCCCTTCATGTCGAGTCCCTTTACGTCGAGTCCCTTTACGTCGAGTCCCTTTACGTCGAGTCTGAAGTCTATTGTTTTTGCAAAATATTACAATTTTACGCTTTCTATTACCGCTAGGTACGTAGAGTTTGGTTAAAAGATAAGTACAGTCAGGGTATAAATTAAAAGCCAGTAAGTTTAAATAAAATAGTATTTTATTATTTGTTGTATTAGTCTTCTCAAATAAGTAGGTATCTTTCTTAATCTACTATATAAATCATAATGTAATCATTAGGTACATACTATTATAAATGTGTAATTACTAGTGTAAATGTATATCAGCATAATTATACTTTTACAGTAAATAATTCTTCTAAAAAGTAACTTTCATTACCTATACAGGATAAGTTTTTATTCAGTGCGCAAATTTTCACAGGGTTCTACCCATGAATATGAACAACTTTCACTATGGGACCATTTCTGAAATCACGAAAAAAAATCACTGTTTCTTACAAAAGTTCAATACACACTTACGTTCTTACACTCGACCAAAATGTTATGAATCTCTTTTTTTATGAATTGTATAATTACAAGAAAAGCATAATCGATTTCCAAAGGTACATCAGGTACTTACCTGATTATCGGAGATAATTTGCATCGCTGATGAGCCTTGTCGGCGAAGAGTCCTGTCGGCGAAGAGTCCCGTCGAAGTAAAGTCTTGTCGGTGTTCAGTCTGTCAGCGTAGTGTCTGTCGGCGTTTAGTCGTACACTCCATAATTTATGTAAAACCCATTGATTGATTTGACCCACGCCATTGATTTTCAGTATGTTGTAGTCAGTAGTCTAATAATACCTACGTACCTAGGTCAGGACAGGCCTACACTATCCTATACCTGTTAACACTGTAATTTGAAAACATTGTAAAAGCCAATCATTTTTAAACGAGCAACCGTGGAATTTCTTGCCGGCTCTTCTCCACAGGAAACGATCAATTGGAACCGTGCATCTAGCTTCTGACGCTTCATAGGTACCCATATAGGCTTATGTGAAATAAAACATTTTAAACATACTTAACATACTTTTTATTTAAATAAAAGATAATAATTATGTTATTATTAGTACCTAATTCAGTAGATTCGAATACCTACAATGACACATGAAACATGTGAACCTGACTGTACTTACTTCAAAATATGATATTATTAAACTCGACGTAAAGGGAATAGAAACGGGACTGAAATCGTAGACTCGACGTAGGGGTAATAGAAGCAAGACACGGTTCTCGGCTTGACGTAAAGGGACTCGACATAAAGGGAACCGAGAACGCCTTCCGATGTACTATTGAATTTACCAATTGTTTTTCTTTGTTTTGTATCTATCTGCAGGCGTTTTCCTCTTCAGGGGATAGTAGGGATTAACCAACTATCTCTCGATATACAAGTTTATAGGACGGATGAAGTTAGAAATGACTTGGGATTAAAGGATCCATATGTACGCTGGAAATAGACGAAGATCTTGTTTGCCTAAGGGTTTCTGAAGGATATAGTTTGAGTTAGGCAGACGTCTTTCGCAATAGATATACTTACCTAATATTACGTGACGCTCGTAGGTGTCACTGAGGGTTGGGCAGAGGTGTATGTAAAGTAAACCCTAATTCCAGTTATTCACTCGTGTGTGCTGGAGTTGTGTTGCCTAGAAACGTTAGCTCTCACAGCTGTCGTTGGAGATGGCGACGATATTTCCGTCCTAAAGGTTATATCCAAAAATAGGAAATGTTTCTGAATAGTCTTTGTGTTTAAAAATATACAAATGTCGAATAAAGATGTAACAGGGGCTCGTAGACCAACAAAGTACTTTTCAATGAGATAAAAGGACGTTTGACAAAGACTCTGATATCTACCCCTAAATGTGTTGTACAAGTTTTTGAATATTTATTACATAGATATGTGAAGAATACCTACATGAAACACGAAACTTCGCGATTTTGCGTAACAACCAGAAACCTTGATGCTTAACGATTCATATCTGCCCATACCGTAAAGAACATATCGTGATGATATCTTAGTAAACGACTGCATGATACTCAGCTATTCTTGTAGTTTAGTACTTTATATGTTTTTATATATAGACTAGCTGCTCCCCTCGGTTTCACCCGCAAGTCTTGATCCCGTGGGAATATTTGGATAAAAATATCTACTATCCTATGTATTAATCCGGTTATAAACTATCTGTGTGCTAAAATTAATTCAAATCCGTTCAGTAGTTTTTGCGTGAAAGAGTAACAAACATCCATCTATCCATCCTCACAGACTTTCGCGTTTATGTTAATAAGTAGGAAATGACAGAGCATGACACGCTCTGTTGGTAATTTCAACATTGAATCGTAAAGAAGAAATAAAAGTTGGTAGGTAATAAAACTTTTTTAGGGTTTGTGGAGCGCCATGTTTATAAAGATACCTACGAGAGAAAAGCAGACAAAATCCGTGCTATTAAAAATGTTGTTTGTAAAGTGTATCTTGTATAATATTGCAACGAAACTTTTTATGACTCTTGACTATTCAATTTTTGTTGTGTTTTTGTTGTTATTTTCGGCCAGTTTTCATTGTAGTTGTCTATCCATCATAAAAAGTAAGTCCCATTTCTAAAGATTTGTATGGGATTTTTTTTTTTTGTGATCTAAGTTTTCTACTTCTCAAACTTCAGTTGGCCCAATCCATAAAAGAACCAGGATCGATATACATATATATATATTTTTAATGAAAATGTCCCATTTTCTTGCTGACTATCTACCTACATCTTTTTCAAAAAATTTCTCAAAAAATAAGAACAGTGTCTTAAGTCTGTTTTTCACGCGAACTAAGTCGCGGGCACAGCTAGTTAGATGATAAACTTATAAAGGTCGCAAGATTGTGAAGAAAATGAAGCAAATTAGAAGCATATTTTCTCAGTTGCCAATACTATTTCAAGAGTGGGCGTGCCAGCGGTAGAAGGTAATTCGCAGTGCAATTTGCGGCAGATTGGCGGCAGCGTCGGGTTTTGTTCATTTCATGCTCCGTTTAGCTTTGGAGACCACTGGCTTCGAGTACTCGGCTCGATTTCGAGCGCTGAGCAAAAATAATGGAGGGAAGGAGGCATTGACTGGCCATCGAGAGTTAGTGAACCCGATCTACTATTGGAACCTTATTTTAGTGCAGGATAATTTCCTGTGTTAATTATTTTTTTTGTCGAAATGTCCGTCAGTTTGGTTTTGTTTTATTATTTTAAACTTAAAAAAGTCAACGCATATTTTTCTGATAGAATTTCTTGTGGTCTTAGAATAGAATAGAATATTCTTTATGGCTAATTATTTTTGAGGCGAATAACAACTTATTAGGCGACTAACTACGAGTACATGGTTACAAAAAAAAAAATAACTTGGTAGCGATTAAATATTTTTAGCACAATTATATTATATGAGCTACAAAAGGCAAGGATCTATAACACTATATGAGCTACAAAACTAAATAATGGCTGCTATAAGATAGCAAATATATTAAACAGGGCCAATGAAATAATAGGTGAGGTATTAAAAATAATGACTGGCGGCTAATATTAACAGTGGGATATCAAACATTGTATTATTGGCAACAGCTAGTGGCTTCCATATAAAAATACACAATAAATTTTCTAACTTGAAAGAGGCAGAAGATTTTGTGAATTCAAAATCGAAACAGCTAGGTTAGGCTAGGTTAGAACTGTGACCACACAACGCACGAGCCGAGCGAGCTAAGCGAGCGGTGCCGCGGCACGCAGCGGCCGGCGAGTGGCAGAAACATAGTATAATTTATAAATTCTCTAACGCCTAACAATAAATTCAGTTGCCACACCAAAAAATCACTGTCAATTTAAATTTAAACAAAGCTTACAACTCAAAATAAAGCCGCTACTTTATACTTAAAAAGCTACTTCACTGTAGCTACCAACCTATTATTTTTGCTACCCATTTTAATTATTTTTAAAACCCTAAATCAGATTAGTTTGTCGCCGCGTTAAATACATGCCATTCTTTATTATATTCATAATAAATATTACAGAAACAAAATGTAGAAAAAAAGACAATGAATGGAAAATTGTGTCAGTGACATTCTTATGGAATTTCTCATTGATCATAAGGGCCTTTATCAGCAAATTCTGCCCCGCCTTCTAAATGTTTCTTTCTTGTGGGAATCAAAAGTACAACCAACCGTACCGTCAAAATTTAGAATAGGTAATTTCACTTTTACAATTTTGATTTTTTTCTTGGTTGACAAATATTGTTATATTTGTCAACCAAGAAAAAAATCAAAACGAAAAGAAAGTATCATAAAATCTCTCTCCCTGTTAGCGATAAGGGCGGGTATAGATTGAACAAAGCGCGTATCTTGTAACGCCACCATCCGTCACTTTGAAACCGAACGCGCGCCATCTATCGGCAAACAATGCCACTATTCAAAGCCTTTTAGGGTTGCGTTTTTTTTAAACAGCGCATTGTCTTGTATTTGAATATAATTTTGTGATTTTAGAGTTCTACGGCAAATATTTGTTAATACTTCACATTGGAATGTTGGATTTTCTAGATGTTTCTGAAGCCAAATGTGTACTCAAACCTACCCATGTATAGTCGATATAAAAAAACCGTTCAAGAGCGAGTCGGACTCACACACGAAGGGTTCCGTACCACCGTACAATTTTTTTTAAAACACGTTTCTTGTATTAAGTTATCCTTAATTTTTAACTATGTTTGCTAAGTATTTATTTGTTGTTATATCGATCATAGTAGTACATACTCTGTGAACAAGTGTACCTGTTACGTTTCAAAAGATACAACCCTGTGACAGACAGTCGGATAGAAGGACAGCGGAGCCTTATTAATAGGGTCCCGTTGGCACCCTTTGGGTACGGAACTCTAAAAAGTAAATGTATTACAAACGAGCGACATTAATAATCGAAGATGGATGTAGCGATATAGACACATTAATTCTCACCGACATGCGACTAATGGCGACAGCTGTAATCATCCATGACAGTCCCTATCGTCTATTAGTGCCAATAGTAGATCTGTGGCAGCATCTACATCGCCACATGCAACTACGCATTACGCTGACGTCACGTAAAATCCTGCATCGCGCAAGCAGAGTTTACCGCGCAACTAGCATATTATATACATCCAATCCTCGGGCAATTACCCACAAGACACAACACCCCTGGTCGGAGAATATCCCTTTTCTATGGAGGATGAGTGAACGTTACACGCTATTCCACATACCTCTACAGATCCATGTGGGGGTAACACTGCGGAAATACGACTATCAAAGAACCAACCACTAAAGTCGCTACAAATTCGTTTCTGTTGGCTCAGACAGGCTCCGGGCTTTCATGTTGCACGGCGTGTTTCGATTAACTGGCGACGAAAGATAAGCCAATCAACACACAGAATATGGAGCTCGTTTAGCTCGTCGGCGACATTTTGGCAGCTTGTTTTTATCTAACTAATTGCTTTGCTAAAGCTAGTTTTAGGTTCACTCTATTTGTAACTATGCAAAACTAACATCATTTAATTTGTTTTTTTTTTCTTTATCTGACTAAAATAATTGATGTCACTCGGAAAGCTGCCACGCTTAAGTGGAATTGGGCTGGACACATCTGCCGCAAGGTGGACGATCAATGGGCAGAACTTACTAGTGGGTTCCGCTTAATGGCAGACGACATCGCAGCAGGCCCAGACGGAGATGGCGGAATGAGCTGGACTCCTTTCATAAAGATTGGTCCTTGGCAGCTCTGGACAGAGAGAGGGGGAGAGAGGGTAGGGACGCCTTTACCTAACAGTGGGACATTAACGGCTAAAAATAAAAATAATCTGACTGCAACTTTCGATTTATGGTCACAGTGTGTTTGCTTGAATATGGGAACGTAAATGAGGAGATAAATTCATTACAAGAAAAGTTCTTTAAAACATATCATACCCTAATAGGTGTGCAAATATCTATTATAATAAAAATATGCACATAGATACCCAATGAGCTGTGGGCCAAAATAGCCACCACGTAGAGCCCTGACAAAGCCAGAAGGCGTCGCGGCACAACCCGTAGAAGATGGCGGGACGAGCTGGACAAAACAAACGACCTATGGTCCACTTTAGCCCTGGATCGAAAGAGCTCGAAGTCATGTGGATATTAAATATTTTAATATAAAAAAAAATCTATTCAAAAAAATCTGTACTTCCGCCCATTGTGTCATCCTTTATAAAATGTTATATATTTATGTTCTGTAATTTGTATGGTGTACAATAAAGAGTATTCTATTCTATTCTTATATAAATATTTTTTTTATGGTTTATTAATTTTATTTTAAGTTTATTTTACATATAAATTTTTCACCTTTGCTCAGCAGTGAGATCTTGCAGGCTAACAGTAACACATAAACTCATACCTTCCTCCCATGACGGCAGGTAGAACTACAGAACGCCACTTGCTCCGATCCTTACATACAACTTTTGCCTCGCTTACGCTCATACATCCGGTCGCGCGTACACGCACCGCGGTTGCGAGAAATATTTTTCACAATAATCCATAACAAATAAAAAGAAAACAACAAACACTATCTATAACAAATACAGCTTAATCGACTTATCTTAATTCTACAGTACCTACACCCAAAATTAACATCGCATATTAAACAGACTGAGCCTCCATATCAAAATGAACCGTCTAATAAACAAGCTAATCTTAGCCTACTGCGATCCCCAAAATTATCTACTCAGTGACCTTGTAACCTAATTCCGGACGTTTGAGGTTGTGACAAACGGCGTATCTGACCTTGAGGACAGCGTATCGTCGCCCTTAACGATGCATTGAAAGGGCCCCGATAAGGTACGGTCTAGGTTAGTTTGATGAAACGAGTATTTACGTAGATTGTGCTGGGTCTATGGTAATTTTGGAGATAGTGATTTTGTTACTCTGTGGCTAGATGGATTGAGTAGAGATGAGTTTTAAATAAAATCGAAGCATTTGTTTTTATATAAGTTGGTTTTACAGAATACATTATCAGTGCGGCCATTAATAAAATAAAGCTAGTTTTTATTAGCATAGTTAGAAGTTTTTTAGGAAAATATTTGATAAGATATCTGCAAGCAGAAAAAAAAGAAAGCGATTTAAGAATTTCATTAATTTGGTTTGCTGTATATTATTATTCTCAATGGTATATTAGGTATTTACCCTTTTAGCATAACATCTAATTATCTGTATTCTTGGACAATAACCCTCAATTTTTATTGATATATGTAATATCGTCGGTGATCGTGCAAGACCGCATAAGAGCAGTTTGTAAATACCGCGTATCTGCGTTTTCACGATTTTACAGGAAGAAGAAAAAGTTAATATCTTGGCCATTCAAATATATTTTTCCGACTGAACTTGTTTACTATTTATTTGCGACTTATTTTATAGGAAAATAACGTAAATTTACCAATAGCTTGTTTAGATTCTGTAAAAAGTCATTTACGCGGTTTTGTAGCGATAAATAGTAGAAAATTTAGTAGACTTTTTGGTAGGTACGCGGATTTGAAATGAAACATTTTTATTAAGCATTGAATTCATTATGGCAAAATAACAAAAAAAAAATACTTTTAGAACATGACCATCTACCTACTTAGAAAAGATGTTTACTTCTCATTAATAATTATTATGACTATGTTAGTATAATCAAGCACAAAAAAAAAGTCTCCTAGGTTCTCATTAAAATCACAGAATTCAGCTGTTTTGTACGTAAAAGGTAATTTTATCTACTCCTTATTTTTCATAATCTTAACATTTTTTATTAGGGTTTTATTCTTAAATGTGATATTAAATGCAATCAACAATATTAAAATTAACATAACAAAAAATAATCACTATAATTAGCTAACTATAAATTAATTATCAAATAATTATTAAACAATCACAGGCTTTAAAATCTTTTTAATAACAGTTTAACATTACTTATAAACTAAATTGTCATAAAAACTATGACAATCTCCTGGTATGACACTCTTAAGCTCCTATAAATGATAATACTTTGTTTTTGATATTGATTGTTGATTCATAAAGTGAAGGCACGCTGTCAATCAAAGATGATACTTTCTTTGGTCTTCTAGGCAAAGGAATAAAGTCATCTGCAAAGCGAAGCTTGTAATCTATTGTGCCATTTGAATTATACCTCAGTGCTCTTATATCAACGACATAGTGATCACCCGCCCCACGACCAGGTCTTATTGATTCATAAATCTGGTTATCTTTAACACTGAAGTCTTTAAAAAACGTGTTATCAGGTGTAATAACTTCGTAAGGACATGGTACACTTCTGGCCTCCATTGTAATAGTGGTGTACTGTGAGGGTAAAAATATTTCCCGATTCTTCAACTTCCATCAAGGAGTCACTTCACTTCACTCACCAACGATATGTTTTATGTATGTATGTATTTATTGTATATACTCGTACAACGTGGCGCTTCAATGGTGACATTAATTTAACACACATATACGTTTTCACATTTTCGTTTCATTAAGAAATTATATTTTCATTAAACGTTATTATTTACGGATTTATTTAAAATTTTAGAAAATAGCATCTTAGAGCATCCTGTACAGAAAGAACTGTCGCGCAGCGGTCATTTGGCGTTGTCACGGATCATAACATCGCATCAATGAACTTAAAACGAATAAGCAATAGGTACTAGGAAAGAAAGAGCCATCGTCGGCGAGTGGCGCAGGCGACGCGCGCCCTTCCATCCATCCGCACACCGCACAGAAAATTCTTTTTTTTTGCTTTTCTAGTGCGAGCTGAACCGGTGTCCTTGACACACTTCTTCATACCTACTAGTGCGCATAATTACGTCGTCAAATATTTTTGTGAATATTTCCGCGAAAAAGACGCTTACCTATCGTTTTATTTATTTATTTTTGTGTAATTAGGGTAGTAATTAGATTGTGGTATAACTGTGATAAAGACGCTTTGCTTTGTTTTCTAATCTTGTAGGTACGTTTACATCTCTTACGATACGGACGCTTTTATTTAAGTTATTAGTGCTTGTGTAAACTTGTGATCGTAATGGCAAATATCAAAGACGATGTGTACACGAAGAACGTGGATTCGGTGGAAAAATTACGCCATTACGCAATTATAAATGCGTTTGAGAAATTGATGCAAATATGGCTATAAGTGACAATTTATTTTCAAATGTGCGGGAAAACATGAAACGCCGTTTAGCTCTTTGTATCCGCCAATACGGTGGTGTTATTGAAAATAAGAAAATTTAAAATAAAGACAAATAAAAGCAGTGATTAGTGATGACAGTTATAACTAATAGTAAGAAGAGAGGGTGATATGGTAAGCGTTTGACTAAGCATCTCCGCTGTAGGCACTACTTGCGCCGCTCGGTTTCTTTCAATTCAAATTAAATTCAATTTATTCAGGAACAATTCACATTGTGTTTGAAATCATTAAAATTATAAAACTAACACATTCATTATATAATAAATCATAGAAATTAAAAAAGAAAATACATTAACAATAAAATTCAATAACATTACAAGCTAACTACATACTAATATTATTCAGTCTCTCATTAACTTATAAAATAATCAAATTTTTAAAACGTGGATATGTCGTCGTCTATAGAATACAGACATTTCCTAAATAGGAACGCTTTAAGTGTTGACTTAAATGAGTCCTTGTAAATTTTAGTTTTTAAGTCCAATGGCAACCTGCTAAATATCCGCACTGCTTGATATTGAGGACTATGTTGAACAATATGAAATTGGGGTATTAACTTGCTTTTCAAGTCTTACTTGCGCGTACTTTCCCTTAACTGTCTCACCTCATCTGTTTTATACTTATGCAGGTATTTTTTTTAAATTCACCAACAATACTAAAACATAGAGGCTGGGCACAGTAAGAATTTTTACACAGACAGCTCTCTATTTGCGATTTCCGGACCATGGTTCGTATGGCTCTCTTTTGGAGTACAAAAGCTCTCTGGCAGTTATATTCGTATTTAGAGCTATTCCCCCAGAACTAAACACTATATCTCAACCTTGATTTTATCAGAGCATAGTATACCATTTTAAGGTGTTTTATTTCTATTTCATCCCTAAGACTGCGTAAGGCATAGCACGCTGAGGAAATATACGAATCAATGGCTTGCAATTCCCTTTTCCAATTCAAATATTTGTCAATCTATACCCCTAGAAACTTTACCTCACTAACTATGTCAATTTTAACTTCACTAAATGCGATCGTCATGCTTTTTTTATTACGAGCGGTTGTACTAAATAACAATTGATAACATGCCGTCACAGAATCGGACCGATCACGAGTAGGTACAAGATGCGTTGCGCGGTTGCTAGCGCGCGAAGCGACGCGTTGCCGCTCCGAGATAACGTAAGCCAGCTAGCTCTAGGTAATTTCATGAATGAATTTTTGCAAGGGTGATCCCAATTTTAGTTACTTTTTTATTATTTAGTTTGTTTGAACTTTATTTTTTTTTCAATTTACGAATTATTTTAACCTATCAAAGTTTATATGAATAATGGGCACTAGCCCTACGCGTGTGTTAAATTAATGTCACCATTGTAGCGCCACGTTGTATAAATGGTACACCATAGTCTACCTGCAGTACACGCAAAGGTTGTGTTTAAAAGTTCGGTTTTAGCGAAAAGTCCGCCCTTTGTGGATTTTCGGATTTATATCTATAGATGTACAGACGCCAGCAGGTCAACCTACCCGAAACTGTCAAATTTTCCCAATCAACCTTGAACCTTAATGCTTTAGTGATAAAGTTGAAAATCTATTAAAGAAATTTGACAGATGTAGCTTGATGTGCTGGCGTCTGTACTAGCAGCGCCCCGCGGTTTCACCCGCAGAAGTGTCGATCCCGTGGGAATATCGGTATAAAAAATGTGTGTAAGTATCCTATGTGTTATTCGTATAAGCTATATTACTGTTAAGTTTCATCAAAATCCGCTTAGTAGTTTTTGCGTGAAAGGGTAACAAACATCCATCCATCCATCCTCAAAAACTTTCGCGTTTATAATATTAGTAGGAAGGATAGGATTAAGGTAGTTTTTGAATGTTTTTTTTATATTTTTTATTAATAAAGAGTATTCTATCTATCTGAAAAACCACTTTTACATTAATTACCCTTACATAAATTCGGCCATTTTATGAAGTTACGTACGAACCTAACCTTTACACTCAATTTTTAAAAATAACGTGGACTTTAGTAAGTTTTCGCGTGCTGCCGGAACGGAACAAACATACCGGTTATCCGGTTCGTGCGGGTACTGAAGTACCTTTCATTTGCCGGTCCAGCTTTCGAGGGGCCAGTTATAAGTGCTGCCAGTAATTGAATACTTTAGAAATTCTGACTTTTGAGATGTTAGTGCACCTCTATGATTTTATTTTGCATTTTTAATTTCATCACCACTGCTCTCAAAACGGTGAAGGAAAACATCGTTAGGAAACCGGCATGTCCTAGAACCAAAAATTCAAAGACATGTGACATCTATCAACCCGCACTGGGTCCGCGAGGTGGATTATGGCCCACTCCCTCTTACAGAGAGGAGGCCTGTGTCCCAGCAGTGGGAACATTATAGGCTGATTACGTATGTTATGTATGATTTTATTAGGATGGAATTTTGTTTTTGGCCTGTTACTATGGATTCAGTACATGTTTCTGAACCTTTTTTTTTGAATTTTTTTTTTTTTTTTTGTAGTATCTGACGGGCAATTTTAACGCATGGGGCGTTAAAATTGCCCGTCAGATACTACAAAAAAAAAAAAAATTCTACTCAGTGTGTGATCATTTTGACTGTTTTTTGTTTTTATGTTCCAGCGAAATAAGACGACTGGAGTGTCGTCGTAAGTCTGAATCTCTTCCAATGCACTATTTTAACGTACTAAAATCATATCATCAACATCAGCTACTGCTGAACCGAACCTTATCAAATTGAACTCAATAGAATTCGATCCTTGGCCACTTTAATCTATTTAGCAACAAGTACCAGTAATATAGCAGATCCAGCATCAAGTGCCTACGCACTTGATGCTGGATCTGCTATATTAAAATAAGTACATACATTATCTACATATGTATTATAGAACGGCATCTTGCATAAAGTACTCCGTCACGTTTCACGCTACGTAGGTACACGTACCTACTCATTGCAGACAGCTGATCGATGACGTCACGCTTCACGCATTCGTTTTCAATCATCATCAACTCAATGTAGGCTACGGGGTAATAAACCCATTATATTTATTAGGTGTTATTTTATTTGGTAGTCTACAATTAAATATTGGGTACTTATCTGTTAATAAATGCTATGAATATAACAAGCCCATCATCTGCCTAACCTTTTCCCAACTATGTTGAGGTCAGCTTCCAGTCTAACCGGATGCAGCTGGGTACCAGTATTTTACATAGAGCAACTTTACAGCCTATCTGACCTCCACAACCCAGTTATTGGGTAATACGATACCCCTTGGTAAGACTGGTTGTCACTTTCGGGCTTCTGGCGACCCGTTACGATTGTCAAAGATGTAGTGGAGCCAGGAACAACAGCTTAACGTGCTTTCTTAATAGAGGCACGGAGGGGTCTGGTACGTGAAGATGGTCACCCATCCACGGACCAACGGTGGCAAGCGTAGCTTAACCTGATCGATCGACCCGTGCGGCTGCTATTACTCACAAGCCCTTAACTATAATCAAAATGGAATTCGTTTAGTACATTGTGAAACAGCAGGTATCACAAATTGGTAGACAAAAATTTTAAATAAAAATTCCCGACAAAGAAAATAAGTAGCAAAAACATACACTTACAGATTAATTGATAGCGTCCTTTTTAAATTCAAGCTTAGAGTACAATCATCTATAAATTACCAGAAGACATTAGAGGGACGTTTTTCTTGCCAAATAACAAACGGCGCGGCGAAGCCTTAAATTCAGCGTAATCTGTTGTTCTCAGTTCCGGCGAGTACGCACGCAACCTTTCGTTGTATGGTTTCCTGGTACCTCTACTTTATTCTTGTTTGCCTGGTACCAACACTTTTCAACTTGACCGAACAAAACGGATGAAAAGAGAAAATTCGAATCTTCCCGAATGTTCAAACTTGGTATTACAAACCTACTTCTAAAAATGAATGCTATTTCAGTTACTTTTCGGAAATGTTACTTAGACTTCTTCTGATGTTTTTAATTTGGTCTCTCATAACAACATACGAGTAGCGTAATCAGCCTATACAAGCTGTTGTTTTGCATCCTCGTCAAATTTCAG
Organism: Apamea anceps; assembly: GCA_951799955.1. NCBI lineage: Eukaryota > Metazoa > Arthropoda > Insecta > Lepidoptera > Noctuidae > Apamea > Apamea anceps. The sequence continues at coordinate 20,229,364 of OX637510.1, forward strand.
GAGGTTGTTATGAAAGACATAAATAATCAAATAAAATTACGATCCCTGGTAAATAATGAATACATACTTGTTTTTAACCTTATAAAACTATTGTTAGCACATACAAAAACAAATCCACAGAAAAAATAAAAATCAAAAAATCAAGATCACAAAGTGGCACCGCCCAGGAGTGCCAGTTTGTGAAGGTTTGTGAAGGGTAGACGTTTTTGGAGGACTGTCTTTTGTAATTTTGACGTTCGAAAAGTGCTGATTCTCAGCCTAATTTGAATAAATGACTTTTGATTTTGATTTTGTGGTGTCTACAGTATGTAGTCGCATCCAGTGCCTCCACATTGGCGAGTCACACAAACACGCTCAGAAGTCTGTTTGAGCTGGCCCGCATGCGCCTCATAAGAGATGCACAACGCTTCCGCATGATGGCATGAAAACTATCCACGCTTTTCACCGCAAACATTGCTGAAGCGCTAAATAATGTCACTTTGACTTGCTCAGTACACCGTGCAAACCTGCGGGCCAGCATGTTACAGCGCACAGACAGCGCTCTGCGTTCTCTCTCCAAATCAATGTTATCACACATATCCTCTGAGACCCAGTGACCCAGATACTTAAAATTAGACACTCTGTTTAAGTTGGCACCGCAAAGATACAAGGGAGGCACATTAGCGAGTGATGATGTTTTGAGAGCAGTGGTGATGAAATTATTTACACAGAGTAAAGCGCCTGCCTGGGTTCGAACCCACGACCTGAAACTTGCTATTACCACTGGGCCACCACTGCTCTAACAACATGCTCTATAGTTATCCGATAATAGTGAAGTGAAATTCATTGCAATTGAGGAGTTTGTAATAGAAACTGCTAGATCGAACTTCGGAGTTATTTTGTTAGAAGGATGCACAAAAACGGATTTTTTTTAGTTTTGCATTGCATTGTCAATTTTTTATTTAGTAAGTATAGATAATACACAAAAAGAATTTCTAAAAATAAATTGCTTGAAGTAAACTTACCAACGCACCAGCAGTTAGGACCAGCACGGGAAAATAAATAAACGGCTTCCACACAGAGCCTTTGAATAGAGATTTCCACTGTGTTGCTGCCATTTCAAACACGAATCGCATGCACAAATATTGGAACTTGGAACCAATGTTTGTAAGTGCACTTAGAACCAATATTTTATTTACCTACCAACTAAATACCTATACAAATAAATACAAAAATAATTTTTTTTGGTAACTAGGCGTCGAAGTACTCGCCCGCATCGCTGTCATCCGGAAACGTGCCCAAAAGACTGGCAGCGTTACCACGTTGAATGACAATGCTAATTATTTGGCCAAAGAAAGACCTGTGAAGTGAAGTGTCAACCAGTTGGTGAGAAATAAACAAACTTATCTGTCACTATTACCAACCAATATTCGACGGAATATTGGATGATAATAGTGCAGATAAGTTGCCCTGACCCTGTGGTGGAATTATGGTGTAACTGGTCTATCTAATGACGAATAGATAGACCAGTTACATCCATAATTATTATGGATTTAATGATAAATTGTAATGATTAAGATAAAAACAAAATTATAATTATAACTAGCTTCTGCCCGCGGCTTCGCCCGCGTGGATGTCGGAAATTATCCCACGGGAACGTGCTAACAGGATAAAATGTATGTGCTTCCCCAGGATGCCATCTATCTCTACGCCAAATCAAAAGTTCAGTGGTTTAGGCGTGAAAATGTAACATACAGTTTCAAGTTCAAATCCTCCCCTTAAAAACTGAATTACCCCTTTTTGTCCCGTCAGTGGTAAATTTTCGACAACTTTACATACTTATTATTAATTATTTTCTGTCAAAAATATCAATACTGAGTTTCGAGTTACTCGGACCGCGCATTCAATTTCTCCCACACAAACTTCACACCTCTATATCCCCCTTTGAGGGGTAGTTTTGAAAAACTTATAATGATAAACTTTATTACTTACTTAGGCAAGTATTCTTGCCAAGTTTCAAGTTTATTAACTAAATGAATAAGATTTTTCATATAAACTGTATCCCCCGCTTTTCACCCCCACAGGGGTGGAATTTAGAAAAATCGTTTGGAATTATTCATAACTTGATTCAAAGATTATTTATACCAATTTTCGAGTTAATCAAGCCACGCATTATAATCCTCCCTTGTAAAATTAACAACCCCTTTTCAACACGTTAGGGGTAGATTTTCGAAAAACCCTGAATCATGTTACTCTTTATTTTTGGTCTTAAGTATAAACACTGAGTTTCGAGGTAATCGGACTGCGCATTCAAATTATTCCAAACAAACTTCAACACCCCTATATCCCCCTTTGAGGGGTAGTTTTGAAAAACTTATAATGATAAACTTTATTACTTACTTAGGCGAGTATTCTTGAAAAGTTTCAAGTTTATTAACCTAATAAAGAAGATTTTTCATATAAACAGTATCCCCGCTTTTCACCCCCACAGGGGTGGAATTAAAAAAAAATCGTTTGAGATGTATTCATAACTTGACTCAAAGATTATTTATACTAATTTTCGAGTTAATCAAGCCATGCAGTAAAATCCTCCCCTGAAAAATTGACTACCCCATTTCAGCCCGTCAGGGGTAGATTTTCAAAAAACTTTGATACTCATTATTCTTTACTTTCAATATTAGGTATAAATACTGAGTTTCGAGTAAATCGGACTGCGCGCTAAAATTCTTCCATACAAACTTTGAAACCCCCCAATCCCGTATTAGGGGGTAGTTTAGAAGAAAAAAAACTGTCAATCTTCATAATTTATTTAGATAAGTATTCATGCCAAGTTTCAAGTTTATTAACTCAAGGAATAAGATTTTTCATACAAACGAATTCCCCCCTTTTCACCCTCTTAGGGGTGGAATTTCGAAAAATCCTTTCTTAGTGGATGCCTACTCTTCACGAAGAACACACCCTCCAAATTTCATGTCTCTAAGACCAGCGGTTTAGGCTGTGCGTTGATCTATCAGTCAATCAGTCAGTCAGTCAGTCAGGACTTTGAATTTTATATGTATAGATAATCGATGACCATTTGAGAATGCAGATAGGCGTTGCTCTACAAATTGAGTACTGGATTTCAGATGATAATTTCTTTGGATATAACAATTTTATTTCAGAAATATCTGGCAAAGCTGGAATTTGACCCAAAAAACAACTGGTAGCAATCAGCGAAAGGTGCTTTAAGAGTGCCGTGAAAAAGAAAATTAAATATTGAAATTCTCTTATTTTTTTCATTCTTCACCCCTCGACACAGGGCCAGAAAAGCAAATATGTACTTCTTAAATAACTTCATCGAATAGAATTCCGTAATGACCGGACCGAAAACATCCGACAGTCGAATTTCAGTAATTGGTTCAAACTCGAAGAATATTTTGTGAACATGTTTTGCGATTGAAAGGCTTCTAATTATATTTTTTTGGAAAAGATTAATAAAATATGTAAATGTATTTTAGCGACCTGAGCAATTGGGTCGTGGAAGTTTAGTAGTACCTATGCAAAAAATATAATAGAATCTGGAGTGTCCATAACCAAATTCAATTGGAAAAGGCACCTTGCACGAACATACGGATTTAAGTATCGTTTTTGTAGCTAGATTTGCGAATAGGTACATTTAGATATTAATATGTTTGATCATTAAACGTCACACAGATAGTAAAATTTCTTGCAAAGTAATCATGAATAAAATTCAAGCATGAATTTATTGGCGATTTAATAAAGGTATGACAATGTATTTCTATAAAGGTGCCTACAGATTTGATCGATTTTTGACGATCTACACCTTTCATCATCATCATCGTCCTACCTTTGTCTCATGTTACTTTGGGTGGACGCAACACGTTTTCTTCTTCCATTCTCCTAGACTCTTTCATATCGTTCCTCACACAATTCATCCATATTTTCTTTGGCTTTCCTGTCCCTCTCCATCCATCAATTTATGTTCATCGCTCTTTTAGCCACATGTATTTCTTCTCTCCTCATCACATGCTCATTCCAAGCCAAACGATTTCTTTTAAATTTTTGCGTCACTGGCGCAACTTCGAAACTCGGCGTCGATTTTCGATCTACACGTGTGATTAAACAAAATCAAATAAATGTGCAAGTAACAAACATTCGACATTGTATTTTTTGTCGATCGCCACAGCGGATGGTATTTGTATATCGATAAATCAACAAGTAATCTGTGGACATTACTTGTTGATTTATCGAGATTAATAATTATCATAAAAATCGACACAGACGTGGGTCTGTCTCGATTTTAATCTTAATATTTATCAATTGTTAATAGGCGCCGTAACGATCAACAAAACTCAGTCAATCTATATGAAGCTGACAGATTTATTTGATCGTCAAAAAACAGCATATCAAGCGACAACGATCGTTAAAAACCTAGAAAATGTGTGGGCACTTTAAACTATTGTTTATTCATTGAAAACTAAGAAAAGAAAAGTATTATAAACAAAGATAAAATACGAACTTTGAGTCTTAAGCTAGTGGAATGCCGCGTTTTGGAAACGTTTAACTCGCAATATTTCTATTGCTACGTCTTATTGTGTTAGTTATCAATGTTTTTCCATTCCTAGTATGTATCTTTGTTTATCTTTTCCTAGTATAGTGAAACGAGCTGTTTGGTATACAGGAAGAACAACAACAACTTCTTTTAAATAATGTTGTGAGTGTCCTGAGTAGACAATTCTTTTACTTACATCACTCTCCTAAATATGCCATACGTTTAAAAAGTAATAACGCACGCAATAAAAATTAATATTACCATTGGAGTAGAATAATTAACATTTTTGCGTGACATGAAATTATGTTTATTTTTGTAAGTAGATCTATTATGAAACTTTTGCACGTCAATTTCTGGCAGTATCTTAAAGCTACACCGGCTTCCTAGCTGAATGATCCCTGAGAAGAAATGCCAAAATAAACTCGGAAGTCATAATATGGTTGCTGAGAAGCGATAGAAGGAGTGTTGGTAGACCAATGACCGTTACCGTCAAGATGGAGGGACCAAGTGATGGATTTCAAATCAGCTTAAATGTATCTTAATATCTTCTGTGGGTGGGGCATGTGGGGGTGGACGACCTACAGAAGATCGCGGGGAAGATCTGTAACTGCACAGACCAGGGAAGCATGACAGAAAAGGGAGGAGGCCTATTATATACTCGTCAGTAGGTGGAACAATGCTGCTGATGATTATGATGATATACCAAATAGGTACCTTGTTTGACTATACAATTGTACATACACAGCATTGTGGGTATTTACATAATTACTTATTATCTAATCCAATAAAATTATCAGTTTGGACAAAATTATTATTTTATCCAATTGTGTCTATCATCATTATGTTTTACAGTAAGTATGTTGATATCAGGGTACCGACCCGTTTGACTTCCTAATCTATTCGTGGTCAGCTACCGACGGCCCTGTAGATATAAATTATAAACACGAGCTTTCCTCCTACGCTGATTATTTCAGATTAAATTTAATTTCACGGTCGACTATGTTATTCGTATTATACAATGTGGAGACGACAATATAAAATAATAAAAAACAATTAAAGGGAATGCTTCTATTTATCGGTGGTTCGGAAAGCAACCCGTTCATTTTGCTTTTCCGAAATTGCATGGGGTAGCTCTCTTATTACATACATGCATTTTTAACTGCGGTCATCTTTTTTTTTATGAAAATTTGCGACAGATGCTTTTTTATCATCATCATTTCAGCCGAATGACGTCCACTACTGGACATAGGCCTCCCCCAAGCACCTCCACTTTGACTGATTTTGTCAGACTGGTTATGCCTAGCGATATACTTTTCAAAAGAGCTCGTTACGGAGACTCTTTAGAAATTATTACTATGATAAAATTGGGGTGAAAGGGGGAGCACACAACAACCGGTCTCTCGAAAAGTCAACCTCACCTGCGCGCGGTACACCCTGCCACTGACAGACGAGGCGCTGGCGACCGACCGATGGCGGTATACCCTTCCAACAAGCCAACCTAAAATCTCCACTGGTACGATAACGGGCAGCAGTGTCATAGCTGAGTAAGGATTGGCTCTTCGGTCACCAACCGCATGCCCAGCGTGGTGGCTACGGGCATTAAACCTTTAGCAAACCCACTGACATATTTGTTGAGGAAGTATAATAAATGAGTTTGGGGCCCAGACCAAGAATTAATGTACAAATTGTAGGCTGAACTTTTGCGTAAGCCCATATTGGTTTTATACGAACCAAATTTAACCACAGAAAGGCTTTGATACTTTTAAATTGTTTCTGTAATTACGGCATTCAACTGATTAAAATTCACTTTCCAGAAAAGGGACATGATTCCTCGGATAGCTCGATGGTGGGAACAAATGCTAGGGTTTAACTTAAGTACGTATTGATTACCGATCAGGAACATCAATGTCTCACGTGGACGCCATAATCCTATAAACGACGTAGAGATAAAATTAAATGTACGTAAATGATGATAATTGGTTAGCTACAGTCCAACGTTCGGATGGTGACAGAGAACTGTAGGAATATTAAGTCCTTAATTTAGATAATATTATACATATTTTAGATATTAATACTCTAAAAACAACTATCGTTTTTTTATTTATAATTGATAAACAAAAAACCATAAGCTGTTTTTAGAATAACGACATCTGGGGATACCGAAACGAATCCGTTGGGAAATAATTAAATAGAACCACGATGAGATTTAGTCATTTTGCCATTGAGAAGACGTTAGATAAAATGGTGTCATATTATTGATTAAAAAAAATGTGAAATTTTGTAAAACAAAAACTCGAGAGGTGTCAAGGGAGACCCGGATGGAACGAAGGTGTTATTATTTTTTATTATTTATTATGTACAAAAAACCTGTATACACTCAACAAAAATAATTGTCGCGACACCACACTGTTCAATGCGAAATAGAAAGACGAAATGAAAATAACTGGCTTGCTTTCTATAAGAGAGAGAGAGAGAGAGAGAATAGCAAAAAGTGTCGTTCCAACTTTTGGTCTTAATTTTTTCCGTCTAGCCCCCTTTCGCAACGCGCGATATGGAACTTCGTTCCAAAAATACGTGGTCGTTGGCGTGCATCTCCTACTGACGTATTCCTCTGTTTTCTCCGTGGATGTCCCTATGTTTTGTTTTTCGAAACGTATCTCGATTAAACTAAACTCAGTATTAAAAGTCTCAACTAGCCGATCGATGTATTGGTGAACGCTTCAAAGAAAGTAAAACTGTTAATTTCCACCAACAACATGAATACTGCCTAAATACTCATAGTACCTATCTAGTAAGCTTCATTACTGTTGCGACTTACGAGTCGTAGGTAGTCGTAGGTCGTAGGTCGTAGGTGCGAACCCAGGCAGGCGCCTTACTTTGGTTTATACGCATAATGACCAAAATGTAGGTATTGGTGAAAATAACGCAGAAGGACCAAAACGCGAAATAACCAACACGCAAAATAACCAATACGCAAAATGACCAATCTCAATTACTCAATACCAATCTTCTTATTACGCATATTGACCTATATTAATGACGAAAAATGACCAACATCAAATATACGCCTAAGAGCCAAAGACTTTCAGTTAGGACACAAGGAGTGACGAGGAAGGTTTTATATGTAAAAAGAGCTTTTTCTTTTGTTTTTTTTTTTATATTTACTTTGACATTTATGAATTTTATATATACTATTATTTTAATTATTGTGAATGTGAACATTACGACGCATATTGACTAATTCGCATTATGACCAATGATGGTAACCGTCATAAATACGCGAAATGACCAACACGCTTAGTGACCAATACGCTAAATGATCCACACGTGAAATGACATCTATCATTTCACGTGTGGATATATCAATTCTATTGTCCAACAGTGGACGACTGTATCTACAGTCGTCCGTGTCAGTGCACGCATTTGTCAGAAATCGTGCAGCTCAACTCAAAACTTAAGGAGCTCAACGATTCGACGAACAAATACCAAAGAAAGGACATTTGGGTAGACCACTTATATTTTAACTCATCTTCTTTAGAAATATTATTTAAATAATTTTTAAATTTATTATTCTGTCCTTTGGCGGACGCTCTTTTTGTGAACAATTCTTTATTACGTTGCTTACTTTTAGCCATTGTGAATAAACAGTGTCAAGAAATCTACTTCAAAGGTGAATCGGGGTTATTTCCAAAATAAAATTATGAAAATGAATGGGCTCACGTTCCTCGTTTCGGTGTCACCTGCAGATAAGGAAGCCGGGTGCGCACGATCAGCTGTACGCCAACCGGACGGCCGGGAAGTTTTTCGTTTGACCAGGCCGGGCGGCTGGCATAGCTCGAAGAGGCGTGATCTGGAATAGTCGGCACACTACGCTAAACCAAAAGTCAGAACTAACAAATAACATCAATGGAAGAGGTCTCTGACTTGACTGAGCCTATTTTATATTTGAAAATATTAATTTAATAACGCAGCAGGATAGAAGAAATTACTTATAATTCTAATTCGTTATAACTGAACGAAGTAATAACGTTATTGTAAACCTTTTAATGATTTTATTTTTTGTTGAAGGTAGATGGAAAAAAATTTAATGCAATATTTGCAATTTTTAGGAGATTTTGGCAATAATATGCACGAAAAATCTTTAATTTACACAAACGGAATGCCATTCTCAATATTCTAAAAGGTATAATGGGTATTTTGGGTGAATGGATGGATTTTAAACAAAGGATGGGCATTAACTTTGAGGCGATACGTTGACGCCCTGCTCGATGTGATGCTTTGGCTGCACCACTGCTCGAATCCCGGCTCCTTGTATTGACCAGATGACAGTCCTCCATACACTGGAACCCGTGGCTTTTGTCCCTCCACTACAATGCTCCAAATCTTGGAGTTCGTTGCCGCTGAGCGCGTGTCGTACTCGTAACAATTTTACTGAACTTTATTTCTTTATTTTCGCGGATTATTCTTTGTTCCTCTTATGGGCCACCATATTATATCTTCGGAGGATATAATGGTGCCAATCAAAGTCCCAAGAATCGCAAATATATATTTATTAGAAAAAAAAGAATGTGACACGGACGGTGGTTATTAGTGGTTCGTTTTCTTGAGTGGAGACCGCGAATCGGCAATCGCCCTCAGGCTAGGTGGAGCGATGATCTTCGCAGGATGGCTGGTAGCAGCTGCATGAGAGTTGCCGAAAATCGAATTGAATGACGTGCAATAGGAGAGGCCTATGCCTAACAGTGGAGTGCTGTAGGCTGATGATGAGGTTTAATTTAAACAATACATTTGAATAACTTGAAAATACATTAACCATAAATTATGCAGTCGTTGACATTTCTATAAGTACCTATCACAGTCATACAATAAAAGTAAAATTAATAAAACAATGCATTTAATGTCATTGGTATGAAGGAAGGAAAACTGATTTTCTTTTGTCGCGAGGAACACCTGTATTTCTTAGATAAGTATGTATTTTTTATTTTATTTAAAACAATTAAGTACAATTATAGAAGGTCGGTTTATCAGTTCGTAAAGTCAAATTAATATTTTATCAAATTCATTGCCTAAATAAATTGTCCGTATATTCAAATTATAATTGACATTATTTGACAGTTGTACGATATGACTATAGCACGACAAAATTGTATAAACAATAAACATCCCTGACTGAATATGCGTCTAAGTAGTTAATTCTCGAATCATTCAAAAACGTGACAAATTAATACGGACTGTCACAGGAAGTGTTTATGAGGGAATTTAATTACCTAAGTGTAGAAATTATCATAAAAGTGATTATACCGATCATGCTGGTGATGATGCTTTTGACTGCGTATTGTATATTTTACGTCTTTTTTTTGTAATGTGCGTTTTGTTTGTGTAGAATAAACATATTTTCTTTCTTTCTTTATTTAGATAAAACATTGGATAATTTCACTATCTGCACACAGGTCACTGTAAGTTTCAAAAGGTTATTTGATTAACAGATAGAAAAATGTTATTATACTGTTGACGAATTTCTAAATGACTTAACAATTTGATGTGATTTTTTAAGTTTATTGTGATTTTTTATGTACCCACTTATTTTACTCTTAATGACATTTCGTATTTTTTTATAATCTTTCAAAACCTAATTTAATTTTATATTACTAATTATGTTGTAATTAAATTGAGTATGATTATTATTTTAAACAATCGTCATGTTAAAATATTTGTATGCTGTAATGGCAAAATATGGCGACCTGTATAAATATGTATTGCAAGAACCCAATGTACAGACGCCAGCACATCAAGCTACTACAATCTGTCAAATTTCTTTAATAGATTTTCAACTTTATCACCAAAGCGTTAAGGTTCAAGGTTGATTGGGAAAATTTGACAGTTTCGGGTAGCTTGACCTGCTGGCGTCTGTACAGACGCCAGCACATCAAGCTACTACAATCTGTCAAATTTCTTTAATAGATTTTCAACTTTATCGCTACAGCATTAATGTGCTGGCGTCTGTACCTATGTTCGACAAATAAAATTCTGATTCTGATTCGATCAATTTATAAATTAAGTCCGAGACACTCACTCAGAGACAAATTTAAAGATTAATGTTATGACTGTGCCTTCTCAGTATATTTATGAAAATCTTTTATATGCCCATAAAAATACAAAATCGATTAAAAAATACAGTGATATCCATGATATAAATACTAGGAACAAACACAAATTTGTTGTACCTACAACAAGGCTCAAGAAAATAGGTGACTCGTTCAGATGCCAATGTATACGCTTCTACAATAAAGTTCCAAGCCCCATTCAAGATCTAAGCCTTAATAAATTCAAATCATTCATTAAACGTAAGTTGTGCCAGAAAGCCTTTTATAACCGTTAAGGCTTATATCGAGGACAAAACGGCTTGGGATTAAGCTGCTTCCAAGTTTTACACATTGAATGTTTTTATTTTTTTGTTTTTTTTTTTATATACACTTTGACATTAATGAATTTGATATATACTATGACATTTGCTTACTTTGTAAAGTATTCTATTATTTTAATTATTGTGAATGTGAAGACTATGTGGGTCATTTTATTTTTTATTTTTCTCTCTGTTCTGTTAGTTTTTGTCATGGTCTGGCAGTTTGAGTAATTAATGTGGCCTACCCAAATGTTCTTTCTTTGGTATTGTTCGTCAAATCGTTGCGCTCCTTAAGTTTTGAGTTGAGCTGCACGATTTCTGGCATATGCGTGCACTGACTGGACAGGTCCTCTCAATCTGTGTGGTTCTTTCCTCAAAAGGCCATCTCAGACATCGACCTACATGGTCTTCATATGATCTGACCAACATTATGTCTGGACTTTAAAAGAGACTGTGACGTCTGAGTTTGTTTCGGCCTTTCTTCTCAGACTAGTCAGTTAGGAAACGCCGACCTCATCTAGTTTTAAAATATGATTGACGTGTAAAAGTGTTTGTACAAACCTACTTACAAAATTAAATCACTTATCATTTATTTATCATTACCTATGCGTGACTATGAATAAGCAAAAAACAAATGTCCATAAAAAATATATAAATATTTTGATAAAGGCTTATCCTCTAGACATGCCGTGCAGACGGCGGGAATGAATAGTTCATTTTTATCAGCAGTGTATTATAAAACAGATAAAAAGTTTATAAATACGGTATTCTGCAATTTGCTCGAGGTGCACCCGCTAGTGCTGGCGTTCCCAGAGAGGAAAATTCACTTAATTATTACTTTATTCGCGGACAACATATGGTGATAAAAACAAATTGATTTTTGAAATGTAATTATTCGGTTTTGTAATTTCTATTGAAGCCTTAGTTCTTTTAATAGCTGAGTTGTGTAATACCTAAAAATAAACATTAAACTGTGTAATATTTTGCTTTTACAAAATTGAAAACTTGGAAGTGTAAATAAGTTTTCTTAGAAAAACTGTTTTGCAGAACTTAAAAATTATGTAGGTGCTGTGATTTGAAATAAACATTTAAAAGTGTTATATTTTGATTGTAAATATATTAGATTTTTTAGATTTAATATTTAACAAGTAACGGCTTTTAGTAAATAAGAACAATAATTGCAAATCTTTTACTTTTACTATAACTTTTCCTCAAATAAGAAACAGTTTTTTTTTTTTAATTTTATTTCGTGGGTAATTTTTCCCTGTTCAAGATGGCGGACTCAAAGAAGGATCGGAACATAGACGTGGACTCCAAGGTCCTCACGCCAGAAACGGAGCGCGAAGTAGATTTAGACACTATCCTCGTAGAAGAGATTGGACAGTTTGGAAAGCACCAGTTGAGGACTTTCTTATGGTCTGTGGTCTTGGTACAGTTCATAGCATGGAGCGCCGTTGAATATGTGTTCACCACCGCTCGAATCAGTACCAGGTAAAGTATAATGCCTATGTTATTTTGTATATCATGTATCATAACATTGTTTGACGTCGTTATTCCTCGTATAAAAAAATAAAAATAATAATAATATCTTTGGACATTTCACATTTCATTTCAATTGTACAGATAAAACCCATAGTTATTCTCCAAGTTAGTTTTCTGTTTTTTTTTTTAAACTCTCCCCTTTACATTCCACGTGTTGCCTTTTCTGAATAATCCAACATGAACGCTTTCGAGTCACCAGACAGCATTTGCTAGATCTTCCACGAAGACATCTATATATTGCCCACATCGGCGAACCCTTTTGGATCATTAGATTACAACCAAACACAAAATACTGCGCTATCTACAGCGTAGTATTTTGTGGTCAGCATTAATTTACCGACTCCTTGACAATTCAAAAGTTGATGTTACCTAAATGGTTTAATCGAAATAAATACTATAAAAAGTAAACATTTAGTTCAGGCAAAGCCCGTATAACATAAAATTAAATTTTACAACACTGCAACACAATAGATCAAAATATATTCAAATGTCAATGCAATTAAAATAAACGAATGAGTCGGTACAGTAGAGTTCACAGAAATAAAACAAAAATAAAATATCAAATGCAAAAATAAACGAATGTGAATTTGAGTTTTGAGTGTTCTATTATTATAGATGTCTGATCCCAGAGTGTGAAGGTGAGCCGATGAGTTTCTCTCCTTATTGGTTGGAGAACGCAGTGCCGCAGGCCGCCAGTCAGGGCTCCTTCGACAACTGCGAACGTTTCGCCAACGTGAACGCGACGCTGCGGGTGGTCGACAGCGATACCTGCCCCGTAACACTCTTCAACCGTGACACCCGCCTGCCTTGTGATGACTTCGTGTATGCAAACACACACACGGTTGTCTACGATGTGAGTTAAAAAAATGCTTGTTTTTTATATTATTGGGTGCCAAACAAGCCCCAACAGAGTTTTGTGGTCACCGTCGACTATGGGCATCAGTAATATCAGAAACATCATAGAAGTAACGCTGAAATGCCTCATGTTTTCTAATCCCAGCGCCAATCTACTGGTACTAATCTAATTACTCTGGCACCCTTCAAACCAGAACTTCATAATATGAACTGCTTAAGAACTGCTTGGTGGCAAAAATAGGTGACTTGGGTGTTGTGTGTATAGCATTCCGTAAGAAAGATGCTTGATCGGAATTCTTTATCACTATGTAGTACGGCCTGGCGTGTGACGAATGGCGGCGGTCACTGATTGGCACGGTGCGCACGTTTGGTACGCTGACGGCGCTGCCCATCACCGGCTTCGTGTCGGATCGCTGGGGCCGGCGCGTCGCGCTCACCATTAACGCCTTCAACACGGCCTGGCTTGGAGTCACGCGGTACTGGGCTGACACCTACCTCGGGTTCATGTTCTCCGAGTTTTTTGAGGCTACTTTCGGATCTGGAGGCTTTTCCTGCGTTTATATATTGAGTGAGTAATTTCTTTAAGTGTATATGTATTTGATTTATGCTGCTAAATGGGATCCATAGCTTGTTGATATGCTCTGAGTATTGGATAACACAGTAATACATAGCGGGCACATACTGTATGTTACTAAGAAACACTTCCAATAAGTGGCATTGTGGAGTTCAACAAAATAAATAGTTTACAGAGTGATGTATTATTTTGGCATCGAAAAATGACGATAGATAGATAGAGTATACTTTTCTGTAGATCCAAATAGGCTAACCTATTTGGGTCTACAGAAAAGTATACTCTCAAAATTTCAACCTACTTTATCTACATAAAGTACGTTGAAATTTTGATAAAAAAAATTATTATTCCTTACCATGCACTGGGAGAGTGTGCAAAAGATAATAGTGATGTGTAAATTAATCGTATCATGCAAATATTTTTGTTATTAATCAATACGTGATATATTTATTGCTTTAAAAAATTTATGACTCTGAATAATCGCAGATTATGATTACATTGTTTTGTTTCAAAGATCGCGTGCCGCTTGTCGATTAATTGTCATATCGTGTAACCCACTTAATTTATGTATATATTGTTTTATCAATTATTTTATGGGACTAATTACAATACTTCCTGTCACTTTTATGAATCGACATGCAAGATTTTCAACGAATATTTTATATGAAATGTAACTAACCACTAGATGCACAATCGATAAAGCACTTAGGTCTATTCAGTTTCCACTTAATTATCCTAAGAAAACCAACAACACACACACACATTTAGCTACTACATGAAGCTACTGTATTTAGTAACATCAAACTATTTATATCTAATTTTTCATTGCTAAGGTGCCCATCTAATTCATAAACATTATCACAGTAATGGAGCTGGTTGGCCCGAAGTACCGAGTAGCCGCTGGAGCAGCGATGAACACTTGCTTCGCGCTGGGACAGGTTACATTGGGGCTGATTGCGTGGGGCGTACCCAACTGGAGGAACCTGACTCTAACCCTCTACATCCCGCAGTTCCTTACCATTTTTTACTTCTGGCTCATCAGCGAGTCAGTGCGGTGGTACATGAGCAAGGGACGTTTCGATGAATCCGAAGCTTTACTAAGAAAAGTTGCTAGGGTTAACGGGAAACTACTATCCGAAAAATCGCTGGAAGCGTTACGGCGAACAGCGCAGGAAAAATTGAGAGTAAGTGCGGAGGAGGCAGAAAAACGCGGCGGCGATCCCTGGCTGGCAGTGCAAGTGTTCCGGCACAAGAAAATATTGATCCGTGTCCTCATCTCTCCCGTGTGGTGGATCACAACCACGTTCATCTACTACGGACTGTCCCTTAATGCCGTAAACATGTCTGGCAATAGATATTTGAACTTCGTGGCTGTAGCTGCAGTCGAAATTCCCGGCTTTTGGATCTCATATTTCCTAATGGACAGGATCGGAAGAAAGCCGGTATTAACTGGAGCTTTTTGGTTATGTGCTGCATGCCAGATTGCTTACATTTTTATACCTCAGGGTAAGCATTTTAATATTTGTAATTTTTGCGTTATAAACTTTATTTTAGGCTGTACATTCTGAAAGTTGTTAACTTCGCAAATAGCTGTGAAATACTTACCGATGTTGATTAATTCGGTAATATTACTCTATCATCATCAATATCTTGCCCTTATCCTAATTTATTTATGGTCGGCGCAACAAGCCAAAATTACTATAATATGATAATCTGTATCGATCGCTTTATAGTACACCAAATTAAACTGACTATAAAATGCAATAATTAGTACCGTAACATTAAATTTTTAGTTTTAGATGAATTAAATGCCCTTTTTATAACTAAAGCTGTTACAATGCCTAATTTAGTGTTATTATTGCATTCCACAATTAGTATTTTAGTACACTATAGAACGATATTTCACATTTCCATATAGTAATTTTTTTTTTTTATATAATCTGGTAAATATTTGACAGCTGTTTGCGATGCTTCCAACTTTTAGAATGCACTCTCTTAACCGTTCATATAATTTTTTTTCCTGCAGATTTGTACGCAGTATCGCTAACAGTATACCTGATCGCAAAGATGTCGATAGCAATGGTGATGACGGCAGTGTACGTGTACACTGCGGAGCTGTACCCAACAAAACACCGACACAGCTTGTTCGCTTACTCCTCGATGATGGGAAGGATTGGTTCCATGGTTGCGCCGCTCACTCCCGCATTTGTAAGTATCATTTTCGACCTTAGTATGGCTATTGACTGGGTTGAACATAGTATTGTGTTCCATAAAATAACTTTAATAACAATCAACGTGGGAGTAATATTGGAAACACGATTGATTTAAATATCATTAATATTCAGTTTTTTCCAAAGAACTGAGAACTGAAAAATCATATTAGTTCCTGCAGGAGTACCACAAGAGTCATTGTTCGGTCCGCTGCCTTTTCTAGTTCTCACTTTTAAACACCTAATGGCAGTAACAATAGTAGCCACTGAAAAGATTACCTAATTAATTTGATACTGTTTGTTATGTTTCATGTTTGATTTCATTGTCTGACTTAAAAAATAAGTATTGTTTTCTTTTAGGAGTATGAATTTTATTCTTTCAACAAAGTATACTTCTTCTGTTACAGGGTGCACAATGGTTTACTGAGCTGCCTTTCGTATTATTTGGGTCCTTCGCACTGCTATCTGGTCTTCTGATTTTCCTAACACCAGAGACTCTTGGCCACACTCTGCCAGACACCTTCGAGCAGGCAGAGCAGATCGGTCTCAACGATAGGACGAAAAAATGACCAACCAACTGACAGCATTTACCTATTTATAGTGTATTCCATGGAAAATCTCGTTATTTTTATATTTAAGATTAGATAAGAATAAAGTAAAACTTGCCGATTTTGTATTTTATTGAAACCAGGATCTTCGTCGGACCTCTGGCTATTAACACCTGGCATAACAGTTTACCTAACAAAGTGATGCCTTGTATGCTGGTACCTAACTTGCCTGCAGCTGAATTGATTGCTTAACGACGTATACCACCATTTGACACCACAGATATATGCTATATTAATATGGATAAGCAGGAAACGCGAGAAACGGATGAAGATTAATTTTAAAGTAAAATAATGGCTTTATTTTGGAATCTCACTTTTATAAACTAGTAAACGAAGAGAATAATCATCGAATAAAAGCGACCAAAGAGTAAAAAAACTCGTGTCTTGAATAAATTCGATATATAACTACAAGAATACGAAAGCGACCTTCAAATCTACGTTATATTATTGCTCGCAGAATCACGTAATAGTAATGTTGTCATAAATCATAAGAAAGGACACGTACTAGTTTGTGACCCGAATGTTAATTCACGTAACGCAAACGTTCACGTTTCATGTCAACGTAAAATAGTGAAACTAATTTACGATTTGTTTATTACCTTTGGTTCGATAAATTTGTTTTAACTAGGTTTCTAAAAACCTTGGACCCTAATAAAGGTCAAGCATTTTGAGTTCTAATCTCGATGGACTAGAAAACTGGCCAAGTGGGAAGCAAGTTTTTAATTTTAATAGTACTTTCATACCTACATTTTATCAGATCGTGGTAAAAGGAAAGGCAGGCCTTTGCTCTACAGTAAGTTATCACAAGATGAAGTTTTTTAACCCCCGACGCAAAAACGACGGGGTGTTATAAGTTTGACGTGTCTGTGTGTGTGTGTGTGTGTATGTCTGTCTGTGGCATCGTAGCTCCCGAACGGATGAACCGATTTTAATTTTGTTTTTTTTGTTTGAAAGGTGAATTTGTCGGGAGTGTTCTTAGCTATGTTTGATGAAAATCGGTCCAAGATGGCCGCCGCTACAAAATGGCGGATTACATATTTTTTCACAACTCCCTCAATATGGGTATCAAATGAAAGGGCTTGATTAGTAGAATACTATACACTATGATAAATTTCAAATCCAAGATGGCCGCCACCACAAAATGGCAAGTTACATTTTTTTTTTCCACGACTCCCTCAATATGGGTATCAAAGGAAAGGGCTTGACTAGTAGAATACTATACGCTATGACAAATTTCAAATCCAAGATGGCCACCACCACAAAATGGCGAATAACAAAAAACCTGATTAAATACCAAATTACCTGAATCTTAAAACGCGCGAAAATAAAAGAAAAGAAATAATAAGGAGTCCCTACAAAAAGCATGAAATAAAAATTAAATTAAAAATTTAAAAAACCCCCGACTACGTGAAATCCTATAAAAAGAAAAAAAAATAACCTTGAAATTATGACCCTACGTAAGTACGTATGAAATTTTTTGATTAAATATTGTCCTGTCGGGGGACCGCTGCTATTTTAAACTTTAACAGAACGTTAGGCTAATAATTAGAACGGTCCCCCGACGGGACAACATTTAATCAAAAAATTTCATACGTACTTATTTTAACTTAGCTGGCGACATGTGGGTGTAGGTACCTATTTCAATACATCTCTGCCTAACCCTTCGGGGCATACAGGCGTGATGTAATTTTTATGTGTTGTAAAGTATATTTTGCCACGAAGAAAAATAGTCCCTTTAACACTAGATGCGACTTACAAAAGCTTCTAACAATCTGTTGCAATTATGTCTATAGATATTATAGGAAATAATATCGTGACACGGTTTTTTGTGATTCTTTAGAGAGGTGCATCGTAAGAATTTGTTCTTAAAATAAAAACGTATCCTGACCAGTAGAAAAATCTTTTCACATTGAGAGAGAGGCCAAATTGATAAAAAGAATAATCATTCAGAGATCTTTCGCCATAAACTTCGTTTCTTTGAAGTTTTTAATGCCCAAGGTGCTCACTTTACACTATACACACTATCGCCAAACTGTCACGCTATTTCCTATGCATGTTTAGCTAAATATTTAAATTTAGGTAATATCGTAGGAACTAATTTCTGTAATATCGCTAAGTACCCAATTATGTGCAGAGTTGCGTGTGTTGTGTTTTGTTGTGTATGTATTGTGTGTGTTTTGTGTGTTGCACGAAAGGTTACTATTTAGTTCATATCCGCTAAGCAGGTTATTTTAGTTTTTTTTATAGTGTTTGTAAAATGCTTTTAAACTAAGTGCTTGGTAATTAGTCTAAATATCCTACTAATATTATAAATGTGAAAGTTTGGATGGATGGTTGGATGGATGTTTGTTTGTCTTTCACGCAAAAACTACTAAACGGATTTGGATAAAATTTGGTACACAGATGGTTTATAACCAGGATTAACATAAAGAATACTTTTTATCCCGATATTCCGACGGGATCTAAACTTATACTGGTGAAACAGCGGGGCGTAGCCAGTATTATTATAAACTAGCTGACCCGGCAAACATTGTTTTGCCATACAAATTATTTCTAGCTGTCCGGCGCTACTTCGTTCGGGTGTTGTCCTACCCCCTACCCTACTCCTACCCTACTCCTATCCTACTCCTACCCTACTCCTAACCTACTCCTACACTACTCCTACTTCTACCATACTCCTACCCTAATTCTACCCTACTCCTAATCTACTCCTACCATACTCCTACCCTATTCCTACCCTAATTCTACCCTACTCCTACACTATTCAAAACCCTTAATACGTGCTTCAATTCGAGTGGACCCGAGTCTACCGTACCGAAGGGACGATCGTCAAATGTTTGACAGGAAAGTAGGTAGAACAGTTTATATGGCAAAATGAAATTGTTGTTTGTACTATCTTCCTCGCAAGTTTTCCATATTTTTTCACCGTTTAAACCTTCCCTGAACAGCCGTTCTCGAGTTTTAACGAGACAAACGAACAGCAATTGATTTTTATATATATAGATAGATAAGATTAAAAATATTATGAAAATGACGAGCACTTTTAATTAAATCTCGTATGCTGAGCTAGATGTGCTTATTGCAGCGTGACCTCTGCGGTTACAACCTATTTTTTTTATTTCCCTACATTATGCTGGAGCGCAGTCTTTAACGAATGTTTGTAGCAGATAGAAACTGCATCATTTAAGAAAGACGGTAACTTATTCACACTTTCTTTTAGACATTATGGGCATATAGAAATGCGTCCTAAGGACCCATTTATTCCAAGCGCAACTATCACAATCGGCGGTCACTCGGAAGTTTCACTCTCCAATAGAAAACTTTTGAGACCAAATTAATAACTCTACCCTTTCAACGAAAAATCCACTCTATTTCCATTTTCTACGACTGAATTTAGATAATTTCGATAGAGGTTAAAGGTTCGATATTATTCCGTTGAGTGAGGCATATTCAGAACGATTTTACATAGCCCTGTGACTTGGAGTCCTCGGGACGTTTGACTAATAACAAAGGGCCACACGTGGGCGTAATAAGGTTTTACTTCTAGCAAAGTCGCTCTGTTTTTATGGAAATATACGGACAAATATTGTAAACGGGACAGTCAACGATGGATGAATGGGTAGGGCCCATTGTATACACACGTCTTTCTTGCCGTGAAAAACTACGGTTTATTCCTCGAGTATATGCACGGTCGTCTGTGTTGAATGGATCACTATGGAAGCTTGTGGATACGGTCGTTTTTCTACGACGCGGCCGGGCAATAAATAATATGTTTAAACGTAAACTACCTTATAAACTACTGAGTTATATGGGTTCCAATATCGTAAGCAATATGGTGGTAGGATAACATTTTTAAGTGAGTATAATAGTAGCTATGTTGCCACCAGCCACGCCGCCGCCGCCGCTTAGTTTGGAAACCAGTATCACCAACTCCTGAGATTAATGTACCTTTTATTTAGAAATTAATAATATTGTGTATGTTTTTTCTGGTATCAGTAGTATAAACAACTTTTTTTTTTAAGTAAAAATTCATTTTAACAAAACATGATTCTTCCCATTTCGAAGATAATTCTACCTAGCAGATACTAGTACAGATAGATACAACTAGTCTAGCCGAGACGTTTTATAATGATGTCGCATTTGTAGTCATGGAGTAAAATATATCCCAAGAAAATGTAAGGAGAATACACCTGCGTTATTCTCGGGGACGATATTTATATCTTGGAGAAGCATTAATACTGCAAATAGTAGCGTTAGGTGTCGAGGAGATGGAAATAAATCGACAACACAGTCCTGTTTGAATATAAAGCGTCTTTTGAGGATGCAGCTCTATCGCTTTTGTTGTCTTGTTTGGGAAAAAATGAAGGAGACGCGAGACGGAGTAGGTAGGTTACAACCATAGATATAGGCAAGAAGGTTACAACTTTCAGGACTTGTTGAGATAGATGTTCAGTTTGTTCTTTTTTTATTTTATTCTTTATTTCATTTAAGTATTTCTAAATTACATTTTTAAATATTTTTATAAAGAAAAACATAAAAATAAAACATTTAAAAAAATTAAAAATAGTAGCCCACCGGTATCGGGAACATGATCCAAGCTACCGGCAGTCAGGGCTTCAGAGAAAGGAACCTCCTGACAATGCGAGCCGTGTCCAGAAGTACTATTATTACTTATTTTATTTTTTATTGTTTTTATGATTTTGTTAGGTTTAATGTTCTTTTTTATGGTTTGCATTTCCTGTGCATATCCCAAATAAAATATGTTTCTTTCCTTTTTTTCTAGTAATGATTTATTGTGTCAATGAAATGACATGTAAGAGATCGTGTCTTTCTATTCAGTTTTTTTAAAACAAAAGACTAGCTTTTTGAAGACGTGAAAGTCGGTGTAAAAAACAACGCGTCAACTTTTAAAAATGTATTCACAATTCAGAACTTCTCATTCAAGAGACTCACCAATATTTTGCAATATTTCATTTAAGTAGCTTGCCGGCTTAAAACTTCAGTTGAAATGACCGTGTGACAGAATATCATTCCGTATGTTCAGTAATTCCAAAAACGTAATTATATATCGGAACACACGACGCGCGACGTGGCGTAACCGCAGCGGTTTGCAGCGGTCCGTAACGGCTCGCACCGGTCCGCATCGAGTTGCCACGCGTAATTCAAGGTCATGGGTCAGGTAGACCCTACAAAACAATTAATTTGCATATTTTTCTTTCAACCAAATTAATTTAAAATTTGGAAGGGTTCATTAAGGGATTAAAGCTTGGCTTACTTTATTTTTAGGTGGGTGATGGAATATTTAATGACTGACTTATTTTTCTGGGTTAGGTGCGCATGGAGATTCAAGTTTCAGCAATGTTTTTTTTCAGTTTTAACCAATTTGTTTACCACACCACAGACTACCTGCATATTTCATAATAAAATATGTTGTGTACCACCAGTCGGTATGCATTTAAGCGGAAATTGTAGAGTTATTTTCAAATCTAATTTTCAAAAAAATAGCGTAGTCATCTCAACACCTCTCTCCCTTGATTTTGTATATATATATAATTATATGTTATAGTAATAGTATGTATGTATATAACCTATTTATGTATTTGTGTACCTAGTTTTAAGAGTTTTTTTTATCATTGTCCCTCTGAACCAAAGCACTTGCCATCTAATATCTTCACCACCCTTGGTTGACTGGTAGAGAATTCCTAAGGCATTAAATCCGCCTTTGTACCTTTTTGTGCGAAAAGTTTAAATAAATAAATATTGTGTTGAAACATAGATATCCGTGGTGATCATAAATAAAATAATACTTTTATTATTTTGGGTTCATATGGTTTTTTTTTTTAATACTGGTATTAAAAAGTCATATGAACACAAAATAATGATAATTCACAAATCAATCAAAAGTGGCTGCCATTTTGTCATCTATGAACTCATCGATACTGTAAATTGCTCAATTTTAAATAAGTTAATGTTGTTTATACTTTTGAATTCTATCACTACATTTATATCTGTTTTTCGTACAGTGTACAGTGTACTGAATATAGAATAAATACTCTATCCGAGAATATAGTACTCTATTGAGTACTATATTCTATTCTTGTTTAAATAATAGATAGTGTTGGCTCATTTTGAGCCTTAACATTAAAATGACAGAGGTCATCTTAAAAACAATCGTTATGGATGTTGTATTCCATCTACTTTAATTTCCTGATTTCGATTAATAGGCACTTCGAGTATCCCAGATTTTTTGTTAAATTACTCAGAAACTTAGATAAACTTAAAAGGAAGATACGTTACTTGATCAAAGCGCGCGGTCCTACTAAGCTTAATCTAATAGACGCAGTGAAACTCACTCACACGCGAGCCATCGTCTCATACAGCTCAATAATATCAGTTTTTTTTAATAAATACGCTTCAAATGATGTTAATAAGTGTTCTCATAGCTGAACAAAGAAAATAACAACAACGCGTCAGTACAGTCAAAATTGTTAATTTGTTGAAAATTATAATTTTATTTAAATACTGTTTGTTCGACATTTTTGTGAGAGCGAGATAGATAACACACAACATAGTACATAAGCTCAGAAATTACCTTCATTATAAACTGTAAAACGCAGACTACACATTTTTATAAGTTCCAAAAGATACCTAGGTATCCACGTTACCTTACCCTTATCCTCCGTCCTACCTACATACATCTACATATAAGCGATTTACATGAGTTGTATTGTCGAGGGTACTCAAGCGCAAGCCAAGGTTCAAGGACAGACACTTGACGATCATATTTACTGAACCCTGACATTCGATTCGGTAGGAAACTTCCAGCATTTAGAATAAAGGTGGAGTCTGAATTGTCAAAACCGTTTCGAATAATGGAACGGTTTTTGTTCGTAGGAGGTAAATCGGATAGGTGGCCCTAGACACAGTCCTAGAAGATTTTTTCTGTAATTAGATGAATTAGTACTTAGTTCATGGTAAAGCATATTATACCCTAATAGACTAAATTAATATAAAAAAAAATTGCTTATTTATGTCATGTATGTTTGTAAAAAACACTAGTGCAGTTGCCTGTATCGTCGGGTTGCGTCGTGTCGCTCGTGTGTACTACTGCACACTTGTGTGCACTAAGCTGAATTCCTCTACACATCATTATGCAGAAAATTGTGCACAGTGGGTACCTACTCCAAAGTAATCCTGATATATTAATGTTGAAAATTATTTAAACAGCTAAATACTCGAAAACGAGGGTGTATGTTAATTTCTGAGCAAATACAAACGCATAATTTATCTTTAACAACAATTTGTCATGCTAACCGTACGTATTTAACCGTTGTTGATAATATACTTAGACAGGCTTCATGAGACGTCTTAAGTCAAGAAGTGTAACTAATCACTAAAAAGAAAAGATGGCTTCAAAAAGGTAAATGTGTATTGGCTTCACTCATCAATTGCCCTTGGCATCAGGCTAATATACCGAGTTCCAAATGTGTAGATTCTAAGACGTACGAAGATCTTCGATATCGAAACACGTATTATGAAACTCAAATAGAGTTGGGCAGGATACCTGGCAAGGTGCAGTGATGACAGGTGGAGTAAGGCTGTGACAGAGTGGCGTTCAAGGACTGGAAGACGAGAGGTCGGTCGACCGGCGGCGGATGGGCGGACGACATTGTTGCCATCGCGGGCAAAACCTGGATGAGGCTGGCACAGGAGCGTGGGGACCCAGTCGGGGGTCGCGGAAGAATCGTACGTTCCCGTGACCCCCGGCGTAGGTGTGATATGGAACACCGGGGTGGTTTTTAGTCAGTAAGAGTCTGACAGACCCCGTCGCCCGCCCCAGGGCGGCGGACATCCATGAGGATTTTCCACCCCGGAAACAAAAAAAAAAAAAAAAAAGGAGCGTGGGGACTGGCACAAATATTGTATTGTGACCTTGTGAAGGTTGCAAGAAACCGTGGACATCTTTGGGCTGCAATGACAATGATGATTATTACCTCAAGTCACTTTTTAGTTAAAATCGGAAGGCGCCCCCGGGGGGTCGGCGCGACAACGCGGTTAGGTCTGCCGAACAAAATGCACGAGACGTTCGCGTCTTCATGCGATTTTCGTCTTGGTTATTACGCGCCCTTATACTTTTCAACTGAAAATTGAAATAGCGTCCGCGAGTGACTTTGATATTAAGTAGGTATAGTCTACCTCGTAATTTTGTTACCACCCTAAGGTTGAAAAAATAAGGTAGACCTTGTCGCTTCATGACATGCTAGTAACATAATTGCGTGTTATAATACGTCAAGATCTATTTTTACTATAAAACCAATATGACAGATAGTGTGACCTTAGTGAAGTTTCAACTAACTGGGAGTTTTTGACAATGTTTGTCGGACTAATCTTGAGTATTCTACTGGGCAGCCCTTCTTTCCAACTTGTGGTCTTGCTATTGTTTTTATTATAATATCAGAGATAACATACTGACCGCATCTAGTTTTTAAAATATGATTGACGTGTAAAAGTGTTTGTACAAACCTACTTACAAAATAAAATCATTTATCATTAACGCCTGTATTCTCAGGCAGACGTGTACCTATAATAAAACTACATTTCGTCAGTTCCCAAGTATCGACGGGCGAGCCAATTGCAATCAACCAGGCACAAATCCAATAACCCAATGAAAAACCCAATAACACTTTGACCGACCGGGGAGTCGAGCCCAGGACCTCACGCTCAGCATTAGCGCTTGCTACCACTACACCAATGAGGCTGTAAAATGAAGTTCGTGCTGATAAGAGAGAAGGAGAAATTGAACCAACTAATTCAGGTAACCAAAAAACAGTGCCAAAGGAAAACCATGAAAACTAAACTGTCTGAAACATACCTATCACAAAAGAAAGTTTGTACTTACAAAAAGTACAAAGTCTCGGGGGTGAAATAAAATATTTATATGAAGTTGGGACTGAACGGCGATTCAACGCTATGGCTCCTTAGAGAGGGACGTGTTGACTAGTGTAATGGTGGAAAAATCTGGATGGTTTGGGGTCAACGAACTTCATGTAGGGCGAGTTTTCAGGAGTTTAGAAGTTTGGTCACTGGTGTATAGGTTTTAATTTTCAGAGTCGGATATAATAAACGTACTTAAGTGTAAATACGTGTGAGAAAAATAAAAACTGTGAATAAATTACTGAAGAAACGAAAATAATGAAAACAACAATAAATTATACTCTCGTGGGATACACTACAGAATTCTCATTGCATTTCTGTCCAAAAGCTTATTCATATTCTGGACGAGTCCCAGAAATATTCTTGAAACAACGTTTTACCAAGAAGATAAAACGGAAGTACCAAACCTAATAAATATGATAATTATGCAAACGAAGTGAACAGACCCAAGTGTTACATGCTAGCCTCTGCCCGCGACTTCTCGTCCGCGTGAAACTTCTTGTTCCCCCGTCCCGGCCCGCACATCGGAACGCATCGCCGCCCGCGTTGTATTTCGTTTTCACTTTTTTGTTTTTGCTTTGTTCCTAAGGGTCCTAGCGTGATGTTAAATAGCCCTTATACTTCCTCAAGAATCGGGCTATCGAATGCAAAACGATTTTTTTTAAGCCGATTGGTGTTTCCAGAGATTAGCGTGTTCAAACAAACAAACTCTTTAGCTTTATTATTAGTATAGATTATGCATGAACAACAGTCATACAAAAGTCCCCCCAAACACTAGCAAATCATCATACCAATTTCATTCACAATACTTTTTAAGGCACGTGGGTCACACCAATTTTTCCAGTTATTGTACCAGCTCACCCAGTATAAATAGTGAATCAGAAAGGGCCGGTCACGTATACCGACCCCTTTACTATAACGTACCTGCACAGTAAATCTTATAAACAGTAGAATAACTAAAAACAAAAGTTTGAATCGACGCACTGATAGAAGTCTGGAAAAGAACCAGTGTTACCGACATGGCTGAGTGCAGAGTTGGTTAAGCAAGCTGAAGTGGCAGTGGGCTGGCCATGTTTGTCGAAGCACCGATGGCAGGTGACAAGTCCTGGAGTGGAGACCGCATATCGGCAAGCGTAGTGTGGGATGCCCCCCTGCTAAATTGACCGAAGACCTTAGAGAGGTGGCTGGGACAGACTGGATGCGTAGAGCGGAGGACAACGTTTTGTGCCGCAGCTTGGGAGAGGCCTATGAGTTGAGATGACGATAATCATAGAATCTAGCAACACATATATGGCGATAACGGGTGTAACGCAATTTATTTAGTTTGATTAAAAGTCACAGAAAGGTAAGACCGACATTGAACTATTCACTAAGATACAGTTGGCGGTTAGATTTTACATTGTGAACAAAATTATGCCTGTTTAAAAAATAATCATGGTTAGTAATGAATAAGCCTTTGTGATATTCTCATTGAAGGTATTATCTACCTATTGAAAACCCACTACATCTCCGAGTTTGCCGCCTACACAGTCTTTTACACGTTCTAACACAAAACTCATAAACACTGATCTCAACAACAACTCTAAACTTTAATCCATTATTTAATAGTAAAATTGAAAACTCATTAAGGCGAAAGTAATTTGCATAAAACTGACAACAAAGTTAAGGTAATATTTATTTAATAAATACCAAAAGGGGCGGACGCGTCCTTTTTGAGATAACATTTTAAAAACATGTAATATAAGATCAGTAGTCGCAGTTTTAGTGTTCTATTTTCTTTTAGTTTTTTATATTTTCTTCGAACTAAAGAAACTAAACGGGACATTGGCTAAATGTACAGACGCCAGCACATTAAGCTACTAACTACAATCTGTTAAATTTCTTTAATAGATTTTCAACTTTATCTATAAAGTGTTAAAGTTCAAAATTGATTGGGAAAATTTGACAGTTTCGGGTAGCTTGACTTGCTGGCGTCTGTACAAACCGTGCAAATGTGTAAATATTTTGAACAAAATATAATTCGCGACCGTAACAAGTATGTACACACAGAATTTAAATCATGAATACAACCCTCTCAGTTCATATAATCCTATTGAATGACTATTTCTGTGAAATATCAATCAATAGGATAAACTTCAACTTAAAACTCAGAGATTTTCTCGGGCTTAAGGAAAGTAAAAAAAAAAAAAATAAGCTAAAATAAAATTAAGAGAATTGACACTTTCCTAAATTGCCCCTTTAAACTTAAACAATTTAATTTAGGAGTTTTATTAAAACACACTTTCTCTAACAAAATAATGCTGCAAAATTACTTTTATTTCTTTATATTCCCTTTTTCAATCGCTAGGATTGAAAAAGGGAATATAAAGAAATAAAATGAATCTCCGATGAATTTTTAACAAAAAAAAAAACTACATAAAAATAGTCAAGTTAAACTTCTGTTTCCTATTTCCACGATGCCTGCTGTTACCTACCTGCGAAACTATACGTTTCATCTTTTAACTTTGAAGGCTAGAAAGCTAAATTGAATTTCCTTACCCATTCAGAGTAATTGAGTTAGGGCTGAGTGAAACTAACTGATGTCTAAAGTTGTTTGCAGCAGGTTGGTTATTACCGGAATAAACGTTAATATGCGTTTTATGTATGTAGTAACTATAATTTAAGTATGCATTTTAGTATCGTAGCTTCTAGTGAGTTTCTTTCTTGTTTAGTTGCATTTTAAAAAGCACTCATGTGTTGTTCAGCTGCTATGTACACTCGTCATCTGCCTAACCTTTTCCCAACATGTTGGGGTCGGCTTCTAGTCATACCATATGCAGCTAAATACCAGTAATTTGGAGCGATTGCCTTTCTGACGTCCACAACCCAGATACTGGGTAATACGATACCTCTTGGTAAGAGTGGTTGTCAGATATTCGGGGTTCTGACGACCCGTGACGACTGTCAAAGATTCACGAATGACGGCTGGGACGATAGTCTTAAAGCACTTTTCGAGACACGGAGGGGTCTTGGTATGTAAAGATGGTCCCCATCCATGGACCAACCGCGACAAGCGTAGCTTAACCTGATCAATTGCCCCGTGCGGCTGTTATTAGGTACTTAGCTAAAGCCCCAAGCTGAGACACTACAAATCTAATTTCAACTCTTTACTAGTGGTTATAATGGCAAGACATCGTGTCATTTGGTTTAAATACATACATATGTTTATATATTTTATTTATCTTTTAGATAGATTCGTTTATATATTGTGAACGTCAGAAGCTTGTAGGCCTTGTATACTGTCGAATTGTACCATTTTCTACTTTATTGTACCCTATGTTAGACGTCATCAAATAATATACAAATATTTTATTGGAACAAAAACATACTACAATTTTTGTGTACGTTAATACTGCGTTAGTTTAGTAACTGTTTCGCAGTTATTATCACCATCATTCTCCTGCCGTATCCCAATTTATTTGTCGTCGGTCGGCGCAACATGTCTTTTTCTTCCATACTTCTCTATTAGTCGTCATCTCGGTATATTGATGACATGATTGACAAACATTATACTTACTTATCCACTTTCCCCAAATATATTTGTTTCTTCTGTCTGAATATTCCAATCTCAAACAAAGACAGGATTTCAAATTGTAGTATAACAAAAACATGGACAGTCATTAATAACCAGTAATAGGAATAGGTAGTGCTTTTCCTAAACTTCGAAGAACAGAGACAAGAAACGGAGACTTCCTTAGGACTAAATTTTTTCCGGGACACCTGTCCCGAAAAAAACACATAGAATATTGTTGTAACTTACAACAATATTCTATGTGTTTAATTTTTCCTTTAGAGCCCATAGAGGATAAGTTATTATTATGGAGTTATAAATTATAAATGTTATGTCTAGTCGCAAACTTTATGTAAATATAGACGAATTACTTATTCCAAATAACATATTTTTTAATGCATTTAAAAGTGTTGTCCCGAATTTCGGGACAGATGTCCCGGAAAAAATTTAGTCCTAAGGAAGTCTCCGTTTCTTGTCTCTGTTCTTCGAAGTTTAGGCAAATAGGCACTACCTATTCCTATCACTGTTAATAACATACGCACACAGTTGACATTTTTATTTTGGTCTGCATAACTTGATAAAGCATTTATTATTAAGTTGTTATGCGTTTACTCGTATTATTTAATTAAATAGTTAGTAATAACTCCCGTGTAAAATAATTAAACGCCCACAGACTATGTGTGGGTTTAATTCCATGGGCCAAGCTAACAAGACTATATTTACTGCATAAAAGTTTATTATCATAACGAAAACTCGTAAATATTATGCCTTCAAACAGCGTCAGAAATTCTCCCTGCAAAAATTAAATTGCTTCAGGATTCCTTCTGCTCAAAATTCAACTCAATATCTTAATAATGACAACAGCTGTAAGATGTTGTTATATCATTTCAATTTTGGTCCCAATTAGTTAGTTAATTGAAACCAAACTTTAGGGATTATTGCGGCGACAGACTCCTAATCAAATATTTGATTGGACCTCAGGAATGTTATGAATATGACTTAATGACAAAATCAACATATTAAATGATTGGCTGTATAAGGGATTCTTGTAGGATAATGGACCATGGTTAGTTTTGGTTGGTAATTAAGTATAAGTTTAAATTCTGTCTCGTTAGGAGCTAATAAACGGAGGTATGGGCAAAGGTGCATAAACCTGATCATCATCTGCCAGCCTTTCCCAACGACGTCGGGGTCGGCTGCCAGTCTAACTGGATCCAGACCAATACCAATATTTTACATGGAGCAACTGTCTTTTTAACCTCCACAACCCTGTTTCTATGTTGTCAGACTTTCGAACTTTTGACTACTCTTAACGGCTGTCAAGAATTTACGAATGACAGCCCGGATAATGGGCTAACGTGCTTTCTGAAGAGTCTCGGTATGTAAAGATAGAACCATTAAAGGACCAACCTTGGCAAGCGTTGCTGAACTTGGACGACCGAATTGTTATTCGAAACTGTTAGTATTAAGCCGGGGTGCTTATACCTAATGCAGCAACTTTTTCTCAATAATGAATATAGCAATATGTGGCGAGACTATTGGTAATAAAACAAACTGCGAGCTACTAACTGTCAAATTCCTTAAACTCTTTCCTAATGGAAAAAATCAATTGAACTCAGGAAAACAAGCTCAGCATGCTTGAGGCTAGCAGATAGACAAAAGCAAAAACAAATAAAATAAAATTGTTTATTCTGTAAATAAGTTAGTAGAATCACCTATACACGTCATAAATTATAAAAAAATAAGCTGGATGGAGTCGACATTTCCTATCTGACTACCCCTGAGAACAAATGGTGAAAACAACTCAAGGGTCTATTTTAAAGTCCAGACGCAATCTTGGTCAGATCATGTGAAGACAACGTCGATTAGTGCCTAAAATGGTCTTTTGGGCAAAGAACTACACAGATTTGAATGGAACAGTCCACGCAGTGCAAGCATTTGTCAGTAATCGTGTAGCTCAGCGCCAGAACTTGAGGAGCTCAACTGCCCAGTCGTAATGAAGCAATGTAGTGCACCGTTTCATTCACAATTCCCCGTAAAATTATCCCTGAAAATTCCACGTTCAGTCCATGTCTTTATCGAGGCTATTATAGTAATTAAAAACAAATTAGTGTTAGTTATTATCTTACTATTATACTCCTGCCCGAAGGCTTAATTACTGCTTTTATTCTACATTATCTGATGTAATGCTTTCGGTTTGGTTATGGCCTAGTTCTATTGTTAAAGAAGGAAAATGGTGACTTGTGTTTTTACACGTAATTTCTTGAAGTACAAAAATTTTAGCTTATAAATATTTGACGCAGCTGTGAGGCACAAATTCCCACTTTAACCCTTTTTTGTGTTCGCAGTATTTATGTTAGCACTAACGTCATTGCCGATCAGTCTGATTTCAGTTGGTTGTTCACTGTCATTTTAGTTTGTGGTAAATAAATATACTTTCTTTAATTTTCTTTTTTTTAGATTGGTGTTGAGACCGCTATTCTCAACATCGCCGTGCGCTGGTTGTAATGAACGTGGGGTCACCGGAGAGTCAACCGGCCGACGACTGAGCGTGGGCCCCCGACGCGTCAGTCAGCTGTTGCACGCCTCCATGCACGGCTGCGTTTGCGAGTTTATTAACATCAAAATTTTCTTATTTACATTGAAACCGATCTTTTACCGTTGTAATTTAATTTATCTTCTTATTATACATGTCATACAGTCCACTCAACAGGGCTTGGGGCTAAGTTAAGCAACGCTTGCCGCGCCAGGTCCGTGGATGGGTGACCGTCTTTACGTACCAAGACCCCTCCAGTCCTCGGAAAGCACGTTAAGCCGTTTGTCCCGGCCGTCATTCGTAATACATTGGATCTTAGGCAATCGTTACGGGTCGTCAGAAGCCCAAAAATCTGACAACCAGTCGTACCAAGGGATATCATATTACCCAGTAACTGGGCTGTAGAGGTCAGATAGGCAATCGCTCCATGTAAAACACTGGTATTCAGCTGCATCCGGTTAGACTGGAAGCCTACCCCGACATAGTTGGGAAAAGTCTAGGTAGATGATGACAGTCCACTCAACTTGAATGTTGCTCCAAATAATTGCGAACGATCAATTGGTTAAACTATAATATATGAAATTAAACAAAAATTACGCGATTTTTTTTCACTGTTTGTTACATTTTATTTTACGTTTCACCAATCTGAAACGAAAAGACGTTTATCAAAAGATTTGCTCCCTCCTTCTCCAACGGTGGCTGTCGTGAAAAGCTAACAGCACCCTAATTGCGTAACACACGATCAATCGTAATCTGAATCATTTTGAAGCTTATTGCTAATCCGTTGCTTCATAAGTTCGAAAAATTTGTCTGCTCAACACGTAAATAACGCAATGAATGTTGTTGAACTGTCAAAATGAAACCAATTCCGATTGATTGTGTGTTACCCAATTAGGGTGCAAGTCGTGTTAAAAAACAAGTAGACAGTGTTATTGTCTGTTAAACTGCAAGTGATTTCGTTTGTCAAGCATGATGATTATCGTAGTTATATTTTTCTTTTATGACGACCGTTCTTAATGAAAGTCTAAAGTCCAGTTTGTTTTGTGAAAAATAACTTTATTCATCATCTGCCTAGCCTTTTCCCAACTACGTTGGGGTCGGCTTCCAGTCGGAAAAATAACTTTATTGCTGATCATAAATTCATTACAGACATACACCAAACTTAAATGACATCTTTTTAAAAATAAAACCAGCAGTCCAGTACCTACAAAACGAGCCGTCGACTGTCCTCTATTACTTTCAGAATGCTGTTGGAACTTGCTCGGATACGGTGCAATTGAGAGGACGCTCTCTATCTTAGAATCCATCATCATCAGCCCATAGCAGTTCCCTGCTGGACATAGGCCTCTCCTATAGCACACTATTCAACTCGATTTTCGGCAACTCTCATTCAGCCATCCTGCGAAGATCGTCGCATTCAGCGATCCTACCTTACGTTCCTCTATATCATGATGGTATGAAATCCTAGCCTTCATGCACTTGCCGGCGCGCTACAGCATCTCGACAGCCCCAACAACATCCTAAAAGCGTTATTATATTTTACTTAGACGATTACGAGCCGCCTTTGTCACACGCAAAAAAAAACACTGCCATGGAGGGTCAGTACACAATTCTGAATAGCAAATACCACCCTGTTTAAATACCCTTAGATTGCTACATAACAGCCGGGCTGTTAAAACGTAATACAGCCATAATGTTTCTCCATTGTGTTAGAGAGAGAAGCTCTTATACCAATTATATAGCTCTCTGCCGTTCTGGGAGCGGATAATCACAGTACTTACATTACATAGAGAGGTAAACACTTGCCATTTGGAGTCATTTCAGGCAATTGTTTAGGATATTAGTTTCCTATGTTGTGATAATCTGATAAGGGCGTTGATGTAACTTTATCACAATTGTGGTTTAGGATTCGAAGAAAATCAAGTAAGTATGTAGATTGTAGGTAGATAAATCGATTTTCGCGAAAATTTTCATCTTAACTTGAGATTAGGGATCAAGTAATCGCTCTAAATGAAATTGCTCTTACTAATCCCAGTCAAAATCAAATTGAAATAATAATAGTCACTCAAGATAATCCGGTTTTACAGGAGATTCTCATACATTACGCAAGGAAGCTCACAAAACGCAAACCCGTAATCCGTTGGTAACTCACACCGCACAGTGTAACGGATCGTCCACATTTTACTGTATGACGTTTACTGATGAGATGGCTGACTCAGTGTACATGTAACTTAGATGTTGAAGACCTCTGAATATGATCAAGGAATACGTTTGCATTCGAATGGAACTTTGTAACATAAAGTTTGGAGTAAAGTTGCCTTGGAAAATATGGTTTTCACCGACTATGCTTTTGGTGGTTCTTGTTGACGGATCTGCCTTTCTCAACAAAAATTGCTATTTAGGTACGAAGTATCTAGCAGATATTAACGTTTCAGATATTAAACAACTATTTAACTTTCTATTATGAAACAAGAATCAGTGAAAAAAAAAAAGTAAAACAAAGTTCATGTAATAAAGATAGGTGACCTCTGAAAGCAAAATTCAATCAAGTTCAAGCAAGATTTTATTAGGCAAATGCTATAAAGTTGAGATAGTGAAACACGTGTAGAGAGGCTCACTGAAATAAAATCCTTTACATTCAAACTCACGCGGTTATCCCGGTTTGTTTGATTCAGACAGTAGGCTTATACGTGATATGAGTGTGTATGGGATATTTCTACCTATCCAAATACAAAGAATATTGAGTGAATAATAAAAAGACCCGAGATTTTATGTACTGAAAAAAGCATTTTTTTTATAGGCTGTAAAGAAAATATGAAAATTAAAGTGCTTCTTAGAAAAAAAAGTTCTGAAATATATATAACCAGAAACTGAAAGCTATAAATGTAATTTTAAACTAATTAAATCCTTCCCAATGTCGTAACCAGCAAGTTAGATAGTGAGTAAGCTGCAGTCTAACCAGATTAATACTACCAGGGTTGTGTACGTAGCCTACTTCCCAACTTGTGGACTCAACATATTTGTCCCAAGTTTCGTCAACGCAAACTCTCCAAGTAAACGTCTTCGGCCAAAACTTCCCGAATATGACTTATTTTTCTTTGACATGAGTTGTTTGATTCGGGAATTCGGGATCTGTCAATAATAAAACTTGGGCCTAAAGATTCCCCGAAATTTTCTTGATCTCGGATTTATTTACTTTCTGGAAACGGAAAGTTATCTTATGGCAAAATATCTCGTTCATAGGGCGGCTGTACACGAACCTCTCGAGTAGACTTCTTCTGCTCGAGCAGTCATTCTCAACGTGTAGCCATTTTTAGCCGCTGGTTCCGATGAAAACAATACGGAGGCCAGGCGAGACGAGGGAAGAGTAGGACAGAGCAGTGGATATTTTGAGAAGTCGAGAAAGGTCAGTGTACTCGTATGTCTGTCTTGCAATAGCGCGACCGGACGACGAAATTTCGCCGTGCTGTTGACAGCTCGGACCGGGGTCCCCTACTGATTGATATTTCATGAAATAGTCATTCAATGGGGTTATAATTATGAACTAGGTTGTATTGATGATTTTAATGATTACTAGCTTCTGCCCGCGGCTTCGCCCACGTGGATGTCGAAAATTATCCCACGGGAACACGCTGCCAGGATAAAAAATATGTCCTTCCCCAGGATGCCATCTATCTCTTTGCCAAATCAGAAGTTTAGTGGTTTAGGTGTGAAAATTTAACATATAGTTTTAAGTTGAAATCCTCCCCTTAAAAATCGAATAACCCCTTTTTGCCCCGTCAGGGGTCAATTTCTGACAACTTTACGTACTTATTATTAATTATTTTCTGTCAAAAGTATTAATACTGAGTTTCGAGTTAATTGGACCGCGCATTCAATTACTTTCACACAAACTTCAACACCCCTATATCCCCCTTTGAGGGGTAGTTTTGAAAAACTTATAATAATAAACTTTATTACTTACTTAGGCGAGTATTCTTGAAAAGTATCAAGTTGGTTAACCTAATGAAAAAGATTTAGGCGAGTATTCTTGAAATTTTCAAGTTTATTGACCTAATGAAGAAGATTTTTCATATAAACTGTATCCCCGCTTTTCCCCCCCACAGGGGTGGAATAAAAAAAAATCGTTTGGTATGTATTCATAACTGTTACTTGACTCAAAGATTATTTATACTAATTTTCGAGTTAAACAAGCCATGCAGTAAAGTCCTCCCCTGTTAAAATTGACTACCCCTTTTCAGCCCGTCAGGGGTAATTTTCGAAAAACCCTAATACACATTATTCTTTACTTTCGATCGTAGGTATAAATAGTGAGTTTCGAGATAATCGGACCGCGCGTTAAACTTCTTCCATACAAACTTTGAAACCCCCTAATCCCCTTTTAGGGGGTAGTTTAGAAAAAAATAAAATGGCAAACTTCATAATTTACTTAGATTAGTACTGGTGTCAAGTTTCAAGTTTATTAACTCAAGGAATAAGATTTTCAATACAAACAAAATCCCCCCATTTCACCCTCTTAGAGGTAGAATTTCGAAAAACCCTTTCTTAGTGGATACCTACTCATCACTAAAACACATCCTCCAAATTTCTTGTCTCTAGGACCAGCGGTTTAGGCTGTGCGTTGCTATATCAGTCAGTCAGAACTTTGAATTTTATATATATAGATAGATGATTGATTATAATTCTGTAAATATATGCTTGTTCCGGTCGCGAACCATATTTTGTTCAACATAACACTGACCTGAAAATTGCATAAAACGTAAGAAAATTTGAATTTCGCGGGCTATTCCGGTGCGGTCTTGTGTTATATGGCATATCAATGAAAAGATGATTGTAGTAAGCTGTAATAGTCGAAAAGGAGTGATCGACTGTGACTTATTGAAGCTGGCCGTGTATGGCCGCCCTTACAGTTACAGGCTTGACCTCTTTAGCAAGGAAGGTTGCGAACATTTTTCAAACCCGGCCAATTCCATTTGTTCTGTCCAGTAGTGAGGTACTTCGTCCATGAACCGATAGTTTCTTTGCTCGTATTTCATTCCCGGTATGAAATGGAGTTCCACTGCGCGAAGTAATTTCTAAGTTTCGGTTCCTACTTTTATTTAGGTACCTGTTAGCCGGAGCTAAGCTTAAGATCAAGTCGAAGATGTTCTAGAAAATACTATTTGAGAAATTGTAAGAAAGTTTTTAGGTCTCATCGTAATTGTGACGATTCGAGTTTATCTTATACTAGGCTGAAACTATGCTGAAATTTAATTAATTATAAATAATATAAATTCCTTTGGAAAATCGGGACCTAATTTAATTTGCGAATTACTTCGTGCTCTGAATTTAGTTTGGTGTCTATTCTGTTAAATACTACGCAGGAATACTGGCTGCCTATTGGCTGGTTGGAAACACGAAAGCCGTGACGTTCAGATTGATTGACAGCTAAGTGAATTCCAATGTTCTGTTTTCCAATTTTGCGCCTATCAGTGAAAACCGGCTGTTGGGCACAAAAAATAGAGAAAGATTGATGAAATTATAGAATGTTATGAATATTCATTCAGTTCTTTTACTTCTGATTTTGGTTGCTAAGTACAAAGTTGGTAGGTAGATATCATCGTGTTGTATTAAAAGTAGTTTACTCTGACTAAGCGGTGTTACTAGCCCATAATTCCTGGGAATCAGATGGTTTACACCTACGTCTACACCTTTTATTTGTTCACTAGCTTCTGCCCACAACTTCGTCCACGTAAAATTTCTTGTTCCCCTGACCCATCTCGTCACATCGTATCGCCTGCCCGGGCTATTACTTCCTTTTCGCGTACCGTTCTTTATATATTTTTTCTTTTTGCTCGGCTCCAAAAAGTCATAGCATGGTATTAAATAGTTTTTCTCAAACTTCTCTCACTTTTCTCAAAATTCAAGGCTATCAAACGCAAAAAGATTTTTTCAAATCCATAGAGATTAGCATGTTCAAACAAACAAACTCTTCAGCTTTATTATTATATAGTATACTCGTAGATAGATTAAAAACTGATTTATTATTGAATTATTCCTCTTATTCTTCCACTTTCAATGTTGCACTATACATCTTCAGTCTTTCGATGATTTTCTTAAAGTCAGGTAGATACAAAGCTATAAACTTTCCGTACCCACTCAACACGCGTGTTCATATAAATTCTATACCAAGACCGCTTTCATCCAAATTGAATATTTTCGTTTCCTCACCCCAACGTAAGGGTGTTGCAGAAATAGATAAACGGCTGGAACACGCACTAACCCGCAGATTATGGTTACTACACACGGCAGTGCGACATTGTTAGCGTTTTGTAATAGTTTTGGGTCATTTTATGGGTTTTGCATCGTACTTGACATCCTATTTATTAGGGGGAAATTTCATGATTTAGTTCCTGATAAACGGTACGATTGTGTGATCTTTCGACTAATAATTTAGGCTAGGGCTTTTTTTTACCGTTCATGGTTAATATTGAAGACTGCGCAACGATTGAACAAAAGTTTAAGTGAGTTTTATTTTTATTGCACCATATTTTAATTGCACCGTGTAGGATAAGTCTTGCCCACTCGAAAACATTGCAGCTTATGGGCTGTCAATGTTGTTGCGTGAAAATCATGGATCGATTGAGTGCAAGGGCTGATTCAGTCATGTTGCGCAATATAAATATTGCGCAAACTCATTGTAGGTGTAGAAGCCGCCTTTATGCCAGAGATTTACCTTTTCCCAGCTATAGAAACACATTGCGTACTCTCCAAAGACAAATTACGGTAATCGCATAGATAAATGTCAAAGGCCGGTTGTGGGAACCCGATGCAATGCACTCGTAGCTACCATTCCACGTGTCTTCGCACTCTACCGTTTATTAAATTTATAAATTCTCTACCGGGAACCAATTTGCTCATACCTTCTAGATATCACAATATTTTACATTCCCCAGTATTGCAACGTGAACCCAATTTTAGTTTATATAATAGTTTTAGCTAACAGTTATATCTTAGAATTTCTCCATCTCCATTTACTGCCTCTTTGGAGAACGTCGAGCAATCAAATCGGGCTATCTTAAAGTTTTTAGGTTTCAGATAATTTACCGCTGTAATACTTGGGAGAGCTATTTCCGTGATAACATACAAACTGAGGTTAAACTTTGAGGATGTAAAGGACTTCCTTATGAAGCTTCAGGTGTGGGTTTTTGTAACTATAAGGACTGGTAAGGATATCGACGTACAACCTGTTACCATGCGTCTCCTAGGGAAATTCAGCATATGATTTTAGACCCCCTAGCGTAGAAATAGTTCGTCGGTCATCAAAAAAGAAATCAGCTGTTTCATAGGAATGTGCAATACCCACGCGGTCAAAATGTATGGCACTGGTTAAAAAATGATCCTGTATTTTCAAATCCTAACGCCCTGCTTCCTTCCTTACGTAATGCCCAGTGTGTTTTAAAGAAAACATTTTCTGAAGAAGTTGTAGCGACCAAAACCGCTACGATATCCGCTGTTACTTATGAACAGTGAGACAATATTGCAATACAATACAAACAGTATACAATATTGCAAGTAGTATAATTCACCCGTATATACGGAGCACTATACTACTTCAATTCTTCAATTCTTCAATGTTTCAAAGTATTGAAATTCGGAATGTCGTTTTTCGGACCGAGAACCTTTCGAGCATTTGATTCTTCGAACGTATGAAAATCGGAAAACTAACAAATCGCATTTGCGACTTTCGGTAAAATAAATTTCGTGATTTTTAATAATAGACATTATAATTCTTAGGTGTTATGAAATTCGGACTTTTGAACATCGGAACATCGAAATTCGGAATAAAATATTTCGGACTATTTGGGTGTTCCCCCTACCTAATCAAAACTGCAATCCGTGGTCAGTCGCCGGCCACCAAGTCGTAGGTACTCTACTTGCACAGATAATATAGTCAAATTCAAATTTATATTATACAAGAATAGATTGCACGGTGACCCCCAAACTAAGCTAATTTACCTGTATTTTGGGGGTCAGAATTGCAAGAACCTTGAGACATACACCGCATTTTATCTAATCGTTATTTTGGTTCAGTGTCATAATTATGTCCTCATAGTGTCATTTAATTTCTTTAACGGCTGATTTTTCCATCGCCAGATAACTTTATCGGAAGAATAATTTTGAATTTTTGACAGTTCTTTCATACAAAACAGTCAAACTTCAATTTTATTCCTGGAATAAAAGTTATCTGGCGATGGCAAAATCAGCGCTTAGTATGTTTTAATTTTTGTATGTTGGCACCATAGATATACTCGTAGTATATATTAATACCTTGTTTTTATCTTGTAATTTGTTAGCATTTAATTGTGTTTTTATGTGTTATAAGCATTTAATTGTGTCTTTATCTTTTGTGTGCACTGAATAAATGATATACCTATCTATCGAAAAAAAAATATATAATAGCAGATAGTGAAACAAGATGTACTTAGTAGTAAAAACCCTTGTTTTTTCCTTTCCATTCGAAACAAAAATGCTGGTAAAAATAATTATCGTGATATCAGTTTTAAAAATCTCTTTCTAAAATTGAATGAAAACCATTCCATCGTATCGTATCGTTTTAATTTTATCCGCTAGTTCAGTTTTCGTGGAAATATCCGAGAATCTAGTTCACGTAATATATATTCCACTCTTTCTGGGAACTCCTTCATATCTACGTCCGAAATTCAGTGAGGCTTTGATATTTTTCACAATGATTTTTCTAGCTATTAAATGTTATGAATATTCCAGTTAATTTCTGGAAATAAAGCGCTATTTTAGTATAGTTACCGCTATTTTATTGGCATTTGGTATGGTTGGAGTATTATATTGGTTTATCCTAGTACAGGCATCTAACATTATTATACCTTTGTAAGTTATTTCTAAGAATTTATGTAAATATTTTACCAATTTAATACTGAATAAAATATTATATTATTATTATTATTATTATTGGCAGATTGTTTCATGTATGTTATCTTTAAATATGTGTAAATATTTTAGGTTTTCTATGAATTTTTTCAGAAAAAAAGTCCTTAGATTTAAAAAAAACACATATATTTATGTCATCAGAATAAATACACGCAATACAATCTTTACAGTTTTCTAAATAATCATATATTATAATAATACCTATAGGTCATGCTTCCAGCGATTTATATAATAATATTCATATAATTAAAGAGATCTACAAATAGTCTTTAATTAATTGTAATCCACTTCATACTCTAATGTAAATATGGCTATAATATTATATAGTAGTTATATAGGATATAAAGTGGACATTGATATGGGGATCTAATTTCTAGGATATATTTTGTGGTCGTCAAATACCGCGTTTTCATGTCCATTAAAAAGTAAAGTAATCTACTATTCATACATTTCATCAATCAAGATGATTATTTAAAAGACAGTAAATAGATCGTCATTCTAAAATTAGAAACACTATCTTTACAAAATTCTGACGTCATGACATTGTAAAAACAAAATGGTGGACAATGAAAACGCGACTCCAAAAAGCTTAGGTACTTTTAGGCACTAATCATAATACAATATCTAACGTCACTAATACCTAGAAATATTCTCAAAATTCAGAGTTTATTACAAAAATACAGAGAAGAAAGCGACATAGAATGTCTATGTATTGATTTTAATATTAATGTTCCCAAAACCCAATATTGTGAGGATATTCCAAAACATGAAATAAATATCAATAGAAATGTAGTCGAGCTGTAGGGAAAGCAAGGTCGAAACCCAAGGTCAGGGTCACGGCAATTTATTGAGACATTTCGCGGCAATATTACCTTCATAAATAATATAGGAGTGTATCTTCAATATTCAGTATTGTGATTTAGTATTTGACTGACAATCAAC
Organism: Apamea anceps; assembly: GCA_951799955.1. NCBI lineage: Eukaryota > Metazoa > Arthropoda > Insecta > Lepidoptera > Noctuidae > Apamea > Apamea anceps. The sequence continues at coordinate 20,270,992 of OX637510.1, forward strand.
GGAATACATAATTTATAAGGTCAAGGTCAGTTTTGAGAGGTTCTGAAAATAATTTTAGAACTTTCATTTATCTTGTTATATCATCAAATGAAAATTGAGATCGACACAATTTTTTTTCGCAGTAAAAAAAAGACGATAACTTATTTTCACAGCTGAATTTTATAGAATAGGTGTTTTAGTTCAAGGTCACATAATATTTTATCAAATAGATACAAAACTAATTTCAGTTTCAATAAGCAATTAGAGTCATTTTAGTATAGTCCTACAGAAAATTGGGATGTTTTCAACTAAGTTCTATGTTATGATTCAATTCCTGACCAGCATAGCATAGCAGTTTTTAGATATTTATCATATACAGTACATATTTATTTTTATCGAAAACTCTATTGCATTACACACAATAAGATATTTTTAAGACTAAGTAGGTATATTCAAAAAGGATCTATCTATTAAATAGATATGAGATATATTATAATGTATCCAAGATTATAGGGACGTGATTAAAATTTTACATATTTTTTTCCTATACAAAAATAACTACAAATTCATCTATGTTCCCAAATCCAGTACTATAAATTCCTAATACTTTTAATACTAGGGAAAGTCTTATTTCACAGTTTAACTGCGACAATTGAAAATCCTGTAATTGTTTTCTTTTTCATAATATGGTTTAGCAGTTAAGCTATGAATAAGGTTTTGAAATAAATATTTTAGACGTACAGTCACGAGCAAAAGTATGTATACACTGGGCTTTATTCAAAAGCGATATACTCCTTTATTTTTGAACATAGCATTTTGGAACCCCTATGGGTTGGTTGGTTTATGTAATGTGTCGTTGTAATTTATGTCATTTCAACGTTGCATTCATTATTTTACGAAAACATCGCAATTCAAAGTTGCCAAGTGTTGACATATTGGTGCTCGTGACTGTACGATTTACAAGTAGTTTTTGACCATTTACAGAAATGGTCGACTATTTTACTTATCCTCTAAAATAATTCAATTCTATGACGCATTGCCTATTTTTTCAATTTAATGTTTAGCTTTTTTATTTAATATCCAAAGCACCGTCAGTAAAATGATGTAAGAAGTTTTCAGCAAAAATTATGTAAAAAAAAAAAGAATTTTCAAAAATACTATAAAAAGCATTGTTTGATTAAAAATTGGTCTATGAGAGGGACGTCTTTACAGTTTAGGACGAATTTTGCAATAAGTACAGGGTTTTGTATTAGGCCAGCTGTCCACTAAGTGTTCTCTAAAAACTTAAAATTTCTTAAAAATTTGAATACTTTTATATTTAAGCTGTAAAAAAAAATCAAAATATTTTATTTCATATAAACCTACATGGGCACTTATGAAACGTGAGAAACTAGGTGCACAATTCCAATTGGTTGGATTCCTATGGAGAAGTAACGCTAGCAGGCTTTCTCAAATGAAATCATTACGATTGTTATCTGTAGCTCAGAGCCGATTGTGATAAAATCGAAAATTTTATGACCACACAATCGAATTTCGTTGTAATTCCCTAGCTATCGGCAAACAACGAGCGAGGAAATCTTTATCTACCCTTTTTGTTACAGCCTTCGGGAATTACAACCGACAGTTATTATTATACCGGGAGGAAAGTCGGCGCGTAAAGAAAATCGGGACTTTCGTTGACTTTTTGCGGGATACTAAGCCACATTTCGGTACAGAATTTCTTTTTTTCGTAACAACGCGAGATGGACGTAATTTGGTTGTAACTTTTTTTGGTCAGCCTTAAATGTGAGTCACTTTTTGTAAAAGGAAAAATTAAATGCACAACGCTTAGAGTGCTTTTACGAATCTTTCTTTTTTACAGCGAACGTTTGCTGCATAAGTAAGGAGATGACACCGCGGTTGAACTAATATGAGCAGTAAATTCCTTTACCATTAAGTCTATGTTTCTTTGTGGATATCTGCGCTGTGAAAAATATACGAGTATGTAAATTTTATTAATTTTAGGTGGCTCTACATTAAAGGCAAAGCAATCTGAAAATCTGTACTCGTTGCATATTTAGCTACTTAACATTAAACGGTACCGACTGTTGAGATTAATTCCACAGTTGGACGCCTAAAAAACACATATTCTTAAATAATAGTTTTGTCACCGAATGAGATATTACATGCCTACACAAAATAGGTACTTGTTTGAAATGGGTCACAATTTTAACTCTATAACATATATTTCATAATTCGTGAATTTTACAAATTACACCCTAGTGGACAGCGTACCTTAATCTAATTACACTAATTTATTTTTCCATGGTTTATCTTTTGAATTTATTATTATCAATGCAGCAAGTTTGTGAATAATCACTATGTACTTTCGCTTTGCATACCTACTATGTAATGGCACTCTAAAATCTAAAAGTTAATAAATAGCCAAAATACCTACTTAGATAATGTTGAATTTGTACGTAATTTGCCAAAGATACAAAATCAAATTAGTTGTTATTATAATTGAGTAGCTTCAAGGTTTTTTGACAAAATTGTGTAGGTATTCAAATTCAAACTTATTTATTTGCAAAAACATGTGTAGATAATATACATGGTATGATGCTATTTATAGGTGTTACAAGGTATTTTTTGGTTCAACATGTTTGACCGTGGTAAGACTTTATATTAATTATATTCAGTCTGACTATTTATTTTTAGAACTGTTAATGTCTGACCCCAGTCACATTCAGAACTAGATTAAATAACTTTACTTTATAATAAAAACAAGAATAGGTACGTAGGTACATAAGTAGGTAGTTACCTAAGGGTAATTGCCTCGCTAGTTTAGCATGCATTTGTTTTACATGGAGGTGACACCGAGGTAGCGAGCTAAACCGCGACCGCGAGGTATCGCAGTGAGGCATCTTCGGCATGTAATTAACTTTAGTAAAGATTTCGATTGTAAACACCTATAAAATCCGATACAAAATTCATTTCTTTGTTAAGAAAGTTTATTTCACTTTAAAAAAAAAAAACACTAATGTGTTTAGACATTGAAAGTCGCAGAAATCCTCTTTGGAGGAAAACATAAAATATGCAGCACATTACACGGTACATTTCACTGACTGATTCCCGATTTTTACCTAAAAGCACATTGATACAAATATTATTTAACACATTTTCATTATTTCTCTTCTATAAAAATATGATTTCACATAAAATCTCTATTAAAGCCTGTTCCATGCAGTTTTCGTGATCACTTTGTATTGAAACTCGAGACTTTATAAAATTCAGAATTTAATTTTTCCATTCTTTTTGGAAAGGCCAATTGTTTGGTTTTGACATCGGCTGCAAAACGAAGTAATACTTTTGACCTCAATTTTATTTTATTTTAAGTGATTCTTATAAAGTCCCGAGTATCGTCACATGTATCACGAACGATAATCAGACATTTAGTACAATTTACAAATATCGATATTAGGTGCACACAAAATGTTATTTATAGTACAATCTACAATATAAATGGTGTTTTTTAGTATACGTTCATATCACCCGAGGAACGTTAGAATGGGACAGCAATATAAACATGAGACAGCAAACTCGTGACGTCAACTACAGATGCTGATTCCCATCGGCAACAATGTTGGTTCTATGGCACTTAAGACAAGCCTACAGGATAAACAGGTTTAGCAATTTATGTTAGCACACATGACGACAATGTAATCTAACATAATCTACCTAGTTTATTTCCATACGCTATGAATAAATAAGGCTAATACGACGATCCGGAATTTTATGTGAGCATTCCTAGATAATTTTCCTCCATTCTGGTTTCATGACAGCCACCACAAGCAATCCACTTTATCCCACTCAATACGATCTCGGATAACACTTAATAATAACACTATACTATACGATATGTATACTACAATATTTCAGCTGATATGATATATCTACATTACATAAACAAAGCCTCCCACGGCTATGCCACATGGAGGGAAACTACCTTGAATATTGTAGATGGAACATTTTACTGAAAGAAGACATTATTTTAATTTAAAAAACAATTAAAACTGCATTCTTAGATTTTTAAATAATTACATGGTTGAACCGGGAATCGAACCCGCTACACGAGAAAAAATATTACCCTGTAGCTTTAACATACCGATCGAAAGGCTTCATCATAAGGATTATTTTTTGCTAAATAACATACTGTCAGAAATAAAAGGAAGACCATGAATTTTAACATTTGATGTGAAATTTTATTCAGAAAAATAAAAAGCTGACATTGCCGTAAGGACATACAACTGACATTATCATAAGTACCTATTACTAATAAATGTACCCACTTGAGAAGTACGCATCATTTCCCTATTATAATTTAAGTGCATGATAAAATGTTCAAGGTAGTTTCCCCCCATGTGGCATAGCCGTGGGACGCTCTGTATACTGACTAGTGATTACAATCCCAATATTTACAATACAATATAAAAAGCACTAATATCTAATAAATATTCGTTGTATCTTAACGATAAAGAAACAGCACATTTATAACTCTTTAAAACAGCAGAATGATATGAAATTAAAACTACTATCACATATACTATGTCAATTTTTATGCTTAATTTTATGATATACTATGCAAGAAGTAGGTACAGTTATAGACAGCGGTTTGAGCACGGAGTCGAAAAGCAGTGACAGTCAAGCAACGGTACACTGACGAGCATAAATATCGAACGTCATCTAAATACTATAAATTTTACTCAAGTTTTATCCTTGAAGACGAAGCGTTAGTAAATCTAAAAGTTTTATCCCAGAGGTGGTCTAAGCCCGGATTCCAACTGTCAGTCACGGTGGGATTCTTTGTGGCTTTTATTTAGATTGTAGGTTAGAAGTTTTAAAAGGTTCCTTCTCTTCTTAATGTACCAACACTTTAGAAACAGATAAGAGTTTAGCTTTCGTTTTAGAATAATATTCACTTTGGTGTTTGAAATATTTTTCTGAAGACGACTCCTGTTCCCCCAACAATAACACTTTCTACTTTTAGAATAAACTTTTGGAATAAATGTTTAATGTAAAATGACAATGTCTTTCTTTGCCTATATAGTATTTTAATCGACAAAAAATCATCGCTTATCTTTTGATTTAAAAAAATATTACCATAAATCCCATCTTTGACATTTTATAGTTCGACATTTAGCTCGACAGCGATAAATTGTCCATAGCAATTCAGAAGTAGTATATCTTATCTGTTGCTTCGAAATGTACATGCTTTTTGCCGTGCGGTGGCAGCACGACGAACAACCATCAGGCAGGACTGCCCTTCCTAGGATTCTTCATTGTCACCACGTCGCAGCTTCTTACTTCACTATTCTTACCATTAGCACTTTTATCATAGTATTTTCTATTACCATTAACATTAACACTTTTGTTTATATATACACTTTTAGGATTAGGGCTGTCAAAGTCGGTTGGACTTTTCACTTCATCGTCTCTGTCACTTGGTTCGTTTATTTCAGGGATTGTGTTTTTGTGTTTGGGACCGTCTGCTTCCTTGTCTGCCTGAGTGAGCACCTCCTGTACGTGGATGGTGAGCTCGGGGCGAACTACTTGGGTGAAGGGCAGCAGAGCGCCGGCCACGTCCATGGTGTTGTTGATGTTCCTGTGCCATAGCTCTAGCACGACGCTGCGCCGTTGCTACTTGTATCTCGGCGGTCCTAACCAGCCACAGCCGAACACCTAAACAAGAAAATTTTCGTAAATAATTTAAATCTGAGTAAACCTTCCTTTAACAATCTGAGTAAAATAATCTGAGTAAAGCTAAAGTTAAAGATATCGAGTGCTTAGTATGTTAATAAAGGTTCATCGTAAACCTCAAATTGTGTGGTTTACGATAAGTCTTTACTTAGCACAGGCTAAAAAGTTTATGTTATCTGTTTGCATAGGCAATGTGCGTACCACAGGTTCGGACCCAATTTTCTCGAACCCTTTTATCTGTACTAACTTTCAGAATTTCAATATGCAAAGTATTCCTATAATAAAACGTATTTACGCCCTAAACCTTTTGTAAGCTTTCTCAATAATGTATGAGGTGTAGCCTAAGTTCTAACTTCGAAACAAACTTTATTGTGCATAAAACCAAAAATGACAACACACACATTGACACATTGGCATTGGAAATTTGGAAGATAACCAAGTAACAACAAAGTGACTGAGGAATTTTGCAGCATTTATGAAGTTTTTCGATTGCTCATGTGAGCATTAATCTACGGTCTTCCTGACCGTGTTTTGGCCATGGAGACCATTCTCAACGGAGACTAGCTTTAGGCGCGGGAGATATTATAGTGAAAAAGTGGCACACACTATAATATCTCCCGCGCACAGGTGCACTGCCTGGGATGGCAAACCGACACGACCGGAGTGGGACCAACGGCTTAACGTGCTTTCCGAGGCATGGGGGTATCACACCGCCAACTACCAAACTCCGGGCTGTTACTGAGAAATTCCTAATGGATAAACCAAATAACACTTTGCTCGACCTGGGACTCGAATCCAGGACACCACGCTCAGCAGTCGTGATTGCAACCACGGGACCAATGGGGCGCGTGGGATAGCATTAATAGTATAGCAGGGATTTTCATTACTTGCTTATGTACCTCTAACAAAAGAATCTAATGATGAAATCTATTATCCATCTATCTATTTATTTTAGTGTTATCTCGTAAATAAAGTTATAAATAATGAAATCTACTAAGTTATAAATTGTCATAGTATACCTGAGCCATTACCTGACAAACGGCGAGAGCCAGCAGTAGCAGTAGGATCAAAGCCATCAGACCCCACACCACTCCGAGCTGAGTGAGCGAGAACACGTACAATGTCCTGTGACACCACTTGTTCGGTTCGAACAAGGTCGGGGCGTAGTCCGGCCACATGATGCCTAGGGTCCAGTAGTTGCCGAAGGCAAACCTGTTGGAGGTACTGTGCTTAGTAGAGAAGGAATAGATGAGGTTATGGAAACAGTTGAAAATATTAACGTTTCATCGTATCAACGTAAAGCGGGGAAGTTATGAAACGCCTGTTAACTTAGTAAAAACTAAAGGACTACAAAATATATTGGTTTAGTCGTTTATTTTTTACAAAGGATCGCGGGAATAGCTATTGAGACTCACTAAGACCGGGGAAGCACAAAGGAGGACCGCCATGATGATCATTTTTTACATAACATAGGCTCCAATCACTTGATGTAATTTGTACAATAATATAAGATTACAGCGACGAATGAATCGGTCGTTAAAGAAAATTACATTCACAGTATTGAAAATCAGGCTAAAAATGATAAGAATTAAATCTTTTCGAACGTCAAATCAGATTCTACTCTGAAGCCTTGAAGTGATTGATTTTCAGAATTTTCAATCTTAGTACATCTTCACCGTTGTTTGAAGGAGCGGAATTTTTTGGACAATGTAATTTAAATCTTCTATACATAAATTATAAATTAAAGTCGCATTTCGTGTCAATTTGTGTGACTGCGTTGTTGTTGTAAACTATAATTTAGAGAATTAATTCCGAAAGGTTAATGTGTCCGAGTATGTTAATGAGAAGACGGTGGACGACCTTGACGCCTACGGACAGGATTCGTCCACACCAGCTCATGACAGAGAGGAGTGGCAAGGAGAAAGGGAGGCCTTTGCCCAGCAGTGGGACAACATAGGCTTAAAATTATAACAAATAATGGCGCCGATTCCCTTGTTTTCTTTCCATATAATTTAGAAAAGGACAGATGATAAATATTAGTTTAGTCCTGTCAAACTAGTCAGCGCCTGACGTAAATTGACGTATTTTTAGCAGCCATGTTTTTAATCACGTCTAATCTGTCTATGGTGTATCTTAATTTGACAGGAGTAAACTAATATTTTATCTTCTGTCCTTTTCTTAATGAAATAGAAAGAAAAAGATGCGCAGAACTTAAATTTAGTTTAGTTTGTGAACAAGGGAATCAGGGCCATTGTGTATAATACGATAATGTGGGAATTTTAATAAAGTAGCATGTTGTCTGAATGCAGCATTATCTATTGTTATCATATGTATGGTCTGTATCTAATAAAACAGGAGTAAGCTCTAAATTTGAAAGGATTTGACAGAAAATAAGACGAGCAAGGTAAAGTAACGAGTTTAGATGTGTATTTTTTATTTATATTGCAATTAAAAGATGTAAAACATATTTTCAAGGTTCATTTCGGTCTGCATCCCTACATTAATTACTAACTTAACTTACATATTATAAAGAAATCTCGATATTTTATCAAGTCGTAAAAACTGTGAGAAGCAAGCCCGCCTCGCTAGTTAGGTATATTTTCAACACGTTGCAGATGTTTCCAGACATTATATGATTATTGTTATTATGTCTGTATTTAATTAAAGCAGCCTTTATAAATATTTGGTCCTTGTTATAAGTTTGTTTATGTTAAGGTCCAGCGGTAAAGTTTTATGGTCAAGCCTTCATTTACATTAAAATGTTATGGGTTATGAACTCATTACGAATATCCATAACAACTAAGAGAGAGTGCCCACGAGCAACATTTGTCATATTTCATATTCATTTATTTGTGTCCCACAAGGTATAACAAGATGTTAAAAGGCTTAGAGCTAAGAACTGTTGTAGTTGAACATTGTTTTATACAACAACAGAAGGCCAATTCTCGTAATTTAAAACGATCAAAATCTAGTCAAAGTGTCATCTCGGCGACAAACAAATGTCAAAAACTTGTCAAAATGTACGGAAATTAGACGTATTTTTGGCAGATTGAGATTGAGATCAGACTGTGAACGTTCTTAAAATTACGAGAATTAACCCACAGTTCTTAAACGACATTCGACGACGATGACGTCGTTATAACTATTACTTTAAGTTAAAAATCTAAATCGTAGAAACTTAAATGAAAATAAAATTATACATGTCACCGCAACTTATATGTCTCTCATATCAAAAGTGTCGCGCCTCTACATACAAACCCCTAGACTTACTTTGAGAGACAAATTAGTTGCACACAAAAGTTGCTCGTGGGCCACTCGTCCCATAGTATAAAATTGTCAATTATTCATTTGTTTTGAAATGGTTTATTAGAAAACCAGCGTCAGACGTGGACCTTCTTGGCGCGGCCGTGAGGCACACACTGTCTTTATAAACAATGTCACTTTAGTATAATATTTTCATTTCGTATTCCATAAACTGTCGCCTAATAAATGTTATTACTTCTTTTGTCCAATATAAAATGATTTAAAAATTCCGTGACATTCATCGAATTATCTAACAATAGTTACTATACCTAAAAACCCATCTATTGTTACTCAACTTTTACTTCCAAAAAAACTTGTTTGAAACCATATTGCCAGATAAATGGGAACAACACAAAAACAATAAAACTATTTGGCAACTTAATTCTCATTCAATGTAGGTAACAGAAGAAAAACGAACAAAACCAATTTGACAAAATAAATTACATTTGCAAAATTTTCACATTATAACGTGAACTCCGCGAACTATTCCAAACTAATAACGACATTGGTAACTACACTTGCGAGCAAAAAATAGACTCACTGTGCACGCTTAAAATGAAGTATGAGAATTGAACTTTTCAACAATATTTTACAGTGATATTTACATATGAATAACACTTCAGTAAATAAATTATTTGAATTGGAGTTTGTTTTATGTTATATCCCATAAATAAATATGTCACACAAAACAGATTAAATAAACAGCTAGATAATGTTTTTGGAAACCCTTTAAGAGACTTACGTTAGAAAACTCAGACTGAATGTAATGTATGTTTTCTTAAAACTCTTAAGATAATGTTGTTGAAACGGGTAGAAGTCTTACGCTAGATAACTCAGTTCGAATATTACATAAGTATGTGTTCTGAAAAGCCTAACCTTTCATGCCGACTTGTGTTCCTGCAAGAAAGTGTAGTTCGGTGCGATATAAAACCAACTTTTCCAACTGCTATTAAACTAGTTTAGCATTAAATAAAGTACCGCAAGTTTGCTGCTTCCACAAACGTGAAATTTAACCATAATTTTATTTCAGTACCTAGTATTTTCGTGAGTTCCGGAATACTGTTCAATATTAGTTATTTAATTGCTCTTCAGTTTATGATTTGAAATTTATTACCATTGATTTAAAAATAAAGTAGGTAAGTAATTTAATGATAAGCCACGCTTACACGATGACCGCTGGGCAAAAGTCTCTACACAATGGGTGCATGAAGATGGACGGCGCAGCCGCGCCGTCGAGAAGAGATGTTGAGCTGACCTGGTCGCGTACTGCGAGGGCTGGTTCGAGGTAGCGTGGGAAAAGAGTTTCTGTAAGAATTTGGGGGAGGCTTTTGCCCAGCAGTATAGGGACAAAAACAAAAAAAATAAGGAAATTTGTTTTCTGTACTTTTTAAGTTTTGCTGATTTCATTAACTGACTTTTAGTTTTATATCAGGGTTGCTCTTTCAATTGATAGAAAGCTTCAGGAGTGGAAATTTGACGGAATTCCTTTTCATAGAAAAGTAGTCTGACGTTTGATAAATGTAATATTCATTTCTTTTCAACATTCAACCATTCTAGTAACATTTTCATGACAATTAAGCATCTCCAATTTTATGATTAAATGACTAACTTCTGCCCGTGGCTTCGCCCATGTGGAGGTCGGAAATTATCCCACGGGAAAGTGCCACCAGGATAAAAAGTAGCCTATGTCTTTTTCCAGGATGCCATCTATCTCCTTGCCAAAGGGGTTCGAACATTTTTCTGTGAAAGCTGGCATTTCCACCTGCCATTTTGATTTTTTTTTTCAAAGTTTCCGTGCACGATGAATGTAGTATATATGGGAGGTAGTACATACTCCAAAAAAAAAAACAAAAAAAAAACAAAAAAAAAACCAAATATATCGGGAATGTGACACTTTAGGGTACCATATTAACTGTCAATTTTTGTTTGTATAAGTGTCTCCTACTATATTAATCGTGTGCGGAAGTTTTGAAAAGAATGGCGGCGGGTCGGATACGCTACAAAAGTTCGAACTCCTTTATCAAAAGCCGCTTAGTGGTTTACAATAGACGTGAAAAGGTACATGTACCTTTTCAATATGTATATTATACTAGCTAACCCGGCAAACGTTGTTTTGCCGTATAAATTATTTCTGGCTGCCCGGCGCTACTTCGTTCGCGTGGTGTCCTAGTGGACCCGAGTCTACCGTACCGAAGGGACGATCGTCAAATGTTTGACAGGAAAGTAGGTAGAACAGTTTATATGGGAAAAAGAAATTGTTCTTTTTACTATCTTCCTCGCAATTTTTCTATATTTTCTCACCGTTTAAACCTTCCCTGGACTACGACAAACATTTCAAAACCAAAATCAGCTAAATCGGCCCAGCCGTTCTCGAGTTTTAGCGAGACAAACGAACAACAATTGATTTTTATATATATAGATAGATATATATATATAAGATTGAATTTCACGGGGTCTTTTGCGCGGAAAAGTAATATAAGTTATTTCTTATAACAGTCCCGTCAAAATCGGTTCAGCCGTTTTGGAGTTTAGCCGGAACAAAGATTTTAAAAAGATTATATGCATTGGAAAAAGGCTGTTATTTTGACATTACAAACCGGCACTTCAATTTTATTAAGTAGTATAGGTTTATAAACATTGTATAAAGTCATTGAAAGTTTATTGTTAGGTATATCCAACATATATGGTTGATAGATACTACTGACAAGTGTTTGATCGTACCAGCACAGATGCCTAGACAAACAGGCATAATGGTGATGGAGAAGTCAAAAATGTATGGGACTAACATAAGCTACCAAAACGCTTATGCCAATCCTTTTGAAAGTCGATGTGTAAATAGAAAACGCTTTGAAAGCGATCGTCACTTGTCTAGGCCTTCAGGTCATTGGGCAAGTAGTGTCCAGTTTAAAGTGCGCGCAAAATAAGGCTGCGTGCGGCCGGAAATAATCGTTTGCCGCTATCTAAACGTTTATTTCAGGTGTCACGTTTCCTGTATTCCGTGTTTCCCAAAGTAAATAATTGCCATAATTATGCCGCAAGTGATTAAAAGTGCTGGTAGGAATATAATCTTGAAGGCAAATGTCGCGCGAAACTTATCTTGCGTGCGTTCTAGCAAATAATTTCACTAAGTACTTACCAAGCCATCAGAAACATGGTCAGCAAATACGCGAGGATCCTCTCGGGCACGCTGGCTGAGGAGTTGGAGTTTCGTCCAGCGAGCTGGTTGAACAGGAGCCAGCCGAGCCCAACCCCGCCAGCCGCTCCCCCCACTATCAGGTACACCGGGATCCGGGTCTCCGCGGGACAGTCACGCACGTAGTGGACCCCTGGTGAAGATGGGTGATGTTAGACTGACAACTTAACAAAACCTGCTCAGGATGGGTACCAGGTAAGAGTGCAATGTGGTACTCTTTTGCAAATGATGGAACTTGATATCATGTCCTGTGTGCCCTGATGACCTTTACGTAACAGAAACTAATGAACATAACATCAGACTTCATAACGCTAGACTTGTACCTCAGTTATAGGGCCGATTCACACCGGAACGGCAGCAACCGGTAGCGGCACGGCGAGCACTTTCAGTGTGAAATAATTTTAAACTTTATGTACATAATTAAAAGACCAGTATCGCTTGAAAAGGTCGCGCAGCCACGCGAGCCCGCTCGCGGCCGCTCGTGGCGACACAAACATCATAATTAGGGTGCATTCTGACGTTGCTCCCGGCCACTGCCGGCCGCGTTCCGGTGTGAATTGGCCCTTAGGCTGAATCTATTTAAATTGCTATCGACTCGCTAAGACGAAGAAAAGTCTGGACTCATATTTTAATTTTATCGAGAAATAAGTTTGACTTGTTAATCTGAAATCGATAAGAAGTGGAGAGAAATCGTTGAGGGTCTTTTTCATCACATCATAATCAGCCTATAACGTTCTCACTACTGGGACACGGGCCTCCTCTCTGTGAGAGGGAGTGGGCCATAATCCACCATGCGGGCTCAGTACAGGCTGGCGGATGTCACATGTCTTTGAATTTTCGGTTATTATTAATAGATTATTCTGGCTGTGTTTATGTTACTATCATCGTATTCTTAACACGCAGTATTATCCAGATATATGTATAAACTCCTGTTAAAAACTTGTGACGTCAACCAATGAACCGTCGTCAACAAACCGTCGTCAACAACAATTTCTATAATAATATCTCCTTCAATGTCTTGCTTGTCTGCCTTACCTTATTACAATCCTTTGATAAACCTTGTCATTTATACAGGAAAAGTTGGCAAAGTTGACCCCGTTTTAGTTTGTCGGCACGAGGAAAATATAAAAATATCCAGACAATGAGAAAATACGTCAAAAGTCTTTTTTGTGAATGTGGCTTCACTTTACGGTTTTAAGAAAATCTTTGTGCATGAGAATCCCTATGTATTCAACAACGTAGAGAATTCTTGGGAGAAGGTTCCTTCTACGGAGGATTATTATGCAAAGCAGAAGTGGGTCAAAGTTCACCAGATCCATGCACAAGCAACAAGCATCATCAAAAATCAAAAATCAAAAAAATCAAAAGTCATTTATTCAAATTAGGCTGAGAATCAGCACTTTTCGAACGTCAAAATTACAAAAGACAGTCCCCCAAAAACGCCCGCCCTTCGCCACTTCCTAGTGCTATCGCTGGGAAGAAGAAGTGGCGGAACAAACTCCCCAGCAGCACAGCTGTCTGTTCAGTTAGAATATAGTTAGTTGCATGTATACAATACTAGGAACCTATGTTCAGTAATGAACATTACAAGAAGCTTAAATTATTTGCCATATTATGTCAGCTAGCCACGCCAATATACCAACAAATATAATAAAAACTACGTACTCAAGCTAAAAAATAATTAATTAAAATAAAAATAAAAACTCACTACCTAAATAAAAGCCTCCAGGCATAAAGGGCGTGACAGCTTACACATTTATGCATTGCTGGGTTCGTCACCTAGCTGTCACTTGCAGTCACAGATGATGAACTAGGACCATCGATGTGAAATAAATAAGTGAGTTAATACTAATAACAGTAACCTGTCAGTACCTAAGCTAATTCTGGAGAAAGAACATGAACATTGTCTTGAGTTAATTAGGGCGACCAACTATTCTTATCGTGTAAGTAGTCGTTGATGGAATAGTAAGCCTTTGAACAAAGGTTGGATTTTACTTGAGCTTTAAACGCATTAAAAGGCAAGTCTAGCAAAGAAGAGGGTATCTTGTTATAAAAGGTTATCCTATGTGTCACCGACCTAATTCCCGTGGCCGGTCCAGCTCAAACCGGATTAAACCAATACGCACCGGATTTGTAGATCAACGCGTTGATTAAACCGTGCCTGACTGTTCAAATATTATGTTCAAGTAGGATCGATTACAGTTCGACACCGAATGATCGTTTTTTACTCGATTTTGTTGCCGAACCGAACACGAAAAACGGGCTCGAATTATCATAATTTCCGTGAAGGGTTAACCTAAAAAGTTGGGTTTATCGTTTGATGTGACCATTTGTTTCCGATTTTTGTAGTGTGAAGCTAGCGGTGTAAATGGGAAGGGTTATTTTGTTTTTGTTTTTTCCTTTTAAGGATTATAAGGTCAAAGGTTACCCTTTGACAAGATCAACACAGATTAAACTGGAGTAGGGGATCGTGGTCTTACAATAAAATGGATACGAGAATTTCCGTACAAATTGGAAGGGTCACAATTCGAGGATGCATCTAAATGTTTACATATGTACATTACAGATACAATAGTACATTTTATTACCTATCGTTTCATAAAAGTGATTCGAGTTTTTTAAAGAAAAATAAATTATTTATAATGCCTTTTCAAGACTGTGCTTGAAGTCTTGGAAACTTACAAATATCTTTTGCCAAGATACGCTTTTCTTAACCCCAACCACGTTGCTAACACAAAGGGTTTTTTCAGTATAATTACCCTGTCAGGTACCATATCGGTACCGTGTAATAAGCAAATCTGTTCGCAAGTTATTGGAGCGTGTACAATCAAGTGAAACAGCTCAGTCACCAGGTACTAATTAATTGAAATACTATTGTGAGGAATGCGTGAGTTTAAGAGATGTTGAAATGCGTTGGCGAGTTCGGTTCTGATTTTTTTTACTATACAGGGTTATTGATAAAACCAAAGACATTAAATTATCTACTTGACAATAGACAGGACATCACGAACAAAATCGTAATCCAATACTTTTGTCCTAGTGGTCAAAAGTCACTCAGTCTAGTGTGGTACGCCTGCGTGTCAAGTCGTATTTGTGTCCACCAAAAACAAATATTTTCTAAGGAAATATGCCAAGTTGCGCATTGAGATATTGTAAATCTCGTTACGGTAAAATGGCTGGACCTAACTTCAGTTTATTTTCGAATGAATTATTTATATTTACTCAGTAATTAAAATTAAATAATTTTCATAAATAGATCTGGAAAATTTGCTAATTTTGTAATAAACGCCCTCTATTGCTGAGTAGCTTTACTACTGCGTTGTAGAGATGCAATTTTGTTTATCGATTTGGTTATCGATAATATTTATTAAGTTAAAAAATAAATAACACAAAATATAATACTGTTTGAAGATAATCATGTCATATTTAAATATCAATAAATGAACAAGTACTATTCATTCATGTAGGTTCAAATCAAACCGCAGAGCAGAGCTTGTACTATGGATACTAAGCAATGGGTATAATACTTATATACTAATACTATTACTTATGCTATAATACTACTATGTACATAAGAAACACCCAGACCAACACAACCATCACATAAATATTTGTGTCCTGTGGGAATCGCACTCACATCCTCGTGATCAGCTGCAGTCTCACACTTGGATTACTAGATCATAATAACGATAATTATTAGTCATTTGTATATAAAAATAATTTTATAAATAAATAACTTTTAAACGGCTAATCATTTTATTGTTTTCATAATCTTTTGGCACTTGGTTCAATCTATTCAAACGCGAAAAAAAAAATAGTCTTAGTCACTTTTTTCAATATTATCGATACATTTATATCGAAATGGTAAAATCTCTACCACAGGTTTTATACTGTCTACTTAGTGTCACCCCATTTATTGCCAGACCTACGGATTTTTTTTATAAATCTACGGATTTTGGACCTCGCCTCGGATATACGTATACATATGGATACAAGATTTACAAATATTTGCAAACAAAGTGAAAAAAAAAAAAATTTTTGCTAAAACCGAAACGCAACCGACAATCATTGCAAAGAAAATATGCGCTTTGTGACCTAATAGGTCTACTTTACACAAAAAGCGTAATAAACTGAGTGCTATAATAATCCAACGGCAAAGCAGGCACATTTAAAATGATTTTATTTTAAAATGTACGACACACACTGAAACTGATATCTAGTCATACACGGTGACACGGACAATGGATAGTAGCGAATAAAATTCTAAAATAGTTTTTATTGTTTAAAACAAGTTTTGCTTAATTTGTTTAGTTTTTTATATCTATTTACCATTTGAACTAAGTAGGATATTAGGTTTTTCAGGCTTAACCCACGGATTGAAAATCGGATCTGGCAACACTGACCACACTGGCCACCTACCGAGCAATAGCTGAATATATTTTACTAAATTTAATTCATGTTTGCAATTTTTGTGCTAAGATGTTCCCAATTGCCGCTCTAATTTTGCTATATTATACTAGATGGCGTCACTGAGACATGGGATCACAGTTTTTCTATGACATTTCTTTGCATAGCCTCTCTATTGTACCTATCTTAAATCTCTTTGGATAAAACATTAACAACCTCTCAGGACTGTATTACTAAGATCAGAAACAACAACATTTGTTCTATAACTTTTATTAATTCATCAGACTTTCATACAAAAATAAAAATATTTGAATTCAACGAATTGAAATATTAGATTTTTTACGAACTCTACGCGAAGCGAAAGAAAGCGCTAGTTAGGTAAAGAAACTGCCGTGTCTAGTACAAAACTCAGCGCGTAGGGGAGCAGGGGTAGATAGAAAAACGAAATCTTAAAGATTTGCTTTTGGTAAATATATTATGTTTTGTAAAAGGTCATAGAACAAAAGTTGTTGTTTAAGATGTTAGTACGAGTAATCTAGTCCTGCAAGGTTGTTAATGTTTTACCAATAACCCTGTATACTTATCAAGAGATCGCACAAGACAGGGAGCTTTGGAAGGAAAAAAGGGAGACCTTTGCCCAGCAGTGGAAAACAATAATATAGGCTAACTAAGAAAATTAAAACAGGTAATCAACCAGGAAGAAATGGCAGATGATCACAAATTACGGTGCAGATTGCCCACAGTATCTTAGATAATTCTGATTAGGTATTTTCTATCTTTCTGCCATTATAATTACAACAGTATTTTCCCGATGCCAACACCACCTACTAGCTTCAACTTTCTGACTAACTGACCGACAATTTAATTTTGACAATTAAAAAGTGCCTGAAATGGTTTAATTGAAATAAATAATTTGAGTTTGAGTTTGACCTCATTCTCTTCAATTCACCAGCCATTGTAAAAGATTGACGCCATTTCTCTTACCCTTCAAACTGAGACAAACTTTGTAACTTCACTCAAATACTACTCTTGCTTGACGACCGTCCATTAAAACCCATTCTTAATCAATAAACTTATTTACAAACTTTTTCTCCCTTCATGTTTTGGCCGCCATTTTGTGGTGTCTGTCAGTCTGCAATTTCATTAAGGTAGCATCTCGTGGACCGCCTTATCAGATTTATGTCAACTTTGGTTTAAGCTTTATCTCGGTGACTGTACGGGACTACTTGCTTCCTAATGACTTTTGGTAGGACTACAGAAGAAAAGAAAAGTGTTTTTCTTTTGAAGTTTTTAGGCTCGTGTTGTTTTAGCATTTTTGTCGGTCATCGTGTCTCTTAAAATCCCCTTTATTTTATTACATTTTATTTTATTCTTACGGGAAATTCACAGCTTTTTATGCAGTGTTCTTAAACTATATGAAATTGAAGGTCAATAGGTTGAAGGATAAACATTAAAAATAATAACGAGAAAAAAGATCAGTACAAAATACCTATAAAATAATTTAGGAAGTAATTAGTACACGATCGATTTATACAAACTGAAAATTGTTTAGACGCAAAGAATAAATTTTCCGTAAAGAAGGTTTTCACCAACAAATGTTTAAGCCGAAAACACTGGCATTGAATATATCGAAATCATGTTCACTAGTCAGTTTATTGAAACTTCCGCTCGCTCCGATTAAAAACGAAATTTTTGACTTAACATCCTTTTTTAATAACTTAAATTTCACTAAAATTAGCTGTGATCAGAGGGGAAATTCTCGTGATTTCAAAAACGTTCACAGTATGATCTCAGTCTCAGTCGGTCAAAATTACCTGTAATTTTGCTATATTTTGACAACTTTTTGACATTTATTTGTCGCTGAGATGAGACGTAATTGGCGAATGTGTAAGTCCGAGGCTATTAGTACCTATACTCATAAGCATAATCAGCCTATAACGTTCCCACTGCTGGGACACAGGGAGGGAGTGGGCCGTAACCCACCACGCGGGCCCAGTGTGGGTTGGTAGATGTCGCATGCCTGCGATTTTTTTGTTCTAAGACATACTGGTTCCTCACGGTGTTTTCATTCACCGTTTTGAGAGCAGTGGTGGTGAAATAAATTACACAAAGAAAAGAGTCTGTCTAGGTTCGAACCTACAACTCGTAAGTCGCAGCCGTTACCACTGCTACCATGCTGCTGCATTACCTAGATATTAAATGTTTTAAATTACGAGAATTTGCCTTCTGTTGACTGTCTGCAAAATTCTTAGTTGGCATATAGGTCAAAACTAGTACTTATTGGTTCAAGTAAAGAGTAAGTGATTGCCCTCTTTTCCCCGTGGTAGTCGTAAAGAACGGCAACATTACGACCTTCAGCAAATGGACCCGTAGAGCGATAAAATTACACCCTTAAAGAGAGAGGTCAATCTTTTTCTTTTTCAATCAAGCATCAAGTTGCTATCAAATGAATATAGCCAATTTATCCACCAACTCATACAGACGCCTGAGTACTTCACATCGAGTGACAGTTTTCTTTATATGTATACTAGTTTTCCCCCGCGATTTTGTCCGCAATTTTGGGACCTCGACCCACCCCGCCGCATCGCATCGCTTGTCCGAGCTATTACTTCGTTTTCCCTAAGCGATGCTTCTGACTTTTTTTTTTTTTGCTCGGCTCTTAAATGTCCTAGCGTGATGTCAAGTCAAGTACAGCCGAGTACGATGCCTTTCTCATGAATCGGGCTATCAAATACAAAAAGATTTCTTCAAATCCGACTGGTACAAGCAAGCAAATTCTTCAGCTTTATTATTTGTATCTAGAAGATAACTTGAAAAATGCATGACATTCAAATGTTCAGAGATAAATTCGGCTATAAGTCGTAATGGCGTCGTTATTCTGTAAAAGTGATGTTTTCGCACTACTGAGTCGTTATCGTGGTCTCGTTTAGATATAAAAATATTCTCATAATATTAGAGCACGTACATTAAACGTGACTCTGTCTTTATATTAAAAGAAATGTTTCACGAGAGTTAGGAATAGGCAACGAACCAAAGCACCTGCCATTTAATCTCTTCACCACCCTTGGTTGACTGGTAGAGAATGTCTCAAGCATTACGAGTAAGTCCGCTTTTGTATCTTTTTGTGTGCGAAAAGTTTAATTATATAAATAAAACGTCAAAATTAGAATGGAAGAACGCTAGCAGAATAGTCAACATCGGCTCAGTTACCAAAGAAGAAAAAAAAAACTTTCTTGTCAATGTCGTAGATGCGATGCGTGCTCTTGATACAATTATGTTTTCGTATATTCATTAGTATATAGTAATTGATACTAAAAACTTACCCATAATCATCATAATAATAGGCAGAGTACCCAGGAAACTCAGGAACACAGTCATGAGTACTGAAACAAAAGGTTTCCATTTAGTGAGACAATAGAATATCGCTTATTGAACCTTGTTCTTCGTGTACTCGTAATAAAGCTAGTGTCCGATCCAACACATTGACATGACTAGCCGTCCTGCACCCTGATTGCGTAACACACAGTCAATTTCATTTTGACAGTTTAACAACATTCATTGCGTTATTTACGTGTTGAGCAGAAAAATTTTTCGAACTTATGAAGCAATGGATTAGCAATTTGCTTCAAAATGATTCAGGTTCCGATTGATTGTGTGTTACGCAATTAGGCTGCTGTTCAATTCTTGAAATTTTGAGTTACAATGCATGTAAGACAGGAAATGTATGATTTTTGAAATTTTTTATGAGTACTCGGTGTTTTTTTTTTTTACTTGGACGCGGTATTGCCGCTGCGTAGATGTTGCGTGTATGCCTATCACTGAACAAATGCACAATGGAGAGCAAGCGCACAAACAATCGGATGATTTGAAATACGCATTCATAGCTGCCTCATTGTTTCATTATAAGCAATCGTAAGAAATAATAATTAACGTTGCGGATTTTACGTTTTAAGATTAGTAATTAGATAGATTTTATTTATTCAACTTGTATTTATTTTCTCCTATAATTTTTTCTAAGAAGAATTTCTAGACATAACAAATCGAAAACTAAAGAAAATACTTACTTGTCCTATTCATAATCTTAGCCGCTCTGCAGACAAAGTCGACAGTTCCCGAGGCCTCCATATTAGCGTCCTTCAGCTGGTATGCCACAGAGCCGTAGGTGGTTAGGCCCATTCCGAGGCCCAGGCCAGTGCGGTCGCTGTACTTAGCCTGCTCACCGCACAGACGGCGCTGTTCGTCACCTGACACCTGGGGAATTAAAGGTTAGGTAGTATTTTCAAAAGCAAATTATTAATATTGAGAATACGGGAAAAGAATATGCAATTTTCCGATTCTTCAAAATACTTTAATTGCCGCTCTCAGAGTCGTTTGTTGGCGGTAGTAAAAATAATTTTAGTTTGTCTAGTGGCACATACAACTTGCCAAAGCTGCCAACCTTACCTGCACTTTTCCTGTTGACAGCGATGCGGACGAAGTTTTTTATTCTTTCGCTTCTTTTTTATATGAATATAGGTGCATATTATTATTTTAAGTATGTGAGCTTATATTAAGTAAATATTATTTTATTGTAATTATTATTGTTTGTAAGGTGTCACAGGCGCAGTCATAAAGTGCCGCTGATTTACTCAATTGTAAAAGATTAATGATTGAATATTGTCAAGTGATGTTTCTAAGTGCGGCAGTCAGAGATTCTTTAGTAACGTGTTAACGTTTCAGTAGCATAATCAACCTATAATGTTGAGTGGGCTCTAATCCACCACGCGGGCTTAGTACAAGTTGGTAGATGTCACATGTCTTCGATTTTTTGTTTGTAGGACATACCGGTTTCCTCACGATATTTTCCCTTTACCGTTTTGTATTCCTCTATAATACCCCTCACTAACAGTGACAATTGCGTTTGTATATTGAGCCGTAAGTATGGCAATTCACTCCAAAGGAGGTGGATTTGGGTTGCTTTCCCCAAACATCGATGTCTTTGAACTACAGGCTTTAGTGTACTTACTGACCTTATGTTCATCACTATACTAGCGTAAGATATTCACGAAATACCCTTTAGTGTGCCCCAGGGTAATAAAAATCCTAAATGGAATTTTGTTCAACTTTCGATATTAGGCCTCCATTTCTTCGCGTGTTTACCGTACGTATCTAATATCGCTAAAAGGATTTGATCGATTGGCCAGTTACTCTATCCGAAAATAAATCGTTTCCTTTGCTTATGGTCTCAGCCGTAATACCAAACACGTTGTAGAAAGAAGCCTACATTCTGAACGCCAATTCTCGTAATTTAAAACGTTCAAAATCTAGTCGCAGTCTCATCTCGGCGACACACAATTTTCAAAATCTTGTCAAAATGTAAGGAAATTAGAGGTATTTTTGACAGATTGAGACTGAGATCAGAGGGGCAAGTCTCGTAATTTTAAGAACGTTCACAGTCTTCTCTTAGTCTCAATCTGTCAAAAATACCTCTAATTTCCCTACATTTTAACAAGCTTTTGACATTTGTTTGTCACTGAGATGAGACTGTGACTAGATTTTGAACGTTTTAAATTACGAGAATTGACCTTCAGACTTTGAACGTTCTTAAAATTACGAGAATTGCCTCGCTGATAGACTTCGTAGCAGCTCGTAGCTCTCGTAGACCCTCTACGAATGCTACGTGGCTACGCCGTAGCACACAATGCATCATTTTGTTGGAAATCTGAAGGCCAATATTCTCGTAATTTAAAACGTTCAAAATCTTGTCGCAGTCTCATTTCAGCGACAAACAAATGTTAAAAACTTGTCAAAATGTAGAGAAATCAGAGGTATTATTGACAGATTGAGACTGAGATCAGACTGTGAACGTTCTTAAAATTACGAGAATTGCCCTTCTGAATCAAAGTCTGTGCTTTGAAAATAATTAGTGGGAAAGCTTTACTGTTGTTAAAACCATTTTAAATTAATAAAAGATTAGTGTAAGTTAAACACTTAATTATAATGTATGTAGATTAACTTTTAAAAATCAATCTTAATTTGTACCGCAGTTAATGTAAGCACATAATTACTGTTGGTTGCATGTGTGAAGCAGTTCGTTGCATGCAAATTGTAGTGAATTGCATGTAGTTGGAAACACTTAAAATTATAACACCATTATTGGTCATTCCCCTTCTTGTTTTTGTATTAATAGTTTTGATGAAGAATTTATAATTTTTTTGAATTATTTTTTATACTTGCCTGTGCATCGAGCCTTTTAAGTTGACCCGGGTACTTTTAAATGTAGGTAGATACGTCTGGTGCACTCTGTACAGTCACACCCGCTACCGCCTTGCTGACTAGCTAGTATTTTTTACTAGGGTATGGTATTTAATTCTCATAATACATATACAGGTTGGATTTTTGAATCGGTGCGTAAAGATTACCTTAAAAAAGTAGGCTGTCTTAATTCCTATGTAATTTATAGGAAGTTATTTTTTCAATTTCTGGCTTTTTTAGTACCTTCTCAAACCTCAGTTGGTAACATCGACATGTTTGATCCTCATAAAAAACAGGATAGGCAAAAAAAAGATATTTTATGAAAATGGCCGCACGTGTACTTCTAGCTTCGATTTGTATGAAAATGTAGGCGCGACCGTCCACTGCGACGCACAGCCACGCTACGCACGAAACAAAGGCTGGCAAATAAATAAACCACGCAGCTAACGTCGCAAACCTCTCCATGCAACGCATAGCAGTGACTGATCGACATAAAACGCGTATTCATTCCATCCTTTAAACTGCATCCCATAAAAACTGTTCATAACACATCAACCTCTTCACACATCAATACAACTGAGATTTATGCTTCTTACATAAACGCGAGCTTTGAAAACCTTCCCTATCTGTGATATTATGCATTGAACGCACTATTGTGATTTTATAGGAATATTCAGTCTTTCATGACTGAACGTAAATGTTACGAGATGGAAATAAAACTGTTTATTTTACGAGCAAGCGTTCAGTTTTACGGTAGGTTATAAGAATTATTATCAGTTCTTGAGTGTCACTTATTGAACACTGGCTTCTGCCCGCGACTTTGTCCGTGTGCTTGCTCCCACGTCCCACCCCGTGGCATCGCATCGCCTTTTCGCCTAGCATTCTTTTTGCTGGGCTCCTTAGGGTCGTAGCGTAATTTAACATCAAGATTAGCGCGTTCAAACATACAAATAAACTCTTCTACTTTATCATTAGTGTAGATACCTAGATATAGATTTATGTTCGTGACTGTATAATATGAATAATATAATAATAATTATTATTGTTGATAATTACCTGACTGACAGAGCTCGAGGCTCGCCGGGAGCCAGAATCTGAGGGTATGCCGGCTCCGGTCTGTCTGCCAGCCACCGATGCCCTGTAGGGGGACACGCTTCTGCCACGAGTACCTGAATAAACATACAAGAATTGTGATGACGGATGTGTGTGACAAACAATAATTTAACACAGGTGGTGTATGTGTAGGTTCTGTCAACTTGAGATAAATTATTTTGAGGTTTAATTAATAAAGGCTGAGAAGAAACTTAAATCTACCTTCTATTAATAATATATTTATTTTATTTTATTAATAACCAACTTATATTAACAGTTGGACCACACATACAAATTATCAGTCAATATTAGTAATTACACATGTCATACAATCATAAAATTGTCAAATGTCATCGTCACAATATTATAAGAATTTATCCGTTTGTGTAAAAATGAGAAGGTATGTTAGAAAATATGACAATCCAAAAAACAAAAATCCAACAAAAACAAAAAAAACAAAAGTCCAATGAGTTTGCTCCACTGACCTATAATAAACAAGTACGCTGGACTTCATACTATCGATGACAAAATGAAAACATTTGATTTACGCCATTTTGCGACACTGACAGCAACATGATCGTCCGTGGAACTAATACATAACTAATAACATAGGTTCCTAGTATTGTATACATGCAACTATATTTTAACTAAACAGACGGCTGTGCTGCTGGGGAGTTTGTTCCGCCACTTCTGTGTGAAATGTCCAGGGATATTATTATTATTATTATTATTATTACTTCTTCTTCCCAGCGATAGCACTAGGAAGTGGCGAAGGGCGGGCGTTTTTGGGGGACTGTCTTTTGTAATTTTGACGTTTGAAAAGTGCTGACTCTCAGCCTAATTTGAATAAATGACTTTTGATTTGATTTAAATATTTTTGATAAATAGTTTTACAAGATCTCGTAGTAAACACAAAATACACAAAAAAGTCTTATTCCACGATTTAGACCTAAATCATCATAGACGTACCAAAACAAAACGACGGCTATTTGCGGCAATGTGTCAATTTTAGTTTCTGAAACGCTCGAGCGGGGCGCTTTGAATCGCCACAAAAAACAATTAGTGTCATTTCATATAGTATAATTAGTCCAGCGTACTTGTGTATTATATAGGTCCGTGGTTTGCTCTATGACTATTATGGGAGGCTGCCTTATACAACTGTATCTACCTGTACCTACAAATTTAATCAAATAAATGGAATTCAAACATTAAAAAACAGTACATTCTTGTTATGCAAATATAGATATGCTAGGAGCGGGATTGGCTTGTAGACCTGAGCTCCCAAAATAGGTTCTTAATTCAAGTCACGACAAGCTGTCAAAATAGAGATTATTCCGAGAAATCCGTCAAGCCACATAATTTAAATACGAATGGGATTTCGGGTGTAATAAATCTAATAGGGCTGGCATCAATTTCTACCTTCATTTGTTGTCAATATTTAGTCGCCCAATTAATTGTGCTAATTAAGAAATCTAAGTAGTAAGTACATTTATTTACATTTATTAGTCGCAATGGTGATTAATAAATGTACTTACCCGCGGTCTGACTGTCTTCGCTCGGGCGACGTTCCCGTGAAACCAATGGCTCTTGAAATGTCAGCGTCAGGCTTCCCCTCGGGCTCACCCTATTTGCTTCCGCCGTCCCTTCACCAGTCACAAGGCTACCTCGTGCGCTCCTCTCTGATGGTGCAATACTTCCCCGAGGACTCCTTTGTGAATCAGGAATTAACGAACCCCTTGGACTCCGGTTCATTTCCGGCATTTCTTTCTTCATAGGAGCTTCTACATTGCCTCTTGGACTTGTCCGCGGACTCGGACCCAAGTCTTTTTGACTTCGAGCCGGATCTATTTGAATACTTGCTACGGAATGACGTGGACTTCGACCAACATCTGGCACCAATGAGTTTCGTGGTTGGTTCCATGACGTGCCCTCTGGAACCAAACTTCGTCGTGGACTCCTGGCGTTAGCGTCTGGGGTAATACTGTTTCTTGGACTTCGGTTGAAGTCTTGGGGATTCAGGCTTAGTCTCGAACCGTAGTTCATATCAACTGCTAAGTTGTTTCTTGATGGTGCTAAAGTGTTCCTGTTCGGCGGTGCCGTATCTGGTGTTATGGAGTTTCTGGCTGATCTGGCTTCGGGGACCAGAGAGTGTCGTGGACTGCGGTGGTAGCCACCCTCGAGTGCAGCATCTGGCGCGAGGCTTGCTCGCGGGCTTCTCTGCGGAGGAGGGGTTGGCTCCATTTCTTCATCAGTTTCTGTGGCTGCCAAAGAGGCTCTTCGAGACGGCTGTGCTGACGCTCTTGGGGACCTTGCTTGAGGTGACGTGGCTGCACTCCTGGAAGCGCGCCGCCGCCGCGACGACGACGTTCTGTGAAGCATTTTGAATTCTTCTCACATCCAACTACAGCTCACTCCGCCTCTCGCGTCCGATCCATCATTTTATCTGAAACAAAAAAGTGAATTTAGGAACGAAACTTCTCGATCGCGTTTAGAGGTTTAGTATTCCTTTCGCTTTTACCAAATGTATAACTAAAGTTCATAATCCGATTGTAAAGCCGCAATTTCAACTTCTTTGTTTACAGTCGCGGGCCATGAATCTTAATGCTATTTAAGTTGAATGAGCTGAAAGGTCTCTTATAATTTATCATAGAGCCTGCTTCGTATGATATTTGTCTTGTCGTACAAAGGTATGATATTTATTTCTGCTACTAACATTTCGTCTTAATGTAGCTACAAAGTAATTATGATGATTCATAACAAAATTAGGCCTGTTGCTTCTTAGTGGTAACACACAGAAAATACATCAAGTAATTAAGTCTTTTGGGAGGCATAAGACCAGTGTTATGTAATAATGGATGGACATAATATAATATAATATGGTCTCCTGTAAGAGAGGTTGCCATATTATTAAGATTTCTCCAAGTAATAAAATAATATTACTTTAAGCGAATTGGCCGCTATTTTGATTAATGTTATGTTGATTTACGTTCCTTTATAAGATCACTTCGTTGCCCGTCTGTCTAAACGACCCTTTTTCTCAGAAACGCGTGGAGTTATTAAGTTGAAATTAATATCAAATACTCAATGCAGAAATTCCTTTAAGCAGTAAAAAAATCAAACTTCTAAGTCAACGCAATCAAAAAATAAGGGCGTTTATGTTCCGTTTATGCCGCATATTTTGACACTCGCAAGGGAATCAAAACAAAACCTAGAATCATGACGCTTGGCAAGAAGCAATGTCATGTAGCAGAAGTAAAGGAAAAAATCCGAAAACCGTACATTTGTAGTTACATACCTACAAATTTGTACGGAACCCTCGATGCACAAGTCCGACTCGCACTTGGCCGATTTTTTTATTTTGTAATAGGTACCTTCCGTAGGTATCACAATAAGCAACTTAGAGCGGGACTTGCAAACGCAATACGACTAACAATAAGTATTTTTATCCGCCAAACTTATTGATCGACTTTAACTTCAGGGATTAGGTAACTACTTATTTTCAGACCAATACCTGAATTCCACAGTACGTTCAAAAAACTTTTCTGTGAGCATCACTCAACTTCACCAACCCGTAACAGCCCAATTTCACAATCCGATTGCTCGGACCAACCCTGTCACTAACTACTCCAAACTACCAACTATTCCGGCCCCGGTCACTCTAATACCAACTAAATGTTTCATTATTACTTCGCGATGACGTCAGAGTTATGCAACCTCCTTTGTGGGCTACAAAGGACAAATCCTGGGCAGTTTAAAGGCTGACAGGGCATTTATTTGGCCACATAAGCCTGACTATTCAACATTTGATGGAGCATTGTTGTGTGCAATGTGTATGTATTTAATAGCTTTGAGTTGTATGGGGTTTTGTGAGGTTAAGAGATGTTTTCTTGTCAGGCAAAATGATTTATTTGGACAGGGCTTTTTTTGTATAAGTTTGCATGGTCTCGCATCCAGCGGATTCCAGTGACCAATGTCATCGGTCCACCTCGTGGGAGGCCTTCCAACGCTACGTCTTCCGGTAAGTGGTACGAATTTATTATTCAGTGAATCTTCTTTTCGAATATATGGAAATTGAGAAAATACTCTACTAGCCCAATACCTACGAGAGTCCTTTTTGGCCAAGTACTTAGTAGATTAACTAGTATTACGAAGTCGTTATTTACTACTCAACGCTATAAATGACCTTCTAACTTTACTATACCTAACTAAATAACTGGTCCAAAAAAAACATAAAAATCCAATCCTAGCTATTTGATTTTCTAACTGAAATAGAAACAGTTCGAACATTTTGTTTATAAATTGTTAATATATGCACGGCAGTACTTGCCAAAAAGGGAGCTTGCAAGCCGCAGCATAGTTTGACTGCGGAGTATTTCAACTGCACCAGTGGGCCTAGCGCGACCGTGCGGAGGCAACGCGACGAAAATTCTAAACATTTTAAAATTGGGTAACTTTTAGTTTTATTTCACCTATCATTTTGGATCACCGTCCAAATCATAGTGATCTATATTCTCATTCTAATAAGGTTGCTGTTGGGCTGCTGCCACTAACAAGTCTGTCAAAATAATTGTGATTTTTATTCTCATTTCAATAAGGTTGCTGTTAGGTGTGCTGTGAAAGTTAAAATAACTGTGCACGGACTGTAGTGATAAATAACCTTTTTTTAGAACATAATCTTTAGAAGTTTAGTTTTACGTATTCTGTTTTCGTTTATCGACTCACTGAGTCTTTCTGTTACCTTATAACTGCATTTATTTACTTGTATATCTCTTAATTTAAGTGAACTGTTTGTGTTATTTATGAGAATAAATTTTTTAAACCGATATTTACTTTTTTAAGGACTTTATTCATGTTTATGGATGATACTAATAACTGTGCTTATACTCAATTCGCTTCATTTACGTTCATACATCTGGTCATGCAGGTGGCGTTCTGCAGTTTTTGCCTACCACATATATTATAACATCTAAACGTTGACCCACTGCATTGATAAATGCAAAAAATTTATGCAATTCTGCGGTCAGTAATTAAGTATGGAAAATCGCTAAACGTCATTCAGGTGTTTTACCGGAGCTGTTTTGTGAAACGGCTAGCGTTTTGTAAAACTGCCGATTCGAAAATCCATCTGTGACATAATATGTATGTATAATTGTGCTAGTTGCAATTTTTTTAACCAAAATGCTATGGAATGATTGTATTTACGATTTAAAAAATCGTTCCAATTTACGTTACATTTGCGTCGCACGTTCGTGATACGGCCTCAGTTTGGCTGCGGCGCTGATTTTCAACTAAGTTTCCAAGCTCGGACATTGGACAGTTGATTTTAATTGTATTATTGTGTGGTTTGTATAACTTGAAAGTTGGACTGTATAGAGGCGAAACTCGTTTAGTTTCGGGTTAAATGTATGTAAACTAGACCTGTGCGGGGCATGGTCGTGTTTTGTTTTTGGATTTCCGTAGTTGTGACATCAGGATTTAGTAGTCCTCTATGTTGACAATTTTGTCAATCGGTCGCAGTCGTATGTCATGATTGAATTATAAATATAGGATTTCAAACAGCGGGGTAAGTCAACAACATTCGTTGCGCTATTTATGTTGCTGAGCGGACAAACTTTTCGAACATTTGAAGCAATACTCGTTGCGACTTTCTACAAAATTCTTCGGATTGTGATTAAGAGTTTGTAGCGCAATTAGGGCGAAGCATCAGTACCTACTATAATATTATCTATATGAGTTACGGTTCATAAGTCTGTTTGCGCTCCATGGGGTAGAAGAATCTTGGTTACTGGCAAATCTTCTACTGACCCACGAGTTTACGACATATTAATCGTGCTGACACGAGCGCAGAATAAGAATAAATAAAAATAGAAATTATAATATCAAAATGTTTATGTTTGTGTTGTGTTATCTACAATTAAAATTAAAAATCTTATCGTGAATGCCTTGTTTTTGGTTCTAAGAACAACTTTCCGCTTCACCTGTTAACAACGACAGTTCCAAGAAATTCTGTGGAAAATTTAATTCTAATAACAGGAGAATAGTCTCGTTGTTGTCTAGACAAAGTAGATACCTACTTTCCCTCGTCTCGTGTTATTTATAGAATTTAATTATATATACTTGGGAGCAAATAATTCGTAGCACTTTCGTTACTGGCTATCCGATGCTTATTTCGATTCCGAATTACTTAGGCGTGCTAGATACTTGTTCGAGTTGTTCACATTCTTTTAGTATTTGTAGCATTTTGTTGAACAACAAAGCCAAGCCGAAGCCATTTTAGTCACGACTAGCTTCTGCCTGCGCCTTCGTCCGCGTGAAGTTCCTTGTTCCCAAAGTGTATCGCATCGCGATACACTGGCACTTCGTTTCCGCTAGTGTTATTTCTAACTTTTGTTATGGCCGCAATATTAAAATGTGTTGAACAACAAAAATAGTAATTACTACAGAATGGTCTAAAAAGAAACTTAACGAAGCCGGCAGTCACATCTACTCCCCGTCATTGTGATAATTTTTTTTTTTTCATTTCATACCTGGGAACCGTCCGGTTCCAGAGATATTTAGGGTCAAATTTTTATTGATTTTTTTATGAAAATAACTTAAGTTTTTAATATTATATACATATGTACGAGATTTAACACAATTTTAAATAACCCCACGATCACTGTTCCGTTGCATGCACCCATAAGTAGGTACAATGTTGAGTGTATTATATTGCGTATTACCGCAAACAGGAAATGTTCACACCAAAAACACTTTACTAAACATTTACGTTTAGTTTGCGATCCTCCTGTACGAGTCGCAATTAATTCTTTTTCTTTCTTTCAAAAATAAAAGTCGTATTCCAGCAATTATTTTTCTGCAATGTTACGTAGATTGATGTACATAATGCGTAGATGACGGCTGTGTGATGGGTCTTCCTTACACTCTGTATATTCGATTTTTGTGTCCGGCTGTTCTGTTTAATGTCGACCCGAACCCTGAGTGTGTGTACGCCTTAAATAGAAATAAATGACTGTATTACAGACTATTTGCGACAGAGCTTCTTCTCGATTTTTTACGCAATCCGGCAAATTGAAACGTGGGTCTCTGAAATATTGAGCGTATTTGGCTCGAGCCGAAACGCTTTCACTTAGATTTATTAACAATTTGCCGGGTTTTTTTCCATCTCCAAGGCTCTATTGTATTTTAATTTGAGAAATAGCTCGACTTGAGAACTGTTTTGTACAGATTACTTGACTTACATAAGCTTCATTGGGACTTTATTCAACTGAAGCTCAACTTGAAATATTAGGCTTTTACACGCTAGACGCTTTTGCAGACTAATATAGAATGAAAATAGATACAATTTCGTTATATGAGTATTTACAGCCTAGGCTACATTATCGTTTATTTATTGTGCTTTTACACTATACACACAGGCGGGCATACCCCGACACGCATACACACTATGTACATGTTTAAAAAAAAACTATTTTATGTTTTATTTCTGTTTTTTTGTTTTTTGTTTTTGTGTAACCTGGGTCAAATAAATCTTTCTTTTTTGCGTCTCTAATATTATAAAGACTGATTGAAATTATTATTTGTTCGTCTTTACTCATCATATAGCTTTTAATCAGAAAAACTGTATTGTTCTAAATTAATGAGTTTTAGGGCGAATTCTACCAAACGTTTATACCTAGGATGGGTCTAATCGTGAGAATCAATTTTTAATTTCTGACCATTTTTTTATACTAGAACTGTCAGACGTAAAATTTATTCCACGAATAATGATACCTGCCTTTGGAAAAATCAGCCCTTAAAAATACTAGAAAACTCTAGTATTTAATATATTCTTACTTGTCTAAACACAAAATAAGCTATTATCACAGTATACAAAGCCTGACAATCTCAAACTTAATGATGCCAAAAACTTGAACGGCTCAGACTAATATCTGTTCCAACTCAAAACACACCCTGACAATGACAAACTGAGGTAATAAACTATTTTCTTTGAACCACCACTCGTGAGGCAAAGACGAAAAACTTTCCGCCACTTGAAAGTTAAAATGGCGGCCGTACATCCGTCTGACACGACTACGCGGGAAACACGCCGGAAATTGCAAAACCGTGCTCTGGCTTAAGAACGCACTTATGGTGATATTCGATGTGTTAAATATATATATTTGTAATGACAACTTGTTACATCAGTTCAATAAATTTGTCTCTTTAGATAAATACCAACGTAAATTATAATAATCACCAAACTTGGGTCGTTAATTTAAGTTAGGTATATTTTATTCTATTCGTAAGAAGTGATGGTCCTTCATAAGGCCAGCATAAAATGTCATGTTTGACTAATGGATAAACACTTTCGTTTGGTAGAGTAAATCATCAGTCAGTTTATTTGTAACTGATTTTATTTGTAACTATGCACAGTCAATAAATAAGTCAATAAATGTTACGAGGATCAGTTGTGGCCCAGTAGCAATGGCCGCGACTTACAAGTTGTAAGTCGTAACATCGTGAGGAAACCGGCATGTACTAGAACCAAAAAAAAAAAACGAAGATATATTATGTGACATCCACCTACCCGTTCTGGGCCCGCGTGGTGGATTAAGGCCCACTCCCAGTCACCGAGAGGAGGCCTGTGTCCCAGCGGTGGGAACATTATAGGCTGATTATGCTTATGCTTGGACAGTTGTATGAAATGGCTCTAAGACGGTGAATTGATGTAGTGTGTCAATTTGCACGAAGGGTTTTAAAAACCAATGTACGGTTCATTGATTTTTAAACCCCTTCGTGCCTCTCAAATGTTGTGATAATGCTTTCCTAGAATTACTTTAGCATCGTTAAATAGGAATATCTGAAATTCCTGAAGCGTGAAACTGTTAATTCCGGTCTTTCAGCCAAAGTACCCATTAAAGCATTTTTCGGAATGTGGACTGAAGCCATTAGAGCATGAAATGGGGCACAATAAGTATCTGGTAAACATCGTAGACTCTTGAACAAGATGTCTTTATTTTAGGAAGTAGGTACTTAATTTCGCCGACAATTTTACAGAGAGTAAGCCTTGAAATTTCACTGTTGGGCCCAGAAAATAATTAGACGTCTTCTCTTGATTTGATGACTGGAGAAAAAGCAGCTAAAGGATGACGTCAAAAGACTGAGTTTAAAATTTAAAACCGTCCGTCTAGTTTTGTCAAATTATAGATAAGTACCTACTGTAGAGATCTGCATGGTTTGTGGCACGCAACCTTTTTGGTGAATATAGGGTACTGGCATTAACGCCAATACGACTTGAGAGGGCAGAAAACAGGTTTGACTGAACAGCCAAGTAAGAAGAAAAAAGATGAAAAAAAAAAGTGAAACGATTCCGTAATAATGATTTTATCTGTAAAATATTGTTTTATTGATGTACCTCTCCTACAGGACAATGTTTTTAAATCAAATAGTCTTTTCCGCAACCATATGCATTTTTTTTTTCTTTCTCAGTTATTTATAATGATGGTCTGGCAATTTGAGTACTTTATGCGGCCTGCCTTGCTCTGACCTGCTCTTTTCTTTATCAATTTTATTCGTCAATTCGTTGAGCTACTTACATAAGTTCTGCGTCGAGCTACACGATTACTGACAAATGCGTGTACTGACTGGACCGGTTCACTGAAATCTGTGTCGTTTTTTTCCTCAAAAGTCCATTACAGACACTAGCCTACATGGTCCTGACCAAGATTTTTCTGGACTTTAAAAAAGACTTTCACCCTGACTTTGATCCCCATTTCTTCTCAGGGGTAGTAAGACAGGGGATGTTGACTCCATCTAGCTTATTTTTTAATATGACTTATAAAGGAGATTCTGTTATATCCTATTACAGAATAAACGATTTCATTTCATTTCATCCGACTTTCTATTTATTATGGACAAAGCTGTTACCTATTTTATTTATCTTCATGAACGTGCTTACAAGAGCAATTTTCGACTTTTTTCGTTCAGTTCGTTTTATATTGGTCTGTTACATTTCATTTCACTAATAAAGCTCTTATGAACCTTTCGATTGACACTCGACGGTATTTGGAACATTCCATTGTCAAGTTTCGTGTTGAGCGTCCGACATATTGAATTCGTGATGGCACGACGTCGTTCAAAGTAATATAAATCAATGTCACGTCACATGTCCAAATCGCAAGTACAATAATGCTTTTTCTTTTGTAACAATTTATGCTCGATTCCTGTCACTTGCAGATCAATACTTTTTATATTCATAATTTATATTCTCTATTTTTATCGTGTTTACACCTAGTTAAATGTGCATGCTGTGGTCTTCTGTAATTGAAGGAGCACACGTAAAAGAACCTTTTTTATTATTATTGTAAATTTCTATTGTATATGTGTATCCTTTGTTGGAGATCATCAATAAATAAATAAATAAATACTTATAAAAACAAAAGAGTGTTCCTTTTTAAGCATATTTTTCACCGAAGAACCTCCTTTAATCTTTTACCAATATATCAGAAGGCCAATTCTCGTAATTTAAAATGTTCAAAATCTAGTTGCAGTCTCAGCTCGGCGACAAACGAATGTCAAAAACTTGTCAAAATGTAGGGAAATTAGAGGGATTTTTGACAAATTGAGACTGAGATCAGACTGTGAACGGTCTTAAAATTATGAGAATTGCCCCTCAGGTAAAGTTGACTTTAGTTTTGACAAAGAATTAACATTTTCAAAGACTCTCAATTCTCAGAAGCAGAAGGCAATTCAAACATTCAGAGTGGAGATGAATTCCAAGACTTGATGCCAGTCAAGAATGGAGCGATAGCGGGACAAGCGAGCAGAGCGGGATTAAGTCGACCGTCCACTGCTGGAGTGCTACAAGGGCCTTTTGGCTTTTGAACGACCATTATTTTCATTGGGCGTTTTTGGTAAATATCAGTGAACTTGTATTGAAAAAATCAAGATTCCGATTTTGACCACGCACCAAAGATCCTTGTACAGCTATACGTAAGATGTGCACGATGAGGTCACACGAGTAGTAGCTGCGCGGTTCATTTGTTTGCCAGCTCACCCGCACGTAGCGCGTCCGTGCGTCGCAGTGGACGCAGTGGTTTACGTCACAAAACGAAGCTCACGGCACATGACGACACATCAAGCTATATGTACATTTCCAGTTTTAGCTGATCTCGCGTTGTATAGACTTTTCGTATAATGAGAAGTCAACTTATACTGGAAATGTATAGCTTGATATGTCATCGTGCGCACACATGCGTAGCTTATTCGTGAACTTCTGTAGAGCAGCGCCTTTTTTAAGTGTGGGCACAATGGCAGGGCAACAAACAATCTTGTGTTGCCACCACCTGGATGTTATTTAGTACTAAGTGTTATGTGATTTGCGTAGGAGAAAAACTAGTATGTAAAACAATGTGATTTTGTCTTTCTTGCACAGCTGCGTCTCACACCACTTGCAAAAGTGAATAACCTGCCTTAGCGCATAAAACCAAGCGCTTACCCCTGTTCCTATTGGGTCACGAATGAATAATTAAATAACTACTTTCTCGAATCCTTTTTCATCTCGTTTCCAACAGAATGTCATTTTATTCGCTTCATTTTGTCGCTAAAGCATAAATGAGGAAGATAAAAGTCTAATATTCTTTAAGCGAGTTGGCTACCGTTTTATTTTTTATTTATATTATTGAAATGTCTATTACTCAGCCTCCTCAGCAATTGTTTATAGTCTACGGAGGAAATTGTACTTTATTTGTTTCCACCGGTTTTCTTGTTATTTGAAATGAGGTTATTATGTCTTTGTCTTTTCTAGCTTTTTTGCAGAATTTTCTTGAAAGGAACTAGATTTGTACTTCATAAAGAAAGCTATTTTTTCTTTGATCTGGGGGTTGGTTAGATTCTTATGGAGTTGGGAGAGAAACTATTCGAGAAGTTTGTCATGAAATCAACAGACTTGTTTATTAATATATCGTCTACTCAACTATTACTTAATTCACATTCCCCAATTGATTCAATTAACAAAGTAAATGATTTTTTCGTTAGCATCGGAAAGGAGCTCGCCGATAAAATCACTGGAAGTACTGAGCAACCATCACAAACGACGTCATCACAGACTCCTACCAGTTTGTCTTCCTTTGTCCTCGAAGAAACCGTCAATGATGAGATCCTGAAAACTGTCAACTCTTTAAGATCTAGTGCAGCAACTGGCTGGGACGGGATCTCACCTACCATTTTGAAAAGGTACTCTGGTACTCTGGCACCTATTATGTGCCATATTTTTAATCTCTCTTTTCAGACCTCCGTTTTTCCCACATAATTAAAAAGGGCAGTTATTCATCCCATCTTCAAGGGTGGCGATGGGAACTTAGTTAACAACTATCGACCAATTGCAGTGCTAAGTGCTCTGTCCAAAGTAATGGAACGCCTCATTAATAAGAGGTTGAGAGCTTATTTACAGCACTTTAGTCGTATTTCACCGCAGCAATTCGGTTTTCGCGTAAAAAAGTCCACCTATGACGCTGTACACGAATTGGCTACTTTTATTGTTTCAAACCTTAATAATAATAAAAAAGTACTTACAGTATTTTTAAACCTCGCGAAAGCGTTTGATACCGTTCCCATTAAAACCCTTCTACAAAAACTCGAAAACATAGGTGTCAGAGGTCCACAACTCAAGTTCTTCCAAAGTTACCTCACAGGTCGAACGCAAGTGGTTAAAATAGGAAACTCCGTTAGTAACGAGCTTCCTATTGAGTATGGGGTGCCACAGGGGAGTATTCTTGGTCCTACACTGTTTCTGGTTTTTATCAATGACCTCTGCAATCTAAGTATTCCAAATTCTAGTATTGTAACTTATGCAGATGATACCGCAATAACTTTCTCCGCAGACTCCTGGTCAAATTAAAGCTCAAAGGGGTCTCGACTCCACCTATGACTGGCTTTTGGCTCACACCCTAACACTCAACACAAGCAAAATTAAATATATTACTTTTTTTATTACTTCAAAATCCCAGCCAAAAAGCAATCTAACACTCACAGCTCACACATGTCTCACACAAACTACACTAAATTGTAACTGCGCTCAAATTGAATCTGTAAATATCTGGGTGTAATTTTAGATAATACCTTAAACTTTAAGGCCCATGTGGAAGTTTTGACTGGCAGAGTGCGTAAGTTGATGTGTATTTTCAAAACACTTAGAATTGTAGCTAACCAATTTATTATTCGCAATGTCTACTATGCGCTCTGTCAGTCAATATTATCTTACTGCATTTCTTGCGAGGGTGGTGCTTTTAAAACCACATTATTTCCATTGGAAATTGCGCACAGAGCGATATTAAAAATTGCAACCTTTCGTTAAATTTTATTCTCCACCACTCTGTTATATAAAGAATGCAATGTTCTTAATGTACGACAGTTGTTTATTTTTCATGCAAACTTATTTCAATATCACCTTACTCCACCACCCTGCTACTCCTTTACAAAAAAAAAAATTCAATTATCTTGGCCCTTTCTTGCACAACAAAATTAATGCAAATATTTCTGTATACTGTTTATCATTTCAAGAATGTAAATCAGTAGTCCGCTCCTTCCTACTAGACAAAACGTATGACGAAACTGAATCTTTTCTTCCACACTGAATCTTTTTTACACTATCATAAGTATAGGTACACTCTTCACGCATACTCACAGAACACAAACACACACATACACCCACAGACACACCCCCACACACACACACATATACACCCACACAGCACACTTTAATACTTTCAGGCATATTCCATAATTATTTGTTTTATGTTATTAAAACTAATATAATTATTTTTTTACATTTTAAACACTAAGCAATTGATTTCTCCATTCTTGAGGGACACGGCACTGTTTCTCTTTACTACAGGCTATTATGTAGCCTATCTAAGAGGACAGTACCCCAACCATTTATGTTGTATACCAGTGTTCATTTGTAAAGTGCAACTGTTTTTATTGTATTACTGCAACATATTTTGTGCAATAAAGTTTTATTTATTATAATATATCAGTGGTAGGTTTAATATAATCAGTTCACGAATCTCTAATCCCTCTCCATTTTCTTGCAGCATTGATAGTAGCCTACAACTCCTTAACCATCATCTTATGGATGACGTAGTGTTGGAAAGCCTTCACAATGTGGACGGATGACCTTGAGAAGGGCGCAGGGATCCGCTAGAGGGAAAAAGCACAGAACAGGGCCATAATTGCGTAGCACACTATCCATCTCAATCTAAATCATTTGAAGGATATTGCTAATCCATTGCTTCTTATGTTCGAAAAATTTGTCTGCTCAACAACGTAAATAACGCAATGAATGTTGTTGAACTGTCAAAATGAAAGCCATTCCTACCAGCGTGTTATACAATTACCACGCTGTGCCGGTCGAAGTGGCGGTGCTTGGGGCCGGCCTATGTCCAGCGGTGGACATCTGTCGGCTGAAATGATGGTGAATGATGATTGGTGACAATTTGCGAAAGACAACAAAGTTTAAATCTCTTGAAACACAAAATTAATTATTAGGGGTAGGTACAACTTTACCTCAAATCTTAATTTTCATGTCAAATAAAGATTTAATATTACACAGTCCAAATCTGTTAAATAACTTCCTTGAACAATTTCAATTCAGTGGAGTATTTAATTCAATTAAATTCAAGAGTATAATTTGACAAATATTTCATTTTCAAACTTGAGATGTTAATAAACCGAATGACAGTCCATTAAAACTTTTATGCTTAAATGTTAAAGTTGATATTTCAATGAAACTGTTAACAAATATTGCTTTGTCCACGAAATACCCGTAAGCATTCGGCACTTGGTTACATTACTCATTTTGTTTATTAAAATGCGGTTTTTTTATGAGAATTCCAAAAAAAAGTCTCGGTACAATGGTTGTATTACGATTGAAGCACTTCTTTTGTTATTATTTTAGTTATTTTTATTTGAACGAGGTCTTTTAATATTTTTTATAACTTTAAAATACGCCATTTTCCGCAAACAACATCAATATGAAAATTTAATATTGAATAATGAAGAACCACATTATTATTCAACAAAAAAAAAAAACAAAATTAAAATCGGTTCATCCGTTCGGGAGCTACGATGCCACAGACAGACATACACACACCCACAGAGACACGTTAAACTTATAACACCCCGTCGTTTTTGCGTCAGGGGTTAAAAATAATACGCACGGAAATCTAAATATGATTAATTATTACCATATTCTCCATATCTAGTATCCATAATCACCTACAGTATATTATAAACATACACACACACCTAATGTATGCCTTCAAAAGACACCAAAATAATTATAACTACTGTAACCCAATACCTACCTATTAACAATAGAACCATCAATATAACAGTAATAATTCTACTAAAACTATGAGCGGCCCTTGGCTAAACAATAACAGCCGCACAAGTCGATCGATCAGGCTAAGCTATGCTTGCCGCGGTTGGTCTGTGGATGGGTGACCATCTTTACATACTGAGACCCCTCCGTGTCTCGGAAAGCACGCTAAGCCGTTGATCCCGGCTATCATTCGTGGATCTTTGACAGTCGTTACAGGTAGTCAGAAGCCCGAAAGACTGACAACCAGTCTTACCAAGGACTATCGTATTACCCAGTGACTGGGTTATGGAGGTCAGATAGGCAGTCGCTCCATGTAAAATACTGGTATTCAGCTGCAACCGGTTAGATTGGAAGACGACCCCAAAATAGTTGGGAAAAGGCTGGGCAGATGATGAGGATACCACTAAAACTATGAAACTGTGTTTTGTTTTTATTGACGATCACAACATATGGGCTGATATTAATTTATATTAAAATTAAAAACAGCAGTCTTATGCCAACCTATGATAAAAAAATACCCTCCTCGAGGCTGTACCGTGTAGTAGTTGTAGGCACCATACACTAGCACTTTGTTTTGGTTAAGTAAGTAAGTTCTTGGAGCACATAAAAGGTAAGTTAAAAGTTGTGTATATTGGAATATAAAGTAGAAATAGTAGCGATTATTTCTTTCGACCAGTGTTTAGTTTCACAGTAGTTGTGTATTCCATATTAATATTGCTTAACACAAGTTCCAATTCAAAAACATCATCCGCCTAGCCTTTTCAAAACTATGTCGGCCTCGGTTTCCGGTCTCACCGGATGCATTTTTTTTTGGTTTTAGGACATTCCGGTTTCTAATGTCTGTGATTCCTTTCATAATAGTCTTTCACATAAATTGTTTTTTTCTTAAATTTTCATATTTTAATGCCTCACGTTCATCCCTCGAATCTGTTAAAGACTTAAACAGACCCCAAATATCAGAGACGCCACCGCATTAATTTCCCGTTTTAATATACAAAATTAATTATTTCCCTTGAGAAATACTGATCAAAGGCCCCAAGATTGCCAAAATCTGGCGGAATGTTACGATTCGTAATTTATTATGTTTTGATCGAGAGGTAGGTATCGATTTTCAAGTACCTGGCTCGTTTGTAAAGGAATTATGAAATAAATTAACAAGAATGGAATCTAAACAAGAAGAATTATCAAGATCGAAAGGTTTGTAGTCTTACCAAGGACAAGGCTCAAATGACTTAAAATAACACAAAAAGAGTCGAACAAATAGGTAAAAAGATTACTTTTTTCAGGCTGATTTCAGGCTAGTTTCTTAACTACTACACATAAGAAACAATTTGAAAATAAGTATGCACCTGAAAAAAGCAGAAAACACTGGTCGGTTAACTAAGGAGTTTATTTACTACATAAAATATTTTGAAAAAGCGGAACTAATGTCGCCATCTGATTTGTCAATACAATGGGGATAAAAACTGCCACTTCAGCAGTGCGATTCTGTAACCATCTCACCGTAAAAACTTAAGTGAAGTGAGCGTGGAGTGAGCTGTCATTCCAACTAATGCTAGGGGTGGACATTATTGACAGCTCACTCTAGGCTCACTTCACCTAACTTTTCACGGTGAGATTTTTACAGAATCGACCGGCAGATGTCGCTGCTATCCAAAGTCCAAGAATTTGACAGTTAGCTATCACTATCCATACATTTTTTGTAAAAAAAGCTACTTCTTTTAGCATATTCATTAATATTACCCTTTTCGCAGCTGTTAATTGCAAAAAACGGGGATTGATGTATTTGCCAAAGATGTCAAAAGACGATAATTTATTGTAAGGGAAAGCTCTCCTAAAAAAAAATTGAATCCCGATATTTCGTCGAGACTATGACGTGCTATCCTTTTTAAACCTGAAGACTTTTATGGCAGAAATTCGTATACAGTGGGTGCTTCCAAGAGAACTAAGTCCATTTTTATTACCTGTAGGCACTGGTGGTGATATGTAAATTATAGTAACGATGTGTGTGTTGTTTATATTACCATATAAGATCAGTGCTAGAATTAACATCTCTGAAGTTTTCGGTTTGGAATCATCCTCGAATTAGTTTTCAACTCCGATCAGGCTATTTCTGTCTTATGCATTTAGAATTTACCATGCAATTAACTTCAAGTTAACAAACACTAGATAACCTATAAATAATAATTCGTTCATAGTTTATGGTCTTTTCCACTAAAGCTGCTGTTTTACCAGTAGCAGACACTTCCGTTTTCAATAGCTCATCTTTTAATAGTGTCACAAGTAAACATAAACAAAATAATGGCGATTTGTAGACGTTGAACTGTGCTGGCACCTATGACGAGCTTTCAGTTTTTAACCCCATTTTTATGACACAATTTCACAAATGTTTTCCGACAACCCTCTTAATGTCATTCAGGTGTCAAAAAATCTTCGTAGAACTCTAATACTCTATTTCCACGTGTTCCACACATACCTACCTTGGGAATAAATTCTCAGATCAATAAATCCACCTTCACCTAATAAATGGCAAATCCTTTTTTATAATTTACATGTATTTTTAATCAAAAGTAAATATCAAACACCTTGTTCAAGGCTGAAAAAAGAATTAGATGAAGATGGAACATCTACTTTCAGATAAATAGAGAAAACTGTCCGTTTCGTGATCTCCTGAGGGACATCACAAGACAACGCGGCTGTCCGTTTCCTTTCTAAGTTACATTAATACTGGGAACTTAAGAGGATTGTTAGTATGTCTGATGCAATATACTTTAAATATAATATAATTTGAATGAATGAATGAATGATATATTTATTTGCAAGAATATAGGTAGCTAACATAAGTTCTTAAGATCTATGGGTACATATATTATTTGGCTACATATATTGGTTATTTTAGCCGTGCAAATATTTAGTTTTTACATCTTGGTTATACTTATCGCATGCAGTAAATCGCTGTATAAGTTTCACATACACATACATTCACCCCTTACCATGGGGCAGGCAGAAACTACAGAACGTCATCTGCTACGATCCATACATACTCCTTTTGTTACGTTTACATCCTTACATCTTCGGGGTAATTGCGTAATACACTTAACCGTAGCAACTGCTTTCATTTTGACAGTTCAACAAAATTCATTGCGTAATTTACGTTGTTGATAGCTTCAACTTTCTGACTAACTAACCGACTATTTAATTTTGACAATTCAAAAATGCCTGTAAATGGTTTAATTGAAATAAATGATTTGAGTTTGAGTTTGAAATAGTGTGTTACGCAATGAAGGCGCTGGTTAGTGTCAGAGTTGAAATCATAATTTATCTATTTGAAGAATGTAGTTTTACATAGAATGTTAAGAATTTAAATTTAAAAGTTCCGTATCTACCACACGATATGGTACATTTGAATGATACTGATACATCATAATGTTGTGGTTATCATAACTTAGGGTGGACCAGTATCATTTAAATGTCATTCTCAACTGAATAAGTACTCTGTAAGATGCGATATAGGTAACAGGTAATACGGGCTGGTGTCCACCACTTCATACTTATCGATGCGCGTATTTTGCGTTCGGTTATTACGTTAGATGATTCAGGTAATAGGATAAATTTATATTTATATTATTATTTTAGCAAGACTACAAAATTAATAAAAAGTTATTATTAATTCTTGGTACTTAAGGATATAGACGGAATTTTTCGAACTTTATAGACAGATTTAATTTTACTGAAAATAACTCAAAAGTCAAGGTCTTATTTATAGTCTAGACATTTTTTTAAAGATCAGATTATGTGAAAAAAAAAATCTATTACTAACCTATTTTTATAAAATCTGTCTGTGTCTTACTATAGGTAGTAAGAGTTTATGATGTCTTATAAGCTCAAGCTTATAATGTTCTCCCTGCTGGGACACAGGCGTCCAGTATGTGACCCTCTCACATACTTGCACACAGTGGGCTATAATTCACGCGGGCCTGTGCGGGTTTGTGGATGTCACGTGTCTTCGATTTTTTGGTTCTACGACGTCCCAGTTCCTCACAATGTTTTCCTTCGCAGTTTTGAGAGCAGTAGTGATGATAATAAATACACAAAGTAAAACTCACGACCTAAGTAAGGAAGTCGTAATTCGCACTTAAAATTAAAGAAACGTTACAACTTTACAAGCATCATGTTATTATATTAAATACCCGATAACAACGGTATTACTATGTAATAAAAATCGTTTAAAACGCTAATAGACTAGCAGCGATCAACACTAATGGAATTCATTTGCGGAGTCTGACGTCGTCTTGAGACATATCAAGACATTACAGGCAGATGAGAGTGTTAATTACAGTGGTTAACAGCTAAG
Source organism: Apamea anceps (assembly GCA_951799955.1). Lineage (NCBI taxonomy): Eukaryota > Metazoa > Arthropoda > Insecta > Lepidoptera > Noctuidae > Apamea > Apamea anceps. The sequence continues at coordinate 20,314,651 of OX637510.1, forward strand.
TGATGATGCAATCATTTATTGATATAGTGAATTAGGGAATTATCGGACTGTTTTAACGCAAAATTGCGTAACCCCTCCTCCGGTCGTGTCAAAACGACCAAAAGCTGTGAATAAATCCTAAAATAATGATAATGAAATGTAATGTAATAACTTCTTTATTTTTTTTTTAAACAGTCAGGCGTCGTCGGTGGCAGCTTAGAGGTAGTCCTCTGCGCTACCACCGACGACGCCGTGGAAGTGGCGGAGTCTTGAGTCAACAAGATCTGAAATTCAGTCGTGTCAGCGACACGAAGAAGAATGAAATGAATTCCTAAAAGTATTTTTTTCTTTTAGTGTGGCAAGTAAACTCGCGGGCGATCTGATGATAAGTAATCATGGTCACCGCCGCCTAGTAAAGTAAACAAAAGTATAATCTGTGTACAAATTCCAGTGTAAATTAAACCCATCTGTACCCACCTGAATATTTGATCAAATAAGAGGTGATCCGGAACAAAAGGTCGTATGTCTACATATGCACAAGCCGCTTATTTTTCAAACAGATTGATAAAAAATAATAGAATATAATGTATGTATGTGTACAGTAAGAATAGTAAGTACGTTTAACGCATCTACATTTTTATTTCACATATTTACTTTGAAAGAATATCTGCAAGGCATTGAGGTAAACCCCCAAGCGACCCACGATGTATCGCAGTGAGGTATATTTTGGCATGTGCGTGCGTGTCTATTAGCCTGCATTTGTTTTACATGGAGATGATATCGAGGTAGCGAGCTAAACCGCGACTGCGAGGTATCACAGTGAGGCATCTCTCGCAACTAGGTAATTGCCTTAAGGTACGATACCATCCTGAAGATAAATGTGAAATACCGCGTGGATCAGTAATTACATCTACCCAAATTTTCTTTATCTATGTTGTTTTACGTTTCTCTTTACTCGATAATTATGTTTTTGTACTCACATACTTCTCAGGTGACAAAAATACCTATTTTCCTTTCTTTTTTCCTTTGTTCAAACCTTCTGGCTAGTTGCTATGTTCTCACAGCTTGATAGCAGATTCGTCTCCAGGCAAGGTCCTTGACAACGAGCATTTTAACCATTAAAAATTTATGTAAACTAGTGTTGTAACCCTAGCAGTGATACGAGTCTATATGGGAAAACATACAAACAATGAATATTATTCCGGACTATAATTAGTATTCCATATCGGTCTTTAAACAAACTAATGACTCTACACAAATGTTTTCCCACAGTTAAAGTTTACGCATAATTCATATTCGGGACTGGAAACAATAACGATCGTCTATGGCAGCCTGATCCATAGTAACATATAGTAACCAATTCTGCTGAACGCCCACATGCGTAAGATATTGCTGATATAATTATAATTACGCGTTAATGACTGATTAAATCTATTTAAAGTATGTGCATATTGTGTGTGTGTACAAGTGTGTTTGTGTGTACATAAATAAATAAATAATAAAGCGTAGGCAGCTTCATGTATTCTGTCTTTTGCTCGCAGCTTAGCCTGCTTGCAGGTCAAAAAAATCCTCCTATGTTGTGACCGCCCATTGTGTCACCCTTTATAAAATTGTATATATTTATGTTCTGTAATTTGTATGGTGTACAATAAAGAGTATTCTATTCTATTCTATTCTATGTTAGGACTGTGCAATTAATATCATCCCCATTACTCTCAAAAATGGCGAACGAAAACATCGTGAGGAAACCGGCATGTCCGGCATGTCCTAGGACCAAAATTCGAAGACATGTGACATCTACCAACCCGCACTGGGCCCACGTGGTGGATTACCGCCCGATCCCTCTCACAGATAGGAGGCCTGTATCCTAGCAGTGCGGACGTTATAGGCTGATTATTATGCTATGTTAGGACATAGGATATTTTTACTACCTAAATTATCGTCTATCCGTGTGCCACACCTCCAAATTCGTTCAGCCGACAAGGCGTTGAAAACGTAAGAGACAGACAGTTGCATTTGCATTTATTTATAATATTAAATAGACAAAGTGGCAGGGACATCGACGAGCAATCTGTTACCATGGATTCAGTTCATGAATCTAGACTCAACTGCGTTGAAATTTGTCGTCGGATTTAAAAATAAATGTAATTTTGTTTCATAACCGACGAAAAATTTCTACGCTAGGGGGTCTAGGATCATGTGCTGAATTCATGGTTACAGTTTGTGCGTCGATGTCTCACAATCGTGCCGATGCCACCATGTATAGTGTGGATTAAATACAGTTACAAAAAAAAAAATGCAAAATTTGGCGCAGCCGTGAGGCACACACTATTGTTATCTGAAACATTATTATTTATTTTTATTAATTTTGTATTTTGTGTTTCACGAACTGTGTCCAAATAAACTTTTTTTCTTTCTTTTCTTTCTTTCTTTCTTTCAAGGAGTTCGAAACGATGAAGTTCAGCTATGTAACTTCTAGATTTTAGATACGTTCTCGATTTTATAATCTAATTCTTCCACCTTTTGTGTTTGTCATTTGACCAGTAACCCAACACTTTTAAAGGGACACAACCAAACCGCTCGGTTTTAGAAATAACCTCATTCACCGCTGGTTATTTTCTTTCCTCGGTCAAAAATAGAATAAAAATTGGTTTTCAAGTTCTGAAGGGTAGCCTTCCTTTTAGTAAGCGTTATACAGCAGTTAACATTATAAAGCCATCAGTAACGCATCCTACATCAAACTAAGTAACTTTGGGTAAAAATAATTACTGGTAAACTTTTATTTTTGGCGTGAAAATTCTGCTACCACTGTTTCCGCAATGTAACGCACGCACAGGGTTGTGGGTATTTAAAGTTAAGTTATAACATTTAATATTCCTCCATGTAAAATACTGGTACTCAGCTGAATCCAGTTAGACAGGAAGCTGATCTCAACATAGTTGGGAAAAGGCTAGGCAGATGATGATGATTTAGCGTTCCTAAGTATAAAATATATATATATATATATATATCATAATAACGAGAAGAACAAGTGACTCTTGGCTTCTTTAAGTGTATTTAACACCCAATATATTTTTTTTACCCAAAAAGAAAAACAATGTTTTCAGGTAGCCTATCAACAGGGAATATCTTTGATACAATTTCCATTCATACTGAGATAACGAGAATTTACACCAATGAATAAACAAATAAATTATCATTTGATAAATATAAAATTAAATCACCGTATCTTTCCTCAATTAATTTCTAACACAGTTCACACCCGAATAATTTTAAAAGGAAACAAAAACATAATCTGTGTACAAATTCCAATGTAGCTAGAATTAAACCCACCTGTACCCACCTGAATATTTGATCAAATAAGAGTTGATCCGGAACAAAAGGTCGTATGTCTGCATGCATAAGCCGCTTATTTTTCAAACAGATTGAAAAATGATAGAATATAAAAAACAGACCTTTGACGCACGCCTAGGTACATTTCTATATCACATAATATTTAATTTACAATGGATAGCTCTGACAAAGGACTTTGTTAAACTTTGGTGGACAATGGTGTATAGGCGCTGTGGGTGTCGTGAAAACAAACAAAAGGGTTCCAAAAGAGGTGACAATATCTATATGTAGACACAAGCGTAATTAGATCTGATACCTAGTCTTTGAAAGCGATTTTTATGGAAAGTTTGAATTAAAATGGTAAAATATTTTCTAAAGTTTTTTTATCGTAAACGCCTGCAGAAAGTACGTGTACTGAATCTTTTACTTCGGTCGATATTTATGAGGTTTGCCTTCGAAATACTTTTTGAAATCATCTTCTAGTGGATAGATGAATAAGACTGTAACTTTAAGTTAAAATAATGGAGAGGCCTTTTTATGTAGCATAGGTAAGCATAATCAGCCTACAACGTTCCCACTGCTGGAACACAGGCCTCTTCTCGGTGAATGAGATTGGGCCGTAATCCACCACGCGGGCCCATTGCGGGTTTACTAAGAACCCGACCACAAATGGTATTATTTGCTGATGACACATCACTGACTTTTAAAGTAGGCAGACGTGCACAGGAGCTTGACGACGTAAACAATGCTATGCTTATGGTCCATAATTGGTTTACTATAAATAATTTAGTATTAAATGAGAAAAAAACTAAATGCATTAGATTCGCTTTACCGAATGTTAGAAGTACTAAATGTCACGTTGTATTGAATAGGGAGATACTTGAATTCTTCGAAAATACGGTTTTCTTGGGGATCACGCTTGACTCAAAGCTGCAATGGGGTCCTCACCTAACATCACTTGCAGGGCGGCTGAGTTCAGCCGCTTACGCTGTTTGGAAAATCCGTCAATTAACAGACGTGGATACCGCGAGACTGGTCTGTTTTATTTACTTCCATAACATCATATCTTACGGTATTTTGCTGTGGGGACGGGCTACAGATATTGATTCTATCTTTATTCTGCAAAAGAGGGCTGTCAGAGCCACCTACAATCTCAGCAGACGCGAATCTCTAAGGGAACGTTTAAAAAAATTAACATTATGTCGGTGCCTTGTCAATATATATACGAAAACATTATGTACGTTTGAAAAAATCTACATCTTTTTAGTAAGATAAGTGACAGGCATAATTTTAACACTAGGAATAGGAACAAACTAGATCAACCGCGCTTCAGATTGTCTAAAGTAAAAACTTCTTTTATGGGGTACTGTGTAAAATGTTATAATAAAATACCACTCGATATTCTTCAACTAAATGAGAAAAATTTAAAACATGCATTAAACGCACATCATGTAGACAAGCATATTATAAGTTGGATGAGTATATCGTGGATAAAAATGGTTGGCTTATTGCTGGTCCTGCTCCACAGGCACTTGGGCTCACTAGTTGATTACAATTTCAATATTTGGAGGAGAGGCTTCCCCTTTTTTTGGTTTTTTTTTTTTGTGTTTCTGACATTACGAACTTAATGTTTATTTTATTCAATCAAGAGTTAATTCTTAATACTTAATACATCTTCCTGATTATTCCTATAGTTTTGCATAATTTAGAAGCATATTTTAAATTTTGTAAATGTAAGAACTATGGATCCGTTTTTATGATATTTTGATGTTGACTTAAAGGAGCATGGCAGTTGAGAATATGTCATGCTCACTTAAATTTCTCACTGGTGGTGGCGCGTGTGTTGGATCATTCGGTTCCCTACAAAATGGTTGAGCTGGGTGGTACTGATCCACGCGTCATGTTCGTGAACGGGCGCCGTCGGTTGTGACTGGTCATCTCTTAACTGCCAGGACTTATTTTTAATTTTATATTTTAAATTGTTTCTTTTTTTCATTGTTCTCACATATAGAAGCAATAAGAATAATGTACCTAGGATTTCGTAATAATATCTTGATTTAAAAGAGTGTCCTTGGAGTTTCTTGCCCGTTCTTCTCCAAAGAGATCTACGTTTTGGAATGGGCAATTAACTTCAACTTTCTGACTATTTAATTTTGACAATTCAAAAGTGCCTGAAATGGTTTAATTGAAATAAATGATTTAAGTTTGAGTTTGAGTTGGTAGATGTCACGTAAGTCGCAGCCGTTACCACTGGGACACCACTGCTCACATGCTGTCGCTTTTATGTAGGTAGTTACCAATGGCAAAGTTGTGGCATAAAAAAAACAAGTGATATTTAGTAACGTCAGAAAAGTGCCACTTAAAACGAAAGGAAACTTACAATAATTATTACTTAAACCCATTCACAATCCCAACACAAATAACCACTTTGAAAACATTTTAACCAGCTTTTGGCCAATCATTGAATACCTCGCAATCTGCACTGTACATTTGTATGTATAGTGAAGCACTTGTGTGTGAACACCCCACAAACCAATGCACGTGACGTCAGATCCGCGGAAGTAAATCTACGAACAATACTAACTTACTCAGCAAGTACTTGTTGCTATTGTATAGAACTTAGAGAAGTAAGCGACCGCACTAGCTTTTGGGAATACATAATCAGGTTGTGTTTTGTTTTGGGAATTAAACTGAAATGTCTCAAGAGCTAAGACGCTTGAAGAAATTTAAGTGTCGTAGTTGAAAGTTTAATGGAGTACCTTCAAGTCCGATGGGATTTCTCATCGGAAAAATGACGAACATTAATCGCCGCCATCTTCGCCAAACGTCATGTCGTATCGAAAAAGATTAGGGATGCCCAATCGATTGCAAGCGATTGATCGAATTTCTAATGAATTGTTGCATGTTTTTGAATCTGAATCACATTTTGAATTTATTTCGAATATATCAATAAAACAATTCAATCACTATTCTATATTCGATATAAAAGCATAATTATCGATTTTAAATAGATAGTTAGAATAATGCTGAATTGAACAAAACCTACATATTTCATCATGATCATTATTCAGGGTTTTTGCCCGTCTAAAAAATTTAATTTAACACTTGTATTGACAAATCAACTACTTTTAGATGGGTCCGTACCTTCGTAGACGGACTTAGAGAGTAGACCGTATTTTATTAAAAATCGCGATTTTACTACCATCATTACTCGTAAATAGTGAGTGTAAATTTCTTACCACAAAATACTGAACTAGGTATATTTAGATGATTTAAGTATTAATTTAATCATCTAAAATTCTAAATAAATAAGTACGTACTTACTTTTTACGAACTTGTCTTATACTAATCATTTGCCGACACGGTTGGCGCAGTGGCTGAGCGATCGACTGCTGCGCTGCGTGTCGCGAGTCCGATTCCCGCACGGAACAAATATTTGTATTGCTTCGGGTCTGGCTGTGTGTGTATGTGAGTTTAAATGTTTGTAAACGCACCCACGATACAGGAGTAATTCGCAGTGTGGGAACGTTTAAAAAAAAATTCTAGTGGTCTCAAGCGAGCATGCAGGCAGTAAGCCTTTAATTACTTGATTGGAAAAGAGTAAGAGAGCGTAAATGGTAGTAAACTCGCCCTTATTACCTGGGCTCCTGGAACCTTCAGGTAACCAGTAGCTAATTGTTTGTTACATGTAATTTTTCGCTAAATTCAGGCAATCCATCTTATCCATCCTTAATACAGATACTGAAAAACGCAGGTCACTTTCAAAGTTTTTGTATTAAGGACTTATGTACTTCGTTAAAGTACCTCAAACAGCACAAAATAATAAAGACCAAACTGATAAAATGGCGTGAAGAAAACTTTCTCTCAGCGAACTATTCATTAATTGCGAAGAACACGAGAACGCTTTCCAAAAACAAAGCAAAAACTTGTGGAACGTTCCAGAACGGACCTTTTTTGTTATGGACGGACGTATTTGTGAGAATAAATGGTTAATTTGTAGAACTGTGGAGTACTGATGCTGGTAAATTTTTTGTTGGGCATTTTTGGATCATGAGAACTAAGCTTTGAACTTTGTGGGTCTCTCAGAGATAACTAATGATAGCAAGGGGATAGAGAAAAAAAAGAAACATGTTTTATTCTGCACAAACGAAACGCACAATTACAAATAAAAATAATAATAATAATAAATTTAAAAAAATATATATAAAATCAAAAGACAAGATACACATAGTCAAAAGAATCGTACTCAAACATAAAAATGTTGACACTTTGCTTGATGTCAGGGCCGGGGACCAATGACAACTCACATTAATTGACATTGACAATACAGATATTGGCAGATGGTCACAAAACAATAACAATCATAACAAAAACCAAACAAGACAATAATTGCAGAGTGGCAAAATTACTAGTATAACTACTTTTGTAACAAAACAAACAACAAATTAAGCCGTGCGTCGCATCTGTGCACAGGTCGTTGCTCAGCAAAAATGCTGTGACTTCGGACGAACCTATCGTCAATAGCGCTGATTTTCAGCAACTACCTCTCGAATGACGTAATGACGTCCCACCATGTGAAATACTATCATATACCTATATCATATATCGGGATCAGACCGGAATGACAAAGTTTATAGTGGATCAGAGAGAAATTAAAACAATAATAACCAGCAGGGGATCAGATCAGGGGAAACCGGAATAACTCATAATTTCAATGGTAATAATCACCAGCCTTGGTATACTTTTTGGAATCACAGCATAACAATGTTCTCAAAGAATGCTGATGGCAGACCTCCAAATATGAAAATGGTGTTCGGAAAATAGCCATCACGACTCTTTCATTTGAGCTTCACTATTCCACTTTTTTCTACCAGAATGTACGTAGAAAGACAGGTACGTTTTTATAACAAAATCACATATATTATACGATATACAGCACACATGTATACCTTATTATCGATTGAGAGTTCTAAAAATATTTATATATCATCATCTGCCAGCCTTTTCCCAAATATGTTGGTGTCGGATTCCAGTCCAACCGGATGCAGCTGAATACCAGTATTTTATATGGAGCGATGCCTATCTGACCTCCACAACCCAGTTACTGGGTAATAAGACACCCCTAGGTAAGGCTGGTTGTCAGACTTTCTGACGACTCGTAACGACTGTCAAAGACCCACGAATGACAGCCGGACCAACGGCTTAACGTGCTTTCTGAGGCACGGAGGGGGGCTTGGTACGTAAAGATGATAACCTATCCACGGACGATCCGCAGCATGCGTAGCGAGCGCGCTGTGCGGCTGTTATAACTTAGTCACAAGCGCCTCTAAAACTGTATATACTAACGATAAAATTCAGCAGGTACCCACTCTTTCATAACACAAAATGATCCTACAAACACGTATTACCACATAAAAAAAAACATAAAAACAAAAAGCAATTGGAACTGCAACTGAAACAGTCCACTCAAATGATTTTATAACCGTTTTAATTTTTACAGCGCTGGCCACTCAAAATGGCGGCACGACCAGGCATGATAGATTTAATTTGCTTCTATACATTACGCTCCGTAATGGATGCTTTAAAAGAGAAATTGGCGAGGATACTGAGAATTTTATATTGCACAGAATTCTTGTACGCAGTAACCTGATTTTTAGACTCTTTCATCGAAAGTTACAAACGAAAACATACATTTCATGAGTGAAATTTTCACGTGGCATATGTTCAAAAGTATTTTTATTGAGATTAAAAACTAGTCCGCTATCCGTCGCAAAAGAACCTTAACCAAAGAAAGCCAAACGTAAAGTGGCAGTAGGTATGTTGCTCGCAGAACTGATGATCGATGAGGCCGAAAGGTTCTGGAGTGCCGACCGCGTAACGGAAGGCGTACTGTTGGAAGGCCTCCCAAAAGGTGGACCGATGACCTTGAGCAAGCCGCAGGATGCGACAAACACGGAACCGGTCGTTGTGATGAACCTTTTGGAAGGCCTATGTCCCACAGTGGATTTCATTTGGCTGAAATAATGACGAATATACTAATATACTTACCTACATAAACTGGTATTCGAAATAAGCACCACTTTAAAATCTCAGTTCAAACTATTATTACTCTTACAATCAGTATTATTTCTCTCGCTAACGTCTCCTATGACTAGAAGTTGATTCAAAGCGAAAATTAATTCAAGTAGCTTCCAGTAAAACTGAATTCAGAATCGTTGTCAGAGCTTTAATAAACCATTTAAATTGTACGGAGGATTGAAATACGATGGTCATTCTGCGAGGAAGTTTGACAAAACAACGTCTTACAATAGCAGAGCTCAGAACGAAATTGAATTAGGTATATTTCACTAAAGAGTTTTCCAGGCTTATAGATAGATGTTTTCCTTCACAATTTAGTTTGGAAGTCATTACTAAGCGGGCAGTTCATTCATTCATGATATGGAAGGTACAGACCTAAATGTCAATGCTCCATACCTACAGAGGTATGGAGCAATTGAGATTTTAAATAGGATTCCCTCTGCTTTCAACGGGTTCAGAGTTTGGTCTGTTGATTCAATGTCTTTTGTTGAGATTTCAGAATACGGAGATTTTTCAAAGATGGTTTTAGTACACGATTAAAATATGTAGGGTAAATCTAGGAGTTTTTGAGGAAACTGTGCATCAACACTTAGATACATGACACATTTGATTCTTCTTTCTGTTTCGACGGTATATCTACGGTGCTTATACTTGACTCCAGTTGGCTACGTTTATTGTGGCGTCAGAGGCGTTGTTCAGAACGTCAAGGGTGCAGGTGAACAGATATTTTGGACACTAGCAGATGGGACAAAGTCCGTTCAGGAGCACCGCACTAGTAATGTGTTGGATGAATCGACAGTGACACATTTACTTGATACATTAAAGACACAGAAGCAGCTTGTTGACGTTGGTTATAAATGCTTCGTTGGTTATAAACACACTTCAATATTGTTATTAAGTCAGACGGAGTTGTTCAATAAAAAATTAGAAGTATCTTTTATGAACTCTGTGTGAAGTTGAAGCATATTGTAATGTAAGACAAGCGCCTAATACAATTTGTTTTCCTTCCATTACAGTGTCAGTCTGGAAATCATTCACTCAAATTAAAACAAACAGCTCCCTGTATTAAAATAGCGGTTTTCACGCCTAAGAATTTTAGTGACGATATATTTTTACACACGCTATCTTCATCCTTATTGCCGAGAACATAAAGTTTATGTTACCGTAAAGTTTATAGTGCGTAGGCGACTGAGCTCCATTATTACTTTAGTAAATATAGTGAAACTAGTGATAAAGTTAATTTGTTCGTGGTTTGGTGTCATCTATATTTGAACAGCTTATGTGAGTTTGCGATGTTAATTTTGTAATTCGAAATAATGGGACACATTGTAGACAGCAATTATCGTGAGTAGAATATGTAGGGTTATTTTTCAAAGACCAGCCAAAACACTGAATAACTTTCTCCATGGGACCAACATCGTAATCGCGAATAAAAATTCAGCCGTTCCATACATTAAGGTCGAGTAGGTATTGAAGTTTTCTATGAAACAGTTGATAAAATTTTCGCGATTACGCTATTTGTCCCATGGAGAAAGTTGTTCAGTTTGATGGTCTGTACCACATCCTTAAATTTGGCTGATCTTTGAAAAATAACCCTGTATATGTGTATATAATATAATAACTAGCCCGTATTGTCCCACTGCTGGGCAAAGATCTCCGTTTCCTTTTTCCATTTCACTCTATCCTGAGCCAATATGGACCAATCCCTCATATAGACGTCTATCTCCTATATATCTATGCCTATAATAATAGGCGTAGATAGATAGGAGCAAAATATTATACAGGATACATTTTAACCAGTTCGCAAATTGTAACCATGAATTCAGCACATCTCAATCAAAATGTATGGCAGAGCTATTTTTTTTTTTAATAACCGACGAAAAATTTTTCCACAGGGAGGTTCAGAATCATGTACTGAATTGATGATTACAGTTTGTGCACTGGTTAAAAATTTATCCTGTACGAGTATATTTATATTATATATTTTTTATATAATTTATTTATTTCTAAAACGCGAAAATCTCTCATGGGTTCTCACTGACGAGCCGTTTATTAAATTTCTACAAAAATATGTTTAAGTAGTGGTTGTACTTTATATCTAAAGCCACATGCTTTGATTGTGATGACGGTAGAGCTGCCCCATGAGAGGTGTGAGTTTATGTATGTGTGTATTGCCTACTACCTACTGACTGACATGATTATAAACGCAGGGCCTATATCAAAAGGGTTAACATTTTTGTTAGTAGTAGCTACAGTTCGTATTTCATAATACTATATCAATGTGTAGCTAAAATTAAGTTACTGGTTACTGTTAGCCGGCATCATCCCACTTTGCTTTGATCCAGGGCTAAAGTGGATCACTGGTCGTTTGTTTTTTCCAGCTTGTCCCGCCATCTTCTAAAATTAAGTACACAAAGCGAAACATGTTTTGTGGCTACATATAAATGAATTCTTGTCGATGTATCTATTTGGAAATGACTCTTGACTTTTAAAAATTCATTTCACTAGTTATGTTTAAGTCTTGTTCCCTCGTGGAACAAGGGGAAAGCCTATTTCTATCAACCAGGAACAATTCCAGACTCCGGACTGTTACTGATAAATTCAAGATGGAAAAACCCAGTAACACTTTTCCTGGTCTGGAAATCGCAGCAAGATTACCAGTAGTACAACGAGGCAAAAACTAGCGATGTAACTGACCATTTCCTCTTTCTTCATGGGTTAAAAATGTTTTACCCCATGAAGAGGAAATTGTCAGTTATATCACTAGTTTTTATCTCATTGTAAGATCGTACGAGAAATTCCGAAAATAACGGACGAAATCGCAAACAAAAACTAGTGTCCTATATATAGTAAGCATTGGATAACCTCGAGTAGTACAATAATGGCGGCTCCCATTCCAACAAATAAATAGATTTCTATACAAGCGAATGTATTTAAACCTCGAGCAAGCTCTTCAATGTTATTTACATGACACAATTCAATTGCTGTCGCATTCAATTGGCGCTTTCTATTATGTGAATAATATAGATAACGTTTCCAATTGAGATTATGGAAAGGTTACGTTTTGTTATAATGGTTATACTTATTTGTCTTACGAGAAATTCTGGTGTGCCAATAGACTAAGTTCTGTAAGGTAATTTTAGAATTGTCTGACATTAAAGATGTTTTATTTTAAAATTGTCAAAATGGTAAGGTAAACAGGGCCAGAAGAAATAAGATAATGAGACGAGAGGATTAATGAGATGAGAGTTGACGGACAAAGCTTTAGAATGGTCGTGGTTGTGAGCTAAAAATATAAAAAAATGTGTATAATTTTAGATTAAGTGCCTAATACTTTTGAGAAATAATTGTGTTAAGATAAAGCCATGGGTCTTGTGATATTGAATCGCGTATTAGAGTGGGACACATCAACACTTGTTGCTGCCTGCGTTTCACATATTAAAAACCGACATAGATAGCAATAGAAATAGACGTACAAAATGAATGATCTTGGAAGGAACAACACTGATTGGTAGTGTGTCCCTCTCGCACAATGTAGCAAGTGTTCATAATTAATATACTTAATTAGTAGTATTCTTACATATTTTGTGTAGGTACCTATTTAATTAACAATTAGGAAATTGAAATCGTGTATCTACGACTGTCAACGTAAACATTACCACAAATTGTTTTTTGTCGGCTTTGAATTTCTATTTTAAAACGATGTGTGTTATGGACCACTAGAATCAATTCTATTTTTTTTGTAAATTTTGACGTTCAATAGAACCTTTTATTTGCCTATTTGAAATAAATGCTTTGACTTTTGACTTAATTAGGACTACTGTATACTAACTACTGTGTATATCCCGAAAGAAGTAATAAAAGAAATTTGTGTGTCGCCAATACTGTAAAAAAACTCACTGACTTGACATCCTAAAAGTAATGAAGTCACTTGAGCCGCCATGACATAATGCCTGTTTTGGCAATAAAAATAAAATTGCGATATAAAATGAGAAATTAGCTTCTTTAACGTTTGTATTTCGGTGAAATATGAATATTTTATCTATACTTATAATAAATCTGTAGAAGTGAAAATTCTGTACATTGAAAATATCAAAAAAATAAATGGCAGGGGGTGTTACTAGACCGACACCGAACCCAAAAATGTGATTAAAAAAATTTTTGTCTGTCTGTCTGTCTGTTTGTTCAGGCATCACGCAAAAACTACCGGTTCGATTACGATGAAACTTGGTATAATTATTCTTTAATATCCTGGGCACCACACTGGGTACTTTTTATCCCGGAAAAGTATATACAATAAAAAACAAACTTAATTTTGCGGTTCGATCCCTAGATCCGATTACTGTACCAACCGCAAATAATAAGTTTGTCGTAGGTTAGGTCACACGCAGTGGAGTTCATTTTTATTCCTTTTACTTTTTAGAGTTATTTAGGTTTATTTTTATATAAGTCGTAGGTATAGATTTTAATTTTAAAGTATAGGTAGTATATTTGATAGTGTACGTAGTGACCGTAGGTTATTTTATAATACTGTTAGGTAGGATAGTCATTCGTATAGATATTAGTTTTTAGAGATTTTGCTTATTTATTGAGTTTAGATTGAGGGGCCCGTGGCTAAATAATAACAGCCGCACAGGTCGATCGGTCAGGTTAAGCTACGCTTGCCGCGGTCGGTCTGTGGATGGGTGACCATCTTTACATACCGAGACACCTCCGTGCCTCGGAAAGCACGTTAAGCCGTTGGTCCCGGCTGTCATTCGTGGATCTTTGACAGTCGTTACGGGTAGTCAGAAGCCCGAAAGTCTGACAACCAGTCGTACCAAGGGTATCGTATTACCCAATAACTGGGTTGTGGAGGTCAGATAGGCAGTCGCTCCATGTAAAATACTGGTATTCAGCTGCATCCGGTTAGACTGGAAGCCGGCCCTGAACATAGTTGGGAAAAGGCTAGGCAGATGATGATTGAGTTTAGATTAGTTATCGTCATAAATAGGTTTATTTAGGTAGGTAGGTATTTTATTTTCTGTTATTGAGTTTATTTATTTTTTTAATTAGGTAGGTACTTAGGTAAAGATATCATATAGGTACCCTCTTAATCACCATTAATGAGACACAATTGGTTTTCTATTGTAATTAGCCACAAAGGGCCCGCGAGATAGATGGCATCCTGGTGCACATACATTTTATCCTGTTAGCACGTTCCCGTGGGATAATTTCCGACATCCACGCGGGCGAAGCCGCGGGCAGAAGCTAGTGTTAAATAAACAATGAGGAACATTAATAATTGCTTGCTCAAAAACAGTCAACTAACCTATTATATGTATTATTTGAATAACTAAATAAATTAGACTACTCTACCAATTTCAAACTTTTTTTTATCTGAGGTCCTACTTATTATTATTAATATTCGTTTATATTGACCTAATATACCTAATCGGTATATGAAGTTTTTCAATAACAGCTCATTTTCAAGAAAAATCACGCAAAAAAAACAAATAAAAAAAAATTTAAAATTTACGATTTTCTTCAAAATCAAGCACTCACTCACTATTTATCTTTTACTGATGTTTTGATTGAAAAGGCGAAGGTTTCTGGGTGCAGCTGACTTTCCTATTGTAATGGGATCTAAGAGTATCCGCCCCTAAGACGACCCACTGTCCAATATCTCTGACAAGGCTCCAACAGCAATTTGCAAGCATAGCAGGCTCCTATCTTCCTTGTAGACATGTTTCGATTGTAGCTACATCTTGATGAAAGCGTTCCCCATGTTCATCGCTAACTGAACCTATATTATTTTTGTGGAAAAAGTCCAATTGTGAATGTAGGAAATGCAATTTCAAAAACATAAATTACATCCCATTTATGGTAGCAGTCCAACATCAGTTTTATTCTTTCGCGAAAGTCAGCGGATTTGCTGTTACCAAGGACTTTTTTGGCACGTCAATAAAAGCGTTCCATGCTTGTTTTTCACGATGGTTAGATGTAGGTGGTACATGTAAAAGATGAATCTTTGTTCAGCTTTTTTTATGTCCTACGAATACGCCCTCTTTCGTTTTTGCCTCACTAAGCTTGGGAAAGGGGAGTGAAGATTTTTACATGGAGTCTGGCATACCTACCATCTCGTCATTTTGTTTTTTTTTTTATCAAAAAAGCGTTCACGCATGATTCCTATGTAAACCGATAGCTAACAGCAATGCAAACAGAAAACAAGACCAAACCCGTAAAGAGTCACATTTCCTAGATATTAACGTTCAAAGTCGATCACGTGACATCCATATTTTTGGAACTTGCTTACATCTTGCTGCTTGTCAAAATAAAATGCCTACAAATATTTATTACTAGTCAACCTCAATATGAAACGATATGAACCAATTCAGATAATCTTTTAACATTGAGTAGTGTTATAGGTATAAAGCAAAAGTTATCATGTTTTTTGTTTTGATATAATTTTCTTTTTATTTATTATTTGTTTTTGCATTACCTACAGTAGCCTCCAAAAGTTAGATGACATGTTTCCACTTCCGTTGTGATGCCAAATTATGATTTACAATAAAAACATAATCAGGTTATCCCGAGGGATTACTTGGTTGTTTTTTAAGACAAGTCATAGATCGACGCCACACAGTTCTGACGCGAACTCGTTCATTAGTATTGAATTTCTGATTTTGATCATCTACTTTTGCTGTTGACTGTACAGCTGGTTCATAAATCAAGGTCGCTCAGCGAACTATGGAACGGGCTATGCTTGGAGTCTCTCTGAGGGATCGATTCCGCAAGGTGTAGGTAGTGGTTGACCGAGATTAATTATTTATTTATTGATAATGGTTGTAGGTTGAGGTATACACAGTATTTATCTATTTGTAATTTGGTAGAGTTGTGACGTCAGCCGAGTCAAAACATTGTAGCTTCAACCTAACATGGGTGTCAAGACCTTTGGAAATGACCCTCGTATTTGTTAGAAGGTTGAAGACGTAATTTCTTATTTTCGTAATAATTAGATTCCGCGATGTGTTGAAAAAGCCTATGTTCTTCCCAAGGGTTCAAAGTATCCCTATACCAAATTTCATCAACATCGGTCCAACCGTTTCGGAGATTAGCCGGAACAAACATACACACAGACAAAATAATTAAAAATGTTTTTTTTTGTTATACGTAATACCGTATATACTTTCATATGCATTTAGTGAAAGGCTGTTATTTTGATATTACAAACAGACGCTTCAATTTTATTTATTTGTTTAGATAGATGTAGGTATAAAGTAATAATTTCCATAATTAAAAATAAGAATCCGAGAGCTACAAAAACTCAATAAAAGAATACAATAAAAATAAATTGTGTAAAAAATAATAAAAAAATAAAAAAATAATTGTGTGCAGCCAGTGAATAAAAGAATTCTTTTACGTTTATACTGCAACATTACCAAGCTACAAACACTGGTATTTTTGATGGAATTGAAATACATTAATATAAAACGGGACATTGTTTTGTTACAGACAATGGAGAAACAAAAGAATAAAAAGAACAGCAAATAATTCGACGAGATAAGAAAATAAAGAAAATTGTTCTATTGAGCCCGGCCATGGTTATGAAGAAGCTGCGGACAGATAATTTTGGAACGGAAAATTAAAATGATGTTTTTTTAATTTTCTGTCCCAATTTTCTACCTTGAAATGAAAGAAAGGGAACCCACAAAGAATAACATTGTTATATGTACATCTGTCTGTCCGTTAATTGTTATTTTTTTCTAAGGAACAGTATTATCTCATTCGGTCTTAAAAATCTTTTCATAAGTTAAGAAACCTTGACGAGCGATACGAATCGCAAAAGACAAGTTTTACTGCCGCACTCAGGCCCTTCACTTAAGAATTTTAATAATCACTCAACATAACAGCAAATCCAATCAATTTATTTTCCATAAGGCTAATATATATAAGGCTTTGTAAATTTTTAATCGCATGTTCATGCGAAATAAAATTGCAAACGCAAATAATTTATGCGCGGGCTTTAGAATATTGGTATTGTGCACATATTGGCGATTATTCTCCGCAACGATTCAATATCGTAGTGCGCGCTTAGCCTAGGTGTTGGTTCAATTTCAGACTGAACATAAGCAATTATATATATTAATATCCATAACACTTAGTTATAATAATGTGTCATGCGAACATTAAGGTTTATACTTACTTACTTTAATTACTGTAGTTTAGTTCAATTAAAATTAAAATTTATTAGCACTATTGTTATATTATTAGATACATTTTTAAATACAACATTACACCTGCTGTCCCTGGGGGGATTCGGCAGAGGTATAGTACACCCACATTTCGCCAGTTATGTTTAAGTCCCATGTCAATATGTCAATAGGCAGCGAATCAATCATTAAATCTTTTTTGACCAAAATAATCTTAACACTATGTCAACACTATTGAAATGTTCTATATTTTTGACTGACAGCGCTTGTTCCAATAAAAAGACGAAGACGAAGATGGCGGGATGAGCTTGACTCCTACCGAAACTACTGGCAAAATACAGAATTGTGTGGAAAACGGAGAAGAACGCGTTTGCCTTGCAGTGACACATCACAGGCTAGTAAATAAATTGAAATCAAAATAATAAACTGAAATCTAGTAGGTACAGTCACGAGTATAAGTATGTGTATACACTTGGCTTTATTTCAAAGAGATTTACTCCTTCATTTTGTAATGAAATTGTATGTTGCTATGAACATAGTATTTTCGAACCCACAGGTTTTTGCAATGTGTTGTATTTCATTGTAGTTTTCGTTATTTCACGCAAAAATCGCTATTGAAAGTTTCCAAGTGTTAACATATTAGTGCTCGTGACGTACTTACAACTACGTTTTTGTAAGTAGGATATTAAAGCTTATTGCCAAACGCGTCTATCCGTATGATCAGGAATTTTCATCAGCAGGATTTTCCTCCGTATTTCTGTTTCCATGAATAATTTCACGCATGTCACGCCGCCATGCTGCCGGGCTGTAAACAATCACAGTTCGTAATTAGTGTGAACTCATTAACTTATAATAGTCTCTGTTTGCAGACGTGGCTAATGGATGGACGATAGATGTTGGTTCAGCTGGATAGTGTGACTTCAAGTTTGTAACTAGGGCGACATAGTGCTGCATGTCGCATTAGGCTACCTAGTTTTGTTTTGAAATATAGGTAGTTCGAAAAACAATACTCTTTGATTTCCGAATAACGATCAATATTAGCACTATACTACATATAACTTCTTAACTAATATTATAAAGAGAAAAAAATTGATTTTTGTATGTTTGTTTGGATAAAGTTTGACATATGGGTAAGGTACACTATGACCTGGATTAGGCGACATAGGATACTTTTTATCCTGATATGCTCACGGTATCAAGACTTTTACGGGTGAAACTGTGGGGCGTAGCTAGTTAGACATGTTATCAGGCTGATTATGAAATAAAATTGTAACGTTGTTTAAAGGGACTGTTTAACCATACATTTTTGACGTTTAAACGTCTCTGTACTTTAAGCGACGTTTATAAATAAACCACTAAATGTCCAAATTGTTTCATATATGCCGCAAATAAATGTATTTTCTTTCTTTTCCAACTTATTATTGTTATTAGTAGTTATAAAAGAAACAAAATGTATCCGAAGACAATACAGTACGTCTAACGAAAAACCCGAGAAGCTTAAGACAGTGGAAACTTTCCCCTTGAATGAGATTTCGAATTTACCACAATTCCACTTACCTGAGATTTCTCAGGTAAAGTTTTAGAACAGAAAACATCCTAATAATGTAGGTATAGAATTTTAATTAAAAAAGTTTTAAATGAACTTATTGGAAATTTTACAATTTATTGAATATTTTAATATTTTTGACTTCACTACGACTTTATTATGGACAGATTTTTAATTATGTATTTTAATTATGTATCTGATTTAGGGCTGATTATAACAAAGTCAGATATCTTTTATTCGTGGAATAAAATTGACGTCTGGTAGTTCTAGTATGGTAAAACTGTCAAAAAATCATAATTTAGTCTCAGGATAAGAATTAATGTATGTAATCTATTGATTATAATTTAAATATTGTACTTCAGGACTAGCATAATATTACTAGGAACAGCTAGGTACTGTGGACCAAAAAGTTGTCTTTTAATAGATGTATAGGTGTACACCCTGAGATCAAACAGAACCACAAAACCTGCACGTGGCTGTTAGATTTGCACTGTAGATTAATGAAGTGGTTACATAGTAAACGGCTCGTGGTTGGCAATTAGCTTGTTGCGGCCAGTTAGTTAGAACAATTTGTCTGTTTTACTTTGATTTCGTTATGGTTGTTATTTTAAGTGTTATGATAATGGCTACTGATGCTGTTTACTGAGAGGAGCCTTTTTGGCCTCGCACGAGTCTTTTTTTTTTCTTTTTCTTTTAACTTTGTTAGTATTTAAAGCTTCTTTTTTACTATTTGTATTTCGTGTGTGTGTTTGGGAAACACACACACGAACATCACACACATAAAATATATTTCTTTCTTTGCTAAGGATTAATTAGCTGAATATTCTTTGCGATGAATATACCACTCCACTCCCTCTTTTTTGGGGGTTTTGTAAAAAAACGGCTTATAGATTAGATTATCAGTTAATTGTCTAGCAGTCAGCATCATTAGATGCCATTACATAATTACAGTCTACTTCAATGCAATTGTCGCAATGGCTATCATGGCAGCCACATACGTCAGCCACAAAAGCCCAACAAAGTGGCTATTAGTTGCCAGTAGTGAATAAAATATGAACGGCGAATGTTTCAGTAAAGCCGCAAACATGCCTGTAAACTAAGATGAGGTTTTCATAAATTCAGCGCGACGTAGGTATTTATTTACGATGCGCCGCCGACCATTTCACTAAAAACCCATGCCACAATATAAAATATTTGCAGTTGACCAACAGAAATAGTTTTCCTTAGGTTTGATTTTTTCCTTAGGTTTACATTTTATGGGATCTACGTTGAAGTGACCGAAAAGTATGACTTAATTATTACTTACTAGCACGAAAGTTATAGAAGTATCTGGCATGCCAATGTGCCATAACAACTTGTTCATGGCATGCAAGCTACTTGTCAAGTTTACTTCATTGTGCAAGTTACAAGTATGTGTATTACTTACATGTTTATTAGTGATAGCTAGGTAGCGAATAAATTGCTTGTTAATGCATTTAGGTATCTATTTTAGTGTAGGTGGAAACTCATTGGCTTACCTCTAGGTACTATAAATAAACAATTCAATAATTCATTAATAATAATCATGGTGGTGTAAATTAGCTACATTGTACACATCAACCACAAAGCACAACAAACGACTGACTACTCGTATAATATAGTCAGTCGTTTGTTATGCTTTGAGTTAGTAACCACGCAGAGGTAGGTACGAAGTTGATTAGTACCTACTTGTGCGTTGTGTTGCAGGACATCCAAATAAACATAATACTCACACTTGAAAAGCAATCATATCTTTTATAGCACCAACAAAATATGAACATTACAACGACCACGAAACAAATTAATAAACCTCATAATCCGACATTAACACAAAATCCATAATCCATATCGAAACCGAATCATAATACCCAATTAAAAACAACTCAAACAGTCCTACAATATCAGATAAAACTCATTATGCTAAAAGTTTCAGCTATTAATTGAAACATTCTGAAACTCAATTACCCGATTGGTTTTATTCTGCAACCTATCATGGTTGTGATTGGAAATAGTCCCCGCAGAATCGCTAATGCATTCTCATTGGACGACCGCTTCGGTTGACATCGTGTCGTGTCGGTTCGTTCAAAATTGAAATTTGAATTACGGCGCTTGGACATGAAATGTTCGTTAAATTTTTTTCATTTGGGAGAAAGTAGTAGTAGTAGTGCTGCATCCGGTTAGACTGGAAGCTGACCCCAAGGGTCTGTCCCACTAGTCCCATTGACCCAGTCCCATGATGGGACAAGTGGGATTATATGTCCCACTAGTCCCATGAACAACTGATACTAACATATTTTTAAAATCATGTCCCACTAGTCCCATGGGACAACTGATACTAATATATTTTTTAAATTATGTCCCACTAGTCCCATGGCACAGCGAGTACTGATTATAATGATTGTAACAGTGAATCAGCCAGCAGGGTAGGTACACCAGGTGTATGTGACCAACATAGTTGGGAAAAGGCTAGGCAAATGATGACTCTTGTGATAACGTGAAGATAAGGTAAGTTCTTTGGAATTTTTAATGTCGTATTAAGTTTTGCAAATATATCTAATATCATCTGACGTATGGAATTTCAATTTGTGGCAGTGCCACAGTTGCTAAAGATTTACAACATTTTTATTAATTAGTAAAGTAACCTAATAGTCCTCTGTAAAAGCCTTCTAAAGCACATAACTAACAAATACAGAATCTTTAAATTTCTCAAGTCTAACAAGATTTAACTATGACTCCTATAAAAAAATTCTAAGTATCTAAATAGTACCAAAAAGTTTTGACTACAAAACATCAAATGCCAATTTTTCATAACAATATTTAATAGAGCATAGACACATTATTTATTATAATGGTAAACTTATTCAAAGCAGTCAAGACCTCTTCAGATTTACACAGACTTTGATATTTCCAATCCACTTAGCAAGTGACCCAATTTCGAAAGCTCTTAAGAACAGCAACATCACTAATTTCACAAGTACCTACGTAAAAATTCCATCAAGTTTAACGGCATTATCATTTATTTGAGGACTTCTTAAATTCAATTGTAACTCCGTCTTTCATTAGTCAGAAGTCGGCAATGATATTGGAACTTTCCAAATCACCTGAGCGCTTGCTCCGTTAGCCATTCATTCATTCACTCACTCAAGTTCGGGAATGTACGATCGTTACGTTTAAATAGATCGTTATGAACAAACTCACGCGATGTTGAGGTTACTTGAGCGAATTTTACAAAATAATTATTTTTAAATCATAACAGCTAAGCAATAATCAAACATATCGATACCTTTAGACTCAAAGGGCGTAAACGCCATTTGGGCCAAAATGACTTTTTGATGCAGTTATATTCAGTTTTTTTTTCTCTATCAATCTGTATAGTTAAAACTGCGAAATTCGCAAAATTAAGGTGAATACGGCCCACGTGATTTTTGGAGATTTTTTAAAGACATGAGGTGTATTTGATATAAATTTTTATTTTAATGGTTATTTAGGTAACATGCACAATTATTAAAAAACTTAAAGGTCGTATAATAAAGTCGTTAACCAAAACTTGAGCATACGCCCTTCTTATTCTCGTATAAAAATAAAGTTGACTCATATGACTTAACGTTGATACCGCTAAATCTTGGTCATAATATCGCGAAATTCGAGTAACATTGCATGAAGGTGACCTAAAAACAAAGACTATAAAAGGAAAAGGGAAAGGAACAGAAAAAGCCAAGAGTAAGTTGAAGGGTGGTAAGGGTAAAGGGAAGTCAAAGGCAAGCACAGACAACACAAAAGATACTGTTGCAGTTGTTGATGACTCCAGACAAGACATTCCTGGATCTATAATAAAGCCTGCCTACAATGCCAGATTGCCTATATCCAAGGCAAAATATAAGGATCTAATGAGACTTTGTGATAATGGAACCATTCCAAAGACTTATCACGATGAGTATCGTCGACTTCCTTGTGAAGAAACCGTTTGTGACTTTTTTCCTCATAGTGATTACGAAGAAAACCAAGAAATTGATGAAGATTAGGGCTGCAAGCCCTAATCTTCATCAATTTCTTGGTTTTCTTTTTTTCTTCGTTTTCGTTTCGCTTTCAATTGATTTCCATAAAAATGAATATTTTATTTTTTTCTGCGGTCATTTAATAACCAACGTATTTTCTTTTTTTTAAGTTTTTTTTTTAAGTAATTTTATTGTTAGTTAAAAGCGTTTTGTCTTAGATGGGGCTCCTAGTCTTTCACCATAATTTAATTGCCATAATTTAATTGAGTAGTTATTCTGGTTGTGATAATTCTAATTAATGATTATAATAATATTAATGCATAGACTCTAATTAATGTCATAATGATAATAAAGATTTTGAAATTATTAATTGTTTTTTGTTATACTGATTCCTTATCAAGCTCTTATCTGGGTTTTAGTTCTAGTAAATCTAAGCCATGTTTTTTTCAATGACAACTAGTATTTGCGTGACCTTAAGCCAAAAGTTTTAGATTACGATGGTCAACTTTTTTAGTAGAGGTTTTTATGAACACATAAATAAATAATAACAAGGAGATGACTTTGAATTAAAAATAACAATCGAGAAGTAAAAAGCATTGTGTATATTAGCTAAATACTTCTCCGGTGACTGTGTTATATACCCCTTCTTTACAACAATAGATGCTTGTAGTGACGTTTAAACCCTAACCGTTTATCATAATGGTGTTCATATTAAGTACATACTTCTCCGTTGACTGTCAATACAACCCTTTTTAGCAAGAAAGGACGCTTTAAGTGACCTATACGCCCTAAGCATTCTACAGACAATGTAAAATTTAGGGTTGTAAACAATTTTTTTTTTTTTTTTTTGGGGCGTATAACAATCCTATTTTCTTTATTTATTAATTTATCCTAAATATTATATAATCGTACTGTTTATCTTCAAAATTTAAGAATTTGGGCCAAAAATGAACTTACTCAGTCTTGAAACAAAAAAGTTATGATTTTTTTCTTAAAATATTTTTTGTTTTTTGCTATTCCTGAAAAGTGGCCGTTTGGCGTTTACGCCTTTTGAGTCTAAAGGTATCGATATAACAAACCAAAATAAAAATAGTACTATGTCATCAATCAAAAACCGTAACCTACATGTCAAACCACAAAAGCACAAAAACCACCTTAATTATTCAATTTTACTTAAATCAACTGAGAATTAAATGTCATTAAATTTAATGTTTGTATGTCCAACCATAAAAAGCTCAATCATAACCATGTCCAACCATTAAATGGCAAATTGATGTAAATTAGATGTCAATTAAATTACCATTTACATAATTATCCAACCACATATGCTCAAAAACAACCATGTCTATTCCATATTGCGTTATTTAAAAAAGACACTCAAAATTAAATAAATGTCAATTAGAGGGAGACCAAATGTCAATTAAATGAAGATAAGGTCCAACAAATTGAATGTCAAGTAAATCATTTGTCAATCAAAATAAATGCCAATTAAATGAAATGTCAATAAATTAAATGTCAATACCATATAAAATAATTCATACACAAATTATCTGGAGTCATTCAACATCAAATCGGATACAGAATATAAACATTTTTCTAATAGAAAGGCTTTCAGCTTTGCCTTAAATAAGTTGGTGTTATAGACCAAAGTTTTTAGATCAGTAGGTAACTTGTTATATAACTCTACTCTAACTCAACTCTAATGAGTTGGTTAACTTGAAATTTTCATCATGAATGAGTTTGTTGAAAATATTTTTGCATAAACGCCCCGCGGCTCGGCTGCCAAAAAGTTGACGGGTATTTTTATACTGTGATTATTTCGCTGCTGAAAATATTGTAGTTATGCGTCATTTTTTTGAGAATGTTCCAGATAATCAAACCATTTTTTTTTTTACATAATTTTGATGTAATAGTATTTTTGCAGTATGTGGCTTGTAGCTAAATGATAAAAGCCACAGCATGGGTCGATCGAAGATAAAGCTACCTTTACCGCAGTCGGTTCGTGGATGGGTTAGCCATCCATTACATATCGAGACCTCACCTCGACTCGGAAAGCTCGTTAACTTGGTCTCGGTCATTCGTAGATCTTTGACAGTCGTTACGGTTAGTCAGAAGCCAAACAGTCTGCCACCAGTCTTATCAAGGCGTATCGTGTTACCTAATAACTAGGTTGTGAACTAGATACTGGTATCCAGCTGCATCCAGTTAGACAAGCAAGCCGACCCTAACATAGTTGGGAAAACGCTTTATTGATTGATTACTTATTATTTATCTTTCATAATATTTTAGTAAATGGGTCGGAAATAAACACGTATTAGTAGTGCCAATATCACGTAATACGCGCGTGTTTACAAGAACTTC
Source organism: Apamea anceps (assembly GCA_951799955.1). Taxonomy (NCBI): domain Eukaryota; kingdom Metazoa; phylum Arthropoda; class Insecta; order Lepidoptera; family Noctuidae; genus Apamea; species Apamea anceps. The sequence goes on from OX637510.1 coordinate 20,340,153, forward strand.
TGATATCCTGGTAAAGGTGATTTCCTAATTAACACAGTAAAGTAAATGCCGCGCCATTCCGAGAACATTGGGAAAATACTACGTTTTCCTACAGCGAGGCTACAAAGAGAGTTATTTACCTACTTACATACTCGTAGAACTGGTATTGTTGTATTATTGTCTCCTGAAAAAAGGAATAAAATATTGCATTCGTGTTGTTTTAAGACCAATTGGGTAGTAATTGCCTTAAATTCACTCAGCACCCTAATTGCGTAATACACAATCAATCGGAATCAGAATCATTTTGAAGCAAATTGCTAATCCATTGCTTCATAAGTTGGTTGTTGTCAATATTAAAACGATTGCCTAGTCGTGGGATGTTTAAATTTAACTGAAACTAAGAATGAACACTGCGATTAGAAACTAGCAGACCCGAGAATCATTTGTCTGCCAAAAAATTGTTCATACAAAAATCCCATAAAAGAGTACTTTCTTTCAGTTTTAAATGTTCCGGGCAACTTATTTTAAATTTTCTTACCTTAAAACCTTATTAAGAACTAGCTGCGCCCTGAGGTTTCATCCGCATAAGTTTCGATCCCGTGGGAATATCGGAATAAAAAGTGTCCTATATGTTAATCCTGGTTATAAACCATCTGTGTGCCAAATTTCATCCAAATCCGTTTAGTAGTTTTTGCGTTAAAGAGTAACAAACATCCATCCATGCATCCATCCATCCTCACTAACTTTCGCGTTCATAAATTGTTAAAGGATAAATTAAGATTACGATTCTTGATAAATCAATGCAAAAGCTTTACTTACAAAGATCAAGAAGTAGGATCACTTTTGCACTATCAAATGCAACGGATGGAATTTAATCTCCTGGCCTCTCGTGTGCCAGTCCAAAATCTTTGACGTTAGACTATAGCGGGGCGCTTGCTTTTGTCGGCATACTATTTCTTTATAAAATTTATAAGGCACGTCCTTCCTAATTAGGTTGAGTATCTCGTTTGTTGTTTATAAATTAACTTAATCTAGAGTTCTTTGCAAAGTACTGAGGCTTGAATTCCCGGTAGACGTGGCGATAAGTTCAACGAGGACATAAAATAAGAGAAAACGAACAAATTTAATGTAAGAGAGATATCCTAAATATAAACGAAGCACGTGCCTGTGAAATTAACGCTTAAAGGATCTTTTTACGCCATAATTATACCCTTATTATACTGACAACGTTAGAAAAGTGTTTGGAGGTTCAATCATTTTCTTTGGAGAACACACTGTTATATAATATGCAAAGTACTTTCTTGATTATGATTTATATAATTATAATCTTCAGACAAACGAAAGAATAAACAAACACGTTTCTTGTGCTCTTTAATTTTTAACTTTATTTTCTGTTGATTTTAGGGTAGTAGACACTCTGTGAAAATGTTAAGTTTCTTCTACGTATTAGAGCGGTTTTGAGTGCAAAACCGCTCTAATAGGTAGAAGAACTCGGATCTTTGATTCCGAATTGGGAATGTTCTAAATTCGGACAGACTGAGTTCGGATGTAGTGCGCAAGCCCTCATACAAATAGTATTATGACTACTTCGGACCGTCATTTCTCGGATTCGGATCGAATTAGATTCACATAGCAAATGCAAAATAGGTGTAAAAATTTTATTGTGAAACAGTGACAGTTACCGGCTCAAGTGAATTTTGCATTGTCATCTTGTTAACAGGTACAATACTTAATATTTTACTTGCTTTTAGTTTGTTTGCGTTCTTTAATTACACCACACATTACATTGTTCACTTTTAATACGGCTACTTATTGATGCCAATGACCTTTGAACGTAAACATAACCTTAGTTTGGTTTGGTGACAGAACTTCTTACTTCATATAAATTTCATTTTTCCTCTACACTAATCCCCTTTCAAACTGCTGTCTCAAAGTCTCAATTAGCTACCTACTCACTTTTCAAACTGCTGTCTCAACTAGCTACCTACTCTCTCTTCTAAATTGTCTTCTCTTCCTTCGTCATGATTATGACTCGCAGTGCCCGCGCTCGCCTCGAAGAGTCCAAACTCAGTGAGGCTTTGAGCTTATTAAAGGCTTCAAGGGAGTCCTGTGACCAACTAATTAAGGAAATAGATGACAATGAAAGAGTGCTCTTTGATGCCAATGAAATGAATAGGAAGTTGAAAAATGAAATGGCTCAGTTATATATTCAATACACTGATGCCATAAAAGCCCGGGATAGGCTCCAGGTTATTGTGGACGGGTTCAGCCAATGTAGCATAGAGTATGAACAAGCTCTTAGTCACAAACATTCATTACAACAGCAGCTACATGAGGCTCAAAATCAGATCACACAACTTGAGACTTCAAATCTTAACATCACCGCCTCGCTGAATCAAAGTCTGTTCAATGAGCTGGTGTCTATTGCCCCGTCAATGGTTTCTGCCATAAACCCCACTATTGATTTGACAGGTGATGATAAATCACAATCATGTAATTCAGTGAGGGTAGTAACCAGTAAAAATAAACTTAAGAAATACATTAAAATCAATAAATACATTCTTAAAACACAAAAAATGGTAAAGAGACAAAGGTTTTTTATAAAAAATGTTAAATTGAATAGAGAAAGGTTGAATTTGCTTAAACAATTAGATATGTATTCTTTTAATTTGGAGCAAAGTACTAGGAAGTACAACATTGACACAGAAACCTTGCAATCTGAACTTGACCATCTACAGGAGAAACTTTGTACAATGACCAACAAATATAATACCTCTGAAGACCTAATGAGGGAATATGTGTTGGCAATGAATGAGCTGGTAAACTCACAAAAAAACAACTGTGAGCATTGTCTAACACCATCCAATGTGCCTACACCGGTCCATTCATTGTCAACATGCAATACCTCCTTACTGCAACCCTGTGTTGATTTGATTATTCCTTCTACAAATGGTTCCAATAAACCTTGTAATCAAACTTTAAATAATGATATTGTGTTATTTTGTGATGAGATTGGTAAGGACTTAGGTCACTTGTTGACAGATGAGTATCCGGGACACTCAATATTAAATTACTGTATGCCTGGCTGTTCTTTGTTTCATATTATGAAAGAAATTACTAAATGTAACTTTACCCAGGATACAACATTATTAATTTTTATGGGTAATAGGGGAAATGTAAACAAAGGAGAACTGCTTGAGTATCATAGGACATTATGCAATCTTAGTTTAAGAAAAGTTGTGTTGTTTACATTCCCTTACAGTAACAGTTTGCCACAGGAAGAAAATAGTTTAAGATTTGAATTGAATATGACAATGCATAACTTGACATATAATAATAGCATGTTCCATTTGATTGACACTAACAATTATGTTAGTAATAATTTATATCTGACAAAAGATAGATATAACAGTGTTATGTACTATCTTTCTAATTATTATAAAAGACAGATAGCTGTGTCGCTATCATATTTTTTTTCTATCACAGCCAAAAATTTGGCTAAACAACTTGCTTCTTTTGAGCAATGCAATGACATTGTAAATAATTCTGCTAATAATTTGGTCACAATTCATGACATTTCCAATAATTTAAATTAGAAATTAAGACAACAGAGGCAATCTCTAGCTATAATGTAAAAAATTGCAAAAACAGCTCAATAAAGGGTTTAGAAACAGTAAATAGTATCAACCTGGTGCATCAAAATATTCAAGGATTTATGAACAAAGATTTAGAAGTAGAATTATTTATGAATTTTAATAGTATTGATATTCTTTGTATAACAGAACATTGGCTGAAAAGTCACCAGTTCTTGTTCAATTTTAATAATCACCAGGTTGGTAGCTCGTTCAGCAGAATAAATGCTATCCATGGTGGCTCTTTAATTTTAGTAAGTAACCAGCTCAAATTTAAAGATCGTAACGATATTGTGAGCCTATCTGTTGAGCGTACAGTTGAAATTGCCTGTATAGAATTGGAGCACTTGGTTGTATTAAGTGTGTACAGACCCCCTTCAGGATTGTATGACTGCTTTGAAAAGGTAATGGATGAAGTGTTACACAGGATTTGTAACTCAAACAAGTCCGTTATCATTTGTGGTGATTTTAATGTCAATTTATTAGAAAACTCAGGTTCTTGTAGTAAAATTATAAGTCTGTTTCAGTCCTACAATCTTGTGAACCTATTTTTGGAGCCCACTAGAATAACACCTACTAGTGCCACATGCCTAGATAATATTTATACAGATATTATACCAAGCCACAAAGAAATTATAAATATACTAGACTCTGATCATTGCGGGCAAAAGATTACTATTCAAAACCAAAAGAAAAAAGTGGCTAAAAAGGATATCACTGTTAACCCCAAAACTGCAAGTCGCTTAGAGGCTTTTAAAGTTAAACTCATCAATAAATTACCAGTTTTGACAACTCATGCCAATCCTAATCATCTATATGATACTTTTTTTAATATATACTGTAAACAATTTGATTCCACCTTTATTCCCAAGACTATCTTGGTTAACAGTAACGCATCTTTCAGTGATTGGGCTACCATTGGTATTCATAAAAGTAGAACACGGCTTTATGAACTGTACAATGAAAGGCCTTATGTTAACACTGATGAATTTAATTTGTACGTTAGAAATTATTCAAAATTATTTAAAAAAGTCTGTTTTATGGCCAAGTCTCGTTATTTAGGTTCAAAGATTAAAAACAGCAGTAATGTAATTAAAACGACCTGGACTATTATTAATAGTGAAGCGGGAAGATCTAGTAAACGAGATACTGACTACAGCCTGTCTATTAATGACAACATAGTAAAATCAGACTCACAAGTCGCCGAGGCATTTGAAAATTTCTTTTCAGATATTCCCGTTTCAACTACTAAATCCCTAAACTCATCACCTTTTGTTGCTGAGTCTTTGCTGAAGGAAAATGTTAATGGTTGTGATTCGGAATTTCATTTTGAACATATTACCTGTAGAGATATAATTAAAACCTTTCACACATTAAATGTTAAAAAGACTGCAGATCTGTGGGGTAATTCTGTAGAAGTCGCTAAGTCTATTATTGACATTGTAGCACCTACTCTAGCTCTTATCTTTAATAGTTGTATTGACAGTGGGGAGTTTCCTGACCTCATGAAAAATAGTAAAATAATACCTTTGTTTAAATCAGGTAGTACATCAGACCCTACAAATTATAGACCTATTTCTGTACTACCTACCTTTAGTAAAATTTTTGAGAAATTAATTTTAGATCAAATGCAAAGATTTTTTAATAAACATAAATTATTACATAGCAAACAGTTCGGTTTTACAAGGGGTCGTTCAACTACTGATGCCGGTGTTGAACTTTTAGGACATATTTATAATGCTTGGGAAGATAAATGCGATGCCTTGGGCATCTTTTGTGATTTGTCCAAGGCATTCGATTGCGTTCTTCACGAAACGTTAATCAGGAAACTCCGCCACTACGGAATCAGGAACACTGCTCTGGATCTTCTTACCTCATACTTGAGTAAGAGGATTCAGAGCGTTGATGTTAATGGAAAAAGATCTCCCGGATCTATAGTAACAATGGGAGTCCCACAGGGCTCAATTCTTGGCCCTTTCTTGTTTCTTATTTATATAAATGACTTGCCGTACCTCATAAAGGATAATCATGATATAGTGTTGTTTGCAGATGACACTTCACTTTTGTTTAAACTTAAACGTCAGCAGCAGGTTACTGACGATGTAAATACCGCGATCTCTAAAGTAGTCCACTGGTTCAATGTTAATAATTTACTTTTAAACGAGAAAAAAACCAAATGCATTAAGTTTACGCTACCTCACGTTAGGCAGGTGAAAACCAATGTGTTGATAAAGGGCGAAGAATTGAATCCTGAAGACAGTACAGTATTCTTGGGCATAACTTTGGATGCTAAGCTTCAGTGGGGTCCACATATAGATAAATTATCAAAAAAGCTAAGCTCCGCAGCATACGCGGTTAGAAAAATTCGTAATTTAACTGATATAGAGACAGCCCGTTTAGTGTACTTTAGCTATTTTCATAGTGTAATGTCGTACGGTATTCTATTGTGGGGAAATGCCGCTGATATTCAGACTATCTTTGTTTTACAGAAGCGAGCTGTTCGATCAATTTATAAATTGAGTCCGAGACACTCGCTCAGAGACAAATTTAAAGAAATTAATGTTATGACTGTGCCTTCTCAGTATATTTATGAAAATCTTTTATATGCCCATAAAAATATAAAATTGTTTAAAAAGTACAGTGATATACATGATATAAATACTAGAAACAAACACAAATTTGTTGTACCTACAACAAGGCTCAAGAAAATAGGTGGCTCGTTCAGATGCCAATGTATACGCTTCTACAACAAAGTTCCAAGCCCCGTTCAAGATCTAAGCCTTAATAAATTTAAATCATTCATTAAACGTAAGTTGTGCCAGAAAGCCTTTTATACCGTTAAGGCTTATATCGAGGACAAAAAGGCTTGGGATTAAGCTGCTTCCAATCTTTACAATATATTGAATGTTTTTGTTTTGTTTTGTTGTTGTTTTTTTTTATATACATTTTGACATTAATGAATTTGATATATACTATATACTATGACATTTGCTTACTTTGTAAAGTATTCTATTATTTTAATTATTGTGAATGTGAAGACTATGTGGGTCATTTTATTTTTTATTTTTCGCTCTGTTCTGTTAGTTTTGTCATGGTCTGGCAGTTTGAGTAATTAATGTGGCCTACCCAAATGTCCTTTCTTTGGTATTGTTCGTCGAACCGTTGAGCTCCTTAAGTTTTGAGTTGAGCTGCACGATTTCTGACATATGCGTGCACTGAATGGACAGGTCCTCTCAATCTGTGTGGTTCTTTCCTCAAAAGACCATCTCAGACATCGACCTACATGATCTTCATATGATCTGACCAAGATTATGTCTGGACTTTAAAAGAGACTGTGACGTCTGAGTTTGTTTCGGCCTTTCTTCTCAGACTAGTCAGATAGGAAACGCCGACTTCATCTAGTTTTAAAATATGATTGACGTGTAAAAGTGTTTGTACAAACCTACTTACAAAAATAAAATCATTTATCATTTATCATTTATCATTATCATTTAGAATGCAGTGCAGAACCGCTCTAAAACGGCTCGAAAGATGACGGACCGACGAACAACGGAGCCTTAGTAATAGGTTCCCGTTGGCACCCTTACCCTAAAAATTGATTGAATTAAAATTAAAAAATCCATTCGGCCCTGCCTAGAAGTTACTAGCCACCTACTCGTACAATCACTCTTTGAAGATTTCACAGTCAAAAACCAATAAAAAGTTACATTATTCCTTTATAAACATAGCATAAGCATAATTAGTCTATAATGCTGGTACACAAGCCTCCTCTCTGTGAGAGGGAGTGGGCCGTTATCCACCGCCCAAGCCCAGTGCGGGTTGGTAGATGTCACATGTCATCAAATTTTTGGTTCTAGGACATGCTGATGTCCTCACGATGTTTTCCTTCACCGTTTATAAAAATAATCATGCATTATTCTTATATATATGCTTCTTTTTATAGACCGTTTAAAACATCGTAGGTTGCAAAAAGTTGCACTGTACTGATATTTCGGGATATTGTAAGGATAGATACCAATTGTGTAAATCCAAGTTTGCAGCTACAAAAGACTTTTTTTTTCCGGGCTGGAAAATCCTCATGGATGTCCGCCGCCCTGGGGCGGCCGGCGGGGTCTGTCAGACTTACTGCCTAAAAACCACCCCGGTGTTCCATGTCACACCAACGCTGGGATCACGAGAACGTACGATCCTTCCGCAACCCCCGACTGGTGCCGGCCCGCCACCACCGGCCTCCTCGGGTAGGGGAGGAGTGAGGTGTTTGACTCCCCCCGCGATGTCTAAGAGGGACGCGCGTGGAACACTTCGCGCCGCCACCTCGGGTGGTGATGTGTACTGGGCGACGAACGTCCCACAGTTCGTCGACCCTGGACCCATTTAGGGGGGCTGGAAGAGGGCGTTGTCCGCCCTCCGCCGGCGCCCGGTGCACCTGCTGCGGGCAGGGTGAGTGGACGAGATCTCCCTGTCCCTTTCCGCAGCCTCCTTCTGCGAGACGACTGATTCGCAGAAGGAAACCATGCACCGCGTCCCAGGACTCTTCGCTGCCGACCATCGACTCGACCATGGCCGGCAGCGACAGGTCACTGCCTACTTCTGAGATCAGGGCACGGCGCGGCTCCTCCCAGGCGGCACACTCTGCCAGCGTATGCCGCGCCGTGTCCTCCCGGCAGTCGACGCAATAGCTACGAAGGACCTGTGCTAACTGCGTGGTACCCTAAAAACCAACGGAAATTTTCGGAATTATTTCATTTTTGTTTTTATGTAAACAAGATAATTGTATGCATTCGTAGTAGTAAATAAATTTACGTCAGTCGTGTCCAATGTGTAAATACTGGGAAAATATTGGAATTCGATTATTTAGGGCAGTGAAACAAAGTGCCATTCCTAGTAATAGGTGCGACCGATAAACCAGTTTTCCGAAATATCGGAAAATTATACACACAACATCACGCTTATAATTCCCGAGGGGATGGGTGTACCTCCCATATTTTGTTCATAAAGTCCCACGTAACAGGGGGCGAGCCTATTGCCAACAACCGGGCACAAAAACAGACTCCGGGCTGTTACTGAGAAGAAAAATACGAAGAGTTACGTACCTAAATACTTTGACGTGGCCGCATATAATTAAATAGTTCCAGGAAAGGATCAGTGGGTAATTTTATTCTGAAGTTGTCCCCGCAGCCTATTTTCATTTCCGAAATAAGCTCATCTAACGTACTCACAGCCTAGCCTTGTCCCCACTATGTTGGGGTCAGCTTCTAGTCTAACCGGATGCAGCTGAATACCAGTATTTTATATGGAGCGACTGCCTTTCTGTCCTCCACAACCCAGTTACTGGGTAATACGATACCCCTTGGTAAGACTGTTTGTCAAACTACTGACTAGCCCGAAGGCTAGTGACAACCCTTAACGACTGTCAAAGTTCCACGAATGACAGCCGGGACCAATGGCTTAACGTACTTCCCGATGCTGGCAGAATAGTCGACACGGCTCAAAAAAAAATAATAAAACGTGCTTCCCGAGACGTAGAGGGGTCTCAGCCTGTCAATTAATCAATTAGTCTAATTAATCAATCAAGTTAGGGGTCGAAAATCCTCTAAAACCCGTTTCTGTCATAGTTGAAAAGTGACATAATTATAATTAATTTAATCGTCACCAAGACCTTCATACCTAATCAGAATTGTTAGTACTGTTGAGACTATAGGCTATTTGGTGCTTACACGCAACCTCCGCGAGTCAGTTAAAAGTTATTGGCATGAAATTCGAGACAAACATGAAGTTAGTTTAAGATTAGAAGAGACTAGGCGTCAGATTTGGCTGACAAGCAAAATGAAAAAGATATAAAATACCTAGAATGATTTCTAGGAATAATTATTATTGAACATACGTGTTATACTGTGGTTTAATTGATTCCTCCTGGTACTCCGAAGAGCTCATCAGATCTTCACAATACTGATAGCCAAAGGAACGGTAAAGGATGCGATGTACCTCTCGCAACGAGACTTATTATTTCTCATAAGAATTGCATACGGTACATAATTCACTTACTGAGAAACAATAATATTGTTAGTTAGTTATTGTTAGTAAGATTAATAATTAGAGCGCACAGATGTACGTACCTAATATATAAAATAACAAAACTAATACTTACGTTTAGTTTTAGCACTGAAAATTGCGTAGTTGCCAAGTGACTTGAGAATGCTTGCTTATTCTATTTTTGATCGCACAACATGGAGCCACGTTGCCTTATTTTTAATTAACTGTCAACATAGTGAGTATTATAAGTTTGATGGCTCTATCGTTCATTGTTTCTGTGTCTGTCTGTGGCATCGTAGCTCTCAAATACGTGGTCCGATTTCAACGCGATTGTTTTAATAACAGTCTGGTTTAATTGAGATAGTTCTCAGCAATTTTTCATGAAAATCCGTTCAGCAAATTTAAACATAATCAAGTATTTTCTGATTAATGCAGGGATCTCAGCTACACAATAATAACTTATTTCACTTCTGCTTGTCGTTTTTGAGGTCCTAACCCTGAATCTAGTGTATTCTAGCCTGAAGCACAGGTTCAATCTAGTTCAGGTAAATTAGCAACTGTGCACTATTTTAAATTGTTAAGGTATTAAATGTAAATTAATGGCCTTTTTATAAATAAATGATTTATTATTATTTTTTTTATAGTGTTTTTTCTTCGCAGCTCTTTGGCTGGTTTTTGCAACATTTACGGACCAAAGTCAAGAATATGCAGCGTGTGTGTTATGTTAAAGATCTGTTGTCATTATTATTTTCGGGAGTGTTCTTTTTCTCAGCTCTAAGGCTGGTTTAAGCTATGGAGTTTCTTGCCCGTTCTTCTCCATAGGTACCTACGCTTTGGAATGGGCAACTAGCTTCATTTTTCTGACTGACCGAACCCTTGACAATTTAAAAGTGCCTGTAATTGGTTTAATTGAAATAAATACTTCGAGTTTGAGTTTGAGTTTGCTATATTTACGGGCCAAAGCCAAGTAAATGCAGCATGTGGTGTGTATTTAAGGTGAGGGTGTGGTTTCTTCATCTAACTCCATGAACTTCCTAACTATTCTGTATTATTATTATTCTTGATCGAAGATACGAGGCCTTTCTAGGACCTGGGGACTAGGACTAGGGGGGATCTTTCTTTTTTGAAGGCTATCTGTAAAGATCGATATCGATATTTAGCGATAAGATCACCCATTCTGTCACCTATATCTGTAATTTTTATGGTTTACAAAGAATATTTTATCTATCTTTCACAAAGAATTTTACTTTACTTACAATCCACGCGAGTCCGTGCGCAAAATACGCGCATTGTCGTGGAGTTGTGGTCACCAGCCCGTATTACCTATTACCTAATCCACGCGAGTTTGACCCTTTATGTAATTCGGTAGTATTTTTATAACATTTTGACCTTTACCCCATATCCATTTAAAGTCAAAATTCAAAACGACGTTGGAATTAAGCGGCATTATGACGACAATATCAGAGACCCGTGTCAAGTGTCACGCGGTGTGACGTCACATGTCATGACAATATGGACGATAAGGCTATCTGTATTGTTAAGCTGTGGCCGAAAATAGAATTAGAATTACTTACGTAACCTCAGGAGTTGGGACTCAATTAGATACTTTGCTTTTTATTTACAAAGGTATATACGAGTATGTAGGTTTTTAATTTACAGATATAGAACATCATCTAGCTATTAGATCAGTACCTAGTGGCCAAGTGGTATCGGCACTGACTTACAAGCTGTCGGTTGTGGGTTCAAACCCAGGCGGGCGTTTTACTTTGTGTAATTTATTTCATCACCACTGCTCTCAAAAGCGGTGAAGGAAAGCAACGTGAGGAAACCAGCATGTCCTAGGACTGAAAATTCGAAGACATGTGATATCAAACTCAAACTCAAATCATTTATTTCAATTAAACCATTTCAGGCATTTTTGAATTGTCAAAATTAAATTGTCGGTCAGTCAGTCAGAAAGTTGAAGCTAGTTGCCCATTCCAAAACGTAGATCTCTGTGGAGAAGAACGGGCAAGAAACTCCACGGTTCAACCGCCCCCTATCTATCAACCCCCCCTGGGCACCAGTGGTGGATTACGACTCATTCCCTCTCATAGACAGGAAGGCTGTGTTCTAACAGTGGGAACGTTATAAGCCGATTAAACATTAAGGTAGACTTGAAAAGTTTTCTATAAAGCTAACTCACTTGAAAATAGGAAAAATAGGATTATTTAATAATTAAATAAATAGAAGAAGCTTTATCGCGTAAGAATAATGCTTTCATTGTGTCCTTATTACAAAAGTAAAGCATTCTGAACAAAAGTATTTTTTAATAACTCATGCAGAGAGTGTATTTCATTTTTGGCTGCCTTGTCTAAACTAATATAATAAAGAGAAAATATTTAATTTTTTGTACGTTTGTTTGTTACGCTTTTACGCTAAAATAGCTGAACGGTTTGGATGCAATTTGGCAGATGGGTAGACCATGTCTTGGATTAGGACATAGAATATTTTTTACCCCGATATTTCCACGGGATCGAGACTTATGCGGGTGAGACCGCGGAGCGCAGCTAGTACCATATTGGTAATTTCCACTAAAAACTAATGGGACAGTCCGGAGTATAGGTATCTAGGAGAATCACTCGAATACTTGTACAAATCAGGTTATTCGTCGTTTTTAGCTGAGAATGCAAGAACGCTTTTCCCGCTTTTTTTCTTCAAAAGTCATCTATCGGGTTGCCACAATTCAAAAGCAAAAAATGTTTAAAAATGACAATGTTGCAACCCGGAAATAATATTAGTTAAATAGTAGATTATTGTGTATGCTAACAAAGAGTCTAAGACTAACAAATCCCTTTTTACCAATCGAACGTTCTTCTTACCTCCCCAACATGTATATTCCTGCAAACATCTATAATCTTCCACAACAATGCGCCATTCTAATCGGGAATCTAACACCGAAACTAAGTTCAACTAAGATTGGATTAAACGCACACTTTGTAATCCACTTAGTTCTGACGCCGGATAGCATAATGCTGTTAACTATAACGTAATGCTGTTAACTTTGATGAAGGTTTAATGTTAGGTATGTTATTGTTAGTAACAAGATAATTTTGTATGACTGGTCAGTCTAGGCAGTCGTATGACTGTTGTTGAATCTCTATTATCAGAACAAAGTTCGTCCTTACTTCTGGAGCGAGGGCTCAATTCCTGTGTTCAAAAACGGATTGTATTTTCTAACATTTGTCGATCGAAACTGTCGTTTTATACTGCATTTATTTTTAACAGTATGAACAGTGAGATATTAACGCGTATAGTGACGATCATAAATACCTTACACTAACGCAACATTCAAAAGCGATTTTATCCTAAAGTTTTGATAGATATTTTATGATGTCACGAACATAGTATTATCATAACTAGTCTGTTATGAAATAGGTATTTTCTAGAAAGTTGCAATTTATATTTCACGATTATAACACTTCTGAATTTTGCGTAACTCATCATCTGCCTGGCTTTTCCCAACCATGTTGGTGTCGGCTTCCAGTCTAACCGGATGCAGTTGAATACCAGTATAATACCACAGAGGGGTCTCGGTATGTAAAGATGGTCCCATCCACAATCCAACTGCGGCAAGCGTAGCTTTTGAAATTTTTAGCGTTTTGAATTTTGCGTAACTGTAAGGTATTTATGCCATGTGAACGACCACTTAAGCTGATTTATATTACAAAACTACCTAAGTAGTTACATTAGGTATGTAATACCACAAACTAGTTTCCAGTAACTATAGGTGATTTGTTAGTTAGTTCTAAACAAAACATTGCGTGGCCCTATAAACATAACCTTAAAGACAACGCGCTCCGTCCCACGGCCCAAAAAATACGATCCTACAAAGTTTGGGTACAGTATTGTTTAGACTGTTCTGCCAATATAAAAAACAACTTATGTTGCTTCCAGCAACCTTGAACAGAAACTTCCAGACACGGCTCCATGTACCAAAACAGTAAGTTTTTGTAAGATTGCATGTGACAGGCGCGTAGGGAAGTGAACTGCACGAGCGGAACTGGAGTTTGTCTACTTTTCACTCCACTGGGGAAATAGAGATGTGTATTTGAACTGTATAATAGTGTATTGAAACCTATATCCTGTTCCAGGCTGGTATGTTCTCCGCACAAGATGTTTTGTTTTTAGGTTGGTCTTTGAGTACCTACTTAAAAAAAACCGGCCAAGTGCGTGTTGGACTCGCACACGAAGGTTTCCGTACCATAAAGCAAAAGACGCCGAAAATATACGTTTCTTAATGTATTTTTATTTTTTGTTATAGCAGCAATACACTCTCTGATAGTTTCACTTTCCACCGTCTATCTATTACGCCCGCCGACAGATAGACGGTCGGACAGCGGAGACTTAGTATTAGGGTTCCGTTGGCACCGTTTGGGTACAGAAACATAAAAAGCGGATTTTCGAAAAATGACAGTGATTTGCGTCTCATGGATATTTTCGCTTCTCCACAGTCGAGAAACTCTCCCGTTTTTAAGCATCATTGATGCTTTCTTAATGTGAAGACACAGAGACCATGTCTGAAAGCCATGTACATCGAAATTATGTTTGTGTACCACAAAGTAAAAAGCCTGATATACACGGTGCAATTTAATTGCTTTTAGCATGCTATAAATTGAAGAAACAATAAAAGTGACACAGTCTAAACAGTTACGACGAAGTAAGTCATTTCTTGCCTTAATTTTTATTGTACTTATGCCACTTTGCAAGAAACTTGAATTGGAACGTGGATCCACGCGAGACACAATGGTTTTTTAATTGTTTCTGTAATTACTGCATTCAACCGGTTAATTTGCTGATTTTTCTCGCATGCAATAGGTCTTAAAACTATAATTTCAGACTTACATACTATTTTTCTGATGTAACCCCCGATTATCTAGAAAAAGCAAACAAATATTCATGAGTCCTTTGAAAAGTTTTAAGTGATAAATGCATACAAAAAAAAAAAAAACATTAATTTACATCAGTCTGGGTGCAGCTGAATACAGATTCGCGCTGGTCCGCGACAATGCTTGCATAAATATTTATAAACTAGCTGTGCCGAACGCAATCAAAAGGGTAGTTTAGCTGTAAAAACATGTGGAGACAGACAAAGGGACTAACTTTTGCGTTTATAATAATCTGGCGAGTGAGTTTGTGAGTTTGACACTCCTACTTTTTGCAGTGACGTGACCCCTTTTATAGCAATATCATGGTTCTATACCTCAGTTAAAAAAGCTTACAGGATCAAAAATTAAAAAAAAAAAACCAGAAGAAAAACAGCCAAAAATCTGACCTTTCTGTTAAGTCTCATTTAGTTCCCAAAAACCGATACGTTCCTCAACAACAGATGTAGAACTAGTCAGTACTTACAGTAAAACCAATCTATTCCACGTTTTAAATCCTCCGGCCTGGCGGCACGTGGAACCGATCGCACGGAAAATAGGGTGCCCCAACTAATTGATATGTACCCATTTGTGTCCCCGAAAAGTCGTTTGCGGTACGGGATTTGCATGAATGTTCGTGTGGGTGTTATTTATATTTCAGTCTTTGCTCGACTCTAGGAATATATTCTTTCGTGTAAGTAAATAAATATTTCAAAGATGTCCTTTTTCGTGCGGCCGTTCTTAACATAACGCCGATCGAACAGTCTAGCATATGGCCTGAGAAACACTGGCTTAAAGCTCGACTCTCGGTCTGGCTTCGAATTTGTAAAAAGCCAGTGTATCTTCTCCCGTAATGGCACTAACTGCAAATATAGCTCATACTCTGGTAAAATATTAGATAGTCAGGAAAGTGGTGGAGCAGCTCTAATGACCTACTTACAAAGACGTGGTGGCCCAGTGGTATCGGCTGCGACTTACGAGTTGTAGGTCGTGGGTTCGACACCAGGCAGGCGCTTCACTTTGTGTAAATAATTTCATCACCACTGCTCTCAAAACGGTGAAGAAAACATCGTGAGGAAACCGGCATGTCCTAGGACCAAAAATTCGAAGATATATGGCCCGGCCTCCTTCCCGAAGACAGTAGGCCTTTCTCCCAGCAGTGGGAACATTATAGGATGATTATGCAGCACAGTGGTGGTGGGGCTGACTGCCCAGGGTGCACCACATGATTTGAAATATTTTTTTGTTGGAAATGGTATTCTTCCCAAATGGTCCCATAAAAATTTCATCAAAAATGGTTCAGTAGTTTGGTTTTTAAACCAAAATTACTGTTAAAAATTACAACTTAAAAGTGAAAAATAAAATACTTTTTTGAAAAAAAAAACAACCGACTTCCAAAAACGACACTACAAAGTGAAAAATAACTTTAATTTCGGAAGTCGGTGCCAAACAACGAAAATGCGTACCCAACGACACCGAATTCCGAAATTAAAGTTATTTTTCACTTTGTAGTGTCGTTTTTGGAAGTCGGTTGTTTTTTTTTTTTTCAAAAATGTTTTTTTTTAAATATTGGTTTACATGTCATGTTATTATTTTTAGATCAAATATTAATAATTCAGCCTGCGTATAATTAAATTGACTAATCTAACATGATAACCAATTAATTAAGTCCACCTTATGAATGATTCCACTAATTGCAGTTTATTCCCATTGGTAAATAATTATTGAGGTAGAAAATTAGCTTCGTGGTTTACTATAACTGTAGCATAATATAATCAGTAACAATTCGTGTATGGTCACAAACACAAATCAATAAAATATAATAATATATTATGCAGTCGGTACTACGAGGACCGTTTGGCGTTTGAATGACATTGCAAGGCGTTGTTGAAAACCATTTGTGAAATTCCATTGACAAAATATGATCGTGGCGTTAGTTCCAATTTCGGCCACATGCCAAAAGATTCTTGTACAGCTATCATCATCACCATCACCCACAGCCCCACTTCCCCCACTACTGAGCATAGGCTTCGCTTTTCTTGTGCCAATCCCCACGCTCCTGTGCCAGCCTCATCCAGGTTTTACCCGCGATGGCAACAATGTCGTCCGCCCAGCCGCCACCGGTCGACCGACCTCTCGTCTTCCAGTCCTTGCACGCCACTCTGTTACAGCCTGACTCCACCTGTCATCACTGCACCTTGCCAGGTGTCCTGCCTAACTTTATTTGAATTCCATAATACGCTATAGGTAGACCACACAGCAAAATTTAGGTAGACCACGCAGCAAAATCGTATTTACATCTCAGGTGCACATTTCCACAATGATTTATAAATTACCTCGTACGGCCACTAAACTTGGATTCAGATACTTTCTGTAATGTTCATCCCCGTATGGCGATACGGCAAAATATATTGTATCGCAAAACGTCGAAGTTCTCCGGTAACGGAAATCCAAGATAAGTGCACCATAATGCTTTATATCGAGCTAGCTTCACGCGACTAGTGTTTATTTTATCCAGTGTTTGTTTGGCGACAAATACTCGTAGTTTACTATTTCGGTAAAAACTCAAACCATTTTTGTAAATGCTATGTAATTTTCTCTTTGCGGGATGTTGCAATCGTAAAGGTTTGGGAATAAATGATCGTGCTCTAGGATTCTTAGTCAAAGGTTTCAAAACTCGTGTTTGAGGAAATTATTTATTTTACTTATTTTTTCTTTATAAAGCTTACAGTCAAATATCTAAACATCTATAGGTAATAATTAAACAATTTGCGCTTACAATTGCTATTTAAAAGCTTCCACAAATTAAAGACTAGGTTCCTAAATTAAAAAATGCATACCAGCTCATTGAAGCAGTACTTAGTTCAGCATCATACCATCCAAGCTATATTATGAAACTTCTTCATGTTGCTTGCACGATTGAATTTTATATCTTGTTGACCCAAAACTTTGCCACTTCCACGGCGTCGTCAGTGGCAGCGCAGAGGCCACTTTGACTGCATGTTTTGGGACACAGAGGGCAGGATAGGAGGTGAAGAATGGTTTGCGACATAGCTCCACAATCAAACCCTACTGCCGTTCCGTCAAGGTAATCCCACTTTACCAGGTTAGACTTACATCTTCATCCATTATGGAACTACAAAATACCAACAATGTATGAAATTATTAATTAATTTTAAAACAGAGTTTATGCCATTTTGTCAGTAATCACTATATACTTCATATCACTCTAAAATGTACCATACATACCAGTATAAACCGTCGGAGTTTCTCAGTAATTTTATTTTCCCAAATAAAATAAAATAAAAATAAAGTAATGGAAAAGCAAGATAAGTGGACCAGTTACATCGGGACATTCACCTCAACCTAACTCCGGCCATTTATATGTATTTCATTTACTTTGCTTAATAGAAATTGGGTCAATTGTTTTGCAATATGACCAGTAAACGCCCCGGGGAAAGGCTCTGACGTATGTAGGTATGGTCCATTTGACAAGTCATCGTCACGTCTGTCGCTCGAAATTCGGTCTATTTCGAGCACAAAGATCTTAACACGAACGTGCGACGTAAACGTCACGCCAATTCGAAGGATGTTTTAATCGAAAATGCTACTATTCTTTAGCATTTTGGCTTAAGGCTCCCGCAGACAGGCACGACCGACGATGCGATGTGATTTTGGCAGATCAATTTCTAGAAAGTTTTCATAGAAATTATTCTACTAGAGTCACGTCACGCTGCCGCGTCGTGCCTATTTGCGGGAGCCTTTTATATCACCTATAGATAGGCGTGTGTTCGAGCTAGGCCCACATAAATAGGGGCTGATTTTTCCATCGCCAGATAACTTTTATTATTTTTTTAAATTGACGTTTGACAGTTTGTGTATGAAAAAACTGTAAAAATTTCAAAATTATTCCTCGAATAAAGTTATGATTGAAAAATCAGCCCAAAAAAAGAATTATAATTATATCTTTGATTCTGGGAAATGCAAGTGGGCACACTGAAAAATTCAATAAAACTGCTTCCCTTCCATTGATTCACTTGAACAGTCACACATCAGTGCATGCGAAACCACCCAGCTTCCAATACCAAGTATTTGCATTTATTCAGTGTTTTTATGCAAAATCAAGGTACTTTCTTTGGTAAGCTTGATCACACAAGGTTTTCTTCCTAGGAATCTGGTATTGGAAACTACTTGAAAATACTCCTTATGAATATGCAGCGACTTACATGCAGTTGCTTGTACGCATACGAGGGTAGCTGCTGAATATTGGTTCTCTCTAATGCCACCAACTGCACCCAGCCATTGTTATTTATTTATTGGACCTCTAACAGAGGCTATACAATTAAATGCTTTGAAAGAAAAGGACGGCTACTCTCTAAGCAGGAACTTCGTAATTTCGGCTGAAGTTACGGGCGCTTACTACTCAGTACCACTTACGAACATAAGATTAGTGAGGGGCTCGAACTACGAGACTGAATGACATCATGATTTCATAGTTGTTTTTACTCCTGATGTATACAGGGTGGCAGGGACATGGACGCACAACCTGTAACCATGAATTCAGCACATGATTTTAGACCTTTTTTTTTTTTGAGGATGGGAAATCATCAAATGACTCCTCCCGCTCTGGGTGGAGCAGGAGGGAGTGTCAGACTCTTACTGACTAAAACCCACCCGTGTTCCTTCCTTAGCCCTTTATACAACAAATATTTGTATGACCTACATGTATTTGTTCCGAGTCTGGGTGTTTTTCTATCTATAATATGTATGTATTTACAAAAAAAAAATGTATATAAGTAGTTTATCAGCCATCTTGTTACCATAACACAAGCATTAGGTTGCTTAGCTTGGGACTAGATGGCGCTGTGTGAAATGTCCAAGGATATTATTATTATTATGTTCCAGGGCAGCGGTAACCCTTTCGGACGACCTCGCTACCCTGGCAGGCTTCGGCCCTATCGTGCCCCGTCACTTCTGCTGACATCTCTTTGAGGCGCACGTGGAACACATACGCGCCGTCCGGCACGGGCCTGGTCCTGATCGGACGGTGAGTTACCCATTACTCACCGCCCGCAGGCCCGCGCCTACGGTGGCCGGGAGTTGTCACGCGGCTCGCGACGCCCGGAGCGTCTCCCGTGGCGGCTGCGGCGTGAGGTGCGTTCCCTCGCCCACCCCGCCACCTCCTTCGCTAGCGTGACTGCTTCGCAGAAGGAGGTGACTGCCTCTCACTCTCTCTCGCCCCGGACCATGGCTTGAACCAGGGCCGGACGCGAGAGGTCGCCGCCGCTGCCGATCGCCTCTACGAGGACACGGCGGTGCTCTGCCCAAGCAGGGCAGACCTCCACCGTATGCTCCACCGTGACCTCTGGGCGATCCTGACAGTGGTGACACCCGGGCGTCTCCTCCTGCCTGATGATGTGCAGGAACCTCCCGAAACATCCGTGTCCGAAGAGGACCTGCGTCAGGCGGTAGGTGAGAACGCCGTGACGTCTCTCTAGCCACTCCTCAAAGAGGGGTCTTACCGCCGCTATCGTGGCGTGCCCTGCGCTGGGTTGCGATAGTCGCTCCTTCCATGCCACCATGAGATCGCGCCGGAGGTTCGTCCGCTCCGCCGCGGTTTGCCGCGGATGCGGAGTTTCCCCCCGGCGTAGTGCCTCCGCGCGCCAATCATATAGGCGCGCGAGGACTATCGCCTCCAGATCCCATGGCGGCAGTCCGGCAAGGACCCCTTAGCGTAGAAATTTTCTGTCGGTTATCAAAAAAAATATCTGCTGTTTCATAGGAAAGTGCAATACCTACGCGGTCAAAATGTACCTATACAACAGCTAACTTTTTTTTTAATAACCGATTCTACTAAACACTTTTCAACTAAACACCCTCACGTCGGTGTTTAGAATCATGTGCTGAATCCATGGTAACAGGTTGCGCGTCGATGTCCCTGCCACCCTGTATTTGCCCGTTTCAAAAATGTAATTTGACACCTTTTTTCAAACGTCCTCGACGGACTTGGGGGGTAGACCCCCTGGGACAAATACAAGTGTGCGTTTACAATATTAGAAGACTACATCATTCACTTCTATTCTAGATAGGTATAAATACATTTGTGTTGGTTTGTTTTACTTTGATTTTGCGCTTTGTTTTAGTTTAAAATTATACCTAGACTTCCATAGTTAATCAGTTATGATTAACTATGGAAGTCTAGGTATAATGTTATGGATAAACGCTCGATATAGTAAAAATTGGCCTTTCTGGACATCTTAAACAATCAATAAAGTTCCGTGCCGAAATGATTTTGAAGGAATTTTCTATTTCGCCCTGACGCATTGCGTCCTTCTGCAGATACATAATACCATCATTTGTTTATCTTAAACTAATAATAAAGCTGAAGAAATTGTCTCTGTCTCTCTCTATCTCTGTAATCTCTGGAACTACCAGTTGGTTTTGAAATATTTTTTGCATTTTATAGCTCAACTCTTGAGGTATTGTTAGACATAGGCAAACAAAATAATGAAATACTATAAAATATTTATTTAGATTTTTGTACATACAATGAGATGTCACTTATAGAAGAAAAAACAAAAGAAGATCTAAAATATTTAAAATAAAGAATTATAAAAATAAAATATAAAAAGAGGTTTTATACCTTCTTGTTGGCTCTAACAACTTGCAGGCTATTAAAAAAATTAAAGTCAGAAAGAACGGTAAGCGAAAACGAAGTCGGGGTGGGTCGGGGTGAACCTTATAATTATTTTACAGCAACGGTGTTATCCTTGATAGTTGATTTATACACACAAGAGAAGTTACAAAAAGCAATAACCGCGCACTAAAACACGTTAAAAACCAGACTGAACCGGTGAACACGAGCAAACAGAGGTGGCACGATTCTTCCATAAATATTGGTTTGCAAGCAATCTGTTAGTAGCAACTAAACAAATGGCGGCGCACGCAATAAAAACGGCATTACTTTGATCTAGCGCTTTGTTTAACTATCGACTATCGGGGAAGTGAATTAAATGTGTGTTTAGACCGAGTCTTTGTATAGCAGGTGGATTAGAATGGATTTTCTGCTTGATTTCGAATGTAATATGCCCGATGGCTAATTCCCCGAAGTGATCAGATCGAACGTCCGAATTGCCGACATTCCATAGCATCGATGTACCACAATTTCGAATAGCCATTAGATCGAGTGTCCGTTTCACCGAAAAGCCATTGCAACGATAGACCTATCCATCGAATGTCTATTGGATCGACGTGCCAGTAAATCGAAAGCTATTCTACATAAAATATTCAAGAAGAGTAAAAGAAGGAATGTAAAATGAGATAATAACAAACCAGCGGGGTTTAATCAATATAATTATTATATATGTTTATAATTGGATAAACACACCAGTGATCAACATTACTAATATCTATTTAATTGAAAGTTATAGCCATGTCTCAAGAAAGTCGAAAATCAAAATCAAAAGTCATTCATTCAAAATAGGCTGAGGATCAGCACTTTTCGAACGTCAAAATTACAAAAGACAGTCCCCCAAAAATGCCCGCCCTTCACCAAAGTTAAACAATATTGTTATAATATAAAAGACAATGATCAAAAATGGTACCAAAAAGTCTCATGCATCAAGATCAACCTATTATAGTAATTATTTTTATTTTTTTTTACTACATTACGCGTTGGGGATTTGATTTTTGAACAGGGAATTTAATTTAAAGTAAAAATTATTGATTTTGTTGTATTCCCTTTACATGACGTTCCGTTTCAAATGATATGATTACTATAACCTAGAATTTTGAAAGTATCATGATCACGTCTTTCAAAAAACATGTAAAAAAATATACTTTGCCGATTCTACATTAATAAAAAATAACTAGAATAAAATACAATAGAATTTTTATTTAAACGATTATCGTTTTTAATTAGAGCAATAATGGCCGTTCGTGTATGACATGTCAAACAAAATAAAGTACCTAGTTTTGATTTCGATTTTTTTGAAAATCTCCGATACCAGGGTTTTGTTTTTATAGGAGTTATTATGATAAGAGTAGTCTGTAAAACAAAGTTTGACTTCGATGCAGCATGGTACGGGATTCCATACATCCATGAGCATTGTCCTTTAATCACTTTTTTACTATGCATTTTAATAATTATTATAATTAACCACCAACGTTTAATTAAGACGAACTTTTATATTAGCTTTCAGTATTGAGCACGTAGGTAAACACTCCAAGATTAAGAAACCTCTGAACTAAAATCACCCAATGTATTCAGAGGATGCCCGACCCATCCATAAATACCGGTTTGTTAGCAATTTGTTAGAGCAACCAAACAAAATGGCCGAATGGGCAATAAAGACCGTGTTAGTTTGATGTAGAGCTTGTATTTGGGTTGTGTTGAGAAAATGGGGAATCAAACACGACCGGAATTACCTGAGGTTGGTTTTAGGGTCTATTTGTTTTGATGTATCATCAACTCAGCCTATTGCAGTCCACTGCTGGACATAAGCCTCTTCCAGTGTGCGCCACAATACCCTGTCCTCCGCCTTCCGCATCCAGTCTGTACCAGCTACCTTCTTGATGTATTAGTTACTCTTATTTAAATAGCATAATTATTCTATAATGTTCCCACTGCTGGGAAACAGGCCTCCTCTCTTCGAGAGGGAGTGGGCTTTAATCTACCACGCGAGCCCAGTGCGTGTTGGCAGATGTCACATGTTCGAATTTTTGACACGATGAGATTTCGACACGATGCTTTCCTTCACCGTTTTGAGAGCAGTGGTGATGAAATTACTTACACAAAGTAAAGCGCCTGTTTGGGTTCAAACCGACAACCTACAACCCTTAAGTCGCATTGCTCCTTACTTACACTCACTTATATAAATGCTAATAATCCTATATTACTTGCTTTTGGTTCATTGGAGGTCAGTAGCAGCCCGGAGTCAGAATCTGTGCCCGGTTGATGGCAATAGGTTCGCTCATTACATGGGGCTTACACATAACTGGGGAAATATGGATGTACTGTAGAGATTTTAGCCTTGTTACTTACATGCAACCTCTGGGAGTCCATTAAAAGTTATTGGCAAGAAATACGAGAAAAACATTAATTTAAGATTAGAATATAAAACAAGTAGGGGTCTGTCTAGCTGACCAGCGGGAAGAGAGGTGAAAAATATATAAATGTAAACACGTAAATCCATTCTAAGAATCATTATATATCGAAGTTACATATGAAAAAGCCATGAGAGGGTATGAGGGGCTTATGGCTAAGTAATAAAAGCCGCACGGTTCTATTCATTAGGTTAAGCTACATTTGCCGCGGTTGGTCCGTTGATGGGTGACCATCTTTACATACAAAGACCCCTCCGTGCCTCAAAAAGCACGTTGGCCGTTGGTTTTGGCTGTCATTCGTGGATCTTTGACAGTCGTTACGGGTGGTCAGAAGCCCGGAAATCGAACAACCAGTCTTAACAAGGAGTATGGTATTACCCAGTCACTGGGTTATGGAGGTAAGATAGGCAGTGGCTCCATGTAAAATACTGGTACTCAGCTGCATCTGGTTAAACTGAAAACTGACCCAACATAGTTGGAAAAAGACTGGGCAGATGATGATGAAAAACCTTCATTTCATTTACTCCGTAGTTTCCTAAATTACATTTACATTCCAACCCTTTTTTCTTCCCTCGAAGGACCAACCATTATTTACAAACGAAGCTAATGTATTCAACAGTTGGAAAACTATTGAGTATGGTCACTTTATTCTTAAACACAAGACACACGGCTTGTCCTTGTCACGCCCGATGAGATTACACATCGGCAAATGTAACGAACTTCAATTCAAACTGTCATCCCCATTAATAAAGAAGTAGAATTTGAATGTTCAAGAAATTACTTTTATTATTTAACTAGCTGTGTGCCTGATGGGATTTTTGATCTGTCAGCTACCGAATAAAACCACCGTTGCGCTTGGATGCTAGTTTATTACTGTCTTCGTCATAGACACACAACATGATCGTGCAGGCACGCACACATACACATCACTCCTCCGACACTATTTTCAAAAGTATAGAACTAAACATTTATTAAGCAGGTATATTAATAATAAGACTTACATAACTATTAACAATAAGAGGCCGACACTCTCGGCTGTTCGCACACTAAGCACTGATATTATTCAAGTGCGTGGTGTGCGATACAAATACAATTTAAACCTTATAATTAATCTTACGTCTACAACTACGAGTCGGTCTTGCTGACTGTGGTTCAAAAGAATGATCGCCACGATCCTCAGCTATGTCTTGATTAATCTCAGCATTTTTATTATGATCGTTTGCGTCGACTTCACTTTGAGCCTCAGCCCACACATCCTCCTCCCCTATATCATTCCCCTCGCGTTCGTTAATAGTTTGCGATTCAAGAACAAGAGGTAATGTTTGTGGCGGCTGCTCCGCCGGCGCCGCCAGCGGGGAGCACGGGCGCGGCGGCGGCGGCGCTGACTGCGTGGGGCTCACGACATCAGCACGTGTGCCTTTCGTCTCGCTTTCGGATACGGTTGCACCTGTATATTTCCTTATCTGGTCAATATGCCTTCTACAGTTTACATTGTAATCCTTAACTAATATTTCGTACATGCGATTACCCATTGTTTTTTTTATTTTACCTATAATCCATATTTCTTTCCTTGCTATATACCATTTTAACCATACCCTGTCGCCTATGAACAATGTTCTTTTAGTTTTTGTATTATCATTATTTGTTTGATTAGTATGTCTATCTTCTAGTAACAGGTCCAGCCTAGTTGTTATATTTCGGCCAAACATAAGCTTTGCTGGACATTCGCCTGTTGCACAATGTGGTGTGTTGCGGTAATCAAATAAAAATCCTAATAGTTTTTCGTTAATTAAATTGTGCTGACTGTTTTCGCTAATAATACATTTTATCATTTTCTTGCATGTTTTTACAGAATTTTCGGCCTGTCCGTTACTGGAAGGGTGATAAATTGGGGACGTTATATAACGGATACCGTTCATTTCACAAAAATATTTAAATTCTTTAGACTTAATTTTTACATCATTATCGGAAATGATGACTCTCGGTATACCGAACCTAGAAAACAATTCCTTTAATTTAGTTATAAGTGCCCGACTTGAAGTACCGCAACTCATATGTAAACACTCCAACCATTTGCTATGTGAATCTACGACGATCAAATATACATGTTGATTTATAGTCATGTAATCAATGTGCAAGCGACGCCACGGAACTGAGTCGCGCGGCCAGGGCGCGGGGGGCGCACGCGGCGGCGCGGCGCGAGTGCCGGCGCACGTATGGCACGCGCCTACCCATTCTTCTATGTCCTTATCGATCGATGGCCACCAAAATCTACTACGAGCTGCACTCTTTGTTTTTACCACGCCGAAATGACCCGAGTGTAGCTCTTGTAATAACCTGTTTCGGTACACCGCTGGTATCACAACTCTGTGGCCTCGAAAAATACATCCATTTTCAACCTCTAAATCAGTTTTGCAATTAAAATAGGGCAGCACTTGTTTACAATTAATTTTACGCGGCCAGCCGATTTGCACGTATTTAGTCACTGTTTTTAATATTTCATCCTTACAAGTTTCTGTTTTTATATCGTTAAATGTTAACGGGGCGACGTTAGCATTTAAGAATTTGAGGAATGACAGATCATTTTGTCCTTCCGTTCCACAGTCGGGTTCAGGCAAAGGCGAGCGCGACAAATAGTCCGCCGCTACATTATTTTCGCTTTTAATATATTGGACGTTATAGTTATATGCAGACAGTATTATTGCATATCGCTGTAGCCTCGATGCTGCCATTACTGAAATACCAGTTTTCTTCCCGAATATCGATAATAGTGGACGATGGTCAGTTTTAAGGACGAACGGTTCCTGACGTCCATACAGATATTGATGGAAGTATTTGACAGCAAAGATAATTGCTGTCGCCTCCTTCTGAATCTGACTGTAGTTTTTTTCACTTGTTGACAATGACCTTGAGGCGAACGCTAGTGGACGCTCGAAATGCGAGCGGTTGCTGTCGCGCTGCGCCAGCACCGCGCCTAGGCCGGCCGGCCCCGCGTCGACCGTCAACACTAATTGTGCTGCTGGATCAAAGTGAGCTAGCACTCTTTCTGATGATAGCTCGACCTTCACAGTATTGAATGCACGTTCGTGACGTTCGCCCCACTCCCACTGCGCTCCTTTACGCAATAATTCATGCAGAGGGTGCAATTTAGCTGATGCATTCGGTATAAAATTACGATAATAATTAATTAATCCTATAAATCGCTTGACTTCTGTGACATTTGTTGGTCGCGGCGCATTTGTAATTGCTTCCGTTTTTTTAGGACAAGTTCGTAACCCGCGTCTATCTATAATGTAGCCTAGATAAGTGACGCTATCCTGTAGAAAACAACATTTTTCTTTATGTAACTTTAATCCGGCTTCTTTTAATCTTTTCAATACATCGTTTAGCTTGCTAAAATGTAATTGCCTAGTCGGCGCAGTTACACAAATGTCATCCAACCATATGCTAACACCTTCTATACCAATTAATAGTGATTCCATCGCTCTTTGAAAAATGGCTGGTGCGTTTGCTAAACCATATACAAGTCGGGTATATTTGAAAAAACCTTTAGATGTACTTATCGCGGTGAGTTCTTGCGATGATTCCTCCAGGACAAATTGGTTGTAAGCGTTACTTAGGTCTATTTTGCTGTAACACTCCCCTCCACCTAACTTGGCGAATACCTCTTCTATCCTAGGCATTGGGTATTTATCTATTTCTAGATCTTTATTCAAGGTTATAGAATAATCACCGGCTATCTTCACCTTTCCGTTTTCCTTTAGTACTGGAACAATAGGGGTTCCGTATTTTGGAAATTTAACTGGTTGTAATATCCCTAAACCTATCAGTCTATCTATCTCCTCTTCCACTTTTTCCTTTAAAGCGAAGGGCACTGAACGTGGCTTAAAAATTTTTGGTTGAGTACCTTCTTTTAACACTAGTTTTACCTCAAATTTGTTAAACCTACCTAGTTCGTCAGTAAACAAGTCGGAATATTTAGATATAAGTTGCTGCACTTGTTGTGTGTCGGAATCAGTTATAGATAGTGTTTGAATGTTATTGATATCCGAAGTAAAATATATCCTGAACCTTGACATAAAATCTCGTCCTAGTAACGGAGGACCTCCGTTCGGCAATACAAATATCTTAATGGCGTTGGTATTATTTAAGTACGTAATTCGACCTTGAAAATATCCCAAGGGCGAGATTTTATGGCCATTATAAAGACACATTTTTAGGTTAGATTTTATCAAATTACGGTTGGAAAAATAGTTTCTGTAAAGTGTTTCGGAAATTACACTAGCCCCCGACCCGGAATCTAACTCCATATCTAATCCTACTGAATCAATTGTGACATTTACAATTATGGGCGAGTTACTAACGTACCTGACGTTAAATAGCTCACATTCCTCGCAGTCACTTTGCTCCGATATTATTTCCTCCGTGTTCAAACTATGTAAACGTGATTCACCTTTTTTAGCACTACATACTTTCTTTAGATGGCCTTTCACACCACACACTTGGCACCGATAGTGTTTAAAACGACACTTTTCCGCGTCGTGGTTTCTGAGACCGCACACTGTACACCGACGAATCTCCTCAGAACTGTTGTTCGAACTGCGGGTGGCCTCAGCATGCACGCCGCGCGCACGCTGCCCGCGCTGCCCGCTCAGCCGGTACACAGGTTCCTCCTTGATCTGCGTGGCCTTGACGATTGTCTCCGCGGTGTCAACTAATGCTGCAGCCCTGGATCGAGCCAATCGCGCATACGCAGCCTGTTGTGCTACCTCCAACGCCTTAGCAAAAAGTGAGTTTGCTGGCATCCTCTTCAAACAGTCGGTCACGTTCCCGACACGGTGCAAGCCCGAGTATGAAACGGTCTCGCACCAGCATATCCAATGCCTCACCAAACTCACAGTCAACGGCTAAACCTCTCACACGAGCCGCCCATTCTTCGACGCTCTCGCCATCAGATCTCCTCGCCTCGTAAAACTTCTCTCTATCAGCAAAAACACATCGTCTCGGCGTGAAATGCTTATCTAATTTTGTAACTAGGTCCTCGAACGTTACTTCCTCGAGTATATCTGGGTGAAGTAAG
Source organism: Apamea anceps (assembly GCA_951799955.1). Classification (NCBI taxonomy): domain Eukaryota; kingdom Metazoa; phylum Arthropoda; class Insecta; order Lepidoptera; family Noctuidae; genus Apamea; species Apamea anceps. The sequence goes on from OX637510.1 coordinate 20,368,886, forward strand.
TTCCGTGCAAGGCGGTAGCTGTTGTCCGAAAGATGAGTAAGTAACAATGCACTTTTATTTTCGGTTTTGATACCGTTCAGTCTCATGAACTGTAGTAGCCGACCTTTAAATATAGGCCATTCTTGGGCGTCGTGGTCGAAACTCGATACATTTCCGATTATGTTCGACATTATACACGAACTTTTATTTTTCTATAAACGTGGGTAACTCGTCGCCAGTGATCTGTCAGCTACCGAATAAAACCACCGTTGCGCTTGGATGCTAGTTTATTACTGTCTTCGTCATAGACACACAACATGATCGTGCAGGCACGCACACATACACATCAATTTTACATCGGCCAAAAAAAAGAAAAGAAAAAAAATACATTTATTTAGCACGAAACAATCAATATCCCCCTAATTAACCCCTAGTTCTGGCCGATTCCTATAATTTACGGATCGTTATTAGTTAAAAGTAAGACTCTCTTATATCTACCAATAACCAAGCAAAGACCTCATAGCTTTGCATAGTAGACACTCCCATTTGGAAGTAGCTATCACAGGTAAAATTAGCTTGAAAATCTATTTCCAAGGAAAACCATTCGTTTTAACAGGCTTTTATTTAACTTGCGAAGTATGTATGTAAGTTCGGGTGGACTCTTGCAACTCAATTTTGAAGCAGATATCTTCAACCGATTGAGCTGATTTTTTTTTGTTTATAGGAACCGTGCTTTAGGGGACGAACTTTCAGAAATTCTTGCTTAGAGTTCACCCTAGTTATTTATGGAGCTCTTGTGCAAAATTTAAGGTTTCTGAACTCAGTGGTTTAGGCTGTGCTGTGTGTTGTCTGTATGTGAATGTTTACAATTTTTTATGAAGTAAAATCGGTTTTAGTTCCGGCTCGTTTCAAAGAATTTCTCTATTTACAAGTCTCAAATCAATACTCAAGTCTCAAGACTCTATTGACCAAGGTCTATCATGCGGCCATCACATTTATTTATTGATCAGTATTTTTTGTTTATTTTTGCAATGTTACTCAATATCACACTATGTATAAACATTCATTATCACAGTTTTATCTGACACAAATTTATTTTATTTATTTAATTATGCATACACACGTCACGTTATAGTATACATAAAACTGATTTACATCCGTCACCTCACATATCAGGTCCAGTTGAAAACCAGCGTCAGGCACTAGTTGTCTGGCATTTTTGCTGAACTGGGCCTTTTTGGCGCAGCCGTGAGGTACACTTTCCTGCTAATTTCTTACATCGGACTTTACACTTTTTTGTTTGATTTCATTTGTTTTTATCTGATATAATATGTCTGTCTTTTAGTCTGCGATAAATAAATGTTTTTCTTTCTTTTTTTATTTCTAAAATACTTAAGCTAAACCAACTGTAATAATTATATTTTAACTCCTAACCTTCGTCCCCAACAATCAGACTAACTTATCGTCCATATTATCATGTCATGTGACGTCACACGACATATTATTACACTTGACATGGGTCTGTGATAATTGTTGTCATAATGCCGCTTAATTCAAACGCCATTTTGGATTCTGACAAATGGTAATCGGTGTTTAAGTGGTATGGTCCTGTCATTATGACAACCGAAAATGAGATGGCTGTATGGTGAGTTGTAAATTAATGTAATTCCCTACGCATTGCGAGGTGCTCGATTTACAGTATTTAAAACAGATATTTTTGTGCAAAAACAAATTGAATTTATTCATTTTATTATTTATGAACACAGCAAAATAGAGATAACTTTTGAGTGCAAAAATGCTGCTTGCAAAAGTTCGTGAGTTATTTTTTTTTTACAAATATTATTTTCTTTAAGTCAATCATAAAGAAAACATGCCAGGTATAACAATTTAACATTTAAAACCAAACATAGTATAAGAACCTTTAAAACATAACAAAAATATTGTTCTGGATATTTCGTCAGCTAAGCATTTTTACCGGGGAAAAACTCAACTATCCTTTTTACGATTTTATCGCGAGTTCGAGCAAACTTAACTGGAGAATTTCTTCCGCTTCTCTCGTGCGGACTTTATCGATGTATTTGTAAACTGTGTTAGTATTTCCTAGAACATAAACTGTAGACTAACACGTTAACACTTGAAACGTTAACGCCCGAACAACCGACAGTCTGCTCAGAGATGCTCAACTGTGTTGAGGCGTTCAAGCAATTCAAGTTGCCGGTAAATCTTCTACGAAGGTACAATATGGTTGAGTACATAGAAAGCTGGAATTGTATTTGTTTGTTATACATATACTTAGTTGAGGAATATATATGTAGTACGTCAGTGGTAACATAACCAGTATAAGCTGGCCTCTTATTCTATTGAAACTCCGCTAGGCCAGCTAAATGTTAGTGTTGCCACAGACGCGCAGGCGACTGACTGTACGATAGTGAGACACGATTACGAAATATTTTCAAATTAAACATAATCATCGTTATTCATATTAAAATAAAATTCAAATTAATGAACGTGGTGGTAACGAAGGACCAAAAAAGTTATATTCTGCTAGAATATGTTATTCTCTTCAAGACCCTACAGATTTAGTCTCACAGTAAAAAAGGAAGAGAAAAACGTATTCTTTCGGAATAGAATTTTGTTTGCTTACTTTCACATTTAGCACAAAAATATATGGATGGTGAATGATCTCTATTCCCATATTAATTATTTATAGTTTCCTTAAGTTTCAAAGTAGTGTACAACAATAACATAATAATATTATTAATAACATCAGTCTTCCGACCTTTGATTAGTAATGCAGACAAAACTATACTACACTAACTGCGAGAAGTCTAGATCCCATGAGAATAACGAGGTAATAAGTAGGTATCCCATTTCCTAAACCAGGTCATCAAATCTTTTGTCTTAATATTATTAGTTTAGATTTAGATAAATAGCAAAAAAATATTCTCACTGCGTCTCTGATTTCTTCAAACGATAACTCGATAACGTCCCCATCTTTTTTTTAAAAACCTCACACTCGTTTACAAAAGTGTTCGATATAGAATTAACGCGAAGCCACGGGACAACGATGGAGTCGGATATGAAGCGGAAATTGATTTCAATCTCTGCCTTTTTGCCGTGGAGATGAGAAATTATTGATGTATTGAGGTTTTGTGAAGGTTCTAGGATAGTAACGATGTTATTTGAAGATGTTTGTATGTTATATTCGAGAATTGTGAGGGGATTTTATTGGAAAATCTGGGCTGGAATGTTGGCACTTAAAGTTGGTGATGGAGAAAAGGATAAAAAGTAACATGAATGGTTTTATGTGAAGAAGAACACTGGCCGCTAATATTGTATGGTGAATAAATTGTGTTTAGTGGTTAAGTAACAACAGTAAAATATAAAGGTTTTATTATTTACTAGCGAACCGTATTCGCAAAATCTAGCAACACGAACATTTTCACACAACTTTATTTTAAGTTAATATCTAGCAGATTTAAAATGAATTTAAATGGTCAAGGATTAAATAAAAACGTGTTCGCCTCCTAAAGAGTTCAAGCGTGTAGAGTAATGTGCATTTATCTAGAATTTAGAGTACTGCACGACCTAGCTTTCTTTCACTTAAGAGTTGAGTAGAATTTAAAGCAGGGGTCAGTATCAAGTCCATTTGTGAGCACTTGTGGTTGAGGTTCAAGGGTAAAAAAACCTACGATCGAATTTAAAAATTGTGGCTACTTATTTGAAAGAAACAGGGGTTCCGTTACGTTACGATTTATGACGTATTAAAAAAAAACTACTCACTAGATCTCGTTCAAACCAATTTTCGGTGGAAGTTTATATGGTAATGTACATCATATATTTTTTTTAGTTTTATCATTCTCTTATTTTAGAAGTTACAGGGGGGGGGGACACACATTTTACCACTTTGGAAGTGTCTCTCGCGCAAACTATTCAGTTTAGAAAAAAAATGATATTAGAAACCTCAATATCATTTTTGAAGACCTATCCATAGATACCCCACACGTATGGGTTTGATGAAAAAAAAAAATTGAGTTTCAGTTCTAAGTATGGGGACCCCCAAAATTTATTGTTTTTTTTCTATTTTTGTGTGAAAATCTTAATGCGGTTCACAGAATACATCTACTTACCAAGTTTCAACAGTATAGCTCTTATAGTTTCGGAAAAAAGCGGCTGTGACATACGGACGGACAGACAGACAGACAGACAGACATGACGAATCCATAAGGGTTCCGTTGCCATTTGGCTACGGAACCCTAAAAAGTGTTTACTGTTATTAAAGAAAAAAATGTATTATAATTATCATATCAATAGTATTTGTGGCCATAATTATCTTTATGTATCTCTCATAGGGGGCTTGTGATTGAGTAATAACAGCCGCACGGGTTGATTGATCAGGTTAAGCTACGCTTGCTGTGGTGGGTCCGATGATGGGTGACCATCTTTACATACCAAGCCCCTCCGTACCTCGGAAAGCATGTCAAGCCGTTGGTCCCGGCTGTCATTCGTGGATTTTGACAGTCGTTACTGGTCGTCAGAAGCCCGAAAGTCTGACAACCAGTCTTACCAAGGTGTATAGTGTTACCCAGTAACTGGGTTCTGGAGGTCAGATAGGCAGTCGCTCCATGTAAAATACTGGTACTCAGCTGCATCTGGTTAGACGGGAAGCTGACCCCAACATATTTGAGAAAAGGCTATGCAGATGATGTATCTCTCGTATAAGGCCTTCCACAATGAGAACCGATGCCCTAGTGATGGCCACAGGAATCTGCTGGATGTAAAAAGCACAGAACCGGTCGAAGTGGCGGTGCTTGGGGGAGGCACTGTACGGTCTTTCGATTAAAATGATAATGATCTGTGTTAGTAACAATTGAGTATCGAATCTAACCTATCGAGACTATTTTATTGCTCAGAAATGTTTAACTTTTCTATGCTAGTAAACTGTAGCAACTAGTAATACTCGTAGCTACTCAACCAAACTAATTCTACATAAAGCAACTAAATTACTTCAAATTCACTCGTTATTTTCGTTGACGACCCACACATTTCTTTCCCAAACTCAAAGAACATAATCAGAAGCTTCTAGACCGTTGTAGCGTAAAGAGTAACGTACTTGTTGGGTTCAAATTTTTCGCACGAGTAATTGCAGTAACTTAGGTTAATACTTGCTTACTGTTATAGTGAGAAGAATTTTAAGAAAATTTCACCAATTTTTCTTAATTTTCTTGTCAGGGTCATAAGTAAGAAATTCAATTCGTATACATCATTTCCCGAGAGGAACATTAGAGCTAGATCCCGCTAAGTGATTGGATAAGTACTAAGTAGATTAGGACGGGATAAGATTAAGACTATAATATATTTATATAAAACCTAAGTTGAATAAATAATTAAGTAAAGTAATGACCGCTCGTTTAAACACGAATCGACCGCAAACACTATCTGAAAAACCTTGTTAGCCAACCGGTCTCACCGAGGGGTGTCGTATTACCCAGTTACTGGGTTGTGGAGGTAAGAGAGGCAGTCGCGCCATGTAAAATACTGGTATTCAGCTGCAACCGGTAAGACTAACTTGACTAGAAGCGGTGGTGGCCCAGTGGTAGTAGAGTGGTAGAGGGGAGAGTAGACAGGTCACAGGACAGCTTTACTTTGTGTATTTCATCACCACTGCTCTCAAAAACGGTGAAGGAAAACATCGTGAGGAAACCGGCTGCCCTAGGACCAAAAATTCGAAGACTTGTGACATCTACCAACTTGCACAGAGCCTACGTGGTAGATTATGCTAGTAGATATACCACTCCCTCTCACAGAGAGGAGGCCTGTGTCCCAACAGTGGGAACGTTTTATGCGGTAATACTGGAAGCCGACCCCAACACAGTTCAAAACAAACAACACAGTTCAAAAGTTCTTAAACTGAACAGTCGAATTATTAACACAAAGCAAATAACTGAGGCACTGTAGTACTTAATTTTAATTTAATATCTGTAATACCATCTTTTAATGCAAATAAAAATTATTTTATTTTATTTGATAGGATAAATTTAAGCTCAAGATAGTTTTCACATACATACAAGTTTATAATATTTGGCTGATCAAATTATACTACATTATTAATTAGGTACTAAATTAAAAGACTAACTAACTATAAAAATAAATACAAAAACAAAAGGTCCCTAAAAACATTGCAATAATTGTGTTTTTGGCACACAACTAGCAGATTGAGTTACATTGTGGCTGTCAAACTCAAACTCAAACTCAAATCATTTATTTCAATTAAACCATTTACAGGCACTTTTGAATTGTCAAAATTAAATAGTCGGTCAGTTAATCAGAAAGTTGAAGCTAGTTGCCCATTCCAAAGCGTAGATCTCTATGGAGGTTATCTGTCTATGAATACAAGGTCGGGAAACCCAAAACACCTACACACATAAGCCCCAATGCCCTTTCTCACTCGAAGCTGTGAAGAATTTATGAATCAAATTTTCCTTATATCGAAAGATCAAAGAGAAAAAAAAAATCAAAGAGTGAAAGTGTATGCTCGTATAGCAAAATAGCCACGCAACAATAAACCTTTGCCAAAGTTATAAACGAAAGACAGTGGAAAGGCAGTTGGACCAGTCAGAGCAGTGGAAGCGTGCTGGGCCCATAACCTGATGGATTATATGGTGGATGGTAAGAAAATAAGTAATATATTACAGGATGTTCAGAGCAGACACAGGCAGACATTTTATTTTTAGAATGACAAGTAAGTATGACAGATACACATAGAGACGTTGTCGTTTGGTTTATAACCTTCAACAATAATGGCCCCGACTTACAAGTCGTAGAATCGTTGGTTCGAACTCAGGCAGGTACTTCACTTTGAGTAAATAATTTCGTCATCACCGCTCTCAAACGGTGAAGGAAAACTTCATGAGGAAACCGACATGGTCCTAGGAACAAAAATTCGAAGACATGTAACATCTACCAACCCGCACTGGGATCGCGTAATAGATTACAGCCCACTCCCTCTCAGAGGCGCAGTGTCCCAGCAGTGGGAACATTGTAGGCGTGATTATGCTTGTATTATACTGCTAAAGTTATAAAGTTTTTCGAAAACGATACGCCACTTACACAATCTAGTAGTACATTACATTACATAACCTACTTAAGGAATCAGTTGGCAACGCAGACGTGTGTTCAAATTCTAATACATTACGTTTACTCCACGGCTGGGAGCCACTGAAGTAGTTGTAGCTGAAAGTAATGTGTCTAGATCTCGACTTGTGAGTACAGTTACGAGCACTAATATGTCAACACTTGGAAACTTTCAATAGCGATTTTTGCGTGAAATAACGAAAACAGCAATGAAATACGACACATTGCAAAAACCTGTGGGTTCGAAAATACTATGTTCATAGCCTCATAAAATTTCATTAAAAAATGAAGGAGTAAATCGCTTTTGAATAAAGCCAAGTGTATACACATTTATGCTTGTGACTGTACAGCTAACAGGATAATCAATAGTTAAACGAAATGTAAGTCTAGGATCGAATGAGTATTGGTCCTGTTGGCAACGGCATTTCGCAGAAACTCTTTGTACTTTTTTTAATCCTCTAGTGGGATTTATAGATGTCCGTAGGTGTATCCGTGGCATCACAGAGGACCCTATTATAATACCGCTGAGCCTTTTTGGACTCGTAGTTTTTTTTTTTTTTTTTGCTGTTTTTTATATTAATTTTGTTAGTTTTAAATACTCCTCTTATATTTTTTACTGTTTATATTTCCTGTGCGTGTCCCAAATAAAATATATTTCTTTCTATGTTATACTTTACCTGCTTTTTACGGTCAGAGAAATTAGTTTTTAATCAAATAGACACACTACGTCAATATGCCGTGTCAGCGTCACAGCCATTTAATACAACTGTCAAAGAATGACAGTTGTGATTGGAATATACAGACGATTTAAGATAGTAGTCAATTCGATAAATAGTGCCATGCCAAATGTACTTTTTATTGGAAATGGAAAAACCTTTTTCAATACAGCAAAGAAAACGCTACCAGTTACTGCTAAGAGATTCAAATAACAGTTTCACAAGAAATGGCCACCTGACCATAACCTCATTTACTTATATCGTGCTCTCTAAAAATTAGTCCACGACCGACTTCTCAATATAAAGAAGACCTTTAATAGCTCGGTAGCACGCTAGCAAAAATATAGACCTAGCCGAAAAACCACCATAAATCCCATGTCAATATTCTAAGCGCTTCCCTTCCTTTTAAGAATTTATTTCCTTACAAAGATAGCGTGAACAAAAACTAGATAGTTACAAAAGGTCAGCTCCATATGACGAACGGAAACGCACGCACACATAGACATGCTTCACGCACGTGATGATATTTATGAAACAAAAATGGGTTAAGAATTCAGCCCTGCGGGACTCATATTTTTACTACAGATACGGGAGATCCTCTCCATTGATCAATCAGCTTTAAAATTGACCCAAATACTCTTTGACTAGATGATAATCATACATTTTCGAAAAATAGTTTTAAAATGTAAGTTTACCTATAATTATTATTTTATAGTTAGCATAATTAAGTTTTAGCACAATATATATATTTTTTTTTTATTTCAAAATTTGTGATCCGTTATTAGACGAGAACAACTGACGACAAATTGGTATGCAGCTCGGCAGACTTTATGTATACTATTGTTATAGTTTGACCTAAACTGCTGTACCGCGCCTTAGGAATACGCGGCGAGGCGGGGGCGGAACGCCGTGAGCGATGACGAATGAGCGGCCTGCACTGCCCCAGTCTCGCCGCGCACATACCGAAGGCGCGGTACAGCGGTTTTGGTCAAACTATAACACGGATTTTGAATAAAAATGGAGGTTTTGTAATATTTAGATCAGCATACAATATTATAATGATCTGCAAATTGCAAAAAAACGTAAGAAAATTTGAACGTTGCGGGTTACCCTGACGCTTTCCAGTAAGAACGTCCTAAGCAGCTTTAAACAGAGAGGAGTGGGAAAAGAGAAGGGAAGCCTTTGCCCTGCTGTGGGACAACACCGGCTTTTAATCATTTTAATAATAATAATTACTCAAGTATAAAGTCAAAGTCAAATAATTTATTTCAAATAGGCACATAAAAGGCACTTTTGAAAGAAAATTATAATCAAAAATTAAATTAAAATAAAATTGATTCTAGTCGCCCCTTCCAAAAGGTAGTTTTCGTATGGAAAAGAATGAGCAAGAAACTCTACCGTTACTCTTTTAAAATGTTTTACAATATTTTGCATACATTAATTATATATGAAGACGATGCACCTAAAACTAAAATTATTAAAATTAATTAAAAAGATTTTGATTTTTTCTTACATACATAATATTTTCATAAATGAATTGGCAAGGTACCGTCATAATATTAACCCTTTTCATAACGTAAGAAGCTCTTCTTAGTTCGTATGGAGTCGACCTTCTGCATGTTGTAGCGTGGTTCTATTGCGTATCGGCGACTAATAACGATCGATATGATGCCGCCATTACCAACCTGCCATTAGTCCGAAAATAAATGTCCACCGTTGAGGTGCCATTATAGACGAGCGAGGACTTAACTGTGTTTATAGTAACATTAGCTGGTTTAAAACACTCCTTTGTTAGGAACTAGGAAGTGTTTTTGTTTATTACTATATTTTACATAAAAATAGGCCATAGGTATCCTGTGGTCAACTTACAATTACTGAGAGAGAGTATTGATCTTACCCAAATACAATCACTGCATTGCCATTATTTTTAGTGACCGAATATCCTACTGATAGAACACGCACAGCATAATTAGCATATAAACTCACTGTTGGGACACAGACCTCTTCTTTTCGAGACGGATTGAGCTGTAATCTACCACGCGGGCCCAGTGCTGGTTGGTAGACGTCACATGTCTTCTAATCTTTGGTTCTAGGACATGCCAATTTCCATTATTGATTGATACTACTGGAGCACATGTGGAAATGAACTAATCCCTGAAGGTTATAACTCAATTATTCATTAGAGGAGTGACGTCTTATACGAGTATAACGTCATGGAACGCCCTTCCGTCCTATTGTTCGATCGCACCGATATAATATGCATGAACTGCATACAAATAATTTAAACTATTGTTTATCGTTTGAACGTAACATTCATTATGGTCAAAATATATAGCATGTTTTTTATTTCCAATATTCTTAGAGGAAACGTGGACAACCGTCAGGGTTGGGCTGGTCCACAAATTCAAGGTCGCTCAGCGCGCTATGGAGCAAGCTATGCTCGGAGTCTCTTTCAAGGATATTATCAGGAATGTAATTATCCGAAAAAGAGCCGGAGTTACCAACATAGCTCGCAGAGTAAGCAAACTGAAGTGGCAGTGGGCTGGCCATGTTTGTCGAAGGACCGATGGCTGGTGGAGCAGACGAGTCCTGGAGTGGAGACCGCGTATCGGCAAGTGTAGTGTGGGACGCCCCCCTAACTAGATGGACGGACGATTTAAAGAAAGTGGCTGGGACAGACTGGATGCGGAAGGCGGAGGACAGAGTGTTGTGGCGCAGCCTGGGAGAGGCCTATGTCCAGCAGTGGACTGCAGTAGGCTGAGTTGAGTGAAAGTAACTATTGTTATTAGCTCAAGTGAGAATTAAACAGCGTATTAAATATGTAGTTAAGACAACCTACTTCGTTTATTGGCCCTTCAAATGCTTTTCTCTATTGAGGAAGCATCACTGCTGTTTGGTTGCTGAATCTTGATTCAACTCCCCACAGCATCGCCATAATTTCCGATCAATTCAACCATCAAGTTCGTTGATCTACGTTTTGGAACTGACAACTAACTTAAACTTTCTAGTTTAAGTTTAAACTGAATTCACTAACTTCTTGACAATTCAAAAGTACCTGTAAATGATTTAATTGACTTTGACTTTAAGCCAATTATACTCTCTTAAGTTCTCACAAATGTACATAATTATAAGATCAAAACAACAGCCTCGAGATCTGTTCACTCCAAAGTTTTGTAGACACAACGCCGGTTATCGGAGGTAGAAGCCAATTAAAACCGAGCAAAATTATTCGCCCCACCGAGAAAACATCAAAGAAAAGTATTGATTGGAACTAATATTTATAGAAAAGTTAGCATCGTCCATATATAACTTATCCGTTTTGAAGAAAAATATCATCAATAGATTGTGCATCAGCTGCTGCAAAGGAAATTTAATCTGACTTCAGCGGAAATAAGTTTTAAAATATATTGCTTTGGTTTCGCAGCCTTCGAGAGAAAAAGGTACCGATAAAAACAAACATTTTGTATAAATAATGTATCCGTTAAGTAACTTTTCCTGTTTGCTTTTACCTTTATGAAGTAATGATTCGAATGCTGACATCATTGGCTTCCACAGGCTCATCGGATATTCTTCCGTATTTTTAATTGGAACCCAAAAATTGAAACATTTTAAAGCCACACACAGACACAGTAAGTGAGAGACAGTGAATGGTTTTTGGGGAAATAAAACCCATAAATAGGCACATGTCTTTCGTAGCTGACAGTACTTTCGTGATTAACATTATTCGCGCTCTGACTTGTCTTCGTCTACCCACATAATGATTTTTTTAGACTGATAATGTCTGTTAAGTCCCACACTTCCTTACATGAACCTTCTAATGTAAAGTCAGAGAATTTATTTCACAAGCAAAATTGACTATCAACTTTGATTGGCTATAAATTCAATTTACAACTGTCATTTTATGTCATTCGTATGGATATCCATGCGTCCTAACAGAAAGTGAATACGCGATTACGCGATCGTTTACCAGAATAATACCACATACGCGACTAGATTGATCGCGCGAGTATGTAGTATTCATATAAGCGAGCATTGCATATTCGCGCGACGACGCTTTTGGTTAAGACGCGGCCTGTAACTCGGATAATTAACGTTGTCAGTCAATCTGCTTAATTGGCAAGTAGCCTGACAAACATAATAAAAAATATTACTTTTCACAATTACTTGATCACAGTTTGATAAAAACTCTTTTGTTTTGGCTGATGAAATGTTTTACTTTTACACCAGCGAGCATCCTGTCACTTTCACTTGATCATCATCATAATCATTTCATCCGAATGATGACCACTGCTGGACATAGGCCGCCCCCAAGCACCTCCACTTTCACTTAGGGTTGATTTTTCCATCACCAGATAATTTTTATTCGAGGAATAAAATTGACGGTTGACAGTTTTTTTATGAAATAACTATCAAAATTACAAATACGATTCTTCGAATAAAGGTATTGATGATTGAAAAACCAGCCCTTAGTCAGACAGACTTTCATTGACAAGAATATAATCCCCCATAAAAAACAGAGAGCATTAGAAAATAATTCTGTACAGAACAATACCAGACAAGACTTTGAAAAAAAAGAAAAGAAGAAAGTCACAGGTACATAAATCGAAAACACTAACAGATATACATACGTACTCGTAACCTCTCCTAACCTAACTTCAATGTTACCACCCACACGTACCCTTTTACTTGAATGATCACACACATATGTCACATCACATTGACAAACTCTCTCACATTACAACTCCTTTCCCGAACCTCTCCGCATTATCAAGCAGGTAAAACGAATACTCGCGAATTTCATCCCGAAACTATGGAACTGTTCATGCGGATAGGAAAGATCCTATTTACATACCCGTATCAGAATTTCTTACTTTTATTTGTGAAAGTTGTTGGGATCATTGGGTGTTTTGATTAAAAAGTGGACTTTTCAAAGACGGCTATTCGTGGACCCTTTACTTTTAATTGGAGAAATTTCTTTAAAAGGAAGCAAATAACTTTTGCTCAAGAAGGTGGCTGGGACAGACTGGATGCGGAAGGCGGAGGACAGGGTGTTGTGGCGTAGCCTGGGAGAGACTTATGTCCAGCAGTGGATACTTTTGACAGTGCTCTGCAAGATATAAGTCACTAACTCAATTGATTGCTAATTAATCATTGCAATTTTAACCTCTTGTCTTATCAATTTGAAAACATCAAGTTTTTGTATAACTAGTAAGTTAACGGTAGAATTAATTTAATCAAAGTTTGTTATAATTATGAACGTACTCACGTACGAGTAAATAGACGATCGCTAGAATGATAAAATACATACGGGCTACGTAATTACCAATTAGTTTATTTAATTACCGAAATAACATAGGTGCAATGTTGCGTTTTATCGAGAAAAATATTATGTTCTAGAACAAAAAATCGAAGACATTGTGACATCTACCAACCCGCATAAGGCCCGCATGGTGGATTACGGCCCGCTCTCTCTCACAGAGAGGAGGTATGTGTCCCAGCAGTGGAAACATTATAGGCTGATTATGTTTATGCTTATTACAGAGCGAGGAGAGTATTTTATATGGCAGCGTTGGTGGGAATCGAGAGAAACAGACAAATATTTTTGACGCGAGAGTGAGTAATTGTCGCGCGTGTCATGTTAGCCCTGCAGATAAAAAAGATAGTTTATTTTTTACATAACTATTAAACCTATTTCCACCTCTTAAACAGCAACAACCATCACATTTTAAAATAGTTTGAATAAAAGAAGGCAGGACTCCTTCTAAGGTCACGTGGGTGGTTCTGGAGCGTCGTGGATGCAATTTAGATAATGGTCGCAGACGTTGTCACGTGTTCCGAGCTCGTAACCTAATAGAAATTACAAATTCACTTTAGAATAGCTCCAATAGGGGCGCGCGGGAACTTTTTAAAACGTATCGTTTTGTTGCAGAATTAATTAATTTAATTTTCTGTTAAATAAATTCGATTTGGAGGATTCTATATTTGTTTAGGATAACAGGTGGATTCACATTTGAGCTATTCATATATATAGTATTTATAACCTCCTGACTTTATGAATACAACTATTTGGAAAAGAAAAATAAAATTTCATAACATAACATACATAATCAGTCTATAATATTCCCACTGCTGGAACACAGGCCTCCTCTCTTCGAGAGGGAGTGGGCTAATAATCTACCACACGAGCCCACTGCCATTTTGTACATGCCTCGGTCACATGTCTTCGAATTTTTGGTTAAATAAAACTTACTAAAAGTAAATTAACTAAATTATGCTTTTACACTTGATTGATTTTTGCCGCTGACAATTGAATTTATTAGGTATAAAACGTACCTATCAATTGTAGTAATCTCAATTTATTATAGTAACCGTTCATAATTTTTTATAACGTAAATGAAATATGATCAGTCCAAAATAAGCTAGACTCTGCGTAAAATAATATCTAAAGCCCAAAAACAATCTTCTAAAAAGAAAACAGCTTATTCATGTCTATTGCCCCGCGGACAGCTATTAAGAACATAAAATTTTATTATCTTCACTCAGTTCGCACCTTGTGGCTAAAACGGGGATCTTGCTCGGGGCTATTTTCGACACTGAGTTTATTTAAACATAGCCAATTTGAGAAAGAAACTTGGAACTTTTTCTTTCCTTGGAATTTATTTACAAACATTTGAGAATTTATTTCGAAACCTTCTACAGAAATAAATTGTTGCTAAGCCTCTAAAAGCAGGAATATCGAGTAAAAAGGAATTAAAATAAAAGGAAATCTCACGAAATTATGCAAAGCTCAATCAGTCATTGATTGAATTAATTAATTAAGGGTCCAGAAACTCAAGATATATTTTTAAATGAAGCTCTCCAAATTGCTTTATTCTTCATTTTAACATCATTTCTCCTTACTAAGTGGAGGTCAGATATCAATTTAAATTTTGTAATATTAGAACTTGAAATTGATTACAACATTTCCAACTTCTTCAGCATTTTCACTGGCTGTTAATTACAAGCAATAAAAGATTTATTTTAAGTCAGTAAACAGAGGCGCAATTCTCGTAATTTTAAGAACATTTACAGTCTCAATCTGTCAAAAATACCTCTAATTTCCCTACATTTTGACAAGTTTTTGACATTTGTTTGTCGCCGATATGAGACTGCGACTAGATTTTGAACGTTTTAAATTACGAGAATTGGCTTTCTGATTTGATTCAAACTATTGTATAAAAAAATTTGAACGCATGATAAAGTGGCAGAGTTGGTTTGCTACGACAGCGTAGCAAGCGTAACGGCAGCACGTGCTACGGCGTAGCGGCTGCGTAGGCGCCTAACACACTAGGATAAAGATTTATTTTTGATTAATGAATTTATTTTAGTGCCTCAAAGTCGGACTGTGGTGACGACTTTTAATTAGAATATACAAACTTTATTACCGTTAGGTACCAACTTAAATATTCCAGTGAAGAAATAACTACAAAACTTATTATTATAAATGAAACTTCGTTAACCGTAATGAGTTCAAAAATGTAAAATTATAACTAAAACATTCAATTTAAAGCAACCCTCTCTTTAATTTTACGAAGCTTGTACTAAGTAGTCCTGTTAAGAGCTAAGTAATTCCCTCTATTACTTAGTTTAGGGACAGTGTGACCCGAAAAGCGTACGGGAAAACTTTCTGTACATTTTGTATTATAACTTTATTTTGTGGTTCAACGCTGCATTTTTCTAGAAGCTTTCAACATTTATTTCGTATGTGAATGGAAGTTATGTTAGGATGTTCTTTTTAATTTAAATTAGTACCTAACCATCTCTTTGATAAATGATAAATGATTTTATTTTGTAAGTAGGTTTGTACATACACTTTTACACGTCAATCATATTTTAAAACTAGATGACGTCGGCGTTTCCTATCTGACTAGTCTAAGAAGAAAGGCCGAAACAAACTCAGACGTCACAGTCTCTTTTAAAGCCCAGACATAATCTTGGTCAGATCATATGAAGACCATGTAGGTCGATGTCTGAGATGGTTTTTTGAGGAAAGAACCACACAGATTGAGAGGACCTGTCCAGTCAGTGCACGCATTTGTCAGAAATTGTGCGGCTCAACTCAAAACTTAAGGAGCTCAACGATTCGACGAACAATACCAAAGAAAGGACATTTGGGTAGGCCACATTAATTACTCAAACTGCCAGACCATGACAAAAACTAACAGAACAGAGAGAAAAATAATATAAATAAAATGACCCACGTCGTAGTCTTCACAATAATTAAAATAATAGAATACTTTACAAAGTAAGCAAATGTCATAGTATATGTAAAATTCATTAATGTCAGTGTACATAAAAAAAAAACAACAACAACAAAATAGAGCAAAAAAAACCTTCAATATCTAAAAAAAAAAAATTGGACCAAAAATCCCTTATCCGGGAAGTACTCGTAAGGATTATTGATGTAACTGCCCTGTTAGTTTAGTAGACTGCGGAGCATGGGGAACTAGGGTTTATTGCCCGCACGCGTAGCATGACCACCATAGAAATAGGTTTTGCCAACGGAAGAATAGACAAAATGACAAATTGTCGACAAATTTCCAAAGAAATTGAGCCAAATGGCCAATAATCCTTCTTTTACACCTCTGTGCCCCACTGTTGGACAAGGGTACTCAGGCTTATACTTTTCCATACATCTTTATCTGCTGCCTATTTCAACCAATCATTCAAGAGTATTATTATATATTATAATTTTTCTATTACATATTAAATTGTCTGTGGCGGCTCTAAGTCTGTTTTTTTAAGACCTTCTTTACCGGTATTCACACAATACGATCAAGTTTAGTCTTTCAGCTGTGATGGTCCAGTGGTAACAGAGGTGACTTAAGAGTTGTAGGGCGCAGGTTCGAACCCAGACTGGCGCTTTACTCTATGTAAAATATTTCCTCACCACGGCTCTCAAAACGGTGAAGGAAAACATCATGAGGAAACCGGCATGGTCTAGAACCAAAAAATTTATCGAAGACATGTGACATCTACCAACCCGCACTGGGTGGTGGATTACGGCCCACTCCCTCTCATCGAGAGGAGGCTTATGTCTGAGCAGTGGGAGCGTCTGTGAAGCCATAAGCATTAATGTGTTTACTTGATAGCAATCACGTCTAGCTGTTAGAGGACATTAAGTCTACATACAATCGGTATTAGTCAGTGTTGAGTCGTGTAGGTTAGGTGGTGGTGTTACTATGAAAATACTTATGTTTAGATCGTTAGTTGGATTAATCCAACCAACCAATAGCCTTATTGCTAGGTGTATGACGTTTGTTAGCATCTCCCAAATGATGACTTTCTCAGCTGCTGTACCTTTTTTTTTGGGTAAATCCTGATACCCTCCGCCTGAGGAGAACGCAGGGTTACGTCGGACTGCTACCAACTAAAACCTCATGGTTCCATCCACTACCATTAATCTTGTCACACTCTTTTTTTTCCTCGAGAAAAAAAAAGAATGGTCACTGGAGTTTCTTGCCCGTTCTTCTCCATAGGTACCTAATACGCTTCGCAATGGACAACTGGCTTCATCTTTCTGACTAAGCGACCTCTTGAAAATGCAAAAGTGCCTGTAATTGAACGTTTTAAATGTTTTTGAGTTTTGAGTTGAGATACGTGTACATTCGCGCCGACCGCAGCAGCTCTTGTACCTACTCACTTATCATAAATGTTATCATCAGACTATCAGATAGGAAACGCCGACCTCATCTAGTTTTAAAATATGATTGACGTGTAAAAGTGTTTGTACAAACCTACTTACAAAATAAAATCATTTATCATTTATCTAGCCCTCCAAACGATTTTAGTACGGATGTAATTCTCTTTGAAAGTTAGTAGTAACCACTGGACCAAAATAAAACCTGTTCAACGGTTTTTGCTTTCTAAAAACTAATTTCATACAAGTTCTCTCCATCACAGTCTAGAACAGGTTTTATTCTAGAAAATCTAATTTAGTTCCTGTTAGAGCCATGAAGAAAAAATTAAAAAGAAACTCGCAGAGTGTGGCGCCATGAAGCCAGTTAGTTATATTATGGTTTAAAAAAATAGGTTTAATTTTATATCTAACATACTTTAGTATTTAGAACTTGCATCGAAAATAGAAATGTTCTCTGACCTTTTGCAGAATTTTTTATATCCGATAATTACCTTAATTTTTTGTGACCATTGCCATCCAACGTGGTGATGCTGCCAGCCTTTTGGGCACTTATTATTATTACCATTAAATGAATAAATCATATAATGGCATAAAAAATGTGTAGAAACAGGTGGTTGGTAACAACACCTGTGTTACAGGAAAAACATTGACAGCGATGCGGACGAATTTTTTGATGTCGAATGACCTCCATCTTTTTTTATTTTTATTATATACTCGTACTTGTACACAATATATATATATATATATATA
Source organism: Apamea anceps (assembly GCA_951799955.1). NCBI lineage: Eukaryota > Metazoa > Arthropoda > Insecta > Lepidoptera > Noctuidae > Apamea > Apamea anceps. The sequence continues at coordinate 20,387,144 of OX637510.1, forward strand.
TATATTTTAATGTTAGCTTGTATACTTATTTTTTGTTAAAGTTACTTTAGTGTAGAAGTTTGTTAAAAATACTTTTCGATTAATGGCAAATAAAAAGCCAAACTTTTAATATTATTCCCACGTCTTCATTCATTGTTATAAAAGTCAAACCCCGATGTGTTTGATAACACATAAATGTCGATGGTATTTGACAAACACAGTGCTTGTTAAACGTCACAGTATATTGGTGACATTTTAATCTCTAGGGACCATATTTTGTTGGGGCACGTAGATTTTAATCAAGTTCAATTATTTATTTTTGAAGTGAAACTTCTTAGGCAGCGATTAGATAATTGAGTGAGAATTGAGAATAAGATATCAAGGACGCGTCACGTTTAGGCACATTTCGTTACATGAGAGAGAAGAAAGATATAACCTCTCTATCTCTCTCTAGAAATCTCTCTAATTCTTTTACAATTACAGCTTTTCTCGGCCTGTGCAACAGTTTACAGTATCATGACCAGTATTTTTTTAGTATTTGAAGAAGTATTAATTACACATACATAGTCAGCCTATAATGTTCCCACTGCTGGGACACAGGCCTCCTCTCTTCGAGAGGGAGTGGGCTGTAATCCACCACGCGGGCCCAGTGCGTGTTGGTAGATGTAACTTGTCCTCAATTTTTTTGGTTTTAGGACATGCACATGAGTGGTGATAAAATAATTTACAAAAAGTAAAACGACTGTCTGGGTTACCTACAACTCGCGGCCGTTACCACTGGGTCATCACTGGTCTAATGCCACATAATAGCGCGAAAATAAAAGAAATACGTTCTGATTCATTATTCAAAACGTACTGAATACTGATGAATCAATAGTTTGTAGTTGCTAGAATTATAAAGTAGGTTTAAAATGGTTATTCTTTTAAATTGCTGCTCGTTAAAAACAGTTTTAAAGGTTTTTGCTAATATTTTGTACAACCAACCCCTGCTGCATTTAGGAGTTAATCTAAACTAATATCCTAATCCTAACTAATGTTATATGTAAACGGCTAAACGGATTTTGATGAAATTTGGCACATGACTAGACCATGAACTGGAAAAGGACATAGGATTCTTTTTATTCCGATATTCTTACTGAATAAGAGTTATGCGGGTGAAACCACGGGGCACAGCTAGTAATCAATAAAATATAGAAACTGAACTTAAAGCACTACTACATATGTTAAGATACCTCTTATTCCTAGATTTAGATGATGATTTTTTTCTTTTTTTTTTCATGATGTTGATTCAAAGTCAAAGTCAAATCATTTATTTCAAATAGGCACCTAAAACGCACTTTTAAACGTTAAAAATTGCAATAAAATAGAATTGATTCTAGTGGCCCCTTCCAAAAGGTAGTTTTCGTATGGAGAAGAATGGGCAAGAAACTCCATTGTTTAAAACAGTAAAGTGTGCCCCATCCAATTTACCGTCAGCAACATAAATTAGGTCGTTGCCATGACATAGACACAAAAAGTCGATTGATCGCAAGGCGTATGGCGGACTTTAAGTGTCAAGCGCAATATTATAGAGACGTTACTGTCCTTCGTTTTATAACGGTACCGACCCCGATACCGGGAAATGATCCATCGAAAATTGGTTGGCTCTTTTCTTGTCTATTAGTTTTTGTTTGCAGTTTGTTAAACCTGGTATAGGCAATACGGGTGGTGTCTGCAACCCCACGTCAATGCGCGGTACCTGGTATGAAACCTATGAGGAAACGCCGAGGACGCTCTAAATGAACATACACATGTTGCGTGATTGTTGCTAAACATGGTCTCCGGGGTAACATTTCTTTTTTCCGGGTGTAATCCTTCAAAAGTTGCCCTGGCTTTGGGGATAAAACTAGAGAGTGTGAGATTTTTACCTCACTAAAACCACCCAGGTGGTTTTTTCATTTGCACATGGAAGGGGTACAGTTACTCAAAAGACCGATTCAGAGCACCCTCTGTGCAATGTCTATTAGGGCACATCTTTGGGATACTGTAGGGGTAACAACAGCGTCCAAGTAAGCCAAAGCACAGGTATTGCTTTGGCTCACTTAGACACTGATGTTGATGCATGGCACAATTATTTAGTTATCTTTAGCAATAACAAAAGGTACAATTTTGTATATCTAACCTAGTTCTTGGTCTAAAACCCACAAAAATGGAACGCTCTCAAGTGAGAATAAAAAGTCTTTTATTTTATTAAAATGTCTGCCAGTCTTCACTGAACATACTTCTTAGCAGGCATGTTAACAAAATTCTTACATTTTATGGTTCCCGCTCCGTTCTCCAGAGATGTGTAACATAAGGAATGCCTCAATAACTTGACAGTTTATTGTCCGCAGAAGCTCGCACGTGTGGACTCCTCCTCGAGCTCTTGTTCGTAAATATGTTTTGTAAGAATAGGATGTTGTACATCTCACTTATCATGGGGATGCTTTTAAATAGAATGTTTCTATATTTTTTCTTTTTACTATTTTCGGAGCTGCTAAAAGGCTGTTTTAAACATTATTTATTTGCATATCTAAGATATTTAATCTTTACAACAGGTAATGTACGACAGAACTTACAGTAAAAGAAGTTTAAAGGTGAATTTTTTGATGCCCTGTGATGCTTTGCCCTCTTTTTATGTACTGACATGTATATAATATTATTAAAGTGCTTTTTAAATCCCACTCTCTGGCGAACCATCGCAAGAAAGACTGTGCTTCCTTACCCGAACCTTTCGTCCCACCCGCTGAAAACCTCCCACCTGGACATGAGTTACCTTGTGTATATTCGAGGGTCGACTTGGAGGGATAAGGAAATAACCCCACTAAATTAAGTCACTACCCTTTTAGTTTTAGTTACACGTAATCCCGATAGGTGCGCTGCTCCAACTGTCAAAATAATCTATCGGACCTAACCAAATGGGAAACCGTAGCGAGATCTAACTCGACGCTAACGCCATCTATCGAGCTATGAGGAAAACCAAAATATTATTTGAGTGATCTCGCTATGATTTCGTGTTCCGCTCAGACACCTTGAGTAACCTGGAAGTCTTTAAATAGACTCCGGACCCAGGTTGGCCGAAGCAAGGAAAACCTGTTCAGGTGTGGATTCATAGACGACTCCACCCTGGAGTGTAAATGTGGTGCTGTTCCACAAACGATGGGACACTTAATATCATGCCCTGCGTGTCCTGTCAGCTGCTCGTTACAGGAACTGATGGACGCTGGTGATGGTGCCAAACAAGTGGCCGAATTCTGGGCCGCGTCTATTTAGATTGCTAAGAAGAAGATTACTTTAAGTCTGTTAGCTTATGTATTATGTAAATATTATCTTATAATATATAAGTAGATAGAACTTACATGTATTCTCTGCTTGGTTATCTGGAAAAAGAGAAGGAAAGTTATGTTATTATGTTTAATACTATTACGAGTTATACTAATGCGATACAATATATAATACACGATATTAATTGCTATAATATTTTTTATAACATCAAGCTACACATTCATACTGCCGCTCAAATTGACGGGCTTATTTGTACAATATATAACACACACGTGCTGATAATATATCATATAAAATATGAAAAAAAATAGCTTCTGTTTATTTATTTAAACGGCACGTTGATCAAAAAATGTTTTAGCAAAATACATTCTAAATGCATTTTTTTTCATTTAGGTATCAATAATTATTAACATAAATGTGTGTGAGTACTAATCATCTGAAATAAGGCAAGCAAGCAATGCATATCTTTGCGTCTAAGATACCAAATTTTGGTTAATTTGTAGGTCGGTATTTTAACTTTCAAATGATTTGTTATATTGTCTTAAAACAGGCCATATTATCCTTATCGTAGCCTTCGGCAACTGTTGGCCATATGCTTCTGCAATCTCACTGTCAGTTTACTCGATCCTCAGCTACTCTCTCTAACGGCTATCAGCCAATCATATACAACATATGCCAGAATTAACGCACACCACCAAACACCATAATTAGAGTATTATATTATAATCATAACACTTACTTACACTGAATTTTTACTATTATCTATAAACATTCTTTATTTATTAAATTTGTCATACTGATTGTGAAAGAAAATTGTGGTTACATTACAAATGTACGCACGCACAATCGCACACGTATAAAATCTAGCGTTGTAGGTACCTCGTCCATTTTGGTTTGTTTTGACTGTACAGCGGAAGTATGACTGTAATTGATATAATTTTAATTATTTTTGGGATATAAAACTACCTATATTAAAAAAAAAACAACCGACTTCCAAAAACGACACTACAAAGTGAAAAATAACTTTAATTTCGGAAGTCGGTGTCGTTGGGTTCGCATTTTCGTTGTTTGCCACCGACTTCCGAAATTGAAGTTATTTTTCACTTTGTAGTGTCGTTTTTGGAAGTCGGTTGTTTTTTTTTTTTGCAAAAAAGTTTTTATTTTTCACTTTTAAGTTGTAATTTTTACCAGTAATTTTGGTTTAAAAACCAAACTTCTCAACCGTTTTTGATGAAATTTCTATGGGACTATTTGGGAAGTATACCTTTTCCAACAGAAAAATAATTTTTCAAATCGGTTGGCAAGCGACGGAGTTATGCGCGAACAAACATAAAAAAAAAAAATACAAACATCCGAATGGAGAACCACCTCCTTTTTTAGAAGTCGGTTAAAAAATGACAGAAATCGATTACAACACAGACAGATAACAGAGTAAACTATTCTAAAAGAAACCACTATTATAATGTGCATCAGTTACACAACCAAACCAAATCTCACACCAAACTACTTTCCCACACAACAACTCCGTGTCCACGTACTTACACACAGTACCGGCTTTGAACCCAGTGAACCACTAACTGACTCACATTTATTGCATTGTAAGGTAACTCCGTGAGAAGGATGCAGTGTTGCCGCATTCGAAAATACTTTCAAACTAGATTTTTCTGAACGAGTTCACAGTTCGGAAAACTTCTCATGTTTACGGAAACGTAGCGAAACTCTATCGTGAAAACCAACTGCGCAAGAATGAGTGAAGTTTTAATATAAAATCGCTTCCTTATCATTTTGCTATCATAATTGGAGGTACTCCTGGATCATTAATTGGCATTGCTCATTGGGATGCTTAGACTCGTATTTCCACTGACAAGAACAGGCTGCTTGCTTGCTGGCTTATAAGAACAAATTTATCGCCGCTCTTTATAGATAATCACGCGCACGCGGCGGCGCGGTTGTGGGTTGTGGCATTCACTACCGCCTGACATTAGGGACTGCCAAACTGTTGCAGTTTTTAAAAGAAGAGTGAAAGAACAGTATCTGTCCACTTCATCATAGTTGTGTATGTATTTATTATTTTGATTTCGTTATAATAATTTATAATTTAGTGATATTTATTTCAGTAGTATGTATGTTTTTTTGCATGTATGTAAGAATATACTCATCATATTTGTTTAGTTTATATGATTTTATGTTTTTTTTGTCTCCTTTACTCTTTCACACGCTATCTACATCTCTCTATCTATTGTCCTATCGCAGGTATGCTGGAAGAGATTTCTTATGAAATAAGCATCACCTCTGTACCTATTTCTCTGTTCTGTTTTTTTCTTGACTTTTTATATATGTATGTATAAATAATTTTAAAACAGTAAGCTGGTGAACTTCCTAAAATATACACTGTACATAACGCAACATAATACTGTAAAATCACTTATACAAACTTCAACCTAGTACCAAAAAAAAAAATATAAACAAGCCAGCCCTAACAAAAAATACTACTTAGACGCAGACATCAAGCCATAGTTTCGCTAATATTACCCAAGAACAAAACAAACAAAATCAAATATTTACATAATACGTATAGTAAAGATACATAGACATCATGCCACCCCCGCTTTGTGGATATCGTTCTAAGCGCTGAAGTTCAAGGCTGGCTCCAAATAATAGGAAGTGCCTTCGTAAGGGTTGAAATATGTACAGAAATGTAAACTATTGCAGCTCCGTGTATGCCAGCATATGAAACATTGTTTTTTATTGGTCCATTTTACGGTACTGATTCTTATAAATGTCCAGAATTGTTTGATATATTATATAATTTGATTTTGAGACCAATCTGCCTAGCTCACACTCAAACTCAAACTCAACGCATTTATTTTAAATAAACCAATTACAAGCACTTTTGAATTGTCAAGGAGTCGGTCAGTCAGAAAGATGAAGCTAGTTGCCCATTCCAAAGCGTATTCCCAACTATGTTGAGGTCGGCTTCTAATCTAATAGAATCCTGCTGATTACCAGTATTCTACATGGAGCGACTGCCTGTCTGACCTCCACAACCCAGTTACTGGGTATCACGATACCCCTTGGTAAGAATAGTTGACAGACTTTCCAGCTTCTGACTACCCGTGACGACTGTCAAAGATCCATGAATGACAGCTGGGACCTACGCCTTAACGTGCTTTCCGAGGCACGGAGGGCTCCTGATATATTACGAATGACCACCCATCCCTGGAGCAACCTCGGCAAGCGTAGCTTAAGTTTCGAGCGACCCGTGCGGCTGTTAGTTCACCACATAGCAAAATTTTCCAAATATATGGCCATTATTTTCAATTCTTATCTATATAACCTATGGCTCCACTTCCTGGAGCGTCTTAAGTGCCTGTTCACCTGCACCTCGGATAACCTCAAGAATGCGTCTGATGCCGTAACCAATGTGGCCATATACTGGATTCAAGCTATATGGAAAAAAAAACAACGAGAAAGAGTACCATTCATACGAAAGAAAAAAGAAGAATGGTGTCATGCATAGCATACACAAAAACATCAGTGTCGTCTTCTTAAGTACAAATAACATGACATAACATACCTCATCATAATCAGCCTATAATGTTCCCACAGCTGGGACACAGGCCTCCTCTCTCTGTGTAGGGAGTGGGCCGTAATCCACCACGTGGGCCCAGTGCGGGTTGGTAGATGTCACAATGTCTTCGAATTTTTGGCTCTAAGACATGCCGGTTTCCTCGCGATGTTTTCCTTCACAGTTTTGATAACATACCTATTGTACCCATATACTACCTTATTATGCATTTTAACTTTAACTTTTACGATATACAAGATAACACTTAAAATAACAAAATAATACCCTAAATTAAATAAAACTATTTACAAACTAAAATATAGCGTCGAAAAATTCATCGCCATCGCTGTCGACTGGTAAAGTACCCAAGACACTGGCGGCATTGCCACGTTGTATGGCAATGCTTAGCCTCTGGCCAAGGTAAAAGCCAGCCCTTGGGTCATGGCAAGTGTCAAGCAATCTTTTTGAAATTTCCTTAAAAAGACCATGCGCACTTGGACCCCACGGCCCGAGGGTTTCAACCCCAAACGGCTCAAAAATATAATTATTAATGAGAATTATTATTATTATTATTAATACTACCTAGGTAGGCAACCCTATTGTACGGTAGGTACCTATAACGGCAGTTTGACCGAAGGCAAAGGTTAGTATGCCACTGATCGATATACCGTTTATAAGTTACGTCGATTTCACGTTTATATTGATACAGTACTATTATTTTTTAATTCTCTAGATTTTTAGATTGTACTCCAAAACCATGTTCTAGTTTTACTGATGTAACATAACATAACATCACGCCATTCCCCGAAGGGTGAGGCAGAGGTGTACACCCACATTACGTTAGTTATGTTTAAGTCCCATGAGCATGTTTAAGTCTAATAGGCAAGCCTATTGCCATCAAACGGGCACAAATTCAAACTCCGGGCAGCTACTGCAAAATTCTGGAGGTGAAAGCCCAATAACACTGGGCCAAACCTGGGAATCGAACCTAGTAGCTCATGTTCAGCAGTAGCGATTATGACTACTAAACCAACAAGGCCCAGAGAGTCCGACGAGCTTACCGATGTATTTACCTAAACCTTCTAATGACTGATTTTTCAATAGTCAAATAACTTTCATCTGAAGAGTAATAAAGAAAGAAAGAAAGAAAAAGTATTTATTGCGACTCGTACAGGATGATAAACTAAACTAAACACAGTTAAAAATAAAAATAAAACAAATTGTTTATAAAAGTAACAAAAGGAAAAAAATGAAACAAAGTCCTATACGAGGCCAAAAGGCTCCTATCTCAGCATGATGCTTCGACATTTAAAAAATAATGTCGCTGCGCTGGTATTCTGATAGGGCCCGCTGTGATGTCATTTCAGTTTGTCATAATTTATACACTGTCAAACCGCAATATCAACTGTCAAACCGCAATATTCATTCCTCAGATAAAAGTTATCTGACTATTGAAATGTCAAGCCTAAACGGCAAAAGAAAAACCTCTTTATGTTTCAAAATATTCCTACATTATGTAGCTAGCAAGTAAACTCAAACAACATTAACACACTATCCTAACATCTAAAACAAACTTGTCTATAAAAGTTAAACTCCACAATATTGAAATATCTTGTGAGCACTAACATTATTGCCAACAGCAAAATGTCGATTGACCTCGGTTGACCTTTACAACTTTTACTTAAAGTTAGTAAGTAAGTCGTCGATTGTAAAGGGTAGTTCAGAAGAAGTTTAAGTCCACAACTCGAGGATAAAAATTCAAAACTCAAAGCATTTATTTAAATTAAACCATTTACAGGCACTTTTGAGTTGTCAAGAAGTCGGTAAGTCAGAAAATATGAAGCTAATTGCCCATCACAAAGCATAGTAGGTACCTATGGAGAAGAACGGACAAGAAACTCCATGGACACTCTTTTAAATTATATTTTTACAAAAATATTAGTTAGGTAAATCATTAATGTTGAGTTTATAATTATATGTGAGAACGATGTAAAGCAAAAGAGATGTACAAAAATCCAAAAGTAAAATAATTTAAAATAAGCCGAGGCAGCTGAATGATGAGCAGCCCCAACTGACGACGCGTTCACGAACATGACGCATGGATAAATCATATTGTGCGAAGTCTTCCGACATTTCGGTATGTATTGAGGTGTTCCAATTTTAGCCAAGGTATTTGAATTGGTGGAGTTTTTTCTTAGATGTTGCTCCTCAGGATCAGCTTAGTAACTGCGTAACACACTAACAGTAGCAATGGCTTTAAGTTTGACAGTTCAACAACATTGCTTGCGTTATTTACGTTGTGGAGCAGACACATTTTTCGAAGCAATGGATTAGCTATATCCTTCAAAATGATTCAGATTGTAAATGTGTTACGAAATTAGGATGCTGTTTTTAGTACAGTGTAGTGTTCGTGTAAGTATTTAGGCATGCTAGATTTATTGAAATAGTATTCTTCTTTGATGGTCTGGTTTGGTGGTTGTTTTTCTTCATAACTGGTAAAATATGGGTGTAATATAAGTACACGTCTGCCTAGTCCTTCGCGGGATACAGGCGTGATGTTATGTAATGTCCAGGGATATTATTATTATTATTATGTTGTTGTCTTCCAAACATGTTTACCCGTCGTTTGTCTTTTTATAATTTTTATTCACGGGTTCATCATTTTCCTACATCGACCATCAATCACGTGTAAATACATGGACAAAATAGGACAAGTTACAATCATTAATCGTTCAGTTCTATAGTATGAAGTTGTCGGCAATAACTATGTAGTACAGATCGATAGAAACCAATGGCTAATGTCAACAAACTCCAAACTATGCTAGCTAAGCAAATGCTCAAAGTCTACCGCGATATAACTGAATAGAACGTGTTACTACAGAAGAGAAATGTACAGACTGTCCACTATATCGAGGTCTATCTTGGGTATTCCTGCTAAGCATGAGGTCCTAGATTCGATTCCCAGGTCGGGCAACGAGTTATTAGGTTTCTCCATTAGGCTCTCCATTAATTTCTCAGTAGCAGCACAAAGTCTTATTATTGCCCGGTTGATGGCAATAGACTCGTCCCCTATTTTATTAATTATTTTATTATTTAAGCCTTTTATTTCTCAAGAATTATATTTAAAAAATTATAACATAATATTTTTTTTTTTTTCTAATTCAGAACTACTTCATTCATATTTTATAATATGCATTTTCTTCGTCTCTTATTACATAGGAGTTAAACATAACTGCCGAATTGCGGGTCACTTCTACCTTTACCTTAACCTTTTGAGGAAAATACGCGTGATTATATATGTCTCTATGACTCCACTATAATACATTATAGTGAATGGCAGTCAGCCAAAAAAAAGTCAAAAAAGATTAGCTAGCTAATCTTTTTTACCGTGACACGAGGTCCGTACAGCTAGTGCGTCGAATACGTGAGAAGAAAATCATACGTGTGTCATCAATAGTAGTGCCGTAAATAGTTACAATACTCTTTATTACGTACACCATAAAAATTACAGATATAAATGTAAAAAAATTACATAAGGTGTCACAATGGGCAGTCTTATCGCTAAAAGTATTCTTTTACAGACAACCTTTAGATGGATTAAAGGGGGAAGAAGAGAAAGTTTGCCTTGAAAATTCTACAAATGAGTTGGTGATAATTCAACTACCAAAACCAAGAGTAACAAGAGTGAGAATAAATGTGTGTGATAAACAGTAGGCGGTAATAAATTTGTCATAAAATACTTTTGGCGCCGTCTAGTTATCTTACGAACTTATTGGAATCATCGAAATTCGAAAATAAGAGTTAGAGGAAGAATAAGAGGACACTGGCTGATGACAGTCACTCTAGCAGAGCGTAGCATCGATGGTAGCGTGGCGGTTGTCTTCTGGTGACAGAGATGATGTGAGGGGAACCACTGTCAAGCACCTCCACGACGTGCTGAACCAATAATACGATGACTACTTCTGGTGAAGGCTATCCTGCGCCGTTAAATAATAATTCCGTTGAATCAAAACCGAAAAGCAGAAGCCAATCACTTACTCACAAAGGTCACCACACTAACCAGAAAACCAGCGGCGAAATTGACACACTTACAACCTCAATTCCTTTCATTTTGACAGTTCAACACCATTCATTGCAACATTTACGTTGTTTAGCATACGAATTTTCAAACCAACGAATCAATGGATCAGAAGTCTTTTTCAAAATCGGATTATGATTGAAAGTGAGTCTTCTGTTGTCCCTCTAATAGAACGAAGTAGTTCAGTCACGTGACCGTTTTTATCAATATTTGTGTGAGATCGATCGCTGGGCGTGTGGGCGAGTGCTTCCTTCCACTGCGCCACCTATGACAGACAAGGACTGTGATTGAAGACGTGGAGTAAAGCTTTTACCGTGATTACACGTGTCTTAGGCACAATCAACTTGAAAACATTGATTACTTTTGATGTTTGTCGCATGACTCGTTACTTGTCAATTGATGTAGGTGTCTTTATCAAAATCATGTAATCTAACTCATGTACCATGTGTACTCATGTGTTTTTATACCTTAACAAAGCTCTTAAGTTACTGATGGACTGGTAAAGATGAGATGATTGACATAATATACACCAAGCTAGGAAATGATGAGAAAGATCAAACAATATGTTGATAAGTGCCTGAATAATCTCTTTCACTCTATCACACACACAGAGAGACACACCCTCACACATACACACACACCCCCAGCCCCCACACACACACAAACACACACCCCCACCCCCACACACACACGCGCGCACGCACCCCAATTATAATCATTGTTGTAGTATTAAAAAAAAAATACATATATAATCGTACTAGTTTATTGTAACTTTTTGTAAGGGACAGGGACAGCTATTTCTTAATACAACCTGTATTCCTATTCCTGTATTCTGTATTCATTCTATAACCTAGCTGGGAAAGCTGAACTTCACCCACCAGATTGTGTTTGACATGGTACAAACTTATATGAATAACCTTATGTATGCCTCTTTTATACAATCTCCTTTTTATGAAATAAATTTATTAATATTAATGTAATAGCTGACAAAAGTTTGGGCGGAGAACCTATAAGACAAAAATAAAAACAAATCAATATTTAAAACACTTGTCCTCTCGCATGGAATTAGTAAGTACTGTATAGCCCTCTTATTAATAAACGCGGAGTAAAGTTACAACAGCCGATCGATTCTGTAAAAATCTCACCGTGAAAAGTTAAGTGAAGTGATCTTAGAGTGAGCTGTCAATAGTGTCAATCCCTAGCATTAGTTGGAATGATAGCTCACACCACGCTCACTTCACCTAACTTTTCACGGTGAGATGGTTACAGAATCGCACTGCAGGTAGAGCCGTGGTAGCCCAATGGTATGAATTACGAGTTGTAGGTTATTACGAACCCAGACAGGCGCTTTTATGTAAATTATTTCATCACCAATACTCTCAAAACGGTGAAAAACACATCGTGAGGAAACCGGCTTGTCCTAGAACCAAAAATTTGAAGACATGTGACATCTACCAACCCGCACTGGGCCGTAGTGGATTCCGATTACGACCCACTCCCTCTCACCGAGAGGAGACGCTTTTCCAGCAGTGGGAAAGGATGTAAAGTACAATTCAGATTATTAACCACACATTTTCAAACTTTAAGTTTAGCATGAGTTTACGCTGCTTAAAAAAAACAAAGCGGCTTTTTGTCTACACAAAAAGCCAAGAATACTGACAGAAACGTACGTTGCAGACGATTCATATCAGAGTGACATGAATATGCATTAGGCAGGTAACGTGTCTGTAGTTAGTTGGCACAGTAAACCATTACGCATTAGGTCTTCGTTTCTCGTACACAAAAATAAGACTGCAAAGTATTCGGGAACCAGACTAATGTAATATTATGTTTTGAATGAGTCGGGTTTCAGAGCTCATAAAAGCAATATGTGTGGCAATTAGAATTTATTTTGTAGCCTACCGTTTATTTAATTATTACTGACTTCAATGTAATATTTACGATTAAAACCGTTGCAACTTTGTGTAACCCATTCCCTGGCCCATGAACCACATATGGTTCAGGTTAATTATTTAACTACTCTGTCTATTTTGTGGACAATGAAAGTGTTAAAACATATTTCTTTATTTCCATACAAAAATGATACCAAATTGAAAACATTCAACATCACAAACATTACAAATTTAAAGTAAAAGCGTTTATTTCATATAGGCACATAAAATAAAGAAAGAAAATACATTTACCTATTTAGCACAGACTAAAAGACACAAAAATAAAAAAAGAAATAAAAATCAAATTAAAAGTGTAAAGTCCTATGTAAGAAATTAGCAGCAATGTGTAAAGTCACTTTTGAATGTCAAAATCAAAGATTTTCTAAAGCTATTCGAAAAACGACTAGAACAAAGATCTGACAGAGTTCCACGGTCTACTAACAGCAAGGCGCTCGTAAGTATGAATATTTCATATCGGTTTATTATTCAAGCGGGGTGCATGGAACATTAGGACTAGACAAATGGTGACTTCCCATGGACGTATGAAGCAACTTAACATTTTATAACTTAGGTAGGAACTTATACATAGTTTGAGAGTGTGTATTTGCTGAAAATGGGTGAATGATAAAGTAGAAATTGAATAATAAATAATTAGGATAAACCCGAATAAAATACGGTTTGGTGGTCACAGTCCTTAGGGATCGTCAGAAGCCCGAAGGTCTGACCACCAGTCTTACCAAGGGGTACTGTGTTACCCAGTAAGTGGGTTGTGAACGTCAGACAGGCAGTCGCTCCATGTAAAATTCTGGTATTAAGCTGCATCCGGTTAGACTAAAAGCAGGTTAGACAACATAGTTGTAAGAAGGCTAGGTACCTAGATTGATAGGTATATTGGTGGTCCCAAGTTTGTTTGGTATTTAGGGTTCTAGGTTTTTTTTTAACCCAAGACGCAATGGTATAAATTATTAGCAACTAGCTTCTGCCCGCGGCTTCGCCCGCGTGGATGTCGGAAATTATCCCACGGGAACGTGCTAACAGGATAAAATGTATGTGTTTCCCCAGGATGCCATCTATCTCGCGGGCCCTTTGTGGCTAATTACAATAGAAAACCAATTGTGTCTCATTAGTGGTGATTAAGAGGGTACCTATATGATATCCTTACCTAAGTACCTACATAATAAAAATAAAAAAAACTCAATAACAGAAAATAAAATACCTACCTACCTAAATAAACCTATTTCTGATGATAACTAAACTCAATAAATAAGCAAAATCCCTAAAAACTAATATCTATACGAATGACTAATCTTACCTAACAGTATTATAAAATAACCTACGGTCACTACGTACACTATCAAATATACTACCTATACTTTAAAATTAAAATCTATACCTACGACTTATAAAAATAAACCTAAATAACTCTAAAAACTAATAGAAATAAAAAAGGTCGCACTGAAAAACACGGCTTAGAATTGCCAGTAGCAGTTAAAATAAGAACGAATGCTCGCCACTCAACACGTCCGTTCAAATCAAAGTTCAAAAAATATCCTTAAATACGGTAGCGATCCGTGGCGGCCGCGCGCCACGCGTGTGCTGCGAACGGTGCAAGCCAAATTCAACCTTCAGCACTACATTTAGAGCATAACTTTAGTGAACTCCACTGCGGGTAACATAACCTACGACAAAATTAAGTTTGTTTTTTATTGTATATACTTTTCCGGGATAAAAAGTACCCAGTGTGGTGCCCAGGATATTAAAGAATAATTATACCAAGTTTCATCGTAATCGAACCGGTAGTTTTTGCGTGATGCCTGAACAAACAGACAGACAGACAGACAAAAAATTTTTTAATCACATTTTTGGGTTCGGTGTCGGTCTAGTAACACCCCCTGCCATTTATTTTTTTTATATTTTCAATGTACAGAATTTTCACTTCTACAGATTTATTATAAGTATAATAATATAATAATAATATAATAATATAGAATAGATATAGATTTTAAAATCACGTGAAAATATATTTTTTTTTTAATAAATGCTACTGCTGATCATAATTTAAGCTCACTTGGTTAGATAGCAAGAATTTTATGTAGCTAAAAGAATAAATATTTCGATTGGAATGGGCATCCTTTATGACTATTGCCTACCTGACCACTATACAATCTAACGACGGTAAAACACCAAGGGAAAAGGGATTTCAGTAAAACTTCGGTAATATCTGGTAGTTCTCGTCACTATTACTATTCCTCTGGCGATGAGCGCAGAGCTCGGATAAACCCCTCGCTAAGTTTCTTTGAAATACTCCCATCCTAACGTTAAGTATCTATTTGTGGAAGATCGGTGACGTTTGTACCTACTTTTGTTACATTTTTCTATTGGTCATTTCTTGGTATCACTGTGTTATATGAAAAAATTTTTGCTGCTTGTGAATTTGTGAGTTTAAAATATTTATTAACTCGCAGAGCACGGAATCTTCGCGGGGGCACCGCGCTCAGTAATCTAGATAGGAGAGCAGCGATTCACCGAACAATTCGTTGTACCTACACCATGTAATGAATGATGCATACTTTGTTAGTCTCTCGTATATTACAAAACCTTTGTGTACCTAAATAAATATTTTTATTTGTATTTTCTGTGCTCAACGCATTTAATATACAAATATAAAAATAATTATATTTGTATATTAAATGCGTTGAGCACAGAACTTCTGTCATGTTCGCCATTCAAAGCTTCTATACGCCATTTGCCTCCGTGCTTTGTGACATTAAACTAGTATAGTAGTATTAGTATAATACCCGGCGCCGCGTGATTCGTTACCCCGAATGTTACCAATTCATAGATTTCAAATTTATAGCATATTTTTTAATGTAGGTATATTTATTTTATTTCTTATTTTGATTCTTGTTTTTTATTTATATCTAATCGTATGCTGCACTGGTTGACGTAATCACCTCAACGCCGGCTGTCGCTGAATACCTGGGGCTCTGTCTCGTATAGGGTCTTAGTATTGTACTGAGCGGTGGCCGTTTTGCATGGTTGTGAAGCATGTTTTCCCTCAACTTGTTTTTTTTTTATGTTCTTTTTATGCGTCATGTTTGCCGCAAATAAAGGTTCTATAACTAAAACGGACTCCATTCATGATCGAAACCAAAAAAATAACCCAGATAATGCACCTTCAAAACCTAGCCGGTTTAGAAGCATGGTTATATTATAATTTATAATAAACAATCCCCTGAGACTATTCTCTATAACGTTGGCTCATTAAAAGCAGCACTTTTTATAAAACTGCGCTAAGTTTCTCCCACAACTAATGAATCTGATCTCAGGTGACTTTTTTACACTAGAAGTTATTTCACAGTTTTATTTAATAAAATAAAAGTATTTTTAATTTAAGACAAATTTTTAAAGGTGATTATACTGTTTAAAATATTTAATTTTGTTCTACGACTTTTGGCATAGCGAAGCAGGAATGTTCCCGTGGAATGTGAAAGTTTATTAAATTAATTAAAAAAATATTATATTATTTTTATTTGGACAACAATGGTAGCTTATTAAAGCTAGTACATTAATCCAGCACGTGTATACTACCCGAAAAGTTTAAAATAACAATATACTTCAACCCTCCAACCGCAAAGGGGTTGAAACAGGAAAACACGAGCATTAGTTTTCCGAAATTTTGATTGTTATAGGCGGAATGAGCCACAAAGTTAAATTGACCTTAATTTTACAGTTTGTTGGTTAGGGATAATGGCTATGGGATAATGGCATTGATAGTGGAAAATTGAAAATTGGAAAAAAAGAGTTCGCAGAAGGCAGACAAAACAAGCGGTAGTCGATTTTTTGTAGGAGCTAAATGGAACAGCAGAGATCAGGTGTATAAACGTACACGTGCTACAAAACGAGTCCATTATTCTAATAATCTGACCGATTGTAAGACCTACAAAAAGTATACCGTATTTTTTAATTTGCGAGCTTGCTATTTTTAAATTTTCACGTAGTTTCACAAAGGCTCTTTCTGTGGGTTACAGTATTTTGTAGTCCGTACAATAAGCGTAATGCTGTGCTCGGAGGAGAGCAATGCTCTTGACCAAAGCTACCTGTTAGAGCATCCAAATTTAAGTGTCCGAACACCAGCATTTTCAAGTAGGTAACTAAAAAATGCCAGTTATAAACTGATTAACGTGGCCCAAGTAATTTAAAAACAAGTACCAATGTCAATCTGCCTAATCCTTTCCCAACTATGTTTTCACAACCCAGTTACTAACAACACACGATACCCCTTGGTAAGGACACGATAAGTACCTCTAGGTTAAGTACACAATACCAACGACTCGGAAAGAAGGCAAAGAGCGTAATGATAGTAATATTTTCCACGACAACATTGTTTGAATACATAAGGGAGTAAATATTCAACAGTTTGCCCATATAGACTGAAACAATTATAACATAAATAAGTCTAAAGCAGACCATTCATACTCAGTCTAAAAAAACTAATATTCTTCTCTATACGTCTACAAAAGTCTGTTCCAAACGTAAGTAACAATCGTTTTAAGCAATGTTTTAATTAAGTTAATTTAAATAATGAATGAAATGCGAGTAATATTTGTGTTCAGTCGCAGCTACGTAACACGTATTCAATTATGTTTTAATTGCATTGTGTACGTAGAACTGTTGATAAGGGAATGTATTTATATCTTCGGGTTTTCTTTGCAATCTGTGGTTTCTGAAAGAAAGAAAGTAAGAAAAATGCGTTTATTGTTATTACAACAAAAATCATCTTAAAATAAAAAATAAATACGTTTTCGTCTGCGTTGTCCTTCGATCAATAATAGTCGAAGGTGTTGTCCATTGTTTTATTTGTTCTTTACAGATACCCCTACTATGAAATCTCAGAAATAACAGCAACTATATTTTAAATTAAAAATTTGGCATTATTTTCAAGATAAGGAACAACAAACTGTATTTCATACTTAACAAAGTTTAAATTCCATTGCAACCAAAAACTTATTAGGACCTTTTTGTTACAAATGGTCACTCAAAAATCAACTTAGAATACATTTCACCAAAGTATATAAATAGAGACATTAGATGCGCCTCTCTGGTGCGCCGGGTGCGGGCCAGCCCCAACATTATATTGCGGTGTATCGCGAGCACACTGGACTGCATTGTGAATCACTGCAGCAAACTTTCCACATCGGTGTTGAGCTTGTAGTAGGGATTCACATGAACTATAGGTATTGTAGTGTAAGTTTAAGTGTCTAGGTTATGTTTAAATATTGATAAATATTCTTACTAACATATGTATTTGAGTCCTTTGTTACTTGTTATTGAATATAAAAATGTATAACTAATTCATTGGCGATGGAATGTAAATTATCTAAGATAAGAACACTGCTACTATAAATGGGTGCTATTCAGTAAAGTTCATTCCGAACCTCACACAATTTCTAAGCGAACTCATTTGTTTTAAAAATAAATCATCACTGACATTTTGACACTGCCTCCCAAAGGAGATAGTCTTTTTTGGGCTCACCTTTTGTAACGTCTATTAATCGTATTATACTTTAAAAAAAACGTAACCAATTTATTATATAAAATGGTCGATATTTTCAATAATATAATATAATAATAATAATCATATCCACAATCGCGAGATATACAGTCTCAGGGAATATTTCCTAGAAACCGGATACATCAAGGGATACATCAAGATGTAGTCACGGTGGACAAGGGCCTCACCCCGCTCTCCTTGGGTAAAGAGAACTGGCGCAAGCCAGTAGTGCTCGACACTAATGAACGCATGGAGGTATGGCAGAGTAATGAGCTTCAAGGACGCTTCTTCCGGGCCCTACATGGGCCCGATGTAGATCTACTAGCGTCCGTAGCCTGGCTGTGTTTTGCTGTCCTCTTTGGAGTAACCGGTTTATAGGTTTTGTCTGTGCAATTAGGGACTAAGTTATGATGACGAACAATTACCGGAGATTTATTGTGAAAGACGGCACGGTTGACATCTGTCGGGCATGCCACCGGCCGGGAGAATCAATCAGGCATATTATCTCCGGGTGTTCTCGTCTAGCTAACGGAGAGTACTTGCATAGACACAACCTTGTAGCTAGGATAATCCATCAGCAACTTGCTCTGAAATACAACCTTGTGGAATCGGAGGTGCCGTACTACAGGTATGTGCCCGACCCAGTTCTCGAAAATGGAAATATCACATTGTACTGGGATCGATCCATCATCACTGACAGGACTATTGTTGCCAATAATCCTGATATAATGGTGGTGGATCGATCAAAGCGGCGCGCAATGGTTGTTGACTTAACTGTCCCGCATGATGAGAACCTCGTGAAATCCGAGAAAGATAAACAAATGACTTGGCTCGCGAGGTTGTCGACATGTGGGATGTCGATTCAGCGATCATTGTGCCGATAGTCGTGACAGCCAATGGCTTAATAGCCAAGAGCCTCGACCAACACCTGAGGAGGCTCTCGTTGGGCAGCTGGATCAAGGGCTTGATTCAGAAAGCGGTACTTCTGGACACGGCTCGCATTGTCAGGAAGTTCCTCTCTCTAGACCCCTGACCACCGGTAGCCGATACCGGTGGCTACTGTTTTTTTTATATTTTTAAATGTTTTTATACTTTTTATGTTCTAATATTTAAAAATATATATGTGTTTACATTGAAATAAAAGAAATAATAATAAAACGTTTATTTTAGATAACTAGGATCTAGTGTGTTAGTAGTACAATAACTTATAACTAGTGTTAGTAATACAACCTTAATTACTCGCCCCCTGCCTGACCCACGAATCGAGGTATCAGTACTCATGTGGGCATTAATACATCGACTCATGCACAGACAGTTAAGTCTAACATAATTAAAACGCTATCATAATTAAAATGCTGTGCGACTACGAATAGTGCGCACTCTGCTCATCATTGACGCGCGCCGCTTGCGCAGAGTAGCGTAGAAGCAATCGATGCGCGCCTCCGCAAACATACGTGACGCACTACAGTGGCGGGGCAGCCCCAACATCGTTCTAAGCGCACTTTTCTATTGTACCCGTAGGGCACTACGCTTTTTAAGTATAGACTGCTCACAGGCTGCAGGTGTAAAAAGATGTACAGAAGGCTCTGAAGAGAATGATTTTTACTAATAAGTCCAACTAGAATCACAAAACTGTAATGAGAAGAAAAGGTTATGATAATTCACTCAATTGATTCAATTCCAGATATGGTCGTCAATGTCATAAATGCATGTATTGGAGCGTTTTTTTACGATTTTAAGAAAAAAAAGCAATATATCCCTAATTACAGTTCGAGGTGGTAACCGAATCTGTTTCATTTAGTACAAAAATGTACCATTGACGCTGCAGCAGGTCCTCCTGTGTTTAATCAATTTTTAAGTTTGCTTATTCTCGCCTAAAGTACTTTAAAAATTAACGTGAAACGGATTGTACTTTTTTTATTGCTTGTCAGTTTGACTGTAGTAATGTTACTGTAGCAATGTCATTAACGTTCAGGCACTCGATTGACACGATTATGTAATTCGAAAATTAAGTTACCAGCAGCTTCGTACCGCTGGGCTGTGCCTTTTCGAAGAGTTTTAAAAAAAGGGTAAACTGTCTGACTTGAATAATATGTATATTATAAAAAGAAAATGGAAATGGTAATTACAAGAATTAGGAATTACATAGAACTTGTGTGGCTCTTGAGAATGACGGAGAGAGACTGGTCTAAGTGTCCTCAGAATCGGACGATGGCGGCAGGCCCTTATCAGTGATACTGGAGATTGGAAGGCTGAGAAGTGCAGGATGTCTCTTAATTATTTATTTTTAATTTTCTATCAAGTCAGGGTTATAACAATACGTTTGAAATGCACACAAAAAAAAAACTTAAAGATAAGAATCATAGCAAGATCCAAAATACAGCAACCATTAAGTGTTGGTACTTGCAGGTTTAAGTCAGTGACTAAGATCCGCCTTGTTCGACTTTGTAAGGAGCGTCTTTTCCTACTCACATTTCACTGTCAATCTGATAATCAATGACGGTACGATGGCCATTTTAATGACAAAATACACGTTATCAACTGACAGCACTAACCCACAGAATATGTATCTTTACTCTTATTCAAACCCTGTGACTCTGTACATCACAGTATCTGATGGTTTATTACACAAAATATCCCTGGTTTATTACCTACCTGCGCAGTTAATTGTAGAATAAAGAATGACAATTAACTATAGTGGCAGTCCTTGTGATATTTATCTTTTTGCGAAAACTTCGAGTGGCAACTCAAAAGAAAATGGACTCGCGCCTTTATTTTATTTACTCAAGTTACGAGTTAAAAAAAATCGAGGCGCATCACTATCTGACACTGATATACTTAAAGACAAGTTAGTGTCAAGTGACAGCAACACTTCATTCATTTAATTTTTTTCCCGTTTCTTCTAATTGCATGAAATTGATAATTCTGTTTTCCTGTGTTTAATTGAAGGATTAGATACAATTAATATTGATTTTTTAAGATGGTAATATAGTATTTACTCTAGTAGGATGTTGTGTTAATTGTTCAGTAAGATTTCAATGCAATGTGCGAAGACATTATCCGAGACTGCTGCAGATGTGCGGTTACTTGTGTACGCATGAATTTTTCGCTTGTTTCAGTCAAACCATTAGATGCAGTTTGGAAAATGCGTATTGACGATGCAAGAAAATTGAAACTATTTATTAATTATGGAGATTTGGATACAGGAATATATACATTCCATGTCGATCTGCACAACAAACGCATACTATGCTTGTTGAATTTGCGAAAAAGAACATTATTTTGCAGTGGATTCCAGCACACCAAAGAGAACAATAAGAATATTAGTTATGATAATAAATATGCTTTGTTGCATAATATGATTTTTGATTTCATGAACCGTTCAATACACCCTATATTCCTACTATTTATTACTGAACAGTGCACTATTTTACTACATTATAATACCGATGAGGCCAACCTACTCAATAAACAATAGCTTTTTTAGGTTATGATCATTTTTCTCAGTCTTCGCGTTAGACGAAGTATAAATTATCACTACCACTGTTATCTAGAGATCATAAGGAACAAATCAACATGCGTTTCACTAATAGACGCCAGAATTTTTGGTGGGCCTAATCGCCGAACAAAAAAAAATTATCTCCTTTCGAAATGTTTGACATTTGATCAAATTACTGTCGTCTAGGAGAAGAGACCAACCAGAAATTTTATGCCCAAGAAATCACTTGCAAACTTAATACACAATGTAGGGCGGATTTCATTACTGTCAGTCATTGCCCTGACAGTTTAAGTCCGTCCTTTCATCAAAATACCCGTGATCCCTGGAGACTAACTCTGAAAGGACCCTTCCGTCTTACAATAACTCAAACTGACAATAGATTGACTGATGATTGAAATGTTGTGGTATACAGGGCAGATTTTTGAGATGGGGCATTAAGGACTCAAGGCCAATTCTCGTACTGAAAAACGTTCAAATTTAAGACGCAATCTCATCTCAGCGACAATCAATGTCTAAAACTTGTCAAAAATGTAGGGAAATTAAATGTATTTTTGACAGGTTACGACTGTGATTAAAATGCGAACGTTCTTAAAATTACAACGGTCTTAGTAGTCTGTCTTTATTTTTAAAAGAAATTTTGATGCAGGAAAATAGGCCATTTTCACAAAAACTTTTCTTATAAGGGTCAATTAACTTGGACTAACTGTGGTTTGACTGGTTTGGTTTAGTATGTGGTTTGTTTGGTTTGAGGTTTGTTTTGGTTTGAGGTTTGTACTAGAAAAGTCAGAAATGGCAAAAAACTTTTCCCATACATTTCGTTAGAAATGAAACTCCCAACTTACTTTTTTACTATGGATAGACTGGCCGCTACCCATACAGCCCCGTCTCAAAAAAAACTAACCTGTATCATATCTACTAAAACTGTTCCCACACATTTCGTTAGAAATAAAACTCCCAACTTACGTTTTACCATGGATTGACTGGCTGTTACTTTACTATGGACAGACCCATACAGCCCCGTCTCAAAGAAAAAACTAACCTGTATCATACCTACTACTGTTACAAATAACTTTTGGCACTAGAATGACGTTGACAGGGGGACCCCTGTCAACGTCATTCGAGTGCACAGATGTTTACCAAGAGCGCCCGCTCTTGGTAAACATCTGTGCAATCGTTTTGTGAAAGTATTGAAAAAACAAAATGGCGTCGTTGGTTCCAATTTTGGCCACGCACCAAAAAACCTTGTAGCGCTACAGTTGTTTTACCATCAACAGTATACTGAACTAAAAGTTAGTTTTTTTTTCTTGTTATGCCACAAAAACATGTTTAGACTTTGTTTTCTTATTCTAGCAAACCCGCACGCAATAGTCGTACATTTATATTGTGTTTTGTTTAGCCCATAAAACATTTCCGGTATTTCGAACAGTTCAGCCTTGAACTTCGGCGTTTAGAACCATATCCTCAAAGCGTGGGCACGGGGTGTTATGATGCCTTTATAATAGGTGGTATAATAGGTGTACAAACAACTGTTTATGTTAAAGGGCAACCAACGTTCGTAATAACGAAACTATGACTTCATGTATGTAAGTATTTAAATGTATTTAAATAAAATCAAAATATTTTATTTCACATAAACCTAAAAAAAAAAAAAAATGTTTGCCGGACTTATTACTCTTTATTATTTTTTTTATGGATATCGTCTACTTTTAGAATGTTTGTAAAAATGTGAGCACCATGTATCTATCACATATTATATGTCATGGATCTATTAATCCGTTTTAATTATTTTACCTATAGGTATATTGTGGTATAGTCATTTTATTTTAGGTGCACCGTTTTCACATATAATGATATAGTTAATGTATGCAAAATATTGGAAAACATTTTAAAAGAGGTTCTTGCCCATTCTTCTCCATACGAAAACTACCATTTGGAAGGGGCGACTACAATCAATTTTATTTTAATGTCATTTTTGACGTTAAAAATTGCCTTTTATGTGCCTATTTGAAATAAATTATTTGACTTTATGAAACGTCAAAAGCTAGGTGCACGCTTCCAATTGGTCGTTTCCTATATACTTTTAATTCAAATAGCAGCCAGGGGGTTAATTATAAACTATCACTGTAACAGTAAAAATGCTCAAGATGTTATTCCTCATGAATAAGAAAACAGTACTTTTTTTACAGGCAATTTAATTTTTGGGTATAAAATGTTCGACACTTGAAGGATGTCCTACACTCTTTCAAGTGTTTAAAAAATTAGCTGTTTCATTTAGATTATAGGCCAGTTATCTATTCATTTTGTACAGGGTTGCTTTAACAGAGTACGATAACCAAGAGGTGTCTGCACGTTCTTATCCATTTATTGCGATGTGACTTTGTTACGTATATTAACAATAAACTGAAACATAGTATACCACAGCTGGGACACAGGCCTCCTCTTAGTGAGAGGGGGTGAGCCATAATCTACCACAGTGCGGATTGGTCGATGCCAAATGTCTTCGAATTTTTGTTTCTAGGACATTTTCTTTCTAATTTTTTCATAGGGTTTTTTCACGATGTTTTCCTTTACCGTTTACAGTTTTCAGGACACTCCATTCTATCATACAAATACAATCGATGTCTGCGATATTACCACGTAAAGGCACAGCGGTATGTCTTTCCGTCGGTATTTTGCGCTCGTTCCTTAATTACCAATCAATCAATCAATAAATCTGTCTGTCAATTACTTAGTTCCGAAATAAATGTTTTACTGGAAAATAACGTTAACACTGTAGATCTTATCGCACAATATCATTCATTTGATTAATGTCATTTCGACACAGTGAATTGTGTCGAAATGTCATGTCAATTTTTGGTCGTAATCCCGACTGAAAATACCATTTATATAATAGGATTTTTCAAAACAGAACAATGGTACGATTACTTTAAAGTACTTATTCATAATTTTAAAAGCCATTACGTCACAGGTAATGAGAAGCCCGAAAATATAACAACTAGTCTTACCAAATGTGGGTGTACTATGGGCACAACTCTGCCTAACCTTTCGAGAATTACAGGCGTAATGTCATATTAGTCTTATCAACGGGTATCGTGTTACCCCGTAACTGGGTAGTGGAGGTCAGATAAGCAGCCATGTAAAATTCTGGTACAGTCAACAGCAAAAGTAGATAATCAAAATCAGAAATTCAATACTAATGAACGGAGTTCGCGTCAAAACTGTGTGGCGTACTAGTAGTAAATGTTTGGTATAATTTACAATCACATACTTTTGAATCACTTCGACGCCACACAGTTCTGACGCGAACTCCGTTCATTAGTATTGAATTTCTGATTTTAATCATCTACTTTTGCTGTTGACTGTACACAGTTGCATTTGGAGGCCGACCACAACAAAGTTGGGAAAAGGTTAGCATAATCAGCTTATAATTTTCCCACTGCTGGGACACAGGCCTCCTCTCTTTGAAAGGGAGTGGGCCTGTGGGGGTTGGCGGATGTCATATGTCTTCGAATTTTTGCTTCTAGGACATTTTTCCTCACGATGTTTTCCTTCACGGTTTTGAGATCCCAGCGATAGCACTAGGAAGTGGTGAAGGGCGGGCGTTTTTGGGGGACTGTCTTTTGTAATTTTGACGTTCGAAAAGTGCTGATTCTCAGCCTAATTTGAATAAATGACTTTTGATTGATTTTGATTTTGAGAGCAGGGACTGCAGTCTCGACATTCATAGCGGTCGCTTTACGACCGAATTCGGTCGCAAAGCCCTGGATTGACAGGAGTAATGTATGGAGTGACAGGACTTTGCGACCGAATTCGGTCGTAAAGCGATCGCTATGAATGTCGAGACTGCAGCGCCAGTGGTGATGAAACAATTTACACAAAGTAAAGCGCCTATCTGGGATCGAACCTACAACACGCAAGTCACGGCCATTTCTAAAGCGTATAATAAGGAACTTATCACTATAATAAGGAACTACATATTTCAGTTCGTCCTTATTTCCAGTTGTCAGGCAGTTGTGGCGTGCCTCGGGGGGCGCTCGTGTTGCTAATAATTGAAATCCCGCTGCAATCCACTTTGATTAGTTTTATCGTATAGCCCATGCAATTCAAAAGTATGCGTCAAGTGATTCTTATGTCAATGTTATAAGGTACAAATTGCATTTCCAAACGTGACAAATATCTATGTATGCTTAAGTCTACTTCAGTTTTTAGATTTAAATATAAACCAAATAGATGAGTACGCAGTTGCGTAAAACAAAGCAAACGGGGAGTTTGCGAGATTAATGTTTGTAAACGCACCTACGCTGTCGGAAAAAATCGAATAACGGTTTTCATGGAAACTGAATCGTGTCTACGAAGCGTGGTGAAAAAAAAGTAGATGACTCGTGCCTAAAATAATACAGTCCCGTATAACAGGGATGATGTCAAAAAAATAAAAAATCACGCCTCGCTTGTCAAAAAGTGAATTAAAAATTAAAAACAAACTAAATGATTTTAGTGTTGAATGGGCACAAGGTAAGCGAGCGCGTGAGCGATGACTCTGAAAACATAACAATCTTTTTTTGTGCAGTTGTGTAAAAAAACAAACAATATTTATAAAAGAAATGCTACCACTGTTTTAAAAATAATAATTGTGAATAAATCGTAATTCACAATATCACAATTATTTGAGAATCACAAAATGCTCGAAACTTCAGGACTGAAAAATTTAAATAAACCACTAACTTATCTGTAAGAGTCTCTAGTTTCATTTTAATTAGTACTTGAAAGAAGCAGCCTTCGTGATTCTTACTTGAATAATTTCATTGGAAAAACTTATCTTTACTTTGAATACCAAATTAGGATTTTGGATTGCAGTTAATCTAAAAAAAAACTTTAACAAAGGCAGTTCAAATTACCATCGTAACCATGTAGCCAAGTAATTCATACTAAATACCTTTCACAATGCCCAGTATATCAGACATGTGCCCAAAAATGCCATGTACGAGTATGAACCAGAAATATGTCCCATTGACCCTTATTCGTAGCAATTACGGGGTCTATAACGGGTTCCCACGTAGGGTCACCGATATAGCATGAACGACCGGTCTTATCACTTATTCATTAACTTGTGTTACGGGTTATCATCGCTGATAATATTGGGGTCAAAGTGTTTTTGTTTTAGTGCTTTTTATTATTGGTTTTATAGGGAAGGTATTAAGCGGTTAAATGTCGTAATAACAGAAACAATTAAAAAGCCATTGTGTCTCGCATGGATCCACGTTCTACGCATAGGAAGGGTTTAAGGATTCTTGACAATAGTGTAGATATGTAGTAGAGTACATTTGCATGATGCCCCGAAATTTGTTATTCAGGGTGGCAGCGGCATCGACAGGCAAACTGTAACCTGTCTGAACCAGCGATAAAATTTACGTCAGCTATTAAAAAAAAAAAAACTGTTCCATACATTTTGGACTCGTAGGTATTGCATCTATGTAACAGCAGACTTTTTTTTTTGATAACCGACGAGACATTTGTTCGCTAGGGGGGGTCTAGTGCTACTCATGTGCTTAATTCATTGTTACAGTTTGCGCGTCGAAGTCACCCTGTATATTTGGTTTCAGTTTTCAGATGTTTAATCATACTAACGACATTTGCGCTACTACATAATTAGAATAATTGTAATTAATGTTTTACTGCATAATTAGATATAGGTAATAACAAAACTCAAAGCATTTATTTCAATTAAACCATTTACAGGCACTTTTAAATAGACAAGGATTGGATCCGTTAGTCAGTCAGAAAGTTGGAGCTAGAAGTTGGCGTCTATATAAAAGCTGGGCTGATGACTTATTTTCTTGAATAAAAATGTAAAGCTTGTCATATAACTACAATAGAAATAGATATACAATAGCGCTACTTAGTATTTTATGACTAAAGCGTTGTTCGTGTTAAAAAATTCATGACATTGTCGTCACCTTTAAAACATTTTTCTACGAAAAAATGTGTTGTATACGATGTATAATGAAAATCTATCTATACTAATAATCACGCTGAAGAGTTTGTTTGTTTGAACGCACTAATCTCTAGAACTACCAATCAGATTTTACAAAATCTTTTTGCATTTGGTAGCCCAATTTTTAAGGAAGGCTAGGTTAAGATCACACTAGGACCCTTAAGAGCCAGTGAAAACAAAAAAAGTTAAAAAGAATGCTAAGCAAAAACGAAGTGATGGCGATACGATGCGATGCGATGGGGTGGGGGGGGGACAAGAAATTTCATGCGGACGAAGGCACGAGCAAAAGCTTAGTATACAATATATATAATGATAATATTATTTTCATTCATGTCGAGCCCAGCGGCTTTTAAGCGCGCCCTCGCAAATTGTAGCGCTCAGCGTGTTAATAAATTGTTACAAAATTAATGTTTCACGGAATTTTTCTATTGAAAACAATTTTTGTCGTGACTCGCTAGACTTTTTGTATAGAGGTGTGATGTTGTAATAACATTATATTTTGTCAGTGGCAATTTGAATGTGATATTATTTTCTTTATTATCACATACCATTACCATTACCATTTGTACCTTTTTGTGCGAAAAGTTTAAATAAATAAATAAATAAATAAATACATAAAAACTCATGCCTTCTTCCCATGGGGAAACTACAGAAAACAAAAAAAGTTAAAAAGAATGCTGAGCAAAAACGAAGTGATGGCGATACGATCCTTACATACTCCTTTTGCTTTGTTTACGCTCATACACCAGAGAAGCAATTCTTGTAATTTCAAGAACGTCCACAGTCGGATCTCAGCCTCAATCTGTCAAAAATAGCTTTAATTTCCCTAAATTTTTGACACTTTTTGACACTCGTGTCGCCGAGATACTGCGACTAGATTTTTACGAAAATTGGCCTTCTGGTCATACACGCACGCCGGTTGCAAGTACTATGCAGCTGACCTTTCTGAAGAACATCACCAATAAGGTCAATCCTCATAATATAGACAAAAAATAAGTTCTTAATCAATCGCTTGCTTTAAGAGTCGTTTCATATTTAGGTAATAGGTATTGCAAACATGTGTTTTGTTCCAACTTACCAACTCATTTTTTTATTCCCGAAGTAATTAAATATTAAATACGTACATGACTTAACCAAAACAATTACTTCACACTTTTCAATAACATTGCTCACTTCATAACTAATTGTTCTAAACTTCATAACTACCTCATATAGAAACTACAAAGCTTTATAAGTGGAATATGTACAGACGCCAGCACATCAAGCTACCCTTAACTGTCAATTTTTCCCAATAAACCTTGAACCTTAACGCTTTAGCGATAAAGTAGAAATATAACAGATTGTAGTAGCTTGATATGCTGGCGTCTGTACTTCAACAGACACTTAACTCTAATAATGGTATACGCAGAGACAGGCAGAGGTGGTTGGTACCTACCCCCAAATGTCGCCAGTAAAACTCAAGTCCCAAGTGGAAAACGGCAGGTGCCATATTTTTCATATCCTGCTCAATTCTGGAGTAGGTATCTAAGCCACTATTTACGGAAAAAAAATCATCATCATCTGCCTAGCCCAGACATTTTACATGGAGCGACTGCCTATCTAACCTCTAAAACCCAGTTACTGGGTAATACGATACCCCTTCTTAAGACTGGTTGTCAGACTTTCGGGCTTCTGACGCCCCGTAACGACTGTCAAAGATCCACGAATGACAGCCGAGTCCAACGAGGCACGGAGGGGTCTTGTTATATACAGAAATTCACCCATCAACTTACCAACCGCGGCAAGCGTAGCTTAACCTGATCGAACGACCCGTGCGGTTGTTATTACTTAGTCACAAGCTCCTCAATTTACAGTAAGTCCTACTAATATTATAAACGTGAAAGTTTGTATGGATGGATGGATTGATGTTTGTTACTCTTTCACGCAAAAACTACTGAACGGATTGATTGATTGATTGAACGGGCACACAGTTAGTTTGTAACCAGGACTAACATATAGGACATTTTTTATCCTGATATTCCTACGGGAACGAAACTTTTACCGGTGAAACCGCGGGGCGCAAATAGTAATTGTTATATAAAAATGTAGAACGAAACGACCGATTTGTTAAGGATTACATTTTCCCAAAATTACCTCTACGTGTCTGGTCCTTTTCCACAAACGTTTCATCGAAAAAGACCAAAAAAAAAATACACATACGTTAGGCAGGAAAGTGTAATAATATTGCCTAATGATCAAACAGGATGTTCGATGATTTAGCAATTTGTAGACGGTTAGCGAAGCCTCGGGCTATACTCGTATGAGAACCTTTCAGTAATAACACTAATTGAGATGGAATGAGAGCGAACATCTGTTATACGGTTATCAAAACAACGCGTGCTTCATTTCTCAATATTATTTTGATTTTAATGTGTATCTAGTTTTGAAGGATTCCCGGGTAATACCTAAAATTAAACACCTTTTCAACTAGCACTTTCCACTAGCGATGTAGTTAGGACTTAGGGCCGATTTTAGCAAAGCCAAATATCTTTTATCCGTGGAATAAAATTGACGTCTGTCAGTTCTATGGAAAAACTGTCAAAAATTCAAAATTTGTTCTCAGGATAAGACTTATTCTAGGTACAAAAGTTTGGTGAAATGCGCCTTTGGAGATGTTTTCAAGAGAAAAAACAGCCTAAAGAATTAGTTGCTTCATACAATATTCCAACAATGGATTTAAAAACAAACCAAACCCATAAATCTCCGACATGTAACAAACAAAATTTTTCACAGTCTGAGCTAGGTTTTTTGTTTGCAGCTTGGGACCTACCCCTGTTGCTTCTAGAATAATCATTATTTATACATTCGATAGATTCTGCCCGTGAATCTTAAAAGAAAAACTAAAATCTTTAATCCCTACAGATCGTAAAATTTTTAAAGATTATATTTTCTTCTTCGCGCATCATATAAATCTAATCTAGAATCTGGTGATAAGCTCTTTAAAAATACTAAGAGAAAAGACATCATAGTGAATGAAAAATGTGAAAAACCAGTCTTTACTTTGTTTTATGTCAAACGCATTTAAGTCAACGAACTGCGTGAGTCCTACTATTATTATAAACGCAAAAGTTCAAGAAGTTGGATGGATGGGTGTTTGTTATTCTTTTACACAAAAACTACAAAATCAAAAGTCATTTATTCAAATTAGGCTGAGAATCAGCACTTTTCGAATGTCAAAATTACAAAAGACAGTCCCCCAAAAACGCCCGCCCTTCACCACTTCCTAGTGCTACCGCTCAGAGGGCGATTCTCAAAGTGTCTACTTTCCGCCCTTTCCTTTTTCCTACTAACCTCCTGTATAAACCTTGTGAAGTATTAACAGTTCGACAGCTATTTATTATCAATAATGGGCCCCCGAAAACGATCGCTAGCACATAGTGTCGTAGCAGGGGGCAACATGTCCTGAGGTGCTTGTGAGGAGTGGAGAGGTATTCCACGGCAATCACTGAAATACTTCCTTCCTCCGAGCACGTTTGCTCTCGCGAATCTCCACTCAAGCCAGCCAATAAAGGCAAGCCAGAGGTGAGGAACAATACTTCTCCCGGGAGATAGGGTCCGTGGGGTCGCTACTGCCCAACAGCTCGCCACATGCTGCCCTGCGGGCTCATGTATTTCTCTTGGTCTGGCTCCTCGCCCTAGACCTGATCCGGCAAAGTAAACTTTTCCGTCACAAACCTAGAGTTTAGAGCACGCAAGCCTCACCACGACTTCAACGTAGAGAAACGGCCGCGGCGGTGGGATATTATTATTATTATTACTACCCCAAGCATGTAAGTATAGAAATTTCTCATTAGCTCATAACATTCAAATGTTCATTCATTAATTATTACGTGTTTATTATGCTCCTAGAACTTTCGTGAAGTAATCAAATAATTAAAAGTTACGTAAAAAACTTTTAATTATTTCATTACTTTTCTATGTTTTGGTTTGACAAGTTGAACACAATATTTTAAGGTTTCGGTTTACGAAAAATGTGGACAATAAACTTTTAAAGATATTTGCGTAAGCTGAAATAAGCAGTATTAAATATTATACTAATTATTTTGGTTCCTCAATACTTCTCAAAACGTAGAAATGATTGGCAAACTCTGGAAAGCAACGGTGCAAGAATAGTATCGGCACTAAAAAGTGACAATCGATTATTTTCGATTTAACTGAATTCAATTAGAACCAAATAAAAAAACAGCCGAAAGCTTCATAATACGTAGGGAAAAATACATTATATTTCTATTATTAGGTATATTGTTACAGGAAAATCTTTAATGAAAGAACTCCAACATAAAAAGATTGTTTAATTCCCTGGCCACCTGTCAAAGAAATAACCATAAAGGCAATTAAATATCATCACGTTTTAATTTTCTCTCTCTCAAGGAAAACCCTTCTCTCTCCCTTCGTTCGTCGAAGCCAGTAATACACTAATTGAATACCGGTCTAGGTGCCGAATTCTTCGGGTCTAGAAGGACCAACATCGAATCGATGGATTTAATAAAAATAGATCCACCATAGTGCGAGTACAGGCAGTAGACAGTGGTGGTTCAGTAATGAACGAAAACATGGTGAGGAAACCTGCATGTCCTAGAACCAAAAATTTGGTGACATGTGACATCTACCAACCCACACTGCGCCCGCATGGTGGATTATGGCCCTATCCCACTCAAAAGAGAGCAGGCCGGCGGTGTCCCAACAATGGGAACAGTATAAGCTTACGTACAGTGTGAGTACAGTCGACCACACGTCAATGGTAACAATTTACACTTGAACTGACCTCGTGTAGTACGACGTTCCAACAGAATACGAGGCCAGCTTAAACTGGTTTTGTTACCACTATCGTGCCGACTGTACCTAATACTTTCACAGTTTCGAGTTCGACTAGTGATTTGGTTGTGCCGACTAGCTATATTTATAGTCCATCGTTATGATTCAATGACATATGGACTATATGATTCAACGATTATATGTCAAAACTTTCCGAATGTGGGGGCTGTTCCACCGAATTTTCTTTGTGTTTAACTAGAATTAGTTTCAAGTATAAACAAACATTGATGTGGGTTTTTCTTTTCAACTCAAAGTACGACTCGGGGCATCAAGGACCTCTTAACGTTTATTTGGACACCGTCCGTGAAACACAAAAATCCAAATAACAAAATAAAAAAGTGAAAACATTTTTTTAACAACAATAGTGTGTGCCTCACGGCTGCGCCAAAAAGGTTCATTTCAGCATTAATACCAGACAGATGCTGTCTGACGATAATAATAAAAAAAAAATACGTTTATTGCAGCACAGTAACAACCTTACGAACATATTATATATATATATATATATATGATAGAATACAATGAAAAATTATAATAATAACATAAGATCTCATGACGAACGTATATGGTTGTTAGAGAGTAATTCACACTGACCTTCGTACTAGTAAAAACTGTATCACGGTAGGTCAGTCTTCTTTCCTTCCCTCATAATGAAATAAGTATATTTACCAAATTGGTTCTTAATAATTAAATACTAAACAATACTTATAAACTAATTTCAAACATGACCGCATTTAAATAATATAAATACGTATTCAGTACCAAAGCACCAATTTATAAAAGGCATTTCTTATTTAAATCGAACCTACGCAAACAGATTAAAAACGTCTCGATGTCGCGACCAGGGCGTGACTCCATTAAACCGGAAATATTTTCCTAATAAATTGGCCTCTTCAAAATCCCTATAGATTTATGTACGACAATCACCCGTCGCCCTTCTGGGAAATTAGCTTCGGCCCATATTTTAGTAGCAAAGTGATGATTTCGAAAGTAGACGGTATGAAGCAATTGATAAAATAACATTTCTTCCTTTTCCGTAATTTTATAAGAGTTTGATGTTAAATGCGAAAGGTTCGGTTAATGACAGTTGACTGGAGGCTCTCTGGGTTATATTAGGTTATAACTTCGCTTGGGCATCTCGAGATGAGTTATGGATTATGTCAGATAAGGCCCGCACCCACCTGCATACTAATAACCTCTTATTGCTATCAAATTGCCTTAATATTCATGCTGAGCAGAATGGTGCTATCATCATTGTGCTCAGCATGAATATTAAGTCAATTTTCCTCTGAAATCGTTCGTCTCCGTCGCTTTTACCTCCAGGTATTCAAGCCTTTCCTTTCCTACACCAATATAATAACATGCTGTAGTGCTATACTGTAACAATGGTCCGATCGTTAATCCTTATTGTCTATCAACGTGATCGAAAGACCAACCGTACACATGTGATACAATGGAATGTATTACGAAAGGTAAACGATACAATTGATGAGTTACCGTACCACCCAACCACCAGCCGGTACCGCGCCGTAATTACCTATCTGTCTGTCTAGTATATTAATTAATTATTTATATTAACTGCACGTTACGTGACCAAATGATAAAATTCCAAGTTCTTTCAAAAGGCAGCCATCTTATTTATTTATTTATTTTATGGTCTTTGGGTGGCTTACAGCTGCTATCAAAAACAGAAGTAGTAGTGAGGTAATTGACGACAAGCTATTTACAAGCCTCCACACTTTTCGTTTGTGCTCGACTTAAATATTCACGTGTTCTAATTTTCTAACGTGTAGGAGTTAATCCATGTGGTATAAGCTTATTAGCAGTAATTGCATTAATTATTGAGTTTATTTTAGTACTTTTCAAGCATAAGGTTCATGTTTGGCAATCCTTGTTTTGTTACATGTTTTCCACACGGAAAAACACTAGATTAGAATTGGGTAAAGCAATGCTTTGAATGTTGAGGAATATTATACTTCATAACTTAGAAATTATGTCAATTCAAACAGAATAAACGAAGACTCAATATTCCCAAACTTAAATAAGAACAAGACTAATACGAAACAAATAAATAAACAACTGTTCCCACAGGGAACACCCATCTATCTACCGTTTTATCTACTACCCACATTCGAAGCAACGCTCATACAATATCTATTCATCAATAATATTTCAAAATGTAGGGAACCAAATATAAACCAAATTACTTGTTAGTAGTACCGGGAACTAATCTTCTTTAAGAACTTTAATGAGTTTCGTTTAATATGGACGAGCGTTCCAACTTGGTAGGAGAAAAATGTGGAATGTAGGCCAACGGTATCTAGGTAAAGGGTGCTCTAGATTTTGTGATTTGATCTAAAAATTTTGATAAAATTGCCGCGTGGACGGGGAGTTCAAAATTATGTTTGCTATATTTAAGTAACTGTAAATACATAAAGTAATTATGGAAATTCAGTACTTACCTATCTTAAATATTCCAAAAAGGGTTCCCACCGGATTTTCCATAAGACCTAAAAGTTGGATGTTGTATTTTGGTCTATAGCTGAGCCTAAAAAGTCTTAAATCATGAATCCTTAATCGTAAGGATTTTACATAGGACCTAATATTTAAAACCTTGAAATTTAGCATTTTGGTTTTTACCTGAGCCTAAAAAGACTTAAACCATCAATCCCTAATCGTAAGGATTTAATGTACGAAATACCCATATCAGAGAAGGTATACCCTTTTATATCAACCGTACCCAACCGCAATGGTCAAAATAAACTTTCGTTTCAATGAACTGTCAGTCATAGTAGGAACAGTCTACGGCTAATTGGAAATTGAACGCAGCTGCGGCGCTTGGACTAGTAGTAAGTGGCACATTCATATTTCTGAACAGCCCGCGTAGTTAAGCAGTATTATTAAATTCATAATTTCTCGTAAGTAATTGAAGAGAAATGAAAAATGAAATCATAATGAAAAGGCAAGACATTGAATTGAAATGAAATTACCTATTAATTTTTATATAGGGTGGCGGGGACCTGGACGCACCATCTGTTACCACGGATTCAGATGATTCTGAATCTCCAGGGTTGAAATTTTTTCGAATCAGAATCATTTATTTGCAAAGAATGTAGGTAACAAAACATAGTTTGGATGGTGTAAAAAAGAAAAACAATTGGATCCAGTACGTTCTACCAAAACTCATGCAACATTAAGCACTATAG
Organism: Apamea anceps; assembly: GCA_951799955.1. Taxonomy (NCBI): domain Eukaryota; kingdom Metazoa; phylum Arthropoda; class Insecta; order Lepidoptera; family Noctuidae; genus Apamea; species Apamea anceps. The sequence continues at coordinate 20,423,108 of OX637510.1, forward strand.
TAATCATTTGTATTACAAATCTAACTTAATCAATATTGTCAGGTAATCAGTTATTAATGTCATATTCTTGAAATCAAATTCACCGGATAAATAATAGTCATGCATTAATACAAAATAAGAATGTAGCAAAAATAAATTGAAATAATATTGAGCAATGTCATAGGGTGATATCATTTAAAAATTCGCTGACAGCGTAATAGCATTTTTCAAGTAGTAGTTTCGTTAATTTCTTTTTGATAAAATGAGTTGTATCGTTTTTAATGTCGTTGGGTATTTTATTGTAATGGTCCCATATGCATAATATTTTTTCTTAATAATGCTGTTTTGAAACTTCCTGTATGTAGTAGCCCTTTGTATTGGGATATCTGTAATGCAGGTCGTGAAGAATGATTTATCATTGTTTCGAATAGATTTAGGTTCTTTTTAACCGACTTCTAAAAAAGGAGGAGGTTCTCAATTTGGATGTTTGTATTTTTTTTTATGTTTGTTCGCGCATAACTCCGTCGCTTACCAACCGATTTCAAAAATTCTTTTTTTGTTTATACTTCCCAAATAGTCTCATAGAAATTTCATCAAAAACGGTTCAGTAGTTTGGTTTTTAAACCAAAATTACTGTTAAAAATTACAACTTAAAAGTGTAAAATAAAAACTTTTTTGAAAAAAAAAAACAACCGACCTCCAAAAACGACACTACAAAGTGAAAAATAACTTTAATTTCGGAAGTCGGTGGCAAACAACAAAAAAGTGAACCCAACGACACCGACTTCTGAAATTAAAGTTATTTTTTACAAATAATGCTACCTCCAGAATACAAAGTGCAGGAAAGGTTAGTAATTTAAGGGATTTAAACAAAGGAATACAGCTATCTGTTGAATGTTGAATGAATGCCGGGTCATTGATCTAATGAAATATTTTTGGGCTCTGAATATCCTTTCTCGTTCACTGTAATTCCCCCAGAATACTACTCCGTATCTCAAGAAATAGGCAACCAGACCATGGTAAGCTATAATGATGTTGTCTATATTAACTTTATTCAACAAGTTATAGAGAATATAAGCTCCTTTACTTAACTTTTTGCAGAATTCTTCTGCCTGCTGTTTCCAACATGCTGTCAATTACTATGCCTTAGAATTTAGCAACATTTGTCTTGTCAATATTTGGTCCATTGTATTCAATTTTTAAAGGATCTGGGTGCAAACGTTGAAAGAAATGCATTTTTTTTTTTTGTAAATTGATAACTACATTATTAGTGTTTAGCCAATTAATTATTGTTTTTAATGTGTCATTAATGTCTTTTTCATGATTTGATTTTTCCACGCATTTTACTATCGCTGTGCTATCATCTTATTTATTTATTTAATTCATAACAATTTTTACATTGTGTCGAATATTAAAAAAAACATTTCATAACTTAAAAAATACAAAAAAATAAAACAACAATAAAATACATGCCACTTAATTACTATGGGGAAGAGTAATTAATAAATAAATTTCATTTTAATAACTAGAATAATAATGCTACAAATAATGAAATATAGCTAATGTCTGATGTCCAATGTCAATTACTTACTTATATGTCATGAATGTAAGTGAATCAGCGAATAACACCATCGGCTGTTGCACTTTTCTCGGAAGATCATTGATATACATCAGAAATAATGGAGCCACGATGACACTCCCCTGTGGAACTCCGAATTTGACTTCTCTACTATCAGATAGATATTTAAATTACAATTTACGTCTAGAACATACTCTTGAGATTTCTGTTATTTCGTCGGTTATTAAAAAGAAAATTGCTGTTCCATACATTTTTACCGCGTAGGTATTGGACTTCTCTATCAAAGACCTGTTTTTTTAACGAACGAAACATAGAACTATTTCGTTCATTAAAAAAAAAAACAGGTCTCTAGGGGGTCTAAAATCGTATACTGAATGTTTACAGTTTGCAGTTCAATGTCCCTGCTACCCCTACTACCTGTATAAAAACAAGCAACCCGCTCCTGCTTCACAAAGGTGCAATCGCGACATGTTAAAACATCGACATTTGTGTCATAAATCTTAGATTAAATATTAATGTAACACATAATTATAAACCTTCCGGAATAAATGCTCTTAATGATGGTGAAAACCACATCAATATCTATTGTGAAGTTTAAAAAATGATAGCCATCACACAGACAGACACGAAAAGCAACTTTGTTTTTATAACATACTAGCTACTGCCCGCGACTTCGTCCGCATGAATTTTCGCCCCCCGACCCACCACATCGCATTCCGCACTATTTCTTTGTTTTCGCTTAGCGATCTTTCTGTTTTATTTTTCTTTTTGCCCTTCTTTTTGACCTTCCTCAAGAATCGGGCTGTCCAATGCAAAGAAATCAGTGCGTTCAAACAAACAAACTCTTCCGCTTTATTATTAGTTTAGATTTAATGGACATATATATAAATACTGGCAACATTCCTTGACTCACTTACCAAAAATTACTAAACGAAACAGTGCCAATTTTTAATTCCACGTTTGTCAATCAAAAAACAAAACACGTGCGTCTATATGTCAGTTCTTCATAATATAACATAATAATTGTTGATAGTGATGTCACCGGAAACTAATTGTGTCGCTCATAGACGTGGACATAACATTGATAAACATTATCAATTTTATGACCATGTGTATGACCGACATAATTGTTATGGGGATGCTCTAGGGATTCCCGTTCGGACTACGAGTATGTACGTACTGCTTAGACGCGCCACAATCACAGGGCAGTAACAAAAATGTTGCCGGGAGTGGCTAGCGTGTATAGAGCGCTAAAGCTGCTTGGATTTGTATTGTGGTAGCCACAAAAAAGTCACGATGTGGTCGGTCGTTTGTCTAAGAGTACGGGTAAGTAGTTGTGTTTGTGGCCTCGATGTTGTCTCTATGGATCACATGTTCACGACAGCTATCAAACGCTACTGCAAATTGGATGTACACTCGTAACTATAATAAATAATACCCGCGCATCAGTGTGTAAAAAAACCAGTTTATTTAATTTTTTTATAGGTCGCAGGTAAACCTAGGAGCCTGCCTGTGAGTGCCTCTATAAATTAAGGCAGGGCTTAAAAAAACTTACATACTATATAACTACTTGCTAAAGGTACCCTATGGTGAACGGACCTTGGCTTAGGGCATCGCTGAGGGAGAGCGGCACCAAGGGACAGGCTGGTTCGGATTAATAACAAAACCAGTGTTTACTGGCCTGTTTTATTCTGAAACTCTGTACAACACTAGGCTAGCTCGAGATCACAGTGTTACGAGTGAATGGAACTACCACGTTCTCATACAATTTCGTGCCCGTCTACATTTTTGCCGCTGTGGTTGTGATGGTGACTCGTCTGAACAGACCCTAACGATGTAACACCAACGTCAGCACTTTATACGCGATGTACTCCACGTGCGACCCTAACCTTGTTACGGTAGAAATAAAAGCATTTTGCTCAGTTCGCGTTTTTGTCACCGTAGTGAAGTAATGTTAAAAATTTTAGGTCACTTCCTGTGAAGTTCCAGGTGGCGTACTGTGGCACGTGTTAGATAGGTACTAACTATGCACCTGCTAGGTAATGATATGGCAATGCTTTTAGCGTTGCATATAAAATTAGGTAGTTCGTATCTTAAGTATCATGGATCTTAGGTAGCCTGTTGTAGAGATCGTTTACTGTAAAACTGCACAAAGATAATAGAAGACAGGTTAAAATATTTATAGAAACTTCATTGTTTATTTTCAATTATTTTTTCATTTGGTTTAGTTTTTTTTACCCTTGCTTTTCAAAATAAACAATGAAATATGTATTACTTTTGTGAATATTGCAAAATGAATCAAAATGTAAGAATTACTGAAGTCGTTTACTTTAGTAATTTTTACATTTTGGTTCATTTCTATTCTAGAAATAGACAAAAAAACATCTTGTTGGTGCTACCTTAACTCCAAGGAACGTTTATTACAGTTCACAACAATATTCTTATTAAAAAACTTGAACGTGAACTCACGTAGTAAATAAGAGCTGACCTCACGCAAACTCCGACACAAATACACTTTACAATCATAAATAATAACTTCTAAATTTTTATTTAAAAATTATTTGTTGCCAGTATTGTCTATTAATGAAAATGTTTTTTAATTTCTTTATTTTTATAGCCCAATTACTGCAAAAGGCTATGGGCTATTTAACACCTTCCAGGTCCCTAAGGAGCCGAACAAAAAGAAATAAAGTCAGAAAGAACGGTAAGCAAAAACGAAGTAGGTAATAGCGCGGGCAGGCGATGCGATGCAAACGGATGGGTCGGGAAACAAAAAATTTCAAGAAAATAATTTTCAACTGTCGAAAATACAGATATTTTTCTTTTTGGAGCAAGGAATAGATTCAAATTAGCCGCCTTTTGAACAGCTGCAGTCTAAGTTTCAAAATGAAATTAGGGAAAATTTGCAGCCATTTTGTGTTAAAATTAAATTAAAAGGATCCCCGTCTCCAGTCAGTGCAACTAAACTGATTATGCTTGTGTAAGAGGGGGTTCGCTATTCAAAGGATTGGAACTGTGACCTTTCCGTTGGCAATTAGCACATCCTGTTTATAAATTATTCTTTAACTCTCGCTAACAGATTCTAATATTTATTTGAATTGATGAACCAATAGAAAAAAGGATCGCAACTTTATAAAAGATCAACATAATCATCCTTCTCCTGTTCATCTCCCAATTTCTTTGGTCTTCCCTTAAAAGATCTTAACATGATGAAATTTAAAATAGAAAAAGAAATAAACCCCAATTTGATTTAACAGAATAAACGAGCAAATCGCAACTGTGTATTTTAACCAGTTCTCGGGCAATCCACAGGTCAGCCCGTCTATTCACAAAATAAACCGATCGAACGTTTTAATGATCGAAACGAGGATTGTAACTTGGGTAATTGACGTCAACAACATTTAACCAACCAGCCGTCTTTGTCTACCTGGACACACGACTGAGTATAGACTTTATGGAGGGGAAGTTAAGGTTGAATATTTATTTAAGTGTTATGTAGTTAATCCGCTTGCCCGTTCGTGTTCACGCACCAATATTGCGGGTGGCAACTTTTTTAATTAATGGTCCTTCCAGTCGAGCGGTCTCAACTCGGTGATTGCTGGAGACTACACGGCGAATACCAAGTTATTTTTATTAGCTTCTTTTTGTTTCTAACTTTGTCTGCGGCTTTCATTTTGATGGATGGGGATTTGCTTCATTTTTGCGCTGTTTTCTTTGTAGGAGTTGATATTTTGATTTCTTTGCTCGCTATTGTTGTTGTTGTTGAGCTTTTTCTTTATAGTTTGCAGAGTCGCAGTCGTTGAGTCGTCATTTAAATGTAGGCAGATGGTGGAATAAAAAACCTTGCCTGCCGATTGGTGGCCAAGGCAAATGAAGTAACATTTAAAATGTCTTGCGGCTAGAATTGAGTTAGTGCCTGTAAGAAGGGCAGCGTGTAGGTGCAGGTGGAGACGTTTTCCTAAGGGAGCATACATACCTCGCGATCGCGGTTTAGCTCGCTACCTTAATGTCACCTCCATGTAAAATTAAAGGTAAGCAGGCATCTTCGGCATGTAATTACCGTAATAATAATGATGATTTTGATGAATGTAAAATTAATTTATGACCGCATGCCGGAAGGACTATGTAAAACTACATTCTTACAAATAAATAAATTCTATTCTATTCTATTCTAAGGCCCAGCGTGGGTGGGCCCCCATAAGATAGACCGATGACCTGGGGAAGGTCGTGGGAATCCGATGGATGCGAGAAGCGCAAAACCGGTCGATGTCGTGACGCCCCACAGACCACAGTTGACGTCTAGTAACTGAAATGATAATCATGAAAACAAAATGTCAGCCCAGAAAGACAAAACGTTTAGTAAGAAATAAATTTTGTATTTTCGTTTTTGCCACCGACTTCCGATAAAGTATTTTTTATTTTGGAAGTCGGTTGTTTGCTTTTTGTAATAAGGTTTTCATTTTTCACTTTTTTGTTGTGATTCTTACCCCAGACAAATTCGTAAACTTTTACTTGCTAAGTAAACAATATTGACAGGAAGTTATTATTATAACATTATTTACATACACTAAGTGGAAAAAATACGTATTATAGAAGTTAATTCAAAAACCACTCTTCAGACCTTAACCAAATTTATATTGGTGGTCCCATATAAATTTGACCAAGTACTGATCCCTATAAATATACCCTTTCAAACAAAAGAAGATTTTTTCAAATCGGTTGATATGTAAATGACGGAGTTTTAAGGTAACAAAATTAAAAAAAAAAATACAATCGAATTGAGAACCTCCTCCTTTTTTGAAGTCCGTTAAAAATAAAGATAATTGAGATGAGTTAGAATATTGCTCCAACTCCCTCCATTAGTAAAACCAACAGCAGTCTATCTTCATTCATAGTAATATTTTTAACTTCACAGTTACGCAACCCACACATTTCTAAAGTTAGGTCCACAGAGGGAAAAATTGTTCTAGTTTTTTAGATGGATTGAGGATTAATCTCCGCGGAGCTATAGCGTTAGATTGATGGTTCCAATATTTCTGACAGTTGGTCTGTTACGGCTTTTAGTTTGATTTGGCTTTACTTCTGCTCTTCCCAAAATATGACGGAGAAGTGGTTTGGCTGTTTAGTTCTTGCTCATCCATATACATACTGCCATGCTATAGGGTAGCAGGGACATCGACGCGTAACCTATAACCATGGATTCTGAACCCACCCACGTTACAATTTTTCATCAGTTATAAAAAAAAAATATTGTTCCATACATTATGACCGCGTAGGTAGGCGCACTTTGCTATGAAACAGCAGATTTTTTTTTTGATAACCGATGAATAATTTGTATTCAGGGGGTTTTGAATCATGTGCTGAATTCATGGTTACAATTTGCACGTCGATGCCACCCTGTATATTGTATTTTATGCATTATTTATAACATTATAAATGCAAAAGAAAATCTAACTGTCTGTCTATTACCTTTTCATGCCAAAACTTTTCAAGATTTGGTAGCGTGAGCTGAAGAAGGACAAAGGGTACTTTTCATCTTGAATCGCAGACGAAGCCTGGGACAACCGCCATTATACTATCGAAACTATCTAACTAACTTTCATGAAAAGTTGTAGAGACTAGTGAAATACTGAAAAAAGAAAATGGAGTACCATTTATCTCAGAAAACTTAAAAAACTATAGATACTTGGTCAAAGCTGCTGGTAAGTTTTAAACCTTTGATACGAGTTTTTCAATTTTTACATAAGTAGAGCGTCATACGATGTAGACTCAAAGCTCTCCTTAAGCTTCAAGTTGTTGACACTCAACACGTTATAAATGAACGAATTTTCAAGAGATTTGCCACGTTTCTTATAAAATGCATTCCTCTATATAGTTCCGTAAAGTGAGTTGCATAATGCCAGTCAAGAACCCTTCTAAGCTGGTACTATAGAACTCACTATACAAGGTGTCGTTTTGCATCCTCGTCAAATTCAAGGAGGTAACTATGCTACTGATTCTCGACGCGAATCAATAATAAAATAAGTAGGCGTTTTTGTTTTTTTCGGAAATCGACATGTGTGGGACACGCATTTTAAAACGCGGCCTGTGTGAGACCGCACTGCTGTAACTGCCTTTTTACACACACATAAAAACGCGGCCACATATATGATACCATAACGTGATTCTGTTCTTTGAAAGTGGTGTATTCTGAAATACCGTCAAACTTAAATAACTAAAAAAACAAGTATGTATTCTTTTTTTTGCCTGGGATCGTAATTTTATTTGATTATTTATGTCTTTCATAACAGCCTCCTGAAATTTGACGAGGATGCAAAACAACATCTTGTAGATATTTAAAGCCATAAATTGCAAAAGCCACGGTCCTATATCTTTACTAATGAGCAAAAAGTTGTTAGAAACAATAACCGACGGCGTCGACTGGGAAGAAAAACTCAACAATTAATTTTAATATCCCGCTCGATAAAAGGAGGCTACATTATCCAGCCCCGACTCGATTACCTGTCATTATGTCCTAGTCTGTGCCCCACATACCGGCACAAAATAAAAAATAGATAAAAAAGATGGCTACCGCCCCGCCATTAAATTCCCGCGTTTGGAACACAAAATGGAGGAGTGCACTCCGCAGTTACAGTGCGACCTGAGTTTTTTTTTTATTTGTCTATTTATTTTCCTGGTTTTATAAAATGCAGTTGCACATAAATGTGGTAAGAGAGTATGAAAGATCAATAGAATGAACACAGAAACATAAATATTTCCAATATTCGATATGAAATCACTCACCGGGCAGCTTTCCAGTCAGTGCCCTAGAAACTCAAATTACGAAAATTGGATCGTCCAGTCATTTTCAATAACATCAATAACTGCAGGTGTACTCTGTTTACATTCCTGTACAAGATGACAAAAAATATTGATAGTAAAAAAAGGAGTTGTGAGAGAACGTTGACTACCCAATCTGCGGGGTAATCGCGTAACACACCATAAGTAGCAATGGCTTTCATTTTGACAGTTCAACAACATTCATTGAGATGTATGTTGTTGAGCAGACAAATTTTTCGAACATGGACAGCAATGGATTAGCAATATCCTATAAAATTATTTAGATTGTAATTGATATTATGTTACACCCTAATTGCAAGCAAGCAAAACAATCGTTATTCAAAAAAAACCCAAGTAAAACAATCGTTATTCAAGCACTATTCTGTTCCCAACCGTGTAAAATACTTACATAACAAAATATTCAAAAGCCTACTGAACTACACACTTGAACTTGACCTTCCATTGATTTTCCGTGACCTTTCCGAAGACAATTAATGATCATGAGACCGCGCTTTTGTCCTGTTTGTGTTTTTTTATCGTCGACTTCATCGCTTACAAGCGCGGCGAAGAATACTGAATTGATCTCAGTTTGAGATTAGAGAACCTTTTGGAGGTAGCGGAAAATTTGTTGCTTGTTCATACAAACTTGACATTTGGGTATAAACGGCCTCGAATTACCCCAGTTTTTGTCATAATCATTTCGACGAAGACACTTGAGACTCATATTAGAATACGAGTGTCAAGTGTCTCCGTTGACATGATTATGAGTACTCGTATTAGACAAATACGTCATCAAAAACATTAAATTATTTACATTATAATCTCTTTGTACGTAATACATTTAATAAAAAAAAAAAGAAGTGAACTGAATTCTAATGATTTTATTTCATTGAATACCATTGACCGAATAAAACAGAGAGCTTTGACAGAAGAGAGAAGAGACACTTCAGCAGGGTAATTGTTGTTCAACAACATTCATTGCGTTACTCACGTGGTCGAGCAGACAAATTTTTCGAACATGAAGCAATAGATTAGCAATATCCTTCAAAATTATTCATATTGAGATTGATAGTGTGTAATTAAATTAAGGTGCAGGGTATACTGATGTAACTTGGCAAAATAAGACCAATAAGGTAGTTTTTTATTGCCTAATCTGCTCTTGACCTCGATCACGCCTGATGGAAAGCGCTACGATGGAACAAGGTCAATTTTTTTTTTAATACGATAGTCACCACTTAAAAGTTAATCTAATTTCAAATGACAGCATTTATAAACATCGCCACGTAAAAAGATCGTATCTGAAAAACTATTCGTTCACCAAAAAACTCCACTAAAGTTCAAGGACAAAAATACGGAAAAATTCTGATAAAAATATCTCGTGCGAACCCGCAAGCCCTCTTCGCAAATGTGTCAATATGACGTCGGGCTCCCGTGGCACAAGATAATGGAAACGGCTCCAGAGATTTCCACTGAATGCCATCTTTATCTAGATGTTACATTTTTAGGATTCTGCGGTCGGGTTACAAAATGAAACCATATAATTATGTTCTAAATTCATTCTATTCATCGAATCTATGTAACTAATATCATAAAGGGGTAACTTTATTTGTTTTGTAAGTTTTTAAGTATTACCCCAATCTCCGGAACTATGAGTCGGAATCGAAAAATTCGTTTTGAATTTGATAACCCAGTTCTTGAGGAAGGTGTATGGTTAAATAACCTTAACATCACACTACGACCTTTAGCATCCGAGCAAAAGGAAAATAAGTCAGAAAGAATGCTGGCGAAAACGATGTACCTAGTAGCACGGGCGACCGATGCGACGCGGTGGATAGGGCCGAAATTTTACGCGGATGTAGTCGTGGGCAGAAGGTAGGTAGTTAATCATAAAAATTGCCAGTTATAAAAACTAACCACGGTATGCCTGCACCACCGCAAATCACTAAATACGTTTAGCATAAACGAATTTAAAATAATAGGGGTTAAAGTATGAAATTGCCGTTTCATTGTAATAGGTACTTCGAATTTACGTAGAACCTTCATGGTTTGAGATTTTTGAGTGAAACTTTTTTCAATGGTACCTATGAAGTTCTTCTTTTAAAAAATGTGCAACATTCGATTATCGACTTTCAGTTGTTTTTTTATTCAGCTTAGACAAGAAAGATGGATACTTCGAAAATTCGAGTTATTTTTGAATACGAGTTCCGACGCTGAACTGACGCGGCAGAAACAGCTCGCAATATCAATGTTGCGTTTGGAGAGGGGGCTGCTAATGAACGCACCGTGCGATTTTGGTTTAAACGCTTTCGTGATGGAAATTTTGATTTGAAGAACGAACCACGTGGAAGACCGCCCACACAGGTTAATAACAATGAATTGAAAGAGAGAAGCCGCTCTGAGCCAAACTACCCAGAAATTAGCGGCATGGTTTAACGACCTTACCAACAATATTGACTCATTTGCGTCAAATCAATAAAATAAAAAAATATATCAAATGGGTGCTTCATGATTTGACTGATCTGCAGAAAGAAACGCGTGTTGAAACTTGTGTTGCCTTGTTGAATCGATACAGAAATGAAAGAATATTGGATCGGATTGTGACATGTGATGAAAAGTGGATTCTTTACGATAGCCGTAAGCTAAAAATGCAATGGCTGACCTCAGGTCAAACGCCGCACCAGTGTCCTAAATAATAATAATAATAATTTATTTATTCAAGTAACAATGACTCATTGTGTTAGTAAACTTAAGAACTATGTTAGTTTATTGTATTTCAAAATTATTTCATCCCATGGGAGATGACACTGCAGTGATTGATGTACATGCAATCGAGCCTGCTAGCGATCATTTTAAGGATATTGTTGGAGCTGGCCCGTACTTTGCGCACCAGAGATGCACATCTAATTCGCATCGTTGCGTAAAAGCAATTTATATGTGCGTCCGCGAACATTCCCGATGCGTTACAAAAACGGGGCAGCCCCACCAACACCAACACAAAACTTACGAATAAAAAGGTAATGGTAATTGTTTGGTGGTCCAGCATGGTGTTATTCACCATAGCTTTCTCCGATTTGGTCAAGCAATAACGGCAGATGTCTACTGTGCCGAACTCCGAACAATGATAGCAAAACTAGCAGTGAAACAGCCCCGACTCATGAATCGATCTTCACCATTATTGCTCCATAATAACGCCAGACCTCATACAGCACGAGAAACGTTTTAACTCTACAGGAACTGCAATTAGAAATTAATATCATTTTGTTGCTGCTACTCGTTTGCAGATGACAGAGACAAGAATGATGATTATGGTTAGTATTTTGTAAATTAGTACAAGTTAACTTGAATAATAAAGGAGGGCCGCTTCGTTCCAATATTATATCAAAATTAAACGCTTTGTCTAAGAAAGAGGACCAACTAGTTTAACCTGAGTTGACTGTATTTTACTAAAGTATGCCTTAGCTGGAGTGATCTCATTGCTTTGTACGCGAGGCAGAGATCCTTTCTACATTAAATTAGTCTCTCGTGGGCGAGGATGTTAAGTACCTATCTGCTCACAAAGAGTTGTAAGGACGGGACTAGATCAAATGATTATAACATAACATCACACCTGTTTTCCCAGAAGGGTTCGGCAGAGTATACACAGGTATACTCTGCCGAACCCTTCTGGGAAAACGCCCCCCTTAAAGATAACTGGCGAAATGTGGGTGTACTACAGAGTACACCCACATTTCGCCAGTTATGTTTAAGTTCCCATTGAGAAATTCCCATTTGGAAAACTCAGTAACACTGTCCGACCTAAGATTCCGCCCCAATACCTCATCATAATCAAGTATATGGAAATATAAGGATTAACCAGTAAACTCTCTACTCTCCACTCTCGATATAGGAATTTTAATTGATTTATGAAATAAAATTGTTCTCGTGAACGCTCAGAATCTTTGGTAAATCAGATTCCAGGTATAAATTGATTGACCCACTAAATGTATTGGTCATGGCTGAATATGTTTGTTCCAATAATACGGAACTCTCTGCGCGTATCCAATTCTCAGAACACCAGTTATTTTTTTCTGACATAGATAATGTTTGCTATGATGGCGGTGGGTTTGAACGGTACAATTTTCTTATTTCTACTTACAGGGGTGAAAGCAAAGGACGTAATGTCATTGCTGAAGGCAATGTGTTTTCAAACAGCCATTTCCCTATAGGGTTGTACGTTTATTTCGGTGGGGAAAACAATTGTTACTCAGCTTACGAGATCGAGTTATAAATACAAAATTAAATTTGTCAGTTTGCTGGCGACAAATTTAATCATTGTGGAAAACAAATAGAAACTGAAAGTGTTATGCAATATTTTTTTTTTTTTATAATAATTTTTTAAATCTCGGTTATTTCCGAAAATGTCGATACCTACACATGAGGTTCAACTGATACATTACTTACTATAAATTTATCAGAATAGATGGGTTGTTGGTGATGTTCTTCAAAAAAGTCAGGTGCGTAGTACTGGCAAACGGTGTGCGTGTATTACGTGCCAGACGTGTGAACGTTAACGAATCAAAAGAAGTATGAAATAAGTTGTAGCAGTTGGCATTCTGTAGTTCTCTTTCTGTTGTCCTGTAGTTTCTACACCCATGGGCAAAGCCGTGATTTTATGTATGTGTATGTGAATGGGTTGTCTAAGTAATTCTAAAATAAATTCAGATCCAAGAGAGCGTATAGACTCATAAAAGACAGATGGTCCTTAGCGATAAGTATACAAAAGTCTATCAAACACATACCAGTCTACATTCACTGCGACAGAGTTAGATTTGAAAGGGTTTCAACCGTCCCCGCACGCAGCCAGCTCCCACCTATGTAATAGAATTATGACTTCACACTGCCATAGTTCCTGATCATGTGCTGGCTCACTGCCTACCTTTAGTGTGAACGACTTTTATGCTATTCAATACGAATTTTACATTGTGGCAATAATACCACGGTTTTACCAAATTAATTCACTTTGTGTGTTACCTTAAAAGTGAGTCATTGTTGTCGGCCATGCCTTTCATTTCAACGACATTCAATGGAAATGAATCAATTTGGTTGAACAATGTAGTATTTATTGCCAGTAACGTATGCCTGTTGAATAGGACACAATAAAAGTCTTACGCTTTCATCGATCTACGAGGCTAAGTGGCAGTAGATAATCGCGGTCGGTTCCTAGATGGATCACCATTATTTACAAATCGTGACACATTGGATTGTGGTGGTCCATTCGCATTCTCTCTATTGAGATAAACGACATAATTAATTAACAGTATCTAGACAGATAAGAGCCTCCATTAAAACTGGTAAAAAGTAGGCCGATGTACTTAAATACTAGATTGTGTGCTAAGGAACTGCAAAGATCATTGCTTTCTCTTATTCTAATTGTTTATTGTACACATAAATTACAAGAAAAAAACAATGAAACATTTAAAGATAAGCTTCACGCTTTATAAAACCCGCGTGCGTGATGTCGCGCTTTTTTTTATAATTTGGTTCCGTCAAACCTGGAAAAAGGACGCGTGGGCTAGCGGAAATTGGAAGAAGTGGAGAGAGGACTTTGCCCAGGAGAGGGACAGCGTAGCCTAGCAAAAAAAAAAATGTTTATTTTTTATTTTTTGCTGTGTTTAGTTTAGTTTGTGATCTTTCTGTGGGAGTCGCAATAAATACTTTTTCTTTCTTTTCTTTTAAGAAAATATTACAGTTTTTTGTTTACGTTACGTTAGATAGATTTTAACGAATATTTTTACATACAAAACGTACTAGCCTTTTCAGAGGTGTTGTATCTTGCTGCTGAAAATATATGTAAAGCCCGGAATACACAGGTCTGTAACTTGCACAAAAGTATGCAAGTAGCTTGCATACTTTTCGTGTGCCAAAACCACTTCTGATTGGTAAATACCATAGTGGCATGCAAACTACTTGCATAATTTTGTGCAAGTTACAGACATGTGTATGTAAAAATATTCGTTAAATTCCGGGCTTTACTTTGTGAGAGTGGAATGATGTTACGCCAATGTAACAATGCCCTTAGCTTTACGATTCCACCTAGAAATTCCAAACCATTGTAGTATACTGCGAAAACCTTACTTTATTATTACCTGGGGACCACATCGCTGACCATTAATCTTGTTTTATAGGCCAAGTATAATACGCCCCTAATCGCCGGGAGGTGCCCTGGACGTCGGGAGTCAGCAACCGATTTCCGGCCACCGTAGGCGCGGACTTGCGGGCGGCGAGCAATGGGCAGCTCGCCACCCGGTAAGGACCAGGCCCGGGTCGACGGCGCGTTCCCACTCCGCCCAGAGTGGGAGACGTCATTTGATGATTTCCTACCAAAAAAAAGGGACCACATCTTGTTTTGTAGGCCTAGGATAATCCACGTAAATCCATAAGTAAAATAGACTTTCTAGTCCATTTTGTTGTTGCTATGTGGTGTAGGGCTGGTGCTGTTTTTGAAAATTTTATTTTACTAAGGGATAACCTGTTAACTAGTAACTGAGTTGTGGAGATCAGATAAACGGTATGCCCATGTAAAATCCAACTATTTAGACTGGAAACCGTTCCCAGATGTCGACTCACATACCTACTAGTATTGTTATTTTCAAACTATTTTCGAAAACAAACGAGTTCGACTCGCGTTCGCAGGGCTCAGGAAATACTGAAACACACAACTAATACTGTCCTGCGCAAGTTATATATGAGTACACTTGTATACACAAGATGTAGATGAACTTCAACATAAACGAATGAGAAATTACGCTTTCCACTTTCAAAAATACAGGTTGGCAGGGACATCGACGCGGAAACTGCAGCCTTAGATTCAGCACATGAGTTTAGACCTCATAGAGTAGAAATTTTTCGTCGGTTATCAAAAAAAAATCTTCTGTTTCATAGAAAAGTGTAATACCTACGCGGTTAAAACTTATGGAACAGCATATTTTTTTTTAATAACTGTCGAAAAATTTCGACGGTATGGGGTCTAAACTCATGTGCTGAATCCATGGTTACAGTTTGCGCATCGATGTCCCTGCCACCCTGTATACCGGGGCAACAGTCTCGACATTCATAGTGATCGCTTTACGACCGAATTCGGTTGCAAAGTCCTGTCACTCCATACATTACACCTGTCAATCCGGGACTTTGCGACCGAATTCGGTCGTAAAGCGATCGCTATGAATGTCGAGACTGGAGCCCCTGGAAAGCTAATTTAAACGACGCTACTCAAATGGCGGTTCGTGCACGACGTGACTTAGGCCTCATTTACGGAGACGCGGGGCGTCGCGCGCCGCGTGCGGCGTTGCGTCTCGCAGCGCGTCGTTCGATTTTCGGTTTACGGAGCGGCGGCGCATCAAGCGGTACTTATCATCGCACGCATAAACACAAACGTAAGGCAATATAAGACGTTGTTCATAGAGACGCGGGGCGGGAAGCGTGGCGGTGCCCGCCGCTGCGCCCGCGGCGAATCCTCAAGCGTGTAGCAAAGCACGCGGCGAGCAACGCTGCGGCCCACGCAGGATACTCAATCAAACCGACCAGTTTTAGGTTAGCGGAAGATGAGAGCGCAAATTAAATTAATTGGTAATTACTAATAATTAATTATATATTAATTGCGTTCTGCAATTTCCAAATATGACTGGCAGAAGATTCCGCCGCGGGCATCGCTTCATCGAGAATTGCCGCTGCGTGCGCCGCCGCGATAATCGCCGCGTGAGACGCGGCGGTGCCAGCCGCGGGCTCGGCCGCAAAAAACGCTCCATTTCAAGCAAACGCGTCTAAAATCGCTTCTCCGTATCTCCGTTCTCATACAACGCCATAAGTTTGAATTTAGTGCGGGCCGCGCCGCATAACGCGACGCGCGACGCCCCGCGTCTCCGTAAATGAGCACTAAGTGTGCATACACACGAGCGACACGCGTCGACGACAGAGGCAACTGCCGACGCGTGTCGGCGACAGGCCGCAACGTGTGTCGGCTTCCGACGCCGCGCCTGTGGCTGCCGTCGAAAACGTGTCGTATAATGTCGGCGGTTGCAGTTACGTCTGTCGTCGACGCGTGTCACTAGTGTGCACACCACGGATATCTATGGTGCTCACTTATTATCGCTTCTTACTTTTGAGTAGCATCGTGGCCGACGGGCCATACTTTGTCTATCAACTTCGAGTTGCCAACTGTATGATTTCGTTTCGCTTACAGAAAACATAATCATCACACGTAAGTATGAGTATAATGTAATTCCTACCTAGTGGAAGAAATTGGCTTCTTTTGATTTGAAAATTCGATGTTAGAAAGTCAGGAAGCCCTTTGAAATCGCACATGTTTAATTTGGTTAAAGAAAATGCGGAAGACATACAAATATTGTTTTGGGAACACGCGTAATGACGTATTGTAACATTATTTTGAAGAGGTGTAGTATTGAAGGTTGTAACGAATGAAACACTTCTTAGTAATTTCAAGTAAGTTCATATTCAGGAAACGAACCGTCCTTAAGTTACCGTGTTACCATTTGATTGAAATCGATTTTCTAATAGAAATTGTACCAGTCTTTAAACGGATAGATATTTTTACCAAGTCTATAAGCGGCATGAAATCGGCATGTCCTTGAACCAAAATTCGAAGACATGTGACATCTACCAACCGACAACTGGGCACGCGTGGTAGATTACAGCCGACTCCCTCTTAAAGAGAGAAGTGTTTGGTCTGACCTGACTTGACCGAGTTGACCCGATCAAGGCAAGTCAGACCAAAACGAAGAACAGTTCGGGGTAGTCGTCGGTATAATGCACAATTTTATAAATTAAAAGGATCCCGCCACTGTCACCTTATATCGCCATTTTTCACGGCGAAATATAACTGGAAATAATTGGAAAGATGAAAGTCTCCGATTATTAATTGAAACCGATATTTTGCCGCGAAATATTCGACTCATCCGATCTTTTAGAAATCTTTTAGAATTTTACCCTTTTTAGACCTTATATGCTTAGTCTAAAAGCATGTTCTTAGGAAATTGGGTTGAGGTTACCTTACGTAATCGAATACAAATAGTAAACCTTTCAGCATCACACATTGAGTTTGGCTACACTGTTTCCATTGGATTTGACTCAAATACTTTTTCGATGACTGCGTATGGAATGGACCAGTAGATCCTTTCTTTTGCTTCATAATATTAACATTAGTCTTATATTAACACTAGCTTCTGCCTGTGACTTCGTCCGCGTGTTTCTGGTGCTCCCGACGTACTCGCATCGCATCTCCTGTTACTTCGTTTTAGCTTAGCGTTCTTTCCTAATTATTTTCTTTTGCTCGGCTCCTAACGGTAGTAGCGTGATGTTAAATAGCCTATATGTATAGTCTTCTTCAAGAATTGGGCTATCAAGGGCTAAAAGATTTTTTTTAAATCCGATTGGTAGTTCCAGAGATCAGTGCGGTGATGCGTTCACACAAACAAACTCTTCAGCTTTATTATTATTAGTATAGATTAGTGATGCATAAGAATGTTGGTACACAATAATGTTTCGAACAATGATTCGCTATTTTAAAAATAATACAGTAAATCACACCTAGTTACATTCATTTCCTGCACTCAAGACATGCGGGTAGAGCACACAATACATGAGATAGGAACATATTGTAGTGTCAGACAATTGCCGGCTATTTTATAGTTTTGTGCTAGTTCTAGAGGCATTCTATAGACCAACGCTAGTTCAAATCAAATCAAATCAAATCGTTTATTGCAATCCATAATGTACAATTACAGGTGGTAAATAAAAGAAAATAATAGAAACAATTATGGACCCTGTCGGGCACAGCAAATTTTAAATATGTTGAGAGAGGAAGAGCGCTTTATTAATACGTTCTACGGGCTAACAATGGAACGGTCAAGACATGCGGGTGCAAGATATGGACTAATTTCGCTATTACATTCGCTGCTCAGTTAGTGTTGTTTCTACGTTGTAGTTATGATTGTGTGGTGTTCAAGACAGTGAGTCTGGTAAAATGGATTTGTGTCGGCTGACAAATATCATCATCTGCCTAGCCTTTTCCCAACTATGTTGGAGTCGGCTTCCAGCCCAACCGGATGAAGCTGAATACCAGTATTTTACATGGAGCGACTGCCTATCTGACCTCCACAACCCAGTTACTGGGTAATAAGGTTCAGCGGGCTGGTATCCGCAACTCCACGACAATGCGCGTATTTTGCGTACGGGTGGAAAATCGATCATTCGATCCACCCCAGCTCCTCAAGGAAGGCCAGCAACGCCTTGATGTTACTGACCGTCTCACGTAGGGTACCTGGGTTACCGAAGTACTTTGCCCTGTACGTGGCGACCACCGGGCAGTTTAGCAGCACATGCGCCGCTGTCTCGTCATCCTCCATGCAGGCCCTGCACAGCGGACTGTCTGTTACTCCTATGACATAGAGGTGTTTGTTAAATGACCCATGGCCAGTTAAAGCTGCAGTAACTGTGCGCAGCTTTAGTTTATTAAGACGGAGAACCTGTTTCGTGAGCCGGCCATTAATTGTGGGAAGTGCTTCCTTGGCCTGCCTACATTCGCCTAGCTCCGTCCAAAGTTTGTCGTGTTGGTCTCTGGTGCGTTTTCTTACCAGAGTACGTATGAATCCGAAGGGAAGTGGCGCGATGGACTCAGGTCCCACTGGTGCCACCGATGCAGCCGATGAACTTGCCAGAAGGGGGTCGAGCATGGGCTCGACCCCCTTCTGGCAAGTTCATCGGCTTCATCGTTACCTAGCGAACCGCTGTGTCCTTTGATCCATTAAATGGTTATATTATTGAGGCTACCCACCTGGTTGAGGCGCAGGTGGCACTCGTATATTAGCCCAGACTCAACTGTGTTGCTGTTCAGCGCTTGCAGAACAGCCATGCTGTCTGAGAGTATGCGGATGGAGTGTTCCTTTACTTCCCTGGCCATAATGGCTGAGGTGGCCAGGGAAATGCCCATGCATTCGGCCTGGAACACTGTGTTGTGGACCCCCAGTGGTGTGGCTATACGTATGTTGAGGTCCTCCGAGAAAATTCCAGCACCCGTACCACTACCTGTTTTGGATCCATCCGTGAAAATACGCAGCTCTGCAGGGCACAATCCCTCGCATCGGCGATCCTCGTAAAGTTGGATCTTGTATTTTTTATCAAAGATAAATTGTTTGGGCACCCGATCATTTATAGCTTTCGTAATGGGGAACTCCTTGTGGAGTCCCCCGAGCAACGTGGTGTGTGGTGTTTCACTCTTACCCCAGAGATTGAGTGTGTTAAGACGTACTGCCGCCATTGTCGCTTCCTGTTGTATAAATAGGTGGAGCGGTGGTAATCCTAGGATGGCTTCAACTGCTGCAGTCGGAGTAGTCCTCATGCAGCCCGTAGTCGCCATGCAGGCTAGTCTTTGCATGCGTTGTAGTTTGTTGGAGGCTGTAACCAGCTTGGTGCGGGGCCACCAGACCACGGCCCCGTAGGTGATCATGGGGCGGATCATTGCGGTGTACAGCCAAAGTACAATCTTAGGGGATAGGCCCCCAGTTACTGGGTAATACGTTATCCTTTGGTTGTCAGACTTTCGGACTTCTGAGTACCCGTAACGACTATCAAAGATCTGCGAATGACAGCCGGGACCAACGGCTTAACGTGCTTTCCAAGGCACGGAACGGTCTCGGTATGTAAAGATCACCCATCTACAGAACAACCGCGGCAAGCGTAGCTTAACCTGATCGATCGACCTGTGCAGCTGTTATTATTTAGGCACGGGCCCCTCTCGTATGATGTCTCGTCTTGGCTGACAAATAGCAACTCGTAAATATGCGTGGGTTCGTAGGTAATTAATAACAGCCGCACGGGTCAGTCGTAGGCTAAGCTACGTCTGCCGAGGTGGATGGGTGACCATCCATTACTCACACACACATACATCGAAACCCTACCGCACCTCGAAAAACACGCCAAACCGCTAGTCCCGGCTTTCATTGGTAGATCTTTGACAGTCGTTACGGGAATCCCGAAAGTCCGGCAGCCAGTCTTACCAAGGGGTACCCAGTAACTGGGTTGTGGAGGTCAGATAGGCAGTCGCTCCATGTAAAATATAGTAGCTGCTGCATCCGGCTGGCATTCAACTGCATCCGGTTAGACTGGAAGCCGACCCCAACATATTATTACTTAGAAAAAGGCTAGGCAGATGATGAAATAATTATGGGATTTTTCATTGAGTGGTTTGAGACATGGAGTAGTTCTGTGTAACCTGACTTATGACGAAACAGAGCCTCATATAAACTTAATTATATTCATATCACATCCGCCACATACACATATACGCACCCTTCCCACACACACAGACGCACGCACCTACACACCCTCCCCCACATACACACTCACTCACACACACACACACACCCTCTTATACTACTACAACTATTATTAACAAATGTCTAGTTCTAGAATTATTAATGTTTATGTCTAGTTTCTACCTATAAGTATAACCAAATTTGTTGTTATTGGAACTTTCGCTCCTGGAGTGGGCGCATAACTGCGGCACAGTTACTAAACTAACGCAGTATTAACGTACACAAAAATTGTAGCATGTTTTTATTCCAATAAAAATATTTGATATTTTTTTATTTGATTAAACAACAAATAACTATTCACTGTTCCTGTTGACAGCGATGCGGACGAATTTTTTGATGCCCTATGATTCTTTTGCTTATGTTTTCACATGTACATTTATTATTATTTTAAATGTTAATTTTACACTTAATGACTATTGAATATAGATCTTAACAAATAAAAAAAGAATAAAAGTACTGTCTGTTTTTAACATCAACTCATTTAGTTAGACCCAAGATAACAGATGGCTTCTCTCTGATCTGTCTATTATTTAGCCATAATCCATTATTTACTCATACATTCTTCTCGCAATATGCCATTAATTCCTATAGCATCAGATATACATACATTACAACCAATACGAATATTAGATTGGAATGGAATTTTAATGCCAGCTCTGAAAATACCATTCAATACGCAGTTATTTTAGTACAACCGCCGCCAGGCGGAATCATATTTCAGGCTTCATTCACATTTCGACTCAATGAAGCTTTAAAAACCTTGAGTGCTTTATGAAAATTCTACACTGGATTTGCAATATGTACACCTAGCCTTTTACCAACTATGTTGGGGTCGGCTTCCAGTCTAACGGAATACAGCTGAATACCAGTATTTTACATGGAGCCGCTGTTTATCTGACATCCACCACCAGTTACTGGGTACCACGATACCTCTTGGTAAGACTGGTTTTCAGATTTTTGGGCTTCTGACTACCCGTAACGACTGTCAAAGATTTACAAATGTAAAAATGTACTCGCAATTAATTGTTGAAAAAATACAAATGACATGCAACCTGAAGAGTACTTTAGCTTCAATATTTTTTTAAAGATCTTTTTAGAGTTGAGTTTTAAATAGACTTCATGAAAATCTATACTTATAATAAATGATAGTGTACGTAGTGACCGTAGGTTATTTTATAATACTGTTAGGTAGGATTAGTCATTCGTATAGATATTAGTTTTTAGGGATTTTGCTTATTTATTGAGTTTAGATTAGTTATCATCAAAAATAGGTTTATTTAGGTAGGTAGGTATTTAATTTTCTGTTATTGAGTTTTTTTTTTTTAGATATCATATAGGTACCCTCTTAATCACCACTAATGAGACACAATTGGTTTTCTATTGTAATTAGCCACAAAGGGCCCGTGAGATAGATGGCAGTCTGGGGAAGCACATAGGTACATTTTATCCTGTTATCACGTTCCCGAGGGATAATTTCCGACATCCACGCGGGCGAAGCCGCGGGCAGAAGCTAGTGTTTAATAAAAATAGCTTCATTACAGGCGTGATGTTATGTCTAATTTTATATATCTACTCCTGGCCATTCCCTCCAAGAGGCTATTTTTGCAAAATTAATTATAAGCGAAGCGAGGGCAGCCCAGCTATTAATAAAAATATTCCTTAATTCGCTGAGTGAGTTTTGTTGTCAACTAATTTAAAATTTTCTAACGAAAGGAGCCGGGTGCTTGGGACTTTGTTCTTCTCAATACTTTCATTTAGAAGGTTCTGCTGCAGCCTGAGAGTTGTTTTCTTTTTTTACTTTTATAGACATCAGACTTCATTCGAAATGTGTTTTAAATGTTGTTGTAAATGCTTTAAACTTGGCTGTCAGATTGATTTTTGTTCCATTCAGTTATTTATTATCTTGTACGCTCAATTTATTTCAGTTTTGTATACCTAGGTAGGTACATTATTTTATTCGGTGTCTTGGCTGTATTTATTTATGGAACCATTTATGTACACACATTTATACAAACAAGAAGAAAGGAACAGAAAAATACGTATAAAGGTGATGCTTATTTCTAAGGAAATCTCTTCCAGCATACCTGCGATAAAAGAGTAGATAAAAAGAGATGCAGACAGCGTGTGTAAGAGTAAAAGGGAAAATAAAAAACATAAAATCAAAAACAATTCAGAGTAAAATATCCTAAACTATACCAAATAAATCGAGCCCTTATCCCAACTGCCTTTTTAGGTGATGGGTATGGGATGGATATAATTATGAGTCGTGTTCTAATTAATTTGATTATTTGGTATTCAGCTGCATCCGGTTAGACTGGAAGCCGACCCCAACATAGTTGGGAAAAGGCTGGGCAGATGATGATGTTCTAATTAATTTGATAATAATCACCATCAAAACCATGGCAAAATAGGTATAGTTCACTGAAAACGGTTCCTTCGGTACTTATATTATTTACACACGAGATTGTTAAATATTGAATGCCATAGTTTTTCCAATACTTACCATGCAAATTGCATCTACAATTCCTCGAAGGCAGGTGTACCTACATTTAGTAGAGCGACGTCGACGTCGGAACATCTAATTACTATCGATCTGCTTTCCGAGCCAGCTAGTACACTTTATCGATACGAAGAATAAATTATAAGAAGAAACTCCGCGTGTTGACATAACTAACTTTATTTGCTTTTAAATTATTGACTTTCACTTTCGATATTGTTTTTTTTTTTTGATAGCTCGTTAATGAAGTCAGTGTTTTCGTACAGTTTGTTGCTATGGAAGCGTGTTTGCGGCAAAAATTTCTTGAAAATACCAAAATTTGTTTTGATATTTCGTTAAAGTTTTATTACATTTTTAAGGCAGTTTTTCCTGAGGGAGATAAGTAATTGAAGAAAGTTATTATCTGAAGGTCGTCGCTATACACACAAGACTAACTTATTTTTTAAACATAATTGTGTACAAACAACAGTTGTTAATTTATCGTTGCCTCATTATAGTACAAACATATTTTCTGATACATTCGATCTTTTCTAATGACATGGCTTAAACAATCGTGCCAGTTTTTGTAACAAGAACCCAGCTGGGATAGAAATACAGTTGTAACTATCCATACTAAGCAGTCAGTTTTGTAATCAGAACTTCACCATAGTCGGAGTAAAGTTCGAAATAAAAAATGGTTGATAAATCTTGTTTTGGAATAAAACTGTACTGTACTTTATGACGATATTTGCTATAAAGCATGCGATCGATCACATACCTCATCTACACATTCCAAAACGTTATTGACTGCAACTTAACACCTTTGCATGCTTCATTAAAGACTCATAACATCACAGTACTGTAGGTAAAGATATATTATAAATATCCTTTCCTAAACTAGTAACAATAAAACTCAAACACCTCTAGTCAACTAAATAAACCCCAGCAGGCCCACGCGGCACCCTAATTAAGCCATCCGTCTTTGCATGCACCGTGTTCGCTGTACATAATATGTTTATACATTATATACCAGTATGAATGTTCAGGTCTCCGCCTGCCAAGAGAGAACTGAGACTGTTGTAGGGCTGCCGCTCGTTGGACTGTTTGTTATGTTGAATATTTCTATCAATCTGCCCAGCCTTTTCCCAAATATATTGGGGTCAGCTTCCAGTCTAACCGGATGCAGCTGGATACCAGTATTTTACATGGAGAACAACCTATTTGACCTCCACAACCCAGTTACTGGGTAATACGATACCCCTTGGTAAGATTAGTTGTCAGACTTTCGGGCTTCTAACTACCCGTAATGACTGACAAAGATCCACGAATCACAACCGGGACCAACGGCTTAACGTGCGTTCCGTGTGAGAAGGTCTGTAGTCCACCGTGTGGGCCCAGTGCTGTTTGGTGGTTTCAAACATTTGTTTTAAGGATATGCCGGTTTCCTCACGATGTTTCCCTTAAAAGTACACTGTCCTTCAAGATACAGGATTTTCCTCGTTTGAAGGGCAGGGTTCTTCTCAAATGTAATAGCCATACCCATCCCATTTTGAATTAACACTCATGTTACCTAGGCTAAGTCTTTTAGTAAAATAAATAATTACTTACTTAATGTTTTTACAGTAGTAGTAATGAAATAACATACAAGTGGTGCGAACCTGGACCCACGCCCCGTGTATTGCAGCCGGCCACCACAGCTCATAATTTAATAACTTACTTAAAAAATGGCAGTTGTGTTTTACCAGAATTATTGAGTTTGGGTTCCTTCCTTATTATAGTTTTGCTTGGCAACCCTAGCCGAGTGGGATAACAAACTGGGCCGTTATGGTGTTGCATAAAATACCCTTGAAGTATAACGAAGATGTGAAGGTGAGGGCTGCTCGAGAAGACGTTGAGACTCACACTACCAGCTGGAAGTATTGTAGATTCAAGTGAAGTGACTTGTTCTTGAAAATATTATACTTACAACAAGTATGAAAAGATGACTGAAGACTCTTTATTCTTGTATTGTCTTTATGACTTAATATTCGTTGTGGAGCAACAGAAAATGTTACTGAAAATCTTTTTTCTTTTTGTGTCAGCTTGCCTATCAGGCAGTTTGCCAGGAGTATGTAGCTTTTTAGTAATTTACGAGAATTAAGGCAGGTGAACAAGGCAGCATAACATAAGGAAGACCAATATATGCAAGATATCATCAAGCCTGCATTCCCCGTTGAATTAAGGTTAGGCAGAAGTGAAATTACCACATGACCTACATTTCTCCAGTTATGTTACATCCGTATAAGTCCTCCTAAACAAAACAAACATGTGTTCGAAGACCATTCATCATTACATAACATAATGATGTACAAAGCGCATGTCATCATTATCGTAATGATAACATGTCAAGCAGTGTGGCACATGTAATTTGTAACTCAATATATTTACCGCTAGGGGGCTCTCGTCAATCGAACCCAGCAATTATGTTTCGCCGGGTCAGCGAGGTACTCCTGCCAGCATGAGGTAAACAGCGAGGCACTGGCACCAATTATGATTGTATTGTAGTTGGAATTGAGGAAAGTCGTTAACCTTCCACCCTTTTGTAATTTTTTGGGATTGTCATTTCTTTTGAATGTCAATGGTAAGACCGCTGTTTGGGCCGTCCTTTAGTTATACATATAGATTGTATTGTTTTCATCATACAATAAAACTTTTGTACAGCAGGTCGGTACACCGGTTCAGTCATAGATATCCGATGGGTACAGTCCATTCCATATTCAATTTACTAGGAACGAATATACACAACAATTTTCAGTTTTTCGTGTAATATTTACGATTTACATAGAACCGAACACGCATGAGGGTCATGAAAAGCTTCTAAGGTTATTACTTCAACAGTACTTATTAGCAGGGTAACCATTTACATGGCTGTTCCCAACTACCTTGGGGTCGGCTTCCATCAACTTGGCGCCCAGTCGTAGTGATTAATTAAGGAATTACAGGGAAAGTTTATAATCACCATGAATTTTTATCAGGAATTTGAAAACCAGCGTCTGGTACTTCATTATCTGGCATTTTCGCTCAACTGAACCCATTTGGCGTAGCCGTGAAGCACACATTCCTGCTAATTTCTTACAACAGAATACACTTTTTATTTTATTTTTATTTTACTGAATACCTTTTAATCTATGCTTAATAAATGTATTTTCTATTTTTCTTTCTTTATTGGAAGGCCTATTTTTAGCAACGCCAAAGACATAATGCGCCTTATTTGTCTGTAGAGACGATATTATGCAAGCGAAGCCGATGCGGTATAATAAAGTAGGCACTGCGATGTATGTACGACAAAGATAATTAAAATAAAAGTTAAAATGTTAGATACTTGTGTATTTTTGTTGTTTCATACCAACCAGTAATAATGGATTTACAGTGTTAGATATTTTGAGGATAACATCGAAAGGAGAGCGGAACCATTATGGAATCACCCACGCATCGTTACATGTGCCAGTCACACGCGGTGTTCCCGAAAACGACGCGAGGATGGAATTTTTAAGGCATGAAATTAGATCTTGGTGAAGGAAATATTGAATAACACATGGAGGATTTATGGAACCCTTATGGAAACAAGCTAAAACACGTCAATACGATTTGGATTACATTTTATTAACAGTTTATTTAATCTCCGATATCATTGAAATAAAACATACCAATAGGAATGAATTGAAAAGCCACGGTTAATCGACAGAACTTGACAAAGTAAAATCAATTGTAATCACTAATAATTAATCAATTGGTCACTAAGGTTCAATATCGTCTGTCGTTAAACTCACCCCAAAGGGATGAGCAACGCGACCATAATTACCAGGCGACCGGGTCATCGCTGATAAGATACTATCAGACTTTATTTCCGGGTAGTTAGTAAAAAATAGGCCTCATTCGGTAGGTACATTTTCTAAAGTTTCTATTGGTGAAAATTAAAGGTGAAAACACATGAGAAAAGATTGCTTTCATTCTTCTAAAGAGATATTTTGTAACTACTTCATAAAGAAGCCACCATATTTGTACCCAGGGGTGCCGTAAAAGTTAAATGGAGGCTATATTGAGCAACAGCATCATCATATATACATAATCTCACGCCTTCTTCCCATGGTGATGAGCAGAAACTACAAAACACCATATGCTACGATCCTAGCATACTCCTTTTGCTATATTTACGTTCATACACCTGGTAACACACGCACGCCGGTTGCGAGTACTGTGCATGCTACACACTGACCTTTCTGAAGAACATCACTAATAAGGTCACTCATACATTAAGTCAGGTTTTAGTTCAGATTTTACCGTTTTATAGAAATACTAATCTTAATAAAGAACTGAGTAAATAACAATACACAGTGGCACTATTCCGCTTTTCAATAAAAGTGATTTTGTTATCTTCTTTCCTCTCTCTTTCTATCGTAGTCCATAGTTTGACGGTAAAACTAAGGTGGGCCATGTGAACTACAGAAGACATAATTATGGGTCCCCTTCAGGACTTCACGCATTGAGATGTCCTGCTTAATATGATCGCGATGCGGACTCGCGAATCGATAAACGTAAGGTGGGATGCCCTCAGGCTAGGTGAAGCGACGATCTTCGCAGGGTGGCTGGTAGCAGCTGGATGAGAGTTGCCGAAAATCGAGTTGAATGGCGTGCAATAGGAGAGGCCTATGTCCAGCAGTGGACTGCTACAGACTGATGATGATGATGATCCCCGGAGTCTGTATTTTTCCCAGTCGATGGCAATAGGCTCGCTCACATGGGACTTAAACTGGCGAAATTTGAGTGAACTATAGGTACACCACTGCTTTTCCCCTTCAGCGTACACAGACGTGATGTTATATGGAATGTGTTAAGCTTATTATGCAGTACACCATGAAACTTCAACACCCTCCCATCGATTTTCATTAGCAATTCTTCTCACAATTCAAGGAAAGGCGTATAAATAAATAATGGAAGCTTGATCTGGTCACGGCCGATAGCAAATTGCTAGCAATTATGTGAAACAAGGTTAAAAAGCGGTGTTCTTGTAGAAACTAGCGAGATCTGACACTAATTGAAACTAGACAAACTTATCCATTGTACGGGTAAAGGTCAGGATGAAGTTTTATAAGGAGAAGGTAAGGGTGGGTTCGATTAGCGGGATCGTCAGAAAGGGTTACCGCTGCCCTGGAACATAAAGGGCTAAGGAAGGAACACGGAAGGGTTTTAGTCAGTAAGAGTCTGACACTCTCTTCTGCTCCACCCAGAGCGGGAGGAGTCATTTGATGATTTCCCATCCTGAAAAAAAAAAAAAAAATGGGTGGGTTCGATTCCCAGGTCGAGCAAAGTGCTATTGAGTTTTTGCGTCTAGAATTTCTCAATAGCAGCCCGGAGTGTAGATTCGTGCCCGGGCGATGGGAATGCCCCTTATTACATGGGAAATACCTATTACACAACTGGCGAATTGTGAGTATACTATAGGTATAGGTACCTCTGCCTAACCTTTCGGGCATTACTGGCGTGATGTTATGATTGAGTTATATGTAGGTAAAGGTAAGTTAAACTATTGATGCTTCACCGGTCGAATGCCGTAATTACAGAAACTATTAAAGCTATTGTGTCTCACGTGGATCTACGTTTGAAGCTTTAGACAATCGTTAGACAACTTTTGTCCGAAGGATAATGGCGGTTTGGCATAATATTTTGTATATAAAAGCTACAATTTTTATTCCTCAGATAGAAGTTATCGGAAGATTGAAAAATTGGCATAAAGAGAGATTACTTACTACATTGAAAATCATAGACAATAATGTTAAAAGATAGCGGGTAATCTCATATTTTAATCAAGAAAGCTTTTAAACTCAAAAGCTTGCAATAAATAGATTTATGCCAGTAGTACGTAATAATTATGTGTATTCAATTGATAGGTTCATCTATACTTATAATAAATCTGTAGAAGTGAAAATTCTGTACATTGAATACATCAAAAAAATAAATGGCAGGGGGTGTTACTAGACCGACACCGAACCCAAAAATGTGATTACAAAAATTTTTGTCTGTCTGTCGGTCTGTCTGTCTGTCTGTCTGTCTGTCTGTTTGTTCAGGCATCACGCAACAACTACCGGTTCGATTACGATGAAACTTGGTATAATTATTCTTTAATATCCTGGGCACCACACTGGGTACTTTTTATCCCGGAAAAGTATATACAATAAAAAACAAACTTAATTTTGCGGTTCGATCCCTAGACCGATTACTGTACCAACCGCAAATAATAAGTTTGTCGTAGGTTACGTCACCCGCAGTATTATCTGTGCGACCTTTTTATTCCTTTTAGTTTTTTGAGTTATTTAGGTTTAATTTTATAAGTCGTAGGTATAGATTTTAATTTTATAGTATAGGTAGTATGTTTGTTAGTGTACGTAGTGACCGTAGGTTATTTTATAATACTGTTAGGTAGGATTAGTCATTCGTATAGATATTAGTTTTTAGGGATTTTGCTTATTTATTGAGTTTAGATTAGTTATCATCGGAAATAGGTTTATTTAGGTAGGTTATTTTTTTTTAATTAGGTAGGTGCTTAGGTAAACATATCATATAGGTACCCTCTTAATCACCACTAATGAGACACAATTGGTTTTCTATTGTAATTAGCCACAAAGGGCCCGCGAGATGGATGGCATCCTGGGGAAGCACATACATTTTATACTGTTAGCACGTTCCCGTGGGATAATTTCCGACATCCACGCGGGCGAAGCCGCGGGCAGAAGCTAGTATAAAATATTTCAGTATACTCGTAAAACATACAATGTGTATAACGGAATTTGTATGGTTTCTCTGATTTAAATACCGACAAACAGCTAATCCTATATCGACTGTAGGTAATAAAGTACATACTTTAAGGCTTCCGCAGACAGGCGCGACGCGACAGCGCGATTATATGAAAACTTTATGGAAATGTTCTACCAGCGTCGCAATATCACGTCACGGCTGTCTGCGGGGAACCTTAATCATAGTCCACTGCTGAGCGTATATAACAAACAAGAGACGAACTGTTCGTTCGTGTTTGTTATATTGCTTACTCTTTTTGTATTTTATTTCCACAAAAAAGTACTTCTTTTCTAGAAAATACCTAGGAATATTCGAATCGAGTTGAGCATAAACCGGCTCATACAATACAATGGCTGTCGGTAATCAACTATTTTTCACTTTGGTGGTACCAAAGTGATACGGAAAGTTACTGTACGGAAAGGTACTGCAGAGTAACCGTAACTAGTGTGATTTTGGTAAAAAAAACCTAACTTTGACTTTCATAGATGCTATTTTTTATTAATGATAAAGGTTAGATGACTTTGAGGCTTGAATTTAGTATCTGTTTTTATTTATGTCTTTACTGTAAAGATAGATTCAGACTAATGTAAGCCAAGCCTAGTCAAAATTTGGTCTGATTAGAGAAATCACGGCTCTACAGTAATTTAACTGTACCTTGCAAGCCGCGATGTCGTCTAGCCTTTGTCATTAATTAAAAATGACATCTATGAAAGTCAAAAACAGGTTTATGCCCAAAACCACAATTAGTTCAAAGAAAATAAAGTTAGTATCTCTCTCGTTAAGTACCCTCTTCTGTTTTAATTTTATTCCGAGAGCATTCTGAAACTCTTTTGTAACTTCAAGTAGTAGAAGAGTTTGCTTCATTTAATTTTCTCATCTCGCACTGGCGATCTTGTTCGTTAGCAGAAGTTGGTTTAAGAGCTAGACTCAGATGTAGGTTTTTGTGAAGAAGATGTTACTCTAAATGTAGTCAGAGAAATAAGAAGATGTAGGGTTGGTGTTCAGTGGTGGCTGTCATGGGAGAAGTCCTGTCCAAAGAAATTAAATTGATTCCGTTATCATAATAATATCTCGTGGACAACAGAATAGAAAATGAAATTATTTAGTTAAGCTTCATTATACCATCAATAATATTGAATAGTATGTCTTAGCAATTTCGCGTAAAGCGCGTAATTTTATACAAATGAAACCAAAGTGCAATATTCAATACTATACTTGAATATTCCTAACAATACCGCTCCTGTGAACGCAACACAATGGAAGACAATATCCAATTATTGTCCTCTGAATAAGAAAGTATCGGAAATTGTACATTTCCAATAATTTGTCCTCCATAGAGCACAAGAGAACGGACCTTTTTATAGAACAATATAGTGAAGTTTAATGGCCGGTTTATTTGTTATTTTATCAGCTCGTTAACATCGGCTGCTGAAAATGGTTGATGTACTAATTGATCACTACAATTAATGATCGACGGTCTACTACGTTAGCATTACGGCTCGCCCACTGATTGGTGAACGATGTATTTCGCTATCGCTCTTATGTCGTTTTTATGTTATTGGGACGCAAAAATGTCTCCTTTTAATTGGTGGCTTATTTGTTTAAATCAAAATAATCTAGTCAGCCTATCGCAGTCCACTGCTGGACATAGGCTGTATCTTAAATTCTCTGACAGAACACGCACGTGCTAAACGGCTGGGTCGTAGAACATGAAATTATGCAAAAGAGATCCTTTAATAACGAAGGTAAGCACTAAGAAAGGACTTTTGAAAATTCGGGATAGATTTTCAAGAGGTTAAATAGGGGACGAAAATTTGCATAGAATTACGTCAGTTTTTCCAATTGAAAATCCTATCGGGCGCACGGCTTATTATTATTTTCAACTAGGTGAGCCGGCGAACGTCGTACTGCTATATTTTTTTTCGTGAATATAGTAGGTACATAATTTTCTTCTATACAAACCTTGTCCTGACACATAGCAAACACAAAAAAAAAAAGAATTATCCAATTCGGTGCAGTCGATCGAAAGTTGCGCGGACATACATTTCGGTAATTCATTTTTATTTATTTTTTATTTTAAATTATGGAATTACTAACTATGGCAATTAATACAAAATAAAAGGACACTTAGGCGTCGAAGTATTCGTCCGCATCGCTGTCAGCCGGGAACGTGCCCAGAAGACTGGCAGCATTGCCACGTTGAATGGCAATGCTAATAATGAGAATTATAGATATCTACAGTATCTACAATGTGTGGTAATCCTAGAGACGAAGTTGAAATGTCTGATGTGCCTGTAACAACAGCGATACCCATCCAATCAGAGTACAGTAACGCTTAGCGACAGACATTAGTATGATGGTATGTATAGGTAGTGGTAGTACTTCCCGAACGAGCTCCATTACAAAGAGTTATGTATAACAGGGAACATGGAAAATGGAAACATGTATGGGATTAAGGGATATTCCTGCTATGATGGGCAACTCCCAGATCTCCCTTAGACACACACATATGCGTAGTTCATTTAGTTCGTGACATAATAATCATAGGAACGTTTATCTAGTATCAATAAAACAATGTAACGTCGAACTTGCTATACTAGAATCTAAAACTTAAATGGTACTTTTCGTAAATAATGTCTTGTTTCTCTTGTTTTTCGAGAACACAATAATTTGGCAACACTTCATAGGTATGTTAAGAACCCGAAACTGCTTTGGTAGGATCTGTACTTCAACAGCGCCGTGACGAAGGGGTTCGAATCCCGATCCAAGACAAATCAATATAAACTAAAGGATATTTTTTTAAAAAAGGTCCCAATTAAAAGATATCCTTTCTAAATTAGAGGGACCAATAAAAATAAAAAAGGCATTTTTTCCCGTACAGCGATCCTTATTTTTTGTAAAAAGTCCCTTTTCAGTAAGCCACGGTAGGCTTTTATCGGTTACCGGACAATGACTTCTTGGAGACACGAAAGTGGCTACTCGAATCTGGGACTTTCCGTGAACCCATAGTATGTACCTATTGTATTTTCCGGATGTCACAGCGATTTTTATAAAAAAGTAAATAAAGTGGAGTCTTAAAAATTGCAAGGTAGGTAGATAGTCAAAATCTTTACAAAAAACTAAGTTTTTCAGTGAATAAAAAATAAACATTCCTGAAATATTAACAATTGAACGAATCATGTATCAAATTAAAAAGAAATACTTACACGTCAGAAAAATTCCAACTGCTTCACTAACCGATAAAAAAGTTCACTCTTCAACAAAATAAAACTGACAAGTCTTTTAATTCCGTATACACCGCCCGCGAAGGAAACTCGACAAAATAGATTCGGACAAATATTTGTTCAACCGGCTGAACAAATGTACTGAAGTCACAGTAGCACAAAAGATAATGTAAACTCGAATCAGTCCATACTCGAAATTTCCGAGGACGCTCGCGTAGCGCGTAGACGTCCGTAACCGTCGGTCCTCGTAGAGCCACTGCTACGCCGCGTAGCCCGCTACGAGTTGCCTGACTGGCGCAAAATAGATAGGTACAGAAGGCTTGCTGTTAACAGCGCATGATAAAAAATTGTGTACTTGCCTAAGATATTATAGAGTAAAATGGAACTAACTCGAACTTCTTTTCTTTTTTTTTAAACGTCGTGGGTGCGTTTACAAACATTTAAACTTACATACACAAACAGTCACTTCAAATGCAAATGCGCTGCTTTTAGAAATTAAAGTATGATTAAATTATTTTGTAATTTTCACTTCGCGTGGTGCTTGTAGCAAATCAAAAACCGAGGCGATCAATCTGACAGGTTAAGCTGCGCTTGCCGAGGGCAGTCAATTATTCTTAGTTGCACTAAGTTTTGCAGTGAAATAAACAGGAAGACGCTACTGCCCGTCCTTCAATTTAATATCCGTGCATTAAGATAGCCTTCACTCGTGGCAAAATTTAAATGTATGTCCAACGCTTCCAGTTCAGTCAGTCTCAATAAGTACTGCGGTTGACTAATTGACCAATTCACGAACATGGAACTAATATGAGGATACTCATATTAGTTCCATGTTCATTATTATTGATCTAATTTGTACCCTAATTATCCGGAAAAGAACCGGAGTTACCGACATAGCTTGCAGAGTAAGCAAACTGAGTGGGCTGGCCAAGTTTGTCAAAGGACCGATGACCGGTGGAGCTGACGAGTCCTGGAGTGGAGACCGCGTATCGGCAAGCGTAGTGTGGGACGCCTCCCAGCTAGATGGACCGACAACCTAAAGGTGGCTGGGACAGACTGGATGTGGAAGGCGAAGCACAGGGTGTTGTGGCGCAGCATGGCTGGACAGGTCCACTCAATCTGCGTGGTTCTGTCCTGAAAAAACCATTTCAGACATCAATCTACATGGTCGCACATGATCTGATCAAGATTATGTCAAGAATTTAAAATAGTCTGTGACCTCTGAGTTTGTTTCGGCCTTTCTTATCAAAGTAGTCAGATAGGAAACGCCGACCTCATCTAGTTTTTAAAATATGATTGACGTGTAAAAGTGTTTGTGCAAACCTATTGCACAAACTTACAGAAATAAAATCATTTAGGCCATGTCCAGCAGTGGAGTATGATAGGCTGGGTTGAATTTGTACTCCATGCTTTGCGCAGACTATCAAGCACTTTTAACTAACCAATTAATCTTCTCTTATTATTTCAACATCGATGGTCCTCCAAGACTAATATTGTGTTTCAATTTTGATTAATTCCAGTCATTAAAGCTGAGAGCAATTGATTAATTGTGACTCAGAACTATTAGTTGAATATTGAAATTCAAAGATAAGGTCAAACGCTTGGCTATTGTATGTCATGATAACATTAATTAAATCTTCTTCAATTAATCTGAGGCGCTGGAGGAATTAGCATTTTATTGTTTTAGGTACATGATTTATCTTGTGAAACTGTGAGCAGATTCCCTCACTAACACGCTTTTTACAAGCTTTTATGTAACTTGCCATTATAGTTAGTTATTATGTATGGATCAAATCTAGCAACTGATTTTTATCCCCACCGATGGAGCTGAAATTTTGCATACACGTTTGGTTTGGATGAAAATACACAGTTAGCTGTGACATCTTTCCAAGGACTGATTTTTCCAATGCCAGATAATTTTATCTGAGGAATAATTTTGAAATTTTGACATCTTTTCCATGCAAAATCTGTAGACGACAATTTTATTCCACGAATAAAAAGTATGTTTCAATTGAAAAATCCGCCCTAAATCCAATATGGCGGACTCCCAATGGAGAACCAATTCATTTTTGTACAACTGAAATATTGAATAACCTTGTTTTTAAAAAGTGTTTTTTAAATAATTTTTAATGTTCGAGAAAACTTGATCTAGCATTTTCTCATAATTATAATATTATTATGAAACTTAATTCACCTCAAGATGCCTTTGAGGTATGGAGATATCTACGGCAGAGATTTACTACACAAAATTGTACTCAATTTTTAATAAAATATTGTTTGTTTAAGAACACATCACTCATAAAATGTAAATGATTAATTAATTCAATTGATTTGACATGCGATAACTGAACAAGATTGATTGTCACGAAAACGTTAAATAATGATATTGTACGCGATCGGAATATACGCATATCAATGAGTTTCAAAAACAAAATTATATTTTTTGGTAGTCATTATTGCTAGTCGCTATGCGCTGATTGGTATGCGTTCTAAGGCAATTTTGTTTTTTTATAAATTCAATATGATTAGGTATAGAATTTTTAAAATAAAAAATAAAGTTTTCATGAATTCTCTATGATTATGTAATGCCTATTCTTGCCTAAATTAAATGAAGAAAAAATAAAGTTTTTTTTTTTTTTTTTTTGTTTTGTTTTATTTGTCTGTCTGTCTGTTCGGTCTAATCTCCGAAACGGCTGGATGGATTTTGATGGGACATTCACTGGCAGATAGCTGATGTTATAAGGAAAATTAATTAAGATTCCGCTTAAAAAAAATGTAACCTCATGAAATCCTATTTGTTTTCCGACAAGCACGCGAACGAAGTCGCAGGTACAGCTAGTATTTTATAATATCAACATTACAAAATCAACCAATTTCTCAGTGCCAACTGCAGACTTCAAACAGTTTCTTATAACTATCAAAATATATCACTTTGTTGCACACAAATATATTCACATTTCCACCCCTTCCTATCCAAAACAATGCAACAGCATTTTCACAGATATTAGTCTGAAATAGGATCATTTATCAGAGCAAGTGAGACATATTTCCCGCCAGCCAGGAGACTCCATCTGTTAGTCTAGACAGATCTAGACTGGATTGCAGTAATACTAGAATAAAGGGAATCAGACAAAATAATGTAGTGGCCGTCTGTTTTTGATGGTATAGACTGAATAATTGCATGAGGGTGACAACACTTATTATCGGAAGTGGAGATTTTAAAAGAGAAAAGAAAGATAAAAATAAATATTCGTTTAATTCAGCCAAAACCCACATTACATAAAAAAAAACTACATTTTTTTCACAACACTGTAAAAGAATAGATAAGAATATATTCAAATGTTAATCCAATTAGAACAAACGAATGATCGGTACAAATCAATGAGGTCACAGAATTATAGTTAACATAAAATATCAAATGCAAAATGAAACGAAAGAAAACTTTGTTTATTCTTTTTTCACGTAGGAGTGTGTGTCGGCCTTCCACCAGCCCGATGTACAGCCTATGGCACAAAGGGAGATGGTCCACACTTAGCAGTGGGTACAACAAGGCTGCCAAAGGTGAGTATGTTTTTCGAAAAAGTTGAAAAATAGTCCTATATATATATAATAGAACACTTCCACACAATAGGCATAACAGACAGTCCCCTATGTAAGACTTGCATGGAGGCTGAGGAAACCGTTGCGCATGTACTGTTTAAAGGCACAAGCGTCACCCAAATTAGCTCAAAAACCCTCCAAGCATCCAGATCTTATACAGATTTTCTTAACAGCCCAGGAGATGTAAGCAACTTCTGGGGGGAGGTGGGTTGGTTGGAATAACCAGCGATGGCCGCCTAGGCCCTCTCTCAATGGTCCACTTGAAGGACTAAGTGCGGAAACCTAACCTTCCAGCATAGAACATAGTCCTTTTTATAGCTAGTCACTTATTTATAAGTTGGTTACAAGGAGCGATTACTAGTGAAGCAAGATGTTTTGTCAAGAAATGATTGTTATCTTTTAGAACCCTCGAAGGTCACTGTTACTCATCCTCTCAAGTAGTTTTAGTTTGTGTACGACTCCGTTGGTATAAGAGTGGGTAGTCAAATCTGTACCACGAATTCATTCATATTAATGTAAGTTAAACTTTCACAAGAATAATGTTGTTGCACTGAGATTATTTTAAGTTTCCTAGAAACACTTGCAACAAAAAAAGTCTTGAAACGGTCTCCCCTCAGTTAAATACACACGGCAAATACTCAAGAACTTGACTCATATTTACTCTTTATTTATTAACATGCTTAATTGTAAATACACTAACTAACATGTTTCAACAAGTAAAACAGCGCACAGTTTCCCATTCTGTAGTGGTTTACAAACACGGCGCAAAAACTTTTATTTAGGTACTTTCATTTGCAATATTTTAATTTGCTACAACTCCAATTTGCAGGTACCCCGTGACCAATTTAAAATGCTTGCAACTAACATTTTCACTTGGAAAGAATAATTAATAATGTCGAAAGTAATTTAGTTAATGATATAATTTATGGCTCAGTTAAATTAAAAGGTTGGATGAACAAAAGTAAGGAAGGGCGGAGAATTTAACGGACGGACGATAATTTGTTACTTCACCCTGCTTGGCGAAATTGAGAGCTTGAGTGTAATACCCGCCGAATAAAAGTTCCTTTAGAATAATAAGGGTATGCTCATATAGGTATACTCTAACCATTCCATAACAATGTTTACTCATGTAAACCTTGGAAATAGTGATTTCGAAATATTTTAACGACTAGCACGACTTTTTTGATTTTAGTAGCCGTTAATGTCCCACCGCTGGGCAAAGGCCTCCCTACGCTGTTTCCACCTCTCTCTGTCGAGAGCTGCTAAGGCCCAATCTTTATGAAAGGACTCCAGGGCATCCTGCCATCTCCTTCTGGGCCTGACGCGACCATCATCATGATTTTGTTTAATGCAACGGCAGTGGTAGCCCAGAAGTAACGGCCCCGACTTACGAGATGTAGGTCGTGGGTTCGAACCCAGGCAGGCGCTTTACTTTGTGTATATAATTTAATAACCACTGCTCTCAATACGGTGAAGGAAAACATCGTGAGGAAACCGGCATGTCCTAGAAGCAAAATTTCGAAGATATGTGACATCTACCAAGCCGCACGGGGCCCGCGTGGTAGATTGAAACCCACTCCCTCTCAAAGATAGGAGGCCTGTGTTCCAGCAGTGGGAACATTGTAGGCTGATTATTTTCAGTGTTTGCTCAGCATAAGTCAATAAATTATGAACCATATTATAGCAACTGTTGTATTGTTAGGTACAATGGCGTAGGTAAGATTATACGTAAATAGTACTAGTAAGACGATATAGAGCTGACTTTCTGCGTTCTCATAAACGCCTTCAGCTAATTTTATCATTCCTACTAATTGCCAAGTTCCAAACCCTATAGATACACAAAATCAAAACATATAAACAAAACATAAATTCAGTGAACACCTAACACCCACGCAAAACACTTTACAGCTACCAAACAGATGTGTCCTACGATATGAAGGAATGCAGAAGGTTTGTAGTGCGAAGAAAACTAACACTTGATCGTTCGAGTATTTTTGGGTTCCGCACTCAAAGGGTGATAACGAAGTCCTATTATGTTATTACATATGTTGATTGTTGTTTTTGTTTATATGTAATCGTATGCTGCACTGGTTGACGTCATCACGTCAACGCCGGCTGTCGCTGAAAACCAGTGCTGGGGCTCTGTCTCGTATGGGGTCTGTTAAACGCATGTTTACCCCCAACTTGTTATTTTTTTTTGTGTTCGTTTTTTTTTATGCGTCATGATTGCCGCAAATATATGTATTTTCTTACTTTCTTTCTATTACTAAGTCTACGGCCGTCTGTTCGTTCATCTGTCTGTCACAGGCTGTATCTTTTTAGCCGTATTTAATAGATCACCAGTTGACATTTTCACAGAATACGTGCAGGTACTATGGCCTCCTTCATAATCCAAACTATTATTATAAAGAGAAAATATTTTATTTTTTGTATGTTTGTTTGTTACGTTTCACGCTAAAACGGCTGAATGGAATATAATGAAATTTGGCACATGCGTAGACCATGACCTGGATTAGGACATAGGACACTTTTTATCCCGATATTCCCACCGGATCGAGGCTTATACGGATGAAACCGTGGGGCACAGCTAGTTAATAACAAAAAGAAGATATGTAAACTAAACTACTTTTGGTGGCGCGGGCGGATTTATCGCGCTTCAATTCAGAACCCTTAGTCGGTGGGGATGTGTGTGCACTTTTCATTGCTGTGAGTAATCCTTCTGCATTTACGTTTATGATGTAAACTGTGAACAATATCCCTTCAGTTATTCATTGCGCGAAGCGAGACCATAAAGAGTTACAGTTGTTTTATCGAGCTCTATTTAAAGCGAGATGGGCCATGACTGTGTGTCTTTGAGGAATGGCGCGTAAGAAGTGTATATACAATACACATGTTTAATTTTGCATGTTTATTGTTGTTTTTCTCATACGTCTCGTTATAGGAAAAAAATACGTGGATCATCGTAAACGTCGAATTCGTGGGAGAAAAAAATCGCGTAAATAGTTTTAAGAAATAATAAAATTAAAAAGTAGGACGTAGATAGCATAATCAGCCTTTAATGTTCCCACTGCTGGGACATCCACCACGCGGGCCCAGATCCGGACATTGGAAGAATATGAGATCTTTGCACAGATACCTTTATCCAAAAAATATATAAGTAGGTAAGCACCTACTAAGATATTTTTTAGGTATCCATGCGTAGTCGAAAAGCCTTTAAACTTTTTTTTCATCTTTCATTTTGACAGCTCAACAACATTCATTGCGTTATTTAAATTGTCGAGCAGACAAATTTTTCGAACATATGAAGCAATGGATTATCAATATCATTCAGATTGTGATTGAAAGTGTGTTACGCAATTAGGATGCTGTTTTCCTTGAATCTTCATCAAACAAAAACAATTAAGTACCTATCAACGCACCGCATTTAGTTAACTTTGCAAATGTAGGTATTCTGCGCAAAATTTGCTTTAGGGCTGATTTTTCAATGGACAGATAATATTTATTCGTGGAATAAAATTGACGTCTGGCAGTTTTTTTATGGAAGAACTGTCAAAAATTCAAAATTATTCCTCCGATAATATTATCTGGCGTTGGAAAAATCAACCCTTAAACAATCGACTGCCTAGCATCCATTGGTTAGATTATTCAGATATCGGGAAGGGAACAGTCGCTAGACAATAAAAATAAAATAAAAATTGTTTATTCTCAGACAATTACTACAGTCCATGTTAGTACAATTAAAATAACAGTGGAATAAAATTGGAAACAATATACATACGTACTTC
This sequence comes from Apamea anceps, assembly GCA_951799955.1. NCBI lineage: Eukaryota > Metazoa > Arthropoda > Insecta > Lepidoptera > Noctuidae > Apamea > Apamea anceps. The sequence goes on from OX637510.1 coordinate 20,463,766, forward strand.
TTCACCAACCTGCGCCTGTCACTTGCAGGTCAGTGAATCGCCGCATGACCGCCGAGTTCATTCTGTCCCCTATCATTTTCAGGATGCTGTTACGGCTCCCCCTCATACTGTGCACCACAGACATGGTTTTCCTACGCATAACTGTATAGAAATCATCTATGTGCGCATCTGCAAACATGCCTGAAGCACTACAGTACCGCGGAAGCCGCACCGTCTTGAGAATGTTATTATATTGGACGCGGAGTGCATTATATGCCCGCTTTGTGAAACTGACCCATAGACCACCCGTGTAGAAATGTTGACAGTATGCTATAAATAACATTAATTTAACGTCTACTGTACAACGAGGGAATCTCTGAGCCAGCATATTTCCACGGACCGATAACGCCCTCCGCTCTCTTTCTATATCCTGATCATCTGTTAATGTTTCTGTCACAATATGACCAAGGTACTTAAACTGAGCCACCTGTCTCAAGTTAACTCCATTCAGGCACATCGTAGGAACACTATCGGGTTTTTTTGTTTTTACCAACAAAAACCATAAACTCACTCTTGAGTTCGTTGTACTTTAAACCATGTTGTTCAACGTAGGTCTCACAGGCTTTTAATAGTTTCCTCAATCCGTCGATTGAAGAACTCAACAGCACCATATCATCTGCATAGCTTATGTTATTAACACTTACGTCATCTATGCGGCAACCGACATGCATACTGCTCAGCCCTTCAATCAGCTGATTCACATACAAGTTGAACAACCTAGGGGATGTTACATCAGTCACCTTGTTTCACACCCGAGTCTAATTTGTATTCATCTGAATGAACATTTACCCATTTTATAACATTTTTAGGCTGGTTACTGTACCAGTATGAGAAAATGCCTATTATTTCTGGAGACATACCTAATTCACCTAACTTGTTCCAGAACCTGTCACAGGATACTAGATCGAACGCCTTAGAAAGAACCAGGAAACATGCATATATTGGTGTTTTTCTTTTCAGATAGTAATCAACAGTATGTTAGAGTGTCAAAATGGCACTTTCTGGTGATAATCCTGGTCTAAAACCAAACTGGGCATCCTGTATCTCTATACACTGGCCAAGGCGTTCGTCCAGCACAAGCACACATAATACGTGGGTGGTTCATAGTATGCTACTGCACATAAATAGGCTTGTTTGCAATCAAGGCGGTATTGTTTTCTTTGGATTAGATTGCGGTTTTGACCTAATGAACTGTTTACCTAATTCTTATGTGGGTGGAAGGAATATCTAGCTGTAGAATCTTAATTGCAGAATCTGCTTTGAAATAGGTACCTTAAGTCTAACTGAGCACCACCCACTGTGCACTTTTATAATTTTGTGATAAAATGAAATAATTTATTTGCTACTAGCTTCTGCCCGCGGCTTCGCCCGCGTGGATGTCGGAAATTATCCCACGGGAACGTGCTAACAGGATAAAATGTATGTGCACCAGGATGCCATCTATCTCGCGGGCCCTTTGTGGCTAATTACAATAGAAAACCAATTGTGTCTCATTAATGGTGATTAAGAGGGTACCTATATGATATCTTTACCTAAGTACCTACCTAATTAAAAAAATAAATAAACTCAATAACAGAAAATAAAATACCTACCTACCTAAATAAACCTATTTATGACGATAACTAATCTAAACTCAATCATCATCTGCCTAGCCTTTTCCCAACTATGTTCAGGGCCGGCTTCCAGTCTAACCGGATGCAGCTGAATACCAGTATTTTACATGGAGCGACTGCCTATCTGACCTCCACAACCCAGTTATTGGGTAATACGATACCCTTGGTACGACTGGTTGTCAGACTTTCGGGCTTCTGACTACCCGTAACGACTGTCAAAGATCCACGAATGACAGCCGGGACCAACGGCTTAACGTGCTTTCCGAGGCACGGAGGTGTCTCGGTATGTAAAGATGGTCACCCATCCACAGACCGACCGCGGCAAGCGTAGCTTAACCTGACCGATCGACCTGTGCGGCTGTTATTATTTAGCCACGGGCCCCTCAATCTAAACTCAATAAATAAGCAAAATCTCTAAAAACTAATATCTATACGAATGACTATCCTACCTAACAGTATTATAAAATAACCTACGGTCACTACGTACACTATCAAATATACTACCTATACTTTAAAATTAAAATCTATACCTACGACTTATATAAAAATAAACCTAAATAAAAATGAACTCCACTGCGTGTGACCTAACCTACGACAAACTTATTATTTGCGGTTGGTATAGTAATCGGATCTAGGGATCGAACCGCAAAATTAAGTTTGTTTTTTATTGTATATACTTTTCCGGGATAAAAAGTACCCAGTGTGGTGCCCAGGATATTAAAGAATAATTATACCAAGTTTCATCGTAATCGAACCGGTAGTTTTTGCGTGATGCCTGAACAAACAGACAGACAGACAGACAGACAGACAGACAAAAATTTTTTTAATCACATTTTTGGGTTCGGTGTCGGTCTAGTAACACCCCCTGCCATTTATTTTTTTGATATTTTCAATGTACAGAATTTTCACTTCTACAGATTTATTATAAGTATAGATGAGTGTAGGTACAAAAGTATGATGTTAAGTAAGAGAAGGATCCAGTACATTCTACCGTGAGGCATGCAAAAATTTTTTATAGTAGAATTTCAATATTTTGTACGTCACGATATCGTTGCTACGATTTTACCCCTCATATTTACAGGTATTTTTTCCCGGCCCGGAATTTAAAAGCGCCTTCTTACAACAGGTTTAATTGTATTCATTTTTTTATACTGGACCATACCTGGGAACTTTCTGGTTACAGAGATATTGAAGGTCAAAATTTCATCTTTTACAGGCGTTATTTTCACGAAAACATGGTTTTAATTTTATAATACAACTTTAAATAGACTTTGAGATTGTGCTGCACAATGTTTTGCGTGTGTAACATTGCGCACTACCGCAGCATTTCACACCAAAAACACAAGTTATGTCCCAGTAATTATTATTGTGCAATGTTACTTACTTTTATGTACAGAATGCGTAATTGACGGCCATGTGATAGGATTTTTACAACCTGTATATCCACACATTTTATTTTCCTGTGTTATAGTGATGCTGTGACGTGGACATGGACGTCCACGATAATATATCGTCGCGTCACAGAAATGATAAAAGCGCACATTGGGTAAACCTAGGATCCAACAGGATTCTCTACTCGAAGAAAAAAGGGACAAGTTGAGTCAGTTTCTGTACAATGAGTGAAAATAGGTGATGTACTCGTAGTTACCAACAATGCTACTCAAACATTCATATATCCACTCGACCAGCAAATCTAGGAGCCCTTAATCAGTTGGACCTTCCTTACACTCTGAACTCGATTACTTTACTAGATACCTAGGTAGGTAGGTATACCTAGTACCTACCTGCCGAACTACTCTGTGTAAGGTGGGACTGATCTAGGCTAATAAAAGAAAAGATTCGGTTTTTTTATGTTTGTTTGTTACGCTTTCACGCTAAAACGGCTGAACGGATGTAGATAAAATTGCACTTGGGTAGACCATGACCTAAATTAGGACATAGGATACTTTTTATCCCGATATTCCCAAGGGATTGAGACTTATGCGGGTTAAACCGCGGGGCGCAGTTAATATTAGAATGAAGAGAGTTAAAACAACACAATAAATCAAATACTCCATCCCCAACCACACTCATCCCCACAAGGACATAACTCACTCGAATATAAAACAATAACCCGTGACCTTTTAAATAAAATCTAGGTTAACTGGCGAATTTATCGCCGGTCCTACATAAAGAGGCGCGAGCGCAATAAAGCTGATTGTGAAATGCCGTAGCTAGCAAGTGTAGGTAGGTATGGTCTGTTCCGAAAGTATCTGATGGAAGTGTTTGTTTACACTTCCATCAGATCACATCACCCTGTTCAAGTTACATTCTTACGTAATCAGTCATTATTTAGGGAATTAAATTAAATTAAAAGAACCTTCTTTTTACAGATGAATGTGATACTAATATCACATTCATCTGTAAAAAGAAGGTTTCAAATTTATATCGCCAATTTTTCCAACCATTATTATGGCAATAAAATGATAATAGAGTAATTGAAAAATCTTCGACGAAAATTGAGGTTATAAAACTAACCTCAATTATCAAATGAAAAACTTCGATAAGGTGATTTAAACTCAATTACAGGCACTTTTGAATTTTCAAGGGGTCGGTCAGTCAGAAAGATGAAGCTAGTTGCCCATCCCAAAGCGTAGTACCTATAGAGAAGAACGGGCCAAAAACTCCACGGACACTCTTTTAAATCAAAATAATACGGTTACAAAATATTGGTGTGTGGTGTGAATGATGCGGGTCCTTAAAAGCATCCGTAATGAAAAGATAAACATAAACAATTCAAATATTAAATTAAAATAAACCATGGCAGCAAAGAGAGTCCCTACTGATGGCGCCCTTTCATCAACATAACGCATGGATAAGCACCATTTAACTCAACCATTTTGAACACATAAAATTATAATTTCGGGTTAAAGTATTTAAATAACCAAATCAAAGCACTCAATTTGTAAATATCACAACAAATTAGCATCCACAGGTACGTTTTCTGATCCATTTGTTTACATTTTCATCAGATACTTTTGGAACCTACTATAGGTTGGTGCCGTTAAGTTGTAGGTAAGTTTTGTTATACGACTGCGTTTATGACCGTATCGACTGGCTTTGTTAAGGGCGTTACAGGAATACGTTTAGATTGGGAAAAAGTAGGTACAAAGATAAAAGACATAACGCTTAAAGTAGGTACCTAATAGCAATTATGTTGCTCCTCGAATTTAGACAACCATTATCCTAGAACATCCTTGATTCGCAGAATTACCTACGGGTGGGCTACGCGTAGGTAATTCTGTGAATAAAGGATTTTATTACAATTTACCTGAATAGGTCGTGTTGTTAGTAGGTAAGTATAACTAATTCGCACCTAACTTAACTAATAATATATAATGTATGCGGTCACCAAAGGAGATACGTAACCCGGGTCGTAGGGTATAGTTGAAGTTTAGTAAGAAACTGATGGATGTTTTCGATTAAATTTAATTTAATTAATAGCAAACAAACAATTCGTTTAACAAATTAAATTTTATTCGAAAACATTCATCGGTTTCTTACGAAACTTCAACTATATCTGACGACCCTGGTTACTATCTCTTTTGCTGACTGTACATTTATTTACCATTGATCCAAAAGAAGAAGAAGCTTGACAGGAAGCCTATGTCCAGCCCCGTGTGGCGAGGAATGGCAACTGACTTAGGAGCCTGCCGCCGTACCACTGTAGCAACCCTATAGGCAAATCCTTCATAAGTAGGTAGGTCTGGTAGGAATTCGACTCACGGTTAGGTATATACAATATATACCTAACCGTGAGTCGAATTCCTACCAGAAAGAAACATCTTTCTTTGTCATCTTTGTTTTGGAGCACAGATTGTGTTTCGAACATGATCCGTTAATCTATTCGCCCAATTGCTTTGCTTGAGGCAGACTTTGAGTTTGGACTTCTGGATGCTAGTCAAAGACCAAACCTACTTACAGAAATAAAATCATTTATCACAATCACAGTAGGTGCCAGTTACACACAATATTGTTTGGAAAGTGCATAGTAGGTACACTCAAAGTTTACACAGTAAATTAATTTGTAAAAGTAGCGAGAACAAAATAAATATACTTAGCATAACAAACGAGCAACAATCATTTAAATCAAAATGAAAACAAAAACATGCATTATATACGCGCCAAGTGTAAATCTGAACTACAATCAGTTCACAGTTCTTTTATTTTTGGCAGTAGCGACCTAACAGCAACCTTATTGTGACGAAAATAATGATTACAATGATTTTGACAGACTTGTGAGTGGCAGCAACCCAACAGCAACCTTATTAGAATGAGAATAAAGATTACTGTGATTTAAATTAGCCAAATAAAAAAATGAAGGCTCATGGATTTAAGAAAATATGTTGGATTATATATGAACACAAAAATATGTTGGAATCGATCCCTAAAGTCATATTATTTTAATCACTGTTCAAAACATTTTTTAAATCGAACGGGTAACAAAGGGTTATTGTGGTTAAAATGTTGTTACATAGGCGAAGAACGAGAAGAATTAAAAAATCTCTGAAATATCTTGCAGCAACAGCAAGTTCTGGCCACGTTTTTCTCGAATTTAAACGAATTCCGGGATTTTTTTTAATTTTTCTTTCCCTATAAACTTAATTCGGTCTATAGCGAACATCTATTCTATACTTATAATAAATCTGTAGAAGTGAAAATTCTGTACATTGAAAATATCAAAAAAATAAATGGCAGGGGGTGTTACTAGACCGACACCGAACACAAAAATGTGATTAAAAAAATTTTTGTCTGTCTGTCTGTCTGTCGGTCTGTCTGTCTGTCTGTCTGTCTGTCTGTCTGTCTGTCTGTCTATTTGTTCAGGCATCACGCAAAAACTACCGGTTCGATTACGATGAAACTTGGTATAATTATTCTTTAATATCCTGGGCACCACACTGGGTACTTTTTATCCCGGAAAAGTATATACAATAAAAAACAAACTTAATTTTGCGGTTCAATCCCTAGATCCGATTACTGTACCAACCGCAAATAATAAGTTTGTCGTAGGTTAGGTCACACGCAGTGGAGTTCATTTTTATTCCTTTTACTTTTTAGAGTTATTTAGGTTTATTTTTATATAAGTCGTAGGTATCGATTTTAATTTTAAAGTATAGGTAGTATATTTGATAGTGTACGTAGTGACCGTAGGTTATTTTATAATACTGTTAGGTAGGATAGTCATTCGTATAGATATTAGTTTTTAGAGATTTTGCTTATTTATTGAGTTTAGATTGAGGGGCCCGTGGCTAAATAATAACAGCCGCACAGGTCGATCGGTCAGGTTAAGCTACGCTTGCCGCGGTCGGTCTGTGGATGGGTGACCATCTTTACATACCGAGACACCTCCGTGCCTCGAAAAGCACGTTAAGCCGTTGGTCCCGGCTGTCATTCGTGGATCTTTGACAGTCGTTACGGGTAGTCAGAAGCCCAAAAGTCTGACAACCAGTCGTACCAAGGGTATCGTATTACCCAATAACTGGGTTGTGGAGGTCAGATAGGCAGTCGCTCCATGTAAAATACTGGTATTCAGCTGGATCCGGTTAGACTGGAAGCCGGCCCTGAACATAGTTGGGAAAAGGCTAGGCAGATGATGATTGAGTTTAGATTAGTTATCGTCATAAATAGGTTTATTTAGGTAGGTAGGTATTTTATTTTCTGTTATTGAGTTTATTTATTTTTTTAATTAGGTAGGTACTTAGGTAAAGATATCATATAGGTACCCTCTTAATCACCATTAATGAGACACAATTGGTTTTCTATTGTAATTAGCCACAAAGGGCCCGCGAGATAGATGGCATCCTGGTGCACATACATTTTATCCTGTTAGCACGTTCCCGTGGGATAATTTCCGACATCCACGCGGGCGAAGCCGCGGGCAGAAGCTAGTTTTAAAACATAAAATAGATCGATTCAACCGCTCACATGATGCTCACATCACACTGATGTGCTTACCAACAAACAGAATTTAATATTTTATTTATATAGATTCTATGTAGGTGTAGGTAGGTAACACCCTCAAAAACTGTAAAGGACACAAGTTAACCAGTTCAATGGCGTTATAAGAGCTGTTGAGAAGGAGGTACTTTGGCTGAAGGGCGCAATTCTTATTCATCAGCAGCTTCATTGTAACGGGACCCTTTGTACTTCAAGAGTTTTCTTTAACTTACCTATAGATAGGGTAGGGCTACCGCAAAATTGTACATGGCCATCTAGGTAGATACCTACCTAAACATTCATGGGTTATGCTACAGTAGTGTTTAGACTGTGTATTTAGTGGCTTTTGTTCATACAAGATCATTGTTTTCTATGGACAAAAGCTGAACAGAGCTGAATAAATGTGGTTAGACCGGTACACTTGCGGAAATGTCTTTGTCACTCCTATTTATGTAGAGGTAACCCTACCGCCTTATATCTGTTTATAGGAGAGTACTTACACCTATACTTAGGTACTGCACCCTAATTGCGTAACACACAATCAATCGGAATCAGAATCATTTTGAAGCAAATTCCTAATCCATTGCTTCATAAGTTCGAATTTGTCTGCTCAACACGTAAATAACGTAATGAATGTTGTTGAACTGTCAAAATGAAACCGATTCCGATTGATTGTGTGTTACGCAATTAGGGTGCGGTTCTTATTTCATTAAGAATTTATTACACGAACGTGTTCGAAAAACCATTTATCTTCGAATTTAATTCAGGATTCTTTGAAGCGATTTCCAGATTATCCTTTTACGAATAAGACAAAAACCTCGCTAAGGAATGTGACGCGTCCGAAAAAGGTTTTACTTTACATTTCTTTCTAAGAAGGGTTGATTTATTTCCATGCAGTATTCTTGGTTCGTTGAGCAGATATACCTACTCGAGATGTATTTTCGGGATATCTGTCGTTGAAAGAATACTCGTGAATTGTTCCTCCTGAGTGGAGTCCCGAATTAGCACTCCTCAATGGTTTAACACGTTCGCTGCCAGTAGGTAAATACTCTTTTTAAGGTAGGTACCATCGCTCACACACAATGGTATAATGGCTGAGTGATTTGCTTTCGTTTTAGGGTTCCGTACCCAGACCCGGCACCCTTTGGATACAGAACCATAACAGGTAACGGGACCCTATTACTAAGGCTCCAGTATCCCTCCGACCGTCTCAGGGCTGTGTTTTTTGAACCGTAGCCGCGTAGTAGGTAGACACTTAAAATTTAGGTACACAGAGTAAGTATGTAGGTGTAGTAGGTACCTACAATCCTCTAGTGTTTGATTATGGCCGCTATAACAACAAATAATAGATATGCAGTGTTAAATATTGTACGGTGGTACGAACCCTTCGTGTTGTGTCGTCCAACACGATTCCAGCACTCGTGGGTTGCAGCTGAAAATCAGCGTCATGTGGTACACCTGGTGTTGTCATCTGACATTTCCCGATTCAATCTGTCTATTTAGCGTATCACGTGATTACAACCTGTGAGCAAAGATATGGCAATTGAGTAGTCTGTGGATCTTGTGTTGGATCATGTTATTTACCTATATTTATTTATTGTGAACGCATTTAATTCTAATTTAATTCTAGCCAAATTGTTTTTAATTTACTCGCACCAACGTCACTATAATTGTAATATTATTCATTTACACATTACACACTGCATGTTACTTTGTAATATGAGAATCAAGTAATCAAAGCACAATACTAAGACACCTACGAACAAGAACGTTACCCAATGCAAAACTTAATGTAGAATACATAATTATAGTGTCGGGTATACTTACAAAGCCTCGCTCTGCACTTAACACCTGTCACAACACTAATTTATCTCGTCTTCTCAACGTCCGTGTGTCACAGCAGGGATCCAGCAGAATATCAGCGTTAGGTACATTTGCCTGACACATGCTGAGCTGGACTCCCATTTGGTGCAACCTTGAGACGCACACCGCACTGTGTATGTTTCATTATTAATTTAATTCGTCATAGTGTCACTTTGATTTCGATATTTGTGTGTTTTTCATTTTGTCTTTTTTGTCGGCACCTTGTTTTATATTATTAATCATGTGGGTAGTTTGATTATCATCTAATAATGTACTTTTGTGTGTTGTGCTGTCCTTTTTTGTGTGCGCCAAATAAATGGTTTATCTATCTATCTACATTGTGCTGAGTTGAGGCCCTTTTGGCATTATAATCTTTGTTTTCTGGTTTTATAGTTTTAAGGTGTATTTATTTCCTTTCGTCTCAGAATACCAGATTCTCAATATTTTGCTGTAATGCCAATAAACGCATTTTTCTTTCTTTCAACACCAAATCGCACTTGGCCGCTTTTTATTATTTTCGTGTTGTAATTCTAATCCCAAACAGAACAAACATTATGATGAATGTGGATTTTGTGTAGGTACTTACGTGTAATATCTACATAATCACATCTAAAAACATCGTGAGGAAACCCGCATGTCCTAGAACCAAAAATTCGGAGTCATGGGACATCTACCAACCCGCACTGACCCGCGTGGTAGATTACAGCCCACTACCTCTCGAAGAGAGGAGTCCTGTGTCCCAGCACTGGGAACACTAAAGGCTGATTATGCAATGTGTCAGACCTAATACAGTAGAAATCCTGACTAATACAGTTATAGAACGCCGATTATCCGAATTAATTGGGACCGGGGTCGATTCGGATAATCGGACATAGACTGCTAATAAAGAAAACTATCACACATAGAATAAACTTTGTTGTACGGCAAGAAGTTGTACCTACACCGTCGCATTCGGGTTGTCGCTCCATCCACTTGAGGGCGTTATCGAAGCAAATAAACGCCGGCGTATCGGCGTTCGGATTATCGGCGTTCTACTGTACCAAAATACAGCCCGAAACAAACAAACTAATTTCTAAAAATAAAACACGGAAATGAACCAGAAACTTGTAACCTTTCCCACCTAAGAAACAGAGAGGTGACCCGATGTGAATAACTAAAATCCTAATTCAGATATTCAAAATAACATTCTGAATTCTACTCACGCACCTACCCAATTTTGTCAACAACATTACAAGGCAAAACCGTCCTTAAAACTGTTACTATAAGGGTGAATATGATACTGTTTAGTTAGAATCAGCGACTGCCGCGATTATTTTGAAACTATTCTGTTGAGTTTGAATACTGCTAATTACGGTTTAATTTAGAATTCAATGAACGAATTCGTGAATAAACATGGAATTTCCTAAATAGGCGGGAATTGGAAATGATCTCCTGTGCTTTTGAATTTAATACATTGTTGGTTCTCTTTGACAGTTATAGGCACTGTCTGGCCAGATAGGCTATAAATTGCTACAATTAGGAGACCATTCATGTATCGTGTCCTATATGAATAGTCTCCTAGTTACAACAATTTATAGCCTAGCATATGTAGACGGTTAATCAGCTACAGATAATTGAGGTTTTCATTTCTAACCTTCTTAGATCTTCTAAACTGCACAATGGATTTTTCATGCGATTTTCACGATTATTTAGAGCATTTATTCCGGAAGGTATACAGGGTGGCCGGACTGGCAGGGATATCGGGACATCGACGCGCAACCTGTTACCATGGATTCAGTACATGATTCTGAACCCCCCCTGCGTTAAATTATTTCTATGCAACAGCAGATGTTTTTTTTTTGAGAACCGACGAAAAATTTCTACACTAGAGTCTAGGAACATGTGCTGAATTCATGGTTACAGTTTGCGCGTTGATATCCCTGCCACCCGGTATAATAATTTAATACAATCTCGATATTTGGCATGCCGTCATTGCACCCGAGCGAAGCAGGGATCGTTAGTATTATAAGGGTAATATTTTTTACAACTGCCGCGGTACCAGCCGGCGAGCGCTACTTCAAGTTTTTTCTTATCGACTAATACGGATTTGTTACGTGCCCACACGTAACTGGCCGTTAAGTATTTTTTTTATTTTATTTTTAGCCCGGAAGGCCTCCCTTTTTCCTTTCCTCTCCTCTGGCTTGATCTAGTGTGGAGCAATCCTATCTGTAAGCGTCAAGGTCGTCCCGCCATTTTCTCCTGTCTGTCTCGGTCGCCGCACGTTTTCTGGGACCCACATGGTGGTTAGATTTGGTCCATAACTCGTTCGACATGCGCTGCGTAATATTTATATGACTAATTTTTATTTAGTTCACTGATCAGATTCTACTAAATACAGGACAAAAAAAACATTCTTTGGTCTCAATAAAGTTTATTATTAAATATTTACAAAATACACAAAATATTTACAGCAACTTAATAACACGTATGTTGGCATCGATTTATTGATAACAGAACTTACTTCTATTGACAATGTGCTCAAAACACCTGATAAAAATATTGTTTCAAGTGGCCTGCCTATCTATATAATTTGCATCATACAATGTATTACGAATTCATTAGGTTTTTTTTTATATTTAAAATGATACTTTAACCATATATACCATTTTATTAAAAATAAATCATCTCATCATGAATTGAATCATAATAATGCCTAGCCCTGTTAAGTCCAAGATGGCAGTTCTAAGTTTACTTCAAGTACCTAATCAATTCATTTGCAAATTACGTAATTATAATCATACTATCACGTCTATTATCTCCTAGGGGTAGACAGATGACATAGTTTCGCGGTCGTATCAATAAAATCTTGGTACAGGTAGCAATTTATACTATGAAGGAGCTTTTTGGTGTTCTATAACTTAAGAAAGATATTTGCTAATCTCTGCCTAGTAATAATCCCCCATAACTTTAAGATACATTGCACAGTTAACTAAGACTTTAAAAAATATCTAGTTGTTCTTCTAGCTTTTTCGTATTATCATGTTTACGATTAAATGCTTAATAATTCCTTTTGAAACAGTTATGTAAGTCTTCTATAACATAATTGTATTGTTTTCAAACTAAAATAATTTACCGCCATCGGTCACTTCTTGTCAATGTTAATATCAGTTTTACATTACGTCTTTCATTTCAGTCTAACATTAGTTATTAACTGACCGTTTCACTACAAAACTTAACCTATTTCACAGTTTTAGCGTTCGCTTTTTGTCTACACGGCGCTTTGCCAGAAGATGTGCATCGCTTGAAGCGGCTGACCGCCCAAATTGTTCTTGAATCAATCAGAGTTGATTTCTTCCGCTACTTGTTGCCATTTTGCCACTAAGTTCGACACTGATTTGTGTTTCAATCCCATTGACGCTGATATTTTTACCTGAAACAATAGAATTTTATAATACTTTAATTTATTTCTAACACTAAATATGATTACAAATGAGAGAAGCGTCGAAAGATTTGGCTCATCGTTACTACGCAAATTCTCAAGAATAGAACAGGTATGGTTGGTTACTGCAGAACAATCCACAACTACAATACAAATTTTTTCAACAATGCCATTTGTATAATTAACAAAGAAAACAGAATTTCCCATTTCAAAATGTAGTTTCACATTATAGAGAAAAGAATGAGCAAGAAATAATAAACGATTTTATTTCTGTAAGTAAGTCGATTTGTACAAACACTTTTACACATCAATCATATTATGAGTTCGGTCTTTCCTATCTGACTACTCTGGAGAAGAAAGGCCGAAACAAACTCAGAAGTCACAGTCTCTTTTAAAGTCCATACATAATCTTGGTCAGATCAAGTGATCACCATGTACATTAAGTGTCTGAAATGGTCTTAAAATAATGCTCTACAGGTAAGTTTTACAAAAAATAATAATTAAAGAATAAAACAGATGCAACTTACCTTAGGCTTCTTCTTAACAACTTTGACCTCCTTGTCCTTATCTCTGTCCTTGTCTCTATACTTGTCCTTGATCTCGACGGGCTCGGGCGAGATGGATACTATGTGAGGATCCGGCGTTTGCTTCTCAAGCTCTGCTATGTCGCTGTAGAACGACGCTAGCTCGTCGCCGATCTCTTGTTTGGTTTCTGCCTGTAAGAAAAGACGGAAGCATTGGAAGTTGTGGTTAATAGAGACGTTTACCGGGTGGCAGGGGCACCGATGCGCAAACTGTAACCATGAATTCAGCACATGATTCAAAAAAGCAACCAGCGAAATCAATTTTTTTTTTTTTATTATTTTGCTTAGACCCTGTAAAGCACTTTATACGAGGGCGGCACTGAAAATTTCGGGAATCAAGGAAGTGACACAACATTACTATTTAAAAATGTATTTATTGCTTTTCGAAGTATTCTCCGCGAAATTTGACACATTATTCCATACGATGGAACCAATCATCGAAGCAACCATTCCATTCGGAAGTTGGGGTCTCCAAAATGGCCGTTTTGTAGGCGTCCACAGCTTCTTCAGGTGATGAAAATCTCTGTCCACGCAATTTATTCTTTATTTTAGGGAAAGTATAGAAATTATTAGGGCTTAGGTCGGGGCTGTACGGCGGATGGTCTAATAATTCTATGTTTTCTTGCTCTAAAACCTCTTTTGTTCTGTGCGCGGTGTGAGAACTCGCATTGTCGTGATGGAGGATGATGCGGCGGTTGCAGTTCTCTTTACGGAGTTCAGAAACGACCTGTGGCAAACAAATGCTAGCATACCATTCTGCATTAACCGTTCTTTGTCCCTCAAGAGGAATATTCGTAACATGGCCGGTTTTGGAGACAAACGTGGCCACCATTTTTTTTGCAACACTCCGTGAACGAACAATTTTTGTTGTTTTTAACTCATTTTCGAACACCCAAACTCGTGACTGGTTTTTTGTTTCGGGTTCGTACGCGTATATCCAGGATTCTTCGCCTAATACGATGTTGTATACAGCATTTAAGGATCCTGCGTGGAATCTTTCGAGAGTTCTGACGCACCAAGTAACGCGAGCCGCTTTTTGCTCTTCACAGAGCGAATGCGGTGTCCATCGGGAAAACAACTTTTTTACACCTAATTGTTCATGCAAGATTATTTGTATTTGACTCATGCCAATGTCTAAAGTTGCCTGAATTTCGCGGTATGTCACATGTCGATCTTCCTCAACCAGCTTACGCACAGCATCAACGTTTTCTTGAGTGACTGCAGTTTTTGGACGACCTTGACGGAGATCATCACTAAGCTTGACACGTCCACGTTGAAATTCAGCAAACCAGCGATAAATTGTGGTTTTGGATGGGGCTTCATCATCAAATGCAGAAATCATCCGGTCAACACACTGTTTTTGTGTTAAACCACTTCGAAAGTCATATTAAATCATCGCTCTTGAATTTTCTCGAGTCAATTCCATTTTCTCAACGACTAAACAAGTTTGACAAAACCTTGTGACAAGACCGAGAATCTTTTTTAAAATAAATAAATGGTATTCGATTTTTAAAACCAAGGAGTTTTCAATTAAAAAGATTTTAATATGAAAGGAACAGTGGAAATATTCCATTCCCGATACTTGTAGTGCAGCTCTCGTAGATTCCTTAATTCCTTGATACTTTACAGATCCCTAGGTACTTACGTTAGCAGGCAGCGGCGGCAGGTCATCACAGCCGGGCGGCGGGGGGTCGGCCCAGGCGGGGGGGGGCGGCGTGAGCGCGCGGCCCCACGCGAGGGGCGCGGGGGGCGCGGCGGGCGGGGGGGGCGGCGCGGGGGGGGACGGGGCCGACAGCGGGGGCGGCGTCGGCGGCAGTGGCGGGGCTAGCTCCTCCTGGAAGAAAGATTACACAATGTAAGTTTATTGAACGATGTGTGTGATGTATGATTTATGAACGTAAACGAGGCAAAAGGAGTCTATGTAAGGATCGTAGCAGATGGAGTTCTGTAGTTTCTACCACCCTCGCGAGTTTTATATTATGTAAGTTGGCAGAGAACAGTCATTGTACATGACACGGGGTCGCCGAAGCATTTCTTATAGCTATCTTACAATATTACATTAATTTGTTGTGACTGTTGCAGACCACAACAAAGTATAAGTCACACGGCTAGTTTTTGAGTTAGTAGTAGGAGGTACCGTTTACCTTAGGCTCAATCCCCGGATGCGGCGGCGTGGTACATATCTCCATGTCGGTGTGCGTGGTGGCGGGGTATTCCCATTGAACCAGCCCGTCCGCCTCGCGCCTGTAGCAGTACCGACCCTCAGACCTGTGGTGCACAAACGAGGCAGTAGAGGTGTGGGCAGTGAAGAGAGGTAGTGGCCCGGTAAGTTTAGATGGAGTGATGGGCTTAGGTCTTTAACAATTTACATTTTTTTTTTCCCCGAGTTCATACAACCCGAATCTCTTCAAGGCGAGAGTGCCTGCCTCTGGGCTGGATTGAGGTCAAGAGTGAGTCCATAGCCAATAAAAAAAAAAATACGCGATTCTTTTAAAGTAAGAAGTTAGGCTGATGATTGGGAAAAAAAGCCTAGGCGAGAAATGTAAAACATCGTGGAGAGTGGCGGAAACAAACATATGTTTCCAAAGAAACTATTTAATTTACATTGGTAGATGAATTCGAGACGATATTGCCTTGAAAGACAGAAAAAGTATGTACAGTCCAACAAGCGTCTGATTATACAGGCAAAAATATTTGTCAATAAGATTTTCTTTTGTGTGCAAAATATTTTTTTAAGTAAAAAATAAGAAACAGAAAAAAGAGTGACATAAAAGAATTGACTACTCAGCACACAAATAAATTTGTTTAGAAGTAGTTGCAAGTTAGCTGCCTGTATAGATACAGTGGTGGGACGACCGACTATGCTTGTCCAAAAATAAAGTGCTTTATATGATTATAAACAAAAAGTTATTAAGACTTTGATCATAGAAAGTAAACGCGAAGGTCTCAAAATGACCATAAAATCTGCAAAACTTAAGATCACCACAACACCATCTAAAAGTATGGGGCAAACTTATCTAATGACAAATAAAACCGTATACTTTAACCCGTGCTCCGGATTTGTGTCCGCACGAAAATTAACAAAAAAAATAATTATAACATTCCAAAATGGCGGACACAAGGAATCCTCAAAATCCTTTACACGGCGGTCTCGACAGCCAGCGTTCTGGAACAGACCAAAGCGTATTATTCTTGAATTACGTAAAAATATCAGCAAAGAGTTTTGTTATCTCACCAACTCCTTCGAAGATGCGATGGCTCCATTGCGCAGGCGCCGCCAGTCTTCTGTCTTCTTCACACTTATAGCTAAGATGTTGCGTCTTTTTTATTGCAATTTTCGGGATTACAAAGTATTAAAGAAACTCGATTTGTTAAGTATGAAGTTTTTATTCTTACTTTATTATCACAGGTGTACACAACTGATGTTGCAAATTAAATACAGTTTTGAAAGTAGTATTAAATATTGTGAGAAGTTATAGCGCTCTTGCCTTGAAATTACAATAAATATGTAACACTAAATCATCAATATTTCGTGAAAAATATTTTATATAATCAGCAAAAAAATATTGAGAAACTTTCACAGTTTACAGTTGGATTAAGTCAAAAATACATTCGTGAAGAAGAAAACTTTCTGCAAATAAAATTTCAAGGAATACAGAGTTCAGGGTCATTGTCAGTCATTCCGATAGTACATAGTAAACACGCATTAGTTGTGTCCTTATACTATAGTTCAATACTTGAACCCGCTCCGGGTGCAAGTATTCACTCATCAGGATAGGAATAGTCCAGCCCCACAGAATGAACACTGTTTAGTCTGACCTGACTTGACCAAGACGACCTGATCAAGTCAAGTCAGACCAAAGCGAAGAACAGTCCGGGGTAGTCGTCGGTATAATACACAATTTTATAAATTAAAAGGATCCCGCCGCTGTCACCTTATATCGCCATATTTCACGGCGAAATATAGGTATCTGGAAATATTTGGAAAGATGAAAGTCGCTGATTATTAATTGAAGCCGATATTTCGCCGCGAAATATTCGACTCATCCGATCCTTTAGAAATCTTTTAGAATTTTAGACCAAAGTAGGTCTTATTTCATATTCCAAATTATTGTCAAGCCTTCAGTTTTAGTCTCAATTGACCAAAACTCAAGGCTAGAAGGTACACGAATTCATAAACAACATAAACCAAAGGTTGAAGGTCCATAAAGTTCATTTTGTCCGTTAAGATCGCACCATAAAGAACACTTAAGTTCCGAAAGTCCCAAAAACTGCACTATAAATAGCGCAGTTTTAAAAGAGGTCGTTAGATGAACAAGGGTTTATTAGAAACGAAAAATAGTAATCAAATTGTACTAGATAGTAAAGGTATGCGTTTATGCCAAATAACCTCCAAACAATGTGACACAAATTCAGCTACGCCCAAGAATTACGCTACAAAGTTATTTCGGCGCGTGGCCAAAATCTGAACTAGCGCCGCCATCTTGTTTTTTACAAATGTTAACCAACAGTGTCCCGCCCTGTCAATGTCATTCGAGTGCTAAAAGATTATTGTAACAGTGTAACAAAAGTTTACTATTCGGGAATGTTTCTTAAATAGTTTAACCTTGCATCGTCTTTAGCCGACTTTTACTCGTAAGTCAACGTCAAATTATTTATTTCAGGTAAGCAAAGCAGATAAATGCATTTATCAACGCGGAACTTTACAAGAAAATAGAATCGATTCAAAGCCTCGGCCGCTAAGCCCTTGTTCACCCTGCGCCCCTCAGCGCGCTGCAGCCGGGCGCGCGCGGCGGGTCGTACCTCTGGAAGGCGGTGCTCCAGCCGGGCGGCGCGGCGCGCGCCTCGTGCGCCCGCAGCGAGCGCGCCGCCGCCGCGGCCCAGCGGCGCCAGTAGCGCGGCGACACGGCGCCCGCGCGGAATGCTGATACCAGCGTCTGCACGCAACGACACTCATTTTTAGGTGTAAGACACCCCGGCCGTATACGGCACAGTTTCGAAAAAGTTCAGTACTGCACTTAGTCTTTATATTTAAAAAGAATTGAATCTACGCTGAACAAACTTTTTTACACATGTTTGAAACTACTAGAACCCGAAAATGAAAGACTTGTTAGAGTAAATCTAACCATGCTTATTTCTGCTACTGAGCAGCATTGGAGTAACCTAGTATGAAAGATATAGGTGCCGGTAAAATTAAACCAAGGAGACTTAAAATATCTTGACAAAAGTATGTCCTTGGCATTCCAAGTGGCTATAGCCACTTTCCATCAAGTAGGATGTTGTCTTGTTTACCATAATTAATTAACAGGTGTTCTCGAATTTCCTTATTTAAACACAGTTTTACTCAACTCAAAAAGTGTGAAGGCTGCTGAAGTGTAGGCTTCTTTACACAGTTGTAGAAAATTACTTTCAATTTTGTTCAATTAATTGTAACACTTACCTGCATCTGTATCAACATCTCTTGCACCGGTGTCAGCACGCACGGCTGCAACTGGTTCAGATACTTCAGCTTGGCCTCCACAAGATCTGTCAAATCGTCCAAGTCTTCATCTTTCTTATCTTCATTCAATGTCTCCCCTTTAGTAAACATCAACCCGTTCCCATAATTAATTGCGTTCTTTGGACTTTCAACGCTATCTTCTTCTTTACTGAAGCCTAGACCAGTCCTCTCGCTTGAGAACCCTTCAATGAACTGTGAATATTTCGTGGTATACGCTGGTTCTTCGCCCTTTTTGCGGTCTGTTAGTAAGACAGAGTTTGATATTCTGAGCTTTTTCTTGCCAACATTTTCTCGTCGTTCTTCTGTGTCTAGAAGGTACAAATTCGCGCCTTTCTTTTCAGTTACCTCAATTTTTTTATCTTCATTTTCTACTTCCATAGCGAGTGGTGGCGTGGCAGGAACTGACGGTGGTGTGGCAGGGAGATCGTCAATGTGTTTAATGCTTGGGAACAAGGGTCTTGCTTCAGGAGGCGGTGTTGTATCACCTCTGGGAGAACTCTTAGCACTGATTGCATCATTCGACTTTTGTTCAACAAAAATATCAACATCATTTACTTTGGAAACTTTTGGTAGCTCTCTTTTCTCAATCTCTTCCAATAAATCATCTATGTTAGCACTTGGTTTTGTACTAGTTTCTTCTCTTTTTGGTGTGTTGCTACCAGAACTGGGATCTTCTTCAATCATCTTCAGTAACTCTCTTGGTAATTCGCCGCCCAGTTTTTCTAGGATTTTGGCTTTGCTTTTTAGTCTTAGGATAAGCGAGCTTTCGTCTTGACTGTCTTCATCTTTGTCTGGCTTTTTATCCTTTGATATGAAAAGTAAACCAAATATTAAATGAAGGCTCTGAAAATCTTAGCTATAATATATTTACGTCTTTATCGTCGTATTACGTTTTTTTTCGTCTATTTCTATAAGTAGATACCTCAGATTGAAAACTTTAAACCCATCACATGCTTGATAACATTTCAAAAGTGTTGAGAAACATAATGATCTAACTCAAACTAGTGACATATTTTGTTTATAACTCCAGAATATGCCAGAAGTACATGAATTAGATCAATAGGCACCGTGTGAAATCATCTACTATGATAAGATGTCAAATGAGATTATTTCAAAAGGTTGTGAAATTACAAATTAAGATAAGTGTTGAAAAGAATATTTCTCAAGCCATTGAAAAGTTATTCTTTAGCATTATCAGATGCAGTTTGTCATCATAGGCAATATTCTAATAACTAACTATTAATATTCAGTTTTTTTTATGTTCAAACACTTAAAACATTTGAAATTCTAGTAAAATTGAATTTACTTAAACATAGTTCTGGAAACCAAACACCAATATAATTTTCGTCACACATACCTCTTTGGCCACATCATTATCAATCTTATCTCCAGGTGATTTAGGTCCATTACCCATCAACTCAGGTGGTAGTTCAGGTCCTATTGGCACGGAATAGTTAAGGGTGGGAGGTAATGCAGGTCCATACTCCACAGGCTTAGTTTTTGGCTTCTTGTGGGGAACTGTTGGCTTGGTTTGAGGTTTAGGAAGTGGTGGCGTGGTTGGTTTTGTTGGAGTTTCTGCTTCATCATTAGATTCAGAGTCCGAATTGTGGTATGATGTTATTAGCTCTATTTTCCTGGAAAAGATAACAATATAAATGAATACACTTAATAATGGTTTAATGTTTGACTTGCCTTAAGTACAGACGCCAGCACATCAAGCTACTACAATCTGTCAAATTTCTTTAATAGTTTTGCATCTTTATTGCTAAAGCATTAGGTTCAAAGTTGATTGGGAAAATTTGCCAGTTTGGGTAGCTTGACCTGCTGGCGTCTGTACATACATACATTATTATGCTCAATAGCTAAATTATATCGTACTTATTAGGCTCACAGTTGTTCATGCAATGATTTCCAGTAGGTACCTACTTTAAAGACTATTGCGATATTATGTGTGTGTTTTGTGTTTCCGGAGTTTATGTTTGTGTGTATGTATGCCTTTTTTATTGTATTGTTTAGTAACTTATTTTTCTGTCTGCATGAAATATTTGTATTAATTTATTTATCATCACAACTCAGTCAATCAATACTAAATCAGTTAAAAATATAAATGATGGGGTTGGATCATTTATATTTTTAACTGATTTAGTATTTCTATTAGATAAGCAGTCATATCATATAGTTATATGGTGGCAAAGTTCTAAAACATAGTATTATCATACTCACTCTTCCTCATCATCACTGTGTCCTCGTTTCTTACTGAACTTGCTTCCCTTCTCCTTATGTCCGGTACCGTTCTTGTCTCCCTTCTTGGGAGTCTTAGTGGACGACTTAGTTATGGCTTTGTTGTTCTGTGTGTTTTGTTTCTCTGCTAACGCTTGCTGGTACAGCTGCCATTCTTCTGCAGACACTTCTGCTGTACCTGATGATTGGGGTAATAAATGGTATTCTTATTTTTTTTTACATGGAATAAGACATTGAAGAATTTTTTAAGTTACTATAATAGACATAAGCTAACTTTTCAAATCTTGATGCTCTTCAAACATTTAAAAAAATAGCAATATTAATTTTATTTGGTTTTTTTCATTGTGAGTGAAGAAATCATTGGTTTCATAGGATTTCAACGTAATGACTTCAACCTGCATACCTTCCAAGTAATTAGAATTAATTTAAATAATATTTACCTGCTAAATGCAACTGCTGCTGAGCTAACTTGAGTGCTAATAGGTATTCAGGCGGTGCATCCCATGTCACAGCATTGGTTAGTTGGTTCCAGTAGTATGTGAAGCCACTGCTCTCATCGTAACATGCTGACCAAGCTGTGAAAATATAACATTGATTGAATTTATTATTATTGAAATTGCCTTTGACATATCGTGGGGCCAGCGTCCTGGACGTGTGGAAGGCGTACGAGGGGTCGAACCCAACTCGCGGAGCCCCGTCAGACACTTTTAATTAAATGAAGCTCCAATCGACGATTTATTATAAGCCAGTGTTGTCCTATTGCAGGGTAAAACGGCCTGGATTACCTCTTTTCTATGGTCAGGCGGTGTGGTATTCAACACAGTGTCATTTTTTTTATGAATAAATGATATGAAAAAATTAAAATCTTAATTAGCTGCAGTAAAATGACACTTCTTACTGTCATTTCGTTAAAAAATTAAAATGCAAAGAAACATTGTTATAATTTAGATATTCGAATTTGACTGGTTTTGATTTAATTGTAAAAAATCAAATATTCTTTGTATTGATTAGATAAAAATGTATGTTGTTGTTTCAAATCAGCATAAATACATTGTTTACTTAAGATAATTTTGTTCCATTTTATACTCTAGAACAACTTCTATATCGATCTACAAAAGCAATTTTTTAAATAAATCATTGTTATAATTAGAAATGCCTAACAACAGGGGTTTTTGAAAAACATCAAAACCTATTTAAAAGAAATGTTTGTAATTAAGTACAGTTAATCATCTCATCATCATCTGCCTAGCCTTTTCCCAACTATGTTGAGGTCGGCTTCGGTTAATTAAGTAGAGTTAATGCGTTTTATAAATCCATTTCAATCACTGTTGATAGATGCCAAAACAATAATTAAGCCTTGCTCAATAATTTTTACTGTAAATTCATATTAACCTTAATTTCATTATAAATATCCTCTAATAATATTATCCTCTTTTGAGGGGCCCGTGGCTAAATAATAACAGCCGCACAGGTCGATCGGTCAGGTTAAGCTACGCTTGCAGCGGTTGGTCTGTGGAAGGGTGACCATCTTTACATACCGAGACCCCTCCATGCCTCGGAAAGCACGTAAAGCCGTTGGTCCCGGCTGTCATTCGTGGATCTTTGACAGTCGTTACGGGTAGTCAGAAGCCCGAAAGTTTGACAACCAGTCTTACAAAGGGGTATCGTACTACCCAGTAACTGGGTTGTGGAAGTCAGATAGGCAGTCGCTCCATGTAATATACTGGTATTCTGCTGCATCCGGTTAGACTGGAAGCCGACCCCAACATAGTTGGGAAAAAGCTAGGCAGATGATGAATATTGTCCTCTTTTATAAAATCAATTTAACATTGATTGATTTTTACCTGAATGTTAATTGAACAAATCAATTATTTTGTCACATCATTATTTAAATTTCATTAAAATGTGGCAACACATACCTAAATAGCTGTAATTTTACTGCAGCTAATTAAAAGTCCGACTTTAGCTTTTCACAATATAAATGTCTTTTTAATAGTAATCAAACTACATAAACAATCATTATTAAAAGTGATTGAAGTCATTTAACTAGGGTTACCATATCTCAGGATTTGTCCTGATATCTCAGGATTTTTAGGCTGCTAACAGGATTGCAGGTAGATTTTGGAAATCTCAGGATGTTTCGATTTTAAATAAAATACAGACAATACAGTAGATTTTTATTTTTTAATTAGAAAGAAACAACTTATAGAAAAACATATAATTGTTTCTTCTTTGGATATATTCACAAATCAACGTAATTAACATCAACATATTTTTAGCGTTAGAATCAACTTATGTGCACAAAATCAATTACTAATTTTTCCAAGGAGTTCTGAATTAAGTATGCGATAAAATCTCAGGACTTTTCTATGGAAATCAGGCTTTTTGTCAGGACTTTTCAATTTTCCATCTGGTAACCCTACATTTAACCCACAATCATTATGATGTGATTGAAGTAGTTTAACCCACAATCATTATTATAAAATGATTGAAGTAGTTTAACCCACAATCCCCATGTATAAGGTTGAAAACTCCTTGGTGGTTATTCAGCCATTAGCAGGGTAACAACATCGTCATGGTTAATAATAGCTAATTGCAATGAAAATTAGAATGACAAGGATGAATACTTGCAGATTCTACATTATAATAGCTTATCTAACAATTTTTCTATTGAAAAAAGTTTCATAGTTGGAGTATTAGAATCATGGTACTTGAGTTTTTTTTTTTTATCAACATAAAAACAACATATTCCTGAATTCATATTAATTACATACATACTCACAACAACAGAATTAAGCTATCTATCTTTGAATTAACACCACCCACGGCTTTGTCAGCATGGATTTTGGAAATTATCTCACAGGAACATGCTACCAGGACAAATATTAGCCTATGTCCTTCCCCAGCATGCCATCTATCACCTTGCCAATTTTATCAAAATCCATTCAGTGGTTTTGGCATGAAAAGGTAATATAAAGACAATGGTAACTTTCGAAATTATAATATTATAGGATTACATTGTTGGTAAGAAAGTGTGGAAAGCAGCCGTTAGGTTCACACTTACACACAACTTATTTCAACATCCAAAGCAATGTTATAAAATAAGGATAAAATACCATGAGTTGAACAGGAATATTTTTTGTGTTTGTTTATAATTGCCTTTACAATAACAATCTATTGACGTGTGATTTTTCCAAGCATTTAACTCTCAAGGATAATAATATTTAACTCAATATGATAACCAACTTAATGTTTACATTGCTTGGAAATTAAACACGAAACAATCGAAATAACTTACGGCAATGAGGTATTGGCGCAGGATGCACGGCGCCAGATGCATCCCCTGTTGCAGACGCATAAGGATAGTTTTGTTCAGGCAATGGTGCCGTAAGAGCCTTCCTATAATCTGTTCCTGGAGGTAAAGGCGGGTTACGCGCCCCGTCATCAGATTCTTCATCAGAATCGCCGTAATTGGCTAACAGACCAGCCAGCGGGTTCGCTTTACTCATAGCGACACAACTTCAAAGTTTCGTACGTAGAAATACACCTTTTTTGTATCTAGTTTATATTAAATATTACACTAAAACTAATATTAAATAATTTTTTACTCTAATACACGCCTGATTTAACATAAAAAAGGTATTTACGATTAAAACATTTTCAACACGCTCACTCAGATTCGCACGTTTGACACTTAATGGTCGCCATTTTGAAAGAAAATTTAAATGGCATGATTGACACGCCCGTTCCTATACACGTAGAATCATTGAAACGTTTCCCAAACAAAACTTTTCATTTTTAAATCTATAACCTGTCTTTTTTCCACTGCAACTAGAGAATGTTTATAATCCTGCCGCTTAGGCAGCACTTTCAGCAGTTACGGAGGTCGGCTTTATTTAAAAATAAATTAACCATTCAGTAAGTACAGACGCCAGCACATCAAGCTACTACAATCTGTCAAATTTCTTTGATAGATTTTCAACTTTATCGCTAAAGTGTTAAGGTTCAAGGTTGATTAGGAAAATTTGACAGTTTCGTGTAGCTTGATCTGCTGGCGTCTGTACATACCGTTCTATCGTCAATTTATAGTAAGCAGTCTAAAGCAGTCCAGTGTTTTTTTAACACATTTCACGATAGATGGCACTACGTGTTTCCCTGGGTGATTAGTAGACGAGTTTAAAATCACGCCCATATTACCAAAGGTGAGCAGAGGTGTTTTGGCACACTCACAGTCGCCATTTAGGTTTCCAATATGAAGTAAGTTGCGATTTTTATGCAGACATAGGTAAATAAATTATGTACCTATTCGTAAAGATGCATCTACATATTAGACATCGAAGCTACTTTTTATAGAAAACATTTAGCAACATAATAACACTAAGTAATTTTCTTTAACTTTTGCTACTTTTGCTATAACGTTTTGTTATCTGATGTTGTCCACACTTGTAAACATTGCATCACACATCACACATCCACAAAAAGTAACTCCAGTGTAGTTGCACCTTTATAAAAAAAAACAAACTACCCAGTTATAATTAATTTTACTTTATTAATACAAAACTATCTTAATTAGGTATGTATAGGCACGTGTACAAAAATATAAATAGTATTTAGTCTACAACTACTTACTTGTTATTTACACAATAACCTACTAGTTTTATACAGTTTTATGAGTAGGTATGGTAACTATTTTCTATCGTAAGAAGGTAGGTTCGGACACTTATTAAGGGTGAGAATTAATAGAGTTTTATTCTAGTTACATGTTCATTGGTCATATAATATTTACCTAAATATCAACCAGGCTTAGTTCCAAATTAAATGGACAAGACAGAGAAAATAGAACCGACAACAAAGAAGGTTTTCTCATCTAGATAGGTAAATATTCGGGACTAATAAATTATGAAAGGCAAAATTTTTGAAAGAAAAACTTTCTTTTTAACGTTCAATGCTACTTTTAGATAAAAGAAGGCTGACGACGAATTAAAACTTAGATGAATATAAATAATATTGTTGAGTTGTGTGATCTAAGTAGATAAGATTAATTAGGTACCTACAATGAATGAATTGGTTTAAAAGTTAACAGGGCATTAAATGGATATTGATAAACTAAAATCAAGTTTTTACTTTTGGTTATTCATAACCACATCAAAACATCTTGTTAGGTACTTATATTTACAATTTTCTTTTTTGAAAATACTTTGATTCAAAATACAATACATATGTAACAATATGGCTTTTACAACTAAAATATAACAGTATTAATAACTTACTAAATTGTAAGAAGAAATAAAAATAATGTAAAATTCATTTCCCCTTTGTAGGTAGATAAACGAGTCAACAATACAAGACCGAGCAACGTATTTATAATATCTTTAATTCTTCGGTGACAGATAACGGACTTAAAAATTACGACTATGTTTAATTCGTTACCGTTTGACAATACAGGGTTCACAAGTACCCTCTTTTAAATAGGCAGGATGACAGTGAGGGCACTTGGGGTTCTCCCCAAAGCTTTGTCTCCCAGGCCTTGCTACCTTGACTTGGAAAGACGTCTCAGCATTGTCGCTCTCATACCCTGGGTGAGCATTGTCTAAAGGAAACACGTAATCAGGGATGTAGTACGAACTAATATTGTACTCCGTGTGACTTGGTTCAGGAGTGGTCGTCTTTGGTTCAGGTCTGGTCACTCTGCTGAACGGACTCTCTCCTTGTATCGACCTCGTCTGCAGAACATTCGTAGAGTTCGTTTTGTTGCCTTCCTTTGGAGGTATCAGGTCGAAGGCAGGAACTGCCCATTTCCATTCGTAATAAATTGGAGGACCAACCGTCGTTGATGGGATTAAAGCAGAGTCCACTTTTGGAGGTAATAGAACTTTTTCAGGTTCGCTGATTCCTTTGTCATTACTACGTGTTGGTGCTTTTTCTTCGGCAGCTGCTTTGGGCTTGGTGTTGACGGAGTCAAATCTCGTGCCTTCAGAGAAAGACTTGTCATTGTCCGTTTGGAAGTTATTAAAACTATTGCCGAAGTTCTTGTGTTTTCTAGGAGTCCTGTCTTCTTCTGAGTTGGCTGGTCCAGCTGGTAGATGACCGTTCAGGTCAATAATCTCAGATTTAGACATCGCAGTCTGGTGTTCAACATCAGGAGATGTTGGATCGAAGCGTTTTATGAACTTGAAGACTGGGTCTGCAGTAGGTTCTACGCTTGAGTCTCCCACCTTTGATCCATGAGTAGGGGCTGCAGGCGGGATTAGTTCAATAGATGGTGGAGTGATACTTGGTCTTGGCTGGGTTTGTGTGAAGTTGGTGCTAGGTGTTGGCCTGAACGTTGCGTCAGGTTCTTGTGATGCAGCCTCATCCAGGTGGTCAGTGTTTTTGAAGGATCCAAAGTTGGAGTTGGTGTTGGTGTTGGCGTTGGCCTTGACTCTGCTGTGGAACTTGCGACCGGTAGACCAGCCGGTAGGAGGCCTGTAGTTCTGTTTTCCACTGTCTAAGTCGTTGTTGTCGACGTCAGATATAGAGTCAGCGACGCCGACGATGCTGTTGCCCGGGTGCACAGGGAACTGGAATGAAAAATATGAATGAATTATAAATATTATTCAGTTCTCGGTAGCGTATGAACATTGCAATCAGTGTTATTAACAGTGTTATTATCAGTGTTCACCTAGTCATACGGGAAGATCATTATTATGTGGTTTAATTAAATATTATAATGATTTCATCACACTAATGGTCTACGAAGGAAGTAAAGTGAATGGATCACAACAGCTTAAGCACGAATTAGTCTAATTAAACCATTATTATAAGTAGGTATGGCCTTAATCATACTTAATACGGAAATGAATACTAAGATATACGTTTAATGTATAACCTTTCCTAACATTATTTATATCTAATCAACATTATTAAAATTAATTAAGTATTTTAGAATCAGTATCAATCTACTTTGTAAGTTGATTAAATAACTTTTTGTCATCCGTTGTTGCCCACTAGCACTTGCAAACGTTGCTCCACCAGAAGTAATTTCTGTGTGCATGCACCTATATGAAGGAAGATTATCACGTCATGTACAAATTGATGGAATAGAGCAGTGGCCCCCCAGTGGAAACGGTACGGACTTCCGAGTTGTATGGTCGTGGGTTCGAACCCAAGCAGGAACATTACTTTGTGTAAATAGTTTCATCACCACTGCTCTCAAAACGGTGAAGGAAAACATCGTGATGAAACCGGCATGTTCTAGAACCAAAAAATTCGTAAACATGTGACATCTACCAACCCGCACTGGGCCCGCGTGTTGGATTACGGCCCACTCTCTCTCACCGTGAGGAGACCTGTGTCCCAGCAGTGGGAACGTTATTGGCTGACTATATAATGATTTTAACCACTAAGTAGTTTGTTAAATTACCTACTTCTTTCAACCGATGACAAAATAAAAAGAGTCATTATCTTTATGACGTGTCATAACCGCGGACGTGTGAATCGCTACCTACTGTGCCACAGGTCACAGGCTATGGGTCGCGAAGACCAAAGCAATCACCATACGGAAATAACATGAGTGTTTTATTATGAGTTATGATTATGACACTAGTCATTTAAGTTACCTATGACTACACAGATTGTCTAATGCCTACCTATGATAATGAAAAAAACCAGCCAAGTGCGAGTCGGACCCGCGCACGAAGGGTTCCGCACCATTATCTATAAAAATCACGTCTGTTGTATGGGAGCCCCCCTTAAATATTTATTTTATTATAATTTAATTTTAAAGTGAATATACAACTACATGTTCTGTGAATATTTCAAGCGTCTACCTGCTGCCGTTATTAATATCGAGCAAAAAACGGCAAAAAAATCACATTTAATAATGGTGATTTGTTGTATGGGAGCCCCACTTAAATATTTATTTTATTCTGTTTTTAATATTTTTGTTGTTATAGCGGCAACAGAAATACATCATCTGTGAAAATTGCAACTGTCTAGCTATCACGGTTCATGAGATACAGCCTGGTGACAGACAGACAGACAGTCAGACGGACAGTGGAGTCTTAGTAATAGGGCCCCGTTTTTACCCTTTGTCGTCATGTCCGTCCGCCCTCGCCTTACCTTCCAAACGTTTAGTGCTAGAAAGATAAAACTTTGCATGGATATGTGTATTTACCACGTCGACAAAGTGCTAAAATAAAATCACGAAAAATATTTTTTTTGGGGTGCCTCCCCTACACGTAAAGTGGGGATATCATTAGATAGGTCTTTTAAAAACATTGAGAGGTTGCTAAGAAGTAGTACGGCTTAGATGACTTTGTTAGTTCAGGAGTTATAGAGGCCTAACTTGTAAAATGCGCTTACTTGGAAAAAATAACGAAATAATAAGTAAACATGTAAAATATTCTTCTAAATCCACGTCCCATTATGGGTGACTACGGAACCCTATTCTATGCGTGGCCTGAGACGCACTTGGCCGGTTTTTATACACAGTTAAATTATAAAATTATGATCGTTTTAATCCTTAAAATGGGTCATTGTAGATAGATAGATAGACAGATACAACGTTTATTCAGTGCAACAAAAGACACAATACAAGTAATAATAAAAAAAAAACATAAAAAAAGGTGAAACATAAAAAAACAAAGATTAAAAAGCTAAATTGACCCATAGACACCTCGTACAAGTAAATCTATAACGGTTGTACTCATCATTATGAACAACTTTTACTACGGGACCAACCCTGGGACTTGCTTGCAGGTGCAGTTCCCCCCCTGGGCTGGCTGGCTGGGACCCAAGTGAGTCTAAAATTCTAAATTATACATAGAAATAATTTTATAACCTGTATTTTTACTTTGTGTATAGTAGGTATATGTATACCTAAGATATTGACAGGTAAGTTGTAGACATCCTCGAATAGGGGGCGCACTCTCAGCTTAGGGAACATACATAGGTGCTGAAGGTTTTTTTTAAAAGCTTTCAAGGATTGAGCTTCCCCCCTTTCTGAGAGAAAACATTTGCGCGTGAGCGAAAACCTAAATCTGCACCTGCATGCTCGACGCCGTTTAAGAATAGTCAATCAATTTACTTCGAATCTCAAGGATCCCAGAAGTGACAGGTTGGCCGTATTTACTCATCACTAATTAGGTAACGCTCTCTTTCCCCTACAGGACTTATGGTTCTTGCCAGGTTATGATCTGACCATCCACCCAACTAGCGGGTTTTTATACCTCCAGCTCTGCATAGGACACTTCTCTTCTTTTTAATATGCTCTAAAAAAGAAAGAAGGGTAGTTTTCGCATGTGCAGGCCTTTATCCTCAAGCATTATAAAAGATAAAACTTGTTAACCTTAGTTTCAGCCTCTCTCAATATGTCGTAATTGTATGGGTTGTATGGCGGCGCAGACAGGATGTCGGGGCGCGGAGTGCGCAGGCGCATCTCGTCATCTGACACGAACGGCTTGTCACGTTGCCCTGGAAACAGTAAGAAAAATCTATTAAAGGACTTTGTTAAGGATAAAACACGTACAAAGCATTCGTTTTCCATCGACAAACACATTACTTTTAAATTTTGTATGTAGATACGTGGTAGGGTGTATCCTCGACTACTCATAGTGTCCTAAATCAGGCCACAAAAATTATGTTGCCATATTGCCATATTAAAAATTCACGATAATTACTTCTATATCGTGGGTACAGACTCCAAACGTATCGCTAACGATCTTGAACAAGGTGCTTAATTACCCACACAGATCATCTTTAAACAACACCTAGTGTAAAATAATCTCGCAGCTTCGAACTGCATCCAACAAAGAATAAACTAGCCGACATAATTATACTCGTAATGATTATAAAAAACAATAACTGTTATCTATATTATATTACTTATAATAAATCTGTAGAAGTGAAAATTTTGTACATTGAAAATATCAAAAAAATAAATGGCAGGGGGTGTTACTAGACCGACACCGAACCCAAAAATATGATTAAAAAAATTTTTGTCTGTCTGTCTGTCGGTCTGTCTGTCTGTCTGTCTGTCTGTCTGTCTGTTTGTTCAGGCATCACGCAAAAACTACCGGTTCGATTACGTTGAAACTTGGTATAATTATTCTTTAATATCCTGGGCACCACACTGGGTACTTTTTATCCCGGAAAAGTATATACAATAAAAAACAAACTTAATTTTGCGGTTCGATCCCTAGACCCGATTACTGCACCAACCGCAAATAATAAGTTTGTCGTAGGTTAAGTCACCCGCAATGGAGTTCATTTTTATTCCTTTTAGTTTTTAGAGTTATTTAGGTTTATTTTTATGTAAGTCGTAGGTATAGATTTTAATTTTAAAGTATAGGTAGTATATTTGATAGTGTACGTAGTGACCGTAGGTTATTTTATAATACTGTTAGGTAGGATTAGTCATTCGTATAGATATTAGTTTTTAGGGATTTTGCTTATTTATTGAGTTTAGATTAGTTATCATCAGAAATAGGTTTATTTAGGTAGGTAGATATTTAATTTTCTGTTATTGAGTTTTTTTTTTTTTTAATTAGGTAGGTACTTAGGTAAAGATATCATATAGGTACCCTCTTAATCACCACTAATGAGACACAATTGGTTTTCTATTGTAATTAGCCACAAAGGGCCCGCGAGATAGATGGCATTCTGGGGAAGCACATAGGTACATTTTATCCTGTTAGCACGTTCCCGTGGGAAAATTTCCGACATCCACGCGGGCAGAAGCTAGTAAGCTCATAAGTAACGAGTATAATGAGTCTACTAAATACCCACTGTTTGTGGTTGCTAACTAGCTGCCGGTGACCGCAGTCAACCTGAAAACCTGTTTATTCATTTAACGTTAGCTTTGTGGTTTTTAATTTAGCGTTCTTTTTGGATCTTGGATAAACCAAAAAAATCTGATATAGGTAGGTAGTCAAGATTTTTGGTAAAAATGTCATGTTAACTCTTCTATGTGACTCACACACGAAGGGTTCCGTACCATAAGGCAAAAAACACCGAAGGTACATGTTTTTTGTATGGAGATCCACTTTAATTTTTTATTTTTTTTTTTGTAATAAAGTATCGGCAATAGAATACACACTTTGTGAAATTTTAAATTGTCTACCTATTACGGTTCATGAGATCCCCGTTGATAGAGAGACGGACAGACAGCGGATGCTTAGTAATAGGGGTTGGCACCCTTTGGGCACGAAACCCTAAAAAGGTAGTAGATACCACAAGAATACCATAATAATATGAATGGTTAGATACTAGATTTCACAGCCGATTAAATTGGCATTCAGAAATGAACGGTTGAGGTGTTCGGTGCACTAATGATCGGTATCGACCCGTCAAATTCTACTGCTGTACCTCATATATCACAGAACAAACGTGCTTACATGGCTCTTAATGACCCCACGGTAAATTACCAAACATACCTATTGCACAATTGGAAGGTTATCGTAATTGGTTTAATATTAGCAAATCAGGAAGATATTGCTATTCAGCTTGGCTTAAGAGTAGGAAGGCTCTATCATACTTATTGCATAGTCATAATCATTTCAAAATTAGCTTCTAACTCTAATTCAGTCAGCATTAAACATGATTAATAATGCATTACGCCTACTCTTCAATCATTAAGTTACTAACCTCAATGGAAGATGTTAAATGCATCCATTGCCTCATACATTAGACATTCTTTAACCACATGAGGTAATTAGAGCGGCCGTATACGAGCAACGACAGAAATGACCGAGCGAGGCTACCGGGCTATGCATTATAGTGATGTAACGATAGTCACAGATTGAATCAAGGCATTTTTAACCAACTCAAACACGTTGTTTATTTTTCAGTTTAGATTAGAAGGAAACTAATGAAATACTTATAAGAAAGAAGACCAAATACAATAGGTACAGATGCCAGCACATCAAGCTACTACAATCTGTCAAATTTCTTTAATTGTGTTTCAACTTTATCGCTAAGCCATTAGGTTCAAGGTTGATTGGGAAAATTTAACAGTTTCGGGTAGCTTGATGTGCTGGCGTTTGTTCCTTGGATTTAAAGGATGGAAAAAATAGATTCCATGAAGGAAATTATCTTCAAAACAATATATTTTTGATTCGAGGAAACGATTATGTAAACATGCGTACCTACCTAATAATGTTTTTAGAATCTTGCATGCATGTATTTCCTAGTATGTATGACACATGTAGCAAATAAATATTATCTTATCTAAAAAGTTTTTCTAGGGGTCACATAAAAACCGGGAACAATAAAATAATTGTTGATACTCGTAGATACAGATTTTTTCATGTGTTCAGCATTTGACCATTCTATTTGATTTTGTAGTCAGTAAATCAAGACATGGCTTTATGCCCAAGCAAGTTTGATGGCAATGGGCTGGCCATGTTTGTCGAAGGACCGATGATCGGTGGACCAGACGAGACGAGTGGAGACCGCGATTCGGCAAGCGTAGTGTGGAACGCTCCCCAGCTAGATGGACGGGTGACCTAAAGAAGGTGGCAGACTAGATGCGGAAGGCCAAGGAGGTGTTGTGGCGCAGCCTGGGGGAGGCCTATGTCCAGCGGTGCACTGCGATAGTCTGAGTTGAATGATTGATTGACAAAGTTTACATAACTCGAAAAACAAACAAAAACATGGTTCTCGACGATGTAACACAGCACACATCACTACTCGTCTATGTCAAGGGCACGTGTGATTACGTGTACTGATGCAACATTATCACGGTTGTCTGCTTCCGCGCACTTTCCGGCGTGTTGCGTAGTGTGACCGTGCTATTATCAATAATTGCGAAACATGTTGCTTTGATTCTAACTGGTGTAATACTAGCTTTTATAATCGACCGCCTGTCACATCGCACACATCACAATACGTCTAAGTCAAGAGCACATGTGTATGATTACGTGTATTGATGCAATATTATCACGCTTGTCAGTTTCCTCGCACTTACCGGCGTGTTGCGTAGTGTGACCGTGCTTTCATCAACAATAGT
This sequence comes from Apamea anceps, assembly GCA_951799955.1. NCBI lineage: Eukaryota > Metazoa > Arthropoda > Insecta > Lepidoptera > Noctuidae > Apamea > Apamea anceps. The sequence continues at coordinate 20,497,988 of OX637510.1, forward strand.
GAAACTTGTTGCTATGATTCTGACTGGTTTAATACTAGCTTTTATAAACGACCGCCTGTCACATCGCACACATCACTACGTCTAACTCACGTGTGATTACGTGTATTGATGCAATATTATCACGGTTGTCAGCTTCCTCGCACTTTCCGGCGTGCTGCGTAGTGTGACCGTGCTGTCAACAATAATTATAGCGAAACTTTCTTTGATTCTGACTTAGATTCTAACTAGCTTGAGTTTGTTCAGCGGTGTAATGGGTACCTATACCTAGTAGGTAGTTAGGTAGACTAAATTAATACGCTTTTCTAAGTCCGTTGATTAGGTAGAACTTCATAGTTTTTCTATTAATATTCTTCCTTCCTACCTATTCTTCATCATTGAAGTCTTCTCCGCTTCCTATCAACACCACATAATATGTGTACACCTAGTCTATAAGATTAGATGAGATTAGACTTATCTATACGTATACTAATGATAATACTCGTAAATAATAATAAAGCTGAAGAATTTGTTTGTTTTATTGTTTGAACGTTCTAATCTCTGGGACTACCAGCCGGATTCGAAAAATTATTTTAGTATTTTGATAACCCAGTTTTTGAGAAAGGCTATTTAACATCACGATAGGATCCTTAGAACCCTAGCAAAAGCAAAATAGCGCGGGCAGACGATGCGATGCGATGCGACGGGTCGCATCATCGGGAACTAGACATTTCACGCAGACGAAGTCGCAAGCAGAAGTTAGTTTGTTATACATATACACTCTCCAACTCTTGGAAATACTCTGGATTTTATTCTCTCGATTTTAGAGTAGATAAACTAATCATTTTGCAATCAATTACTGCGAGATATTGATTTGATTTTCATTTATCCTTTGAGAATCCATTGATGGGCGTAAATGTTCACGATTTAGAATATTTTTTTCACGATTTATGTAAGACTTCGTTCTTAATTAATAAACAGTAGACGTTGAACTTGAAAACTATTATAAATGTTGCAGATATAAATGTATTCAATATATTAATTTCTATGAAACGTTGACCCCTTAATCAAAGGTGCAAAAATATCTGAATTATAAGTTAACCGCCAATTATTTTCTACCTCGACCTCCTAATAAAAGTAATTTAAATGCAAAAAACTTCAATTCACCTGCACTTTAACAAGTCTATAATCATGGAAGTACTTAATTAGTATTGTATCAATCACACGTCAAGTTCATAGACATGATGAATTAAATTAAAAATAAATAATTATGCGGACATCAGAGCCTTCAAGAAAATTAACTTCGTAAATTACGTTCATCAACTTATCATTACCACCCAAGATCATCAATCTCTATAATAATGATCTTCGAACAGAATCCTTCCCATTTTCCAAATGCTATTTTCACAAGCTTAGTGAAAATATAGCTTATTCAGAAAACCACAAAAAATGTTCAGTTTTATTGTAACCGTTATAGTCGTAATGAATGACAAACTAAGTATTTTTTGTTGTTGATTTATTTATTTATACATAAAAATGTAAAGACAATAAAATAAACAATTTTAAATGTATACCAACAAAAATAGTCTAATCCATCCCGACCATACATAACATACATACATAATCATCCTATAACGGTCCCACTGCTGGGACACATGACAGGCCTCCTCTCTGTGGGAATGGGCCGTAATCCACCACGGGAGCCAGGTGTGGGTTGGTAGATGTCACCATACCGACCATATCAAACATTATTTTGATATGCAGACTCACTAATTCACTATCCATGTTTCGCGGACAATTTTAAATTGTTCGCAACACACAATTTTAAACAACCTTCAAACTACCGAGATCTATAATTAAACTAGCATACGAATAAATAAACATTACAAACTTGAATACTATTCAAATTCAGTACCACTTCGGAATTTAGAACATCTGTCACTATTTATACGAGCACCTAACTGCCAGACTGAAGGTAAGGCTTGATCCTTGGTTGATTGTGATTGATTCGAACATTGATATTGGAGATAATTTGATATGATTGACGGCGCGTGGGCATAGAGGTATATATAGACTGATGCGTTTTTGATACTTGATTATGACAATAATGGGTCCAAATAAGGCTGGGTGCAACAACTACTACGCTACAAATTGTGGTTATTTGTCTCTTTATGGTCTTGTTCTTTGAGTGTCGTGTGTGTGTTTGAGTGTGTGTTGTTCTTTGTGTTTGAGTGTTAGTATAAGTATACTAACAGGCTTTACTCAGACACAGAAATTTCAATTAATATATTATTAATAGATTATGTTATTATAATATCAATTAATGCATTATTTATGATTTCATAATGTATTCACTAAGACAAATTAATTTTAAGTTTTAAATTGTTGTAGATAACAATACCAACAAAGACTGTGTTCCACTTCTTATTAGCGGCAAGCATCATCACCGGCAGCCTGACCTTACCCACTGCTGAGGACTCTCTTTTCATGTGCCAATCCCAAATTGTAGGAAAATGTAGTAGAGATGATTGCGATTGAAGACGCCTGCTCCGAGCTTGTGGGACTGAGTACCTATTGATTTACTGAGAACATCAGTAAAAATATGACAAGCACGTTGATTCATCTAGGTTCAATAACTGCTACAAGATTTAAGGCATTTATGTAAGGATTTATTCATTTATGGAATTTATACTTTCGCAAACTGTATCACAGTCTGCAGCCCACCTAACACTTCAACCCACAGATGCAACGCAGATCAAGGTTTCTACGGCAATTCAGAGTAACATCTCCTTGGCCCAACCGCCCATACTGTAGCCGACATAGTAAAGTGCCTATTATGTAATATCTGGTCATCTAATTTAGAAACGTGTTATAGTACGGGCTATAAACATTTGTGTTTGAATAATAACAACGACACTTCGATAATAGAGGGATTTTATAGGCCTATAAACCTTTTGTTGGCTCGTGTTGAATGGAACTACAAAGAAGTCTTGATTGGCATTTAAATTTAGGAATAATAAAGCATAAATCGACGTAAACCCAAAGCAGAAACTCTTGTGTTATTTGTTTTGTCAGACTTGCAGAACGTTTATCGTTTTTAGTTCTTGTCACAAGAGCCTTTTTACCCCTACCTGCTCAACACCCTCAGATTTTCTTGTCATGGCATGGTAAGTAGCACCATTTGAGGTAAAGTAAGTCAGTGGTGGCAAAGTAAGAATTCCACCCAAGACTAACAAAATCATGCTGGAAAGAGTTTCATTAGAGTTTCGTTTTGATGGCACGGTTGGCGCAGTGGTTAAGCGATTGACTGCTGCGCTGCGTGTCGCGGGTTCGATTCCCGCACGGAACAAATATTTGTATGACCTATAAGTAGTTGTTAATGTTTGTAAACGCACGATACAGGAGAAATTCCTAGTGTGGGGCAACGTTTTTTTTTTTGTTGTGTGAAGTGCTGATTCTCAGCTTAATTTGAATAAATGACTTTTGATTTTGATTTTTTGATTAATAAAAAAAAAAAAAACTAAAAACAAAAACAAAACATTATAACATGAAGATGCTACCATTATCATTATCTGGCTCTTCTCCCAATTTTTTTGGGTCGGCGCAACAGTGCGATAGAGCAGAGGTGGCCCAGTAGTAACGGCCCAGACTCACTAGTTGTAAGTCATGGGTTCAAACTCAAGTTCAGCTCAATATGTATATATGTCTATCTCTTCCATTCTCCACACTGGGTACTCACTCAGGTTAATCTTCACAGGCTATAATAATGTAGAAAACAAATCTAGATAAAGGCTCACCTATTAGTAGGTTAGCGGTATAATCCCGCTCGGACATGGAGCAGTTGACCATGTACCAATGGTCACAGATGAGCATGCGTTGCTGGAACAGAGTCATGTTAGGGCACTTGTAGCTGAACTGACGGCCCAGTCCGTCGCACATATGGTACACCTGGAAACAAAAGAAAAGGTGGAGGTTAAACATTGATATGAGAAAAGATAAAATAATACAGACGAAGACGTAGGGCGATCACCAAAAGTAGACTGAATAAATGAACGGTACAAGCTTATGTCCAGCTTAGGATACTTCAAGTAAAAGAAAACCCAATATAATGCCAATTAGCTTTGGACTAAAATTGAAACAAAACCAGGACATTTTTGTAGAAAATCTGGACGATAAGTTTGTCATTGAATAAAAGGAGCCCACCGTGTTGTTAAAATAAATTAATAGAACCTGTAACGGGCATAACTAAACTAGCACTATATTATAATAAGTTATTTGAAAACCTTCGAACTAAACTCTATAAATATTTGAAAAAAAGCTAGATGAAAATCAGAAAGAATTTGGTAATGCAAATATCCTTTGCAAACAGTAGCGCCAAATACAGACACGGCCAACAATGCATGATTGTAAGATATATCAATTAGCACCGAGTTATCTTCCCACATTTTTAAATTTGAGTTCACTTAGCGCGTGGTCACTATAGGTATTCAGAAACGTCCGTGTTCTATAATTATCTTTATGATGCTCTTGAATAATAAGGAGAGGCCTAACTGAAAAGACAGGAAATCTTTTTAAAAACGTGACACAGCATTTGGTTGCCAGATGGTTAGGTAACTATCTTACGGTCTCACCCGATACGATTCTACAATCTATCATCTCATCATTTATAACCCAAAAAAATATTGGAGAGCAGTTCTTGGTTTGAAATAGAAATAATTGGAAACGAGAACGAATAGTCAGAAAATATTTGTACCATTGATAATGTTGTTTGTATGTATCGAATTCAAGAAAAGTAGATGTGTGTGTGAGTAGGGACTGGTCATCTCTTAGCTGCCACGGCTTATTTTAATTGATGAAATGTTTTTATTTTTTCTTTATCGGATGCTTTTAACGTGCACATCTTTCTACATCGCTCTCACATAGATAATTTCAATACGAATGATATAATCAATATTTTGTAACAATTTTATGATTTAAAAGAGTGTCCGTGGAATTTTTTGCCCGTTCTTCTCCATAGGTTTGGAATGAGCAACTAGCTTCATCTTTCTGACTGACCGACCCTTTGACAATTCAAAAGTGCCTGTAATTGGTTTAATTGAAATAAATACGTTGAGTTTGAATGGTAACTAATTGCTCAACGAAGGAAAACATCGTAAGGAACCCGGCTGTTCTAGAACCAAAAATTCGAAGACATGTGACATCCACGAACCCGCACTGGGCCCTCGTCCTCCGGTCCCGCGGTCCCTCTCGAAAAGAGGAGGCCTGTCTCCCAACAGTGGGAACGCTGATTATGTAATTGCTGTATCCAACAAAATAATGGGTCGTGAGCAAAGTCCATCATGTACAATAGTATCAGCCGCTATCTGTCTCACAGCTGGGCAAAAGCCTTTTATAACTACGGAGAAAAAATCGAGCATTGTTTGCATATAAAGTGTTTGCAATTTTAGATCTGCATGTTTCATCTCAATGTTTTCCTTCACAGTAAATCATTAAGTCATTAGCGTTTGCGATTAAAAAAACATGTTTGGACTTAAATAATTAATACTACACAGAAAAACTTAGGAAGCGAAAATTATATCTCAATTTAGTTATATTCGTACCTACACAATACGTGCACACACGGTCGGGCGGTCGCTTCCGACAAACTACTCATCAGGAAGTTTATATAATGCTGTTAAACTCTTTGTGCTACCGTTTATCGGAACCTCTAGACCATGGCCATTTAGCTTAATTATTATAAACATATTAGTTTTCATTCTTTATAAGATTTAAGGAACTCTATAAGTCGTCTACTATCATAACATCAGCTGCTGAACAAAGATTCATTAAGGACTGAGTTAATTTAATTTTAAACATCCTCTGTTTTATCAAGTCTATATTATCTGATAATAATATATTACAATTTGAGTGAGCTGGGTGGCTGGTAATGGATGGTAAAGAGAGGCTGATGATCGTGACAGGTAAGGGTAGGCATTAATAATTGAAGTAATGCATAGACTGGTGATGCGAAAGCATAAGAACGAGGTCATGAGAAAAGTTTTGGATATGAATGTGGATGGCTATATGAATAGGGAAACACGTCAATGAAACGTTAAATGGCAGTCCATTTCCAAGATGATTATTAGAAAGGGGTTGACTACCGAGTTGGCGACTAATAGAGAAATGTGGAGGAAGAAGACATGTTGCATCGACCCCAGATAAGTATAAAGGCAAGAGAGTGATGATGGCTGGGTGATGGGGCCACCATTACTGAGTACATAGATAAACGTGCAGTATACAACATCTATGCCAAACGTGATCGGAGTGTTTAAACACTAATTTATAGATTTACAAGAAACTTAACAAAACCTTTAGGCTCAAACTCGTGATCATACGCCAATTGATAGACACATAATCGAGTGAGCTGACATAACAATGAAGTAACGAAACAACGTGAAGTTCAAACGTGTCTAAAATGTTTTGAAGATGCGTCATACATCACGTATGAATGCAAACAGACTCCACATACGGAAATTAGTAGAACAATATCGCTAAGGAAAACCACGGACGGTTTTTTGTGGCAATTTGCCGCAGTGTTAACACCAAAAAATTGAACTTGATAAAAAATAAGGCCAGGTCTGATTGAGGGCTTAACTATGTTTTTGTTAAGATTAATACACTAATCCACATTCCATCCATGTCATGGGTCTTCCGCATACTCTTTTAATGGTCTTTAGGGATAAGTAGAAACTAAAATGATTATTTTGGTGAAGAACTTTTTGCTCGACGTTGCATTAAAACACCGCGAAGTAAAACATCTCGCATGTCAGTTTCAATTCTCGCTAAGCTTACAATAAAACCGCGCCTTACGGCGCTATGAGTGTAATTTGCGATCTTTAACGGCAATTGACTATATGAGTAGCTGCGAATACCCTTTTATAAAAACCAATAGATAACAAAAACAAAACAATAACACTTCCACGAATAAGTATTTTGATAACAATTATCTCTGTAACACAATATTTATAAACATGGGTTCGTTGATAAACAGTCCTCACAGTTTTTTTCCACATACATACAATAATGTTTTACAGTTTTTAAAGGGACAAAAAAGTAAATATGGAACAGTTTTGCAAATATTTTAATTAAACTTATGTGCTAATAGTTAAACTAGAACTAAAAATAAACCCACGTTTGAGATACCTACATTAGAATAAGCGTCTAACATGTAGTTGCTTAGTTCATGCTGATGGACTTTTCCATTCTTAAGCCTTAAAAGCCAAAGACCTAATGATGGCATCTTTCAAAAGTTCCATAATGCCACAGCTGATTAAAAGATAAATAATTTTATTTCTGTAAGTAGGTTTTTGTACAAACGCTTTTACACATCAATCATATTCTTCAAAACTAGATGAGGTCAGCGTTTCTTATCTGTCTACTCTGAGAAGAAAGGCCGTAACAGACTCAGGGGTCACAGTCTCTTTTAAATTAGATCCTGAAGTACGCAGTTCAAGATTGTTACCCACGCAATCAAAACATCAACCTTGTTAAACATTAACTAATATCTCTCAAGACAAGAAACATGAAGAACACACATGTAAACTTTTAAATACACTAATTATTTCTCGAAAAGTTACCTTGCATCTCACGTTGTGAAACAATCCTAATCGTCGGCATGATTGCGTTTCATAAATGTTTTTGTCCATGTTATACATATATATTATATCTTCGTATAATGTATCATCAGCCATTAAATGTCGGAGACTATTGTCAAGTAATGCCGGTGTTTCAAAGTAGGCTGTCAGGTCACTGAGCTAGGCTAATGTGTCAAGATCTGAACGTGAATCTAGCTCTGTAATTACAGTTTGTTTTGTCTTCGAAATAATGTTGACATAACGTCAGGTACAGAAATAGATTCGTGATGATGACATGATTGAAAGCACAGTTAGTTTTTTTATGTTTTACTACCCACGACGCCCTGTGCCTGCACCTTACTAGAAGTTATTGACGCTACTAATGGCGGCAAAGGCCTAGTAAAGTTCTGGGTTGGTTGAATTTCAATTTCCATCAACACGCTAAGAAGAATCTATGTTTTGTGAGTGTTCATAGGCTTGACTTCTTTCTTCTCGTAATCATAACATCACGCATGTATGCGCCATAGGGTAAAGCAGTGATTTATCTTTAGTACCTACGCCCACACTTCGCCAATGATGCTTAAGTCTCATGTAAAAGGGGGTGAACCTATTGCCATCAACCGCGCCACCTACGAGATAATAACTAAACACTCTTTGCACTAATTAGAAATTCTTACTACTAAGAATCAGACTGACCATGACCACAAATGGACTTCAACCTTATATCAAACATCAGCTACAACCTTGCACAAACTCATTCCTATATGTCATCTCAATTGCGCATACTACAAAAGCCCTAATGAATCTTCTCTCTACATCGCCCACAATAGTCAATTACCCAGAGGTCACAGCTGTAGCCTCATCAGTACAGGTCCTACTGGCTACCAGGGCTACTGGAGCCGTTTGAGTTCAATGCGTCTGTTTAACTACATATTTGAGTGATTGTGTTTGTTTACGTATTGCACGAGTGTGTTTTGTTTTATTTGTTTTTGTGATAGATGCTCAACGTCTAATTAACAGTCGGTTTCTGAACTGAGAATTTAATTGGAGAACTTGTGAAACTCTACTGTTGATTCCGACACTTTGGACCCCGCGAATTTCAAAATTTCATATGTTTTTTTTGACTGTAAGCTGGCTATTTTTGTCAAAGGAACGATGGCCGGTGGAGCAGACGAGTCCTGGAGTAGAGACCGCGTATAGGCAAGCGTAATGTGGGACGCCCCCCAGCTAGATGGACGGACGACCTTAAGAAGTTTGCTGGGACGGACTGGATGCGGAAGGCGGAGGACCAGGTGTTTTCCGCAGCCTGGGAGAGGCCTAAATATGTCCAGCAGTGGACTGCGATAGGCTGAATTGATTGATTGATTGATACGTTTTTTGGAAAAGAAGTTCCCAACTTCAAATTATCAATTCAGGAGCTGGGCGTAAGGGTCATATGCAAGGCTAACTAGCAGTAGAGTCTAATATAGAATGGGTAATTTATACTAAGACAAAATTGCAAAACAAGAAAATCTGCAAAATTTTTGTTGACATGGCTTTATTGCGTTACATATAACGGGGCAGGATAGCCTTTACCAGAAGTTGTCATAGTGTGTTGTTAGTGGTTCAGCAGCTTCAATATCATCAGGAATGGAGCAGTTTGTCGTGAAAGTGGTACGACAGCTCCGTCATGACAACCGCCACTCAACTATCGATACGACGCTCTGCTAGAGAGACAGTCACCAGCCAGTGTCACTCTTATCCGACCTTTTCGGTGATTCCAATAACTTCGTAATAATACAGGGCGCGCCACTTGCTGCGCCGTCACATATTAATGATAATAGGTATATTTTTGCACTGACTGAAGAAACTGGTGCAACTAACTAATATGGACAGGGAGACCGATTCATTTACCAACAACACCAAAGAGCTACGAACAAATTATCTTATAAGAACATGGTTTATCTTCTTAACCGACAGTTAAGTATAAAACAATGCGTTAATATACCAATTGATATAATTATATTGACTCACGCAACACGACTGTATAATTTCCTACATTCGTGCCTAATTACGGCTTTTGTTATGATGTTTTCAGGTTATGGTTTCTGCCTCTTTAAGGTTATAACAAATAAATTACATAAATACTCAATTGTAGTAGGTAGCCTCACGATTTTAGTATTTTGATTGACTTGTAATTAAAGTTTCGTAATAATTATATTGGATAAAGTGAAGCTTTATGTAATTGCATTATCGGGTATTACAAAATATACGAATTTATTACGGAGATTGATTAGTAAATTGCTTTTTAAGACTACGTTTGGGTTAATAAGTACGAATCACTATTTTGACTTCGTAAAATCATATGTAAAAATTTCATCGTAACCTTTGACACTGCCATGCATCTTGCTTGCCAAAGGAACAGGATTATATCAATACAACGGTAAAGTAGGTAAATTATTATTCTGGAATTACTTATGTAATAACTCCGTATGCCATATTAATAGTTAGTTAAATCATGTAGAAAGTTTCTAAGCTATGAAGTTTTACAGGGTAGTGTTTTTGGTCCTACCCGGTTTTTGACAATTAAAGAACATCGATTTGTTTAAAATCTAATATAAAGCAACAGTGTATAGGTAACTATGGGATGGCCGGCTTAAAATCTCCTAATCTATCTATTTTCCAGTTACAGCGTTAATTTTCGAGCTCACACAATCACCTTTACAACTATTTTTTTGTGAAGTTTTTTTTTGCGTTGCATGTTTAATTTTGCTAGGTGTAACATTCTTGCATACAACCTCTTCGTTACAGCATACATTGTGAGTACAAAAGAACTTCATAATAATGTTAACACGTTTTATCAGTTACTGAAGGTTACGACATAATTGTGTGTACATAGGATAATTATATTAGCGTAAAAACTATGATAAATGAGTATATACACGCCTTGGCCCTTGGGTGACGATAGGCATAAAAACAAAACGGAATAAATAGATAACTTTGTTTTTATGTTCCTTTTGTTCAGATATAGGTCGAGGTATTTCAGTGCATAAAATAGATTATTTGAATAGTATCCTCATGGCTGTCTATTACAGTTGGATGTTATTTATTACTTAATGGAACCGAATCTATTAGAGCTCCAAAGATATTCAATAATCTCAATACAATATTCTTGGGTGCTTTTGGGTTAGTAACCACGGAGGGCAAAGCCACAAGTAGGTAAATGTATTATAATATTTATGCAACTTTTAAGACCAGTTTTCCCCAAGTCCCCAACAGTCAGTAGACAACATTTTTGACGATTTAATACCTAGAAACGCCCTACCGAACATGTTTATACAACGCCGCGTTGATTTGCATTTCATGTATGCATACAATAATAATATAACGTTTAAGTAGCAATTGTGTTTTTTCTCAATGCGATCCCGCAAGTGATGAGTCGTAAGCACGCATCACGATCTTGCTGCGATGCGTAGCCGTCAAATTAACAAAGAAAGATAACAAATTGAGTACTTTATGATGTACAACATGAGTTGAGATCAAATAGTCAAACATTTGTCAGTCACGGTGGTAACAATGGTCAGGTCAAGGTTGAAAAGCTCTTCCTCATTTCGATACACTAAATGTACTGTCACGATTAGTACACGGATGTCAGAATGTCAGATGTGTTTGAAGAGGACAGTTCGGGAGTCCGTCGACCATCGAGCTCAAGTTTACCGACTTGTATTTTACTATCTCCTGCTCGCGACTTCTGTCCGCGTGGTCATTCAACTATACCATGAAAAACCATTTTGGTGAAAGATTTTATGAAAAAACAAAAACAAAACAAATTCCAGAGATCACTGTCTTTGCAATATGTGCACTGTTTCCAAAGGTTGATGGAGTCAGCTTTTAAAGGAGACAGAAAGAAATTCAATAAATGATCAAATGAGAACTTTCAAAAGTATACAAAAACTGTCAAAGTTGATGAAGGGGAAACTCAAATTGTGTTGGACTGCAAAAAATATTGAAAAACGTATGGATCGCATTGCAATAATGGAGGGACCTCTGTAGACATTCATCCTTAGAATGATAAGACAGGGTCTTCTCAGATGTCCTCATTATTGGTGCTAAAGATGTCTAAGTGGAAGATATAAACAACAATAAAGCTTTATTCCATGCCCCCAACAGTGCGTAAAAAACCTGGAATAAAGCGAATTTGACACAGACAATAAAACGCAATTTTTAAAACAAGGATGTAGATGTAGACTCAAAAAAAAAGCAAAAATATAGTAAATGCAAATCAGTTTATTTTTGTTAACAATTTTATCACATTGCTTCCTTATTCGTTAAAACTGCTAATATTTTGTTAAACGACTGTTTAAGTTTGTTAATTTCACGTATATTTTAATAACTAAAATAAATCACGATAATTTTTAACACAAGTAGATCACCTTGCTGTAATTAATGGATATCGTCTGTTAAACCACAATATTATAATTGTCAAATAAATATTAATTAGAAAACAGGTGTGAGAGGTTCACAAATAGATGTGGTTATTAAAATTTATGTTGGTAGTTCTTTAGTTATCAATATATGATTTAATTTTAAAGACTCTTATTTTGATTGCTCTAGTATGTTTGAAACAAAACAATATGTATAAGAACCATTTTAATTATTTCCAGTTTTATAAATAACGACACATATTTTTGAAAGGCGCCCATATATTAACAATTTGCTATGGGCGTGTTTAATCGATAAATCATCTATTCGATTCGGTCACATTCGATTATTAAGAAACGAATAAATTGAAGTCAAACAATATCATAAATGTTGTCATTAAATTGATTGTTGCGGAAGGCGCCTATTTTATTTAATCTATTTTAAGAAAAAAACGGACCGATCTATTTTTTCGTTTTTTAATTTTCCTTATCGAAATATTCGAAAAAAGTAATTCTTGAAATTGGTTTTGATGTGTTGGTTTATTGACCTAAAAAAACCTTTTAAACTATTGAGCTTAAAAGGTTTTTTTTTAGTTTAAAAGACATCGGTCTATTATAATCAGTGGTCGGAATTAGGTAGAGTTATTTATGTACTTACACTGATTCCATACAGCGAAAGAATAAATTGGATATGCCTGAAACCACGAGATTAATATTTTAAAGAGCAGAAAAATCCCGTGATTTATTAAATAAAAAGTTGTTTACTTTTACACAATTATTTTAGACGTTCGGAGAAATTCATTGAAGCCAGAAAATATTGAAAAGCTAATGGTTATATACTTCAATTCTCATAAAAGTTATACAGTAATGTCGGAGGCGAACACTTCCAATCTTAGTGGTACTTTGAATGAATCGAACAAAGAAAAGGATTCTGATGGGCCGTTTGAATAAGCAAAACCTCACGAGTCTAGGCTAGAAGCAAAAGTATTTTCGTATTTATAAAAAAAGCGAAGTATAAGTATGAGAATTTGCTTAAGACTATTAATAATTTGTATTGTGAATTAATGTAAATACTAATAAAAATTGTATATTAATTATCTTTTTTGTTTTATTTGTCTTATCTATCTCTGAGGTTTTTATTATTATTTATTTGTAATATTGTTGGCCACACGGGATTGTCTATTAGAAATCCCGGGAAGATCCATATTAATATCAACATTTCGATGCAAGTACATAAATAACTCTACCTTCCGATCTCTGTTTATAATATAATGCTATGGTAAAAAAAAATATCATCTACAATATCGCATTGCGTCTAGCCTGTATTTTATATGTTTAGAGTAAATAAATAAAACATTTCATTTATTAAACAAAATAATAGGTCTGTGACTAACAATAGCGTAACCTTAAACAAACGTTACGTTTACAAAACATGTACAGTACGCAACCGGTGTTTCTCATTCTAATTGAATAAATTGTATTCTGTTTTCGAGAAATGTCTTTAACTATAAATAGGTAGGCACAACTCAAAAATACGAGTCATTGCCGGGTATAAACTAAAACTTGGAAAACTTAAGACAGAAAATATCGCAGTATGTCAATTCACCTTGACCCAAACCATAGGGTGTTCACTATTACTGACACTTTTGGGACAACTATTGTAAAACCAACACGTTTTACAGTTTTTGCTACATTGCTAACATTTAATGTAAAAGGTTATTGAAATCGTGTTGGCGCCGAAAAAGTATTTCATTGACCGTTTTTGTTGTAATATTCAAGTGTATTTGAGTTTCATTAATAGACTTTTTTGGCACCGGTAAAAATTTAAACTGTCCCTGTTAAAAAAAAAAACGCTTTAGACCAGACTTTAATTTCAATTTGTGGGTTAGTAATACTTATCATCAGGGTTCGTTTGGTACTGTTACATCCAGGCACAGTCAGCCTCGTGAGGAAGCCGGCATGTCCTAGAACCAAAAATTCGAAGACATGTGACATCTCTTCCAACCCGTACTGGGTCCACGCGGTAGATTATAGCCCACTCCCTCTCGAAGAGAGGAAGCCTGTGTCCCTGGAGGCTGATTATGATGACAATCAGCCTCAAAAATCGTCAAGAATTCATTTGTATTTTTTAAATGACTAACCTTATAAAGTATAATATTTCCATAATATATAAGCTTACAGGCTTAAAATAATATTAATATGTACATATATCACAAAAGAGTCACAGGACTCACAGGGCATCAAAAAAAAATCGTCCGTATCGCTATCAACTGGAAAAGTGCCCAGAAGGCCCAAAAGGGGGATTCTTTCACGTGCAGAGTGGACCAACCGCTTGGCGATATCTCGAAAAAGCATTTGATTCTCTACAATCTATGTTCCAGAACACTGTTTTAATAATTCGTGTGAAAAGATTGCATCATTGTAATCTTTTCTGTAGAAAAGACCGAAAAGTGGAACAAAGTTCCACTGAATGACAAGTTCGATCAATGAAGACCTACCAGTATCCACCACGCCCATTTATGCTGGCTCAGAGCCGAGGTAAAAAGCGGTCAACTGCAGACCAAAACCAGTTTATCTTATAAGGCATAACGAACATAATCGGAGCTTCATTCACGAAAGTGCAAGTTTTACTTTCACTCTTTGTTGTAAAGGTGACACTATGTTTATGAGCGCAGCGACAGCGGGCTGGTTCATATTGGGTATTTGTTTAGTTTATTGTATAGTAACTTAGCAGTATTTGGGGCTTTACACTCCTAAATCATTGCTGTAGTGGCTTTAAGATACATAAGGAATGACAGCCTTTTTATCGAACAAAATGAACTGTTCTTATTCACTGTTTATTAGACCGAAGAAACTAAGGATGATCGCAATTTTCACCAAAGTTAAAGTGATAGGTATACCAATTTTGATTAATAGAATGTACTTTTTTTATTTCACTTCTTTTCTCACAAAAAAAAAAAACGAAAAAAAGTGAAATAAATGCTGGGAGGATCATTAGGAGGACTAAATAAACGTTCCAGATCTTCCTTGATTTAGTGAACGAACGTCGCAAATAAGCGAATTTTTATCTGCAAAAGAAAAACCCAATACCATATCAACTGACCCTATAAGGCACTGGCAATAGTTGCCTGTAAACAAAATCCATTTTTGTACAAACAAACATTCAACAAAGTCTTCAAATATCTAATAAATGATAACATTAATTTTATTTTATTGAATTATAGGTATAATCTAATAAAACTCGGAAGTGGAGAAGTACATTTTTGAGATTGAGATTTAAAGTAAAATATGAGAACCTGCCGATTTTTTGAACTCACACTCACTCAATCTTTTTCTATCTACTTCAAATTACAGTCTTGACATTTTTATTGTGCAAAAAATTGAGCGATTAAAAACACGTTTAATCGATAAATATTATAGTTATAATCGTTAAACGTGTTAAATCGCTCCGCTAATCACCGTGGGCTCTACAATTTATTGTAAGTACGTATAAGGTCAAGGTGAACGAACTGGTTCAGTAGATCACTGCCGCGTTAGATTTGATGCGTGTCGTCTGAGGGAACGAGAGGAGACGAGATGTTGTAGTTAACGGGGACTGGAAATATATCCAGTTTTTTTGCATATTTCGAGATTACAAATGTTACCATGTGACAAGCTACAAAGTAGCTTGTCACATGACTAGGTAGGTAGTTTGTCGGCAGCGAGTTTTCTTTCTTATACATATGTACGGTCACCAAAGGAGATAAGTAACCATAGGGTCGTCGGATATACTTGGGGTTTAGTAAGAAAAGGATTGATGTTTTCGGATAAAATTTTATTTAATTAATAGAAAACAAACAGTTCATTTATCAAACTAAATTCCATTCGAAAAAATCCATCGATTTCTTACTAAACTTTAACTATATCCAACGACCCTGGTTACTTATCTCCTTTGGTGACTGTACATTAAGAACTAATATTCGGGGGTCACTCGCCTCGAGGGAATCCAGTATTCGTTAAGCTGGTTTAAGTTGACGTTCACTCAGATGTACCCAACCCATCAGGGTGGTAAATTGGCAATGTAAAGTGTATATCGTAAGCATGCACAGATCGAGTAATATGAACAGATTCAATCATTTGATATCCTACTCTAGTAGGTACTGTTTTCCAATACCTACTTACCTAAACAATCTCCAAATTTAGGAGCTTTTATTTAAATTAAGAAAGCGCTCCGAAAAAAAATACAAAGTTATCGTCAACTTGTATAGAGTGGTCACTCTAGTCAACTTAGTATTTAAGAGTTGTCGCATCGAAAGTTTATCCCAATTTTTCTGAAACATATGCGTATCCTATGAGAAAAATACTATTATAATGATTAAATAATCTGTGCCAACATAATCAGTAAACAGTAATTATTAAAATTACTAAGAGAGAGCGTTACTAATACCGCAGCGCAGGCGCACACTACCATGCGATTACCGTTGTGCGAGTATTACCTACTGGTAAAGTTCAAGGTGAAGCGAATGGTTCACTTTGATCGTGAATGAGAGTGAATCAAGTGAATCGGTGCAGTGAGAGTTTGTGTTTGTGTGGTAATGTTTGTTTTCGTTCGCTTGACTTGGACTTGAGTGCATTTTGGTTTGCATAATTACACCTTAAATACCTACTATTTCGTAATGAACAAAAGTTAGCCTAAGATAAAGGTTTATATTATGTTTTTTTTTACCCCGTTTGTATTAAGTCTTGCCTACTTCTTGATGTGAGTTGACTGTACAGTGCGTTCACAGTTATGTTATCTCTGACAGCAGCAACCCAACAGGAACCTTATTGTAAAGAAAAAAAAAGTTCACTGTGATTTTGACAGACTCGTCAGGGACAGCAACCCAAAAGCAACTTTATTTTAACGAGAAAAAAGATTGCTTTTGACAGTGATGCAAAATCAGAGGTAAAACCACTGTGAATGGGCTGTAAGTATGTAATTGTTCTAAATTACCATCAACACTTTGATGTTGTTGGATTAAATATTATTAACTTAGGTAATGACCAAGCACATAGGTACCTAAACCAAACTTTGTATGTTTATACGTAGTTAACATGAAGGGCCATTAGTTTCCCAAAAGGAATTCCACCTTCACTTCAAGTAGAACCATGGACACATTTCTTAATGATGATGTGAACAACAAATATGTTACAAATAATGTTCTAAGTACGCATAGGATAGGTCCCCCGAGGCACACTGAACAAATCAATTTGTTCAAAATGTTCGAAGCATTAGGTGTATTTATTTTAGGTGTTCTCCGCCTACAACATTAGTTTAAGTAGCCATAAAATACATTTTGCAATTCAGATTTCATACCTACGCAAAGATATTTGGTAACCAAACTGACATTAGGATTATTATGTACGGAAAAAATTGCTCTCACAGTACATTCGAGTACAATAATTACGTAGGTAAGTAAGTTTAAAAGCTATAGCGATTTCAAAATTCTTGAAAACAAGATTGTTTCATCGGACCTTGTTCAGGACCAAACATAGTTTAAACATTTTCTCGAAATGGCAAGAGACAACGTCAGGTATTAACCTCGCATTCCTATAAAAAAAAGATTAGTTACCCACTGAATATTTTTTTAGAATGACCTGACGAAAATTTTGATAAATAAAGAGATTTTTGGAAATATCAAGGTTATTGTGCAAGGTGCATTTGCAGCAACATTCACTCAAACATACACAGTGTCCTTCCTCTATCCTTTAAAAAGGATAGATTCTCCGACCGGACGGGTGTTGTGTGTGGTGGCCTATGTACGACGCTTGAAGTTGGGATGCTATATTTACGGTAATCGCACGGATAACATTCCTTGCAGAATTTGCGTGATGACAGATTTGATGCATAGTTTGCACGTGTTATAGATGCCACGACAGGACAAAGTCAAGTTCACTCGATAAAAAATGAGACGATTATAATCGCTCTTCTCCTACAACTTGCACCCTCCATCAAGTTATTGTTTCCGCAGTAGTGCAACACAAAAACACAGGTGTCACCGGCTCATTTCGTAGCATTGCTAAAATGTTACCACAATAAACTCATAACAATGGGTTTGCGTGTCGCTTGTGAGATACAAACGGGAGCCGATGAGAGATAAGGTTCACTGGCAAAATCAGTGGACAGCCTCAATTGTGAATAATTGTGGTTTTGAATCGTGAGTTTCAAGAATCGTGTATATTTGTGGCCCTAAAGGTTAGCAGGACACTCATTTTGTGTATTTGGTACCGTAAAAGTTGACCGAATAAATACCTAGATCAAACAAAACTGACATTCAAAGAAATTGGGCAACTCTTTTATGCCTTGTCAGATCAGGCATGAAAGGTCTTTACCTTTCATGCCTGATCTGAGGCTCTTTTGCCTCCATGAATTACGATACTTATGTGAGTTGCCAGCCCAGCTACTAAAATATTGACACTTATCTCTTCACAATCACATTGGTTAATTCCTGAAAAGCTAGCCGATACAAATGAAGAAGAACAACTTTAAACTATTCGCTAGGAACCGAACAAAGATCATGAAAGATACCTATTCCTCAAAAAACGCATCCTAACGTCAGGCTAAGTAAGTTTAAGAACTTAGAAGAACATGCACAATAAATGCATTAATTGCAATACTAAAAAGCCAATAACATTTCCCAAACAAGGCTATAACGTTTACTCTCACACCCATCGATCTTCGTGCCTGCGCCCGCGACACCGCTCGGTATGCGCGCCTCTGTATAGGTCAGGGCTGCCACTGGAACCGTTTGCTTGTGCCCGTGTTACAGTGGCGTGCGAACCCTATTGTTTGGACGTATGTCTTTACGTTTTACACCACTATCTGATGTACTTGTTGGGTGATTACAATGAATTAATTGTGCTGGTAATGGTACTGTTACTACAACTTTGAGTTTGGGCGTGAGAGTTGATGTAATTCCAAGTTTGTTGCACTCTCTTTTGGGGGAGAAAAGAGTATCCTACAGTAGACAGGACAGATCAGGCAGTAGAAGAACACTATACTGGTCAGTTAAACGGAGCTTGAGCACTATACACAAGAACTAGAGAAGAGGAGTTTTTAGCTCAATGAGCACACGTCATTTTAAGTTTGTAGCACTCGCTTCTAGATGTAAGAGGACATAGACAGGGTATGTCACATATTTGCCCAGTAGAAGAACACTATACTGGTTAGTTAAACGAAGGCGACGCCCCGTGGGTACTGACAGATAGAGAAGAGGAGTTCTTAGCTCAATAAGGACACAATTCACAGTTATCAGCAAGCAGTAGAACAGATGCCTACCCCCATGAAAATAAGGCTTCGATTTATGTATATATTTTATTAAACTTTTCACAAAACAATTTCAACATTTTAATTGAAAGGAAAAAAAATACTGCACTGTTCTTCTGCACAAAAACATACATTTGTTACAGAAATAAACTCTTCAAGAAAACCCAACACAGCTAATTGTGTCAAAACCAAACAAAAAAGTAAGTTTTAATTAATTTGCTGAACCATTAAAAAGTTAATGAAGGTTTCATTTCAAAGCTCCGTCTGCTATTAATTTGAATCGTCAAACGTGTTTATAAAGATTATTATGTGGCTAAAGCGAAGAGACTGGCAACTGTTCTTTAGGTCACAGTTTGTGTCTAGTCACTAGGGAGGGCATTCAGCACCCCAATTGCGTAACACACGATCAATCACAATTTGAATGATTTTGAAGGATATTGCGAATCCACTGCTTCATATGATCGAAAAATTGGTCTGCTCAAGAACGTTAATAACGGAATGAATGTTGTCGAACTGTCAAAATGAAAGCCATTGCTACTGTTGGTATGTTACGCAATTCAACCGCTGGCTACTCATTAGTGAGTCGAGTTACTTTCGAGTAGCGTCGCGACGTCGTGGATCATCATCATCTCCTGGCCTCATCCCAATTTATTTCTGATCAGCGCAACATGTATTTACCTTCCATACTTCTCAATTAGTCGCCATCTCCCCTGCCGTGTCATCTTTCACGCAGTCTACCCATCGTTTGTTAGGTCACCCCCTAATCTTATAGCCATCCTCTCACACACACATTCACACTCAAATCTTTTGTCACAGCATTTTCCTCATTGATGATGATGATGGGGCTAAAAAGCTATTGTTATTGTTTTCGCATAGACATGTGACTAAAATTCATGAAAATTTTGATTTCAATATATTTCGGGTTACGCTAAGCGACTGCGTATGTACAGACGCCAGCACATCAAGCTACTACAATCTGTCAGATTTCTTTAATAGATTTTCAACTTTATCGCTAAAGCATTAAGGTTTAAGATTGATTGGGAAAATTTGACAGTTTCGGGTAGCTTGATGTGCTGGCGTCTGTACATAAAACTGACCTACGATATTTAGAATATCCTCGCTTGTAATCAACGCATATACATGAGAAGGTTTTCGTTTCCACATCTGCTTTTTTATTAATTATTCTTTTTCCAAATCTGCATTATTTATTAATAATATAATTTTAAATCTTATTTAAATAATAAATCACGAATGCGAGATACGTGAGATTCGCCTTCCTCTCTGGATAAAAATCACGTGCTAGATTATCATTGATTTTGCACAAAACATTATGCGTATAACGAGTTTTTCATGAATGGCTCTAATAATAAGTCGAAAAACTGTTAGTAAAGAAAGTATTTCGATTATCTATAATATCAAGTTGACTAATAAAATTAATAACGACTAAAATTATCATAAAAAGTTAGTGATTGTGATTGTGAGTGATTCTGATAACATTAATTTAATAGCCAGGTGGGTAAGTGGGTGAACGACCTACAGAAGATCACGGGGAACACAAGGCCAATTCTCGTAATTTAAAACGGTCAAAATCTAGTCGTCGACGTCCTTGACGCATCCGCAATATGTGAACCTATGTTGTTTCAGTGAGAATGAATAAGGCTGTTTGAACCGAAGAACCAGATCATATGGCAAGGCATACGATGCAATGGTGAAACTCTTGCTAGAGTAGCAGCCATGTGGTCAGAAGGACTCACAAAATAAACAACAGCTAAATACGACAAAGGAAGCTATATTCCAATAATATACTTATAAGATGGAAAGTGTTATCATAACAGCTATTTTACAATAATATAATTATCATATCAGGCAGGCACTTTGTGTATTTAATTTCATCACTTTCACCACTGCTCTCAAAACGGTGAAGGAAAACATCGTGAGGAAACCGACATGTCCTAGAACCAAAAATTTGAAGACATGTGACATCTACCAAACCACACTGGACCCGCGTGGTGGACAATGGCCTAGCAGTGGGAACATTATAGGCTTGTTATGAAGTATCATATCAGCTTCATAAAGAGAGCTAGCTAAGGAGCTAGGGAGGCCTTTTCTCTGCAGTGGGACAATACAGGCTAGTTAGATCAGCGAATCACAACCATTAAAAGGTCAAGTACGTAGTACCCACTCGCAACCGGCGTGCTTGTATGACGTAGGTAAACGAAACAAAAGCGGTATGTAGGGATCGTAGTATGTGGCGTTCTGTAGTTTCTGCCTGCCCCACGGGAAGAGGGTGTGAGTTTATGTATGTACCTTTAGTATGGAAAGTGTGTTAGCATCATTGCTGGTCATACTTAATATGAGTAATTTGATGGATCTATAAGTGGTCAGAGTTACAACAGTTCAAGGAGTAAGACATTAAATCCTTACATTCTCTCAATAACCCTTCAACATTATCTAAAGTAATTAAACGTCAATTAATTTACATTCCAAAACAGTTTAATTACTTCAGTACCTCGCGGCAATTTATATTAATATAAGTAATCAGTCACTTGACGATTTGAAAGGCAGATATTGTAGGAATTCTTTGACAAACTCGTTTAATCAACAGGTTATTATCAAAATGTTGGTGAAGGATCATAATATTATAATTAGACAATGAAACATGTTCACGATTATATTCAAGTGTTGTTAAGATAACTGAATCTAAATTAGCTATTGTAATGTATTCACGGGCTGCCCAGATTATTATACTACCAGTAGGTATATCTAGGCCGGCCATACTAGTGGTGATTCTAGACAAATAGCAAAATAAAGTAAGTTTTATTTATTTATGGCATGTATTTAACGCGGCGACAAACTCATCTGATTTAGGTTTTAAAAATAATTAAAATGGGAGGCAAAAATAAAAGGTTGGCAGCTACAGTGAAGTAGCATTTTAAGTATAAAGTAGCAGCTTTATTTTGAGTTGTAGGTTTTGTTTAAATTTAAATTGTCAGTGATTTTTTGGTGTGGCAACTGATTTTATTGTTAGGCGACAACTTGCGGCGGATAAAAAGTAGAAAATAGGCTTTCATAAATTAGTTTCTGCGTTGTGTGGTCACAGTTATAACCTAACCTAGCTGTTTCGATTTTGAATTCATAAAATCTTCTGCCTCTTTCAAGTTAGAAAATATATAACAAAACATCCAAAGCCAAAGCAAATATTAGCCGCCAGTCATTATTTTTAATACCTCACCTATTATTTCATTGGCCATGTTTAATCATATTTGCTATTTTATAGTAGCAGCCGTTATTTAGTTTTTATAGATCCTTGCCTTTTGTAGCTTATATAATATAATTGTGCTAAAAATATTTAATCGCTACCAAGTTATTTTTTTTAGCCAAGTAGTTAGTCACCTAATAAGTTGCCATTCAAAAATAATTAGCCTTCATTTATTGCTTGATTTGGGATCTCCAACAAAAGATGTACACAATACATGACACATAAATAAAGGGCAACATCAGGTATTAAGTAGGTGTACTCCTTCACTTATAGGAGACCACAGCATGCACAATAAAGTTAACAACTAAGCAAACAAAGTTAAATTATTAATAATAGGTAACATTTGGAAAATTTGATAAATTAATAAATAACACAAAAAAAAGAAAAGATAACATTTAGAGATACTTAAATTAAATCTATTAAAAATTTAGGCAGAGACTCGCAGATGTCTAAATTCGTAGTCTTAGCTAAAATGTTATATTGCCTACAAAGTCTTGGCACAGTGCCCCTAATGACCGAGGTTAGTTTTTGAGCCAAGGATGTAAAATTACATTTTACAAACGTTATAATGTTCATGCACCACTTCTACTTCTTCGTGTTGCTGGTATGACAATATTTCAGATAATCCACTGATGGGACAAAAGCATCAATCATCGGTAGGTTGTACCTTTTTCCCTCTGAGTGGTGTCAGGGTTCCGTAAGAAAGAAAAGAGGTTTAATCGAGCCAAAGTAGATGCTAAAAATTTTTAGTCACTTAATTCCTTGGTCGGTAAATACACCACAAGTTATGTTCGAAAGAGGCTGTCAGAATAAAGGCCAATAAACCGATACACAGACATAATATTAATTACCACATAATATGTAATACGGCTACCCTTGACACTACCCGATGAAAATGTTAACTACAATTACTTTTGGTTCATAACATAATAACATTAATGATATAATTACTATATTATTGCACGTATGGAAGCGAGTAACGATCTGTTATCGACTTTCATTCTTTTTAGCGCGGGTTATGGAGGTCATAAAAATACTTTGAAGCTGTTTTATTAGACAGATATGTAATAAATTAATAAAACAGATAAAAGACTATGCCTGCATAGCTATTTACAACCACCTGACAGGCTATCGTATCGAAAATACACATTTCGATAACCTGATTTGCCTTGCCCCCGACTGCAAACGCCGACTTCATCAAGTTTTTGAATAATATGATGGACATGTAAAAGTGTTTGTCTAAATCATATTATCACATAGTCTGTATCTAATCAAATTAATGTCATATTATTCAGCCACGGTCATAAATTTATATTTAGTTATCATCGCGATTTTTTCATCTTGGCTTTCAGCTGTTATTTGGTATTTAGGACGAGTTTAATCATTTTTCTGTGGTTTCTCTTGTCTTCTTAAATTTCTATACCTAATTATCAGCCTATGCTAATGATATTGTGATGATTCTTGTATTCACCATACTCTGACAAATCTATTCAATGAGATCATCTGATAATCGCCCACCGTTGGCCGATTATATTGTCAATCTTACAAAATATCAGGCATGGAGGCGTTTTATAGTTAGTTTTATAACCCAAAACAAATACTTATGTAAGTTTAAATAAAAAAATTCGACATTTTATGGTCCATAGTATCAATTCATATGTAAGTTAGAATGTTTAGAATTTAATATTCGAACTTTTTATTGTTCTACAACAGGTGAATTTGTAGTAAAAAATCTATAAAAGAAGATAAAGCAATTGGAATTTTAATATATTTCACTACAGATATTAAAATATTTGTAAAAATTATACAGATTTGTCATCTGTATATGTTTTACAAATTTTTAAATAAATTAATATTTAAATATTTGTGTATTTAAATCAATAAAATATTTGTAAAAAATATACATATTTGTCATCTGTGTATATGTTTTACAAATATTTTAATAAATTGATATTAAAATATTTGTGTATTTAAATGTTATTAAAATATTTGTAAAAATTATACAGATTTGTCGTCTGTATATGTTTTACAAATATTTTAAGTAACAAAACCACAGACAATCTACAAACAAGAATCCGGTATCCAAAACTACCAACCACCAAAAAGTGAATGATGCAAAACATGACATTTTCGATTTACCGCCATTTCATCACTGTACAAATAATGTCACGCTTAAAGTCCCATAAATAAGCCATTTTTCAAGGGACCCTTATTACAGAGCCTTGGTGTTGCGAAAAATAATTGATCAAAAGCTATAAATCTCTTAAATTCGGAGGTTTCAGAGGCCACACTCATGATTTTAAGTCTTTAAACGCAGCTTCGGTAATAATATGCCGTAAGAGTTTCGACATTTGAACACTGGTCACTTTATTGAGTCATATTTTGACACCTGCTAAAATTGATTCTTTGTGCTATTATGAATTATGCTACTTGAAATCGTTGGAATCCTTCGAATGGCTGAGTGGATGGATGATTGATGCTTACTTCACCATTGATCCTAATCGATTACAATTAAATTATCTAAGACTCGCTTCTGCCCGCGACTCCGTTCGTGTATATGCTAAAAAAATACTGCTCATGTTACTTGCTGATAATGTAGCTTTCTTTATGTTAAGAATTTTTAAAATAGGTTTATTATTTTTTGAGGTTATTCATTACAAACAAACATACAAAAAATCAAATCTTTTCTCGTTATAATATTCCTTTTTTTATTAGCCTATATTGCGTCCCACTGTTGGGCAAAGGCCTCCCCTTTTTCGTTTCAAACCTCCCTGTCTTGTGCGATCCCTGGCCACGTTAGCCCTGCAAACCTCGTTAGATCGTCACGCCACCTTCGCCGTGATCTAACTCTAATATTAGGTACAGACGCCAGCAGGTCAAGCTACCCGAAACTGTCAAATTTTCCCAATCAACCTTGAACCTTAATGCTTTAGCGATAAAGTTGAAAATCTATTAAAGAAAGGAGATCGGACATTTTTGTATGGGCTCTGGCCCAAGTGGCGTCAGAGCATGACGCTTATTTCATTTGAAAGTTCAGTAGCTGAGCTTACTTTTTTTGTATGGGTAAAAAAAAATCCATCCTGGGAGAAAAATGTTACTGCGTATAATTACATAAACTTAATATATCGGCGTATTTTGAACTATTAATCACTTAAATCTATTTATTTTAACCCGATATGGTATTTTTGATGTTGCCCAACACTTAAATCATGACTCAGATGCGTGGTATTTTTTGCGCCAACATGAGAAAGAGACAAAATATACACGTGGTATGTTTGCGTTACCTAACCTAACCTAACCTAAACCTAACCTAACCTAACCTAAACCTTTTTTTTTTTTTTTTTTTTTTTGTCGCTGAGAAATGCTTTATGCATCCCCGCCTCCCGGGGGACGAGACGGGGTATGTGGGACTCCCTGTCGGAATGACAGTATACCCACTAAAACTCAGCGGTGTTCCCGCGTCGCCGTGATGGGAGGGCCATGGGAATCCGGCATAGCCTTTACATCCACAGCCCTCCCGGCGCACGCCCGCCAAGATGGTATGGCGGGCCCCACATGCCCCCCAGGTTCGGGGGCTACGGGAATGGCCGAGAACACCTGGCCATTCCCGTCCCACAAGGTGGAGGCCTGTGCAAAACAGGCAACGGTGCCCCCGCACCCGTTGCCTGCTGACCTCCACGCCCGCCTGAAAGGCGGGCCCCGCTTGCCCCCCGCGTTGGGGGAGCTACGGCCGCAGAGGATAGGGAGAGCGGCAACGAAACACCGACACTCCTCTTCCCCTGCGGCCCCGCCGCGTCCGCCATCATACGGTGGCGGCCCCGTCAAGGCCGCGGAAGGAGGGAGAGCCTCTCCCGCCGCGGCCTCTATCCTCAGCCGCAATGTCTCCCTCACGGGGGACATCGCGGCCCGCCTCAGGTAGGTCGCGATGTCGCGGCACCGCAACCTACCCGTGGGCCGCTACGTCGGGCTAAACCGCACAGCCCGGACGAGCGGCCCCCGCTGGGGTTCCTCTTCGCTTCACCGTGGTCCAGCCAGCCACGGCTACTGAGCCCCCCCGCCTCGACAATGCGGGAACCCACCGGGGGGGAACCTAACCTAAACCTAAACTAACCTAAACCTAACCTAAACCTTTTTTTTTTTTGTCGCTGAGAAATGCTTTATGCATCCCCGCCTCCCGGGGGACGAGGCGGGGTATGTGGGACTCCCTGTCGGAATGACAGTATACCCACTAAAACTCAGCGGTGTTCCCGCGTCGCCGTGATGGGAGGGCCATGGGAATCCGGCATAGCCTTTACATCCACAGCCCTCCCGGCGCATGCCCGCCAAGATGGTATGGCGGGCCCCACATGCCCCCCAGGTTGGGGGGCTACGGGAATGGCCGAGAACACCTGGCCATTCCCGTCCCACAAGGTGGAGGCCTGTGCAAAACAGGCAACGGTGCCCCCGCACCCGTTGCCTGCTGGCCTCCACACCCGCCTAAAAGGCGGGCCCCGCATGCCCCCCGCGTTGGGGGAGCTACGGCCGCAGAGGATAGGGAGAGCGGCAACGAAACACCGACACTCCTCTTCCCCTGCGGCCCCGCCGCGTCCGCCATCTCACGGTGGCGGCCCCGTCAAGGCCGCGGAAGGAAGGGAGAACCCCTCCCGCCGCGGCCTCTATCCTCAGCCGCAATGTCTCCCTCACGGGGGACATCGCGGCCCGCCTCAGGTAGGTCGCGATGTCGCGGCACCGCAACCTACCCGTGGGCCGCTACGTCGGGCTAAACCGCACAGCCCGGACGAGCGGCCCCCGCTGGGGTTCCTCTTAGCTTCACCGTGGCCCAGCTCGCCACGGCTACTGAGCCCCCCCGCCTCGACAATGCGGGAACCCACCGGGAGGGAACCTAACCTAAACCTAACCTAACCTAAACCTAACTTAACCTAAACCTAACCTTTTTATTTTTTTCGGGGTGGAAAATCCTCATGGACGTCCGCCACCGCGGGCCTCCTCGGGGCCTGATGTGTGGGGGGCAACGGACGTTCCCGAGTCCGTCGCCCCTGGACCCATCAGGGTGAGTGGACGAGATCTCCCTCTCCCTTTCCGCAGCCTCCTTTTGTGAGACGATCGTTTCGCAGAAGAAAACTACCGCGTCCCAAGACTCTTCGCTGCTGACCATCGACTCGAACACGGCCGGCAGCGACAGGTCACTGCCTACTTCTGAGATGAGGGCACGGCGCGGCTCCTCCCAGGCGGCACACTCTGCCAGCGTATGCCGCGCCGTGTCCTCCCGGTAGTCGACACAGTGGTGACACCGGGCGTCCGGCTCCCTGTTTATGTGACACAGGTAGGTACTTCCCGAAGCAACCATGCCCCGAGAGCACCTGCGTCACCCGAAACGACAGGAAGCCGTGCTCCCCTCCCGAGCCAGCGCTCGAGCACCGGCCGGACCGCCTCGATGGTGACGAAGCCGGGCGTGTAAGCCTGTCCCGCCATTCCGCCACCAGGACCTCGCAAAGCTGAGACCGACGCAGCTCCATGTGTCGCTGCATCGGTCGCTCAATCCGCGCCCTCGCTTCCTCGCGCCACCGATACAATGACGTGAGTACTCTCGCCTTGAGGTCCCAGGGCGGGTATCCAGCCAGTACGCTGGCCGCCTGATGACTCTGACGGCCATCGCTCTCTGCGGTTTCGCAATATTGCGATACTGCCGGCCGTCAGGTCAGAGGCCCACACCGGGGCCCCATACAGGGCCATCGATCGCACGATCTTCACATAGAGCCGCCTACAGGCGGCGCTCGGGCCCCCCAGATTGGGAAGCAGCATTGATAACGCCCCAGCCGCGCCCAACAACTTGGGCGCCAGCCGGAAATAGGGGCCGAGGTCGCACCGGTTGTAGATACCCAAACCAATCCCAGGTACTTCATGGTAGACTCGACAGCGATCTGAGCCCCAAACCACGATGTGTGAGCCGGGCGGCGGCCCCAGCCGGGGGCCATGAAACACCATGGCCCCCGACTTGCTGAGGGCCACCTCCAGAACCTAAACCTAACCTAACCTAACTTCATTAGAAAAGAGACAAAAATGTTATGGCATGAATGACAGTGATTGCCACTGTCATTAGCAGTCATTGGCAGGAATGGCTGTCAATGACAGTGACAGTCACTGTCATTGGCAGGAATGAGTGACAGTGACAGTCACTGTCATTGGCAGTTGTCATTGGCAGAAATGAGTGACAGTGACAGTCACTGTCATTGGCAGGAATGACAGTGACTGTTACTGTCTTTGGCAGTCATTCTCTCCGCTTGCTGCTGTTTGATGCGATACGTTTGTGTTTGAACTGCGTTACATAATCTGTTATTCGTCCACTGTTTACCGGCTGTGTTTAATACTGATGTGTTTGATTGCTATTATACATATATAATGTATGAGGAGGAAGGAAGAAGGACTACAGGGCATTCAACATTATTACTGTAGTTGTATCATAGGGAAAAGGACAGTCGGATGTTACCCTATATTGTCCCACTGCTGGGCAAAGGGCTCCCCCAAATCCTTCCAGGAACTCAATAATTAAAGTACTTA
This sequence comes from Apamea anceps, assembly GCA_951799955.1. Taxonomy (NCBI): domain Eukaryota; kingdom Metazoa; phylum Arthropoda; class Insecta; order Lepidoptera; family Noctuidae; genus Apamea; species Apamea anceps. Next base: position 20,527,079 of record OX637510.1, read on the forward strand.
CGATGAAATATATTGTATAGTAGGTTATTTTATGTTTTCTTCTTCAATGATTGCATTTTTTATTCCTTTCTCAGAAACAGTTTTCTTCAAACACTTTTAAATACTATTTAAAAAACAGAGTATTATTCAAACAATTAAGTTAAAAGAAATAGATCTAATTGAATAAATAGTTTAAAATAGCTCGATATAACTATGAGTATTTTAATTTTAATACACCCTGTAACTTTTTCCTCCCAGGTTAAATTTTTTTGTACCCATACAAAAAAAGTTAGCTTAGTTAATGAACTTTCAAACAAACTAAGCGTCATGCTTAGACGCCACTTGGGCCACACCCGTCCGATCTCCTTTGACAGATTGTAGTAGCTTGATGTGCTGGCGTCTGTACTTTAGTTCTTTTTTTTCTGTCTGTTCTTCATTGTATTGTGTAATCTTTTAAACTAACTATGTATTTCTTCCTAAGGATTAACACACTAATTGCGTTACACACTATCAATCACAATCTGAATGATTTTGAAGGATATTGCTAATCCATTGCTTCATATACTTATTCGAAAAATTTGTCTGTTCAACAAAGTAAATATCGCAATGAATGTTGTTGACCTGTCAAAATGTAAGCATTTCCTACTGTTAGTGTGCTACACAACTACCCCAACAACCCGACAATGATTATTGAAACGTATACAGCTTTTCGACGAATGTCAACCTGATGCAATAGATTTTACACAAAATATCGTGCTTAGACGCTTCGGACTTGACATTTCAGAAAAATATATGATTGAAGTCAGCTACCATTGAGACATTGTAGATGAGATTAAATACTATAATTTTCGCGACCCATCTCCGCTTTATTACCTTTGAAGGTATACAAAAGAACCATTCAATATAAAAGGAAAGGTAGGTAATAATGCAATTACCCACAGTTATAATAACGGTTAGGAATTAAATTATTGCAAAATAATAATGTTGTCTGTGGGAGGATGCGCATCATTCATCGTACATAATAAATCATAATGAAGGCCAATGATAATGAAAGTTAGATGAAACTTACGGCTTTTACGATAGTCTTAATTTGCATAATATTTTAAAGTGTATCAAAGAAACTCGATTCGCTCGATCAAAAAAATTACAAAACAATACTACACGTGAAACCCTGTAAAAAGAAAAAAATAACGCTGGTCCGCTCTAATATCAGGTCCCCCGACGCGACAACGTTTAATCAAAAAATTTCATACCTACTTACGTAGGGTCTTAATTTCAAGGTTATGTTTTTCTTTTCATAGGGATTCACGTTTACTATTTGTTCATAGTTTTTTAACTTGTTTTAGGCTTTTTAAGTTCATACTATTTTTATTATTTTGTGTCGGTGGTTTTTTAAATTACCCCGTCGTTTTTGCGTCGGGGGTTAAAAAAGACAGACTTTAAAATAAAGAATGAATACTGCCTTTGTTTTCATATTATTTTTTTTCCAATTTTCCTTAAGGTTGAGAATTATTTTTTAACCAACTGACGGTTAAAAATTCCTGATTTACGCATTATGTTTACCTCCAGTAAGTACACTACACCAAACCGTAAATAACAGAATCCTACGATATTGAATCTGGGCTCCCAAGGACCACCGTAATTCTTGATCAACCTGACACCTAAAATAAATCAACAACTTAAAGTCCTCCCTGACTTATAAATCAGTCGGAATCACACGGTTCCAGTCACATGAGTGTAGCTGATTCATCTTGGAACGGAGGACCAATTAAAGGTAAAAAAAAGTTACGTAAGCGATATTAAGGTGTCATAAGAAGTGCCCTTATACGGCCTGGTCACCTTTGAGCCGTGCGCGAAAATACATCCTGTAGGCAAGGAGATGGACGGAGATAGCAATATATTCAATTTCAAATTCAAAAAAAAACTAAAGATATCATTAGGATTCACTTAAAACTGGCATATGCCCGCGACTTCGCCCGCGTGAAATTTTGTCCCCAATGACGTCGCATCCTATCGCCAGCCCACGCTATTACTTCGTTTTCTGACTTTATTTCTAATCTTTCTTGGGAATTGGGCTATCAACTGAACAAAGATTTTTTTCGAATCGGGCTGGTAGTTCAAGAGATTAGCGCGTTCAAACAAACAAACAAACTCATCAGCTTTAGATATTATTAGTACACAGATGAGAATTTCTTCAGGTACACAAAATACATTGCTAGTCATTGAAACCGGCCCTAAAGTTTAGCTATAGAACTTATTAAGGTATCTACATAGAAATAGGTAGATTTTTAAAGGTCTTAAAAGTCAGATTTTACATGAATGACGATCCTACAAATAGGTTTAATAGAAGTCTATCTGTGTTTTCCCCTTAGGTTTTAACTCTTAAATAAAAAGCTTTAAATATTAAATAAACTAAGCAAAAACTAACTAAGTCCGATGTATATTATTGATCCATTATGATTGAACAACAAAGTTTTTAAGCTTCTTTTTTCATTCGTTTGTGTAATTAATTCAATTGTATCAGAAAAAGTGCAGGTGAGATATGATTTGCAAAGGACAAACCACAACACTAGAAAAATACCTAAACAAACTGTGAGTCAGAATTCAAATATTGTTAGTCATGTTAATAATCAAAACCAAACAAGTGCATTGTTGAACATGGAGGTCCATGTTCAACAATGCACTTTTTTGGTGCTCAGGAGCTCAACGCGTATTGGGAGGTCCCAATACGCGTTGAGCTCCTGAGCACCAAAAAACTACTCAATGGTGCGGATAAAGCGATTCTAAAGGATTAAGAACTTCAATAAAGACCGAAACTGGCTGTCGAGAAACTTTTTTACAGATTAGCAAATATTACTGTTATACAGCATAATATTTTGGGAAACAATAAAGAAACAAAATAAAGCATACGAAACATGGCCAATAAAGTAATACATTAACAAAATAACGCATCAGACATCTGTCGATACGTCAATATAACATGATCTGTCTCCGAGCCTACATTGTCCTCCATGTATGTATTTACGACGGCACGGATGGATTGGCTTGTAAAGTTAAATGGCATGTATGACTTGTATGACTGGTATGAGCGGCGCGATGACAGACAAAGAGGATTTACGCTTTTTGTTTCAGAGAATGTTGTTGTGTCGCTTTGTTTGTACGTCGGTGTGTCTTGCGTTGTGTATGTGGGAGTTGAGTGTTTTGAGTAAGGATGGGTAATTTTCTATCACCTTCAAGATTTCGTAAGGGTTTCAGACATTATATTATTATTAGGATCGATGTGAATAGAGTCAGATAAGCAAGGATTTTGAGTGAAAAACTCGGCGAATAAATGCGCAAAATTAACAGTTAGACAGTAAATGATATCGTCATTCTCTTGCTCATAACCCAATTTATTCGGGGTCGGCGCAGCATGTCTTTTTCTTCCATATCTACTTCTCTTTTAGTCGTCATCTCGGTAGACACCCTCTTTTCTAGCCACATCATCTTCCACACTGACCATCCATTGTTTCTTTGGTCTTCCCCAACTCCTACCAATCACAGCAAATCCATACCACTCAAAAGTCTACTCACGGCATTTTTCCCATTCGTCCGCATCACATGCCCGTGACAACCGATTTCCACACAAATTTTATTTTATTTGTATGTCATACACAATAACAATGTATGACATACAAATAAATGGAAGATTGTAGACCCATACCTCAATTAATATCCCTTGGATCGGTACCTACATAATAGAGGTATTGCTGCTTATGTTGTACATAATAAAGAGTATTCTATTCTATTCTACTTAGGACGATACTACCATATATAATATATATAGCATAAAAAATCGTAACTACGCGACATTTTTCAATCATCTTTGCCACGGTTCACAACATCATTAACATCAATTATAATCTCCTCATCACCATCAATGACCATATCAGTATTTGACCATATAAGCGTACGAATGTGTGAATTAACGCGCATCTCATCCGGTAGCCAATTACCATATCTAATGGTATTACCACAAAATAGATCATTTACAGAAGGTTGACTCTATCCAACGAGCAAAATCACACGCGTCTACGTACAGCGAGTGCATGCGCACTCGCGACTGTCATTTGTTTCACATAGTTTGAGATTTGTGTGACTGTGCGTGCACCTGTTTTTATTCTTCGTATAAAGCAGAGGGCCTAGGCTTCCCTCTGCTTTCGTTTGTTTGCTGCATTAGACAAGTGCCAGAAGTTTTCAAAGCGTTTCGAATTTCTACAACGACTTTAAACAGGATATTTTTTTTTTTTTTTCAGGTCGGGAAATCATCAAATGACTCCTCCCGCTCTGGGTGGAGCGGAAGGGAGTGTCAGACTCTTACTGACTAAAACCCACCCGTGTTCCTTCCTTAGCCCTTTATGTTCCAGGGCAGCGGTAACCCTTTCGGACGATCCCGCTACCCCTTTAAACAGGATTGACATAAGGTTTTCAGTAATGAAAAGCTAATGCCAATCCATTTCTTTTTTGTCCTTTCCATCGTCGTTGTCGTTGATAGAGTGCTAATTTGTTGAGGCCCTTTGGTCTTCTGTACCCATCTATTCAGTGACACTAATCACCGCGGTTAATTGATTGCCTTCGTGACTTGAATCCTCTTGTTACGTAACAAATTATGAATAATTTTTATCGCTCCTTTGACCTAGTGATAATAATGATAATACTAGTCTTTGCTAGTTCCTGACTAAGAGAACAGTAGGTCAAGAGCGTGACGTGAGCGTTATTTCGATTTACGGGGTGTTGCTAAATTAATTAAGGTTATTTTTCCTTTGATCGAAATTTTGGCTTTGGTGTGTATAAAGAAAATCATATCCAGCAGTTCTGTCAGTTTAAGACATCCAAGGACCACGTGGGGATGCTCTATCTTGATCGAGAACTACACTTCTGTTATAAGCTTTATAAATAGAGGTACCAAAGAAGATAAGTAACCAGGGTCATCGGGAATAGTCGAAGTTTATTCAACTATTCCCGATGACCCTTGTTAGTCATCTTTTAGTGACTGCATGTTATAGTAATTTTGCATGAATTTGGACGAACATTGAACCGAATTATTATCTACCCACATAGAACAAAAGCTATACGTAATTAAACATGAAAGTATCACCTTATATATAGTACATTGTATCAATGAAACAAAAAGTTTATCTTACCTGACAGCCGGTGTCGACGTCAGCATAGTACCCTGAGCCTCGGCCCAGACATGAGAACCTCGTCGGTGGGAGTTTAGGCTTCTGACCGCTCTGCAACAAAGAAAGATTACATTAGGAACAGGTTGATGAAAGATCACAAATTCTAAAGAAAATCTTTTCTTATTGTTCATTATTTAGTCTCCAAGTATGATCGCTATGATAATATTTATCTTAGGGCGCGTTCACATATACGTACGTTTTTACAGGATCCTTTTTAACGGATCCGTCGCTACTGGAGACAGTATTCACACAGCATTTATAGGATCCTTTTTAACGGATCCGTCGCTACTGGAGACAGTATTCACACAACATTTATAGGATCCTTTTTAACGGATCCGTCGCTACTGGAGATAGTATTCACACAGGACTGATTTTAAGAGATCGGATCAGTATACTGGATCCGAAATACTGTATTATGTGTGAACTGGCTCATACAACACATACGCTAATAACACATACGTTTAAACGGGCCTGTAAAACGGATTGCTGTTTATTTTGTCGGATCTGTATTTTCTACTGGATCCGGAATACTGTATTATGTGTGGTCTCGCTCATACAACTACATACGCTAATAACATACACGTTTTAACGGACCTGTAAAATGGACGTTAAATGTGAACGCACCCTGACTAATATTATAAACGTGAAAGTTTGTATGGATGGATGGATGTTTGTTACTCTTTCACGCCAAAACTACTGGACGGATTTGGATGGATAGTTCATAACCAGGATTAACACATAGAATTATCCCGATATTATTCCCAAGGGATCGAAACTTATGCGGGTGAAACCGCGGGGCGCAGCTAGTCAACAATATAGTTGCTAGCCAGATGGTATGGCTAGAAAGAGGATGACTTCATAGATGACGGCTAATAGAGATGTATGGAAGAAGAAGACATGCGCTGACCTCAATTTATTTAAGTACGCCAACAGCTTCTGTGCATATTGTATCTTAAGAACAAGTAACAATAGCCTCGGACCTACACAGTCGTCAATTACAGGTATGTAAACAAATTGAAACAAACGCAGGAGGGTGATGAGTAGCTACGAGCTACTAATCTCGTATCCTATTTGCAAGGATTAAGTCTTCCGCAAAAGATTGATTTTCATAATCCACTTAAATGGTAAACTTACAATGATCATAACATGATAATTATCACATCAACAAAGTCATTGCTGAAAGGATTAATGATTGCAATAAAATAACATTATATACCATTTCCTCATATTTATTAATTAAGTACCTTCTTACTTCAGTTAATAAGTTTAGTTAATAATTAATTTGCAACATTTTCTTTGTTTATGTTATTGCTAGAGATTTAAGACTGTTACTTAGCAGTATTTTATAATTATATAGGCCTACCTGTACATCCATTACCTACTATGTAAGCAATATTTGTACGCCTTGGAAGGCAGCACAACAGTGACATAACATATTTTTTACTAGCTACGTCCCGCGGTTTCACCCGCATAAGTTTCGATCCCGTGGAAATATTGGGATAAAAATAAACCATCGTTATAAATCATCTGTGTGCCAAATTTCATCCAAATCCGTTCAGTAGTTTTTGCGTGAAAGAGTAACAAACATCCATCCATCAATCCATAGAAAACTTTCGCGTTTATATTATTAGTAGGATTTTATGTCATCATGTACCACTACATTACACCTATGTGTACAAATAAATAAATTTTAATTTAGTTATTCAAATGAATGCAATGCTAGTGGTAACTATCACAAAGAGAAATGGTATTTTCTCAATCCTATTAATACCAATATAACCTGCATAATATTAATTATGTGTTTATTTATTATAAAACACACATGACACACAACACACACACACACGAGCGGATGAAGGTAACAATCACAAAAATAATAGAACCAAAATACTATAATAACAACCTCTCAAAATATGTTATTGTAATATAAACAAAATGAACTGACAGCAATCGTGAGATAGCAAATGGATGCATTAGTGCAGAAACATCTTTGAATGTACTTAATTTAAACAACTTTTATTGCAGTAACACAACGAAAATGGTCAAGTTAAACTCGCAAACCAAGGCTCCGTATAAAAACTTGTCTAGTAAATTATAACTCGGTCTCTAATATGAGAAACTGAAGGAGTTACGAAAACAGGTGGTTATACTCAAACTCACTGCATTTATTTCAATGAAACCATTTACAGGCACTTTTGAATTGTCAAGGAGACAGTCTGTTACAAATATGAAGCTAGTTGTCCATTACAAAACGTAGTAGAGATCGTCTAATTAAAAATTGCACGCCCCTCCACTAAAATTTCTATACAAACATTTTAAATGTGTATGCAACAAGCAGTGGAGGGGCGTGCAATTTTAAATGTTACAAAAATATTCTTAAATATTTATATTATATATTAATATTAGTTAAATCATTAATTTAGATAGAGACTAGCTGCGCCCCGCATACGTTTTGATCCCATCGGAACATCGGCATAAAAAGTATCACAAATATGTGTTAATCCTGGTTATAAACTACCTGTGTGCCAAATTTCATCCAAATCCGTTCATTAGTTTTTGTGTGAAAGAATCACAACATGCATCCATCCTCACAAACTTTCCCGTTTATACCTACTATTAGTAGGGTTATATGGGAGGAGGAGGGATTATACAGAACAGACACACAAGTATTACGTCAGAGAAGCCAAAAGCGTGGAAGTCTCGGACACGTAGGTAATACGAGCACGCAAACAGAAAACACACTGTACCCTTTTTGGTCTTTTGCAACGTAACCCTAAAAGAAGACACTTTCGCACGAAGTCGTATAAAGCGTATTTAATCACTAATGACGGGTCAGTGGGCATTAATAGTGAGCTCTGCAGTTTAATTACGAAACTCATCATTAATGTATGTAATGCAAATTATTGCGTAGCTTTTTAATTGGTATTATGAAAACGTTTATTTTATTTCACGATCGTTTACTAATGGGTGAGAGGTTTATCTTTTGTTTGTTATTTTAATTAGGTTTCGAATGAATGATCAAATCGATCAATTTATTTATCAGCAAATAAATCAATTTGACTTTGAATTTAAATTGTTGCTCCTGTTCAGATTTCTTACAAGTTTTTTAGATAAAAATGAATGTTAGTTGGAATATGCGTGAAAATGTAATGTATGTAAGGACCATTGCTTTTTCGCTCTAGAAGAAAATAAACGTGATCTTTGATCCCCAATCTGATATTTTACTTTTACAGTTCCAGCTCTTTAAAGAAATGTCACATTGATGCTCTTACTTCCACTCAAGTCGACTCAAAAGTTCATAGGACCACAATCATAAACCAGCTATTTATGGCATTGCTTGCTGCCACAAAATAGCCATAATATACAAAGTTCAAGTAATACATTAATAAAACAGTCACCTTCAAAAGCAAAGCCGGCAACTTCTCGTAATCTACGTAAGTGGCAAAATAGGTATGTGTTTCCCAACGTCGCTGAATAAAGCCTGCGTGTGCACATCTATTCAAGATGGCTCCAACAACTTTAGGTAATGCGTGGATAAAGAAACGAAACTATTTGGAAATAGTGAGAATCTTGTCTGAGCCCTGACTTGGTTAACTGAATATAGAAATGGCCGGTGGATATACAAAGATAAACGGATTGATCATATCGGTTGAAAACTGACAGGTCTCAACATATCATTCAAATAACTCTTATAGGTAACCGAACCTTTTAATATGATAACAACTTTTTAAATGTTACTGCATGAACAACTGACCAGCTCACCTGAGGGTAGGTGGGCAAACACTCCCTTATGACCGGAGTCAGTACGTTGGTAGTACTTCCCCAGACAAGGTTGTTAAATTAACATGAGGGACGAACTGGTACAAGTACCGCTTGCGGTACACGTGTGTACCAGGTCGTCCCAATGCAGTTAACCATAAATTGAAAACTGGCGAGTTTTCCATTGATGTTCTAACTCATACATTCAATTGTTTTACCCCAAAGACCATGCCTATTGTCATGTATTCATACACCTATTCATTGAAACCATGCGTTGCACCATCCCTCTGACTTACTGACGCGCACCCATCATAAAGATGTCCTGATAAACTGCTATTGTCGTGTTTATAGCACCGCTGCCATTGTTCAAATCTACACGAGAACCAGCTTACATTTGCAGCCACCAACTACACATATTTCTATTGTGCTTCAAAGGAAAATTCACATAAAATGTTCCGCGTTATATTTGACGAGCTGCAAAGTTTAGTTGGTTAGTTTTCTGCAAGGCTTGCTTGGGAATTTTTTGTGTTGTCCGTTTGTATGAATTTCGTAAACTGGGAACATCTTTATTAACTTGCTTTGTTTAGTCCGGTTGTGCTCTGATTATTAAGTTTAAGACAATACGTTTAGCTTCACTAGACTTGAAGACCCTCAGAAACTCCAAATGAATTGAACAAAGAAGCCGGTGAAGGTGTCTATTTGTGATCTCTGCTTGAAAATAATCTCAGTAATTACCTTCATAAAAATAGTATTCAAAGTATTATTTATGAAGTCAATACAGTTAGTCTTCACCGTCCGTATTGATAGCCCCGCGTTTATATCAAGGTACAAAACACGTATATAGAATACGTGTTTGTGTGTGTCGACAAGTTTCATTGATCGTTTATACCAAAATTAAGTTGTAAAGACTAGTTGTATACAAAACTTGTCAGTACTATAAAAAAGGTTAACAAATTAGTTAACAATATATGTCACATCCAATTTTATACACGACATGTTTTAGACAAGTCTTTTACAAGACCTGTCGAAAACAAATATCATAATATGTATTTGGACCCGGGGTAAGACGGTCAGAGCTCATGATACCTTCTTAGCATCTTTATACAATTCCTGTGAATTTAAAAGACTGCCATTCATTCTCTCAGCTCTCGGAACCACGAACCTATTCAACGAGCACACCTCTTCAGCTCTAGATAAGATCAAGATAACAAAATAAAGCAATTCGTAATAGATCGAGTTACAAGATTTCTAACACAATGGCCATCAATTACTGAACTGGGAAGTGTTGGCAGGTTTACCCCTCTGAGTATTATGCAGGCAAAAATACCATATTCATTACTATCTCACAAAAATATATACTCAATGCTAGCTAGGAACCTTGGACCAATCCTGAATAGTTGCTTCAATAAACACACTGCTCTGAAACTGATTTAAAGAAACTTTTTTCAGATCAAAAGTTCAATTTATAATTTCATCTCCCGTATGTTGTTATAAGTTTATAACTACATATATTAGCTCAGCTAGTCAGCATGGTTGGTAGCGAGGCTTAAAGTGTGCCCAATATTTAGATTGAGTGATATAACATAACACGTCTGTTATCCCCGAAGAGTTCGACAGAAGTATATCAAGTACCAGGTAGTACCACATTCCACCGACATTTCACCAGTTATGTTTAAGTCCCATGAAATACGCACGTGATTTTGTATCGTCATAGTATAAAGTCTGTATTAAATCACCCCGAGTACTAAATCAAATTAATGTATTCACAAGTCTAGTTCCTTTATTTGGAACGTAATGATACATATTAAAACGATTCGTATCCGATCAAGATACGGACACAAGATTTGTAAGACAATAGTCTTATTGCCAGGTTATGTAACGCCAGGAAGGGTCCGCGATTCGCACGTAACTGCAACCGCTCGTTGTGTGTAATTGCACACTAAATTGCTACCAATTTGTGTAATAAGACATTCGAAGATTTGGATCGAGAGAAATGGAGAGGAGTTCGGTTGTTACAGACTTCCTATAATCCCCTACTCCTATATTGAAATGTACGTAAGTATGGCACACACTGAGCAGTCGGCCCCGCTTCCTGCTGACGAGCTTACATTTTTACAACGGTATGAGTGATCGTGGGTTGGAACTCAGGCAGGCGCTTTACTTTGTGTAATATATTTCATCACCACTGCTCTCAAACGGTGAAGGAAAACATTGTAAGAACACCGGCATGTCCTAGAACTAAAAATTTGAAGACATATTATGTAATATCTACCAACCCGCACTGTGGATTACGGCCCGCGGGACCTCACAGAGAGGAGGCCTGTGTTCCAGTGAGGACGGTATAGTGTAATTAGGTATGCTTATGTTTATTTTAAGTTTTCCACATTGTACCGACGATGGCATCACATACGGGACATTCCCAAATAAATAAATCCAAGACTAAATAGGCCAACAATTTAATTGAAATGATATTAAATGAAAATTGATATTAGATGTGTACGAACAAGAGATGGGTTCTTGTACCTGTTGCGGTCAGACCAAATATGAAAATGTTGCGTAACTTTACATTAGCTCAAACTTATGTGTGACCTCTCCATATAAGGAACTGCCGACACAAGCAGTAGTTTTCGGAGCTTTTGTATGAGTCAATGGAACTGATCACTGTAAGTAGGTATGTTATCTATACACGAAGGATGGGCACGCCTTTAGGACCAAAGCACGTGAACATTTTGCCAGAATTTGAGGAAATATAAGAAATAACCAGAATATTTTATTATTATAAATGTATATTAATACAGGGTGGAAATATACAACCTGGTACCATGGATTTAGCACACGATTCTAGACCACCAAGCATTGAAATTTTTCATCAATTATTTTAAAAAAAAATAGCTGTTCTATACATTTTGACAGTGTAGGTATTGCACTTTTCTATGAAACAGCAGATTTTTTTCGATAACTGACATAACATTTTTACGCGATGGGGTTAGAATCATGTGTAAATAAATTCATGGTTTTAGTTTGCGATGTCGGATGCCACCATGGTCATATTTAAAAAATTGCTTAGCTTTATGATTACTTTAAATGGAACAGGAAATAAACATTACAAAATCATATACATTCGTTATATACGTGAGTTTGACTATTTACTTAAAATAAAGCTTTATTTACCTAAGCAACATATCATAGCTCGCCCAATGTCAAATATCAGCTGATCACAGGCCTGCAACAGTTGGCTTCAAATAATGGGTTTTGTGCAATATTTGCTAAGTTCTAAGCTAATGTTGTGTGTAAGTTAATCTTCTGTTAAAAGTATCTTTACATAAGATGCTATGTTGTAATCTGCTGTTTATTTTGTACACGCAGCGAACATAAAGTGTTCGTTTAATTCTACAGTATACGTATTAAGGAAATTGGTTGTTTTTAAGAAAGAACTGGATGAAGAAATGGACTCGATCATTCTCTTTTCTGTTTTTATTGAGGTAAGCCTCAGACAAGATCTCGAGACTTTTAAGAGACTTCAAACTTCTGGACGTTAGATAAAAATGACTTTTACCTCTGAGTTTCGGTCTTTCATCTCAGAGTAGTCGGATAGGAAGCACTGAACGCATCTACTCCTAAAACATAATAAGTTATTTACGTGTCAAGTGTCTTTTAGCAATTTAAATAAATACATATCATTCATCGTAGCGTTCTTGCCTAAGCCTGTTGATTATGTTTCACATCATCAAGGTGGCCCCGTGACAAATTGAAGTCAAAAGCTGTTTGTTCTGGCACACTTACCAATTTACCTTCTAAACTTACCAACTTTTTCAACAATTAACAATTTATACAGAGGTTTGCGAAACCAAAATACAGGTACCAATCAGGTACCACGCAATCAATCAATCAAAATGTCATAAAGTCGAAATCTAAGCGAACCATGGACAATAGAATGAAAATGGCGACTGACAGCGTAAGTTTATGTTAACGTACTCTTACATAAGCTGTGGGTGACTCACACTTAGATTTATTACTAGGTTACTTAACTGTAGTAGCTACTTTACTAGATGACCTCTGAATTTGGTCCTAAGAGTCGCAGATGTTGAAACTATACTTATAGAGGTATTATTTCATGTCATCATTCTTTGGCGACGTGAATTGCGTAGTCGCAGTTACTGTCTTCTATCATTCGAATGAAAATAATGCGGGTTATGAAAAACAGATGTCAACATGTATATCAATAATGTCATTCTTGATACCTCTGATATTCATCATCATCAGCCTACAGCAGTCCACTGCTGGACATAAGAATCTCCAATCACACGCCATTCAGCTCAACTCGCGGTTATTCTCATCTAGCTGCTACCAGCCACCCTGCGATCGCCACTTCACCTGAGGGCGTCCTACCTTACGTTTGCCGATTCGCGATCTCCACTCAAGAGCACATCTACCCCAACGGCCATCAACATGACCAGTCATAGTCTTAGCTAAGCCTGTTTATTAATAAAGTTAAAACCTCCATTAGCACACTGCAACGGATACTTAACTTACTACTGTGGGCTGATCGTCAATCCAAATAAGGATGTCTAAAGCCTGCTCTTGCATGTAACCATCTTAATAGTATTCGTATACACTCTACTACAAATCAATCAGAATCAGCAATAATCCGTTCTTATTGAATACACTCACAACATAAGCATTGTACGCTCAGCTTAACAAACGAACTAATCAGGATTATCTGGAAGTATTAAGTACTAAGTAACAACTTTCAAGGGGATGTTTTTGTAGTTGGCAACACTGATCTACTTTCTGTTCTTTGTGTTGTGAAGTCAGGTCCGCCAGGCGTTCTGGTTTGTGTTCTTATTAAACTGCGGAATTGACGGCAGCCGCCAACACGCGTCGACAGTTGCAGTTTCCTCTGTCTTCGACGCGTGTCGCTCGTGTATATGAGCACTTAGCCGGAATTCGAATGTGGAATGGTAGATTTAAAAGAAAAAAAATACACGTCGACTTGAGTACCTCCCCTTTTATTTCGTTGAATAATAAATAAATTGCATGCTGCTTGCCAGTAGAAAAACTGCCAGTAACAAACACCAATGTTTTATAATATTTCCGAGAATGCAGAAATGGCACATTATTATGCCTAGGCTTGAACGAAATACACTAGAGGGGCTAGGGAAGTGGCAATCGCTTTCAAAGTGTTTCGTATTTTTTCGACTTTAGGTAAGGTTTTCGGTAGCTCGGTTCAATCCAATAATTTCTTTTTTTATCATCGTTATCGCTGATAGAATGTCCTTTGATCTAGGTCAGTTTGCTGAGAGGGATAACTATAATACATAGAAAGGGAAAATAGAAAGGCATTTTACATAGAAAGGGGCTCCTTCGACAAGTGAACTTCGATAGATACAATATAAGCCTTCATAAATCATTGATTCGCCGATCACCTTGCACCTAACATACCTATTGAAATTCTAGGCCCTTGTTCAACAGTCACACCGTTTGGCGTCTAAACATAGTAATAAATCAAGAATTGCATTCTGACATTTTGAACTCTGTTTTGTATGCAATAGAGTGTATAAACGACAGTGTTTATTGTCATTGCGTATGAGCATTAAAGTGAGTAATAAAGTATTTCTTAATTGATTCATTAGTTGATTGGTGCAGCTGCTATTCAAGTTCCTGATTTCTGGTTAAGGCTTGATAAAACTTGTAACTTTAATTGAATGAAGAAATTCTACTACACAGCCAGGTATTACAATTGACGGTTAGGAAAGATGAGGCTGGTACAGGAACGTGGGATTGGCACATGAGAAGAAAGGCCTATGCCCAGCGGTGGGCGTATTCAGGATGTGATGTGATGATGATATTCCTCTAAATCCAAATATGCGATTCGAATGCAGTTTAAATATGTGATTACTTCGTTTTAACTACAAGTAAACTACACAAAAATTTAATCAGGAAACTATCTGGAACAGCTTAGAATAAAACTTCGTTTCGCTAATAATTTCTCAGATTACTCTCACTTGTCTGTGATCATCGTAACATTACTTAGGTAACATCGAATGCCAGCCACAGAACAAGTTGCAACTAATATCATTGCGAGCCCTTCAGTGCATGTTTCCATGTGTTTCCTCATATCCAACCTTTAGAAGTGCTAATAGCTTATTAATTCTAATGTGTAGGACATAAACGTTTGAAGACCGTCGTGCAGTTATCTTACTTAGTAATGCCCAAATATAGTGGTGTAATTGTATTTAATGTAATAAAGGCACGGATGCCTAAATTAATTGGTTCCCCCCGTTAAATGTGTTTGTGTGCGGGAGAGGTATGTACCCAGTTGGTGCAGCAGACGCCTGCACTAACTGAGTACCTACCGCGCCTACGTTCCAAAAAGCTTCTAGCTTGTTGGAACTACTTTTGGATTTTTTCTTTCAAATGTTTTAATTAACTGAACTCTGGTTTTTTATTTGCAAGACTAAAATGACAGCTGCGATCGAAGATTTTTTGTCAAAATCTGTCTAAAAATATGAAGACACCGCTACAATGAATTTGATAAAACAATACTTTTAATATTGTATAAAATTCGAACATGCTTGCAGTGACGGGTTAATTGCATGTTGACAGGCAGGCAGATACAGCTAGTTAGCAACTCATTTGTTTTGTATCTGAGAGTACCTACCATGTCAGATTCGAGGATTAGTTTTGACGTAAAGTTACCTACAATTTGTGTTATTACTAAGACCGGTCAACTTTTTCGGAGATGTCATGGACCATGGACATTAAACGGGACATTTTTGTAAATCCGCGTAAACGAGGATAACTTGGCGGTTCGCCTAGCTTATTAATGCAGCTATTAGTTTTTAGATCATTGATTTATTATTATGAGTTTTTCTTAATAGTGTCATTTTTATTATAAAAGCTTATAAAGTGCATTCGTAATTACGTCTAGAGAGTACCATCCCATTGTATCTGCTGCATTAAACTTTCAGATAGTTGTAAGTGTACCCTTATTACTCGGAAATCTCACCTATTGCGAATCGTAGCCATAACTTTTTAAAGGAGATTGTCTTTTTTTCGGTACTTGATGTTTCATAAAGGAAAACAATAATTATCTGTTTTTTAAAGAAAAACAAAAATTATCATTCGCTGAGAATTTACGTGTCTAAACATAATTACAATGATAGTGGTACACAATCGACAAATTCCTTTACTTTCCAACTGCAAGCCTTGAGCCGGTCTCACCTGCATATCATTTGCTTACTCACACAATAACTCGTTGCCATGCAATCTTGAGGTTTTGCTCAGAGTGTCGATATATTATCGAAAACATCAAACTTTCGCACACGCTGTCGGAAGATAGAGTTGTGTAGTATCCAAGTATTGTGAGTGTGAAATTTCACACCGTATAACCAAGCTATGTTGGTTGTGTTTGTGCATAATTTATTTTAAATACAGGGTGTAATGGACATCGACGCGCAAAACATTACCATACATGAATTCAGGTCATGATTCTAGGATTTAGGATGAACCGGAGAAAAATCAGCTGTACCAACCATACAATTCGACCGAGTAGGTTGCACGTTTTTGCAATTTTGTATGAAACAGCAGTTTTTTTTAAACGACCAAAAATTTCTAGATTTTATTATTTAATATAGGTACCCACCTATATTAGCTGATATTTTGTTCTAGTAAATTAGAAGTCAGAGTTTAACTCTTTTATTGATTTTTCTGTGGTCACAGGTTTTTTATAATAGATACCTAAACATGTTGCAAACACATCAAAATCTATCAAAACACACCATAAACTTAAATATTTTATATTCCGTGACAACTGATATAAATTTTTTTATAATATCAAAACTCGCAAGACAAAACTACCAATTAATCACCAGCAGTAAATTCACCTAGAAAAGGCTAAGACAATTTTTGCTAAGCCTTTGTGAATCACTTCACTATTTTGACTGTATGACATAAGATGGTTATCACTGGGCCATTACTTACCACGCTGGTCACCGAATATAGACATCAAGCAGGCAGTTTGACAACCGGACAGGCGGTCATGCCAAGGACGTTACAGTTTAGGATTGGTTTAGGCATAATGTGATGGACAGTGGGATTTCATAATGGGATCAACATTGCCAAAACCTAGCAAGCTTATTATAAAAACTATGAATTATGAACTCTTTGTTGTAGTTTGGAAATGGCCAGTTTTTTTTTAAGATCATGATTTAGTCTCTAAGGTTTATTCAAATGTATGTTCCCAATTGATGTTATTTCAAGTTAAACAAATATGAACTGCTCTCAAAACGGTGAAGGAAAACATCGTGAGGAAACCGGCATGTCCGACAATCAAAAATTCGAAGACATGTGACATCTACCAACCCGCACTGGGCCCGCGTGGTGGATTACCGCCCACTCCCTCTCGAAGAGAGGAGGCCTGTGTCCCAGCAGTGGGAACATTAAGGGCTGACTATGTATGTTATGTAAATATAAACTTTATTATAGTAGTAATTAAGTTGAGTGACTCGCACTATTCCAAAAATTATTTAAAAAAAATGAAGTTGTAGCATAAACTGAACTTTATTGTGTAGTATTAAAGTTATTTTTCCATAAACTCATATTTATTTACATCTTTATCAACTAAAACTCGAACCCAGATTAGGTGCCAACCCCTAATGTTTGAAAAAAAGGCATTTCTCCAGTACTCGATGATGGAATATATTTAGTTGTAGGAAGAATTGCTTTGTTTGAACCAAATTAATAAGTCTCTCAAACTCCTAGCGTTTTCCTAAAAAAATACCTAGGACTGTATGCAATCAAATTCTAATGATAATTATTAACAAAAAAATCTACCCAGAGTTCCTTTGGCAAGTCGTTTTTTTTTTTTGTGGATTTAACGATACTGAAATTTAAAATTTAATGTACTATTGTTATTTATTTATTTTTAGCCGTTAACGTCCCACTGCTATAAAAAAACGCTATTGAAAGTTGCCAAGTGTTGACATATCGGTGCTCGTGACTGTACAGTAGAGCATATTCTATCTATCTATCTATCCCAGAAGTTTGAAAAGTCGAAGAAAATAATTTGCCTAGAATAAAATATTCAAAAGCAGAAACTTTTTACTTCATGGCCGATGGCAATGTCTTAATAAAAAAATATCGTAAAAATCGTAATTTTTAAAACCGTTTTTATGATTCAAGGCGATATCAATCAAGTGAGATAAATGTGTACAAGTAAGGTCCATCATCCACGACGCTACTTAAAAGTTGCAAGCTCAAATAACGAATGACGCCAGAATAACACAGCACGACGCGACATACTTATTCAGCATCGTCCACGACGCGACTTACTAATGCGTTAATAACTAGTTGGTAATGGTTTGGTTGCGTGTGGAATACTAGTGCTGGGACATTCTGGCTACTCATCGGTGAATTGATTTTGTAACGTGTAACTTTTTAATACTGTCGTGGACGATGGACTTAGAGTAAGATAACCTATGTACATTCCTACATCATCATCTTCATCATTAATACTAATATATATTATAAAGAGGTAAAACTTGTGAGTTTGTATGTAGGGTGTAATCTTCGAAACTACTGATCCCTACATGAGTAACGCACATCAATCACAAACTCAATCATTTTGAAGGATATTGCTAATCCATTGTTCCATATGTTTGACGACTACTTACACGATAAGAATAGTTGGTCGCCCTAATTAACTCAAGACAATGTTCATGTTCTTTCTCCAGAATTAGCTTACTGACAGGTTTTTATTATTAGTGTTAACTTATTTATTTATTTTACTTCGATGGTCCTAGTTTTTTATCTGTGACTTCAAGTGACAGCTATGTGACCAGAACCCAGCAATGCATAAATATGTAAGCTGTCACGCCCTTTATGACTGGAGGCTTTTATGTAGGTGTGAGTTTATATTTTTATTTTAATTACTTAATTATTTTTTAGCTTGAGTACGTATAGTTTTTATTATATTTGTTGGTATATTGGCGTGGCTAGCTGACATATTGCAAGTAATTTAATTTTGTGTTATGTGCCTTGAAATGTTAATTACTTAACACCTAGTATTGTATACAATTAAGTATCAAGTATTTTCTAACTGAACAGACAGCTGTGCTGCTGGGGAGTTTGTTGCGCCACTTCTTCTTCCCAGCGATAGCACTAGGAAGTGGTGAAGGGCGGGCGTTTTTGGGGGACTGTCTTTTGTAATTTTGGCGTTCGAAAAGTGCTGTGCTGTGCTCAGCCTAATTTGAATAAATGACTTTTGATTTGATTTTGAAAAATGTGTCTGCTCAACAATATTAATAACGCAATGAATGTTGTTGAACTGTCAAATTGATAGCCATTGGTACTTTTAGTGTATTACGCAATTACCCCGCCGATTCCGAAAATTCTTTCTCTAATGGTAAGCTACAGTATTACCGAGTGTCATAATGATAAAACAAGAAATTGGAAGCTAAGTATGTATTGCATAGTTGAGAGATAGTCAGTGTCTGCATATCAGTGATCAATCGTTGTAATTTACGAGGTCGGTAATGAGACAGTTTCCCTCGATTGTTTCAGCGGCGTCTTGCGAGTTGTTACAGATAAGTGCAATTTACTGACCCACACATGCATTCACTTTCCATCCAGGTTAACTCTTCTAATCTGAGATCAGCTTGTAACAGAATGTGATGTAATTGAAAGCAGTATCCTACTGACGACTGTCTGTCGACAGAAGCTGCCAAAGTTGGCTGAATGAAGAAAGATGCTTCATGAAGTCCAATATATTAACCGTTGTAATGTAATGTTAATGTTAATTAGGTTTATTCGGGGTGAGAGCCTGGTGATCCGTCACACAGGGTATCCTAGTATGGACGCCAGTCTCTCACAATGGATCATATTTTTGCATTTTGTCAAAACGCTGTTTATAGCTATGTGAACCTTTGTGTAGAGAGAAGAAATAAAGATTATTATTATTTGTTTCTAAAACTCATGATTAACTTGAATTCTTAATTGAAGACTATAAGGGGTTTATTTATAAACGTTGCTTAAAGTTAAGAGTCGATAAACATCAAAAATGTATATACACTCCTAACTATCCTAAAATAGCCTGAGACTGAAAATTCGATCGGAACAGAACATTCTGACAACATGACATACAGACCTATAATAATGCATATTATGTCTAATTATATCCCGGAAGAGACATTGATCCATTATTAGTTTTCTTTCGTCAGAACAATGATATTACTATACGAATACGGTTTATGTATGTAGACAAGGTCGTCCAGGGTCGTCAGATTTTCACCAACAGGTTTTCAACAGAAATATTATTGTATCCATACAAATAAAATTCGAAAGTAACTTTGTCTGTCTGTTTGTCTGTAGGTTACCTTTCCACGCCTAAACCACTGAACGGATGACGTATCCTGAGATAGGACATAGGCTACTTTTTGCTATAAAAACAATTTAAAAGGGGTATTATAGGGGATAAAAGTTTGATTTATTCTTCGTTCGTCCTGAAGTTTTGTCCCACATTCCAAAACATTCTTAGTTTGTCCCATAGTTTTTATGGGAAGCCCAGCATTTCTTAAGTTAGGGATATGAAAATTGAAGTTTATGCTTTTGGTAAGACAAAGAATTACGTGTTTCAACTTTTTAGTAAAATCATCTCCCAATGAAAACGAATGGGATAAAATAGTAGTAATTCACATGTAATAGGTATTGTAATTTTTGTGTACCTCTTTTTAAGCGAGGGAGGGATTGGAAATATATGTAGTCTGTCTGTTACCTTTTCATGCCTTAACGGCTGATCGGAATTGGACAAGCGATGACCTGGGTTAGGAAAAAGGACACATTCTCATCCTGATAGTAAATTCCCGTGGAATAATTTCAGACAATCACGCGGGCGGAGGCTCGCTCAGAAGCTAGTCTATTATATATTTTAGTGACAACCTGTACCAGGCATGTCTAGATCTTTTGGATCCATGTTAGTGTGTGTGGGGTAAAACTAGTTTTTTTAAATATTTATAGTTTTATAGTAGCAGTAATTTAAGACTGTTAATTAAAGTTGTGCAATACCTATGTTTCAAAATCTTAATAAGGAGATAAAAATGTCATTTGTTTAGATCCCAATCGCTCCCACCAATCTCAAATAGATAAATGTTGAATCACAGAGAGTCTTCCTAACGTTCAAGGGTTCGTTATATAACATTTTCTAAGATATACCAAATGGGTAGCGGGATTGTCCGAAAGGGTTACCGCTGCCCTGGAACATAAAGGGCTAAGGAAGGAACACGGGTGGGTTTTAGTCAGTAAGAGTCTGACACTCCCTCCTGCTCCACCCAAAGCGGGAGGAGTCATTTGATGATTTCCCATCCTCAAAAAAAAAAAAGATATACCAAATTCATCATCATCATTCTGCCGGAAAACGTCCACTGCTGGACGTAGGTCTCCCCCAAGCACCGCCACTAGGACCGGTAGCGGATTCCTGCGACCTTCACCAGATCATCGGTTCACCTTGTGAGATGCCATCCAGCGCTACGTCTTCCGGTTCGCGGTTAGCACTCCAGAACCTTTCGGCCATCTACTCTGTGAGCAATGTGCCCTATCCACTGCCACTTAAGTTTGGCAATTCGGGCTATGTCGGTTAACTTGGTCTAAATATACCAAATGCATAAAATAAGATGATTATTGTAACTAAAAACCATTATACAAAATACGATGGCAATGATTCCAAATGGAATGCTGATGCCTTCAGACTTGTCCCACATTAATTAAAATAATTATAAATGCACTCACATAATTAAATTATGTATGTGCATACGCAATTACTGTAATAGGTCTGGTTACTTTTATAATTAATTCGTAATTTATGGCAGCTTGTGGGAAGATGACTAACTATAATAAGTTAATAACTGTCATCATAAGATTCCTGTCTGACCATTACATAAATATTACTCATTTTCTTGCTAGATAACTTTCCGTGTGAATTAACTAATGTGTGGTTATTTTAATTGGATATATTGTGGCCACTTTGCTTTAAGTTAAGTAGTGATTAGCTAGCGTTTAACCATGCATTTTTGACGTTTGAACGTCACTTAAATTTAATCATCAGTTATAAATAAACCCCATATCACAGCAAAAATTCCCATTTTTAAAACATTATTTTTTGAGTTGCATATCGTAGGCCCAGTGGTATCGGCCCCTACTTTCGAGTTGTAGGTCGTGAGTTCGAACCCAAGCAGGTGCTTTACTTTGAGTAAATTATTCCATAACCACTGCTCTCAACACAGTGAAAGAAAACATCGTGGGGAAACCGGCATGTCCTAGAATAAAAATTCGAAGATATGTGACGTCTACCAACCCGCACTGGGCCCGCGTGGTGGATTATGGCCCATTCCCTCTTACCGAGAGGAGGCCTGTGTCTCAGCAGTGGGAACATTATAGGCTGATTATGATATCGTAGGACCAAATTTCTACCTTGCAAAAGACTAATATAGTGTACATATAGGTACCTAACTACTTTTGTATTTGTGTAATAGAAGTAGGTTAAACCTCCAACAACAAAAATCTAAAAATGTAAAAAATATTTCAAGTCGTTTATTAACAGAAGATAAGCATACTTGGGACAAATATTTATTTTGATGTGTAATACACACACAAACACGCATATCTCATCTTCATTTCGACAGTGAAAGACAAACCATTTTTCCTTATTTGAGTCACATACAAAAAGATAATAAGTTCCCACTATAGTTTGTCATGGTTCTTGCGAAAGTTACATTTCTTCATAATCCAAGGTAATTCCCAAAGCTTAATCCAAACCTCAAGCGTCACGAAAATACTTTTTTTAAAGATTTTCTGTTCACGGACCGACATACAGCAGCGAGATGGGCGGACGACATTGTTACCATCACATGAGCGTGGGGATTGGCAATGAAAAGAGAGACATGCTCAAATATACTCAGCAGTGGGTGAATTCGGGCTGTGATGATGATGATGATGGAAGTATTTTACTTTTTTCATGACAAAAATTTGTTTGGTCCTACGTTTTGCTCTAAAAACACTGAGAAAGTTTACCTTTTTCAGGGACAATCAACTCAGTAACCATCGCAGTCCACTGCTGGACATAAACCTCTCCCAGGCTGCGCCAGAACATCCTGTCCTCCGCCTTCCACATCCAGTCTGTCTGTTTGTTTTTAGGATGGCAATTTTTTATTACATGTTGGTACTACCTAACATAACTATTACCTCTAATATTTCTATTGACAATATAAACTATACCTACTGTTTATATATTTTAAAACCGCAACAAAGTATACAAGACTTATTTTCTGAATTGAAATATTTTTAGATGTGTTTTCAAAGTAAGTCTTGTTATTATCCTATTCGGGTTTTTTTTTTTAAATTTTGTCTTTGAAAACACGTTTAGATAACAAGTGTTTAATTTTGACTACGAGAAAAAAGATAAGTTAAGTAGGTATTTACCCATAAAATAAGGTACTTAACAAATCAGTATATTAAATCAAATCCGATTTATTATGGATTATTCTATTAATCCATGTTGTACAATATTAGCCCCGATGCGTTAGCGTCCTCATGTGGGTATTCTAAATTACCATTTATTAATTAATTAAATTCGTGCGACCACTTGACCGGTCTCCAATCAAACTTGTTTTACTAAATAATTATCATTTTGGACTAGTCCTGACATATTAACCATGATTGAAACGATTGATTTAGTTGTTATGCCTAAAAATACTAATATCATTCAGTCCCATTTCTGTCGTTCATCATTCAGTCTCATTTTTCCCAACGGTTTCTGATTGTGATCCAAGTGCTTTTACATCATGCTATTATTAAAGTTAGGTAAGCCTTAGGCCCTTTGTGCATACTTGTTTTTCTTGCCGTGAAGAACTACGGTTTATACGCAGCAGTGTGTAGTCACAGCCGTATTTCGTGTCGTATGGGTCACTAAGAAAGCTTGTTGACAGGCACGTTTTTTCCTACGGCGCGGGTTATATGCCCGCCGTACCGTAAAGAAACCGATCCGTTTGCAAAGGGCCTTAGAGTCCAAAAAATAACAAGCAAAGATATTTGTTTCAACGCAAATTTCAAAAATCAAAGAAGATATACGCAAGGAAAAGGAGTGAATGATAGAGTGACGAATGACAGGAGAGAATGGAAGAAAAATAACGTGTTGCGCCGACCTCAACAAACATGGTACATACATTGCAGTGGAAAGAACGTATTTTACAACAAGAAAAAAAAAACGTCAGAATTTTAACGAGTATGACCGGACCCCTATAGTTCAAACAACACCGGCCAAGTGCAAGTCGGACACGAAGGGTTCCGTACCACGAGGCTAAAAACGCCCAAAAATTGTTTGAAAGAACGTATTTGACAACAAGAAAAAAAAAGTCAGAATTTGAACGAGTAAGACCGGAACCGTGCGCACGCGAAATCAATTTCTATAATGAATAATTAATGGACACGGGTCAAAGGCGAGATACTCGCTATAAAAAAAATTAAATTAAAAATTTAAAAAACCCCCGACTACGAGAAACCCTATAAAAAGAAAAAATAACCTTGAAATTATGACCCTACGTAAGTACGTATGAAATTTTTTGATTAAATGTTGTGCTGTCGGGGGACCGCTCTAATTATTAGCCTAACGTTCTGTTAAAGTTTAAAATAGTAGCGGTCCCCCGACAGGACAATATTTAATCAAAAAATTTCATACGTACTTACGTAGGGTCATAATTTCAAGGTTATTTTTTCTTTTTATAGGGTTTCTCGTAGTCGGGGGTTTTTTAAATTTTTAATTTAATTTTTTATTTCATGCTTTTTGTAGGGACTCCTTATTATTTCTTTTCTTTTATTTTTTCTTTTCTTTTGTTTTAAGATTCAGGTAATCTGGTATTTAATCAGGTTTTTTGTAATTCGCCATTTTGTGGTGGTGTCCACCTTGGATTTGAAATTTGTCATAGTGTATAGTATTCTACTAGTCAAGTCCTTTCGTTTGATACCCATATTGAGGGAGTTGTGAAAAAAAAATGTAATTTGCCATTTTGTGGTGGCGGCCATCTTGGATTTAAAATTTGTCATAGTGTATAGTATTCTACTAGTCAAGCCCTTTCATTTGATACCCATATTGAGGGAGTTGTGAAAAAAAAAATGTAATTCGCCATTTTGTGGTGGCGGCCATCTTGGATTTGAAATTTATCATAGTGTATAGTATTCTACTAGTCAAGCCCTTTCATTTGATACCCATATTGAGGGAGTTGTGAAAAAATATGTAATCCGCCATTTTGTAGCGGCGGCCATCTTGGACCGATTTTCATCAAACATAGCTAAGAACACTCCCGACAAATTCACCTTTCAAACAAAAAAAACAAAATTAAAATCGGTCCATCCGTTCGGGAGCTACGATGCCACAGACAGACATACACACACACACACACACACACACACACACACACACACACACACAGACACGTCAAACTTATAACACCCCGTCGTTTTTGCGTCGGGGGTTAAAAAGACACTAATTTATAAGTGCAACGATATTAATAATGTGTGTCAACCACCGAGAATTCTTGCACTCTACGAGCAAATAATAATTGCTTATTATGTTCGACCATTAAGCTGCTAGGTCCACTTGTCCAATCAAACTTGTTTACACCACGATAATCATATTTGACTTCAAGTGTATCCGTTGATCTTTTCGATATTTCGCCATTTATATGGTAATACCATACTGTAATATTCATAGTTATCATAATATTTCTGATGATATAACTAGAAGTCACACTTGGTTTCCAGTAGGTAACACATCTATTTTTGTAAGTCCAACTATAACTTTCCAGATCATTTTCAAAACCGTTAACCTTCTACAATCGTTAGGCATTTTAGAACAACGTTAATTTTATAGTAATTATAGTTGTAATCTATAGTAAAACCATCCTAAATAATTTAATAGAATATCTATTTTAAGTCTCTGACATTTCTCGGGAAGCGGAGCAGCGACCCGTTAGATGCCGTTAACGAAATAAGGCACCATCCGACGATTTTATCTCTGTATGCACTATGCAGGTGAACCTAAGAACCACCCCGGTTGGTGTAGGACTATTGCAGGATATGGACACAAAGATTGGGTTTGGGTGACTAAAGTTGACTGGTTACCTAGAAATATGGACAGTCTGTGGGTGCCTGATCAATGTGTTATTATATTTTTAAGCAAATTATTACATAGTTCCCCATAGGTTTTCATCTCTTGCTTTAATGCCCAGCCCCGGTTTTTGGACCAACATTTTGTCGGTCTACCTCGGCGTCCTCAGACACCCTGTACGTGACGACCCTGGCCCACCACCCCGATGCGATGGGTTCCCTATCCATTTGCATAAAATTTTAAGACCTAATATAACTTAGCATAATTTTGTTTGGCATAATTATATTTTCGCATAATATAATTACGCATAACTGCTTACGCATAATTTTTTTAAGCATAATTTCTCTAACCATAATAATGATTAAGCATAATATTCTAAAGCATAAATTTATTAAGCATAAAGTTCTAAAGCATAATAATAATAAGGCGTAGTCGACGGAGCCCCGCTTCGCGGGGCCCCTATTTCTGTCTGCAGGGTTTAAAGGAACCTAACACGAAGGGGATGACGGGGGCTCGTTCGCTCGCTCCGCTCGCTCACTTGAGCCCCCGTCATCCCCTTCGAACCTAACCTGTCCGAGTCGGGGTGCCCCAATTCCCGAGCTCGCTTCGCTCGCTCTTGCATCGTGAGTTCTCATTGCCTTTTTACTAAATCGAGATGTGTTAGACCTTGGGGCACCCTGACTCTTGGAAAAAGTGATTCAGAATCGAGTGAAAATAAATACGTAAAAATAACTCTTTGTTTCCATTATTTCTATTAATTGCATGCCTAAATATTATTATGCTAATAATCATTAGGCCTAGTAACGTTATGCGAATTAAATTTATGCCAAAACAAATTAGCCTTCAAGATAATTATGCCAACATAAACTGTATGCCAAAAAAAAATATGGCAAAGTATTATTATGGCAAAACGAATTATGCCAAAATCGTTATGCCAAAGTATATTAGGGAAAAGAATATTATGCGAAAAGAAGGGATCCCGATGCGATGCTTATTCATAATACTGATGATTAATTTAATTGACGCAAGTACCAGTCGTCCACCAACATGTATATTATGCATTCTAACTTGTTCGATGCGCGCACGCAATTCATAATGTGTGCAGTCTCACGATTTGCATCTATCACTGTCTAAATTGTTTTAGTTAGATGCACTGCGACTTGTTTGAAGGACATAGTTGACAATGGCGGTACATTATCAGGTACATTTTCAACCGTAATTGCTAACAAGCCAATTTACTATAATATTACCTAAGTAGTTACTTATTCTTTGGAAGATGTGACATCATACTTCATAGAGTTCACAGGGTATATAAATAAAATAATCTTTTGTCTAAAGATTATTTTATTACGTAAGGATATCCTTAGGTAGTGGGTTAGTAGAAATAAAGAATAACCTATGATAGTAACAACTTGTAACCTACCTAGTATATATTACAAGATGTATTTGTATACAGATGTATACAGAAAAATAACACATCGACGCGCAAACTCTGTAGAGTAAAAATTTTTAGTCGGTTACTAACAAAAAATATCTGCTGTTTCATAAAATTAAAATGTATGGAACAGCAAATTATTTTTAAAACCGACGAAATTTTTCATAGGGTTCAAAATCATGTACTGAATCCATGGTAACAGGTTATATACTATACTATACAGGCCACCCTGTATAGTACAAATTTTACGTTGAAACTCGCCGAAAATCGATTGATCATCTGCAAAACAGATAGCCGAAAACTGGTATGACAGTCGGGTGTACCACTTTACATATTGTTTTCGGTCCCCTTAAGCCCCAGACACGAAAGAAGTGGCTCGTTCGGACGTCATACTAAAACGAATCATTGAAGGTATATGTCATCCTCGAATATAAATAGACAGACTTTAGTATTTATTAACATATTTATTTATTTAGTCGATGTCTGATTATTAGATAATATAAAAAAAAAACTGCATTCATCAAAAATGCATAATTGAATACTAGCTGCTAATGCTCGGGACCCCTATAGTTCAAACAATACCGGCCACGTGCAAGTCGGAGACGAAGGGTTCCGTACCACGAGGCTAAAAACGCCCAAAAAACACGGTTCTTATAATGGTTCCCTTAATATTCAATTATATTATTTAACTTTTATTACTTTTTGTTGTAGCGGCAACAGAAATACACACTCTGTGAACAACAGCTGTCTACTTATTACAGTTCGTGAGATACAGCCCGCTGACAGACAGACGAACGGACGGACAGCGGAGGCTTAGTAATAGGGTCCCGTTGGCACCCTTTGGGTACAGAGCCCTAAACAATGTGTACACTGCAACAAGGAGCCTTTGGTGCTTGAATGACGTCGAACAGCGCCCCTTGAACGCTGTTGGTTAAACATTTGTGCAATTTTGTAAAATGTATTGGGAAAGTAAGTGGCGGAGTTAGTTCCGATTTTCACCACGCACTAAAAGATCCTTGTACAGCTATATCGGACTCCTTCCTATGTGTCAAGTTTCTTATCCGTCAAATATTTCGCACTAAACAGACAGACATACCATTCACATTTATTTTACCTCTCACAGCAGCAACCCATCTGCAACCTTATTGTAACGTGAAAAAAGTTCACTGTGACTTTGACAGGCTCGTCAGTGGCAGCAACTCAACAGCAATCATAATGTAAGTAATCAATGTCAAAAAGTTGTCAAAAATGTAGGGAAATTACAGGTATTTTTGACTGATCGAGAGTGAGATCAATGACCAGAGGGGCAATTCTCCTAATTTTAAGAACGTTCACAGTCAGATCTCAGTCTTTATCTGCGACTAGATTTTGACCGTTTTAAATTACGAGAATTGCCCTTCTGTGAACATTCTTAAAATTACGAGACTTGCTTCTTCTGCTGTCAAGTCATGTTCCCTCTTGTGATTGGCTGACCAAAACAACGCCCACCAATCATGTCACTAGACAGTTTGACAACGGATTAAATGGCCTTAAGAAACTAGGGGTCAGTGTCACATAGGTAATTCTAATTAGTGTTTATTTTTATGAATCCAACAGCTGTCATCTGTGTTGTGAAATTCAAGATAAGTGATTGATTGTGACGTTCTCTGTTCTTTACCGATATTACAAAATGGTTGACATTTAATTCGTTTCATTTATCATTTAAGTCGCCTGGAAAGTCAGCACAAAAATCGTATACTAATTGATACTTGCCTTTTTCTTATTTGGTCCTGTTACGTTATCTTCAAAGTAATAACTAAAATCTCGAGATAATTTATTATTAGTATATTACAATATGTGTGACTTATGTAGTTATTTAGCACGGCGTGAAATTGAAAAAATAAATATATAAAAAAAAAAGTTGGCGTCCGAGCGTAGTGAGGGTGCTTAACACCGTGCTTTAATACACTAGGTACTTAAGTCACACGTATTGTAGGTATACTATTTTATAGCACGTGTGACTTAAACCAGCACTTAACTCACGCTTTTATGTCTTAAGTCACAGAAAAGCGTGACTTAGGTGCGGGTTGAGGTCACACAGTGCTATAAGTATATTTGTAAATGATTGTGTTTAAAAGAAACAAAATTATTAATCCAGAATAATTTATTTATATCAACATTCCTTTTTCACTTCTCACAATCAGCAATAGTGTGTTAGTGCTTAAGCACAAGCACCAAATAATAACATGGAAAACAATACAAGAAATTGTGCCGTTGCGACATCCCATGAGAAATGGCACAGCAGTGCCCAGTCCAGGCGACTAAAAGCAATCTAGGCAATGGAGTCGTCGACACCGTGCTCGTGGTCGTGTCGTGCGTGCTTTCATGTCTTGCATGTCACCCTCTCGCCAATATTATTCAAACATTTCACCCTGAAATTGAACAAGGATTTCATTAGAATCTTTTAGTTTCAGCAACAACAACAAAAAGCTCAATAAAATCAAACATCTTGTGTCTAAGATTGAAAACTGGTATCTATGTGACCCTAATTTACATTTTTAACTAAAATAATTAATTCATGTCATGTGATCTTATATTCTATCTTCTATCTTGATATTAATTCATGAAAGAACCTGCACACAAATATTATTAAACTTAATTTTTTTAGTTGTGGAAGTGTAAATGTAATATTCATTAAACTTTTTAAAATTCGTAATTATTGAGTAAAGCATTGAGACTAGATAGTAAAGTTTTCAGTAAAAGCTACAGTCAACATTTTATGTACAGTGTGCACGACAATCATGCCGGCTGAAGGTATCATCAACAACAAAAATAGGTCAATGATAGTTATGAGAAAAAATCTATGTTATAAAAATACTATGCTATTTTCGTTGTACAATTAGAACATTTGATCGAGTTTTAGGTTAAGTAGCTCACCTTGAGTGAAGAAGCGATGCGCATCGTTGACGA
The DNA here is from genome assembly GCA_951799955.1 of Apamea anceps. Taxonomy (NCBI): domain Eukaryota; kingdom Metazoa; phylum Arthropoda; class Insecta; order Lepidoptera; family Noctuidae; genus Apamea; species Apamea anceps. Next base: position 20,557,578 of record OX637510.1, read on the forward strand.
ATATCAAAAAGCAAGAGCAGCTTTTGGTAACGATGATATCGGAAGAACTGCTATGATCAACGGAACGTGGAACGGCTTATAGTTCCGTCGGAACCCAGGACTTCATGTTTACAGGTACATTGCCGGTTACCTTACTCCAAAGGGAAAGGATACGGGCCAGGAAAGGGCAGCCACTAGCATCTGACGGAGTATGTTAGTACGTATGTACAAACACTAAACAAAAACAAGGAAAACAATACAAGAAATTGTGCACACCAGTGAGTTGTATCACCGCTGCTACGCTGCATACCAGTGGATATTGCTACTGCTTCGGTAGTGACAGTGACGACAAGCGGGTCTCAGTCCGCTGGTCGTCACTGTGTGCCCTGAGAACACGGCGCGGCGTACGCTGGCGGAATGTACAGCTTGTGGCCAGCAGCGCTGTGCCCTCGCCATGGCACTTGGTGTGGGTGATCTCTCGCTTCCACTAAGGTTGCAGCAACTTCTACGATGCACAACAATTGGTACTGCTAATGCTTCGGTAGTGACAGTGACGACAAGCGGGTCTCAGTCCGCTTGTCGTCACTGTGTGCCCTGAGGACACGGCGCGACGTACGCTGGCGGAATTCCATGGAAGGAATGATGAGGAATGGAGTATATCTTGATGTTTATTTTCTTATGTCTTGATTCTTAGTATTACCCAATTGGATACATCGAACCTGGAGACACGTACTTGTCGTATACATGCCGCGATTTGTCTGAAACGATAAAATTTCATGTTAAAACGTTGCGGGTTGTTCTCGTAATAACATAGGTACCGTAAAAGAGAAAATACCTTAACAAAAATGTTGTTATTGAATGAAATCAAAGACATAAGGTGCGTGCTTCATTATCGTTTTTTATCACACCAATTATTTTGAATAGAAATTGTATCCGTCTTTTAATCACTTAGACTACAATCCTGAATATTAGTTAATTTAATTTCAAGAACCTTTTCTTTTTGAATCGAATGAATACTGAGAATATTGAAAAAGATCTCGAAAGAATCTACATATTTAATACGTAAATTATCGAAATACGTTCCATACAAACGTTCCATATCTTAATATAAGATTTGAAAAACTCACCTTGATTCACAATATACACTCCCGTCACTTTTAAAATATCTAATTAAACTATACATATTATAGTAAGCAGGGTATATTTCTTGTAGATATTTTAGAACTCCAACCATTGGAAGAACCAAATAATTTTAAACGCCGCTTTCATAAAATCTCTTGCCTTCTTTAAAATCTCAAACTGTGCGTGCACCATTCACGAGTCTTAGAGGATAAAGAAAGTGCCAGCACTACCAGCCAGCTCTCGCACCGCAGGGAACGAAATATGTTACGTTTCATTTTACCCATGCAATTACGTGTCGTCAAAATCGTATCGAATTAAATTTTACCGATTTAAGTAAAATTATATGTAACTCAGTATATTTAATCAACTATCTACAAGACATTATTGTTAAAAAAAATGTAAGTTATACAATTTTAAAAGTAAGTAATAAATGAATGTATTTTGTAATGGTTTTCGTTTTTAATTTGTAAGCGATCGAGTGAAACGAAACGTCAAAGGGTGCTACCGTCGAGCTCAATAGATTCGCGCATGCGTGCTTTCGGTTTAGCTGGGAACCGGAGCGGGGTCCCGCGGGACGCATGTGCAATAGTCTAATAATAAGAATTATGAATTGATTCCCCCATCCTGTCTGGCTGCTTTGTAAACCTAACATGAATAATCATACACTGTAGAATGCGTTTTTTTTTAACTAATAATGCAAATGTGATTATTGTTTAATAATAAGTAAAATCAATGTCAAAGTCAAATCATTCATTTTAAATAGGCACGTAAAAGGCACTTTTTAACCGACGAAAAAAAACGGCAGAGGTTCTCAAGTCGACGCGTATATTTTTATTGGAAAGGGTATACCCCATATAAATTTGGAAAAAAAATCCAACCCTAAGGCTGGAAAAATAGCGGTGATTTATTGTTCACTTACAGATTTCTATGCTGAGTTGTGTATTATTACTCTACTTAGTGCCACATATGCATGCCCTTTGGCAAACAATTGGTAGATTATAGCTACAAAAAATTATAAAATAAAAACCTTTGAAGAAAAACAATTAAACCGCCGAAAAAACTGAAAAGCAAAAAATAATAAACCCTTTTTATTTAACCTTAATAACTAAGTTCTTAAACTAAAACCTAAATAATTTTGAGTCGGCGCCATTTTTTAAGGCAATTTAGTGATCTTTGTTTAACGATTGTTTGGCGCCGACTCAAAATTACTTAGGTAGGTATACTTACATTAGTTTAAGAACTTAATAGTTACTAAGGTTAAATAAAAAAGGTTTATTATTTTTTGCTTTTCAGTTTTTTCGGCGGTTTAATTGTTTTTCTTCAAAGGTTTTTATTTTATAATTTTTCGGCGGTTTAATTTTTTCAACGTCAAAATTTACAAAAAAATAGAATTGATTCTACCTAGTCGTTTCGAACACTCTTTTGCATCTCCCTTTTCTTTGTGTTTACCTTTTTCTTTTGTTTCCTTCAGCTCTTTGCCCTTGTGTACGGATTCGTTAGCCTCTTTTGGATCCGGTTTATCTTCTTTCTGGTTACCGGCCGCTGTCACGGACTTCTTCTCTTTATTCGGTATAATTAACGAAGACTGAATCAGCCGACTGACTCCTCTTAAAACTTATAATTCTTATAACGACATTTGGTTTCGACATTTCCAAAAGGTAGTTTTTATTATTTTTTATAAGTACATTAATTATATGTATAGTGATGACGATGATGCATCTAGAATAAAATTACTATACCACAAAAGTTAAAAAAGAATTATAAATAAAGCAATGACAGGTAAATTAATTATGTGATAGTAGTACATAGTAGGTACTTATCTAGATAGAAATCATTTACATAATAGTCTCTTATTTGACGGAGATTATAGTGTTACAAAATGTCAAATGTCGTGATAGCAAATTAATGGGTTTTAGAACGTGTTGTTCTGAACGACACGTGGCGACTATAATTAGGTGGGTTCGTTGACTAGTTTGAGAAACTTTTATAAATGTTTGTTGGACTTAAGTTGGAGGAGCTTATGTTATCAGATTGTCTGGAAAAGTATGGTCTTTGAACAGTAAATATCTATAGAATTGATTGGATTGTCGAATGATGATACCGGGATTTCTACCGAGGCATTCCTACCTTCTTTGCCTTGCTTCCTTACTGCTTGATTCAGAAGATTGCGGGTAAGACCTGAGGGGCAATTCTCGTAATTTTAAGAACGTTTACAGTCTGATATGAGATCAGTCTGAATCTGTCAAAGAACCTCTAATTTCCCTACATTTTTGACAAGTTTTTGACATTGATTATCGCTGAGATAAGATTACGACTAGATTTTGAACGTTTTTAATTACGGAACAATTCCCGTTATTAAAGGCGTTCAAAATCTATCTCTGTTTGTGACACACAGACCAAGGATGCATGGCACAACAAAAGGTAGCCTATACTATAGTAATTATACTATAGTGACAACCTGTCAATAATAATGATGACTCCTTCCTGCTAACAAGTTACGAGTCAATCTAGTTTCGAATTTCTTCATCGACATGAAATAAGAACTCGATGTCGAAGACAAATTTAGTCTATTGTCATGACTATAATCATGACTTTTGCTTTCAGTTGACATTTTCAACTGAAAGCAAAAGTCATGATTATGCAATGTTATCCTGAAACTTTAATAACGAATTGTTAACTGATCAAGAGAAACTCCGTAAAAGAATCGATGACCTTTAGAATCGAGATAAAGTAATGTTAATAATGATACAAAAAATACTTTACGACATGACACGGGAACAAGATGACGCATATCGATTACATCGACCATTTCTCGGTCACGAATCGATCATAACTCGATTTGTCGATCGAATTAGTTACGATTAGGGGTGTCATTCTGCTGTTACGTAGAAGTTGTAGTTTCGAGATTTCGACAAAGTTGTGACCTTATGCACTGCGAATCGTAAAATCGTAGCAAAGTCGCATTTTTTCTGGTGTGTAGGTGCCGATTGTTTCGTCAATAACGTTTTGTAAGACATTCAATTTATCTACGCATTTAGGTGTATTGCAACCCGTGCACTTTTTATGAGTGCGATTGCAAGAGTAAGAAAAACTTTGCTAAATGTGTACAATTCACGGAAGTACAGGTTCCAAACCTTTTACTCGCAGCGTCTACGCAAATGCTGGTTGCTTTTATATTATGTCATTCCCTGGAATTAGGTGAGGACGCACGCATCAACAAACTTCTAACTGAAATATTTTTACATATAATAGCCCAATTCTTGAGGAAGATATTAAGCTATATAGCATCACGCCACGAGCAAAGTAGAAGTGAGTGAAAATGAAGTAATAGATGAGGATGATGAGGGCCGAAATTTAACGCGGACGAAGTCGCGGGCAGAAGCTAGTAGGTGAATAAAATGTATGAGTGGAGAAGAGACAAGGCAAGGTACGACAAACGGACAGATAAACGTCTGATTGGAAAAGTCCAATCATGTCTTATCACTTCAGATAAGATATTTGTTCTTCCTATGAACACCTGCTTCACAGGAGCGTTGCCGTACCACAAAAAAAGCTGACTCAATGTCCTTGAAAGTTTACAGAGTAATGAGAAACTTAAAAACGATCAACTAATCCTCCTAGACACACAACTCAAGAAGCCTTACACTGTAGGAGATGGATTCGTATCCGTACCCAAGGACCACCCATTCATAACTTCAAGCTAATAAGCACCTTTTCCAAGATCACGATCGCCGACAGCTAACATTTGCATAAGTCGGCGTGTGGTTATCAAATCGTTCGCTTCGTGGCGGTCTAGCAGTGCCAACATCCCTGCAATTTGAGAGCTGAACCCATTATTATATTATGCAATGTGGGCCTTGTGAATGTAGCCGTTATTGCCATATTGCAGTGCAGGCTAGGCTAGGCAGAGAAAGCTTCGAGCTAAATTAAGATTCTAAAACAAAACATTACGCCTATATTACCCAGAGGGTCAGACAGGATCGTACAGTTTGTTGCCCACAAGCTAAGCAAGTAGCAAAAGTAAGTTTCTAAGTTCTAATGATTACATTAAATAAATACACGACATGTCTTCTTTAAACAATTATTTTTCCTTATATTATATTTATTTGTATAGTTAGTTAGTTATTTAATTTAATATCTAGTGTAAATAGCTAGTTGTATAATAATTTACTATTGTATATTTACTTATCAAATTATATTATTACATTCACATTATTTATGATTACCATGCATTTGTCTTGTTACTGGTCATAAACCCTCTCTTCGACAAATAATTGATTAAAATCGTCGACAGAATGTACGTAATTTGTTACCGTGAATGGGAAATCGTGCGCCCTCCCGTCGAGTGTAACTCGGTTCGGAATGCTACCTTTTCAGAAACATAGCTTACTGTGGACATTGGAGATTCTGCCCAAGGGCTTTCATGATTTGTTATTCAGAGCAACGAAGTAAGTATTTTAAACTGCACTAGAAACTAGCTGGGCTACAATCGGCAATAGCCCATGGATACAGCCAATAAGTTACAGAATAAATGCTATCATTTTGTCAACACTGCTTGAGTTTTACACTCTTACCATCATCATCATCTGCCTAGCCTTTCCCAAATACGTTGGGGTCAGCTTCCAGTCTAACCGGATGCAGCTGAATAACAGTATTTTACATGCAGCGAATTACATATTTAACATTATTTTAATACCTACATACCGACTTTGTTCTTGTATGTACTGCATGAACAATAGAATGAAGAATAGGTATCCGTGCATAGGTTTTATTTCCAAAGTATATCATAAACTTAAGCGAGGTAGCAATTAGTAAGTCGAGCTCAATATAACAAAAATGGAGTTATTATTAAAACTGCCTTCACAAAAGAACGATACGTAATGCGGCACGCCTGATCAGTCAGCCCCTTAACTAACCCAAGATGGTTTGTAAAGATCTCTCTGGTATTACAAGACCTCTCTGGTAATAGTAACTGAATAAGAACCGAAGAGACCTGCACAAAAAATTACTGAACCGTGTTAAAAGATGGTTGATCTTTGAAGTTACAGGTCACTGAACATCAAGTACCTATCCACAAACTTGTGCAAATACAGCACAGTCTATCTGCTAAAAAAATAATTAAAACCACAACCTTTCGCACAAGGTCGGGCGAGAGCGTTTGATAACCTTTAGTGCGTGTGCGCAACCTTTGATATGTCCTAACTCGACAATTATAGTGTTAACCGCTATGACTTCGTCGATCGTACAGCCGTATCAAACGAATTAATTGTTGAGCCCGTTTCCTAGTTGCACGTTATGAAACTTCCTATATTTGTTGATGTAACTTTTTGATTATGGTTATTATAATGATCGAAAGTGTAATACACCCGACGGCCGAAAGGCTTTTAATGATTATTTTGTGATTTGATTGGCTGTTATTAACTCGGTCAATGAATCACAAGATCTGATTTAGGATTTTGCAGCAGGACTTATTCAATCAGACTTTGTGAACTGGGTGCTTATATTTAGCTCATTATGTTCATTCGGTAATAGACTAGAGCAGATTTACTTATTTGTCCAGTTGTATAGGCTAAAGTACTCGTCTTTAGAGCTGTTTTATGTTTGCAATTGTGCATTGGGTATCTTGCAGAGGTATAATGTGGTAATTTAGAATTTGCTTACCTACTCTGATTCTCTGGAATGGATATGGATGCCAACAATAGTTACTACTCATGCATAAATTAATTTAAGGTTAATAGAAAATTTGCAGCGTGCAAAGCTCAAGACCCAAAAACTCCATGACCTGACAAAACATTTTCAAAACTCGCCAGACACTCGTCCTTAATGTCAGGGTGTCACTGACACAACTGAGACACTCGCACGCAACAGACATGTCATTATATAATTACACGTAGTTATGACACGTGCATCTTCGTGCAATTGTGTCAATAAAATAATTGAATGAATTGAATGTCTGGTCGTGTGCGAATCTCTCAAGTGTGTCGCTCTCAATGCGGTGACTGGATCATAATTATGACTCTGAATTGCGCTAAATTTAGTTTGTGTGATGTAAGATGAGGTTATGCAAAGACGCGCTATTTTAGGATCAGCTAGAGGACCAACGACCTTAAAAATTCGGCTGGGATAGACTGGTAACGGACGGCGGAACACAGACGTTGTAGCACAATATGGGGGAGGCCTACTTATGCCCACCAGTAGACTGCGATAGTCAGAGAGAGAAACTCTAATTCAACCGGTAGAATTTTGATACTAAAAAAAAAAAACAATGTTTGAAGACTCAAAAACATAGTGTAAGTATATTCCTAGTCTACGACATTTTGCAGTCTTAGAAAAAAAAAACCAATAGAATCATAAATTAACAAGCCAAGCCACCTTTTTCAAAAAACTGTCCAGTATTTAACAAAAAAAAAAAAATTTGCTGAGGGAAAAAAACGCTACGATAAATCGTACCACCATAAATCGTAACCACAAAACTCATACATCTTTCAATACAGGTAAGTAAAAGTTGTTTCATCAACTTTTTCATCTCACCCATTCAATTATTTTTTGTTTCTGCTTGTGTGGTTATTTACCACAAAATTAGAGGCTACTCGTCTTAATAAACATGTGGTAACAAGTAGGTAAATAGGTACGAATTTTATTAAAATACTAACTGTTACCCGCGACTTTGTTTGCGATCCAGAATGAAAAGTAGCCTATGTCCTTCTAGAGGCTACCGATCTGTGAATTTTCATAACGATAGGTTCAGTGGTTTAGGCGTGGAAAGTTACTGACAGACTTACTTTCGCAATTTTATTATTATAGGTAAATAAGTTTGGATTGTAATCGAAAATGACATAATTACTTTGTGTGCTTTATTTATACCAAAAAGTAGAATAAATATAATTATCTTTATTTTAACTGTTCAGCTAGGCATTCACCTGATGAGGTTTAAGCTAATCTACGTACCATTTTCTGTCATCCATCACAACTTAATCGTTAAAGTTATTCAGTTAACTTACCTACTTACGTAACTTGAGTTGCTTCCTAGTTAATTTTACTTGAAAGTACGTCTAAGGCTGTATTCAGGCTACAACTACCTACTCTAGAAGCATCACACCATGGTGACCAAGCACAAGCCTATCAATAAAAAAATACTCAGTTAGAAAATGAAGGAATTAAGATGTGAAATCAATATGCGACTAATATGTTGTTACAGCAAAAGGAATACTTTGAAAAGTAGATGGCAGAAATACGAGACAAACATCGATTTATAAAAAAGAATGGAAAAAAACTAGGGGTCAGATTTGGATGACAAGCCAAGCGACTAGGAAAAATGTAAAAATACGTAGAACCATCTTCTAGAAATAATTATTGAAGTAATAATATGACAAACTGTGGTTTTACTTACTCATCCCGGAGTGAGATCTCGTAAAGCTCTCACAGAACCTTCAGCTTGCAGTATAGGACGGTAAGAGCCGGTTCCTTAGTTGAACTATAGGGGCTACTTCTTATTTGCGAGAGTAAGTCGGTATATACAATTAAGTATATACTCTCAAAACGGTGAAGGAAAACATCGACAGGAAACCGGTATGTCCTAGAACCAAAAATTTATAGACATGTGATATCTACCAATCCGCACTGGGCCTGCGTGGTAGATTATGGCCCACTCCCTCTCACAGAAAGGAGGCGTGTCCCAGTGGTGGGAACATCACAGGCTGATTAAGTAAACCTTTATCTTTCCTGTAAACCATAATATCCGATGGTGTCCAAATCATAAAATAAGAATAGTTATGTAAATTATAGTTTCTGACAGTGAGTCTGTGAGTCATACCATTCTGTCCTTAGCTTAAGCTGACAAAGTCGTCAGTTAGGTATGTTGACATATTACTTAAACAAGATTTCTAGTTATGCAAAGTACAATCATGTCATCGTTTACTCTATAATTTAAGTATTAAAAGTAATGTCATTTCATATTCTGACGTATTTTCGTCTATGATTATAATGTTGCATCATAATTTCCTCTTTTTCCGCAAAATTATATTTGCCATGTTCTAGCTAATACCTATACAAGGTGGACACGACAGTAAATTAAACTTCGTAAATGACGTTCCAAGTCTGCATACAAAAATTCAGTCAAATGTATCCACTTTAGCTATTCAAAGATTGGCAAAACCCATAGTCGGCAAATCACTACTATTTAGTTTATTTGAAATACACTTTTTAAACGATGTAAGGATTTATTTGACAGATTCAAAATAATCATATGCATGGTCATTGTTTTGATTTATTGTCATTGTCACACTATGTATTGTCAGTGTTTTCATTTATTGTCGTCTCCACATTATATACAAGTTTAATTGAACAATCAATTCTGTCTGTCAATGTTCTGTCTGTCTGAGCAATCATGTATGTTCGAGTAAATAAAATTATTATATTATGAATTCAAAAGTGCCTGTAACAGGTTAAAATTAAATAAATGACTTGAGTTTGATATTTTTCTAAACAATAATATAATATTAAGAGAAAAGAATTGATTTTTTTAATGTTTTCACACTAAAACGTCTGAACGGATTTAAATGAAATTTGGCACATAGGTAGACCATGACCTGGATTAGGACATAGAACTTTTTATCCCGATATCCTCACGGGATCGAGACTCATGCAGGTGACACCGCGGGGCACACACAGGAGCTAGTAAGTAAAACAAACAAACTTTTCTTCAATACTCTGCAAGTTAAACAACCTACAAACACACTTACAACAATCAATACAAAAGACTCAATCAGATCTATCAAAGAATACGCTTTCGATTTTTCTCAAGCACGCGTAGGCACGGGCAATGAGTCAGGTGTCGATATCGACAAGATATTAGTGACGCCCACTACTTCTACTAATTCTTAAGAGTTATCGTAGTGGCGCCTAACACGAGGTTAACAGCTTACTAGAAGTTATTTAATAGCTACATATAAAGTGAGCTTTGTTAAATGATAATGTACAGACGCCAGCACATCAAGCTACCCGAAAATGTCAAATTTTCCCAATCAACCTTGAACCTAATGCTTTAGCGATAAAGTTGATAATCTATTGAAGAAATTTGACAGATTGTAGTAGCTTGATGTGCTGGCGTCTGTACATTTTTTTATGTAGCCTGCACTGTTTCACTGCTGAGCAAAGACCTCCCACAAATCCTTCCATGTACAAATTTCTAAATGATATTAGTTAAAGCAGTGATTTCATATGGCTAGAATCAGTAATAATTCCCCATGGTAGATTCTTGAATGCTCTCTGGCGAGATAACTATCACACAGAAAGTTAAGAAAAACAACCATGTTGTAAGTAAACACTAACTTTGTAGGTACGATACATAATCAGCCTATATTGTTCCCACTGCTGGGACGCAGGCCTCCTCTCGGTGAGAGGGCACGATGCTTAGTACAGTCACGACCAAAAGTATGTATACACTCGGCTTTATTCAAAAGTGATTTACTCCTTTATTTTTTAATGAATTTTTATGTTGCCACGAACATAGTATTTTCGAACCTATAGGTTTATGTAATGTGTCGTATTTTAACGTTGCATTCGTTATTTCACGAAAAAATCGCAATCGAAAGTTGTCAAGTGTTGACATATTGGTGCTCGTGACTGTACAGATATAAAAACATAAGATTCTTGGTAGATATACAGGAACACGCAAACTGAAACCATGAATTCAGCACATGATTCTAGACCCCTTCGGGTAGAAATTTTTCGTCGGTTCGGTTCTGAATCCATAGTAACAGGTGGTGCGTCGATGTGCCTGGCATCCTGTTTATTATACATATATACTTAGAAACTTGGTTCTTACTTAGTCACAAGCAACGCTCTACTTCATTAATTAGTTCAATTGTAACTCTTAACCAGAAGAAAGAACACTAAAGATGCCTTCAATTAATCCTTACATTATGGTATCGTCTCCTAATTACGTAATACAAAAAGACTATTGTTCTCAATAGTTTGGCACAATGTCAGTAATTGGCGAGACAGAGCGTTTATTTTGTAATTATTGTGCAACAGACAACATGGTCGAAGCGTCTCCGCGCATATCATTAGACAATATCCTAAGCGATGCTTGTTTCTTTTGTGCCCATGTCTGTCGGTGTTTATAGCAGCTTACAAGGTGATTCTACACTGTCTGCACCCTAATTGCGTAACACACATATTTTATCACAATCTGAATTATTTTGAAGGATACTGCTAATCCATTGCGTCATAATGATCGAAAAATTTGTCAACAACGTAAATAATGGCTACAGTTTAGCCAATGTCATTGTTTGAAGTTAAATTTAATTAAGTTAGAAATACTTTTATCACAGAAAAGGATATTAGTGTAGGATAGGATGAGTGGGGTGTTGATGGTGATAAACGTTGCCACAAAGATAGCATGTTGAATACCAAAAATGGCTGACGCAGAGTGGACAGCGTCATTTACGTCACAATTGCGACACAATATAATAACCTCCTGAATTTGCTTCAATTAATAAATGATGACGTGTTAAGACATAAAATGTTAAAGTGAACTTTAACAACAATTACCTAACTTCAATACGAAATAACATCAAGTACAATGACCCCTAACATTTCAATGATCTAGATCAAATTCTAGATTCTTTCTCTCGACAGAAAATAATTACGAAACTGAAGGATGGTCACATTATGCAAACGTTTATGGTAATAATAACTAGGTAGGTATAATAAAAACCGGTCAAGTGCGAGTCAGACTTGCGCACCGAGGGTTCCGTACAAATTTGTAGGTATGTAACTAAAAATTTAAGGCTTTCGAAATTTTTCCTTTATCTGTGCTATAAGAAGTTGCTTCGTACCAAATTTCAAGATTCTGAGTTCACAGGAAGTACCCTTTAGGTTTTGATTCCCTTGAGAGTGTCGAAATTTTGCGGCATAAACGGCTGTATCTTTTGATTGCGTTGGCTTTGAAGTTTGATTTTTGCACAGTTTCAAGGGTCATTAGACTTGATTATTTGATATAAATCCCAGCTTGATACCTTTACGCGTTCCTGAGAAAAAGGGTCTTGACAGACAGACGAACGGACAACAAAGTGATCCTATAAGGGTTCCGTTTTTTCCTTTCGAGGTACATAACCCTAAAAATAAACGGATGGACAGTAAAACCAAATAATATAACATGAGAGAGTATTGTACCGGTAATGTTGATGTTCATTCTGTTAGCTAATTTAGATTGTCTGACTGCAGGCATTCCGGTTGCGTGACGTGGAAGGCGGAAGAACTGGATTGTTTCCCGTTGTGCTATGGTCTTTGTACATGGGTCAGAGAAAACAGAACGTAAGTTTTATTTAAGACAACCTTTTCTGGGTTATTTCTCTGCAAGACTTTGTTTTATTACATCATTATAATTTATAAAACTATTGTTCATTAAAATGCGTCTGCCTTCAAAGCAAGAGTGAACAGGCATCTTCTGGGCACGCTCGTTCCATCATAGACCTCGTTCCGCTTTCCATCAGGCGCGATCGAGGTTAAGAGCATGCCCTTTTAGCAAAAAAATTAATAAAAAAAAGAAACTTTTTTTGAAGTGAAATATTTAGCGGCGTTGTGCACTTTTGTTGTGATGGGTAAAAAATGTTAAACTCACGTCAGGACACATGACCTGATCGAAAATTCGTAAGACGGAGGGAGAGTAGACCGCATTCCAAAATATCAAAAATGCACAAAGTTAATATTCAAGTTTTCACTTCTGCCGGCACTCCCGGAGCAACTGTTTGATTTTTTTAAGTAAATGGCTGTACATAATGTATGTGGAGACTCTGCTCCATGACATGAGACTTAAAACTTAGGTAACTAGGCCTGCTATCCTCCTCAACCTATCCCTTCAGCCAATACATGCGTGATTGTTATGACATCTGAGGAGCTATTCTCGTATTTCTGAGAACGTTCGCATTCTAATCTCAGTCTCAATCTGTAAAAAATACAGTCAATTTACGTACTACTGAGATGAGATTGCAACTTGAATTTGAATGTTTTTTGAGCACAAGAATTAACTTTTCGAGTGTGTTAATGAAGAGAATGCGTGACCGTGAGACACCGCCATTAGTCACGAAAAATAAGATAGTAATCACCACATTCTACTTTACTTCTGCTTCTTCTTCAACCGGTTTAAGAATTAAGAATATACATATGAATCGGCCACAACTGTTACGAAATAATAACATTATATCGTGTGCAAATAAATCTTACAATATACAAACCATAACCACCATAATCAGCCACCCACCTGCGCCTGTGTTCCCACCACTCTGGGACACACGCTTCCTCTCGGTTAGGATACTCGTAGACATGGTGACAGTGAACCACGTCCGTAATGACACGAGTTTGACATTGAATAAACTTGATGGTTTTGCAATATAAAAGTTTTACCATCATTCGGAACCTGTTTTAAATCTTCGACTTGCCTATGGTCTATTGTTAAGGAAACACGTATAACCGAACTATAATCGAATTCAAAATAATTTTCTCATTGAAATGAAATAGTATAGGTAAAACTCGCCACACTATTTAAGTATTTTGTTGTTTTACAGTCCTATAATGCTGTAAAGAACCGTGTATGTCAAATGCAGTTCATTTGTATCCAGTTCCCTGGACCTATACCCCTTTGTGGTAATAATAGTCCTTCAGACCAAGTTTCGGCCGTGGCGACCAATCTCAGCGGAAACCAGCCTTCGATGCATGAGATATAGTGCACAACTGTGTGCGCAGGGGCCTACTCTACCTTACTCTCACAGTCCGATGGGACGGCAATCTGACACGACCAGAGGAAGATCAGGCGCAGGACCATCATCTTAACGTGCTTCCTGAGGCACGAGGTATCGCACCGCCAAATTCCAAACTTTGGGCTTAGAAATTGCAAATGGAAAAATCAAATGACACTAATTTATACCTAGGCCAATATCTTCGTTTAGGTAGTGTAACTGTAGCCAAAACTGTGAGAATATATTAAACACATCCGATACTTTATGCACCTACATTCCTAGTTACAATGTATCGTAATATTATTGCAACTGTGCCTACACAATCTTAACCAATATATAACCCTTTGAATAGAACATAACGAAGTTCAAATAATCCTGCAATATTTAGACTACTAAAGAGACGAATCTATCAAAACTCTTACATTTCATAATAGTCTATAGATTTCATTAGAGTCTATTCAGACTTCTAGATAACAATCGTGGGTATATAAATCACGTGCTGAAAGTAAAAGGATTCTATAAAATGGCGGTTTGTGACGTCATTCAGTGAATCTATGGTATTCCCACGCGCAGGTGACAATGAGGAGATGAGCTTTTGATTAATGAGGAGTATTTGACTTGAAAGTTTTGTTCTATACTGGGTTGAAAATAGAACGTACAGATAGTTTAATGGACAGCGAATTTTAGTCTTTTGTTATTTTGTATTGGGGTATTGAGAAAACAACGATTTGTTGTATTCTACTAGCCGCATTTAATAATCTCTTGTTTGGTTAAAATAACAACTAAAATCATCTAATAGTATATTATATGATCAATAAATCAATAAAATTGATAGTCTCAAAGTATAATTTCAGTGTAATTAATATTAAAATTGACCCAAGGGCTGGCTTTTACCTACCTTGGCCAGAGGCTAAGCATTGCCATACAACGTGGCAATGCCGCCAGTGTCTTGGGTACTTTACCAGTCGACAGCGATGGCGATGAATTTTTCGACGCTATATTTTAGTTTGTAAATAGTTTTATTTAATCTAGGGTATTATTTTGTTATTATAGCCTTTGTTGATAAACTTGTACTAAAAAAACTTAAGAAAAAATATATTTTCTTAAAACTTCTAACTTTAAGTAATTACAGAATATTAAAATTACAAGGTGCAGAAATGTAAATTAATAAATATTTATCACTTTACTATAAACATAAAAACCAAGAATGCACGTGACGACATAATAGGTAATAAGATGAATGCATCTGTTTCTTTATTATTACCAAAATTTTAAATCGCAGAGCATCACATAATTTCGTTACACAATGTTATGAACATAGCACTGTGATTCTCTTGTCAATAATAATTCAAATCTAAGTCAGATTCTTCCATTTTTTTTATACTTATGAAAATCACGTAAAGGACTCTCAATTCTCGTAATTTTAGGAACGTGCACAGTCTGATCTCAGTCTCAATCTGTCAAAAATACCTCTAAATTCCGTACCTTCTTGACAAGTTTTTGACATTGATTATCGCTGAGATGAGATTGCGTAGTCGCAATCTCATCTCAGCGACAATCAATACCAAAAACTTAAAATCAAGTGATTTTAAACGTTATTAATTCAGGGATTGGCCTTCAGGTATATTTATTTTTGTTTTGAAAAGCACCCATGTATACAAACTTGTATGTATTATGTACGGAGGATATTTTCTCCGAATTATTGGAAAAATAGCAACTCTTTCCAAAATCTTCATTCCTATCCTTGATTTTTGTTGGACTATCCAACAAAAATCAAGGATAGGAATGAAGATTTTGCATTGTTATTTCTACAAGGACAATGTACATGAGTGCATAAATAATCAGCCTCTAATGTTCCCATCTCGTGGTGGCTCGGTGAGAGAGAGTGGGCTGTAATCCACCACACGGCCCCAGTGCAGGTTGGTAGATGTCACATGTTTTCGAAATTTTGGTTCTAGGATATGCCGGTTTTCACACGCTGCTGTGAGGTGGTAATCAAATAATTTACACAAAGTAAAGCTCCTGTCTGGGTTCAAACCTATGATCTACAACTCATAAGTCGCGGCCGTTACCACTGGGCGACCACTGCTCATGCTGTATATACTAAAGATTATTAACAATAAAATTGAATGCACAAAAACAAATTACATCAGAGGTCACAATAATACGTATTATAGTCACACAGATGATATACATATATACACTATGTTATCTATCTAGGTCGCGGTGTCAATACTCCAGTAGACTACGTGTAATGTCAAATGTCAAGTCTTTGCGATTAAAGAATGTCTGAGTAACAAGTTGTACGACTTCTTTAAGCTTGTTATATTTTTTATTTTTAGCTTTTATAAAAAAAAAGTGTGAAGGTCTCAAAGCATCGTTATGATTGATTCAATATCAAGAGTAGAATGAGAGAACAGCGTTTTATAAGAACAAAAGTAAATTATTTATGTATGACTAGCTGCGCCCCGCGGTTTTACCCGCATAAGTTTCGATCCCGTGGGAAAATCGGGATAAAAAGTATCCTATGTATAAATCCTGGTTATAAACTATCTGTGTGCCAAATTTCATCAAAATTCGTGTAGTAGTTTTTACGTTTTTTTCTTCTTGATTAATAACAACTAAAAAAGTTCTTAGTAATTGATTACAATCTAGCCTAATAGACTAATAAGCAAATTAACTCTAACATAATATTTTACGAGATAGATTATGTTATAACTAAGAACAGTGTCAATTTGCACTTTTACACAGTTTCGTAGCACTTTCTTAGCGCCTGATAATTGATAAAACACTTTGTTCATGTGTTACATGTATAGCACCATTACCACCGCACTATTATTCATTCACTATATAAATACTACACTAACTCAAATGGTTTAGTTCTCTTTAGCTTACGCACTAAGTTCGTGTTGTCTAGCAGCTGAATTGCCACGAAATTCACATGTCGGTGAAGTCTGTGTTCATGGGCTTCAGCAAATTTTTAAATGATGGTGGTGATGAGTTCCATTTTAGGTTTCATGATGGAGGTCATCATTTCTAATGTACCCTGGAGCATTTACAGTACCCCTGAGTTCTTTATTTTGGAATTGTTGGATTATTTTAACGTTGCTTCGTTTATTACAGCCCCAAAACTGGATGCTGTACGTCCAAATTGGCATAAGAATATGCTTGTATAATATAATTTTATTATGTATTGATAAGCAGGATTTCTTTCCGAGTAACCAATACATACTTTTATAACGTATGTCGAGTTTCTTTTTGACGTGAGATTTCTAACGCAGTTTGGCGTCAAGAGTTATGCGAAGGTATTTGGCTGTGTTAGCATAAGGCATGCCGTTTTTATAGATTGGGTGGTAATGGCAATGTTTATTAGTAAAGTCAATATGAATTGTTAGTAGTTCAATAGTTTTTACGTGAAAGGGTAACAAACATCCATCGATCCATCCATACAAACTTTCACGTTTATAATATTAGTAGGATTGGTTTACCTCCACGGTAAAATACTAAGAATTGACACATTTCATAAACATGTATAGTATTATGTCTTTGTTGTTACAATTTCTGAAGCCCAATTCTCGTAATTAAAAACGTTCAAAATCTGGCGCAATTTCATCTCAGCGACAATCAATGTCATAAACTTGTCAAAATGTAGGGAAATTAGAGGTATTTTGACAGATTAAGACTTAGATCAGACTGTGACCGTTCTTAAAGTTACGAGAATAGCCCCTTTTATAAGAAATGCTGATTCAGCATTTCAAATGCTATTTGCAATGCTACATTACATTCAGAGGTCCCGGAGCTCAATCAAGTTCACGCGCTTTGGTCCTTATAGCTGATAAATTTCCAAATCTTTCACCTTACTTAGGCGTAGAGTCTCCAGAAGAATTTCGCTAATAAGTAAACTAATAAAGATTCAAGGTCACTTAATTAAACATTATGGCACTTCTACCATAATCATCACCACAGCACGCTAAAAAACCAGTCACCATTTACATAATGCAATGCCGATGACATAAATTACACTAATATTACGATCAACTCGTTAAACTAAACGCTGTGATTAACTAACAAGACAATACATTATTTACAGCATCAGAACAGCGGTTAGCGGAGGTGTCGTTAACCTAAGTGGCAATGGTTCCATCGTTCCGCTCCGTAGTAGGTTGGTGCTTGGTGGGTAGGAGGTAGCTGTGACGCGTTGATGTCTTTTGTATGGGGAGCGATACGGTGACTTGTGGGTGACATTGTAATATCATTAGAGGAAGGAAGTTGTTACTTTTTTGGATTTTGTTGGACAAAACTCATTATACTTTTTAATTCTTTCATGTTTGAGGTGTTATTTGTATTGATTTTCGATTTACTTGAATAGTTTTGAACTTAAACTGAGCTACTGTCACAAAAGGCTTCTTTTTCTCAGAGACTTTTTAGCTTGTTACAAGCAGTGGCAAGTACGTTCTTGTAGTTACGTGTAGTAAAAAAAAATGACAAAATCGTCACTTGATCGAAGATAACTATTTGAACCCTGAGCAGTAATCAATTTCATTTTAGGGCATGAAGGAATACATTCATATATTAAGCGTAAGGCTTTACTTAGGTTCATAAATTTAATAAATTTATTGTACTGTGGTCCATGTGGGCCTGCATACATTACGCTAATGACAATATGGAAATTAATAGCAGATCTTGAACTTACACCCACCGACACTGAGCGAAGGTAACGCATTAACTATTCTTCAAGAAATATATGATTAATTGAATACATAGGTAAAATGTCGGGAAAGGAGATGTGGACTTGTAACGTAACGTAAGCTGATGTTTGCTAAGGTCGATCTTTTGGATTAAAAAATCTGTTAATGAAGTCAATCGGTATTTTTATGAAATTAAGATTCACGACAACCATCTGACATCTTTAATTATTATTTAATTAGATGCCAGATCATACTCAAAGCATGTATTTCAATATATATATTTTTTTTTGGGCAAAGGCCCCCAAGTGCTTCCAGGAAATCTTCTCCTGCGCCACCTCACACTAGCTCGAAACCCCACCCGTGCTCCCTCAGTTGCCTGTGCCAGGGGCCATCTCGAACTAGCCCTCGCCCTCGTATATCAATTAAATCATTTAACAACAGGCTCTTTTGAATTGTCAAGGAGTTGGTCAGTCAGAAATATGAAGCTAATCGCCAATTTCAAAGCGTAGCAGGTAGGCATTGCCATTCCCAGCCCCAATATATATATTTCAATGATAATTTTGGCCATCAAGTTGTTGTCAACAAAACCATGCTCCCGGCGGGATTTACCATCGCCAAAAATTCCTAACTACCATCCAAACTATCCAAAGCACCCCCAACAAAGACTAGTTTATACATTTTAAGATAAAATTTCAAAGACCTGTGTATTTTGTAAATAATAATTAAATAAATAAATCCTGCAAAAGCACTATGCTCAATTTCCTTAGTTATGAAAAAATCAAATCAAAAATCAAAAATCTGATGCTTTTCATGACCCAGTTTTGGGCTACACGTTGAACGTCAGTGAATAAATTTATGATTTTTATTGATTGTTAATTGTTATGACATGTGTCAAAATATGTATGGTTATTGAATATACAAACTCATAAAAGAACATATTTCTGCTTTAGACTCATTTTTCTTATTCGGTTAACCAGGCAGATTAATTTTATATAAATATTGATAGTTTCATAATTAACATAACTTTATGACTATTAATGTTTGTCAAATGTACACTTTTATGTTTACATATTCATACTCCTAGGTATTTATAATTTAAATATAAATCTGGAAGTGAAGTGGTTTTATAATGTATGTGCATATTTTAACTTGACTTTAATTGTTAGCAATAACAGGTTAGTTCGTATGTACTGTACAGGTAATTATCGTTATTTTTAATATATTAAATTATATTTATAACCAAGAAGCAAGGTTGAATGCCGAGAAATGAATCAAAATATCCTCATACGTTGAATAGGAAAAGAACCAACTAATTATAAATTAAATTGTATCAACTACATATCGCTTATTTTTTGGTCAAAGAATCCGCATGGCCATACACTTGGCAATGCTGCCAGATTTTTGGGCACTTTTCCTGTTGACGGCGATGTGGATGAATTTTTTGATGTCCTATGATTCTTCCCTCCCTTTTATATAGATGGCTAGCTTTAAAATTATGTAAATATTATACTGTTATTCCCCTAAGACTACCCACTGACCCAATTAACTACATTACATTACCCATTTACTCCAAACTTAGGTGAGTAAGCCTCAGGTATAAGTATAACATGCAAATATAATTGTTAGTAGGTACTTGAGTTACTGGCAGATTTCGTATATGGCATGTAATGCACCTCATATTGAACACACGCACTTTTTCGCGCGGTTTTTGAGTCGACCTTAGAAGTTTTTCTTGCGGAAACTCTTGACGCATACATTTTACGCAAAACGCATGTTATCAATCTTAGTTTTTATTAAATTATACTAGATGTAATTAACGTCTAGATAGAGTAAAATTGATCAGTGATAAAACATGCTGTCGTCACATAGGAAATTGTTGCCGCACCTAATTAGATGCTCGTCCAACCGCTGAAAGTTACAAAACTATCTCTCACCTGCGTGTTGACATCAACAAACAGCAAACTGAGCACCGCAGCACACACCAACAACAAATGTAAACAACCCATGATGCACTACACAGTACCTCAAACTAACATTACTCACTTATCGACAAGCAATCGATACAATATATACAATTACGACGGAAATTGTCAAATGAACAATTGCATCGAAAAAACAATTCCCACTATTTAATCGTCGATACAATGCCGATGAAACCACATTCACTCGGCTTCACCTTTCCTTGTAATTATCTAAAGATATACAAATGTCAACTGCACTGTAAACAATCGATAAAAATCCGAATCGATATCAATTAAAATGTTTGTGGAAGTTGCGGCACTATTATCACAGGTCGATTGTTTTGAATGTTTAAGTTAGGAATTAGTATCGTTTTTTTTCTCGTGTTCGATTATATCGAATCGTGTTCGTGTCTCGGTTGTTGCGCGCGCGTTCTCAGCGCAGTATCAAGAGAGACTATTTGACATTTGGCCGCGCCGGTCACGAGTTAGTGATGCCCCCCTACTCGACCTGACGTGCGTCCTTGAACGTACTATACTGTTCTCGATTTATGAATTCGATGTGGTCTTATTACCACCGTTGTCTGAATCGGCGGATTTTGCTAATTATGTATTTATTCTGACTTCCTGACATGTTTAAGTGAATTAACGAACGTTGTAAAGGCGAATCTAAAAAGCAACGTAAAGTTAAGCATATATGTATTTATTATATCGTGGAACGATCGCAGGCGCATGTGTCCCCGCACTATCCCCACGTACATCCTGCCTTTAACGAATTTTGTTCAGAATTCTGGAGACAAACAAAAAATGGAATAGAGATCCGACATATAATTAATAAGCTGAGGGCGAGACGATCAGTGACCAATCATTAGTAGTCTACTGCTTGACAGGACAACCAGGTGCAGCCTGTAGATTGGAGAAAGGCAGGACATGCAAAGACGAGAAACATACCTCAACCTTCTGACCTCATCAAGACTATAAGAAAATCATAAAAAGGAAAAGGCTGAAACAGAATGAAAATAAAAAGTATTTGACACAGGAATACGATGATCTAGGCACACCAAATATAGAGCACAGAACTGAAGGTCTCTGCATCTGCACACACCGGGCGGGGCGGGGCGGGACGGGATGGCAACGCGGCGCTGAGCAGTTGTAATGTACTAGATATTACGGACGACGGGACGACGCCACACAGAGCCGCCCCGCTCGACGCGACGGTAACCGTCGCGCCCCGCCGCCGCCTCGCCGAGCGGGAATACAAGTCTGAAGCGGCGGGGCGGGGCGTGGCGGGACGCGAACGCGTTATTGATTTATTTCATGCACCCATTTCCGTTTACGATGTTTTTCTTAGCTAGCGCAACTATGAGCAATTATAGCGTTTCCATGTCTGAATCGCACAACATCTTTTTTGATGAAAGAAAGGCGCGGCGGGACGGGACGTGATCGCGCCCGCAGTGTGAACACTGCCGCCGCGCCAGCGCCGCGTCGCCGTCCCGTCCCGCCCCGCCCCGCCCGCTGTGTACTGTGCCTTAATGGTGCAAGGTTGATTTAAAAAAGAAAAGGACACTGACATATTCAACAACAATAGACAAAAATAAATAGTAGGTATTTTTCCAAGACGATTACGTACATACCTACAACATTCATAAAACAGATCAACATTCAACATTCATAATTCAGATGGCCTACGTGCCATCTGAATTATGAATGTTGAATGTTATGTAATTATAATTTAATAAAAGTTTGTGATGCGTATCAAATTATCACTGCGGGCAAATCGAACGAACTAACTACTGAACAAAAAGTTTAGTACGTAAATAAAACTTAATTTATAACTATGTAAATACTTTTATACAATTCTTTATTTTTGGATACCCTAAGGTCACCTTTGAATGTAAGTGTTATAAGGAAAGTCATACTGGGCCATAATAGATGTATGGCTACTTCTGCCTTTAAAAAGCCATCGGCAGTGTGGTTTGAAGGATGTCGGGTTAATAGCCTGAGAGTTTACATATTTATAGTACCTGTCTAACAGGCTTATGTAGTATTTCAACTTTGTGTAATAGTTCGGTAACACAACGAAAATCTTCCAGTAAAGTGGTCAGTGGTCTTTTTCGGTAGGTTTTCACGCCCTAACGGCTGCACGGATGTTGATGCGCCAAATTGAGTCAAAATTGCATCGCATTGTCGTTCTACAGGTGGACCATGACCTGGGCTAGGATATAGAATACTTTTGGTGGGATTATTTCTGATCTCCAAAAAATGAAAATCAAGTCATTTATTCAAATTAGGCTGAGAAACAGTACTTTTCGAACGTCAAACTTACAAAAGACAGTCCCCCAAAACCGCCCGCCCTTCACCACTTCCTAGTGGGTTCCCTATCCATTTGCATAAAATTTTAAGACCTAATATAACTTGGCATACTTTTGTTTGTCCTAATTATATTTTCGCATAAATTATTTACGCATAACAGCTTACGCATAATTTTTTTACGCATAATTTCTCTAACCATAATAATGATTAAGCATAACATTCTAAAGCATAACTTTATTAAGCATAACATTCTAAAGCATAACTTTATTAAGCATAACAATAATAATAAGGCGTAGTCGACGGAGCCCCGCTTCGCGGGGCCCCTATTTCTGTCTGCAGGGTTTAAAGGAACCTAACACGAAGGGGATGACGGGGGCTCGTTCGCTCGCTCCGCTCGCTCACTTGAGCCCCCGTCATCCCCTTCGAACCTAACCTGTCCGAGTCGGGGTGCCCCAATTCCCGAGCTCGCTTCGCTCGCTCTTGCATCCTAAGTTCTCATTGCCTTTTTACTAAATCGAGATGTGTTAGACCTTGGGGCACCCCGACTCTTGGAAAAAGTAAGTTTTTAAAAAAAAAAAATAAAAAAAAAAAAAAATAAGTTTTATTACCTTCAATTGTACAAAAAAAAACACTTATCTCAAACACATTAAGCTTTACAACTAGGGAAACAGAGTGTCTTCGATGATCTCTGGCACCCAATGTAAGATTTAACTTGTGTTTAGGGTGCCAGCGTCCTCGCCTAAGATTTGAACTTGTAGCCGCAGTTGTAAGACGAGCACAGTACGTCATTAAATTACTAGCTAATGTTGTGTCCTATTTATGTAGCCATGTATATGTGTGTGTATTTTAGTGTGTGAGGGGGACATAAATATGGTGAAAACTTGTGGTTTTGTAAGTCTGTTTAAGAGAATAATTATGAATATATTACTGTATTAACTATATTAAGCAAACGATATCTGTAGTAAATCTTCAGTCTTGTTGTAGGTCAATGTCAAGAGCCACTTCGTGACCTTGGTTTTGCATTCATTTAGACACAAGGGAGCAATGGAACAGAGTTTATTTATTTTGTTATATAAATGGTTTGACAGTATACCAAAATGACGTTGAGCAAGGGCCGTTCTACATCCGTGAGTTGAACATAATTCGAAGTATCTACGTTTTTTGGTAGCATTTGGATCGTAAGCCACAGAGGGATGTTTGCGGAGAATAGTAGCAAGGATAAAGAGCTGTCTCACAGTGAGGACCTGACATTCGCTGTAGAGAGCCACAGTGGGGTAGCTAAAAGGCTTCGAGGTCATAACCTTGAGAACCGCTCTCTGTGCTCGTTCCAGAGGCAGGAAGATTGTCTTAGGAGTTCCACCCCACACCGTGATGCAGTAGTTTATAATGCTTTGACATAGGGCATAATATACTGTTTTAATCGTAAGGAGGTCCGCGGAGTGCCTTAGTTTTTTAAAAATGAAAATGCACTTGCGGACTCGCGATATGAGATTACTAAGGTGAGGTTTCCAGCTCAAAGAACCATCCACATAGACTCCGAGATACTTGACAGAATCACATCTTTTGAGTTGAGGACAGCCACATTGTGAAGAAGATAGACCGAGTGAGCAAGTATGGGCTCTGAGCAGCATTGAAATCGGAGGAGGGAGGTTGGTGGATACTAAGGAGAAAGGTAAGTAAACCGTTTTATTTAAATTTAAGGTTAAGATGTTTTTTGACAGCCATTTCATAACTGAGTTTAGAGCTAGTTCCGCGTACTTTACGGTTTCAGGCCAGTCACTACCATGAATTAATAGGGCTGTATCATCTGCGTAAGTGAAGATTGAACAATTCATTAAAGAGATTCCGCATAAATTGTTAATATATATAAGAAACAGGGTAGGACCCAAGATTGAGCCCTGGGGAACACCAAAACTCAGAGAAATGGTGTCACTAATAACATCATTTATTTTAACGCATTGAGTTCTATCACACAGGTAATCCTGGAAAACTTTTAAGGAATGTCCGCGAATGCCAGTAGCTTCCAGCTTAGATAAGAGGTGGGGAACGGACACAGTGTCGAAGGCCTTAGAAAGATCCAAGAAGATAGCCAAGCATTTCATTTTGCTATCTAATTTTGATACTACATGGTCTACCAAGGCAGCAACAGCATTTTCAGTTGACCTGCCACGTCTAAAACCATACTGGTTATTACTTAGTAGCTTGTAAGACTCAAGATAGTCTACCAGTCGATTATTGAGGATCTTTTCTAATATTTTAGAGATGGCAGGCAAGACTGAGATTGGTCTATAATTATCTACACTGTGTCTGTCCCCATTTTTGAAGATCGGGTGAACAATAGCCCTTTTGAAAACCCTGGGAAAACAGCCTGTGGAAATAGAGCGATTGCAGATATGAGTAATGGCTGGGACAATCGCGGGGAGACAGGATTTTAACATTCTCGATGAAATGCCATCCCAACCAACCGCAGCATCCGTACGTAACCCAATAATAAGATTTGATACCTCCACTTCATCTGTAGGTAGAAGTACTAGCGAGTTAGAGGGCAGCGCATCGAGGCAATAATCCGAGGTACACGAGGTGGGCAAGAAATTGTCAGCCAGTTTCCTGCCAACATTGGCAAAAAATTCGTTGACTTTATTGACCGAAGACTTTTCATCTGAAGATATTCTTAGTAGCTCGTTGGGGGATTTAGCATTACGACTAGTTCCAGTAACATTTTTAACGACCTTCCAAGTAGCTTTAGGGTTGTTCTTCGCCATATGGAACTCCTTCCTTTCATATGCGTGTTTCAAATTTTTAAGAAGCTTGTTACAGAAATTACGGTATCGCTTGTATGTAATCATGAGAATTAAGTTTTCAGGATCTGCCTTTAGCGTTCGAGCCATGCTATCTCTATTTCGGATACAGCGGAGCAGTCCATTTGTAATCCAAGGTTTCAGGATTCGCCGTTTCGAAGACATGTGTACCGTTTTGGAGTGATAGGCGATGACAGAGTTAAAGATGGAAACCAGAGACTCGGCGGCATTGTTGGGGTCTTGAATAGTCAATATTTCACTGAAGTCCGTTGATAAGATGTCCCTGATTGCGGCTGTATAATCAACAACTATGCGAGTAAGTTTAGAGGCAGGGAGTGACATCAGACGTTGGATGCTAATAATCGTAGGTTTATGATCAGTAATATAAGTGTCGAGTACCAGAGTCGTATTTTTAAGGTCAGATCTTAACATTACGTGATCGATACAAGAGCTAATACGGGTTGGGAATAGATGTGTAGGAAGGAGGCCATGTGAAGCAATAAGGTTAAGGTACTGATTCGCTTGTTGGGAGATAGCATTCGGAGTGATGTCAATGTTGATGTCACCCATAATCACAAAATTTTTATGGACTGACGTCTGGGTAAGAATAGTATCCAAGCTATCGACAAAGTTGTCAAGGTTTCGTGTAGAGGGAGAGCGATATAACGCTAAAAGTAAGATATTGTGAGATGTTACATTGCAGATCAGACAACTAGCACCAGATATAGAAGGTTCGGTGACGATATGAGGTAATTCTGATTTTACATATATTATAACACCATCATTTTTATTAGCAAGTATGCTCGTGTGATAAGAAACATACCCTTCCAGAGGTGGGACTGTTGCCGCCCACAGCCAGCATTCCGATAGTATTAAAACATCACATGAAATTTTTATTCTAGCCAAGAGCACAAGGAAACTATCAAAATTACAGTTTACACTACGTATATTTAGGTGTATTATATTAAGAGACTTGTTAGTGTCATTAATGAAACGGCTGCAAGTGATACAGAATCGAGTGAAAATATTTACGTAAAAATAACTCAAATTTGTTTCCGTTATTTCTATTAATTGTATGCCCAAATATTATTATGCTAATAATCATTAGGCCTAGTAACGTTATGCGAATCAAATTTATGCCAAAATAAATTAGTCTTTAAGATGATTATGCCAACATAAAATGTATGCCTAAAAAAATTATGCTGAAGTATTATTATGCCAAAACAAATTGTGCCAAAATCGTTATGCCGAAGTATATTAGGACAAAGAACATTATGCGAAAAGAAGGGATCCCTTCCTAGTGGTATCGCTGGGAAGAAGAAGTGGTGCAACAAACTCCCCAGCAGCACAGCTGTCTGTTCAGTTAGAAAATACTTGATTATATACAATACTAGGTGTTAAGTTATTAACATTACGAGACACACAACATAAAATTAAATTATTTGTCACTATGTCAGCTAGCCACGCCAATATACCAACAAATATAATAAAAACTATACGTACTCAAGCTAAAAAATAATTATTTAAAATTAAAACGTAATTAAAAACTTGCTACCTAAATAAAAGCCTCAAGGCATAAAGAGCGTTACAGCTTACATATTTCTGCATTGCTGGGTTCTGTTCACATAGCTGTCACTTGAAGTGACAAATAAAAACTAGAGCCATTGAAGTAAAATAAATAAAAAAGTTAATACTAATAACAGTAAGCTAATTCTGAAGAAAGAACATGAACATTATCTTGAGTTAATTAGGGCGACCAACTATTCTCATTCCATGCGGGCGAAGCCGCTGGCAACAGCTACTGTTGTATAAAGGTTGTTACAATTTAATGAACAGACGCCAGCAGATCAAGCTACCAGAAACTGGCCCTGATTCCCTTGTTCACAAACTAAACTAAATTTAAGTTCTGTACATCTTTTTCTTTCTATTTCATTAAGAAAAGGACAGAAGATAAAAATATTAGTTTACTCCTGTCAAATTAAGATACTCCATAGTCAGATTAGACGTGATTAAAAATATGGCTGCTAAAAATACGTCGATTTACGTCAGGCGCTGACTAGTTTGACAGGACTAAAGTAATATTTACTTCTGTCCTTTTCTAAATTAAATAGAAAGAAAAAGATGCATTGAACTTAAATTTAGTTTAGTTTGTGAACAAGGGAATCGGCGCCACTGTCAAATTTTCCCAATCAACCTAACACTTTAGCGATAAAGTTGAAAAACTATTGAAGAAATTTGACAGATTGTAGTAGCCTGACGTGCTGGCGTCTGTACAATCAAGTCAAAATCAAGTCATTTATTCAAATTAGTCTAAGAATCAGCACTTTTCGAACGTCAAAATGACATAGGACGGTCCGTCAAAACGCCCGCCCTTCACCACTTCGTAGTGCTTTCAATATTTTGTTATTACTTGTTGACAGGTCTCCTGTCATACACTGTAATTTGAAAACATTGTAAAAGCCAATTATTTTTAAAATAGTAGCCATGGAGTTTCTTTTTGGCTCTTCTCGATAGGAAACGGCCAATTGGAACCGTGCACCTAGCTTCTGACGTGTCATAAGTACCCATGTAGGTTTATGTGAAATAATATATTTTGATTTAGTGGTTTGAATAATGTATAGGTATCTATCTATTGCTACGTATTTTCCAACACCCACAGCATACCACTATATTTGCAGGATTGTGTACATTTTATTTGACATTCAGAAATCCCAATCACAACTATGATTCAGAATTAGATCACAATAATATGACAAAGTTTATGATCCTTTGTAAGTTTTTCTCACGGATCTTGCAAACGGCTTGTATTATGAGCATTCTTCAGTCATCATTGTGACAATTATTATGTTTTCCGGATGCTATGCGCGCACGCAGCTGGACAGCGTTAATAATTATAATTATTAATAATGTTATTTGTTTATACAACTGTTATTAAATCTAATTATTTAATGATTACCTCTTTCCTATTTCCATGTTGGGTATTGTCAAGGAAAGGTCACAAATTAATGATGTTCGTGTGGATGTTTTGTTAAGTGGCTTACTTTGCAAGAAGCATGGATATGAGCATGCTTTAGTATTTCATCATTATCATTGCCTTTATTCCAATTATCTCCTTTATTTCAATAAATACATATAAAGTCTATTTTTTTATATTACAATATAAAAACATTTAAAAATATAAAAAATAGGTATTCCAATTTATTTTTATACTTCTCTATTGGTCATCATCTTGGTAGTCACCTCCATTATAGTCATATCATATTTCACACAGTCCATACATCGTTTCTTTGGTCTTCCCCTAGTCTTATAGCCATCACGCATCATACACACTCACACCACACACACATACACAAAGACAAACCTATATACTACTACATTCATGCTTCCCGTTTAAAAATAAATAAAATTAACATTTCAATCTTGACTGTGGCAGTGACATGACTGTTCAATATTAACGTTATATTGAAAAAAGTCATACAAAAGTAACAATAAAATTCCACAACGATTTCAAGAGATTCACTTACCTATTATCCTGAATATGTTCCTGAAAGGTTAAATAAGGCTTACTATATACTTCGTACCGCCTCAGAATCAATAAGTGAAGGGCGGGCGTTTTTTTTCCCCAAAAACGCCCGCCCTTCATTTATTAATTCTGATGTAATTTTGACGTTCGAAAAGTGCTGATTCTCAGCCTAAATTGAATAAATGACTTTTGATTTTAAATAAGAATGAATGTATGAGAAAAATTAATTATCCTCATTATTTTTGTTTTCGTGAAATTTTTCTAACAGTTATTCGCGGCGGCGAGACAAAATAATCTAACAAATCAAAGATCATAAAAATCAGTCCAGCCGTTCTGGAGTTATATGTAAATGATGTTAGTAATCCGACTTTGTTTTATTTATACAGGATGAAATTGAAAAGGTACGCCAAATTAAAATATCTAACTCAACGTGTGATATCCCTGTTTTCGTAGGATGTAACATAATGTACATACTCACAGTTATCTACATTCATTCCTCCAGGTCAGAACAAGCATTCTGTTACCATTAGGCGCTGTTCTGATTATTTCTCACGACACGTTTTATCCATAATCAGTACACAGACACAGCTCCAACTTTAACATGAGTCTACGACGATTTAGTGTCATCCAAGGGTTGGCAATTTCGCCCACATTGATGGATATCATTTTTCCTATAAACACTATACTTCTAATACAAAATAACTATAGATTTTATTGTATTTTAGTAATAATATATTTTATTATGACAGCTTTGACAACGACGTTTAATACGTCGCCATGGCAACGTACCTTTCTAATTCTTACCGGCCTGTATCTTTTTATATGCAAACTTATGTCTGTACTATGTAAAGAAACCACTGGCCGAATTCTTATCTCAAATTCATATTTTCTACATGATGCTGTTCTACGAGGTTTCTTTAAACATTCACGCAAAGCAAGGATCAGTTCGAGTTTCGCTTCTAAGGCGAACAGTATAAGGAGCCTGATACTTCAGGGCCACCTATCCTGATACTCCAGGGCCTCTTATCCCGGAAATACCCAGCGTACCTCTCCGCTCCGGTACCTGACGGACCCTGCCTACGCCTCCGTCCTCCGCCCTCCGTGAAGGGCTCCTCCATCTACTAGGCCGCGCCTCACCCGAGGGCCGCCTCACCTGAAGGCCGCCTCACCTGAGGGCCGCCTCACCTGAACGCCGCCTCACCTGAAAGGCTGACAGCGTCTCCGCCGTGCCTCTCTCTCCTGCTGCCGTGCTACGTCCAGGCCTGTTGCGTGGGCCCTCCTGTCCTCACCTGAAGGGCTGACAGCGCCTCCGCCGTGCCTCTCTCTCCTGCTGCTGTGCTGCGTCCTGGCCTGCTGCGTGGGCCCTCCTACGGGTGTCCTTCGTGTCGCTACGCACCAGCAACTGTCCTCACCTGTTCCTGCTCCTCCTGTTTCTGCTCCTGTTCCTGGACCTCCAACTGTATCTTCACCTCAGCCTCTATCACGCATCGTCATTTATACACCCCACCTCCACAAACTACACACCACTCTTCAGACCATCTTCATCTTTTACTGTAAATATATCTCTAATTGTTTTCTATCTCCCTTTTTCATTTTATTCCTTAACCATACTTTAGTATCCTTGTCGCTACACGACAAGGAACGTTAAAAATTAGGTAAATACCGCTAGTTCAACGCGTTGCCAACTTGCTTCATGTCGTGAACTCTGCGATAAACGGATTGCTTATCAGGTGCGCGCTAAAATTGATACTTTAATTTTTTTTTTATTTGTTTTGATAATAGTGAAGAATTTTTTTTTTTTTTTATTGCAACGACGATATTTCATGCCTACTTGTAGACAAATATCTTAGTTTGCACTATCTAAGGCAATAATTACACGATTTTTTCTAGAATTTAGATTTGGGAAATGACCATTTATAATGATTATGTAACAGTTACTGCACCTCCTATTTCGATATGGCGCAAGTTTTCAATTTCATCCTGTATATACATATTTATGCCTCAAGCTGTTTTTTCAATGATAAATGAATGCTGGGCCAAATACCTGACTTATTAAAGATCACATAAAGAAATCGGCCAAGCTTTAATTGCCCATTCAAATTAAAATCTACATGTTAAAACGAACAATAATTATAATATTATGTACTCCAAAACTTATTCTGGCGCTGTCATCGCGATGAAGTCAGGCAACAGAGCCACGTCAAATCAATTATATGCAAAGTAGTGTCAGGGGCAGGTTGAGTGTAATAGTTATAATGTTAGTAGGTACTGACAGGTCAGCTTGATTACCTTTATGAGAGGAAAACTACGGATCAATGGAAATTGTGTCCTGAGTGTCTTTTAATTTAACGATAGTGTTTTGTTTTGACTGCCTCGTGGTTGCAAGCGCGACTGCTGAGCGGGGGGGTCGATTCCCAGGTCGGATATAGTGTTGTTGAGTTTTTCATTAGGAATTTCTTAGTAACAGTCCAGAGTTTGGAAGTTGGCGGTTTAATACTCGTAATGCCTCGAAAAGCACGTTAAGCCGTTGGTCCTGCGCCTGATCTCTCTCCGGTCGTGTCGGATTGCCGTCCCATCGGACTATGAGAGTAAAGGAACAGAGAGTGCACCTGTTTTTACGCACATATTAGTGCACTATAATATCTTCTGCGAACCTGACTAATCTTCGTTGAGATTGGCCACCGTGACCGAAATCGGTCGAAGGGTTTTAGTATTTTGTTTAGAGTAAGTTTTATAAAGAAGACTAGAGATATATTTTTCATTTTATCAAAGAAAGTTGTCGGTAATCCTTTGTCGTAGGAGCTATATGGACTAACAGAAGGTATTTAGGATTTTATAGTGAGTTGCGTACAAGTATTAGTTCATCATATTTCGCTTACAACGATATCATTTTATGTGATGACCATTCTAAAAATAAAAATAAATTACAGTCAAGAGAAATAAGTGAACTTAGGAAGCTCTAGCTTAAGTTTAGATCGTATATCAACAAATACAAATAACTAAAATTGAAGTGTCTGTTTGAAATGTCAAAATAACAGCTTTTTACTAAATGCATATTAAAGTATATACGGTGCTTATACCAAGAAAACAACTTTTAAAATTGTTGTCGGTCTGTCTGTATGTTCCAGCTAATCTCCGAAATGGCGGGAATTATTATGACGGGTCTATCACTGGCAGATATCTGAAGGTCAATTCTCGTAATTAAAAACGTTCAAAGTCTAGTCGCAGTGTCATCTCGGCGACAAAAAAATGTGAAAAACTTGTCAAAATGTAGGGAAATTTGAGGTATTTTTGACAGATTGAGACTGAGATCAGACTGTGAACGTTCTTAAAATTACGAGAATTGCCCCTCACATATTATAAGGAGTAACTTAGGCTACATTAATTTTAGAAAAAGAATTAGTGGACAGACACATTATTGTTTTCCGACATCCACGCGAACAAAATCGCGGGCATAGCTAGTAATTTTAATACTGTTTTTGTACACAGATAGATAATATCTTAATAAAAGTTGAAGTCAAAATCGAACCCTAACCTTTATATTTTCATAGTAAGTCGATACCAAAACTATTTGTAATCCTAACTAAATAAACTATGTAGAGCTTGCGCCTGCGCATCGGTTGCGTAAGAGAACGTACACTATCCTTGACTTACCTATCACCAATAGGGCGTGTACTGAACTACTCGTAAATTCTATCAAAACCTATTAACTGTCCATTACCTTCATTCATTAAATATCATATCATTAATGGGTTATCAACTGATCTTAATGAATGGGAATGGGATAAAAGTGAAGCTGTTTCTTCAAAGATACGTAATGATAATGACGTAACTTGTAAAGGTTAATAGACAAATGAGTTGTTATTTATTAGAATTGTTGGCTTAAATAAAGTGGTTGTGGTGCCACTTAGGTCAATTCAATGAATTAATTAAAGATGAATTAAAGAAGAAAGAGTATTCAAAGTCTAGTAATTTAATTCAGGGATATCTGTAATGGACTTTTTCTCAATGAACTTATCAAGACTCGCGTAGTGTAATTAATCATTCTGTTGAAATAATAAATTAATACATTAAAATAATTAATATCATCATTCTCCTATTCTGTTCTACCTCATTATCCTATTCTATTCTATTCTATTCTCCTATTCTACCCTATCCCAATTTATTTCTGGTCGGCGCAAAACGTCTTTTTCTTCCATACTTACTTCGCTATTAGTCGTCATCTCGGTAGTCACGTTTCTAACCATATCATCATTCTCACAGTCCATCCATCGTTTCTTTGGTCTTTCGCTGTCATCGCGATGAAGCCAGCCAATCATGAACCGAGTCATGTCAAATCGTCTTCCCTTATAATCATTGACATTCATTAATCAAAATTAAAATAATGAATAAATCCTTAATATAAATTAGAATACTACAGCGGTATACAAACTCCTACGTCCTAACAGACCTCTGTGGCGGGCTATCACTAACATGGCAGCTTTTTAAGAGGTCTGACAACTATGTGTCAGACCTCACGGGATCTCGGGATCTCTTGGCAAGTACATGTCATATATCCATATATATATGACATGTACTTGCCAAGAGATCCCGACATGTGCACGTTGTTTTGTAAAATGTTTGTAGAAATTATAATAGTTTAACCCTCAATGAAAACCTTTCAACCCCGACCCCAATATGACAGTATCTAGAAAAATCAATTAGGTTAACTCATCCCGCGGCATAAGTTCAAGCGGCCTCAGTTGACTAAAGAGCCATCACAATGATTTGCACCTCATGTTATTTTGATGTCAACATAGTCCCTAACAAAGACGTTAAATTATTTACGTAACAATATCTTGAGAGCAGTGGTGGCCCAGTGGTAACGGCCGCGACTTACGAGTTGGAGGTCGTAGGTTCGAACTCAGCTAGGCGCTTTACTTTTTGTAAATTATTTCATCACCACTGCTCTCAACGGTGAAGAAAAACATCGTGAGAAAACCGGCATGTCCCAGAATCAACCCAGAAACAAAAATTTGAAGACATGTGACATCTACCAACCCGCACTGGGCTCGCGTGGTGGATTACGGCCCACTCCGCCTCACAGAGAGGAGGCCTGTGTCCCAGCAGTGGGAACATTATAGGCTGATTATGTAACAATATCTTAAAACTCTTTGGTCCCTAATGAAATGTAGATATTACTTATTCTAGAAATATAGGTAATCTTCGATAATTTGCTTAGAATGAATTCTGTAAAGTTAGCAAGAGCTTCATATTAAGCAATATAAAGCAATTCAATTTGTAAACGCCGAACAATCACTCAAATCCAGAGCAAAGCATTCCTCTTCACAGAATCTGAATTAACGATAAAATACCAGTTTACGAAGCGATTACCTTGATTCAGATCCAACTGAGATAAATATTACATTACCTAAAATGATTTGTTCTAAGAAACCAGTTCAATTTGTTTGAGAACGTGTGTGAATGTATTGTGTATGAGATTCGATTAATTTGATACAATTGCTCCTGGTGCAACAGCACATTAATATTCGATTGAGGATGGAAAATGGATATGAATAATAGGAATATCTAGTATTCGTAACGTTAATTCCGGGACACCAAACTTGAATTCAAGATGTTTTTAAAGAAGTTATTTTGCAACAGACGCCTAGAATGCTGATTCTTATGCATATTTTTCGCACACATTATTTTGAAACATTGATGAACAATCTTGGCTGGGTCTACAACTTTTATTAGGACCTTACCTATGAAATTGCCGAATTTTGATACTGGCCTGTGTGAGGACCTTTCATTCCACTTAGAATACCAAATTCTAATTAATTTTAAAATATTTTATTATGACATTTTTTTTCAAAATCAGTGGTTCATTTGTTTTCGCGCCGTTTGATTTTTCTTTGATATCGTTGTTTCTGTAACCATGGAAACATCTAAATTGCGCGCTATTTTCGAATACGAGTTCTCTCGTGGCGCCAGCGCAGCTCAAACAATCGCTACTAAATATTTAATATTTGCGATCCGACAACTAGATAAAAATCTTAATAACTATAAACTTTGAAATAGTGTTGAAGGTTCCCAGGGTGCTAATCACACGGGAATCACAATGTAATCTAAAGATAAGTAATGCAGAGCAGCAAAACCTTCAAGCAATTGCATATATGTATATCATTAATTTTCTTATCACACGAACAATCCATAAGTTAATCGATACCGATCTGACATTTTGAGTTTTGGATAGACACTCAGGGTTATTTCTCAAAGGGATGTAGGTGCCGCAGCTTTGCCATCGAACATGGCAATGCTGCCAGCCTTTAAGGCACTCATCCTATTGACAGCGATGCAGACGGTTTCTTTTTATGCTCAACGCGCTCTCACCGTTTTTATTATATACTTGTACATAATATGTGTGTTAGCTTGTATATTGTAATTAAGGCTTTTTTCTTGTTATAAAATAAACCTATTACGTAGAATAGTTAATTGTATAATAATAAATTTAACATAATGTATATTGACTTTCTTACGTTCAATAAAACAGTGACAAAACAATTATTAAGAACATTAAACCTTCATCTTTATCCTACTGTCCTTGTGTTAATTTAAATGGAGTCGGCGCAGCACGTCTTTTTCTTTTTATTTATTAGAACTATGAAAAATAAATTCTCCAAACAGTGAATTAATTACCGAATAAATGGTGATAGTCCATATTCAATCGAATCGAGCGTAACAAATGACGAAGATACAGATGTTACAATACAAACCAACTAAATTCATTATCCACAAACAATCACATCACTATTCTTCAAATCATACGATACTAATCGATGTTACTCGATTCGATACAATACTCGATAATGATCTCGATCCCGGTATGGTAGTCGATGGAACAGAGATAGCTAAAGATGTTATCACTTTTGTTCTCGTTACATAATATTTCGATCAAGTTGTGTAATTGTTGTAAAACTTTTCTTATTTGTTACTGAACAATAGATAGCTTTTGTTGTCTGGAAAGTCCAGACATTTATTGTTAAAAGAATTTAGGTTAGTGGCGGATATCCTATTCATTGGTTGATCAGAGGTGAGAGGTCAGTTGCTTTGTGTAAAATTGGTGATATTGGACGACATCTATAGTAAATTCAGACGTATAACTGGGGACAATTTCCCAAGAGTCAAGAAGTCAGGTAAAGACTAGAGTTTTGACGAGGCTAATCAACGTGGGAGGGACCAGTAGCAAAATAACGCCTAATTTCAAGTACTATACGAACCTAAGCAGGCACTTTATGTATTTAATTTCATCAACAATGCTCTAAAACAGTGAAGAAAACCGACATGTCCTAGAACCAAAAATTCGAAGACATGTGACATCCACCAACCCGCACTGGGCCTGGGTGGTGGATTATGGCCTACTCTCTCTCACAAAGAGGAGACCTATGTCCCAGCAGTGGGCACAGTATAGATTAAAATTATGCTGTATAGAAAACCGCATTCTTATGAACTTGACATGTATGACTAAACTACCCAGTTTCGGCATACTCCTCAACTCAACCAAATTCCAGATGATGACACACGCTTGCCATAGCCATATGACTAATTTTATTCGTCAAGTACCTTTAAACTACATATAAAGAACTGCAGCGTGGGAAGAACCGAACAGCTTTTGTTTTAACTCTTTTCATCAGTGTAAACAAAGCTTAAAGTGTCGAAATCTCGTTCAGTGTTAATTTGTTAAGTTCAAATACCACGATCGTGCTCTAGTAGTGACAGGTATCACTTGGAGCCTCTCTGAAACAATACTATCCATCAAGTAGAACAATATCAGTTATAGTGATTGACAGAAGACAATTGTAACACTTACAATGTATCTAGATGATCTATCTATAAGTCTTTTCAACATCAGCGTTGACAATTGTGACAGATGGGGTCCTATCTGTCACAATCATAAAATCACTGAAAAAAAAAATGATTCCTGCTTTGGTATAAAATTATTTAAATTCAGTGATCATAACAGTAAGTGAAGTTCAGTGTATCAGCTAGTAACAACAAACCATTTATTTCAATTAAAACAGGTACTATCGCCAAAATCTATATCTGACCACCGCACACCGTAAGGACTATTCCTGCTTGCAGCGCATATTATTAGTCGACCTAAAAAGGATCCTCTTTTGTTTTACTTACGGACGCGTCTATGTGCACGCGATTTGGTTTTCAAAATGGTCAGACATAGGTTGGAGATGGATGGAGATAATACTTTTGACTTGTCTAGGAGTCGGTCAGTCAGAAAGAAGAAGCAAGAAACTGCAAGCTGGCGATGTAATTTTTACAATGTTTCTAGGAGCCTCCCTCACGAATTAAGTGTCATTTGGAGTTTTCTGAGAACACAGGAGGTGGTGACTAGTAAGTAAAAACCCAGTTTTCTGATCTCAACTGTCATGTTTGCAGTTTGGAGTCCAATTATTATCCAGCCACTCAACAAAAACTTAATCAAATTATTATGATATAATTTTGTCAAGACCAAAAAGATAATTATCATGAATTATATTTTTTATGTAAAGTTAATAGTTATTAAAAATGATTTATTCAAGCATTCCTGTATTAATTTAATAATAACTTGTCCATCATGTTTTTTTTTATTTTTTTGTTTACAAAAATATTTTAAAATTTAATTTATAAGTATTTAAATGAAATAAAAGCAATAATAATTTATATTTTTTACAAACAAATTATGTAGTACAAGCCAAAAAACTCAAACAGTAATCAGTTCCCAAATTCCTTACGGCTCAGACCGCTCTCTTTGTAGGATACGATACCATACCACGTACCATACCATGGTACGATACCACGTTATATATGTAGATATCAAAGAACTGGACCCAGATATTGCCAAACATGGACCTCATACGAGTAAAAGGCCTACCACATTACTTTATGGAGATGCGTAGGAGTTCGAGGAAATAATAAATAATAGTTTGAGTAATTAAGTGATTCTAAACATTGCTTCGTTTTTAAGGAGACCGTAATTATACGTTATACGGTTAGTTAATGCGATATAGTTAAGTCATCTTTCCATATGTGGACGTGTTTTATTCTTTAGATCAGGAAAACCGGGGTTTTTGCCGCTATATGTGCTACCGTCTATTAACTGTGATAATTGCGATAAATAAAAACAGATTTATTACTGGCCATCTCATTATTTTTGACTAGTTTCTACCTGCAACTTCGTTCGCGTGAAATTTTGGCCCCCAACCCAACCCATCGTACCCGCAATGTTAATAGGTTTTTGCTTAACGTTCTTTCTGACTTTTTTTCTTATTGCTCGGCTCCTGAGCGTTGTAGCGTGATGTTAATAGCCGATAAACCTTCCTTAAGAATGAGGCTAACAAATGCAAAAATATTTTTCAAATCTGACTGGTTGTTCCAGAAATTAGCGTGTTCAACAAAAAAAAAACACAAACCCTTCTGGTTTAATATTATTAGTATAGATTTGAAAACGTTAACAATCTATTACTGTACCTTATTGTATGTTTTTCTTTTTCGACCCATTATCTGTATCTAAGTAAGTACTTTGGCAAATAAATACAAATGTATTTCCTTCTTTTCGTTTTTCTCGTCCCTTTTCTGTACCTGTAGATTCTCATCCTTGTCAACTGATCTGTAGCTCCCATATGCACGTTGACTTATGATTTGACTTAAGGTGCTTGAGTTCCCATTCCCATTGGTAAAAACTATCGTTATTAATGTGACGGAACATGCATTTTCTTTGGAATTGACCCCTCTAAATAGGACCCCAAAAAACTAAGGAAATCGTCGTAATGCTATGTTTTAAAATGGCTATAGTTTTTGCATAGGTAACTAATATCAATAACAACTCATGAAACCTCAGAAATTTCCATCTGCTAATAACTCGGAGTTCGCTAAAAACTTCTGCGGTGTGGCGAATCAGAATAAATTCGTTGAAAACTATTAGCAATTATGTTGATTCATCAAAAGACCCAGATATTGTTTGTTTGTTTTTATGCCTATGATAACTGAGTTCCATAATTATTATACTGTGTGTGTATGTGTACAGGGTAACTTGTAATTTAATGAGACGATTAAATTTCAGAGTTTAGAGAAAACAGAAACTTGACGAATTTTGGATAATCTTCAGAAAAACACAAGTTTTGGAAAATGTCCAACTTCATGGATTTTTGCCTAGGCTATATGGGTGCTTAATTGTTGCAAAAGAGGGATACGCTGAATTATAAGTCATCCTTTATATTCTTGCATCAAAATTTTGACCCAAGTGGCCTACTTGGGCCAAATGTTCAAGTGCTCTTGTAAAATCTATATCACAACTTGACATTTCTGACATTATAACACCCACGAACCAATTATAGAAAAATATTTCAATGAGTTTCGTGAGAGTATCAGTTTATCTCGTTATCCCTAGGTAATAATGTCAAGAGTATCACTGTCACTGACAGTACATGATGACATGCGGACACTTCAGTGAAAAAGTGTTTCATGAACTATCCTTGGAGCTAACGATGTCTCGATTTCTAATGTCCATTTTGAAAGTCGAACAAAACAAAATAGGGTCTATAATCGGAGCGCTTCGCTACTAAGTCGCCTACAAAACAGCTCGAACAGCGTCCTGAGGGTATTGTCCGGGCGGTGGGATCTGCTCCTGTTGCAGAGGTAGATGCAGCTTCATAGTAGCGCCTCCCCTCGTATTATATATTATTTTTGGGTTATGTGTTTTATTTTATCAGTTTTAGTTTTGGATGTATTTTATATTTGATTTGATTTTAATGTTTGAGTATTACTTTATTGTGTATGTGTGATTTTTATATCACTGTTATGTTTTAATTTTTTTAATGAAATGTAGGTAATAGAATGCACTTTGTCTAAAAATAAATGACGATATTATGATATGCTTTTTTTTCACAACACAGTAAAAGCCTGTTTTACTGTGTACACATTGAACATTACATTTAAAACGGCTCTAACAACAATAACAATAAACATTAAACTTCAAAATAAAGACGTTACAAGTAATACCGACCATACATAGACAATGCAATCCTCAAGTAACGTATTTTACACGCATAACATTAAATTGATTATACAATTCTATTAAGACATAACGCTAATGCCATCAATCAAGCGGCCGCTGGATGCGTATCGCATAAAGCTAAAATGGCTAAACTAAATCAATTAGTATTTCATCAATGTAACTCCGTGTAACACTGTGTAACTTTTATTGATTACATTTGACCGTTGAAATGATAGTTGCGTGTGTTTTCTTAGGAAATTACGTTTCGAGTTACAATAAGTGGTTTATACATTGTTTAAGAATAAAATCTCTGTTTCAGTGTTTTATTGTTGTTGTTATGATATTGTGTGTTAACTCTTTAAATGATAAATTTCATTTCTGTAAGTTAGAC
This sequence comes from Apamea anceps, assembly GCA_951799955.1. Classification (NCBI taxonomy): domain Eukaryota; kingdom Metazoa; phylum Arthropoda; class Insecta; order Lepidoptera; family Noctuidae; genus Apamea; species Apamea anceps. The sequence continues at coordinate 20,598,119 of OX637510.1, forward strand.
CACCACTCACCACCACCTTTAAAAAAAAACAACACATTTTTACATGTCTCTATTAACGAAAGTAGATAGAGAATACGGCCGAGTTAGTAATTGATTCAAGATAATTTCATAAGAACTTTAAAACCGTGACTTAACTGCGAGTTTAGGTCACACTCACACGAGCTGTAAAATAGTATATGATAAGTGTGACTTAAGTAGACACGTATCATAATATACTATTAGTTTATGGCTGTAACATAACGTTTGATGAGATTCCTTTCTAAGAGAAGAAATACAGTTTCTATAGATTCTCATAGAGACGGCGCGAACGCAATTCCCACTACCAAAAATTCCGAGTTACCCGCATTAGGGGTTATCGTAGGGGTCAAACGGTCCACAGTGCAATGGACGACCTCGCTCTAGGGGAACTGCCTTAGTGATCACAGTTTCTCCTACGCCAGGTAAGTATGAATTTGTATAAGTTTCGCGCGAGAGTCGTTCAACGGCGGAGAATCTCGACACCGCGATTCAGGAATCGGGCACAAGGGTACAATGCCACCTAGTTGCGAAAAAGGAAACGCAGCGAGCAGCTGTTTGAGTACAAACCACCCTTCACTGGTTCTCCAGTCGTTCCCCTTCCGATACAACAGTAAAATTGTTGAGACTAGAATAAATATAACGTACCTATTTGCTCACCGGCGTCGTTCTTTTGAATGACTCATTTTGATTAAATGTTTAAGCGAACCTTTTTCCATCAACCGAGCAAAAATTCGGCTGCTACTGAGAAATTTCTGATGAAAAAACCCAACACTCAATATCTTTATTGCTTTACCATAATGTGTACTTAGGTGGTAACTATATGTATAATTTAGAACATTATGGACCCTGTAGGGCACCGCAAAAGGGTAGAAGAGAAGAAGCCCTGTTTTAGGAGATAATTAAGTTGCTTTTGTGGAAACAAGTTTTAGTTCACATATTATACTCAAAGTCAGGAGATCCTTCAGTCAGACCCTTAGCATAACATGCGAAATATAGGTCAACTATTGTTACAGCTGATGCGTGATGTTAGTTCTGTCATGTTATAATCAAATGTGTGTATTGATGCGTTTTACCTAACAAACACATAAGATGCTCGTCACCTTTAACCCAGAATGCGTGGCATGCAGCATCTCCCTTTAAGGCTTGTCCATGATGACCAAGTTGTAAGTAAGTAATAGTCGCTAGTGACTGTACCCACGCGGCGTATCGACGAGTGTTTAACTTGTCAATTACATTGCGACAGTACAAAGGGCAAGCATGATATCGTCTTTGGTAAGTAGTGATTTTTGTAATTGAATGATGCTTGCGAGATTTCGATAGGAACTTAATAAATGTCAGTATGTATAATTTATTTATTCACATGAAAAGCATGTGTGATGTGTGATACTAAGAGCTAAAATAAATCTACTCCAACAATGTTGCAGGAATAATCCTACTAATATTATAAACGTGAAAGTTTGTAAGGATGGGTGGATGTTTGTTACCCTTTCACGCAAAAACTACACGGATTTGAATGAAATTTCGCACACAGAAGGTTTATAACCAGAATTAACCAATAGGATACTTTTTATCCCGATATTCCCACGGGATCGAAATTTGTGCGGGAGAAACCGCGGGGCGCAGCTAGTGATTAATATACATGAAGCACATTGTAAGGGATATTATATATCAACAAAAAATACTGATTAATCGCTTAATTAAGAAATCTCACACAGACCATTAATCAATATTAGCAACGTCAATATATTTTATAGTCGATACGGTTTGCTGAACAATACGATATGATCACCGCAATTAGGTACACAATCCTCCAATTTATTCTCCCAGCAAGCTTTCTCCAAAACTGGTTCAATCGCACTGGCAATAACTTCAGCAGAACAAATGAGAACTTACAGAATCAACTGTAATAGTAATAAGCTTCAGACCTTGCATTTTACACGTTCGTGCGTAAGGAATTGCGCGTACGCACGAACTGCATCAGAACTTCATCAAAATACAATAGATCGACGAATTTCAATACATCATTGCGAAAATAGGCCAACTCTAAGCAAACCTATCAAGTATTGATCAAATACTGGGGTTGGACAATCACTCGCAGCTGTTTGTTTATTAAATTCATTTCTTTGGTTTGTATTTGTTCATTCATTTTTTTTATGTTGATGTGCAAACATTGTGGCATGCATCGTTGCATCTAATTTGCTTTTTGAATTCATAAACAAAGAAGTTTTGTTTGTTATATTAACGCAATAGTCAAGGGGATTTTTTATTTAATTGAACATTAAGATCCATTTTTGCCGTTGTGATCAGACGATAAAGTGTTGTTTTGACAAGGCTGAAAACTTTCTGAAAAATCAATCATTGCCATTCAACATTGCAATCCTAAAATTTTTACGAAAATCATCTATTTGTACAATATTTGTGAATAGATAAGCACCATGTTTCCATCAAATAATCGATTTACCTGTCATTGCTTTATTTTTAATTATTTTTACCTTTTGTGATAGAGTAATTTTATTGTAGGTGCATCGTCTTCACATATAATGAAAGTATACAAAATATTATTAAACATTTTAAAAGAGTAACAGTGAAGTTCCTCGCCCATTCTTCTTCATACGAAACTATCCTTTGGAAAGGGCGACTAGAATCAATTGTTTTTTGTGAATTTCGACATACAAATGTGGCTTTTATATGCATATATCTATCAGTCTATATAAATAAAAATGAATCACGGAAATGTATGTATGCGCATAACTTTTGATCGACTGACTGTGACCTGCCAGTCTTCTGGGCACGTTTCCGGATGACAGCGATGCGGACGAGTACTTCGATACCTAAGTGTCCCTTTGTTTTTGTATTTATTTGCATAGTCAGTTAGCTAGTTATTTAATTTAGTACCTAGTGTAAATAGTTAGTAATCATACTTATTTTGTACCCACGATTACCTACCTAAATCAAAATATCGAGCTACATTTGCTGTACTGTCACAAAGCCTGTTATCGATATCAGACTAAACGAAATGTATACTTCATCAATTTACGTACTCCCTTCTCAGCTGTCTATCGAGAACTAACATAATGATTCGTTTGCAATATCGATAGGTGTAAGAAATCAACTTGACGTATGCACACAATTGACAGCGCTTATCGTCGATCTGTATCGGTGATTCGAAGCCTCGCTCGGGCTGCAAGATGTGTGCTGATTAGAAACGTGCGCTGATTAGAAATGTAGGCGGATACAGTGCGAGTGATTTAGAACGATAACTTTGGTTATCTTACTCGGTGTATTTTATTTTATGTAATGTGGTGATTGGTTAAATAACTTATATCAATGATGTTAGCCGGTATGTAAAGTTGGGAAAGTTAATTGCTTGTCAAATTGAGAACCCACCGAATTGTCCATATAATAAAATCACAACTGCCACTTTATGACAGTTGTATGAAATGGAAAATTTACGTAGTGTGTCAATTTGACAAACAATTAATTTTCCTTACTGTACCTATGGAAGAAGGCTGCATCATTATTAATTTTCTTTTATCAGAAATAATTAGTGCTATATTAAGTACAGCTATGTAGTTCATTTGAATAGATTTCAAACCTAGTTGAGAAGAAAATAAGTATTTCATGAAAATTTATAATCTGAATAAAGTATAATAAAATCCTGATTATTATGTACACCATATAAATAAACAAAAAATAAATAAAAATACCTATATTATATTATTATAAATAAAGTATTAAATTGTTAATATTTTATTAATAATCTGAAATCGATTTTAAAAAATTGTTTTCGATAAACAAATACCTACTAAAATACAAACTACATTGGTAAACATCTCCGATCAGCCTGTGTAAAAAAGCCAAGATATATTTTAATTTTGAATAGGTATGTTCGAATTAAAATGCTTGAAACAGGAAATGTCTAATACTGTAAATAATTGTCTCCAGTTTAGCTTAAAATGGGGTTTATCAGTTTTTTTGTTCGCGTGAGAATTTGAGACTCGTCCTTATTGTATTTAAATTCTGCTATTTTAATTGTAGACATACCTACTAAAGTAAGACGCAGTTTTAACTCAAATTAGTACGCAGTAGGTAATTGCGAGTTTAGCTAAAATAAATAGCTATTTGTCCGATGTGGACTACGTAGAATACCAAATCATTACAAGATTGTATGACCTTGTCTTGTCTGGCTAAGACAATATCTATTCCAAGACGGTAAATGACCGCCGAACAGATTAACATCACAAATCTCAATCGTCCTTCACTTCGATTAATCTCTATAACACTAAATTTTACCGAATAAACATTGCACTAAGAAAATATCAAAATATAATAAAAAAAGGCGCATCACTAATCAAATTTCACGTTCACCAAACAAAGGGCGGTGGCGTAAATAGGGTGTCCACTTTATCGGGACACGGATCTCCTAAGAAACAAACGGTCGGTTTCCTAACATCCGCACCAAATTTGAGGCCACCCGAATCCGCGAATAATGGAACAATTAAACTCTTGCGCAAGTCATTGACAATAACGCTAGGCACTCCACGCGTTTGACCTTTGAGGGAAAAAATTCAGACTATGTGCAGTACGACCTACTTTAAAGTAAAGTTCATGAGTATTTTTGCAGTTAAGTCAGTAAGCGGAAGAAGTAACATGATTATAACCTTCTGAAGTAAACAGTGGTTTGTAACTTCAACCCACTCTTGCGCAACATAAATATCCACAACACAACCGCGATTGATATGTTTAAAAAAACCGTCTGCTCGACAACTTAAATAACAGCTGTCAAATTGAAAGGCAGTGCCATTGTAAGGGTGTTACGGAATTACCCCGCTGGCACTGTGAAGTGCCTGGAAAAGATCAAGACTCAAATCAATATGATTGCTATTTTAAGAGTAAAGTCCGAAACATAGTTATGTTTGTGAATCTCTGTGATACGCCAGAGGATGGTCTGTCTGCCATTGATACATGATAGAATCCCATCGATGATCAATAAAGATGATATAGATTGTGAGAGAATCTCACAGTTAGTATTAGGCAATTACTATACTTGGAGTCTCTCTGAGGAAAGAAACCGGAATGAGGTAGAGAACCAAACCTGTCGAGATAGCTTACAGAATAAGCAAACAGAAGTGGCAATGGGCCGGCCATATTAGCCGTAGAGCCGATGACCGTTGGGGTAGATGTGTTCTTGAGTGGAGACCGCGAAGTGACAAACGTAAGGAGGACACTTTCAGGCTAGGTGGAGGACGGTCTTCGCAGAGTGGCTGGTAGCAGCTGGATGAGAGTTGCCGAGAATCGAGCTAAATGGCGTGCAATAGGAGAGGCTTATGTCCAGCAGTGGACAGCTGTAGGCTGATGATGATGACTAAAACTCTGCCAATTGTATTTGGGTAGGCTTCTTTTAAGGCTAAAGTTACTACAGCTGTCACTGTCATGGTTTGATGTACGCAGAAAAGAGCCCTTAGGGCGATATTTTTTTAAACTTACAAAGCCCCTTATGCATGTAAAAAAATAAACGTTTTATTTTTTCCTTAACCAAATTAATAAGCTTCAATGCGAACAATGTAATGCGAGACGATATAAATAACCGCGTCTTTCACACCTTTAACCTTACAGCAATGAGGTCGAACTTATGATTATAAAAATAATCGTTTTTAATGTCTTCTTGTCTCTTGTTGTGGTTTAAAATTCACACAATAATAATCGTTATCATATCCACTGAGCGGTGTTTACGCTTTTATTAACAAAATTGTTGATAATTCAAGGCCCTGCGACTTCCCGGCTAATAATAGTTCAATGGCCTTTACCTTAACCTTTTTCACTAACGGTATCCTGCACCCTAATTGTGTAACATACTTTCTATCACAATCCGAAGGATTTTGCTTTATATGTATAAGTATTTAAAAAACTCGTGCGATTGATAACTTGAATAACTATCAAATTGAAGAGCATTGCCATTGTAAGTGTGTTCCGTAATTACGCTGCTGGCACTGTTATAATTATGTGCCTGCAAAAATAATTATTTTCACAAAGGTTCCAAGACACAAGCAGCTGTCAGCAGTAACAGCTGTCAAATTGAAGAAGGGCATTGCCATTATAAGTGTGTTACGGAATAACCCCGCTGGCACTGTGAGGTGCCTGGAAAACGTATATTTTCAATTTGATTCCAAGAAGGACAAGACACATATCAATATTTATGATTGATATTTTTAAGAATAAAGACGAAATTACTCGAGAGCTTAAAACAGAGATTATGCCGTGGTAAAAAGATTACCCAGTCAGCAAAGCCGTTACTGGAGCTGAGGGCCTTAACAAGTGGCAATCGCTTTCAGTGTTTCGTTTTTCTGTAACTGCTTTCAGCCGGATACATACATTTTTGACGTTACCAGCATCGCTATCGCTGCAAGAATGTCACTTTGCCTAGAACCTCTGATAGTGCATTGTGTGCCACAGGCACATAAGTGCGTGTGGCACACAATGCACCATCAGAGGTTCTAGGCTCAAGTATGGTAGTGGCTTTAATGTTAGGAGAAAAATTAAATTAGTATGGAAGTAAGATGGCCACCCTACTTTATTGACTCGTCAGTTGACCCTGACTGGCAGCTGATTAACAGGCGACGTCCTAAGCATCCGACTTTTGTTCTATTACTGCATTAATTAACTATATAGATCCTAGTTGTTATTGGAGCGCTATGTTACTTCAAAGCTATATGGGGTAGCTGCAACTTTTCATTGCTTTGGCGAGTCTCAGCAATGATATGAAAAGCGGATATAACTTTGACATGACAATTCTTTGTATAATTATATACTGTTCATAAAATCATTAAAGTAAAAAAGTTAATTGTTTATTTGTCACGGTACCATATGTATGCAAGACACATTTGAACAAAAAAGTACCTACATAAACTCTGATTTCCAATTTACTAGACCAAAATGACAGCTAATAAATACTAAATAATGTCATGTTGGAAAAAAAGATCGATCGCAGGTGTCATTTTGGTCTAGCCAATTAAAAATCAGAGTATACCATACCTACCCAATAAATACTTCTGTCTGAATTTTGCGAATTCTCAACAATGTATATTATAATTCTGACATTTATGAACATTTGGTTCTCAAAAATTAATCACAAATTCATGAGCTCGATTCTGTATAAAGGAGAATGATTCATATCTCAAAATCTTTTCACACGAGAACTTAATCGGTCTTGTGACTCGATTTAAACAAAGTTTTGTGATACCTACTAAAATTAAATTCAAAATGGCGAAAATATTCCAATCTTTTTGAGAGTTATATTATTATGTTCGAGCCGTTTGGGTTTGAAAACTTAAACACTGGGCTCATGGGGTCCGAGTGCCCGCTTGGTTTTTCGAGACACCGGCATCGCCAAGCGGTTGTTCGACTCTTTACGTAACCAGAGAGTAAACATCAGCCACCCTTTTGGACACTTTCCCTGTTGACAGCGATGTGGTCGAATTCTTTTATTATTTCCTCTCTTTTCATGAAAACATGTATATATATTATTATTATAATTAATATTTTAAGACTGTTAGCTTATCTAATATGTAAATATAATCTTACACGGTGGTCTATATAAATATTGAATTCAAATTTGTATTAGTTCTTAACATTAGGAACTTTTAAAAACGTCTTGAAACAGATTACACACTTCAATTTCACCTTGTACCTCATTTGCCTCGTCAGGAGATAAAACAAATAAATCTACTCCGCGTCCTGTTCAAACAATGGAAATACAACGCGGTTCGATTCCCGGTCAAGGCAACACGTCACTCACAGAGAAGAAAAATGGATGATTCCGATTTGAAATATGGATATAGTTTGTTTCTGTAAGTATTAAGTTTAGCACAATGGTACAGGGATTTATCGTAAGCATTGTGTTTGACAAACAACTTATTAAGCTTACTGCCTCATTAGCTAGGAAATAGCAGAAGTCAGTGTGGATTGGATTCACGGGGTCGCGAAAAGTATACCTAAGGCAAGACTTGTCCAAACGAAGATTCCTCCTACTGCTTCCTAATGACTGTTATCGTCAGAGAATCATTATATTCAAGCGAGGATTTTAAATACCCTTTTTTTCAGCTGTTAAGTGGTTGTTACAAGCAGATTAAGAGTTGCTTCTGAAAAACGTGTTGACTCTTTAATGTATGGGGTTTATTTATTAACGATGATTAAAGTTAAGGTACGTTTAAACGCCAAAAATGTATGGTTAAACAGTTGCTAATCACTACTTAACTTTAAGCAACGTTAATTAATAAAGGCGTATATGTCTACCTATTTAATCGTATAAGAGGGTTCTCTGATCTCCCTCTCTCTCATTCGCATAATAACCCTATAATGTTCCCACTGCTGGGACACAGGTCTCCTCTCTGTGAGAGAGAGTAGGCCATAATCCACCACGCAGGCCCAGTGCGGGTTGGTAGATGTCACATGTCTTCGAAGTTTTGGTTCTAGGACATGCCAGTTTCCTCACGATGTTTTCCTTCACCGTTTTGAGAACAGTGGTGATGAAATAATTTACACAAAGTAAGCACCTATCTGGGTTCGAACCTACGACCTATAACTCCGGCCGTAACAGCTGGGCCACCACTTTTCTCTCTTATTCATCGTTCTTTATAAATTCTTTAAGTAGTCTCTTTAAATGTTTGTTGGTAAATAATACATTTAATTAAAATCAATTACCTGTCCAATTATTAAAAATCCTTCAAGTATTATGAGGGCACACAGAGACCAAGACTTTTGCTTACAGTCTACATATTTAAACCAGTATGATATTGATAAGGTTACATACCAAGTAATAAATGCAATTCATCTAGTATAAAGCGCAATTCAATCAATAATCACATCATTATTTCTCCACAATTCGGTGCAAAAGCGATCAATTTGGACTAATTCAGAAGCAAATGGTAGTTGAACAATTACCTTTAAAGTAATTGAAGTAAATGCTAGTGTATTGCAACTGCGGCCATTTTTTTTTTTTTCATTTCAACATTGCATGGGAACATCCTTCAGATGGACCATTAGATTAGCTGATCGTGTAACCGCTTTGGACTCTGCTTACCTTATTGATGCAATAGCGTGAATACATTGGCAAGAGCCCTGCTAAAAGTTAACTATGACAATAGCTATGGTGTTGAAAATTACATTGTACAAATTGCTTTAAAAGGAAAAAGGTTCTTAGATCTTGGCTTCAAGGGCTATTATGCAAAAGTCAGATAAGCAAATCATTTAACTAATCAACACAACCTATATAGCAGGCCAATAGTCCTAGCCCAATCCTTCTTCCTTATTCTTTCTTAACATGTGTAGTTTTCTCAATTACTAATTCTATAACTCAGAACGCTGCAGGCGTAGATATAATATCTATTAAGCCAAAAGACAATCCTTTATAACATTGTCTAACCATATTTGTGCAGACATATTGATATATGTACATACTAGCACGCTAAATTCTCATCGCCATTTATGGTTCTCATATGCAAGAGCCATATACATCGTTTAGCTATATAAACAAAGATCATCGCAATCGTCTGCTTTAAAATTATGACTATGTCCAATGTCCACCACTGCTACTAAGTATAGTCAGGTTAAATATAACTGTGCACTAAAGTAAATAAAGTGAGATTGAGAGAAACTGTTTCAACAGTTCTGTTGTCCAGTTGTTGTTGTGTTAAGGGTAGAAAGTTATCGCGGTCCTACTGACGAATGGCTAAGAGGATGTAATAAGTAATACGCGCTGGTGTCCGCAACTCCACGTCAAAGCGCGTATTTTACGTACCCGAATCTCTTCAAGGCGAGAGTGAATAGCCTTCTGCTGGGCAAACTTGTTCCACCGCAGATCTCACAGGCACCAATATGTCAACACTTGGCAACTCTCAATTGCAATTTTTTCGTGATTTAAGTTTCCTTGAAATACGACACATTACCTTTTTTTTTCAGGATAATCAGGAGGGAAATCATCAAATGACCCCTCCCGCTCTGGGTGGAGCGGAAGGGAGTGTCAGACTCTTACTGACTAAAACCCACCCGTGTCCCTTCCTTAGCTTTCCTTTCGGACGATCCCGCTACCCTGGCAGACTTCGGCCCTATCGGGCCCCGTCACTCGTGCTGACATCTCTTTAAGGCGCGCGTGGAACACATACGCGCCATCCGGCACGGGCCCGGTCGGACGGTGAGTTACCCATTACTCTCCGCCCGCAGGCCCGCGCCTACGGTGGCCGGGAGTCGACACGCGGCTCCCGACGCCCGGAGCGGCGGCTGAGGCGTGAGGATCTCTCCCTCATCCACCCCGCCACCTCCTTCTCTAGCATGACTGCTTCGCAGAAGGAGGTGACTGCCTCCCACTCCCTCTCGCCCCGGACCATGACTTGAACCGGGGCCGGACGCGAGAGGTTGCCGCCGCTGCCAATCCCCTCTACGAGGACACGGCGGTGCTCTGCCCAAGCAGGGCAGACCTCCACCGTATGCTCCACCGTGTCCTCTAGGCGATCCTGGCAGTGATGACACCCGAGCGTCTCCTCCCGCCTGATGATGTACAGGAACCTCCCGAAGCATCCGTGTCCGGAGAGGACCTGCGTCGGGCGGTAGGTGAAAACGCCGTGACGTCTCTCTAGCCAGTCCTCAAAGAGGGGTCTTACCGCCGCAATCGTGGCGTGCCCTACGACACATTACCAATATAAAGCCAACATTATATAGCATTAGCAGCAGCATTATAAAGCCAAGCGTATACATACTTTTGCTCGTGACTGTACTGGCTAAGATAAGACAAAAATTGCAGGGCCTGTTGCTCCATCGCCTACCTGAAGCAAAAGATGATAAATACTTTCAACTCTTTGCAAAACCTCAGTTCTGCGTCTGGATGAAACGGTTTCATAGATTTGAGTACGTTTTAAAATAATGAAGGCCAGATGGCGATGATTTCTAACTAAAGCTTACCTTAAATAAGCCATTACACTGGATAATCTCCACAAGTTCCTTGTTTACAATGTCGGACATTCATAGTAAAACTGACTATAGTACTATACTGTCATACAGCGTACTTCTCACGCGAACAAAAGGCTTTCCCAACCAACACGTAGAAGTTACGTTACTTATGTCGGTAATTAATGTTTTGATACTGTTTACAACATCTATGGGAAATATCCATGGGATGCAGGGAAATTGTACCAGATGCTTATCTTCCTCTGTAGGTATGTTGTTCAGGCTCTGTAGAGTAGATTTATAGTGTTTGCTTCATAGATTATAAAAACCTGTCTCTTTCTCAACGTATTCACAAAGAAGACATTCATGAGGTCCTGGATTCGATACCCAGGTTGGGCATAGTGTGAGTTTTTTCCCCTCAGGAATTTCCCTGAAGCAGCACAGAGTCTGAATTTGTGCCGGTAGTTGACAATAGACTCGCCCACTATTACATGGGCCTTGAACATAACTGGCGGTGTGGATGCTCATCTGCCTAACCCTAAAAAAATAATGTTGGTGCACTAACAAGCTGCAGACATGCTTCAATAGTCAATTAAGAGGACCCTGAAAATAACCATAATCGACTCAAATAATATGGATTCTAAAGAACTACACAATTACAGTTATTACACAACAAAATTCTGCAATTTCTAGGTCAACATAGCCATCATTATAATCCTAACATCCTAACCAATTTAAACATTACAAATAATAGAATTACAGTTAAAATACATTACAATAAATTGTTCCAAAAATCCATATAATTGATAATTCATAGATAACAATCACTTTGAGGATAATGACGGTAGTATCATTAAATAATTCAAAATAAACGGAGGTAGTCATAAATCATTGCGCTGATACGCGATCGTGGTCGTGAATGTGCGTGTACGCGCGGCAGATGTGGTCATAGAGTACATATGTTCGGTTTAGAAGGGACCTTATAAATATTTAAAATCTTATTACAAAAAATAACTTTAATTTCGGAAGTCAGTGGCAAACAACGAAAATACGAACCCAACGACACCGACTTCCGAAATTAAAGTTATTTTTCACTTTATAGTGTCTTTTTTGGAAGTTGGTTGTTTTTTTTTTTTTTTTTTTGTTAAAAAAGTTTTTATGTTTTATAGACAAAAAATCTACTTATGCAGATAAGTATTAAAGATCATTTCATTGCAAAATTGTAAATCTAGTCTAGATTTTCGGATTTACATACACATTTTATTAATTATAGCTAATTTATAACCGTTGAAACTTATAACCAATTTTGGACACTACTGACGCAATATCGATTTAAACCGATTATAAGACGACAATTTATTAGATCTTTCATCTTATTGATTAAGTCGCGGATGCAATGTAATTTCTGTACGTAAGCTTATTCTTTGCAACATTATGTAAGCGCAGACGCACCTCTATTATTTTACGCGGGAATCTTGTTATTGTCACCCATTAAAAACAGTGCTTATACAAAATAAACTTTAGTTCTCAATAAATAGCGTTCGTTTTAGTTTGAATGTTGTACCTAGTACTTTTGCGTGTGATTGCTAACTCATTTTAAGTTTAAAAGCTATAAACTGCACCTATGTTATTTGCGATCCATAAACAAAATACTTATAGGTACGTACAGACGCCAGCACATCAAGCTACCCGAATCTGTCAAATTTTCCCAGTCAACCTTGAACCTTAACGCTTTAGCAATAAAGTTGAAAATCTATTAAAGAAATTTGACAGATTGTAGTAGCTTGATGTGCTGGCGTCTGTACCTACTTAAGTGTTAATGCAAGACCCCGATCAGGTGAACTTTTTGATCGGTCATTGGCTAACTGTGTGATCGTGTTGTGTAGGACAGAACGAAAGAACAAGGGATCCAGCACAAAGGGCTGCATAAGAAAAATAAGAATCTTCCTACATTATCATCATCATGATAGCCTGAAGACGCTGGATGTGGGCAGCCCAGGACAGGCCCAGCTTCAACGTGCGCACGTTTCCGGATGACAGCGATACATTTTATACACGACAAGTATGAACCACAGCGGGCTGTAATATCCAGAAACAAGTTGTTCATATGGCAATAAGCGCCTGCAAAAATATTGTTAGCTTTTATTAATAACTTTTTATAGGAGCTTCTTAAAGTTGTGTAAAAAATATATGTTAAGGTAGCAAATAGGTAGTAAATATTTACATTAACAATGCGGTTAATACAACGCTATAACTATGAGAACTTGGAAGTGGTCAGCCAACCTGACGTCAGAATGGCTGGCCACTTTATTTCTTTGATATATTGCTTAACGCCAGGCAGCAAATATTTTATTATAGGTAGTAAATAGTAGCAAATAGTTAGGTAATAGTGCACACGGTCCCACGTATATATCTCGTTTGGTCCAGCCAACCTGACGGTGGAAAAGAGAGCTTGTTCTGAAATTTTTTTGTTATACAATGTCCTCCAAAAGTTGACATTTTTCCACTTCAGCTTTGGCACACCACATTATGATTTTGAATTCTAGTGATCCAAATGTTTGAACTGCTATAACTATTTTTATTGACTAATTCAACTACCTTTGAATTATCATAAAAAATAATCAAGTAATCCCTTAGGAGTACCTGATTATTGTTTTATTTTGAACCACAACGTGGCATCGCAGCTGAAGTGGAAAAATCTCAACTAACTTTTGAAAGTCACTGTACCGGCTGACTTTTTTCACCGTCTGGACAAAAACAGAGTATAAAAGGTGAACGACCACTAGCGTAAAAAAAATGTAGGTTATCAAAAATAAAATCAATTGTTTCATAGTGCAGAAGTGCAACACCTGTGTCAAAATGTATGGAACAGCTGCCGATCGATTCTGTAAAAAATCTGTGAAAAGTTAGGTGAAATGAGCTTAGAGTGAGCTTTAAATACTTAGTGTCAATCCCTAGCATTAGTTGGAATGACAGCTCACTCTATGCTCACTTCACCTAAGTTTTCACGGTGAGATGATTACAGAATCGCGCTGCTGATATTTTTTTTAATAACCAACGTTATTTTATGTCGAAGGTGGTATATTTATGTATGGAATATTGACGTTTTTACCGACGAGGCATCCCATCGGGCGGGTGCACGGCTTGTAATACAATACATTCTAATTTAAAACGTTAAACAGACACGTATATAAAACGTAGACAGGAATTACAACAAGTAACAAGTGGATAATAATTAGCGACATGTATGGACAGTCATCCATCACCGTGGCTTCACTCACGATGTAATTACTAGCTTCAAGACGACTCATTAACTTTTTGCTAGGAAGGACAGACTTAGAGAATATTGGAAGGTAAGTCGTGCATTAGACTGGTGTATGGTGTTATAGTTATTAATATAACTTGATACTTTTGTTTCAAATGTATCGAGGACGCCATTAATCATGAGGTTCCTTTAATTAGATTATCAGGCTATAACGTTCCCACTGCTGGGACACAGGCCTCCTGTTGGTGAGAGGGAATTGGGTGGAATCCACCACGCGGGCCCAGTGCGGATTGGTAGATGTCGCATGTCTTCAAATTTTCGGTTCTAGGACTTAAGGTTGCCTCGATGTTTTCTTTTCAGTGTTTGATATAAAATTAGTAGTAGAGTATAAATAAAAAGGTTCACTGGGATAGGTTCAGTCTGCATATCTTAACGCTCCGGCAGCAGAATTTCGGTGTACGCATATTTACTATCTGCCAATGAGCCGAATTTACATGAATTTCGGATCGCAATTGGGTTACTATTAATTCAGCAATAAAAAAAAATCTACTATATTGGCTAAAATGAACTTTTCCGAGTAGCACGATGAAATAGGCCATTACATTTCTCTAAGTCTCCAACAGATACCATGTCACACTAATTGGACTATTTGAAACTCACGTCCCACCCTTTTTAACTGACTTTGATGAAGTCAAAAAATAAGATTACGAATCGTTTAGTCTCATCTCTCTCTCAATTCCTATAGAGATAACTTCTGTTTTACAAGATCTGCCTACCCAATCATGAATGTTTTGTTACACCTCAGTTGATATCAGACCTTACGCATGCACCTCTCACAACAATTACTTAGCTCAAATAGTGACGAGCTGAAAATATACAACATGTATGAACATTTAATCGCAGTGTTAAAGTTATCTATCAACATTGTATTATCAATTTGTTAGTTCATCAAATTACTTTGTTTGTTGATAGTACGCACACTAAAACTTTGAACCTAGAACCATCCCTATGTAAATCAGTGATAAGATAAGATAAGTCTTTATTTGCTTTAAACATGGTGTTGTTGGTTTGTTAAAAGTGGATGTTGTTTTCTTGAAATGATGATATGTTTTGTTATGAAGTCTGTCTTCTGTACCTTATTTTCCGCAGTCTATAAGGCCCTGGCTGGTAAACAGGGTAACAGAGACATCAATACACAACCGTACATGTAACATGATTGGACTTTTGTAAGAAAGAAAATTTTCAACTCCAGACCCTCCGTCAAGAATCATGTCGGTACTGAATCCATGGTATCCATGCCACCCTTTATAATTATTTTTTGGCTTCACAATCAAACAATCATCAATCATCCAAAGAAAATGGCTTTCTTTTTTACATAGCACAAGACCACCAGTTGACTGTTCTAACTGAGCGTTCTTGTCTGATGTTTTTTTTATCCAAAATATAATCGGTATTTAACAATCCACGTCTTTAAAATGTTCACCAAGTCCCCACATTCAGAAGTCACACCAAACATCAATTTTACCAATATTGACACGTAACCTGCGCCCGCTGACGTTGCTAATTACGGTTTTTGTTGCTATTACAATATATCGACGATATATCGGGCCTTGGCGGCGGAGCACAGGTAAGCAGGATGAGCTGCACAGGTTAGCAGGGTTGTCGATGTGTCCCTAATCGATGATACTTATACCCACCCACGTCCGTTTAGGCGATGACTGATGACATTATGATGAGTATCCGTTATAGGGATGACGATTGACACTTTATTCGATTTCGTCCGCGGGAAATTTCGTGTGAGCCTGCCCAACATGCCCGCACTATTACTTCGTTTTCGCTCAGCGTTCTTTCTGACTGTTTTTGTTTTTTCTCGGCTCCTAAAGGTCCTAGCATAATGTTAAGAACCCTAAAATTTCGGGCTACCAATAATTCCAACCCAATTTTTCAAATCCGAATGGTAGTCCCAGAGATTAACGCTTTCAACCAAACAAAGAAACAAAAAACTCACCAGCTTTATTATTAGTATAGATCTATAGATACGCAGTAAGCTCAAAACGTGATGGTAAGGTAAGCACACGTGAAGTACCCACATTTCGCCCGTATGTTACTTGACAGAATACTAATATTTATTATTAATTCTTATATTCTCTGTACCAGCAGGGTAATTGCGTAACACACACAGTAGCAATGACTTTCATTTTGACATTTTGGTGCTGTTGTTTTAGGCCAGGTTTTTAGTCTGTCTGCATGGACGTTCAAGCAGGACAAAGAATGAGCAACAGTGACCTATTATTATATTTTCTGTCTGTGAAAGACAACAATTTCGAGAGTGAAAAGAACACCTTTTTAATTTATGTACTTATGTAAATGGCTTGTAAAACTGACAGCCCTAGATTCAACTAATGCAATTAAACCTACCGATGACGCGGCCGTAACACTAAACTTATGAGGATGTATCATACGCACACGCGTGGTGATAATTACATAAGTAATATAAACATTTTATTATCTTCGCATTTATAACATTTCAATAATTGCTCCATAGGTACGTTTTGTTTGGAAGGTAAGCTTCCTGGATGAGAACATATCATGGTTCAGGAAATAAATAATTAAATGAAGGGACTAGGTACCTACACGTAAGAGCCGACTGTTATAAAAATTACACCTTAATCCTTGTTTTAGCTGTACAAAACCCATTTTCGTACAGATTACGCATAACTACTATTAAATCGTACCAAATTTTCAAAAATATCCATTCGAGTTCTGTTCGTCTCAGTTGAGGAACCACCTTAAATGCCCTGTAGGTAGGTAATTTTTAAGAGTTTACTGCAAATTCCAGGATCGAGCCTACAAAATTGGCTAATTTACTACTAATATTAGAACCAATATATAGTGGTAAATTAGCATACATGGCTCCTCCATCCGGACATTTGTTTTGTATCGTATGAAATTAAAGCCAACCCAACCAAAAACAAGACCGATCGTCTAAAGAGCCGTAGCTTTAGTAAAGGAACAGTAATTTCGACATTTAACAGAACGGGGGCGTAGCTCAGATGGTAGAGCGCTCGCTTAGCATGCGAGAGGTACCGGGATCGATACCCGGCGCCTCCAATACTTTTTGCCATTAATTTAGCATTTTCCCATGATATTTTTTTTTAACTTATAAAAGTGGTTCTAAAGTCATGATAGTCGTGACACACACAACACAATATTTACAATATTTGTTTACTGTTTTTATTGAATGCTGATGTTATAACACATAATTAAATATACACCCATACACAATATTTACAATATTTGTTTACTGTTTTAATGCTGATGTTATAAGAAAACTTTTCCTTGAAGATGATCATTATAATCGTATTAAAGTTAACAATTTGGGTTAATACCTATTGCTAATGGTTGTGCTATTTTTGTTTCAGTCGAATCACCAACCTTGAGCCATGAAAATTATCGTCAGTGCTTGGGTAAATAAAAGCTCATTACGACATTTTTAGGATTAATAATAAATACATAATATGTACTTAGGTATAAAATAATTTTTGTTTTATAATATTCGATACGTAAAACAATTCGGTACAGTTGTAATAATGAGCTTAAAAAAATGGCCTACTGGGCCAGCTTTAATTACAGCAGATACAAATTATTGTTTTAACTAAAACAATAATATATTATTTGTAAAATTTATAACGGTATTAACGAAGGTTAATACCGTTATAAATTAATATTTTTACAATAAGAAAAATATGTTTCATTCCACTAAAGAAATAAAACAGCATTTAGCTACCCTCTGGCTCGATAGATGGCGCTGTACAGTCATGAGCCGTTTTCTAGATCACGATATGGTTACGTTTCACATAAACCAGCGAGCTTGAAGTCTGGGACACGAGTCGTGTAGCACGGAGATGAGTCAAAGTCAAATCATTTATTTCAAATAGGCACATAAAAGGCACTTTTGAACGTCAAAAATTAAATTAAAATAAAATTGATTCTAGTCGCCCCTCCCAAAAGGTAGTTTTCGTATGGAGAAGAATGGGCAAGAAACTCCACCGTTACTCTTTTAAAATGTTTACAATATTTTGCATACAATAATTATATAATTATATGTGAAGACGGTGCACCTAAAATAAAACTACTATACCACAATAGGTAAATGAATTAATGAAACCATGACATATAAATTAACTATGTGATAGATACATGGTGCTCACATATTTATAAACATTCCAAAAGTAGACGATTTTTATAAATAAATAAGGACTAATAAGTCCGGGTGTGACAAAGTAATTACAGAATGTAATTCAATGTCAAAGAGAAAAAAAAAAGAATAAATTATACAATTACATTAGCAACCAGCTTGATTTTGTCTAGACTCTAGAGATTGTCCTATGGAGCAGGACCAGCATGTTTCCATTCTTATCTTGGATATAATCCTCTAATTTGTAATAACCCTAATTTAATGAATTTTCTTTCATTTAATTGCAATATTTCATAAGGTATTTTGTTGTAACATTTAACACAGTACCCCATAATAGATGTATGTACTTTAGATAATCTGAAAAAAAGGTTGATCTAATTTGTCTTTATTTCTAGTATTAAAATTATGTCTATCACTTATTTTATTAAAAAGATGTTGATTTTTTCTTACATACATAATATTTTCATAAATGAATTGGCAAGGTACCGTCATAATATTATCCCTTTTAAATAGTTCCCTAAGAGATTCACGGATTCGGAGATTCATCATCATCATCATCTGCCTAGCCTTTTTCCCAACTATGTTGGGGTCGGCTTCCAGTCTAACCGGATGCAGCTGAATACCAGTATTTTACATGGAGCGACTGCCTATCTGACCTCCACAACCCAGTTACTGGGTAATACGATACCCCTTGGTAAGACTGGTTGTCAGACTTTCGGGCTTTTCGCGGATTCGGAGATTCTTTTGCAAAATAAAAATGGATTCAATGTCAGCAGCCCGACCCCACAGTAAAATGCCATATGACATAATATGTGGAAGTAACTAAAATAGACCAAACGCGCGGTTTCTTCATCTATTAACTGTCTTATCTCTCTAACAGCATTTGCGGCCGAGCTTAGCCGCCCCGTAATAGATGTTATATGAGGTCCCCATTGTAATTTCTCGTCTAGCGTGATTCCTAGGAAAACTGTCTGATTAACAAATTCTAGTTTTTGGCCATTCAATTTAATGTCACATTCGCTACTTCTAACATTAGGTAATTTAAATCTAATGCATTTGGTTTTTTTTCATTAAGTACTAAATTATTTACCGTAAACCAATCTTGGACCCAAAGAACAGAGTTATTCACGTCGTCAAGATTTTATGATGAGTAGATACTCATCACAAATCAAAAAGATAGACGTATGTAGACGTTATTTTTTACAGGGATTACTGCTGTTGTGCAGTTACTTGGTCTCTTATTATCCAACTTACCTTGATGTTTCAGCAATTTAATTTAACTTTACCTACACATTTTTTGCATGTTGTATCGCAGTAGTTGCGGCCCCAACTTGCGAGTAGGTCATGGGTTCGAACCCATGCAGGTGCTTTACTTAGTGTTATTCATTTTATCACCACTGCAGTGCGATTCTGTAACCATCTCACCGTGAAAATTTTGGTGAAGTGAGCGTGGAGTGAGCTGTCATTCCAACTAATGCTAGGGATTGACACTATTGACAGCTCACTTCACCTAACTTTTCACGTTGAGATTTTTACAGAATCGATCGACTGCTCTCGAAACGGTGAATAAAAACATCAAGAGGAAACCGACATCACCTAGAACCAAAAATTTGTAGACGTGACATTTACCAACCCGCTCTGGGCCCGCGTGGTGGATTACGGCCCACTCCCTTTCACACAAAGGGAACGTTATAGGCTGATAATGCTAATGGTATTGTATGTACGGTTACCAAAGGAGATAAGTAACCGGGGCCGTCGGATATATTCGTAGTTGAAGTATTGTAAAAAACCGATGGATGTTTTCGAATAAAATTTAATTTAAATAATAGAAAACAATCAGTTCAATTATCAAACTTTTCATTCGAATACATCCATCGGTTTCTACAAAACTTCAATTATATCCGACGATCCTGGTTACTTATAATATCTCCTTTGGTGACCGTACATAAGCGGGATGATAATGACAATTTAAATCATCTTTATAGCTTAATAAATGTCTATTTCTATGAGATGGGTTTTTTAAGATCATGCATGTCTGTAGGCCCCGATAGGTAAGGTGTACCCACATTTCGCCAGCATTGTTTTTTTATCACACCTATTTATCACTGTATGTAAACTATAGAACCATTATAGAACTTTCCAATCAGTGTAACAGATCTCTGAAAGGCGCCGACCATTACTCTTAAATACAGCTTAATAATATGACGGACGACCGCAAGGTATAGATGACATTTTTAGCACGTGAGCACACGTCTTTGCTATGGCCGAAGGCTGATCTTTAAAAGTCAACTGATAAACTTGATTAGTTCAGAACTAGACACATAACATTCTGTATGAACGACCCTCCCTCCTAACAATCACAAGAATGAACAGACTGTCACAATCATAGAACTTGGCAGTAAGATTGGGGATCGTGTAAATATTAAAAAAAAACAAGTAACGAAGGGGGCTTCGTGGAGAAATCCCTTTTACCTATTACATACTGATATTTATAGTCTTTAATACGTGCCTGTTTTACTTTAGTTATTTTCTACTAACTGAACTAAAGTTATTGGGCTCCTAAATAACACTGATAGGATTTAAGCCAGGCTTTGTATTGTTATGCGTGTCGGAGTTATTCGTTTATTCGGAACGCCAGCGCCATCTCGTGACGCTCGACGGAGTCTAGCCAGAGTTCGTGGGGGGACGAGAACTACAGCTACAAGAGCGGTGTCTCTCGGGATCACCGAAACATTGGACATCGTACAAACTACATGTGCTTAGAAACTGTCGCGCGATCCGTATCGTTGAGTTGTGTACAGACGCCAGCACATCAAGCTACTACAATCTGTCAAATTTCGTTAATAGATTTTCAACTTTATCGCTATAGCATTAGGTTTATGATTGATTGGGAAAATTTGACAGTTTCGGGTAGCTTGACCTGCTGGCGTCTGTACCTACAGTGTGTGATTTGATAGTGTGACTAACTTGTTCGTAAATTATAATCTGATTTGGACTGGAAACCGTTTTTCTATGGCGCTATAACCAACACTACCCATAGTACGCCCACAGTAATTAAAATATGTCTGATGTTAACGAGAGACAGACAAACCTTGTCTGACATGCACATAATTCTTCAAAACTATGCGTTTTGCGTAACAATGACAAAATATCATCAATATTTACATAAAAATGTGGATACTAGAAAAGCTAGTCTATAAATTCAGATTATGGGCGTGGGCGACTCATGACACAAGAATGTCTTATAAATAACAGTATTTTACAAATATGGGTCAACTCAGAACACGAATACCTACACGGTCTATTATATCATACAAACGAAATAAAGAAGTTGTCTCTGCTCCCTCTTTTTAATCCATCCAAAGATTGTCTACAAAAGATCGCTTTAAAATAGCGATAAGATCGCCCATTTTGTCTTCCTATTAGATGAAAAATTTCTACATTTATATCTGTATATGATTAAGAGTATTATATTCTACGCCTGCACATCAAGCTACCGGAAACTGTGAAATGTTCCCAATCAATCTTGAACGTAATGCTTTAGAGATAACGTTGAAAATCTATTAAAGAAATGTGAGAGATTGTAGTATCTTGATGTGCTGGCGTCTGTACATAGCCATCAACATCTTCATTCTACCTGGGGCAAGCCAATTCTACTTTTCCCAACCTCTGCCAGTAGGTACCGTAAGCTACAATCAATAGTGACCAGCTGCATTAGAAAAGTGCCGACTTAGTGCTACTCGATGAGTCCCGGAGAAATGATTTAAACATGTTGGAAGCCGCAAAGAATTGAAATGAATACGAAAAGAACAGTGAAACAGTAAGAAAAGCCATGGTTTCGTCTTATAATACATCGCAACGAAAAGCAGGCTAGTCAAAATATGAAACATTTATCTTGTAAATATTTTTTTTTATATATATATATAAGCTACTCACACGAAATTAAAAGAGTTCGGGTGAATAAATTCGTGCGAATCTACTAAGAAGCCACCATAGGGCTTATTAAATTTAAAATATCAAGTATATTATCAGCCTGTATGATTGGCGCGCGGAGGCACTACGTCGGGGGGAAACTCCGCATCCGCGGCAAACCGCGGCGGAGCGGACGAACCTCCGGCGCGATCTCATGGTGGCATGGAAGGCGCGACTTTCGCAACCCAGCGCAGGGCACGCCACGATAGCGGCGATAAGACCCCTCTTTGAAGAGTGGCTAGAGAGGCGTCACGGCGTTCTCACCTACCGCCTGACGCAGGTCCTCTCCGGACACGGATGTTTCGGGAGGTTCCTGCACATCATCAGACGGGAGGAGAGGCCCGGGTGTCATCACTGCGAGGATCGCCGAGCATACGGTGGAGGTCTGCCCCGCTTGGGCGGAGCACCGCCGTGTCCTCGTAGAGGCGATCGGCAACGGCGGCGACCTCTCGCGTCCGACCCTGGTTCAAGCCATGGTCCGGGGCGAGAGGGAGTGGGAGGCAGTCACCTTCTTCTGCGAAGCAGTCATGCTAGCGAAGGAAGTGGCGGGATGGCTGAGGGACAGAACCTCACGCCTCAGCCACCGCGCGCCGTGGTAGACGCTCCGGGCGTCGGGAGCCGCTTGACGACTCCCGGCCACCGTAGGCGCGGGCCTGCGGGCGGAGAGTAATGGGTAGCTCACCGTCCGATCAGGACCAGGCCCGTGCCGGACGGCGTGTACGTGTTCCACGAGCGTCTCAGAGATGTCAGCATAATTGACGGGGCCCGATAGGGAGGAAGCCTGCCGGGGTAGCAGAATCGTCCGAAAGGGTTACCGCTGCCCTGGAACATAAAGGGCTAAGGAAGGAACACGGGTGTGTTTTAGTCAGTAAGAGTCTGACACTCCCTTCCGCTCCACCCAGAGCGGGAGGAGTCATTTAACGATTTCCCATCCGCAAAAAAAAAAAGTATATTATCAGCCTTTAGTTATGTGGCAAATTGTAGAAATCTGTAATACAATAATGGGCTCATTCGTAGTAAAAGTACAAAGCCTGACAAGTATCCATCCATCTTATTACGTACTTATGCTCGTGTCTATCTGTCAATCGTCCACCCACGCTGGTTTTCCATTGTAATAATGGCTACCTTCAAAACAAAATACCCTTGTTACTTGTCATGTTAACATGTGATACATGGAAGCAACGATTAGTTATATTAATATGACAGCTTCATGTTCTTTTGTTTTTGGAGTATTCAGTTCTCACGTTACTCATAGTTTTGGAATTCAAATCTAAATCACCATCTCCTGCCCCTATCCCAATTTATTTGTGGTCGGCGCAACATGTCTTTTTCTTCCATACTTCTCTATTAGTCGTCATCTCGGTAGTCACCCCCTTTCTAACTATATCATCATTCACACAGTCCATCCACATTTCTTTGGTCTTGCAATACAAATCTAAATGCTTCTTCTTAATGAATTAATGAAGAAATTAAGTGGCTGGAATATTATACTTACAATGAGAAGTGTCAAAACTTGCCCACAGACGATTTCTAGACAAAAACACTTACTAATAATATCACATTACAGCCACTCTCCATCGGTTAAGCAACCTATCAAAATGATGGCACTTCCCTAAAGCCATGTATGAAGCAACGGTGTTAAATACAGTAATAATAAGTTACGAAGTGACGAGTATAGAACAACCTCTGACCGCCATAAACATTACTTTTAATCATGTTACGTTAGCTGCAGGCGACGATGTTTAAGTAGATACAAATAAACAGCCTTCAGTTGCATAACGTTTGGATAAAAATGAAAACGACCCTCGAGCGGATTGAGTAATAAATGACTACCGTTACTGTCTTTGTCATAAAACACTGTGGAAAACCGCCATTTTGTTTTTCGTTTAGGTAAAGCCATGAAAGAACAGCCACGAAGACCTTAGAAAAAAAAAAAAACTGAGCCCTGACTATTTTATGGACCAAACTTAGTTACGTCAAGGTTTAACATCCATGCAGCCTATCAGCATCTTTGAAGGATTGCAAACTTTGCTAATCATAAAATGAGAGATATTATGAATCTAATTACACTCAACCAATCATCTCAACCTATGTACAGCTAATCAAGTAGGTACCCCTCACGACTTACGCCACCGCACCCAGTTCTCCGCCTTCTAAATCCAATCTGTCAATCTTAACAAGGACCAATGCTACACTCCTATGGTCTCCAAATCTTATTGCATCATGTTCTTAAGCATTTGATCTGATTGTTCTGGTCCTGAACAAGGCCTCACCAAAGGTCAGGCTATTGACACCTTCTGATGGACAGCTGCCGTGATCAGCACATATTTGTGGAGTGCTCTCGATTCGGGGTCAGATGTGATTGACAGGGTCGCTTTGTTGTTCAGCTTTTGTTATTTTTAAGAGGATCACGATGGAATTTTTGGTAGCCTAGCCGTGGCTGCGGTGTTTGATTAACTTTCAGAAATGTACCTACATACATAAACTCACGGCTTCTTCCCATGGGGTAGGTAAAAAGTACAGAATGCGACCTGCTACAATCCTTACATAGTCCTTTTGCCTCGTTTACGTTCATATATCCGGTCATACTTTCAGGATGTGAAACCGCGTGTCTTTTTAGTAGGTATCAAATTAACTGATTAAGATTATTTACACCATTCTATGCACATTTTATTGATTTGGTAGTTAGTAGACTCACTTTTGCATTATGCTCGCGCATGTATGCTCTTGTTCTCTTCAATTTAACTTTCCTCGATTGTAATTAATGTAAATCTTATTTTTACTTTACTTTACTTTTACTTGAATAATTTTTTTTTTTTTTGTTCTTGTCACACATCGTAGTTGGGTGACCTACTTTATCCTTCTTCTGCGTTTTGATGGCAATACTATTATCAACTGATCAGAAAAATGCATGTCA
Source organism: Apamea anceps (assembly GCA_951799955.1). NCBI lineage: Eukaryota > Metazoa > Arthropoda > Insecta > Lepidoptera > Noctuidae > Apamea > Apamea anceps. The sequence continues at coordinate 20,623,427 of OX637510.1, forward strand.
CTGAATCTCTCTGTATTCAGCCAATCAGTTCGATTTACCTTACACCAATATCCCTTCACTATTAGTCTCAGTGGGAAGCCATGTTCAGCAGTGGAAGTCCTGTTTCAGACGTTAGAAAGCTTGAGTAAGGAATGCAGAGTGTGAAGTTCAAAGTATTTAAACCGATGACCTTTCATTGACAATTTACCTTTTCATTGTCATATATGTATTATTTAATTGAGTCCTTTCTGATACCATTACAAAAGAATGACTCACCGGTATTACATCTGGTACAATCAGTACTAAATTGAGAGCTCTTCAAACTTAAATAATAGTCAATATTAAATGCCCTTGTTCAAGTTGAGAAGTTCAAGGCTCCCTTTTGGTGCTAGATCTTTTGTTTGTTCATCTACGACCAATCTACATACCGATCCTCACCAACTTTGTTACAGCTATCCCCAGACTCATTAAACTTGTCTTCATCAATATAGGATCGATTATTGCTTGGCAATTTGGTTTTTAACAGCAAAATTCGTATTGGTATTATTGTTTGAAACAATAATTGCACCTATTATATAGGTTTCCACGTCTATATGCAAATACTTTGTTATAGTAATTGAACGATCGACATAATCTTCATTGTGTCGATACAGGCTTGAATTATTAATAGATATAATTGGAATTCTTTTGAATCTGAGTCTTAATTACGTATCATCAATGTCTATTCATATGTCTCTTGATTTGATTTGCGCTTAATTACGATTGTTAAAACGACCCCATGTTGATTAGAAAATTCAAGAACGGAGTGATTAGGCTATACAATTTTTGTCAAATTTAAAATTAAATACAATATTTTGCCTTATTTTTTTCTGCAGTGACTTTTATAATTTAATTGATCGCTTGCTCACGTGTGGTTTATTTGCAGCTACATAAAAAAACGATCTAATGCAATTATGTGTACCTATCTAACAGTGTTTAGAGCTTTCTGTAAATGATTACTTGGGGTAGTCCACAATGTATTATTTTTCAGTTGTAGACAGATGTTTCGGCTCATCAGTTTCCACTGCTTGGACATGAGTCTCCTCTTTGTGAGAGGGAGTGGGCCGTTATCCACCCTGTGTGGGTTGGTAGATGTCACATATCTATACATTTTTGGTCCTAGGACATGCTAGTTTCTGCACGATGTTTTACTACATCGTTTTGAACGAGTGCTTACACAAAGTAAGGCGTGTCTGGGTTAACTCACAAACTACACCTCTCAAGTCGGGACACATAAAGTACGATTTATGTTTAAAAAAATAATTAGATCATCATAATGGATCATGATTAGCCAAGTCGTTGTTTTTATTACCAGGACAAGGTAACATAAGTCAAATAACATAAATCAACCACATTCGGCCGCAGATACTGACGGAGTATCTGATCTATTTCAATGTTATGGGTTTGTTAAGATTTATGAGTCCACATTTTTGTTTTATTTTTTTTTTTGTTATAAATGCCATGTGTGCCTTTGAATTTAGATCGTATCTGGTGCTGGTAAAGTATCTTGTAGTCATTTTTTTTTACTTATTTTTGCTATAGGAAGCATTGTTTTTAAGAGCCTGTGAGTAGGTAGATATTTATCTCCTACAGGAAAACATATATTTTATTATCCTCTTCACGCTTTTCGAATTCAATTTAAGTCAAGTTAATTCATTTATATTTTTTAGTTCGTAATAAAAGCGTGTTCTAGAGTTTTTTTTGTTTTAAACTACATATTTTTTGACTGGCAGTTTAGGTTCCATTTATATGCAAAATATTAATATCTATGCAAATAACACTGATTGAACAATCTAGCAGTTAACAATACGCAATCAGACTAATAGTCACATTTATAATATTTGTTAATTCGCGCCACTGCCCACGCGAATAATCACCATTTTCCGCATATGCTAATCAAACAGAATAATACAATAAATTATAACAATGTGAAATCCTTAAATCACGCAGTCCATTGTTGCTAAATGAATTGAATGCGAATCCTCAGGTTCTATCAAATTCGTGCTGAATCAAGGTTGTTCATTGTTGCTAGGTTATTTCTATTGTCAACGGAATACCGATTAAAATTGTTTGAAAATCGCGATATTTTGGCAGTTCTAATAATAGGCCTGTTAGCTCCGGAAGTGACTTAAGAGCCCATGAAGAACTAACTGTTCGCTATATTATTGAGTTTGAAGTTACCTAATAGTACCAACCTAGTTGCGAAAAATCGTCTACTGTTACGATATAAATACACGTACTAAAAACGAAACTATGATACTTAAACAAGCAAATCATTTTCACCAGTCGGTATGCATTTAAGCGGAAATTGCAGAGTTATTTTCAAAACAAATTTTTAAAAAAATAGCGTAGAGTCATCTCAACACATCTCTCCCTTGATTTTGTATATATACTCGTATATATATATTAAAAGTTTATAGTAATAATATGTATGTGTATATAACCTATGTTTTTGTTTTTTTATTATCACTGTCCCTCTCAACCAAAGCACCTGCCATCTAATCTCTCCACCACCCTTGGTTGACTGGTAGAGAATGCCTAAGGCATTAAGTCCGCCTTTGTACCTGTTTGCGCGAAAAGTTTAAACAAATAAATAAATTTCTTATAAAATAGAAATGTGAAACTCTCTCTCTTTTCATCTTTCATTTGCAGTCGGGTAAAAAACAAAGTGGCTAATGAGCCACTTAGTTTTTTACCCGACTGCGACGCAAAGGAGGGTCATGTTTTCAGCATCAATTTTAATGTTCAATCTATTCAAAGAGGTTTGGAAGGAGAAAGGGGATGCCTTACCCCAGCATAGGAAAGCAATGAAAGGTGACAAAAAATATTATTAGATATAGCCAGATCACAAACTACATATTACATTTACCAGCAAATTCTCATACCCGCTCGGCCTTTCGAAGGATACTAAAACGTACCTGCAAATACTGCCTTACCGAAATAGAACTTTTGTAGACGTTGCTAGTCTCGTGGTTATCATTTTCGATCAGGCGCTTTAAGATATTAGGAAAAATAAAATAATGGAATCCAAATATGGGAACAAACCCAAGTTAAAAATATAATTTCGTTAAATGAATACGCTCTACGTAGATTCCATATCCGGAACGTACCAATACGCATGACCAAACTGATATCCTTATATTAATAATACAAAACTATTGTAAGATCTGTTTATTTACCTGTGACAAACAATAAATAAATGAATTATGAATTATTATGAATTATGAAAAGGTATATATTTGCAATTAAAAATGAACCTTACACCTATTACGAAAAGGTTATTTGGGTTTAATTTCGTAACATACCATTCTGTCCGTTATCAGATAATTATAAAGACTATTAATTAGCTTTCATGTGATATCGTAATCGATAATCGTTCATCGTGTTTCGTAGTCGTATGATAATAATTCAATTTTAAATATTGACAATTGTGAACGAAGAAATAATTCCACTGCGCGACACTTTACCGCACTTCTCGAATTAACTATGTTAACAAATTACATAAGTAATATTTCAGAATCGTGTAAAATTGCAAACAATGGTAATCACTTAATCATTAAACCACTTCCACATACCACTCGTCTACCAGTTGAATTTTCTAATTTTCCATTGAGTGCTATTCAATAATGGAATACTTTCAGTGCCTACCTACTTAATTAGTGGAGAAGGTTCTATTTAGCACTCCACACAGTAAGGACATTGCAGCTAATTCGATATCCATTGACGTACCCAATTGACCCTAACTAACAAAGCTTTTTTGGAAAAAAATATGCGGGTCATATTATAGAACCTTGCGACACACCAGGTTCATTGATCAGCACGTTGTTGTTTAACATTGTACAATATGCATTCTGGCTATATCTACCTTGGTGGTCACTTATGTGATGCCATTTTCTTTTCTCCAAACGATTTCCAGCGATTCCAGAATTAAAGTTTAATTTATAGGTGTCGAAGGCCGTCACTTTTAGAGTTACTTTACTCTACTCATTATGCTAAGACCGTTCCTCAGATTAAAATAACGTGTTACCTGCAATAAAGGGGATAAAGGTTCACATTGGATGTAATCGTATTTTTTTGGAAAAAACGACTTTTTATTTGGATATAGATACCCAATCAGCTGAAAATCTAATCGAAGATAACGACGTCATAATATTGTAAATCCAGACACGAGGGGAATTCTTACCATGTTCATTTAATTTATACGGTATTTAGGTACTTACTTTATTAATATCAGCTTACCTCATTTATGACTGAAATCTATAAATTTTAATACGCCATTGTTTGATAACTGGATTCTAATCATATCTGATTGATCTACTTGTAGATACCGTATAGTTTTGTTTCGACACCTATTTTGTTAACTGTAAATACTCCACTATATCTAGAAAGTCTTTGAACCGACCGCGAATGATTGAAAGAAAATGGAACCCGTATTACCCGTATTACCGAATTACTACCCGTAACTATGTAGTAATTTGTGACAGCTTTAATAGAACGAAAATATCGAATAAACTACACGTATATAAATTGATACATAACATGCAAATTCAAATCAAATTGCTTACCGCATTTAGGCATGTTGCAGCAATATAAATGCAACCATATTTACATAAGGCATCTCAAAAAGGAGTCGGCCAAAACATGACCTTTCAAAATCTGCGTGGGACCCTCACCAACATATATGTAGATATGAAACGTTCAATATCTTTCTATTACCAGATCGCAGTCAAGTTTCACTAGAGCATGTTAATAATATACCTACAACAAAGTGAATAGGTGATAAAGTTGGATGGCCAGCGTTATCAGCGATATGTAGTGATAACGGTCAGTGTGCACACAGCCATCAACGGCAGCGCAGCTCAACGATGTGTCTTCTACAAACTTAAAACATGGTACGTACAGTATTTGAAGCTACGAGTAATTAGCGTATAATTGGGTGCTGTACCCTATAAAGGATCTGTGAGTATTGTTAAAAGGATGTGTTGTATGTAGTTCGTTCGATTGCTTTCAGTTTTTCTTTGGAATAGTCTGTCTGAACTTAATCATTGATCTAACGGTTAAAGGCTGATGAAGATATAGTGAAATAACCCAAAAGTCGAAAGTCGTTCGTTGTTAAACTCAGTCTCAGATTTTGATAGATTTTTGTGCTAAAAGAAAAACACAAGTAGGTACTTGCAGTGGCTACATTGACTATATGGGCATCCTACTAATATTACAAACGCGAAAGTTGGTATGGATGGATGGATGGATGGATTTGGATGAAATTTAGCACACAGATGGTTTATAACCAGGATTAACATATAGGGTACTTTTTATCCCGATATTCCCACGAGATCGAAACGTATGCGGGTGAAACCGCGAGGCGCAGCTATTAGTTTATAAGCTGTCAACTTTCATTGATAGATTCAGGATTTCTTTTTTTCAAGGATGATTCATGCTTATCACAAGTGTAACCTTGGGATTTCCCTAATAACAATTAGCACTATTGAAGAACAATATCTAGATCAACAGCAGTTGTTGAGTAACTCAATGCCACAATGACTAGTTCAATATTACTCAGTTTACTTGTATTTTCTTTGTTAAGTCCAGCGTCATGTGTATCAACAAATAAGTAAACATATGTTTCATCAATAGAATACTTGTTTTCTTTTCTGAACACTTCATTTCATTCATGTGTCTATTTTAGCTCTCTTCATTTCTCTGGCTTTTTAACAGTTCGTTGTTCTAAATGTACTTTTCTTTCTGAGTACTTGCCAAAACAATGTTATCGCCATTTATTTCGTCATTAACTGGAATAACCGATTTTCTGATAATCGATAGTCTTTCGTCAGTTATATCAATGTCATCATAAAAAAATATTCCTGATAAAATCGCATACATCTCGATAAGATATTTTGCAATTATGAATAAATTAATAAAACAATTTTATTGCTGAGAGTAAAAACACGCTTCATAGAAATAATATCGGAATTTCATAAAATTTTGAGATAAAATGATAAAAGTCATGGCGAGGAGATATCGATTCGTTATCGACGGACGCTAAGGTACAAATATTTTATCTAAGTTCGAAGTGTTTGTTTACCGACTAGAAATAATCTTATTAATAAGAACGTGAGAATTATCAATGTCTCAAATGTAACTAAAGATATCATAGTCGTCATCCTCCCTCATCCCAATTTCGGTCGATGGAGCATATCTTCTTCTTCCATACACATCTCTATTAGTCGTCATTTCAGAAGTCACTCCCCTTTCTATTTCTTTGATCTTCCTCTATACTCGTAATATTTATAACCATCAACATTCACACTCGAAACTTAGATTAACTAATAATTTTTATACTCTTGCCATATCTAACTTACTAAAGAAGACAATGATACATTGTCATCGTCACTAATTTCGTAAGTGGTTATTATCTACACATACACAATCATTCGCCCACTTTTCTTTATCTACCCTCATTTTAATTCGTCGCTGTCAGTACGCGTTAATTACTCGAAGTGTTTATGTTGTGTGTTTAAAGTTTCTTGTGTTCGTTGCATTTTACAATGCTTATTAGTTATTGAGTGCAAAGATTATACACTATATATAGGATTGAGTGCTCTCAAGTGGTATTGTGGTGTTGTCTACATAGTTATTGATATTGTTAAGTATGGTAAGCTTCTAATTGTTTTTCTGTTACTTTTAAATAAGTAATTTGATTTAATATTACTCAAACAGTACAGGAGGCTTTTTTGTGTGTGTATATTAAAACTGCTTCCTATGAACTCTATAAGTGGCTTTTAAATAGCCGACTAAAAGCCAAATTAAATCATTAACCAACAAAACTTAAATCTTAAAATTAAACCGTTTCTAATGGAAAATAACTTAAAACAATCAAATTAAATCATCCATTTTATTCCATATTCAACCTTTTGAGTCTCGCTGACTCCCAAGAGAATATTGAACTAAAGATAATTGTGTCAGCTTTATCGACAAATGCGTGCACTGACTGGATAGATTCTTTCCTCAAAAGATAATAATCTACATGATCCTCATATAGCTTGACGAAGATTATCTGTGGAATAAGGGACTAGCTGTGACCTCTGAGTTTGTTTTGGTGTTCCTTCTCAGTGTCTTCAGTTTTAAAACTTAAATAAAACTGTGTACTAATGTGCATAAAGTAAATAAAAATTTTCATCGTTTAATAATATGTAAGTATATCTCTATTCTCACTGTTGCACAGGACGCAGAGACCCAGATCATCATAGTAGCAGGCGTGTTCGCGTGCGCGTGGCTAGCGGTGCTCATCGTAGCCATCGTGCTTTTCATGCAAGTGCGCAGTCTTCGCAAGAAGGTCGCAGAGATGCAGGCCTCGGGGCGGATGAGGATACAGTACGTATGCTTTAGTTTACACTTATCCATTTATATAACTATTTCTGCTGTATTCCCCTAAAAGTAGGCACAGGGATACAGTCCACCTATATTTAGCCAGTTTTGTTATGACTCTACGAGGAAAACGAAATGTCCTTGAACCAGAAACTCAAAAACCTCAAAGATAACCTACCGCTGCCCCTCTCAGACAGGAGGCCCGACTCCCTGCAGTGGGAACACTACAGGCTAAAGACTTATAAAGGCTATAAGTTACTTGCAACCGGCTGCTGTATTGCTTTTATCATGGATCTAGACGAAACTAAAGGTACTCTTAGCTGCTTTAGTTTCTTTACAATAAGTTGTCTTACTTCATTAAAAAAGGTATGTAGGTGAGCCGGACCCCCCACGATTGGTCACGTTTTAGGACAAGACGTAACAATAGGACACTTGTGGAATGTTGAATGTGAAGTGTGTTAGAAAAGCCACCACGTGCTGTGTTGATGATACGATACGGTATGATAACGTCCAGTCGATAAACATAGACACCATTTATAATAATCTTGTTTTTAATGAAACAAGTCAACAAAGTAAACGAATAAGCACAACAGTTGGCGACAAACATTTGCATTGGTATACCAATAACAATTTTCAATAGATACGATGCGAATCGATGTTGGCATGAACATCTTTTATCACCTAACACACGTATTTTGGCTAATAAACCGCTGCGAAATTATTAGTCTATAGTTCACTATACTTCAAACCTTCCAAATTTCAGAAAGCTAAAGTTGGACAAAGACGATAAAAACCACGCGTTCCACAACCCTGCGCTGGTGCCTGACGAGGAGCTGTCCCGTCGAGGATACTCCATGTACCAGAGCAACGAAGATGTGGAAGGTGGCAGGCACGAGCGGTACGTGTATAATCAACTTCTTCTCAACTAGCTGCGCCCCGCGGTTTCACCCGCATGAGTTTCGATCCCTTGGGAATATCGGGATAAAAAGTATTCTATGTGTTAATCCTGGATAAAAAGTATCTGGGTGCCAAATTTCATCCAAATCCGTTCTGTAGTTTTTGCGTGAAAGAGTAACAAACATCTATCCATCCATCCATACAAACTTTCGCATTTATAATATTAGTAGGATAATATATAGCCTGCACGCGGTGCATGAACATCACTATAGAAACGAAAGTATGAAAGACAAAATAGCAGATTGTAGAAAGAATTCAATTTCAAACATTTCTAATTGCACTCATTTGTGCTAAAAAGTTATTACATGGTCCACTTGACATGAACCCTGTAAGGAAAAAGCAAGTTCTTCAGCGCAATGTCAAACATGAAGAATAAAAATGTCACTTTGTATGTAAAAAGAGATATTCCCCTTTATTTATAAGCGTTGCTTAAGGTTAAAAGACGTTTAAACGACAGAAATGTAATATGGTTAAACAGTCTTTTTCGTTACTTAACTTTATGCAACATTTCTAAATAAACTCTCGTATGTCTAATTTCGTATGTAACAGTTGAGATAGAAGTGATCACGTTACGCGTGCAACCAGTCTATTCTGTAAAAATTTCACCGTGACAACTTGAACTTAGGTGACGTGAGCTGTCATTCCATCCGATGTTGGGGATTGACACTATTGACGCTCACTTCACTTAAGTTTTCACGGTGAGATTTTTACAGAATAAATCGGCTGGTCCGGTTCCTAGGTAACCCTGGTGGACTGGGGGCACAGCACGAAGTAAGATCTCGGGGAAACCACTTTCTTCACCATGATTAAGCTTGGGGAAGACACTGCAACATTCTGTTTATTTCTAAGTAGCTTTTGTTTTGCTCTAAAAAGGGTAGAGTCAGTAAAAATCTGATAAGTAGGTATACCCATTCAGTAGATAAATAAATAAATGTTTCTCAAACCGACAGTTGAGTGGAAACTCATCATGGGTACTGTTATAACGAGTTTCCACTCAATAAAACATCACCTAAAAACAAAACCAAATTGTTAATAGTTCATAGTTCAGACACTGCATAACTTTGAATGGATTATTCCAATAACAGTAAATTTTTCATAGATTAATTTTTTTAGGCTTTATTTTTAATTTGGCTGATTAACTAAAACTATAAATCCTTATCTTTACCCAAACAATACTGACCTGCTTCCAATAAGGTGCCTTCATTTATTTTTAGTTGATGATGCGTCATAGTCTGTTCCGTTTAATTAGTCAGCTTTCATACCGCTGTAAAGATTACATTCCTTCGTTGATAAGGCCGAGATACTCCAGAGATTAGTCTTAAGTGTGACTCCTAATTTCGACAGCAACAACACATAATAATAACATACATTATCATGTCGTACGATAATCGGACAAATCGAATCTTTGTGGAAATCCGAAAGGACGATTACAAAGCTCCTGGAAATGCTCGGATAATAAAATTAAGATAATCTTTCTTAGATTCCAAGTTCACAGTTCACATTAATGAACTTCCTGATAAAATTTCAAACGTTCTTGACGTCCAGAGGTCCTCCAAACTCGAGTACGTCTTGTATCCGGCCTCATACCGAAACGAGATTCATTGGAAAAGCAAACACAACGCCAGTCTTCTTCCTCCCAATTTCTGTGATCGCGAGCCCATTACCCACTTCACGTAAACGATTTCGGATGGTTTGTTCGCTTATCAGCAAGCCTGAAGATCTGTAGAGCCTCGTAGCCAACATCATGGCGGTCATGGTACGATTCCGTCGAGCAGTATTTTGGATGGACGATGTATGTAGCTTGCAACATTCCAACGGCGCTCATCATCTCTTCTCCTGTCAAATAATGTCGTCGCTCCATATCAATGCATTTTTTTTCAGTTCCGATGAAAAAATTGTAATGGTTGTAAAAACTCTATTACACACTTTTATAGGAATCCTTATTGACAGTTGATTTTCTTTTTTTTTTTAATGAAATTAAAGGAATTGTTTTATTCAAATAGTGAAATTAACTAAAGAGAATCAATAACGATCCAAAAAAGTTAAAATAATAATCCTCAATTGCGGCGATACTCTAAAACGTACTTGATCCCTAGACACTTTTGATGTGTGTATTTTTAAATTCGTTTCTGGTCCTTGGAATTTACCCTAGGATGATCGCAGAACCAATTTCAACATATAATATTTACCTATGTTTTGAGTGTAAAGCATCACAGACCAAACATTGAGGGTTCTGCGTTGGTCGCAGTCTGCTTGCTCCTTCCAAGAAAGCATTTTAAATAACCTCTTACTGATCCCCGTATTCTTTCAGGCAGACGGGTGGGCAGTTCGTAAACAGGCAGACGGGTGGGCACTTCGTGGACAGGCACACGGGTGGGCACTTCGAAGAAAGGCAAACTCCTACCAATCTATTCGAAGAAAGGCAGAGCGCTCCCCACTTCGTCGAAGAGCTGACGCGAGAGATCGACATCCGGCATCAGAGGGCCAACAACCCTCCACCATTCCTGCTGCAGAGCATCCAGGATAGTAAAAAGAAGACCAGGAGTCTTGCTAACCCAGTTGCCAATGGCAGGCAGAGTGATACCAACCCTAACTTTATCTATTAACTTTTAGCTACAGGTGAAGTATTAGGCGATGATGGTCAGAACTGAGTGAGAAAACCGTGCATTACCGGTGTAGTGCGCTTAGCATATACCTTGGTAGTTCATGCGCAAAGACAACCAACAACGTTAGTCAGAACTTTATTACTTGTATCCGTATTCTTGACAACGACTCTTTGAGTAGAGTTGAGGAAATGGCTTGAATACAGGTGCTTATAACGTCTTGCCAAGATCATACTGAGCGCATTTTCAACGCTAAATGAAAACAAACTCACTTACTCAGTCATGAATGCCATCGCTGATAATCTACCTGTACAAAACCTATCTTAGTTATCTGAATGAAGACCTTTCCTGAGAAAGAAGGTTATAGTGGAAGTGTAAAGGTTGAAAACAATTGGTGAATTGAATGTCAAAGCTTTTAAATGAGATTTAGGTGAAAATACAGAGTGAGAGAGAATTTATCAAAATTTCGTCTTACTCAAAAGTCCGAACACTGTGAAGAACATGCATGCAGATATTTTACGATCTTGCATGATTAACTAACAACGTGGACCATTACTCAGATATATTTTAGTCCCATTTTGGGGCCAATTATTTCTAATTTAATACTTTTCTATAATAATGTGGATTGTGCATGATGAATTAAAAATTATATTTAAGCAATTCTTCTATTTTCTTTTCGGAATTGTCTTCTATTTAAGCAACAGTAGAGGACGCATAAATGTTGTTTATTTATTAGATAATTTCATCTATCCTTTTCTTGTTGCACGGCCGCTCTGGTAAGGTAAAGGCACCTGGTACTTAATTTATTAAAATGTCCTTGGAAGGCGTATGAGTGAAAATGCAGTAATCTTTTCAGCTAATTTTAATTCGGAAATTGGATTGAAAAGAGTTACTTAACGTAATTGTATGATTATTGCTTTATTTTGTTACGTAGGTATTAAAATTGCGTTAAATATAAATTTGTTTTTATTTCAAGAAAGTACATGCATTAGTTTTTTAATGCTACTTAAGTTTAGGTACTAAAATATTCTTAGATACTAATTACATTAAAATCAAAAACAACAACAATAATTTAACAAACTCAACACTTATGTTACCTACCTCTAGATATAACAATCTCCAAGCAATATAGAATATGTATATAACAAATTAATCATTAATTAACCTGCTCTATAGCAAAACACTGGACACCATGGCAAAGGTACAAACAATTACCTATCTACAAATGAGACAAATAAAAAAACTGAAATGAATCGGAAATAATGCTAGGTGGGATACAAGTTAACGTGCTAAAGACGTTGACAAAAGAAACCCAAGACCTAAAAATTACTACACAAAAATAACATAGACACGTTACAAGACATTAGTGGTATCCATGACAACTAAATCCAATACACACTCCGTCAACCAAATTCAGTAGCTAAACCTACATAACAACAAAGAATAAAATCAAACAACAAATACTGTTTTCAAGCTCCTCATATGAGGCCTACTCCTTTTACGATAAGAGCCTGCCCCCCTCTTCCTACATCTGCCGGAGACACATCTGGGCTTCGACACATCATTGTAAACCCGTGGAGGCTTCTTCCTCTTATTCTTCCCATATGTAAGATACTTCATATTATTATCATCTTCATTCTTATGACTTATTTCTTTGTTGGCTTCATGAGCATCTAAGATTTCTTGGATGCTTTTATAAGCTTCACTTTCTTCTGGCTTAGTTCTTATGTAATTCAAATAAGGTTTAAATCCCCCTACAGTTTCAGGAAACGCGTACTTTTCTTCTTTATTCATTTCTTCTAAGTGTTTCAGATAGCTGTATGTTTCTGGGTCGTTGCTCTGACTTATTGGCTTGAAGTCTGAGTAGCTCACGAAGTTAATGGCTGATGTCGCTAATGGCTTCTTTTTATTGAAGAGTTTCAAAGCCTGCTCGCTAAACAAATCTTTGTATCGATCCCCGAAGTTTAATGCCTCTAGTTCGTCTGAATCTTCGTCGAGGTTCAGAAGATACCGCTCGTTCTTCTGTGACGCTTCTTTCTTATGGTCGGTGCCTATGATTATGCTCGGTGGTAGAGATTCCCCATAAATATCTCTGTCTGAAGTTTTACCGTAAACTTGTTCAAATATCTTGTAGTCGTCTGTCCAAAATTGTTCAATTCCTGCAAAGGCACAGATTAGAATATAAAGTTACTTCGGTAATACCACGGTGACAGATTAGTAAACAAACAACCAACTTGTTAGAGCCACGTCGATTTATCTCACGTAGGTTGAATATTATGAGAGAGCAGTGATCATTAAATAATACTGAGGGAAAGTAATCTGCCATGGTATAGGCAGGTATGTTCAGACCTTTGTCCATTACGAGCTGTGGATTCACTGTCCGCTTAAGAAAGTTGCAATAAAGTGTGATTTCGACTCCGAGGCGAGATAAAATAACAGTAACGCTTCACAACCGGTAAATCGCGAAAGTACACATAACTACATAAGAGAAATTACATTAAACTGTATGTCACTTTCGAACATATCGCTTACAAAACTTAATCTATACAAATGACAAAATTGTCGACTCATGGAAGTTACATGATTAATTTAGTGAGAGGAATTCAAAGCGGAAAAACAGATGAACGAAAGGTTGCAAACTCGTTCCCAAGTTGCACTATTGAATCCACTCCTAGCACAAACATATACCTACCTATCTACTTGTAAACAGATACCCATGTAAAATATTGTAGGTATGTCTGTGAGAAATCTCATAACCGGATGATGGCATTAATTAATGAAAGGAATGACATAGCAGTCAACTGTTCGTCGAAACAAATGTTGTTCTTTCTAAGTCAAAGGAAGATGCTGCCCTTCCCCTTGACGATTATGTCACAGCGAATGAATCGTGACTTTTCACTACTTAATTACAGCTGCCGAGAGAAAGGGAGTAAGTACTTAAGTTGCTCTGCCGACCAAGTAATCGTTTTACTATATTCAATTTCCGGTTCAAACCATTATGAAGACTCACGATTCGAGACTGAAAAGTGAATGAGGGAGAGAGTGAAACAATGGAAGGTGGATACCTCTCCCTAACTGTTTAACAATTTGGAAGATAAAGCTTATATGCGCTGGTAGAAATGACATGTAACACAAACGCAAATGTACGTGCTTTCCTAAACTTGCGCTGTGGCAAAGAAGACACTAGACAGCATACTTCACAGGTAAACTCAGGGAAATAAAAGTACAAGCAAATTGACAACAACATAAATTATACGCATATTAAAATGACAACTGCCATTCATGACCCCAAGTGCGTAACACGCTATCAATCACAATCTGAATCATTTTGAAGGATATTGTTAGTGTGTTACGCAACAGTATTATCTGCGACGTGTGTTAAACCTACATCATAACATTTTTTTTTCTCTCGCATTTCAGCTCCAAGTCCACTATTTACGTAGGTACTAGTTTACTAACCTGATGTTTTAGTAACTCCACCCCCACCGTATATAAACATAGCCAGCAGGACACACGTCCGCATCGCTAGCCACTGCATCTGAAAGCAAACAGTGGATTTCCTTTGTAAAAGTCGTACATGAACCCCAAATATAACCTTTAGATCGGATAGAACTTATGTTAAAAATACAAAATGATGTGTTATGTGATGATGTGGAAAACTGTCTTACAAGATATGCAGATGTATATATTGATGAACATATATTATATTGCTTAGGTACCTAACTCACACTCACACAGGTAGAACCTTGATGAGGCTGGCACAGGGGCGTGGAGATTGGCACAAGAAAAGAGAGGTTTATGCCCAACTCACATTTCACCTTGTATGTTACAAGAGGCGACGATATTGCCATAAATCAGACACAGTTGCAGGCTCCAGGCTGCAACAGCTACTGCTCGACTCAGGATTGAATCCAGGACCACAACGTTTCGAACTCGCTTCCGACATTAGACCAAGGACTGGTTCATATGTGGAAACTTGTTTGGCCATATGTTTACCAAAAACTATAACCATTCTTTGTTGGTATAAGTTTTCCTTATTAGAAAAATGATTGGTAATTTAAAAATGAGGCAGAGATTTTAATATTATGTGGAAACAGAAAGTAACATTACTGGACATAACATTTTATCCTGAATTCATCGAAAAAGTAAATGTTTTGCACTTTCTCAAAAATAAACTTATCATCCTTGTTGGAAACTGTCTGCAGAACTGGTTTTTTTTTTTTAATACATGTTATGCTTACCTCCTCACAGGACACTGAACAGCTATAAATCGCTGTCATAACCACATAACTTTTACTGTCTTTTTAGTGTCTGGCCAAGGTAAAAGTAGGTAGGTGCCTATATATAACTTCATTTGGTAGAAAAAGACCCCCATCCATCTGTAACCACCTGTGCACCCACCCCACACAGCGACCATATTTTACAATAATTATAGGTACCTAGGTATTATTTATGAAAATTCAGTGTCAAAGCCAGATGTCACCCACTAACATTTTCAATAGTATCCACTGCACAAGACTAAAAACCTCGACCTTTACCTGCATGACTCAAACCTATTTTCAATTTCTTCCAGTTAAAAGTTCCATAATCTATATATTTCGTGTCAGTCTCTGTGACCGCTTTGTCCTTCTAAACTACGTAACAAATTTTGGCGCGGTTTTCACCATCATTTAGAGAATTTATTCCGGAAGGTTTATGTGTATATATTACATTGATATTTAACTAAGTTTGTCAAAGAAACTTTTTTTTTCATGTCGTAAAAACCGTGCGAATTAGGGGTGGGTCGCTAGTAAATACATAAACAGAAGCACGTACCTTAACCAACCTGCACTGTATTACACCATTGGCACTACTGCACTGCTGCAGCCTGTACACTGGCGCAATGAAAGTAAGATGAGAGCAGGCCGCAGCATCCTATATAAGCTCGGGACGGCGGACCGGTGCGGGCGTCAGAGAAAGTGCGGACTCGCTGCGACGAATATAGAAATGTAATAACTGAACTGATGATGCATGAGTTCTGTGTGCATATAACATAGCATCACGCCTGTTATCCTCAAAGGGTTAGACAGTGGTGTACCTAAAGTAAAGTGTACACCCAAATTTCGCTAGTATGTTTCAGTTCATGTAATAGGGGCAGAGCCTATTGCCATCAATAGGGCGCCAATCCGGACTCCGGGCTGCTACTGAGTATTCCTGATGGAAAAATCAATAACACTTTGCCTGACCATGCTCAACAGCAACGCTTGCGAGCACTGGACCATCGAGTCAGTCGTATCTTAGTATCTACCTACGTATATAAATAGGTATTCCCCGAAAGGGTAGGCAGACAAGCACAGCCAGTTTTCGTCAGATAAGTTTAACTTTATAGGGGCGAGACAAATGACATAAAAACCCCCAATAACACTGACGGACCTAGGGATCGAACCCAGGATAAACAAATATCAATCAGCTTTGTCGCCAGTTTTTTACTCAGATCAAGTTGCTAAAGTTCGTCGTAGGTAGCCCTGCGCGCACGACGGCTAGCGTCCGTTAGGGAAAGTCAAGTTCAAGCTCCTCGGGAAACGTCCTGCCACGCCCTGTGGAGATCCACATTGCAATTATGAAAGTCCATATAACACGCACTTAATATGGACAATAATAATACCAGCGTATTATTGGCCCACTGCAGAGCAAAGGCCTCCTCTCATACAGAGAAGGCACGAGCATCGATGACCACGCTTGCTCGAGGCAGACTGGCAATTTCAGACTAATACCTGTTAAGTCCAGGTTTGCTCACGATTTTTTTGCATCAACGACATCAGTAATGTACAGACGCCAGCACATCAAGCTACTACAATCCGTCAAATTTCTTTAATAGATTTTCAACTTTATCGCTAAAGATTACGGTTCAAGGTTGATTGGGTAATTTGACCGTTTCGAGTAGCTTGACCTGCCGGCGTCTGTACAAGATAAGCTTAGAAATACCTGTGAATTGAAAAAGTCACATTGGTACTTGCTCGGATTTAAACCCACGACCTCGTGTATGAGAGGCGAAGCCTTAACGATTGAAAACATGGCCTACCTTTTTTTTTTTCAGAATGGGAAATCATCAAATGCCTCCCGCTCTGGGTGGAGCGGAAGGGAGTGTCGTCAGACTCTTACTGACTAAAACCCACCCGTGTTCCTTCCTTAGGCCTTTATGTTCCAGGGCAGGGGTAACCCTTTCGGACGATCCCGCTATCCATGACAGCTTACTTCAACCACGACCTCGTGTATGAGAGGCGAAGCCTTAACGATTGAAAACATGGGCTACCTGCACCTTAATAACTACAACAATGGACCTAATGCAGGGTTTCATGATCATCATCGTTGCATGCAATGGTTGTTTGGTTGAGGCTGCTGTCGAGACCATCCTCATAAAAGAAGACCGCAAGAAGTTTTACAGGCAAGTTTAGTATATCCTACTTACGTTTACCTACTTTCAGATCGGCAAAGCTTATTTGGCTCATTTTTATTTGGCTTATTTTCGTGTTTTAACCCTTAAGTGATCCGTAGGACAGCCAAGCTAAAGAACATAGCCGGAATTACCAAACTTAAGCGGCAGTGGGCAGGGCACATTGCTCGCAGAACAGATGGCCCATGAAGCGGAACGGTTCTGGAGTGGTGACTGCTTACCAGAAGACAGTGTTGGAAGGCCTGCCACAAGCTGGAACCTTTTTCGTTTTTATATTATTGTGTTTAGATACCCATCACGTCTGCGGAGTTTCGCTAGCTAATTTGATTTGACCCCGTATAGTCAAACTAAAACCACAAAACTCGTGGACTCTGAGTAACCAGACAGTGGCCCTGATTCCCTTGTTCACAAACTAAACTAAATTTAAGTTCTGTGCATCTTTTTCTTTCTATTTCAAAGAAAAGGACAGAAGATAAAATATTAGTTTACTCCTGTCAAATTAAGATACTCCATAGACAGATTAGACGTGATTAAAAACATGGCTGCTAAAAAAACGTCAATTTACGTCAGGCGCTGACTAGTTTGACAGGACTAAACTAATATTTATCTTCTGTCCTTTTTTAAATGAAATAGAAAGAAAAAGATGCATTGAACTTAAATTTAGTTTAGTTTGTGAACAAGGGAATCGGCGCCATTGCCTAGTAACAAGTTATTTCAAGACACATGAGACAGCAACCGCATTAGCTTTCACTAACGTCACTCGATTCCCTAGACTCTACATAGAGTATCATCAATACTAGATTACATGTACTTACACCTACCTGCTACTTACACATACTTAGACACACAGGGGAAAGGCAGGTAAGGTTGACCCTAGGCAGGCGCGGTCCGAGGGAGGGGTAGGTCGTGGGGGTCATGACCAAAAATCATTCAAGCCGTCGAGTCTGAATGATTTACTTTTCTTACTAACTTAAAACTGTACTTGAGCCACCGAGACCCCGATGGGCATATACAAAAACATTAAGAACATAGCAGACATGGAGACCGCCGACAGAAGTAAAAACTTAAAACTATGAAATGACAGTGGGTTTGTTAACGTGCCTAAAAAAGTTTTTACTTTTCAAGAGCAAGTGAAGCAATCTCGGCGTATTGGGCACCCCACTCCTACGTAAGGTTCGAAAGGCCTGATTCCAAAACCTAAACTGCTGTAAAACGAGTTTAAGCTTTTCGTCATAATTCTAGTAAGTTCTCTTTCTGTATGATGGTCAAAAGAAAACCGAACCTATTTCAAGGTGAGTTCCAAAAATTTTCAGGCTCGCTTCGCTCGCTCACGTTCTGTTGATTCTTGAGCTTTTCTTCATAAGTCGACAAAGCAAGTAATTCCTACTCCTTTTGGAATGATCAAAACAAAATTTAACCTTTCCGAGAGTGCAAAATTTTCGAGCTCGCTCTTGCATTCTACATTCTCATAATTGCTTGGGCTTACATGCATAAGTTGACAGTGTAACTCCTATTTCTGTTTGATAATACAAAACCAAACCGAGGCGGGTTGTTAAAATTTTCGAGCTCGCTTCGCTCGCTCAACCCTACGTAACGTTCAATCCCCGAAGGGTTAAGCAAGGGTGTATCTTCATATAGTACAGACGCCAGCAGGTCAAACTACCCGAAACTGTAAAATTTCCCCAATCAACCTTGAACCTTAATGCTTTAGCGATAAAGTTGAAAATCTATTAAAGAAATTTAACAGATTGTAGTAGCTTGATGTGCTGGCGTCTGTACTTACACCCGCATTTCGCCAGTTATGTTTAAGTCCCATGTCATAGAGGGTGAGCCTCCTGCCACCAACCAGGCACAAATCCAGACCCCAGGCTGCTTCTGAGAAATTTCTTATGGAAAAACCTAATAACACTGTACCCAACCTATGAACCCAGGAACTCATGCTCAGCAATAACGCTGGCGACCACTAGACCAACGAGCGGTGCGATTGAGTGATGGATGACCTTAAATAGTAAGAAACTAGATATATTTTCTCTATTACGCCCTATCTATTCAATAATCCCTTGTTGGAAGGAAAGTTATGAAACTAGGAAATCCCGCCGGATATGTTCAACATTAATTCACTTTCAATTAAACTAGCTATATACTGGGTGGCAGGGACATCGCTCGTAATAGGTTGCGCGTGGCTGTGGTGTGTTCCTACTCCTACTACCTGCCGAAGAGGGTGAATGCGGGAATGACCCCCGCCCCCCGGCCAAAGTTAATTCGGGAATTACTGTGTACTCCGCCCGCTCCAGGGCGAAGGATATCCGTGAGACCACTGCGCGGGCATAAGCCTGAGTGATTGTTTATTTTTGTCAGTAGCTAAAGACAATTTGCTATTATGAAATAGGCAGGCAATAGGCGTTTTGGATGTCCCTACATTTGCAGTACCTTCCGAGCGCAAGTTTCGGTTGTCACAGCTATGGTAAGAATTGTCACGGGCCGTCAGTTTTAAGGAGTAAACGGTCACACGTTTGGTGTATGGACAGTGTTGGTGTTGACCATAGCGTCTCCAGCAGCGGCCACCGAGGCGTCTCCGATGTTCAAGACACTGGTTACTAAGCATCGTTTAGACATGTGTGAACCTGCATCAAGCCAGTGCTGATCAAAGGCCTGATACAAAAATGAAAAACATGGATTGACTAGTACCCCAAGTACGTGCACAGAGTGCACA
This sequence comes from Apamea anceps, assembly GCA_951799955.1. NCBI lineage: Eukaryota > Metazoa > Arthropoda > Insecta > Lepidoptera > Noctuidae > Apamea > Apamea anceps. The sequence goes on from OX637510.1 coordinate 20,643,516, forward strand.
GTCATGAAGCGTTCCATGCTTGGCATCAGACCAATAGACCGAGTTCCAAACGTCGAGATCCGAAGATGTACGAAGGTCTTCGATTTCGGAAAGCGTATTATGAAATTCAAATGGAGTTGGGCAGGACACCTGTTAAGGCGCAGTGATGACAGGTAGAGTAAGGCTGTGACAGTGGCGTCCAAGGACTGAAACGAGGACAGCGGCGAGATGGGTGGACGAAACTGTTGCCATCGCGGGCAAAACCTGGATGAGGCTGGCACTGGAGCGTGGAGATTGGCACAAGAAAAGAGGTCTATGCCCAGCACTGGATGAAGTAGACCTGTGGATGATGGATGATGAAAAGGGGTCACAAGCACCCCAACAGAACGTGTCAAGTAACTCTGCTTTAAATACCTACTGATTTAGCCGCTTCTTCTTTTCTGTCCCACCTGGAGACTCATTTAAATGATCATGTGTTGGAACTTGGATGTTGAAACATTAGTTTAGATAGGGGAACTGAAGAAAAAAAATAAATTCAGAAGACGCAATAAATTATCTTATAATTTTAACATAATTTAAAGATACATGTAAAATCAAGTAAAATCAAACTGTCACGAAAAAAAATACATACATTCTTTGGTAAACATTAAAATATAATATCCTAACTTACACGGTATAGCACAGAACACTAATACATTGAAATGCAAAAGTCCACTTCGGAAGAGAAAACTCTCCGAATGAGATTGCAAATCTTTAGAACTGGTACAATTTCTACCATAATCTTTCGTAGTTACCGAAGTAAAAGTCGCAAAAGAAATGAACATACTTAGCGCTTATTTTTCTGCCGACATAACCAGGAGGGTAGGTGTGTTCAATCTTTCAGACCTCCCAAATACATCATCATTCTCCTGCCCTTATCCCAATTTATTTGGGGTCAGCGCAACATGTCTTTTTCTTCCATACTTCTCTATTAGTCGTCATCTCGGTAGTCACCCCCTTTCTAACCATATCATTATTCACACATTCATACTCAAAACTCTCCTGACGACATTTTCCTCATTTCTCCGTAACACATGCCCATACCATGACAACCGATTTCCACACAACTTTTCAGTTACCGGCGCCACTTTCAGACTTCCTCTTATGTACTCATTTCTTATTCTATCCATTCTTGTAACACCACACATCCCTCTTAGCATTCTCATCTCAGCTGCATGCAATTGCCTTTCATTCATCCCTTTTGTGGCCCAACATTCTGATCCATACAAGACAGCAGGTCTAATCATGGTTTTATATATCTTCCCCTTAAGTTTAAGGGGAATGCGGGAGTCGCAGATTGTTCCCGTGACCTACCGCCATTTCATCCATCCAATGTTAATTCTGTGCATAACCGTCCGATCTACTTCGGCATCGCTTTGCACGAGTGAACCGAGATACCGAAAGTCGGAGCAGACTGGGAGAAGTGCGCCATCAAGCGCTATGGTTCCAAAACTGGAGAGACCGCCGAAATCGCAGAACATATATTCCGTTTTAGTTCTGCTGATTTTCAAGCCAACATTCTCCAGCTTCTGTTGCCATTTCTCCAATCTGCTCTGGATCTCAAGTCCATCTCAGGTTCACCGACGAGAACAATGTCATCGGCAAACAACATGCACCAGGGTGCCTCCTCCTGGATGTCCGACGTAAGAGCGTCCATAATCAACAGGAAGAGGTATGTAAGGACTTAAAGCCAATCCCTGGTGCAAGCCTAAGGCCACACTGAACTCGTCGGTATAGCCAGCAGCCGACCGGACGTAGGTACGAGATTGACTATACATAGCACGAATTAACTCTACATACTTCCCGGGCAAACCTTTCTCTTTCAAGGCCCACCACAGCACATCACGAGGTACCCTATCATACGCTTTCTCCAGATCAATGAACACCATGTGCAAGTTTTTATGTGCACGTCTGTACTTCTCGTGTAATTGGCGGAGTGCAAAAGTGGCGTCCATTGTTCCTCGACCTGGCATAAACCCAAACTGGTTTGGGGTAATCTCACTCTCTTCTCGCAATCTTTTCTCTATTACTTTCTCCCATACCTTCATACTATGTAACATGAGCTTTATCCCTCGATAGTTGTTGCAGTCATGTACATCACCTTTACTCTTGAAGATGGGCACTAGTGAACTATTGCACCATTCTTGTGGGATCCCTCCTTCATGCAACAACTTATTGAAGAATAAAGTCAGCCACATACATCCATCTTCTTTTAAACAGTTCCATACTTCTACTGGTATATCATCTGGGCCCATAGCCTTCCCATTTTTCATACCTTAAACTGCCTTTCGTACTTCATCCATGCTAATTTCCCTCACCAAACCCATATTTACTTTTACCTCTGAGCACACCACTCCATTTATTCTCTTCGTTCATTAGTTTTTCAAAATAAACCTTCCATCGTTCTTTTATTTCGTCATCTTTGGACAGAACCTTACCAGCGTCATCTTTCATACATTTAATGTTAATTATATCTCTCGTTCTCCTTTCTCTTGCTTTTGTAATCCGGTAGAGCTCCTTCTGGCCTCTACGGCTGTCCAGTGACTCATACAACTTCTCCTGCGCCTTAGCCCTCGAAACTGCAACAAGCTTATTCACTCAAGCGTCCATGCTCCATGGATACTAAAGTATAAAAAAAAAGTTGCTTCATACTTCCCGGATACTAAATCATCCAAAGCGACGGGTCGTCATTAGTTCCATCTAGTTTTAAAATGCAGAAGTATTTGGTGAATTTGACAGTTAATATGGATAGCAGATGAAATAATCAGACTTAAAAACACGAGATGGCAGTCTAAGATGTTTTAAGAATTGAATGAGAATTTTCTATCTTTAGTTGACGCAGCGACCAATGGTCGCTGAGTTGACGTGAATGTTGTGAAGTGTTTTTTCCGAGTGTCAGCGAATAAGTCGTAAGAACTATAGTTTCGTTTTATTTATCTTACGAGAGTTATATAATAAAATAAATGGAATCTCGGATCAGCTAAATTTATTAGCGCCATTCATACACTACAAGCCTGATACAAATAATTATGAAAAATATAATTAAATAATTAATTATTCAATAACTTATTGCCATACAGGCTACATACAATATTACTTTTTATTGAAAAATAATCAACTCCATGTTCTCAAGTATTTATTAAATACTTTAAGTTTTCTTGATTTGTTTGCCATCTAGGGCAACATTATCAATTTCAATTATAATTGAAGACATGGTATCTTTTTTAGACTCGATGTCAATTTTTACATCTCTGTGACAAATATTCTTTTGTATTTTCTTCAGTTTGTACAATTCATGGTCTTTGACTAACTTCATTCCTGATGAAGATTGCATTGTGGATAAATTCGTGATCCATTTCTCATTCCAGATTGTTCCAAATTCTTCCATGCCATCAAATAAAACCTTATTACATTCCTTTATCTTTTCAACACTTTGTTTTATAAGATGTTCATCCTCTTTTTTTTTAACTCTTTTATCTATTTGACTTTGGCTTAATTTTCTTGAAAACATCTTCGATGAGGTCATGCTGACATTGTCATCAGAATCATAAGCTTGGCTCGATTGGCTCATTTCAGCCCACTCAGATCCTGACAAGTTAGAGTTAGTACCAAGAGTTGATGTACCTCTTGAACCTTGTCCCGTAGATCTAGTTGACTTGGTGGATCTGTTTGAACGTGTTGATCGTTTACGAGATGCACGTGTAAATTGTTCACCTCCATACAATCCATCATCATCACTGGAATAAACTGTGAAATTTTCTTCAAACGGATATACACATTCTGTGTTTGAGCACATATATATTTTCGAAAAAAAGTTCATATAGAATATTCGCACTATTGAGCTGCATATAGGACAAATCTGCAAACAAATAATTAAATTGTTTATAAATTTGTATTTTTTTAAATTGCATTAAAGGTGCTATAGTGCTACCATCTGAATGACAACAACTTACCCTTGGACCCTCCTCTACGATAGTACTGTTTTTAGTAATATCTGTAGCATACTGCAAAGAAAAAATACATGAATTAGTTTAACTTATATAATATAAGGTCCACAAGCCCGGGTCTGAGCCCTTCAAGGGGGATGCGCTAAGGTAGCTTGCAAAATTCAATTTTTCTGGGAATTTTTGCATTAAAATATGATTCGCAATTGTAACAAATATGACATATTTATTTATTTATTTTTAAGATGAAAACAAACAGAAGTATATTAAAAAGAAATGGAAATAAGTTAGCAATAAAACTACCCACTACATTTTTTTTTCCATTAATAATATAAACAAAAGAAACTAAATGTAACAAAGCAAAACTCTTGTATGAACTCAAACTCAAAGTATTAATTTCAATTAAACCATTTACAGGCACTTCTGAATTGTCAAGGGGTCGGTCAGTCCTAAAAATGAAGCTAGTTGCCCATTTCAAAGCATAGTAGGTACCTAGGGAGAAGAATGGGCAAGAAACTCCATGGACACTCTTTTAAATCAAAATAATATGGTTACATTATTCATGTTATAAATTATGCATGTGAGAACGATGCAGAACGTTAAAAGCATTCGTAATGAAAAGTTAAAAAATGATATGATGCAAAATGATATTATGTGTGTTGTATCCTACAGCCCTACAATAACAATAATAATTTGCTTAAGCAAATGTAGTCTCCTGCCACGGTAATATTATCTATGCAGTATTTCAACTTCATACAAACGGACGAAGCGCGAGCTATGCCTACGCGCCTCGATCTCGGCATGCGCTCGGCATGCAGACAGTCGCGACTGTGCCGCACTGACGAACGGATGGTATGTTGTTTTTTTAACAATAACCGCGCGATTTTTTCACTAAAAATACGTTCAAGTACATATTTAATATGACGAGTAGGATATATTGTGCTGTTTTTGGTTGCATGAATTCATCAATAACACATCCAGAGATAACTTTTTTTTGATTACCTGGAAACTCTGAAAGGTAAGACTATAAAATAATTTTACTTACTAGTACGTAGGAACAAAATGTGCATCTTTTTAATGGATAAGTATTTCCTTTTATCTCCCGAAAAACATGGTTTTTTAATTAAATCTACCAATCAAAAAACAACACGCATTTTTATTAAACACTTCCTATTCAATTCACAAAGTATTTTACTTGTTTATATAAAAAAAAAGTATATTTACAATCACAAAACTAAATGGAAACACAAAGTAGGCAAATGTAATTAAAATGCTGGAGGCGGGCAGCTCTATCGCATGTTTATGTCCCGCGCGGCTGTAGGCATTAATTTCAAAGATACGGCCGAGTTACAATACTGTATAGATAATATTACGTGCTCCTGCTGATCCCTCAAAACACACACAGATAGACAGACTTTACAGAATTATGAACATTAGAATCAGCAATACAAATCCTTAAGTTAAAAATGGCCTAATGAAATAGTCATTCAATGGGGTAATATGAACTTTCAAGTTATATTGATGATTTTTATGATTATATAAATCTAAAAAATATTTTTTTGTAACAGCCGTAAATCCTATTTAGATCAAGATACAACCTGATACTGACCCGCAAATTGCAAATTATAGTAGACTCTCACTGAGCCAAGAGAGTAACTCAGGACAAAAGCTAAGTAGTAATATGTCCTACCCCCTTACTAAAATAACTGCAGTATAAAGTGATAGCCACAATTCACCTCAGATTTACCATAAATTATGAGATTTTGTTTAACTGTATGCCATCCATGTTTATTAAGTCCTGTAAGTATGGATGTGTAGCCTTGCTAGAAGTTGAAGAAGGTTGCATCCCTCAAAGCATAATGAGAGGACACATTAAAAAAAAAATACTGGTAAGTATACTTATAATTTTGTTCTTTTGTTGGTTTAATGGGGAATATATTTTATTTTTAACATATTTTATTAATGGTTTTAATATAAGAATTAATTTCTCTAGCACTTCACAAATGCATGGATTTAACAAACCTTTATTGTAGCATAGATTAACAACATTGTACATTACGGCCAATAAATCATGGCCAGTCCGAACTTCGCGCAGAATTATGAATAACAACGATATTTACGGTTCTGTGTTTAATGAGGAATAATATTTTTAACTTACGTTCGAACTTGTTGGAATTTGAAATTGAAATTCATTTTCAGCCATGCCTAACCTTGTCGCTAACGTTGTAATTAATATTATCTAAGTACCACAATAAGCTGAAATATGACACTATACGAAAAACAAATTTCAAATATGTTTCAGTAACCTAAGTTTCAAACGCAATTAGTGAATATTTAACAAAAGCACAACACAAGCCAGACGCAAGAGAAGCGGCTTGGGCAGAAACACAATGGAAACACTTTATAACACACGGAATGAGATCAATGAGATGCACAAGCACAGAAATGACAGAAAATTGAATTTGAACCTTTGATTTAAACTGTCAATGTCAAAGGGACTGACGTTTAGGTGTTTGGGTTCTTTTAATTTTATTTCTGGTCATTTCAGCGGACTGCGGATTTCATCAATTTTTTTTTTTTTATTTCGCCCATATTATAAGGGCAGGCTAAAGGGATTTCATCAACTTGATGACGTTTCGGGTTTTAACAACTTTGGTGATGTGAAATGTCTGTAACAATAAAAATATTCAACAATATTCCAAAATAAATATGGGAACTCCCTCTTAAACACTTTTAAATCCAAACTAACTATATGGCTTTTTAACCGACTTCAAAAAAGAAGGATATTAAAGATTACAAATTGTCTGTGGTTTCTACATTGACTGTGGTCTCTCTCTTACAATGGCGGTTGCGTTCAAAGACTACAATATGTATAGGGATGGTTGCGTTTTGCATTTAATAATCAAAAGGTTTCTCCAAATTAGCACTTTCTTTCTCTGCGTGTCCCACATACTCTACTAACAAAGGAGGTTCACATTCAGATGTTTATATATTTTTATTTTGGTAATTGTTTTTATAGTGTGAATGAATTTATTGATAAAAAAGTAATAAATATTCACACAAGCAATAAAATAAATTAATATAGTTTAGTAGTGGTGGTGTGTTAGTGGAGTAGTGTAGTTAGTTTTTCTTTCTTTTCTTATAGTTACCGAGTTTATTTTTCATTAAGTGTATAACTTTTTGTATGCTATTGATTACTGATATGAAATCACCACAGTTATTATACATGTTATGTTAATTTTTACAAATTAATGTGTCGTTTAAAATTTTACAAATATATACCCGTCCTTGCCGAAACATGTGTGAGAGGTGTACTGCGCAGTAAGTCGCACTTTAGAGCCGCAATAAAGTTTGACACGAGCTTTACCATTATTTTAAAGCAAATAAAAATATATTCTATTCTTTAAATGCGGTGGGGTGGCGGACAGTTTGACAGTTAATTGTAATAGACTGTCAGACATCGTCTGTTCGCCGTGCGTTATCGATAGATTCGTAAAAATAACTTAACGGGTTCACTTGACACACGCCACTGACTGACACAATGTTTTTTATATGTCATTATAGCTGTGGCATGAAGTTTTGGGCACTGTAGTTTTTGAGCACAAGTTCACTCACGAAAAGCACACAAGCTCGGCTTCTGTGGTGCTAATGGCAACTAAAGCCGTATTTTAAAGTGCTCTGTGAACTAAAGCTTGTCGTTGGCTTAACCAAGAGATTGCTCCTCTAAAACATAAACACAATACTCCTGTCGTAGAGCGACCTGTTTTCAAACATCCAGCATCACTATAGGCTTTAAGCGCTTTACCGATCACTTGAAGTTAGCTTTCTTATAATCACTTGAAGCTCCTCGAAGCCACTTCTACAGCTTAAGCCAAATCAGGGCGAGTGCCCACCATCAAGCAGGCGAGCGAGCTGCTTTTTATGGAAATTACTATGACTCATTCTTAGCTTTCCCTTTTTCAATAATTCCTTGTTTCTGTAAATCGACACTGGATTGGGGTCTCTCATATTGAATCTCTCCAAGACCTTTCCTTGCTCTATTAAAATCGATCCATCTTCCATTTGCTCTATTTCTAACCCGAGATAATATGAAGATGGTTTGGTTCATTGGTTGTGATCAGCAAAATCTTTCTCAAGTCATTGATGAACTCATTTGCAAGGTTTCATAATGCGGTGGCCTATTTTCGAGCAGTAGGTATCTGCATCTTATGTTCTCATCTCATATCTGTGATTTATGCTGCACCTTTGAGGTAGTTGTGAGCACTTTTGAGCTAGTGTATAATCGATGTTTCTGAGTTTCTTCAAAATTGGGGTATTTTGAAGAAACTCAGAAACATCGATTATACTAGCGCCATCTCGTACCCGCACAGTTGTGCTGTCAGTAATTTATTGCCCTCTCTTGTTTGACTTGATTTGAAACTGAAAAAAGTTTCATTAAGGGAATCGAAAATTTCACAGATCAAGACATCATGGTAGATGCGTTAGCCTACTCGTAGAGTTATTTTTGAAGCTAAAGAATAGCATGCACATTGTGTATGTATGCTCTAGTCTTCTCATTGACCGTTAAACAAGCGGTGAAGTTCCTGCCATACTACTTTTGCTGTTTCAAATCGCATGACATTAGATTATTTTCGGTTATGTTGCATAAAATTATTAGTAGAGCATTACTGTCTGCCTTCCTATACTTTATAAATTCTGCATTATAGGCCAGTAGCGCACCGTCGCCTGTTCCTAAAAATGGCTGTTCCTGACTGACCCATATCAGAGTCCGCGTATCACTGGTCAGTGGGACTGCTGTGCTATATTGTGCCGTGTGCACAGCCTTAGGCCTTTTCCAAGACATCTTTTGACACACACACAAGACATGGTTTCCGGTTCTATACGGCGTGTTTATACACATGGTGTATGTATAGACGCCAGCAGGTCAAGCTACCCGAAACTGTCAAATTTTCCCAATCAATCTTGAACCTTAATGCTTTAGCGATAAAGTTGAAAATCTATTAAAGTCTAACAAATTGTAGTAGCTTGATGTGCTGGCGTCTGTACCATACGTACGGTACACGGTTGCCGAGTTGCCGGTGCTCGTGCGTTTAGTTGATTTGCAAAATGACACAGTACGCAAAAGCTACTACACGGTATAACATAATTATACCGGGTGGGGCGGCTGCGGTGCTGCGGAGATGCGGAGAAACGAAACGAAACGTCAAAAATTTATCAGCCTTACCTTTCCGAGCTTGGTGACTGGTGTCGTCGGTAAAAAAAACAGTACTCAGAAAGAAATTAAAGCGTGAAGGTCTAAAAGTCGTCAGTTATTACTAAGTGATTAACCAATTTTGCAGTGTCCTAATTATTTTCTAATCGTAAAACTTTGTAACGCAGAAATTCAAAATGCCGACGCGTGCTGTGTGTGTTCTCAAGGGCGATGTCAGCGGAACCATATACTTCGACCAACAAGTAATTATTTAACGTTTTTGTACAAACCGGCAATAGGACTGCCTTTATTATATAACCTTGAAATACTAGTACCTATCTAGTTTTCACTGTGTAGTAGTTTTTACGACATAAAATGTTGATTAACCACTTAGGCGGTTACCTACCTACTACCTAGGTATAAATAATTCTTATCATGCGTATAAAGATAATTCTGGAACGATGGGTTAACATTGTGACTGCAATCATGTAATATTATTGATAAGGTAAACATCGTAAGCTGGATTCAGTGTATTGGCAGGAATAGTGCCTAGCAGCATGACAATTTTTTTGAGATTACAGAATCCTACTCATATTCGTAATCACTTAACTGAATCAGTTCAAAAAGATAAAATATAGTGATTTGAAAAACAATCATCATCATTACATTACAAGGATAAAATTCAACATAAATAATTTAATTGTTTGATTATGATTAGGTACTTTTTACGTATGAGCTTCAGTCAACAGAAGTAAGATCACAAGTCTTGTGACCTTACTTCTGTTGACTGAATGTCACCACATTACAGTGACTACATGAAACAGTACCTTTCAGACCTCACCTACCCCAATTTTTTGGATTTCTTTAAGTTTTTAATTACTTGGCCACCTACTGGAGCCTATTAAACTGCTAATAGGATAAGTGAATACAAACAACCTACTAGGCCAAAGTAATTTAAAAAGTAGCATAGATAAGAAAAGAAGTACTGGTTTTTTTTTTGCAATCCTCTGGCTAATTTGTTTGACACACTAACAGCTTAGTAGCCATGGCTTTCATTTTGACAGTTCAACAACATTTTGAAGGATATTGAAAGTGTGTTACACAATGCAGATCTTTTTTTTTTTTGAGTTTGTTGTAAAAAAAAAAAACTTATAAAAAAACAAAGTGTTAGTTTTAATTTATGTAGTTAAATGGAAGTAGGTATCAAACCTTTAATATAATTTTTTTTTATTTCCAGGATGATAAAGGACCTGTAGTGTTGTCCGGTGATGTTGTAGGCCTTTCAAAGGTATGTAGTATTTTGAATATAAATAAAATTAATTATTTATTACTTATGTACAGGATTAAATACTTGTTGCGCCGACCCCAAATAAATTGGGATAAGGGCAGGAGAATGATGATGTACAGGATTAAATACTGAAAAAAAATCCATTGCACTTAAAGACTTTTGTGTAATATCCAGTTTGGAGGTGTGATACTTACTTATATGGGTCATCTATAGAAATATTAATATTATAAAGAGCTAAAATTTGTGACTTTGTATGTAAGGTGTAATCTTCGGAACTACTGATCTGATTCTGAAAATTCTTTCACTAATGTAAAGCTACAGTATTGCTGAGATACTAGAAGCTTTCGAGTGTCAGTTTCAGTATTGGCGATATATTTTTATGTTACAAACAAGAAATTTCAGGCTAAAAAGTGTCGGGCAGAAGCTGAATGACAATGACAATGCGAGTTTGATATGTGAACACATAGTGTGTAAGTACACATAAATTAACATAGAATGACTATCAATATAGTATGCAGTACAACAGTCCAAGGTCATGATTACATGTTGTTATTCTTATAATCAACCAAATAAATGATTCAACAAAAATATAATTATGTGAATATTAACAGAAAGACCTTTCAATAAACATGCATTGTTGTAAGAATTATGTGATATGTTATCAAAGGTTAGGTCTAGTACTGTTTTTATTGTTGAACTTATACAAAGCTTTAATAACAATAAAAAAGTAATGTTTATTAAATAGATATCTTGATTTACTTTATGATAACGGTCAGCACCCTGATTGCGTAACACACTATCAATCTCAATCTGAATCATTTTGAAGGATATTGCTAATCCATTGCTTCATATGTTCGAAAAATGTATCTGCTCAACAAAGTAAATAACGCCACGAATGTTGTTGAACTGTCAAAATAAAAGCCATTGCTACTGATAGTGCTATGCAATTACCCCGCTGTCCTCAATTACAAGACCTTATTCTTATACGTATTAAGCACCCATGTTCACAAAATATTCTTGCCTTAGTTAGACTCAATAACGAATAGGGCGCACCTCTACAACAGCATTAAAACTCTTCATTAGAGTATGTTGTGAATGTGTGGTTCTTTCCGCAAAAGACCATTTCAGACACCAATCTACATGCTCTTCACATGCATGATCTGACCAAGACTATGTCTGGACTTTAAAAGAGACTGTGACCACTGAGTTTGGTTATAGGAAATGCCAACCTCATCTAGTTTTTAAAATAAAATGATGTAGTTGACACCACAGAAAACTTATAATATTATGCGTGTGAGTTTGTTAACATGATTGAAGGTTGCGTTGGTATTCCTTTAGTTCAGTGTTTTTCAATCTTTATTATTTCGCGACCCCTTTAAAGGTTGAAAAATTCTCTTCAATGGTGGACATTAAAACTGAAAAGAGAAATAAAATAGACTTCAATTAAAAAATTATTTGATTATTAACATTTCTAAAATAACACCACGATTTGACAATTTTTTTAAAAATAAACAAGACCATCCTTCTCACTAACATTGTGTTTTTATCGTAATTTAGAATCTTGCGTTTTTCCTTTTGCCGACCCCCCGAACAAGGCTTCGCGACCCACAGATTTAAAAACACTGCTTCAGTTTAATGTACACTTCTTAAATTCGTTGTCTCCTCTTTCAGGGTAAACACGGCATTCATGTGCATGAGTTTGGAGACAACACAAATGGGTGCACTTCAGCAGGTGCCCACTTCAATCCTAAGAAGATGGACCATGGTGCACCAGACAGCGAAATTCGCCACGTTGGAGACCTCGGTAACATTGAGGCGGGCGGTAGCGGTAGCACTAAGGTAAAGTCCAAAACAACCAGCACGCTGTTTGTGTAACACACTTTCCATTAAGTGCAATCTGAATAATTTTGAAGGATATTGGCCCTGATTCCCTGGTTCACAAACTAAACTAAATTTAAGTTCTGTGCATCTTTTTCTTTCTATTTCATTAAGAAAAGGACAGAAGATAAAATATTAGTTTACTCCTGTCAAATTAAGATACTCCATAGTCCATAGACAGATTAGACGTGATTAAAAACATGGCTGCTAAAAATACGTCAATTTACGTCAGGCGCTGACTAGTTTGACAGGACTAAACTAATATTTATCTTCTGTCCTTTTCTAAATTAAATAGAAAGAAAAAAGATGCATTGAACTTAAATTTAGTTTAGTTTGTGAACAAGGGAATCGGCGCCATTGTTAATCAATTTTTTCATAATATGTTTGAAAAAAAATCTGCTCAACAATTTAATTAACGCAATGTATGTTGTCGAACTTTCAAAATGAAAGGTACTGCTGTTAGTGTGTTACGCAATGCCCCGCATAAAGTGTGGCAAAGTAAGTGACAGCAGTGCTGTCAACATTTTTCTGTGTGTAGTGTGTAACTAAATTATGTAGGCTACGGAGAAAAACAAAATAATAAAGAGTGAGAAATCACACAAGACCGATAGAATACAAAGTCGATGCCGAAATTACAAAAGAAAAACCTGCCAAGTGCGTGTCGGGCCACGCGCAGTGTAGGGTTTCGTAATTTCCCGATTAATCGTTAACTTGTAAAGCCTACTTAGCTGTAATACTTTACCTTTCTTTGTTATAAATACTTACTGCCTTTTTTTTATAAAACAATGTCTAACAAAAATCAGCACTTTAAAGCTTAGTACTTCGCAAACGGATCCCTGAATAGGAAAATGGTTTTTACACATCCGCAGTATTTTTAAACAACCTATCCACACTTTTTTTTGGGTGAAAATGACTATGTGCACAGTCCAGTTCCTAACAACATCATTTTTGATAAAACCTATTATACTTTACATCTTACCATCTCTTAAAATTCCAGGTATGCATCCAGGACAGTCAGATCTCCCTGTCGGGCCCCAACAGCATCGTGGGCCGCACTTTGGTCGTGCACGCCGACCCCGATGACCTCGGCATCGGCGGCCACGACCTGAGTAAGACGACGGGCAACGCCGGCGCCCGCATCGCATGTGGCGTCATCGGACTCGCCAAGGTCTAGAATAACCTACAGTTCAGTCTAACCCTTCATCGTTGCTGTAGTATTAGTTATGTCTGCTTACAAGTTTCTGGTAAAGGGTTATGGGCTACTTCTGATAATAAAAGTACATTTGCAAGACAAGTACAAAGTGGATTCAAGAAGAAGCCTATAACCTGGAGTGCTGTTTGTGCCTCTTTATAAATGTAATAAATTGGGTATCTAATACTGTGTGTGTCTATGTTGTATCAGGGTTGTAAGTCCAGCAAAAGTACAATGCAATATAGGTCATCCACCTATGTAGATAGAATGTAAGACTATGTTATTAGATGTTGTGATGTATTTACTAGCATTCCTGGCATATCTCAGTGAACAAATTATTGGAATCTTGCGATTTTTGTTTTTTTTTTATTATTTTATTATTGGTGCAGGGCACATGATATGTAAATGTCATATGTACTGGTTTGTTTAAATAAAAGTAATCTAAATTGATGTTTTATTTTTTTCTTTTTGTAACAGATCTCCAGTACAAAATCATCATTATAGGGGGGAGATCACTCGCATTTCTTCAGAGTCCCTTATCCTATCCTCTTTGCAAATACATTCAGATAGCCAACTATTGTAACAAAACTTTTACATTCCTATAATTTTTATACAATTTTGTGATTTGATCAATTTTGGTAACTATATTTAAGATTAAATAGTTCTAAGTATTTTAGTTTTTCCCTTGATCACCTCGCACATAATCCCTAGGGGGCAATTGATAAGTCATTCAACAGACACTTCTATTGAATCTCAAATATAAACCATTTTGAAGGTCTTTTTGTTTGCCCAATTTGTGTCCCACTACTGGGCAAAGGCCTCCGCTTTTTCCCTCTAAACTTGTGTTGTGCGCTCTGAAGTACTTAAAAAAGTAAAAGTGCTATAAGACTCAAGGTTATAAGATGGAAAGAATAATTACTTGCTTTATTGTTATGAATACTTTAATTGACCTATTGAATACAATACATGACCACTATAAGTGAAGAATACATTGCAAGAAGAATCATGAGCTTGGAACATAGTCGGGCAACTTGTATTCCATCGCCACAAACTGTTATCATCACTTTGTATACTTATTGATACCCAATAGTTCTCAGACTTCTTGGCCAGAACATACTCTGACAATTTCTTACATAACTTACTAATCAGGGACGGAGTTACAAAACCTCTGGTTATTTGAATGGATATTCTTCCAGTTTTTAATGCATCCTCACTATCTGGTTGGCAGTAAGTGCTGATATAAGGTTCTGTAGGAGAAATATCTGCATCATGAGCCAGTAAACCTATCCATTCCACCATTTCATCAGCATCGACATCTTTTATTGAAGGAATTTCAGTTACTGATGGCGATATATTCTTGGTTTTCAGGGAATGAACTGACACGTTGATATTCCTCTCACTAAAATACTTTGCTATAGATGACGGGCAAATATCTTCATTATTTGGCTCCCATGTTATGTTAAAATCGAATTGTTCGAGTTTCTGAAGCCCTGATCGAACTTTGGAATAGTTTTTTATTGTTTTGAGATCTATCTTTTCTTCATAGAAGCCGTGAGGCCGCTTTGTTCCTTCAAATCCTAATGTTTGATATGTATACTCGAGAATATTAAGTATGAGATGTCCATTTGGAGTTATAGCAGCGCAATTTTGTATGATGCAGTTTCTGTCTACTGACAAACAGTGAACTTTTCCAGTTTTTACAAAACTTTCAATAAAAATTGGTTCCACAAATTCTGTTAATGAACAATTCGATAATTTATAATAATCTGTGTCTTCTGTAATTATATCTTGAATAAAACTCGGCGTCTGTATTTCATCAGGGCATGTTACAATCAAACTTTTATAGAAATTGTTCATATTCACTGTTTTGTTTACTGTTTCTAAATTTTGATTTTCTCTGTGATCCACAATTACCTTTGGTGGCGGAAAGTTCCATACTTCTGGGCACAGCATATTGTAGATTTATTTAGAATTCTTCACCTTCGCGTTACTCACTTTATCAACTTAAACGTAAAAATATTCACAAGTTCAAGAATACAGGCTATAATAACATAACCTAACTTTCTGACTCTGACACATAACCTACAAACGTGCGGCATTTGACAGTGACAGCCTTGGGTAGGTATATATATTCTGTGGTGACAGCACGAAAATGACCTTTCTCATTTCAGTGTCCCTAACGCACAATGTTTTACATAATTTCGGTTTTATCTATCCCTGATTGGTCCGGCTCCTGAACGGTCCATAAAAATCATAAGCTTTAAGTTCACATCGCTGAGGGGGCGGCGGGGTCTTTTTTTTTTTTGCGGATGGGAAATCAAAAAATGACCCCTCCCGCTCTGGGTGGAGCGGAAGGGAGTGTCAGACTCTTACTGACTAAAACCCACCCGTGTTCTTTCCTTTGCCCTTTATGTTCCAGGGCAGCGGTAACCCTTTCGGACGATCCCGCTACCTTTCGGACGATCCCGCTAATTCGGACGATCCCGCTATTTCGGACGATCCCAGCGGGGGCCTTATGTGGAATTACTCTTCCATTCGTTCATACGTTATGGATGTAGGATTTTTTTTAAATTTAAACCGAAATCAAAGAAATACAAAACTTAATCTAGGTACTTTATTATCACTTTGCTTGTCTACCCTATCGATCGCTTCTGATCAACTCTTTGCAACAATAACATATTATTCGAGGAACAGTTCTTCTGCGGGCACAGCCTTGTACAAGGCTTCAACCGCCTCCACAGTGCGTGCTACGATGGCGTGAACTATTGGGGGGGCAATCTCCTGCATCACTTCACGCCAGTTTGTATTCACGAAGTCTTCTACAGGTCCAGCTGAAAGGAGAATAAGTCGGATTACCTACTTGAAAATTGGAAGTGCGAACTGCTTAGGCACAGCTGCCTATACTGGAAATACACACTATAGCAGAAAAAGATTTGCTTATTTCATGTGGTAAAGGCGTTACTCACCCAAAAGCTTGTTGCCATTGAAGAGGTTGTCGAAGTTGAACCTGGCACCGGTTTTCACCTGGCTGTTGAAGTGCCAGTTGTTAATGTGCCAGTGCTTCTTTCCATCATCGCCGTCCACCGTCACCAACGTCGTGCTGGCTTTGATCACTATGTCACCTGGAACAATTGTTCACCAAATTGTTAGGATAATGGTCCATGGTCTCGTTTATGTACCCACACTGCCAGTGATTATAATACAACTCCGAATGAAGAAACAAGGAACGTTTGGGGTCGTACAATTTTTGGCACTAACCCATATGGACAGGTCAACCAATGCCAATCCAAGTAAAAAACTATAGGCCACAGACTCTTACAGTATTTATATAATACGTAATTAAGTATTAATGAACCCACGGTTTATTAGGTTGAGTAGGTATGTACATTTATTTAATTCGTAATAATTTTTTATTAGGTACATTATTACCGAATATCCAAAACAATTGAAATAGTTTTGATTTACCAATCTAGACCTACAGTCTCCCATTATATGTGATGAGCAATGAATATCTCACCGCCAATTAGCTTAATTGGATTGTAAGCAGTGGAGGCCCAGTGGTAACGGCCCCGACTTACGAATCGTAGGTCGTGGGTTCGAACCCAGGCAGGCGCTTTACTGTGTTTAAATTATTTCATCACCACTACTCTCACAACGGTGAAGGAAAACATCGTGAGGAAACCGGCATGTCCTAGAACTAAAAATTTGAAGACATGTGACATCTACCAACCCGCACTGGGCCCGCGTGTTAGATTACAGCCCACTCTCTCTCACAGAGAGGAGGCCTGTGTCCCAGCAGTGGGAACATTATAGGCTGATTATGTAATTAGCTTAATTAGCCTTTCAATTAACTGCCTAGCCTTAAACAGCGCCGTTCAGCTAGTGGCCTGAATGATATTCAGCTGCTGCGTCTAATACAACATTTAGTGAACGCGCTGGCTGATGCTTAGGCCATTTATAAAATAGGGTGACCATGTAAGGAAAAAAAATGGAACTAAATGGGTAATGATTTTAAAAACTCTATAAATATTAGGGTCCTTAACAGCTTTATACGGAGAGGAGTGTAAAGAGAGTAGGGATACCTTTGCCCTGGCGTGGAACATCACAGGCTTTTAATAAATATTATGTTCATTTGAAAAAAAAAAAAAAATTATTATACTAATAATAAAATAATAAATATTTTATTTTTTGGCGGTTAGTAAATTAGTGTGACAGTAAAATATGAACAGTAATAGAAAGAAAATTGGTCAGTTATTCCACTAGGTAAGGTTTAGGTACTGAGTGACGTATGAATGACTTACGTATATTGATGTGGTATTTGCCCTCGCCCCTGATGGGCAGCACGAGGAGTTGCCCATCCAGCTTGTAGTCTCCAACCAGCTCCACGGTGCATCTGATCGTTATCGTCTGTTTGCCTTTTGTCAGGTCATGCCTGTCAAGTGAAAACAAAAGGTATTTCATGATATAGGTACAATTCCGAAGGTGACTGGTTTATGACTTTATCTTTTTATGACTATGACTGGTCTATACAGGGCGGCAGGGACATCAATGCGCAAACTGTGACCATGAATACAGCAGTTGATTCCAGACCCCCTGGCGTAGAAATGTTTAGTCGGTTATCAAAAAAAAAAAACAGCTGTTTCATAGTAAACTGCAATACCTACGCTGACAAAAATGTATGGAAAGAATTTTTTTTTGTTAATAACCCTCTGTAAATCTCAACGCACATTAATCATGGGTTCACAATCACGTACTGAATCCATGGTTACAGGCTGCGCGTCGATGTCACTGCCGGGGTTGGCAGGGTCTATAGGAACTAATTCTGTGAAAACGGCAATAGGCGGCAATGTCGCCATCTACGGAAGCATTTTTTTTTTTTTCATAAACACAGAATTCAGGCGTGTCGCTGCGGTCTGTCCTCTGCCGTAGCGCTTGCGGCTTTGCCGCTACGGTTTGCGGTTGCGTTCCTCTTTAGAATTGTACCTTTAAAGTACGGTCAGCACCGAGAGTTGAGTAAAACATGGTACTTGTACATGCAGACAATTGTTTCAGTCACGTAGTGCGTTAGGTTCCCAAGTCCATACGAATATCATTAAGTAATAAACAAGTTAATTTCCTAATAACAATAGCTAGTTACTCATAAACTTCACAAAAAAACGTCTTTCTGTAAAAAAATCACTTAATTTAGGATGATACTACCAATTTTCTTCGTGTTTTGCGACTGGTTTCGAATAACAAAATTGGCTTAGGTAATTTATTCTCTATAATTTTTCAGCGGCAGCTCAAATCTAGTTGTTTTGTCATCACATCGTCTCCAGGCCTCGTATCTATTATATAATTATTTATTAAGACGTAGGACGTATGACGACACGACACGAAACTTGACATGCGACTCAAGACGTTTTCAAACGCCCTTGATCTTTTGTCAAAGGAAGTTTATTTATCTACCTGCTATTTATTAGGAAGTACTTAAATCTCTAATTAGGTTGCTCATTAATGTTATTAAAGCCTGACATTACAATAGTAAGAATAACAACTATGTAGCCAGAACTCTTTTGAGGTAGGTAGGCTGACAATGGTATCTTTGTTTACTGAGAATAACTTTAATTTACGAGCTCTTTATACCGTCATTTTAGTATCCGGTATTGTAGTCTCAAGTCTAGATACCTACCTACCTACTTCCACTAAGCATATCGCACCTGGCCTCTAGCTGGAGTGTTTGATCTAATCCGTCTCACTCTCGGGTTTTGGCAACAGTCATTCTAACAGGCTGAAAAAAAAAATTGTCCACCAGATCGAATTTCCGCCATGGCGACCTATCTCAGGGGAGACTAGGCTACGCCGCGGGAGTTATTATAGTGCAAAAGTGTGTGCGCAGGCATAGCTGCACTCTTCCTTCTCTTACTATCATAGTCCGATGGGACGACAACCCGAAGCGACCGAAGAGAGATCAGGTGCAGGACCAATAGCCTAACGTGCTTTCCGAGGCGCATCGCCATCTTCCAAACTCTGGGCTATTACTAAGAAATTCCTAATGGAAAAAACCCAATAACACTGACCCAGAACAGGGACTTGCCCTGGTCTCGTGGTCGCGCGACCGCTGAAGGGTGGAATACCACCTAACAAACTATACACTTGTTAAGTGTATAGTTTGTTAGGTGTTTACACCATATATAGTCACTATTGCTTACACTTATTAAGTGTAAACAATAGTGACTATTGTTTAACCGCGCCAAAATCAAGCGACCGACAAACTAGGTTTTTATGATTCTATTTTTGCAGTAGATAACTAGGTACTTATACGAAGATGGAATTTTGTCTCGACTTCCTATTCACCCCAAACACAATTCTAGGCATACAGGGTACCTACACTCATATGAATATGGTTTATGTACAGGTAAAGAGCTTTTCTTCTTTTATGCCAATAAACGCGTTTTTCTTTTATTCGGTCTTTATTTTCTTAGTATACCATCACGTCTGTGAAGTTTCCCCTGCGTTAATTGACCCTGTAATTTAAACATATATAGGTTCACTTACCAACTTAGCATAAGAACTAAAGAGGTAAAAACCTATAGAATTACATATGATTCATAGTGAAGTACCTCCCTGCCTACACTCAAATCACAATATTCTGATACACAATTACATAAACAACAATAAAATAATTTTATCTTTTATGTTTATGGTTAGTTTATGGCTTTATTCAGTCACAATGGCTGTCCTCGACATCGTAGCGTGTCATGATTGCTCTAGGGCAACAGGATATGACGACTGAAGGAGGAAAATGAATTCCTAGGTAAAAATGAAAACTGAGTTAAAGAAAAAGAAAGAAAATACTTTTATTTGCGGTAAACTTGACGCAGAAAAAGAACACACACACAAATAAAGAACAAGTTGGGGTAAAATATGCGTTACATCCACGCAAAACGGCCATTGTTCAACATAACGCTATGACCCTATGCGAGGCCGAGCCCCAGCACCGCGCTAGTTAACTAGGGAGTTGGAGTGATGCTCTAGCAGTCAGCCTATAAGGTGAAAAAATTAAAAAAAGCTTAAAACACAAAGCAAAAGTAGTATAACTACCAGCTTGCAAGAAATCCGTGTAAAATGGCCAATGGTACGAGATCGCCAATAAGCACGGGTGGCTGAGACATCACGCGAACCCTATTGCCATGGATTCAGTGCATGATTGTGAATAGTCTTTATTATAAAAATATTGCTGTTCAGTTATTTATTTATTTGCTAACATATAAAACACTGATTAGTAGGCATGCATTAAAATGGCATGACATAGTATTAAGACATGTACAGTCACGAGCAAAAGTATGTATATGTTACCGGCAATCTGTATAATCCGGTATTCTATACAATACCTAGGCAATGTATAGAATGCCTGAGGCGTCCAGGCAATGTATGAAATATTATTTATTTTATACTTTGCCTAGGCATTCTATACAGTACCGAATGCGCAGCCGGCAATGTGTGAAAAAGACGAAAGCGGGGAAAGGGAAAACGTGCGAGCAGCCAGTACTATAGAGGAAACTTACATCTGACCAATTTGAAAACAAAATATACGTGTCGAATTGAGAACCTCCCCCTTTATTTTCATGGGTTAAAAATCACATGCACACGATGAACACATCTGATTAATATAGCGGCCGTGTATTTCAAGCAAGACAGTCCTTGCGGTGTATAGATGGTCGTTTCTCCCATGGTACTTACATAACATTGATAAATATACAGGATAATTTTTTATTCAGTGCGTAAATTTTTACAGGGTGTTCTACCCATGAATATGAACAACATTCACTATGGGACCATCTCTGAAATCACGAAAAAAAAATCAGCAGATTCATACATTTTGGTCGAGTAGGTATTGAACTTTTGTAAGAAACAGCTGATTTTTTTTTTGTGATTTCAGAGATGGTCCCATAGTGAAAGTTGTTCATATTCATGGGTAGAACACCCTGTGAAAATTTACGCACTGAATAAAAAATTATCCTGTAGACCAAATCTATTTACTTTACACATTGCCGGTGAACCAGCAGGTATTCTATACAATCCCTAGGAAATGTATACATTACCTAGGCAAAGTATGTAACGGACAATAATATTCATAATATTTCATAAATTGCCTGGACGCCTCAGGTATTCTATACATTGCCTAGGTATTGTATAGAATACCTGAATTATACACATTGCCGGTAACATATACACTCGGCTTTGTTCAAAAGCGATTTACTCCTTTATTTTTTAATGAAATTTTTTGTTGTTACGATCATAGAATTTTCGAACCCATAGGTTTATGTAATGTGTCGTATTTTAACGTTGCATCCATTATTTCACGAAATAATCGCAATCTACGAAACAGTAGATTTTTGGAACGAAGTTCCATATCGCGCGTTGTGAAAGGGGGCTATACGGAAAAAATTAAGACCAAAAGTTGGAAAGACACTTTTCTTTTTTTTTTAAATAAAATTTTATTACAATTCCTTCACTAATTAATCGAAAGGAACTTCGTTCCATCCGGGTGTCCCTTGACACCTCTCAAGTTTTTTTTTATAACCGTCGAGAAATTTCTACGCGGCGCTCACAATCATGCACTGAACCTATGGTAATAGGTTGCATGTCGATGTCCTGCCACCCTGTATATGAAGGCTTTATTTATTTATTTATATGTATTTGTCAAATATTGAGATGAGTCTTCTAATACTGTGTGAGTTAGTGTACTTTAGCTATTTTCATAGTGTAATGTCGTACGGTATTCTATTGTGGGGAAATGCCGCTGATATTCCGACTATCTTTGTTTTGCAGAAGCGAGCTGTTCGATCAATTTATAAATTAAGTCCGAGACACTTGCTCAGAGACAAATTTAAAGAAATTAATGTTATGACTGTGCCTTCTCAGTATATTTATGAAAATCTTTTATATGCCCATAAAAATATAAAATTGTTTAAAAAATACCTAGTATTTATATCCATGATATAAATACTAGGAACAAACACAAATTTGTTGTACCTACAACAACGCTCAAGAAAATAGGTGACTCGTTCAGATGCCAATGTATACGCTTCTACAATAAAGTTCCAAGCCTCGTTCAAGATCTAAGCCTAAATAAATTCAAATCATTCATCAAACGTAAGTTGTACCAGAAAGCCTTTTATACCGTTAAGGCTTATATCGAGGACAAAAAGCTGCTTCCAATTTTTACATATTGAATGTTTTTTTTTTTTTTTTTGTTTTGTTGTTGTTTTTTTTTATATACACTTTGACATTAATGAATTTGATCTATGACATTTGCTTACTTTGTAAAGTATTCTATTATTTTAATTATTGTGAATGTGAAGACGATGTGGGTCATTTTATTTTTCTCTGTGTTCTGTTAGTTTTTTTTCATGGTCTGGCAGTTTGAGTAATTAATGTGGCCTACCCAAATGTCCTTTCTTTGGTATTATTCGTCGAATCGTTGAGCTCCTTAAGTTTTGAGTTGAGCTGTACGATTTCTGACATATGCGTGCACTGACTGGACAGGTCCTCTCAATCTGTGTGGTTCTTTCCTCAAAAGACCATCTCAGACATCGACCTACTTGGTCTTCATATGATCTGACCAAGATTATGTCTGGACTTTAAAAGAGACTGTGACGTCTGAGTTTGTTTCGGCCTTTCTTCTCAGACTAGTCAGATAGGAAACGCCGACCTCATCTAGTTTTAAAATATGATTGACGTGTAAAAGTGTTTGTACAAACCTACTTACAAAATAAAATCATTTATCATATAATGGATTCAGATAATTACAATGGTAAACCTGGATCCTCTTGGATCCAGGTTTACCATTGTAATTATCTGAATCCGATAGAGTCGCGCGCGTAGCGTCTGATCTGAAACGCTAATCTATAGAATATGTAATTCCCTAAACAAATCTAAGAATAAAATCTAGCACCTCGTGAATCGCCGTCGTTCTTACAGCCACTCCACAAAAGAGGCTGCTAAACAAAAGATAAACAGCTTCCATACGTCTAATCGACGGATCAATATTAGCTATACAAATAACTTGAAGATCGGACACCAGTCGCTTCGTGATGACTGCGATTTCCAGGAAAGGTCACATTGTGAGAATATGCGTCACTTCCCGGTTTATCGACTCTCTAGGCCCAAGACCTCTAAAGGCAAGGCGGTTGTCACACAAGACCGAAGCGGTGTCCGATGAGCGGTGCTGCGGTTTTTAACTTTGACTGTAGAACTTTGATTTGTACCTATACAAAAACCGCAGGGTAAAACCACATTAATCACCGACACCGCATCTCCATGCAGTCTACAGTCAAAGATAAAAACCGCAGCACCGCACACCGGAGCGGTGCCCGGTGCAGTGTGGTAACCGCTTAAGTTTTAATTGCCTGTAGGATTGTTGACTACAATGGAAAGTTTCGATAAATAGGTACAGGTATGAGAAATATAAACTTGGAGTCGTTACCTCGTAGGTACAAGGATAACGTGTGTGCCGATTCAGTGACACGTTACATACGCAAATAAAATTAGGCTCGAAACAAAATATTTGTGTAAGTACTATAAAATTATATTTGTCACACAAATCTTGAGACTGTTGAACGCGTGCAAGCAATAACACCTAATAAATACCGCTGCTCAATGTTTGATGTTTTTTTATGACCGATCATGTATGCTTTAGGTACTGTTTTTTCCTTCTGGTTATTAAGAAATTATATATTATTATTATATTATTATTATTTGATTCTCTGTATTACTTAAAATAACAAAAAGCCGAAATTAATAGTAAGTAGATACAACATAGGTTTGCTACCTCGACTTAAACCTTTGGCAACTGAATTGTGAAGCCTTTTAAATTGGTTTTTGTTGGGTTTATTATTAAGAATCTACTTACTACGTACCTACCTACAGATAACCCTACCTAAGATACATCCCATTTCAAATGAGACTCGTAATAACTATTGTATTGCACATAACAATAGACGCAAGCAAGATTACAAAGTACAAATCTTTTGTACAAACACACGTTTTGAACAATGAAATGTTTACAGGAAAACAGTTCACCTTTAAAATTAGGAACTGTGGGTAACTTAAAAAATTGACAGGTAGGCACGATGTGTCTGTACCACTGAGTCCATTACTAGATAGGAGACATTCATCAATCATTATACATTCAAAAATCTTAAAATCACTCTCTGATACACAAACACAACACAGCTTAATCCACAGGGTCTAGAAGCATCGCACAAGAACTCCTTTTGTAACGAATGTGAGCACCATAGAAATATATTTTCTTACTAGCTTCTGCCCGCGGCTTCGCCCGCGTGGATGTCGGAAATTATCCCACGGGAACGTGCTAACAGGATAAAATGTACCTATGTGCTTCCCCAGAATGCCATCTATCTCGCGGGCCCTTTGTGGCTAATTACAATAGAAAACCAATTGTGTCTCATTAGTGGTGATTAAGAGGGTACCTATATGATATCTTTACCTAAGTAACTACCTAATTAAAAAAAAAACTCAATAACAGAAAATTAAATACCTACCTACCTAAATAAACCTATTTCTGATGATAACTAATCTAAACTCAATAAATAAGCAAAATCCCTAAAAACTAATATCTATACGAATGACTAATCCTACCTAACAGTATTATAAAATAACCTACGGTCACTACGTACACTATCAAATATACTACCTATACTTTAAAATTAAAATCTATACCTACGACTTATATAAAAATAAACCTAAATAACTCTAAAAGGAATAAAATGAACTCCATTGCGGGTGACTTAACCTACGACAAACTTATTATTTGCGGTTGGTGCAGTAATCTGGTCTAGGGATCGAACCGCAAAATTAAGTTTGTTTTTTATTGTATATACTTTTTCGGGATAAAAAGTACCCAGTGTGGTGCCCAGGATATTAAAGAATAATTATACCAAGTTTCATCGTAATCGAACCGGTAGTTTTTGCGTGATGCCTGAACAAACAGACAGACAGACAGACAGACAAAAATTTTTTTAATCACATTTTTGGGTTCGGTGTCGGTCTAGTAACACCCCCTGCCATTTATTTTTTTGATATTTTCAATGTACAGAATTTTCACTTCTACAGATTTATTATAAGTATAGATAAGATATCTATAGTGAGCACTAAGGAAAGATTTTTTAATATTTATCCCCCTAAAGGCGAAATCGTCAAGGTAGCCCGCGAAATTTAAATTTTATTAGGTTTTTTTTGCAAATTGGCATCGAAATTCGAATTTTGTGGGCTACCTTAGCGCAACCCCCTAATAGGTTAAATAGTGGTTGAATGTTTGTACGGAAGTTCGTCATTTTCGCCGACGGGGAATCCCATCGGCCAAGCGCACGGCCTGTTACAAATAACTGGCGAAATGGGGAACTAAACACCTCTGTCTAACCTTACGGAGAATACAGGTCTGGTGATGTCAAGCATTTAAAAAGTAACTTGTACTCACTTAATAGCATCAACATGGCACCCCTTCATGCCAGTGACCGTGGTATCCTTGAAGGTCAGCGACAGACCCCCTTGGTCCCCCTTGATCACGTCAAACTGCATGGGGTCTAGGGACTTGACCCCCAACTCGGGGATGCCCACTGCCATGAAGGGCACGGCCTTCTGTGCTGATGCCAGTATGCAGGCGTTGTCTCCAGACTTGCATGGTGAAATGAAGGGAGCTGTCGGAAAGAAATATGGTAAAGTCGTTAGTAAAGGAAGGCTTATTTGACTGCCGAGTGCCTATAAGGTATTAAATTTTATAGTTTTTAATCTTGATAGTTATAAATATGATTGAAGAATTTTTCTTGATCGTCACATAATATGAACTTAATAGTATGTTGCTTGTAACGTTAAACGACTATACTTGAATCCGTCCAAAACTGATAAATTATTAATTATTAATAATTTACGATTAAAAGGATACTGCCTTGTAGCAGACAGACAGAGGGCGAAGCCTTAGGGTTAGTAATAGGGTCCCGTCCCGTTGACACCCTTTGAGTGCGAATCCCTTAAAACGATTTAGATGAAATCAAGCAAATACTTCACCGGTTAAAACCTTTAATTGGTAGGTAAATGGACAATAATAATCATAGAAACGTAGGTATCTTTGGAAGTAAGATTATACAGTATCAGCTTACAGACTTTATGAAGATTACGTTATTAATAGGCAGAACGTAGACGTCATCTGATCACTTATCAATATCTGACGCCATCTGACGTTGTGATCAAGTCGTTGAAATCTTCGTTCCATTAACCAAGGAAATTACTTTAATTTACCATGTATTGGACAAAAAGCCGACCCGAAGCAATTACTACACCTATTCGGCTTCCATACAGGGTGGCAGGTACATCGACGCGCAAACTCTCACCATAGATTCAGTACATGATTCTGGAAGTCTCTACGATTAAATTTTTCGTCGGTAATAAAATAAAAAATTGCTGTTTTATACATTTTGACTGCGTAGGTTACGTATTACAGTTTTCTATGAATCAGCAGATTTCTTTTTGATAACTGACTTAAAATTTCTACGCTAGGGTGTTTAGAATCGTGCTGAATGTATGGTTATAGTTTTCGCGTCGATGTGCCTGCCACCCTGTATATTCAATTTGGCCGCCCGGCTGTCCCGCGCCATGCCAACCCGAACAAGTGTGTAGCACCCGTAAACGCTACAAAAACAGAAGACACTCAGTATTTACCCTTCTTTTGGTACGCCGTAGTCACCGTAGCGTAGTCAGAATTTTAGTTTAACATTAAAGAAACGTCTACAAATAATGTCAATGCAATAGGCTATACCAATAGTGTTAGGAAGTGACCATTACCATAGTCATTAGGTTTTGGTGAACAGTTTAGAAACACCTGGGCTTTGGTAATACAACGGTGTTTACCTTTACGTTATCAAACAACTTAAACTAAGGAAAGTTTAGGTTGATTGCTGATTTTGTAGCGAATTTGTTAAAGTCATAGAATACATAGGCATAAGGCAGTAAGGACACAGAAAAGCGTTTGGTAAGAAAAGTTTGGGCGGTTTAATGAAAAATAATTTACTTAGGTAATTTCATTATTATGAATAAAGCCATTATCCATAGATCTATGTAGACGTTATATAGCCAAGTTATGCAGTCATTTATGTAAATTTTTCATCAATTACTTTTAGGTATTATGACTTCCTGTTTGAAACAATACATTTGATTTTATCAGAATAAAAATTAATTATTTTTAAAAACCACACAATAATCCAGAAATAAAAAAAAACACTTACCCAGTCCCGATTTAGCGCCTAAAATAAAAGCTAGGAAGCACAAATACGTCAGCTTGCTCATCATAGTGCACTCGATGTATCACAGTGTTCACAGTAGAATCCTGCGCAAGTCTGATGGCCGCCAAGTCTTGCCCATGCTTATGTATATGAGATGTAGGTACGCGCTCGACGTCATTCGTACATTTGTCAACAGCATTGGGCTCTCACTACGTTAAGGGGATGTTTATGATTTTCTGTGTAGATTTAAACTGAGTACCTATTATTTTTATCTTACAAATATACTTACTTATCGCTCTGAAATCTGCTGGTTTTGGGACCCTCATGAAATAAAACTCATTTATTTATTTAGCATAGCATAGCATTTATTCAAATTAAACCATTTAAAGGTTTACAAAAGGGGTAAGGTTTTTTTTTTTTAAAGATTTGTTTTCTGACACCTTTCTCCTCACCCTTTTCTGAGATAAACAAGTGGATACCTAGATATTCAAACCTGATTATATTTAAAGACTCAGTTTCGAATAATCAGCTGGTGTATTGAGTTAAGGTTTGGGCCCATAGTGTGTTTGTCGTTCCCTCTTCACGAAGAAAAAACCGCCCTAGGGAAATGAATCCGGTAAAAATAAAATACTTTTGCCTAAAAAAGCACACAATCATAACTTAATTTGAATTTAGGCTTTTCTTATTCTCCTGCATTCTACTCTAAGGCCCACTTGCAAACGTTTAGCATTACTTACACTAAACGTTTTAAAACACCTTTCTATCTCGGTCATCTTCAAACGAGAGACAGAAATGGAATGATGTTTAAATTCGTATTGAACGAAACGCAAATGGTGCAACTGGGCCTTACAGTTGAATGGAGGAGAGTAAGAAAACACTACAATGGATTTACTTATAGGCTACAAAATTGAATACTTACTACCGGAGTCCGAGCCTATTTTCCCTTTCCCTCTTTATACGAGCCGAAATCTGGCGACCCGATCGGTCTATTAGTCATCTTGCTAGCTTCCCCTTAAGAAACACAAGCAAGCACTTCGAAACACAACATGGTCGCGTCACCTTGATCTTGAAATTTGAACTGTGGCGAACAATCACTGCTCAAACGAAACAGATTAACTGCACTTAAACTCTGAATACTTTACTTTTAATTTTCTGATTTTTATTTCGTGGCATACAGGATACGGGAGATACAATGACCAGTTTCTGGTCCAAGAAAAACTTAAAGATATAAATACAAATATTACTTGTAAAAATACTTGGGTGAATTGGAACGAAACTTTAAACCTAAGTATACCTAGTTTGTTGCCTACAAGTACTCTAAATCGGTAAATTATAATATAGTAATAATACACTCGCGAGCAATGAAAAAGTTCCAGTGACAAAGCACGAAATTACTCCTAAACGGAAAAGGCTAGCTTAATGACGCCGTCTGCAATATTGAAGTACATTTAACAGCGCATCAGAATATTACCAACTAAAAACGTAGGTAAATATTGTGTTCAAATTTTAAATTATATGTATGTCTTAGGAGATAATAAGGTGTTTGTCGGCATTTTGTGGGTGGAACTTTTTCATTGCTCGGCAGTGTATTTATCCATAGTTAGTAATTTATAGTTTAGTAGATTCTATTGATTTTTGGATTTTTTGGCAACTTCCTATATTTTCAACGTTAAAGTAATGTATGTACTTTTTTAGGTTTGTGGGTCCAGGGATTAGTAATTAAGCCTCCGCTGTCCGTCCGTCCGTCTGTCTGCCAGCGGGCTGTATCTCATAAGCCGTAATAAGTTGACAGTTGAAATTTTCAGAGTGTGTGTATTTCTATTGCCGCTCTATCAATAAAAATAAAGTCAAAAATTAAAGGACCCATACAAGAAACGTGTTTTAAAAAAAAATGTAAGTAGTGTTAAATATTGTACGGTGATACGCAACCCTGCGTGTGCGAGTTCGAATCGCACTTTACCGTGATTCTGACCGACTTCTGCCTGTCGACAATAAAAATTAATTGCATAAAGGGATATGGACTATGGACTTCGTGACTTAACCTAAACCTTTTCTTGGTGAAGTAGTGAGAACAGGTGCCCGGCCAATATAAATAAATTATTTTTTATAGTCATTTTATGACTGCGTGATGGCGGCTGCCACCGTTTCACGCGTGCGACTATATTTACCAAGAATATTCGTATGAATATTCATGGAATCAATATGAAGATAAAGGAAAACCTATAACGGTCACTTGCGAACTACCTTTTTCTGTGGAAATCCTTGGCTGCTGTCCATTTGGAAGAAGCTGACAATGATATTAGATATTTTCTAGGTACTTTCATAACCTTTTCCCACAGCTTTAGAAACCAGAAAGAGACAGGGTGGTCACATAGAACTTTAAGAAGAAATCTCACTTAATCGTTTGTACCCGTGTCCGTCCAGATCGAATTGCTTTCATATCATGAATGAGCTTATACTAACAGAAATTCGACAAGACATCTGTGTCTGAACTAGATAGACAAATATCTGTATTTCAGACAACAGCGCTCTTCCCTATAAATATACATTTAAAAGCTTACGAGTTCAAATTTGCTTTAATTATGTACATAGGTATTATTTTTAGATCAACTAGTAGCAAAAAACATAAAAATACAAATAAAGTAAAATTAAATAAATTGGAGTGGGGAGGGGACCTCCTTTTGTGTCGAATGTAGATGAGTGAATGTGTGTAGGAGGGTGGCTATGTGAACTTAGTGTCGTACAATTAAGAGGTTTTCAGTTTCGTCATAGGTCAGCTTATGAATGTACTCTAACACTTCATTCTTACAACTTCTGCTATTTAAGGCGAGTATGTCGGCAATTCTATCAACCCTGCTATAAAGGTACGGACCTAAGAAGCAGACATACCTGTTAACGAATGGGTGTTTGAACATGGATCTGTTGGTACGAGTTCAGGTTTTCGTCGCCTGGATGGTATAGCTGGTTTTTCAAAGCTCACTCTCGTATGCTGCATCAAGACAGTGTGCAGTATGAACAATTGGCGGACAGAGAGAACCTCACAGTTTTGGTACAGCTGATGAGTTGGGAACAAATACGGACAGAAAGTGCTTACTTTGAGAATAGCTCTTTGGGCTACTTCAAGTGATTTTAGTACGGTTTTTGGGGCACCATCCCAGAAGGAAATATAGTATGACAAAACTGATTGACCAAGTGCCAGATACACCTGCTTCATTAATTTAGGGTCTGCAGCATGCCTCAGATTTTTGAAAACGTATATAAGTTTTCTTAGTCTAGCAGTGACTAATTCTATATGGTGTTTAAAAGAGGGATTATTATCTATTGTTATTCCTAAATATTTTATGAACTTGGTTTTGACCAAAGCTGGAAATTGGCAGATTCCACTGTTGCAGCAGTTGTGTGCAATAAAAGAGAGTAATGTAGGAGGTGAGTTAGAGTTGCGCATTGAAAACGTTATGTACTGGGTTTTATCAGTGTTTAGTGTCAACATGTTACCCCTCAACCAGTGGCACACAGTATCAAAACCACGTTGAGCATCCTCATAGACCCATTCCCACGTATCAGCCGAGAAAAGAAGAACAGTGTCATCCGCATAAAGATTACCTTTCCACCTACAGAAGTAAGTCCACAGAGTTTATTTAAGTACACCAGAAAGAGACTGGGTCCCAAAATACTGCCCTGTGGAACACCAAAAGTGACAGGTAAGTCACTGCTAACAAGTTTATCAATTTTAACACATTGACAGCGACCCGAGAGGTAATCTTAAACAATTTTAGTTGTTTACCTCTTACACCCAACCTTTCCAATTTACTGAGAAGCAGTGGCGCAGAGACCGTGTCAAAGGCCTTTGCCAGGTCCAAAAACACTCCAACAGTTTTGTTACCGGAATCAATATTCCTAACCACGTAATCTACAAGCTCGTGGACAGCATCACAAGTTGACTTGCCTGTTCTGAAACCAAACTGATTATTTAGGAGAAGGTTATTAGTTTCCAAGTAATTGACCAGTCTACTGTTGATGATGCGTTCCAAGAGCTTAGAGACCGCTGGGAGATTAGAATTGGGCCTGTAGTTGGTGTATCTCTATCGCCAGATTTATGATTGATTGATGATTGATTCTATCTTCATTCTGCAAAAGAGGGCTGTCAGAGCCATCTACAATCTCAGCAGACGCGAATCTCTAAGGCAACTGTTTAAAAAAATTAACATCATGACGGTTCCTTGTCTACATCTTTTTAGTAAGATAAGTGACAGGCATAACTTTAACACTAGGAATAGGAACAAACTAGATCAACCGCGCTTCAGATTGTCTAAAGTAAAAACTTCTTTTATGGGGTACTGTGTAAAATGTTATAATAAAATACCACTCGATATTCTTCAACTAAATGAGAAGAAATTTAAAACATGCATTAAACGCACACTATGTAGACAAGCATATTATAAGTTGGACGAGTATATAGTAGATAAAAATGCTTGGCTTAATGCTGGTCCTGCTCCACAGGCAGTTGGGCTTACAAGTTGATCACAATTTCAATATTTGGAAGAGATGCTTCCCCTTTTTGTTTTTTTTTAATGTTTATTTTATTTAATCAGGATTAACTTTTAATACTTCAGTATTAAATACCTCTCCATGATTGGTAGTTATTTTTTTTTTCTCTCATCTTAATTATATTGCAAACTATAGTTTTGTATAGGTAATTTAGAAGCATTTTTGAAAATTTTTGTAAATGTAAGAACCATGGATCCGTTTTTTATGATATTTTGATGTTGACTTGAAAGAGCATGGCAGTTGAGAATATGTCATGCTCACTTAAATGTCTCACTGGTGGTGGCGCGTGTGTTGGATCATTCGGTTCCCAACGAAATGGTTGAGCTGGGTGGTGCTGATCCACGCGTCATGTTCGTGAACGGGCGCCATCAGTTGAGACTGGTCATCTCTTTACTGCCAAGGCTTATTTTAAATTTTATATTTTAATTTGTTTTTTTACATTGTTCTCACATATAGAAGCAATAAGAATAATGTAACCAGGATTTTGTAAAAATGTCTTGATTTAAAAGAGTGTCCATGGAGTTTAATTCTTAACAAAAATGTTAATATTTAATTGTAACTTCGCATGCTTTTTCACATAATTTCCCTACTTGATATTTATACGCCGTTAACGGCAAAACATAGAGATCTCTGTACCTATTCTATTTCAAACACCTATTTTTACACCTATGTTTTACAAATAAAAACTTTGACGATGCTTTTTCGATGTTTGCACGTAATCTGCGCACTTTTGTCGATACGTCATCAAATCGCTCTCAGTAACATAAGTTACGAGACGTTTTAATTACCGTAATAAACTGTGTGGCCTACGAGTTTAACCCAAGTTCAACAGTCGATGTTTTCAGTTTTAATTTAATGAGGACATCCTCAAGCGGTTGGTCGACTCTTCACGTGACCAGAGGGCTGGCCTATTTTTTGGCCAAAGAATCAGCACTGCCATACAACGTGACAATGCTGCTAGCCTTTTGGGCACGTTTCCTATTGACAGCGATGCGGAGGATTTTTCGATGCCCTTTGATTATTCCCCTCCTTTTTATATACTTGTACATTATTAGGACTATTACTACTTGTACATTATTAGGACTATTACTACTTGTACATACTAGCTACTTAATGATGATTTCCAATCGAAGTTCAACTCATATTCGAAAACTGACTTCTTCTTCCTTCTTCTTAACGTTGTCCTATGTTGCTTCGATAGTGAACAATGCTTTGCTCGTCCCTTCTCATCTG
Organism: Apamea anceps; assembly: GCA_951799955.1. NCBI lineage: Eukaryota > Metazoa > Arthropoda > Insecta > Lepidoptera > Noctuidae > Apamea > Apamea anceps. Next base: position 20,677,090 of record OX637510.1, read on the forward strand.
TCGAGCTTCAGGTTATCATTCACTTCCTTTTCCTATTATTATCCATATCCCATTAATAACTGACTAAAAACTGAGACTGTTAAAGTTACAAATAAAACCTCCAATAAGTGGTGGTTATATGTACCATCGCGGACACTGGTGGTTGATCACTTTTAAACATATTGCTTAGGGCGTAAGGTTGAAGAGTGATGCACCGCCATTTGTCCACGTTTGTATTTATGTGCTCCGAAACAGCTCTTTCAAGAGCTCTTCTATTTCATGTAGTAGGTACGTGGATAGATCATCGATAAAACTAAAAAAATCCTATTGAATAAGTGTCTATATGCTGTAGAAGAACTTTAATTTTATTGAATTGTAATTTTATTGAGATAATCATGGGTTGTTAAATTTTATTGGTTTTTGTTTATTCTGATTTATTGATCTAACTATGATTTTAATAGTTTTTAATTAATTCTATCAATCTATGCTAATTTATGTTTACTTAAATAATTATTTTATTATCATTATTTTAAATTATAAGGTGTTGGCCATATTGGTTAATTGACATGTCGAAGTAATAATAGAGAAATGTAAAATTATTTTTAAATTGTTGATATAATTTATAAAATTCAAATGTAATTTTGTATTAGTGTGTATACTGTGATTGTGTAATTTTGTGTCTAAATTCAGATACAAGTTACTTGTTTATGAATAAATGACTATGACTATGATGTACCAAAAAAAAAAAAAGAAAAAGTTATAAAATAAATTAGCTCACTATAAATAGCGCAGGTAAGGCTTGATTATAATTAAACCTTGATCTTGAAATTGGATCTACAATAAACATTAATTTGTTTCCATTGTCATATAGTCATAATAGCAGTTTCCGTTGTTATAAACAATTATTATAATTTGCTGTGAACGCGTCTGTAATTTTGCATAACGTTTGCATGGATTGTGACTCAGATTAAGTGACAATTAAAAAGTTCAACTTATTACTATTATGCTACGTATAGTACAGACGCCAACAGGTCAAGCTACCCGAAACTGTCAAATTTTCCCAATCAACCTTGAACCTTAATTCTTTAGCGATAAAGTTGAAAATCTACTAAAGTAATTTGACAGATTGTAGTAGCTTGATGTGCTGGCATCTGTACCTATAGTCCTCTTCTCCGTATCCGGTGACAGCGACCCATTCATTTCTTTCGTGAGCTCTCTGTTGACTAGCAAAACCTTTGCTGAAAACCCGCTCACTTCGTGAATAGCAGAGCTGCACCCTAATTGCGTAACACACGATCAATCGGAATCCGTTTCATTTTGACAGTTCAACAACATTGATTGCGTTATTTACGTGTTGAGCAGACAAATTTTTTGAACTTATGAAGCAATGGATTAGCAATTTGCTTCAAAATTATTCAGATTCCGATTGTTCGTGTGTTACGCAATTAGGGTGCAGATCACTAATCAGCATCATTGTATGCGTCGGTTGTACTGCCCCGTTGGTCTCGTGGTCGCAAGTGCGACTGCTAAGGTCATGGGTTCGGTTCCCGGGTCGGGCAAAGTGTTATTGGGTTTATCCATTAGGAATTTCTCAGTAACAGCCTGGAGTTTGGAAGTTGGCTTTGAGATACCCCCGTGTCTCTGAAAGCACGTTAAACCGTTGGTCCTGCGCCTGATCTCTGCCCGGTCGTGTCGGATTGTACTTCGGGTAAATATTTATTTAATAACGGATCTGTGTACCTACCTTGAGAGGTTTTTCCCCAGTTGTTCTTAATTAAACAATGTAATTTAAAGTGTTTGCGCAAAAAATTGAATTGATATCCAAATAGATTTCTACATAAACGATGCATATGCTAATTGTGGTCGCGTTGGCTTCCTACATTTATAAAGTGGATAATTAAAAAAAAAAAACAGATAATAATTATGTTAAAAGCGAATGTGTTTTAAATAAATAATTATTAACGAATGTTTCACTTGTGAACAGTGGCGGCCCAATGGTCACGGTCGCGACTTATAAGTTGTATGTCGTGGGTTCGAACACAGTCAGGCGCTTTACTTTGTGTAAATTATATCCTCACCACTGCTCTCAACAGCAGTGCGAACGTTATACGCTGATTATGTTGTATAGGTATACTTTACCATACATTACATAAAATGTAGTTCAGAGTAACTTATTAGTGTATTTTACCTATTTATTATTTATTTAATGCTTGTCTTTGAGGCCTTTGTCCTTCAGTGGGACAGTACTTAAAGGCTAAACAAAAAAAAAAAAACTTGAAGCACATAATGTACAGGGGCGGCCTTAGTGCCATAACCATCCTGTCCTTTATTTAAAATCACACTTCACATTGAACTTAATGTGAAGCATTAAATATTTTAGTGTTAAAAACGCCATTACTTCTGTTTGTAAGTAACAAAGTTCGCGGTCGTAAAAGTTTTTTGCACCACGTATACGTAGGTATTGTCAATATTTATTCGTAGGTACATAGATGACATAGGTTTCTCTGAACTCCACGTCGTGACGTCATAGTACTCACAATAGTCATAAACATATTAAATCATTAGATGTGTGCACGGTAGTGTGCCCTGCCAAGGTTGACAAAACTAGATATTGACTGACACCTCGCTTGCTTGTATGTATTTATACCTAAACTTCACCCAACCGCTAGCCTCCGACTTACGAGGAGTTGAATATCGGTTAAACTTTTCTTAAGGCAAGTCGAAAACCCCTATGGGCAACTCGTCTTCCTTACCTACATGCTTCGATCCCTACTATTGAACCAATGCGCAAACTGTAACCATGATTTAGCATGTGATTCTAGACAGCGTAGTAATATTACGTCGGTAAAAAAAAAAATGTGCTGTTTCATACATAAGTGCAAACCTATGAAGTGAAAATTAATGGAACAACTAATCTTTTGTTTTTATAAACGATGAAAGCTTCTACTATGAATGAATGAATTCATGGTTACAGTTAGCGCACTGGTTAAAATTTTATCCTGTATATTTTTGTGGTAGTGCATTGGCTGTCAGTCCGTCAGTGTTATCAAAAGATTTCTATTTTGAGCATTTGAGTAGGTACGAGTATGTACAACAATTGAGTAAACGACAAAAATTTCCTAAGTTTTACAAAAAAATTACAGAATTGTAATTTTAATTAGGTAGTTTTACTATAGTGTAAAAATACACTAAAATAGTTGACATAAATACCTGGTGAAGTTAGAGGTCGCGAAGGCAGATAGAATCTTCCAAAATCCTTAGCCTCCATAAATGATAATATCTCAATGTTTTAAGGCTTAATTTTGAACTTGCCTTGTGAACATTTGTTGCGATCACATAAGTGCTTATATTGGGGTAAAATCATGCGTCAGATGGATGAAACAGTCATAAAATATGAATGCGTGCAAGTCATCACGTAAACCACCCACATTTTTCTTATAAATCCGTAATAAGTTATGGAATTATTTCAATTTTAATAGTTTAATTGGAATGGATGCCTTATCATCTGCCTAGCCTTTTTCCAACTATGTTGGGGTTGGGTTCCAATCTAACCGAATGCAGCTGAATACCAGTATTTCTCATGGAGCGGAAGCCTATCTCACCTCCACAGCCCGGTTACTGGGTAATACGATACCCCTTGGTAAGACTGATGGTCAGACTTCCGGGCTTCGGTCGACCCGTAACGACTGACAAAGATACACGTAAGACAGCCGGGACCAACAGCTTAAAGTGCTTTCCGAGACATGGAGAGTCTCAGTATGTAAAGATGACCACCCATCTACGGACCAACCGCGGCAAGCGTAGCTTAACCTGATCGATCGACCCGTGCAGCTGTTATTTTTAGCCACGAGACCCCACTTGGGATGGATACATTAAAATAGAATAAATTAAACGTGGCTCTATTTTTTTCTGTGTATGTTTTCTAACATTTCCATTAGATATTCGCTACTATTTCTGCCTGTGTTTACTCGTGAATAGGCAAACAATACTTGTGAAGTATACAACTTCAACTACTTATGTACTTACTTATGGTTAGATAACAGCGTATAGGTTAGGCATAAGCGAGTGGCTTTGTGCCGTACACTCAACCTTACACTTATTTTGGCTTTAGGAGACAGACGAGTGGTCGAAATATTTGTTCGTTCCTTCTGCGGCCTGGCCTTCAAAAAGTAGTGAGGAGGTTCTCTGTTTTTCCAAAAGGAGTGGGTAGGATCGTCATCATCCTGAGCCTTTGCTGCCTGTCTACTGCTGCGCAGGGCAAAATGTTTCTTCCTCTCTCTTACCAAACATAACCTTTTTCCCCCTTTCACACCAAATGAGGTAAAAGAAGTATTTAAACTTAATTTTGGCACAATATTTGTATGTAGGTATTATATTATACTACGTAGCGTAAGTTTCGATCCCATCCAAAATCGAGATTAAATGTATCCTATGTATTAATCTTGGTTATAAACTATCTGTGTGCCAAATTTCATCTAAATCCGTTCTGTAGTTTTTGCGTGAAAGAGTAACAAACATCCATCGATCCTCACAAATTTTCGCGTTTATAATATTATACGAGTAAGTAGGATAGTAAGAAGTAGGATCCGTGGACTTTCTTCCCCGTTCTTCTTCATAGGAACCTACTACGTTTTGGAATGGGCAACTACGAGTCTTTCTGACAGACCGACCCCTTGGCAATTCAAAAGTGCCTGTAATTTATTTATTTGAAACAAATGTTTTCATTTTGAGATTATAATCTCGTAATTTACCTAACCTATTACTGTTTAGATCATACCTAATTATTAAATCTAAGTGCGTCGTACCTACGTAGGTAACGAGGCAATAGTTCAAGGCAGTTTAATTTATGTACGTATTTTTGTGATGAACTCTAGTTAAAAAAAAACTTCAACAATACTAATGGCAACCGTATAATTAACGAATAGGTACAGTCAGGGAAATTAATTGTGTATCAAATTGACACGCCACCTACGCCTGTATAAAATGGCTTACAAACCGCAAATGACTTTGTAGCCATTTTATACAGCTGTCAAAGAATGACAGTTCTGATTTGAATTCACGGAAATTCAAAGTAGGTACTCAATTTACTAAACAATTAATTTCCCTGACTTTTACAAATGTAACAGTTCTATTCTATAACAAGTTTGTTGATGGGCACTCTGTCGAACAGCTTGGTGGACTCGACGACCAGCTTGGAAACGATCGCCTTGACGATAGGTGGCGCCACCTCTTGGAAGATGTCGCGCCAGCTGCCGTTCGCAAATTGGTGTACTGCGTCCGCTGAAAAATATAAAAAAAAACAAATTAATGATGATGTGTGTGTGATGTGATGAACCGACGCTAGATCAGCACATAGGGGTGGTCCCGGTTCCTCTTAAAAGACCGATTCCGGAACCCTCCCTGTGCAAAGCCTGTAAGGCACATCCCTGGGGAGACTGTAAAGGGGCCTCCCCTGAGCCTCGCTATGTACGGCAGCACGAGACCACTGTGCCACCGTCTTCCCTGGGGTCACTTGATGGGCGGACAGAGTCCCCACTCTATGCGCTCGCGACCCCAAAGGTCCATCTTCCTTCATAGGTAAGCGGGCTTCGGCGTATTAGGCGCCAAGGCGGCTGCCTCCCCGACGCCTTCTTCTCCAAGCAGGATCAGCCCTCTCTCGATCCCGCTCGGTGGCCTCCTTCTTGACCAACACGGTCTCACAGAAGGAAGCTACTTTCGTCCAATTCTCTGTCTCTGCCAGCATAGCCCTCACTACTGCCGGCAGAGACAGCTCTCGCCCGATCCTGGCAACCAGGACCTGCCGCTCGGAGGCCCACGCAGAGTACTCCTCGTGCGTGTGCTGTGCGGAATCCCAGTGATGGCAATTTGCCGTGGCCTCTCGCCCAATTCTGTTCAGGCACTCACGGAAGCAACCATGTCTGGTGAGCACCTGGGTGAGCCTGAAGGAGATGCGCTCCCCTCTTTTCAGCCGGGCTTCGAAGTGCGGCAGAACGGCTTCGACAACGCGTTTGCGCAAGCGGCTACAGCAGTCGCAATAGGTAGGTACTGACCTAACATCCATATACAGAGTAGCCGGGAAAACGACGTGCAAACTGTAACCGTGAATTTAGCACATGATTCTAGACTCCCTAGCGTAGTCATTTAAGGTCGGTTATCAAAAAAATATCTGCTGTGTCATGAAAAAGTGACGAAAACTTACGCGGACAAAATGTATGGAACAGCAAGTTTGTTAAAATAACTTACGGAATATTACTGACGCATCAAACCATGACGTACTGAGTCCGTGGTCACAGGTTGCGCGTCGATGTCCCTGCCACCCTGTATTATGTTTTTCCAACGTAGACTGCATTTTTGCATGAAAATAATAAAACCTTTTAGAGCGGTTTTTGGTTTAGCGTGTAGAAGAATCTTTCCCTATGGTGAAGAAGGTCCGTAGATGCATTATGGTTTGCATTACTCGATGATATTCTTAACTGGGATCTACATATTAATTAATTAATTTAATTAACGTAAATCATATTTTTACTTTACTTTATACTTGAATAATTTTTTTTTTTTTTTTTTACGTATATCACTCATTGTTTTCACGATTCACGTCCTCTCCAGATTGGTAATCTTTTCACATAATTATGAGTAACTAGCTGTTACCCACGACTTCGTTTGAGATCCAGGATAAAAAGGTAGCCTATCTTACCCAGGTCGTGGTCTATCTGTGTGCCAAATTTCGTTTAGCGTGAAAGCGTAACAAACACACAAACCAACCCATTTTCGTATATACAATATTAGTTAGGATCTACGTTGGTGTACTTACAAAGCTGTTTGTTTCCATTGAACAAGTTCTTGAACCTGAAGTGGGCTCCCGTCTCCACCTCGGAGGTGAAATGCCAGTTTTTCACCACCCAGTACTGTTCGCCGTCCCTCATCTTCTCGCCCAATGGGAAATGGATCTTGACCACAATGTCACCTGGAATTTAGAGTGAGTGAGTGGGGATGCATTATAAGAGCCATTGCGAGTGATAATAAGCTATCACTCCTATGCGGTGCTCCTTTAAGGTACAATTGTAACAGCCTCGTGTTTAGTGTGGACTTGTTTCCGCCCGCGGCTTCGCCCGTGTAGTATGTCAATAAAAAGTAGCATAGACTTCTTGTCTTCTCTCTTTTTTAATGCCGCTGGGGAGTTTGTTGCGCTACTTCTTCTTCCCAGCGGTAGCACTAGGAAGTGGTGAAGGGCGGGCGTTTTGGGGGACTGTCTTTTGTAATTTTGACATTCGAAAAGTGCTGATTCTCAGCCTAATTTGAATAAATGACTTTTAATTTTGTTTATGTTTACGATATTTATCATTTATTTAATTCGGTTAATTTTAAAGTTTATATCGATCAAATGAATAAGATTTTTTAAATAAACCTTGTTGTCCCATTTTACCATGACAGGCTTCGTTTTTAAAAAAGCGTTTGGTACGTTTCCATTGTATGACTTAAAGATTATTTATACCCATTTTCGAGTTAGTGGAAGCAAGCAAAATCCAGCCCTTAAACTTTATTACCCTTTTCCACCCCGGTAAGAGACTATTTTTGTAAAACCCTTAAAACATACTTTTTATTTTTTGTTTTAAGTATTAGTAGGTACCGAGTTTGGAGTTAATCCGTCCGAGCGGTTTAAATTTTTTTTCTTACCTGTTTTTTTTTAACCCCCTAAATCCTCTGTGAGGAGTTTTTTTAAACTAAAAGTGACCATCTGTATTATTTACTGAGGCAAATATTGCCAAGTATCAAATTTATTAATCAAAGGAAAATATTATTCATACAGAAGAATTTTATATAAATTATTGGGATGTTTCCATAATTTGATTCAAAGATGATGTATACCAATTTTTGAGTTAATCAAGCCACGTAATATAATATACCCCTTAAAAAATTACTTACCCCTATTTGCACCGTCAGGGGTCGATTTTCGAAAGACCCAAAAACTTATCATCGTTTCTTTCCTGTCAAAAGTATTAATACTGAAATTCGAGTTATGTTATTCTTTATTTTTGGTCTTAAGTATAAAAGCTGAGTTTCGAGTTAATCGCACCGCGCGTTCAAATTCTTCCACACAAACTTTAACACCCCCTTTGAGGTAGTTTTGAAAAACTTAAAATGATAAACTTTATTACTTACTTAGGTGAGTATTCTTGCCAATTTTCAAGTTTATTAACCTAATGAATAAGATTTTTCATATAAACTGTATCCCCGCTTTTCACCCCCACAGGGGTGGAATTTTGAAAAATCGTTTGGGTTGTGTTCAATTTCCAATTTTCGAGTTAATCAAGCCTTGTTGTAAAATCCTCCCCTGTAAAATTTACTACCCCTTTTCAGCCCGTCAGGGGTAGATTTTTGAAAAACCCTGATACACATTATTCTTTACTTTCAATCCTAGGTATTTTATACTAGAAATTTTTCGTCGGTTATTAAAAAAAATATGGGTGTTCTATACATTTTGACCGCGTAGGTATTGCACTTTTCTATGAAACAGATGATTTTTTTTTTATAATCGACCAAAAATTTTGACGCTATGGGGTCTAAACTCATGTGCTGAATCCATGGATACATGCAGTTTGCGCGTCGACGTCCCTGCCACCCTGTATATAGATAATATTTACATAAGTAATATACAAGGTGGCAGGGACATCGACGCGCTACCAGTTACCATGGGTTCAGTACATGCTTCTAAACCCTCCAGAAATTAAATATTTCGTCGGTTATTTAAAAAAATTGCTCTTCCATAGATTCTGACCGCGTAGGTTTTGCACATTTCGATGTTTTTTTCGATAGCCGACGACTTATAACAATATGAGGTACTCACGGATCTTGATGATGTATCTGCCGCTGCCCTCGATGGGCATGATGAGCAGCTTCCCCCCGAGAGTGTAGTCTCCCACCAGCGTCACCGAACACTTGAGGTCCAGGTCTGTCTCATGTGTGTGACGTCTGGAAAAGAGCATACGATCATAATAGATAGCATCTTGCAATTTAGGTACTCATGCATAATCAGATTATAGCAGATTACAACTGAGGCCTTACCACGAGCTCTTAACGCGATTCAATTTACGCTCAGGGATCGAGATGGCGCTAGACGACTTGTATAGCTCTGTCTCTTTCCAACAGCCTAAACTGGATCGCGTTAAGAGCTCGTGGTAAGGCCTCAGGACATATTCCTCTTGAAGATGCATGCATTGAACTCGATCCAGAGCCACTTTCATCTAGCTGATGAAACAAAACAGTTAAGCAGTTACCAAATCCGGTGAGATTTTATGTTCTGTAAGGGTGGTGTCCTGCTCTGACTCTCTCTAAAATATGATTGTGCTACTTGATAGGACTATTTCTTGATATCTTCGTGTTATTCTTATAAACGACTGAGATATCACACTAAAAAGGTGGTATTTAAAGAACCTGCTTATTTTAGTTTGCTTAAATGTTTTGTTCTGACAATTTTATAATTTTACATCTAGCAGATGAGTAAAAGTGTCAAAGTAGAATCATGTTATCAAAGGTAATTAATCATCACTTAGCATCAAATTTATTTTTATAATCCACTCAAGAAAATAACCATTTAATAGGGTTTTAATTTACATAAGTATTAAGACATCATTACAGATAAAGATTTCGAGAAATTGAAAAAAAAACCTATGATTACAATGAAATAGGAAACATCCACTATTCATTAGACTATTATTTATTTATTTTGTAAAAACTATGAAATGAATACTAATAATAGTCCAAAGGAATAAGATAATTGGGTTTGGAAAGGAGATAACAAGTTACTTTACCTACATAACTACATAGATGACTTTATTGTTTATTAAACATGCAAATACCTTGCGTTTATCTTTTTTGTAACCAAAAAATATTAATACGTATGGAAACGATCGTATTGTATTCCATAAAAAGAACACATATTAGAACATCGCGCCTGTGTGGGGGTTAGGATGAGATATAGTTCACCTACTTTTCGCTAATTACGTTTAAGTCCTATACACCGTTAAATTTAGATCGTTTTAATCCTTAAAAGGGGTCATTGTACTCATCATTAGGAACAACTTTTACTACGGGACCAACCCTGAAATCGTGCAAAAGAAATCAGTTGATCCATAGATGTATTATGTTCGCATAACTCAACATAATGTATGGATCAATTGACTTTTTTTTCACGATTTCAGGGTTGGTCCCGTAGTAAAAGTTGTTCATAATGATGAGTACAATGACCCCTTTTAAGGATTAAAAGGGGTCATGTAACGAGGGGCGAGCCTATTGCCATTAACCGGGCACATGTCCAGAGCCCGGGCTGCTATTGAGAAATTCCAGACGGAAAAACCCAATAAAACTTTGCCCGGGTATCGAACCCAGAACCTCATGCTCAGCAGTAGCGGTTGCGACCACTACAAACAAACGAGGTAGTAAAAAAAACAGTCCAGCAAAATACTAAGTAATTTTCCGAAGGGTCTACGAATTACATGGTCTTCATACAATGTTCTACGACTTTCAGATATTCTACAACTAACCAACCTAGCTGATAGAGTGAAATCCCACAGTGATCTTTTACAAATACCGAAAAGTTTTATGTGCCCGTAATTTTATAGGCATATGGAAGCAACTGTTATCTTCAAACTGCTGCCCAACCATGCAGTATGGTGGTAGCACAAGCATGATGGTAAACTCCCAAACAAACTCTTCTCCAAGAAACTTCATTTACAGATGAAATAAACATACTCTACTCACTTCAACATCAAAACCCTGCAATGCTTCAATCCCGTCACTGACGTGTTTCTGAAGTCCATTTCGAGTCCAGCCTGCGTGGTCTTAACCTGCTCCAAATACATGGGGTCCATGACAGCGATGCCCATGCTGGGCACGCCAGCAGTGAGCAATGGCACTGCAGCCTGCGCTGAGGCCTTCAGGCAGGCTGTGTCTTCGTTCCGGCATGGCATGATTGTGGGTACTGGAAGATGGGATTTTGATATTGAAAAAAAACTTGTTTGATTGTCGCAGAAACACGTACATACATATGAGAACGATAGTTTAACTCGATTTATCATCATGTTGTCGTCGTGGGTTCGAACCCAGGCAGGCATTTATCATATTTACCTTTTGCAGTAATTATCTAAGTACAACAAGTTCGTGACAGTTAATATTAGAACATAATGTGGGACATGGACAGCCAGGACAGACGGTAGTGCCGTCAAAGTCAGGGTTCAGCAGACAATCGTACTACTACCTTACTTTGAAGGTTAGTAGGCACTGCATACCGGAACACAGCCATAAATCTCAATTTGAAACTGACAATTCAAACCTAAATAAAGAAAAGAAAGAAAAACTATTTATTCCGACTCGTACAGGAAGATCACAAACAAAACTTAATAAAAAATAAAAAACTAAATTATAAAACTCAATCACAAATACAATAAACTTTCAGTGGGCTTGCCGATGCTAAATACATATCCCAATATACAAATAATATAGAGGATAGGACTACAACGAAATTCTTAACACAAATTGAAGTCAAAATACCGCAAATACCTAAGCTGTTTGAAGTTACCCTTTTCTTTCATGATGATACTGATTGAATTAAAGAAGAGTACCTACTCAAATCATGTTAGAGATGGATATTCAAATTAAATTGTAAAATTCACATGACGTCATTTACAATTTGACAGTTTTTTTTAAGATTCTATTCTCAGCCGATATTTTGAGATCAATTTACACAGCATAATATTCCGCCTGTAAACCCAAAGGGGTAGACACACGTTTAGATACATTCAGAGAGCTTACTAACGTATACTAAGTATACTAACTAGAGACTTTACTTACTAAAGTTAACGTTATGTTCTAAAGTTAAGTTAGTTCAAAACTCTAGACTACGAGTAAGGGCTGATTTTTCAACCGACAGGTGATTTTTATTCGTGGAATAAAATTGACGTCCGACAGTTTTTGTACGGAAGAACTGTCAAAAAATATAAATTATTCCTTAAAAATAAAATTTATCTGGCGTTAGAAAAGTCAGCCCTTAGTAGTGTAGAGAGTTTTCGATTAATACAGGTCCATTTTCCACGTAATCTACACTTACCATCACTACATTCTGCCAGCCCATAGAGCGCCAGACAAACTACCACCACATAGCCCTTCATTATTTTTAATCAACACTAAATCAAAGATGGCGCGTTAATGCGTGGGCGCAGCGTTGCACTCACAATACATATACTGCGGTCAAATGACCCTTAATGTTTTTAATGATTCGGAGAATGATTGGTTATATTCTATTGGTTGGAGAAAACTAAGTCATAATGGATTGGAGTGGGGAATTGTAAAACGCTTTTTTGGTTTGGTTTTGGCAACTGCAGAGGATACGTACATATCTATCATTTTTCCATCCATCCATCCAATATGTATGAGCTATATGTATGTTGGTTTACATTTTCCTATTATTAAATAAATTGTTAAGACTATTTCCGACTCACTCCGAAATTATATGTATTTCCGACTCTATTTTCAGCTGCCTGGCGCACTTGCCTAGTTGTTGTTGTCTTATGTTGTAGTACTTGTATAACATAGAGTAAAAAATCATATGCACGTAAAATATTAGTTTTAACTATGAAATATGATCAACTATCGAAATTATTAGAAAAGAAGATTGAATGCATCTGGGCTCCTGATGGTCCTCTTCCGACTTACGTAGCGATGTGAACGATTATCATACCTATCGTAATGCAGGTCGAAGTTACATTATATTATAGGTACTAGTAGAGCAGTTGAAAACATCAACAGAGGTAAAAACCCTGATAAAAGAGAAAAACTGGCCCTAATGCTCTTTGATATAATATGATACTATGGCGTAGAACCCTTAACATCAGCCCCCGATTCACGCTTAACGAAAGATTGAAATATATTGGACAGATAATAAATGATGTCACTGTGGTCATGATTTTATGACCAATAAGTTAATTAGTGACACGTAATTCTATAATAATTAGTACGTCGACAAAAAATGCATGAATGTGTAGGTAAACAAACATCCTCGAGCGCGCTTTATTTAAGTATAAGCTCAATCAAAATACGCATTAGTTCAGATTCGAATGTCAAGTTTTTTGCGCAAATTAATCTGCCCTGTAACCTAGGTCACAGAATCGAAATTACTTAAAACAAAAATATCAACTAAGTGCACTCGATATTTTTATTCTGTTTATTGCTAGTGATCATGATTACTTACTTATTTAATCCGGGGTTAGGTACACATAGGCGAACATCACGAAACCAGGACTTATTATTGCTTATACAGGGTGGCAGGGACATCGACACGCAACCTGTTACCATTCATGGTCACAGTTTGCACGTCGATGCCCTATATTGCACCTGTATTTTTTAAAGGTCACGTTCTAACCCAAGTATTATCTAATGGGACGAAAGGCAGGATTGGAGACACAAGCCATGGATTTAGGGTACATATTTTATGTTAGGATATGCTGCCTGCAAGTAAGTTAGTCCTTACCTTGTGTGGATCAGCAGATTTGGCTACCAAACTCAATATTAACATTATATAGGTACTTTATGATCCTGTACGAGTCGCAATAAATACTTTTTCTTTCTTTTCTTTCTTTTTAACATTATTCTGACCACGCGCCACCACACCATAAAAGTATTAAAAACAAACAAAGGTTGAGTGACGACAGTTTTCACCGCACGCATCCAGGAAGTGCCAAACTTAATACCATAAAGAGCACTCATAATTCGACCGAATCGATTACACCGTCATCGGCAGCAGTAGGTACGGAATTATCAAGTAAAAGGGTAAGTAAGTCTTCCTGGTTCAATCAAAAGGCTTATGTCTGATGGTTCCGTTGTTTGTTTCCCTTAAGAGAAAGTGTGAGTTCTGTGAAGAAGGGCGCAGGTTTATTTTGGATTTCACGCATGTGCTGCAGAGATATAAAATATCATTGATTACCGATACCTAGGCCTATTCCAGCCAAAGATATTCAAGATTTTTTTTATTTACTTACTGAGCACCATCAACAAAAAAAACTTTTTTGCAAAAAAATACAACCGACTTCCAAAAACGACACTACAAAGTGAAAAATAACTTTAATTTCGGAAGTCGGTGTCGTTGGGTTCGCATTTTCGTTGTTTGCCACCGACTTCCGAAATTAAAGTTATTTTTCTCTTTGTAGTGTCGTTTTTGGAAGTTGGTTGTATTTTTTTGCAAAAAAGTTTTTATTTTTCACTTTTTATTAGTTGTAATTATTACCAGTAATTTTGGTTTAAAAACCAAACTACTGAACCGTTTTTGATGAAATTTCTATGGGACCATTTGGGAAGTATACTCTTTCCAACAAAGAAAGAATTTTTCAAGTCGGTCGGCAAGCGACGGAGTTATGCGCGAACAAACATAAAAAAAAAAAAATACAAACATCCGAATTGAGAACCTACTCCTTTTTTAGAAGTCGGTAAAAAAAAAAATACAAACATCCAAATTGAGAACCTCCTCCTTTTTTAGAAGTCGGTTAAAAAGGTGTCTATGGTTTGTACAACACACGAAAAATACAAATTACAATGTAATCTGTCGTCCTTCAACTGCAGGCTGTTGGTCCCATAGATTTACATGCTACGTATTATCCTATAGAACTCCTCTAGTACTATAGGATAATACATGCAATAGTAATTAAATAATATAGAATAATACGTAAAGCCAGGGACGAATGAGGGTGTTCCCATAGCGAGAACATTTAACTTTCCTCCATTTTTTTAGTTTGTAGCAATGAAGGTTAACGTTGGGGAAAATGTTGCTAAATGTGGAATTCTCCTGCGGAGCTTGCACGCTGCTACAGTGAATATGATATACTATTGTTAATAACGTCATGGTATTACCATAACACAGGAGCGTTTTTTAAGATAAGGAAAACTTAAATAAATACAAGCTGACAGAAATACGCTTCATGTAAAATACTAGTATTCAGCTGCATTCGGTTGGATTGGAAACCAACCCTAATATATTTGGAAAAAGGTTGAGGCAGATGATCATCTCATAAAATGTTTAGTTACCACCTAAGTACGAGTATGTGTACTAAATCGTTTATTGCATACTAGCTTCTGCCCGCGGCTTCGCCCGCGTGGATGTCGGAAATTATCCCACAGGAACGTGCCAACAGGATAAAATGTACCCATGTGCTTCCCCAGAATGCCATCCATCTCGCGGGCCCTTTGTGGCTAATTACAATAGAAAACCAATTGTGTCTCATTAGTGGTGATTAAGAGGGTACCTATATGATACCTTTACCTAAGTACCAACCTAATTTAAAAAAAAAAACTCAATAACAGAAAATTAAATACCTACCTACCTAAATAAACCTATTTCTGATGATAACTAATCTAAACTCAATAAATAAACAAAATCCCTAAAAACTAATATCTATACGAATGACTAATCCTACCTAACAGTATTATAAAATAACCTACGGTCACTACGTACACTATCAAATATACTACCTATACTTTAAAATTAAAATCTATACCTACCTACGACTTATATAAAAATAAACCTAAATAACTCTAAAAACTAAAAGGAATAAAAATGAACTCCATTGCGGGTGACTTAACCTACGACAAACTTATTATTTGCGGTTGGTGCAGTAATCGAGTCTAGGGATCGAACCGCAAAATTAAGTTTGTTTTTTATTGTATATACTTTTCCGGGATAAAAAGTACCCAGTGTGGTGCCTAGGATATTAAAGAATAATTATACCAAGTTTCAACGTAATCGAACCGGTAGTTTTTGCGTGATGCCTGAACAAACAGACAGACAGACAGACAGACAGACAGACAGACAGACAGACAGACAAAAATTTTTTTAATCACATTTTTGGGTTCGGTGTCGGTTTAGTAACACCCCCTGCTATTTATTTTTTTGATATTTTCAATGTACAGAATTTTCACTTCTACAGATTTATTATAAGTATAGATAACTTTTTATTCATTAAAATAGCTATTCAATATCTATTCATAACATAAGGTTTACATTATATAAGCTGACATTTAAAATAATAATAATTATGTACATGTGAAAAAATAAGCAAAAGAATCATAGGGCATCAAAAAATTCGTCGGCATCGCTGTCAACCGGAACAGTGCCCAAAAGGCTGGCAGCACAGCCACATTGTATGGCGATGCTAATTCTTTGGCCAAGAAACAAGCCAGCCCTCTGGTCACGTGAAGAGTCGACTAACCGCATGGCGATATCTCTTTATTGCATTCCACTATTTGTTTTCGAACGCAGTAAACGACATAATGCCGAGTATTGAGGAGCTGGGTGAATAAATTCTAAAGATAAAGAAGCTTATGTAGGCTGATTCCATATCGATCCATATTGTTTTGGTATTTCTTACTGAACCACCACTACAAAAAATGCAATTCATAAAATGCTGCAAGCAAATGTAATTTTAAAACTAAGATGTTAAATACACAATAGCAACCTTACATGGCTTACCATAAACTTACGGTATCTAAAGGAAAACGTCGACCTATCATAAGGACAACTGGTCTTAAATAATAAAATTGCCAACTAGCAAAGAGCAAGCGTGGGAACGGGGAAAGGTCCGAGCATTGCTTCCCATTGATGGGGTTTGTTTCACCAATGCAGATTTGTCTTGCATTAGCAGACGATGGACGAAACAAATCTCAATCTCGAGAGATTGATGACATTATGCAGGCAGTATGAGTACGAGAAACGAAGAAAGAAAACATCGTGAGGAAACCGCATGTCCTAGAACCAAAACATTCGAAGATATGTGACATCCACCAGCCGCACTGGGTCCGCGAGGTGGATTATAGCCCAGTCCCTCTCACAGCGAGGACGCCTGTGTCTCAGCGGTAGGAACATCACCATGTGGTTGATTATGCTATAAATACGAGAAGAGACACGTACAAATATTACAGTCTTTACCTACCCCTGCTGTTAACACAAGCGTTATAAACCAATTTTATATCAAACAAAACTCCATCTATGTATGACACCATATACCTCGTAAGTACATAACAGCCTTGTTTATCGTTCGTCATCAGCAGCGGTTGATTCAAACACCGTCGTAGTGTTCACTCGTATTAATAGATGGCGTTACTTGTATATAGTGGCAAAGCTGTATAGGTTTCGCAAAAAATACACAGGTAGCAACCGTCAATCAATCTCCATACTTGCTTTTCCATATGCATAGTGCATATGGAAAAGATATGCATGACGTGCATGCGTGACGTGCATGGTAGTGGCATGGAGATTGATAGCTGATCGAATGGAAACTTTGAAGGGGAAAAGAAACTGGATTTCCTGAAAGAAATAAGGCCGGGACATGTGACTTCTACCAACCCGCACTGGGCCCGGGTGGTGGATTAAGGCCCACTCCCTCTTAGAGAGAGGAGGCCTGTGTCCGAGCAGTGAGAACATGAGAGGCTGTATGTATGTCGCTGTAAACCCGAAGGAGGAATTTATGGAATCTATTCATGGTACGGACTCTCGTAGAAAGATCTAATAAGAAATATGACTAAGGTAAAGCTTTTTAGGGTTCCGTAGCCAAATGGCAAAAAATGGAACCCTTATGGATTCGTCATGTCTATCTGTCTGTCTGTCCATCCGTATGTCACAGCCACTTTTTTCCGAAACTATAAGAACTATACTGTTGAAACTTGCTAAGTAGATGTATTCTGTGAACTGCATTAAGATTTTCACACAAAAATAGAAAAAAAAAACAATATTTTGGGGGTTCCCCATACTAAGAACGGAAACTAAAAAAAATTTTTTCATCAACCCATACGTGTGGGGTATCTATAGATAGGTCTTCAAAAATGATATTGAGGTTTCAAATGTCATTTTTTTCTAAACTGAATAGTTTGCGCGAGAGACACTTCCAAAGTGGTAAAGAAGTTACAGGGGGGCTGTAACTTCTAAAATAAGAGAGATATTCATAAAAAGAATATATGATTTACATTACCATGTAAACTTCCACCGAAAATTGGTTTAAACGAGATCTAGTACCTAAGTAGTTTTTTTTTAATACGTCTTTGCTCGATATCAATAATGGCAACAGGTAGACACTTGAAATATTCACAAAATAATTAGTTGTATTTTTACTTTAATAATAAGTCATAAAAATAAAATAAATATTTAAGGGGGGCTCCCATACAACAGACGTGATTTTTATAGATAAGGGTACGGAACCCTTCGTGCGCGAGTCCGACTCGTACTTGGCCGGTTTTTTATATGTATGGCATTTGGCAGTTCAGTCAGGAGGTCAGCTGCTTTACCGGGCTTGCCTGTGGTCGCCTCAATAAATGAATACCTCCAGCCAGGGAAACTACAAAGCGAATCATCATACCATAATTTAATACCTATCATTAAAAGAGTACCTACTTAGGTAGATCAAAGATATCGATCTATCAATGTTCGTCTAAATACCCAGCAGCGGGCCTATCAATTCGCCTGCGGATGGGTCACACGAGAATTGATATGTTACCTGCTTACCAGCTATTTACTTCTTGACAACACACCTTTGAACTTCGAAAAAAACAATGTCCTTCTACCTAAAAATCACGCTTCAATTACACACTGGACTGGTTTTATGTAGCGATTTTGAAAAAAAACTAACATAATAGGCCTGTTTTAAAAGTTAACTGCTAATTAGCAACCATTAATCACGCCTGCTTTTATTATAATGTGTACAAAGGTTACCCATTCGTAATAATTATAATAAATTATTAAAACAGCGGCTTGTTGTCAACGGGAGCTATAAAGTTGCTTAGGACGATAATTAGTCGGCAAGATTAGTTTTTACATACAAAAAGAAAA
Source organism: Apamea anceps (assembly GCA_951799955.1). Classification (NCBI taxonomy): domain Eukaryota; kingdom Metazoa; phylum Arthropoda; class Insecta; order Lepidoptera; family Noctuidae; genus Apamea; species Apamea anceps. The sequence goes on from OX637510.1 coordinate 20,695,928, forward strand.
TATAAATTATCCGTGATACTAGGTATCTACTACCTAATATATGTTATTTAAATAAATCATATTAATTAAGACCGTGGTTGTCACTATTTCGGAGCCTAAAAATTTTTTTAGGGGCTTGGAACATTGAAAATTAGTTGTAAGTAATGTTTGCCCATTCAATGGTGTTGCCAAACTTAAAAATGTGGGATAGAACTACATTTTTAATAAGTGGGTGGCTTAATGCGATAAGTCCTGAAGACCACTTTTGAACTGTGAGCAAAATAAGCACAAAAATAAACCCTGAAAAGGATTTGCCACCAAATCATAGTACAAAAATATGTTTTTTATTTATGTATAAAATAAAAGTTATAAAGTGATAAACCTCATCATTTGAAAAAATAAGTTTTGGGATAAAATAAATCAACAGGACTTAAAAAATATTTCGATTTTTTTAAGGACGGTATTTTATAAAACTCAAATATTTAACATGTTTTTATTACCTTCACTTTAGTGGCCTTTTCATTATTATGATAGAATACGAAGTTTATTCTAAGAAATGCGAAGGAAAAATATACGGTCCTTTACTAGCTATAGATAACAGACAATTAATTTATTGCAGTAGTTAGATTACATAGTCCATCAGAAGATTACTGTGTGTATTTTTTTTACATAAGAAAGTGCTGTCTAATGTGTGGACATCGGTCAGCACTTTCAAGGGTAAACTAAGGATTATCTCAAACGGTGGCAACTCTTTAATCAATATTCTATGACGGACACCTCTCTCTCACATTTCGCTCATTCGCTTGGTAGCCCGAATTCTATACCTCTACAAATAAAAAGTCTCTCTGTCAACTCTTAACATTATTGAATGCTGTGATATGCATTCACCCAATCAATGGCCTGCAATTCAGTGAAATATTTACATAAAATATATAACACCGCCTGTAATCCGCTAAGGGTTATGCATGAGGTGTACCTATAGTACTCGTACACCCACATTTCACCAGTTATGTTAACGTCACATGGGCACACATCCAGACTCCAGGCAGCTACTAAAAAAATTCTGATGGATAAACCTAATAACACTGCACGACCTGGGAATCGAACCCGGGACGCCATGCTCAGTATTTACTTAACTTTTAATCACACAAAGAATATTATCAGATACCAAGATCGATCGATCGAACCTTAATCACCAAACTATGAAGCAATGTCCATAATTTAATCATAGTTAAGTAGTTACTATAACGAGTTAACTATCCAGTAACAGTGACTACCTGTATCAAGATCATGTACGTGACAGTTTAGACGTAGTCTAATGAGTGACTAATGATTTTATTATACTTTGTTTTGATATAGAATGGGAAACGGCAATTTAGTACAAAACCAGTTCGATAAAAAGCTAATCAATCAATTTATGTTTACATCGCAAATTCAACTAGTTACTTCGTTGGTTTCATCAACTCACTACACACCTTCTACAATCGGTTTCCTTCGTTGCTGAACATTGCGTGCTCAACTTGATCTCCGTCAAGCAAAGAGTTTTCCATGATGAGCAGCCCGCCGTTTACTAATTTTACTCCAGAATAACCTATCCATTATTCTAGGGTATACTTTAATTTTGCGGTAATAATAATAATAATGGCTTAATGCCAAAAGGCTCAACCAACACCTGAGAAGGCTCTTGTTCAAGGGCTTGATTCAGAAAGCGGTACTTCTAGACACGGCTCGCATTGTCAGGAGGTTAGCGACCGTTTTCGAGGGCCCATTATTGAGTGTGCAAGTCACCCCCTGCCATTTTATCTGTGAATTATATTATCATTGGTCAGGCAGGGGGGGGTGGAAAATTCACAAATATGTCGGGTTGTCGTGACAATTCGACATTTTTCTGTTTAATAAAAAATTTTAAGTGACAGGTGACAATTTGTCGTGAAAAATTTGTCAAATCTGCTTTATTAAACAGAAAATTGTCATGACATATTGACATATTTGTAGAATTGTCCGAAAATTCTGACAGGAGCGTTACCCTCTCATCATCATCGCGTCATCGAGCGTCATCTCTGTCGCGATATCATATTTTGAATTTTGAAGGTCTAAGAAAGTGTTTTTAAAAGGTTTATTACAAAAAATGATACTTACATCGAGCAGTGAGAGTAGTGATGATGAATACTTGGAACAAATACAAACGAGGAGACAACGACGATCATTTAAAAGCAGAATTAATTTCTCCTTCTCAATTACAGATTTCTGCTTTAAAGAAAAATTTCGGGTATGTAAAACTACCGTAGAATATTTAATTGATAAAATTGGTCATCACTTGAACACGCTACAAGCAGAAACCTAGCACTTACACCCGATAAACAAATTTTATGCGCTTTGCATTGGATGGGTTGTGGTTCACAGTATCACGTTATTGGTGATGCACATGGGCTTAGTAAAGCAACCGTACATCATTGCATAAGAAGGGTATGTGGAACCGTGATTACTGAATTACTCGGAGAAAGTCGACATAATTGTCACGACAATCCGAAAATTGTCACCGACAATTGGCAGAAATATTTTGACTGTGGTTTTTTGACATTATATGTCAAAATTTTTAATAATAAATAAAACTCGACATATTATTTCGAGTTTTATTAAACGCGTTTTCACATGACAAATATGTCAAGATTTCACCTGTTGATTTTTGATATATTTGTCACTTTTATTAGACAGCTTAAGTGCGACAATTCTACAATTTTGTAATTTTTTGGCATATATGTCGAATTGTCAGCTTTATTGAACAGGGCCCTGGTTACTTTAGGGGTCGTATACAATCCCACATATAAGTCGAAAAACTTATTTTATTTATATTTTAGTCGACGGCTCTCGTAGAGGAAAGTAATGCATTACTGTAATTGTATTGTAGGGAGACGAACTATAGGCTGCTGCGCTCATATAATGTGCATTATATGATACCATAGCTGGGCTAGGTACCAACATCTTAAAGTACCACCTGCACAATTCCTAGACAACATTTTAATTTTATTAGAAGACGAAAAAATACTATATTAAATGAATTTTTATTTCATTTTAGACATCCTTTGCATAACTCCATACTTGTTACCTACCTATGATTTGAAGTCATTGACTTTAATTCATATGATTTTTCAAACATTTTGTACTAAATATGATTATTTTATTAACTATTAGTGCAAAAGAACATATTTTGCACTTCAGGAATCAGCTGTTAGTTAAAAATTGTAACATAACCCCACTTTTACTTAATCTCTTATATCTCTACTGTTCTCAGATTGACAAAATCCGCAGAATTTTCAGTGAAAGGTTGATAATAGGTATAGCTATAAGCTAGTAATTGACACCACTTTTATCTTTTTACACCCAGGCCCAAGTTTGTGTGTAATCGTTTCAGTCTCCTTTAGGTTTTTAATTCAAGAGATTTTTTTAACAATTAGATTTCGTTTAGCACACATCTAAAGTTTATACCCATTAGCTACCTAATAGCTAGCTTAACTAATGTCGTCGGCATGTTAAAGAGCAAGCCTATATCCTGTAATCAGGTGAATATGATGTTCTAGCAATGATTATGACGAGGACCGATCTTGTTTCTGCCTTCATCGTTTAATGATGTCATGTCCCTTAGCGACAGACCAAAAGTACACATAATTTTGGGTTGACGCCTATATTCCGAGAAATATTCGAATTTATTTGCATAACCTGACTACAATTCATAAATAGTAAACATCGCCTACCAGACCGACCTTTGCATCTCCATGTCTATCACGTAGCCCTTATAAAATACCGACTGACGTCACAACCACTGCCTATGACGTAGGCCCTGCCATTTAAACCTACAGCAACAGTCATCACGGAAACTTTTATGGGGTTATCTGCTTACCTATCTTTTTTATAATTCTTTTCTTTTTTGATACCATGTCACGTACGTTTTGTGTTATTAACAGAAATCATGTTTTTAAGCACATGTTACTCGTATTTGCTTTTTATGGCTCCAACGGTCTCTTGCAACAGTACAATTATTTAAATACCACTGCTGGATATAAGCAAGCGTCGTCGTGTATGTATTTTATAATTCGTTTTTGAAATATTTTATGTTTATACAGGGCGCTTGGTGGAAGAAACAACGCCATTTTTAGACAGATTGGGGGTGTCATTTCCTAGCACAAAATTGTTTTTATTTTTGTAACACAATTTTGAAACTTAGGTCTTAAGTCATTTTCTAGAACCAATTGTATATTGCAGATAACACCAAAAATTTATTAAATAATTATTGTTTACAAACACAAACAAAAAAGTTGGATATGACGATCCCCATCCTTAAGAAAATCTAAAAGAAACAACACAAACGGTGGTTCCGAACCGACCACCGTACGATATTTAACATTATATATTTAAACAAAAGCACATTTTTTTTTTTAATTTAAACACCTTACCCTTTAATTTATAACTTACTTAATTTTATTTTTAGTATTTATTATTATAGCGATCCTGTGATCGCAGTGTACTGCTGTCAGTACACTGTTAAAAAAAAATGTTGTTAGAAGTGATTTTAATAGTGTTACAACACTATTACCTGGTGGTATCGTTTAACTTTGACGGCACGGTTGGCGCAGTGGTTAAGCGATTGACTGCTGCGCTGCGTGTCGCGGGTTCGATTCCTGCACGGAACAAATATTTGTATGACCTACATGTATTTGTTCCGAGTCTGGGTGTTTTTCTATCTATAATATGTATGTATTTACAAAAAAAAATGTATATAAGTAGTTTATCAGCCATCTTGTTACCATAACACAAGCATTAGGTTGCTTAGCTTGGGACTAGATGGCGCTGTATGAAATGTCCAGGGATATTATTATTATTATTATTAACTTTAAAACACTCACCGTACCACCAGGGGTACGGCCAGGGGTACGGTGGGTCTGCAGTGAAATTTTTAAGTTTCTACCTATTACGATTCAAAAGACTGTTGTGTAATAGGGTCCTGTTGGAAAGAAAAAAGAAAGAAAGAAAATAAATGTATTTGACCCAGGCACCCTTTGGTTACGGAACCCTAAAACCTATAGAAGAAAAATGTCTGTAATGTAATTAGTATCAATGTCGTTCAACTATGCGTGATAAGTAATCGTAAGTGATTCCTTTGCTTGAATGACAATGACTTACCCGTCACGTAGGCCCAGTGAACTACGCGTCTCTGACGTCACACATGACGGAGATCCTCTCTTGGATTCACCACATGATCATGACATGGTTTTAAAGTACCTTAATATTAGATACTGAGAATAAATCGATTTAGGTCACAAAAATAGCTTCTATGATCAAAATCAAAAGTTATTTATTCAAATTAGGCTGAGAATCAGCACTTTTCGAAGGTCAAAATTACAAAAGACAGTCCCCCAAAAACGCCCGCCCTTCACCACTTCCTAGTGCTATCGCTGGGAAGAAGAAGTGGCGCAACAAACTCTTCAGCAGCACAGCTGTCTGTTCAGTTAGAAAATACTTGATACTTGATTGTATACAATACTAGGCGTTAAGTAATTAACATTACAGGACACAGAACATAAAATTAAATTATTTGCCATATGTCAGCTAGCCACGCCAATATACTAATATATATAATAAAAACTATACGTACTCAAGCTAAAAAATAATTAATTAAAATTAAAATGTAAATAAAAACTTACTACCTAAATAAAAGCCACCAGGCATAAAGGGCGTGACGGCTTACATATTTATGCATTGCTGGGTTCTGTTCACATAGCTGTCACTTGAAGTCACAAATGATAAACTAGGACCATCGAGGTAAAATAAATAAGTTAATACTAATAACATCAACCTGTCAGTAAGCTAATTCTGGAGAAAGAACATGAACATTGTCTTGAGTTAATTAGGGCGACCAACTATTCTCATTCCACGCGGGCGAAGCCGCTGGCTATTCTTCTTATCTTATCGTGTAATTAGTCGTTGATGGAATAGTATGCCTTTGAACAAAGGTTGGATTTTACTTGAGCTTTAAACGCATTAAAAGGCAAGTCCAGCGGAGAAGAGGGTATCTTGTTATAAAAGGTTATACCAAGCCCAACAAATGAGTTATGAACCTTATGAAGCCGGTGAACGGGGGCACGTAGTTTGTCCTTATTTCTAGTGTTAACACTGTGAATATTATCACTGTTTTTAGTGTACAAGTGTAAATTTTGCCTAATATATAAGATGTTGGCGAAGATGAATTGTGATGCAACCGTGAGAATATCAATATCATAAAAAAAAATCTCTTAGACAAACTCTGGTACCTAGCTGGTAAATTGCTCGAACAGTTCGTTTTTGAAGGACAAATATATTTTGTAAATCAGCGGCTTTGCCCCACAGCAGAATACCGTAGGACGTAACGCTGTGAAAATAACTAAAATAGACTAAACGAACTGTATCAACGTCAGCGTATTGTCTTACTTTCTTGACGGCGTAGGCAGCCGAACTTAGGCTTAGGCTATATGTTTTAGGAATTGTCAATTTCTGGTCGGCGCCATATATCTTTCCTTCCACACTTGTCTATCGTCATCTCGGTAGGCTCTCCCTTTCTAACCATATCATCATCATCTTATACAGTTGTCCTACAAAAATAGCCATAGGACAAGAATCCATTGTTTCATTCCGACCGACGAAGAAGAAGTCTCTAACATAATACGTAACTTAAAAATAGACAGCGCACCAGGGCCAGATCAAGTAACAGTTCCATTACTATTAAATTGCCGAGAGAGCATAATCAAGCCACTTACGCACATCTTTAACTTAAGTTTAGAATCAGGTGTCTTCCCCGATTCCTGGAAAATTGCTGCAGTGTCCCCAATTTACAAAAGTGGTCCCAAAGACATGCCAGAAAATTATAGACCTATCGCCCTGCTGAGTATAGTCTCTAAAATTCTAGAAAAAATAGTCAACAAGCGTCTGGTAAATTTTCTTGAGAATCATAACATTGTCTCTGATAGGCAATTCGGATTTCGCCGGGGTAGATCCACCGAAGACGCGGTGTCACTTCTGACAAATCAAGTCTCTCACCACATAGAGAATGGAGAATGCTGTGTTGGTGTCTTTCTTGATTTGGCAAAAGCATTCGATACTGTGTCTCCCGGACTACTTTTCAAGAAACTTGAGGCAATAGGTATAAGAGGTACCCCTCTAGAATGGTTTCATAGCTACTTAACATCGCGGTATCAATATTGTAAAATAGGCGGTCACCATAGTAGGTTACTTCCTATCACTTTTGGAGTTCCGCAGGGCAGTACTCTTGGCCCAACGTTGTTTACGCTGTACATTAATGACGTAGTAAATCTCCCTCTTAGAAATGCTGAAGTGATCTCCTATGCTGACGACACAGCCATCGTGTTCCACGACACGTCATGGGACCGAGTTTATCGAACGACGGAACAAGGCCTCTCTAAGATAGCGCAATCCTTAGACTCTAACCTTTTGACACTTAACGTTAGTAAAAGTAAATACATTGCGTTCTCCAAAACTAGCTCCTCTAGTGCCTCTCAAACTATGTCCTTAAAAATACATACCTGTCCACAGATACACATAATTCCCTCACAACTGCAACGCCAACCCTGCGCATGTAAAGTCCTGGAACGAACTGACACGATCAAATACCTCGGTATAACATTAGATAACAACTTAACTTACAAAGCCCACATCTTTGCCCTTTCCTCCAGAGTACGAAAACTAATACACGTCTTGAAAAAACTCAGGGACTGCACCCCAATCGATATTTTGCGAATGGTCTACTTTGCACTCTGCCAGTCGATCATAATGTACTGTATTTGCATTTGGGGACGCGCTGGTAAGAGCACATTTATAACGCTAGAAAGGGCGCAACGGGCACTGATCAAAGTCGCAATAAAAAAACCGTTTAGATTCCCCACTGACCTTCTATACCACGAGTTTCAAGTCCTCAGGGTAAGACAAATATTTGTACTCCAAGCAACGCTTAAATATCATGCAACAATAAAAAATCGACCTTACTACATGGACATAATAAACAAGCGTGTATTCAGAGTACCCATACCAAATGCCAAATCCGAACTAGCCAGACGCTGTACCTATTTTTCCCATCCCAACACGTACAATAAAGTTAACCAAATCTGCGACCTAAAAGACTGCTCTACCACCACCTGTAAAAAAATCCTAACTACAGCTCTTTTAAAATTATCATACGACACCACCGAAGCTTTGATATAGCACCTACACACACATACACACACCCCTACAAACACGCACACACTCAGACAAACACACACACACACACACCATAGTACAAGCCTAGGATAAACCAATACCTAAATATTTTATTTTGTGATCAGAATCGCACGTATGTTTTATTTATTTTAACACTTATCTTTTTTATTTTTGTGACTATCTAACATCCTCAAACTGTAATGTAATGTTTAATATTGTTAAATTGCACTCCAGAGCCACAAGATACAAGCGATGCTTAGTTTGTGGCTCACCGAATCCGTCACATTGTATTTTTACTTTTTGAAGAATAAACTTTATTATTATTATTATTATTATTATTATTATTATTATTATTCAATGTCAAGAGAATGAGTTAATGCACTCGACGGGTCATAGGCGTCACAGCTTTGACCTAGATGTCGTGTCCACATAGGTACATATTTATTTTCCACATGCTTTGGTTTTAAACACTACTACCCCTATACTTTTCATAGTAAACACTTTGTTGACTAGCTATTATTTTTACTAAGCCATGATCTGTTTTTACATATACAACTAGTAATTTGTTCATACAAGACAAAATTGGTATGTTTTCTAGGGTTCCGTAGCCTTATAGATTCGTCATGTCTGTCTGTCTGTCTGTCCGTCCGTATGTCACAGCCACTTTTTTCCGAAACTATAAGAGCTATACTGTTGAAACTTGGTAGGTAAGTAGATGTATTCTGTGAACCGCATTAAGATTTTCACACAAAAATAGAAAAAAAAAAACAATAAATTTTGGGGGTTCCCCATACTTAGAACTGAAACTCAACTTTTTTTTTTTTCATCAAACCCATACGGGGGTATCTATGGATAGGTCTTCAAAAATGATATTGAGGTTTCTAATATCATTTTTTTCTAAACTGAATAGTTTGCGCGAGAGACACACATTTTACTTTGGAAGTGTCGATGTTTTATCATTCTCTCATTTTAGAAGTTACAGGGGGCTGTAACTTCTAAAATGAGAGAATGATAAAACTAAAAAAAAATATATGATGTACATTACCATGTAAACTTCCACCGAAAATTGGTTTGAACAAGATCTAGTAAGTAGTTTTTTTTTTTTAATACATCATAAATCGTAAACCGCAATTTACCTTTCATTCAATCAACTCATGATTGATTTTTATAGATAATGGTACGGAGCCCTTCATGCGCGAGTCCAACTCGCACTTGGCCGGTTTTTCTATTTATTTGACCCAGTTGACCTATTCTGAGTAAGGTGGCACACAAAAAGTTACAATGACTTTAGTCAGAGGGGCAATTCTCGTATTTAAGAACGTTCACATGCTGAGGGGCAATTCTCGTAATTTTAAGAAATACAAATACCAATTTACCAACATTTTTGACATTGACTGTCACTGAGCGTTTTTTAAATAAGGGAAATGGCTATCTGTTTACAAACGTTTTAACAAAAATTATGAAAAGTCAAATGTGCTGCAAACGCGTTGAAGTCTTTTCTTCTATCAATTGAAACAATACGAGTATTCGTGACTTGATTTTTAAAAATGTATAATACTCGTATTGATAGAAATACCAAGAACTAACTAAAAACGTATTTTATTCCAGATTCGTGATTTTTATTAGCGGTTTTATGTATATGTCGTTACGTGACGTGTTCGTGATTTTCACATCATGAGTCATCCACAGACCGAGATCTGTGATTGATTTACACGTGTTTGATTCGTGAATCAAACACGTGTAAATCATAAACATACATAAAAACGAAAATTATTTATGACACAAATCCTCACAGCATGCACCGCCATGGCAAGAAGGCGAGACTTTATGTATGTAAGTATCCGCACAGCACAGCTATCAAAACAGCTTCCCAAGTTTTTTAATTGTTAGTTATATAAAAAAACCGACCAAGTGCGTGTCAGGCCACGCATAAAATAGGGTTCCGTAGTCACCCATAATGGCACTTTACAAGTTAGGCCGCTGTAACTCCTGAACTAACCAAGTTATCTAAGCCGTTATAGTTTTCCATCAAAGTTCATCACATGGACTACCGTCATGAATTTTTCCAGATTTTTCGAACCAGCCGTTTAGCCTTTAGAGGGGAGAGGACGCCCTATTTTAACAAAAAAAAGCACTTTAAAGTTGAATATCTCGCAAACGGATAACTAAATCCAAGCATCATCTTAGCAACTTCTTAATGTTTTTAAAAGACCTATCTAAAGATATGTACATATCCCACACTATAGTTTAGACGCGAGAAAAAAATTTAGGTGTAGGGGAGGAACCCCAAAAAAATTATTTTTCGTGATTTTATTTTAGCACTTTGTCGACGTGGTAAATACACATATCCATGCAAAGTTTCATCTTTCTAGCACGGACTAAGCCAAGGACGGACGGACAGACTGACGGACATAACGAAACTATAAGGGTTCCGAGACGTGAACTACGGAACCCTAAAATGGTTCTTCACATTCAGAGTAGGTACATCAGATTTGAGCATTCGCTACATATGAACAACTACTTTATGGCATACCCTGCCCTTCACAGGCCTAATGTAATGCGACACAGTTCAGGGCAGTTACGAGCGAGGTCAAGGCGCCGCTATACATAATAAGACTCATTAAACAAATTGAATTAATCTAAACATGAGACATTATAAGATAATTTGACAGATTGAGGCTGCAATCAGAATGCGAACGTTCTTGTAAAAACAGGAATAATCCCTCATGTCGTGAAAGTTTTACGCTATTCTCACAATTCTCAGAAATTTCATAATGTCCGACGCTAGAAGTGCTTTTGTAAAACAGTCATAAAGCTAGTAGGAGAAATGTAAACAATTTTTAATATCAAAACAAAATATTATATATCATCTTTGTGGTTACGCAACACAGTAAAGAACTCATAAACACTTAACCACTTTTGGTAAATATTAACATATTTCTGGGTTTCCACGAATCAGTAAACACTCAACGAAACATAACGGAAACAACCGCTATTGATAAAAAGTAAAAATTACGTCAGAGAATTCGACGCCATAAACCTAACTTAACCTGCATCACCATCCTCCTATCTTCTCCCAATTTGGAGTCTGCGCAGTAAGTCTCTTTTCTTTTAGCGTTTATTTCGGTATTACATATTACTCGTAGATTGTTTTAGTTGTATAACTAGGTAATAGGTACAGCGGGCTGGTATCCGCAACTCCACGACAATGCGCGTATTTTGCGTACGGGTGGGAAAATCGATCACTCAATCCACCCCAGCTCCTCAAGTTGTAGTTGTATAACACAATAATTGTTGTTATTGTTGTGTTTTTATGGTATATTGTATAATAGCGTATAAATGTGTCAATAGTCAAATAAACTTGTAATAGTAAATAAACCACATATTAAAATATAATATCCTAACCTAACTAAAACTATTAACCAACTAGAATATATATATTTCGGTATTCGGTAACTAATATATAATCTTGTATCTTCATGGTTAAGAAGCGTTGAAGCTGATTATCTAAAGGCTTAACTTATAATTTATTTAGCATGCTGTGAACTTATAATAAATAAAAAAAATACCACTTTTGATGAACAAGACGAACCGTTTTCAAACATTTTGGGGGGGGGAGGGAATCGTCATATGACTTCTGAATGTCTAGAGACACCGCCAAGACAACCCCACCACGGGCCACAGCATCTCCCGTCGTGAGGGCTCGCACGCGCATGACGGTGTCCACCGTAGAGCGCCTCCTACGGAAACCAAACTGGCTATCCGCCAAATCCAGCCCCATCTGCACCAGCTGCCAAGGCGACAAGGCGGTCTTCAATGACTCTTTCAAAGAGCTTGCCCGCCTCGTCGAGCAAGCACGGTAAGCGGACGGAGAGTCCGCAGGGCGCCCCGGCTTCTTGATGAGGACCAGTTTCCCCGTCTTCCAACGAAGCGGGACCCGGCCCCTCTCCAAGCATGCGCTTAGTAGCCCCCTTAGTTGAGGCCCGAGAGCCTCCAAGGCTAGAACCTAGGCTTTTCCAGGTAAGCCGTCGGGTCCTGGGGCGGTATTTTTGGCATTTAGCCTACGTACCGCCACTCACAGCTCTACCTCAGTCACTTCCGGAGCATCGTCGTCGTCTTTGGTGGTGTGATCCGCATCTGGCACCGCAGGAGGCGGAGCCATCGGCGGGAGAGTATGTTCCCCTCGCGAAGGAAACAGAGCGCTCACCACATGCTCCACGAGCTGGGGCCGGAGACTCTGCGCCAGCGGGTAAGCCCATGGGCGGAGTTTCTCCCGCACCATCTTGTAAGGACGTCCCCACGGGTCTCTGTTCAGAGTCCCCAGCGACTCCTCGCGGGCCAGACCCCTGGCCTACAGGATCTCCGCTCGGAGGGCGATCTTCGCCGCTGTGTACCCCTCGCACAGCTCCGCCCACATGGCTTCCGTATCCGGAGGGCGGATACGGAGCCTGCGGTGCTTGGTGTACCGACGTCACGCAGCCACGCACGCCTCGCGCAGAGACGTCAGCTCCGGCGACCACCAGTACACCTGGCGCCGAACGCGTGCGGGCTGGACCCGGGGCATTGCCACGCCGCATATTTCGGACATGGCCTCCTGGAACGACTCCGCCTCGTCGTTGATGTCAGCAGGCCTGTCCGGTGGTGTCGCCCAGGCCTACACGATCGAGGCTTCCAGGAGGAGCTCTCGGTCCAGCTGCTTCAGCGCCCACCGCGGACCACCCAGGGCCTGTCGGACCGGCACTGTCGAGGTCTGGGCGGAGACGTACCGTTTTAACACCTTGGATTCAATATCATAAAACAAAACTAAGAACATAGAAAAAACAAACAAGAATGTAATAAATCCATGAACAGTGAACTCAATAAAAAAAAACATTTGCCTTAATTATCAATTCAATACTCAATACAATGTCACGGCCACGTTATGTAAATAAATTAATTAATGACTTCCTAATGGAGGCACTGATTAAGACGATCACTAATGATCATCTTAATATTGTCTTCGATCATAGGAGACAACTGAAAATATCTTGTTGTTGGATTGAATATGGGTCAGTATTGTTGATAAACAGAAATCAACAAATTAAAAGTTGAAATACATTACAGTGAGTAAGGTAGTAAAGCCCCATGTGAAAAAACTCATTCTCAAATTGATTGCAGCCACAATCTCTGTAATAACTTTCAGAAAGCAAAATTCCTATGTCCTGCTATAAAAGGCTTGGATAGGTGTCGCAAATTTTACACATGGGGCATTTAAACTTTGCCTTAGCGGTTGGCAACGCGTCCGAAATCACCATAAGCTATTGTGTTACAATGTTTATTTGTGCCGTGGTAACAACTTTAAATTAAGGATTCTTTAGATGTTATTCAGTTCACCATCAAATCAATTTAAATATACGTAATAGTGCACATCCAGGACGTGAGTTGCATCATGTTATAAGCAACGAAATACTCAATAAGACCATAAACTCGCACGCATGAGTTGTCAGTTTCTGAAGTATCTCATTAAAATGTATCAAATGGTTCTGAATATCATCATCATCTGCCTGCCATTTCCCAACTATGTTGGGATCGGCTTCCAGTCTAACTGGATCTGAATATGTACCTGTATAAAATAAAAATTTCTGGTTTAAGTTTTAAAATCCTCGAACCGAAAATGGATAGTTTTTTTTATTTTGAATCACCTTAAAGATGTTTTTTATTTGACAGTTAAGTTTTTATTTGTGAACAAAATATTTACATAATTTAAAAAGCTAACAGTCTTAAAATAATAATATGTACAAGTATATAAAAAGGAGGGGAAATAATCAAAAGGCATCACAAAATTCGTCCACATCGCTGTCAATAGGAAACGTGCCCAAAAGGCTGGCAGCATGTTTATTTATTTATTTTAAACTTTGCCCCACACTAGGAATTCCTCCTGTATCGTGGGTGCATTTACAAACATATAAACTCACATAAACAAACAGCCAGACCCAGAACAACTACCTGTAGGCAATACAAATATTTGTTCCGTGCGGATATCGAACCCGCGACACGCAGCGCAGCAGTCGATCGCTCAGCCACTGCACCAACCGTGTCGTCAAAATTTGCATTGCCACGTTGTATGGCAATGCTAATTCTTTGGCCAAAAAATAGACAACCGCTTGGCGATTAAGTTAAATTTTATAACTTAAATTATGTTCGATGATTTTTAAATTGCAATTTAATAATGTTATTTAATCATTAATTATTGAGAAAAGTGGTGAGATATAAAGTTAAAACCTACTGTAAACAGATGAATGTTTTAAATGAATGTGTTACTAATTCCCTTTAGTGAGTGATTGTGTAAGAATTTAACTTGAACAGGGCTTGTTTACACATTCATCAGATACTTTTGACATAGACCAAAGTGACCTTCCGGAGACCTTGGCAGTGATCAAATAGTATGTAATCACTCCGTTCTGCAGTGATTTCAAGCTCGTCTCACCACCGCATACACGCCGCATACTAATCACAATACTTACGTCTTCATTTACTTGTTACATTCTTTGTGCTTCATAATTTTGGTGGTGTAATAAGGTGACTAAACTTGTTAAATTCACTTTTGTTTAAATAATAATAATAATAAATAATTTATTTCGGACTCTTACACATCCATATTATTGTTAGAAGCACAAAAATACTTATAAACTAAGTTACTATACAGAATATTAAAAAATAAAAATATATACAATATACATATTAAAAACAACTTTTCGGACAATCCGACACCAGCAAACTTGTCTACTTGACTGCATGCAGTCGTATCCAGCGATCAAGCATCGGAGAGTCCAATCGATCTGCCATACGCGCAAGGTGCTGTTGGAACTAGCACGCATGCGTGTAAGGATGAAGGTGCAACGTTGGCGCATAATTGTTGCAAAGCTATCCACGTTAGCCTCAGCAAACATACCGCAGGCGCTGCAAAACCGCGGTAGCATCAGCCTGAACGCATTGTTGTACTGCACTCGCAGATCACTGTATGCCCTCTGCAAGTAGCTAACCCACGGGCTGCACGTGTAAAAGGATTGACAATAGGCTTTGAACAGCGTCATCTTCACTTGTTTTCGATAAGAAGTCCTTTGTTTTTAAATATTGTAATTTATTTGCACAGGATTGGTTTTTGCGTCCCAAATATTGTAGAGATTACGTAGGTTGTCCTAGGTTTTCTTATATTTTTAAGTCTTGACAGCAATGTGTCTCGGTAAGACCATGTTCCTTGCTGTCATATACTTTCCTTTTATATGCAAAGAACTCGCCATGCACCTTCTTTATAATAACGCTTCTTTATTATAAGTCATGTGTGGAATAACTGACATAGCTTATAGAGTAAGCAAGCTGAAGTGGCAGTGACCATGTTTGTCGAAGGACCGATGGCCGGTGGAGCAGACGAGTCCTGGAGTGGGGACCACGTGTCGGCAAGTGCAGTGTGCGACGCCCCCCAGCTACGACCTTCAGAAGGTGGCCGGGACAGACTGGATGTGGAAGGTGGACTGCGATAGGCTGAGTTGACTGGTATACATAAGGTCATGTTAAACTTTCATTCGCTGTAGGCGGATGGTTTTCCCCATCCTTATTCTTCTTCTGTAACTCTCTTATTAATATTAGCCATCTTCATCACTTCTAGCTATTAACTAATTACTTCATCTATAAAACAATATTAACAGATGATGTAATTCTCAACGCTTGTCCTCCAGCACCATAAGGAAACCATATCGCTATCAGTAGTTATTAATATTGTAACACGGATGCTGCCAGGTGTAATTTCCACGGTGGTGTAATTGATACAACATCCTATTGTTGGAGTATTTTCATATTATTGAAATTAATTAACATCTACAGAACTAAACAGTCTCCGGGTACTCTCAACTTATAGGTACTTCCGAATCTGAAATGAAAAGGCATACCCTAGCTGGAGGACTTAATGTATTCATGCATCCATTGTATAGCTCGGTTATAGAGGTCGATAACCACATGGTTGTCAACCTATTCAAAGTCGAAAGTCAAAGTCAAAGATTTTATTTGTAAGACATAGGTTTTTGACATAGAATAGGTACAGAGATCTCTATGTTTTAACAGCGTATAAATACCAAGTAGGAAAATTACGCAAAAACATGCGAAGGTACAATTTTTGTTAAAAATTAAATGGTAAGCTAACAAAGTTAACTATCCTCTATCCAACTCATATAAAATATTGCATACAGAGATAGTTGTTTTTTCGCCTTTCTTGTGTAGTGGTTTAATTAATGAAATGTTTAGCTTACTTGGGAAGTGTCCATTTTCACTTTTCACACCATTGTCACACAAGTGCAATATTGTGTGCTACGAGTTTTAAGATATTAGTTTTAATGCCGTCATAACCGACGCTGTTTGTGTTTTTAATGAATTAATAACTTTGAATATTTCAAACGGGTCAGTAGGTGCCATAAACATGGATTTCGGATAACGATTGATGCTCCAAAATCAAAATCAAAAGTCATTTATTCAAATTAGGCTGAGAATCGGCACTTTTCGAACGTCAAAACCATTAACTATTATTATTACAACCGTTTGAAAAACCATTACTATTATTATTTTTGTGGTACTTGTTTGTTCAACTACATCTACTTACATAATAATCATTAAATGCTGTAGCAATTTCTATAGGTTCATGTATTACTTTATCATTAATAGGTATGTATTTTGTGCAGGGATTTGGAAGGAAAGTTTGATTTGCATTTTTTTATAACTTTCCACGTAGCTTTAGTTTTGTTTTCAACATTATTTATAAGATAATTATTTTGTTCTTTTTGGGTCAAGGAAATAACTTTTTTGAGTCGTTTCGAGTATTGTTTTAGTAATTGATTGTTTTCATTAGAAGGCGATTTTCTATACTGCCAAAGTATATCTCTTCTCCGTTTACTACAAGTTCGAATGTCTTTAGAAATCCATTTGGGAGTTTGCCGACTAAAGATCTTTTTCTTTACAGCAGGGAAACATAGGTCATAGAAAAGTTTATATAATCATGAAATGAATTGAAAGCGGTTTCAGGATCGACACTATTAAATACCTCACCTAAGCTAAGTTTGTGCATGCAATCTACAAACTTTTCTTTGTTTTCAGGGCTGTAATCTCGACTAATTATATGCCAGTGAATAACAATGACTTGATGGACTATGAGCCCAACTGCCACTCTACATTAAAAAAAAATAATTAAAGGGACAATGTAAGTTCTCCATCTGTATGCAACAGGAAAAGATGATACCACCACCTCCTTTTGCTCCTGAAGCTGCCACAGATAAATAAATAATAATAAATAGCCTTCTTACATATTTAGGTATATTTAAAAAAAAAACTTTTTACAGGTAGGTATATAATGAACAATATTTAGTAAAGGCCCCGTTTGGGTATAAGCCTCTTGCAACTTGTTCCAAGACTTTCTCTCCTTCGTCTGTTTTGTTGTTTCCTTCCGGATTCTTTTTATATTTCATGTACCCAACGATCTGCCACAGATATTCGTGATTAATTCTGTAAAGACTGTTAATAACATTTCTCTTTAACGTAATTAACAACCGTGTAAAACAAGCAAAAAGTGAGACTGTATACGAGCCAACTAATTTTGAAATAAATAATTATATTACATACACAATAATAATAGATGAATATCTTGAAAAAAAATACTCACAATGTGACCTTTATTATTCTCACTGACGGATTCAATCACGAATATTCACTATACTTAGTGCCTATATTATGTGCACTCGTGTAACGAGAAGTAATTGAGATTGATGACTTACATCACAGGTATAATAGATACGTTTCATTCCAGCATGTTCGCGTGGGCTAGGTGCGCTAGTCAGATCTTTCAGACCGGACATTGGTTAAATTAGCTTTCAAAAATTGTGAAGTATGAATGAATGATGGTTATTTTTTATGATAAACTAAAAAAATATGTGTATCGCGAAATATTATAATTATCAATATTTTTAAGCAAACCGCTGTAATTTATACTTTTAGGTATATAAGATTCATGATAAATAAGAAAAACAGCAACACGGCCTTCTTTCTTACAAATAAGTCTACGGAATGGTATTGCGAAATTGTGTTATAGCTTAAAGAGATTTGCAGAAAAATATAGTTCATAATACCTCAAACTAGGTAAAACACAGGAGGATGACTCAACAACCTTCACTCGCCAGGAAAATTAGATCATATACTTAAAATCCTTACGTTGATAGCTACTCTACTAGAACAATTCTTAGAAACAAACTTAAAAGTTCAAGGTGAAGGTTTGTTTACGTATTTCGCTTGTTTAAGTTTACAAGGACGACATGAATGTGAACTAATCTTTTCCACGTTTAATACAGTTTTCGAAATCTACGAGTTTGGGTAGCTTGAGTACGAGTATGTGACACATGCAGTAAACAGGTAAGAACAGAAGGCTTAATACTCTTGCGTGTGAATTGTATGAAATACAATACCTACACACGCAAGAGTAATAAACAAGGTGTAATTGAAATGACTAAAAACCTAAAAAGATTTTTAAATATAGTTTATTTTAATGATATAATTAATTTAATTTGAATTTAATTTATTTTATGTGTTTGTGATTTGTATGTTGGAACTTGGTGCCTTGGTAAATAAATAAATATAATCATCACTATGTACTTTTGATTGTTTTTTTTTTACGATTTCAGTGTTGGTCCTATTGTTAAAGTTATTTACAATAAATAATGTACTTACAATGACCCCTTTCCAGGTTTTTTAGGTACTCACGAGTTACCGCCCCATAATAGAGCAATACACTTTCGAACGAACGAACGAACTTCTGCGCATATACTTCATCACCTCTCATAAAAAAACAAACGAAATTTATTCAAATTAGGCTGAGAATCAGCACTTTTCGCACGTCAAACTTATATATAAGACAGTCCCCCAAGACGCCCACCCTTCAACACTTCCTAGTGCTTTTAATGGGCAGAAGAAGTGGCGCAACAAACTCCCCAGCAGCACAGCTGTCTGTTCAGTTAAACAAAAACTTGCTTCTGTACAATCATAGTAGGTATGCAAAGTAGTTAATATTACAAGATACAGAACATTAAACCAAACTATTTGCCATATTTATATTAAATGTAAACACTTCTCAAACAAAAAAAAAATATGAATAAACCTCTACGTACTTTACCATCAGTTGTACTTGTAGTAAGTACTATCTAAATTTACTTCCAACAATTCAACCGCAGCCGTATTTACTTCACCATGAACAATCTTAATAATGTATTGTGTTTATATTGCTTTTGAAATCAAGCTTTTAGGTCGAAGATGCTATTAGGGCTTTAAATTACTATTTTACTGCGTAATCTACGTTCATATACTACCTACTAATTAGACTACTTGACTTACGCTATCCATTGCTGGATGAACCTAACTATATCCTACAAATATTATTATAAACGTGAAAGTTTGTATGGATGGATGGGTGGATAGATGGATGTTTGTTACTCTTTCACGAAAAAACTCCTGAACGGATTTGGATGAAATTTCGCACACAGATAGTTTATAACCAGGATTAACACAAAGGATACTTTTTATTTCGATATTCCCACGGGATCGACACTTATGCGAGTGAAACCACGGGGCGCTGCTAGTATTTTATGTGTCTTAGCATGATCGCATAAACTTGACCATAGGCAATTAAGTCTTTGCCTATTTAAGTTATCAGTTTATAAACATCGTACCCTCATAGGAAATGTATACACCGCATTACTGTACGTACACAATACTCTTCCGCACAAGTGAGTGATCGTTATTATATTACTTACTTCTTCTTACTATGTAGTATTACTATAACCTACACCAACATTGATGTATTTGACACTGACATAATTGAAAATCATGTCATCAAATCAGTGTGTTTAGCTACTAAGTGGCCTGCCAATATACACAGTACTTCATGGTTTTTATTTGGAAATGTGATCGATAAAGTATATTAATAATAAATACATTATAAATAATGGTAAGAGGAAAGTTCTTCAAAATTATCACACTTGGTAGAGAGTTCGTGATCGCATACATGGTCGGTTCGTGGTTGCAGACCAAATTACGGCCACGACGACCAATCTCAGCGGAGACTAGTCTTCGGTGCGGGAGATATTATAGTGCTCACTCTTCCTTCACTCTCATATTCCCATGGGACGGCAGTCTGACTGGACGGGAGAAAATCAGGCGCAGGACTAACGGCTTAACGTGCTTTCCGAGGCACTGGGATGGTAGTATCATGGTCAATATGTTAAGTTAAATCCCATCGGAAAAAATCGTTACGTACTCGTTATAGTGCAGGACCTTTCCTACGCCCGGCGCCCGTGGAACCCTAACATGTAGAACGATCACTTATGGAGTAAACACACAAAAACTTCAACTGGTACATCTCAACTTGCGTGAGTGCATAAAAACATCAATTGCTTCGCGGATGTTCCTCCACATTGTCTATGCGGGAAACAAATCGTCCGTGACAAATATTATCGAGTTCTGAATACCCCAGTTTTTGTAGAGCTTTGTGTTTGTCAAGCAATGATTTGCGCTTACGCGTGGCAACTCTTAAGAAGAGTTGGTTATTTACATTCAAATTTATTAGGACACTTTACAAGATCTTTGTGTTTCCAAGGTTTTGCTGTATCTAAGGGGTGCTACACACTTTTTCGGTTCGAGACATTTGTTTCAGCAATCCGAAGTCAACCCGAAGCAATTACTACACATATTTGGCATTCGTCTCTTGCCGATCGGCAAACTCCGTTCACAAGACTTTTCGTTACTAGAGAAAGTTTCCCTACAAACAAAGTAAAAAAAATAAATTATTTATATGTATTTTCTATCTGTTCAGATGCTCATGCAGACATATGAACCACATTTGATATAAATATATTTGATACAATAGTAGATACGCCACATACCACCATCTCTGGGGATTACAACGCAAAATTAAACTAAACAAAATTATTTATTACAATTATAATTTTTTGAATAAACACTACTTACTACGTCCAACATAACTTGAGCCGCCCGGCCCCTCTTTCCCTTATCACGTTTGGTTACAGGCAAGAAAAGCGAACAGTTGCAAACAGGTCACAGAAAAATGGTTAATTAGTTGTGAATCAGTGGTCGTCCGGCACGTAAGTTTTGTTGCGCAACGTATAAAAGGCTATAGTGACCCAACAGGCGCACAGTCGGAAACAAGCCTCGATAACGATAGCACATATTTATTATAAAGTAATTTTAAGTAACAAAGATGAAAGTGCATTTGTGTCTCGTTTTAAGTTTCGTCGCCTACGCGTACGCTGGTTCGCTGCGTGAGTTTTCATTTTTCTTTTTTATAAATTAAGGCAGGGTTTTCATTTGATTTATTTTGGTTTACTTAGGAAAGGAAGAATGTCTTTCACTCAGATATAAAAAAAAACAAATTAAAGTTTATACTTTAATTTGTTTTTTTTTTTTCTAAGTGAAAATCTAAAATTAAGTACTATATTACTAGGTAATCCTAGTACTATAGATCGTAAGTAATGCAAGTACTTAATTATAGATTTTTTCATACTCACTTAGATACAAAAATAATGACAGGTACTTAACATGTACTTAACGTATAAGTACATGTTAATTTATTATCTAGTTTAATTAATCAACGAAAATGACTTCATGGGAAATAGAGAATATGGTGGGAAATCTCCTGACTCAACACTTACATAAATAAACATACATTACAATTATTTACAATTTAATTCGGAGTGTCGGAAAGTCGCGTGTATTCAATTATTCAATGAACGTGTACAATGAGACTAATTAACGTAATTCTCTAATATAAACACAAGTCGCATTGTGAGAACTAGGCTTTAAGTATTACATATTATTTACTCGCTTAAGAAGAATATTTTAAAAATCAATTGCAAAAAAGGGTAGGTAATTTTATGCCTTTACAGATTTTACTTTCTCAGAAAGTACATACTTAGAAACCTACAACCCTTCTTTCCGACATATTTCACGATTATGTACGAACATATTTTACAAAAATAACACAAAAAATAATAATACAGAAAATAACAGAAAAATTACCGGTTCAGACTATTGTCTGAACAGGTGATGTTTCTGTTACTTTCTGTTATTTTCACTCAATTAAATTAAAATATGTTACGAAAGCATTTTTTTAGGATACTAAAAAATGCTTTCGTAAGACATTTTAATTTAATTGAGTGTCTGCTAATCGTACTTCATATCAAGTAGGGCTCTGGGACCCAGGTACACTTGTCCCTGTCAACGAAGACTTTTTGTTTTGGTTATTTTTCTAAAAGTATTCTTAACAAAGCGCTCTAACAAAAGCACTCCTGAAAAACTTTATGAAAAATAGAAACTCCATACATTTATTCTTATCTTTATTTGCGTTCCATGCTTTAAGCTAAGGTACAATTAAGGAACCCCGCAGGGCACAGAATTTTTAATAATTTTTTTTGTAAAACAATTGAATTCAATTTTATAACAATTCTCTACCTTTGTAAGAACCTAGATTCGTTTTATAATAGCAGTTACGTAATTCAGAGTGAGTTAACATAGGTCTTGTCTAAGTCAATTACTTACAGTTTCAGAGGAAACTGCAGTGGGGCCATAACTTGAATCATGAGACAATTTTAATTACACTTAATCTTGATCTTAAAAATCCTTTTCCTTCTTGCAACCATTCATCTTAAAGTAGGTAGTCAGTAATTAAAGAATAACTGCATTCTCGAGTGCCGTTGTAATGACTAGTGATGACTGTAGGATATGAAAGTGACTAATAATTTTTAATTACTAACAACTGCTTTATTTTTGTAATTCATTAAATTGTGAGCTAAAACGGTAAACTTTCCTTTTTGAAACTTTTTCTTTTTGACCCCATCAACACTTCGACAAGACGTTCTCTATTTTTTCTTGATGATCACACAATAAGAAAAATTTAAAGATCTTCATATTTTTTTTTGTTAAATTCATTTATTGTTGTTATAATTTTATGCTGATAAAGGACATAGGACTGTGGGAACATTTCTTTCCTGTTTATTGTCTTAGAAGGATAATGCCAGCCAGGCAGTGCTTTGAAATGACCTGTGTACCTATTGTTTTTTATATGAATCACATAAATCATATTTCTTCGTGATGATCATGTAGCAACAAGAAATCTGTATTTTAAGAAATTATTTTAACCAATTAGTCAGCCCCCCGGAATCGGGAGTTTACGATAACTCATTTTTCATTCAAACGTCACAGTTGCTTTCTTCTTTCTATTGACATTGAATCGTAATTGCCATTAAAGAAAAAAAGACAGGAAGTGAAAGAGTTTTTTGCGGTAAACACGACGACGCAGAAAACGAACACGAACACAGAGAAAGAACAATTTGGGGGAAAATATGCGTCACATCCACGTAACGTACTCCTTACCTTACGAGCAACATGACAATGCTTCATTATCAAAATAGCTCTGAAACATGCCGTCGTATTATAATTCGACTTCAAAATCTCGATCGCGAATTGTAACGTTGGTCACTTGATGAATGAAATTATATTAAAAACGGATCTTAACAGGTAATTATCATAAATAACTGATACAACTTGATGAAACCAAAATTTTCGTAACATTGCATTTATATTGCACCACACACATTCCTACATTTAACGTTCAACTTCAGAAATCGCTGCTTAAGTTCTAACACACACGTAAGTCAAAAATATCAACTTTAGAGGAGAGTGACAAAATGGCTCTATTTTACAATGTAGATAAACTAGATACTATTTACTAAAAAATAATACATATCCTCCTCCTTTACATATTTAATAGATCCAATTTGAAGTGTGCACAAATTACCTATAAAATAGTATTGTCATGGTATCTTATGTAGGTAAAATTATGCATTTTTTTCTTTCTCCTATAAAGTTATTATTTTTGACTTACGTGGTGTTAGAATTTAAGCGACGAAATGGATTTAATTAGAACTCAAACTGAACTCAAAACTGAAACTCAAATCATTTATTTCAACTAAACCAATTACAGGCACTTTTGAATTGTCAAAGGGTCGGTCAGTCAGAAAGATGAAGGTAGTGGCCCATTCCAAAGCGTAGGTATCTATGGAGAAGAACAGGCAAGAAACTCCACGGACACTCTTTTAAATCACAAAATTGTTACAAAATTGTTGAATAAATCATTCGTGTTGAAATTAACCATGTAAGAACGATGTAGAAAGACGTGCACGTTGAAAGCGCCCGTTATAGAAAACATAAAAACAATTCAGAAATTAAAATAAGCCGTGGCAGCTAAGAGATGACCAGTCCCTACTGATGGCGCCCGTTTACGAACATGACGTATGCATTAGCACCATTCAGCTCAACCATTTTGAAGGGAACATAATGATCCAACACGCACGCCACAACCAGCGAGACATTCGAGTGAGCATGACATACTCTCAGCCGCCAGGGCACATTCAAGTCAATAAAAGACGTACCCAGTAAATGGTAGCTTTATAGCAAGTACATAGTGCTCACACGTGTGCTATGCAATTATACAATACTAAGAAATTGAATTTATACAATGCAAAGATAGTTTTTTCCAATGTTCAGCAGCTCCAACAATGTTTCCGAATGCTAATTAGTTTATGCGCCTCTGTGGAGCTGGACCAGCATTGAGCCAAGCATTTTTGTCAGCGATGTGATTCCCTTACTTAAAATACGAGTATGCTTGGCTACATAGTGTGCGTTTAATACAAGATTTAAATTTAATTTCATTCAGTTGGAGTATGTGGGGAGGAATTTTATTGTAACACTTTAAACAGTACCCCATGAAGGATGAGTCTACTTAAGCCAGTCTGAAACCTGTTTGAACTAATTGGTCCCTATTTCTAGTCCTATTTCACCTTCTAGAATCTCGTATATTATGTCTGCCTCGTCGGTGTAGTGGTCGCAAGCACTACTGCTGAGCATGGGGTCTTGGGTTCGATTCCCAGGTCGGGCAAAGGGTTATTGGGTGTTTCTATCAGGAATATCTCAGTAGCAGTCTGTATTCTGGATTGGTGCCCGGTTGATGGCATGATAGGTTCGCCCCCTATTACTTACATGGGGATTAAACATAACTGGCGAGGTACAACTCTGCATAACCTTCGGGGAAACAAGGCGTGATGTTCCGTTATGATATAGACATATTTCCAAGTTTTGCAATAAGCATTCGAACGTGAAGATTCTAGAAGCTATCTGTTATTAATTTCATTACCAGGTGGCCACCGAATAAGCGCCAGTTTTTGCGTTGATGGTCACCGAGATATTTATTTATATGAATTGATGAACCTCAATGTGACCTATGCAATCTACAAGATATCTTAACCTTCAAGCCTTGCGTAATTAATAAAAATATTCGTTATATTTTCAATTTCCATTAACATTAAGAATATTTAAACGTTATTTTTACTTATAACTATTATAGCAGGACGTTCAATATATCAGATTGCATAGGCAGCACTTGCGAAAGAACGCCGGTTTATTGAAACGCCGGCGCCGGTTGCTCTTGATAATTTTAAATAACACCACTTTCTTTAACAATTCGCTTTTGTGATAGTTGTTGTCGAACACCCGAACTTGGGCCACGGTCAAAACATTTTGTTTACGAAATTTCAAACGCATTTTTTATCGAAGCAGTTGTGTTTAGCTGATATAAGACGCTTCACTAGAGTGCAGATTATTTTTTTATTTCTTTCCACGTTTACACTACACGGAGAAAATAACATGGGAATGAACAGGAATGACACATTAATATTCAGCACCCTCTATTATTATTTTTAGACCATTCGGAGTGAAAGATGCCGAGTGCTGAAATCCAACAGCGTCGGATCAATTCACTAATCAATTCATTTTGCATTTAGACGTTTCACTTCGAGTGAAAGGCAAAAATTAACAAAAAATGAAGCGTCTTATATACCTAATCTGCTTTAGGTTACTTGGGGTCAATGACTAGACTTTGGTCAGGTCTTCTGTCATTTCTGCATAGGTCTGTCTTGTTCAAACAAATATTACCTGCAAGAGAACGATTGTTAGCACAGCATATTACTCAAATTATTAGATATCTTCCCAAATAAGTTTGTTGCGCCAAAACTAAAGGAAAATTGAAGCAAGTATTTCGATATTTTAAGAAGTTTCTGATGACTGCTAGCTGTAGCTTTTTCTTTAAATTATGTGTCATTGGTATATTTCTAACTTATGAAATACCTAAGAGGCCAATAAAATATGCAGTTTCAGTTCAATCAAGCCTTTTAATCCTAATAAAGAAAATATAAGGCCAACCAGAGTGAAGTGGGCTTCAACTACCTACCCTAAACTTGAGCTTACTCTCAAAGTCACTTTATCAGGACTTCTTCAGACCTTGACTGAAAACTGGCTGCCATCACGTGGCCAATTTTATAAGGAGTTACAGTTATTATAATCACGCCACAGCTTATCCATGTCCAAAAAAGGTGATCTATTCTATAATGGCCAATGTCAATAGTGGCCGTCCCTAGACACTCGTCAGTGACCCCTCGAACCCGGTGGACTGGCCTCTAACTTTATCTAAGTCTTCATGTTGAGATTATTACAGAACTAGCTTCTGCCCGCGACTTCACATCTCATCGCCTGCCCGAGACCTTACTTCATTTTCACTCAGCGTTCTTTCTTACTTTTTCTTGTTTTGCACGATTCCTAAGTGTCCTAGCGTGATGTTAAGTAGCCTACAGCCTTTTTTTTTTTTTTGAGGATGGGAAATCATCAAATGTCCCCTCCCGCTCTGGGTGGAGCAGAAGGGAGTGTCAGACTCTTACTGACTAAAACCCACCCGTGTTCCTTCCTTAGCTCTTTATGTTCCAGGGCAGCGGTAACCCTTTCGGACAATCCCGCTACAGCCTACAGCCTTCTTCAAAGATTTGGCTATCAAATGCAAAAAGATTTTTTAAATCCGACTGTTAGTTCCAGAGAATAGCGCGTTCAAACAAACTCTTCAGCTTTATTATCAGTATATAGATAGATAGACCGGCTGAGGGCACTGCAGTCGATGTGTGTTGTGTATAGTCAGAACATTCACCGTGTGATTGCAACTAGGCAAGGGCCCTTAACACAAACAAGTAGGTACGCACGGCTACACATCAAGCTATACATAACCAGTATAAGCTGACTTCTGATTGTACGAAAAACCTATACAATGCGAGGTCAGCTAAAACTGGAAATGCATAGCTTGATGTGTAGCCGTGTGTACCTACCTCTGCTTTACTAAGGGAGTGCCACCAAGCGTTTACTAAATCGGCAGATCAAATAACCGGCTCATAGAGTGCACGTGAGACAAACCGGTCTGTTAACGTAACCCATAACGAACCGACATTGACCCGGCCTAGCGGTTCCACATGGGGATTGGGACCGTAACCTCGACGGAATCAACAGTCGAGATGATTATAAGGCCTCAGACCTTTGAGAGACCAACTTAGTTTACGTCAGATATACTCAATTGTTGAGAAGTTTCGTTTAAGTAGGTAGGATCGGTCAAGTGATCTTTAAATACTTATTGGAACCTTCAAAAGATATTGCAATTGAAGGTTCCCAAGTGTTTAGGTAATCTTTGCATGGTTGTAGGCAAATAATAAGAACCTGTTGAGGATTGTCGGAAAACAAATTGGATTTCATGGTTTAATTTTTTTGCTCGGAACTCCAATTCTTTTTCTAAAAAAAAAAAAAGTAGCCTAAGTTACTCCTTAAAACATCGGCTATGTAACGGTGAAAGTCCCGTCAGAATCGGTCCAGGCGTGTCTGACATTAACCGGAACATACCGACAGAAATACAATTTCTTTTTTAATTGTTTTTAGTACCTATCGTACATTTTCTACTTTCATATGCATTTAGTAAAGGCTGTTTTATTTTAAGAAGAAGAAGCGCATTGCCTGAAACATTGTTCATTTTTTCATTACCTCTCTTATGTTAATTCCAAATGCTAGTCATTATAAAAAGCAAGTTTATAAGGTTGAAGGTCTTATATCTAGATCGAGCTCGTAATAGGTCAACTTGCGCACGCATTACCGACTGGACAAGTTTACCTCGATGTGCATGTTTTGTGACACTTAATTTGAATAATTAAAATATCCCATTTACATAAAAATTATAGGCTTTAGCGAACCTTTTTAAGTATACGCGAGAAAATCAAGGGTTGTATTTACTTGTTTATAAAAAATGCATTATCTGAGAGCTCTTAAAATATTTTATGTTATAGTGATGATTGATCAACAAACATAAACCACGTTGTAAATATTTAACCGGCAGTAAACATGATTATTTGTTAATAGTCAGTAAAATACTTCTTAAGTAACAAGTTAACTACCTACTTATAATCCGGAAATTGTTTATGTCAACAAATATAATAACATCAATACTTTCCAGGATAGATTTAGGTACCTATTCATGTTTATTTATTTATGAATTCAAAGTTCAAAAGTTTTCATTTTATGACATTCTAGCTTTCCATGCTTCTAATGAAAAATCATCACCCTCCTTATGGGCACTGTCGCGGTCGGATAGAAATAAGTTATTTAGTTAAGTACACTTTTACGGAAAATCCCTATGGAAAATAGGTGACAAAATAGTTCGGCAAGTTTTTACTTTAGACACAACATGAGTGGTAGGTTAATAGTTAGATTCTCATTCAAATACGCAACGCTGTAATTCTGCACTTCAACTTAGCATATAATAATTCAAATCCTATCCCAAAACATAGGCTGCTAGAAAACAGAACGCAAAACTTAAATCCGCTCTTCTTTCCAGCCTCGTTCATCACGCCATGCTCCCGATCAGACCCTCAACTGAACGCCTGCGTAGAGAAGGTAATCACAGCAGCCGGCTCGAAGTTCACCGAGGGCATCCCAGAGCTGGGCATCGCACCCCTGGACCCTGTGGAGTTGGGGACGGTTTTCGTTAATAATCCTGCCTTGAAGCTCACCTTTAGCGATACCGTTGTCACCGGCTTGAAAGGATTCAGGGTTAATTCTTACAAGTAAGTTTATTGAGGGCTATTTTAGTTAAAGAAAAGTTTTCATGGCACAGTGGAAGAAACAAAATGTACCAAAATAATTAATTCTTGGAATGGGAGAGATTTTACCATTCTCCTTCTTAGGATGTCATTGTACAGACGCCGGCAGGTCAAGCTACCCGAAACTGCCAAATTTTCCCAATCAACCTTGAACCTTAATGCTGTAGCGATAAAGTTGAAAATCTATTAAAGAAATTTGACAGCTTGATGTGCTGGCGTCTGTACCCAGAGCCACATTTTGCAAAATTTTAGTTGGTGCCCCTCTCTGTATAGGCATGATGTTAATACGCTCCAAATTAAGCAACTTGAGTTGCTTTTGGTCTTGAACATATACTTACATACAGTCTTAATTAACGATTTCCCAACCTACCACTCTGTAAAGCTAATGCAAAGATTGCAACATTCAAACCAATGTTTTGCCTCCAGGATCAACACAGAAAAGGGTAAAGCTACCTTGGACTTCACCGCCAACGTCACACTGAAGGCCCATTACGTCATGGATGGACAAGTCCTCATCCTACCCATCAAGGGCGATGGACAATCCAAGATCAAGATCAGTAAGTACCTATTAATTCGCCGGATCAAAGATTTGTTTGAGTGAAACTAGTAGAGCCTGGATAAACAGTGTAGTTTATAGAATGGAGACAAATACTCACCACTGATATTTCTTATTTCTGTGGTATAGTCAACCACAGGCATATCAGTGGTAACAATTTGACCTTAACGGTTCGTAGCAGAAATTGCGTTTATTTTCGTAATGCAAGTGATGCACTACTGTGCGGTTGTATGTACTTACCATACCATATCATAGTGTATGATGTTGAATGCCCATAAACATCTAAGTATCGATTTAAATCGTACTTAAGATCACACTACCTTGTCAAAGGCTCTTCCTGGTACAAACTACATAACCAAACAAGACTTTAAATTTATCTCAATACCCCAAAATACCTACCCAATAATGAAGCTTCAATTCACTTGCATCCATCCAGCCATGAATACAGACTCATTTGCCTAACAGCAGTGTGCACCTACCTACGTACAACAGGTTTGTAAGACCGACACAAAATATCCATACTTGCAACACTGCTCAGTGCTCGCTCGGTTGGCAAAGGAAGCAGCAACAAATAATTGATGGCCGCCGTACTATACGAAATGTGTGATAGGTAGGCTTGAATCAACTGTTGCATGCTCAATTATAATAGGTAGGTGGCTATGGTTGGTTAATGGCGTCGATTTAATTCATTTAACTACTGGGGCTGATGAAGAATTGGCATAGTAGACTATTGTGCCTTTGTGGAAGCTGTGAAGGGCTTTAGATTTGTTTAGTCATTGAAATTCTAAAAACCATTTTAATAATCACTAGATAGCTACTCCTAGAGTAGCAAAACTTTGAGGGAAACGAAAAGAGCTAGACGATAAGAGTTAGAAAATAGAAAGAAAGAAAGAAAAAACATTTATTTGCGGCAAACATGACATAACAAGAACACAAACACAAAAAAAAAGTTGAGGCAAAACATACGTCACATCCACGCAACACGGCCAAAGCTCAGCATAACACTAGGACCCCATACGAGACAGAGCCCCAGCGCTAGTTTTCAGCGACAGCCGGCAATAGCCCATGAAAACATATGAAAATCAAAAGTCATTTATTCAAATTAGGCTGTGAATCAGCACTTTTCGAACGTCAAAATGACAAAAGACAGTCCCCCAAAAACGCCCGCCCTTCACCACTTCCTAGTGCTATCGCTGGGAAGAAGAAGTGGCGCAACAAACTCCCCAGCAAAAATACAAAATATAAAAAGTGAATACAATCTAGGTTGCCTTCGTCCCTTTCACACAAATTCATAACTGATTTTTAACTTACAGCGAACCTGAACATCGTCGTGAAATACGACTTCGTAGAGAAAGACGGGCACTGGATCGTGCCCAGCTACAAGGACCACTACAAGATGGACCGAGCCCAGTTCAAGTTCACCAATCTGTTTAACGGAAACAAGGAACTTGGTAAGACCAGTTTGTTTTTCAATAAGATATATATGGGAAACGCCCTGGTTGACCTCGACCTTAAAAGAACATGTGACAAACTGACGAATACGAAGATTCCGTGTTGTTATCGGGTGATCTCATGACATTGTAATCTTTACTTAACGAAAACAAGATCGTTGATACACCTTACCTACAACTTCCCCATAGGAAATTGTCGTCTTAATAAGGGTTTCGATATGCAGCACTGTGAGCAATAGACGCCTGCAGACTCTGCAGTCTAAAAAGTAGTGACTGGACAAACTAAGTATAAACTCTATCAGTAACACAACAATCCAAAATAATTCTCTTTCACAGTCTCAATTACAGACGTTACATTTAATACCCTAACGGTCCTGGTCTCTACCACTCACACATGCACTTCCTAATAAACAACTTATTTACAGCACAAACGACAGAAAGGTTCACTAACGAGAGCTGGGAGATCATAATGACCGAGATAGCACCTCCTATCTTCAAACAGATCATCAAGAAATGCGTTGATCAAGTCAAGAAGTTCTTCGCAGCGATACCGGCGAATGAACTACTACCCTGAAGCTCCGAACGGTTCGACAACAAGAATTTTCACATCATTTTCTGCAAAAGCATTAACAAGGCTTTCAGGCTACATTTTTCAGTAACTAATCAAGAATAATGCAAATGCCCTCTCTTCTCTTCAGTTCGATATTTTAAATTTCATGCTTGTTAATTTAATAAAAATTTCATACGTACTATACCTGACAGACATTACTCATTACTCACGCCTTCTTCTACCGAGGTAGGCAGAAACTACAGAACGCCACCTGCTACGATCCTTACTTTGGCTCGTTTTCATACATCTGGTCATACACGATTTGTATTTTCGATTCCAAGTTTCGCTTCATTTACGCTTCGAAATCATTATGTTCGTAACAAGAAACTAACACTCATTTAAGTTAAAGTAAAAAAATACGATAGCTAATCTTAATCTAAAAGTTTCCTTCTTAAGACCACCACATGGCAGAAATCGCGCCCCCTGTTACCTCCATTGGTCCTGGCGAAATGTGGAAGTATAATAACAGTGTATCTCCGCACTTTCGAGGAATAGCTAAAAGCGCTATGTTTTGTGTATTTGAAATTACAATTTCCTAATAACAATTCTCTATTTCTAGGTGAAACAATCCACCAAGTAATAAATATAAACTGGGAGCCTGTGATGCGGGACATAGGACCGGTCGCCTTCCAACAAATCATCAAAGCGTGCGTCGACGAAGCCAAGAAACTGTTCGCAGCAGTGCCACTCAACCAGCTGCTGCGACCTTGAGTCTCTTTATCAATTATGCAGTTATACCTCGAATAAGCAGTTCTATTAAATTAAAGCCAACCTTTGTGCAGGTACTAAAGACAATTTTGCACCCCTCAGCTTAGAGTTGAAGTTATTTTGTGGTCATGGATTAATACCATGTATTGGTAGTGTTTACTCACCTGATTATAAGTCTTGTGTTCCTTAAGCAACTTAATTGCTTGCTAATTAATCAATGTAATTCCTAAGGCCTATAATCCTGGATATACCATTCCTACTTATCTGAACAGTAAAATTCAGATGATTAGGATGACTATAGTTTTTCATACCTGTTATATTAAGAAATCGTGTAAGGTATAACTGCGTAGGCACCTTTAATTTCATAATTTTGCTATTTTGTTCGTTGGAGCACGTTTCTCGTAATTCTGCACAAAATAACTCCTGTACAAGACTGTATGTGTTTGATCATTTGTTTGTAGGCGCATAACATAAGTTGGTTTGATAGTAATTGTGATAATTAGCATAAGTTAGTTAAGTTGGTTTTAGATTTAATTTATTCCAAAATAAATTCGTGAAAACGTCACTAGTTTGCTTTATTATTTTCCTTGTCGTGCAGGTCCCTAAACTATTTCAAGGGCCTCAGAGTACAATAAAGCGCAGAGATAAGAGTATAATTCAACATTGTAGACTAGAATGCGACAATAATAAGAATTAACCCAGTGTTGAGCCTTGAGGAACACCTTGAGGACAGAACTACCCAGAATATTTAGCGCCATTAATAGAGGTAGAAACACATTGGAACCACCTATGAGGTTAGTAAGAATCTATTTGTAATTGTGGTTTAAATAAATAAATATTTGGTTATTTAACAGCAGTTAAATAGCAGCAAAGTAAATAATTTCACTTAAATAATTTCGTTGCTTTTTAAATAAATTAGGTAGTTAAGTTAATAAATAACTTGGGTATTTTTTTTTAATTTGGTACTCTCTTGTTGTTCCGTCACGTTCACTTTTTGTACTTTGCAGTTACCAAAACACCTAGTTTTATAGAACTAAACAAAACAGCCAGTGTTTTTTTTATGGACCTAACGCCATCTATCGAGTAATAGCAACAGTGGACGGTTTTTGGCTTGCTTTTTGAGAAAAATGCAGTTTCCATGGCCATATTCTTACATTTGGAAGTAAAAAAGTTTACTTAATGGCGGATGGTACTAAGGAGCATGTTGGTGGAAATGCAGTTTCTATAAAAAGTCAATATCTACCAGAATATGTGGGTACCTACATAAAAAAGTTATATTAAATGAAAAATTAAAATAATAACACTAACTGATTTCTATTGTACTGATTTTACAAATACATTCATCTTATCATTATCAATTGATTGCTGAAAGCAGCATTAAATTAAGTTAGATGTCTTTAATAATGTTTTTCAATAATAATTGGTACCGATTTACATGGTCTTCATATGAGCTAACCAATATTATGTCTGGACTTTAAAAGAGACCGTGAACTCTGAGTTTGTTTGGGCCTTCCTTCTTAGACTAGCTAGTCAGATAGGAAACGCCGACCTCATCTAGTTTTTAAATATAATTGACGTGTAAAAGTGTTTGTACAAACCTACTTACAAAATAAACATTTACCTATAATATCGGTCTAGGGAAGTACAGTTGAAGATAAACAAAATAATTGAAAAAATGGTGTTAAACAAAAATAAAAACAAATTAAGATGTAGATGTATGTATTAAAAACAAAGATAAACACATAAAAAATGCAACAATACCATGTACTTACAAAATTAAACAAACAAAAAATTAAAAACTTGTAAATGCACTGATAGAAACTGGTGATTGCGCCAAACAAGTAGCTGAATTCTGGGCTGAGTCCATTTAGATTGCTATCGACACGCTAAGAAGAATGCATTTCCAACAATCTTAAGGCATATCAGAAAATGTTTGGCACAAAATTGCAACATGTGCTGTGTATAAGAGTTTATCGTGGGCACATAGCGTGACGGCCACCGTCTACTGGGACACTCACACCAGTAATATTGCTGGCCAGATCGCTTGCCAAGAATGCAATAGTTGCTGCTACTTCATCTGGCTTGCCGGGACGACCTAAAGCATGGGTCTCCTTGGTCCTTACTAAGAAAGCTGCATACTGCTCTTCATTCAGACCTCCTCTCTTCTGCAGCTCAGTCAAAATAACTCCAGGGTTTATACAATTGACCCGCACACCTTTTGGCGCCAATTCTAACGCAACACACCTTGTGAACTGGTCCACAGCAGCTTTAGACACATTGTAAGCAAGAACTCCAGGGAAGGAGCGAATACCATTAACACTGGATATGTTCACAATGTTGCCTTTCGTTTTAACCAAATGTGGGACTGCTAGCATGGTCAAATAGTATATAGAACGCACGTTGGTGTTCATTAAACGATCGTACTGCGCTAGCGACGTGTTCTCAATCGAGCCCATCTCGATAATCCCAGCATTGTTGACCAAAACGTCGATCTTCCCGTAATGGTCGACCGTGTTCTGTACAATCTTTTCAATGTCGGTTTCTTTCGTCAAATCAGCGGGGGTTATAAAGGTTGCCGCAGGATTCTCGCAGTCTTTACATACTTTTTGTAAGTTCTCAGTATTTCGACCGGTCAAGGACAGTTGAGCGCCCAATTTTGATAGGAATACCGCTGTCGCAGCACCGATGCCGGAGCTTGCTCCGGTTACGAGTACCACTTTCCCGGCCAAACTCATCTTATTCATAAATTCTGTATTTATTGCAAACTTGGCACCTTTGTTGAGTGACATGGGCAAGTTTATGGTTGATTCTCCACACAAGCGACAATTCAAGAGTTGAAGAGCAAAACGACTAAATCACACAATTTATTATTATCTTATCACTACCCTTACATAATAATTAAAAAAATCCAAATTATGCAAAGCAAATTTATACAATCTGTTCTTTACGTAGCATTATACGTGAATAATATAAACAAGTTATAAAGATCGTTCTGAATTGGTCTGAACGAAAAACTGGTAAACAGCAATAACAATTTGAGCCAATAAGAAATGGGCACTTTTATTTATTACTTGTCCGCAGCGACAACGTCAATAAAAACAGTCCAAAGTTAACAGTGATAACACAAGCAAAATAACTTCAGTTCACAACACATTGACACAAGTGACCTTGAGTTTGACCTTGGGGCTTGGAAGCAAATAGTGCTGTACTGTGGCAGTGGTGATACAACAATTTCAAGAAAATACGGTTTGTAGATGGGTGGAATCTTTGCACGCAGCGCCTTTAGTCGCCGTCACAGAATACATTTTTATATAGGGGTACGTATGGACGAAATGCCTACGCGAGTTAACGCGAGGTCAGCTAAAACTGGAAATGTATAACTTGATATGATAATAATTATGTCATTGTGTGTATTACCTATGTGTGATTTTGACATGGTTAGCGAGTCGCCAGCGATCAAAATCGCTGCGTGTATATCTTGCTTAAGGCATACAAAAAAGGATTATAACTATATGTCACAACCAAATAGACCATTTTAATTTTATGAAAGTGAATGTCAAGCGACTAGAAATTGTCATTTTTTAAGTAAGTATTTTTTTGTATTAAACATGTAGAACTTATTTATGTAACACTTTTCTTATTATTAATAAACAAACTAAATTCTCAGTAATATTTCACTCAATGGCTAAAGTAAGTTTACACTCATTGAATGTTCACGTAAACTTTCCTAAAGCTCTTGTTTGATCTTTTGTTAGAAACCTGGTTTTTATTTTTTCAGAAAGAAGTAATTCACATACACATTGGTCAGGCAGGAGTACAAATAGCGAATGCTTGCTGGGAGCTTTACTGTCTTGAACATGGTATTAGAGCGGACGGTGTTTTGGCGTACGCAGACCAGGATGACAACAGCTGCGGAGCATTTTTTAACGAAACAGGCGCTGGAAAAGTTGTGCCCAGAGTTGTTATGGTTGATTTAGAGCCAACACCAATTGGTAAGTTCAAGTTGATGAACCCAATAATATTTTAACAAAAGGTTTGTGTTGTGTAATAGTTATAATGTGACTCAACTTATTTAATTAATTGTGAATTAAATGTCCAAATGGAAAACCTAACACTTGCCTAATTCGGGGTTCAAAACCAGGACCTTACACGCCACGCTTAGCTCAGTTGTGCTTGCGCAGCTAGAAACTGTACCCCTAACCGACACAAACAGAAGTTAATTAATAAAAACTATACAAATCTTACAGACGAAATAAGAACAGGAGCATATCGAGAGTTATTTCACCCTTCAACACTGCTCACTGGCAAAGAAGATGCTGCAAGCAATTTCGCTCGCGGTTACTTTGGTGTTGGCCGCGAGATGATAGATCTGGCTCTAAATCGCGTAAGAATAGTGGCAGAAGGTTGCAATTCTTTGCAAGGTTTTATGATATTCCGTTCATTTGGAGGAGGGACTGGTTCCGGTTTCACCGCATTGTTACTTGAAGGGCTGTCGAGGGATTATGGAAAATTGTCTAAAGTTGAGTTTGCAATATATCCGTCTCCAAGAATATCGCCTATAATCGTTGAACCATACAATGCAGTGCTGACCACTCATGCAACTATGGACACCGAAGATGTATGCTTTATTTTTGATAATGAAGCCTTGTATGATATCTTGGGACGGTTATTAGATACACCACGGCCAACATACACTAACTTGAATCGACTTATCGCCCAGGTATACCATACATATTTTCCTTTATTTCAATGTAATCATATAAATTATATTTTTAAATATTAGAATATAAAAATATAAAAACATTTAAAAATATAAAAAATAGTAGCCCACCGGTATCGGGAACAGGGTCCAAGCTACCGGTGGTCAGGGCTCTAGAGAGAGGAACCTCCTGACAATGCGAGCCGTGTCCAGAAGTACCGCTTTCTGAATCAAGCCCTTGATCCAGCTGCCCAACGAGAGCCTCTTCAGGTGTTGGTCGAGGCTCTTGGCTATTAAGCCATTGGCTGTCACGACTATCGGCACAATGATCGCTGAGTCCACATCCCACATGTCGACAACCTCGCGAGCCAAGTCAAGATACTTGATTTGTTTATCTTTCTCGGCTTTCACGAGGTTCTCATCATGCGGGACGGTTATGTCAACAATCATTGCGCGTCGCTCTGATCGATCCACCACCACTATATCAGGCTTATTGGCAACAATAGTCCTGTCAGTGATGATGGATCGATCCCAGTACAATGTGATATTACCATTTTCGAGAACTGGGTCGGGCATATACCTGTAGTACGGCACCTCCGATTCCACAAGGTTGTATTTCAGAGCAAGTTGCTGATGGATTATCCTAGCTACAAGGTTGTGTCTATGCAAGTACTCTCCGTTAGCTAGACGAGAACACCCGGAGATAATATGTCTGATTGATTCTCCCGGCCGGTGGCATGCCCGACAGATGTCAACCGTGCCGTCTTTCACAATAAATCTCCGGTAATTGTTCGTCATCATAACTTCGTCCATAATTGCACAGACAAAACCTTCGGTTTCTCCAAAGAGGTTACCGAAACGCAGCCAGGCTACGGACGCTAGTAGATCTACAGCGGGCCCATGTAGGGCCCGGTAAAAGCGTCCGTGAAGCTCCTTACTCTGCCATACTTCCATGCGATCATTGGTGTCAAGCACTACTGGCTTGCGCCAGTTCTCTTTAGCCAAGGAGAGTGGGGTGAGGCCCTTGTCCACCGCGACCACATCTCGATGCATCCCCACGGTTTCTAAGAAATATTCCCTGAGACTGCATATCTCGCGATTGTGGAGGGTCTTAGCGTTTAAAAAGCCTCGACCTCCACACTTTCGCGGGATATACAGCCTCATTACCGATGACCGTGGGTGATGCATTCGATTTACAGTTAGCAGCGTACGGACCCTCCTATCCAGGGCGTCGAGTTCGGTCTGAGTCCATTTGAGTATGCCGAAAGAGTACATCAAAACCGGCATGACCCAACCGTTGAAGGCGCGCACCTTGTTTCCGCCTGATAAAAGACTATTGAATACTTTTTTCAGGCGGCCATAGAAGCGCTCCTTCAACGATTGCTTCATGTCAGTAACATTGATGCCCAACGCTTCCGACATACCCAAATACTTATAGGTTTCGGATGCGGAGAGGGCTCTAAGATTTGTGGAATCCGAGAGTTGTGTTCCCACGGATTCCACGATCTCCCCTCGCTTTACATGCATGACCGCACATTTCTCCACACCAAATTCCATCCTGATGGCGCTACTGAAAGTTTCAGTAATATTCAGTAGCTCCATCAGTTGCAAATTGTTGGGGGCAAAGAGTTTCAGGTCATCCATGTAGAGGAGGTGAGATATAACCTGACCACCTCTCCTCAGCCGATAGCCTAGACCTGAATCTTCCAGCAGCGTGCTTAGAGGATTCAAGGCTAAGCAGAACCAAAGCGGACTCAAACTGTCGCCCTGGAATATGCCTCGCTCGATCCATATCGGCTCGCTATTCCTCTGGATATTTCGACATCCTGGATAGCGAAGGACCGTCCTCCATTGCCCCATACACGTCATCAGGAAGGTGCGCAGAGTTGTATCTACTTTATACAACTCTAGCACCCTCATGAGCCATGTATGTGGCACGGAGTCATAAGCCTTCTTATAATCTATCCAACATGTCGACAGATCCTTTCGGGAACGACGAACCTGTTGGTTAGATGGCCATATCAATGAGAAGTAGCTCCTTAGTACCACGGGACCCGTTCTTACATCCATTTTGAGAGACAGACATGATGGAGTTGGTGTCTATATATTTATTAATTTTAGCTCTCAAAATGGACCATACATACTATTATTATTTAATCTTTAATCCTATATTAGTGTAATTCGATATCTATAAAATATTCATATTTTTCTCAGGTTGTGTCGTGCATAACTGCTTCAATGAGGTTTGAAGGCTCATTAAATGTACAACTTGTAGAATTTAGAACAAATCTTGTTCCTTATCCAAGAATTCATTTTCCATTGGTAACATTTGCACCATTTGTACCAGCTGCGAGAGCAATGCATGAAGATAATACAACACAACAATTGATGATGCAATGTTTTGAACCCTCCAATCAGATGGTTAAATGTGATCCCAGAGAAGGATCCTACATGTCTTGCTGCTTATTATTTCGAGGAGACGTGAATCCAAACGACATTAATGCAGCTATTACTCAAATTAAAAGCATGAGATCAATTAAATTCGTGTCATGGTCTCCCACTGGATTTAAGGTAGGTACCTAATGAAAAGTTTAAAGTAGCTGCGATGATATCTAGCAGGTTACGGCCCTTCTACAATGTCTTCTAGCTCATTCTATAGAGAGCTAATGTGGACCGTTGGTCGTATAAACTATCTAGTACAGACGCCAGCAGATCAA
Organism: Apamea anceps; assembly: GCA_951799955.1. NCBI lineage: Eukaryota > Metazoa > Arthropoda > Insecta > Lepidoptera > Noctuidae > Apamea > Apamea anceps. The sequence continues at coordinate 20,735,987 of OX637510.1, forward strand.
GCTACCCGAAACTGTCAAATTTTCCCAATCAACCCTGAACCTTAATGCTTTAGCGATAAAGTTGAAAATCTATTAAAGAAATCTGACAGATTGTAGTAGCTTGATGTGCTGGCGTCTGTACCTAGGTTAGCATTAGCATTTTAGCAACTGAGAATAATTATTTAATACGTATTTGTTATAAAATGACGAATGTTGGCAAGATCAGTAAGATTTTCTTATTTATTTACACAGATCGGACTAAATTACCAACCACCACAGACAGTTCCTGGCGGTGACTTAGCTGCTTTAATGAGAGCTGTTGTGATGGTATCAAACACTTCAGCAATACGCGGGGCTTGGGAGCGTCTTAGTAGAAAGTTCCATTTAATGTATGCTAAGCGTGCCTTTGTGCATCATTATGTTGGTGAAGGTTTAGAAGAAGGTGAATTTAAAAGTGCCCTTTTAAACATAAAGGCATTAGCAAGAGATTATAAGGAAATGGAAGGCTAAGAGAAAATATGTGAAAAAGAAATAATTTTGTAAGGACACGCAGTTTTCAAAATGTTTTTAATATATCAGTCTGTCACTTATATTATAAATCCTTAGCTATTAATAAATTATGTAACATAAAATCAAGAAAAAACAATAAATAAAGTTTTTTAAATTGATAAAGAAGAAAAAAAAACTATTATTATATCTCTTTATGATATACATCGATTTACAATGAAGTGTAAATCGATGTATATCATTCATTATATATTTTATTATTATATACATTGTATATTTGTATATCTCAATGATTTCGTACAACAAAAAGCAATTTAGATACAGAATCCAAGAAAAAGATATCTATTTATAGAAAATTTAATATAAAATAGTTTGGAACTATGTTACGGTTTTTTGCAGGGGATAGCTTTATTGTTTACTCTGTAGTGTCACAGCTGTCAACTTGATACTAGCAAGTACAATAAAGACTGAAGACGAGGCGGTATGGTCCAAGACCTTAGCCTACCCAAGAAGGGAGAAGGAAAAAAAAAAAAAGATACTAGCAAGTGTTAACATCTTTCCTGTCAATAATGTCAATCGCATGCTCAAAATATCAAAATCACCACCTGCCTGTGCAAGTGTGCATTCCATTCATCAACAGAACAGTATTTATCTCAATGTATATTATTACTTTAGGCTAAAGTAAAGTGCTGAGAAAGCCAAGAGAACTTAAATATAACTTGAATTGTACACCGTTTTTTTGGAATAGGAGTACTTAATTCAAGTAAGTAATATTTTGTAATGTTTTTATTTATTAGAACGCTAATCTTTATTACTTAGCAACAGTAACAAATTGATCAAAATAATAATGTTAAGTACCGTATCTATCACGGTCACGTTGGTTTGGTTGCTAGCCTACTAACTAAACCAGTGGCGTAGCTCGTCCTAATGGGGCCCTGTATCAAATTTTTTGGGGGCCCTTTTTACCCAACTGTGAAGCTACAGAGGGTATTGTTTTTATAAAATAAAGAATATAGCATATTGACTCAGAAGGTGAAGGGCTCGTGGCTAAGTAATAACAGCCGCACGAGTCGATTGAAGGTTAAGCTACGCTTGCGGCGGTGCCTCGGAAAGCACGTTAAGCAGTTGGTCCTGGCTGTCATTCGTGGATCTTAGACAGTCGTTACGGGTCATCAGAAGCCCGAAAGTCTGACACCCGGTATTACCAAGGGACATTGTATTACCCAGTAATTGGATTTTGGCAGTCAAATAACCAGTCGCTCCTGAGGTAAAATACTGGCATTCAGCTGCATCCGGTTAGATTGGCAGCCGAGACCCAATAACACTGCCCGACCCGGGAATCGAACCTAGGACCTCATGCTCAGCAGTAGCGCTTGCAACCACTAGACCAATGAGGCAAACACAGTTTTCTTCCATATTTCTCTTTTAGTCGTCATCTCGGTACTCACCCCCTTTTTAAACGTATTTTTGAACCAATTTACAGAAATAAACATCATTTACAAGAATTTTAGGTTCTGTATATTATATTAAAAATGTTTGCTTATACACGTCATGTCAGGGGCCCCTGTAGCTCAGGGGCCTCGTATCGTTGATACGGCTGATACAGCGGTAGCTACACCCCTGATCTAAACCGTACTATGGATACCCTGTGTGTTATTATTTAATTGTCCCTGGTCCTGGGTACCTATATATACCTATATCATCATCATCTGCCTAGCCTTTTCCCAACTATGTTGGGGTCGGCTTCAACAAATAAATAAATAAAAAAAAAAGAAGATAAATCAAGTAATGTATTTATATCACTTTTATATATATAGGTATATAAAAGTGATATAAATACATTACTTGATTTATTAATAAATTCTGAGTGGTTTTAAGTCACTATTTTGTTGATTATGATGGTTCAAACGAGGTTTTAAATGAAAATATTTTAAAGTAGTATGCTAGTAAACTCTTGAATAAGCACTACCACACCTGCATATGTATTGTTCTTTTTACATACCTAACAAGTTAGGTTTGATTGAAAACGCCACATGGAGACCTATGCAGTGAAAAAAAGGGTTTAACAAACACATTCATTAGAAACAAAAATTAGTATAATGTCTTACCATGCCTTAACAATATTAATCATCAATTATTGTATGACCACCAGCAACTTACTTCCATAACTTGACTATACAAGATATTGGAGTAAATGAATTACCTAATTATAAATTTTTCCAGCAATGTTAAGTGTATCACACCTGTGCCGCTGCACGCAGTCACTGTGGGCAGTTCAGAGCAAGCTGCTGGTCTCCGGCACCAGGAATGGCTTCAACACAACAAACATCATCAGCCGACAGCTCATCACACAAAATAATAAAGCCAGCGAGTTTAAGGGACTGAGGGTTAGTATTTATTTTATATTTACTTTTGAGTTACATAATATTTACAAATTGTTCATAAATTTGTTTTATTTTTTTAAGTGCTGTTTATGGGAGCAAATTGCAAGACTGTAGGATTTCACCTTATTCCGTATGAATCTGTGTAGTACATACATTACACTTAAATGCTTTCAGCGTGACTGTACCTTATCATAAAAAAATTACCAAGACAGAACCGGAAATTAAAAGCAATATCAGTAAATCATGAATATCTGCTAATGCACTTTGCATGACATAATATTATCGCAGACATTACAGTAATCTTATACTTCAAACAATGGACAGTATTGTTGACATACCTATGTGTTTGTTTACAGCATATTGTACATTAAATTAAAGGATCTATATTATGACAACAAATTCATTAGGTAGGTACAGTCAACAGCAAAAGTAGATGATCAAAAACAGAAATTCAATATTAATGAACGGAGTTCGCAGCTATATGGCAGCTGTACTAGTAGTAAATGTTTGGTATAATTTACAATCACATACTTTTGAACCACTTCGACGCCACACAGTTCTGACGCGAACTCCGTTCATTAGTATTGAATTTCTGATTTTGATCATCTACTTTTGCTGTTGACTGTACCTATCTACACAAAAAAAAAAATGAAAAGTTTGTTTGTACAGACGCCAGCAGGTCAAGCTACCCGAAACTGTCAAATTTTCCCAATCAACCTTAAACCTTAATGCTATAGCGATAAAGTTGCAAATCTATTAAAGAAATTTGACAGATTGTAGTAGCTTAATGCGCTGGCGTCTGTACATGCTAATTTCTGAAACTAATAGTCAGATTTGAGAAAATGTTTTTGCATTTGATAGCAGAATTCTTGAGGAAGGTTATTTAATTTAACATCACGCTATGACCAAGGGCCAAGCAAAACGAAAAAAATGTTTAGAAGAATGCTAAGTGAAAACTAAGTAAAAGTATGGGCAGGCCCGATGCAATGCGACGCCGAGGGAGTTTTAATAAAAATGTGGTTGTTATTTTTGATGAGTTTAAAAGTCAAAATGGGTGTACCGCAGTGCTCAATATTGGGGCCGTTCCTATTTTTAGTATATATAAATGATTTACCTCATTTACTATCTCTTCCTTTTTTTTAGTGTTTCTGTCATTACGAACTTAATGTTTATTTTATTCAATCAAGATTTAATTCGTGAATACTTCAATATTAAATACCTCTTCCTGATCGGTAGTATTTTTTTTTTCATCTTTTAAATAAATTGCAAACTGGTTTTGTATAATTTAGAAGCAATTTTTAAATTTCGTAAAAGTAAGAACTATGGATCCGTTTATTATGATATTTTGATGTTGTCTTGAAAGAACATGGCAGTTGTAAATGTCTCACTGGTGGTGGCGCGTGTGTTGGATCATTCGGTTCCCTAAAAAATGGTTGATCCACGCGTCATGTTCGTGAACGGGCACCGTCGGTTGAGACTGGTCATCTCTTAACTGCCAGGGCTTATTTTTAATATTATATTTTAAATTGTTTCTTTATTTGTTTTTTACATTGTTCTCACATATAGAAGCAATAAGAATAATGTAGGTGCCCAGGATTTTGTAATAATATCTTGATTTAAAAGAGTGTTCTTGGAGTTTCTTGCCCATACTACTCCATAGAGATCTACGTTTTGGAATGGGCAGCTTGCTTCAACTTTCTGACTAACTATTTAATTTTGACGATTTTCGAAAGTGTCTGTAAATCGTTTAATTGAAATAAATGATTCGAGTTTGAGTTTGTATACTTAGTGTGTAACATATTAGAGATTTGTGCTATCCAATGTATTTTAAATAGACCTCAACTTTAAATTCCGTCAATATTTTGAAAAAAATATTGATTAAATTGTATGTTGAAAATAGATAAAGATATTTTGGCCTCTCATGCCAAGGCCAGATAATCAAAATTGCTACATTTATAATTTTCCAAAATCGCGTGTGGCCTTCGACCTTTCAGACAATATTTTTGCTTTTTTCTGATAATTATTATAATGTGGCAAATTTTAACACTAGTGAGTGACATCTAGGTAATAAGTTAGGTCAATTGACATCGCTGAGTGTGAATACATTTGCACGCCATGTTATGGCAGAATATGCTGAAACAAATTTACTGTAACACCTTATGTACAGACGCCAGCGGGTCAAGCTACCCGAAACTGTAAAATTTTCCATATCAACCTTGAACCATAATGCTTTAGTGATAAAGTTGAAAATCTATTAAAGAAATTTGACAGATTGTAGTAGCTTGATGTGCTGGCGTCTGTACCATCTCTGGCAAATAAATATTTTGATTGATTGATAAAAAAAACAAGGTCATGACTTTGGTTATTCTCTAATTCAAAGCAAGTAATTAAGTAGTAAGCCTAGAATATTTCATAACATTAAGTTGACGTAGCTCGTGTGTTTAGACGACCTCATAATTACTTAACCACCCTAGTGTTAACTGTCACTTGCACAGCATTAAAATTCGTGGTCTAGTTTTGCTTAGATAGTTGCAGTGTTTGTGAAGTTTCAATTTACTGGGATTTTTTGTCAAAAGTGTTACGAGGTCGATAATACTTAACACAAAGGAGAAAAAGTCTAAAGGGGGTAATTACTTTGCATTGCTTGATTTACATCAGGTACTTTCGTCTTGTCACCTTCTAAAAATAAGTTGTATGCCCAATTTTATTTGACTCTTAAGCTGACAACAAGCATTGATATCTATTTATCATTATTTGTTATCAGTTTTGAAAATATGATAAGTGCTGATGATTCCAGAACTTTGTAAATAGGTATAATAACTAATCAGTGTTTTTGGTAATAAATAATAATACAGAATTGATTATTTAATGTAAAGTATTTTAATAAGACCTTTTTCAACATTTGGTAATTTTACACACATATTTTAATTTCAAATCCAAGGGACTGCAGTTTTATTTTGTTTTACAAAATATGTTGTGTGCCTTTTAGGTTGTGCTAAATAAATGTTTTTCTTTTCAAAGTGTTTTAGTCTCACATTAACTTTTCCTCTTCTGCAGCTAACAGACCTGCTGAAGCCACAAAATATTGCCGTCCGACTGTGCCAGACCGCGCCGAAGCCTAAAGCGACTTCCAAGGTGGTCGGCTACTGGCTGCTAGGGTGTTCCGGAATGGTGTTCACCGCGGTTGTCCTAGGTATGGCAGCAGGATATCTTACACTACTGTATAGCATATACTATGTTATTGAAGCAGCGCTTAGAGCTACGAATGGGAAGAAGTAGGGGTGCTAGGTGTGGGGGGTTAGCTGGGTTAGGTGTAAATGACAAGCATTTAATAATAAACCATAATAAGAAAGAAAAAGTATTTATTGCGACTCGTACAGGATCATAAACTAAACTAAACACAGTTAAAAATAAAACAAATTAAAAAAGAAAATTAAATGAAATAATGTACAGAATGCGAAGTTGACCGCTTTGTGATGGGTCTTTTTACTCCCTGTATATACAATAAAAAAATAGTCATGGTTATGGTTGTATTTTTTGCCAACTCTATTCCACTTTATGCAAAAACACTGGGCTTTACTGTTTATAAAGCGGCACCCTAATTGCGTAACACACTTTCAATCACAATCTGAATGAGTTTGCAAGATATTGCTAATCTACTGCTTTATATGTTTGAAAAATGTGTCTGCTCAATAACGTAAATAACGCAATGAATGTTGTTGAACTGTCAAAATGAGAGCCATTGCTACTGTTAGTTTGTTACGCAATAGGCTAGTTTCCTAAAAAATTCTAATTAGTCCGTCAGTTAGATTATCAAAAAATATTGGACCCGTATTTTTTCTTTTGTCAATTATATAAAAAATTATGAAGATATCGCCCGTTAAAGTTCCGCGTGACGTCACGCCTTGCTACACTTTTTAGCATTACGTGACGTCACGACGCCCCACTCCCAAATTTTGACGCGCTTTCGTCTCGTCTGCCTAGCCTTTTCCCAACTATGTTGGGGTCGGCTTCCAGTCTAACCGGATGCAGCTGAATACCAGTATTTTACATGGAGCGACTGCCTATCTGACCTCCACAACCCAGTTACTGGGTAATACGATACCCCCTGGTAAGACTGGTTGTCAGACTTTCGGGCTTCTGACTACCCGTAACGACTGTCAAAGATCCACGAATGACAGCCGGGACCAACGGCTTAACGTGCTTTCCGAGGCACGGAGGGATCTCGGTATGTAAAGATGGTCACCCATCCACAGACCAACCGCGGCAAGCGTAGCTTAACCTGACCGATCGACCTGTGCGGCTGTTATTATTTAGCCACGAGCCCCTCCTTTGACGCGCTTTATCTTTGTCATTTTTTGGTTAATTGACAAAAGAAAAAATACGTGTCCATTATTTTTCGATAACCTAACTGCCGGACTAAATATAATAATAATTTTTTTACCCGGGAAACTAAAACTATCCTATTACCCCGTTGTTGTAAGAGCGTCGAACTTGTCTCATCTGGGATTAGGCTGTTTAGGCGAGTAGTTAGGTATTATTGCAGACGTTTCATTGTTTGGTTTGTTGCATTATTAAAAGTAATATATAATATATTTATTTATTTTATGTATTCTGCTTAAAAGTACAGTTATCTATTAAATATAATTATCTATAGTATTTCATATCATGAACTTATTTGTACCTATTCAATTAAGTTGAAAAGCAAAAGCGTAGGTATCTGAAGGGTTTGTAGTTACACTCACATAAATAATAAACAAGCTAAAAGATCTGCAATTTTAGTGTTATTATTCTTAATAAATACGTTACCGTTGTACCTGTAGTGTCTCTATGAGCCAAATTCTTTATTAAAAGTAGGTATTATGAAGGGAAAATAGTGGCCGTCAAATATTTGAATATTAGGTATTAAGAGAAAATAGTTTGTAAGTGTTACATCGAATAAAGGTACTTTCAATGTTATTGTTGTTTTATTTGTCTTTTGAATTTTAGATATCATTTAAATGTTTGAATTAGTAGATACAGCTGCGGTGGCCCCAAGGTACTTTCGTACGATATGGCTTCGCAAGTTCGAACCAAGCAAGGCACTTTACTTTGTGTATTTAATTTCATCACTGCTCTCAAAACAGTGATGTAAAGCATCGTGAACAAACCGGCATGTCCTAGAACCGAAAAAAAAAAAATCAAAGACATGTGACATCCACCAACCCGCACTGGGGCCGCGTGGTGGATTTTGGCCCATTTTCACAGAGAGAAGGCCTATGTCCCAGCAGAGCGAACATTATAGGCTGATTATTGTGCTATAAAACTCCATTCTCCTGAATGGAAAAAAAAACAAACAATGATAATCATTCGCTTTCCATTGTTCTAATTCACTCAGTCAGTCGAAGTCATAATGTTTCATTGTATCTAACACAAACAACTATACTTTTGTCTTTTACAGTACAAACTTGCACTCATAATGAAACATTTTGGTATCTTACAAGACGACACTCAAAAATACATTTACTGCGTTAAATAGATACTTATTCATTTTCGAATTTTAAATGTAAGACGAAATCTCTTAGAACTTTCTGAGACGAATGTAAGTTTGACATCTACATGGTTTGGGGTTTTACTACCAAAAAATGTAAACTTTAAAGTCGAAAATTAACCACTCAAGCAGTGTCTGTTCGCTTTGATGCCTTCTGGATTTATTTAGTTTCGAAATTATTTGAATTTGCGCAACGTTGATATTTCTTTGGCAGTAGCAAGCAGCAACTGTTATCTTACAGAATTTATCCATATTTTTACCCTCTAGCCATCTTCTGGTATAAATAACTGTTCTATCACAATGTGCAGGTGGTGTGACCAGGCTGACTGAGTCAGGGCTATCGATGGTGACGTGGAAACTCCTGGGAGAGAAGATGCCGAGGACTGATGAGGAATGGCAACAGGAGTTTGAGAAATATAAGCAGTTTCCCGAGTTTATCTAGTATGTTGGAACTTCGCTTTTTTTCACTAAATAGTCTACTTTCTGACACTTTCTCGTTTTTACACCTCGTGTGTATACATATTATTCATATCATCGATAATAGGTCAGGAAGTTATCTCTGTTCCACTCAGGCGCGGCCGCGGTCCGCGGGGGGGGGGGGGGGGGGGGGGGGTCGTGAGGATCATGACCCCCCAAAACCATTCAAGCTATCGAGTCTGGGTATATACGATGGGTATATACAAAAACATTAAGAAAATAGGAGATATGGGGACCGTCGACAGAAGTGAAAACTTTAACTATGAAACGACAGTGGGTTTTTTAACGCGCCTAAAAAAGTTTTTACTTTAATAAGCCTGTTATAAAATGTAGAATGTAGGATGCAAGAGCGAGCGAAGCAATTGGGCACTCCACTTGTACGTAAGGTTCGAAAGGCTTAGGTTAAGGCCTGATTCCAAAACCTAAACTGCTGTAAAACGAGTTTAAGCTTTTCGTCATAATTCGATAAAGTAAGTTCTCTTTCTGTATAATGGTCAAAAGAAAACCGAACCAATTTCAAAGAGGGGTGCAAAAATTTTCAGTTGATTCTTGAGCTTTTCTTCATAACTCGTAAGTTGACAAAGCAAGTAATTCCTACTTCTTTTGGAATGATCAAAAGAAAATCGAACCTATCCGAGTGTGCAAAATTTTCTCGCTCGCTTCGCTCGTTCTTGCATTCTACATTCTCGTAGTTGCTTGGGCTTGCCTGGATAAGTCGACAATGAAACTTCTATTTCAGCTTGAAAATATAAAACCAAAACGAGGCGGGTTGTTAAAAGTTAAAAAGAAATTCTGCTCAACTCCTTAAATCTCACTAGGTAGGTACAGACGCCAGCAGGTCAACCTACCCGAAACTGTCAAACTTTCCCAATCAACCTTGAACCTTAATGCTTTAGCGATAAAGTTGAAAATCTATTAAAGATATTTGACAGATTGTAGTAGCTTGATATGCTGGCGTCTGTACTATCACAATACTCTGCTAACATGTCGCTCGACCCTATTGTATTGCAAACACACTGCCTCTAAAGATATAGGATGTGTCCCAGTTTAGGAGATCGGGTTTCAATGATTGAGACTTTACCTTATTGTACTATCTTTTGTACAATACAACGGAGGTAGATTCATGAATTTTATTAAAATTTGCAATGTTGTTTTGCCCAACCTGAACTAACACGCCATTTTACCATTACAATTTTTCTGTATACCTACTAAATAATATAACGTACGCCTACCCGCTTATCTGTTATTACTACATTTATACATTAACTCAAGCCTTTTTCCAATAGTACGCCTACTGGAAAGAGGCTTCAGTTAATATAGGAAATATAGAACGCAACCTGCTACGATTCTTACATCCCTACTCCTTTTGCTTTGTATACGTTCATTCATCTGGTCTTACACTCAAAAAATATTAAAATATTATTATTATGACTTACAAGCTAAATAACCCATCCCGCTTACTTCACAGTAAGAACCAAAACATGACAGTATCGGAGTTCAAATGGATCTGGTACATGGAGTACGCGCACCGCACGTGGGGGCGCGCGATAGGCGCCGTGGTGTTCCTGCCCGCCGCCTTCTTCTGGGCGCGCGGCTATCTGGACAAGCCCATGCAGGTCAGGGTCGGGGTGTACTGCGCGCTTGTGGCTGCACAGGTGAGGCGCCTTCGTTTATTACTGCTATATAGTAGCGCTACTTATCTTTATGCGACATCACCACTGAAGAAAGCGTCATCACAGTCTCCCACATAAGCTGTTTTTCTAATTATCCTGCGAGTTATGTAGGATAATTAAAAACAAAGCTTTTTTGCGAAAATTCTGGAATTTCTGCAAAGGACCAGATCATCAAATGAAAAAAACCCATGCGGGGTGCCTCTTTAAAAACTTCGCCCAATCTACAATGGACATGTCATTTAAGGAAGGTTGTTTCACGTTCACTTGACGTACGCGTATACGTCAAAAATGGCGCTAACTATCCTCAAACAAAAAAAGTGTTGTTTCAAATTACAAAATTATGGCCTTGACTTACATCAAATAATTACGATTACGTACTCGTTATTATTTGACGTACGTATGTTACGTTAACCAACCGTTAGAAACAACCGGCCCTTATTGTTTACTGGTTCTACGTTCTACTGCCACTAATCGTACTTATTCTTTCCATAGGGTCTAATGGGCTGGTACATGGTTAAGTCAGGTTTAGAAGACCGTTTCCAAGGACCATCAGATGTGCCCAGAGTATCACAGTACCGTCTAGCAGCACATTTGAGTTTAGCATTTATTCTATACACGGGGCTGCTGGCCGGAGCCCTGAGGGTGCTTCGCCCCTTCCCCGTGGCTACTACATTCAAGTCTCTTAAGGGTTTGAAGAGTGTAACTGCACTTGCGCATTCTGTTAAGGCTATGGCGTTCCTTACTGCTGTGTCAGGTATGTGATATTGTTTTGTTTTGTCGACATTAAAATTACCTTATAATTTCCACTAACAGCTTTTGGTGTGGTTCTTACGTAAAATAATAGAAATTTATTTATATCAAATTCTAGCCGAGATTAACACCTTTATTCATAAACGTTGCTTAAAGTTAAGTAGTGATTTTGCCATACATTTAGGATCTTTAAACGTTACTTAACTTTAATCATCGTTTATAAATAAACCCCTAAATCTTAAAATACCGCAAAAGCAAAAGGAGAATAATTTTTTCTATTCTAATTCCTTCAATTGTTAGGATACCTAACCGTTAAGCCGGCACCTGGTGGTGGTCGCAGCCTGGTGCAGATAATAAATACCGTAGTAGTTCCAGGATCACTTGCACAAGTTCTGGTTTAGCTACCAGAACTACAATCATCCCCCTCAAAAAGTCCTCAATCATATTTATGTGTTGTGTAAATTGTTAATATTTGTATACCGATTTTGACGGCGGGTTAGTGGGTAAAGATGTTATACCTTTTACCATATTCTACGAATAAATTCTTTGAATCTAAATGCTCTCCCTTTATTTCAGGCGCCTTCGTAGCCGGCCTGGATGCCGGCCTAGTCTACAGCTCATTCCCTAAGATGGGAGACAAATGGATACCAGATGACATCCTAGAATTCTCCCCCACACTGCGTAACTTCACGGAGAACCCCACCACAGTGCAGTTCGACCACAGGATCCTGGGCACCACCACTCTGGCGCTGGTGACTGGCTTGTGGTTTATCGCGAGCAAGAAGCCATTGTCGCCTATGGCCAGGAGGGTCGTCAATGGAGTTGGGGCTATGGCGTGGTTGCAGGTAAGATTAATTTAATATATTTTTACTGACACATGCATTCACTGAATGGACAATTCCACACAAAACTCGTGTGGATTTTTCCTCAAAAGGCCAGTTCAGACGCCTAATCTGCATGGTCCTAACACAAGACAATATCTGGACTTTAAAAAAAGAGACTGACCTCTCGACTTTGTTTCGGCGGTCACGGAAACATATCTCAGTTAAAAAAAAAAATACTTTAGTTTCGGAAGTCGGTTGCATTTTTGGAATAAACGTATTTTATTATGTTCAACATTTTTCTGTTAGCCAGTCGCATGTGTCCCTACTATGGCTACTGTAACCGTTAATTTTGAAAGAAACTGTGATTCAAACATTCACGCAGACAGTAAAGGTGATTCAGACATTCAGACTGACAGTTACGGTGATTCAGACAGACAGTTCCATCATAGACGCCATTCGTCGTTGTCCATCAGGCGAAATCGAGATGAAGAATAGAAAAATTGTTTAATAACTTTTTTATTTTTGTTTATTAGCTTTTTTTATTTTGTTTATTAAATTGATGTTTCAATCCACAGATAATTTTCATTCGTGGAATAACATTGACGTCTGCCAGATTTTGTATGGAAAAACTGTCAAAAAATCTAAATTATACCTCGGATTAAAATTATCTGGCGTTGGAAAAATAAGCACTAAGATGTAATTCCTCTGTTCTAGGGTCATGAGTCGATCCTCATGGCAAATGGAATAGGGGTTTTCTTAGTAACACTCGGGGCTGAACGTCGGGCCGGTTGACAATAGGCTTGCCACAATATAACTGACGAAATGAGGGTATACTTTACACCTCTGCTTATCTCTTCATGTTATGCTAATTCCTCTGTTCTTCCCCAGGTTGCCCTCGGAATCGCGACACTCCTATGCTATGTGCCTACACCACTAGCTGCCTCACATCAGTCAGGATCACTCGTCCTTCTGACCCTCGCGATCTGGCTGACTCACGAGATCAAACTGCTTAAGTACATACCAAAGTAGATAACAGACTGTATTATTATATTGTAAATTGAACTTTATGCTAGTGAAGTTACGGCGTTTTATTGTGATATCCTCATCATATCATATATTTAAAGTAGTAAATCAGCTATTAGTGTGGCGCCATCTACATCGCCACATGCGAACTATGCAATACACTGGCGACACGCAAAATCCTGCATCGCGCAAGCAGAGTATGTCGCGCAACTAGCATATACATATACAATGTCCCGACATCAATCGCGCAGTAGCCCACCACGCACGACACCCGTATGATCGGAGGATCCTTTCTTTTCTATAGAGGATAAGTGAACTTTACACCCTGTTCCCGATACCACTATACGCGAAACCCTATGATCTTTCAAGAATATTTACTAGATAGGTACCGATCTGTTTCAATTTAATCAGGGCCTGCAAATGTTCAGGGACACTTTCTACAAAATACAATACACAAACAATGTTATTCACAAAGTGTTTTATTTGAAAATTTAAAATGCTAATATTGCTTACACACTGAAAAACTGTTTTATGTACAAAACTGTGTGTAGACAAATCGCAGATGTGTTGCGTTCGGGCCGACTGCGCCGGCGCTCCTTCAAAATATACAACTTGATTATAGCCTTACGATACACGCAGTGAATTTGTTATTCAATATAAATCTATCTATCTACATACTTGTAACAATACAGGCATGATCCAAACTCCGCGCGTCCAAACCCGCATCAATTTTGATATAATATTTTTTAGTTATTGTGCTTCTAAGTATAATATTAGCAGTACCCGGGCTTACGGATAACAGATGGACATTTTAGCTTCGATATATCTAATTCTTTTCTACATACACGTTAAAAATGATATTTTGAACGGAAAATATATAATTATTAGCACAATATACAGCAAAAATAAAATAATGATAAAACGCCATCTAGCGTCGGTTAAAACAAATTGATAACATTGATCGTAAATTACAAAAATACCAATTTGAAATTATTTTGTCATATTCAGCGATTTTAATGTGATATGAGCACACAAAGTATAAAACTACACTACAAGCAAAAAGTTGATGGATTTATGATCTTAGGAAAATTCTAAAATCATCAAATAAATCTTTTATACAATATCTTGCGTACGTAAATATTTTTTATTGCTTAAGGTACATTTCAGAGGGCACGTACAGTCAGCGACAAAATAACAAATGTGGTGCTGACTGTACATTTTCTTAACAAGTAAAGTGCTAAGATAAATAAAAGAGAAAACATATAAAGATGTGAGTATGACATTTGAATAAAGTTTATAATTTTGGACATTACCCGTATCTGTTGTTAGATATAACATTTAGTTGTGAGAAATCATTTATGGCGGACCTATTCCTACTATTCACTGCTTTGACTATGAAAACGAAATTTTAGTATAAAAGCGGCGTTATCCAAGTACGTTAAGTTTACACTGGTAAAAGCTATTCATGTGTCCTCATAGTCAAATGCATAAAATCAGTATGAAAAAGTCCTTCAGTGAAAACAAAAGGGTAGCACCATACATAATTCCTTAGTCTGAAATCAAACATGTTTAGACCGTATATGACTATTGTATAATCTAGCTATGGCCGACTGCAATTTGTAACCTAAATATAACTGAAAAACTATTAGCGTAAAGTGAGGCAACACTATATTGTTGATGGTAACACAGGAGGAATTGTTCACAGATAACAAATAGGTACTTTTTTCCACTGGCAATTTCAGTCTTGTGAGATAAGGCGTGAACTACACAAGTTTCAGAGACAATTAGAATAGGCGGAGTGGTGTCGTGGTGAGATGATTCGTAGTCTGTCAATGCAGTTCAAGCCTTAGTTCGCACTTTAACATCAAAAGGCGTGAACGCGATTATATACATTAATATCTTTACATAAAGTAGAGTAGCGTGCACAAGTTACATGAACGTATTGTTAGAATTTTCTACAATAAAAACGATTTATCTTGAAATGTATACGTAATATTATGTAACAATGATAACTCTGCAACATTTTATAAAATATAGTTTTTCACTATTGTATTGTATCTTTAACGGTCTCGTAGAACAGAAGTTTGCCAAGAATTAAAACTTAATGATTGAAATTGAAAAATATCATAATGATTGCAGAGACACCATTGTCCAACTAAATAATATCTGGAGCCTCTTCCCAATTGAACTATAAAATAAGTATGTATAAATACTAAAGTTAACCTAATAAGTTAGTACTATGTTTTAATCCTCTAATTACAATTTAGAAATATAACATATATTTATAGCAGTTACAATTTAAATGGCTGGTAAAAAGAGTTTATCTAAAATCGTCACAGTTACAAATTATTGAAATGTGATACTTTTTTGGTTTTCCGGTATTTAAAAGGGAGTAACGTGAGCACGTACATCTCAAACTGATAGAAAATAATATAATACAAGTTCATATAAATTGCAACTGCTAACATTTAAATATCTCTATAACCTATATCGCCATATCAATAATTTCAATACAAAAAATAAACGAACTATAATCATAGACATATAATTATTCCGATTTATAAATAAATGCTGCTGAGGCTTTATTTAATATCACTACAGGGTTTAAAACAACAACATCGATATCGACACTTTGAATTTATCGATATAAATAAAATCAAGCTTAGTAATTCTTGAATCGATATGTGATAATATTGTCAGATTTATCGATGAATATAAGCGTGTGTTCTACTAACGCGTAATTAAAGAGGAAAACAAAAATATTGCCATTTATTTGTGTTGCGGCGGACATAATAAGAGGAACAGATATATGTAATTTACTTGGTGATCAAGGAAGCTATGAGTAAGGGGGTAATTTCGTAGACAATTTGTGTTTTGACATTCGCAAGACACCTAAAGAATCCGATAGCAATTATTTTTATAATTTTTACAGTGAAAAGTACGCTTTTGTGTTTTGTATCTTATTTCAATCGGAGTCCAACTGAGTATCATAATATGTATAAGGCCATTATATCATAGAAATAACTAATTTATTTTTTATAACTAAATAATATTTTGTCCTAAAGCATTATTGCGAATATTTTGCAACCAGTCAACATTTTATCCACCAAAGAATAACAATTAACTCTACTATTTTTCCGTGAGTAAAATAATCGCAATAAACAACAGATGTTTACATAAAACCATATTAGAGTGAGACAAAGTACATTGAAGATTCATTTTTTTACCTGCAATATGTCCGTTCACTTATTAACAAAATACAGTTTAACCCGAAACTTACATTAATAATTTCTTTTATAAGAATACATTCCACGAATCACAACAACATTTTAATTTTGCTTTTATTAACTGGTGTGCAAGTTCTAATGCTAAACGTAGTACAGGCTACAATATGTATGCGCGAACAAACCAAGGGATCCGTAGAAATAGCAAAACCATCGAAACATTGGCGCCTAGTTTGAACAGCAACGGAACGGCTGCCTTTGATATGAGAGACACACGAGCCACTGAAATAATCACATTCACCTACGGTTGGAGAGAGGTTGGAGTAACAACATTGCTTTGCGAGCCAGCCTTCATCCGTTGCTCAAGCAATTTATAAACATACCACCAAAGATCCGACTTGCCATTTGAATGCAAAATTAACACCTAGCGATCGATTAAAATAATCAATATATTATTATATAATAATAATTCAGTAAGTGTATAAAGAAAATTCTCACATCACAATAGATGGCAGTCGCTTTATGTACGTAATGGCAGATTAATACTTGCGTTCAAATGTTTATGTTATTATGTTACATTTTATACCTGTAGAAGTCTCTATTTTCCTCCCATATAATCGAGAAAGTCCCCTTAATAGCGGAAACCGGATTTGCAAATAGAGCGTAAAAATAAAGACTACTATAGACACTGTGTAGTGTAACACACATAGCTTTATAAGACAGTACTATAATATAGCATATTGGGACATCTCGAATTAGTTATTAAATTGGTTCTTTGTTGAAAAAGCATGGCACGGGCGGCCATATAACATTAAATATACATCGAACACACATTAGAAAATATAAAGATCAGGTATATAAGCTCCTTATTAAATAAAAATCTTCCAGTCATCTAAATATAAATAGGTAATTTATAAATGATAAAGTCGACCATAATATAAAGGCGTTATCCCACGATCCCTCTTTTAGTAGAACGTTGGTTTCAACGCTTTCATCATAATATGGTTAATTTACGGAAGCCGACCCCAACATAGTTGGGAAAAAGGCTAGGCAGATGATGACGATGGTTAATTTACGGCGTTTGCGCTGCATTCCGTTTGACTAACGCAAATCCGTAAGCGATGCAAATGAACGACAGTGGGATAACGCGTTTAGATAATAATATCAGTAGTAAATAATTTGCCGAGATGCTTGTGGTCGCCTAAAGCATTAATATCTTGAGCCGTGTTATTGTCTGTTATAAATTTTATACGTTTATCGCTCATGCAGTTTTGAGACAGCTTAATGCAACTTATTTTGTTAGTATCTCTAATTTAATGGTAGGTACACTTGTATCTATTTTATCGCATAAATTAATTAATTCCAGACGATTTTAAACACATAATTATAAATATTTACTATCAATCTTTCCCTTGATACATAATATAATAAATTCCACTTGTATTTTGTGTATCGTAATAACCATACAGCCTTAAAGTATCGCTCTCACTGCAATTTACATATAATATATTATTAATCACTACAATTGGGGCATTTTATATAAATATAAACAATTTTATACGAATCTAGTTCAGATGATAAAGGATGCTGAGTGAGGGATCGTCCATAAAACATGTAACATTTCACATAAAATTATATCTGATAATATTTTATAGGGCAAAGTGGCTTTATCATATAAATGATGGTACACTATCAAACATTACTTGTTACTATCAATGTTACATATTATTGAATGGGCGATCAAAAGTGAGAAATGAATGAAATATCAAGGCGACACCCTATCGAAAGCGTTCACAGATATAACCGAAGACACCGCGAATAACTCGAGTCAGGGATGATTTCGAGCGCACTAATAATGATAAAACTTTATTTAGCCCCTAACTTTTACAAGAATGAAGACACCTGTAACATAGTGGAATTTCTAGAAACAACTAATATCTGATATATTGACCAAATACGCAGGGAAAGGAAAAGAGAATTTAAAAATATCCAGTAGTAATCTTTTAAGCATAAATGGTTTGGTAATGGGTATGGCTCATTACTACACAAATAGCCAATTTTACGCTAAGTACTACATATTTACGAGCTAAAAGCTGCTCGATCAGACACTCCATCATTGTATAAGCTAGGGGCATTACCGTACAAATCGGTTATTCATAATAACCTACGCTGTTACGTTACTTTAGAATAAATTTATTACGTGGATTATGTTGCTCTGGTTCCTTCACTGAAGCGTCTTTGTGATATTTTGCCGATATCCAATTTAAAATATGTATTTATTTATTCACTGGGCGATTCAATTAGTGTTATGTGGGTAAATGATACATACCTAAGCCTAATATTACACTCAGGACTTCTACGACACGGCGCAAGATTTGATATTATTTTTGTTAATCACTATATTATAATCAGCTACAATAAACTATTTTTATCCAATCAAAATAATTCTCTATAACAGCTTGAGTATAAAATCTTGTCTCATGATATGAAAGTATGCAGATGTTTTGCAAAATGCACTTTATTTTGATGTATCAACCTCCCTTAGTATTTCTCGACATAAAACTTAGCAGAGGGCGCCACAATCGCTTGTGCTTTCTACGATTCATCTCACACAAAGCGTTATATGGCCCGAACTAAACTACAACTTATACAAAAATAAATAGACAAACATCGAGTATATAGGAATAAAACTACAAGTACGACAGTGCAGGGGTAGGCGCGGGAGAGGAATATTCCACTAACGAGTCCCCACTTCGAAAGGGTATTCTCACGTTTTCTGCCTCATCTTTAACCAACCTCCTTGCACAGTCGCCTTCTAAATGTAAATAAAATGGAAAAAAAACCTTTTAAAAATAAATGCAAAGTACCACAAAGACGCTGGTGGGTGCAATAGTGCGCGGTGCTGACTTGGCGCGACTAGCTCGGCGGCTGTGGGTCAGTGCTGACGATGACCTGGATCACGTATCCTGGCGTGATCTTTGCCTCCTCGATTAGCAGCCGGTCGCCGAGGAGTTTGCCGCCATAGAACCAGCGTTGCCGCCACGGCTCGATGTTCTCTTGAGCCTGAGGATCGTGTAAAGGGCCTTGTTAGTTTTGACACAGTTTACATTTTGTGGCATTGTTCATTAGTCTAGAAACAAAATCACAGCAACAACGTTACCACGTAGCTCAGTATTTGGTTTTTGATTAAAAATTATTATAATTAGTTTACTAAACTATACGGGAAATTATTAGCAGTCTAATAAGTTAGTCTGTTGATCAATTTCCGGAATAATCAAGGGAGGTCATTCGCTATAGTTTGACCAAAACCGCTGTACCGCGCCTTCGGTATGTGCGCGGCGAGACGGGGGGGCAGTGCAGGCCGCTCATTCGTCATCGCTCACGGCGTCCCGCCCCCCGCCTCGCCGCGCATTCCTCCCGCGTCGCCGCGCATTCCTAAGGCGCGGTACAGCAGTTTCGGTCAAACTATAATAAAATACGATTTGTTTTCGGTCATCAAATCTATAAATCTGTGGTCATAAAATGAGTGCTGATGCTGACGACATAGATGGTTGCATCCTATCAGATATAAAGAATTTACTTGAAGTTTCTATATAAAAAAAAAATAAACATTTTTTTTGTGACCACACTGACATACAGTTTTGCGGTTTTTGCTTAGTTCTTCTTAACTCCACAATGGATTCTGATGCGTTTTCGCCATCATTGAGAGAATTTATTCCGGAAAGAATACAAAATATTTATATTTTTAGACATGAAACACAAATCTTGATGTTCTGACATGTCGTCATTGCATGTCACGTGCAAAGCAGGGGCGGGTTGCTAGTTCGTCATAAAACCACTTTATTTGAAAAGGACAAAAAGTCATGGACTAACTAAAGTGCGACCATTCTAAGTAACATGACCTTGGCCGCAAGCCAAAAACCATTTATAACGTAGAATAAGCTAATGTGCCTAATGTCGATGTCATTAAGTTCGGCACAAAGAGAAAGCACAGTGAAATCATATTCCTAGCGATACTTCGAACGGTTCACCAATGTAGGTCAACGGACAGTAATTGTCGCGGCGTCCAAAACAGTAAGACATTAAACAGGTGACTACGACCTTTGAGGAGTAGCTACATAAGTACATGGGTATATACGTTTCAGGGCTGTGCTGTTGAAATGTGAAGGAGAACTTCATAATGCTCAAGGTGTTATGATTGTAAGGATATTTGTAAAACAAACATTTATACAAGAGCAAAATTAGTTTCGGAAATTGCATGATTATCGCGCGAATATGCAAATACATAAAACCTTATTTTTAACGGCAGCATTTAAAATGTTTGTTCTTTTTATGCTTAAATTTTAAATCTAACTTATTAGTTGAATATTAATCAAGGTCTAGAAATAAAAACCGTATCCGTACACATGAATAGGTACATATCCGTACCCATACTGTTACTATGTGATAAATCCATAAAATTAACTGTATATCATTAGGTAATACATCGGTAAAGGAAAAACATCGTGGCGAAACCTAAAGTTGTCTTGAGCAAGCGTGGTGATCCATGCTCGCGTGCCTTCTCTGTGTGTAAAGAGGCTTTCGCCCTGCAGTGAGACAATAATAGGCTGGTATCCATTACCATTACACCAAGCGATCTTGGGGTAGTAGGGTCAAGTTTTTGAAGCATATAAATTGGATAGTTCCCATACAAACAATGGCATGGCAGCCCTATCGTTAAATAAAACTACATAGCGTCACACGAAGGCAGGCGACAGCAAATGGTTGCAAAATTTCGCATCGTTCGCATGCTCTTACGTCACCGACTGACCGTGTTTTAACCTGCTGCACAATGTACATATTTTTACTACTGGCTGTGGCTTTAGTAGTGCGATTGTAGTAGTTTACTTGCTGATAACGAATACTACAGAGATTTTTGGTCTTATTAAAGAACTTATATTCTTTGTTTATTCTTTCAATGGTGTCGAAGCTGTTGGTGGACAGAAATCTATAGAGCGAAACCTCCTAAAACAAGTGTCATTTCCAGTCTCCAACAACAACATTTTGATCTTACTGATCAAAGGGCATGTAAAAGGCAAAAGGAGTAAGTAAGGATCGTAGCTGGTGGTGTTGTATAGTTTCTGCCTACCCCTACCTCTTTAGGAGATCAAAGTTAAAAAAAAAAAACTAAAATGTTAATAGATGTCGAACTAGGAAATAGCGGGATGAATTAGACTTCTATCTAATTAACTAGCTCTAGATGGTGTAAGTCACGGACAAGTGGAAAGAGGAAACGGTCTTTGTCTTGCAGCGGGGCGATGTTCTAAGATAATAATAATAATCGCCGGTCTATTATTGTGTTATAATATGCAGTCACGGCCTCACGAACGATCAGGTTGTTTTGGTTTTCTACTACCTGTTGTATAAATATGACATTCAAGTTTCGGTTAAGATCTTATTACTGTAAGTATCTATGAACTATTCTGTTCTAGCGTTCAAGTTTGTGGGGACATAAACACCGAGTGTGGAACTATTAATAAAATTGTTTTATCTTGATAACTGTAGGTACAACTCAGAACTGACAAAGGATATTCATAAAATGGTCTAAATGTCAAGTTTCCTAAAAAAATAT
The DNA here is from genome assembly GCA_951799955.1 of Apamea anceps. NCBI lineage: Eukaryota > Metazoa > Arthropoda > Insecta > Lepidoptera > Noctuidae > Apamea > Apamea anceps. The sequence goes on from OX637510.1 coordinate 20,757,969, forward strand.
TATATCACTAGTAAAAATAAAGCTACTGACGTGGGTTCTTAAGTATTTACTTGTATAACAAGTCAATTCACATAGGTACCTAAATCAATGGAATGTTAAGTGTGCATATAAATGGCAAATTAATTAGATTAAGATTTACGTGCATAAAACAGATTTAGAAGAGGACTCATAATAAACGTAAAGGGTAGTCAGAAGCCCGAAAGTCTGACAACCAGTCTTACCAAGGGGTATCGTATTACCCAGCGACAGGATTGTGGAGGTCAGATAGGCAGTCGCATGTAAAATACTGGTTTTCAGCTGCATCCGGTTAGACTGGAAGCCGACCCCAACATAGTTGGGAAAAGGCTGGGCAGATGATGACTTAGGAAAAGACCGAAAACGGCACTGACGACGCGAATAAAGCCAAAAATCTATTAAAGTCGGCATCCATACAACAATACAGTTTTAAGCAAATTACATTTTCGGTCTGTTTGCACACTGTATTTGTAGGGTTTACTAATACTCTGAAACCATATTGACTGTGAACAGCTAATTAAAGGGTGTTTACATCATAGGCATTAACACATCCATAACCAATCATTATCAAGGTCTCTGATACAAGGCTGAATGCTATCAGCTATCATCTCCTTTACACTTATCTCTATATATGTTACTTACAACGAACTTTGGTGAAACATTATTCCTGTCACTGTCGCACAAATGTCAAAATACAAGTGCAAGACAGGGACGGGAACATGGCTAAGCCAAAGTACGCGTCAGGTAACGTTTATATCGTTCATCGTCGTATAGATCTCGGCCTTAGACCTTGATCTTACAAATCTATACTTACGGGAATTCCCGCAAAATAGACTACTACTATTTCTTAAGAATATTTTAAATATATTTCCACAAAAAAAAACTTTAATAAGGAGTCTTTTTCTCCAGGGTGGACCTTGTAATAATCTATACATTATGATAATAATGCCTTATAGATATTTAGTTTTGCAATCTCTTACAAAGTCTGTGTATAACTGAAGGTTCGAACAGAATATTAAGACTGGGATTTTCTAGCTAGCAATATTTTCATTATATTATTTTCTGATACCTCATTGTATTGTCAAAATGGTACCACTAATACAAACCACCAGCCACCACCAAAAAACCTCTGTGACAGACAGACAAAAACGTGATGTTAAAAAGGTTCCGTTTTTTAAAGATCGAATCTGTTAATGTAGAAAAGATATCCCACTCACATGTAATTTATTCTTGCACTGTACGACAGTATGTCGGGAGTACACGGCTAGATCCACATCCTTGCACGTGTTGGACAGTCGCAGGCGCAGCGAAAGCTCCGTGCCGCCCTCCACTGGCTCCGACCACTCGGCCGGCGAGTCGCGCCCGCTCGCTTCCTTCACCATGTTTATAGGGGGTGATAGGCAGTATATTGGGACCTGCAGAAGTGAATTCAAATATATAAAAACAAAAGTTAGGGAGAATGTGGGTTCACGCAAGACAATGGCTTCTTAATAATTTCCGTTATTACGGCATTCAACTGGTTATTAGTAAGAAGTTCGAAAAATACAGCTATTGCATTGTATATTAGGCTCCATGTCCAAGCGGATTATCGTTCAATCCACCCGAAGTCAAAAAAAACCCAGCAATCCTTTGGTGTTAGTGACCAGAAGAAGGAAGAGTATAGGACCTGTCCAATAATAATTATCAAATCAAGCTTCAGAAAGGATTGTTGTATTATTAGAAATTCTAGATTAGAAATACAATCATCTCATAGGTGGAATAGCATATTATTGACAATGGATAACATGCTTTTTATTTCCTAGCCATCATTGCCCCACTGCTGGGCAAAGGCCTCCGTACTCTCCTTCCACCTCTCTCTCTCTCTCCAAAGCTACCAAGTACCAATCTTAATTAAAGGAGTCCAGCTCATCCCACCATCTCTGTCTGGGCCGCCCACAATATTGATTGCCATTAAGAATAATGATATTTATACAGATTTATTTAAAATTGCAAATTAAATTAAATTATGTAATAAATAGGCAGACTACATCAAGACTTTGTTTATCCTATAAATGGTAGGTCTAAATAACAATTATGATTATTTTCGTGATACCATAATCAACATTTTTTATTCAATACAATGATGCTTGAGGACAATGTCACATAGTTTATTGCGTCCGAACTTGATAAGGAACCAAATAAAAACAGCATCAAAAAGGCTCAACAGGAAACAAACATACATACATTAATAACAATTAGGTATACACAATTCTTACATTTATATTCTGATTTTGTAAGTGTAAGGACTATGAGGAAAAAAACCATTGTTTGTTGATAATCACAGGCAAGACAAATATGAGAAAATTAACCGGTTTTTCTTTTAGCTTTGAAACAAGATTATAAGCTTGATATTCAACATACATAATATAAAGAAAACAATCAATACCAGTTACCCATACATAGGAATCTGTTGAGGATCATCCAACCTCATATAAAATTTTAATGAAGCTGAGTAGTAAGCATTCACAGGCACCTAAGAGTAAAACAAAGTGTGTACCTGATATCTTGTGCCCCATTCATCATAGCACTCAGTGAGATAGCCATTGGGCACCGACACACTGGCTCCATCGAGTATCGCCTGCGCCAGCTGGAAGTCCATCGCTTCAGCAGCGACGGCGGCCGCCCGCAGCGCGTCCCAAATCTCCTTGCGTCCTTCGAACGCCGGCGCTGTGTCCCAGAACTCATCCCTTTTACTACGTAATTGTCCCTCCGTCAATGGCACGTCTGATTTCCATCGTATGGTTTCGTGGCACAGCGACTGGTTCTTCCTCAGCCCACCTACAACAAAGAGTTATGAGAACACGCACTCGACGTCTACACGGAGACAGATGATCGCTTACCCCACCTGAATTAGGCCGAGACACGGTAGCCGAAGATTCCTCTATGGGTCCGCTACCACTTCTAGTTATTCCTATGCAACCGCCCATTATGATCACATTCTACAATTGCTCATTTAACAAATATTTACAAAAAAATTATTAACAAATAACATTTTTATCTTCTGTACGCTTCTGTCAAAAAAGATTAGCTGTATATGTTTTGTTATTGCTTTGAAAGGTCGCGTGTAAATTAAACACGTTCCTAATAAAGTTATGAATAATGTCCAATTTTATCGAATTTTAATGCTTGTAGAATATCGTGTTTTTGATAAAGCAATAGAAAGTATGCTATGGGATTTCAAATACCTTTATCTTCTATAAATACGGGCAATATCATTGTAAACTGTTATAAACGAAACGCATCAAACTTCATAAAATGTCAACGCTTGTTTTTTAGTAGTGGTAACATCAAAAGTTTTACGTTTTATTTATATTCATGATCTTTCAAACATATCCGAACTTATCAAAGTCAAACACTCAATAGTATAGTGAGAACTAATTGCTATCACTTTATATTGTCAATTTTTTCTAACTTCAATTGAAATTCACTTAATATATCACAATAAAATAGTTTTCCCCAATAATCCCTAGTTGGCACAGAGCAGTAATAATACGTTAAAACTTTTTTTGTTTGTCATTTATTTTTTGTTTACATGAGAAACGTCAAATCACATGTCCCCAAAACAAACCATTCCATTCCATCACAAGAAATAAAAATACAATTTGCAAAATGAATTCTTTTGATTCTAATTTAGAAGACTACAGAGTCATAACTGTAAGTATTCATTTATAGGTTTTAATAAAAAATTGGCTCTTGCAACGTAATCCTATCTTTGAAGCGATTATTAAAGTTTTAAACACTATTCCATCTACAGGCTCCGGAGACTGCCTACTACATATCAGAGTTCATAACGACAAATGAAGAAAAGGGAATTTTGTCGAATATTTACGCAGCACCAAAGCCAAAATGGACTCATCTCTCAAACAGAAGATTGCAGAACTGGGGCGGAATACCGCACAATAAAGGCATGATAGCCGAGTCAATACCGCAGTGGCTGGACAAATACCTGGAGAAAATACATGGTCTTAATGTCATGGATGGCAAAAAACCCAACCATGTGTTAGTCAATGAGTACCTGCCAGGGCAGGGCATCATGCCACATCTAGATGGATCTCTGTTCTATCCAACTATTACTACAATATCAGCTGGATCTCACATAGTATTAAATTTCCTTGAACCAACTGAAGATGACACTATTAATACCAAGCCTGTGTTTAAATTTTTACTTGAACCAAGAAGTTTGCTAATATTACAAGAGAAGCTTTACACTCGATATTTGCATTGTATAGAAGAAGTGAAGGAGGACTTACTGGATGCGTCAATAGTAAACATAAATATGTGTTCAGATAAATATGTTAGGCATATAACAGTACCCAGAGAGACTAGACTATCATTGACCATAAGACATGTGCCAAAAACAACTTCTTTTAGAATTTTTGCTGGTGGAAGAAGATAGAAAAGTAGCTAGCAATTTGATTTGCTAGCTACAAATATTAGAAAATTTCTGTAAAATTATATATTTATAAAATGATGCATGACAAAAGATATCAGTAGCATCCGTATATATGTATATTGTAACAGACATACTTGCTCAGCTGGGCTAAAATAAATTCCAATTTTGATACTACTCTTGTACGCCAACAACAATGGTAGCCAACCGTAGCTGAAAGTAATTTGGCAAAATTATTTATTAGAAGCTCTTTTTGATTGTTTTGCACACACTACGCCCCTTTTACTTTAAACTTGCCTTTACACTATGAAGGACTTAATAAAATTCAACATTCAAACAAAATTTTTATACAAATCTAGATGGTTTATATTTTTACATAAATTAAATAATGAAATTACTTACCTAAAGCTTTTTATTTTTTTTTATCATAATGAGATTTACAAAATTATTGCCAAGTGTTAGAATATTATATAGAAGACCAAATTATGGTATGGTTGTTACAAGAGCATACAGTGCAGGGGCAGGGTGTGGGGGAGCAGAGAAGGTAAATCAAGTTATAATTTCGTTTTTGATCAAGTCAACAAGCTATTGTTAGAAAGCAGGCAAGGAAGGCGTTATCATTTTAAATCTTATTGCCTCCTTTAACTGGCAACTACGGATTTGATATTATGATAATAAATTCAAGTTCCATACGCAAAATACGTGCTTGATATTACTACTACTATACGCCCTTCATATTACTACTACACTACATTCATGTTTATAGGGAGAGAATTTTAAGTACCTAATACTCGTACATGCTATTGGAATGTGTGTCTCAAATATTAAAATTTTGTTTACAGAAAGGTGCTGTTGTCTGCGTTTATGAAATAAATAACAAATTAGAACTAACGCCGACCGGAGCACAAGTGGACCACAAGTGTGGTGGCAAGATATCACAGCAATTAAATGCGTTAGTTTCTGGTTTAGAAAGTTATTATTATTATTTCTTCTTCGGTTGCAATATTTTCTAACAAGTAACTACAACTAGCAAATCAATGTTAAATAATGAATAATGATACATATATAAAATAATATGATCATGGTTGGTGTACCTAGTACATTCAAGTTACAAATACAGTGGGTCAGTTTCGAATTCATGACCTTTAGTTCACAAGTCCTATACTATCAGCTGGCTTGTTGGGCTATTGTCCCCAACCGACCATAGAGGGGGCAATCAGCCTTTGGGGATACCTACAATTTCTCTTAAAACGCAGGCTGGGTAACTTTCCCTGCCAAAGAAATATCAACATTACTGTTGTTGAAATAAAGACAAAAGTAAATAAACCGTATCACCATTTGTCTTCCCAATGTTTCAGGCTGTCGTGTGAGCTTAAACTAGGCAAGGCCTTCGCGATAACCGGCATCATGGAGTACTCCGCAGTGGCCATCACCTGCATAGGACCGAAGGGGGCTTGTTACGATGGGCTGGAGTCTCTCGATGAAGCAAGGGTTAGTAAAGTCAAACTTACTTATGATGTTACATCTTGTTGCATACATGTTTGAAATAATCATTTTATAGTACTGTTGAGCGCCACAATTAATGCCTGGTATATGGTGACATTAATTGCCACTAGCGCCATCTAGCATCGAGTAGCAGAACTAATAGATCCTTCTAGAAATTTCGATGCTAGAACTTTTTAGAATTATCGACCGCGACGTCTGGTCAGTCGGGGCCGGTATGTACAGACGCCAGCAGGTCAAGCTATCCGAAACTGTCAAATTTTCCCAACCAACCTTGAGACTTATTATTTTAGTGATAACGTTGAAAATCTATTAAAGAAATTTGACAGATTGTAGTAGCTTGATGTGCTGGCGTCTGTACTCGAATATCCTAGATGTTTCTACAATAGAAGGTTCTAGAACTATCTGCGGCACTATAAAGGCCGGGGTTAAACGCTTATAGAGCTTATTACACCATCCTAAATATCGGAGCCGATGTTTAGGATCCGATTTAGGTCAAGAAATTCAGTCGCCGGAGCTCCTGATTACACGTTCACTGATTTAGGACACTGAATCAGTCGGTAAGGACGATCGACATGTGACGGACGTGTCGAGTTAAAAAGAAGTGTGTCGAAATGGCCCCAATAGTAACGAAAAACCAAAAAATTGGTATTACCGTAGCCCTAGCTGTTGGCTCCATAGAAATTAAAAAGAACGTGATATTTTTATTCATATAGTTTGGATCATTTTTGTTCCAATAATAATAAAATTAAGTAATAAGTACACTATCACCATAAATTCAACAAACGCTGCATTTACTTGGCTTTGGCCTGTAAATGTGGCTAAAACCCCTTAGCGCTGAGAAAAAAGAATACCCTCGATAATATTAATAATATTTTATTCAGTATTAAATTGGTAAAATATTTACATAAAGTCTTAGAAATAACTTACAAAGGTATAATAATGTTAGATGCCTGTACTAGGATAATCCTGTACCACAGGCGGCATGAGCATACTTTATGGTAATTGTAGGATAATAAAATTCTTAACAATATAAGGCAAGGCATGTCCTTATATAATTCCAATATATTTTGGATCACCTCCTTTTCTGTACCTAGTCATTTTGTTTTGCGTACTTATTACCTATGCATACAATCAATGAAAAACATGCGCTCGCGACGGCAGGCGAGCGGCGACTGAGCGTCCTATCCTAAATGTTAGTTATTACACCCTTCCGATTTAGGATACGATATAGATTTAGGACGTCTGAAACCATTCTTGTCCTAAATCGGATCCTTCCTAAATGCGATTTAACTATCCTGAATTTAGGAATGACTAAATATCGGACTAAATATCGGCTCCGATATTTAGGATGGTGTACCTAATATGCTCTTTAGCTGGAGTGACGTCACCGCAGCTTCCTCATTCGATACAGGCAAACCAGTGAGGTTAGGGTTTTGAACTATAGTCATAAAAATAAGGCATAATAGCTGCATACGGAAGAAAAAAACTGAACTATAATACTTAAAAAGTGTTGAAACTACGATCAAAAACGTGTGTGTAAACTGGAGTGACGTACCCCAGCTGCTCATTCATATCTTCCAAACGATAGAACATATGATTATGTATTATACCTAGCTTAAAAAATAAAGCAAAATTTTCAAATCTCTGGGTAAGTACGGTAATCATCACAGATCAGTTTACTTTACAGTCACAGAATTATTTTAAGACTAGCTTCTGCCCGCGGCTTCGCCCGCGTGGATGTCGGAAATTATCCCACGGGAACGTGCTAACAGGATAAAATGTATGTGCACCAGGATGCCATCTATCTCGCGGGCCCTTTGTGGCTAATTACAATAGAAAACCAATTGTGTCTCATTAATGGTGATTAAGAGGGTACCTATATGATATCTTTACCTAAGTACCTACCTAATTAAAAAAATAAATAAACTCAATAACAGAAAATAAAATACCTACCTACCTAAATAGGTAAACCTATTTATGACGATAACTAATCTAAACTCAATCATCATCTGCCTAGCCTTTTCCCAACTATGTTCAGGGCCGGCTTCCAGTCTAACCGGATGCAGCTGAATACCAGTATTTTACATGGAGCGACTGCCTATCTGACCTCCACAACCCAGTTATTGGGTAATACGATACCCTTGGTACGACTGGTTGTCAGACTTTCGGGCTTCTGACTACCCGTAACGACTGTCAAAGATCCACGAATGACAGCCGGGACCAACGGCTTAACGTGCTTTCCGAGGCACGGAGGTGTCTCGGTATGTAAAGATGGTCACCCATCCACAGACCGACCGCGGCAAGCGTAGCTTAACCTGACCGATCGACCTGTGCGGCTGTTATTATTTAGCCACGGGCCCCTCAATCTAAACTCAATAAATAAGCAAAATCTCTAAAAATTAAAAATTTAAAAAACCCCCGACTACGTGAAACCCTATAAAAAGAAAAAAATAACCTTGAAATTATGACCCTACGTAAGTACGTATGAAATTTTTTGATTAAATATTGTCCCGTCGGGGGACCGCTCTAATTATTACCCTAACGTTCTGTTAAAGTTTAAAATAGTAGCGGTCCCCCGACAGGACAATATTTAATCAAAAAATTTCATACGTACTTACGTAGGGTCATAATTTCAAGGTTATTTTTTTCTTTTTATAGGGTTTCACGTAGTCGGGGGTTTTTTAAATTTTTAATTTAATTTTTTATTTCATGCTTTTTGTAGGGACTCCTTATTATTTATTTTCTTGCGTTTTAAGATTCAGGTAATTTGGTATTTAGTCAGGTTTTTTGTAATTCGCCATTTTGTGGTGGTGGCCATCTTGGATTTGAAATTTGTCATAGTGTATAGTATTCTACTAGTCAAGCCCTTTCATTTGATACCCATATTGAGGGAGTTGTGAAAAAAACAATGTAATTTGCCGTTTTGTGGTGGCGGCCATCTTGGATTTGAAATTTATCATAGTGTATAGTATTCTACTAGTCAAGCCCTTTCATTTGATACCCATATTGAGGGAGTTGTGAAAAAATATATAATCCGCCATTTTGTAGCGGCGGCCATCTTGGACCGATTTTCATCAAACATAGCTAAGAACACTCCCGACAAATTCACCTTTCAAACAAAAAAAACAAAATTAAAATCGGTTCATCCGTTCGGGAGCTACGATGCCACAGACAGACATACACACACACACACACACACACACACACACACACACACAGACACGTCAAACTTATAACACCCCGTCGTTTTTGCGTCGGGGGTTAAAAACTAATATCTATACGAATGACTATCCTACCTAACAGTATTATAAAATAAGCTACGGTCACTACGTACACTATCAAATATACTACCTATACTTTAAAATTAAAATCTATACCTACGACTTATATAAAAATAAACCTAAATAACTCTAAAAAAACCCCCGACTACGTGAAACCCTATAAAAAGAAAAAAATAACCTTGAAATTATGACCCTACGTAAGTACGTATGAAATTTTTTGATTAAATGTTGTCCCGTCGGGGGACCGCTCTAATTATTAGCCTAACGTTTTGTTAAAGTTTAAAATAGTAGCGGTCCCCCGACAGGACAATATTTAATCAAAAAATTTCATACGTACTTACGTAGGGTCATAATTTCAAGGTTATTTTTTTTCTTTTTATAGGGTTTCACGTAGTCGGGGGTTTTTTAAATTTTTAATTTAAGTTTTTATTTCATGCTTTTTGTAGGGACTCCTTATTATTTCTTTTCTTTTATTTCCTTGCGTTTTAAGATTCAGGTAATTTGGTATTTAATCAGGTTTTTGTAATTCGCCATTTTGTGGTGGTGGCCATCTTGGATTTGAAATTTGTCATAATGTTATGTTATGTTTGAATTTGTCGTAATGTTTGTTATGTTGTGTTGTGTTATGTGTTACTAGTCAAGCCCTTTCATTTGATACCCATATTCAGGGAGTTGTGAAAAAAAAAATGTTATTTGCCATTTTGTGGTGGCGGCCATCTTGGATTTGAAATTTATCATAGTGTATAGTATTCTACTAGTCAAGCCCTTTCATTTGATACCCATATTGAGGGAGTTGTGAAAAATATATAATCCGCCATTTTGTAGCGGCGGCCATCTTGGACCGATTTTCATCAAACATAGCTAAGAACACTCCCGACAAATTCACCTTTCTAACAAAAAAAACAAAATTAAAATCGGTTCATCCGTTCGGGAGCTACGATGCCACAGACAGACATACACACACACACACACACACACACACACACACACACACACACACAGACACGTCAAACTTATAACACCCCGTCGTTTTTGCGTCGGGGGTTAAAAAGTAAAAGGAATAAAAATGAACTCCACTGCGTGTGGCCTAACCTACGACAAACTTATTATTTGCGGTTGGTACAGTAATCGGATCTAGGGATCGAACCGCAAAATTAAGTTTGTTTTTTATTGTATATACTTTTCCGGGATAAAAAGTACCCAGTGTGGTGCCCAGGATATCTTCTATACTTATAATAAATCTGTAGAAGTGAAAATTCTGTACATTGAAAATATCAAAAAAATAAATGGCAGGGGGTGTTACTAGACCGACACCGAACCCAAAAATGGGATTAAAAAAATTTTTGTCTGTCTGTCTGTCTGTCGGTCTGTCTGTCTGTCTGTCTGTTTGTTCAGGCATCACGCAAAAACTACCGGTTCGATTACGATGAAACTTGGTATAATTATTCTTTAATATCCTGGGCACCACACTGGGTACTTTTTATCCCGGAAAAGTATATACAATAAAAAACAAACTTAAATTACTGTACCAACCGCAAATAATAAGTTTGTCGTAGGTTAGGTCACACGCAGTGGAGTTCATTTTTATTCCTTTTACTTTTTAGAGTTATTTAGGTTTATTTTTATATAAGTCGTAGGTATAGATTTTAATTTTAAAGTATAGGTAGTATATTTGATAGTGTACGTACGTGTAGTGACCGTAGGTTATTTTATAATACTGTTAGGTAGGATAGTCATTCGTATAGATATTAGTTTTTAGAGATTTTGCTTATTTATTGAGTTTAGATTGAGGGGCCCGTGGCTAAATAATAACAGCCGCACAGGTCGATCAGTCAGGTTAAGCTACGCTTGCCGCGGTCGGTCTGTGGATGGGTGACCATCTTTACATACCGAGACACCTCCGTGCCTCGGAAAGCACGTTAAGCCGTTGGTCCCGGCTGTCATTCGTGGATCTTTGACAGTCGTTACGGGTAGTCAGAAGCCCGAAAGTCTGACAACCAGTCGTACCAAGGGTATCGTATTACCCAATAACTGGGTTGTGGAGGTCAGATAGGCAGTCGCTCCATGTAAAATACTGGTATTCAGCTGCATCCGGTTAGACTGGAAGCCGGCCCTGAACATAGTTGGGAAAAGGCTAGGCAGATGATGATTGAGTTTAGATTAGTTATCGTCATAAATAGGTTTATTTAGGTAGGTAGGTATTTTATTTTCTGTTATTGAGTTTATTTATTTTTTTAATTAGGTAGGTACTTAGGTAAAGATATCATATAGGTACCCTCTTAATCACCACTAATGAGACACAATTGGTTTTCTATTGTAATTAGCCACAAAGGGCCCGCGAGATAGATGGCATCCTGGTGCACATACATTTTATCCTGTTAGCACGTTCCCGTGGGATAATTTCCGACATCCACGCGGGCGAAGCCGCGGGCAGAAGCTAGTTAAAGAATAATTATACTAAGTTTCATCGTAATCGAACCGGTAGTTTTTGCGTGATGCCTGAACAAACAGACAGACAGACAGACAGACAGACAAAAATTTTTTTAATCACATTTTTGGGTTCGGTGTCGGTCTAGTAACACCCCCTGCCATTTATTTTTTTGATATTTTCAATGTACAGAATTTTCACTTCTACAGATTTATTATAAGTAGGTATAGATACAACCTGACAGTAACCTGTAAATTGCAAAAACGTAGGTAACAAAATTTTAATTTCGTGGGCTAACTTTGTTCATCCACTAATAGTAGTTCTCTCGTTGTTTAAAGTTGATAAGAAACTACTTTGTAATATAATATTACATTCATAGTTCCATTAAAGTTCAGTCGGCTCTGAGTCTATAGTCTTCAAAATACAAAATTAAAATTATTTTGAGCGCAAGCTAAAATGACTTCTAACAGAATGCCCTGTTTGGTTGTACGAGTAATAATCTTGCGCACGGAACGGCAACGCCGCTCGTTACCTACTCTAAAGCAAAAATTTGATGTATATGCGCGAAAACTGTTTTTTGTTTATTACGTGGAAACTACAAGGCCTAGAGATTTGAAAATTTTGCTGCCTATGGCAGCTATTATGCCTAAATTTTTGAGCTATATATAATACATAATTGAGCTATAATTATTTGATTTTAATTTTGTAATAGTTCAGGACTATGGACATTGTCCGAAATAAATAAATTAATAATAATAAAAAAAAAAAAATAGTCATATCTTCTTTCGTTCGGAAGATATGACATGAGCAACTGGGGTGCCGTCACTCCAGCTTACACCTATGTATTTATCGGTTTAATAACTCATAGACTATTTTGACCAGAGATTTGAAAATTTTGCTGCCAATGGCAGCTATTATGCCTTATTTTTTAAACTATAATACATAATCATATGTTCTATCGTTTGGAAGATATTGTTACGCGCCACAATTAATGCCTGATACACGGTGACATTAGTTACCACTGGCGACATCTATTGTGGATTGGCAGAACTAACTGGCGCCATCTATTATGGAATAGTAGAACTAATAGTCACGCCATCCGTCAGCGCCATCTATTGACGAGTAGATATGACGATGGTAGAACTTACTAGAACTATCGACATGTAGTCAGTCGGGGCCGGTATGTACTCGAACATTCTAGACGGTTCTACAATAGAAGGTTCTGGAACTATCTGCGGCACTATATAAGGCCGGGAATAGCCGCGAGCAATCAGACTTGGTTTTGCGACACAAGCGAATACATCGAAAGCGATCTTCAAGTGCGACTTAAGAGTGATTGTGTTTTATAATTAGTGTGTTTTGAATTGTTGTTAGTGTTGATTGATTAAAGTGTAAGTTTTGGTAATTTTTATCGGCATTTTTAATTGTCACGAACCCGAAGCTCGTAACAATTGGTGTCAGAATCAAGGATTAAAATCATGCCGATTTTACCTAAAGACGACACGGAGGGTATCCGTACCCGGAGTCAACGCCAACAGGAGACGGACCAGAGGCGTTTTGGTGGAGCTGCGCCGCAGAGGTCGGAGGGCCAGCTACCAACCACGGAGGCCGACCCGTCCGCAGCAGGTCCAGCATCATCAGCACCAGACTTTGCTGCTCTGATGATGATGCTGCAGGAGCAGTCCCGCCGACAGGAGGAACAGGCTCGTCGGTTGGAAGAACAGCTCCAGCGGGACAAGGAGGAACAGGCCCGCCGACAGGAGGAACAGGCTCGTCGATTGGAAGAACAGCTCCAGCGGGACAAGGAGGAACAGGCCCGCCGACAGGAGGAACAGGCTCGCCGACAGGAGGAACAGGCTCGTCGGTTGGAAGAACAGCTCCAACATGATAAGGAGGAGCAAGCACGCCGCCAGGAGGAGCAAGCGCGCCGCCAGGAAGAGCAGATGCTCCTTATGAAGGATCTTCACGCTACCTTCGGGAAAGACATGAAGGAGATGAAGGATAAGGTTGCTCAATGTGACAACCGCCTGACGGAAGCTGAAATCCGGATCGACCAAGTGAATGATCGGGTTGACAACGTGGTGGCTGACGTGAAGAAAACCGTGATGGCTGACGTAAAGAAAACGCTGGATTACCTTAAACTTGGGGATGGAATCGCAGCTCCCGTAGCTACAACACCTTCGCTACGTGGATTCAAAGTGCCACCGTTCGACGGAACTTCTTCCTGGTCGGCCTACAAAATCCAGTTTGAGGCTGTCATAAAGGCGAATGGTTGGAATAATAGTCAGGCTATGACTGCCCTCACCCTAGGCCTGCGCGACCAGGCCTTAACTGTTCTGGAAGCTCTCGGTAAGGAAGTGACTTACGAGCAGCTCCTTGAGGCATTGGAGGCTCGGTATGGCGATGCTCACCTGGAACACGTGTTTCGTGCGCAGCTCAAGGATCGCGTGCAACGCAGTAATGAAAACCTGCAGCAGTGGGCCCTTGAAGTGGAGAAGCTGGTGCGTAAAGCTTACCAGTCCGTACCTGCGCTTATTGATGTTAACCTGGTGCAGGCATTCATTGACGGCATCCGCGACCTTGAAGTTAGAGCTGCTGTGAGGCTCGGGCACCACGGGACGCTTAAGGACGCCTTGGCCCATGCACTGGAGGTGGAAGCCGTGCGGCAGGATCATCGTTCCCATCGCGTCAGGGAGGTTGCAGCGGCTACAGTTCGCGACCGCAATAAAGGGTACAGCCCTAGGTGCTACGGTTGTGGGGAAAGGGGCCACCTTCGATCCAGTTGCCCCAAGCGAACTGCAGAAAGAGATGAAGGTCGATCTCCAGAAGGCAGTGCAGCTAACAGCACCGCCCAGCACCAGCAGCAGGGAAACGAGTAATAGCCAGGACTGCGGGGCGGGTGCTGGCTGATGTTCAAAGAGCCCCAAGGGTTTCGATCACACAAACTCAAGACGGGAACAGCCTAATCATCAAGGGCGAGGTCAACGGAACGCCGTGTAAGCTGACCATAGATACTGGAGCCTCTCGCACGGTCGTCAGTTCCCAACTGATAAGACGGTCCCTTGGGGACTCCGCATACAACCGAGAACACATTAATTTGGTAACAGCCACCGGTCAGCGCATACCCGTCCATGGAGAGAAGAAGATAGGGTTGAAGCTAGGCAACAGAATCTACCTGCATAATGTCATCGTGGCTGATATAATGGACGATTGCATCCTGGGCCTTGACTTTATGAGGAAGAATTGTTGCGAAATTGACGTCAAGCAAGGTGTTTTGAAATGTGGACAAGAGGAACTTTTCGTGGAAGGGGCGTTACCAGGGAACGTGCACAGCCTTAAGAAGATTGTTCTTCCGCCGAGATCGGAAACGATTGTGCCGGTTAGTCTTCCTCGGAATCCTGGGAAAACTCAACGTTGTGTACTCGTGGAAAGGGTAGACGATGACCTTCCATGGAAAGTGGCACGAACTTTGGTCAGAGCCACCGACATCTCAGGGGTACGTGTGCTGAACCTTTGTGATCAGGAACAGATTATAGAAAAAGGCACACTAGTTGGTACTTGCGAGGAAGTGGATTGGTTGCGTCGATGCCAACATCTATCGACTGGGACCCTCAGCAAGGATGCACAAACAAGAGTGACCACACTTTTAGAAGACTGCCGCAGCGCTCTGTCCCAAAATGAAATGGTCAAGGCGAAGAAAATGTTACTCAAGTATGCCGATGTTTTCTCGTCAAACGATGCTGACATCGGCAGGACTGGCTTAGTTCAACACAAAATAAACACAGGAGATGAATTGCCTATCCGTCAGCGGCCAAGGAGATTGCCGGTTGCACGTGAAAAGGAAGTGGAAACCATGATTGAGGGGATGGTGAAGGATGGTGTTATTGAACCTTCATCTAGCCCATGGTGTTCACCTGTAGTGCTGGTAAGAAAGAAGGACGGCAGCATGAGGTTTTGTGTTGACTATCGTCGTTTGAACGACGTCACCAAGAAGGACAGCTATCCTTTGCCAAGAATCGATGACACGCTGGACATGCTTACTGGCGTAAAGTGGTTTAGCACGCTGGACCTGAAAAGTGGCTACTGGCAAGTTGAAATTGATCCTAAGGACAAGGAGAAAACTGCATTCTCGACAGGAAAGGGTCTGTGGCAATTTAAAGTTATGCCGTTTGGATTGTGCAATGCTCCGGCAACGTTTGAAAGGTTGATGGAACTTGTACTTACCGGGCTAATTGGCGATGCCTGTCTGGTCTACTTGGATGACATCATCATCGTAGGCCGTACGTTTGAAGAACATCTTCAAAACCTGGAACGCGTGCTCATGAAGATCCAGAGTGCCAACCTCAAGTTAAGTCCAAAGAAGTGTTCACTATTCAAACGACAAGTTAGCTTTTTGGGATATGTAGTGTCTGAAGAAGGTATCCGCACGGATCCGGAGAAAATCGCCGCTGTCAAGGATTGGCCAATTCCAAAAGACAAGACGCAGGTCAGAGCATTTCTGGGTTTGTGCTCCTACTATCGGCGATTTGTCAAGAACTTTGCAGATATAGCCAAACCCCTGCATAAGCTAACCGAGGAAAAGCGACATTTCAGCTGGGATGGAAGTTGCGACATCGCATTCCAGGAGCTAAAGGACCGTCTGTGCAAAACACCTATTTTGGGGTACCCTGATGCGGGCAAGGAATTTATAGTTGACACAGACGCAAGCGACATAGGACTTGGCGGTGTGTTGTCCCAGCGGAATGGCGATCAAGAATTTGTGATAGCGTACTTCAGCAAGTCATTGTCGAAACCTGAAAGGAACTATTGTGTTACGAGACGAGAACTGCTTGCTGTGGTAAAGTCATTGCAGCACTTTAGCAAATATCTTCTGGGTCGGAAATTCCAGTTACGAACCGACCATGCTGCACTGAAATGGCTATTGCAGTTCAAAAATCCAGAAGGACAAGTTGCGAGATGGATTGAACTTCTGCAGGAATACGACTTCGTGGTCGAACATCGCAGCGGAAAATCTCATGGCAACGCAGATGCATTGTCAAGAAGACCTTGTCCTGAAGACTGCAAGCATTGTACTAGGCAAGAGAGTAAAGAAGTCGTACCTGTGAGGATGCTCAAGACAGACCTCAGCATCGAGTGGAAGGACAGCCTACAACGTGCACAGCAGGAAGATTCAGACATCAAGCCGATTCTGGAGTGGATGAAGGCCAGAGCTCCTAAGCCCAAGTGGAGCGACGTCTCAGCGATGAGTTCGATCACGAAAAGCTATTGGGCCCAATGGGACAGCTTGGTGATTCAGGATGGAGTCCTGTGCCGAAAATGGGAAAATGCTCGGGGAGATAGCTGTCATTTGCAAATGGTTGTCCCTAAAGCTCAAGTACCGAATGTTCTACAGCTGTACCATAATGGATGTTCAGGAGGTCATCTGGGAGTAAAACGGACTCTACTGAAGATACGAGAACGGTTTTACTGGGTCCACTGTCGGGACGATGTTGAGGACTGGTGTCGCAAATGTACAAGTTGTGCAGCTGTAAAGGGACCTCAGACTCGTAGTAGAGGTGCATTGAAATTGTACAATGTTGGCGCACCATGGGAGAGGATAGCCCTCGACGTTGCGGGGCCGTTTCCGGAAAGTGAAAGTGGCAACAAGTATTTCATGGTTGTGATGGATTACTTCACTAAGTGGCCGGAAGTCTTCGCCATTCCAAACCAAGAAGCTTCGACAGTTGCAGATAAATTAGTTTATGAAGTCTTCTGTCGTTTTGGAGTTCCACTAGAGATTCACAGTGATCAAGGAAGGAATTTTGAGTCCCAAATATTCCAGGAAACTTGTCGAGTTATGGGTACTCATAAAACAAGAACAACTTCTTACCACCCACAATCGGATGGAATGGTGGAACGATTTAATCAGACACTGGAGAGGTACCTAGCAAAAGTTGTGGAAAATCGACAACGAGATTGGGACAAGCACATACAACCGTTTTTGTTGTCATATCGAAGCGCTGTTCACGAAAGTACATCGGTGACACCAGCCTTCGCAAACTTTGGAAGAGAATTACGGCTGCCTGCAGACCTGATCACCGGAATACCACCTGATGCCCCATGCAGTATAACGGATTATGCGAATAACTTGCGGAATAAAATGAATGACATTTGTGAGCACGTCAGACAATCGGGCCAGCAAATGTCTGAAAAGATGAAAACCCGTTATGACCGCAAAATGAACAGTAAAGGGTTTGACGAAGGTTCACTAGTGTGGTTGCACAATCCAGTGCGCAGCAAAGGGAAATCTCCTAAGCTTCAAGCTAAATGGGATGGACCGTACCGGATTGTGACAAAGATCAATGACGTAACCTACCGGATACGGAAAGGTGCAAGAGGTACTCCTAAGATCGTCCATGTGGATCGATTGGCGCGTTATTATGGAGCCGATAATGCTCGGGACGAGCATGTCTTAGGAGGGGGCAGTGTTACGCGCCACAATTAATGCCTGATACACGGTGACATTAGTTACCACTGGCGACATCTATTGTGGATTGGCAGAACTAACTGGCGCCATCTATTATGGAATAGTAGAACTAATAGTCACGCCATCCGTCAGCGCCATCTATTGACGAGTAGATATGACGATGGTAGAACTTACTAGAACTATCGACATGTAGTCAGTCGGGGCCGGTATGTACTCGAACATTCTAGACGGTTCTACAATAGAAGGTTCTGGAACTATCTGCGGCACTATATAAGGCCGGGAATAGCCGCGAGCAATCAGACTTGGTTTTGCGACACAAGCGAATACATCGAAAGCGATCTTCAAGTGCGACTTAAGAGTGATTGTGTTTTATAATTAGTGTGTTTTGAATTGTTGTTAGTGTTGATTGATTAAAGTGTAAGTTTTGGTAATTTTTATCGGCATTTTTAATTGTCACGAACCCGAAGCTCGTAACAATATGAATGAGCAGCTGGGGTTACGTCACTCCAGCTTACACACACGTTTTTGATCATAGTTTCAACACTTTCTAAGTATTATCCTTCAGTTTTTTCCTTCCATGTGCAGCTATTATGCCTTATTTTTCTGACTATAGTCCAAAACTCTAACCTCACTGGTTTGCGAATGAGGAAGCTGGGGTGACGTCACTCCAGCTAACACACACTAAACGACTCATATTAACGAAGTTTTTGTGGCAACTATATTAAGACTGGGAACTTTGATTGAAGCTATTGCGCCTTAAATATTGGCATACTTAGGTAGAATTATTCTATCACATATGAGGGAGCTGGAGTTATACACACCGAAAAACCTAGTGGGCACTCGGACCCCATGGCCCTAGCGTTTCAACCCCAAACGGCTTGAACATATAACTCCCAATCAGGTTGGAATATTTTCGCCGTTTGAGGTTTTCTGCACCAGCAGCAGCCGCTCCAGCACAGCCCACCGTGTTAGGAAGATAGGATGGCGCAAGGGTGTCGACACATGTTGCATCACCACACCAAAGGTCTGCCTCACTTCCAGGGCGTTATGGTCATTCCGTCTGGTCTCTTCCCATCGTCGCGTGCCAGGCCGTTGGGTTCTAAAACAGCTGGCACCCCGGCGGTGACAAAAGCACAAATGATTAATTTGAACTTAATATCATTAAGTACTATCTTCTTCTTCTTCTAACAGTAATCTGTGATAGGCATTCTTCTATTATGAAGAATGTTATATGAATATTATACAGGATAATTTTGTAAACAGTGCGCATACTGTAACTGTGAATTCAGCACATGATTCTGAACCTCCCTGCGTTAAAATATTAGGTCGGTTATTAAAAAAAAAATAGCTCTGCCATACATTTTTTTGACCGCTGAATACCTAAGTATTGCAGTCTTCTATACAGCGGATAATATAACAGCGGACTTTTTTTAATAATCGACGTAAAGTTTCTACTCTAGGGGGTCTACAATTGTGTGCTCAATTCATGGTTCATATCCATATTCGTTTATTTGCATTCCACAAGGTATAGAGATGTTAACAGAAGGCTTATAGCTAAGAGCCGTTGTAGACCCTGTCAGGGCACAGCAAAATTATAGTTATACATATTTATTAAAAATCTAAACCGTAGGAAAAAAATCAAAATAAAATTCTACATGAAACCTACAAAATTACGCTCACATAAAAAGTTAATAACAATAACATAAATAAATCTATTATAAGGGTAAGTAGGTAGCTATTTTCTTAAAATACTATTTTTACATTTAGATATATTTACTTAGGTAATATAATATAATAGGTAACATAAACACTTATTTAATACTCAATACATTTATTTGCATTCCACAATGTGAACTTAGATGGTAGTTACATTATAAAATATACATAATTTTAGATCATTGTGGACCCTGT
The DNA here is from genome assembly GCA_951799955.1 of Apamea anceps. NCBI lineage: Eukaryota > Metazoa > Arthropoda > Insecta > Lepidoptera > Noctuidae > Apamea > Apamea anceps. The sequence goes on from OX637510.1 coordinate 20,778,005, forward strand.
CGGGGACAGCAAAGCAAGGTAGGATAGAGGAAGATTTTTAATTAATAGATCATATTTTAAGATTACAAATAAAAGAGATCAGTTTCACGTGTATCACAATTAGAGATTCAGTAGGTAACATTTTATAATTTACTTATTGTGTATTTAGAAGTCATGTTATGTTTAATTATTTATAATCTTCTTGATAAATATCCACATGTACAGTCAGGGGTCATAAATTCATTATCAGCTTAATAAGGACTGTATTGCTGTGAACACGCGGTGAAGGCCGTACCTACGTCTGGGTGTATAAGTGATATATCAACACAAAACGCACACCTCAGAATTCGCACACTGGCTGGCGTCGAACGAAACCAAGATCATACCGTCGCTTTTGCAGTTGCACACAGGCTACGTAATTACGCATGACCTTGGTTGGTTCATACCATTGCTCAAATTCAAGCCGTTATATCAAGTACCGATAGCTAAAAGTCTTACGTGTTGGATCATTGAACGCGTACGTCTGGGTTCCAATTTCGAGATGTGAATTTTATTTATTTTTCTTTTCCCACAATAATCTTTATCGGTTTTTTTTTTAATATTCGATAGATTAATAAATGAGAATAATAAATTATTATATTTTTATTATTATATTATTATTGTAATATGGGGATAAAAATAAAAATGTTTTATAAGTGATTTCAAATTGTTTATTCGTTATAATTTTATAAACTAGAAATAAATAAACTTCTGGTTAAAACAGTTTATTTTCTCATAAAGAACAAAGAAGGTACTCTAACAAACTACAACTAGCAAATCTACCCACGTAAATATAAGTGCGGACTCCTTGTCACAATACAATTAAATTATTCAGAAGTACTTACTATTTTTACTGCCAATTCGTTCGTTTTAACTTTAGTTACCTATCTAAAACGTCAAAGTTAACAAATCGTATTTATTAGGACTTATTGCGGTTATAGCTTAAGTATTCATTTTCATTATGAAAAGAAAAACTAAACCTCAAAATAATCCTTATTACGGATATGACACAATATTATTTTAATTGAATTACTAAAATCCATTAGTAATTTATAACTTAATACTTTGTATAATCCCCATTATTATCAATGCTATCAAGTAAACGCTGGCGCATGAATCCAACAATATTGAAACATATATCTGTTCCTCTTAAATGTATTACATATTTCAAATGCAACTTCAACTGCTCATCAGATCTCTCATTCCGTGCTTCCCATCGCTGTATCGCAAAATGTAAACGTTCTTGTTTATGTTTTTCAATCAAATATGGGCGAACGGTTTGCACGGCGAACGGTTCGTAAAGATGTGTCGAATAATTCGGCAAAATATCTCGTTGGTATGAAACCACTTGTTTCATATTTACTGACTAAGTAGCTGAGGCCTTCCACTTCGCTTTCGACTGGCAAGGCTTTTCCTGATATCTTTTGACCCTCCGACTCACAGTAGGTATTTCTCTAAAACAAAAAAAGAGTACCTACTGTTAGGCTACTAGCAAAATACGAATATTACCAATTTGAAACCAAATTATTTTGAAAATAGAAATGTTACATATTACCTATATCTATTATTATTATACTTAATGTTATATTTTATATTCATCATTAATTTTCTTTTCACCTATTTAGGCTTTATGATAAATATAAAACGTTTAAAAAAATAACTAAAAGGATCAGCAGTTATACTTACTTTAATTAGAAAAACAATCGATAAAATAATTAAATCATAATACTCACACGGTATACTAGTCCGGTTTCATCAAATTTCTTTGATATAATTTAAGTCCACTTTTACGCAGCGCGAATATCTGCTTGCATTTCAAAATGAACTACAACACCGCTAATATCTACAATAACAAGTATAACGACCAACCAAAAACAAATAACGTTCTATTTAGTCGCGGTGACGTCTACCTTATAATTTGTTTATTTCGATTTCTGTGGGTATAATCATAAAATTTTACGAATAAGTGAACAAGACGAACATGACAAGGTACTGTATTCAATAGCGTGATTATTCAAAGTAATTGCAAACGAATGTGAGAGTGTGTGTATAGAGTGTGTGAATAGAGTGTGTGTGTGTAGAGTATAGAAATTACACATCAGAAGAAGGTCGTAAGTGAAACAAAAGTGTCAATCTATTTCTTCGTGAAAATGCCACTCGACTTCTAACCCCCACTGTAACTATATAATTATTTAAGAATGTATTTATTGCAATTATAGTCTTTCATTTAAGTATTCGTATATAGTACTATAATAGCTTTTGTTTAATAAAAATATTGGATTTATTTATATTTCTTATTTCTTCTAGTAACTTATTATATTATATTTTGATCACAGAAATCCTTATTATTAAGATTTCTGTGATTTTGATAGACATTATATAGGTACTTGAGGAGTGCATTTTAATCGGGATGTAGGTATGTTTAATCTATTTTTATGTCTTAAAGTAAATTTAGTTTGTATGTCTGCTCTTTTTGTGTAGAATTCCGGGTATCTACGTATAAATTACAGAGTTCGAAGATGTAGAGGCTAGGTAGGGTTAAAATTTTTTGTTCCTGGAAGTGGGGTTTACAGCTATCTGTTTGTTCAATATTGACTAGAATTCTAGGTAAGTTTTTTTTTGTAGGGTGAATAATGTGGGTGTATCTGTACTATTACCCCATAGTATGACACCGTACTAAGCCATGCGTAGGCATAGGTATGCGTAATATGTATGTTACCAACTAACGCAGTATTCATGTCTGTAGTTTTTTTGATTTCCCGAAGGGCGTATGAGAATTTTGATAATTTTGCTTTTAATTTTTGGATATGCGACTTCCAATTTACGTGTGTGTCTATGTTTAGTCCTAATAGGGTGAATTTCTTTACTGCTAGCTGACTCGGCAAACGTTGTTTTCCCATATACCTAAATTAGCTGCCCGGCGCTACTTCGTTCGCGTGGTGTCCTACCCGGGTCTACCCTTTATAGCAGAACTTTTTATGTCATAATATTGTTTTGCATAACAGCGGATAGCATAACCTTCATTTCACAGAAAATCGTTTGGCAGACACTCATTTATCATACATTCAAAACTCATAATTTTACAAGTCAGAATCATCTTTTGGCATAAATTTCATATCCATAATAATTAAAAAGTAGAACCATCATATCGCAGAAAGTTCACAATCAGAATCGTCTTTTGGTATACATTTCATATCGATAGTCATTAAAAGGCAGAACCTCAGAAAGTTTAGAGTTAGAATCATCTTTTGGCATACATTTCATATCCATAATAATTACAGAAAATTCATTCATTCATTCATTCACCATGCATGCAGCAAGCATGCAGCATGCAAACAAGCATACACCATGCATGCAGCAAGCATGCAGCATGCAAGCAAGCATGCAGCATGCAAGCGAGCATGCAAACAAGCATACACCATGCATGCAGCATGTAAGCAAGCATGCAGCATGTAAGCAAGCATGCAGCATGCAAGCGAACATGTAAACAAACATACACCATGCACGCAGCAAGCATGCAGCATGCAAACAAGCATGCAACATGCAGCAGGCATGGTTTCTGTCACGGCTCTGGCGCTGCGGGGCTCCGGCGGTCCCACGCGAGGTTATCGTCGCAGATGGTTTTAAGGGTCCCCTATCCATTTGCATATAATTATTAAGCTCAAAAATGCTCAAATGATTAAGCATAACATTCTTAAGCATAACCTTATTAAGCATAACATTCTAAAGCATAACTTTATTAAGCATAACAATAATAATAAGGCGTAGACGACGGAGCCCCGCTTCGCGGGGCCCCTATTTCTGTCTGCAGGGTTTAAAGGAACCTAACACGAAGGGGATGACGGGGGCTCGTTCGCTCGCTCCGCTCGCTCACTTGAGCCCCCGTCATCCCCTTCGAACCTATCCTGTCCGAGTCGGGGTGCCCCAATTCCCGAGCTCGCTTCGCTCGCTCTTGCATCCTAAGTTCTCATTGCCTTTTTACTAAATCGAGATGTGTTAGACCTTGGGTCACCCCGACTCTTGGAAAAAGTGATTCAGAATCGAGTGAAAATAAATACGTAACAATAACTCAAATTTGTTTCCGTTATTTCTATTAATTGTATGCCTAAATATTATTATGCTAATAATCATTAGGCCTAGTAACGTTATGCGAATTAAATTTATGCCAAAACCTGCTCCTCAGCTCGCGGGCCGCCTCGCTCCTCCGCGCCTACGCGGGCTTCAATTACACTCTAGAGGTAGGGCAGACAAAACTACGTGGAGTCGGTTTTGCAGCGATTCGTTTCTGTCACTAACTATTGTAGCACAACATATTATTGACTTTTCATGACAATATTTTAATTTAAAGTTAAAAATGCTATTGTATTGAAATGGCAATATGCCTGATAAAATTATTCCAAACGAAATTCTGCCATCTTCATAGTATGCAAAGTGAACGTTATGCTAAACGAAATTATGCGAAATTTTAACTTTGCCAAAGGTAGTTATGCCAAATAAAATTCTGCTATCTTAAAAGTATGCCATTGTAAATTCGGACATATAAACATTCGGCCAAACAATAATTATATTAAATGATTTTTATGCCTTGAAAATATTCGTTTAAAGAAGATTATGCCAAGTGTGTTATGCCAAATAAATTTCGGAGCATCAAGATTCTGCCAGATAGAGGGAACCCGTCCTACCCTACTCCTGCCCTACTCCTACACTACTCCTACCCTACTCCTAACCTACCCATATCCTACTCCTATCCTACTCCTACCCTTCTCCTAACCTACTCCTACCTTACTCCTAACCTACTCCTACACTATTCAAAACCCTTAATTTAATACGTGCTTCAATTCGAGTGGACCCGAGTCTACCGTACCGAAAGGACGATCGTCAAATGTTTGACAGAAAAGTAGGTAGAACAGTTTATATGGGAAAATGAAATTGTTGTTTTTTCTATTTTCCTCGCAATTTTTCCATATTTTCTCACCGTTTAAACCTTCCCTGGACTACGACAAACATTTCAAAACCAAAAACGGCTAAATCGGCCCAGCCGTTCTCGAGTTTTAGCCACTCAAACGAACAGCAATTGATTTTTATATATATAGATAGGTAGATAGATTTCTATCTTGTGATTTTTAAAGCTGAAGTTTATGTGTATAGGTTGTTTTTGTCGTGGGTGAAATGTCACTACAATTTGCACACTGCTTAAACATGTATCCTAAAGAAGTTCGTAGGCCATTTAAAAATGTTTATGGAGCTACTTGTTTGAACAAGAAGCTCCATGAACATCTATATCTATACTTATAATAAATCTGTAGAAGTGAAAATTCTGTACATTGAAAATATAAAAAGAATAAATAGCAGGGGGTGTTACTAGACCGACACCGAACCCAAAAATGTGATTAAAAAAATTTTTGGCTGTCTGTCTGTCTGTCTGTCTGTTTGTTCAGGCATCACGCAAAAACTACCGGTTCGATTACGATGAAACTTGGTATAATTATTCTTTAATATCCTGGGCACAACACTGGGTACTTTTTATCCCGGAAAAGTATATACAATAAAAAACAAACTTAATTTTGCGGTTGGATCCCTAGACCCGATTACTGTACCAACCGCAAATAATAAGTTTGTCGTAGGTTACGTCACAGTATCTTAGCCGTGTGCAATGTCCCTAAGTTATGCTCTAAATGTAGTGCTGAAGGTTGAATTTGGCTTGCACCGTTCGCAGCACACGCGTGGCGCGCGGCCGCGCGCGGTTACGTTAGTACTTATCCTTACCTATGGCATTACATTTTTAACCCCCGACGCAAAAACGACGGGGTGTTATAAGTTTTTTGAACTTTGATTTGAACGGACGTGTCGAGTGGCAAGCGTTCGTTCTTATTCTTATTTTAACTGCTACGTGCAATTCTAAACCGTGCTTTTCAGTGCGACCTTTTTATTCCTTTTAGTTTTTAGAGTTATTTAGGTTTATTTTTATAAGTCGTAGGGATAGATTTTAATTTTAAAGTATAGGTAGGTAGTATATTTGATAGTGTACGTAGTGACCGTAGGTTATTTTATAATACGGTTAGGTAGGATTAGTCATTCGTATAGATATTAGTTTTTAGGGATTTTGCTTATTTATTGAGTTTAGATTAGTTATCATCAGAAATAGGTTTATTTAGGTAGGTAGGTATTTTATTTTCTGTTATTGAGTTTTTTTTTTAATTAGGTAGGTACTTAGATAAAGATATCATATAGGTACCCTCTTAATCACCACTAATGAGACACAATTGGTTTTCTATTGTAATTAGCCACAAAGGGCCCGCGAGATACCTAGATGGAATCCTCGGGAAGCACATACATTTTATCCTGTTAGCACGTTCCCGTGGGATAATTTCCGACATCCACGCGGGCGAAGCCGCGGGCAGAAGCTAGTTTTTAAATAAAATTATTATTATTATCTTTCAGGAAAACATCCGCTGGGGCGTGGGAGCGGGGGTGAAGCTGCTGAAGGAGCGAGGCTGCCGCGCCATCGAGGTGGACCCGGTCACCGCGCCCGATGCTGCCGCCGAAGCCGCTGAGCTCGCCGCGTGGAAGTATGTACTAGTTACAGTTACAGCCGAGTCCTAACCGAAAACCATTGTGACGCGAATATGCGATCGTCACGCTCGTTTATATGAATAGGTACTAGCGAACTGTCCCTGCTTCGCTTCACACCGTTTTTACGACATGACAAAACATCGAGATTTCTCGATAAGTTCGTTTAATTATAAATTATACACATGGACTTTCTGGAATAAATTCTCGAAATGTTGGTAAAGCTGCATTAAACTCCGTTGCGTGATTTAGAAGAACAGACAGACACGAAATGTGACTAACTTCATTATTCAGGTAAACGATCGCGCGTAGTCGCGTAGCAGTTGCTTTCGGTTAGGATGCAGTTTTCTATTAGGAATCTTTGTATAAAATCCAGACAGTAATGGTCTTTATTTACAATCTATTCAGCTAAAGCATTGTTTATTATTTTATTGTTTGTAATTGTAGATTCGAAGTGTTCAAATCGCCGGAAGCGTGCAAGCCGTCGTGCTGCGTGGGCATGTTCGGCGGCGAGAACTCGCAGCTGTGGTGCGAGGGCTCCGTGCGCGGCCGCGCGCAGAACTGGGCGCGCTGCTTGTCTGACATGCCGGCTAACAAGATGACGCCTGTGGATCTGGCACAGGTATAGCAACTTTTTACCTTGTTAATTCGAAAATAAAACGGAACTAACAGCGCTCTCTTGTTTTTTCTAATTATTATTATTACCAGCCTGTGATGTCCTACTGCACGTCAAAGGCCTCCCTACTCTCTTACCACTTCTGTCACTCTGTTTAAAGCTGCTAAGGACCAGTTCTCGGAGAGGGAGACCAGCTCATACAATTTCACAAACGTTTACCAAGAAAGCCCCCCTGTCAATATCATTCCGGCAGTAAGGACCCTGGTAGCACTCTAATATTGAAGTGAAACTCCCGCTTCAATCACCGTTGAACTCGTTCTTTGATAGCACGTTTGGCACAGTGGCTAAGCGATTGACTGCTGCGATGCGTGACGCGGGATCGATTCCTGAACATTTTTTTTTTATGGTCTATAGTTAGTTTTTCCGGGTCGGGCTGTTTGTATGTGAGATTAATGTTGCACCCACGATAAAGGAAAAATCCTAGTGTGTTTCCAACGTTGCCCATGTTTAAACAAAACATAAAAAACCGGCCAAGTGCGAGTCGGACTCGCCCATGAAGGGTTCCGTTACGTTACGATTTATGACGTATTAAAAAAAAACTACTCACTAGATCTCGTTCAAACCAATTTTCGGTGGAAGTTTATATGGTAATGTACATCATATATTTTTTTTAGTTTTATCATTCTCTTATTTTAGAAGTTACAGGGGGGGGGGACACACATTTTACCACTTTGGAAGTGTCTCTCGTGCAAACTATTCAGTTTAGAAAAAAATGATATTAGAAACCTCAATATCATTTTTGAAGACCTATCCATAGATACCCCACACGTATGGGTTTGATGAAAAAAAAAATTTTGAGTTTCAGTTCTAAGTATGGGGACCCCCAAAATTTATTGTTTTTTTTCTATTTTTGTGTAAAAATCTTAATGCGGTTCACAGAATACATCTACTTACCAAGTTTCAACAGTATAGCTCTTATAGTTTCGGAAAAAAGCGGCTGTGACATACGGACGGACAGACAGACAGACAGACAGACAGACAGACAGACAGACATGGCGAATCCATAAGGGTTCCGTTGCCATTTGGCTACGGAACCCTAAAAAAGATAATTCCTTACCTTATAGTTTCGGCGGGGCATTATACTTATATTTTGCGTTTAGCGTTTAACCCTTCTAAGCTTCTACAAGAGTCCACGCAGTCAATAGTGGCACAGGTTGACGTCTAACGAGTTTTCATCAGTTCCTATCAATTTCACAAAATACTTATTTATTTATTTGGTACACCAACAGCAGTACATATGTAAGTAAAAGTATAATAATATAATATCCCTGGACATTTCACACAGCGCCATCTAGTCCCAAGCTAAGCAACCTAATGCTTGTGTTATGGTAACAAGATGGCTGATAAACTACTTATATACATTTTTTTTTGTAAATACATACATATTATAGACAGAAAAATACCCAGACTCGGAACAAATACATGTAGGTCATACAAATATTTGTTCCGTGCGGGAATCGAACCCGCGACACGCAGCGCAGCAGTGAATCGCTTAACCACTGCGCCAACCGTGCCGTCAGTATGTACAAATAATTTAATCAGAACAATCCTAATCAATCAAATCCCTGTTCCAACACTCATCTTTACTAACTAGTTCATGTTACTTGCAGGCTGCCCTCGACTGCCTATGCCCCTTAGGCGTCGTAGTGGAGGCCCACGACCGCGAGTGGATCGAGGCACAGCGCATGCGCGCCTTCCTAGCCGTGGCCAAGGGCTCGTGCGACACGCCCATGTTCCTGGAGTGCTCGTACAAGGGAGCGGGCCCGAACGTCCCGCCCGTGCTGTTGGCGGCTAAAGGAGTCACCTTCGACAGGTACCAACTGTCTTATGATAGAACACGCCATTTGCCTGATGGGATTTCCCAAACAAACTTTCATCCCCTACACAGAATAAAAAATGTTTAAAACAATTCATAATCAAAAATTCAAAATTTTTCACTCTCGTTATATTCGATTCCACAGATGTTTGAAACTTGAAATATTCAGAGTGATTATTTCAAACATCTATGTAACAAGATGTAAGCAAGTTAAAAAAATATGGATGTCACGTGATCAACTCTGAACGTTAATATCTTGGAAACGTGACGCTGACGGGGAGTTCCACCCTAATTATTTTTTTACTTTTTTTCACTACACCATTGTAAAGCAGTGTACAGACACAACGCAACAAGTGTGCGTACAATTTTCATCGATTAGTGCAAATAGTCTTTAAGTGAAAGTTGCAGGTGACTAAATCGCAAGACTGTATTTATTAAAATATTGTATCACGTGTACAGCGGAGGTCTGTGCCTGAAGGAAGGCCACTCCATGACAGAGAACCGCGGCAGTATGGCCGGCGCCGCCGTCGTGCTGGCCGCTTTCAAGATTATAGCCAAACTTAAGGTAGGTTGCATGTGATGCATGTAGGTACATTGCATTGTGCACAACACAGGATGGCCGGGTCATGGGCGGTCTGCTACTTTGCATTTAGTACATGATTCTGAACCCCTGCGTTGAAATTTCTCTTTCCTACGTAGGTTATTAGAAAAAAAAAATTGCTGTTCCATACAGTTTTACGGCATAGGTATTGCACTTTTATATGTAACAGAAGATGTTTTTTTGATAACCGATATTATTTTTTCAAGAGTCATGTTCAGAATTCATGCTTACAGTTTGCGCGTCGATGTCCCTACCATCCTGTATACCTGCAATAAACGATTGAGTACGTAGATACCGTACAGACTTCTGTAGGTCTTATTATAATAAATTAATTAAAAAAACCTTTATTGTTCCTTAATTAAAATAAAAGTTTTCAAGTCTACTGAGTAACACTAATTATTTAAGGACCCCTCGACGGGTATAGGGGCTTCCTCTAGTAATTTCCAGCTTTTCTTTCATCAGCCATGATTTACCACTGTACCCTTATAGTGCGTTCAAAAATAATGATGTATTGTCAGACATTGTTTTAATCTTCAATCGAACTTGAATGCAGTGCCTGGTAATGGATAGGTACTTGCCGATAATCGAGCTCTAATTATTATGTAATGACTGCTATATAGGCTGATTATAGTATAAACATAGATACGAAAGGCAACGGCAAGGAAGGGGCAGGCGATCGATAAAGGAGTATCATTCCACTGGGATCACCGCATTCTACATTTATGAACCGAAATCATTAGCTAACCCACGGGCCTTTTAAAACTGTCTATAAATTGTAGTTTGATTACAGATGCCCATAAATGTAGTAGGAGTCATTCCAATTTGTGAGAACATGGTGAGCGGTCAGTGCATGAAGGTGGGCGACGTCGTGCAAGCACTCAATGGATTGTCTATTCAAGTAAGAGATATTACCTTATTAACATTTTGTTTTTAAATTAGTCCCTTTTTCGCATCCTTTTTGTGTATGAGATAGGCTCACATTTAACCACTATCTGTAATGGTATGTGAAGATGCGATCGAAAATGATGCAAATTTCTTTTGCTTGGTATAGTAGGTACGTATAGAAATACTATTCTTGTCTTGTATAGTAAAAGACGATTACGGAGTTTTGTTAGAAGCACGCAAAACACTGCGATCTCAAATGTGTCACTAACTCTGGCAGGGCCACCATCAGGGATTTTAATTTTGATAACACAAAAAAATTGTCGCTAATTAGTCGAAATTTGGCGCCAAATATGAGAATTTGTCGGTCACTGGTTCAAAAGATATAAGGGTTTATAGGTGGCCGACCTGGAGTCTCCTCAGCAGGGCTACATTTATATCTCAAAAACTAGGGCACCTAGCGAAGATTGTGTTGTAGAAGTGTTTTCTCCCATAATTTGTCGCCAATATAATAAATAGAAAACAACGATTTTGTATGGAATAGATACGTACAGTCACGACCACCAATATGTCAACACTTGGCAACTTTCAATTGCGATTTTTTCGTGAAATAACGAATGCAACGTTGAAATACGACACATTACATAAACCTTTGGGTTCGAAAATGCTATGTTCGTAACAACATAAAATTTCATTCAAAAGTAAAGGAGTAAATCGCTTTTGAATAAAGCCGAGTGTATACATACTTTTGCTCGTGACTGTACGCGTCCGTTCAGCTTTACGGATACGTAAGCATTCCATACAAAATCGTTGTTTTCTATGGACAAAAGCTGAACAGAGCTGAATAAGACAAGTGTGGTTAGTCCCTAATTCGCCATCTTGTCTTTTCAATATATTCTGTGACAACTTCACAGGTGTTTCCTGCCAATGTAATTCAGGCGACAGGAAATGGTTGTAGACTACACTACCTTGATTTTTTTAAGCTACTATTTGTTTTCAGATAGAGAACACAGACATGGAGGGTCGTCTGATGATGGCAGACGCGCTGGTGTACGGCCAGTCGATATACAAACCCTCGCTGGTCATCGACGTCGCTACTTTTACTCGTACGTATGTTGTACGGACCGCGTGTGATTTCCGCACATAATTTTCCACTTTAATTAAAGTGGAGCGAAAATGTAATCCATTAGTGGAAATTAGAAACAAATGACTAACCATCGATTATGCACAATCTACTTGTGTGCAAATAGTTTTTATTTAGTTTTTCCATGTTTATACTCATTCTTCTTCGTGTCGCTGGGCACGACTATGTTTTTATTTTATTTCTTCAGGATAACAAACATTTAGATACAGATAATTTATAAACACTAGTAATCACGCAACCAGCATCGTTATCCACAAATAAATAAAAATATTTTTAAATGCCGTTTTCCCAAAACTTTGCCACTTCCACGGCGTTGTTTATACTCGTTATAAATTATTTATTACATTAATAGTACTTATTTATGCACTTTCTAGCCTGAAACACAGTTTCAAAGCATAAATAATATGTCCCTTTTAGAAATAAGCGATTAGGTAGTACTATATTATTATCTCCTATCTCCGTGCACCTCCAGACGGTGTACTGATGGCGACAGGCGGCGGAGCGTTCGGATGCTTCAGTAACTCGGACGCGGCGTGGCGCGCGGTGCGCTGCGCCGGCGCCTCCAGCGGCGACCGGCCGTGGCGCTTCCCGCTGTGGCAGTACTTCCAGAAGCAGCTCACCAGTGAGTAACATCGTGTCTCTCAATATCTCTAAAGGCCTACGCAGACCGGGACGGCATGGCAAGGGATTTTGCCGTCAGTCAGCGCAAATTAGCCGCTTAGATACTGCGGCATTCCAGCGCCTTGCCACGGCATTGCGTTTGATCGAGTGTTGATGTCACTCCGCGGTATGTCAAAACGAGCTCCGGAGTCCTTGGCATGCCGTTGCCTACCGCAGTACGCCACGGCATCCCGCCACGGGAGCCCGTGGCGCGTCTTTCAATGCCGTGCAATAAAATCCCTTTCGATGCCACGGCATCATTTTAAGGCATAGCAATTTATGTCGTATTTCTATATCGATACGTTTGAATGTCCATTAGTAAAAATTTAAATCCCTTGCCATGCCGTCCCGGTCTGCGTAGGCCTTTATGTGGAGCGACGCAGCACGTCTTTTTCTATTATACTAGTTCTCTATTAGATGTCGTGTCAGAGTTACCTTCCTAGCCTATTACCGCGTACGTTACCCCAGCAGGAAAGTAGCTCCTAAAGTGATAGGAGTGGAACGAATAATTAATGTATATGGGGACCTAATATATCAAGTCTAGCAGGAAGGCTCAGTTCGGCTGCCTACGCCGTCAGGAAAGTAAGACAATACACTGACGTTGATACAGCTCGTTTAGTCTATTTCAGTTATTTTCACAGTGTTATGTCCTACGGTATTCTGCTGTGGGGCAAAGCCGCTGATATACAAAATATATTTGTCCTTAAAAAACGAGCTGTTCGAGCAATTTACCAGCTAGGTGCCAGAGTTTCTCTAAGAGATTTTTTTAAAGATATTGGTATTCTCACGGTTGCATCACAATTCATCTTCGCCAACATCCTATATATTAGAAAATTCTAAACGAATGGTCGGAGAGAGAAATATTGTGATAGTGTTATAATAAAATTGTCAATGCAATCGGGGAACCATTCTGTGGAACACTTTTTAATCTAAGAGGTTCCCCGACTGCAATGACAATTTTTTTCATCTGTTTAGTCAGGGAATACAACTTGTTTTTTACTTTTCGTTCGTTTTTTGGCAGGGCAGTCGTGTTTTTATTATTTTTTTAATTACCTATTTATTTTTATTCATTTTAGTGACAAGCTTTTTAAACTAAATAAAGTTGTATTATAATCTAAAACTTCAAATAAATATAGTATGGACTATGAAAGTTTAGGTACATTTTTTCCCCTACTAATATGCAATAAATGGTGTTGCGTTAATCTTAACCAATATGTTTGTTTTTGTTTTTTTTTACTAGCCTAAGTATCTACGAAACCATTCACCCATTTAGACATTCTCAGTCTTACTAAAGTCTGATTAAATCGTTTGCATAGCCAAAGATGAAATGTTTGTTTTGCACGAACAATAATAAAAAAAAAATACTTTTCTAAGTGGAGCCGTACCTACTGCCGCCATATATTTTCAAAAAAAATATATAGCCAGTGTCACTCGGGGTGATGTAAGGATTCTAACGATACCCCATACATCCAAATCTGTTCAGGCATTTAAAAGTTATGGTGGAATAAAGAAACTCACATACATACATCAACCCTGAATACATTACACTCCTTTTTGGGCAGTCTTGTAAAAAGATAGCTCCTACCTTGGAAAAGCACTTAGCCTACTTTTTATAATGCACATAGTCATGTGCAAAGTCACAGAAACAACTATAACAATATAATCCAATAACAATATTTTACTAACTACTTTTCTACTTCAGTGTACTCAGGCACAACACCTTGCAACCGGTTAGTGAGTAAAGTAAAGGTCATCGATATGTACGAATCCATCGCTTTTTTGTAGTCATTCGAATTTGGTCAGATAACCAGCCGTTGTTTACATGTTAGGTCTTTTTTTTTATAGTTCTTTACTTAATGCGACACATTCCAAGCTGAATTTTTTCACTATATATTTTTGACTAAATACACTAGTTTTTGGTTTATACCTACACATTTGGGGTTGAGCCGGTTTCTTGTATTCTGCCGTCAAAGTTATGCCACCGTCGCACAGTGTGACGGTTCGAGAATCTAGCTTGACAAAACCCTATTTTACTACTTGTTACAATAAGCAATATTTTGGTTTAAATAGCAAGTAAACAAGTTACATTATAATAGGATTCATATACGCGGAGGGTACGCCCAACAATAGCAGGTAGAAAAAGGTCGAAGTGTCGACTACCTGCGCCTGCACGAGCAAGCGTTCTCAGAGACCGTTTCATTCGTCTGAGTTCGCTCGATGAATACGCTCTTGTGCTGTGTGCTATTTGTGATTGTGTTTCGGTGTTGTGTTATTGAAGTATTTAGGTAAGTTTACAAACCTTTTTTATAAAGATATATTTTTAAACTGACTTATATCACTCATGGAAAGTCAGAGAGATTTATGTTAAAAGAAAAAAAAAAGTTTTCAGTTTATATTAAACTTTTAGTTTACTGCAGCCCGTTTCCGAGTCCTTTGGCCGTATTATTCTTAAAGTTTGGTTTCTAAGCTACAATTATAATGTTCATTTGTTTGCGAAAGTTTGCGACACTCATACATTTTTTGTTCATTTTCAGAATGTCGACGTACCGAACGTTTTTCGATATATGGTTTTCCAACCCCAAAACATCAAGAAGCGATGCATTATTGCATTATATTTTGCAACAACTCGATGACTCGCCTATTTCTGAAGACTTTTTAAAGAAATTGAAAAAACGAATATGTTATATTAACCAGAAAATTCAACAAAAATGGACGAAATCGGGGAGACATCGGGAACGTTTCTTGAACGCGAATTGTTCGTGGTTGGAAGAAAGTATTTCGTTTGCTGATATATTGAGTGAGTCTACAATTGACATTTCACTGCCTGGAACGTGTAGGCAAACTGGAAGACCTCGGAAAGACTTCGCAAGCACTAGTGAAAGAACTAAAAAACGGCGAGTTCAGCATCTTCTGGATACAACTAGCAAAGAAGAGATATCGATGGCAAATGAAACACATCTTCGCCAGTCAGGAAAAAGAGATTCAGCAGCAATCGTTAAAGAGCTTTGTATCTTATCTTTAATTTTAATAAATACAGAGATGTCTTTTTATTTCACATTGTGTTTTATTTATTAAAAAGATAACCGATTTCTAAAGAAAATCCTTGTACGGCTGGACCTTTTTGGATGAAAATTGGATGCAGATAGCTGGAGACTTGGATTAACATATAAGATCCCTTTCATCCGGAAATTCCCATGGGATCGGGAAATCGGGAATTACGCGAGTGAAACCGCGGGGCACAACTAGTTTAGGTTACGAAAATATACTTTACAAATTGTTTTACGAAAGATAAAACGATAAAAAGACTTTTGTCAAGCTAGTTTCTCAAACCGTCACACTGTGCGTCGTTTTGACTTTTAGCAATATTATTCAATAATGCATGCATGTACACTTCTGAAACTTTTTATGGTTATTATAAGCGTGAAGAAGGACCGAATACAGTTTTCAGCGGGGGAGTTTTCAAAAAACCGCGATTACTTGAAAATTATAAATATTTTCTTAAATTTAATTCCGTCACAAATAAAGAGCTACTCGTGTATGTTTATTCTACAGGCGCATATGCTATGGTTTATAGCGGTACACGATTCTGCAAAACGTTACTCCAGCAGGAAATGCAATATCTCGAAAACCTAAAGGCGCACAAATTTTATTTTCGGTGCACTTTTTTACACAAATATAAGCTCTCTGTCCATGCACAATATTTCTCTCTCCGGTCATTCGTTTAGAATTTTCCTGCTAGAACAACGTTACTCCAGCAGGAATTATTTTTTCCGTTTTTTTCCAAAACGACAAAGCGCACTAATTTTTTATGTGGTGCACATCCACAGATTATACACTAATTATTCGTTCCACTCATATCACTGTAGGAGCTACTTTCCTGCTGGGGAACGTACAGCCTATTACCATACCATCTTTTAGAAAAGTACGTACGACGAGAAGGGGGAAGTGGTGGTTGTGAGGCATAGCGCAATGATAATCATGGTAACTCCTGACTCGTCATTTTGCAATAAATTATACTTATCCATCTTCGATTTGCCTCGAATAAAAATATTCCCTAGCAAATAACAGTATGTTTAGTTTATATGAATGGATCGTCACAATCAGACAGAAATACAATAAATCACGATTTGAATTTTTGTCCAAAATGTAGGTATGAGACTCAGGCTGGCTGGACAAATCTTCAAA
The DNA here is from genome assembly GCA_951799955.1 of Apamea anceps. Classification (NCBI taxonomy): domain Eukaryota; kingdom Metazoa; phylum Arthropoda; class Insecta; order Lepidoptera; family Noctuidae; genus Apamea; species Apamea anceps. The sequence continues at coordinate 20,794,557 of OX637510.1, forward strand.
ATAGCTCGCATTTAACTAGGTCAATAGGGCACTTTATGTGACGGTTAAATACCCTTATGTCAGAATTTGTAACGCTACAGAATCTTAGATATTCGATCGAAAACGTGTCCAGCCAGCTTGAAAAACCACTTTTCGCTGGTCTCTCAATTTTGGTAACGGAAGTGAGTTTGACGACTTTTTGCATATCAACGGGCGTTACATAAATTTGTAACAGGCATCGAGCTAAAAGTTTTGTGATACGTACAGCGGTTTAGTAGAAAAATGCAAAAATCTGTGTCTAGCCAGGTTGAATTTACGCATAAAACTTCTGGCTGGCACTGCCGAATCTCAATAACGGCAGCGTTTTCGAATATGGTTACTTTACTAACATTTAGTGACGCACACGCAATGTGTAACAGTAATAAATAACGTTTGGTTTACGAGAAATCAATAAAAACCAGCCTGAGTTCAAGCAGCACCCTAGTGCCAAATATCAGAATTTGTCGGTCACTGGTTCAAAAGATATAAGGGTTTATAGGTGGCCGACCTGGAGTCTCCCCAGCAGGGCCACATTTATATCTCAAAAACTAGGGCACCCGAAGATCTGTTTCCTCCCATATTTTGTCGCTAATTAGTCGCAATTTGTCACCAAGTCACAGATTTAATCGGGTCTAATTTAGGAGATATAAGTTCAATTAGTAAGAAGTATAGTCCAAGAGCTAGATCGAACCATCTTGTACCACTGTATGGGGAAATTGAATTCTTTAATATCTTTATAATTACATACCGACTGAATCTGTAATAACTTGGTGACAAATTGCGACTAATTAGCGACAAATTATGGGAGAAAACAGATCTGGGCTCAAGGCATCAAGGCTTTGCCATTGTCAAGTATTTTTTTTTATGTTGCAGATGACCCTTCTGTTGATTTGAGAAACAGGGGCTGTGGACATGCGACCCCTTGTCTTGGAGCTGCTTTTCTGAAGGTCAGTAGCTTAGGCTCTACCATACCATATCATGTGGTAAGGGTACATTTATGATTTATATAATAAAGGTATCGTAATCTGTAGAAGACTGACTGATGTTGAATAGAATATTTCAATTAAATCAAAGGTATTGTTTCAATGAGTAGTATTATGTTATTTGCCTGTTATTATTATTACCATATGCCGTACCGTTGTGTAATAATTACCGCGAAAAACAAATTTGGCTAATATTGAATTTCGCGTGGAAAAATGAAGATTCTTATCTTAAGTATTACAGGTAGGATTCAATAAGTTTTCGGCTGTCTGTTGCTTTAAATAGCCATATTTTTTTATGTTCCAGAACTTCATTTGCGGCGACTGGGTGCACATGGACATCACCGGTGTGGGCAAGGTGGCACACTCGGGCGCGCCGCCTTACCTCGACACGTGCCGCATGACGGGCCGGCCCACCCGGACACTCGCCGTTCTGATCCAGCAGATAGCAATAACCTGCAAGTCTTCTTCGCCACAGGGTCGCCAACCGTGTGCACCGCCTTCGCCACCGGGTAGCCAACCGTGTGTACCGTCTTCGCCACCGGGTAGCCAACCGTGTGCACCATGTTCACCACAGGGTAGCCAACCTTGTGTACCGTCTTCGCCACAGAGTAGCCAACCTTGTGTACCTAGTGCACCGTCTTCGCCACCGGGTAGGCAACCGTGTGCACCGTCTTCGCCACAGGGTAACCAACCCTGCGCACCGCCTTCGCCACCGGGCAGCCAACCGTGTGCACAGTCTTCGCCACCGGGTAGCCAACTGTGTGCACCGTCTTCGCCACAGGGTAGCAAACCGTGTGTACCGTGGGCACCGTCTTTGCCATGGGTTAGCCAACCATTTGTACCGTCTTCACCACAGGGTAGCGGGCCTAAATGTCCGCTATTATCACAGACTTGTCCGACTTCGCCGCAGGGTTGTGGGACTAAACCGCTGACATGTGTACCTTCAACTAAGACTTGTGCACCTAAACAACAGACTTGTGCGCCTACGAAGCACAAGTTCAGTTAGTTTAAAACTGTAGGATTCTTTTCTTCTGTGATTATTTTGACTAACAATAATAGCTAAGGTTTTTATGAAATTATTAGTCTGATCAAACTGCGTTGATGAAATCATATTTTTTTATAAATTGTTACGTAAACTAGTGTCATGTTGTGCATTTCCAATTGTGTAAACAAATATATAGATCTTGAGACACATTGGTGTTATTTGGTTAAATAATATTATGTATTTAGTCAACTTAATTTAAAGGACTATCTCTTCAAATATACAAAACTCCATGTCAATGAGATCTTTATCGATATAAGTTATACACGAAACATACATTAAGATAATCGACCGTTCCACAACCAGCGTGTAGGCGTTCTCCGAGCACACAAACATTCAGTGTGATCTCACTAGTGTACACAATCAACAGAACATTAGGAAGTGTGAGGTCATACAATTGCTAACAAAAAGAAACGCGTAATCAAATCAACGGGAGCGAAATGAAACACCGATGCTTATTGACCTAAAAATGAAGAAACATTTATTTTCAGTATGTCTTTTGTAAAATTTAATAACAGAATGAATCAAATGTGGTAAGAGAATAACAGAGCGGATTACTTTCCATTTCGATAGAATTAGTTTCACCAACAATAGAAATATAATATTTATCAAGTCATTTACAGATACAATTAATGCAGTACCAATAAATCTAATTTATTCGTTTACTGAGTTAGTTAAATTTAAACATTTATTACGATCATAATGTACACGGAGTGGAGCGGGCGGCCGGGGCCGTCCGCCGGGTACACTATATTTTTTTGGGATTTTTTAAATTTTATTCCTCACGTACTTTATAAATATCTCATACTTGAAAAAAATTTACATTAAAATGTATCGGAAAGGTGCGGGACGCTAGCACCGCATACACTAGGGCGCGACGCAAACAGAGGCACGCACGCACACATACAGGACGGCGGGCGCCCGAAATATACACAAATATAAATTATGAGCCGACACGAACCCGAGACTTATACCATCACATTGCGACGCACACCTATTCGTTTTCCCTTTGTACCGCTACAGTTAAAATTTTTCTTACATAGTAAAATTAACGGAATACTTTAAAATCTAAATAAAAAGAGAAGGCGGAGGCGACGGACAACGGGCGACGCGGCCGCCCTCTGTCCGTCGTCTGCGCACATACGTTACAAGTACATCATTAAACTGAAACGATGACAATATTTAATTTATCGCAAACACTAGAGAAATGCAGGTCCAATACGATGGTAATATTGTGTGTCATGAAACAAAATGTATATTTAAATTCTCTGCTTTTTACACACACACTAGCCGGCGGCTCACTTCGACGTCATCATGGTGACGAATTCTGAAAAGAAACACAACATAGCATTAGTGAGCGGACCAGGGGAGCAGTGCTGAGGTTTACAAGAAAAGTTTCACATAAACGCTTGCTTATGCTTATGCAAGGGTTTATGTCTAAGATAAAATGTTAACACAAACATCATTAACACAACGAAAGTAACCGACAGAGATAGAGATGCACTAAAGATGTAACCACTATGAGACAGATAACCACTAGATGTATTAAGTAACGAGTCAACACCAAACACATGCCTCTGGTAACAATGAAAATATACAAAGCAAGGCATGTACTTGATGGAGCGACGAACAACATAAATAAACCGTATTTTACCTCATCATGCCACTACAAGGGGATTATGTGAAATACCACCCTCTGGATATATCCACAAAAATATATTATATTGATGATAAAGTAATCATAAATGATGGGCGGAAGCACTCGATTAGATACCAGTGCTGCGAAAATATCCCGATGTGTTGTGCGAAGCCTATAAAGTCATGTACATGTGTCGATATAATATCGATCACATATCGGCGCGTCAACGTTTGCTGCTCGTTTGTAAGGCACAGTGTGGTGTGTGTGTGTGTGAGTGGGATGTGTTTGTGGGTCAAAGCAAGTGTGGTCGAGAGAGCAAAGCACCGGACACACGGCACGCGACAAGCGGAGGACCAAGCTATCGCCTTCTCGGAACAACGAGGCGGATCACCAGGTGGTATTTCTATAGGAAGAGTTCTATACAGTTATTAGACACATGCACCAATCAACAGGAAAACAATATTCAACATGTCCCTGTGAGGCGGACGCGTGTAATTTTGTCGTCTTCGTGTAGAAGGTAAGAACAAAATTGCAGACGATCCGCCACGCCAATAGTGAGTAAATAGACACAATCGATAGTCAAGTGTGAGATCCCAACGAGAGAGTGAGAGGGCAGGGGAGGGCGGGACAGCTCGGGAGTGGCGGGAGCAGCTAACATATCCAAGGGAAGGAACAGTTAATAACGAGCAGCAAACCATTCAGATTAACACTGGGATATACCTATTGTAGTACCGCACTCGACGTAGGCCGTTGGGCTCATGGCATTGCATCGATCACTACACACTACTAAGGAAAATCGTTTCGAGATCACAGCTTTATCGTAGAGTCTTTTCTTATGGTTAGTAACGGTACTAATATCACAAGTGTGGCAGCGGGCCGTGCGCTAACGGCTGCCGTCGCCGCGATCGAAAATGATTTTGGCGAATGCATGGAAGTCTGCAAGAGAGAGAACGCTCGGTCGGATGATGGAATACAAACTGCACATACAGGGGACGCGGTGAAACTTATCGAGAGCGTGCGGCGAGCAGACACCGGCCAGTTGACAAAGAGCATGCTCGCCGCACGCTCTTGTGGCCTTTCAGTGACGAGCACTACGACCGGCACCGGGGCGAGGTCTGTCGTCGCACAGGACGCGGCGATGCCGACTGTCCAGCCCTAACTTCCCATACTCGTAACACTGAATCCATGCACAACGGGACAGCAAGCTTATTCAACAAGCGATACCATCTAACTAGTGATCCAAATACCACTCTTGAAGTGTTTAACAGATTCAAAATGAAACTAATCTAAAACAGAACGTCAGAGATCCACAAGCTTGAGTGGAGCTCACGTGACCGTCCAGTTTGCTTACTACTGGGCTACAGTACAATGTACACCATTGCAGGGATTCAATCAAGTCAACGTTACGCATGATAGCATTTAACATTATTGGTGTACGTAAATCAAGATTCAAAAGTATATGGGATTTCAGAGTGAATATTATAGGCAGATAACTTCATTGTGAGTCAGTTTATAAATAAAGTGGACCTTTTGGAAACAAGCAAACCCAACTGTTAGTGTGAACACGTACTATATACTACATGCTGGAGTCTCGTGTATGAGTATCGTTATAATACTGGGTACTATCACACAAGAGGGTAGTAATAATCACATCGAGTGTGTGTAACGTTCTTAAGTCGACGGTACAACGTTTTTTTTTTGTGGATCTGTCATGCGTCATAGTGACTGCAAATTCTATGCGGTTACAACGTTATAAAAACTAAACGTGAATAAAGTGATAATATTGCATAATAAAGATCCACGTACACTGACAATCAAGCAACAAGTCGGTTGAACTAACGACATTTGCCGTGATACACCTGTTCCTAGATCGTCGTGTTGGTGTGGCGGTGTTGTGTGCAGTCAAAGCGTGTGGTGCGGTTGTACTGACCCTCGTAATTGACTTGTCCGTCGCCATCGATGTCGGCCTCGCGGATCATCTCATCGACTTCCTCGTCGGTGAGCTTCTCGCCGAGGTTGGTCATGACGTGGCGAAGCTCAGCCGCGGATATGAAACCGTTGCCGTCCTTGTCGAAGACGCGGAACGCTTCGCGGATTTCCTCCTCACTGTCCGTATCCTTCATTTTGCGGGCCATCATCGTCAGGAATTCGGGGAAATCTATCGTGCCGTTGCCTGAAATTTAAAAAGGGTGGTGGTTAGTTTTGATGCTCGTTTTTACATTGGTGCCGTGACAAGGCATGAAGAACGAATTTAATCTTTATATTAATAGTCCCGGTCAAATTAGACCACAAAATAGGGGTGAAGGTTACAAAAATCCACACTCGGCTGAAAATTGGTAGGATTATTCAAAACACTATTATAAATGAAATGTGAAAAGTCCTCATGGATCCGACAACTGGAAAAAAATTTACTCGGGGTCAAATATCACAAAAACGGGTCTTTCACGATTTTCAGCAAAACGGTAAGTTTTATCATAAAATTAACACAGAGAAAAATTGTAGATCAGATAATTATCTATAAAAAATGGCTAAATACTTTTTCCTAAGAGCCATCGTTTTTGAGATAACGATTCTAAAAAGTTGAAGGAGTTGTAATCGTCATAATATGCACCGTTCGTTTAATCGAACCTTTGGCGTCCTGTTATCTACGTTTGTAGTTTTGCAAACATTTCTCAATTCGTTCAAAGTGAACTGACAGTCAGTTAGTCTTGAGGTCGACCGACTTTAACCCCAGTGTTCGGTTTCAAGAAGGAAATGAAGCAGTCATGATGATACTTAGCCTCAGCAGCAACTAAATCGTATTCGTATTCTATTCGAACAAGAACAGCTTTAGCTATAGCATCAGAACGAGCCTGAGCTGTTTCCAGAACTAAATCTTTGAATGTAGTTGTACTTACTTGTTGAATTTTACGGCGAGAATCAGACTTTCTTTTTTCACGCTCTTTTTCTAACTTTATTTTTTTTAACCTATTTCGTGCTGTTTTGAATTTTATAATCAAAATGTCAGAATATTGTATTATTTGTGCTAAACTTTTAACTGAAGGTGAAATCGTTACTGTTGAACGTAATATCAAGACATTTATCAATGCAAGTACTAAAGGGCCGATGAATTTTCAGAATATTTTAAAAAGCAGAAATCTGTGACCATACATGTGGTGTCGTAAAAAATATACTCGAAAGTGTTCTATTGCTGCAGTTATTAAAAGACAACATAAAGAACAAGAAGCCAGTACATCTACTAAAAGTTCTCCTCGAACAAGAGAACGTGTAAGTGAATCAGCTTTTGTTTTAAAAAAACAATGCTTATTTTGCGGCCACGAATTGAATGAAGAGCGTGAAAAAAGAAAGTCCTTGGATTCTCGCAATTCATCAAATTTTTAGGTGCGAACCAGAGCGCAATTCACGCGGCTGGTTTCTAGTCTATAAAATATGGGTTTATGTCGATACGAACAACTAACTGCATTTTGTTATCTATTTTAATTTTGATCTAAAAGTAACCGTTTAAACACTAGAAACCATAAAACGAAAACATTTTCGACTTGAATAAGAAAAAGTAGCTAAAATGTGAAGCATTTTATCGCTAAAATAAACAAGGAATCGTTTGAAACACAGGTGCGTCCTACGGATAACTAGGTTAAGATTAAACAATCAATGGAAATTTTCGCATCAGATGAAGATCAAGGGGCCGCTGAATAGATTTACGATGTATAAAAGTACATAATGAACAGTATAATTGTTATTAGTCGTTAATGCTCGTAGGCGCGAGAAGTATGCGCGCACGCATCAGCGTTAGGGACGAAGCTTGTTTGTTTTGCTTGACGGCAAGTGTTGGCGTTTCCACGAACACTGCGACTTATAAACACATAGATATATCATCTGACTGAATCTGTGTATTGTCTGACCTCACGGTACAAGCTATGGTGCGCTTGTGATACGTCATATATTTGAAAACATTATTAATGAATGAGATGATCTCACTACAAATTAATTAGAATCAGCATTAGCCTGGGAATATAATAAACCCGCATTAGTTCCTGGTTAGGGTCGTAGAAGTTGAACGTCGATTCTCTGATTCACAGGTACGTTTATAACAGCTTTTTTAATAAGGAGGTATTAAGTTCCAATTATTCTACTCTTTTGTCGTCGTTAAATTGGTATGTCAGCGTGATAAAAAATAATTAAACGCAAATAAATATTTTCTATAACAACATTGGCATTGCGAACGCTACAAAAGTCAAGTGTAACGCAGTCCACGTGATTTCCATCGGCTAGTAAACATAATCAAAGACCCTATCTAACACAAATACTAGACGACATTATTTTTGGTTTCAGGATGTTGAAGATTTTTGTATATTTCTCGTTAAAACTAAGTAGGTAACATCAAGTGCTTATTACAGCTATTACCATTATTACAAGCGTGGGATTTACTAATTGATACTTAGCTACATCGAACAACAAACCGCGAGATTTTATGTTTGTGTATTCCGGGCTGTCGTAGTATTTCGAGTAGCTCAGCTGAAGTTAGCTATGAAGCTATGAATCAATAGAATCGGCCACGCGCGCCGACCAATTTTTCCTCAAATCTTTTGACTTCAAGCTTCTAACTAAAGAACGTAAATATATCTTCATATCGGTTAGTTAAATTGGGATAAAATGAGTCTGACGGTAAGTGACATGACGTAGGTGTCTATGAAGTACTATTTTAATTATCGTAGATAAATGAAATATTTTTCCTCCTTTTTAATTACACCAGCTATTATTTACACCAACTTAAAACTACTAATACTTATAATCATGCGGTTTTTATTATTCAGCCATCGAACGTGTAGCTATAGGAACAACGATACATTGTTTGAGCACCATGTTTTGTTTAAAGTATTCCGTCAGTATCTCACGGACGTGTGAATCGAACTTTATTTATACTTCAAACTGTTATTACTATGGTAAACGTAATAAAAATAGTATGTTATAGCTAAAAGCAATTATTGTCGTTCCACACGTGGCGTGGTTGGAACGAGAGACGAAACAAACGCTCGGTTTTGATCGACGTTCAACAAACGGACGGGAATACGTAAAGTTGGATAATTTATAGTTAAATCAAGGATTTGCAGAACGATCATTAAAATTTTAATTCATACAGTCAATTGGCAAAATTGATATATCGAGCCGGTTCCAAATTATTAAACCTTCATATTCATATCACGAATCCTTTTAGCAATGCTTAATGGCGAAAAATGTATGTATGTAAATGGCGCTATTTACTCCAAATAAGATCAAATTGGAGCAACCAAATTAATCAGAATGATACCACACGCAAACGAACGACACGCAAGTTCCTGAATTCTAAAGGAATCTAGATCTAGATGCCATCAGTTCCTTCCGCGCTCGAACAGCCGGCCCGAGGAGTTGCAAAAATAAGTTCGAGTTAAGTTTGGCCCGTCTAATTCTGGGTTTAACCTTTCCGAGGTGGTTCGCGGACTAATAATAGAAGTGCGAGCGAAACAGTGAGCTTCGGAGAATGCACGCCGTATACTCGATACAAACGCTACTGAAAGAGTACAGGAGGCGCACTTGGATGGCGGGATAAAGAATACAGACGTGGACGGCAGTACTGCCTTTGCTTAGGCTTTCTAAAAACCGCTGCTATGGTAGATTTTGCTTTTCAGCTAAACACAAACACTGATTGGTAAGTCAGGATAATGTTTAGGACTAGATATATAGCAGTAGCTTTTCCAGTTTTTCTGTGGACAATGTTCAAGTACGACTCGTTTTTGTAATATTCGTCATTTCATTTTGCATTACGAGTGAGATCTGTATCCGCGCTGTACGTATGTTTTGTAACTCTCTACTCTGTGGTTGATCCGCACGGGTGCACCTGGAACACTCTTGTAGGCTGTAGATCTGTCACGCTCGTGTATGCTATAGTACTACAATAACTTTTTAGGTAATCCGTTTGTTATTCCCCATACTTTTAAATCTTAGACGATCTTCCTGTCTGTAGGTTTCGTAATAGGCGTTAGCAACATTCATATCATTAAGATGCACACCATTACTCATCTGCTGAATTTGACAACGCCCTGTGGGCCTAAGAAGGCCACTTTGGCAGAATCATAATAGGATAACAATATAAGTCATATTAAAAATTGTAAAGTGGTCACAAACTGACAATTCATAATATGATCTGTGTGCAATTCATATCACAATGAAATAACATTTAAACTGTAGAAATAAAAACCAATTTGATTAATAAAAACTGTAATGAAAAATTTTCCGATAAAATTACGGTTTTTATTTTTTTCATGCGGGCAATGTTTACACCAAATATGAAATTAAATTTTACGTAAATTAGAGGAATTGTAATGATCTGCTGGGAATTCAGTAAATGAATAGCTTTTAGAGGTATTGCTTAAAGTGGCCTTTTTAGGTCCCCTGATCATATGCTGTAAGTCTATGAGGGACTCGTGTGTTGGTGATTAAGAGATTCCTACGTCTGTCTGGATTGGAGAGGGAACTTTTAGTTGTTGTTAACCCCATTGTGGCCCGAAGTAACATAAGACCAGCCTATGTTGCGTGTTTCTGTGTGCGTAAGGCGAACCGGATCCTTTTGTATTTAAATGTGTGCTCACGACTATGGAGTACTGTTGTGTGGCACAACGCTTTATCCCTTGATGAATCTACAGAAAACTGTGAAATTATTGTGTATTACATTTACATGTTGAAAATAAATGAAAGCAGTAAGGAGTACTTCAAACGTTAGCCCACAGTTCACAGCAACTGCGCAGTTCCGTGTCATGTTCCGCGCATAGCAATTAACGACTCATAAACTGTGAGTCAACCTGCGGAGCTAGCGGCACCCTCCCTATGTAATAACATGGTATTTTATCATGTCAACTTATAACCTTGTCTCACTCACGTCCTATGATGCCAGATATCACATCATCGTGTATGGCGGAATGATTAATTCATGAGCTGATTTCACGTGATAAGGAAAGACCAAGAATTTTCCACTAAATTATGATTCAGAATAAGTATCGTTGTTGCCAAAATTTTCTTTTATTTATTGCTTGCGGGCAACGTTTGGTAATGGACAGAAGTTTTCAAACAAAGTTACTATTCATACAAAAAAAAAAAACTTCTGATATACTAGCGGAGCGTTTAAATTAGAGTTGTTATGTTCAAGGTCTAATTTGCAAATGAATCAACGGCCTCTCGAATGTGTAGATACATTATTCGTAAATGTTATGTTACTAGCTACACATGTTGCGAGTCTTCGAGGTCGGGCAACGCGCTGCGGTCGCCCCGGCTGGCACCGCGAGACGACGGAAACACGATCAATATCCACCCCTGGAACGCGCACACTTGGCATGCCTCCCCAGACGTTTGAATTCGACCAAAACCAGAAAATTAAATGTTATGAATGGAAATGAGTTGCAATATACATAAGAAGCTATGATCTATGTTTGTTATTTCAATATGTCGTACTTTATACAAATATTTGGACATGGCCAAACACGCGTAATGGGGTTTAATGGGAACAATGAGAATTTACTTGCTTAAATATGTTTAAATTCGTTTTTAGGGCCCGTGTGGTTTCCGCGCATTAAAATTTATGATGTGTTTGTTTATTCTATCTTTCTGTTTCATCTGCTCGCATTAATCAATGTTGCAGTTAGTGTCCACAGTTTCATAATTATTCTGGTAAACATCAAACAAGTTTGTTATTACGTGACAGCAGTCAACGTTATCTTGCTCTTAGTGGATCGGTTCGGTGTGGTCTGAAGTCGCCACGAAGGCGGTGAAGCGCGGTGCAACCGGACCAACAATATAAAATCAATCGTGTAAACATCAGTTGTTTCGGGGAAAGTTTGATTAAGCCGTTTTAGATTGGCGTGCATAGTCCATAAACATATCGCGCCCACGCAGCCCCACGTTCACTAAATTATTACGGCTATATCCGCTGATGAACTCAACAGGCCTATTGTCTTATATCAACCAGCCACTGGAAGAATTGAATCACAATTTTATAGCCACTACATGAATGTGACGATCTGCAGATTCTTATAATTCAAGTGACGAATCCAGTGAGTAATTCGGATTTTTTTGTTTAATTAGACAACCCAAGATGTTCTAGCGTATAAATGCAAGTTGTCGCCTGTGTAATCAGTGTAACACAATTACGAAATCACATCCTTCTTGATATTCCGTAAACCGGATAAAGGAACCAGTAGTTACGATGTCCGGTGGCGCGTCATGCAAGTAGTTAATTTGAAAGATCACTGAAACGAACAAGCATTATTCTACTGGTTTTGTGCGTGGTAGTCAATGTAACAATGACAAAGCTCAATAATTCAAACTTTAGCTCAACGCCGGGAAACATTAGGCGTAACTAATGTGAGCGACGGCTGAGAAGCCTTACAAACGAGCCGGCAAGGACGCCTGACTCAACATGACGTCAGCATTGAACACTCGATTAGCGAACCGCAGACACATTCCTTATACGATACGCTATCTACGTAGGCTTATTTATTGATAAATTTGAACAACTAAAGCAATTTGAGACTGTCAGAGCAATCATCCGGAACACAAGATGTAAATGTCAAGAAATGTAGCTCGATGGTATGTAAACAATTGTAGATTTCAGTGTAACAATAGAATTGGCTAGAGAAACATGCGGAAGAAGTCACTACGACTGCGGAGTAATGGCGGATGGCTCATGAAGTCATGTACGGGTTACTGCTCGCGTTATGACGAGGTATTTATGAAGAGCAGGGCAGGCATGCAGTCTTGAGAACAGAAGCACACGCAGTGACGCATCAGCGTAAGGAATAAGATAACCTCCAAGCTTTGAAGTTATAAATAGCTCGTCGCATTGCCACTTAATGACACTGAATTTTTTGCCTTTCTAGTCCCTCGGTAAACTTAAGGAGTTCAGAATAGCCAAAAGGACACAACCAGGCAAGGGGGCTAAGAACATATAGAACTATTAGTATAGTAACAGAAACCAACGGTTAGCCTACTTTCGGAGATGTTGTGTACTTCTGTGAGGTGTACATGCATAAGATGCAAAAGATCCCTCGTACAAGGTACAACTGCTGCAAGAACTCTCATATTGATTGTTTTGCACCTGCCATTTAGTCAAGAACCCTTCGCAACATGATCGTAAGCATTTTCTCTATTATAATAAACAAGGTAAACGAGAGGTAAGTTAGGGCGATGCTCCGGACCGACGCACATGCTCGACCACGCGAGTAAATCGCGACAAACACGCTGGCATGCAGCCAGCAGAATATGCAAATTCATTTGCAATTTCACAAGGATTCCAGACAAGTTGAGTGGGTACGCGGGATGTCAACACTGTTTATCCTTTGCTTTGTATAGAGATAGTTCTAAGTATGTTTTGAAAGTGTAGTCTTTATACAGTTCTTTAGTAGTCTGTTCGTAACTGTAAACGACCTAACTGCTGTAAAAGTCTGGGCGTGTTTGCTCCGTTTATTCTTCAAAATAAACCTGTCTCCGGACATCTGTTTGACTAGTTTAGCTACAAAGAGTTAAATCGGCATGTGATTCAGAATCGGAAAGGGCAGTGAGCGTGCAATTAGGACGACGGTGGGTCAGTGATGTAGACAATGTACGGGGGAGGTATTCCTGGTGTAAGAGTGAGGTGTCTTGATCGATACGTGGCTTGGCGCGCGACCAATGACTAAACCACGTACTATTTCACGGTATACGTTACAACAACACACGGTTTTTTTTTCTTTCATATTAATGACACTTGTTTCTAGTTATTTGAAACTATAGCGGTCACATAGACATCAGCAAGATTGTAGAGTTTTGATAAATAGCCAATCGTTTGACAGTGGGTGCTTCTGGATATAGAAAGTGTCTGAAGCTAAAGCCCGAATGGGATAAAATGTCACAATTGTATGCAGTTATACTCGGTGGTTTGCGGTCGCCACTAATACCAGTCTATTCAATACTGCTGTGGTTTGTCATGCAACACTGCCTGCTAAATACTCACAATATGTAAATTACATCATCGAATTGATGGACAGCGGGATCACTGAATGAGATTAGATGCGCGATGCGATGCGAGGACATTGATGCATGAAATAATTACATACCCACCGTTTAAATAGTTGTGACTGTTGAAGTAACTATGGAACAACCATTGTTAACCACCAAGGTTTTATGCTAATTACAATGAAATGTATGCAAAGCTAATTTGTAGCGAATAACTTGAGTGTTAATAAAACTAGTGTTTACATCCAGAACGTTAAAATGTATTTCAATGCAGTGTAGCCAAATGTCCACGACTATGTCACCAAAACATAATGTAACATGCCACCGGGAATATGTACGTTCATCAATTATCCGCCATCTTGGTTGATTTATATCACAGTTGCAATTACCCGACACAAACCAGAAGTTGGGCGAGAATTTCTGCGGGACAGAACATTCACGTGTGGTTAGCACGAAACGTCTACTTTAAACCTCTGACTAGTTACAAAACAGAGGAACGTGTTAGATAAAACAAGTTAAATAATAACAGTGCGGTGCTAATTGGCGTGTTGAAATAACATGAACCGCTAAGACACGAGCAAAATAAATGATCCTGTGTGGATACGCCCGGGAAGAAGAACAATAAATGGCGGAGCGAAGGCGCGAAATACATAATAATGGGACGAACGAGTTCAACCACTGATGCATTCATTGCCTGATGCCTCATCAATTTCATGTCTCCTATTTGCTTTGGCTTTTGTACTACAAGTATGCTCTATTTTTCAGCATATCTCCATAATTCTGTATCTGGCGAACAATGCGGCAGTACCGTGTGCTGCTGTGGTTGGTTATGAGAATTGGGCACGATATTTACGATGATGTTTTTCTGCGTGAAGCAGTACCCAGCACTGCGGTTCCCAACTTGTTTCATTAAATTCTGAAAATACTGGGTTAATTTTTTGTGCTTTGTTGTGGAAAAGATAAGAATTTTATAAAGATAAGTTTCCCGTACCGGCTTTAGTTTTATTTGAGTCTTCTGCAAATATTATGTTCGTTGATGATGACATCATTACAAAATGCTAGCCTAACTAAACGCCAATTATTTTAACATCATTGGTTTTGATCAAATATAGCATTGAAGCTGTATAACAATATGTATGTATGAGACACTATTGTAAATGGAGACAATAGGTAATTGTATGTCTGACGTCCTCTTCTGATGTCAATGTCAGGGTTGATAATACATATTATTACACCAACAATTACCAATTATTATTTATTTTATTGTATACATAATGTTTGCACCAACGACAGTCCCATTTTATGTCAAGGAAAATCACTGTCCATTCTAAGGTTGCCTGGAAGAGATCGCAGTAATGCTATAAGGCCGCCCATTGTATATTTTGTAGTGTTTCATGTATTTTTTATGCTATGTACCTATTTATAATAAAGTATACATAGATAAATAAATAATATAAAAATCATGAGTACTTTATGATTTTAATATTCTTATCAACCCACCACACACAGATTGAATCATGTTATA
The DNA here is from genome assembly GCA_951799955.1 of Apamea anceps. NCBI lineage: Eukaryota > Metazoa > Arthropoda > Insecta > Lepidoptera > Noctuidae > Apamea > Apamea anceps. The sequence goes on from OX637510.1 coordinate 20,809,784, forward strand.
TTCGAAACTCAATAAACGTTCGTTTCGCTCTTCAACTGTATGTACATACGTGGGCAGTTTTCACAACATCACATTTCGTGTTTAAAAAACTCGGCCGGTCCGTAACACGAGAAAGTATTCTATGTGTGACGAGATACGATGTAAAATGTTTGCAATACAATCGATGGCAGAGTTGCTTGACCGGCCCCTAACCTATTTTTATTGTGAACTCGGATTAGATGGGTACTCAATACTCAATACTCAATATATTTATTTGTTTGTAAACAGGCGCATGCGCTGTGAGTAGTCTTTTATCTTTTACGAGCCATACATCAAAGGTGGGTCGAGTGGCCGACGACGACGAGTACAAATGTCATTGTCAACTTACTCGCAAATGGGCAGTGATTGCTAATAAACATAGGGCACGACGGAGACACGCGAGTCGGTTTGATTGAAAGTGAACCGGTCGCTAACGAGCTTACGACCGCGGTTATAAATAATGAATCAGTTCTCATGACACAGCTTTCTAGGGAACTCGACATGAATCGAATGGTTGTAATAGTAATCGATTATGTGACAGATAGTCAATAGAATCAAAAGTGTAATGGCCGAGGTATCGGGTCAATCGAAGCGAGACGCTTCGTATGGACACAATACAATCGAGCTAATTGGTCGTTCGCCTCCATGATAATGGGCTATGGACTGGAACTCTGTGAGGTCGAGCCCACCTATGATTATATTGCAAATTAGAATTTTTATAGTATTTGCACAACAAGAGAACATGATCAGTTTACTGAAGGTTGTTGGAACGAGAACCGAGGTCGTAACGTAGAAAATCCAGATTGCAAACACGGACGACGATAATCCAAACATTGAGCGCAAATACGGGGGGATTACCGATGGAGGACGGGATATTTTCCGATGTTTCAGCGGCCGGGCGGGCCGTGAAGCTCGTCGCCCAATTACCCCCGACACGTGTGGCTATCGATCGCACCCCCGCCTCTCCCAGCTGACTACCCAACACCTTCCTACCACACTGACAATTTAATAATTATGCCAGTCAGTAGGAATGGAATCTTTAAAACTCCATCAAGTGTATTGCCCAGAGCCAAAAAGTGAAATTGAGTCGAATTATCATCATAGACCACGAGGTCTGTGCTCATTTATATTCAGTCGAACTATCGTCTGCAGTGTCATTTGCAGACGACAATCGTTTGCATCGGTTAGTAAGTGAAGCATACCCAAATGTTTCAGTCAACATGTGTACAGGCAGCAATTTATCACTCCACCCATGGATGCCAATTACGTTTTTCCGCAGATTGTAATAAGTGCGTAGATGAGACGCGTATGCAACACAAGCCGTGGTCAGCTGTCGATGAATCGTCGGCGTCGGTTAGATTCGAGTTTGATGCTCGCTAGCATTGTTCCACAAATAGCGCGTGTGCGCTGTGGAAGCGCTCCGCGGCGGCTATCTCTGTCTGACGAGTGAACGACTCCTTATCGCGACGTCCGTGACATCACCAGCAAACCTCATGCCAACTAGAGAACTGTTACTCCGATTTGCTGTCTATTCGTATGTGAACTATAAATATTCATCCGGCAACGTGTGCTAGTAACTTCGTCTTACTGTCGATGAAATGATGGACAGTACACGATATTTGGCTGTCAAGTTGCGGGCGTAATTTTGCATTCATTTCTGGTGCACTCGTCCTCGCAACGTGCAGGAGAGTGCACTTGAAATCCTATAAAACGATCTTTCAACATTCCTAAGCCTGAGGTCGTTGAAACTGGTTGGACGACACGGTGTCTTTGTGGATATAACGCTGGCGCCCACGTGTGATTACAATAATAGAAAAAAAAATCGATCGCGAATTTACACCACATTTACGCCAATATGAGGGGTTCTTGTTGTTAGTAACACCGAAAATAAATAAATAGTGTTACGAACGGTTGTCAAGCTGCGCCGACGCAGCATTTTGTTTTCCGGAAGACACCGCATCCGCGCATCACGATGAATAGCGCGATACGCGTCATATAACCAATGCAAATTATCCACTTGACATTGGTCTTCATACACTTCTATCAGACGTAAATAATTCATTGTGTAGTTCCAATTGATTGTTGCATAAAAGCGGCCAAGTGCAAGGTTTTTGCGATACTTCACAATTCACAGATAAAATACAAAAAAATATGTACGGTGACAAGTTTTTGTGGTCTCATTACTGTGGGTTTACGGGCGGAGTCTGCTAACAACTGCTATCGTGCTGGTCAAGTGGTCTAAAAATACGAATGGTTTGGTCTATATGTAAGGTGTCCCCACAGCGGCGTGTGTCCGCAACACTGTGGTAGTAAGCCAGTCGATTTGCCAAGAGCAAATGCGGTGGTGTTGTAAACAATCACCACTAGTACGGTGGGACATTAAAATAATTATTGCAGAACGGTCAGACGACGTTCATTACGGATGGAAGATTGCCCAAAATAATATTTATTGATCTAAATCAAATGGGACTAAATAGAAACTTAAGAGCTATCATCGAGAATAAGTAATGCATGTTCCCATCATTTTATAAGACGTGTTCAAGACTATGGTTTTTAAGGCTTGTCAAAAGCTATTTCCAGCTACTCTAGGAAAGCATTAGGTAAACTGAAATGTTACATTTTAAGGAAACCCAGAGTTCCTGATATTCTTCTTTCACAAATCTTTTCTTTATCTCTAGCTAGCATTATGTAGCATCAATTTATAGTGTAAATTAGACGCAGAGTTGTTCTCGCTGCGGTGAGGTAAAACTGGAATCGTTCTACAGCGTAAGTGATATCTCGGCTACTCGAAGGTATTGCCAGCCCGCAGCTAAATTACAGGCTTGTTGGAACAAGCCTAGTTTATGGTATTGCGCAAGCTAAATCAGCGTAAACTGTATGTTTGGGGATTTCATCGATACAAAGTGTTTTAATTTTGGATTCTTCGATATCGAGCTCTTCCACCTTTATTTGCAGACTAGCGACTCGTGAATGAAATTGTAATAATATACAAGACGATATAACGCCGCATTTTTCACATAGTTCTTTTAATTTACGATTCATCTGGGAGTCGAAAAAAAAAGCACGAAATTAAATGTACAGACACCAGCATATCAAGCTACTACAATCTGTCGAATTTCTTAATAGATTTTTAACTTTATCGCTAATGCATTAAGGTTCAAAGTTGATTGGGAAAATTTGACAGTTTCGGGTAGCTTGACCTGCTGGCGTCTGTACCTACCACTTACATAATTAACTGGGGCAATTTATACGAGTCTACGAGACATGGGGGTATGAGATCGGTGAGGGGGTGTTACTACAGAACGGTTTGATGTACCTACTGTAAAGCTAACTTTGATATAAAATAACAGCGAAGTTCCCATGCAGACTCGTGACTTTTGGCAGCAATTGCAACTGTTTTATCTATCGAGCATCATAAGCTCAATATAACGTTTGTATTTACTTAGCCAGCCGGTAGTCGGATGTTTAGGCTCTGGCTAACTGTTCGGGTGACTGAACGCCACAAAATAACTCTTATTTTTGTCCAGTTGCCTCACGTTCGGAGCATCAATAGCTCATTCCATGTTGTATGTTTGATGAATAATGCTTTTATATCGCAGGAACACTCGCCACGTTTATCGGGCTTCCGTTTGTTAGCGGCGAATTAATTTGCTGGTCTCCCGGATGTGCCGTATTGTATTGTTGGGTTAGAAACTTAATATGGCCACCGTCTACGTCATCCGCCCATGTCTAGGTCCTTTGCATTGTTGATAATATGTGTCAGTCCAAGCGAAAAGGGTCCAGTGCGCGGCATTTAGTTTCCGAGATATAAGAGGTTTTGTAAAGTTGGGTATAAAAATTGCATTTCGCGATTTTAATTGGTTATAAATAAATGCTCAATTATCTACAATTTCATATAGTAAATGACTATATACGATGTTTCTAAGTACCAGAAACTTTATGAAAAAAGTTTACTAAAAAGGTACCAGTGGGTGGCATGTCGATATTCTGGGAATAAAATACGTTTCAATACCCCGTACTGATCACTTCTAATAATTTAATTATATTTTAAGATTAAAATGTTGAAACTACGTGTAAAAGGTCCCTTAAAGCGGGGAACTCCCTGCTACTATGCAACTACTAAGGGGATTTACTTTGCTTCACTTCGACATAGCGGGGATTTCCCTGATCGTTTTTTGCTACCTACGTGTCCTATAAATAGATCTGCCTGTGATGCAATAATTTATTTGTCATTTGACACCGGAAAGGAAACAATATCCGACAGTCTTTGTGTAAATATAGCAGTTTTTATTATCTTAGCTGTTTTAAATTGAGTGAGTGAAAAGTGCGCATAAAAATGAATAAAGGTAAGTCTTTACGTTGTCTATTATATCTACTAATACTATGTTTGTTGTTACGTGTTGTGTTATGTATCGAATAAGCTCCAAAAGTACTGAACCGATTTTGAAAATTCTTTCTCCAATACAAAGCTGCATTATTCAGTCATAGGCTATAATATTATTAACGTTATTACGCTTAGCGGGGCCGAGGTCGAAAAGCTAGTTCTATAAACCGGGGTATCGGAATGTTACGGAGTTCTTGTGTGTATCTACAGCTGTTACCTACTTTTCATATTTAGACCTCGACAGGGGCGAAGCCTCCTACAGACAGCAGTCGTCTTTAAATTCGATTTTTTATGGATTTTAGAGATTTAGAGATTTATGGATTAAGCGTAGATTACGTTACGTTCCTACTTATTTATTACATTTTAAAAGAGAGCAGCTTTAATCATAATAATTCGGCTGCATCCACATAGACTGAAAACTGACCGCGACAAAGTTGATAGGCTAATGAATCTCAATTAGTCATAATTTCATCCCATTTATACTAAATTCAAATTTGTTTTTAGGTAACATAATTATTGAAGATTCAACCGAAGGTTCCAGCTCTAGTGATGAATCTAAGCATTCTGATGGACCTGTACCACTTTCTATGGAGGTGGAAGTAAACACACTACCTGTTTTGGCCTCGACCGCAACAACGCCGGATTTACCAACAGAAGAAGAAACCGTTGCACCTTATTCAGGTACTTACAACTTAGAAAATAATTTCACAGAGTCGACATCTGAGATGGATGAAACGGATCAGTATTATGAAAAAAGCACTAATACAGAAGCAATCAGTGAAGATGAAATACATGAGTGTTATGATTTTGCTAAAATAGTTAGCCGAGCCTTGTGTAAAATCAAAAAAGATCGACGTGATCATTGTATGCATGCAATAGTACATATTCTTTATGACTACAGCAAGGACTCTAATACCAATTAAGAAGTTGTGTTAGGTACCTATGTCATAGACATAGTATGAAAAAATGACCTGTGTAGTATGTATATTTCAACTATTTGTTTTCAGAGTTTAGCTATTCAGCGTCTGTAGAACATGAAGACTATGAAAATTTTAATTTAGAGTTCAAAAGTCAACGGGGTACAGAATTATCGTGTGACATCGAATTTAGTGCTTGTGAGCCGCTCGAAGAGCGGCAAATTGGTAATATTTTACTAGATGATGATCCTTTAATTCTAGACGATGTAACTCAGGCCTCATTCTTAGATACTGGCTGTGGATGTAATAATAATTGTGTGTCCAAATTTCAAAAAGATGTAATATTAAGTAGTAGGTTAGATTGTATCGAATTAAATTCACGTTGTAATGAAGGAGTCAATCATCATCACTTGGTCTTGAAAGGAGCTTTAAATGCTCTCTTACGTACAAGTGAAAATACATTACATTCAAAAAACAGAAACTTGCAACGAAAAGAATACACGGTAAAGTATTTCTTTCGAGGTGTTTCAGTATGCAAGATTTTTTTCCAATATGTATATGCCACTGGTTTGAAAAGGTTAAAAAATGTAAAAAAGAACTTTCTGGACAGCGGTGTTGCTCCAAAGGTCCACGGGTCACGTAAACGACCTTACAATTGTATTAATTTGCAAACTAGATCAGACGCAATCACTTTTATAAGACAGTTTGCTAATGAAAACGGTTTAGTATTGCCGGGCCGATTACCAGGCCACCAATTTAAATCTGATTTAATAATTTTACCTTGTAGTATGTCTAAAGCGTATGTGTACAACAAATATTTGGAAACTATAGCTTTACTCGATAAAACTCCTATTAGTAGAAGTAGTTGGTATGATCTTTGGGAAGATTTTTGTCCATATGTCGTTATACAGAAACCGAAAACAGATCTATGTGCAACTTGTCAGAAAAACGTGACCACGTTGGGACGAATGGGTGGTTTAGATGAAAAGGAAAAAATACAGCTTGTAGAAAAGTCGAGGCAGCACCTTGATTTAGTGCAAAATGAACGAAAATATTATAACAATGTAATCAAAGTTGCGACTGATTCAATAACGGACTCTACTCTTATTCTTGGACCTCATGAACCATGTTCTTATGATGGCGTCATGCATTACTCTTTTGATTTTGCCCAACAGGTGCATTTGCCGCACAGTTCACAACAAATTGGGCCACTGTATTTCTTGACAGGATTTAAAGTCAGTTTATTTGGTGTTGCTGCAGAGCCTTTGAGAAAGTTCGTTTTGTACGTAATTCCTGAACCCTGTGCTACTGGGAAAGGAGCTAATGTAATAATTTCAATGCTACATCATTTTTTCGAAAATTTTGGTATAGGCGAAAAAGATGTTGTTTGTCATGCAGATAATTGTGCTGGACAAAATAAAAATAACTATGTCATGCAATATGCAACATGGCGAGTTTTAACAGGCAGACACCGAAGTTTCCGTATATCTTTCCTTCCCGTGGGTCATACGAAGTTTGCACCCGACATGTATTTCGGTCTATTCAAAAAAAGTTTTAGAAAATGGGAATGCAATAACTTAAAGGATATTCTTGCAGCTGCTGTTCAAGCTTGTCCGAAAACAAAATCTATAGTAGCTGTTCTAACTGGTGATGAGAAAGGAGAAACTTTTGTGAAAACTTACGACTGGGCCAATTTTTTTCAACCTGATTGTGTAACTATTAACCAACTTCTGCATTTTAGTCATTTTGAAACAAATGAAGATAATAGAGGGCACATGTTATGTTACAAAAAATATACTGACAGTCAACCAACTGTATCAAAGGTTTTGAACCCGAATAAAGTATACGGTTTTCCTTTAGAAAAATCCCCTGCAGGCATGACGTACGAAAGAAAATCGTATCTTTATAATAAGATTCGTGAATTTGTACGTGAAGAATCTAAAGACATTTTATGCCCGAAACCCATTCCAAATGTTGATGTTGACCACAACTCTGTCCCAACAACATCTGTCGAGTACTCTTTTCAGAAACCATCAATTGAAAAGAGTATTCGACAAAAACCAACATGTTCGTACTGCAAACAGGTTGGTCATAGGAATCAGGTGCGAGGAGGAATTTATTTTTGTCCAAAACGTAAGTTGGAGTCCCAAATAGAATAAGTTTTATTTTTATGTTTGTATTGGCTTTTTTCAAATATTATTGCAACAGAATAATGATTATTTTAGCCACTGGTACCTTTTATGACATTACATAAAAGGTACCAGTGGCTAAAATAATCATTATTCTGTTGCAGTAATGTTTGAAAAAAGCCTGTCTTGTTATTTTGTTAGTTCCTAAATAGAGTAAGAATACTTAATTTTAGTTTTTTATTGTTAATTACTATCGCAATAACTAACTTTTTATTAAATATCGGCAAGTGGACCTTTTTTACTAGACTGTGTATCCTTCTTTTATTTTGATAATAATTGTTTTAGTTTTGATGTCAAAAGTATAATTATAAGTTGATTCTATGGAAAACATATCAATCTACAATAATGAATAAAAATCTACGTAACAAGCAAGTAAAAGTGTGTTTTTTTTTCACTCAAACTTTCAAAATGCTTTTTCTCAAATCAAGCTTTTTCAGAATTTCAACTTCAAATGTCTGATAAAAAAAAACGTGTGCTACTTTTTGATTATTTTTTCAATCCATACTATCAATTGACTATTCTAGATACCGAATCCAGTCTTAACTCAATACCCCACTACTGGACCCTTTATGCCTGGACTGACACATATAAGGATTGCCTTGGTGCTTGCATATGTCTCAGTGTTCTATCATTAGTGTTGCGATCTTTAACCTGCCAGGTAATTGATGTACGTGACTGGCTTGTGTGGTAAAAATCTTTTACAATTCGTCTATCACGCTTTTATCACAAGGTATGCAGTCGCTTGTAGAATCTGATAAATTTCGGGACCCGGTAGTACTTTATAAAAACCCCACAAAAATAAATTTCATACTAAATCGTCTTGATTGTGGATAAGTCAATACGTTTATCGTATTTTTGTAGGTATAGCTATCAGTTTCCTTGAACAAATAGCATACTATCCTTGATTATGAACAGTGATAGGAATAGGTAGTGCCTATTTGCCTAAACTTCGAAGAACAGAGACAAGAAACGGCGACTTCCTTAGGACTAAATTTTTTCCGGGACATCTGTCCCGAAATTCGGGACAACACTTTTAAATACATTAAAAAAATAAGTTATTTGGAATAAGTAATTCGTCTATATTTACCTAAAGTTTGCGACTAGACATAACATTTATAATTTATACCTCCATAATAATAACGTTATTATTATGGAGTTATAAATTATAAATGTAAATTTAGATGAATTACTTATTCCAAATAACATATTTTTTTAATGTATTTAAAAGTGTTGTCCCGAACCGGAAAAAATTTAGTCTTAAGGAAGTCTCCGTTTCTTGTCTATGTTCTTCGAAGTTTAGGCAAATAGGCACTACCTATTCCTATCACTGATTATGAATGAGCCATATTATTTCTTATTTGCTAAAAATTATAATAATCAACAGCTATAAAATTATGATGCCTACGTGTATGTACGATGTTTTACTATCGGATTTAAATTGAGCCGAGCCCTAATTCATACAGTGTGAATCAACAAACACGTCCATCATTTAAATTATTCATTTCAAATGACTACTATATTATCGCTTAGATATCAGTATCAGCACAATTCTTTAGATATCGCAAACCGCGACGTCGACGTACCAATCGATATTGGAGCGATTCGGTGCCGTTGTACCTAATCATCGAGCTATGTCGTGCAGCCGATGGCTCCCCTGACAGAAACAAGGGTGAGACAAGATAATATAGAATAACGATGAAAGAATACGACCATGAAACAAGGGTTGAATTTTTCCGTCCAATTTATTTTTGTGGAGTGAATTATGTACACAAATCTTGATATTAAACTAGTTGTACATCTAAATTGGGTACGTTTTATCAGCTCAATGTCAAACAAGTCACATTGCGTATTAATGCCTACACAGACCCCTATCTCTTTAGTTCTTCAACGTCGCACTTTGTGTGAATAGATACACTGAACAATTACCAGCCTAGTTGCAAACGAGGTATCGTGTTACCAGTGTAAAGAGATGGCAATTGTAGTGGTAATTAGTGTTCACATCTCGCCCTTTTGTCATGCTAACTGTGACCCAGCTGCAGCACGGCGTAGTTGTAAACAGGTTCCACAAGTCTGTCCTTTGGCCGACTGTATTATTATTATGTAGATCAGATTCAGATGATTTATAACGTGAATAATTTATAAAAAAAACTAGCTGGCCCGGCAAACGTTGTTTTGCCATATAAATTATTTCTAGCTGCCCGGCGCTACATCGTTCGCGTGGTGTCCTACCCCCTACATACTCCTACACTATTCAAGACCCTTAATTTAATACGTGCTTCAATTCGAGTTGACCCGAGTCTACCGTACCGAAGGGACGATCGTCAAATGTTTGACAGGAAAGTAGGTAGAACAGTTTATATGGGAAAATGAAATTGTTGTTTTTATTATCTTCCTCGCAATTTTTCCATATTTTCTCACCGTTTAAACCTTCCCTGGACTACGTCAAACATTTCAAAACCAAAATCAGCTAAATCGGCTCAGCCGTTCTAGAGTTTTAGCAACTCAAATGAACAGCAATTGATTTCTATATAATTGCGTTATTTACGTGTTGAGCAGACAAATTTTTCGAACTTATGAAGCAATGGATTAGCAATTCGCTTCAAAATGATTCAGATTACGATTGATTGTTACGCAATTAGGGTGCTGATGAGAGGATATTGGTTGATATTCTTGAAGCGCCAAATTGTTATTGCGTGGCGGCATTAAATTGTTTACGAGTTTAAATGTTTCAATTTTGAATCCAATCATGCATAAAATTATATGTTTAAAAACGATATTTTTTGAGGTAAATCAAGTCGTTTAACAAGTTGAAAATGTTGATTCGTTTTTGCTTTTATATCGTAGAGATGTGACGGTTAATCGACACACCATTAATATCTATTAATATTGGCGACATCGGCTTGATAAGGGAAATGTCAGGGCCGGCCGATGTGCACCGAGCTTGTAAACACACAATGACCATGTGACGTGCATAGCTCGAAATAGGGTGCCGCCCACTTTTTACATACTACAGGTTATTCGAGCGAAACCTACGTGGCCAGTGAGCCAATTCCGTAAACATCTCGTGCTATTGTTTGCCTAGGTAGTTACTTTTTATTCTTAGCTGTTTCATTCTGTAAACCTGTCTGGTAACTGAATAGTTTTTTTTCTTCTTCTTTAATCTCGATTTTATACATTTTGAGGTTCTTATCGCAAAAACCACACCAAACATGAATGTGTGGGGTTCAAATACCTTTCAAGTTATTTCAACAGTCGATTCAACAGTTACAAAACCCGCCGTTCTGCTGCATCCGAATTCGCGAAGTGAAACTTTCACAACCGAAAAGTCCATTTCTAGTCTGTAATGTAATGTACATCAGAACCGCGGGTGTACTTTTCTGATCTGCCTAAATTTATTGCAGTTATTTGGTACCTTTTGTGTACCTTTACGAACCTCCATTGAAATTCTGTGTACCTAAACCCGTACAATGATATTTTAAAAATTAGGTACACCCGCCATCCTGATATCAGAACCGCGGGTGTACTGCTACCCAATGTGTGTAGCTAAGTGCACTCTATAAGTAGATTTGGTACTTCTTGTGTACCTGCGCAGATCAGGCAGATCTGAAAAGTACACCCGCGGTTCTGATGTACATGTAATGTAACGGTGACTCTCGTTTCCAATCGCCTGAGCCGATGACGTCACCGCATTGTACTCCGCCAGCCAAATTAAGGCACCCACTAAAGAGGTTTACGACTTATGCCTTTTAAATTGTAGTTCAGATTATAGTGATGAACGTTTATGGAGTTATTTCTATTTTAGGTAGCTCGTAGAAATGAGCCAGATTTATTGGTTTTATGAGCGTTTGTTTGGTTATGACTTGCTCCCAATTTTTTTATTAGGTTTTCCCACGGAAAGTCGTTAGTATTTCCCATGCAAAATCTGCGAGTTCCGAATAGGATTCTATATGGGGTAGCTGCTTGGATCACAAAGGAGCTCGTCTTGCATACTAATGAGGCTTATGTCAATTCTTTTGCGCGATTGAACCCTGCCAATGGGCTAAGAAATCGTCGAGATGAATGGTAGCATACATTCACAAAAGAGTGCATACTCAATTTCTCACAATACTTCTTCCGTGGGAACACGACATGCAGTTTTATTTCACCAACCAATTTTGTATTTATTTCATTCGAATCTGTTCAAACATTATTATTTAGATACCGTGTGCGTGACTCCTCGTTCTAAAGACAATGCTCCCACCGTTATCAATAGATTGTGTATGTTAGATAGCGAATTTTTTTTTCGGCTTAATTCAAACAGTTTGTGTAAGCTAGCATGATTCGCATGCTAGTTTGATCAGGTATGTTTGTTCAGGCGTTGTCTCATGTTGAAATGCAAACATTTCTGGTTTCAACTGCTGACGGTATTAACCCGGTCCTACTCATGTGTATACTTATCATGATCATTTATTTCTAAGTAATATAGGGTTCGCCTGGTGTACTTTTCCGTAGAATTCCAAAACATTTTTTTCTGCCATGGTTCCCCGCAGTGAAAACCTTCTTTAGAATTTTTGCATTCCGTGGTCCGTACCCTAGAGCGCGTTTATACTCAAACTCAAACCATTTATTTCAATTAAACCATTTCAGGCACTTTTGAATTGTCAAAATTAAATTGTCGGTCAGTTAGAATTGGTTACAGTTAGTTATAATGTATATATAGGTTTTTGAAAGCATTCTCGGCGATCGATTGCCCTTGAGAGTCGTAGCTTGACAATTTTATAACCGGACTAAGCTGATATCGGAATCCTTTGCTAATATGGTTGCAAATCTTCAGATGTAAATGACCTGCATCCGCTGACATAAACCCGTCCTCGTTGAGGCAAAAGCTGGGCTGATGGTGTTTACTCAGATTAAGCCACACCCTTTCGTCTGATTTGTGTCGCAAGACGACCAAGGGAGATTATATCATACAGAGGGATTGGCAACATCTCACACAGCACATAGAGACAACATCGGATTACATTCCCTTCGTGTGCCAAGCGCCACTGAGCTTGATTTGATTATTCTATAACGATCCAAGGTGGGTCCATGTGTGTTATTTGACGTAAGTACTTTGAACCAATTTAGAAGCAATCCATGATTTAATATTTTCGAGATAACAAAGAGAGAAGAGGAATTTTGGTAATGCCACAAGGCAAACATTTTCTCAACCAGTACAACTTTTTGTTTTAAAAGATAGACATTGAAGTAGGTAGAAAGTAAAAGTAAAGGACATTCTCAATAATCATTTACAATTACAGCACTGTAATTATACAATATTTTGGGGACACAATTAAACACACATCACGTGTTTGTTCAGCGTTGTGTACTTGTGTGTTAAACAGTGCTACACACACATGGACACTGATAAAGTGCTGTTTAAACGTAGCCAACGTAAGTACGGTGATAATGTTTTATGGCGCGCGCGCAGTATAGATTAACTTATAACTGTTATAACTAATGTACTGAAATGTAAACACTTGAATTGCGCGGAAGCTTGATTTTTGAGTTCACCAGAAGGAGCTCATTATCGTTGAAGTAGAGCAGTCACAGAGAGGCTGAACTCGGAAGTAGATCGATATCGAATTATCGATATAAATTTTTTATGGGACATGCTCAAATTCATTCATTCATTTATTTAATATTTATTTTTCTATGAAGATGTGCAGTTTACTTTGCTGGATAACAGGACTCGTTTGGGAAAGAGATACCGCGCTTTCGGGTATGTGTTTACGCTTAACCATCTCACTATCTTGGCCCAAAGTAACAACAACCAATGTGTTATCAAACCAAAATTCGCCACTGAAACTTATCGTGGCAGCGAGTAAAAACATTTACTCGAAACTACAACCATAAAAATTGTTTTCATAAACAGATCAGGCGTGAGCCCTTAGGTTTTTATGTGCATTTACTCAGTCAATTAACGTTATGAGCGCCGTATAAGGCTTAAAATCGACAGCTAGGCACATAGCACATTCCATAGGACTTTAATCATAGATATTATAGCATGGCTCTTATCGACACTATAATACCTTAGACGATAATAATATTGATTACAAGTGCGATATGAAATTTATTACATTTGTAATGAATCACAATAGGTACCGATGACCTTAATTTATGTACGTGCCTTTTTGCTTTTATCGTTGCTATGAGAGGAAAACGAGACTATTTGTGGCTTTATGGTAACAGGTATTTGGTTTAAAAAAAATAACAGCGCCATATTTTCGTGTTGGTTACATCAACTCCTAAAACCTATTAGGGAAAATTGATCACACAACTTTCACTAACAGGGGCACCAGATCTCTGATTCATGGATAGGTATTCGCACATGAGGATAATACTGAATAGGAAAAAACATTTCCAACGGCTGTTAGCTATAAACAGGTATGCTGTTCCAAACACTGATACCTAATTCGCGTATCAAGTTGAAAACACGTTATTTTTAACGTGACTGGCAACATACGAGTCAGTGCGATACCTAGATACGTAGAGAAAAAAAAAAACATTGTTTTAAAGTGAAACGACGACATCTTTCAGTTGTTATTGTTATTCTAACAATAAGGTCGTGAAGAACGTTACTGATTATGATATGATTAATGTTTTACACGTATTTTCCATTAATATGGGGATGGATGGCAGTTCTAGTCATTGGTCAAGCGCCTAGGTATGTCCTTATGAATAACGTAGATTGCGGTTGGGAATCCAATTCAAAACTTCTAATCGCTAGACCGCTACAGTTATAATTTCGATACAATAAAAATAAATATTCGAATCTAATCGTCTAGTATTTTTATCTGATTGCTTTTGGACCATTATCGATATTTAATCATGTCATCAGAAATAATGTGTTCTTTTTCCCATACATCAAGTATTTTCCATCACGATCATTTAGCCATTCGGTTTTTACATTGTTTTTTTATCGTAATAAGTAGGTATTTTTTACGTTTCAATTAAGGTAAACGGAAATGAAATTCATACTTTCGCTGCAAACTTCGGTCACGGTATTTTTTCTGACAACTGCAAACTGCCTAATTCATAGATGACCGATAGCCGTAAATTTTACGGCTTTGACAAAAATATGTAACTACTTCGACGGAAAACGTACTGGCCACTAGGAATGCGAAGAATTGTCGTGATTAGGGTAGATAGGGCGTGGACTCACCGTCTGCGTCAACTTCGTTGATCATGTCTTGAAGCTCGGCTTCTGTGGGGTTCTGTCCTAAGGATCTCATCACGGTTCCCAACTCTTTGGTCGTGATGGTGCCATCGCCGTCTTTGTCGAACAGTGAGAACGCCTCCTTGAACTCTGCGATCTGTTCTTCTGTCAGTTGATCCGCCTGAAACCAACAAACACGATCGTTTAATAACCTACCTTATTTTGAAGAAAATAGAACACATTTCAGTTAAGTAAACTGGAAGTTTTTTTCAAAATGTAGGTTTTACAAAAATACGTAGTCTTTTTTTAAAATAAATAAGAACGTACAGTTTGGTTGACGACCATTGTTAATGAGTGTCAGATACGAAGAGACGGTAGACGAACGCGGGCGGTTATCAGCTGCGATAAGATTACACCAGAGATTATGTGTAATTACCGGACCGGCCTCGACGCGTCACACTGCGGTCTTTTCGCCACAGGTACAAAATACTGCATTGCCACTTTTATCAATAAATACGATGTTATTGTGATAACATAACAACCACTTTAGAAATACGATTGTTATTTGAAAACTGGATACGCCGACATACCTATGCTGTGATGTGGCCAAGGCAACAAACTCATCACAAAATCAATAAAGCCTTAAGTGTAATCAATTGAGTAATTATTATCTTATAAGTACAGTAGCAGTAGGTATGTCAAGAATGCATTCAGTAGATGTCCTGTGGCTTTGGAATCCTTCCAGACTATAAAGTTACACAAATGCAACAATAAATATAGGTATCCATACAACTAACAACTTTGAACAACCTACAATGTTCAATTTAATTTATTCCTATATAAGTCCAGCTAAAATCTTAACATAAACCAGTCAATGATTAACCTTGTAGATACATCTAACAAAAATGAGGCTACATATTCATTCAAATACCAGCTTTGGCCAACAGAAAAGTTTGAAGTACAAACTTGCCGAACATCGACTCCGCCCATATTCAAATAAATACCTTCAACTATTATTTTAACTGCCCTAATTAAAACAAATAAGTTAAAACTTGTAACAATAGTCATCAGTCAATAAACACATTCCTGAATAAGGCTGGCAATAAGGAAATAGGCACACATAATGTCACGCCATACATTTTTCCTCAACATTAAAAGGTGATCATTAAAATATATTTTGTGTTATTATAATAGGCACTGGTTTTCCTGCTGATATGCCCGGTGGTGTGGGTAGTGTAACCACTGCTAAAAATACTACAGGCCATCTCTTATCAGCTACCTTGCCTATAATAATTATGTAGCACCGCCATTGTTCTCTGGCAAAAAAATACCACTGACTACAGGTTTTATAACAAGGTAATCATGATGTTTAGAATAATTGTACCTTGCAAACATAAGAAGCAAACACTGCATGTAATACCAACTTTAATCATTGAAGACGTAATACAGCAACTAGTTTATTCAAATTTTCTGATTAACTAACTAGAAAATAACAAGAATAAAAAATGATTATAAATTATGCCAAATATTATTAAGGTAAGGCAGAGGAATCTAGACATAACAGGTTTAGAATGCCAGGTCTGAATAAATTAAACTTAAGATTTTGAGCTTTTAGTTTTATTTTTATTGACAATGGGCTCACTCTTGACCTCAATCTAGCCCAGAGGCAGGGATGAGATCTATGGTGGAACGAGCTTGCCCAGAAGAAGCCTATTCACTCTCGCCTGGAAGAGATTCAAAAGATTCCAAACAATTCCATTGATAACCTTCTTTATAAAATATTGATGTTAGAACTTGTTTATATTTGAGTGTATCCTATCAAACTTCTCTGAATATCAAAGGCAGGCAGGCTAGTCATTATTATACCAACTACATACAAAAATGGTGCTTTATTAACATCACTCAGTTCATTAACATGCATTTCCTTTGCATAATTGAATATGTCAGCCATAACAGGAGTTGATAGAGGCAATTTATTAGCCAAAGACATTCATCCTACAAGTAACGGGCCTCCAAATAAGAATGAGGTTCCTATTAGCACAAGATGTTTGCCTTGCTGAGGAATGTTTTTCGGTATAACTGAAATATTGAGAGAAAGTCGATCACGAACACAAGACCGATTTGAGTCAGCTGTGCCAGATGCAACGATATTTACATACCATAGCGACACAATGCGATCCACGAACTATCTGAGAGGCGAGCGGCCGGCGCACACACGGCTACACTACGTGTCGCCACACAATATTACTATTGTTTAACACCGCAGCCTCCCAGGCCGGCGTAGAAACGCGACCCGTTTAGCGAATTGCGTATGAAAAATATAGAAGCGCGCGTAGCGATGAGTCAACGGGCATTTGACAGTTGCGCCGGGCTGATCGATCCACCGTCAACAGGGCGCGACTAGGCCTCCCAAAATCGAAACAACGCACTAAACCACTTGTTTTCTTTGTACTAAATCCCGAACGCCATATTAGAGCGTCATAGACGGCCGGCTTCAATCAAATTCAACGTCATTTAGCCGGCAACACCTACGAAACTATGGCGACGGATGTTTCTCGAGCCTTTCTAACGGTCGTTTTATAATGTTTATAAATCCCGTAGCACTCGCGATCCTTCCCATGTATTTGTGATCATTGGCCCTGCATCCTGATCGAGACATCGGCTTCGTCGCCAATCCGCAATGCGGTAAAAAACGGCCATCACAATAATATAATGGAGGCCCGTCATCACTATAAACACCGATGCACCACATCCCAGAAATATAGCCTGGAACCAATTCAGGATGATCCCCTGAATGCACTCCCGACACCTTTCAGCAGAAATATCACTCACCATTGTAGATTAACTTGGATTATCAGGAGCTACACTAAAAAAATCACAGACTACGCCGCAAAAGCGACCGCACGGATCGACGGTTGAAACGATACTGCCGCCCTCACTCGCGCGAGCGGCAGCGCCGGGAAACTCGCGACCGCGATTCGCTTCGTGCTCGGTTACGAATCGTTCCGAATCGACTATTCGATTCACCGTATTTTCATATCCGTTTTCCGACGCTCGGAATAGTTTTTAACACTACGCTACAATCGTTTCGTTTTAAAAGTTTATCACTCGAACGTCCAAGTCCATGTCTCGGGACGCACGCCACGGGATTAAATTTGATCTGCAAAGGATAGTCGGTTTTATATCGGGCTGGTGCGGCGGCGTGGACTGGCGTTCGGCGCGCGCCGATTGGCCGTCGCGCACCTGCAATGCGTCACTGCGGGCGCTAGCGGCGGCCGTGGAGCGAGTGGCGAGCGGCGAGTGGCAGCCGGCGGCGGCTTCTCACGCCTCGGGCTACGGCGCGCGGCGGCTGCTCGGCTGCTCCCGGTCACTCCGATGCCCTAGTTCGCGGTCGAGGCGAGGGCGCGCCGCAGTGGCCGCCTGCAGACGCCGGCCGTGCTAACGAGATAACGTGGGGTGACGGCTGCCGCACGGGAACAGGCTTCCCACCACGTCGCACCGCCCGTCATACGTGCCACACGCACTCATCACGGTTCATGCCGCGTCGCATTACTGACGCAATATGGCTTATGCAATATAACTACAAACCAATAGGTTTGTAGTTATATTGCATAAGCATTGTTTTATGAATACATAAAACCTAAGGACACCCAAAACATGCCAACTTACTCATGATACCCAGATTCGACTGTTAATGATTAATAATAATTATAAATTCAACTGCTAATCAGTTGGAATTAGCAAAACATAAAATGAAAAGCGTAACGTAATCATTCAAATTGAATAAACCTACCTAAGTTATTTGCGTTACCGGATTCATTTCCGCCTGGAGACAATAATGCTCATAATTTAAATATGGATGTAAGAAATCAGTCTACAGTAGTCGACATCTGGACATTGTACAGACGCCAGCAGGTCAACCTACCCGAAACTGTCACATTTTCCCAATCAACCTTGAACCTTAATGCTTTAGCGATAAAGTTGAAAATCTATTAAAGAAATTTGACAGATTGTAGTAGCTTGATGTGCTGGCGTCTGTACAAACCTTCTGCATTTCTACAAGTCGTGTGCCACAAGTGGTCACAGTCACAAACAATTCACTTTTATCGTCCCTTATGTATTTATTTTCCCGGTTATCAAAAATTTTAATAAAGTTATAATCATTTACAAATCTCCTCAGGAATGTTGACGGTAAATCGATTTAAAATAACACGTTACGTTATTCTAAATCGATTTTAAAATACGAAACTTACTAATAAAGATATTGCAGGGCCCACTCTATTTTGGCAACTAAAAAAGTTTGTTTGGCAACTTTTTTATTACAGTTTTTTTAACGGTGATTATTATTAATTTAATTATGTGATAGTTAAGTTCGCTGAAATAATTGTACTTACGTATTTAAGTACGCTGTCTTAATTAAAATTGTTAATTGCGCAAAATATAATCAGAAAAAAACTAGACGTCCAGCGCCATCTGTTGTCAAGTATATGGAATCACATACGTGGAAATGATCTTCATCGATCTATCCCGTGTAAATCGTGTAATGTTAGATGGTGGTTTTTTATAACAATTTTGATAAATGATTTTATTTTGTAAGTAGGTTTGTACAAACACTTTTACACGTCAATCATATTTTAAAACTAGATGAGGTCGGCGTTTCCTATCTGACTAGTCTGAGAAGAAAGGCCGAAACAAACTCAGACGTCACAGTCTCTTTTAAAGTCCAAACATAATCTTGGTCAGATCATATGAAGACCATATAGGTCGATGTCTGAGATGGTATTTTGAGGAAAGAACCACACAGATATATAAGATCATATTTTTATGTAACTTGGGTAGCGGGATTGTCCGAAAGGGTTACCGCTGCCCTGGAACATAAAGGGCTAAGGAAGGAACACGGGTGGGTTTTAGTCAGTAAGAGTCTGACACTCCCTTCTGCTCCACCCAGAGCGGGAGGGGTCATTTGATGATTTCCCATCCTCAAAAAAGTACTGCAGATTAATCTTTGGTGCTGCTAGGTGTTTACTTAAAATCCATAGGAAAATAATCGATCTAAAATGATGGTGACACACTATCATTTATATCAGTAGGTAGATGCCTGATGTATGTATGTACATACACACGCCAGCACATCAAGCTACTACAATCTGTCAAATTTCTTTATGAGCGTTTACAACGTCATTTAATAAAAACGTTCAAGTCCTTGTTTTTCGAATTGCATGAACCGATTTTATTGAAACTTCCTACGCATAAGCAGGATATAGGTAATATTAAAGGTCTAAAAAGTTCAATGAGAACATTTTCGAAAAATAGTGTTACAACACTTAAAGCTAAATTCGACCGATTTTAAATTTTCCATTGAAACAGAGATTTCCAATTATCTTTTTTTAAATAAAACATTTCGAAAATGTTTATATTTGAACAACATATTTTGAACGGACTCAAAGTTGACTGAAGATGATAAATCGATAGTTTTTGCTACTATTGAGTCTCGAAAGTGGAGGTCTATTGAGTCTAATGCGTGTGTCAATCACATTTCACGCCCTATTTATTTATTTATTTCAGGCGACGCAGGCCCATAGATAAAACCTAAACATACATATTTGGGTAGCGGGATTGTCCGAAAGGGTTACCGCTGCCCTGGAACATAAAGGGCTAAGGAAGGAACACGGGTGGGTTTTAGTCAGTAAGAGTCTGACACTCCCTCCTGCTCCACCCAGAGCGGGAGGAGTCATTTGATGATTTACCATCCTCAAAAAAAAAAAAAAAAACATACATATTTTTATTATAAAACTTCACTTCACTAGCTTGTTCTTGAGCTGTTCTGTGGTATTTGTCCGCGGAAGCGATAGAACACCACGTCCTGCGGCCAGAAGTCTTCTTTCATGACGACGGGCAGATAGCAAATTCGGTACGCGCACCACGAACGCCTTGAAATTAACGTTGCGGTGCGACTCCAGTAACTGCACCCTCGGCGTGTACCTCGTCTTCTGGCGCACGTATGAGAAGGCTCGAGCAGTTTTTATCAAAATAAATGGGTTTTTGATTTTTTTAAAATTTTTGTTTTATGAGAGGGACAGCGAACAGTTAAATTATAAGGACTTGCAACTAGTTTAACAATATAGCAATTTGGTTATAAAGTAACCCACAACGCTGTCCACAAGTAGGCATAGAAATTTAAGAAAAAAAACCGAGCTAATCGCTAGGAACATTAATAGCAGTAAGTACGTGAGGCAAAATACTTAATTAAAAGTTAAACGATAAAAAAGACGAAGATAAATAAAGACTGAAAACAGAAAGAAAAAAAAATATTATAGGTATATATAAGAAATATATAAAAAATTAAGAATAATTTGTTCAAAGTTAAAGTAAAAATATAACAAAATTATACAATATTAGCACTTGTTGTGATATCTAATAGGGAATGGCGAATGAGGCTTTTAAATTTACTTATTGTGCAATTGAAGATATCTATTTTACAGAGGTACTGTTGTATGTTTGTGTCAAGCATACGGCGGCGGACAGGTGAGTGCAAGCCTGAGTGAGGCTAAGAACTCACGGAGCGATTTTCGCCCGCGTCCGCTGCGGTTGCGGGCCTGCAGCTTCTGTAGAATGCAAATATTTATATAAAAAATTAAAGCACATTTCACGACGCGTTTTACGCCCGCGGTGTACGCGGTTGTATGCGGCTCCCGCTGTACCGGCGGGCAACTAGTAGAATCGCGCGGGCCGCGGTTACCCGCAGCCTCGGCGGGTGGCGCCCGCGCGCTTTGCGATCGGTTGGCGGGCGACCGCGGGGGCCGGTGGGCGGTATAATATATATATATAGTATAGTATAACGCAACGGCTCGTTTCTGGTGTGTCCATGGCGGTCTGGACCTCAACTGATCGTTAACCGCCCGTCTTGCAATCTTGCGATCATCGCCCGCCACATTTGCGGGCGATGATCGCAACCGCGGCGGCCGCGTAACCGCGCGAATAACCGGTCTCGTGAGTTTTGAAATAAAACCGCAGATCCACGACCGCGGCGGTTGCGGGCGAAAATCGCTCCGTGAGTTCTTAGCCTAAGTTCGGCAAGTGTTCAAAGCGAAAACCGAGTACCTGCGCGTACCCGCCGCCTGTGAATGGTTCGAGGTACACATAGCAAATCATACTGTTCAGATTTGTACAGTTAAACTTGTTTCTGACAATTTTATATAATACTGTGGCTTCGAGGTAATTCCTTCTAAAGCTAAGGGGGAGGAGCTTGTGCTTGCTGAGTAATTGAGAGTATGATAAGTAGGATTTGTGGCATCTGTAGTGCATAGCACGCAAGAATTTATACTGTACATTTTCAGCCATTTCAGAATATTTTTTGTAGAAAGGATTCCATACTGACACTGCATATTCTAGCTGTGAACGAACAAGCGCTTTATATAAGCATAAATATGACGAGGTTCTCTTGAAGTCAAGGGTAAACCGCATGATAAAACCAAATAGCTGGAAAGCTTTGCTGACAATTTTGTTAATGTGTGAGTCTAGGCACAGTTTAGAGTCAAGTATAACGCCGAGGTCGCGAATTAAATTCAGTTGGGATAGAGGCACGTGACAAAGGGCGTAGGCAAACTTAATATACTTGGTAATTGATATACCTGGTAATCTAATTTTTTTTATAAGTACTTACCTACTATTTCTAGTAAGCATTAGGAATTTAAAGTAGGTACTTTAGTGCCTCGTTGGTCCAGTGGTCGCAAAGCGCGACTCCTGTTCGTTTCGGTTCCCACATCGGGTAGTGTTATTGCAGATTTTGTTTGAGCTTTAATTTGTGCCCAGTAGGTAGGTATATATGCCGTAGGGAATCGGGACAAACCCGGAAACAAAACCTTGTGTCCCTTTAATTTTTTTTTTATCCCACCATCTCGGAAAGAGTATTTTTAATCTTCAATATCTGAGTGGAAAAGCCGTTTTTATTCTCTAGAGGATAAAGTAAATTGAATTTAGAACATCGTGTGCACTAAGTTTGTGAATTAAAAAAAAACATTAAACCTATTTACTGCTACCTCTATGGTGCCGAATATATCATACAACTTTTTTTTAATTTGTTAAAAACTCAGACTCGGAACCTTCTTGGTGTTTTTTTTTCAATTTGCTTTGTACGCGGTTCTTTACGCGGCATTTTTTCACGTCATTGTTAAACCTTATATTAAAAACAAGAAACTTGAAAACAAGTGAAAAAACTAAAATGAGTGATTCTAGCGACGAGGAAGTTTGCTTGACGCCAACAGAATTGACTGAAACTGTTAATAATGCGCAAATGAGTTTTCTCCCTCAACAATCACGCGAGAAGTATTTAAAACAGTACGATATGTTCAACACGTGGCGACTAGCAAAAGGAGCCAAAACTTTCTCAGAAAACGTTTTGCTGGCATATTTTATAGAATTATCCGAGAACAAGAAAGCAAGCACTCTATGGAGTACGTATTCGATGCTAAAAGCAACAATAAAGATGAAAAAAGACAAACATATCGATACCTATCCTAAATTAGTGGCATTTTTAAAAAGAGCCTCATCAGCCGGTCGATTCTGTAAAAATCTCACCGTGAAAACTCAAGTGAAGTGAGCTGTCAGTAGTGTCAATCCCTAGCATTATTTGGAATGACAGCTCACTCCACGCTCACTTCACCTAAGTTTTCACGGTGAGATGGTTACAGAATCGCACTGCTGGTCATCAACCAAAAAACCGGCCAAGTGCGAGTCGGACTCGCCCATGAAGGGTTCCGTTACGTTACGATTTATGACGTATTAAAAAAAAACTACTCACTAGATCTCGTTCAAACCAATTTTCGGTGGAAGTTTATATGGTAATGTACATCATATATTTTTTTTAGTTTTATCATTCTCTTATTTTAGAAGTTACAGGGGGGGGGGACACACATTTTACCACTTTGGAAGTGTCTCTCGCGCAAACTATTCAGTTTAGAAAAAAATGATATTAGAAACCTCAATATCATTTTTGAAGACCTATCCACAGATACCCCACACGTATGGGTTTGATGAAAAAAAAAAATTTGAGTTTCGGTTCTAAGTATGGGGACCCCCATAATTTATTGTTTTTTTTCTATTTTTGTGTGAAAATCTTAATGCGGTTCACAGAATACATCTACTTACCAAGTTTCAACAGTATAGCTCTTATAGTTTCGGAAAAAAGCGGCTGTGACATACGGACGGACAGACAGACAGACAGATAGACAGACATGACGAATCCATAAGGGTTCCGTTGCCATTTGGCTACGGAACCCTAAAAATCGAAGGTTTTCACAGTATCTGATATTGAAAAGTTTCTTAACGAAGCACCCGATTCCGTATATTTGGCGGCAAAAGTAAGTCAGTTGCACATTCAGTATCTACATAAGTATATTCTCAATTAAATAGTATACTTAGTAGATGTTGATAGGCATAATTATGCGTTCATATCAATTTTATTCATTTATCTACTACAATATTCTTTACGTTACAGGTTGTTCTTATTATTGGAATAAACGGAGCATGTCGAACTAATGAACTAACACAACTTAATGTCAAAAACATTGAGAAACATTCAGATGACTTACTATTAATTAATTTACCTAATACAAAGACAAAAAGAGACCGCAACTTCGTCATTCGCAAGGAATACGTAACGATTGTTGAGAAATATCAAGCCTTACGCCCGCCTAACACTCCAATCAATCGATTTTTTCTACAGTATCGCAATGGAAAGTGTGTTAGACAGCCTATGGGTACTAATAAAATTGGCAGTATCCCACGAGAAATAGCAACATTTCTTGAACTTCCAGAACCCCTGTTGTACACGGGTCATTGTTTCCGACGAACTTCAGCCACACTTTTGGCTGATTCCGGAGCTGATCTCCTGTCCCTTAAGCGCCACGGAGGCTGGAAGTCCAATGCAGTTGTAGAGGGATACATAGAAGATTCCATCCAAAATAAGTCTAAAATATGTGAAGGCATCGTAGGAGCCATTACACTGAAAGAGCCTCAATCGGATCCTTGGACTGGCCCTTTTACATCAAAAATAAGCCGTTAACGTAAACACCTAACCATCTCCCTCTCTCTCCAACATTCACGCCAAGGGAATCCGATGAATCGGTACAACTATTAAGTATGACAGATAGTTTACCGAAAAACAGTACACAAGTGACTAACACCAATATTACAGTACCAAACAAAAATATTACACTCAATTTAAATAACTGTAGCAACGTTACTTTAAAATTTTCTTAATTATACCTTAGTATTATTTTGTTATAATTTAAAGATTATTCTGTAATACTTACCTGTCATAATGTAGTAATTAATACCTAAACTGAAATAAAAGTGTACCTATCTTGTGATTGTAAACGTTTTTTTTTTTGCATTTAGTCATTTCCTCGCTGAGGTGGAATGAAAAGTTACGTGTTGCACTCGAGTGCAAAGATTTTTCACCTCGTGCTCTTTTGATTCCCTCGCTAACGCTCAGGATTCTAATTTTGAAATTAGAAATTTTAGAATCCTTCGCTTGCTCGGTCATCAAAATTGAACACGCGGTTAAAAAGCAACTTTGCACTCTTGTATAACAAATATCTATTTCGAGAGGAAACCTTCAAAATGCTCCTGGGCTTTGGCACAAGACCAGAGAGTGTGGCATTTTTACTTTACTAAAACCAACCTGCACCCTAATTGCATAACACACAATTAATCGGAATCGGTTTCATTTTGACAGTTCAACAACATTCATTGCGTTATTTACGTGTTGAGCAGACAAATTTTTCGAACTTATGAAGCAATGGATTAGCAATTTGCTTCAAAATGATTCAGATTACTATTGATTGTGTGTTACGCAATTAGGGTGCCGGTGGTCACCATCTGCACATGGAAGGAGCGCTGTTACCTCGCAAAAGACCGATTCCCTGGGGAGACTGTAAAGGGGTCTCCCTAAAACCTAACTGTGCAAAAGTGCAAGGCAGCACGTGACCAATGTGCGCCGCCTCCCTGAGATCACTTGGTCGGTGGGCAAACTCCCCACTCTGAGCGCGTTACAGCAGATTTTATTTTCGCGATTTTGTGGTTGATCCCGTAGTAAAACTTGTTCATAATGATAAGTATGATGACCCCTTAAGAGGTTTTCAGCTTGCATTCACATCATCATCTGCTTGCCTTTTCCTAACTATGTTAGGGTCAGCTTCCAGTCTAACCGGATGCAGCTGACTACCAGTATTTTACATGGAGCGACTGCCAACCAACTGATCTCCACAACCCAGTTGCTGGGTAATACTATACCTCTTGGTAAGACTGGTTGTCAGGGTTTCTGACGACCCGTAACGACTGTCAAAGATCCACAAATGACATTTGGGACCATGGCTTAACGTGCTTTCCGAGGCTCGGAGGTTTCTTGGCCATCCACGGACCAACCGCTGCAAGCGGATCGACCCGTGCAGCTGTTATTACTTAGCCGGAAGCCCCTTGCATTCACATCCTACTACAATACAGCTAATATAACAACATTATTTTTTGTAAGTGCCTGTACCAGTGACACAGTCTTCGGTTCTATTTTACAACATGGGGCACCCTCACGTCGCTGCTATTATATATTGGATTCACAACGCGGGTAAACACGCTATATTGTGCTCACGTATTGTAGCCCTTATTGTTGTTTCGTATAAGGCCCATTCCCCGTGGCTGGGAGGCATATAGTTCACTGCGTATGAGACATTTCGTGCCTATATTGAAATTCCTGGTCGTATCTACATAGACGCCTGTATTCGTATTAAATTGTGACTAAAGGTTGGTGTCTATACACATAGTACCTAAATCTTTTACTTATCTAAGTAGGTACCTACTTAAAGTCAGTGAAACTTATTGTTTTTCAAATTGATACACAACGTCAACTTGCTATTTCATAAAACTGTCAAAGAACGACAGTACCTAATAGTGATTTGATCGGTAATTTAACTTAGTACCTAGTTAATTTGCTGAACAATTAATTTCACATTTATTGATTGTGTCGCTAAGTGTAGATGCCTAATATTATAAAAACTGTGTTTTTACTATAGGTATCAATCATTAATGTTTAGATATTTTCAGTTCTTTCGAAAGAAGAGTTTGACTCGCGACTACACCGCATGACGAGCTCGCGCCTAATTACCTACTCCGTTAGAATTAGAAGTCGGGCAAACTTCAAAAATAATAAATACGTGAGTAAAACGATAATCAGTAACAAGAGTATCTATATGTCTCATGAGAGTAAAAATTTAACAAGTTAGGACAACTTGTACAGCACGTTATTTTTCTTTCAGCATATAGGAAAATGTGGAAATACACAAACGTATTTTCTCAACCCGAGATCGTTCTACATGCGCACTTTCCATCGCATGTAAATTCTTCGCAGTTTCGCTACGAATACATCTAAACCCGTATGTTTTATTCATAGAACATTCAAAAGATCGTAGGTACTTACAGTACGTACAAAAGAGCGTACCTACCTAACAAAGTTCCTATGCGTCTGATTCAATAACAATGAAATATAATCAAAAAGACTTTCAATAAACTTTGAGAATATTTCCAAAGAGTCTGCGGACACTTTTTTAAGTCGATGCCTTCTGATTTCAGTAGTTTGAAGAGAAAACTATAACTTGTTTAGACTCTGAAGGGAATACTTTATTTTCCTTAACATTGACGAGTTTCGCGACATAAAATCGAGTTTGCCAGATGATGTTACTTAGGTACCTACAGAAGTTAGAAGAAAAACTTTTGGGTAGGCTATTAGATGGTATTCTTCGTTTTATTATTTATGTATTCAGATATCCTTTTTCAGCCACTGTTCAGAAGAACAGTGGCTACTATACTACTATTATTACTATTATCTATATAACTACATAGAAATGTAGTTATATAGATAATAGTACATTACGATATAAGTGCGGTAAGTTGAAAATTACAGCCGATGCGATATTGCTAGCCCGAGCCGTAGGCACAAAGCAGAGGCTGTAAGTGTAATTATCAAAGCGCACGTATGTCATACGACGTTTTATAACATATTTGAGAGGAAATCAATAAAACTCGGACTTTCTTAAACGAATAAACCTTTAATCACTTGTTAAAGCGGTTATAAAAATTTGAACAATTTGTAAAATTGATTATTACGTTGCCAGTTGGCGTTTTTAATGTTGTCAAGTTATTATTATTAGTTACAATTTCACCAGTCTCTCTCACTCTCTTGAGTGAAAGTAGGACAAACTAGACCACAGAGTTTTGCAGTCGGTGGCGGCGACGATGGTGGAATGTACGCGTGTGTGCTCGTAGATGGTCAAGAGTCAACACTTGGCTCCAAATTTATATGCTTCTTGACATTGTCAGCCGAAAATACTTTCGACTTTTTACTCACATGGCCATTTGAGCGTCTTTTTAGAAATGCCAGCAAGTTGGAGTATGACTTGATATCAATATACCACGTTTTGTTTTCACAGTGCTTTTTATCATTGAATAGTAGCACCACACTGAGCTTGACTTATATTTTTGAGAAAGTTCCATGAAATAGGCTAATAACACACTTTCTGAAAATGAATTTACATCTTTGCTTGTTTTCCATAAAATGAAATTTTGATACGCTTGTAAGTATCTATATCGGTCGATTTTTCGGGCAAGAGGCTTAGAGTAGCCTTTTTCGCTGCCTCTGAGTCTTCTGGCAGTGTCGAATGAATACATTCATCATTACTTGACGACATTTTCAAATAAAAACAATACAGCGAAAAGAAAAAGCGCGCGCAATAATTTTTACTTGTTCACAAATTAGCGATGCGCGCGCATCAGCGCTTTTTTTTTAAGGCACAAAAAACAGCCAGTACTAATAAAGTAAATTCATATTTTTGTGTTTTTGTTACAGATAAATGGTTGTAATTTATTGTTAAAATTAATTAAATTAAAGAATAAAATGTTTATTTATTATATTTTCTCCCAAAGTTAATTTTATTCATAAAATGTTGACCACTTTTCTGACATAAAAACTCTTTGCTAAGATTTAAAAAAGTACCGTTCGTTTTAGACGGAGCATCTTGATAAACCGTGCGTTTTACCTTATTAACACTTTGAGCGGAGCAACGTTATCAGACGTAAAATTTGATAAACGCTATTTGACACAACGTTTAATCACGTCAGCAAAAAATATGTCTTTCTTAAAAGAACGTGTATATGGCTGTGGCTTATACCAATTCCTTCAAGCTACGTCATCGCGCCGTATCACTTTAAATTTTTGGACTGCTAGCGCCACTCCACGTTAGTTTTTTTGTACACTTTATAAGGCTGCTCACACACATACATTCTAATAGTGCGCCGCGCAACAAACATTTGAAAACCCAGATGCTCAGCAAGAAACTCGTGCGTTTTACATTACAATAACGCACAAGTACATAATGGGATACAATACGATATTGAAATTGGTGAATTATGAGACCCTTTACGGGCAAATGTGTTAGAAATATTTTTATCTGTCATCTGTCAGGCAGGATGACACCTCAAAATTTTCCGTGTTTTTATAATTTAATGTATTTAGGCGTTCCAGTGTGAGGATAAATAAATAAATCTGAATATCGCATTGAAGATTTATCTACTAAAATAACAAGCTAATACGGAAAACGACTAGTTCAAAACAATAATATAAATTATTTTTATATCTGATGTAGGCTGTGTCAATTCAGATATTGTATTTATGTAATTACCATTTAATCTGATAACTTTTCTATAATTACAATATGTAACTCACACAATATGTTAATATAATGTTACGTAACACATACAATACATACATTTACCTACATAATTACGAGTAAGTAATAATAGCCCTTCAAACCACATATTATCCGCCACGGCGGCCAATCTCAGCGGAGACTAGCCTTCGGCGCGGGAGATATTATAGTGCACAAGTGTGTGCGCAGACACTGGTGCAGAGTGCACCAGTGTCTGCCTCTTCCCTCACTCTCATATGTCCAATGGGACGGTACCGTAATCAGACACGACCGGAGAAGGTCAGGCGCAGGACCAACGGCATTCAGCCGCTAATAATGCTTAGTGTTTATTAATACTTTCCGAGGCGGCGACGCACGGGGGTTATCACACCGCCAACTTCCAGACTCCGGCCCGTTACTAAGACATTCCTAATGGAAAAACTCAATAACACTTTGCCCGACCCGGGAACCCTGGGTACGAGTAAGTATCTACTTACCAACACAAGGAACCATAACTTGCTCAAACACTGAGGACTGGAAATCTCATTAATTGCCCCCATCTAATGCGCTTTATTCTCGTTTTAATAAGAAAGAATAAAGCCACTTTTCGGTGTCAACTAAAAATTTATACGTTACGTAGGTAGGTACAATAAAATATATCTCTGACTGTCAGTCCGGGAGTGTTCGATATAATAACTCGAGGTCCTCTTATCCGATTCACATATTTTTTAATTCTCGGGTTTGTTATCAAGCTCGATCTTGTTAACACGAATACTATATACACGAATACTTATCTACCACACACACATTTCACCCACAACAGTACACATAGCCAGTCAACAACAGGAACAAATGTCCACAAAAACAAGTAAGTAAGTACGTATGGTAAGCGATAAAAGTATTAATTTTGAAGTAATTAGCGAGGCGCGGCCAGGCGGGCCAGGCGGGCCCCATTACCAGCCGGAGTGCGGTCATCACCTAATTGCGTTTACGTTCTAGATTACATTGATTACGCCGATAACTGGATTGGACTTACTCGAACGCTTTTTGTACTCAAGGTGATGGGAGCTTTTAGGCTGGCATAATTTGGGTGTGTTGTTTATCCATTATTTCGTACTTTGAGGGATTTCAATTCAGATTGATTGAACTTTGTATTATATAAAATTGCATAGCACAGGTTTGAGTACTATGTACCTACTATAGAGATATCATTTAGCGGGTAATATGTCTTTCATTATGTCATGCTCACTCAAATATCTCGCTGATAAGTGGCGCGTGTGTTGGATCATTTAGCTTCCTTCAAAATGGTTGACCTGAATGGTGCTAATCCATGCGTCATGTTCATGAACGGGCGCCGTCAGTAGGGACTAGTCATCTCTTGCCGTGGCTTATTTTAATCATCATATTTTTTCATTGTTTTTTTTTTTGTTTCTATTTTCTGTACTCTGGACGCTTTTAACGTGTACGTCTTTCTTACATATTTCTCACATATTTTAATGATGTATTATTACCTAACCTAACCTAACTAATATTCTTTTTATAACAATATAAGTTAAAAGAGTGTCCATGGAGTTTCTTGTCCGTTCTACTCCATAGGTACTTACGCTTGTGTGCGTTACCCCAGCAAAATAATGTCGAAAATAGTCATTTAAATCTTATAAATAATTAGTTACCCGGCTTCTGTAATTGCTGCGCACATTTTTTAATTAGCACTTATACGCCCTTATTAAACGGTGCATTATTTTGGTTTTTTTACACAACACAACTTTTGCATTATTTTAATTTTTTGCACAACTAATTCCTAAGAAAAATATGTACAAAAGATGATAAGAATCCGCTTAATTATTTTGCTGGGGTAACGCACACCTTACGCTTTGCAATGAGCAGCTTCATATTTCTGGTTTAATTGAAATAACTGCTTTGATTTTGAGTCAGAGTCCGTGATTACTGTTCGATGCTGTGCTGGACGAGTCTACATTAGTTATTGGGCTGTTTAGTATCGATGTGATTCTCGGTAATGCAAAACAGCCTTTATTTAGCGGTTATTTAGAAAATGATGTTGTGTAGGAGTTTATTAATCTATTCATGATTAAGAGCAGTGGTCGTATAGGTCGTGGATCGGATCCCAAACAGGGACTTTATTTTAATTATTTCATCACCACTGCTTTCAAAACGGTGAAGGTAAACATCGTGAGGAAACCGGCATGTCCTAGAACCAAAAGTTCGAAGACATGTGACATCCGCCAACCCGCGCTGGGAACTCGGTGGATGACCCTCTAGCAGAGAAGAGGCCTGTGTCGCAGCAGTGAGAACATCAAAGGCTAATTAAACCAGCCTTTATTTAGCTGGCATTAGGTATTATTAGAGGTTCATTATCCTATTCATGATATTCCGATTGTCAACTTGACGCATTCTGGCGATTTTCTTAAGGTCTCGTGTAGCAGCCTTTTCAGAATGAGTATGATATCTCAAATAAATATTAAAATCTCTTCCAAAGACTTGAGGAAATTAAATTTATCCTTTCCCATCCCGCCCAATGATCAATTCATTAACTTTCTTCCGGGAACTCGTGCGCCTGTAAAAAGTTGCAAATAAACCGTAAAGTAATAACATGCTAAACTTGGGATCGTGGAATTGATTCGGATGGGTTCTGCACCTTATAAAACGTTTGATAAGAAAAGTTCGCGTACAAAAGTAATGATGTAGAAAGTTTTGAAACGATTATTGTAACACGTGCGTGGGAGCCTACTTTTATGATACTTTCCTTGGGCTTAGGAGATCATTCTATTATTGTGGATTTATATTCATTGGAAGTTTATTTTATGATATATCTTTATTAAAATACGATATAAGGGACCGGGTCAAAATCGATAGCTTTGAAAAAGGGTTTGACCTCCGGTGTGGTATGATTTTACCAATCATGTCTCATTTCACATCTTGTTTTGCATGACTTAACTTGCACTCGGGAGGAACTGTCGCTGACGAAAGTGCTGTCAGCAAGTCAACATGTCTGATGGACCTCAATACTTATTGACGTGTTAGAAGAAGATGAATAATCAGCAGATTTTTCTTCGCTCGCCTCAGGTTAGTACCTAAGACTAGATCTTCAAGAGAACACGCTGAAATTAGTATTACAGCGTTTTCTCTTGGGGATCCGTAGTGTTCAAAGTAATTGAACATGGTCCCGGGGCAACTGTCGGTTGACCTTTAGTAAAACTACGTTTTCGTAAAACCAATGCGTTAGTTGCGTATGTTTATATTAATTGCCCGTGACCTTGCGTGGATGGGAAAGTGTTGCTTCGACCGTAGGCTATACGAGTAGGAGAGAGCAATCTTACAAGCTAGGGATACAAGTCAAACGTTTATACCTAACTAGCTTTTGCCCGCTGCATTGCCTGCGTGGATGTTGGAAAACATCCTACGGGATTAAAAGTAGAGGAGCAAAGCAAGTTATTAAAAAAAGATTAGTGGTGAAGTAGAGCTTTGTTCATAAATATTAGCTACATAGCATTCCATCCGCAGGTACCCATTTGTTAATCAAGAATTCACGAAGATGCAGAAGTTTATAAAAAAAAATACAGAGATAACCGCAAATAAGTCTTGTTCTAAAAGTTTCTTCTCACTGTCTTTTACAGTTTTCTTTTTAAATATTATACAGTGGAGGTAACTTTTCTTCGTAGTAAATATTGTTATTGATGATAGTACATTGTCCGTTGCCATATTATCATCAGATTGTTATTGTTATGAAATACCTCGACTGGAAAGAATAACCATTCTGTGTAAACAATGTTTCTATATAAAAGAAACGCTTCTGTAACATTTTACTTTGAAACATTTTTGAAGAATTTTCTGAGTTCTAAAGTGAGTTTTTTTAAGGTTTGTTTTAAGATGTTCTTTTGGGGAATTATTTTTAAAAGATTCGTTAATTATTAAAGGAAGTGTTTTCTTAATAACAGTGGTCTCGGCTGGTTGCTTGAGGGCACCTCACGGAAATTATGAAGGTTGTCGTGGATTGAATTCAGTTAAAAGTAGAGGGCTAGTTATACCTTGATTATATCAGATATTTTAGTCTAGAAATACTCAAAGGATTCATTAGAAAATGTTCATCAATGTTAGCACTAGGAAGTGGTGAAGGGCGGGCATTTTGTGGGACTGTCTCGTGTAATTTTGACGTTCAAAAAGTGCTAATTCTTAGCCTAGTTTGAATAAATGACTTTTGATTTTGATTGTTTTAGGAATTTTCAATTGTCTCCCTTAAGTTTTACATCTGTTTTAAGATTGTTAGACATCAACTCCAAAGTAGGTACCTACTGCCTTGCTTGCGAATAAAACTCTGGAGCGTGCAATTGCAATAAAGCTATTTTAGTACTTTTATAAATTACTTATTTGGATTTTAGAAGCAAACAAAATGATGATAAAGCTCATCTTGTGCTCTACGTGTGCCTAAATGGTTGTCTTGATGAACCTACTTTTGTCGATATAAGTACTTAAAACTTTGACCATAAAAACGAGGACAGTCGCAGACAGCGGCGCTCAATGTGCTAATTAAACGCGCTGAACACGCCCCGAGCATCAATCATGCTTCAGACATGGCCCTGAAGTCACTCGCTGGTTGGGTATCATACTAACGTTGGCTAATACTTTCTCTTGGTTCTGTTCCGCCTCATTATAAGAGGTGTTCCTAAGGATTTCTCACCATTAGTCGCCTTTTACAAGACCTACAGCTGAAGTGGGATACATTTTCGGTGACTCCATATTATTACACAGGATCTATATTTTTAATAACATTATTCATAAACATAGTCATGGTAATTATCAGCTACATTCCTATTTACGAGTTATGTAACGAAATTCACACATATCTCGCTGGATGATTCGTATTCCGCTCGTAGCTGCTACAGCGCTACGGCGCGGCGGCGGCGTAGCGCCGTAGCAGCGGCTACAGCGTAAGCAATTACGCAAATAACCGATGGACGGAAATTACGCGTCACATCCGCCCGCGCTGACCTTGTACATACGGGAGTGGGCTAAATGATCCATATGTAAATTATATTTATGAGATCTATGTAAATGGGAACATTAATTAAAGGAGCAGTTACCGAAGTGTGTAACGCTTGAACACACAGAAATTATTTGTACTTTTTGGACTCGGATTATTTTTGTCGTAGGTAAGTAATTAATTGTAATATGGGAAGTTTATCTTTAACTAAGCAATTCCTTCAAACAGCCTCTTTACCAAGGGACTTTACCCTAGCCTCGACACCAGATTTCTTTGATTTAGTCTCGATCATTCAATTACCAGTCGAACGTCATGTAAGCTGTTATTATTGGTTGATAAAAATAGCAAAAACCAATACCTTAATTCTCATAAAATTCAAAGACTTTCGACAGTAATGGTAGATTATTGTATCACATATTATGCCACTGAAACAATCTACGCTTATCTTTCGTCCAACATCATTAACGAAGCGTCATATACATATCGTTAAAAATTGACATTCGCCAGTCTCGATAGATTATGAGATGAGTCTGGCAGGAGCAGCCGCTTGGCACTGGCGACGTCGGCGCCGCCTCACATGCCAAATGACTACATGCATAGCTTGTGTGTACATACTTATGATAAGAAATAGTGAATTTATTGTAGGTTAAGTAAGTATAGCTTCTATTACTGGTCAGAGTTCTGGTCGTCTATGTGGAGTTCATCGACTTGTAGTTGGTGAAACATTATGAAGTACCTCGATACGTTGCTGAAATTGCTTAAATAGAACATATCGTATATTACGAAATGACAGGCATTTTTTTTTTGGAGTTTACACACGGAGTGCAGCAACTCAATTAGTTACAACTTAAAATGTATTTTAATGAGCCCGCGTTTGTAACGTTGTTTGCAAATCAGTGTCAGGTTGTATGTTGAACGAAATATGATTCGCGACCGTAACAGGTATGTATTTACATTACAGAATTGTAATAATTAAATCAATCAGCCTCTGCGAGTTGGCTTCGGCCCTTCGTACGCCTTCCAAAAGACCTGATATGTGAAGATATGTCAAAATCAAAAGTCATTTATTCGAATTAGACTGAGAATCAGCACTTTTCGAACGTCAAAATTACAAAAGACAGTCCCCCAAAAACGCCCGCCCTTCACCACTTCCTAGTGCTGTCGCTGGGAAGAAGAAGTGGCGCAACAAACTTCCCAGCAGCACAGCTGTCTGTTTAATCATCAATATAACCCTCGTAAGTTCATATAATTCTATTGAATCACTATTTCATGAAATATCAATCAATAGGATTGCATATATTATTTTATCACCTCATATATTACCCATATTAATACATGAGGTGATAAATTACCTATGCTTTTTCTTATTTAAATCTATAGTCACTCCATAGTTTGACAGAATGTAATGTTCCTTCCAGCCTTTATAAGGAAGAAGTCACAACAACGTCAACAGCATGTACTTTATTACATACGTACATAACTTGTCCATAGACACATGAGCATCGCGTTTTCTCGCCTAATGACGGCATAAATATGAATTTATCGGTATTACCATACACCAATAACGCTTGATTTGGCGATAAAGTATGGCGGCCGTGATCGCAATACTGAGTAGAAGCGGAGTCACAGTATAGCTTCAATCAGGGAGGCTGCAGAAATGAGACGCACACTGAATATCTTTTTATGGTTTCGGATAAGAAAAAATAAGCCACTTTGTATCTTTTCCCGTTTACTATATTATAAGGGCCAAAAATGAACCACCAATAATGTTTAGTTCAGTATAAAGTGCTTACCACTGATGTTTCTTTTTTATAAGAAAAACTAAATAGTTGCTTGTTAACTTGAGAACCAGCAGTAACGTTCATGAAATAAAATAAAACAATGAAGAGAACAAGATCGAATTTATTTGCTTCCTTTGTTCGTGGCTCGTTTACAGTTTCGAAACGCAGCTCTAAGTCTTGAATAAAGTCAATAGTCGAGTCACAAAGACTGCTGCATCGTGTCTCAATTCGTTCCAGGTCGAGTGAACGACACACATACTTACCTCCCCCGAGCTTTCGACCACTTGTGCCACTTCCAAACGCTCCCAATTTCACTTTCCTATATCTATTATAAAATCTCCGAAGGCTCAGCTCATATAAATTGTATGAAAAGGTAGAATGCGGTGGAGCACTTCGGTATACTTCGGAGGAGCTCGGTCGACATGGAAAGCCCGGGTTATTTCCATAATAAATGACTTATTAAAACGGAATTCATTTTGAGCGGTGCGAAAGAAAAATATCAGAGAAATACTTTGGCGTGGGCCGCCCTTAACGATAGGGTTGTTCTTTATGGAGTGCCGAACATTAAACAAGTTGAAAAGAAAAGTCTTATTGAAAAATTGGATGTAAACTTAATCATTCATGCGTTTCTTCATAATTGATCTTGTGTATGAAACAAAAAAATATTTTTACTATAGTAGTTTAAATTAATCATAAAGTGCCAATCTGGTTGAAAGTTCTAAACAGCCTTCAAACTCTTCTAAGTGTTTCCCTGCACTATACGCGGCTGTTAGTTTAATAGTTCGGTCGTTTAGCCAAAATATTCTGGCAATCAATAAATAGCACCGGCAATATTGTCTCTCCCCTTTAAATCCATCTAAAGGTTGTCTTTAAAAGGTCGCTTTTAGCGACGAGACCGTCTATTGTGTCACCCTGTGTAAAATTTCTTCGTTTTATGTCTGCTATTTTTATGGTGTACATAATAGAAGTATTCCATCTATCTAAATAAGTAGTCGTCATATTCTTCTTCGTAAAAGCCAGTCGTCAGCAGCGCTATCGTCGAGGTGGCTGAATGGAGCGCAGACGCAATGCAGGCGCATTAGCATACGGAGCGCGATAGCAAGCACGAGGTGTTCGCGGTAATTACGCTAAACACTCGCTCGTCAGAACTCGTACTAGTCGTAACTGAGTGTGAGGAACTCAACTGAGCATTGAGTACCAACACAGGACTCGGGACTCGCTTGTTAATGAGGATAGAATGCGGGTGAATTTAGACTAGGCATAAATGTGGGAGCTAGTGTAGGCTCAAATGGTGATACATATGGGAGTTAAATTGTGGTAATTAGGTAATGGTAGAAGAAAATCAATTATGTGTGTTAATTGTTTTCATGACAGATGATCTAGATCCTTTAAGCTTCAGATAGCGGGAGTTTATGATAATCAGAACGGTAGGTAAATACGTAGGCGTACTGTAAAACTTTCAGTTTCATAATATGGATATGATTCAGTAGTAGGCACTCAGTCATTGTTCTAGTAGATTAATTTTGAACTGTAAAAATCTCTATTTTAATGTGAAATCACAAGTACCTAAACGTGAAAGCACGAGCAGGCAGAACGACCACATCTAAAATGTTAAATACAATCGTTAGACTTCATAAAAATATAAATTCAATCTACAGACTAAAATACACACGTAACATATTCCCGAAAAATGTACCTACCTCCATTTGAAGGTGCCTGACGATCGTCCAACATTAATGCGTTCACTCGATATAGTAAGGTACGCGCCCGAGTTACTGTCCCCGAAGGAATACACTGCATTAGCGAGGGCAGTAATCCGACTGTAATGGCCAATCCCATTTTATTGCTAATGAATTGTTAAAACTACTGATTAACTTCGTACAAACATGTTACAACCTTGTTTGTGTAGTTATGTAGTTACGTACAATGAGGGTCGTGTTTTTCTTAACTGTCACGACTGGCTTCGGGCTAGTCGAAAACGAAGTTATCATGGGTTAGTAACAAGTTAAAATGCTGCCTTTGTAAAAAAAGCGTATATCTAAGCTTGGCATCTCTAGTTTATGTTCAAGATAAGCACATGGAAATATGTAGTTTAACAATAAACAGTTAAACTAAGCACTATGTTTCTTAAATCGTATCGTATTCGACAAATGGCAAAAATACCTTTATAAAGGCGACGTCGGTACCCGTTCGATAGCACACTTCTACCTTCATTGCGGTAATTTTATGCAGTTATAATTAATATGAAAATCCTTCTTTGTTTTAATTATATTCTAATTAGTGGTTCGCGTTTCAAGCGGTGCTTTATCCGTGAACAGTTAGGTACTGCCGTAGTGCGCTGCACTAAATAGATGCACTTCGCCTGCCCTTGTCTGCCGCTGTAATTAAAAACAATAAATAAGCCAGCGCGCATTATACTGAGATTAGGCCGTATTTTATGTCATATTTTACTAGTGCTTAGGTACTTTTAATAAGCTGCAACGCAGTGGGTAAGAACAGTTCGCCCCATTATGCATTGCTTCTTGCAAGTTTCGAAGTAGGTGCAGCTAACTTTAAGGCCCGTATTCTAAACGTTGCTCAAGCATTAATCTCGATCTTCAATCGAGATTAATGCTTGTGCATCGTTATAGAATACTGCTTTTCGTAGTCTTGTATACAATCTGAATGTCAGTAATATGAAGATTCGAATGACGTTGTTTCGACACACGCTGTTTCGAAAAAAAATGTGAGAGGTGCGACAGTTCGAAATTGAGAGCAGTTATGCGGAGTGTGAGTTGAGCTTGTACTGGAGCATTGTTCTAGAGTACTCGTATTTGTATTAGATTTGAGTTTCCCAAATCCTCCTTTCCTTTGTTTCCCTTTTCCCAGCCCCTAGCTAGTTAATTCTAGTTTTATCATCATATCAAATTATGATGCAGCTCAGTGCGAATTTACTGATCTGCGAGATTAAGTTGCGATTGCCATTAAGATAAATCCTTGCTTCGGAGAGCGTGTCAGTTATTGGTCCCAGTAGTCGCACGAATACTAACAGCAATCGTAAGTTAGACAGTCAGCACCATAATTCCGAAACACACAATTAATCTCAATCTGAATCATTTTGAAGGATATTGCTAATCCATTGCTCCATATGACCGAAAAATGTGTCTGCTCTACAACGTAAATAACGCAATGAATGTTGATGAACTGTCATAATAATTTATAATAATAATAATAATAATGTTGATATTGCTCGTGCAGTCCGTCCGATGCCTAACTGGAAATCTCCAGGGCGGGACGGGCTGCACAACTTTTGGATAAAGTGGTTCCAAAGATCGCACGCCCCCTTGGCATCCCAGTTCCAGTCAGCCTTAGAGTCAGGGTCGCTTCCCCAGTTCCTAACGACAGGAATAACCCACCTGCTCCATAAATCAGGTAGTACCGCGGATCCCAAAAATTACAGACCGATCACTTGTTTACCGACGGTCTATAAGGTTCTTACATCCATTTTGAGAGCTAAAATTAAT
This sequence comes from Apamea anceps, assembly GCA_951799955.1. Taxonomy (NCBI): domain Eukaryota; kingdom Metazoa; phylum Arthropoda; class Insecta; order Lepidoptera; family Noctuidae; genus Apamea; species Apamea anceps. The sequence continues at coordinate 20,849,487 of OX637510.1, forward strand.
AAACATATAGACACCAACTCCATCATGTCTGTCTCTCAAAATGGATGTAAGAACGGGTCCCGCGGTACTAAGGAGCTACTTCTCATTGATATGGCCATTAGCCAACAGGTTCGTCGTTCCCGAAAGGATCTATCGACATGTTGGATAGATTATAAGAAGGCTTATGACTCCGTGCCACATACATGGCTCATGAGGGTGCTGGAGTTGTATAAAGTAGATACAACTCTGCGCACCTTCCTGATGACGTGTATGGGGCAATGGAGGACGGTCCTTTGCTATCCAGGATGTCGAAATATCCAGAGGAATAGCGAGCCGATAAGGATCGAGCGAGGCATATTCCAGGGCGACAGTTTGAGTCCGCTTTGGTTCTGCTTAGCCTTGAATCCTCTAAGCACGCTGCTGGAAGATTCAGGTCTAGGCTATCGGCTGAGGAGAGGTGGTCAGGTTATATCTCACCTCCTCTACATGGATGATCTGAAACTTTTTGCCCCCAACAATTTGCAACTGATGGAGCTACTGAATATTACTGAAACTTTCAGTAGCGCCATCAGGATGGAATTTGGTGTGGACAAATGTGCGGTCATGCATGTAAAGCGAGGGGAGATCGTGGAATCCGTGGGAACACAACTCTCGGATTCCACAAATCTTAGAGCCCTCTCCGCATCCGAAACCTATAAGTATTTGGGTATGTCGGAAGCGTTGGGCATCAATGTAACTGACATGAAGCAATCGTTGAAGGAGCGCTTCTATGGCCGCCTGAAAAAAGTATTCAATAGTCTTTTATCAGGCGGAAACAAGGTGCGCGCTTTCAACGGTTGGGTCATGCCGGTTTTGATGTACTCTTTCGGCATACTCAAATGGACTCAGACCGAACTCGACGCCCTGGATAGGAGGGTCCGTACGCTGCTTACTGCAAATCGAATGCATCACCCACGGTCATCGGTAATGAGGCTGTACATCCCGCGAAAGTGTGGAGGTCGAGGCTTTTTAAACGCTAAGACTCTCCACAATCGCGAGATATGCAGGCTCAGGGAATATTTCTTAGAAACCGACGTGGGGATGCATCGAGATGTGGTCGCGGTGGACAAGGGCCTCACCCCGCTCTCCTTGGCTAAAGAGAACTGGCGCAAGCCAGTAGTGCTTGACACCAATGATCGCATGGAAGTATGGCAGAGTAAGGAGGTCCACGGACGCTTTTACCGGGCCCTACATGGGCCCGATGTAGATCTACTAGCGTCCGTAGCCTGGCTGCGTTTCGGTGACCTCTTTGGAGAAACCGAAGGTTTTGTCTGTGCAATTATGGACGAAGTTATGATGACGAATAATTACCGGAGATTTATTGTGAAAGACGGCACGGTTGACATCTGTCGGGCATGCCACCGGCCGGGAGAATCAATCAGGCATATTATCTCCGGGTGTTCTCGTCTAGCTAACGGAGAGTACTTGCATAGACACAACCTTGTAGCTAGGATAATCCATCAGCAACTTGCTCTGAAATACAACCTTGTGCAATCGGAGGTGCCGTACTACAGGTATGTGCCCGACCCAGTTCTCGAAAATGGTAATATCACATTGTACTGGGATCGATCCATCATCACTGACAGGACTATTGTTGCCAATAAGCCTGATATAGTGGTGGTGGATCGATCAGAGCGACGCGCAATGATTGTTGACATAACCGTCCCGCATAATGAGAACCTCGTGAAAGCCGAGAAAGATAAAAAAATCAAGTATCTTGACTTGGCTCGCGAGGTTGTCGACATGTGGGATGTGGACTCAGCAATCATTGTGCCGATAGTCGTGACAGCCAATGGCTTAATAGCCAAGAGCCTCGACCAACACCTGAAGAGGCTCTCGTTGGGCAGCTGGATCAAGGGCTTGATTCAGAAAGCGGTACTTCTTGACACGGCTCGCATTGTCAGGAGGTTCCTCTCTCTAGAGCCCTGACCACCGGTAGCTTGGACCCTGTTCCCGATACCGGTGGGCTACTATTTTTTATATTTTTAAACTAGCTTCTGCCCGCGGCTTCGCCCGCGTGGATGTCGGAAATTATCCCACGGGAACGTGCTAACAGGATAAAATGTACCAATGTGCTTCCCCAGAATGCCATCCATCTCGCAGGCCCTTTGTGGCTAATTACAATAGAAAACCAATTTTTTTTTTTTTTTTTTTTTTTTTTTTTTTTTTTTTTTTTTTTTTTTTTTTTTTTTTTTTTTTTTTTGAGGATGGGAAATCATCAAATGACCCCTCCCGCTCTGGGTGGAGCAGAAGGACTCTTACTGACTAAAACCCACCCGTGTTCCTTCCTTAGCCCTTTATGTTCCAGGGCAGCGGTAACCCTTTCGGACAATCCCGCTACCCTGGCAGGCTTCGGCCCTATCGGGCCCCGTCACATAAAACCAATCATAGAAAACCAATTGTGTCTCATTAGTGGTGATTAAGAGGGTACCTATATGATATCTTTACCTAAGTACCTACCTAATTAAAAAAAAAACTCAATAACAGAAAATTAAATACCTACCTAAATAAACCTATTTCTGATGATAACTAATCTAAACTCAATAAATAAGCAAAATCCCTAAAAACTAATATCTATACGAATGACTAATCCTACCTAACAGTATTATAAAATAACCTACGGTCACTACGTACACTATCAAATATACTACCTATACTTTAAAATTAAAATCTATACCTACGACTTATATAAAAATAAACCTAAATAACTCTAAAAACTAAAAGGAATAAATAACCTACGACAAACTTATTATTTGCGGTTGGTGCAGTAATCGGGTCTAGGGATCGAACCGCAAAATTAAGTTTGTTTTTTATTGTATATACTTTTCCGGGATAAAAAGTACCCAATGTGGTGCCCAGGATATTAAAGAATAATTATACCAAGTTTCAACGTAATCGAACCGGTAGTTTTTGCGTGATGCCTGAACAAACAGACAGACAGACAGACAGACAGACAGACAAAAATTTTTTTAATCACATTTTTGGGTTCGGTGTCGGTCTAGTAACACCCCCTGCCATTTATTTTTTTGATATTTTCAATGTACAGAATTTTCACTTCTACAGATTTATTATAAGTATAGATGTTTTTATACTTTTTATATTCTAATATTTAAAAATATAATTTATATGATTACAATGAAATAAAGGAGATAATAATAATAATTTATCTTTATTTCAGACATACGTCCATACATTTTTACAAAGAAAGTGTTAGTAGGGTTGTTAAAAGCACATACAAAAAAAATAAATAAAAAAGGTGTTACTAATTTGTTAGTAAACAAAACAAGTTACTCATTAAGTCTGTTTCCTATTTCTGTGCAGGTGTACACTTGCCCAGTGTACAGTAAAAGGACTGTCTATTCTGCACGCTAACGCTCTGAGGACAGTGTTGATGCTACCACGGACCCTGCTCATCATCGATGCAGTTCTTTTCCTAATGATGCAAAAGAAATCATCGATGGAAGCATCCACAAATTGCGGAAGCACTGCAGTGCCGGGGTTTTCTCAACACTGCCCTCAGAAAGAAAGAAAGAAAGAAAGAAAGAAAAAAAGTTTATTTGGACACAGTTCGTGAAACACAAAATACAAAATTAATAAAAATAAATGATAATGTTTCAGACAACAATAGTGTGTGCCTCACGGCTGCGCCAAAAAGGTTCATTTCAGCATTAATGCCAGCGCGTCATTGTACTGAACACGCAGGGCGTTGTAAGCCCGCCGCGTAAAGTTGATCCACAGACTGCACGTGTAAAAAGACTGACAGAAGGCTTTAAAAAGCCTGCCAGGGTAGCGGGATCGTCCGAAAGGGTTACCGCTGCCCTGGAACATAAAGGGCTAAGGAAGGAACACGGGTGGGTTTTAGTCAGTAAGAGTCTGACACTCCCTTCTGCTCCACCCAGAGCGGGAGGGGTCATTTGATGATTTCCCATCCTCAAAAAAAAAAAAGGCTTTAAAAAGTAACAGTTTTACCTCTGTGGTACATCGTGCGAACCTGCGGACCAACGTATTGCAGCGGACTGCCAATGCCCTCCTTTAGTTCTCTCTAAGTATTCATCGTCCTGCAGCCGATCTGTCAGCATGTGACGCAAATATTTTACTTTAGACACCCTCCCTAGTGCCGACCCACCGATCTTAATTGCCGGCACGTTTGAGGGAGCCTTGTTCCCTGCTTTGAATAGCATGAGAACACTCTTACTAGCGTTATATTTGAGACCCATTGCTCCTGATAGTGTGTTACGCAATTGCCCGCTGATCACCTTCTATCCGGTCTAAACTTAGAATGTTAACTATTGCTCCATGTAGACTGAGCAATAGTTAACATTCTATAATCCAAATGACGCATCAACAAACCACGGAAATACCTACACCGTTAAATGAGTAAATTCCTTAATGAACAGTGGCCACGTCCAGTGCACGCTAACTGATATGATACGCATGCTAATACTCGCTGTAATTGCAGCGGAGCGCGGTGAATATTAATTATTTTCATACAATATTTTAGTAGATAGCTGGAATGAGTTTTCGGAAGCGGCGCGGCGGCGGCGGCGGCGGCGGCGGCGGCGGCGGTGCGTTTTTGATTAAAGTGAATTATGTTGAAAATATGGACGTGATTCATGTTGCTGGAGTTTGTTCGTTATTGCGATTTTGAAAAATAGAACACCTTTATTAAAATTATAATGTAATTGTGTGCAGGGTAGCAGCGAGACGCGCAAACTTTAATAATCATTTCATATGATTATATCTTTTATTTCTATCTCCTACCGCAGAAGTTTTTCATTGGTTATAAAAAAAACATCTGCTGTTTCATAGAAAAGTATCAAAATATTGAAATATTTCGTCAGCTATTTCAGAATTATGTACTGAATCCTTGGTAGCAGGCTGCGCGTCGATGTCCCTGACAACAAGCTGTATACGATGGAGAAAGATTGCATTTTACTGTGAGTGTGTTGTTCAGGGTTTCTTATTCATACACCGCCAATCTCTAAAACCTATTGTTATTTTTGGGATTTCGTTATTGTTTATTTGCGTTTTCTTCGGCTAGGTAACATTGCTGCTGTACAAACGCTAATAAAACTCTTATTCAATTGTATAAGTTTCAACAACATAGCCTCCATACGCTCACATGTTCCCGTGACCCTCCCCACAGCTCGGTGCAACATCAATAGTGTAGTGACGCAGCATCGATTGTGCCGCGTCTAGACTCCCTCTGACACGGTCACGTGCTCGTCCTGTGTCCCATCACATGCAGATTCCATACAACAGCACTAAATAGCACGCCGGGATAGCTCTAGGTATTTTATATTACGCTAAAATAGTTTCGTACATTGGTAAAGATTAAGTTCTATTTTAAACAGCACGTTATTGTCCCATTACATTGATAACCACGCCCGTGGTGGTGATTGGTGATTACACTCCGAGAAATTCATGATTTCAAGCTTTCGCTAACAGATCTCATATCTTCAACTTATTAATTCTCTAGCCCTAGTACTAAAACGTTATTGAAAGTAATTGATAGTAAAGTAATTGTCACTGCAATGCATCTTAAAATGAAAGGACAGCATGCACGGCTTGGTACTTTAAAAAACATACCTACTGTCAATCAATCAATCTTTATTTGTAATTATGTAGTTAGGAAGCATAGAATATTTTGTTTATATTTACGTAGATATGTATTAGTATTTATTTTTGTATTTTATAGCTATTTCTGAGCATATCTATGCCATAACTTGCACCTGCCATGTTTTGTCTCTGCATCACCCTATGGTGGACTGGTAGTAAGTGCCTCAGGCGTTAAGTTCGCCTTTGTACAGTATTTTTTTTACTTGTGCATAAAGTTTTAATAAATAAGTATTTGGAAATAAATACTTATTTATTAACCATTAGTGCAGAGGAAGCCCACTAGCCCACTATACGAACCTATCTCCTTCTGGACGTTGAAAATTCCCGGAAATCAAAGTTCTCTGAAAATTGCTCCTGTTTCAAGAGCAAGGTTTCCATTTCACTTTCATATACTCGTAGCAATAACCGTTTCCTAGAACCCTGTGCGGTGCAGTGTCTGGCTGGGAGAGCATAATAATTGATATTTTCTGGGAAACTGACGTTGGACGTATTTAGTGGTCCTAGCACGAATAGGTTATGCTTACGTTACGTTTCGCTTCGTTTGCGTTACGTTTACGTTACGTTACGTTTCCGTTACATTACGTTTACGTCACGCATTCATTTCTCTGTACTTTGCAACAATATTATTATTTTAGCCTGCCTTCTTATTAGCATAATGTTAAAGTATACCTATTTAGATGGTAGCGTATTTCTGAGCAGTCTTTGAACGCCTATTTGTTCCGATTCTCATGTAATATATAACCATAATGTACAAAGTATTCTAAGAGAAAATATACCAGCACAGTATTTTCTAAGAGCTTCCAAGCGTTTCGCGTAGAAACTCAAACATTCATTTATGCCGCAATATTTCATTTTTACCCCTTACTTCTACCGCGGAGTGCCTACTTTGAATTCCGCTCGAATCCTCAGTCACGTAAAAGCATTAAATGCACAGATTTAGCAGTCATCTCGCTATTTACTTAGCTCCCCGAACCACGGTATCTGCAGTACTTGAATGTTGGAGATTTACAGCTCAATACAGCATTCATTGACGGTTTTGTGAGGAGATGGTTACTGTTAATGGCTGGAAGCAGCAGTGTATGAAAAAGTAGGCGAGGTTTCGGACTTAGGAGCGTGAAACAAAAGTGGGGCCTTCGATGGTAAACGATGTAATGGTTTGGGTTAAAAGCACCAGCCAAGGTTTTTGAGTCAATAATACATAAGAGCGTATTCGATCAAATGTCCAACTTGTTGTTTGACGCTCAGCATGGATTTTGGCCAGAGCGCAGCATGACTAGCAATTTATTAAACTTCATATCGGAGGTGACCCCGCAGGTGGATGCGGGAGTACAATTAGATGCTGATACTTTGATTTTAAGAAAGCTTTCGACTTAGTGGACAACGACATCTTATCATCGAAGCTGGCGGCGGTTGAATGTATTCCTAAACTACTTCGGTTCTTTGCTGACTACTTGAGAGATAGACGGCAGTTTGTGGATTATGTGGGATTTAAATCTGAGCCCTATTTTACTAGATGGGGGGTTAGTAAGGAAGTAATTTAGGTCCATTACAATTTATTATTATGATAAATGACCTGTCTGATGCTGTCAGGGATGCCTGTATAACGCACTCGTAAGATCGCAATTAGAGTTCAATGCGGCTGTATGGGCTCCATGAAACCAAATATGTCCTAATGTTGGAGCGCATACAGAATAAATTCACACAATACCGGTACATGAAACTTTATGGAGTCTATCCTTTCTATCCATTGATGTACCCAACCCTATTTGTGTTAGGTATGGTTGGGTACAACAAGCTGGCAACAAGAAGGGATTTGGCACTTATTACATATATTTTTAAGTTATTGCGTGGAAAAAGATCTCTAACCCGGGTGTACCTACTAAAGGATGTGTGTCAAAACGTTTTGGATAATTACATACGCGGCGACGCGACGGAGACCGCGGTTACTGGCGGTGCCTCGCGGCCGGACTATCTGCTGGGTAAAGCATCTTCAACGCGCGTCTTGCATACACTAAACGAAATAGCGGAAAGGGTGGATTTATTTACCTGTTCTCTGAACAAGTTCACAAAAATTACTTTATATGTGATAAGCTGTACTTAATGGAAAAAATATTGTTTAATACCACGCTACCGATTTCGGGCAACCTGTAATGATAGTTGTGTTAGGAATAATAAATAAATAAATAAAAGCGTCGGCTTGTAAAGGGTTGTGTTTTAGATATTAAGCCTAAAATATTTTGTGATCAATAGGAAAATGTTTCACGATTTTGTAACTTTCTACCCTAATATTTCATGACTGTACGAGCATCGCCACATGAGTACTCGTATTTTGTTAGTTTTTACCTTAACAAATTTGCTTATTCTCCGATTACTTGCTTGCATTCGCATAAGCTATCGCGCCCACCACAAGTAACCTACTTTATATATATATAATTTAACAGTTTACCTAACAAATCGAACAATCAGTAACGGACACAGAACAGTGATGTTATTTCCTGTATACATCCCGTGTGATTCGTATCCATCAAAAGTCTACATACTACATCTCCCTGTACGGACAAACTGCCCTTACAATGATAAGGGCGATTTTAAAACCTTTACGCTGTTTTCTTAGGTAATCTAATGGTTGGCTTGAACCAGATATGGTATAATGGTAATGATAATGGTATATTACCTCACAGGTATCTGTGTTGTGTCTGTGTCGTATGTCAGGGATAAGTGTTAGGTACTTCGAAGGGTATAACAGTTTCCTGCATCTCGTTCGCACCACACACCATTAGTAGTGAAGCGGTCTCCTCCGGGCGTCGTACAAGTAACATAAAATGTTATTCAATTCGATAGCACCCACACCGCACCGAGCCGGGAGTACCCATTATATTCTTGAAGCTGTTTCTGATATTCTAGTAAGATGATATTGTGTACCGCGCGGTCTCGGGACGACGATTGTCACGTGATGTTGGAAATTGTAAGATTCTGTGCCTCTGAATATTTAGGAGGTATCTGTTGCTTTTGGTTGGGGTAATTTTGTTTAATATTTTGTATTATGTTGATATTTAGACTAGAATTTGACTTATTTTTATAAGTAGACAAAACAAGCCCAACAATATTTATTTGTTAATACGATTAAAATATATACACTGGATAAACTTCTTATACTCAATTAACTAACAAACTATTCAATTAAAAACATAATATTCTAACATAACTTAAACTATTAACAAACTATGGCGTCGAAAAATTCCTCCGCAATGCTGTCGACTGGTAATGTACCCAATAGCAGGTGAATATGTCCTCATCGCCTTCAAACCTCTCTTCTACTGGGTTCTATCTTACTCCATTTCATTGGGTAAAATCAAAAACTTTTACCTGGTTTGTTTCTTACTAAGTAGCTAATGAAAGGAGCTAATCAAAAGACTTTCCCGAACCTGACCCAGATTCTGCTTATAATAAGAGCACTTCCTAAACCTCTACAACCTTTTACCTCAACCATTTCGCTGTAATCTTCGAAGGCTCTTTCCGCGTTTAAATAGGTTTTTCACTCCTTTCGGCGGTGGGAGGCTTTTCACTCCATTTCTCAACTACTTTGCCAACATAAAATTAGTTTAGCGTGTTTCCTGCCCGTCAGCCGCTCGGGGCTGTGGGGCTCGCTGATGTATCTATAATCTTGTTTACTTCACCAACTTTTCATTGAGTTATTTCTTTATGAAAAACAACGACATGTGGAACGTGTTCTGTTGTTCTTTACTGCTTTGTTTTAGAAGAAATACATACATACATTATCACTAATGCTCTCTTGTGCTGCGTTTGAGTAATGACTGATTGGTCTGAATCTGATAACTAAGTATCTATCAGGTTTCATCGGGTGAAACTAAACAATAATAGATTGCTATGCAGATAATACTTAGAGGTTAATATATCTTTTTTTTTTGTTACCTACCTTAATCGAAAAAGACACACTAAGTGAAGTCGCGTACAGGCGCCATACCCTATACTTACGGAGCTGACATTTCGCATAATCAGCCTACAATGTTTCCACTGATGCGACACACGCCTCCTCTCGGTGAGAGGGAGTGCGACGTACTCCACCACGCGGGCCCAGTACCGGCATACCGGTACCTCAAGATGTTTTTTGTTACCGTTTTGAGAGCAATGGTGAAGAAAATAACTTACACAAAGTAAAATTCCTGATTGGGTTCAAACCTGCGACCCAACTCGTAATTCGCGTCAGTTACCAGTGGGCCACCACTGCCCACAGTGGCCACTGGGCCACATTTACGTCACCACAATTACTTAACTGCTAGCGCAGTTAAGTAATTGTGGTGACGTAAATGTGGCCATATTAGCTCGGAGTAAATGTATCGTGTACGTGCACCTCGGACACACACTCATACACAGTTGTGGCGCAGCTTACAGAATGTCGACATCATCGTCCGACGATACAGATTTCTTGATGTGGCAATTAATGAGAAAAAAAGGATGTTATTGGGTTCACCCGTTTAATCAAGATACTACAATTTAAAGTCCTTTCAAAATTCCACAAGAGTTACGGTTCGACGAAGAAAAGTTTCATTTATGTCATCGATTGTCTCAAAACACATAAATGATTGTATAATATAGGGTTTTTTCAACCTCTGCAAAAAACTCAACGTAAAATACAATGTTGTCTTTCATTTTTAGCGCGCTTTTATTAGCATCACTTGTAACTAACTCACAATGTAAGAAATTCTTAGAAATTAATTTTAACTTACTTCTAATTATCGTATCGAAATGAAACTTTGTATGTATATGTAGTTTGGATGACAAAACTATAATTTGGTATCTTGGAGCTGACCTGATGATGAAACTAGGAGGTGGATAGAGGAATTCTTCAGTGGTTACTAGTTAAACCCTCGAGTTTGGGGTCATATGATTCGTTTTAACGAGTCCAATATACTCGTATTGCACTTGTAAACCCCTCGAGTTTGCTAGGAGCTCCTAATCATCATAACTTCGTTGACTTTATACTTATTAACTTAATGAAGAAAATACTAGACGCAATAGTTAAAAATTAAAATGTGTAGATTAACAATAACGAAAAAAAAAATGCTTTTACCACGCACTAAAAATGATAAAATAATTACATAGAAACGCGTGGTGCGCACTTTTAATTAATTCAAAAAGCGCCCCACGCTCAGTCAATTTAATTATTTTATCATTTTTAGTGCGTGATAAATTTCAAATTGCCGCGCCACAAAATACGAACGTGTTCGATCTTGAATTCGCGTAGCGCGGCTGACGACTCGCCACAAACTCCACCCGCTACAAATGTGTCCTTGCAGTGTGTGCTTACGTGCAGATATAGGGCGGTCGTTTAAAATGTGGCGGTGGTCGGTGGAATGTACTCTGTGGTCGGTGGTGTATGTCTGGTGTGCGGCCTGCTTTAGTAATATTTCCAATGAATTCTCAAATCCGGTGACGCGTTTATTTTGTTATGAAGCCTATTTTAATATTCAGAGGAGGATATTAAGGGAGGATTGGCAAAGTCCTCGGGGGCTGATATTGACTTCTTAAGAACTTTGGGAGAGAAAATATTTTGTGTCTTTTTCTTTCCAAATTCACGTCACTAACTACGTTATACTTTTATGTTCTTTCGTGTTGTGTGTGAGATGTCTTGTTGTTCTTTGTACTTACTTCTAGCAAATAAACGTTTTATATGTTTTGCTGTAATGTTTCATTTAGCTAGAACATATAGGTTTGCCACTTCACTTAGGGTAAATATTTAATAGGTAGTGAGCATGTCTTCCTTCCGCACAAAGTAGTTCCTCAACGATCTTGTGGGAATCATGTTGTAATAATCAAGACTCTACATATATGTTTGGAAGGTGCAGATGCCGTTAAATCCTACTAATATTATAAATATGAAAGTTTGTATGGATGGATGGCAGGATGGATGGATGTTTGTTACTCTTTCACGCAAAAACTACTGAACGGATTTGGATGAAATTTGGCATACAGATAGTTTACAATCAGGATTAACACATAGAATACTTTTTATCCCGATATTCCCACGGGATCGAAACTTATGCGGGTGAAACCGCGGGCCGCAACTGGTTAATCAATAATGACTTCTTTCTACGTCTAGATAAAACTAGTATAATATATGAACACGTAGCACATACTCGTACGTGATCACATTCGTGAAAACTCGCTAACAATGAAATGAAATTATGATCCAAAAGTTCCCAGTGTAACTCGACAACGGATGAAAGAGCTCCCTGCCGCCCGTCGCCATCGCAACGAACATTCGTAATGAATGCTTCCTTTCGAAGCGGACGCGTTACAATGCAAAATAAATTGAACCGACACAAAGGCTAAACGGGGTTAAACGTGGTCGTATTTAAAAGTTATTTTTTAATAACATTTTGGGTCGGACCGTGATTCTGATGAGCTTACTCGGTAATTAAGTCGACGACCTATAATCCTGTTATTCCGGGTCGCAGGCTATGTTAAGTAGGTTTCAACAAAATGTAGGCTTACCATTTTTGTTCTAAGCCAAGTTTAGCAAACCGCGTGGGTTGGGAACACCCCAAACTATTCTAAAGCCGCCCTAGAGACAATATGTGTCAGTCCAGGCATAAAGGGTCCAGTAGTGGGGTATTGAGTTAAGACTGGATTCGGTATCTAGAATAGTCAATTGATAGTATGGATTGAAAAAATAATCAAAAAGTAGCACACGTTTTTTTTTATCAGACATTTGAAGTTGAAATTCTGAAAAAGCTTGATTTGAGAAAAAGCATTTTGAAAGTTTGAGTGAAAAAAAAACACACTTTTACTTGCTTGTTACGTAGATTTTTATTCATTATTGTAGATTGATATGTTTTCCATAGAATCAACTTATAATTATACTTTTGACATCAAAACTAAAACAATTATTATCAAAATAAAAGAAGGATACACAGTCTAGTAAAAAAGGTCCACTTGCCGATATTTAATAAAAAGTTAGTTATTGCGATAGTAATTAACAATAAAAAACTAAAATTAAGTATTCTTACTCTATTTAGGAACTAACAAAATAACAAGACAGGCTTTTTTCAAACATTACTGCAACAGAATAATGATTATTTTAGCCACTGGTACCTTTTATGTAATGTCATAAAAGGTACCAGTGGCTAAAATAATCATTATTCTGTTGCAATAATATTTGAAAAAAGCCAATACAAACATAAAAATAAAACTTATTCTATTTGGGACTCCAACTTACGTTTTGGACAAAAATAAATTCCTCCTCGCACCTGATTCCTATGACCAACCTGTTTGCAGTACGAACATGTTGGTTTTTGTCGAATACTCTTTTCAATTGATGGTTTCTGAAAAGAGTACTCGACAGATGTTGTTGGGACAGAGTTGTGGTCAACATCAACATTTGGAATGGGTTTCGGGCATAAAATGTCTTTAGATTCTTCACGTACAAATTCACGAATCTTATTATAAAGATACGATTTTCTTTCGTACGTCATGCCTGCAGGGGATTTTTCTAAAGGAAAACCGTATACTTTATTCGGGTTCAAAACCTTTGATACAGTTGGTTGACTGTCAGTATATTTTTTGTAACATAACATGTGCCCTCTATTATCTTCATTTGTTTCAAAATGACTAAAATGCAGAAGTTGGTTAATAGTTACACAATCAGGTTGAAAAAAATTGGCCCAGTCGTAAGTTTTCACAAAAGTTTCTCCTTTCTCATCACCAGTTAGAACAGCTACTATAGATTTTGTTTTCGGACAAGCTTGAACAGCAGCTGCAAGAATATCCTTTAAGTTATTGCATTCCCATTTTCTAAAACTTTTTTTGAATAGACCGAAATACATGTCGGGTGCAAACTTCGTATGACCCACGGGAAGGAAAGATATACGGAAACTTCGGTGTCTGCCTGTTAAAACTCGCCATGTTGCATATTGCATGACATAGTTATTTTTATTTTGTCCAGCACAATTATCTGCATGACAAACAACATCTTTTTCGCCTATACCAAAATTTTCGAAAAAATGATGTAGCATTGAAATTATTACATTAGCTCCTTTCCCAGTAGCACAGGGTTCAGGAATTACGTACAAAACGAACTTTCTCAAAGGCTCTGCAGCAACACCAAATAAACTGACTTTAAATCCTGTCAAGAAATACAGTGGCCCAATTTGTTGTGAACTGTGCGGCAAATGCACCTGTTGGGCAAAATCAAAAGAGTAATGCATGACGCCATCATAAGAACATGGTTCATGAGGTCCAAGAATAAGAGTAGAGTCCGTTATTGAATCAGTCGCAACTTTGATTACATTGTTATAATATTTTCGTTCATTTTGCACTAAATCAAGGTGCTGCCTCGACTTTTCTACAAGCTGTATTTTTTCCTTTTCATCTAAACCACCCATTCGTCCCAACGTGGTCACGTTTTTCTGACAAGTTGCACATAGATCTGTTTTCGGTTTCTGTATAACGACATATGGACAAAAATCTTCCCAAAGATCATACCAACTACTTCTACTAATAGGAGTTTTATCGAGTAAAGCTATAGTTTCCAAATATTTGTTGTACACATACGCTTTAGACATACTACAAGGTAAAATTATTAAATCAGATTTAAATTGGTGGCCTGGTAATCGGCCCGGCAATACTAAACCGTTTTCATTAGCAAACTGTCTTATAAAAGTGATTGCGTCTGATCTAGTTTGCAAATTAATACAATTGTAAGGTCGTTTACGTGACCCGTGGACCTTTGGAGCAACACCGCTGTCCAGAAAGTTCTTTTTTACATTTTTTAACCTTTTCAAACCAGTGGCATATACATATTGGAAAAAAATCTTGCATACTGAAACACCTCGAAAGAAATACTTTACCGTGTATTCTTTTCGTTGCAAGTTTCTGTTTTTTGAATGTAATGTATTTTCACTTGTACGTAAGAGAGCATTTAAAGCTCCTTTCAAGACCAAGTGATGATGATTGACTCCTTCATTACAACGTGAATTTAATTCGATACAATCTAACCTACTACTTAATATTACATCTTTTTGAAATTTGGACACACAATTATTATTACATCCACAGCCAGTATCTAAGAATGAGGCCTGAGTTACATCGTCTAGAATTAAAGGATCATCATCTAGTAAAATATTACCAATTTGCCGCTCTTCGAGCGGCTCACAAGCACTAAATTCGATGTCACACGATAATTCTGTACCCCGTTGACTTTTGAACTCTAAATTAAAATTTTCATAGTCTTCATGTTCTACAGACGCTGAATAGCTAAACTCTGAAAACAAATAGTTGAAATATACATACTACACAGGTCATTTTTTCATACTATGTCTATGACATAGGTACCTAACACAACTTCTTAATTGGTATTAGAGTCCTTGCTGTAGTCATAAAGAATATGTACTATTGCATGCATACAATGATCACGTCGATCTTTTTTGATTTTACACAAGGCTCGGCTAACTATTTTAGCAAAATCATAACACTCATGTATTTCATCTTCACTGATTGCTTCTGTATTAGTGCTTTTTTCATAATACTGATCCGTTTCATCCATCTCAGATGTCGACTCTGTGAAATTATTTTCTAAGTTGTAAGTACCTGAATAAGGTGCAACGGTTTCTTCTTCTGTTGGTAAATCCGGCGTTGTTGCGGTCGAGGCCAAAACAGGTAGTGTGTTTACTTCCACCTCCATAGAAAGTGGTACAGGTCCATCAGAATGCTTAGATTCATCACTAGAGCTGGAACCTTCGGTTGAATCTTCAATAATTATGTTACCTAAAAACAAATTTGAATTTAGTATAAATGGGATGAAATTATGACTAATTGAGATTCATTAGCCTATCAACTTTGTCGCGGTCAGTTTTCAGTCTATGTGGATGCAGCCGAATTATTATGATTAAAGCTGCTCTCTTTTAAAATGTAATAAATAAGTAGGAACGTAACGTAATCTACGCTTAATCCATAAATCTCTAAATCTCTAAAATCCATAAAAAATCGAATTTAAAGACGACTGCTGTCTGTAGGAGGCTTCGCCCCTGTCGAGGTCTAAATATGAAAAGTAGGTAACAGCTGTAGATACACACAAGAACTCCGTAACATTCCGATACCCCGGTTTATAGAACTAGCTTTTCGACCTCGGCCCCGCTAAGCGTAATAACGTTAATAATATTATAGCCTATGACTGAATAATGCAGCTTTGTATTGGAGAAAGAATTTTCAAAATCGGTTCAGTACTTTTGGAGCTTATTCGATACATAACACAACACGTAACAACAAACATAGTATTAGTAGATATAATAGACAACGTAAAGACTTACCTTTATTCATTTTTATGCGCACTTTTCACTCACTCAATTTAAAACAGCTAAGATAATAAAAACTGCTATATTTACACAAAGACTGTCGGATATTGTTTCCTTTCCGGTGTCAAATGACAAATAAATTATTGCATCACAGGCAGATCTATTTATAGGACACGTAGGTAGCAAAAAACGATCAGGGAAATCCCCGCTATGTCGAAGTGAAGCAAAGTAAATCCCCTTAGTAGTTGCATAGTAGCAGGGAGTTCCCCGCTTTAAGGGACCTTTTACACGTAGTTTCAACATTTTAATCTTAAAATATAATTAAATTATTAGAAGTGATCAGTACGGGGTATTGAAACGTATTTTATTCCCAGAATATCGACATGCCACCCACTGGTACCTTTTTAGTAAACTTTTTTCATAAAGTTTCTGGTACTTAGAAACATCGTATATAGTCATTTACTATATGAAATTGTAGATAATTGAGCATTTATTTATAACCAATTAAAATCGCGAAATGCAATTTTTATACCCAACTTTACAAAACCTCTTATATCTCGGAAACTAAATGCCGCGCACTGGACCCTTTTCGCTTGGACTGACACATATAACGATCAAACAATGGCGCCCGGGCACGCCACGTGAAACTGGGCTCGAGCTCGATGCCGCCCTACTTACTATCTATCGGCTCCAAATGTTAAATTTACAAGATCCATGATTAGTAAGTCGTGTAGTATCTGATTCAGTGGCACGGGTGTGGCGGAGAGCGGGCACTGGCAGGGGCGGGGGAGGCAGGGGACGGAGGGGCACGCGGAGGGGGCGCGGGAGGAGAGGAGTGCGGCGGCGGCGACGGTGCTCCTTATTTTATTATCGCCTTCCTTCCTACTCGCTGCCCCCCCTCCCCCCCGCCGCTCGGGAGGCGCGCACCGCGCATGCGCCCAGCCCCCGCCCGGCAACTGTAAGCAGGCATTACAGTAAATACTCCATCTACGTTTTTCTGACTCATGTTCAGCATTATTAACTATTCATTCTGTAACAGAGCTAATGTATTCATTCTATCGCGATGACTCTGTTCGGATCTCTGTAGATCATCATCGTAATTCACTTGGCTGGAAATAAATGGGTTGTTGGTAAAAGAAACGTGATCCTGAGAAAGTTTGGGATAACTCGATCAGCTTCAGCGCCCCTTAGCTCAGTGTGGAGTGTCGGGTTACCAAACATATTGTGTTCACGTCCCGGGTCTTGTTTTACCCTAATTCAATTTAGACGATTTGTGTCTGCGTCGTGCACTTTTAATGAGTACCTACTATGCCGAAAGAAAATTGAAGAAAAACCTCTATATCCTACTAATATTATAAACGTGAAAGTTTGTATGTATGGATGGGTGGATGTTTGTTACTTTTTCACGCAAAAACTACTGAACGGATTTGAATGAAATTTAGCACACAGATGGTTTATAACCAGGATTAACATATAGGATACCTTTTATCCCGATATTCCCATGGGATCGAAACCGCGGGGCGCAGCTAGTTAAAAATAAAATGAAGAAGTCACTTTATCGTATCGTTCACATTCTGATTTCAGTCCCAACCTGTCAAAAATACCTCTAATTTCCCTACATTTTTGACTAGTTTTTGACATTTGTTTATGGCGGAGATGAGACTGCGAATAGATTTTGAACGTTCCGATGTCTATCAATTTATTTACCAGATTTGAATGCCTGCCCACAGACTACGAGCATTCATTGAGTAGTTTGTTAGTTTACCGTCAATATTAGCAGCCGATGGCGGCCAGACGATAACGAGTTTATTTATACGCGCCATAAACCGCATCGCCATGACATTGACTAAAGTTACGTGCGGCCTGAACGTTACGTCATTCATGTCTACATCGTGCAGACTAATTATATTAGACAAAACGTTTTGCATAAAGTACTTACTTGCTAATGTTCAACCGTGCCTGAAACTACAGCTTTGTGTCCGGGAATGAGACCGCACCCTGCGATGCCGTTGGTACGTACCTACGTAGCGTAAATTCGATCGAATTTGCATCGAAAGTACAACTATCCTTCAACATATCTGAATCATTGTGCTTCAGATATGCTGAAGGATAGTTGTACTTATAGGGAATAAACACGCACACTTATACACACATAAAACGACACACATACAACACACACACATCACACACACCACACAAACACTACACGCACACACGTATCATACCATACCTGAAATCACCTCTCTAGTCTCCACTCTGGAATTCGTACCTGGAGTCCCAAGATACAGACTAACCGTCTAGTTTGGGACTAACTGGCTGTAGGTAGTATTTTAAGCTAGTCATGTCATCTTAACTTGTTGTTAACCTGTGAACCTGCTTACTGTATTACCTGAATAATAAAATATTTTTATTTTCTATTTTGGTTTAAATGCGAAAAGCACAATTACATAGTAGATAATCATCGATTTGACTAAAGTCTTCAAACTTGTTGTATGTGAAACGAGTACCTAGTTCCAATTCTAAAACCTTTACTTCGGGTGTACAGTCACGAGCAAAAGTATGTACACTCGGCTTTATTCAAAAGCGATTTACTCCTTTATTTTTTAATAAAATTTTATGTTGTTACGAACATAGCATTTTCGTACCCATAAGTTTATGTAATGTGTCGTATTTCAACGTTGCATTCGTTATTTCACGAAAAAATCGCAATTGAAAGTTGCCAAGTGTTGACATATTGGTGCTCGTGACTGTACATACTAGGCCCCCAGGTGGGCCGCGTGCTACCAAACCTTTTCTCTCTCTTTTTGTTACTTTTCCATCATTAATTTGGTTCATTCAGATGAACTCCAGATGAATGAGTGATTATTAAAACTGAATAATTAACAACTCTGTTAAACAAATATTTGAATAACTTATTTTACCAGTTACTTGTATATTATTTAGAATCCTTCTAGAACCGTACAAGAAAAGGAAAACAAAACTTTGTTCTCATAGAGTTTACACTGACATTACTTACCACTAATTGCGACAGCGTGGGTGCAATGTATAGAAACAACCTCTCAATCTGTTGTATTAGAGACAGTCCACGCGTTCAATGTAAACTGTGACAACAATATTATATTCTAGGTGCAAACAACAATTAGCGTGAAGAATTCCTAATTAGTGCTTCCCGATAAATGTTGAAATGAAAGGTCGCAGCGCTCATTCTTCATCTTCTACTGCACTGCCATGGTTGGTGAGTCTGATTACACATTTTCTCTTTTTAACCATTTACTGTAGTAGTCAATGGGAAAAGGGGATAATGGCCGCCACACATGCTCACACTAACAGCGAGCCTCGTGAGAGTGACAGTGTTTAAAACCTATGGCGTAGTACATACCGAACATCGCATTATTTGCTTTCTCGCGTACGTTCATGTACGGGCCTGCATTGGAACGTGAAAGCAAAGTGCGACGGGTTTAAATGCCTCGGGCATTTTGAATCAGACGACAATGTGAAGAGATATCATCAGCCTATGTTCAGCATATCTTTCACAGTTAACACTCTGATAATCGATAACGGCTTCACACCAAAAAGCTAAAAAGAAATTCCCAAACAAACCTACCGAACACACAAAAAAGCTGCGATATCTGTAGTACTTTACCGGCGATTTCCGCCCGATAGCCTACAGGAAAAGGGCCGCGTTTTGCAGATACGCCAGTGTTCGAAGCTAATAGTGACTCTGTTACAACACAATGGCAAGGTTGGAGCGAGAATGAAATTGTTCGCTTGTGTTACTGGCGGGAAAGGGCGACTATATCGTAGTCTGTGGCTGTGGGAAGTGTGGGCAGGATATGGCATGTATGTGTTTATGGTAACAATGACTTTTCCTACCCATAAACCGTGATGGGGTCAGTATGAATTGCTAATGATGAGCTCATTTTGAAAACTGGGGGTGGAATGGAAATCGAGTTGAATTCCAAGAAAGATTCTAAGTCAAAGTACACATCACTAGATCCAGAGTTTACCTGATACATTAGGCCAAGTGTTTTAAAAAATATGCGTGACCTTTTTCAAGAAGTTATTTGTAAGTTAGGAAATTAAACAAGTTCGTTTTTTAATCCCAGGTTCTAATCTGAAAAAGTTTATTTTGTTTGCGTTTTTTAGTATAGTTTGACATTACTCTTGTCATATTAGTATCTGGGTTTAAAAAACGAACTTTAGGTATAATTATGGGCGAATTTCACCAATGGAAGTGAACGCGGTCAGAACAGCTAAACTGTGTTTAAGAGCTGTCAGAGTCAATATTGTTGTAGAATACACTGACAGCTCTTGAACGCGGTCTAGAACTGCTGATTGCGTTCAATTTCATTGGTGAAATGCTTACTAATTTGGTTACAAAAATTCAATCAATTAAAAGAAAGCCTGTTTTGGCTAGACATGTATTAGAGAAAATCAAGGATTTTACGACCAATTAAAATAACGAAAAGTTTTATCGGTTAAGTACTTAAATAAAGGCAGTTATGGGAAGTTATAGGTTAGGTATTAATTTTAAATAACAAGTAACTCAATTTTACTTCAAACTAAAAAGATATCTTCCGCATTATTTGTGTGTATAATCTCGTTTGAAACATAATTCTAAATAAAAGCAGCTCTAAACTTAGCCCTGTATACATTATCAACTGTCCAGTATATGTTGACAGGTGGGGAAAATCGAAACTTTAAAAAATATACTGGATTTGACGACTCGGTATGTTAGGTCTTAGTAACCAGCGCCACAATAAGGGGTCAAGCTTTAACGGTACTTGTTACTGAACATTTCATAGGCTTCATGTCCTCAAACTAGACTCACACATGCAAATTGTACAATAAGTAGCAATACTTACTTATATCGTTTCATGCCCTTAGAATTGCCATGCTCATGCTTGCTAAATTATTTATATAGCTAACGTTAAAAGCTTTTTGTTTTGAGAGCTATAGGTACTTGGGTTATTTTTGTAGAAGCATAATTAGTTTATAATTAAATAAATAAAAAATATGTAAATAATAATTTTCCCACTGCTGGGACACAGGCCTCCTCCTTGTGAGTGGGCCATAATCCAGCACGCGGGTCCAGTGTAGGTTGGCGGATATCACATGTCTTCGAATTTTTGGTCCTAAGACACGTAGGTTTCCTCACGATGATTTCCTTTACCGTTTTGAGAGCAGTGGTGATGAAATAATTTAAATACAAAGTAAAGTGCCTGATTGGGTTCGAACCCACGACCCAAAACTCGTAGGTCGTGGCCGTTACCGGTGAGCCACCAGCACTGCTCTATGTTTGTAGTAACAGTGTAGAATACAGCAGTTATTAAGATTCTAAAAGCATTTTCAAACGCCCTAACTGAACTGTTTAATAGAGTCAACCTAGTATGATTTAATTTGTTTGATGTAGGTAGTCAAATAAATAACTACAGTAGGTACGCCACGTGTCACTAACTCTTTTTACATTCATGCGCGTGACACAAAGGATTTACTACATAAGGTCACCATGTCACCTGTCCACGTGGCCATTATCTAAATGAATTAAACATAGACAAACATGTCACCACATTAGCGTAAATAATTAATCCATGCCATCAAGAAAATGTCTCAGCTCCACTACTTACATAATTGGAAGTGCCTTATTATTATAGCAATTTAATTTGCCTGCAACTCAGACTAACGTAAAAGCATTTTATTCGTTTCAGGCCTGCGAGTCAATTTGCACAAAACTACTTACTTTTTTTTAAATAAAACACATTATTAATTAATAATAATAATATAAAAAACTCTATTTCAGACTATAAGGTCCATAAATATGTTAGTATTTTAGTGTTAGTAACAATGGTGCTTAAATAAGTAGGTTAGTATTGTTACTTTTCACAAGAATATTTATTTAATAATAAATAATAATAATAATATCCCTGGACATTTCACACAGCGCCATCTAGTCCCAAGCTAAGCAACCTAATGCTTGTGTTATGGTAACAAGATGGCTGATAAACTACTTATATACTTTTTTTTTTTTTAAATACATACATATTATAGATAGAAAAACACCCAGACTCGGAACAAATACATGTAGGTCATACAAATATTTGTTCCGTGCGGGAATCGAACCCGCGACACGCAGCGCAGCAGTCAATCGCCAACCGTGCCGTCATTATATATTTAGACCTATGACTGCCCCCACCCAGTGTCCTTGAAAGGGACAGTCCCGTCTGGCAGCTATCATTTTCAGGATGCTGTTGTTATTACCATGCAAGCGCTGTAGTAAGGAGGCCGCTTTCTTTCGCATGATGGCATGGAAGCCATCTGTGCCAGGCTCCCGGAACATTCCTGAAGCGCTGCAGCGCCATGGCAGTCCCAACAGCTTCCTAAAAGCATTATTAAATTGAACACGCACGGACGTTGTAGGTTCGGCGCGTGTATGATACCCACAGGCCACTCGTGTAAAACGATTGACTGAACGCCTTAAAAAGGGTTATTTTGACGTCTGTAGTACAACTAGCGAACCTGCGGGCAATCATATTGCTCCTCACAGACAACGCCCTGCGCTGCCTCTCTATATCTAAGCCATCCCTTAGGTCGCTCGTGACAACGTGGCCAAGGTACCTGAAACTATCCACAATTCTAAGTGCGACACCGTTGAGACTTATGGGAGGAACACTGCGCGGCTGCTGCTTAGGTGCTTTAAATACAAAAATCTCACTCTTCTTCGAGTTGTATATTAAGCCATGCTCCTCCGCAAATTAATTGCATTATTTTTTAAATAAACTGTAACTACCAAATCTAAAATCCGGGAAAATATTCACATAACCTACATCTTTAGCATAACCGGAATATCAAGCAGTAAGTAACTTTGGCCCCTAAAATAAAGCCAGAATCTGCGTGGCTCTTGGCATAATAGGCCGGTTGGCGAGCGCCCCTGGCAGCCTCTGTGCGCACATTTGCCAAACAGTTTTTTTCTTAATTGCCAGGCCTTTGTCTGGATGTAGATGTTGTTGGCACCGCTCGTGTGCCCTCCGCTTTTTGTTCTGTACCTACAAGTACAAGCGTGCTCTTGTTGCTTAGATACTGCTGAGATGTTTCAATGATGCTGGTGCGATCGGAACTGTTTTTTTCAGTGGAAAGCTACTAGTACTTCCCTGACATAGATTGAAACCATAATCCTAATAAGTATTGATTAATTTTGTAAAGCGACGATCCATTTTTAATGCATATCATGAAATACCCAATCTTCTTTCTCAACCGCAATCAAAGTTACATTCTAAAAAGAATAACCCAAAAAACGATATCCATACTAAAGAAATATTCCTCCCAAACACAAATAATTAGGTACTAAAACAAATAAAGTCCTAAGTACTATAATAACATTCCAGGTCCCTCTGACCTTGTCCTCAGCGTTACGAGTAAGACACACCTGAGCACGATCGATTTAATTGTTCCGGATCGGTTCATGAATGATGCAGTCTGTCTCGCGGTAATAGTCTTGTTGTATGCTAAACGATACATTGGACGGAGATGTATGGGTGGCAGCAGAGGGTTCGGATGTGAGGCTTTGGCTTCGTAACATTGATGAAGCGTAGGTATCCATCATGATGGGAGTTGGGACCACTGTTGTAATTCTCAACTTATGTTTGCCAAATAAATGATTGAAATGAAAGCTATGGCGTTGCCTTGTTTATGAGAATGGAACATGAGTCATTTTTAACTTCTCTGTATAGATTTTGTTCAATAATACAGAGTGGTAGGGACATCAACGCGCAAACTGCAACCATGAATTCAACACATGATTCTGAATCCGCCGCGAAGAAATGTTTCATCGGTTATCTAAAATAAAATCGGCTCTTTCATAGAAAACTGCAATACCTACGCGGTCAAAACGTATGAAACAGCGCTTTTTTTCATACCCGCAAAAAATTTCAACGTACCCTACGTTTTCAGAATTATGTACTGAATCCATGATAACAGGTTGCGCGTAGATGTCCTGCCGCCCAGTATAATAATACCAGTCCATTATTCATTGGTATTTCATTCAGTATGGAAGGTGTAGCTCAATTACTTTTAAAGACTTGACTATGGTTGCCGTTTACACTGATGTAATTTAAAATATGCAACGTTGTCTTTGTCTAGAAAGCGTTAACATCATAAATGCATCCAGCATGATAAATGAACGTTTAATTTACTCAGACAGAACGTCACTCTAGTCTAACTCTCAGCTAGAAGTCCTCGCATCTCGCGACACATCTCGCTAACTTCGGCGTGCTCTGCAGTCTCATAAAGAGTACAATGACATCTGTATTCAGATCCGTTTCCGCATCACACACACATACATACAGGAGTATGTTCACAAATCCCTTTCTTGCGTTCCTTTGGTACAAACAGACAGGGGTTTCATTAAATTAACTGGTAGGTAGCTAAGTAATTCGTCCTCCAAAGGAATGCCGCGGTATTTTGATAATGCCTTCTAGGAGAATTTGCGTAACTATCGAGTTGCGTGCCGGAGCGTATTTGAGAAAATGGCGATGTTGCGACGAAGGTTCGCGGTGTAAATATGTATACGATAGATGAAAATATTGCGGATATATTGCTGCAGTGGCAGGTACAGGGAAGTGCTGGGAACTACAGCGTGTGCTTGATTGATTCACATTCATTTACAACAGTGTTAAGTAAATCAGATTTACGTGAAACTATAAAGCTGTAGTTTACATTAATAAGCGTCATGCCCTTGACCGAAATGTAGTGCTATTAGTTATTCCATAACTAGTTGATTTTAGTGATTTTCATAATAGGCTAAGGTTACACGAAATTGATATAAACCCTACTAAACTTACAACAATGTCGTAGGCGGGAAAGGTCCCCACTCCTAAACGCTCGACTGTCTTTGCAATTTCGAATGTTTTAGATTATAATGATGACATTATTATTTATTTATTATTTTTTATGGTTGTCGCTATATTGTAATTTGACAAACAGATTTTGACATTGCCAGATTATGTAAAGATTATAACTAGTAACAATTGCAAGCTTTTTAACATTATACATTATGACATATAGTCTTCATTGTATGATTTGCGAAAGATTTATATTTATTTCATTGATTATTTTGATTATTATTTTTTTGTTTTAGTCTGATCTGTAACTACATATTAAATTTGACGATGGCTAATAATAATCGTATCGATAGCTGTATCTATAGTACTAATTAATTCAAACCTAATATATGTTGCATGCCGTAAGGTAAAATGTATTGATTCGGGACACTTAACAAATATTCCAACTTATATGTATACCTACATTATCAGCAATAAATGATTTCTTTCTTTCTCGATATAGAATTGTACATACTAAAGAAGTTTACAAAAAAAAAAATACCTACCTAAGCGTGGGAGTACTGCATATAAATACAACGGAATTCCAAAACCACAAAGGACAATTCCGTGTAAAATCGGGAACACAATTGAATTAGCTTTTCCAGCCGGAATTATTTCACGTGCATTTAAATTAGCTGCATTCTATTCCGACGCGATGGCGGCTGAGGTTTGTACACTTTGTACAAATAAGTGCGGCCGCACGCCACGCGACAGTTTATGTAGCGCGAGCAATTTAACTTTTGCAACAAAACTTATAACGTGCAGGCAGAGCGAGTCGCTTTCATTTAAATATTCAGTAAATCAGTTAGTGTGTGCTGGAGCTGGGCGGGTCAATAATACATGTAGTGTCGCTCCGCTTTTAGTGAAACTTCCTGCCGGGAAATGGGACTATGTTTTAACGATGCCATGTAAAATGTTAAGGCTCATGGACTTTTTGTCATGTGTTAAATACACGTAAAGTTTTTTATTATCTTTTAGGGAATAAAAGTAATCAAACTGAAAGCATTTATCTAACTAAACCATTGGGTCAAGAGGCACTTTGGAATTGTCAAAGAGTCGGTAGCAAATGTTGAAGTTAAATGAAAAAGGTTGGTAAGTAGGTATCTAAATTTTGTGTGTAATCCTCATCTGCCTATTTTTAATCCCGGATATTGCAAGGATCCGCCTCCTTCCGTTTCCTCGGTCAAAGGGCCTCTAAATGGTTTAGTTAGATAACTGCTTTTCTTAATTTACCTAAAATTGAAATTGGCTCAGTTTTCAACAAAAACAATGGTTGCTCGACTGATTATATTAAACCCACAGCGTTGTTTTAGGCAGCCACGACTAAATTATTAAAGTTAGACTTTATAAAACATACCCCGTAAAAGCCGCTAAACTTTACGTCAAGATAAAACCTAAAAGCTCAGCATCCACAAAGTTTTCAATAAATTGGCCAAAACAAAAGCGCGCTATTTCATCGTCAGCGGTCGGACTCTGACATAGCAAGTTAAAACAAAAGACGGTGATAACGAAGATTTACTCGCAATGCCGACCAGCCAGCAGCCAGCAGCCGCCGCTGTACGCCTTATTTATTACCTCACATAAATATACGTATGCCATGTGATAGGACGTGTTTGTAGTACATTAGATGACGTCATCGCGTCGTGAGAGATGATTGAGTGATTGTATCAGGATCAATTAATAAGGTTTCATTCGGGTGGTTTTTTTACATCCGTCTGAGCAGAAGTAGGTAGCGATGTTTTGTGGTTATAAATGTACTTTCGTATACTTAGCGTGATTATTGTGACTTTTAAAAATAAAACTAAAGACCATTATTCTTGTGTCTAAAGCTCAGTAGTTAATTACTCAGATAATAATCACCCTGTTAAGTGTTCGCTGCCGTTAAAAAGCACGGTGTATATGCAAAGTTGATGGCGACTGCCTTTTAATATTCAGGGTGCGTGGCCGCAGCGCCTGTCATTATACAATTGCTTTCAATGACTTTTAATTTATGCACAAATACCCCTTTGTTAGGTCGCCGCCATTTTGCTAACGTTTTTAATTTGCTGCTGAAAAAGGAATTTCTTTTTACAATAATGTTGGTATATTGAATTGGTAGAGCGCTCCCTTGGCGCTGTTTGCGAATCCCTCTTTTATTCTGGAATAGATTTTTATTCAAACGTTTCGTGTAGAATTTGATGTAGAAAATATAAAATAGAATAAAAACGTATTCTTTATGTACCTGCCTATGTAATTACATATACTCTTTAAAAAACGTAATTACTATTTTATATTTTCAGTTTCATTTTCATTGAAAATGTTAATTGTCTGAACTAATTGCCTAGGTAATTCGGCAAAAAACAATACTACGCTACCATTAAAAATATCTAATAAAGACACACCAACATAATCCAATTCCCCGAAGCAACATTAGGAAGTTTAATTAAAAGCAAGAAAACCTCGTAATTAGAGGCCTCGTAACCAGCTCCTTTACCGCCCGGTTCCACCACACCTACGGTCGTTAGTTCAGCCGGTGGGTTTCACCACACATCTATGACCTTTCGTTGGTTCAGCCGGTGGGTTCCTTAACAGCTAACCATTCGTTAGTTCATACGGTGGGTTCCACTACACGGACTACACCTACCGTTCGTTAGTTCATTTGGCGCGCGAGCAACCGGCCAGTAATTGCTCGATAAGAGACCGTCAAAGAGTCGTTAACCGTCGCACACGACACAGCTGTAATTAACGAAGTCCCACCGAATTGCTTCGATACCGTCGCCGCGTCGTGGAATTCCAAAAGAATCGTTTTGAGAATACAAACGTGTAAGGTGTGACGAAGTTTTTAGTTGTCTGTGGGTACCTTTTATAGCTGTTTTAGTGAGAATGTTGTAATGTGTTTGTTACCTGCTTCATATGTTATGTATACTTAGGCGAATATGGTCCTTTAATTTCATAATGGGTAGGCATACTAAGCGAGATGGTAATTTGTCAGCCCTGGTTGTTCAGTGTAACATCATGTAAGATCATGTCTACAATTGATATATTGTTACTGTTGGATGCTGAATGACCATGAATCATTTATGGAAATTGTGATGGAATTCTAAAGAGAACCAGGACCAGCAGCCTTGTGTTCATTGTGGCTGTCGGCTGTCAAGCAATGTGCTAAAACAAGTAAGTTCGTCCATCTTCCAGTGGACTTCCAAACTCGATAATTCACTTTGCCTTTTCCTTTCACTTCCCATTAACTTGGAATTACCCTAATTTAACTCTTATAACCTAATTAAAAGTTTGTTTTCCGGAAATCAATAACTTTCCGAAACTCACTTTTATTTCAGGCTCTTCAGTAAATTATAGGCATATTAATGTGAGTTCGTGTCCATGTTTCTCCGCCCCGCAGCGGAACGATAAATTAAGTGTTATTAATAAACGCCGGCATTATAGGAAACGGAGCGTTTACGTTGAGCGCGAAGCGAGGTGGCCGCTCCTCTATAAGGACATCATTCCGCAGTCCGCATTGTTATTCATCGGGCGACCTCCTTTGTGACGTTTTAGGAGCATGCGATGCCGCATCTTCCCTCTCTCTCACACATGTGGTGTAAAGCGGTGAGCACGTGAAACGGGTGATGTGGTGCGTGAGTTTTGCGCTATGAGCTTGTTCTGGAGTCCTTCGCTCCTTCTCGCTTTTCCACAGCTTTTCCGCTGCGTGGGAGAGAGATGCCAGATTAGCGCAACAGTTGTCGCACGTAGTATCGATCGCGTTTTCGAGCCACGTGCGGTGCCGCCTCTCCTACCACTCACTACAATTTTCATTGCAATTTTTCCTTTTGAGCGACGTCCATAGCCGCCTTTCTTTTGTGAAACTATTGATTTATTGTTGGCGGACGAGCGTTGTACGTCGTTAGGGTTGAGTGGATGGGTGCGTAGTAATAATTGCTTCATTTCTTTCTTGGATGTGCTCGTATAACAAAACGAAATGAACTGCGACTGGGTCTGCAGCAATACATGTGTTGTAGTAATAAGTGTTCGATATGCTGTTATCATGTTTGGTTATTACGTTACACAACGTCGTATCGTGATGAATCTTGTTATAAGCAACACTCTAATAAATTCCTGATACAAAGCGAATTACTTTGTCACTGCAACTTATAAAAATACTTTCCATCAGAATATTTAAGATAAGAGCCTTTGAAGTCGTAAGAACATGTAAAAATATTCATTAAAAGCTACAAAGTTTCTCTTTGATCCCGAGACATAACTACATGTAATATGATAATAGATTTTATCAGTTTATTCTCTACATTATCCTTAATAAATAATAAACATAAAATCGAGACTAAAAAAGGCGAGGTAATGGATATATTAAAAGAGCGAACGTTTCGTTATTAATAAAACATTTGTAACGGAATCAATTATCGAAGTATCGACCAATCAGGTTCGCTCATCGCAGCAATACTATGTGTGTTGCTACTTACTTACATATAAAATAAATACCTTTTCAAAATCTATCGAGACATAAACCAAATAATTATAATATTATATAATTATTTATAAGTGTTACTATAATAACTATTAGGTACAAGGTATATCGCATCGTTTAGACATCTTCTAATCTATTAGGATCTTCCAATAAAATGAAGAGACACAAAACATTGCCTAATTCTGGATTTTTTATACAGTCCAGTCAATAAACTAACAATGGACATAAAAGTCCCCCTTGTATCAAGTAAGAGACAGTTGTGCAAGTTAACAGCAGCGCAGAGGGAAAGTTAACGTCCTTATAACATTCGGATGAAGTCGGCAGTCGCTCCCTCGCCGACTGTGCACTTCGGAACTCTTCGGCTGTGACTATTCGATGCTTAAAACGACTGCTGTTGGAATCCGGCTTTTTGGTAGAGACCCACCGAATTTTATTTGTTTGCGATATCCATTTTTGGCAATTTTCGTGGTTTTGATCGTGGTAAGTAAGTAGTGCCGGCAAATCGATAATTTCAATTCAGTTAATCAAAGAAAATACATATTTGTAACGACTAAAAGCACAATAATGAAACAATTGACGCTGCATCTGTATGCTGTGTTTACTTTTAGGTACCAAAGAAAAACCTATCGAAAAACAAAAAAAAAAAACATTTATTTCGTTTTCGATTTCCGGCTGAAAATTGAAATCAGGCTGAATTACGTTTTCGATTCCGTTCGAAAAAAAAAAACATTTATGGTAGGATTCTGTTTTTTGGTGACACTGCAACTGGTTTGAATTTTGAATTGTACGAGACAAATGATATATCTCGGGCGTTCCCTGAAGATGATGATGGAATGATAACATAATTCTGCACCATAATTTAACAAACGTGTATCCCACACTTTTGTGTAGAAAAAATCTAGCGTGAGTAACGTAGCTGATGTTATTTGAAACTTCAATCGTTAATTTGTGACAATAGCTCGGTCATGACTCTGAAGATTCAAAGATCGCAATGATGTCCGAAAGATTAAGTAGCGGTTTTGTTCGTTATGTTTCAAAGTACCGATTTCAATATATGGAGAACTTCGAGATTCTAGAGGTATATAGAATACATATTTGGTACTTAATCATTTCTAGAGAGATCGTATATGAAGCCTCAGATTTTCTTACAAAAGAAATACACATCCGACCGCTGGGTCGGATGTGTATTTCTTTTGTAAGAAAATATGATCCGAGAATAAATAGAACAACAGTAAAAGTTTACCAAAAGGAATCCAACGAAACAACATTCAAACAAAACTTGAAAGGGAACATTTAGGAAAAACAAATGAGCGATATATTTTCCTCATAGGGAAAGAAAAACTCGTTGGAATTGCGTGCTTTTTGGAAGACAAAAAAATTGTCATTGCTTGATCGAACTAGCCCGCGAAGACGCGGCGCACGCAACCTTTACACGACACGGTACGACACGGTGGGACAACCAGCCACATTAGCCTGCCGCTCTCGTCGTTTGCCAGACACTTTATTAACACTGCACAACGATTTTGGAGCTAATAGAATTTATCACGAGCCAATTTAAATACAAACTACCTAACCCCCTGAAGCATTTTTAAACCACATTTTGCTCAACTCTAGAATTTTCGTCGAAGCAAAAACCCGCATACCAAGAATTTTCATAATGGTACAAATGTTTTATGTGGTACGAAATAATGAGATGCGGTACATAGCCGCCATAGCTGACGGAATCTAGGCTACATTCACGAGATAGGTACAACAGACAATCTGTGAATTATGTACGGCGAATTTACAAACAGGTATACACCCGGTAAACCTTATTAAAATTCAAGTTTCTTGCATATTTTCTCTTTAATAAACTACAACAACCAGCGGGGGTATAATCTCGGAAGGAAGCCGAGGAGGAAGCCGAGCTAATCCCCCAGAGGTTTTCTTACTTACAAATTCCATTAAAATCAGTTATACTTCCGAAGTAATAAAACTTGAAGTTACGAAGTTGGAGTCGGCGACAATGTTGAACAAGTACACAACATAAATAGTTCAAGCATTGTGCTATGCTCTTTAAAATAATCCACTATTATACACAGTGTTAAGCTGTGTCGCATGTTGGAAAGAATTAGCGTGTTCGTCACGCGATGTGTACAGGCTCGCTCCGCCCTGACGTGGAGTTTAAAGCCGACACGCTGGATTTTTCAATTGATTTCCAATTAGCGGCACGGCCACCTGTGCTGTGCTGCATATTGATGTATTATTCAGGCGCATTACGATTGAATGTCAATCGATTCAGTAGATGAAGTGATACCGTGATTGATAAATGATTCAATCTGTACAATGTGGAGCGTTCTGTTTGAAACAGGTAAACTCATTATAGAACAGATTGTGATTAATTAAGATATGTTGTTCTTTGTCTTCTTTCTCGTTATTAAGTTGCTTGTTAGCTTGTTTGTCTTGGTTATTTTAATGCACTAAGTAATAACAGCCGCACGGTTCGATCGATCAGGTTAAGCTACGCTTGGTGCGGTTGGTCCGTGGGTGGGCGATTTTTACATACCAAAATCCCTTCGTGCCTTGGAAAGCACGTTAAGCCGTTGGTCCCGGCTGTCATTCGTGGATCTTTGGCAGGCGTTACCTACAGGTCGTCAAAAGCCCAAAAGTTTGATAGCTAATCTTACCAAGGGATACGCTATATTACCCAGTAACTGGGTTGTGGGTTGTGGAGGTCAGATAACCAGTCGCTCCATGTAAAATACTGGTATTCAGCTACATCTGGTTAGACTGGGAGCCGACCCTAACATGGTTGGGAAAAGGCTAGGTGGATGTAGTGTAGTGATCTATCGTTTTCTAATTCGATGCGGATCGTCTTTACGACGATTATTTTCCGCAGTAAGAAAGGTCGAGTAAAAAACTTAGTTATTACAATGTATTGATGGCTATATGGATTACTTTTAGTACCTACTACTACGAAGCATAGAGCTTCGTAAAAATTCTCTGAAAATGATGTATTTAATAAATAACAATGAAAAAGCAATAAGCTATAGATACATAGTCTGCATTATTTTTGCAACAGATATTGACGTCATCCAACGCTCCGTATTTGCGTTCCCAGATATTTGCCATTTAATATTAAAGCAGTAGCGAGCAAACAACAGCGTTGTTTACCGTGTAAACCGAATTTATTTCTTGCTTTCTAAATAAGGGAGAGTCGACGTTCATATAATCTAAGTGTGCCTATAACTCTGTAATGTTTTCACGAGCAGTGCGCGGGTTTGTGCGGGTTTGCACGGGGCTCGCGTGTTCATAGAGCGCCCGGTTATACCCCCCAACACGGCATCACTCCACGGAAAATGATTTGCACTTGACAAACTTCTTCTTATCTCGAGGTTATATCTGTACCTAACACTAACGTTATCATTTGTTTTATAAAGTTGGGGGAACCTCGACACGGTGGCGACAAGGAATCTGATGTATTATGTACAGACGCCAGTAGGTCAAGCTACCCGAAACTGTCAAATTTTCCCAATCAACCTTGAACCTACTGCTTTAGCAATAAAGTTGAAAATCTATTAAAGAAATTTGACAGATTGTAGTAGGTTGATGTGCTGGCGTCTGTACATTGTTTTAGAAAGGATGTAAAATTGTTGAGCACTTTTAAAATGTTAGAGTTTTTAGTTTACAGTTAAAACTGTAAACTAAAAAATCTAACATTTAAAAAAAAAAAAAGGTCTTGTAAATAATTTTTTGGTGAAAAGAGTGGCGCGGGAAAAGAGTTCCTGGATGGACTTGGAGGACGCCTTTGCCCAGCAGTGGGACAGCAAAGGATAAATAAAGAAAAAACATTTTCCGATGAGCATCATGGGGCACGCGTCCATGATGTTTATCGGAAAATGTTTTTTTTCGTTGATAGATTTGAAGTGCACATACTGCAGATTACTATTCTATTCCACGCACATCAACATCTAGTTAGGTAAATTACTGTGTTATAGAAAAGCAACGATGTAAAGACCTTGCCGCAACAATTCCATAATTTTCCTTTGAACCAATTACTTTCGGTATTCGTTATTATTTCCCCAACGAACTTATAATACCGCAACGTAACATACAAGTCACTATCGCTGGAATTTAGTGTGTCCCTTGAGACGAGGAGGATCGAAACACACACACATACATCATACATGTACGAAAGTGACACGCACACATACGCACGTAAGTTTGCGAGGCCTAAAAAGGGACGTTCCTTGATCCCGGTTTCCGGGATTTGCGCGATGGCCCGCGATTGTCGGCGTCCCCCGGGAAATGTGCCCGCATTATATATTTACCCCGTACATTATAATAAGGGAAAGTTGCCCTGTGTTGTTATTTGTGAGATAAAGTTTTCATATTTTAAGCGTACCTATATACATAATTATGTTTACTTAATTTAAATAAGCATTTTTATTTACCGAGCTTCAAACTACTTAAGTATAGAAGTTCTAAGTACCTAGAGTCATGTGAAAGAAATATTTCCATTTAAAAAGCTATAAACTGATAGAGACATAAACTTGTTGGAACTTTGTTATTTTACTAAAATAAAATTCGGTCTGCATACTTTATTCATAATAATAAAGTCACATTTTTAGAACCGAACGGAATATTTATGAGAACGATAATTCTGTCTCCGCAAGAATAAAGTGAGGTCTTCGGAAACCGATCCCTACAATTTATTCCCTTTAAAAATGTTCTTACTATTTTGTTTTTTTTATGTACTTTGATAAATCCGTGAACAAGCGACACGAATGGTAGCAATTCATCACTCGGTACCAGCTCATTTACATCGCAGTAAGCATGCGTGTCGGCAGCCCATCTACCCACAACCGAAGTGATCCATGTCACAATTTGAAGGTTTTGAGTTTTGCTGCATTTAACTATTCATTTAATACTTTGAGTACATAAATGCACAGAGGCGGTCTTCATGCCACAGGCATTTATTGCCCATTAACCTTTAGGTGATGCAGAGACGAACAGTGGTAGTTGCAATAACGAGAACTATTTAATTTTCTTGGCATAGTTAAGTAATTATCGTGGGAGATAGCTTAAAGGGCAGCTGCAACCTCTCCTTTCCTTCAATTATCAATAACGTTCATACGTTTGGTAGCCTGGGTGATTAAGGCAATATTCTCTTGCGTTCGATTTATTGATTTGCAAAAAAGTCAATGTTCAGAGCTTAATGAGGAGGCTATTTCCCTTTGAATCTAAATAATCTCTAAGTCACCTTTAGCTCATTCATGTCACGGTCACTGATTGTATAAGAAATGTGTTAACACAAGCATACGCTGCGGGAAGACAGAACGCCTTGTTACGAATCACGCTAAAACGTGTACGTCCCGCGTGAACGACGTGCATCAATCTGACACGCTGTGTCTACCTACTTCATTATTCATCTAAAGTACACAGAGTGGTGTTACGACACGTGTAGGCTCGTAGTTTTCCCATGGGGAGTGATGGTGAAGGAAAATAAACATTCCACAATCTAAAATGTCTGAATCTGAGGAGCTGTGATTTTAGAGAATCAGTAAGTAAGAGTTTCAAAAATGTCTGTAGACACTGGCGGGCTCTTTGTAGCAGTCTCTCTTCTTTATTACATAATGTGGCGTAAAAAAATGGAAATGGTCGGTTCGTGGATGAGTGAACATCCATTACATATCGAGACCTCTCCATGCCGTCCAGAAAATATGTTAAGCCCGGTTAACATGTTGGTCCCGGCTGTCATCCCTTAGATCTTGGATGGTCGTTATGGGTAGTCAGAAGCCCGAAAATCTGACAATCAAACCAAAAGGGTATCACTCAGTTCTCAGTTACTCAGTAACTGGGTTGTGGAGGTCAGAAGTTCAATTCTCGTAATTAAAAATCTAGCCGCAATTTCATCTCGGAGATATTTAATCAATGTCAAAATCTAGTCAAAAATGTAGGGAAATCACAGGCGTTTTTGACAGACTGAGACTGAGATTTGTATGCAAAAGTTCCTAAAATTACAGGTATTGCCGTCCGAAGGCAGTCGTAATTGCTATGAAAACTCATATTTATCGAGTAATGTGATATAGAACGAAGTTTTTACTGACAAAACATTAACTTCATCGATGATGATGATGTAAAAGGTGTGTCTCTGTCTGTTTAGGACGTAAACAGTAATATTTCTCAACATAGGCAAAAAAAACAGAAAATTGTCCTGTACAGTAGGTTGTATTGTTTATATATTAAAGTTTCTTCCTTATGTACACAGGTGCCTACCTATGTGTAATAAACAGGTATGTTGGTTCCCCCCCCCCCCCCCGCCTGACAACGAGCACAATTGTATTTATCGTTTGGAGCGCATTACGTTTACGTGTGCCTGTCATTTCACTGGAAATGCTTTAAATTTTTTTGCGTATTTTTATGTTCAGGGAGCGCCGCGCGGCGGTGTTTATCGTTGCTTTGCAAGTCCCTCGAGGATATTAATTATGTCTATAAACATAATGGGGCAGCGAGGGTCATTGTTGGAGCTATTTGTGATACTTTTGTTTTACGTTTATAAGTTAGCTTTTATTATTAACTAGTTTCTGTCCGCGACTTCGTCCGCGTGATACTGATTGCTCGCCCCCCCCCCCCCCCACT
Organism: Apamea anceps; assembly: GCA_951799955.1. Taxonomy (NCBI): domain Eukaryota; kingdom Metazoa; phylum Arthropoda; class Insecta; order Lepidoptera; family Noctuidae; genus Apamea; species Apamea anceps. The sequence goes on from OX637510.1 coordinate 20,885,390, forward strand.
GGGCCGCATCGCATCGCCTGCCGCATCGCATTCGTTTTCGCTTTGCGTTCTTTGTGTCTTTTCGCTCGGCCCCTAAGGTTCCTAGCGTGAGCTTAAAAGATGAAATAGCCTATAATCTTCCTCAAAAATTGGGCTATCAAATGTAAAAAGAATTTTTCAATTCTGATTGGTAGTTTTAGAGATTAGCGCGATCAAACAAACAAACGTACCAACTCTTCAGCTTTATTATTAGTATAGAATATCATAATCATAGTAATCTCCACGCAACATACGCACATATTTTTATAGATTATACAATATTTTATTAATTATTAAATATTAATGTTATCGTGTCTACGTATGTTTCGGTCGGTATTGTTCGCTACACGTTGAAGGTTAGTGTCTATTTTGTTAAAATGATAAATAATGAGTCGGCACATAATTTCATGAGTTAGTATTCACACATTGACAGTGATATATGAACGCGTCTCTATTATACTAAATATACATGTCGTTACACACGTACTTGATGTACCTTATGGTTATTAATCGATTGAGACGATAAGATTTCCAAATTGATTGTGTTAAAATAAAGTATTAAACTTCTTAACGAAGGATAGTGATTATGTACTTGTCTAATTAAAGAATCTTTTAAACACTAGATTCCAGTTAAGCCTATGCCCATTATTATTTCAGCTGAGTAAGCAGTATATTTTTTGTAACAACTCATTTTTTACTTTCTCTTCTCTATATTGGGTGTATTTCTTTTTATAGTTGAAGTTTGTATTTTTATAATGAAATCCTCGTCGTTCGTTCATCTTTTCAACAAATTCTTATTTTCCACATTCAAACAGGCAATACAAAATTAAATTATCGCCCAATAAAACGTCGACAACGTACGTACTACACCACTAAACACTAAATCACTTAATATTCCAGTCTAAATGAGGCACTAAAACATATTAACATACACACAGACAAACCAAATGTCTGCATCGAATTGTTTAGAAGTAATAATACACCGTATTGACGTAGCATAAATTCGTAGAGCCTCGTAGCAGCCTCGTAGCGGCCTCGTAGCGAATCGTAGCACGTCTACGATAGCGTAGACGCGAATATAAAACGGGCTGCGAATACCAAATTAGGTATTGTTGGTTGAGTTATTATTTAATGGGACGTGTGCACAATGGGCATGTATCGTATATTTCTACAGCAGATATTATGTTATTTGTAATGGTTTCGGAGGTATGATTGATTTCATAAAGTTCCCACTACATTTTCCTTATAAAGTACATTAATCTATCATAAAATTAAGTAGATTCAAGATCATTTCATAACGACAACTACTCCCCTTTATACTTTTCCAAAAATAGTACATATCAAGGACCAAAAAACCAATGTAACTGTTCTCCACTGTCCCATTATCTCTCGATCCCAAGCGAAATACAACCACGTAACCACAATCAAGATACAATTAATCTTCCCATGGTCACATCAGCTCATGTGTGATCGAATCAGACATCACTCGATCACTCAGGAGCGTCAGCATCACACGTGTCTCGAAGGACCACAAACGACGTTTATTTGCTGACCTTGTACATAGTCTTATTGATGTTTACTTTCTTCCAAGACAGGTATTGGCGTGTTTTTGTGACGAAGTAAAGGAACATATGCGGCTAAAAGGTAAGAGCTTGAAGGATGGGACATCTTGTTAAACATTGCTGGAGTATGTTATTTTGGAGCCTACAAGGGCTAAGGGTTCTAATATATTTTGGAGCCTACAAGGGGGTTCTAATATATTTTGGAGTCTACAAGGGCTAAGATATTTTTACTCAATTTTTGCTGTGTTTTTAATAATAATCTCTTTCTCCCTCTGGGACACTGACTGTGGGTAAATTGGACTCTGTTTCCAGCAGGCCATAGATAATTTGCTGCCTTTGATGTTTTAAAACTTCACGTATTTTAGAAATCATGGAGTTTCATCCCCATGGTGCAAAGTTCCCTTTCAGTTTATTGAAACTGTGTGCATGGGCAGAAAACTTTCATTTTAAAAGCTATTTGATGCTCGGTCAGCTTATTCTGCGAAGGAAGGAAGTGCGGACTCCCAGCTCGGTGCCGTCCCTGCACTGTGTGCTCGCATTGTTCACTATTAATCGTATGTCTACCGACCTTGCCACAAAGAGCGGGCCTGTTTACAGTTTGCAGTGTAAACAGTTATTCATTATTAGGAATACAAGTACAGTCTGCTGTCAACATTATCTGACCCACCCTAAAAACAAACGAATTTGGACCCTCTGCCTGTAACATTAAGGTTTATTCAATTTATATGAGCTTATCAGACAAGTGCTCGAGGACTCGATGAACAAATACAATAACAATACAGACACGCAAATTTGATCTTTATAACTTTAGCATTAGGTTATATGTTATAACTACTTGCTATAATATAATTAGTATAATAGCTTATTTTAATGATCGCGTTCAAGTAATTCTGGTCTCGTGGTCTGTGTATAAGACTGAGAAAAACAAATTGCGAGATCAAATCCTGCGACGAAGACAACAGACTGTACAACTATGTCGGCACGGTTGGCGCAGTGGTTAAGCGATTAACTGCAGCACTGCGTGTCGCGGGTTCGATTCCCGCACGGAACAAATATTTGTATGACCTACAAGTAGTTGTTCCGCGTTTGGCTGTTTGTGTATGTGAGTTGAAATGTTTGTAAACGCACCCACGATACAGGAGAAATTCCTAGTGTTGAGCAACGTTTAAAAAAAACACTTTTGTATTTGCAGGATTGTGTGCGGTTTAACATTGCTTTGCTTAGGACGTTTGGAAAGACTAAGTTGGTTGGTATTTATAAACATTTCAAAGTTAACAAATAGGGGTCTCAGAGTTACCAGAAATCTACTTAATAGAAATCATAAATTCAATGATTCATTCACTCATTGACAGACAACGCACTGCTGAGTTTAGAAGCATGAAGTTCTGATCAAGAATTTCTTATAAAATGAAAGTGAGCTCTAAAAATAAAACAAATGAAAAACCTTTCCTAAGTGGAAGGATTTTTGATGATTCATTTTCTAATGGGGTTGAATAAGGAATGGTTTGTGGTGATGTAATTATATTAAAAACGATTCTGTATTACAATATAAAAATTAAAAATATATTTCCCTTGTAACAATAATTTTAGTACTTTATTTGTACTTTAGTTACAAGGAATTGTAAGAACACTATTTGGTTAATAAACGATTTATTATTAATATTCATAAAGAAGTAATCAGATTCATTTCGGACTTAAAAACAATAAAAAGCAATTGGAATGGTCCTCAAGTCCGAATAAAAGCTGGAATTATTCCTCTTTCCCTCTATATCTATGAGGTCGCTGTATTCGTAAAAGGCAATAGGGAAAGGTTTGGTAACCTGCACTCCCGTCGGCAAGCCGACAAAATAGAAAATAATATGCCCTCAAAAACAGCCCTACTTTCTAAAATTTTCTTCGGAATGTCTTCGCGAATTTATAATAAGCTTCCTAAGCAAATAAGAAAAATTGAAAACATTAAATTCTTTAAGAAAAAATTGTATGACTTCTTGGTAAACAGACCATATTATACAGTACATGAATTTTTATCCGACAGATTCGTGATGAGTTAGTGCCAAACTGTTTTTATGTTTTGATGCAAAATAAAGCTCTATTGCAATTGAAATTTCTATTTGAATTAATATAATATAATTATCACATAAACTTAGGTCTAATATAACAAACTGTAAACTATTGCATGCCTTACACGGTGGAGCAGTGCAAAAGCACACCAATTACCTTATACATAACAACTCTGTAACCACTATATCACAATAAAAATCTTTGACTTTGACTTTGACCTTATACTCGGCACTTGCAATCTTAGAACAGCATTTATATTTTATATAAATTAGCATACACAGCACTGCTTACCACAACTGTTCAGCTTTTACAGTGGATTTCGCCACGATGCTCAGACGAGATCGTCGAACTGAGCTGATCTCATTAGCCGACGCTCTCGGCCTCGGCTTTCGGCCTCATCCGCCATGCAGATGATGTCTTTGATCCTCACTAGGGGATGGGGGTCCCCCACCACCCCCGCGGGGGTCAATGTAACGAAGTTTGATGGCGCTTACAAAGGACCTATTAGATTATTGGCGTTACATCATTAAGGTAATTAATTAAGTATTCGTTTAAGTGGCATTATTGATGTTAATAATGAGTATTTGGGTATAATACATTTTAGCGCTGTCATAGTTTATTTGGTTGATGTTTTGGTAACTGGTTACTTTCAATATTTCGGGAGTTTATGCCTGACCTGACAGTAGGAACCTGTATAACTTTTGCCTGAGTAGTTCAAAATGTAATCCGCCTGATACATAAGTTAGATACTTTATGTTCAAACATTTCCAGTCTTTTAAATACAACCCATAAGTCATAAATCACATACAAATTTTTCAATCTCCTTCGGCAAAGAAGATCGAGCCGTCGATTTGTCGATAAGCGATTGCGCGGATCCCGGGGGATTACTCCCGCATCCCCCAGTCCGGGGCGCGTCCCATGTTCGGGAAGTCGGCACATTAGGGCACACTTATCGCCGGTGGATCGCGCTGTACGTGGGACGGGAGATAGCGGTTATGTCTTAATACGTCGGGTGGGCACGTGTATGCTGGACCCGAATCTTTAGTTTTGTTGGACTTAGTTAATGTGGGGAGGTTTACGAGAATTATCTACTCCAGTATACTTAGAGCTTGATAAACTTGGAGAGAAATACACGCAAAAGAAACTCGGGTTATTTTTTTGTGCGGAACGAACCGTAGCTTGTTAAAGAGACTTAAAGATCAAGCAGAAGGCGTTCCTTTTGCTCGATCTTTCTCTGCTTGTTTTCAATTTGTAGCTAGTCAGTTTTACTAAACGGATTAGTTGTGCGCTCATTAGTTGGAGTAAAGAAAGAAATGTAAAGAAAAAAGCCAAAGTTCGTACTCAAGTCTTTCGTGTAATGTGTTGACAATCAGGATGGCAGGTTGACAATTAAGTATCTCCGGGCGTCAGATGGAATGCAAACGACTTTGTATTTTTGAGCTATTTTCTCTGCTACAACATAAAGCCTAATACAATCAGGAAAATTAATTGTTAAGCAAATTGACACATCCAATGATAGAGCTATTGTATACAACTGTTAAAAAATGACAGTTGTTAACATACGGATAATTTTAGTTGTTAGACAATTTTATTAACAATTAATAAACAGAGCTAAGTCATTCTACCACATACTCAACAATCTATTTGTATTACGAAAAGCCTGGTAACATAACTTAGAAATACCTTGACTATGTAAATTGAAGCGCGTGACATTTAAGATTTCAGCACATACGCTCGGCAGGGTGCCGCCCGCCCCAACACGAGTACTAACAGCCTTCATTATAACATAGCCGGGTATTTTGTAGAACACATATGTACCTACTAGCTTACTTTATTAACGAATCTGCTTAAAATATTTGAGGGTTTTTTAGAATACTTAAAACAGCGAAATAAAGTAAAATATATTTTAATATATTTTTTTCGAAACCGGGCCACTAGATTTCTTTTAAAACATAAACTTATGGAATTAATTCTTTTAAACTAATTGGTTCCTTTATAAACTCACACCGTTTTCCAATGGGGGTAAGCACGGGACCTACATTACTCAATGTCGCATTCCAAGAGGTTACTTTCTAAACATTTCTGGTTGAAGAACGCAATCTACTACCGGCAGCGCAGCGCTGCCGGTAGTAGGAACAAAGTGGATTGCGTTCAACATATAACTTTGTCCCCGTACCACTCGGGAATCTCATCACGTAGGTACAGTCGAGGAGGGAAACCTCCTTATTTTCAGCTAATTTGTCCCTCTGGAAGGCGCTTTATAAAAACGTGGAGCACTTCAGTTGAGGGCTTTGAAAACGTGAAAATGTAATGATTTGTCTTTTCAGAATTTCTTGTAACACAAAGTGTTACTTACTGAACTAGATAACTAAAATTACTGGTTGAAATGTATAGTATTGTTACACGGTAGAGCTGTTATCAGATTGCTTTATTTCTCGTACAATTCGACCTAAGCAAGTACAAATGCGCGTTTTAACGAATACCCACGATTCTTTGCCACCAATCTATTAAGTATTTCTCGTACAATTCGACCTAAGCAAGTACAAATGCGCGTTTTAACGAATACCCACGATTCTTTGCCACCAATCTATTAAGTATTCTCAAAGCCGATGTTGACAAAACATTAAAACATATGTGAATGTGCACATTTTCTGAAAATACACACACAAAATGAATTTCGGACTTACCTAAAGAACATAATGTAGAATTACAGACTCGAACATTCTCCCAGAACAGAATAAATAAAGCAATAAAACTCCAAGACCGACATAACCAGAGAATAAACAACACAATTCGCTTACATTTTAAAATAAACCCGTCCGAATAAAGTTGCAACCATCAAAAGAACAGTAATGGTCCTGAAGGCTGGGTGCGGCTGCGGCTGGTAGGACCATGTTTACGAGGACCGACGTACATTATCGCGAGTTTTGTGGCACATAAAAGCGTCCTTTAAACATAAACATTAGGTCGACAGCTACCTCGAGCCTCGAGCTGTGACCTTTCACATTTATCACTAGCGCCCGATGTAACCGAACGAATATGTTTTTTAGGGATACGCGCGCATTTTATGAGATGGGGACATCATAGTTGTAAATGTGTTCTTTTATGTTTTGCTGTAGTATTGTACTTGTATTACACCGGTTGTTATATAAACGATCATCATCACGGAATAGATGACGCAATCATCCGCTGAAAGAGTGTAGTTCCGCTACTTAAAGCGGTGTACGAACACCTCCGTCCTAAACATAGGTATAAGATAGATTTCTATGGTCCTAACAGACCTCTGTGGCGGACTGTCACTAACGTGGCAGCCTGACAGATTGACGCCTATGATAGGAGATGTGTAATGTGTGGCAAAAATATAAAAGTTTAAACCTCAATGGAAGCCTCTTCAGTAACCAGACCCACCCCGACTGCACACTGTACCTATACATACTACGCGGGATCCTAGTATAAATGTGAAAAAAAAACAAAAAGAAAGCAAAAAATTAAAAAAACCCCCGACTACGTGAAACCCTATAAAAAGAAAAAAAAATAACCTTGAAATTATGACCCTACGTAAGTACGTATGAAATTTTTTGATTAAATGTTGTCCCGTCGGGAGACCGCTCTAATTATTAGCCTAACGTTCTGTTAAAGTTTAAAATAGTAGCGGTCCCCCGACAGGACAATATTTAATCAAAAAATTTAATACGTACTTACGTAGGGTCATAATTTCAAGTTTATTTTTTTCTTTTTATAGGGTTTCACGTAGTCGGGGGTTTTTAAATTTTTAATTTAATTTTTTATTTCATGCTTTTTGTAGGGACTCCTTATTATTTGTTTTCTTTAATTTTCTTGCGTTTTAAGATTCAGTTAATTTGGTATTTAATCAGGTTTCTTGTAATTCGCCATTTTGTGGTGGTGGCCATCTTGGATTTGCAATTTGTCATAGTGTATAGTATTCTACTAGTCAAGCCCTTTCATTTGATACCCATATTGAGGGAGTTGTGAAAAAAAAAATGTAATTTGCCATTTTGTGGTGGCGGCCATCCTGGATTTGAAATTTATCATAGTGTATAGTATTCTACTGGTCAAGCCCTTTCATTTGATACCCATATTGAGGCAGTTGTGAAAAAAAAATGTAATTTGCCATTTTGTGGTGGCGGCCATCTTGGACCGATTTTCATCAAACATAGCTAAGAACCTCACTTCACCTTTCACCTTTCAAACAAAAAAAACAAAATTAAAATCGGTTCATCCGTTCGGGAGCTACGATGCCACAGACAGACATACACACACACACACACACACCCCCGCACGTCAAACTTATAACACCCCGTCGTTTTTGCGTCGGGGGTTAAAAAGGGCTGAACGAATTTAGCTGTCTGGCACACAGATAGTTTATATCCTGGATTAACACATATTATACTTTTTATCCCTGAAGTACGTTCCCGCGGTATAATATTCGTCTTCCACGCGGGCGTAGCCGCGGGCAAAAGCTGATTTATTTCTAAACATTTAAGGAATCGCAATAAATCAATATACAATTTTCTAAGAATTTAGTCGCTTGGCAAATGGATTGGTTGGAGTGTTTAGTGTCCGAAAGGATATAGTACTTGTCTAAAACCCTCTTAAGTTAATCTCTTAGACACTTTTTACGATACCCATAAAATACTCGAGCTCGCCTATACATATAACATGGCGACGATATAATACGGTCTTAATATAATAAATTCAGCCTTGGCTAAAGCTTAACAGAAGCGGTGCCAAGAAAAAATATAAGTCGAGCTAAAAGTAGCGTTGTTACGTTTTAAAGCTAGTTCCTTTGTCTAAATTAAGAAAGCAGTATTTGTTCACACTGTTTCCAGAATCGTGTAAACTGGGTGGAACGCAAATGTACTAGTTTTAGTGGAGGACTGGAGCCTGGAGGCCGCCGAGGTGTCGGAGGCAAGCTCGCTGCTACTACTACATTTATGCATTACCTGCTATAGTGAGACAACTTTAAACCTGAGACTTGTATGATGTTGTTACCGGTTCATTAATTGTGCTGGGTGCTCTACAGTTATAATACCCATCATGCCGACGTTGATTTAAAAATAAAGGGGGTTTATTTATAACGATGATTAAAGTTACGAGACGTTTGAACGTCAAAAATGTATGGTTAAACAGTCGCTAATCATTACTTCAACGTTTATGAATAAAGGGGCTATTTCTTACCCCCCAAGTTACTGCTGTTACAATAATGCCTGGAGGCTTGTATTTAGGTACTTATTAGGTTTTAAATTGTTTTATTTTATTTTTGGGTATAGTTTCAATGTTTTTGTTGATACTCGTATATCTAATTGGCATCGTATGGCAAATAATTTCATTTAATGTTTTGTGTTTCGCAATGTACTTTCTATACTATTTAAAGAATCAAGTACTTCTAACTGCACAGACAGCTGTGCTGCTCAGTAGTTTGTTGCGTCGCTTCTTTTATTCAGCGAAATCACTAGAGAAAGTGGTGAAGGGCGGGCGTTTTAGGGGGACTGTCTTGTGTAATTTTGACGTTTAAAAAGTGCTAATTCTCAGCTTAGTTTAAATAAATGACATTTGGTTTTAATTTTGAATGAACGGTAATGGATAAGATTGTTGTTAGCGAATTGTTGACAAAAGATCTCTGACACGCCTCCGAATATAACACTGATAAATGACGAAGGGATCCCGTTACTTTGGTCGCATTTGTCAATACTTTATCCCCAAACTAGGATCGTAGGGGGGTCACGTGTATAGTTGTCTTGCTATAAACTTAGTTTCAGTTGCATTTTCAGTAAATTTTCAGGATTCGTCACGCGCTACGTGTTTCCAGGATGCTGAATATATGCTCCGAAGTAAGACCTGACCTTTTTATTTACTCATGTATTATTAATATTGAATCTGTACTCTTGTTGCTCTTTACATATTTTATTTGAGTATTCGTAGATTTTCTGCATTTCGCTAGGTTTTATTTGTTGGTCCTTGAATGTTACAGAAAATATTATAATTCAAATATGCATTTAATGTGAATATCTAAGGACGAATTTCTCCAATGAGACTAAACGCGATTGGGACATCTAAACCACGTTAGTGATGTCAATGTCATCACTGTTGTGGAATATTGACACTGACAGTTCTTAAACATGGGTTAGAAAATAAATTCATTGGTGAAATTTACCCTAATTTCAATAGTCTTCGAAAGTAGGTCTTTCTGTACAAAAATTGTTGCTTTCAAAAGTTCTATTTTAAGCTGCAAGGACAACGTATATTTTGCAATAAAATTACAAAAGCAAATGAGTGGGGCTTAAGATATTAGAATATTTACTCTCGGTGCAGGCAGAGCAAGCTGTACACAAGCAGGCCTAGGGGCGCGCAGCGACCGCGGATATACTCCGACACTTGTTTCGTTCTACAACTTTTCTTATAACAAGTCGCGAGGCGAAGCAACTTAGATTAGGTAGTCAGATGTTGAATTGATGTAGTTTTCTATACAGTCGATATTGTGTTTTGTTAGTTGCGATGTGCGTTCTTGTCTTTTGTGAACTACGTGATATGCACTTGGTAGTAATTCTTACATTATATAAAATATAAAAGAACCAGCTGTGATACGCAAACATGACGAAGCTACCATGTAATAAAATAATATTAAACTAGATAAAACCTCCTCCGGATAAAAATAAAAAACGACACAAAAGCAACCCAATACTAATCTGAACAAAATTTAAAAAAAAAACTCCGTAGACCAAATAATACAATATAACTGTATCAAATATCGCCCCAGCCACGCCGCGGCAACGACCTGACTCCCGAACATTAACAAAAAAGAAATAAACACGATGGAAAACGTAACAAAGGAGGAAAAATAAACATGAACACGATAAGGGGTCGGCGGTCAGCACCATTGTTGTTGCTGTGTGATTTGGGACATGATTAAGTGTGTGACCGACGCTTTATGCGACGCTTTCAGAGAGGTCGAGGGATCGTGTTGAGGGCATGCGATTATGGTTCTGTGGTTACGATGAAAAAAAGAAAATTCTGCTGCGGACTGATGGAATCTATGATTTTTTTAGAGGCTCTTCTCTTGATAGATCCTTGGGGAAGATCTACACGAAAAGACAAGAGACTACAGGAATCAATCAATATTTCAGACTCGCTATTATTATAGGCACAATAATAATAATAATAATTTTTGGCATTGCCGTTTTATTGTAATAGGTACTTCGAACTGACATAGAACTTTCATGGTTAAAGGAAATAATAATAATAACCCCACCGCCGTATCTCTACGTTGACGTCGTAGTGGGGCTTGCGCGCTCTTAACTCTAGGTTTGTGACGGAAGAGTTTACTTTGCCGGATCAGGTCCAGGGTGAGGAGCCAGACCAAGAGAGATACAGGAACCCGCCGGGCAGCATGTGGCGAGCTGTTGGGCAGTAGCGACCCACGGACCCTATCTCCCGGGAGAAGTCTTGTTCCTCACCTCTGGCTTGCCTTTATTGGCTGGCTGGAGTGAACACTGACGAGCAACAGAGCTCCCACCTCATTCTTGCCTTTATTGGCTGGCTTGAGTGGAGATTCGCAAGAGCAAACGTGCTCGGAGGAAGGAAGTATTTCAGTAAGATGCTAGTAGGGATCTTGACCGTATTTCCGGGATTTGCCTGATAGCCGTGGAATACCTATCCACTCCTCACAAGCACCTCAGGACATGTTGCCCCCTTGTTGCTACGGCACTGTGTGCTAGCGACCGTTTTCGGGGGCCCATTATTGAGTGTGCAAGTCACCCCCTGCCATTTCATCTGTGAATTATAATTATCATTGGTCAAGCAGGGGACATAGTCTTTTCATAGTTCAAGGTGACCAATCCACTATAGCCACCCAAACCCATAGCCCAGTATATTTTGTTTCCATGTTCTGCAATAGTCCTGCACCAACCGATGGTTGTCTTTGAGTGCACTTGCATGGTGCATACAGGGATAATCGTTACTATTTTAAATATTTTTTTAATGTTTTTTATACTTTTTATATTCTAATATTTAAAAATATAATTTGATATGTTTACTTTTAAATAAAGGAAATAATAATAAAAATATATACGCTAAGGCCCTCCACAATCGCGAGATATGCAATCTCAGGGAATATTTCTTAGAAACCGACGTGGGGATGCATAGAGATGTAGTCGCGGTGGACAAGGGCTTCACCCCGCTCTCCTTGGCTAAAGAGAACTGGCGCAGGCCAGTAGTGCTTGACACCAATGATCGCATGGAAGTATGGCAGAGTAAGGAGCTTCACGGACGCTTTTACCGGGCCCTACATGGACTCGATGTAGATCTACTAGCGTCAGTAGTCTGGCTGCGTTTCGGTGACCTCTTTGGAGTAACCGAAGGTTTTGTCTGTGCAATTATGGACGAAGTTATGATGACGAACCACTACCGGAGATTTATTGTGAAAGACGGCACGGTTGACATCTGTCGGGCATGCCACCGGCCGGGAGAATCAATCAGGCATATAATTTCCGGGTGTTTTCGTCTAGCTAACGGAGAGTACTTGCATAGACACAAACTTGTAGCCAGAATAATCCATCAGCAACTTGCTCTGAAATACAGCCTTATGGAATCTGAGGTGCCGTACTACAGGTATGTGCCCGACCCAGTTCTCAAAAAAAGAAATATCACATTGTACTGGGATCGATCCATCATCACTGACAGGACTATTGTTGCCAATAAGCCTGATATAGTGGTGGTGGATCGATCAGAGCGTCGCAAAGCCAAGTATCTTGACTTGGCTCGCGAGGTTGTCGACATGTGGGATGTGGACTCAGCGATCATTGTGCCGATAGTCGTGACAGCCATTGGTTTAATAGCCAAGAGCCTCGACCAACACCTGAGGAGGATCTCGTTGGGCAGCTGGATCAAGGGCTTGATTCAGAAAGCGGTACTTCTGGACACGGCTCGCATTGCCAGGAGGTTCCTCTCTCTGGAGCCCTGATCGCCGGTAGCCTGGACCATGTTCCCGATACCGGTGGGCTACTATTTTTTATATTTTTAAATGTTTTTATATTCTAGTATTTAAAAATATAATTTATGTTTACTTTTAAATAAAGGAAATAATAATAGGGGTTAAAGTATGAAATTGCCGTTTTATTGTAATAGGTACTTCGAATTGACATAGAACTTTCATGGTTTGAGATTTTTGAGTGAAACTTTTTCACATGTAGGAACCATGTGAAAAAGTTCTTCTTTTAAAAAATATGCAACATTTGATTATCGACTTTCAGTTGTTTTTTTATTATTCAGCTTAAACAAGAAAGTTGGATACTTCGAAAATTCGAGTTATTTTTGAATACGAGTTCCGACGCGGAACTAACGCGGCAGAAACAGCTCGCAATTTCAATGTTGCGTTTGGAGAGGAGACTGCTAATGAACGCACCGTGCGATTTTGGTTTAAACGCTTTCGTGATGGAAACTTTGATTTGAAGAACGAACCACGTGGAAAACCGCCCACACAGGTGAATAACAATGAAATGAAAGAGATGGTGGAAGCCGATCCGAGCCAAACTACCCAGGAATTAGCGGCATGGTTTAACGTTACCTTACCAACAATATTGACCCATTTGCGTCGTATCAATAAAATAAAAAAAAATGAGAAATGGGTGACTCATGATTTGACTGATCTGCAGAAAGAAACGCGTGTTGAAACTGGTGTTGCCTTGTTGAATCGATACAGAAATGAAGGAATATTGGATCAAATTGTGACATGTGATGAAAAGTAGATTCTTTACGATAGCCGTAAGCGAAAAATTCAATGACTGACCCCATGTCAAACTCCGCAACAGTGTCTTAAAGCCAAGCTTACCTGTAAAAAGGTAATCACAATGGTAACTGTTTGGTGGTCTCAGCATGGTGTTACTCACTGTAACTTTCTCCGATCCGGTCAAGCAGTAACGGCAGATGTCTACTGTGCCGAACTCCGAACAATGATAGCATAACTAGCAGAGAAACAGCCCCGACTCATGAAGCGATCTTCACCATTATTACTCCATGATAACGCGAGACCTCATACAGCACGAGAAACCGTTTTTACTCTACAGGAAATGCAATTAGAAACCATTTTACCCTCCGTATTTGCCAGACCTTACTCCAACAGACTACCATTTTTTTCTTGATTTGGACAATTTTCTACGTGATAAAAAGTTTTCTTCTCAGGAGGCAGTACAAAATGCTTTCACACAGTTTGTCGTATCTAGATCACGAGAGTTCTATCGCAAAGGCTTAAATGACCTTCCTATTAGATGGCAGCAATGCGTTAAATTAAAAAAAAAAACGAATTTCAATTTTTCGGTACAGTTCGGCAATTTCATACTTTAACCCCTAATAATAACGTTTATTTATAAAAATGGTGTAGATTTACATTGATCTTATTTCTAACATAATAAACACCTGCAAAGTGTGATATCCACGTGCAAAATACAGCCAATCACCGCTACCTACTCCTAGCACCGGAAAATGAAAAAGATATCTAAAGGTCGCACCGAACGCTATTTTGTACCCGTCCGCTCCGCCTCGGTAAGTATTCATAAGCTGATTTATGTTGCCAGATGAAAAAAATAAACAAGCAGCGTTCTGAAAAAAAGGAGTTTCATTTTCTTTCGGAGGAGGGAGAGGACGACATGACAAATGTGTGTGTGTGTGGATGTTTCATGAGAAAGGCTTTGCACATTTTATGTCCTCCCGGTCACCTTCACTTGAAAAAAATATGGCGGAAAAAGGTCCATAGGTTTTTTCTGAAGTACGTATTTGAACGCGTAATGTGTTGAATATATTACCTCTGTGCAAATACTACTTTATCTTTACAATAGTTTCAGTAATAGTGTTGCTGTGTTTGTGTTTATTTATCTGATAGATACACCGACATCGTTTGTTCAAATGTAATTACGGTTCAATTTATGCCACGCTTGGCATCGATTCGAAGAAACTGTCGACTGTACTGATTGTAGCTCTAAGAGGTAGCGGGCAAAGCTCTACTGACACAGTTGAATATCATTTTCGTTCACAAATAGGGCTAATAAATTCAGATTGAGTTTGTAATTTTCGAACCTCCAAGACTGAAAACCTGCGACTGATAGAATTAGTTGATGTAATAGGTATGTGGCGAAACATTGTGTTTGCTAACACGACAGGTAAACATAATCAATCAAATCAGCTAATGGTAGCCTGCTTGTTAGGATATCAAGTGTGCCTAAATGACATGAAACACTTTTCTGCTAGATACAAGGTACTATACCGGTATTCCAGATGTAATAGTTGTGAGTAAAAGCCATCTTTTAGCGCCTTAATCCGCCAACTGCATAATAACTGCATTAAGTTTCTAAGCCCTTCATTTCCCAATCTTCTCCTTGAGCGAAGGTGGATCAGATCTGGAGTGCATCACGCGAGGTATCGCCTCGACGACGTCAGCCACTTCAGCAACCGGGTCAAGAGGCACATCCGACGTGAGAGGCATCGATCTGAGGTGAAGCCAGGTCGGTAGTTAGCTAGTGTTGAAGATCCGAGATAGATTGGTATAAGGTTGTTTGGAGCTTGAGTGATTGCGGTAAGTTAGGCAAAGTAGATAAGTATTAATTTAATGTACCCAATGAATTCGCTTACTGCAATCATTGCATAATTAATTCTTCAACGATTCCTAGATGTAATTAGGCAAACCTTTATAAAATGCCTTTTTATACTTTTGTAAAAAAACAACCGACTTCCAAAAACGTCACTATAAAGTGAAAAATAACTTTAATTTCGGAAGTTGGTGTCATTGGGTTCGCATTTTCGTTGTTTGCCACCGACTTCCGAAATTAAAGTTATTTTTCACTTTGTAGTGACGTTTCTGGAAGTCGGTTGTTTTTTTTTTAAGTTTTTATTTTTCACTTTTAAGTTGTAATTTTTATATATAATCCTGGCTGCAGCATCAGGCCAGACTTATGTCAACATTACATTGAACTTAAAATTTAGTCCTGTTTAAAATGAGCCCAAACACGACTACGGTGCTGTAATTTCAAGGTTTGTACTTTTTCTGATGCTCCTGGCTTCAGCATCAGGTCTCTATGTAAGTACATCGGTTTTCCTCATTAACAGTACGTTTATCCACACATCGAGCCCTTTTCAATGAGCCTAAACACGATATATCTGCTGTAAGTTGTCGAGGAGTTAGGTACTCTGCAGACTATCCTGACTGCAGCATCAGGTCATGACTGGATAATCATGAGACCAAATGTGGCAAATGCCCTATCAAACATCAAAACAATTTACTAAAACAGTCCTTGCCTGTTCGAGTAACTTCTTACTGTTAAGGAGTTGTACCTTCCATCATCAGCCCAGCTACCTGAGATGGTGACAACCATACGCAAATACACAAGATACTTCATAAAATATGCGAAAAACAATAAGTGAGCCTATAAAATTTGAGTGTTGCCCTCGATTTCTCTAAGGTCCCATCATCAGATCCTAACTTGGTGACAGTGGGACTACCTCAGAACTGTCTTCTTTCAAACAAAAAAATAATTTTGAAAATCCGTCACAATTGGCGGAGTATTCGATGAACAAACACACAAAAAAAAACATACAATCATCCGAACATAGTACCTCCTCTCGTCTTTTGTGAAGTCGGTAAAAATTCATGTTTATCTATTTGAATCCCCACTTTGCGTTTTTCCAGACAATATGCTGCGAAATCTGTTGAGAATGTAAATAACACGCATCAATTTGCACGTTTTCAGTTGCGTCACAATCGCCACTTTGCGTCGTCGCTCGAGCGTCGTGCGGCACATTACTCATCTGCAGCGACATAAATCTTCAACAAAAATATCAAAGAAACATCCTTTTTATAATAACAATAATATTTTCATCTCCAAAGTAAAAAAAAAACACCTGCAGACAATAACAATTCGGACGAAAGAATGTAATTTAACTTTTTATATTATTATTTTCTTTATAAAAAACCCTGTCTATCAGTGTGGGGGATTTTAATAAAATCCTAAAATTCCGGTGGTGGGTCGCTTGGGAGGATGGGATGCTCGGGGGGGATGGCTGGTGGATCGATGAATATAAAGTTTGGCAATAAACCGGGGACAGCGGTGGCCGCAGAATATGTGACCGATGTGGCAAACAAACACAATTACATTGTTTTTATATGAGACTAGGAGAGACACGCGACTTTGTTTGCATGTAGAAACATTTTGAGGTTTATGTATCTATATCAATATTTTAATTATACTGCGAACGATTGTTGCAGGGAACAGCTTTCTTTATTCGTTTACCAACTAAGATGATGATTATTATAATGGAATGAATTACCACTGACTGTTATCTGGGTAGAATTTTATTTCCTTTCTTTCTTTGATGTCAACATGAAGAGCATTCGATCCTATAAAGCAGATGTTAACGTTGCCCCATTTAGTATAAAGCAGGTTGACGTCGTGCGTTTGTTTAATTGAGAAAGACCTGATTAAAAGGTACATAGAAAATAGAAATTCTCAGGGCTAATAAATTGCGTTTATAGAACTACTACAGTGCACATGGACTGTTTAGAATATAGCGCTAAAATGTTATTTCTGCGCGTGACCTTTGAACTATCCGCCATCTTGTTTTTTCAATACATTTCAAGTGACGTCACAAAATAATTACAAAAATGCTTACCAACAGCACCATGTCTATGTCATTCGAGCGTCAAAAGAAAAAATACTTATAGCAGTTTAAGTAGTCAGACAGGCAGACAAATTGAAAGAGAACATACTATATATGGCATAAGCTCATTCATTGTACGTAGCTTTACTTTGTAATACTCTTTAAGTGAATTTTAAAAATATGTCTTAAACATAGCAAACTTTTTACTTTTACTTGGATACTTTATTCCAGCTTATGTTCGGATATCTTCAAATTTTCGTAGTAGAGATAACCGAGCGGTTCACTGAATGATGGTATAAAAACCAGAGTGAATATTTTAATTAAAACTTGTGGTTCTAAGTGATTATACTTTTGCTTCTGGCTGGCTGAAGCAAAAACAATGTAATGTATTGGTTTGGATTTGGTGCATAGTAACTTTAGGTAAGTTACTGACTCGATTTCTATGTGGAGTATTATTATGATTGTTTTGGACTAGCTTCTGCCCGCGGCTTCGCCCGCGTGGATGTCGGAAATTATCGCACGGGAACATGCTACCAGGATAAAAAGTATGTCCTTTCCCAGGATGCCATCTATCTCTTTGCCAAATCAGAATTTCAGTGGTTGAGGTGTGAAAATATAACATACAGTTTCAAGTTCAAAGAAAAACGAAAAACCGAACGACCCCGACCAAAAAAAAAAAATCAAAAATCAAAAGTCATTTATTCAAATTAGGCTGAGAATTAGCACTTTTCGAACGTCGAAAAAATTACTACCAATCAGGAAGAGGTATATACATATATTCTTGAAAAGTTTCAAGTTTATTAACCTAATGAAGAAGATTTTTCATATAAACTGTATCCCCGCTTTTCAGGGGTGGAATATAAAAAAAATCGTTTGGGATGTATTCATAACTTGAATTTTCGAGTTAATCAAGCCATGCAGTAAAATGCTCCCCTGAAAAATTGACTACCCCATTTCAGCCCGTCAGGGGTAGATTTTCAAAAAACCCTGATATACACTATTCTTTACTTTCAATATTAGGTATTAATACTGAGTTTCGAGTAAATCGGACTGCGCGCTAAAATTCTTCCATACAAACTTTGAAACCCCCCAATCCCTTGTTAGGGGGTAGTTTACAAGAAAAAAAAAACTGACCATCTTCATAATTTATTTAGATAAGTATTCGTGCTAAGTTTCAAGTTTATTAACTCAAGGAATAAGATTTTTCATAAAAAACGAATTCCCCCCTTTTCACCCTCTTAGGGGTGGAATTTCGAAAAATCCTTTCTTAATAATAATAATAATAATAATAATTTTTTATTTGTACACTTTGAGAACATACATAAGTACACAGGATTAAAAAAAAAATATATTGTACAATAGAGTCACATTATAGGGCGAACTGATGCCTCCTAAACTAGGCCAAAAGCCTGTGTTTTAGGAGCCAAGGTTCCTCCAGGTATGACATACAACTGGTATTGAGTGTCGTGCAGGTACTTATAGTAACACAACATAAATTAAACTAACAGCGCCTTAATATTATAAACACAGCATTAGTTCATTTAAGAGACAATTGCAATAAGATTCTCAGTTTCATCATACGTTAACTTCTGCAACCAATCTGTAAGTTTGATTTTGACTTCGTGTTTAGTTAGGGAGTATATGGGTATAAGTTTATGTATTCTATTGTACAGTCGAGAGCTAGTTGCCGCATATTGCCGGCTGGCAAACTTGGAACGGCATTGGACTATATCGCACACGGGAGTGCCTTTGCGTCTTTTTAGCTTAGCAAGATCTAGATGTAGCGTAGAGTGTCTTCGCAGCATAGCGCGTAACACAAAAAGCTGTCTCACAGTCAATACTTTGGCTTCTGAATAAAGTTGATTGGTTGGAAAGTCCCTACGCTTAAAGTGCATGACTTTCAAGATCGCCCTTTGAGCTCTTTCTACTTTGAGTAAGGAGGTTTTGAACGTTCCACCCCAAACCGGGATACAATATAAAATAATGGACTGGCAAAGACTCTGGTAAACCATCAAAGCTACGTCGGGATCAGCAGAGTGCCTAAGTTCCTTAAATATATAAATTAATTTTCTGATCCTTGTACATAAGGCTTCGATATGGGGTTGCCAGCTAAGTTTGTAATCGATGTGGACTCCTAAATATTTTATGTCTGGGACCAAGGACAGAGATGGGCAGCTGCAGTTGGGTGCCTCACCTGAGCAAATATGGGCTTTAATTTGACCTGATTCAAGTGGAGGAGTTGAGGTGTTAGGTAGCGAAAATCTAATAACTTTAGTCTTTGTTACGTTAAGGGTAAGTAAATTCTCTGAGAGCCATTCCATTACAAACCGAAACGGCGGCAACACGAAACCATTTTGCTCGAAGCTAAATGACAGGAGCTGGCTCGACACCGAGAAAGATGGCGCACTTCAATCTACAAAGCAACTGAATGCTTTGAAACAAATCGTTTTGAAGACCTAAATAAGAAGCGCCAAATACGCAAAAGTCGCTCAAAGCCTTCATATTCCTACACATACAATGATGCTGATGAGCTCTTTTAATGGATGCCTATTCTTCACAAAGAACACACCCTCCAAATTTCATGTCTCTAGGACCAGTAGTTTAGACTGTGCGTTGATCTATCAGTCAGTCAGTCAGTCAGTCAGGACTTTGAATTTTATATATATAGATTTCTGTTTTTGTTTAGATTTTCTTCAAGGCCTTAATCAAAATCTTAATCAACCTAGCCTTTTCTCAGCTATTTTCAAGGTTTTTAGTTTCATTACAAGTACCTATACAAGTCTACATCTATTATAGTCCTCGTCATCGTTCCGGCGACAGCGACCCTGACTGTTATAATCCTCGTCACCGTTCCGACGACAGCGACCCTGACTATTATAGTCCTCGTCACCGTTCCGGCGACAGCGACCCTGACTATTATAGTCCTCGTCACCGTTCCGGCGACAGCGACCCTGACTATTATAGTCCTCGTCACCGTTCCGGCGACAGCGACCCTGACTATTATAGTCCTCGTCACTGTTCCGGCGACAGCGACCCTGACTATTATAGTCCTCGTCACCGTTCCGGCGACAGCGACCCTGACTATTATAGTCCTCGTCACCGTTCCGGCGACAGCGACCCTGACTATTATAGTCCTCGTCACCGTTCCGGCGACAGCGACCCTGACTATTATAGTCCTCGTCACCGTTCCGGCGACAGCGACCCTGACTATTATAGTCCTCGTCACTGTTCCGGCGACAGCGACCCTGACTATTATAGTCCTCGTCACCGTTCCGGCGACAGCGACCCTGACTATTATAGTCCTCGTCACCGTTCCGGCGACAGCGACCCTAACTATTATAGTCCTCGTCATCGTTCCGGCGACAGCGACCCTGACTATTATAGTCCTCGTCACCGTTCTGGCGACAGCGACCCTGACTAATTTTCATTTCTTTCGTGTGCTCTCTGATGACTAGCAAAACCAAATTAGGAAATTCTTGAAAACCTGGTTACTCCATGTACAAAAGAGCTCATCAGCATCATTGTATGTGTAGGAATATGAAGGCTTTGAGCGACTTTTGCGTATTTGGCGCTTCTTATTTAGGTCTTCAAAACGATTTGTTTCAAAGCATTCAGTTGCTTTGTAGATTGAAGTGCGCCATCTTTCTCGGTGTCGAGCCAGCTCCTGTCATTTAGCTTCGAGCAAAATGGTTTCGTGTTGCCGCCGTTTCGTGTCAGTTCTATTGAGTCCTAAATCATAATAATCTATTTCTAGACTAACCAAGTCTAAAGCCTGGTACTGACAGGCGTGACATGAACCTAGGTAGCGCAACTGTCAGGCATTACAGGTTGTATTTCAACAGTCTAATTAGCTTTTTTTTTTTTTTTGAGGATGGGAAATCATCAAATGACTCCTCCCGCTCTGGGTGGAGCAGGAGGGAGTGTCAGACTCTTACTGACTAAAACCCACCCGTGTTCCTTCCTTAGCCCTTTATGTTCCAGGGCAGCGGTAACCCTTTCGGACAATCCCGCTACCCACAGTCTAATTAGCTTGGCTAATCTTTTATCATTTTGTACATAGAGCTTGAACTCAACAATTCTTGTACATTAAGTACTTACTTAGATACTTAGTTCATTTTTCGAACATTATGTTACCAGAATTATAGTCCCACTACGAAACAGACGCCTCTTCTTAAACAGAAAGGCACGAACATCGATGACCACGTTTCTTCATTACTTTTTGGCTATTTGA
The DNA here is from genome assembly GCA_951799955.1 of Apamea anceps. Lineage (NCBI taxonomy): Eukaryota > Metazoa > Arthropoda > Insecta > Lepidoptera > Noctuidae > Apamea > Apamea anceps. The sequence goes on from OX637510.1 coordinate 20,906,924, forward strand.
CAATTTTCCTTATATAATTGAAGAACATAGTCACGTGTCCAAGATGAGAAAGATCCATTGATCCTTCCCTTATTCTGAATATACTTTTACTTACTTACTTTCCTTCATGCTTCGGTCTTTGGAAAGCAAGCTCCCAAACCTTTGGGCCCGTGCGACATAATTGTTTCGCTTTATACATCTTTTTACTTAAATCCATGTTTTAATTTGTGCTACTTGTTTTTATGAGCACAAATGAAATAATAATGCCCCGAAGAGATTGCCTGAAATAATAAATTACATTTACATTTGGTACGAAGGTAGTTTCTTTGAACATGTAATTTTCTGTACTAGGTAGGTACTTACAGGTATTGCGAGACCGAATTCCTGAAAAAGATCGAATGTTGGTAATGTGATAAAAAAAGCACTCGAAAAACTTAAGTAAGTGCCATATAACTTTTATATAGCAATAAGGAACTCTGGTTATTTTGGAAGATCACCAAGTTTACTAAAGCTCAATTACCCAAGAGACCCTACATACATAATAGGACTATATGATATTTTTGATATAGATAATATCAAAATCAAAAATTATTTATTCAAAGTAGGTGGAGAATCAGCACTTTTTGAACGTCAAAGAACGTGTGTCCGGTCAATAGCATGATCAGCGTATTACGTTCACTCTGCTGGGATACAGGCCTCCTCTCTGTGAGAGGGAGTGGGCCATAATCCACCACGTGGGCCTAGGGCGGGTCGGTCACATCTTTTCAATTTTTAGTTCTAGGACATGCCGGTTTCCTCACGATGTTTTCCTTCACCGTTTGAGAACAGTAGTGATGAAATAAATTACACAAAGTAAAGCGCCTGCCTGAGTTCGAACCCACGACCTAAAAATCGTAAATCGGGGCCGCTACAACTGGACCACTAGTGTTATCAGTCAATAACCGTATATATCAGTCAATCGAAGTCTCTCTAACACAAGTATTACCCAAACATAAGCCGTCGCACTCTCTCCCTTCGCCACAATAACAATATGATAATGAAGTCATAATAATGTCATAATAATTAGGGAACATAATCACAATATGCATGTGCTAACACAGCGCCGGCGTCACGGAGAGGCTGCGGTAATCACCGTGATTATCCGGCGCGAGCAATTTCACGGAGTTCGGTGCGACGTGATGTCACGGAGCTCGACGTCGTAGAACGTTGAGCTAATAATGATAATAGGAGATTTTTGCAGTATTGTACAGATCAGATACGCTTCTGCGCTTTGGGGCATGGGTTTGGATTTAGTATAGTTGTTTAGGATGGTTGGATGGATTATATGCAGTAAAAGTAACCCTAGTAAAGTCAGTCCACAAGCCTCCCACAAGTCATCAAGTTGTACTCTAGTTTTATACTAATCTTATCTTTGTGGAGTATGTATTTTCAGGGTAATTTTTAGTACATTTACTGAATGTCCAAGACAGTTCACATTTTAGTACATACAGTCGCCGATTCCTGCGTCGAACTGCGTTCATATTTAATAAAACTGCGGTCACAAAGGTCACGGCTTAAGCTTAGCACGTGTAAATTGAAGCCTTCGCCGCGGCCCCGACGACATCGCTCCGTGTAACACGCGCCTATTTCGTCTCGAGCATACTTGCGATGAGTTCACTAGAGAGTAGGAATGAGACAAGTAACGCGAGTCGTTTTGATATTTGCGTATATTTAACGATAAATTTGGACCTTAGGGAAAGCCCCAAAAACCACAAATAGGTACTTGATAGTTTCTATCTCTTTTGCCGTTGTCTAAGATTAGCCTGTCAGCAAGATTTTCTGCAGGGCTGACTGCCCTGAATGCGCCCGGCAGCTTCACTTGTAATACACGCGACACACATTTAGTTCAAACCTTGACTTTTTCATACTCAAAGTCATAAACCTTTTAGGTGGAACCCGGGGCCTGATTCCCGTGATTTGGCGGGAATAAGCCCGAGATGCGAGATACGAGGCCGGGTAAAGGAGCCCGGTTATAGGCGCCAGGTTATGCGCGCCTCAATGGCGTACTACGGTTTATTACGAGACACGCCTTGGGAAGGGCTGCTCTAAACTTGATAACACACATCCTTTTAGGGAGTGCCTCGAGATTTTCTTTTGTCTTCGAAAAGCGAATTGCTTCGAGAAGCGTCCAATTTTCCCTATTGAACAACAGAAGATCAGCAATGTACCTATATCAATGAGGTAATGAGATGGGATCATATGGGGCACTTGACGTAATGACCGGCGTGCCGATACCCGCATCCTACAGGAACGTTACTAATAATGCTAAACTCGAAGCTATATAAGTTCTGGGCTGACATAATAGTTTGCATTTGACGCGCCAAGAACAAAGATACATTGCTTCTGATGAATACGATTGACTGCATTGATAATAATAATCATCACGCGGACAGTATGCGTCCATCTCTACTTATCCCTAAACGGTTAAAGATCGTGATTTCGCGGCCTTTGTTCTTTTTTCTATTTGATTTATACTTGTGCCGCAACTTTCTTCTCTGCAGTGCGATGACGCATGCATTCTCGGGTTATTTATATTTTCACTGCATTAGTGTTTAATGCTGCGAGTCACACGACGCTACGGAGCGCGGTGTAGGTGTTCGCTACTAAGAGCACTTTGTACGTACAATTGCAAAGTTTATTTATTACTCCAGAAAAAGGTCACGAACGAACCACTGACCATAATATAAAATGAATTTCTTTGTTCCGAGGTATGAATTATACGAAGCACAACAGCAATAAATTGTAAAGCGGGTACAGTTTTGTTTACATAACGTCTATTGCTTTTTCCATGACACTGGACAATAATGAATTAGGTATACTGATTTAATAATATCTTTATTCAGTAACTTTACAATTATTGGTAAGTCACCATAAGTTTTAGATTTTGGAAATATTGTGTTATCCATGTATGTACCATAAATTCATTTATTCCGAAAACCCCCGTCACATTGTACAACTTTATCAAACCTAATTCATTCACAAACCACGCCTGCACAATAAACTCGACCATTCTATGACGCCATCTTGACCACGCTCCGAACACACCCATGGTATTTATCACGATGTCTTCCTGGCTATATTTTTAATCAAGATGTTATGCCGCACGCTGTGCACTGACCTTGTAATGCGGGTAGTGGGAATACTTAAGTTAAATATATTTTATACTGTACTGGGGTAGAATAAATTATAGAAGTGCTGAATATAATAACAATAAGTTTAAATGCGTAAATAAATTGTAAGAATACTCTGATTAAAAATGGGCTTCCAAAATGCGATGATAATGACGACGACACGACGATACGTGATGATTATGGTCAATGAAGGCAAAACATGACCGTGATATAATTTAATGCAACATCTTGCATGCCATGTGTATATACTTAAGCTTTGGTCAAATAAATGATCATATCTTATCTTGTCTTACTAATACTAAATTGAACTTGAAACCAGCTTGATTGAGTTAGAATTACTTGCTATTGTTTGGGCAGTTCGACATTTTAGACCTTAATAATATGGAAAAAGTTTTACATAAAAACAGACCATACGCCGTTTATTTACTTATTTAATATGACCGATCCTTCAAGCCGGTTGACAAAGTTTAAATTATATCTTGAGGAATATGACTTTGAAATCAGCTATGTCCCAGGACGGCACAACGCAGCTGCAGATGCATTGAGCCGGATACCTATTACATCCAACAGCTTAAAGGATATGAACAAGCATGTAGTATCGGTCATGACAAGGGCACAGACTCGAAGGTTACGCACTAACTGTAACAACAACGACATCACTACTGAGGTATTCCCTACTCCAAGGCCTGATCAACCTAAGGTAGTGGAAATCCTCAAACGACCAATTGACAGCGTTGAATTGATATTATTTAGTAATAAAAATACAATAAATCAGATTGAAAAATCAAGACATTTCATTAGTGACAATGGTAAATGCAAATTCGTGCCTGAAAAATCAGCAATTTTTGTGATTTCTCGATCGTTATCGACAGTAAGTGTTAGGGAGAGAATTACAACGTTTTTGCAAGCAAATCAAAATAAACGAGCTCATAATAATTTAAAGCAAGCGCAACGAAATTTTTGTTAGCAATTTTATAAAGGAAATGAGTTATTTAAATGATATTCCTAAGCTACTTGTGAAAAAGATGTGACAAGAGTTACTGACAAAGACACGAAAACTGTGATCTTGAATGACTTCCACCTGTTACCCACGAGTGGCCACGCGGGGGTAAACAGAATGTTAAATAATATTAGAAAGTACTATTTTTAGACAGGAATGACTAATGACGTAACAGAATACGTAAAGAAGTGTAGAAGTTGTCATATTCAAAAGCATTCCAATAGATATACCTACGAAGGAACCGATGGTCATCACATCCACGGCGTCCACTGCTTTTGAAAGAGTCAGTTTAGATTTAATGGGTCCTTTAGATGTAAATAATTTAAACCATAAGTATATTCTGACATTACAGTGTGATTTAACAAAATACGTCGAAGCATACCCATTAGAAAAGAAAGATACAGTTTCTGTAGCTAGGTTATTTGTAAACAATTTTATTCTGAGATATGGTAGGTATCCCTAGAGAGATAATAACAGACCAGGGAACAGAGTTTATGTCATCAGTATTTACTGAGATTTGAAATTTGTTGCATATAAATATACTGCATTAAACAGTTTATCATCACGAAACTCTGGGAGGATTGGAAAATACTCATAAGGTTCTAGGAGCTTATCTTAGAATTCAGTGAGACAATAACAAAACAGATTGGAGCAGTTGGCTTCCATTCTGGTGTTTTTCTTTTAACACTACAATACACTCGAGGCAAAATACACTCCATTTGAGTTAGTATTTGTCGAAAATTGTAATTTACCATCTAATATGGCTCAAAATTCATATATGTTGGTCCTTTATATAATCCTGATTCTTACCATTTGGAGCTAAAATACAGACTTCAAAGAACACAAGCTGAAGCTAGAAATAATTTATTATTCAGTAGGGAATTAAGAAAAAATAATTTTGATAAAAAAGTATATGGATTAAAATATAAGAGTGGAGATTTAGTTCTAATTAAAAATCAAGTAGGAAATAACTTAGATAAAATTTATTTAGGACCATACAGAGTCATTGAAGATATATCACCAAATGAAAAAAATTTAAAAGATGACAAAGGATATGTAATTCATAAAAACAATACAAAACTGTTTGTAAATTAGTATTTTTGTTATTATAAGATGATTCTTTTTTTAAATTCTAATGGTTAAAAGTATATTTTATAAGATGTTGTGTTGTTGGCTTAGTTTTAAAACAATATTATGTACTTAAGCAATAATATCATTTTAAAAAAAAGGGGTCGTGTAGTGTGCAGCTCGCCTAACCTTATACTTGTAACTGCACACACTAATTATTGGCATTATTACACGAATCATTGAATTGAACAGTTCTCTTTTATTTTGCCTACATCACTCTAATACAAAATACTGGTATTCAGCTGCATCCGATTAGACTGGAAGCCGACCCCAACATAGTTGGAAAAGGCTGGCAGATGATGATCTTATCTTGTCTTATCGTTCACGAAATTGACCATAATCCTCACGTTTGTCTATATGTCGCTATTAGCACACACGAAGATGCGGCTGTAAATTTCTTTGACATAAGCCTTTAGACAGCTCTCGAGATTCATGGAATAATTTAAGGGCCTAGCTTTTGGCTTTAACAACCCAGCACATTCTGGGTCACTTCTAAACATAAATGGAATATTTCGGTGTACCACCTCCTAGCTAGGATCAAGACGTCACTCTCCGACGGGCGTAAAGCCGCAATCAGTATGCGTGTGTGATACAAGTGTCTGACACAAGTGTCCGACACTTCTCTCGGATTACTGTGACTAAAGTGTGGCTGTGAAGTGCTCTGTTGGTGAATCAACATAGGGTTTGAAACTGAGATATTAAGTAATAGGTAGCTAGGTTTGTGTGTCACCTTTGAACTTCAGATTAATAGGTACTAGAAACAGTCACGACCACAGATACCACATGTAATTTTCTTAGAAGGAAAATATATGCTGTAAGTTAAATGGGCTCTTCGTTTACGACCAGATTTGTATGAACATTGCATATCCGACAAACAGTACAGAAGTAGGTACTCTTATTTTTGCTCGTGTCCATCAGGCCTCAATGTTCTCCATCTTGTACGATATGTACAACATTATGTATCTACTCCCTATCTTGGCTTTACATCTTCCTGTAGGGAATTCAGTAAGTGCTTGTTAATTATTAGAATCACTTACATACGAGGAAAGCCATGTTCTGTACCAGGTCCATTGTCCTCAAATATCCAATCAGTATGCATCCCAATGGCCGACAACTCCAGGAATGTACCTCTGCTCTCCTGGCGCACTGTATACAAGTGGCGGTGCGTGTTCGATGTGTGACCAGCTTGGTACGACTCTGGCATGCTTTTAGCAAATCGATTGTCTGGGAAAACGGGGTAGTTTTGTATGTGGTTCGAGAATCTGTGGGAGATGACCGGTCTTAGATGAGACTTATGCAGTGAAAATCGTTTTATTTAAAAAATCGTCATATATCAAAGTAAATATTTTTATGTCCGTTATGTTCTACTCTCAAGCTGAAAACTATTTTGATGGTCAGATGGCCGAGTACGCTGCTTACAAAAGGCGTTCTGGCTAACTCAGTCTATCGCCAGGCATCGATGGCAGCAGTATTTGTATCAAAGGACTTTTTATATATACACTTACCTACTCGTACTTGAAATCCATTTTCAGCTAGGTAAATAATAATTAATTATATGTATTTATTATTATGTACCGTTCCGCATAGTAAAATTAAGTACAATAAAAAGAAAAGATAGATAGAAACATAGAATATTCTTTAGTACGCACACTACAAACATTACAGATGCGGTCGGGCGGTCTTATCGCAGACAGAAGACAGACAGATGCTACAATTACATACAGTCGAATTACCATATGTCTCCAACACGTACTTACACAGCCCGCCTATCATAAACACCTATTACGTGTAATAACATCGTCAATGCGTTCGATTACGATAACATTAACATAACGCGCTTCAATCGTGAGCGACCTGTGAACAGCGTGTAGTAATAGGGCCACTCATGTTGAACTGTATTTTTATACAAGTTGCCTATAGAATTCAAAACCATATTCAGTGTTAACTTATTTAAAAACAAATTGAGGACCTATTTATTGGGGAAAGGCTATTCCAGTATCAATGAATTCCTAGATGACATAATTATGACATTGTAACTTATGATTGATTTTATTACTTTGACATTATTTATGATCTATTGTACTTGAATTCTTAATTGGCCGTTATTGTTTTATTGTCTCTTCTATATGCATTTAATGAATTTTATTTTAATTGCAATTGTATGTCTAATGTTATTTTTTAATTTTTCAACATAATTTATTTATTTATTCAAATCTTACCTACAACTACCATTACAGATCAGCGATCCAATGCGATAGCGAGGCCTTAGTGTACCTATATTGTAATGAAATAAATTACTTAAGACTTCTGCGTCCATTTGTAAAGTAAATAGTTCAGTACTTATTGTTTTATGCCATTCCAATGTCTTGTAGATATTGCAGACATATTTCAGTTCTTACTATTTTTCAATCGTGGGTAGTCGGTTTTTTTAGGTAAAAAAATAAAATTCTAGGTCACATAAATACACCTAATATACTCTTACTGTTTTAAAATCATTTTATGCAATATCATTTTGTTTTTGAATATAAATAATGGTTCACACAGTGAAAACTTCCAGGAAAAATAATTATTCATTGTACTCATTATGCTACGAGTACCTATGCTCATATTTCAATTACTGTGTACTATCGTACTTTTCACAATAAATGTTCAAACTATGCCAGTACATTCCCATATTACCATAAATTTTACTTACCTACAACAAAACTATTTGCTTACCTTACTCTCAATTCCCCAATAAAGTTGAAATATGGCCGACAGTATAAGGACGTGGCTCCTACGCCGTAGCGCCGTAGCGTCGTAGCTCGTAGCACGCGCTACACATTATTATAACACATTGTTCCCCGGGGTAGGAACCCCGTGTCTATCTTATTATTTTAATTAAGTGAATGTTTTTACTACTTTGTTTACTTTAAGGGTGTATATATCGAGCATTTCCGACGTTTGGCCCCCAAACTGGAACGTGCCGGGGCCGCCCTAAAGCGGCTCTTGCCCAACCTGAGGGGGCCAAACGCCTCCTGCCGGAGGCTCTACGCGGGGGTCGTGCGGTCCATGGCCCTATATGGGGCCCCGGTATGGGCGCGTTCACTGCGGCTGCGAGCCGCACACTACCTGAACGCGCCCCAAAAGGTGGTAGCCGTAAGGCTGATCTGGGGCTACCGCACGATCTCGGGCGAGGCAGCAAGCCTCCTTGCCGGACTGCCACCATGGGATCAGGAGGCGATAGTCCTCGCGCGCCTGTATGATTGGAGCGCGGAGGCACTACGCCGGGGGGAAACTCCGCATCTGCGGCAAACTGCGGCGGAGCGGACGAACCTCCGGCGCGATCTCATGGTGGCATGGAAGGAGCGACTATCGCAACCCAGCGCAGGGCACGCCACGATAGCGGCGGTAAGACCCCTCTTTGAGGAGTGGCTAGAGAGGCGTCATGGCGTTCTCACCTACCGCCTGACGCAGGTCCTCTCCGGACATGGATGTTTCGGGAGGTTCCTGCACATCATCAGGCGGGAGGAGACGCCCGGGTGTCACCACTGTCAGGATCGCCCAGAGGACACAGTGGAGTATACGGTGGAGGTCTGCCCCGCTTGGGCAGAGCACCGCCGTGTCCTCGTAGAGGCGATCGGCAGCGGCGGCGACCTCTCGCGTCCGGCCCTGGTTCAAGCCATGGTCCGGGGCGAGAGGGAATGGGAGGCAGTCACCTCCTTCTGCGAAGCAGTCATGTTAGCGAAGGAGGTGGCGGGGTGGGCGAGGGAACGCACCTCACGCCTCAGCCGCCGCGGGAGACGCTCCGGGCGTCGGGAGCCGCGTGACGACTCCCGGCCACCGTAGGCGCGGGCCTGCGGGCGGTGAGTAATGGGTAACTCACCGTCCGATCAGGACCAGGCCCGTGCCGGACGGCGCGTATGTGTTCCACGCGCGCCTCAAAGAGATGTCAGCAGAAGTGACGGGGCCCGATAGGGCCGAAGCCTGCCAGGGTAGCGGGATCGTCCGAAAGGGTTACCGCTGCCCTGGAACATAAAGGGCTAAGGAAGGAACACGGGTGGGTTTTAGTCAGTAAGAGTCTGACACTCCCTCCTCTCCGCCCAGAGCGGGAGGAGTCATTTGATGATTTCCCATCCTCAAAAAAAAAAAGGGTGTATATATGTATCTATTTACAATACAATATTTACATTATATAAGCTAACATTTAAAATAATAATACATATTTACATGTGAAAAAATAAGCAGAGGAATCAAAAAATTCGTCCGCATCGCTGTCAACAGGAACAGTGCTCAAAAGCCTGGCAGCATTGCCACGTTGTATGGCGATGCTAGTTCTTTGGCCAAGAAACAGGCCAGCCCTCTGGTCATGCGAAGAGTCGACTAACCGCTTGGCGATATCTCGAAAAACCAAGTGGGCACTCGGACCCCATGGCCCTAGTATTTCAACCCCAAACGGCTCGAAGATATAACTCCCAATCAGGCTGGGATATTTTCGCCGTTTGAGGTTTTCTGCATCAGCAGTAACCGCTCAAGCACCACCGTGCTAGGAAGATGGGATGGCGCAAAGGTCTGCCTAACTTCCAGGGCATTATGGTCATTCGCCTGGTCTCTTCCCATCGTCGCGTGCCAGGCCGTTGGGTTCTAAAACAGCTGGCATTCCGGCGGTGACAAGAGCACGACGGATAATGTCATTAATGCTGGCGTGCCGTGCTATCCGACTAACACTCCAATTGCAGGATAGGCCATGGTGTCCAAGGCAGTCGACAGCTTCACCGCACTGACAGCGATGCGGAGCCCCACAAGGAGCGCCCAAACGCAGATAGGTAGCGAGCCGGAAAGTGGTGTCACCCAGCATAGTGCCTATGTTGGTTGAAGGGAGTGCTTGAAGCCAGAGCCCCGACTCTCACTCACCCACAGCCAGCAGGCGGGCACGCTCAGCAGTATTGGTGGACGTATTGATAAGTTTATCCCGTACCAATCTGCAGAGCGGCTCATCCCACTGTCTCTGGGAAGATGGGTTTACGGGCCGATCTGTATCCGGGCAAGCCGCTTTCCAGGCGTTAACCGCGTCGGTCAAACAAGGCACTTCAGAGTCAACCAGGCAGGGGGCTAAAATTTTTCCGGTCAACTTTTCGGTACTGTGGACAGAGGACAGGAACGCCGGTAAGCTAATACTGGGAATTTTGCGGACGCCGAGGCCACCAAAACGGATGGGTAGTGTGGCTTGAAGCCACGCTCGGTCGTCCAAGGCCACATTTAAAATGGTTGTTAATGTGCTGCAAATAATATGGTCAATTTTGTCCAACAGATGTGGTTGCTTCCATTAAGGGGAAGAACGTAGAAAATATATAAAATTAGGACCAAAACAACAGTATCTAATCAGGGTGAATGCCGAAAGTAAATTAATTTTGTAGTCTGTCCGAAATGTCGTTGAAATTTGTAATTTTTTCATCAATGAAAGGTGAAAAACTATCTTCTAAAATTGGGGAACCTAGGAGGTGTAGTGAACTTTTGTCTAAAATTTTGATTTGTGGGGCTATTGCATTAAATTTATCTAGAGTCAATTGTGTGTCGGTAATGTTAGAAAGGTAAAGGGTGTATATTGTTTTATTATGATCACGTTTGTATGTTTTGAAATTAAAGTGATATATTATTAATTGTTAATTAAATTAAATTAAGCCGAACCCAAATATAGTCGAGAAAAGGCTAGGCAGATGACGATGATGACTTTTTGTTAATAAAATGGCGCACTCAGGGTATTGTTCGTGCTGAGGTCATGATCATAGCTAAATTTATAAACTATCCTAGAGACAATATTAAGTGTTCTCAACAAAATTGGAAACACGTGTAAGATGGTCGACGATAAGAAACCTTTTATTTCTCTTTGGATATTCGTGTTTTATGTGAAGAAATATTTGTTTTTGAGGTTTATGAACCTTTTTATAAAACCTAAACTATTTACTATTTCAATCTACACTACTACCATAAAATACAAATCAGAATAACTCAATCATAACTTACACGAATTAAACAATCTTGTACTACGCCGTAGCGCTACGAGCTACGAGGCTACAGTGATTGTGTAGCAGCGGGGGTCACAATAGACCGCTTACTGGCAACCGGGGGCGTCTCAAGGTCCCAGGGGGTCCCAGTGGGAGGGAGATTCACTGAGAAAGGATAATGACCTGGTAAGTGGTAACTTAGCTGATAAATGGGATCCGTTGGTCGGAAATACAATTTTTGTGATGTAAGGTAGACAATATTGTGATATTATTGTTGAATACTTGGTTTGAATAATAAATTATAGTTATTTTGTTCTGCGTGTAATAAAATGTACAGAACAGTACGTACCCACGATAAAATGTTTCGGTAAACTAACTCAGTATCGTAAAGTGTGAGCTATTCTAGAAACATTGTTCTATAAAATGTTTTATATTCAAAAGTCGTTATATTTGAAAATTATGGAACAGTTTAAAACAACACGAAACACAAGTCCATTCATTCGTGTTCTATAAACATTAGAATTAACTTGACGTCATCAGTTGCTGTTCACTTCCTGCTCTGCAAGCGCACTACGGCGCCATAAACTGCGGAATTTAAATATGTCATCAACGTAAGATAGGATCACGTAAACGTGCACTAAACTATGAGGAGCTTATAGACGAATGACATGCGACGCGGTTGTAGACGCCGAACAACGGAATAGTAGACGGGTTATAAATGAGGATGTGCGTTGTGAATATAAATGAATATTTCATTATGTTATCTTCAATTCTCGGCAACTCTTATTTAGCTGCCAATCTACATCTACTAATTCGTATATTTGGTTATCAATAATCATATATTTGAATCAATTTGAATCATTCCCTCTATTCCGACTTCTGTTACGTCCAGTTTTGAGTTCTCTCGATTACATTACCTCTCCGTCGTGCATTCCTCGTTTTTTGTTTCACCTTGATGTCGACTGCCAAGGGAACAGTCAGAAATAAAAATTAAATACAGTTAAAGTAATTTAGTTTATTCCCCACCTCACTACCAAACGACACTACTATTGAATAGGTATAACAAATAATATCCATCCGACCGGTTTCGGTCACGGTGGCCAATCTCAACGCAGATTAGCCAGGTACGCAGGAGATATTAGTGTACACACAGGTGCACTCTGTTCCTTTTCTCTCTCTTTTGCCGTTGGTCCTGCACCGGAAGTCTCCCCGGTCGTTTTGGAGTGCCATCCCATTGGAATAGGTATATCTTGTATATGGAGTCACTAGTAAAATTGCCCTACAGTTGCTGCAGTCTGTGTAAAGTCACACATCAATATTACAGGTGATATAATTGGGTGCGGTGCTCGGTGCTCGCGAAGGACTGCGATTCATCATTATGCAATCAGTCACATGCTGCTGATGAATAATCTACGTGTTCACCCTATTAATTACATAGTTATGTCCAATGCTATACCTACTGTTAGAATTTTGGAGTACCGAAACATTAAACATAAAACTGCTTATTTCCCGTAGTTGATAAGCATGACTAGCTTTTTCAGGAGCCACGTGTAAGCAACGAAGGTATAATCAATTAATTTCCACATAATACCCCTGAAAGATGACACTTTGACTATCACTCACAATGTTCACTATCCCTAAATCAACAAGGAAATGCGACAATAGAGCAGAGGCTCTCAACCTAAACTCGGTTTCAAAATTAGTACCTACCTTACAGTCAGTCGTGTCACTCGATGTACAAAGTCGACGTACACTGTGTGCCGAGCGAGCAGGCCACCGAGTAAACTAATTAGTGCTGCCCTCCGCCGTATTATTAAATCTCTTTGTTACTTGCCTTTGTTCATTATAAAGGGTGGGCCGCTGCTGTTTGCACGCGTGTGTACGTGATACAATTCAATGGATGGACGTGAATGGGATTGTATGATTAATTGTGTCGGATTCATGGTGAGGACCGAGCTGGTTTTTATTTATATGGTTAGGTGTTGTCGTTGTCATTAAATTCAAGGTATGATTACATCTTCGTAATGTACTGTATATATCTAAAAGTACTTCGTATTGATCGAGTAATAAAAAACAGAATGGATCAATAAAAATAGTAGAGTTTATTCGTAGCTATTATGACACGTGGCATGACCGGCGGTCACCTTGTTAGGTATTATGTAAATACATAACACTTTACGTAATGAAACAACGAGTGCTGATGTGTATTACAGGCTTGAAATGTTGCGCTGAAAACTTTGTAAATTACTCATTTCCTAAAAGCTTCGCAGAATTTGTTCAATAGTATTTCGTCTAATACTGTACAGAGTGATATTAATTCAGAGTCACGCAGTATGAATGGGCGGCGAAGCGCTGCGGCTAAATAATGGAGCCACTCTCTAAAATGTGTAGCGATGTGGGTCAAAGCATGACCCGTGCGCATCGGGCGTGGCCGCGCTGTGGGCGTCTTGTGATAACGGAGAAGCATCTGGAACAACTAGAGTAGGACGACTAAACGAAGAAAGGAAAGTTTTTGCAATGGCGAGGTTGCCAGGCCACAGCGTTCATGTCTTTTTAACTTGAAGTGCTTACATAGTAGCATAGCATGTCATTCTGCCGTTCTGCAGATACCTAAGTATGACCTAAATGACACGCACAACGGGAGCTCCCTAAGATTTTCTCATCTCATCTGTCTAGCCGTTTTCCAACTATTTTTGGGGTCGACTTTCAGTCTGACCGCATGCAGCTGAATGCCAGTATGCTACGTGGAACGACTGCCTATCTGATCTCCACCAACCAGTTACTGCGACACCTCTTGGTAAGACTGGTTGTCAGACTTTCGGGCTTCTGACGAACCGTAACGACTGTCGAAGATCCACGAATGATAGCCGGGACCAAAGGTCTCGGAAGTCATCAACCATTAGTGGTCGTCTTCCACCTGCGATAACGATGATGACACTCATATAATTAGCTGTGTTACATACAGCACCCGCTTCAACTAGCCCCGCACACTTCAGAGCCAGCTAACGACCAGTATAATGATGAAACACGCGCTGGCTAATGCTCCGCGAATGGCGCACTACAGTTATTGCACTTGTTGTTACACACAGCCTGCAAGGATACCTCTCTCTATGTACACACCTGATGCATGACCTTGCATATTTATTTGAAACAACAGTCATTACTTTGATACTACTGTTAGTGGAGCCAAATACGCCAGCATCCTAATTGCGTAAGACACTATCAATCTGAATCATTTTGAAGGAAATTGGCTAATCCATTGCTTCATATTTTCAAAAACAGTGTCTGCTCAACAACATAAATAACGCAATGAATGTTGCTGAATTGTCGAAATAAAACCAATTCCTACTGATAATGTGTTAAGCAATTAGCAGCCAGTAATTCGAAGCTGCTTGATCACGATCCTAATCGATAGTGACTTATGATCAGTAAAATGCTAATATTTTATCCCGTTATCATGTCATAACTAGGTAAACGTTAGAAATTAATATTCTACTTGAACCAAATTTTCAAACAACAAACAGAATTTCAATAATTTGAAGCTTTCTGAAATCAAAGATTAGTTATTTAATTTAGTCGCTATTTGTGCCGCCGTCGGAAAATCTTATTTAATATTGACAAAGGCTCAGACATGACAGGATGTCAAGTTATGTACTGTACAGTGACACTGGCTGTGAAATTAAATCCTTCTCATCTTATCATTATTCCATTGGGCTTCTAATCAAAGTTAGTCTAACTAGCCTGTACAATGAACTCTCTCTGGGGACAGAGAAAATTGCTGTGCTTTGTCTTAAGGATAGAACTACGTTGTGAGTTGTGACCAGTGTAAAGAGACTTGAAACAATATCTTCACTGCAGTGAACTATTGACCGTTGCGTTACTACCAACTGTTCACTCTCTCACAGAATTACAACACCTGGCTATTATTTGCTCTAGTAAGTAAATTGGTACTCCTTAGTGGGTCGATGGCAGAGTAACACATAAAATATTTTTATTAAATTGTTGCCCCAAAACTGGCACTGGTAGCTAAGTATCGCACACATACACACACCCCCACACACCCCCATACACACACACACACACCCTCACACGTACTTTCATTTGATTGGCGATTGCTTCCAACAAAAAGAACATTTTATATTTTGTAATGTTTTTACAATTCCATTGGTTCTTTTGACCAATCATCACTATTCAAATAGTTTTCTTCTAAACTAACACTCAGCAATATTTATTATTAGCCAAGAAAGAAGACAGTCGATGTACCTAGGTGAAGAATCCGGGCGTACAACAAAATCGCCCTACGTAGGTACCAAAATATAAGTGTTATATATACAACTAGCTTCTGCCCGCGGCTTCGCCCGCGTGGATGTCGGAAATTATCCCACGGGAACATGCTAACAGTATAAAATGTATGTGCTTCCCCAGGATGCCATCCATCTCGCGGGCCCTTTGTGGCTAATTACAATAGAAAACCAATTGTGTCTCATTAGTGGTGATTAAGAGGGTACCTATATGATATGTTTACCTAAGCACCTACCTAATTAAAAAAAAATAACCTACCTAAATAAACCTATTTCTGATGATAACTAATCTAAACTCAATAAATAAGCAAAATCCCTAAAAACTAATATCTATACGAATGACTAATCCTACCTAACAGTATTATAAAATAACCTACGGTCACTACGTACACTAACAAACATACTACCTATACTATAAAATTAAAATCTATACCTACGACTTATAAAATTAAACCTAAATAACTCAAAAAACTAAAAGGAATAAAAAGGTCGCACAGATAATACTGCGGGTGACGTAACCTACGACAAACTTATTATTTGCGGTTGGTACAGTAATCGGTCTAGGGATCGAACCGCAAAATTAAGTTTGTTTTTTATTGTATATACTTTTCCGGGATAAAAAGTACCCAGTGTGGTGCCCAGGATATTAAAGAATAATTATACCAAGTTTCATCGTAATCGAACCGGTAGTTGTTGCGTGATGCCTGAACAAACAGACAGACAGACAGACAGATAGACAGACCGACAGACAGACAAAAATTATTGTAATCACATTTTTGGGTTCGGTGTCGGTCTAGTAACACCCCCTGCCATTTATTTTTTTGATGTTTTCAATGTACAGAATTTTCACTTCTACAGATTTATTATAAGTATAGATTATATTTTGGTACCTATGTAGGACCTCACCTATATTTAACTGTAAAACCGCCCTTTGACCTAGTTAAAAATAATAACTCATAGTTATAAAGCAATTTGTTCACAAATAACCGGCTATAACTGTATATTTGGTACAAAGACAGGTAATTGCTTCGGTAATTAAATTAACTTCATGACTCGGTACTTCCTGCCCTTTCACGAAGCTTTCAATGTAATTAGTGTATTTGTATTGTTGTTGCGAGCGAAAAGTGTTTAATCATCTTTTCGTCATATTATTTCTTATTGAATTCTGGCCGGCTGTGGAGTTAGCGAGAGATTTTCATAGCGTTTGACGTGAATGCCTGAATTTATGTTAAAATTTTGTTTTTTTTTCACACCGTTTTGCGGAGGGTTATTTTATTAAACTTTCTGCCAGCCATTTAATTAATTTTATGACGGGATTTCTTTTTGCCTTACAAATAAAATCAGATACTGTGTTTGAATGCAAAAAATGTCGTCATCCATCAGTCCGCTTTTCATTGCCAACAAATAAAGCCAAAGCGTGCAGATAATATTAGAATCCATCATTCAACTGAATAATATCCACATTACATCTAAAAGCCTCCATATTAATACCCGAGGTATCGAAGGCTTCAATCACGACTCTGCTTCCCGTCCGATACGTCAGTATAGTGACGTCATGACTGAATGCCGCTCGTACTTGACGTAAGTAGCGTCTAATTGTTGTCTGAAGCTTTCAGTAAGTAATTAGAGACGGTTTCCTCACTCTACCCGTTCAGTAACTGTTTATATACCCTACATATAGTACAGGGTGTCTTATGTAGAATTTTATAAAAATATGTCAACTCTGTTACGATAAGAATTCATTTGCCAATTTTTGCACCAATGCCTTTGCCTTGTACCTTTTATGCTGAATAAATCTTAATAAATAAATAAATTATGCGGTGGATTGTAGGGACAAACACAATTTAATCAAAATCAAAAGTCATTTATTCAAATTAGGCTGAGAATTGGCACTTTTCGAACGTCAAAATTACAAAAGATAGACTCCAAAACGCCCGCTCTTCACCACTTCCTAATGAACATTGTATTTGATCAAACAGCAGTATCAGTATAGGTTTGTTCAATTAAGTATCAAGTCGTTCGCACGGCTACAAACTATTTTGAATGTATGTATGTGATACCTTACTAGACACAGCACTTAGACACTAAAAGCCAATGGATTTAATGCTACAATAGTTTCTAACATTATTGTTTACAAGTCCATAAAAGAAAAGTGCTAATATACGAGGACGGAAGCCAGTCATATAAATTAACATAACAATGTTACCTGAACAAAATGGCGGCCACATTTCATCCTAATAGCTTCCACAACAGTCGTATAAAACGGCAGCTCATTCTACTTTTCGTTTTCTCCGTTCATTATGCAAAGTTGATGAATTTTAAAAACTCGACAAAGCAAAGGTAATAAAATGGAGGTTGTAAATTGATGCGCGCCGCGGAGCCCTGCGGTACCGCGCGGTTAACGGACTAGATTTTTATTAATAATTTTATTTTTATTTAATTTCTTCAGGATAACAAACAATTGCGCCATGCTTAATATTTAGGTACAGATATTTTATAAACACTTAAGTAATCACGCAACCAGCATCGTTATCCACAAATTAATACAACTATAAGAATAGGTTGAGCAAAATCAAAGCAAACTTAGCAAACAATTATTGCCTTTCATAGATTAACTAGGTTTGGTGAAATAACGTGTGACAAATAATAAAATAAAAATAAAATAAATACTATTTTCAAACTGTGCGAGTGACTATATCAATATCAGCAACATTACTCGTATCGTTATAACTTATCATTAGTCGACGTAAAGGAGCTCGTTCTCTGCGTTGGTTCTGCAGCGCTTCGGCGCGAATAGACTGTGTAACTCACTAGTAACTCTTTTGCCGCAGCTTTGCCCTCGTGGCCGTCAGATACTGTCCAGCGGGAACGTACCTACTACCGGGATAAACAGTATCCTATGTTCTTGTTAAGACGTGAAATGTAACAAACAGAGCTATTTTATGAATTCCCCATATTTCAGCAGTTACACAAGGTTCTTCAAATAACTACTACAATTAACTATTCAAAAAAAAAAAAAAAATAGTCATAATTTGACAACCATGACTATTTTTTTTTGTGAAATGTAGTCATACGTCAGTCTACCTAGCCTGGCGGCTTAGTAGACGGATGGATATTCGCAGTTTGTTAATATTAGCTTTGGTCCATTTAACCTGAAGGTTTAATGGAAGCATTTAACCTGAGCCAATTCCCATAGTTAAAATCTAGTCGCAATCTCATCTCAGCGACAATCAATGTCAAAACCTTGTCAAAAATGTAGGGATTTTAGAGGTACTTTTGACAGACTGAGATCAGACTGTAAACGTTCTTGAAATTACGAGAATTGCCCCTCTGGTCTAAGATATTAGCGGATACAAGCCCTGTCTAGTAAATGCAAACTTACGTAAAACCAAGTTTTATCAAATATGTACATTTCCACTAAACACTTCACGATGTCCTTAATGTTTAATAGGTATCACTGTGGTTAGTGCCTTTCCGTTTATTCTCGAGATGACTCGCGGTTGGACCGCGTGAATGCGTGGTTTTGCGGATACGCTAAAATACGACACCGTGCGATGAGATGCGGTAAGGTGCGGTGACATGCGGTAGCAGCCAGCTGCGACGGAAAGTTGTGGCTTGTGTATAAAATATTTTTACAGATTATTTTTTGATAATATAAATCTTCAAGTATCGTTTTATGCCAATGTGTTGTTAAAGTACCTAAATAACTATGTAAAATTATGTAAATAATTTATTCCTCGTTTGTAGACATCAATTTCTTTTTTATTCTTCATTATAAAAAAGTGAAATATTATAGCATGCATCCAGGACTGGTATCACAAACATCCCTTGGCTCCAAAACTAGGTTTATACCTGTGACTTCGGAGACAATAGGTAATCTACTTATAGTGTTTCTGTTATAATCAACTTTATCAACATACGTTAGAAAGATAAAACATTAATAAGGTTTAGGGTAGACAAGTTCATGCTAACGATGATAAACCTACCGCAGTTTTAGATTATGTAAATAGACAAACATACTTTTTATAGTTTTTAATAAAGAATAAACAGCTAAAATATCAATCGTAAAAGTAACGAACGCTGCTGAGAATTTAGGCGGTTCTAACAAGTCCTCCTTCGTTTAGTTAATATTATTACTGTAACGTCGCACTACTATCTGAACTTACCCTAAGTCTACACAAAAGAAGAAAATGAAGTCATAGCCTTGAATAAGTCCGTGCTGCATTCTCCATAAATTCGGTTACCAATAGAAAAATGGTTTTGAAATGTAACTGAATAATTTTCTTTTAACCCTTTTTAAATCTAACAAGTGCCTGAGTAGTTTTCATAAGCCAGAATGGAACAATGCCGAAATCACTGCTAGAGCTGGTAAATAGATTGGTGATTAGGGCAAAAGAGATACACCTAAGACCAACAAGCAGCCGTACGCAAAATAAGCGCATTGATGTGGATTTGCGGACACCAACCCGTCAGGCAGCTGCAGGAGTCAGCCCAATGTTCCCAGAACGACGTCCCCAAAGAGCATCATTCCATTCCCAAAAGCATCACCGGCAGTCAATACCTCATTAAGAAAGTGATCATATCACTCACGCCCTTACACCAGCGCCATAAACGACGCTGTGTCTGACGCATGCGCGCTGCGGCGCCAATATAAATTAATTAGCGGTAATGAGCGCGCCATATTCACGCTTTATGGCGAATAAATTCTTGTTTAGAGGCTCCTCCTTTTATTAATGTGGTACATTGTTTTCTGACAGGCTTTTATAGCGTGTTAATTTTATTGTGGGATTTTCTTTTTATGTTATTAGGTGTTAGAGCGCGCTTTCTGATCGTGGAATAAACTTTGTTTATTTGCGCTTTTTTAACCACGGTTTATAAAAATATTTACGGAACAATGTGTACATATTATACTTACACTACTTACTTACTTACACTTTACTAAGTTATAGTAAGAACTAGCTTCTGCCCGCGTCGTCGCCCGCGCGGATGTCGGAAATCATCCCACGGGACCATGATACTGAGACAAAAAGTAGCCTATAAATCCTATTAAGGCATTAAGTTCGTCTTTGTAGGTACCTTTTTTGTGTGCGCCCGACCCTTCGTCCCCGTGGAACGCACCCTTCAAGAGGTAGTTTTTGAAAATAATGATTAAGATCTTATAATTTATGCAGAAAAGTTTATAAATTAAAGGAATAAGATTGTTCATGTAAACTATGTCCTCCATTTTCACCACGATAGGGCTTGTTTTAAAAAAATCGTTTGATACGTTTCAATTATTTGACTAACGTTATTTATACCCATTTTCGCAGTAATTTTTTTCCCTGTATTAACCCTTTCCACCCAGCCAGGGGTTGATTGGAAAACCCTAAACCACATGATTCTATAACTTTTGTTTTAAGTTAATTCGACATCGACCACTTGTTAAAATATTTCTATAGAAACTTTGACACCCTTAAACCATTCTTGAGGGGTAATTTACAAAAACTTGTAAGTATAAACTTTATTATTTACTACCCCTACAAAGGGTAGTTTTTGAAAATTAATAATTAATTTAGATAGGCATTTGGGCCAAGTTTTAAGTTCTAATTGATTTATACCATTTTTAGGGTTCCGTAGCCAAATGGCAACGGAACCCTTATGGATTCGTCATGTCTGTATGTCTGTCTGTCTGTCTGTCTGTCTGTCTGTCTGTCCGTCCGTATGTCACAGCCGCTTTTTTCCGAAACTATAAGAGCTATACTGTTGAAACTTGGTAAGTAGATGTATTCTGTGAACCGCATTAAGATTTTTACACAAAAATAGAAAAAAAAACAATAAATTTTGGGGGTCCCCATACTTAGAACTGAAACTCAAAATTTTTTTTTTCATCAAACCCGTACGTGTGGGGTATCTATGGATAGGTCTTCAAAAATGATATTGAGGTTTCTAATATCATTTTTTTCTAAACTGAATAGTTTGTGCGAGAGACACTTCCAAAGTGGTAAAATGTGTGTCCCCCCTGTAACTTCTAAAATAAGAGAATGATAAAACTAAAAAAAATATATGATGTACATTACCATATAAACTTCCACTAAAAATTGGTTTGAACGAGATCTAGTGAGTAGTTTTTTTTTAATACGTCATAAATCGTAACGTAACGGAACCCTTCATGGGCGAGTCCGACTCGCACTTGGCCGGTTTTTTTTAACCTCCGGCGCGATCTCATGGTGGCATGGAAGGCGCGACTATCGCAACCCAGCGCAGGGCACGCCACGATAGCGGCGGTAAGACCCCTCGTTGAGGAGTGGCTACAGAGGCGTCACGGCGTCCTCACCTACCGCCTGACGCAGGTCCTCTCCGGACACGGATGTTTCAGGAGATTCCTGCATATCATCAAGCGGGAGGAGACGCCCTGGTGTCATCACCGCCAGGATCGCCCAGAGGACACGTTGGAGCATACGGTGGAGGTCTGCCCCGCTTGGGCAGAGCACCGCCGTGTCCTCGTAGAGGCGATCGGCAGCGGCGGCGACCTCTCGCGTCCGGCCCTGGTTCAAGCCATGGTCCGGGGCGAGAGGGAGTGGGAGACAGTCACCCTTCCATGCTAGCGAAGGAGGTGGCGGTGTGGATGAGGGAACGGACCTCACGCCTCAGCCGCCGCGGGAGACGCTCCGGGCGTCGGGAGCCGCGTGACGACTCCCGGCCACCGTAGGCGCGGGCCTGCGGGCGGAGAGTAATGGGTAACTCACCATCCGATTAGGACCAGGCCCGTGCCGGATGGCGCGTATGTGATTCACGCGCGCCTCAAAGAGATGTCAGCACGAGTGACGGGGCCCGATAGGGCCGAAGCCTGCCAGGGTAGCGGGATCGTCCGAAAGGGTTACCGCTGCCCTGGAACATAAAGGGCTAAGAAAGGAACACGGGTGGGTTTTAGTCAGTAAGAGTCTGACACTCCCTTCCGCTCCACCCAGAGCAAGAGGGGTCATTTGATGATTTTCCCATCCTGAAAAAAAAGGGTTAAATTTTCGAAAACCCTATATACTTATTATTAATTATTTTCTGTCAAAAGTATTAATACCGAGTATCAAGTCAATCGGACCGCGCATTCAAATTCTTCCAAACAAACTTTAACACCCCTATATCCCCTTTGAAGTTCAAAAGTTTCAAGTTTGTTAACCTAATGAAGAAGATTTTTCATATAAACTGTATGAATTAAAAAAGATCGTTTTGGATGTGTTCATAACTTGACTCAAAGATTATTTATACTAATTTTCGAGTTAATGAAGCCATGCAGTAAAATCCTCCCCTGTAAAATTAACTACTACCCCTTTTCAGCCCGTCGGGGGCAATTTTCGAAACTGGTACACATTATTCTTTACTTTCGATCCTAGGTATAAATACTGAGTTTCGAGTTAATCGGACCGCGCGCTAAAATTCTTCCATACAAACTTTGAAACCCCCCGACCCCTTTTTAGGGGGTAGTTTAGAAAAACATAAAATGGCAAACTTCATAATTTACTTAGAATTATTATTGGTGCCAAGTTTGAAGTTTATTAACTTAAGGAATAAGATTTTCCATACAAACAAAATCCCCCATTTCACCCTCCTAGGGGTGGAATTTCGAAAAACCCTTTCTTAGTGGATACCTACTCGTCACGAAGAACACACCCTCCAAATTTCATGTCTCTAGGACCAGCAGTTTAGGCTGTGGGTTGATGTATCAGTCAGTCAGTCAGTCAGGACTTTGAATTTTATATACATAGGTACATACGAGTCTTTAGATTAATACAGAGAAATATTTATAAATAATATATATCTATGATGCACACGATAGGTACTTATAGAGAGCACCAGTTTTCGACCAAGAGCAGACTAATAAAGGTTTCTGTGCGGTTCATCATGCAACTAGCTCAAGATGGGTAGGTGTCGCCCAGCAGCAGTAAGAATTGGGATGTCCATTCTTGACGACTTTAAAAGAGAAAATGGTGCGATGGCTACAGAAGAGACATTAATGCGTGATACTATCATGTATCGCATTAAAAAAAGGTTGAATTCACCTCTTAAAATACTAAAGCGTTATTCTATCTATCCCAGATGGATCTATAAGTATTTTTTCGCGGCAAAAAGCCTTTGAAGCGGCCCCTTGACGCATAACTTGGAGTCGAAGGCCCCATTTACGTGCAAATCGTCACTTTGTTCGCTCGTTCGGCGGAGAAATGGCGTCATCTTTTAACACCATACAGTTTTGTCACATGCTACATACCTACGTGGAATAGATAAGCTTAATGTAATAAGTTTTTATGTTACTAACATCTTGGTACCCTTTGTAATGTTGTAATTATGGAATTGTATTCTGAATTAAAGAGATTATTATTATCTCCTTTATTTCAATGTAATCATATAAATTATATTTTTAAATATTAGAATATAAAAAGTATAAAAACATTTAAAAATATAAAAAATAGGAGCCCACCGGTATCGGGAACAGGGTCCAAGCTACCGGTGGTCAGGGCTCTAGAGAGAGGAACCTCCTGACAATGCGAGCCGTGTCAAGAAGTACCGCTTTCTGAATCAAGCCCTTGATCCAGCTGCCCAACGAGAGCCTCTTCAGGTGTTGGTCGAGGCTCTTGGCTATTAAGCCGTTGGCTGTCACGACTATCGGCACAATGATCGCTGAGTCCACATCCCACATGTCGACAACCTCGCGAGCCAAGTCAAGATACTTGATTTGTTTATCTTTCTCGGCTTTCACGAGGTTCTCATCATGCGGGACGGTTATGTCAACAATCATTGCGCGTCGCTCTGATCGATCCACCACCACTATATCAGGCTTATTGGCAACAATAGTCCTGTCAGTGATGATGGATCGATCCCAGTACAATGTGATATTACCATTTTCGAGAACTGGGTCGGGCACATACCTGTAGTACGGCACCTCCGATTCCACAAGGTTGTATTTCAGAGCAAGTTGCTGATGGATTATCCTAGCTACAAGGTTGTGTCTATGCAAGTACTCTCCGTTAGCTAGACGAGAACACCCGGAGATAATATGCCTGATTGATTCTCCCGGCCGGTGGCATGCCCGACAGATGTCAACCGTGCCGTCTTTCACAATAAATCTCCGGTAATTGTTCGTCATCATAACTTCATCCATAATTGCACAGACAAAACCTTCGGTTTCTCCAAAGAGGTCACCGAAACGCAGCCAGGCTACGGACGCTAGTAGATCTACATCGGGCCCATGTATGGCCCGGTAAAAGCGTCCGTGAAGCTCCTTACTCTGCCATACTTCCATGCGATCATTGGTGTCAAGCACTACTGGCTTGCGCCAGTTCTCTTTAGCCAAGGAGAGCGGGGTGAGGCCCTTGTCCACCGCGACCACATCTCGATGCATCCCCACGTCGGTTTCTAAGAAATATTCCCTGAGACTGCATATCTCGCGATTGTGGAGGGTCTTAGCGTTTAAAAAGCCTCGACCTCCACACTTTCGCGGGATATACAGCCTCATTACCGATGACCGTGGGTGATGCATTCGATTTGCAGTTAGCAGCGTACGGACCCTCCTATCCAGGGCGTCGAGTTCGGTCTGAGTCCATTTGAGTATGCCGAAAGAGTACATCAAAACCGGCATGACCCAACCGTTGAAAGCGCGCACCTTGTTTCCGCCTGATAAAAGACTATATTATTATTATTATTATTATTATTAATATAGGCGTAGGGAAGAAAGCAATAGGTTTCCAAGAATATCTCTTTTACAAACCGTTTTTGTGAATGCAACCTTGGATTTGCAGGTCAGAACGGGCAGTCTTCAGGACCTGCAAATTGGGTATAGGTAAGTAAGTAAAAATTAGGCTCAATGTTTAAGGATCAATGTTTCCTTTTCATTCAATAAATATTTGACTGTCCTAGTAATTCAGCTAACAGCACTATCTTACCACACACCCTTAACCTTCAACATAAATCTGCCCTGCAGTAAAGTACCTCAAATAAAACACAATAACTCGTACAACAAACATCTCTTTGTCCTAAGCTTCATAAAGAGCCGGAGTTGGCAAGCAAAGTTTTTGTAAATAAGCTGAAACAAAAGCAACCCGGCGACCACCCGCGCCCCGCCCCGGCGCCCCCGGCGCCCCCGGCGCTCCCGGCGGCGGCGCCCCGGGCGCCTGGCAGTAAGCTCGGCTTCAAATATAATAACGAATTTTGATTATTATAATAAGTTGCTACGAAAAATGTTCAGGTAATGGATAACTCATTTGCTTTATAATATTCCATTTTTTGTTTGAGAGAAAGCTGCTATTTTTATCTATAGCTACTTAAGCCGTACATTAGCTAAGCTTTGATACCTAACATAAGATTCACGATCAGCCTAAATACCCAGGTAATATATAAATTACTTCATCATTTTGCATACACACGAGACACAAAAAACAATTAATAAACACAGACTGCCAGATACAGCCCATAAAATAGGAAAACATGTCGTGACTTTATTAAATTTCGTCGAGCTTTTCCCTTCGAAATGCATTAAAGTTGGCAAAGCCACTTCACACGCCGGAGAGGAGCCGTAGTTACATAATACTACATAACCTTACATATAATTCATGTAAGTATCATGATTTTGTCCGCAGTACCTCGTTGCGGGTTTCCTGAACTTTCTGAACGCGCTCAAACTGACACGTGTACACTTTGAGACAGTTATGAAGACTATTAGCTTTTATGACGGCTGATTATGTGAACCGATTCTATCCACACACGAAAACTTTATCGCCATTAGGATGTAAGGTAATCTTGGAGATTAACCTTTAATTTATTCGTCTTCATGATTTATCCGGAAGTCAACGCTGATGAGCTGATGCGATCCAAGGACAGGTCTGTGAAGGTGTTATAAGTGTTAAATAATTTCGTATTGGTTATAGAATAGAAAACTTTTATTTCAGACAGAAGTATGAAATGTTTTAGTTTTAAACCAAAATAACACTCATTTACCTAATTCAGTCTCTATTGAGACGCGAGCTTGATTTATTTCTGGAGGTTTCTATTAAGAGCTCTATTACAGATAGTTCTCTACATTTTCTTAACGTTCATCTTAATAAAAGCGTAAATGTCCCGTACTAAACATTCCGCAGAACATTTTTATTAGCGCAAAGGAAAGATGTTACCTATCCTCTTAAATTAATACCTTATTCGTGTTTTACGAGACCTACCGGTCGGCAAGGGCACCCCCACCCATTTAATGTACAGTTTTAGGAGATGATTCAAGTTATAATATTAAAAAGATGCACGGCGGGGGCCGCTGTCGAACCACGTCCACAGCGAACTGCTATACTCCGGCACAATCCTGACGATATTGAAGCTGCTGAATTCGGTGACCAGTTCTGGTAAAAGCTATCCTGCGCCGTTAAGTTTATGTTGCTTAATATCAACGACGACGAAAAAACGACGCCAAGTCGACTTGGCGTCGTTTTTAACAGAAAAAGATAAATATTTATGGGGGAGACCTGTGCACACTTTTGGGAATTATTTTGGGACATTATTTAGGTTAACTAACAATTAATAATAAGGTCGTGTCAAAAAAAGGTCAATAATTATTAATCATCATGATTGTCAAATATATATTTTTTTAATCGCAAAGATTTGTAATTAGGTTTCTGTCGACTATTGTTTCCTTCTTTTGTTTTTTTTTTAGCTGTGTCTCCCATGCTGATAAATAAATAAACTCTTTTTTTTACCTAAATTCCCCCGGCCAGTATTTAAGTCTCTCTGCAATATTCAATTGATTGGTGGCACGGGGACAGGTCACCAGTTTATTTATTTATTTATTTATTTATTTATTTAGGCAAACCAACTAAATACACACAAAGACATTCCAAGTATATATCATTTACAAATACAATAGCATTGCATGCATCTAAATTAAAGGTAAGCACAGCACTTTAATAAAATCTCGCTATACAATAATAATTAACAAAAAGATGGATAACAATATAATTATAACTAATATCAATAATCTCTTACACATACAATCAATTTAAATTAGATTAGATTAAATAAGATTGAATTAAATTAAATATGATTGAATTAAATAACAAAAAAAAAATATACCTAATAAAAAACACAAAATAAAAGAAAGAGAAAAAAAATATTGATCTAAAATTTACATATTATTGAGCACAGCTCTTTTAAACTTAATAATGCTGCCTGAAAATACGTCGATGTCACAATCGTGAAAAATGTCGTTACACTTTCTGAGAATATAGGAAAGGGGGGCATTACTCCCGTACTTGGTTTTGCGGCCACCAGGAGCAAAAGGCCTATAATTATGAAGTCTAGCTGACGACCGGGGCGTGTTAATGTTAATTGAAGAAAGAAGCTGTGAGCAATCCACGCCTTGATTCAATAACTTGAATAAGAAAATTAGACCTGCAAAATCTCGACGCCAGTGCAAAGATTTCATTTTAAAGTGCTTCAGTCTATCCTCATAGTTTTTAACTGTATTCCTTATACCTGCTATGTAAGAGAGTCTTTTTATAAATTTTATTTGAACTCTTTCGATGCGCTGAATATGAATATTATGTACTGGGTACCAGACTATGGAGCAGTATTCTATATGACTACGAACCAATGCAGAAAACAGAGTTTGAAGTGCAGTCAAATTACTGAATTGTCTTGTGTTACGGTTCAAAAATGCTAGCATTCTATTGCTTTTATTTATTATGTTTTCTGTGTGTGTTTGAAATTTCATTTCAGAGTCGATAATGATGCCCAGATCTCTAACCTCAGACACTTTGCTTAATATTTGGTTCCTCATTATGTATGTAGAATTAAATTTATGTTTTTTACGAGAAAATTTAATATGATAGCATTTACCGACATTAACCTGCATGCTGTTCTTCTCACACCACACACTGAGCCTGTCAATATCTTTTTGCAAAAGAGTTTCATCGTTTTTAGTCATAACAACTCTATAAAATTTTAAATCGTCGGCATACATTTCAAAATGAGAGTTTTGTATGGAGTATTTAATGTCATCAACAAACATTGTAAATAATATAGGGCCCAGATGTGACCCCTGCGGTACGCCAGATGTGGGCGTGAAGGTGTTGGATGAGTGTCCATTTACTACTACTCTTGCTGTTCGGCCAACTAAGTATGACTGGAACCATTTTAGAAGGGACCCATGAACACCGAATGTGATTTCGAGCTTTTGTAGCAAAATACTATGGTCAACTTTGTCAAAAGCTTTGCTAAAATCGCTATAGATGGCGTCAACTTCGTTACCGTTACTCATGTAATCTAGAGTTCGTTCGACAAAGTTGACCAAGTTTGTGGCTGTTGATCTATTTCTAAAGAAGCCATGTTGATGATCAGTAATGGAGCCCTTGATATGCCAATTCATGATGGGACACAAAAGAGATTCAAGAACCTTTGCCAAAGTGGGCAATATACTAATAGGCCTGTAATTGCAGACATCAGTCTTATCCCCCGATTTTGGAATTGGAATTACTATGGCCTCCTTCCAGATCACCGGAAAAGCCCCCTCGGATAACGATCGGTTGTAAATTATATGCAATGGCTTAGATAAAACATTAGCACATTCCCTAATAAACCGTGGAGGTATACCGTCAGAGCCCGGCCCCTTAGTAACATCTAAATTCTTAAGTTTTCTCTGTATGCTAAGTTCAGATAGTGTTACTTGATGTAAGCTGTTACTATTGCTGGGTTTATAAGTATGTGCAGGGTCTGGATCACTACCAGAGATAGGGCTATATACCGATGCAAAGTTCTCCGCAAATAAATTCGCTATGCTCATGCCGTCGGTCGCACTACTATCGTTAAGCCTCATGTATCTTGGTATAACGCTTTTATTATCGCGTTTGTTTTTTATGTATGACCAGAAATATTTTGGATTCTTAACCACATTACTTTGTACATTTTGTAAATACTTCTGAAACACCTCTTTTATTTTTCGGTTAGATCGGTCTTTAAGTAATATATATTCAAATTCATCTCGCTTATTTTTATATTTTTTCATCCTCTGCCGACATTTTTCTTTTTCTTTTAACATTTTTATTAAACTGTTATTGTACCAGACGGGGTATGACTTTTTACCAGCATTCTGCCGTGGGACCAATTCAGCAATAATCTCCCGTAATACAGAATAAAAAGCAGCAACTGATAGATCAACTGTATCCGATTTTAAAACAATATCCCAATCTGTTTTCTCAAGACGATTTCTAATTTCACGATAGTCAGCTTTATGGAAATTATATATCTTAGTCATTTTATTCGTAAGTGTCTTAGGAAGGCTGAGATGAATGGTGATCTGTAAAGGTGGGTGAAAATCATCGACTTTTGATATGGAATCACAGGACCGAGTTACCTCAATTGGATAAATTAAATTGGATATGACTAGGTCTAGAATTCTATTCTGTTTATTTTGGATTGAGTTATACTGGTATAGGTCGTTAGAGGATAAGAATTCTATAAAAGTTTTGCCTATGTTACGAGTATTGGTGCCAAAATTTGGTAACGCATGCTGATGTAGTGATGATTTTGTCCATTCTACGTAACTTAAGTTGAAATCACCTATTATAATTACGGGCTCATCATTAATTACACTACTAACTCTATTCGTAAAGTAAGTTATAAGATCAATGTTAACCGGAGGAGGCAAATAAGTGGCGCACAAGTGAATTTTTTTAAATGTCTTAAGAGTACGAGTATTTGATATGTCTAGTGTCACCCATAAATCCTCACAACAAGACTCGAATGATGAATTTCTATAAGCATTTATAGATTTATGAATTGCGATTAGCACACCACCTCCTTCCTTGCCCCCAGAAAAAGTTCCCGACTGTCTATCTCTTCTAAAAATCTGATATCGGTTATCAAGAATTTCTGAGTCCAACACATTTTCATTCAGCCAGGTCTCAGTTAGCACAATCACATGAAAATTCATAGTTAACACATTCAAAAAGACCGTATCTAATTTTCCACGGATACTTCTAGAATTTTGGTAATAGAGAGTTAATTGATCGAATTTTTAAGTTGAATTATTTTGACAATGCCAGATTATGATTCAAATGAACATGGTTAGTCTAATTTTTTAAGACTTTCTAAACTTGTTATCACACGTGATAATGAACCTTCCTCTTTCCTGATAAGAATTTTTCCATTTCTAACCCAGACAAACTTGTATTTCTTCTCCTTGGCTGCGATCCTGGTAGCTGCATGCAATGATTTGTTAGCTAAAGTGAGGTGTTCGCTTACATAAACTGGGGATTGCTTGTCTCCGTAGCCCAGTAACTTGGTGTTCAATTTATTTTTGGGGTTCGATCTGTTATACAAGGATATTGCCCCAAGCAGATTATCGCGCTTAATTTTGCTTGGTAGCTTGCAGATAACTGCTCTCGGTTGATTCGACGACGCATTCAGCTTTTGTACCCTAGTGCAAGACAATATCTCACTCTCTGCTAGGGGATAAGACACAACGTTGCTCAGTTGTACCAGAGTTTTCACCAGGTTCTCTTGTTTATGTTCGGGTAAACAGTGTATTTCTATGTTGTTTTGCCTAGCATCTTGCTCTAATTGCGCAATTCTAACCTCCATTTCTGTCACCTTCTTAATCAAACAGCTATTTTCACTGCGCAGATACTTCACCTCTTCATTGCAAGCTTTAAATTGGGTCGTCATGTCTTCGAAATCGGCGTTCATAAATTTTATAGATTTTTCAAAACTAAGTATTTCCTCTCTCATGGACGAAAATTCGTCATTTATAATTTCCTTGATTGCGGCGCGTGTTTCTGTTCTTATGATCTCTATAATTTCAGAGCGCAGTATAGAATTCGAATCCTCACCCTGATCAAAATTCTCTCGTTTCCTTTTGTAGCGACATGTGACGTTCATCGTTGTTGACTCGTAATTTGGTTCGGTAGATAAGCTAGTGTTTGGCTCCGATTGATGGTGAATAAGAGGTGACTGTCGCTGCTGGCTTAAAGAACCAGATACAGCAGGCGAGACAGGAGGTGTTTGATTTAACGGCATTGTAGCTTAATAGCGCATTTATTCGAAAAAAATATAATAATAGTGAGTATTGTTGAAAAATGCTTTCGTTTTGAACTCGGGACTTCTTCCTAAGGCACAAACAAGACTTTTGAAAACACAAAAAGAATATCACTCCGTGAGATTTGAACCCGGCTCCACGGGAAAAGTAGTCGTTGTAGCCACACGACCAGATGTACGATGTATGAACCTACGAAATTTGTGATCGCTTCTTAGCGGCTTGCTTGGGGCGGGTTGCCGAGTTGTGGGTTGGGTTGGTACCGTTATATACACAGTCCGAAGTTCACTTTTATACGTTCACTTTTTAAACATAAAACGAGTTCGTTATTTTATTAAAATGTCGTTTTGAGATAGTTCCACTACTTATATCACAATAGTTTTTTCACAGATTGTCACTTATATAGTGTACTTTATATTTGTGGATACTTTTTAACAGATAAGTTATTTTAAACCACTTTATCGAATTAAAATTGTAAGGAGAACTGACAGCAGGTCTGTACGCGGTTACGCACGGACGACCAGTTGCTTCTGTATACGTCAGCACTGCAAGAGGCCAAGGACGGTCCACCCGCATCCCAGCCTGGACGCAGCTGCGGAACTACATACATCTTTACTTGTATGCTACAGTTTACAGCTATAATAATCGAAGACACATTTCAGTAATAGTTTAGTTATAAGAGTTTCTTAGCACACTTCCTAATGGACATCTTACACTTATTGTTAACTTGGGGAGAGAAAAAATTAAGTTGCGTTTTGTTATCCTAGACCTACCTAAAATCAACAAATCCTCATTCGCTCTTTACAAGCTCTCCAAAATAGTTAACAAAGAAGCGATTTTAACGGCCTATCACGGACTGGTTGGTGGACGGCACCATTACTGAGATACGGCATAATATTTTGGGGTAATTCGGTAAACAAGGAATTTATATTTAAAGCTCAAAAGAAGTGCATTACAGCAATGTGCCAAATAAATAGTACAATTAGCTGCTGCAGCTCAACCTTACTTTAAAAATCTAAAAATTCTCACATTGCCTTCCCTATACATTTACGAATCAAATATTTTTGTGAAATCAAATCTAAGCTACTATAAGACTGCTGTCAGAAGCTATTATGATGTCAAAGATTACTTGTGTGACAAAAATATTGTATTCCAATGACAAGAAAGGAAAAATAAGTATCATAATGAATTATGACTAATTTGAAAAAAGATTTGGAATATTGAATTTGTATGTATTTATAATTTGGAATATTTTAATAATGTATCGAGTAATAATGTACTAATATGACTAATTGTGTTTTAACTTCTGATTTGTATTTTATTATCGTATGCCTCAACGGCGGGACATAGCTAAACTTATTTTAATTATTTAAGACCTGTATTTATGACGTATACCTATAGTCCACAATAAAGATGATTTGATTTGATTTGAAATAAAAGCACTGATGAAGAATTCTTAGAAGATAATAAATTATTTTAGTAGGATCAGCCTGGGATCTACGATAGTACAAATTTTATACTTAGGTAGCAAAATAACATAAGTTGATGGTGCGTAGGCTACCTGCAAGAATAATATTTCTCCGTAATTTAAACGAATATGTTTCTGATCGGAAGCACCTGTAATGACCTCTTATCTTTAGTAAAATTTCTACACAATGTATATTGTTTTAAAATAAATGACTTATGACGCTGTGTTGCTGATGCTGGTCAAGGTCGCGGCCGCACCTTGTCCCGGCCACAGCTCCGCTCACTACAGCGTTACTTCTATTATTACACTTCACTTCGTACCAGCTCACACTCTATCACAGAACCACTCCCTCGACAACGTGTTTCCGGCACATGGTTAGGTAATGCCACTTGCTGCGGACAGCTTTATCAGGTATTTTTCTCTCGTCGTGGCACAAGATTCTGACGCCAATATTGGCTAGTACTGTTGTGCAGGGTAAATCACAATTTAGTCACTAGTGACTACTAGATGCCTCATACCTACTGCCGTAAGTAGGAACCTACCTATTTCGGTGATGATTGAACAAAATCCGAATTTTCAGCGGTCGTTGTTTACGGGCGTGTCTGTATGAGAAATTATCCGTAAATACAAATTACTGCGCTGCAATGATGGGTCAAGGGCGGGTCTCCCGCGCGCTGCGGGACAGGGGGCCGCCGCGCTCCCCGCGTCCCCCCGGCGGCCCGGCTCAATATTACAGCGGTACTTCAGCTCATTCATACCTGTGTAATGTACAGTCAAGGGTTATGAATTAATGTCGTCTCGTATCGACGCGCGAGAATAGTGTCGTGAGAGATTAGCGCGTCGACAAGGTCGGCTGGGGCTGCGGGCTGCATGCAGGCTTGACTTAAGTATGTCCTCTTGTGGAGGCTCTTCTAATCGCTTGACTTACATCTATGCTTTATACCTTTTAGTATCCACTTATTTTGAGTTGCTTCTGTTTACTCCTCTTCTTCGACTGCTGGACAACGCAGTTGAGCTACGATAATCCAATCTCATCGTTCTAGATCCAATCTTCCCAGCTATCTCATAACACTACAACCTCGTTGTTTGTCAACGAGGTTGTAGTGTTACGTTATGGCTTTTATTTTAATACAACTAAACTACCTATCTAAAATTATGAAGGTTTGGTTTACTACATATACCATAAGAAGAAAAGATTACATTACGATTTAAAGTAGAATCTAAAATAGGCGTTAAAATATTTTTTTCTTTCAATAGGTACATAAAACATGCGTTGAGTATATAGAAGAAGACTGTAAATGTACAATTTACGGCTTGAATATACACAATAGGTGAGTAAACCTACGAACTAAGGCTATCTATATCTACCGACGTATGAATAGGTGAGTATTGCGTATTGCTGCAGGCAACGGGCACCGGGTACCAAGGACGAGGCTGCGGAGTCCCGGGCAGGCCGCGCGGCCGGCCCGGTCAATGTTATATACCTACGCCTTACTGAGATACTACTTGTAGTATCTGGTTTTATATTATGCCTAAGATCATGCCTTGTAACTCCATTCTATTCAAAAAATAACAATTTGAACTCGCCGTTCCTTGTCGATTATCTACCACGTTTAATATTCTCTATAATTCAGTCATCTACAGTTCCAATCTGTACATGATTAACTGTGAAAGCTGTTATTTGCAAGAGTACAAATCCAGACGGATAAAGAAACAACTCAGTATAGCTCGTGATGCAACATCTTGTAGCAATTCTTTAGGGAGTTGGAGTTCGCAACAGGTCTTCAAGTAGATGTTCTGTAAAAGAAAACAAAGGCATGCCAATAGGTAATGTAAGTAAGTATTCCTACAGAAGAAGGCACAAGAACAATTTCTGCGGATCCAGGGCCAGCGGTCAGCATCAACGCATTGGAACAGTCGCATTCCTTATTATAATAATAACTATTAGTACTTATGCACATATTATATAAACTACTTATACCTAATTCGATTACTTATGTTTATATTTTACCGCCAGTATTCCAGACCTTAAGTTGAAGTAACACAATTTCACAGCCTCTCGCCTGTTGCTAGGGCTGCTGCTACAGGCTCCCTTCCCAGCCATAAATCTACGTTACGTCGAGGGTATGCGGTGCCTTAACACAATTACTGCCATCCTTGGCGAAATTATTCGGAAACTCAAATGGCTCTCCTTAAAAAGGAGTGCCAGTTTTGTTTCCTTCTCCTAATAGGATGAAAATGTTAGAGACTAACATGCTCATCTTTTTATTTCATGTCGATTTACACTTTTTGCGATTAACGGATAAGGAAAATGTTTCCAGCCATCCACTTGACATGATCCATTTATTTTCATCATGTCTGCCTGAAGACGTCTATAACAGTCGAACATGAGCCTCAACAAGAATTGCCATAATCACATAATAATTACATAGCACCTCTTATCAAACTCAACAGTTATCTCACACATGCATACATACATAAACTCACGCCCTCTTCCGTCGGCTGAAACTACAGAACGCCACCTGGTTCAATCCTTACATACTCCTTTTGCCTCGATTATTGTTCATAGATCATTTTTACTATTACAAAGCCTAATAATTTTGGTCTTATTTCCTTACACACAAGATCCAAATTATTTTGTAAACGAATAGACACTGAAAATTCATGAGGTTTCTGTCGACTCTTTCCTGATAACACCGCATGACCTAAAAAATCGGAACCAATAATCCAATCTTTCAATAAACTCTCCCTAATTTCTGGGAGGTTGGAGCGATAACTGCGTAGTAAGCTGCAGCTGCACCGGCCAAGGACAGCATCCTCGCCGATCGATACGTCAGCGGCGAGCCGAATGTTGGAAGGTGGGCACTGCGTTGTAGGGGAGGGCTACGTTGGTGAGGCGAGGATATCGTGTTTTTTTTTGGCATGGACCTTTATTTTATGATCATAAGTGAAAAAGTGTAATTAGATAATAAGTATTAATAAGGAACATCTGCCAATAAACTACTTAGCAGTTTGGTAGAGGTAATTATGGAGGTATTCTAACAAATGGATGGATGGATTTGAAGGATTGGAAGGGTAGTATGGTAAACAAGGCAAATAATTACTTACATAATGTAAATGGATGTGGTTTTGAACAAATGGATGCTTAATTTTATGATTTGTCACTGCTACGGAAGTCCATGTCCATGCATTACATCCTCTATTGATAGCCTATAAATTACCTAAAATACTGCGTACCTATCTTTATTTTTTCTCAAGATAATAAATATCATCATCAAGCTATCATAACTATTATAAATTAAAAAAAAGGAAAATAAATAAGGACCGGACGGTCCGTAGGTTATAATCCTGACGAAAGCCGTAAGAGTACCAAGGCATAAGGGAAATACCAATAATAACTTTTCCGAAAATACGCACAGAACTGAATATAAATTACCCTATTTATAAAACACTCAAGTATTCTATAAAAACATTCAGTACTTTTACTTATTAACTTATTCGCGTAGGGAAAAAGATTTTTTTTATTCGGAACTTTTTTCATCGATATTTATTTCCTCAGCGAAGAAGATTGTAACCATTTCAATCGGATCTCGTCCAAATTGAGATGAATGTATGGAGACATTACTGGAATGTGAATTATTGGAAGACTGGCGTCCTTATGTAAGGTCCCTTACGAGGAAAGTGCCACAAAAAGGTTCTCATCAGAGTTGTAACAAAAAATTCAGAGGATTTCTTATTTTATTGCGTGATGGCGGGAGCTGTTCGTTTTTATTTGATCGGTTTTTGTAACAGATAGTAACATAGATACCCTGGTAATGGCAATAACAATAACAGGAACAGGCAACAAATGTCTATGTATTTATTAAAAAGAACATAATGTACCATTGTACTACAGGCAACATTGAAAAGGATAGGTATATCTACGTAAGTAGATGGCATCATCATATTCAGTAGATGACGGAGAGGCTGGGTTTAGGATTAGCATACCAACTATTTCGGCTTCCTAAAAAGTCGCCAAGTGGTAATACTATTAAGATAATCTACTTTAAATAAACCGTATTATAGAACGCATAACAGCACACTAACACTCCAGCGGTGTTGACAGGCGTCGCGCGCACGCTGGCGCTCGGAGCCATTAATAAAGTGTTTCCTTCCGTCGCGACGTTTACTGCGCCGTGACTAGCCGTGACAATGTCGTGACACGCCGCGACAATCACCGGCTGCGTGGCTGTTGTTCTTTCTTTATGGTATTGTTTAAGAATCCTGATTAATAATGAGCATAATGATTCTTCCAGAAAGCAGTGCTTTTAGAGTGTTCCAATTTGTGCATTATCTTAAGTATAGGTCTTAGGACTCTTTAAAAGCGGTCGTCTGACAATCTCAAGTCAGCCGTTAATATCTACTGTCTGTCAATAGGACTTACCAACAACTTCCATCTTCTGCTGTAGTTTTTCTAAGGTGGACTAACTTTATATCGAACCGTGTCAAAACTACCCACCACAGCAAACATTAGAACATTGAAACAAAGAACTAATCTACCCTATCCACCCATCAGTACAGCATGAGCTCATAAAACATGAACACATAAAACGAAACACAAAGGTATGACGTATCACCCCTGACCCTCGTCAGACGCACGCCGAAGCAAATTGAAAACGGAACATTTAGATCCTATCGCACTCGCTGATGCCTTTAAAGGTAAACCAATTTAACCGCGGAGAGGGGGGGGGGACGCTGTCCTTTTCACCCCCCACCCCCTGGCGCGCGTTGGAGGGGATGTGGCCCGACATTGACCCGCACTGCGCCGTGCCGCCTGCACAGGTGCGTCATTCATGTGCCCCCCTCCACCGCCCCACAGCCTGCATAGCGGATACATGTTGCAATGGCTTGTTACCGGATCACTCGATCGCTGTAAACTGCTTTGTATTGACGGGAAATTGATATTTGTGCGAAAATTCTTGGTAAATCTTTATGAAGTTTGTGGTTGTCCGGTCTCAAAGAAAACAACATTGATAACGAGGTTACCGCATTTCTCGTAAAATACACCACAAGCTACCTCATGAATGTTCAGTCCAGGCTAAGTCCAGAAACTATCTACTTAATGCAAGCACAACCTAAGTTATAAAAACTTAGGTTGTGCTTGCATTAAGTAGATAACTCCTCTACTTAAAACTGTTTGGTAAACTCTGTCGGTACAAAACTCTGTTATGTAGCCCCTTTCGGCGTAAACTAGTGCTGGCTTAGATATTACGAAGTCAATGGTCCCTTCGAGACCTCTCGTCGTAAAGTAGCTCGCAGGTAGCTACGTTATCTCGGTAAAATGGAGGCTGCGGCGCTGGTACCTATGAATAGCAGGGATTTTCGTCTTTGTTACTATATTTGGAAAATATCTGAACAGAAATAGGGAAAAATATTAAGGCGTGAAAGATTTTAGAGCCTATTATTCTAGCCGAGGGCGATTATAGCCCCAGAA
Source organism: Apamea anceps (assembly GCA_951799955.1). NCBI lineage: Eukaryota > Metazoa > Arthropoda > Insecta > Lepidoptera > Noctuidae > Apamea > Apamea anceps. Next base: position 20,945,463 of record OX637510.1, read on the forward strand.
AGTAGTGGAAACCTTGATTTGAAAACACCATTACATGCATTGAGGACGTAAGTATCTTTTCTTATGAAAGGTATCAGGCAAGGTAAAGCGCACGTCACGTCATCACTGTATTGCACTACAAATGAAACTATACTGGTGGTAAGTACCACCCTTGTAGTACAAGTTAGTCATACCTTTAAATGTTCGTAGTAGGTACTCGTGGACATAAATAGAACTTAATTAATGCCACTGTTCAACAACATTGCTAAAACTGTATTTCACTTCACGAACACCCCATTGGAATTGAAAATAATTTAAATTGAAAGATATGAGCACGCTAGTGTAACGTCAAGGTGCGCCGTGGCTGAAGAGCTTGGAACCAATTGGCACGGTTCAGGCAATCACAGACATGCTCCGTCAGCCGGTAAAACGAGGGTTCCTAGGTATAAGTATTTCTGCTAATCTATACCTATCTATGCATACAAGTCTATTTTCGTGTAAGCAACTTATTTTGATATGGTTTTCACCATTATTTACAAAAGTTATTCCGGAATGTATCATTAATATTAAACTTACATACCTAATTTATTCAAAGACATTTAAATTAGTATCTATCTTAAATCTCTACATAAGAAACCTTAGTAAAAAACCGCGCGAACAGGGGCGGGTCGCTAGTAGGATAACGTTGCCTAAAGTTAAGCAGACGCTCCTCATCACCAACGATTATAAACAAGAGGGGTATTATCGAGAGAATGAAGGATGTGGCTGACCGGTGATTTTTGTGCAGAAACATCTGCAAATCGCTACAAACCATGGCAACCCCGCTTGGGCGCAGTGTCACCCGGTGCTAATCCGCGGCCCGCGGCGACGTCGCCGCGCCGCCGCCCACCGCCTGCGCCCTGCGCCCAAACGTTCTGACACCGCCCGGCGGACTGGTGTTATTATTTTCTATAATGTTCTGAAAATAACATGGTTTGGTTTTTTTTTTTATTAATGTTCAAAAAGTATATCGCAGAGTTTAAAAATTTTATATGCTAAAAAACACAGAAGCCTTTGATGGCTTATATATGGCTAGTGAGTTCGGAAAAAATATATCTAATATAGGTACTACAAAGAAACTGGTAGTAGGTAATTTACATGACAGCAAAGTTTATAGAAATGTAAATATAACTTAAGAATAAAAATATAGACTGGTGAATTCATTATACCTTTTTTATAAGCTTTTATTTAACTTGCGATGTATGTATGTATGTTCGGGTGGACTCTTGCAACTCAATTTTAAAACAGATATCTTCAACCGATTGAGCTGAAATTTTTAAATCGGATGACAATGCAAAATTATTATGACATGGAGCTGATCTGATGATTGAACCGCAAGGTGGCCATAGGAACTCGGTAGTTAAAAGACACAACCCCATCGAGTTTGGACTTGTTTGACCCGTCTTGACGAGAACTTTGGTGCTAGATGGTTACCAGGGTCTGATGATGGAGCTGGAAGATGGCCATAGGAACTCGGTAGTTAAACGACACAACCCCATCGAGTTTGGGCTCGTATGATTCGTCTTGACGAGAACTTTGGAGCTAGATGGTAAGCAGGGTCTGATGATGGAACTGGAAGATGGCCATAGCAACTCGGTAATTAAACGACGCAACCCCATCGAGTTTGGGCTCGCATGATTCGTCTTGACGAGTACTTTGGTGCTAGATGTAGCCAGGGACTAAAGATGAACAGGAAGCTTAAGTGCACTAAACGCATATAACGGAAAAACACTGCTACGCGCTACGAACTACGCCGTATTCAATCTCGCATCAAAAATACTAAAGTTAAAAATAAAATTAAAAGAAAAAAAAAATGTTTAAAAACAAGCTTTTAATACTTAAGTATAAAAATAATTTAAACCTGATAAGAAATTAATAAAAGCGTGTTACATTGTGCTCTAAATTTTCTTTAATATTCCATCAAACTGTAACACGCTTTTATTTATTTTTTATCAGGTTTAAATTATTTTTAACTTTTAAGTCCTTTTTATTAATAAGTAATAAAAGCTTGTTTTTAAATTTTGTTTTTTCTTTTAATTTTTTAAACTGCGCTATAAATACTCAGGTCATTAGAAATGATCTATACCAATAGAGGACACGTAGGAGTATTAAAACAGAACTTTAATATTTATTTTCTCTGTTCATTTACGAAGTGATTCATTCAGTCAGGGTAAGTATGGTTCAGTCCTAACCACTTGGAAGCACCGATTATTATTATTGTTATTTAATTCAGACCCTAATGCTGCTTTTGCTGATAACTTAAAAAAAAAGTTAATTCGAGATCCCAAAGAGAATTACAGCCCGTCGTGGTGTTGTGTTGTGTTGTGAAATAGTTGCCTTGAAGTGACAAAAACAGCACCGGTGTGACCTACTTTAGACCCGGTGCTTCTCTGTACTTACATTGTTACAACCGCAGCGGTCAGGGCGATCTTCCCACATACCTACTCTTGTCAGTAGCAAATACCAACAACGTACCTACTATTAAATCTGCTAGTTCCTGCACAATCTACAATAAGAGTTCATTTATTATTTCTAGAAGCCCGTCCTCCATTGCCCGGCGACATGGTAACCCTTGCGGACGCGCCCAGGCCTCGGAAGCAGTTTGTTATAAATGTCAATCAAACGGCCGTAACGTTTTTATATTCCGCTAACTGAGCCCGCGTGTGGGGTTCCTTAGTATTCTGTACTCGTTCTATTTGCCATTAGCCACGCCAAATTGTTCTTAATAGCTTGATGCATGAACAAAACTACAGAAATTGTTCGTCGTTGCATCGCACCAACAAAGTTTAAAACCTCTAAATACAAATAGCTACAGCCCTAAACAAAAAGATGTGCGTTGACAAGAATTCATTTGTGTCCCTTAATACTTTATCAATGTGTGACAATGGTACCCAACATGTAAGTAATATGTTTTGTGGCTACATGCTGATACAATATTAGATGGAACAAAGGTTGTAGAAAATTAAATGAAAAATTTGCAAGGTACCTACCAATATGCAGAACTGATTGCATTGTCTTTAAAATCCCTTAACTTTAAAGTAGCTTAGAAATAGGTTATAGATGTAATTCATTCCTGAACTCTTACATCTATATGGGTAAAAATGGGTGCTGACCCTTACTTAATAAAACGAATTTTTTCATTAATCGCGAGTTAGGAACTTTCATCCGAAGATAGTATTACTTACTAAACTCTTTCTTGCGACCAGCCCTAGAAATTACCTTTTCGCATGTAAGTAGCAGTACCTACATATCTATTTAACTTCAAGATTGACAAGCATCCTCTCATCCCTTGACTTAACAGGCCTCTTCATGTTTTTGTATGTCAAGAGAATGGACAACAGCATCCTCAATCGACAAAGGAGTTTATGAATTTGTAAAAAAAATTAATGACAAAGATTATGTAAAAAATTGATTGGCAACATCATCAGGGAATGGTAATTGCGCTGATTAGCACCTGGACCTACTTTACTATAGCAGGTTAAGAAAGATAAGAGAGCCAGTTTTTTATACATAGGTATAAAATAATAATAATAGTATAATTCGCAAAACTGATGCTACAATCACAAATGCAAAAAAAACGGGTTGCACTCCGGGAGTGCCGGCAGAAGTGAAAACTTGAATATTAACGCTGTGCATTTTTGATATTTTGGAATGCGGTCTACTCTCCCTCCGTATTACGAATTTTCGATCAGGTTACGTGTCCTGATGCGAGCTCCGTCTTACGAATTTTCGATCAGGTCACGTGTCCTCCTCACTGCTTTAAAGACAAATTACAGAAATATTCGAACAGAGGAGCAGCTAAATGTCTAACTGGACAGATTGTTGCGTTTGGCAGGATATATATATAAAAAAAAAGGTCACGTGTCCTGACGCGAGCTCCGTCTTACGAATTTTCGATCAGGTCACGCGTCCTGACGTAAGCTCCGTCTTACGAATTTTCGATCAGGTCACGTGTCCTGACGCGAGCTCTGTCTTACGAATTTTCGATCAGGTCACGTGTCCTGACGCGAGTTTAACATTTTTTACCCATCACAAAAAAGTGCACAACGCCGCTAAAGAAGTTTTCAATTGAAAACAGTTAGTACACAATATTTCTGATTAACATCTACTAGATGCGAATCTAGCATGCATATTTTATGTTTCTAATACACTTACTATTAAATATATAAATAAAACTATGAATAACAAAAAACGCGAAGTTTTCCATATGATGGTAGTATGTAGATAATGTAAAAGTTTTGGGAAAGAAAAATTAATATGAATAAGATATAAAAATATAATCTGGGGCTTCAGAACCAGCAAAGACATCTATTTCACCATGTATGTATGGAGCATGGTAATGATCATTAAATGTTTTGTAGCTGGCCCTTAGGTAGGTACAGACAGAAACTCTATATTTTGATACCTGCCATCATCACAATACGCTACACTAGATACCTAGATAGGTAGGTAACTAGTAACCTATAACCGTAGTTGATAGTTCGTCTTCGGGTCAGTTCGTCTATTTGGGGCGATACCTTCACCCGCCACCTCAGCTGACGTGGGTCAGCTATCGATCAATGCCTCTTCAGTCTTGATTAAGACATCCTTTTTATTGACTTAGGGAGCCTTGGCCATCTATGTACACTTAGATGTATGGTAAACACTCGTGAAGGTCAAATATACAATAATAACTTACTTGAATGTACAGTCACCAAAAGAGATAAGTAACGAGGATCGTCGGATATAGTTGAAGTTTAGTAAGAAACCAATGGATGTTTTCGAATGAAATTTAATTTGATAAATGAACTGTTTGTTTTCTATTAATTTAATAAAATTTCATTCGAAAACATCCATCGTATTACCCAGTAACTGGGTTGTGGAGGTCAGATAGGCAGTCGCTCCATGTAAAATACTGGTATTCAGCTGCATCCGGTTAGACTGGAAGCCGACCCCAACATAGTTGGGAAAAGGCTAGGCAGATGACATAGTATAAAGAGAGGAAGTAGGCTATCTCCGGCACAATCCGCGACATAATTGCCTACTGTCTTAGGGTTGTCACTTTTTGTTAAATTTTAATTCAGTGCCAATAAATGGGCAAGGGTCGGGATGTTGTATTTTTTACTTGTATTGTCTGGGTACCTAAACGATGATGAAACCTTTCACGATGAAAGAAAGAGCGACGGGCCAGCAGACGGGCGGCGCGGGGCGGTGATGAGCACGAATAAACGGTAGGTTACTGATAGTACTGTCACCAATTCATTAGTTTAAAGCCCGGCCCTTGCCAAAGATAACACATATCTCTGTATAACTAATTCAGTGATCATTAGTCAATAAAGTTCAACAATGGTTTTCCTAACAAACACAGAAAATTCAAGATTCATAGCAGTATTATTTATAAAAAAAAAAACATCGTAAAACAACATAAAAAAACTAACGCCTGTCTCTTAGACTAAAATCAAATTTTTATTCTGCTGTTATGATTCGAACTTTGCTCTATTTATCTGATTCACAATTAGTCAATTACTTATTTTTTAAGTACGATTTTATAACTGTAAGTAGGTACTTAGTTACTATACCTACAATAGGTACTGAGAAATCGGCATGACTAAACATAAACAAAGCAATAGCGGCAAATCAATTGACAGATCAAAAGTACCTAGTACATTCTAGTGGGAAATTAGGCCTACCTACTTCCTCTGTCTGATAGAAAACTAATACAACAAAAAATAAGTAAGTAGGTAGGTATCTCATCATCAAGTAAAAATGATATGCTAGAAAAAGTGACTTTCTTACCTTTCCTGTTCAATAGGTAATTTGAACAGAGACAATTCTGGAATCGATAAATTATTAAGACACCCAAACACACAGCAATACGTTCTCCTGCGATTATCACACATTTTTCATTCATTTAGCGGTGCCGAAAAGCCGTGACGCGCGAACCTCGTGCGATGTTAGCCCCGTCTGGCGCGCTGCGAAACCCGCCGAGATTTGTGTAAGTGTGCGTGCGGCGACGCATAGATACTTTGGCGCACACATACAAGCCGCGCGCGGTGCGTTTGTATGAAGATAACGTACTTCCTCTCTTTATACTATGCAGATGATGATGATGATCCGACGACCCTGGTAATTTATCTCCTTTGGTGACCGTACACAATCGGTAAATATGAATGTACATAAGCTTACGACGTGGTAATGTCAATGACAATGTGGTAATAGTAATGTCAAATCGAGAAAAAATAATTACATTAACCCATACTACGAGTATTATCATTATTTGTCTACCGACTTATAGGTAAATTTAAATTTAATAATAACTACTAAGAAAGACAGCAAAATTATGGCAAACAGAGTATTGCCATAGTTTTGCTGTCTTACAATAGTAGAATAGAAACTTTTAATAACCTTTTATATATGGATACACAGACATTTAATTACGCATATCTACTGGACTTTAATCTAAATCTTTCCTATAACTACGATATGTATAATCAGCGCACGGGTGCACTGAATAGTAATGGCACGAAAGCTGTGGTATCAGACCTTCAGGATCTTGTTATGACAATAAGCAACCTAAACAGGGAAGATTTTGAGGTAGAGTTTTCACAGTCGGATAAAACAGAGATATCTACGGACTCACAACCACGAACCAGCCCTAAGTTTTTTCTTTAACAAAAACACATCGGAAAACAGTACAAATACATTCATGCAATAATATAAACGTCCTATATCAAAACATACAAAGCCTAAAAAATAAACGTTACTTATTAGAAGCAATCACGAACGAACATAAAATAGAAGTGCTTTGTTTTACGGAGACATGGATTACAGAATTTAAAAAAGACCTACTAAGTTTGGAAGGGTATACTGTAGCCGCCAAATACTGCCGCCCAAACTAAGCGGGAGGTGGTGTGTGCATATTCTTAAAAGACGATATTGAATCCAAAGAAAGCCAAGATTTAACGGAAATGACAATTGAATTTATATTCGAAACGTGTGCTGAAGAAATTCCTAAAATTAATCTTTTACTAATAGTTATCTATTGGCCACAAAAAAATAGGGAAACCGAAATATTTTATACATCCTTGGAAAAACTGCTACTTAAAATCAACATAAAGGACAAACATAAACACATAGTTATAGGCGGCGATTTTAACGTAAATATCCTTGAAAAAAATCGCAATTCATTTAATCTTCTAAATACTATGACCAAGTACAACTAGTGACGGAACCTACCAGAGTAATAACCTCAAGCATCACATGCATTGACCTAATATTTACAAACGCATACGACAAATTCCATCTAGAAGTAGTGGAGCTTGGACTCTCAGACCACAGAGGAATAGCAATCACTATACCTACCCACGATCCAATAATTAATAAAAAACAAATATTAACTCTAGAGAGGATCTATTACAAACAAGACACCACAAGAACCATTGTATAACAGTATGAGAGTTTTTCACCTTACGCTCATGTGAATGTAGCGAAATGGCCAAGCCATATATTTTGACTAAGGTGTAGAGTTTACGAAGTTAGGCCTTGTAGAGTTAGGGCGTGTAGAGTTAGAAGTTTGGCTCTACATGAGATCTGATTATTTTTTGACAGCGATTGATGCTGGCGTTCCTCAGGGGTCTGTTCTCTCTGCGACTCTTTTCCTGCTGCACATCAATGACCTACTGATACTAGGTATTGTTGGGTATGCAGGTGACAGCACCGTCGTGGAGAGATATCTGTCCAGGGCAAAGGCTGGAGGGGAAGAAGTTAGTTCTTTATGAGGGGCCCTGGTGGACCGAATGAATGCGACCTTAAGTCTTGCCTCCCAGTGAGGTGACAACAATCTGGTCAGCTTCAACACCACCAAAACACAGGCTTGTCTGTTCAGCGCGAAAAGGAGCCCATTTGATCTGGCTCCTACTTTCCGGGGTGCAGCTGTACCTGTGACGGACAACCTCGAGCTTCTTGGCATGAAATTGACAGCAAATCTCAATTTCGGCGAAAACATTGAGTCTAAAGCACAAACGGCGGCCAAAAAGCTGGGCATCCTGAACAAGGTTAAGCGGTACTTCACACCGGGACAGCTTTTGACCCTTTACAAAGCACAAGTCCGATCGTTTAGGGAGTACTGCAGTCACCTGTGGGATGGCTCAGCTAAATACCAACTCGCCACTTTAGACTCAGTGGAGCGCAGAGCTAAGAGACTCATTGGAGATAAAAAGCTGGTGGAGGCAAAGCTTCACATTTTGGCTCACCGGCGAAGTGTTGCCTGTCTGTCCGTCTTCTACAGACTGTACTTCGGGGAATGTGCTCAAGAGCTACATGAGCTCATCCCGCCTTCACCTTTCTACCATCGAGAGTCCAGACGCACTGTGGGATACTACCCCTACTTGGTTAATATACCATATATACGCACTAAGCGCTTCTCGTCATCTTTTCTGATGCGCACAGCTAAGGAGTGGAATCGTCTGCCTGCATCTGCATTCCCGAGTTCATACAACTCGAATCTCTTCAAGGCGAGAGTGAATAGGCTTCTTCTGGGCAAGCTCGTTCCACCGTAGATCTCATCCCTGCCTCTGGGATGGATTGAGGTCAAGAGTGAGCCCATTGTCAATAAAAAAAAAAACATTGCGAGCTACATGGTCTCGTCTTGGCAATATTTAAAATGAAATGTTTTTGTGGGATTTCATTTCTTTTTGTAAGTTGCTTATGATATTTATACGAGTATTTTTTCTGTTGTTCATTTTTTCTTGGGTGTATTTCTTGTACATCAGAGGTGCCTTTTTTCATAGCCCATTCTCTATCTTTGCCTTTATTCTTTGTTACTTCCATACCAAATTTCAGCTTTCTATTTTAGATATCAATAAAATCTAAAGTAAAAGAGCTATGCAATTGAAACTTTATAGGTTTTAAGTCAACCACTGACATCATATCCCGAAAAGTTTGTTTATCTGGTATAATCCAAACCCAAGTTAAGAAGTTTCAAAAATACGACGAAGTGCTTCGAGAAAAGGTAGGTAGTGCCCTTGCGCTTCGCTTGGCTCGTCTTGGCGGGGGCACTCCCGTGCCCCCAGATACCACAAGGCAGCGTTTTGGGATGCTTATTATTTCTAGTTTATATTAATGACCTCCCTAAAGAAATTAATGCGCAAAGTATTTTATTTGCTGACGAAATTTTTATCATTTTTCCATACACCAATGAAGAAAAACTAAACTAAAAAAATTGCTAATCCATTGCTTCATAAGTTCGAAAAATGTGTTTGATCTACACATAAATGAATGTTGTTGAGCTGTCAAAATGAAACCGATTCCGATTGATTGTCTGTTACGCAATTAGGGTGCTGTACACTATCTATAGCATAGTAGCTCAGTAGTGTTAGTTTGGCATTCGTTACCGTTGCGAATATAAGTAGATCATGGATCTCTAAAATATGTACCTACCTATAATTTTTAGACTACCTACCTATAGCAGATTGTGATACTATAATTCGGCAAGAGCCTAGTCAGGAGTTCAGCTAGAGCCAGCTTTAATAAAAAAGATTACCTACCGATTTCAAAAATCATGATTGGGAACTTTACGTGCATCGGAAGTTAACAGCCATAGTTCATCATAGCCCATAACTATAGCCCACTGAACTAGTTAGGGGCTGTCTCCACGAGCGAGAGACTCGCGGCAATAATATCGTCGTGCCACGTATTTCTATACACTCTCTAAGAACGCGTGTCCACACGGCGATGTTATCGCGGCGATGCGACTAGTGGCAATGTGCGCGCGTAACATCGTCGTATCGCCGCGGTATCGTCGCTACTGGTGGCGCGCACGCCGCGCTCTTGCCGCAGAACGTGGCGCTCTCGCAGCGAGCGCGTGGCGGGCGCGCTGTCAAACGCAGCGTCGCCAGCGTCATTTCAGCGTTGCCTCTCGCCAAGCAAGCAACAAGCTTTTTAAACGATATAAGTACAATGTTTAACATTGAAAAGTTTAATCTTGAAGTGAGAGAGAGACCTGCCCTTTACGATGTTCAGTTGTCCGAGTATCGGAACAGAGAAATTAAAGCAAAGTATTGATATGATGTGGGAAGTGCTATGTTCACGGAATTGGATGACCTAACCTATTGCAATACCCAAAACAATAGTTTTGGGTATTGCAATAGGTTAAATAATCGTCGTAATAATCACGGCGATTCCGTTACGAGTCGTCGCGGGCACGCGGCGATTCCGTTACCAGTCGCGACGATACGCTGGCGGAATAATCGCTTGTTCGTGGAGACGACCCGACGATAGAAGCGCGGATCCGTCGCGATTCTCTCGCTCGTGGAGATGGCCCTTTAGATTCATCAGCGATCGATAATACGGCATCGAAATATTCATGTGGGCTTAATATTCAGCACACATTCGGTATAGCGAGTTTGGCACACCACCAGTTTTATATCAGCAGCAGATAGTGATTTAGTTGGCGACCATTACGGCGTAGCTAGCAAGTGTACGAATAAAAGGCTCACTCTTGACAATACCTACAATGCTCTAAAGAATGTTGGTATGTGCCTACTTACCGTCTGTTCCAAAATTCTAGCTATCTGATGAATGTGTAAACAAATCCGGTTCAACGACTCACTAAAGGAAATTAGGTAGTAACACATTCATCTTTATTTAAGTAGAAGGTTTCAACTTTCTAGCTCACCACTTTTTCCAACGATTTTTTTGTTTGAAAATCGTTATTAAATTGTAACCGGTCGAAGTGACGATGCTTGGGGGGCCTATGTCCAGCAGTGGACGTCTTTCGGCTGAAAAGATGATGATGATGATTAAATTGTAAAATCATCGACGAAACCTGAGAATATAAAGTAAACTTCAATTGTAAAATGAGTTTAAAAAAACAAGAGTTTTGCTGATGCTTCGTCTGTGGAAAATGGGGAGTTATGTCAGACTAATAGCGACTAAAAAAAATGAGTTCGGGGGTCGGGAGATACTTAATCGTATTACAAGGTGCGGCCAACACATAACCGCATATCTTCCCATAAAGTCATTATGATGGGATAACGCGCTCATTCAAACCCCTAGTTTTAGTTTACTTGACTCAACATAATCAAGATCAAGATGCTACGATGCTACCCTACTGCTACGATGATAGGTACACGATAGCAGGTAGGTGAGCAGGTTGTGGGCACTGGGCCACGCCGTTATGTTAAGTGCGGAAAGGTCTAGTAACATTCTAGTTGGATGTAAATGAATAGCCCTTCTTCATAGTGTGGCAATTAATTAAATTGACTACTGATCCCTACAAATGCTTTCATTAGAAAGGCATCAGTAACTTTAGAGATTACTGCTAACGCCATCTGTTGACCCAGACCAGAAGCTTAAAAGAAATTGTGTTTATAAAGCCAGTTACTACTATTTAATTTTGTTATAAAACACTTCAACATCTCAATATGATAGTCGATTTTAACAAAAAAAGGAAAATTGAATCATTGCATTGCAAATAAATAAAAATAAAGTTAGAAAGTAATACATGAAACTTACTTTGTAAACATGGGATTAAACTACATCTTGCGAACACTGGCGGTAGTAGTCATACATAAAAATAATTTTATTATTGAATGATTATTAAAAAATATACTATATGACACAAATTACAAATTAATTTTCAATTTTTTTTTATCTATTAATATACTTCATGGAGTGTAACATAAATTAAAACTTACTAAAAATCGATTGCAGAATAAGACTTTGATCATGATGGCAGAATGAACTCCGCGAACTATGTTGTCATCTGTCAAGTTTGGCCTTCAATTCGCTGGTGATCCTGGGGAACTATGTAATGCAATTTCCAAAAGGTTTTGCAATGTATGAGTGAGGTGTTCAATCAATTCGATGGTGTGACAAACGAGTAAAATTAATCCCGTGTAAAAATGACATCGAGGAGTAAGAATGCTGTGCGGGGCTACGAGACAGAGATTGAGAAGAGCCGTGAGGAGTCCAACTGGAGGAAGGCAGTGGACTTGGCTCAGCAGTTGAAGGCCAGGTCTCCGCAGCATGGTGAGTGACACACGTTACGTATTGTCTAAACACTTATATCACCACGAGACATCCTCAGTTAGGTCATTAAAGTACAGTTGTTATCATGAGAGCTTAAAAATATTAAATTGTATTATTACTTATCAGTAAATGTTTAAAATATAATGCTTGCTTGCTGATTTCCCGTTATTTAGATAAACATCAGTACATTAACTGTGTACCAACTATTGGTTTATTATGATAATTATTTATTCATGTTTCCTTGAATGTCAGTTACAAAACTATTAAGTTTTTATGGTTTTGTGCTCTAAAAAGTAGCTGAGGTCGAAGCAATCACTGTCATTAATTACATTTAAATTTAACATGAGCTTTAGAAGCTATTTCAGTAATGGTTCCAATTTAAGTTAATAATTAAGCTACTGGTCAAACCCATTATTATTCAGATTGAAACATTCTGTCCTGCAGTACTTTCTCAGTATAATTAAGACGAATTCTCATTCGTCTTATAAGTCTTAAGGTGAAAAAGGTATTGGTTTATGTTTATGCCGGACAAGAACTAACCAAAACTAAACTGTTCTATCATGCAAGTTGATGCAAGCATGCAGCATGATATACAAATAAAATACATGCTTTTAGTAAGTACTTTTGACAAGTATGTAAAACCAGTTCCATAACACAAAACCTTTTCCATGCATTTCTACTGGGTCTCAGTTTCATTACTCATAAAATTAATTGTATCAACAGAAAGCCTTGCCCACTTCCTCATCGGAGAGGGCAAGCTTGAGGCACACCTTGAGGAATGGCCACCCAGCAAGGAGAACATCGAGAGAGCACAACGCGAGCTCTCAGACGCCCGTGGCTACCTCACCTTAGCCACCGATGAAGCGGGCAAGAGGGCTGGTGTAGCGCTAGATGCACATCTACTTCTTGGGAAGTTGAACTATGCATGTGGAGCGTACGATGATGCGTTAAAGCATTATAAACTAGCCGAGCTGAATACGTTAACAGAAAAAGAGTTACCTGTGTGAGTATATTTTTATTAATATTATTACAGGTACACTAAAATCAATTTACTATAAAAACACAAAGTTAAATGATTAAAAAAAAAAAAAAACAACGAATAACAGTTGCAATAAAATAAACCAAAATTAAATAAAAGGTTAAACTGATCAAATGTTTAATAACATTATGATTATCAATGTAACATCAACTCTTAATTGGCATTGCTTTGTTATTTAATAACACCTTTAGACAATAGATCGTTATTTGCAATCTTATTACACACACTGTGACGTGTGTCCTCTGCTCCCTTATCTTGCATCATTGTAATTAACTACAATTGAATGGTGTGCAATCATGCACTTTAAATACACTCATAATGAAACAAATGAACTATTTCCATTAATAGCTACATTACTCCATTGTATTACATGCCAAATTACCAAGTAATTAAAGGTATTGCAGAATCTTGTTGTGCCAGCCACTCTGGCTATTAATGAATGAATAGATTCTTTGACTCACACTGTGTTAATGATGTTGATGCTTATTACTTTTGTAAGTGTATGGAACGATCCGGGTCTGGCTGTTTGTGTATGTGAGTTTAAATGTTTGTGAACGCACCCACGATACAGGAGTAATTCCTAGTGTGGGGCAACATTATTTTTTAAAAGAAAAAAGAAATAAAAGAATGCTGTCATACCAAAATAGCATAATTTAAAGCATTATTATGATATTTTCGAATATAACAGGTAGTATCAATGTAAAGTTATATAAATGAAACAGGAAAAGTTATGCGTTAATTAAATTTAATGTTCTGAAACCAATATGTGGCTTGATCTTTAATAATGATTAAATAAAGGGAAAACCATATATTTTACCAGCTGGAATGAAATAATATTCTAGAATGGTAAGCTTAGCTTGCAAATAATAATTATACAATAATGCACATACTATTAATCACGTCATTTGCATAATGCATGACCTGATAGGACATAGACCATGAGTAAAGACTTTTAGTTAACAATCTGTCTTTCTCTGACATACTATGGGCATTATACCACTCATCTTATCTACTGCCTCCTTGGTCTAGTGATTGCAAGCGCTACAGAGAAATTTCGTATTATAAAGAAAGAGCAAATCGGTTTCCAAAAAGATAAATCAACAACTTTAGCTATCTTTTCACTCTTGAAAGTAGTACTGACTAATAATAACAATAATCAACTAACGACGGGCTTATTTTTTTATTTATCTAAGACGTTCGACCTGGTCTCGCATAACAAGCTTGTTAAGAAATTAGAGTCTATAGGAATTAGAGGACCTCCACGGCAGTGGATATCGTCATACATATCCGGCAGACAGCAGTGTGTTACCATCGGTAATATTAATGCCAATAAGGATATGGTTTCATACCGCTCTGAATTTAAAAATACCAAACGTGGCGTTCCTCAGGGCAGTATATTGGGTCCGATTTGGTTTCTCCTTTATGTAAATGATATTGTTAACGTGACTAATCATAAATGCTTTCTGTTTGCTGATGACATTTCGATAATTGTTTCTACCGATAAAAATGTAAATCCATGATTGATCATGAAACAAATATTAATAATACAATAGAAAATCTTATAAATTGGCTTAATAATAATAATAATTTATCTATTAGGTAACATTAATAAATCAGTATATGTACAATTTAATAAATCTTAAAATAATAAAGGAGATGGCTAAATAGAAGTATGGACGACTTTTCAACAATGAATAAACATGGTACCTAGCAACATGTAATTCTGAATAGCTGGATATTAGTATTTCATATAAAAAAAGTTTCAGGAACTTTTAGTATCTTTTTATTCCTGAAAATTAAATCGTGTAACTCCTACGTCAATAGGCATACAAAAACTGCAAATAAAAGATATTGCTATGAACTTTTACCTAGGCATTTAGATGTATCTGCGATAATATTGATAATTGTATTTTTGCCTAACGACCCACCCCGATTTCGCACGGTGGTACTTGAGTAAATATCTACAAAAGGGTAATTGCACCAAAAACCGTGATACAACGAGCATTCTACAATCCGCGTAAAAATCACTCCCCGCCGGCGTGTATTTAAGTATTAAACTCTTATAAATCCTAAACTACTTATTTAAATGAGTTGAAATAAAGACAGTTTTCACAGACAATATAAGTAGTGGTTGAAATGATGAAAGTATTTAAAAATAAGGATTAATATTAACTGAAAATAAATGGACTCGAGAGGCGGATTCTGGGCGCTGATTGGAGCAACGAGCACAAGAATAACACTCGCAGGATATTTCTGACTTGAATTACATTGGTCAATACAACCTACACGAATGTATACCTAAACCTTCCGGAAGAACCAATCTACCTACTAGTGACAACCCCATTAAAATCTGTTTGGCAATACATCCGTACAGACAGACTGACCAACAAATGCACCTGGGGGACTTAGTTTAATTAGTATGTGGTGATTGTTAAATCCTGGGAGGACATAAAAGATATTGAAATAAAACAACAAAAATACGATTTATTTATTTATTCTGTGAATCTTATAAGAACATTATCTAAAAAAGTTAGTTTAGGTTATCTGTCCATTTGATCAAATCATTCAGATTGGATGCTAGCCCATTAACACAACCAGAGAGAGAGAGGTCAGGAACAGTAGTTCTGACGATTTATAGGCCGAGAAACTGAATATCTGAAAAGGAAGATGATCCATAATGCTACCGGATGGGCATGTAAATATAAAAGAACACACTGTATTTAAAAAACAATTTATTTACTTGATGGAAAGCTGGATGTGACGTTGGTAAATTCTGTAAGATTGAATCGTTTCTTTCCACTGCATTGTATACTTCTCACAGAACGGCCACAAGTTATGCGCACCATTGTATGGCCAAATAAACGTACATCACTAGTTGCTTCTGAATTCAGCAGTTCATAACAAGGATGACAAATGTTGGCATTCCTTGGA
This sequence comes from Apamea anceps, assembly GCA_951799955.1. NCBI lineage: Eukaryota > Metazoa > Arthropoda > Insecta > Lepidoptera > Noctuidae > Apamea > Apamea anceps. The sequence goes on from OX637510.1 coordinate 20,961,460, forward strand.
ACCTACAACAAACTTAATTACCTTAGTACCCACATGAATTATTTATAATAAATAAAGCAACCAGTCTGCAAGCAACCACGTCTTAGTTTCAGAAAATAAATCGTTTTGATACCTGTTATCAAAAATCGATATAAGTATAGTTTTGATTTGACATCCTAGAAAAGCGACATGACCCGTCCCTAGTTTGTAGTACTGTATTATTATTCTCTTTGAACTTGTCATGTCAATCAAAAAAAGCAACTAAGATACTTTTTTATGTCTAACAGTTCACGAAAGTTCTAGGAAATTATTAAACGCTTCATAATTCATGAACGAATATTTAAATATTACGAGTTAATGTGAGGTTACTATTCATGCTTGGGGCAGTCATTTAGCCATGTCCTTTCATTTTTCAATGAGTAAGTACTTATATCAAAACTTCAACAAGTAGCACAAACTAAGTTTCTGGGAACGATCACAGACGAACATCTAGATTGGAAAGCTCAAATCGATAGTGCAGGTAATAAAATCAATAAATATAAATTCGTATACGCTCTTAGACGGATTAAAAATGTTACAAACATTAAAACAACTTTAATGTCCTATCGTGCATATAATTCTCATCATTAACTTATGTAGGTAACACCTTTGAATACCATGTTTTATGAGTCTGAGGTAGGCAGTGTTATTGGGTTTTTCTATGTGGAATGTCTCAGTAGCAGCCCGGAGCCTGGCCTCGTGCCCAGTTGATGACAATAGTCTCGCCCCCTGTTACATTTCGCCAGTTATGTTTAGGTATCATCCTTAACATAACTGGCGAAATGTGTATGTACTAACTAAAGGATACCTCTGCCTAACCCTTCGAGGACACAAAGCGTGATGTTATGTGTATCTTATCTATAACTAGACACATAGTTCAGATATAAACCCTTTAGTCTAAACAAATCACATATTTCAGGAACTGTGTAGTGTATTTGTTATCATGTGCATCTCACACGTGTTACCGTGACGTCAGCGTGCGATCAAACGATTGCGCATGACAAACGCTAAACAAACTGTTAATAGACGTGGGCACATAAAATATGCAGCACATCCATAAAGGTGGCAATAAACTCACGCGCATATCTTAACTTAACAACTGTTATTATATTTATTTGCTTGTCCTGCATTGTTTGGCATTCTGTATTGTGTCGTGGGTTCGTTCGTGTCGTACCTTGTACCCCCGAATCGAACAAACGCGAGCCAATACATAAAAAAACCTTGCTTAGATCCACCGATTTGTGTGTGTTCTATACAAAGACATTAAATTATTTACTTGACAATAGACAGGACATCACGAACAAAATCGTAATCCAATACTTTTGTCCTAGTGGTCAAAAGTCACTCAGTCTAGTGTGGTACGCCTGCGTGTCAAGTCGTATTTGTGTCCACCAAAAACAAATATTTTCTAAGGAAATATGCCAAGTTGCGCATAGAGATATTGTAAATCTCGTTACGGTAAAACGGCTGGACCTAACTTCAGTTTATTTTCGTATGAATTATTTATATTTACTCAGTAATTAAAATTAAATAATTTTCATAAATAGATCTAGAAAATTTGCTAATCTTGTAATAAACGCCCTCTATTGCTGAGTAGCTTTACTACTGCGTTGTAGAGATGCAATTTTGTTTATCGATTTGGTTATCGATAATATTTATTAAGTTAAAAAATAAATAACACAAAATATAATACTGTTTGAAGATAATCATGTCATTTTATTTAAATATCAATACATGAACAAGTACTATTCATTCATGTAGGTTTCTGTTATTTTAGGTTTCCGAATGTAAATAATGTAGAACGTGAAAAGTGGATACGGTTTGTTCAGATAGACCGTAGAGAAGAAAATTGGCTTCCATCTGGTCTCACACTTAGATTACTAGATCATAAATAACGATAATTATTAGTCATTTGTATGTAAAAATAATTTTATAAATAAATAACTTTTAAACTGCTAATCATTTTATTGTTTTCATAATCTTTTGGCACTTGGTTCAATCTATTCAAACGCGAAAAAAAAATAGTCTTAGTCACTTTTTTCAATATTATCGATACATTTATATCGAAATGGTAAAATCCCTACCACAGGTTTTATACTGTCTACTTAGTCCATTGTCTAGTTTGTCCATTTATTGCCAGACCTACGGATTTTTTTTATAGATCTACGGATTTTGGACCTCGCCTCGGATATACGTATACATACGGATTCGGATACAAGATTTACAAATATTTGCAAACAAAGTGAAAAAAAAAATATTTTGCTAAAACCGAAACGCAACCGACAATTGCAAAGAAAATATGCGCTTTGTGACATAATAGGTCTACATTACACAAAAAGTGTAATAAACTGAGTGCTATAATAATCCAACGGCAAAGCAGGCACATTTAAAATGATTTTATTTTAAAATGTACATAAACACACACTGAAACTGATACCTAGTCATACACGGTGACACGGACAATGGATAGTAGCGAATAAAATTCTAAAATAGTTTTTACTGTTTAAAACAAGTTTTGCTTAATTTGTTTAGTTTTTTATATCTATTTACCATTTGAACTTTTCAGGCTCAAAAAGGTTTTTCAGGCTCAACCCACGGATTGAAAATCGGATCTGGCAACACTGACCACACTGGTCACCTACCGAGCAATAGCTGAATATATTTTACTAAATTTAATTCATGTTTGCAATTTTTGTGTTAAGATGTTCCCAATTGCCGCTCTAATTTTGCTATATTATACTAGATGGCGTTACTGAGACATGGGATCACAGTTTTTCTATGACATTTCTTTGCATAGCCTCTCTATTGTACCTATCTTAAATCTCTTTGGTTCTATAATACCCATATAAAAGAAGTGAAGGGGTCTTTATAAAGAAGTTTCCAAAATAGGGTTGTCCTTTCACTTTATCTTATGTCATGGTACACAGGCGCACAAACAGCTGAATCACCGAGCGCCGCGCGCGCAGCTTGTGTCATGCTTTTGACATTATGTCGGGCCGTTATCCTCGAAATTTTTGGTGATAACGATTTTATTTACCGACTATATAATAATTCAAACTCAAATCATTTATTTCAATTAAACCATTTCAGGCACTTTTGAATTGTCAAAATAAATTGTCGGTCAGTTAGTCAGAAAGTTGAATCTCAACTAGATTCAACTTTCCAACAAAGAAGACTGTTCTTCATTTTGTTCTAAATACCATGAATTAGCATGATCAGCAATTATATGCTGATCATGCTAGTTCATGGTATTTATGTGAAAAAAAATGTGTAAAAAGTGGAGGACTGTATCCCAGTAGTGGGAGCTAATGTTCCCACTACTGGGACACAGGCCTGCTCTGTTGGAGAGGGAGTAGACCATATTCAGTGCGGGTTGATAGATGTCACATGTCTTTGATTTTTTTACTTATAGGACACGCCGGTTTCTTCACGATATTATCCTTCAGCGTTTTGAGAGCAGTGGTGATTAAATGAAATACAAAAGTAAAGTGCGTGCCTGGGCCCGCACTCACGAACTCACGAGCTGCAGATCGTAAGTCGGGCCCGATACCGCTGGGCCGCCACTGCTCTTAATATAATGAACTATTATAGATATCATGTCATGACATATAACCATAAATACGTTACGTTTCATCACAAACTCGAATATCTGACAACCAGTCTTACCAAGGGATATCGTGTTATCCAGTAACTGGGTTGTGGAGGTCAGATACGCAATTGCTTCATGCAAAATACTGGTATTCGGCTGCATTCGGTTAGACTGGTAGCTGCCCCAACGTAGTTGAGAAAAGGCTAGGCAGATTGATATCATGACATATAACCCTGTAACTGAAGATATTATCTATACTCTTATGTTTGTTCCACAGCCGAAGTCTCCGCATCGTGGCCGAGTCGTATGCTATCAAGGGTCTGTGTTTAGAACAGAACACGGTTCCTAGCTCCACCAGCCGGTTCAAACAAGCCGAGAGGGAATCTGAAATGGTAAGAATTTAGTACTTATTAGAGTACCAACTTCATGTATTCTGAGTTGAAAGATAATTATGAAGAGGCAAAGAGAATTCAGGCACTTATGAGTAGGTATGTGCGAATAAGAAATCTAAAGACTTGTTAGTCTACTGGTGTTGCATTTAACGAACGCGCTTCAATTATTCCTATTTAAACCTTATTACATTGATATAAGAGTCACATGAAGCCTGATGAAGCGCATTTGTGACTTGTGCTTCACAACGACTGCTGAACATGGCCCTCTCAATAACAACTGTGTAACGGTAATAGCTTGTTATTGGCCGAGTGGAGGACGTAGATGTCCCATTTTCTTTATGTAATTTAATAGATGGCTTACCACCCCCGCGGGTGGTGGATGACTTTAACATATGTTATTAAAATGGGAATTATATGTTTGTCCTGTTTGTTTTATGTACAATACAGTGTTTAATAAATAAACTTGATCTCTAACAATAACAAGAGACCATTTTGAACACAGTTCACACATCCAGACTGATTTGTTTATCATTCATCTTCGTCCAGATCCGTAGTTTCGAACTATCATCAGACCTAACTCTGCTGTACCTCCAACGCAACGGCGCGCACGCCCGCGCCGGCCCCACGCTCGAGACTGCGCTACAACGAGTGCCCATTCTACACATACGCGCAGGCAGGCTGCAGAGTGCTATAGACAGGTAAATAATTATTAAACAATAACAAAGCGTAATTATATTATCAGCTGCTTTGTTATTGTTTTCATTCCTGGCTTCATGTAAAATATTCGTATTCGTATATAGCTGCATCCAACTAGACTGGATGGCGTCTATAGTTGAGAATAGGCAAGTCAGTGAGGATGATGACAAAGAACTCCTGCGTTTAAATTGTTGTTTCCGTTCAGTTTAGCGCTAATACCTATACGTAAACATCGTTCTGTTTCTGAATCGTTTGTGGCAAAGTGCTGCTAGTGTGCCTCGTTTAGACGTGCACGACTATTCTCTCTGAACGTTATTAGGGACAGAGATGGCACAGTCAAACCTTTTCTAACACTTCGTGTGCCATGTTTACGCCCATTGTACAGCCAGGGAAGTTAATTGTTAAGAAAATAGCCACCTTACACCAATTTTCGTACTACCACCGTGTTGTTGTGATTTGAATATACCGACAATTAAGTAGGTAGTCAATTTGCTTGACAATTAATTTCTCTGACTACAATATTTTGTCCTCTGTCATGGTGATATGTAACTACTATAATGTGTAGTCGTAACGAGCGTGAACTTAATATAGGTTGTTAGTACCGTGGTCGCCGCTAACCGGCTTACGGCGGACAGATTGCGAGAGATCCAATTAACCTTGTGAGACATCTGTTACTATGTTACGACGGTAGTACTACCCAAATAATGCGTGTATCGCGTTCCTACCAATTATTTTTTACGGAATTATATTTTTATCTTAGCATAATTAAGTAGGTAATTGTTTTATTAAGTTAATTAATCATATCCATTGTGTTGTACCAAGTGTACGAATTTTCACGCATGCTGTGAATGTGTTCTACAATTTTGACAAGTTTTTGACGCTTGAGCGAAGTTTGAGTAGCTGAGATGAGATTGCGACTAGATTTTAATTACAGGAATTAATCATATGATGTTTAGAGATTTTTATGGTACGAGTACCTACACCACACTTCACCAGAGTACAATAAAATCTCTAAACATGATATAATTTCTCAGTGGCTTAGAGGGAAAAGAGTTTCACAAAACTATAGTATATCATGTGGCCAGCAAGCACAACATACTCGAATCCGTTCTCATGAGAAATGTTCTCATAGCATTATATTATTGTGTGACTTGCTTGACTCGTTGGTCCAGTGGTCGCAAGCGCTACTGCTGAGCATAAGGTCCTGGGTTCGATTCCTCGGTCGGGAAAGTGTGATTGGATTTTTCCTTCTGGAATTTCTCAGTAGCAGCTCGGAGTCTGGATATGTATCCGGTGAGTGGCTATGGGCTTGGTCCCTAACACAAGAGACTTAAACAGAACTGGCAAAAAGTGCCTGTACCTACTATAAGGTACAACTCTGCCCAACTCTTCGGGAATACATGCGTGATGTTATGTTTATGTATGGTGTGTAGGTATCGAGAGATGCTGAACGCGGTGGAGTCGATATCGACGCAGGCGCTGCGACTGACGCTCACACGACAACTAGCTGAGGTGCTGATGAGGGGTGTCACCGGACAGGTAAGAACAGGCAATGGAAACATTTTGAAGGGATTGTGTGCAGCAGTCTTAGATGGGAATGGGATTGGAGAGATATTACTGTCTCACCACACCATATCATAAAAACTAAGAGTTAATGGCAGTAGCGGGATCGTCCGAAAGGGTTACCGCTGCCCTGGAACATAAAGGGCTAAGGAAGGAACACGGGTGTGTTTTAGTCAGTAAGAGTCTGACACTCCCTTCTGCTCCACCCAGAGCGGGAGGAGTCATTTGATGACTTCCCATCCTCAAAAAAAAAAGAAAGAGTTAATGGCAAATTTCTAGAATTACGAGTACTACTCAAAAATTAGAACTAGCCACAATTTATAAAACAATTGGATTGTTTTTTTTTTTTACTTTGGAAGTTCGAGGTTTTGTATGCCAACGCCTGTGGTCTTCATTTTGGACTCTCTAAATACAGAAAATGCTAAAATACGGATTGGCGGCATAAATAGCTGCAGCAGTAAGCCCACGTCCGCCCGAAGTAAAAATATCGCGGCGGGATGTTATCACGCACTGGAGTTTCGACTCTCGGTGTTGAGCCGTGTGTTGAGAATACAACGAAGCGGATCCCAGCAGGGCAATAAAACACACTTTTGGATTTTCAACTCTAGGCGCTAAGCAGTGCGTTGAAAATACAGTTCGCGAAAAAGAATCACCGCAGGAAAAACACGCCCGTGCGAACCTGGGCTAATACTAATCTGCGTTCGCGATTTAATTGTCAAAAATGTAAACAAATATGAATTAATGGAAAAATAACTTTGATTGCTCACAATAAAGTTCAGTTTACGCTACAACTTAATTATAACTTTTTCAATAATGTTAGTCACTCTGAAATCAACTTAAGGACGCTTTTACATTTTTCTACAAATAACAGTGCTTTTCAGGTACCATTTTAACGTATAAGCAATCACAAATGTTAACATATCATGGTCTTAATTTAAAGGTAATATATTCATCTCCACATTGGCATCACAAAAATTGTATGACGTCGTACAAAATTTTCGCACAAATACGTTTTTCCCTACTCAATAATCGCAGAAAATTTAAAAAATAGGTGTCCGAATAGGTACCAGTTTAGGTAAATTTACAGCATATTTTATCTTCAAAATTATAATAAATTGCGGTATATATAGTCCTTTAAAGATTTAGCTAATTGTTTTGTATATAAATCAATATATTTTTCAATTATTAGCTAAAATAAAAACACTTGCAGACTTCTTCATACATTTTGCACTTACGGTTCATCATTCCGCGCTCAGAAGCGCTCGTGGAAGGACGGGTATATCACTCTCTCGCAAAAAATAAATACGATAAAAGTAATAGAAAAAGATTGTTGTGTGAGTACCGTCGTTGGTTATCGTGATCGGAAGGAGTTGATACTTTTGGACTGAAATAAAAGTATGTACGAGTTTCATACTTAAATTATTTTTATTTTGTAGTATAAAAAAATATTATTATGTTGTGTAAGATCGGGATTTGGATGGGTAGGGTTAAGCAGCTGTGGACAAGGTTGAGAAATGGATGGGTTTAAGGAGCTCTTAGTAAGGTTAGGATTTGGATGGCTAAGGTCAACCTGTCGGCGGTGAGGTCTGGAAGTGGATGGGCGGGAGGAGAGTTATGATTTTAACCGGTTTGTATGTAGGTATGTATGTATGACGAATGTGCGGTCAAAACCAAGACTATGACAAAAAGTGGTCATTTTCATGGTTTTTGGGGTTGCTAATATCGAAAATGGGGTCAAAACCAAAATCCAAGATGGCGCCGATAAAGATTTTACAACTTTTCGTCATGGGTCTCATTTTTATGGTTTTTGGGGTCGCTAATAACGGATATAGGATCAAAACCAAAATCCAAAATGGCGCCGACGAAAATTTGACATCTTTTCGTCATGGGTGTCATTTTCACGGTTTTTTGGTTACCTAATAACGAATATGGGGTCAAAACCAAAATCCAAGATGGCGCCTACGAAAATTAGACATCTTTTCGTCATAGGTGTCATTTTCATGGTTTTTGGGGTAGCTAATAACGAATATGGGGTCAAAACCAAAATCCAAGATGGCGCCTACGAAAATTAGACATCTTTTCGTCATAGGTGTCATTTTCATGGTTTTTGGGGTAGCTAATAAAGAATATGGGGTCAAAACCAAAATCCAAGATGGCGCCTACGAAAATTAGACATCTTTTCGTCATAGGTGTCATTTTCATGGTTTTTGGGGTAGCTAATAACGAATATGGGGTCAAAACCAAAATCCAAGATGGCGCCGACAAAAACTTGGCCACTTTTCGTCATGGGTGTCAATTTCATAAATATGGCATGGTAGATGCCACAAATAGCGTTTGACAAATAAGACAGGCCTTGGCAGCGGAACTTTGTAATTTGTACTTTGTGAGCTCTGCCACCAAGTGTAGCATTTAGTTTTTATGTAGGTTATTTTGTTAATATGTTTATCTTTATTTTTTAGATGCCCCGTATTCGGAAATTTGGATATAGACCAAAAAAATCTACAAACGTAGCAATAAGTTGGTGTACTTTTGTAACATGCCTTTATTAAATATATTATAGATTTTTACTACTTCCGTGTGTTTTAATTTTCATCAAAAATGCTGAGCCTACACCACAGTCACAAAGAAGATCATTCGGGAGTGGAGATTTATTTTACCAAAAATTTTAACTAAATGCCCAGGCTAGTATGTCATAACTCATTAGCTCACTATGTAATACTCGTAAAATTTTAGATAGTAATATTTTATATATTATGTTCCATGTAATAGCAATATCGATGGTCGTTTTTAATCCTTATGAACGGAAATTGTTTTATTTTAAGTACCTACTTATTTCACATAGCGTGCTTTACAAAATGAAAATTAATTTTCTTTTCGGAAGTCGGTGTCGGTATCTATGGTTTTTTGTTTTTCGACACAGGACAGTTTTTTTCCTTTTAGTTTTGGTTGGTACCCCATATTGGGTATTGACATCTGTTTTCCCCCTAAAACCGAAACAGCAATAAAAACTTTCTCACAAAAAATAAAACCGACTTCTAAAAAAAAAAACACCACAAAGTGAAAAATAACTTTGATTTCGGAAGTCGGTGTCTTTGGTTTTGTATTTTCATTTTCTTGATGACGATACTAATAGTAACAGTTACCAAATGCATTTTCAAAGATCCAAGTAATCTTCCGGAATCAATTTCAATAGAATAAAATAAAAAAATAATATCAAGGACCAAGATTATATGTGATGTATAAAATCGAGGAATCAATGTGTGCGTACGAATGATGTTGCTGTGTGCGACTTTAGATACCTAAATTTGAGTTCGTCGAAAATGTAACAGCGTCCTTAATCGGCGTTAAAATAAAGTTGATATTTGTTTGACTTGAAATAACATCAATTGCCAACATAAATTTGAATAGACCTTAACTGGTGCACTTGCTCAAGGATATCGTGAACTTGTAGCTCTGCAGCTTGACTACACGGTTATACAATTTGGTCATACTAGATTCTTTTTTTTTCTAGGTGTACAAAGCTCCCGAGAAGCTGGCGGCAGCACCGCCACAGGGTACGCTGTCAAGGCGGAGAGAGGAACACGTGTCCGACGGGCCCTGGAAGCCGAAAAAGTATGCGGCCATCAATCAGGTAGGATTACCCGAACAGTGTTAGCTTGCATTTCAGTACCTGCACCATGTTATAAGCTTAACTTTATTTTGTATGGTCCTTTGCCATAGATAAATCGTGAAAAAGGTTTTGTGGGACATAGATTTAGGTATAAGATAGTTGTATTTTTTTATGAATAAAGAAACGGCATAACTTAGACAGAAGACAGAAGTACTTACATACATGGAAACATTTATTATTTTCAATGGATAACTGTAGGCCACATTTTTTTTTTTTTGATACGATGTATGCGATATATTTGACATTTGCGCATTTGTTTTTAAAAATATATACAAATTCACTAAAGTAGAAGATACGCACAACGTCAACTCACTCGCCATAAAAAGGTTATGCGCTCCATCCTCAAGAATTAAAATGTTAAGTGATAGTCCATACTATATGGCAATAAAAATATATAATAAGTTGCCCAAAACATTTAAAACTGAAAAATCTGCAACAATATTCCAAAAAAGGCTAAAACTATACCTAATCCAAAAATGTTTCTACTCAGTAAAAGAATATTTAAGAGTCCAAAAGTGGCGATCTGTCCTATACATAAAAAGGTAAGAAATATATCTATGGTCCTGTACAAACAATAACATTTAGTCTATCCTATTTAACTTAATATAAAAAATTATAATTTGTACTGCCTGAAAAGGATGACATTAATATATTGTATTAAATTCATTATTATTGACATTTAATTTTGACATAACTATTTCTCAATTTAATTGTACTAATATAAAAGATAATAATTAATTAATAATAATGTTATTGCATGCTAATTTATGATGATAAGGGCAGGCGAATGATAAAATTGCAATGCTTGTAAAGGCTGCTAAGTCAATAAGTATCTACTACCATAACATAACACCAACAATACCAACATTGTACACTTAGTTTGCAATAAACGTTTTGACTTGTATGGGGAAATGAGATTTGCAACTATAAGCTCTTTATTCAAACTCTTTGGTATTATTAGTTATTTGATCAAGTGCGAGTTGTCCAACAAAATGAGTAAGATAGTATTTTTTTTAATGCTGACGCAATTTCTTGTGAGGTAAATTTCACTATATTTTATTTTTATTTTATTTTATTTATTTGGGACAAAAAACAGTTATACATTACAGCATTTACAAAAAGTAGTTATATTACAGTCCAGAAAACGTATAACCCACACTATTGTCCACGAAGTGACATGGGAGTATGATAACGAACGCGTGTTAATTATGAGAAAAAATAAAAAGCACATAATATGTAAAACAAAAACACTATACATATACCAACGAATTGAAGGAAGTGGATGACGAGAACATCCGACTTAAGGGCGACTTGCAAGAGATTGTGAAACCATTCTTTTAAATTTAGATTGCGACAGCGCGAAAATATCGAAATCAGTGAATTGTGAGTTATATGTTTCTAAAAGTCGGCGGAGGGGGCTCGCACCCCGGCCTTCGTTCTACATCGCGCAGTGTAGAATAGTCGAGGTGCGCGCATCTCTCGCCGAATAACAGTTCTAGGTACAATGTAACACAATCTATTCGTGAGCTCAGTACAATTAAATTTGTTATTGCATATGCCGTACAGCATCACAACCATGATCAGTGAACGTCTGGAATCCAAGCTCAATATTCTATAATGCTTTAGCAAATCTGCATAGGGAATCCTTGTACGGAAGCACTTGTAGTGCGTGGCACGAAGAAATTTTTTCTGAACCATTTCTATTGCTTGCTTATATTTATCATAGTACGGGCACCAGATGGGTACCGCGTATTCCAAATGAGAACGGACTAGTGTTTTATATAAGAAGAGAAAAGTAGAGGGCTTTTTGAAGTCTTTACAAGACCGCATGACAAAACCATACATCTGAAAGGCTTTGTTAATTATGTTGTCGATGTGGGCGTCTAAATGTAATTTGCAATCAAGTAGCACGCCAAGATCACGTGTGCACATAGTTTTTTTCAATTGTATGTCGTTCAAGGTATACGGGAAGTTATTAGTATTTTTGTTTTTAGTAAAAGAAATAAAGTGACATTTTGGAAGACTAAGATGAAGTTTATTAAGTATATGTATATGTAAGAAAACAATCTAAACAGCAGAAGTGAGCCAAAAATCAATTTAAAATTACTCTTTATTTTTCAGTTCGTACCTCGAAATGAGTACGAAGAGGTAATATTACTACTACTGGTCGGTGAAGCGATGGCAGTGCGAGACGCCGTGCTGTCGCAGAGCGGCGAGTTCGAAGCGGCGCGGGCGCACGCGCTGCGCAACGCGGTGTGCGTGGTGGACCTGCTGGCGCTGGCGGCCACGCGCTGGGGGCAGCTGTGTCTGGTGCTGGAGGTCGGTGGCGCGGCGGCCTGCGCCTGCGTGTCCGGGCTGGCCACCGACATTATACAACTTTGGAATCTATTTACATAATATACATATTTCTTTGCTATACAACGTGGCGCTACAATGGTGTCATTAATTTAACACACGCATAGGGCTAGTGTCCAGTAATCATATAAACTTTGATAGGTTAAAATAATTTCAAACAAACAAAAAAAAAAAAAATATGTAAAAAAAAATATTTTCAAACAAACTAAATAATAAAAAAGTAACTGAAATTGGGATCACCCTTGCAAAAATTCATTCATGAAATTACTTACCTAGCGCTAGCTGGCTTACGTTATCTCGGAGCGGCAACGCGTCGCTTCGCGCGCTGGCAACCGCGCAACGCATCTTGTACCTACTCGTGATCGGTCCGATTCTTTGGCGGCATGTTATCAAAGAAACCGAGCGGCGCAGTGGTAAAGTGGTACCTACAGCGGAGGTGCTTAGTCCAACACTTATCATATCACCCTCTCTTGTTACGATTAGTTATAACTGTCATCACTAATCACTGCTTTTATTTGACTTTATTTCAAAGTTTCTAATTTTCAATAAAACCACCGTGTTGGCGGATACAAAGAGCTAAAAGGCGTTTCATGTTTTCCCGCGCATTTGAAAATAAATTGTCATTTATAGTCATTTGCCTCAATTTCTCAAACGCATTTATTATTCGATGGCGTAATTGTTCCACCGAATCCACGTTCTCCGCGTACAGTCACGAGCAAAAGTATGTATACACTCGGCTTTATTCAAAAGCGATTTACTCCTTTAATTTTTAATGAAATTTTATGTTGTTACGAACATAACATTTTCGAACCCAAAGGTTTACGTAATGTGTTGTATTTTAACGTTGCATTCGATATTTCACGAAAACATCGCAATTTAAAGTTGCCAAGTGTTGACATATTGGTGCTCGTGACTGTACACATCGTCTTTGATATTTGCCATCACGATCACAAGTTTACACAAGCACTAATAACACAAATTAAAGCCAATGATCGCTGCGCGACAGTTCTTTATGTACAGGTTGCTCTAAGATGCTATTTTATAAAATTTTAAATAAATCCGTAAATAATAACGTTTAATGGAAATATAATTTCTTAATGAAAATGTGAAAACGTATACGTGTGTTAAATTAATGTCACCATTGTAGTGTCACGTTGTATAAAATTTCTATTACCTCTAATGATTCTAGAATTTGTGAAACTCTCGTATATGTAAGTTATTACACTAATATTCCTCCGTTCTGTATTTCAATGCTCTACTCGAGACATATGTTCGTATGTCCCCAGTCGCTGGAGCGCGCGATGAAATTCTCGTTCGGCTGCGCGCACATCTGGCGCCAGCGCGCGCTCGCCACCGCGGCGGCTGCGCCTGCGCCGGCGCGGCCCGCGTCGCCCGCGCGGCACGCGCCCGTCGTGCCCGGTACGTGCGGCCACTGCCACGTGGCGCTGGAGCATGAACACATCGCGAGTGACGGCTGTGCTCGTGTTAAATATGTTCTGAAAGAGAATGTGTGTGTCGCAGGCAGCAGCGCGTGGAGCGCGGGCGTGCGCGCGGCGGGCGTGGCGGCGCGCGCGGCGCGGCTGCTGCGCGCGGACGCGGCGCTGCGCCTGCTGCGCGCCGGCACGTGCTACCGGCTGGGCTGGGTGGGCGGCTCACTACTGCTTGCGGCATTATTCACTCCCCACACTAATTTAATTCTAAATAAAATCATAAAATGTGTGCGCATTCACGACTGTCGTTCACTGTCTACTAACTGACAGTTGCGTCTCGTCCGCTGTCCGTGAAGCAGCGTGTGGAAAGCATCCGCACGCCGTAGCTCTGTTACGGCGAAATATAGTTTCCGATTTATGTGATTTTGAAAAAGTATCTTTAATGCGCCCATATAAAATTTAAATTCCATTGCAACCTTAAGTTATGTGTTATGACTTTTTCAATAGTACTACTTATTTTGAAAACAACTTAATTTACACATTAGGAAATTGATACTTATTGTTCGTTTGTTATTATTTGTTTAAATAAAAAAAACCTGCATAATGTTCTGTGCAGATAGAAGAAGGCATCGAGATGGCGGAGGAGGCGCTTTCGATAGAAGACGGCCGAGAGGGAGCCATGCTCGCGCGCTGCTGTCTGTACACCGGCATCGGATACCAGATGAAGGCACAGGTCTGTCAGTACCGCCTTATTTGTTTATAACTGCAGGTCAAAAGTGTCGTGTAGCTTTAACACGACCGAGGATGCTGGTCGGCGTCACATACTCCGAGTTTATTATAGAAAGAAAATAAATGTACACTAGCTTAGTTGACAAACGAGTGAGAGCAAACATGTGTCCACCGCCGAGTGGCGCGGGCGCCGCGCGGCGTGACGTTTAGACACAACGCATCATGTGGTTCCGCTGTTATTGTGACTTTAATTTTTTCATCAAACGGGAATATGTCGTTTTACACTATATTATTATGCAAGTGACAACATTTTTTTCTCCTTATTACAGAAAACGAATGCCCGTGTCGATAAGGAGAACGCAAACGAGACATCTTTAAAGCTGTTATTGCGCTCAGTGGAACTAGACGACAACGACCACCTCGCGTTCTACTACCTGGCGCTGCAGTACATGCACCTGGGCATGTTGAATGAGGCTATGGTAACAATATATTTCTCTTATATCTTTTGTGTTACAAGTTCTTCTCGGAGGAGCTTGTGGCTAAGTAATAACAGCCTCACGGGTCGATCGATCAGGTTAAGCTACTTCGCCGTAGTTGGTTCATGAATGGGTGACCCTCTTTACATACCGAGACCCCTCCTTACCTCGGAAAACTTGGTAAACTGTTGATCTCGGCTGTCATTCGTGGATCTTTGACAGTCGTTACGAATCGTCAGAAACCCAAAAGTCTGACAATCAGTCTTACCAAGAGGTGTCATGTTACACTGTAACTGGGTTGTGGAGATCAGATAGGCAATCAAACGTAAAATACTGGTATTTAGTTGCATCGGGTTAGACTGGAAGCCTACCCCGGAAATAGTTGGAAAAAGCTAGGTAGATTATGCCTTGTATTAGAAATTACGCGAAAATGAGTTTTTTTTGGTAAGTAATCAAAATTAAAGCAGGGACAAAATCTGAAATTTTGGTTATGGTGGTAATTTTCAGAGGAGACTAGCTGCCACGTATTTAGCGCACAACTGTGTGTGCAAAACACACGTGCACTCCTCTTCCCTCACTGTCGTAGTCCAACAGGACTGCAATCCGGCATCACTGGGGAGAGGGTCAAACGATCCCTGTATCGTTGCATGTACCCACAAGTATAATTGTTTGTGTTACATTGCGCACTACCGTGAGTAGCGAATATTTCATACTAAAAATAAAAGTGGTTGCCCAGCAAATATTTGTTTGATGTGTATTCGCGTACGTGTCCCGCGCCGCAGGACGCCACGCGCGCGTGCCTGGCCGCGCGCGCCGAGTGCGGCGGCGGCCTGCGCCTGTGCGCCGCGCTGTGGTCGTGCGCGTGCGCCGGCTCGCGAGGCGCGCGCGCGCTGCAGGCCGCGCGCCTCGCGCGCCACCACTACCCGCACGCCGACTGGCCGCTGGCCGCGCTGGCCACCTTGCAGCTCACGTGGGAGACTCCCGAGGTCGGTAGCTACACATTACTAATCGTGGTGATACACTAGTTGCTAAAGACTCGATAAAAGTCTCGTGGCTTAACCACGGTCCGTAGCAGCGTAGCGCCAGCTACGCTCGTTTCCTTAGCTTTGCATGGAAATAGAAGCGGGACCGGTCACTGCGACACACGACCGTGCTACACACAAATGCGTGACTGGCAATCAAATAAACTGCCAGGTAACGTAAAGCAATGAACGGTCGAGTTAAAACTAATCGGCCCCAGCTTTCACGACCCACAATCAACGTCGCATTGTATGATGAAAATAACATGTAATGTATAATATGTAGTTATATAAATATGGAGGATCTAACAGTTCTCGATGTATTGTACACTCGTTGATCCTAATTAACACCAAGTTGACAAGTCATTTGCGCCAAAACGGTATCGAAATGTTTTTCAGTTGACAATACATCTGACACATAATTTATATACTGTAATAATGGATTTTGTTACTTACAGGAAGCGTTAGCGACAGGGAAGGAACTGTTATCACTAGTGAACAGTACCGAGTCGGAACTGGAACCGGACCATAACGGGTACGCGGAACTGGACGCCATGTCCGACTCGCAGCACGACGACACGCAGAGCAATCGAGACGGCGGTATGGATATCTGTAGAATTATTTGTTTATTTTCCCTATTTTAATACTAACTTAAACTACCGAAATGTGCAATAAAACTGACTTATGACAAAAACAATTGTTGTTATAATATGAAGAACATATTGGTGTCCGTTGCAGCGTCGATCCGCGCGGAGTCCGCGGGCGCGTTCCGCCTGGAGCGCGCGCTGTCCGAGGCCGCGTCGTCCGCGTCGGGCGCGCGCACGCGCACGCCGCCGCGCGAGCCGCGCGCGCACGCCTGGCTGCTGCTGGCGCAGCTGTGCCTCAGGTGTGCCCACACAGCCCCACTAGCTAATTGTTTACGTGACCACTAAACTAATACTCAAATCACGTATTAACCACTCTGCTCGACTAGATTTTGACATATGACATGTCAGCTGACTCGACGGAATGTTGCGAATTACGTCATGAATTTCAGTAAATTACATCAACTTTCAGCATTCAAATTTATTAAGAAAAATATGTTTCCGCGCTTATTTATACAATATATTTGTGGCAAATATCTTTAATTATTTGTTGAGGTCGGTCAAACTTCGTTAGTTTACTACGAAAGTTGTATAAAATAGGTATTACTACACCTATCCAAAAGGTAGGCACCTTAAACTCGCTGGAAATATGTACATAAACAACCTATTCTCTTGCTGAAAATATGCAAAAGGGAAAAATAAAGATATTATCATTCTCTCCGCGTTCTTACTTTTATCATTTTTCTTACTTAAACTACTTATAAAACGCAATCAAGTCTTGATAAAAATTACAAAAAATTGTGTTTCGACATGACATTTCTTAGTGCTGACCATCCGTCCAGTTTTCTTATTTCGATTCAAAAATTGCCTAAAGCTTAATCGATAATCGGAATTTGCAAAAAAAAAAAAAGTTGTAGAAACTATATATATCCTCTTTGGTATATTTTTCATGAATTAATTTATTTTTGAAATTAATCATTTTAATTACCGTACCTACACGTACGGTGTGGTTAGGTGTGTAATTTTTTATGGTTCCGTACGTCCAAATGAAAAAACGGAACCCTTGCAGGATCACTTGTGTCTGTGGGTCTTGTCTTTTCTTATTTGCTTCGAGTCTACTGGACCGATTAAATTGAAATTTGGTACACATATGAATTTCTGTGACCCAAAGACGGACGTGTAACGTAAATAAATTAATTTTAAAAATGGGGTCACTCTTGGGGGGCAAACTAGAAAAAAAAAAAACTTTGCTGTACGGTGTACCTCTGTGTGACATATCAAATGAAAGGGCTTGTTGTGGGGTTTTAAATAAATTTGCTTGGTAACTAAAACAAAAGTTATGTGGCCGTCTGTCTATGTGCCGGTCGGTCTGCCTCTCTGCCGTCTGTACAAACCTAAACTAACCGTAAAATCTAGATTTTGACCAATTTGCACCGGCCAGCCTTTCTTACAGGGTTAACGCGGGCGTTTTCGTGGACGCGCGTTGTGGGACGAAGTAGGCACTCCTTATGTCCCAAGCTGCCGTTCTGTAGCTTGGGATAAAATTTTAAGAACTGTAATTGTCTGATTTCTAATTTAAATGATCTGAAAATACTTTTACGGAACCCATAATTTCGTCATGTCAGTCTGTGCGTACGTTCGGATGTCAATGCCATTAACCATTTTACTCGTAGACGTTAACGAGTGTTAATAACACTATATCGTATTCGTATTCTATGCACGCAAAATGGTGTAGTAAAATTACGATAAACATAATTAGAGGTAGCATTCCCCATGCATGTACCCGAGGGTTGAAAAAAATCTATGCACACAAGCGTGTGGGGGGGGGGTATTGTTGGAACTTATAATTAAAATTATAGAGATGTTTCTAATTGACTTAACTTTTAAAGTCAATCGTTTTTGACATATGGGATATTTTCGTTTAAAACCGCAGAATTAACTTGGTTTTTTACAGCTTTTTCGAGAACTTTTATGAAATACAAATTTATTTCTGCAGTCAATCAAATTAATGATATGCGCTGTGCATGCGTAAATATTCATCCCAAGTACAGGACCTTTCGCTGTGCATGGTCCGACATACACTTGGCCAGTTTTTTTTTAAATTTCGTTGGGAAACTACCACAAAAAGTAAACAATTTCTATTACTCAAGTAAACTAATATAAATAAAAACTACCAAGCTCATACAGCTAACAAAACATAATGAAATGTAAAGTGTTTGCGGAATGCTTAATTAATCTATCATCATTTCCCAAACTTTTGCTAAGCCTATCTAAAAATGTATACTGGGCATTCTGTAGCAAACTATTAGAAAGTATCAAAAATTAATAATTGCACATTAATAAAAATAATTTTGAATAGCAAGCGCATTCCGAATATAAATTCAAATATAGAAACAATTCGGCGCGAAATTGAATAAATGACTATGGTCATAGGTCCTCTGTTATTGACTCAGTTTCAATATAATGTCCAAAAAACGATTAAAATTACATTAGGAAAGCGTATATCATTATTATAAATAATGCTTGTTGTATTTAATGCTTAAAATAATTTTATTTCAATTTCTGAGAATCGATTTCTGACATTCGTCATATTAATTACTCGGGTCAATCGAAATTAAAAAAAAATCGTTTGGCATAATCGTTTTCGCACATCATTACGATAAAAAAAAACAACAGTGGTCGGCGATTTTGAACACAAATTAAGTAGTGGTAATGAATAATACGTGCTATTGGACCTGTGTTTCAATATTACGTTAGGATTTGGGCATTTTCGTGTTTTTTATAATATTTGTAATAATATTTTTCACATTTTAAATCTTATCTACATGTGTGTGTGTGACTTTTGTGAAAAGTGAAAATGTAAACACGCACGATTGGCGCGAAACTTCGAATTTAGATATCAAAAAACTACATTACCACTACTTATTTAACATGAACAATGGATGAATTCGTCAAATAATTAAATCATGTATTATTCATTGCCCCTGTGGTGGAGTTTGGATTTTCGAAATCCCCAATTTTTATGTTTTTTAGCCTCGACCACCACTGTCATCAAAATGGCGATTATCGCATTTACAGACTTGAGTTTATTAAAGGTAAATTAATAAACTTGCGCGCTAAATATGGAAGATTGAATGGCGATAACATATTATGAGTTTTTTATCCAACTCTCTTAATTAACACACATTCATAAGATTTGATGGGTAGCATAATCAATATTTACACTATCAGTAAGGGTGTCGTATGTCGTCATTTCAAGGTCCAATGGGACCCCTTACTGAGCCAGCGGAGGTTCGTGTGTTCGGGTCCATTCGGGGGCGCTACCGAACTATACGGTTAAAATGTCGTCAGTTGACCGCACCCAATCATTAACTCGTAAATTACCTACACATGAAATGAAACAGGGGCAGCATAAGGAAGCGGAATCGACGACAGAGATAGACGTCTACAAGGCGTATAGCACTATCCTTTTTTCTCTTTCGAACTTGATGACGATTTGACACTTCCCCATACATTATCTAATTTTTATTTTGTCGGGGGCGTTCGAAGTACTGAAGAACTTGGATGGAGTAGTTGCTTGTTAAAAAAATGATATCGTCTGTGTTCCAGGTTAGGGCGAGTGAGTGCGGCGGCGGGCTGCGTGTCCGAAGCGGCCACGCTCACGCCCTTCAGCCATCTTGTGTTATATACGGTAAGGAATTCAATACTTGTTCGTAGCTTTCGCCAGACCAAGAGTTTAAAGTACAATGTCTGTTTTCATTTTGGATTAAACTTGCAAATTGACATTCCGCTTAGTATTTGTTCTGTCAACCATAAGTCAGAAGTATCATGTGACCAGTAAAATCGCCCTTACTACTATGAAATAAAGTCGCTGTGAATATCAGGTTGTTGCCATGGATGTGCGCGCGTGATTGTGCTTAATTGAATGTGTATTGTAATGTTGTATGCACAGCGCGGCCTCGTGCACGCGGCCAGCGCGGAGTGGGACGAGGCGCGGCAGTGCTTCCAGAACGCGCTCGCCATACACCCCACGCATCTCGACAGTATGGTGCAGTTAGGTAAGCTTGGCATTTGTGCAATCTTTTAGATATCATTTACAACTGTAGAATCTTATAAATAAGCAAACTCAAACTCAAATCATTTATTTCAATTAATCTGTTTACAGGCTCTTTTGAATTGTCAAAATTAAATAGTCGGTCAGTTAGTCAGAAAGTTGAAGCTAGTTGCCCATTCCAAAACGTAGATCTCTATGGAGTAGAGTAACGGGCAAGAAACTCCAAGAACACTCTTTTAAATCAAGATTACAAAATCCTAGGTACCTACATTATTCTTATTGCTTCTATAAGTGAGAACAATGCAAAAAAGAAACAATTTAAAATATAAAATTAAAAATAAGCTAAGTTAAGAGATGACCAGTCTCTCAACCACACACCACCCAGCTCAACCATTTCGTAGGGAACCGAATGATCCAACACACGCGCCACTAAAATCCGTCAGCTTTCAAAGCAAGAGTGCATAGGTATTTTTTGCGCTTGTTCGTTCCTTTATAGACCTTATCTATCGCTTTCCACCAGGCGAGATCGATGACTGGTGGTCCATTTCGCAATAAAAAAAATAATAGTAGATTTTACAACAAGTGCACAAAACAAACCATTTTGTCGAGGATAAAAATGGTTTTGTGGACGAGTTATAAACTCTGCTTTTCACTTCGATTGCGAGGAAATAAAACAGTAGTATAACATAACATTTCTTTAATTAAAATTCAAAGTAAAATTAGAACAGTTTTGAATACTGAAGGAAATTGTTTTTAAATCTTACGACATTGATATTAGGCTACAGACCTATACAGCCTACTATTAAATTAATTTTGTAATAATAATTTTCTTAAATCAACTAACCTACCGTACTTGAATTAAAATTTTAATATCTATTATATCTTAAAAAACACATAAGGCAAACAAATTAAAGTAAATATTATATAATAACAAATTCTATCTATGAACTTCTTATTGCATTTGGCTGTACGGCTCATTTTCTTTGCCTTAATATAATACATTTATGAGTAGATACGTTAATGCCCTTGTGCACAAAATTCGATTTTTTGCACAAAGAAGCATGCACAAAGAAGCATTTTCAGAGCATGAGAAGTGAAAACGTTATTTTTTTGTTTAGTTTGCACTGTCCCACTGCTGGGCAATAAATGATTATTGTGCGTTCTGCAAGGTCGTAGGTAATATTAAAGCACTGTTTGTATTTGGATTTAAAATGTTTATTAAAAGTTCTTCAAGGCTAATGTAAAATGTCTTAAAGTAAAATGTTAATGTTAAATGTTTTAAATGCACCCGGTTCGTTTGACGTATGGAAATGCACTGACATTAAAGTATATATAAAATTGTCACTTAGATACAAGGATCATTGTTGTAAACTGCTGCGTTAGAAGTGTTTGGTTACTTAGACTGAACAATTATTGTTAATTTTTGAAGCATAAAAACATAATTAAGAATCTGTGGTGTTTGGTATTAGTAGTTATTAGCTGACATCTTTGGCTAATTTTATTTTCCATAAACTTATGACGACACTTATGGTATGTCAGAAGCTAGGTGCACGGTTCCGATTGATGGTTTCCTATGGAGAAGAGCCGGCAAGAAATCACATCCGCGGTTATTCTTTAAGAACGATTGGTTTTTAGAATGTTTTCAAATGTGACTGTATTAAATGGGTATCGGAGGACAGCGTAGGCTCGTCGACAAGTATCAGCGGGGTGATTCTCGTAATTTTAAGAACGTTCACAGTCTGATCTCAGTCTCAATCTGTCAAAAATACGTCTAATTTCCCAACATTTTGACATGTTTTTGACATTTGTTTGTCGCCGAGATGAGACTGCAACTAGATTTTGAACGTTTTAAATTACGGGAATACGGGCCCAGGTACTCAACGAAACCGCACGTGCCCCCAGGCGCCGCGTACTACAACCTGGGCTGGCTGGGGCTGGCCGAGAAGTCCCTGCGCGAGGCGGCGGCGCTGGAGCCCGCGCGCGCCGACACGTGGCGGCGCCTGGCGCTGGTGCTGTGCGCGGCCGCCGAGCCGCTGGCTGCTGCCGACGCGGCCGCCGCGGCGCTGGCGCTGCACCCGCACGAGCCGGCGCTGGCGCTGCCGCTCTGATGCGCGCGCGCCCGCAGGCTGCCGCCGGGCCGCAGCGAGCTGACCCGGCACCGGTCCGGCGGAGGCGCTGGACTGTTGTGCGCCTTTGTTTCATCCCCAAAATCAGGACATGCGATGATATCGAGTGTTATCCTGTACGGTTGGCTTGTGAAAAGATTGATCGTGTACTTAAAACTTTGACGTGTTATATGAAACAAACGATATGCTGAATAATGCCGACCCGAACGAGTGGGCACACCCGTTCGGGTCGGCATTATTCGACATAACCAAGTGACACGACTTATATTCGATTTTGCCGCCCGGTCTGTACCAAATGATGCGGACTAGAATGTGTAGCACCCCCGATGCATCAAAAACTTCACACACAAACGATAAAAACAATTAATATGACAAAGTCTGAAAGTGATCAATCTTTTCGTAAGATGCCTAAGAACCTCATAATTATGAAAATAATTGCTAGTCCTAAATAATCATTTCCAAAACAATATGACAGCCTACGTCTAGCAACTAAAGCTCATAATTGTACTTCCTCCTTTGTAAAGTAACAGATTATATCCTCTAATAAAAAAATATGATTAATAGGTAAAAAAAACTCGCAAAACCACTATTCCAATTCAACAAAAATCGTGTCAAACTCTCAAACTCCGTTCCATGTCGCTATCAGGACTTTCTTTAACACTTTGGCATACAAAGTTGATACGACAGAGTGGCTTTCCTTTAAAATGCTATACTAGACACCTTTTTCAAGCTCTGTACCAAAAATCAATAGTTTAGTCGCAAATGATTTTTTAAGTTTTTGCACTGTTTGAACACAATGTATCTTTCCTGATTATGTCTAAGAATACGTCATGCACCTTACAACGATAAATCTACGATGCGTTGTTACCGCTCTGACGCATGTCACAAGTACAACCAAATATTTCACTAAAAAGTTGGCAATGCAAACAAGGAAGCAATAAATAAACACACACTTGCATCATAGCAAAACATCCCGCGCGTAAAAGAAACAAAAATAGGTTAGTTTGTTGCGCGTACTTCAAAACCACCGCCGCCGGCCGCCTCCACACGGTCACGCGACCTTGCCACTTTGTTACCTAGGTATCTAAGGTCAGTCTTTATTTACAAAGGGTGGTTGCGTTTTATTCTGATTTGTAAGCTATTTAGTTGGTTTGAAAAAACTATTTTCTCATTTTTGGCGCTTTTTATTTTTATACCGTATCGAATTAATACTAAATACGTATAGTATACGTAGTGTAATTTAATGCCCCTCTGTCATATCAACTCTGTATATTATAGCGACCGAAATACTTTGAACATCTTAAAGTTTCGTTTGAGAATTCAGATGTTAACCTATTGAAAATGAAACCTGAATGTATTCTAACCTACCCTTAATAGGTCGACAACAAAATACACCGTAACCTAAACAACTCGTATACTACCGAACGTCATCAAAACGTTGTCCTACTTTTGGGTTTCACTGCAGTCGGGCGAAAAAGACTAACTAGAATAGCAATTATCATTCTTCAAATATAAATCATAAAGGTCATAATAGTGTGTTGAATTAACTCAAAATACTCCTCTGGTAACACTACGTTTTAAATCTACGAAAAAATATATGTTCTTCCTAAAATCTGTTAATAATATTCAAGAAGTCGGTTAATTATTCAAATTACTAAAATCTCATCAGTTATTCGTATGTTCCTCATCTAAATAAGCAAATATATTATTGAATAATTGTGAATGTTCTGAATTTACCTAATTAATATAAAAATTGTAAAACAGTCTTACGTTAACGACACAGCTCCCTAACTACAGCTGTCTCGTTTAGGAACATTAAAAAATCTATATCAATTATAGCAAATTACATTAATAGTCCTAAAACTGCCGTTGAGTACTTATATAGATGTCTATATACTTATAATGAAACAATTTACTATCTATAATACCTAACTTGTTAGAGTAGGAAATAAAACCTTTTGTGTTGTCACAACGAATCGATATCAATCGAAATGTAAGCGTAAATTACAAACAGGAAACGAACATGAATACAGCATATTATGATGTTAGCGCAGAACATGTACGAAGTTAGCGCAAACTTAGCAAAATGTATGCGCAATGGTAGCACAGTATTATGCGCAACGGTAGTGCAATATATGCACGCCCAGTATGTGCGCAACACTAAAGCAACGTTTGTGTATGCGATCTGCTGTGATACAGAATATCGGACGTTTATCCGAATATCTAATGTGGAACGTGAAAACCTAACAAACTTGTCAAATTAAATTACTATGACATCGACGAACAAAAATCAATCTCGATTAGGACACAATCAAGTAACTCGGACAATGTAGAGATAAACAATAAATACGAATATATTAGGCATAATGTAGCTGCCAACGTTTTAGAAAGTTGTAGCCGGCGCAGCGTGTACTTATATAGCGCTCTATCTGTTCTAGTGGCTACTTCCTTACGAACTTATGACTGACTACTGTATTTAGATACGAGCCTCGGAATTGATGTAGGCACATGGTTTATTGTACATTGTTCCTTGGACATCTGGATAGATGTGCAAAATCCTGCGATGGTGAAAAGTGAATCGCACACAGCTTTTTAAAGCCGGGATTTGACTTGCGAGCTGTAAACGGAACTGTGTAAATCCAGGTACTCACTAGCGAACTTCAATTGTATCCTAACATAAAGTGGATGTCACTCATGATGTTTTTGGTTACAGTAATGCATTCCGACTGATCAGTTGCAGTTTTAGCTCGCTAGTGTGTCTCCGGCTATAGACAAAATCAAACATAAAACAGTTAAGCCTCATTTTAAACGATGCAAGTTTCACGAAAGAAAGAATATACGCTTATTGTAGTACAGCTTATGCTACGGTTTACAATCTAATTGAATAGACTTATAATAAAGTTGTGTTGTTCAATAGTCACAATGTAAAGTAAACCATGAACAGTTTCTTTCCTTCAATAGGTAACGATAACTGGCGAGGGGACGCTTGTATATCATTAAAATAAAATAAAACATTAATATTCTGACATTTCTTTTGCCATCGGAGATTGTACATAAAACTTACATTTTCGCCATAAGTTCCTGATGACTGTGAAAGATACATTATTTACGAAAAGAAAAAAGCAATATAAAAATATATAAGTAGACAGATTTGTTCATAAACTTTAACATATAAATATCCAGGAACATTATTGTAAATAATACTCATTAAAACTTCTCTATTTCCATACCTACATAATATTTAAATTTTCCGGTAAACCAATGTTAACGAACATGAGGTGGGTTGTAGTTAATTTCCTCAACAAAGCGATCATACAGCGAAGGAGTAATATAATTAAGACAATAGTTCGTTTGTGACATAGTCTCGTCTCGTGTCTGTTTGTGTGTTATTAATATTATTAATTAATGTAAGTACGTTTATATCGTTCGTGTATTCGCGCTACGTGTATTGTCGTCGATGCATGTTTGCTTAGAGCATGTAAACATACTATTATAGGAAACTTTTTCCCGTATAAACCCCATTTACACGATGCAAGTCTAAACACTGTTTACACGTTGCAACTTTTATTGTTGCTGAAGCAACTTGTTGTATGCCACAGGCAATTAAGTCGCACCGTGTAAATCAGGCTTTACTTTCTATCCAGCAGTACCTATTGGTAGCAAATTTATTTCGTGAAATTTAATGTGTTAATTCAAAATTACAATTTAAATTAAATAGTTGCGTATTTTCTCATTTCTATTCACATATCACAGAAATATCCCATCGGCCCTCATGATGGTCCGTAATGTTTAAATGCTCTAAGTAGTTTCGAGTCCCGTCCAGTGGTTTCAAACATTTTGACTGTGACTGGCGTATATGATATTTGTGTATAGTTTTTTGGGAATATCCTTTTTATTATTATTTTTTGTTCTCCATACGTGTATCATATTTACTTTATCAGAAAGAGTATCGTGTGATTATCATAGCTAAAATATTGTTAATACTTTGGAATATTATATAATATCGCTGTCATATAATTATGGTTTAGGCAATATAATTATTTATTATAAATTAAGACCAATTATGGAAATATTTATGTATTTTTAATATCCTTTATGTTCATAATAACCTTACAGTCACGTTATCAAAAAGTGAAAAATGTTTTCAATATGCATCGCCCGCAACATGGCGCAACTGTTGTCAGATATCGCGAAACTTTAAGAGACTTTTACTCTAAAAATGCCGCCGTCTTCAAACAAAAAGTTCGGCAACTGTTGCCCATTGTCTAGCAACATACATACAGATCGTCACTAACTGGCAACGTGACTGTAAGCCTCATCGCTAACATTGCCAACCTGACGTTCATCGCCATATTTGAGTATGTAAGCTACAACGCGCATATCAGTATCAAACTATGGTACATTGTATTACGTTAGTAAGCAGTTAGATTTATTTAATTGTTGCTAGTCTTGTCACATATCGCCCTTACACGCGTCTGTACATAGTGTAAACGGTGCATACAATTTCTAGAACACATCGTAAATTCACACAATTCATCATTTTACTAAATTATTGTATTGTCACTATTATGATGTTAGTCGTGTAAACATTGAGATACAAATCAATTTAGTTTATTGCATGATATTACACTATAAATGCGATTGTGGAAAATTTTATAGAAATTATAATACGATTCACGTTTATTGATAACGCCAACCTCGCATGTCGCATCCTATAGAATTGTAATATCGGAAAAACAATGTTTTAGTAATCAATAATAAGAAACATATTCTATTCAGAAAAACAGCTGTTAACACAAAAAATAACTACAAACATGTTTGAGAACCTCTGTGATCTGAAGCCATCTTTTAGTTTTTTTTTCTTAAATTTCATTTCAGTTATATCAAATTCTTATTAAAACGACAATTCTGTACCTTTAGTGAAAAGTGATATATCTCCACTTGTAGCAGTTTTGAGTTCTTTATACAATCTTGAAGCTTGAATTTTATTTGATTTTTCTATCTAATCAGTTTAACTCTATCTATTATAGAACGGGAAATAAGTTTCGTGTTGAATAATACAAGTTGCATTCTTGGTTAATTTTGATGATACTTTTTGTGTATACTGATATGTCTTCATTAATATTAAATTGAACTAAAGCTTAAAAATAGACAAGTACGTGTAAGTAAGGCTATCTCGATTTATAACACTTGACACATTTAATATTAACTACATGAGCTTTGTGCTTGTTAATACAACACAATTTATATTAAGTGACACAAAAAATACCCTATAATTATCAATTGTGAATGATAATATAACTCAAATTATATCTCATAAGTTTGTGCAGCATGAAATATCACCAACGTGTTAAGTGTTACAACTAAACCTCTATCAAACAACACGTGAAATATTTTTAGTAACGCATTTAGTTCTTAATAATATTAATGTATTTATATCGCTGTAGTATAGGATTTTTAAAAACCGATCGATAGTGATTACTGTGTAAAGTGATCTATGCAGTTTCGTGTTCCAGCGTAGTTTGCTACGCTGACGACACGCTGGTCCTGGCGCAGGGGAGGTCGCATCAGGCGGCGGCCGACGCGATGACACGCGGGGTTGCGATAGTCGTGGAAAGGATCCGGCGGTTGGGTCTCCAGGTGGCATTGCACAAGTCCGAGGCCATGTCCTTTCATGGGCCCCGGTACGGGCCACCTCCGGGATCCCAACTAGTGGTAGGAGGGGTTCACATCGGCGTCGAGACCACGATGAGGTACCTGGGTCTCGTCCTCGACAGCCGATGGAACTTCGTCGAGCAATTCCGACGTTTGGCCCCCAAACTGGAACGGGCCGGGGCCGCCCTCGATAGTGATTACTGTGTAAAGTGATCTATGCAGTTTCGTGTTCCAGCGTAGGATCGATAGTGATTACTGTGTAAAGTGATCTATGAAGTTTCGTGTTCCAGCGTAGTTTGCTACGCTGACGACATGCTGGTCCTGGCGCAGGGGAGGTCGCATCAGGCGGCGGCCGACGCGATGACACGCGGGGTTGCGATAGTCGTGGAAAGGATCCGGCGGTTGGGTCTCGAGGTGGCATTGCACAAATCCGAGGCCATGTCCTTTCATGGGCCTCGGTACGGGCCACCTCCGGGATCCCAACTAGTGGTAGGAGGGGTTCACATCGGCGTCGAGACCACGATGAGGTACCTGGGTCTCGTCCTCGACAGCCGATGGAACTTCGTCGAGCAATTCCGACGTTTGGCCCCCAAACTGGAACGGGCCGGGGCCGCCCTAAAGCGGCTCTTGACCAACTTGAGGGGGCCAAACGCCTCCTACCGGAGGCTTTACGCGGGGGTCGTGCGGTCCATGGCCCTATATGGGGCCCCGGTATGGGCGCGTTCACTGCGGCTGCGAGCCGCACACTATCTGAACGTGCCCCAAAAGGTAGTAGCCGTAAGGCTGATCCGGGGCTACCGCACGATCTCGGGCGAGGCAGCAAGCCTCCTTGCCGGACTGCCGCCATGGGATCTGGAGGCGATAGTCCTCGCGCGCCTGTATGATTGGCGCGCGGAGGCACTACGCCGGGGGGAAACTCCGCATCCGCGGCAAACTGCGGCGGAGCAGACGAACCTCCGGCGCGATCTCATGGCGGCATGGAAGGAGCGACTATCGCAACCCAGCGCATGGCACGCCACGATAGCGGCGGTAAGACCCCTCTTTGAGGAGTGGCTAGAGAGACGTCACGGCGTTCTCACCTACCGCCTGACGCAGGTCCTCTCCGGACACGGATGTTTCGGGAGGTTCCTGCACATCATCAGGCGGGAGGAGACGCCCGGGTGTCACCACTGTCAGGGTCGCCCAGAGGACACGGTGGAGCATACGGTGGAGGTCTGTCCTACTTGGGCAGAGCACCGCCGTGTCCTCGTAGAGGCGATCGGCAGCGGCGGCGACCTCTCGCGTCCGGCCCTGGTTCAAGCCATGGTCCGGGGCGAGAGGGAGTGGGAGGCAGTCACCTCCTTCTGCGAAGCAGTCATGCTAGCGAAGGAGGTGGCGGGGTGGGCGAGGGAACGCACCTTGCGCACCTCACGCCTCAGCCGCCGCGGGAGACGCTCCGGGCGTCGGGAGCCGCGTGACGACTCCCGGCCACCGTAGGCGCGGGCCTGTGAGCGGAGAGTAATGGGTAGCTCTCCGTCCGATCAGGACTAGGCCCGTGCCGGACGGCGTGTACGTGTTCCACGCGCGCCTCAAAGAGATGGCAGCATAAGCGACGGGGCCCCATAGGGCATAGTGGGATCATCCGAAAGGTTTACCGCTGCCCTGGAACATAAAGGGCTAAGGAAGGAACACGGGTGGGTTTTAGTCAGTAAGAGTCTGACACTCCCTCCTGCTCCACCCAGATGATCATGACCATTTGATGATTTCCCATCCTCAAAAAAATAAATATATAGGTATATATATATATTTACACTTTTACTCACCCGTTTTGTAAATGAAAGTAGGCCCCGACCGTATAAGTACTAGGCCAGGACTAGGCCCCTACAATAGAAGTAAAATTAAACTTATATTATTTTACACCGAAAGTTTATTTGATATAATTAAAGGTAAATCGAAATACACCACATCTTCTATTGTGTTTAATGTGTGTAAATTGATATAAGTTTGATTTTATCATAGCACACTAAAAAGGCACGGTGCCCATGAAATCTCAATGTTTACGAAACAAAATTAATTCTAGTGTTTTTATCATTTACAACTCTATTGCTATCAAAAAGATGTTTCAAAAATACTTGTAACATTCAAAACCAGTGCATTTTAGAATATGTTAAATGATATAAATGAAATTGTAACATTATACACATAGGAACTTAAATGTGGCTAATGATATAAGTCTAGTTTTTTTTATATATCTCAAATTATAAATATTTTTGAAACAAATCAAAGCATACCCGATATAATAATAACAATTTCAAATTAATTAAAGGTAAAAAGTCAAAAAAAAAATCTGTAATAAAAAAGTTGTTGCCGTTTTAAAAATGCAAAACTTTTTATATATATTTCTCAAAACAAGGATTTGTAACTTATACCACTTTTCACTAAAGGTACAGAATTAATACAAAGGAGCCTGTACCGTTTACACTATGTATAATATAAAGGTTCTACAGTTTAATTGCTAAATGGCGCGGGTAACGACGTGTTGAGGGAAAAGTTCACCCGGACAGACTGGTGGTGGAATGAAGAGAGATTGGTGTTAGAATGGCGGTAGTATGGTGAGAGAATGGTGGTAGCATGATGAATATGGAGTGGTGGCAGTACCTCGGTAGACTTCCAGGTGTGGGTGTATTTAGATTAATTTAGAAAGTAATCGGTGCGACAAAATGTTTGTAAAGTTAAGTTTGAAAAGACGGGTCCTTCGTTTTTAGGTTTGACTAAATTCTAATATTTATTTGTCTACCACATCGATATCAATCTGGCCGAATTATTTTTTCGCCAAGAAAATGACACTCAAAGAGGTTAGCACACTCGTACACAATGAAAAGCAGTATTTTTTAAATATGTGGTACATTGTATCTCATGGTTGAGTTACCTTACTAGCAGCTTGTTTTAATTTCACGGGTTCTAGTAATTACTATTTACGAACGAAGTAAACTCAACCGAGGAAACAACAAATCATTGACTGAAGCCATGAAACGGCCGTTTAATCATTAGCACTTAAATTATATGTAATTTGCAGTTATCCGGACTTAAGTGCATACATTATATCGTTGACTTATGAAAAACGCTTTTCGCACCGATTTTACAAAATAAAAGAAATTAACTCTTTTGATTTGAACTATCAAACGAGTTAATTTCTAAAAATGGTTTGGTATAGTTTTAATTGTTAAAAGTTTCTTGTGAAGCTGATCGCTATCACGTGCGAGCAGTATGTTACTATTCAATTGAGTTCCATATTCTGCTATCTATAGATTCATACTTAAAAAACTAGGCTTAATCCATTGGTATTTCTTTGTGAATTTTATATACTTTCTTTGTGAATTAAAAAAAAAAATTAGGTACTTAATTAAAATGTCGTCGTAACTATGGTCGTCTCGGTCTTGTGACTGGAAACAGGCAATAATTTGTGTCGCATCGTGTCAATAGTGTTTAATATAAATAATTGTAATGTGTGCCCGAAATAGTGAACATTGGAAGTGCCAATGTCTATCTGTTATAAGTTACCATATTGTGAATGTTTAAATCATATATTTTTGTAAGATGGTGTCCCATCTGTATAATATCCCTATAATAAACCTATTTATATTGATTGCCAACACTTACAATAAAATAGCCATGTCCTGTGAAAACAATTAAGCAACCAACCGTTACAAGAGAAAAAGTACATAATTTTCCTTGGAATATTTATGGATCCAATATGTGTACCTAGCCTTGTTTTCATACCGCCACGTCTATTATTTGTGTCAGTGTTGTTTATTAAAACATTGGTTCTCATAGTAACGAGCAATACGTTACGGTGCTTCGCGTTACTTTGGTTGTGCTCACCCTGTACAGTCGGCTACACAAGTGTGTACAAGCCTTTTTTTTCTCATCATTGTTTGATCCGAAGTGTTCGAAACGATCAACCCTTCTGTAGCCGACTGTACTACAATGGATCTAATTTAATGCAATTTGTTGAAACGTAGCACTCTGTTATATTATAAGTAAACATGTATATTTTCACACAACGCAATAACTCAGCACCTGTTACATACAAATGACAAGAAACTGTTTTAAAATTACAGTATGTACTGTAATAAAATAATTATTATAAAAACTTTCATGTGTTTTGCTCGTTTGTAGGTTACAAGAGTTTATTTGAAGGGCCTAGAATCGTGTGCTCTCGGCTCGTGTAGGGCGAAAGCTTCCAAATCACGCCATCTTTGAAAAGTGATAGTATCGTGTCAGTGTTGTATAATTCTATCCCTTCCTAGTGTTCATTAATCCTTACAAAGGAAAGAGACAAAACATTTTGAAATGTTAAGTGTTCGATAGCTTTTACTGTCCAGCCGCCGCGAGCGACAGAGACGGCATCAATCGTCTGTCTCTGTCGGCGCGCGCGGAAGGGTGTAGTCGTAATCATATGAATATTGTATAATAATCCTGTAATCTAAAGACCAATGTAATATTTATTGTCGGTCGTCATAGTTCAATAAAACTATATTGTATTGAATTTCAGACGTTTTCTATTGAATGTATCGATCACTTGTTACTATTCAGGGACGTCGGTCTGCTGAGGTGGTGTTCGTCGAAAGTAAATAGTGCTGACATTAGTGCACATAGATGTTTCAAATATAGGCATGTGTAGATGTAGTCGTTGGATCAACTTGTCAATACTCACCGTACAGTAACTGCTACATGAGGCAGTTTGTATAACAGCACTTATAACAAAAATGACAAATGAAAATCACATTTAGCAACTCACTGAAGGCATACCTACGAAGTGGACGACAGCGTCAGCAGCCCGACGTCGCATATAATGCAGTCATGCAAGTATACCGATTGTGAGGATATTACTGTAGATGTATATAATTTTATCTATACATATATAATATATAAATACGTTTATAAACCTGTTGTGCTCTTGTGTACTTTACTACGTTGTAGATGTTGTTCTTGGCATTCGATGTTGACTGTATATAAAACGTTTAAGGATATTAAAAAATAATAATTATTATGTTACATAATTATTGGTTTTATTTTAATTATTAAAGCCACGAGTAATGTTGGTATTTGTGTAGACCTCGTGGCTTTAATTCGTTGATTCACCCTGCGCACACGCCGGTACAAGCAAACTTACGGTTGCTTCAAACGGTTCTACTCACTATTTGAAAATTAGCTATGCATCAGGCTACTTGCTGCACATAGGCCTCTCTAGTTGCACCACAACATCCAGTTCTCCAGCAGCCGCATGCAGTCTGTCCTACCCACCTTTTTGAACTTTGGTCCTTCTTTCATTCTGGAAGTTTTTTTTCCGATTGTCAAAAGTGTGGACGATAAGGTGTGACTAATCGGGAATTTTCGCATCTAACAGAGTGCACACCAGCGCAACGAAAAACACACTGTTGGATTTTGAACTCACAGCGCTAAGCAGAGCTTGAAAATGAAGTTTGCGAAAAAAAAATCTCCCGTGCGTATTTATGTCAGGGCAGAACGGCTTTTATCTGAATAAGCATTAAGATTAATATTGTGACTCAATTGTACTACCTACCCTGTGGACTCAACGCTGTGTTGTTGATCAGAATCTACTATATCATCTCATTTTGGGCGATAAGCATTTCGCATTTGGGTTTAGTCTAGGAATGACTAATTCGCGAAATGACTACATGGTCTATAATTGACCAATTCTTGAAATGTACAATTCTTTAAATGACTGATTCTACAAATGACTGATTCTATAAAAGACCGATTCTTTTAAAGACCGATTCTATAAATGACCGATTCTTCAAATGACTGATTTTTCAATTCTATGAATGTGTGTGAATATCGTAAATAAAATGCTATGTAAGGGTTGGCAAATCATATATTTCAACTAGTTTCAAAAAATAACTTCTATCATGTCCCAAAAAATAACTTGTATAATGACACGTACGCACGTAATATGTAGTTGAATATTAATCATGTTTTAAAAAAAAAGACTATCCATATCAAAAACTAAAAAAAAAATCACTGAGGAATATGTGGTTATAGTGTCACGTACTACATTTTGTAGCCCAGAAGTAAAAATTTACTCTTTTTCTTTTTAAGAAATCAACAGTTATCAAAAAGTATTCCTAAGTGATTTATTTTTCTTAATTTTCTATAATTGTTGATTTTTTGATAATTGATTTTATGACTTTTTGACAACTGTTGATTTTTTGGAAAGAAACCGAATAAATGTTTACTTTTGCGCTACAAAATGTAGTATGTGTCATTATACAAGTTATTTTTTGGGACATGATAGAAGTTATTTTTTGAAACTAGTTGAAATATATGATTTGCCAACCCTTACATAGCATTTTATTTACGATATTCACACACATTCATAGAATTGAAAAATCAGTCATTTGAAGAATCGGTCATTTATAGAATCGGTCTTTAAAAGAATCGGTCTTTTATAGAATCAGTCATTTGTAGAATCAGTCATTTAAAGAATTGTACATTTCAAGAATTGGTCAATTATAGACCATGTAGTCATTTCGCGAATTAGTCATTCCTAGACTAAACCCGCATTTGTTTCACTGTAAGTGTTTGTCACTCTAACTTTCTTGACGATACTAGTAATGCCAACAGTCAACCTTCAGCTTGTAATATCGATGGACCCATTGACAACATGCACGATATAAGTCAAGTGGAAATACGGCTAAGTGAGGTATGTAGGCTGCTAAAACAAGTGAATTTACACAAATCTGCGGGTCCAGATGACATTTCGCCCATATTCATCGTCAACTGCGCCAGGGATCTTTCTGTGCCTCTTTCCATCCTGTTTGAAAAATCGCTTGCGACTGGCGTGGTGCCTAAGATATGGAAGTCGGCATATATAACACCGATACATAAAAAAGGGTCAAAAACACTGGTAGAGAATTACCGACCTATTTCGAAGCTGTGTCTGTTTGCTAAAGTGCTGGAGAAAATTGTGCACACACAGGTTTATTCGGCACTCAAGCACAGTTTGTGTGAAAGCCAGCACGGCTTCGTAAGGGGTCGGTCGACCTCGTCTAATCTCACAGTCTGTAGCGACTACCTCTTCGAATATATGTCACCGAGGTCGCGAGTCGATGGTTCAAGTCTTATGTGGAGAACAGATGTCAGTCTGTGGTCCTGAATGGATACTGCTCTAAAACTGTGAATGTCCCCTCGGGGGTTGCCCAAGGATCCTTGCTAGGGCCTTTGTTATTTATTATCTTTATCAACGATATCTCTTCTTCTTTTCGGAATTCAAAATTATTACTATGCTGATGACATGAAGATAATGAGAGAAATTAGTACCGTGGCAGATGCTCATCTATTGCAGACAGACCTTAATCATTTTCAGGGCTATTGCATTAATAATAAGTTGGACCTGAATGTCTCCAAGTGTTATGTTTGCTCCTTTACACGGAAACCTATCCCAATCGTCCATGACTACTTGCTTTTGGATACAGCACTAAATAGGGTCAACACTATCAGGGATCTGGGAGTTACCTTTGACGCTAAGCTCCTCTTTGATGCACACATAGACAATATTGTCAAAAAAGCACCAAAAGCACTTTGTTTCATTCTGCGGATGTCCTCGGAGTTCAAAAACATTAAGACTATTAAAATATTATACTGTTCTTTTGTTCGCAGTCATTTGGAGTATGCCTCTCAAGTCTGGAACCCCAATTATAATGTCTACATAAATCGTATTGAGAGCATACAGAAAAGGTTTTTAAGGCACATTCAGTATCGGTCTAAGACATTTTTAACGAATTATACCTACCGTTGCAAAAAATTTCATATCCTTCCACTTTATGAAAGGCGAAAAATATCAGATCTTGTGTTCCTTTTCAAAATTGCCAACGGAACAACTGGTGTTACCGAGTTGTTGCACAAAATCCAGCTGCGAGTGCCGTCTGTGTTCTTACGTAGACCTCATTTATTGCACACCCCAGTGGTAGTCACTACATACAGACGGAACTCGTACATGGTGAGAGCGAGTCGTATGTACAGACGCCAGCAGGTCAAGCTACCCGAAACTGTCAAATGTTCCCAATCAACCTTGAACCTTAATGCTTTAGCGATAAAGTTGAAAATCTATTAAAGAAATTTGACAGATTGTAGTAGCTTGATGTGCTGGCGTCTGTACAACACAACCTGCTGGGAAGCTGATATCGACATTTTCAACACTAGTGTTGCTAAATTAAAGAAAATTTTATCTAATTGCTTCTTCGAGCGTTAATAGTAATTTACTGTTCTGTCTTATATAGTTAAATAGTCTATTAATAATCATCTGTTTACATGATAATATATTATATTGTATTATATATATATGGTTATACTTATATTATATTGTGTTATATATAGGTACGTATATACTTACTACACGTGGAAACTTGTAATTGGCCTTATTTTTGTATAATCTATTACTTACTGTATCTGTTTAGCTGTAAGTTTTCCTAAAAATAAATAAATAAATTTTAAATGGCGGTCTTTTTTTTTTGTTTTTTTATTTTTTATATTTTAAATGACCTCTGAGGTAAGTTATAGCAACATTTGACTGTGCATCATACCTATCTGTAGGGTAGGTACCTGATTATCTTTATTTTTATGTTTTAGCAAACAATGCGGTTGGTATTGAGAGAATAAGGTCACAGTGATTTTACCTCAACTGCCTTGTTTAAATACTTACTACGTCTTTAGTAAAGAAGTAATATTTAAACAGGTATTCGGTACTCCGGTACCTTCTATCTTTTCGTCAAAAAATTAGGCAAGCAATTGTGCTTCGTCCCCAAAATGTTTAAATTATAAAAGCTTATGAGGTAAATATCTCGATAGGATCCTTGACACTTAAACATACTTCGACCTTTCGACCTACTGAAATACATATTTTGGGAAATCAGTCCTTCTCGAACACGAGAGATTGTTATCAATTGTATGCAGTAGAAGTAAGTGGCTGCTACTGAGAATTCAGAGAAAGAGAAAACAAACGAACTTTTGTAGCCCTACCCAGGACTTCGACCTGGGAGCTCGTCATCTGCAGCCCCATTAGACTAACGAGGCAATCAAATACATTAAGGCTCGCTTGCACTACTAATCACTAAAATTTTTAGCGATAAACTAAATAGTTTAAAACATCCGTCCGTTTGAAAATGACGGCCACAAGATGACGTTTTTATATGTTTAGCGCTAAACGTATGCAGGTACATTTTTGTGGTACAGACGCCAGCACATCAAGCTACTACAATCTGTCAAATTTCTTTAATTAATAGATTTTCAACTTGATCGCTAAAGCATTAGGTTCAAAGTTGATTGGGAAAATTTGACAGTTTCGGGTAGCTTGATGTGCTGGCGTCTGTACAAGCGGGTCTTATAGTGGTTGCATTGTTCGCTCGGATGTGTAGCCCACAGCGCAGCTACTCAGGGTACTTACCCACCTATTAGTGGATGCATGGTTCGCTCGGATCCACATTCGTGCGATCCGATTGTTTCGTAAATAATTAGTACCTATCTACTACACCATTTTCCACTTCACAGGATTGAAGTACCTACAAGTAGGTACCTACATAAGAGCCATTAACAGAATAGGTTGCATAATTATCATCATGTTAATCCCTCTTTATAAACACAATACGTTTGTATAATCGGTAGTTTTCACGGGAGAAACTTGTGTCTGCCAACCTCTCTAATCAAAGCAACAACAGCACATATATGTATGTACATGCAATCCCTTTAAAAATATATTATAATTAAATCCAATAAACATATTATCTGTTTTAGAGAACAGTGTTTACAGCCTTCATTGCTATTTTCAGCTGTCAATGGTCGTACTCGTCACGTTTGACAGAATATCAATCAAGTGGCTACAAAAATCAAAAATAATTATTATATTGGAATCTACAGACGTGATTAATGAGGAGTTGAAGTTGAGGTCAATATTGCAATTTCGATGTAACCGTTCTTTGTGTCCCTGCTTGTGTAATTATAATGTTAACGTGTTCTCTCGACGAGTCTGATCATTATGCACTCAGGTGCGTGTAGTGCTGGGTCAAGGTGTGCCGGTAGGAATGCCCATCCGAAATCGTTCCAAGCCCCAGGAGACCCAGGCCCCACTGGATCTGGACGCCATACTGCCCGAGTTGGGCGACTTCGGCCGCTATCAGAAAATTGTGTACTTCTACTTGGGAGTCGCCATCTTATTCACCAGTATAAACAACTGCCAGTATATATTTAATGCTGGAAAAGTCGAATACAGGTGAGTGTCAGCAGAAAAGCATGATCAGATACCTAACTCTAGACGCCTATTTTATTTAACAACTAGCTGTGCCCGCGCCTCGTGCGCCTGGATGTCGGAAAACAAAAATGTGTCGCTTAGAAAAGGTGTTTCATCCTTTTCAATGGAGGAGTTTAACACTCCTCTTCCGATCTTGCCTGGTAGGAAGCACTACCTGGGGTGCTTTACCACAGCCCTTTCGAATGTAGTCCTGCATCTTCAGCGTTCATAATGTCAATACGACGAACACCAACACGGCATTCTTATATTTTTTCACGATCACGGTCGAAAGCGCACTAGGTCGCGGAGACGGCCATTTGACAAGAACATGGTCATTTTGAACATTCCGCGACGACACAGGCACGCCTCCTTGCCATTTCTCGTGTTTTTTTACATTTCTGTGGTCGTAGGTATTCAACAACCGACTGCCCGTCTGGCAGTGTGCTGATGTGTCATCATGGTGAAGAAGGATCACGCGCTGTTGAAAATTTTACGAGAAAACAGACAAAAAGAAAATGAAATTATCATGAGCTTAAAAACTTAGAAAATCCTTATTTGTCAATGATGTGAGAGAGGTTGCTTGGTCCTCGAAAGAGCTCCTACATAAAGTTGCCCATGTGAACAGCAACCCATTTAGTCTGGTTATATTCGGCACCGGCAGCTCTCGAAAACTACGTAGATGACATGATGAAAACTTTTTATTTTGATTTAGACTTCTTTTGACCGAAAACGTTAAAAAAAATCAGAATAACCTAATAGAATTCATACAGTAATTTATGTGTCCATCGTTAAAATAAAACTCATTACAAAAATAATATTATGGTCTTCCATGAAAAAACACTACAAAGTGCAAAATAACTTTAGTTTGGAAAGTCGTTGGTAAGAAATTACAGACTTGAAGTAGGTATTAGTTTTGAAGTCGGTTCCATTATTTTCGTTAAAAAAAAAATTGTTGTACCTAGCTCACGCAACTTCGTGTAACTACTACTTTATATTGATACTCAGCTACTTTTTTCATATACCGTATGAAAAGCCAGTCACAGTAGGTAGGTATGTATTCCATTCGTCATTGAGGAGTTCCACGACAGTTGGGTTTCTCACAGGCCATGATCAGTTGACCACGGAGAGTAACTAATCAGTTATTTCCTTTGATCTCTGTACAATACGTGTAGGTACTGTACGTTATTGAGCCGAGGAGTTCCATTGTCAGATCTTCACTAAGTATATTAAATGGAATTATCTCGGTGGAAAACTCTTTCAAAAGAAAAAATAATGCTCCGAGTGAGTAAATTGGCTGTCTGACATACCTATGGACGACGGACGGACAGGACGAACTGATAAGAGTTCAATTTCTTTGTGCAATTAACGGCTTCGGAACCCTAAAAACAGACGAATTAAAAAATTATTTCTTTTTGAAGTCGGTTAATAAAGATGCTTCAAAGATTCCTTCAGTTTTTATTGTAATAGAATACCAAAGATTCCAAGAGCCAGGTCCAGAGTCCCGGTCTCCAGAACATCATCTACGTTTCTACGAAACTACTTTTTTTTCGACAATTTTGTAACAATAATTTCAGTTTCCATTAGGAAAATGTTGACTTCAATATACGAACGAGGGTCACTCTTCTGCGGAAAATGTTAACACCGCGATTCAGAAAATGACGACATTTGATCAACGCCATCGATTGAATATAGTGGCTAACTCGCGCTGCATACAATAAACTTTCTTAAATCAATAATTATCTTACATTGCATTCTGTGTCACTCAGAACACCACAACAATTATTATTATCTTACATCATCCTCACTTTTTATTTGAATTTCGTTTAGCACCACTAATCAACCACCAATGGAAAGCGATTTTTATGACATTATAATCATTATCATTACTGTTTGAAATAACACAAACACCTTAACCAACCTTTATGACGTTATTATGATGGTCCATAATAACGTCATAATGTCCTATTAATGACTAGTCAAATCTGTTGAAGAAGTTGGGGGGCTTTAGAAAAGCAATTGCGATAAAACATAAACTAACTGTTATTTCGAATTACGCAAAATATTTGTAGATTGGTTTGGTACTTTTTACGCGATACCTCCACAACTTAACCCCTCACATCCAAACAGACAAACAGAAAAAAATTTGACGAAATGGCATCTGTTGGTTATTTTTTATCACCCCAACAATTTTATTTTGGAAATATTTTTAATGTAGGTAAGTACAGAGACGCCTCGTCTACATATTTAGTATAGGTATGTATACAAATAGGTCACTTATTAAGTAATTGTAAAATAAAATAGGCTTTTCTAGTTACTGTGCCGCAGAAACACTTGCCACAGCCGAACATTTGAGATACAATTATCATATTATATTGTTCAGCCATATCTTTTCACCGGCCGGCAGTGCTGCAGTTAATTGCTTCCTGCTAATTCTCCACCCTCTTGTTTAGATGTAGAGTGCCACAATGCGAGTCGTCTCCCGAAAAGTTTGAGACGAATGGTTGGGGAACATTTGCATTACCATCGACCGGATACGACTGCCATCGACAAGTAGCGATTGGCGATAAATGCGATCCAGCCAGTTTCTCCAACACGAGCAGACGCTGCTACTCCTGGGTCTACGAGAATCAAGACACGATTGTTCCAGAGGTGAATGTGCTTTGTCTGTAATAACTTAATCATAAAGTCAATAGTTAGGGTCGGCTTCCAGTCTGACCGGATGCAGCTGAACACTAAATCTACGAGCAAATGTTACCACGGGATAGCGCATACAAAAAGGTACAAAGGTGGACTTAATGCCTTAGACATTCTCTACCAGTCAACCAAGAGTGGTAAAAAGATTCCCTAAGCAAGTCAACCAGACCTACACGCAGTAAATCTTTTATGGTGCCTCCTTGTGCAGTGGGCTCCTTGGGGTATCATCATATTTATACCATGTTCAGTTAGCGTGGATAGTATTATAGTTATTCGTCGACATTTCAGTTTGACTTGGCGTGTCAGGAGTGGAAGCGCACGCTGGTGGGCACCATCCACAATGCCGGCGTGTTCATGGCGATACCCGCCACCGCCACCATCTCAGATGCGTGAGTTTATCAAACTTTTTCTTTGCGTAGATTAGCTTTATTATTTACAACGCATCGTGGACAGCCCACTCCCTCTCCCAGAGAGAAGGCTTGTGTCCCAGCACTGGCCACGTTATACGTTGATTATGAGGTATGATTCTGTCAGTCGAAATAGGACAGTTTCAAAATATTTGTATCTAATTGGTTTTTGGGTGACGTCTCCGAGTGTGGAAATTGTGACTACATTGTTGTATTGGGTTCCCACCTGTTAAAACCAATGTAGGTAGTAATAGTAAATAAATAAATAAACTCAATGCATTTATTTTAATAAATGCATTTACAGGCACTTTTGAACTGTCAAGGATTCGGTCAGTTAATCAGAAAGTTGAAGGTAGTTGCCCATTCCAAAACATTTCTATGTAGAAGAACGGGCACGAAACTACATACATGGACACTCGTCATTTAAGTTATTACGTTATTTCAGTGCTACGTTGCAGTACCTACCTTTGCAAAATTTTTTAAAAACTTGATTTAGATCAAATGCAAAGATTTATTAACAAACATAAATTATTACATAACAAACAGTTCGGTTTTACAAGGGGTCGTTCGACTATCAATGTTGAACTTTTAGGACATATTTATAATGCGTTGGAAGATAAATGCGATGCTTTGAGCATCATTTGCGATTTGCCCAAGGCATTCGATTACGTTTTTTATGAAACGTTAATTAGGAAACTGCACCACTATGGAATCCGGAAAGCCTCTTTTAGATCTTCTTACTTCATACATAGGTAATAGGAATTAGAGAGTTGATGTTAACGGAAAAAGATCACCCGGATCTGTAGTAACAAAGGGGGGCCCTCAGGGCGCAATTCTTGGTCCTTTTTTGTTTCTTATTTATATTAATGACTTGCCTTACCTCATAAAGGATAATCATGATGTAGTGTTGTTTGCAGATAACACTTCACTTTTCATGTAAACTCATACGTCAGCAGGTGGTTACTGACAATGTAAATGCCCCCTTGATAAAGTAGTTAACTGGTTTAATGTTAATAACCTACTTCTTATCGAGAAAACAACTAAATGTATTAAGTTTACGATACCTCATGTTAGACAAGTAAAAACTAGTGTTCTCATAAAGGGTGAAACGTCGAATCCCGAAGATACCACAGTGTTCTTAGGCATAACTTTGGATGCAAAGCTTGAATGGGCTGATATAGATAAATTGTCAAAAAAGCTTAGCTCAGCTGCATACGCCGTTAGATAAATTCGATTTAACTGATTTAGAGACAGCCCGTTTAGTACCTATACTTTAGTTATTTTCATAGTGTGATATCGTACGGTAGTCTGTTGTGGGTATATGCCGCTGATATTAAGATAATATTTGTTTTACAATAAAAGACAATTCGTTCAATTTATAAATTAAGTCCCAGACACTCCCTCAGAGACAATTTTAAAGAAATTAATCTCTCAGTATATTTATGACAATCTTGTACGCACATAAAAATATTAATCGGTTTGAAAAATGCAGTGATATCCTTAAATAAATACTAGGAACAAACAAATGTGTTGTTCCTACAACCAGGCACAAGAAAATAGGTGGCTCGTATACATGCCCATGTATACGTGTTTATAATAAACTTCCCAGCAGCATTGCTTTAATAAATTCAAGTCTTTTTAAAGCGGATATATGGAGGACGAAATGCTCGAGATTGAGCTGTTCCAATAGGTTTAGAGTGAATGTTGATTTTTTTAATTTAGCTATTTTATACTTTTTTTTTTCTAGATATCTATTTACGCATACAATGACCATTTACTGTATAAAGTATTATTTATTATCTCCTTTATTTCAATGTAAACACATATAAATTAT
Organism: Apamea anceps; assembly: GCA_951799955.1. NCBI lineage: Eukaryota > Metazoa > Arthropoda > Insecta > Lepidoptera > Noctuidae > Apamea > Apamea anceps. Next base: position 21,005,036 of record OX637510.1, read on the forward strand.
ATTTTTAAATATTTTAATATAAAAAGTATAAAAACAAAATATAAAAAATAGTAGCCCACCGGTATGGGGAACAGGGTCCAAGCTACTGGTGGTCAGGGCTCTAGAGAGAAGAACCTCCTGACAATGCAAGCCGTGTCCAGAAGTACCGCTTTCTGAATCAAGCCCTTGATCCAGCTGCCCAACGAGAGCCTCCTCCGGTGTTGGTCGAGGCTCTTGGCTATTAAGCCATTGGCTGTCACGACTGTCGGCACAATGATCACTGAGTCCACATCCCACATGTCGACAACCTCGTGAGCCAAGTCAAGATACTTGATTTGTTTATCTTTCTCAGCTTTCACGAGGTTCTAATTTAAAAAAGCGAGCGGTGCCGCGGTAGCGGGCGGCGAGTGCCAGAAACGACTAGATTGTATAGAAAAAAAAATATGGAAAAAAAGAGATTATTTTTAGCAGGCTGTCGAGAACCGAACTAGTTAGACGAGGTTAATTATTTTAAAAAAATGCTTAGGTTAGGTTAGGTCAAAACTTGGACCTCCTACACACGAGCCGAGCGAGCGAAGCGAGCGGTGCCGCTGCAGCGGCCGGCGAGTGCCAGAAACGACTAGGTTCTATAGAAAAAAAATATGGAAAAAGACAGGCTACCCGAGACTGAACTAGTTAGACTATAACAATTGACTGAATAGAAATGGTAAATTGAAAACTGACGATACAAAATATTTGGCAATTTTTATTTTGCGTAAAATGAGTTATTCCAACTGAAATATTTGACTACATAAAAATTGGTAAAAGTACTAGTTGGTAAACAAGTCATTGTTTAAACGTTCACTTGCCAAACATTAGGTTTGCATTACAATGATTTGTGATTAGATTTTTTGCTAAGTAATAATTAGGCAAATGAAATTATGCGGAAAAATTTTTGGGAAGTGATAATTTGGCAATTTCTTTTCGATGAAACAAGGGTGACCCATATTTTTTACCATAACAAATCATTTGACCAAAAGTTTATTGTCTAAAGATTGTTTGCTGTAATATATCATTTGTTTAAAGACCAAATGCCTAAATGACATTATCCTTGATAATATTCTGCCAACTAAAAATTTGACCAAATGGAAATGTGTTTACTAAAATCATTCTAAACATTGCAGTGGTATAAAAAAAGGTTGCTAAAATTTGTTTGGGTAGTGAAATTTTTCCAAAATCTTTTCGGCAAAATGGCAGGATCCCATTATTTACATCATCTGGATAAAAATAATAAAAGACAATGACCAAAAGTCATACCGAAAAGTCTCATCAGTAATTATTTTATAATTTTTTACGTCATTACGTGTCGGGGATTTGATTTTAGAACAGGGAATTTAATTTAAAGTAAAAAAAGTGTTGTTATTGTTTCATTCCCTTTACATGACGTTCCGTTTCAAATGATAGGATTAATATAACCTTGAATTTTGAAAGTGTTATGATCATGTCTTTCAAAAATCATGCAAAAAAAATACACTTTGCCGATTCTACATTAATTTAAAATAACTAATAATAGAATTTTTATTCAAACGATTATCATATCTTAAGAGTAATAATGGCCGTTCGTGTATGACATGTCAAACAAAATAAAGTACCTAGTTTTCAGGTTATTTCGATTTTTCTGAAAATCTCCGAAACCCGCGTTTTGTTTACAAAAAGAACTTTTGTAGGAGTTAATATGATAAGTGTAGTTTATAAAAAACAAAGCTTGACTTTGACGCAGCATGGTAGGTACGAGATTCCATACATCCATGAGCACTGTCCTTTAAAAATAATACAATAGAATATGAAGATTAAATATAAACCCTGGCATGTAAGAGATCACCCAATCTCAACTGACGGCGCCCGTTTTCGTCCGAAAATAATAAAGCTTCCGAAAAACGAATTAACTTCCAGCGATCTGTGGTTGACTGTAATACTAACTAAGCTGTGTTAAAATGAATTACCGAAAAGTTAATACAAAATTAACCGACAAAAAATGTTGTATGACAACAAACAAACATGAAGCTTATTCAAATTATAATTTCTACGAAAAATATTCTATACCTACTTTTAAATAATAAACTAAATTTCCAAAAAAAAAAAAAAAAATACTAAACTTCCGAAAAAAATACTAAGTTTCCGAAAAGTTATATTTTAGTGAAATTTGCAACGTAACACGTATATATCTTCTTTAAATCGAAAGAGCTAGGTTAGGTGAGGTTAGAACTGTGACCACATAACGCACGAGCCGAGCGAGCGAAGCGAGCGGTGCCGCGGCAGCGGCCGGCGAGTGGCAGAAACACATTTTTGAATGTAAAACCAAACCACACAGCCACAGCGCCACAGTTATAAAATGTGTAAGATTGATACTAAATTTATAATATAAAATAGGTAAGTTACGATAAAAATGATGACCTGTAGATTTCGGTAAAACGCAATTTAAACTGGTGGAAAAATATAACGTCAGCAAATATTGTATTAATTTTTCGGAATTTTTAGCATTTTATTCAGTCGTTTCTTTATTTGTATTCGCTTATAAGTTGTCGAAAAGTTAGTATTTAAAGCAGTAAATTTCATATTTTGAGTTTGCTCATATTTAATTTTCTTTTCGGAGCTTTTATTACTACCCGTTTTCGTCCCGTAAGATTAGGTAGCTATCAGAAAACACAGATTCAGAAAAATCAAATCAAATCCATCGCGCCAGGTTCGGTCGTCGCTTCGCGCTGATCGGCACGGCTGTGGCACCGGCGATCTTCGGCATGCTGCGAGCCTTCTGTAACCACTACTTAGTGTACTTGCTGCTGGAGTTCATCGAGGCGCTCGTCGGTAATGGCACTTACAGCACTGCATTTATTATAGGTACAATATTATAATCCTCCTTTTTCTTTAGCCTGTTAGTTCCCGCCGCTAAAAATAAGTCTTAGAGTTAGGCTTCGTTTAAGTTTTTTTTTTTTAATTAAAATGGCATTGGAAATTGACTTAGAAGATCAAGTATGCTAAATAAAGTTACAGATTTTTTTAGTTGCATTTACCTCAATTTCGAAACTAAATCTGCTTTAGGTCGATTGTAGCCAACTAAAATAAATAGGAATGTCTAGGGTTAATGAGGAGTAGCCTTTTCTTGCTTTTCCCGTAAATAGAGATCATGTTAGTTTATTGTTTGAGTTTTATGTTCTGTATTCTCAATGTTTTTTTTTCAGGTCTCGAGATAGTAGGCCTGAAGAGGAGAGTGATCGGCGGCAACATAATGCACTGCACGTTCGCGATGGGGCAGGTGGCGGCCGCCGTGTCCGCTTGGGCCATGCCCTACTGGCGGACCTACACGCTTGTCATCTTCACTCCATCCCTGCTCTTTATTTTCTATAGCTTATTTGTAGAAGAGAGTGTGCGCTGGCTCATAGCCAAAGGAAAGAGGGATGAAGCAGTTAGGGTAATTCTTAAAATTGCAAAGATCAACAGGGTGACACTTCTACCTAATACAATGAAGATGTTAACTAAAGGTCCGCCTAAAAAGACAGTAATTCATAATAGAGAAAGACTTTTTCCTGAACCAGAAGTCAAGCCACCTTCTTTGCTTCGTCAAGTGTTGCGGTCAAAGACCATCCTGTCCCGGATGGCTGTGGTTTCTTTCTGGTGGATATCAGTGACTATGATCTACTACGGACTGACTATAAACGCAGTATCACTGAGAGGCAACAAGTACTTTATTTTTGTGCTGACGGCACTCGTGGAGATACCCGGCTCTATGCTTTGCTACGTCACGCTTGACCGATTTGGAAGGAAAAGTTCAATCATGATAAGTTTTTTTGTCTGTGGAATATCGCTCCTCGCACTACCTGCTGTCGACAACCGTAAGTAGTAACTGTATATAAGTAAAAGGTAATCCAAAAGCCAGGTAGTAGGTAACATCAGATTGGACGAATAAAAATGTGACTCGACAGTATAACACTAATTAAAAATAACACGTTTTTAAAGAGGCAGAGAAAATACGTAGCAACCCAGCGCACATGACGCCTTGCTACGAAGCAACCCAGCGCACATGACGTCTCGCTACGTACCATCCCAGCGCACATGACGTCGCGCTACGTAGCAACCCAGCGCACACGACGTCCCGCTACGTAGCAAGCCAGTGCACACGACGTCCCGTTACGTAGCAACCCAGCGCACACGACGTCCCGCTACGTAGCAACCCAGACTCAAACTCAAACTCAAATCATTTATTTCAATTAAACCATTTCAGGCACTTTTGAATTGTCAAAATTAAATAGTCGGTCAGTTAGTCAGAAAGTTGAAGCTAGTTACCCATTCCAAAACGTAGATGTCTGTGGAGAAGAACGGGCAAGAAACTCCACGGACACTCTTTTAAATCAAGATATTATTACAAAATCCTGGGTACATAATTCAGCATTATCCAGCGCACACGACGTCCCGCTACGTAGCAACCCAGTGCGCACGACGTCCCGATACGTAGCAACCCAGCGCACACGACGTCTCGCTACGTAGCAACCCAGCGCACACGACGTCCCGTTACGTAGCAACCCAGCGCATATGACGTCTCGCTAAGTAGCAATGAAAAGACGTTCTTTAGGACTGATTCACGGCAGCGACGCCGGAATACACCATAATGATGTTCGTGACGCCGCGAGCGGCCGCGGGAGGATGCGCGTGGCCGCGCGACCTGGCCAAGCGATACTGGTCTTTTAATTATGTAAATAAAGTTTTAATTATTTCACACTGAAAGCGCTCGCCGTGCCGCTGCCGGCCACTGCCGTTCCGGTGTCAATCGGCCCTTATGGCACGCGAAGGCGTGTACCCAGTACCTACCATAATAATGGATGATGTTTCCGGCTGTTTGAACCTTTGTTAATAATTGCCACATGACATGGTATGATACTCATGTCATGGGGCAATTATTATTGTGTTAGGTGTATTTTTATATTTTTCACAATTATCAAAGAAGGCTAGTAAAAGAAAAACCGGTCAAATGCGAGTCGGACTCGCGCACCGAGAGTTCCGTACAAATTTGTAGGTATGTAACTAAAAATTTACAGTTTTCCCAATTTTTTCTTTATCTGTGCTACAAGACGTTGCTTCGTACCAAATTTCAAGATTCTGAGTTCACGGGAAGTACCCTGTAGGTTTTGATTCCTTGCGAGTGTCGAAAATTTGCGGAAATTTGCGGCAATTTGCAGCAACGCTTGTATCTTTTGATTGCGTTGGCTTAGAAGTTTGATTTTTTTCACAGCTTCAAGGGTCAGTAGAGTATTTGATATAAATTCCAGCTTGATACCTTCACGCGTTCCTGCGAGAAAAAGGGTCTTGACAGACAGACAGACGGACGGACGGACAACAAAATGATCCTATAAGGGTTCCGTTTGTTCCTTTCGAGGTACGGAACCCTAAAAAAGTAACATGTTTTATATTCTTAGTTAACTTTAATTTATTATACGTCTGTATGTACATTTATGAGATTAGCGCACTACTGATATGACTGGTCGCAAGATCGGCCACATACATGATAATACTATGTTTGAATAACGTAGTATTATCATGTATGTGGCCGATCTCGGTCACTTTCTTCCTAGGGGAGAAAGTGACCGATTACTAACGAGAGTGTAGTTTGAGCCGAGGGCCTTAATACGACACACGAGTGGGGAATTGCACTTTTCCGAGTAATAAATAGTGCTTTATACTATACCTACGAGGTAGGTTGGTTTGAAAGAATAATCAGCCAAAGTATGTGGCCAGTATCATTCTGCGCTTGGTGATAAAAACTTTTTGTCTTTTGGCATTATACTATATTTAATTAGGTAAGCTACTGATTGCCCTAAATTAATATAGAAAACACAGCATGTTAACAATAGATTTTCATACACTTTTTCGACCTGTAAATTTGAACAGCAGTTTAAAAAATAATTATAAGGTACTTTCCGAGCAGGTATAGTATAAAAGATTTGAATTCTGTAAGTTGGTTTGTATAAACACTTTTATATGTCAATCCTATTTTAAAAACTAAATGAGGTCGGCGTGTCCTATCTTACTACTCAGAGAAAAAATTCAGAGACCATAGTCTCTTTGAAATTCCAGACATAATCTTGATCAGATCATATGAAGACCATTAGAACCGCTCATATTTAATGGAGCTGTCCAGTCAGTGCACGCGTTAGTCAGTGATCGTGCAGTTTAACTCAGAACTTAAGGAGCTCAACGATTCCACTAACAATACCAAGTAAAGGACATTTGCGTAGGCCGCATTAATTATACTCAAACCGCCAGACCATGATTCAATCTGACATGTTCGTGAACGGGCGACGTCAGTAAGGAACTGGTCATCTCTTTGCTGCCATGGCTTATTTTAATTTAATTTAATATTTGAATTGTTATTATTTTTATTTTGTTTAAACTTTTCATTACGGACGCTTTTAACGTTCTGCATCGTTCTCACATGAATGATGTAACCAATACTTTGTAACCATATTATTTTGATTTAAAAGAGTGTCCATGGAGTTTCTTGCCCGTTCTTCTCCATAGGTACCTACTACGCTTTGGATTGGGCAACTAGTTTCATTTTTCTGACTGACCGACCCCTTGATAATTTAAAAGTACCTGTAATTGGTTTAATTGAAATAAATACTTTGAGTTTGAGTTTGAAAATGACCCATAAAGTCTTTACATTCACAATCATTAATATAATACGTAAAATATTATATTACATTATCATTATCTCCAAAGTTGATGGTCAGACATCATTATTTGACATGAGCAGCAATATTACAGCATCTGTGATCATATCGTTGACGCTGGTGGGCAAGATGATGATCAGCCTGATCTTCTGCGGCATCTACATCTACACCATTGAGCTGTTCCCGACGCAGGCGCGCCACATGCTGATGGGGTTCTGCTCCATGACGGGGCGCATCGGCTCCATGACCGCGCCGCAGACGCCTCTGTTGGTTGGTCGGTCTATTACACCTTCATGTAATTTTCGCTAGCTTTTGCCTGTCATTTCACTTGCCTGATAATGAACGAAACCGCGCGAAATGAACGCGAGGTTGGCGTGGTTTGAACTGTCAACATTCATGTTGTCCGTACAGCCGTTACAGGACACGATATTGAAGTGGTTTGCACATGGCAAGATTACGCAGGGAATAATAATTGCCATACAGAATGGGGCCCTGGTGCCGTGATTGCAAAGAAATTGGAATTAGACCAATGAGCTGACGAAAGTCGCGGGAGGTTCAGGACAGATCGTTGTGGAACTGCTTGTGGGAGGCCCATGCTCAGCGGTGGCGTCTTTCAGCTGAATATTGATGATAATAGTGATTGCTTTATCAAATGTGTTGCTGAAACAGATGGTGTACATGAAGTCGCTGCCGTACCTGTTATTCGGCACGATGGCCGGTTTTGCGGGGATACTCATGCTATTCACGCCGGAGACGCTGCACATGAAGCTGCCCGACACTATCGCGCAGGCTGAACAGATGAACATGGCGACTCGCACCAGAAAGACCACCAACATGATCGTCAATCCAACAGCTTCCACGCGTTAAAATATATATCTATATTATGAATGAATAAGACGACGCTCTACCAAGACAAGCTTTTTCCAAACCACCCCAGACATGCACGGCATGGTCGTCCGTCGGCATGGAACACTGCGTGCTACCTCTTTACTTTGAAAGCAGTAACGTGCACGTTTAGTAGAATAGTATCTAGCACTGTTTGTGAGCAGCCATTCGCAGCGTTTCTTATAGTACATAGTTTCTGAACGTCTTCGTTTCACCGTTCGGTGTAAATTTATTTTGTATAATTACTTAATTAAAGATTTTACTCCCTAATTACTGTTTGTTTGATTGCTACTGCTTGAACTGCTTATAACTAATTGATTATAGGTCATTACTTACTCAGTTACTCAATACTCATTGGTAAGAGTAAACTACGCAGATTAGCAGTGTTTTTAGTACAGGCATTATGTTTCTGTTTAGATACTTTTTGCTGTTTTGTGTTAAGTATCCCGAGTCCTGTAACTTCTGCTCAATGAACGCTTCCCGATGTAAACTAATATTATAAAGAGAAAAGATTTGATTTTTGTATGTTGATTTGTCTCTATACTATCTAATGTTATCATCATCAAATAATTACGTATAAGACTTTTTGTTATTTTGTTCTTTAAGGTAAATGGTATTTAAGTAAACTAGGTATAAAACAACTAATTAATAAATTTTTGTCATTATATCAACACTTCTAATGTTAAATATTATTAAGCAATTTATTGATCTACAATTACTATAAAGTATGCTCATGCCGCCTGTGATACCTACAGGTTTATCCTAGTACAGGCATCTAACATTGCCAGGGTAGCGGGATTGTCCGAAAGGGTTACCGCTGCCCTGGAACATAAAGGGCTAAGGAAGGAACACGGGTGGGTTTTAGTCAGTAAGAGTCTGACACTCCCTCCTGCTCCACCCAGAGCGGGAGGAGTCATTTGATGATTTCCCATCCTCAAAAAAAAAAAAAAAAAAGGCATCTAACATTATTATACCTTTGTAAGTAATTTCTAAGACTTCATGTAAATATTTCACCAATTTAATACTGAATAAAATATTATTTATTTATTTATCATCTACCTAGCCTTTTCCCAACTATGTTGGGGTCGGTTTCCAGTCTATCCGGATGCAGCTGAATACCAGTATTTTACATGGAGCGACTGCCTATCTGACCTCCACAACCCAGTTACTGGGTAATACGATACCCCATGGTAAGACTGGTTGTCAGACTTTCGGGCTTCTGACTACCCGTAACGACTGTCAAAGATCCATGAATGACAGCCGGGATCAACGGCTTAGCGTGCTTTCCGAGGCACGGAGGGGTCTCGGTATGTAAAGATGGTCACCCATCCACAGATCCACCGCGGCAAGCGTAGCTTAACCTGACCAATCGACCTGTGCGGCTGTTATTATTTAGCCACTATCTAATGTTATAAAGAGGTAAAATTTTTTGTTTTCTTTGTTTTTATGTATACTATGTAGGTAGGGGGTAACCTCCGGAGTTAATAATCCAATTCTAAAAAATGTTTTCACTGGTAGAAAGCTACATTATGTGTGAGTGCTTATAGGCTATAAATTATTTTTTAAATATGAATGATGAGGATTCATATTTAAAAATTATATTTATGATCACAAGGACATTATAGAGATAAGATTTGCTCCTTACAGTATATCAATTGGTCATATAGTTTCGGAGATATTAAAAAATCACTAAAACTCAAAATGCCGCTAAAACATTCACGAATACAACTTTACCTTTATTCATACCGCAGACGTTTTATCCATTTACCCATAGATGGCGTTGTACAAACACGTCATTTTTCTGACTCGCGGTGTTCATACTTTACTACTGATGACATTATCGGTATTGTCATTGGGTGATGTAAATTGGTTGGATGTCGTTCTATTGATGTTGGTTGTTTTAAATAGTCGTACAATTCGTAATTCTGGTTTACGATTGCTTCTAACTACCTCAAGTTGAGGTAATAATAATAATAATAAAGCTGAAGAGTTTGTTAGTTTGAACGCGCTAATCTCTGGAAGTGGAACTAGCTACCTATGAAACAATATTTTTGCATTTGATTGATAGCCCAATTCTTGAGAAAGGCTATTTAACATCACGCTACGACTCTTCGGAGCCGTGCAGAAAGAAAAAAGTCCAAAAGAAGAAAGAACGCTAAGCGAAAATAGAAAAACAAAGTAATAGCGCGGGCAGGCGACGTGTGCGACGGGTGGGGGTGTTTTCGGGCCGGGCAAGCAACACGCACGCGGACGAAGTCGCCGGCAGAAGCTAGTAATGAATAAACTCTTAAAATACAAATCCGAATTACAATAAATAAAAATCTTTCACCTATAGAAAGCTACATTATCAGCGAGTAACATGGCTGTATTATATTTAAAAAAATCTATACATATAAAATTCAAAGTCCTGACTGACTGACTGACTGACTGACTGACTGATAGATCAATGCACAGCCTAAACCGCTGGTCCTAGAGACATGAAATTTGGAGGGTGTATTCTTCGTGAAGAGTAGGCATCCACTAAGAAAGGATTTTTCGAAATTCCACCCCTAAGAGGGTGAAAAGGGAGGAATTCGTTTGTATGAAAAATCTTATTCCTTGAGTTAATAAACTTGAAACTTGGCACGAATACTTATCTAAATAAATTATAAAGATTGTCAGTTTTCTAAACTACCCCCTAATAAGGGATTGGGGGGTTTCAAAGTTTGTATGGAAGAATTTTAGCGCGCAGTCCGATTTACTCGAAACTCGGTATTTATACCTAATATTGAAAGTAAAGAATAATGTGTATCAAAGTTTTTTGAAAATCTACCCCTGACGGGCTGAAATGGGGTAGTTAATTTTTCAGAGGAGGATTTTACTGCATGGCTTGATTAACTCGAAAATTAGTATAAATAATCTTTGAGTCAAGTTATGAATACATCTCAAACGATTTTTTTAATTCCACCCCTGTGGGGGTGAAAAGCGGGGATACAGTTTATATGAAAAATCTTCTTCATTAGGTTAATGAACTTGAAACTGTTCAAGAATACTCGCCTAAGTAAGTAATAAAGTTTATCATTATAAGTTTTTCAAGACTACCCCTCAAAGGGGGATATAGGGGTGTTGAAGTTTGTTTGGAATAATTTGAATGCGCAGTCCGATTACCTCGAAACTCAGTGTTTATACTTAAGACCAAAAATAAAGAGTAACATAATTCAGGGTTTTTCGAAAATCTACCCCTAACGTGTTGAAAAGGGGTTGTTAATTTTACAAGGGAGGATTATAATGCGTGGCTTGATTAACTCGAAAATTGGTATAAATAATCTTTGAATCAAGTTATGAATAATCCCAAACGATTTTTCAAAATTCCACCCCTGTGGGGGTGAAAAGCGGGGGATACAGTTTATATGAAAAATCTTATTCATTTAGTTAATAAACTTGAAACTTGGCAAGAATACTTGCCTAAGTAAGTAATAAAGTTTATCATTATAAGTTTTTCAAAACTAACTTTTATAGGGGGATATGGAGGTGTGAACTCGAAACTCAGTATTGATAGTTTTGACAGAAAATAATTAATAATGAGTATGTAAAGTTGTCGAAAATTTACCACTGACGGGACAAAATGGGGTTATTCAGTTTTTAAGGGGAGGATTTGAACTTGAAACTGTATGTTACATTTTCACGCCTTTACCACTGAACTTCTGATTTGGCGTAGAGATGGTACTCTCCTTTGATATTTTATGTTGTTTGAGCCCAGTAGGTGGCCACGTTAATTGCGGCATCAGTGGTATTCATTAAGTCATCCAAGGTGCAGGTGAATGGGCACTTAGGGCACTCCAGCAAGTGGTTACATGGTCTGATTAGAGGCACCGCACTCGCACTGGATATTGAATGGGTCAGTAATCCCCCATTTAGCCTCGATTGAGAGCTTTTCATATAGGCCACTTCAGATCAGGGTCGAGAGGCAAATGTTCCTGGTGCGTAACGAAGTCGGGAGGTGGTGAATGCTTTTCTTCCCAGGGTGGCCTGCGTGGAGCGTAAAAAGCTCTTGCGACTTTTAAGCCTACCCGGGGTCGTTGTGTAGTCGTAGAGGGGATGTCGGGAATCGGATTCCTGGTTCTTTTATTCCAGCGCGCATGCGACATCCCTTCGTAGGTGGTGCAATTCCTGCAAGCGGGTAGAGCTTATTGAGTGAGGTCGGTTTTAAGCAGCCCGATATAATCCGACACGTCTCATTCAGGGCAGTATCCACCTGCTTGGCGTGAGCGGACCGATGCCACACTGGACACGCAAATTCGCCAGCAGAGAAGCACAAGGACATGTCAGTTGTGCGAAGGACATCGGGTGCTGCTCCCCAGTTAGGTAGTGGAAATTAGGCGACGTAAAAGATTATTGCGTGTCCTGACCTTCTGCTTGGTTTTGTAGCAGTGTGACTTATACATTAGAGCCCTATCTTACGGTACTCCTAGGTATTTCGGGTTTGAGCAATGTTCAACTTAAGTGCCTCGCCACGTGATGTTAAGGGCCTGATTTGAGTGTCTGTTACGGAGATGGAATACGCATGACTCTGTCTTCAACCCGTCAAAGATGACGGGTTTGGCCGGAGAGCATTGTTGTCGTAGTATTTTCCTAGTAGCTCGCGTGCCAGTGACAACTTATCTTCTACGCCACTGAAAGTTTGTGATTGAGCCGCCAGAGCTAAGTCGTCCGCGTACAGGAAGCGCTCAGTGTGTTAGGTAAAAGGCTGGTCGTTTGTGTAGATGTTAAAAAGCGTTGGTGCCAACACACTACCCTGAGGAAGACCGTTCTTTTGCCTTCGCCATCTACTCTTACCAGACTAAAATAAACCTGGAAGCGGCGGTTGAGTAGAAGTTCACTTAAAAGGTTTACGAAACCCTGGTCTTTAGTAAGGGTGCTCACTTTGGTAAGTAATCTTTTGATGTTAATGGTGTCGTAAGCTGCTGAGAGGTCAACAAATACAATACCAGTGACTCTGTTGGCCTCGTATCCATCCTCCAAATATTGAGTTAATCGAAGGACTTGGCTGGAGCAGGATTTGTCTGGTCTAAAACCAGCCTGCTCAGGGATTAATTTTGGCTCAATTACTGCTGTGAGTTTGGTTGGTTTACATGGTTTAGTAGTAGTCTCTCATATAACTTATATGTCTGGCATAACAGTGATATAGGTCGGTAGCTTTTGGGATCTTTTGGGTTTTCCTGGTTTTGGCAACGCCACGATTTTGGTTTTTCTCCAAAGTTTGGGAATTTTCGCGGTGACCAGACACGTGTTGTAAAATTCCAGTAGCCACGACACAGCTACAGGTGTTTGACTTGTTCCACCTTTAGGTCATCAACACCGGCAGCCTTTCCATTGTTTTGTACCTTAATGGCCAGGATGATATCAGTGAGTGTGAATTCAATTCCACCGACATCAGTAAGCCTACTGATGTCGGTGGAATCGGCTGAAACATTAACAGCTTTCTTTTCTTTTGGCAGTCTGTGAGGGGGTTTGCCGCTAAGTAGCAGCTGATGGGCTATTTGATTGACTGTGACGAATCCTTGGTTACCAGGTTCCGGTGGGTCACCAGTGAGTTTCTGTGTTGTAGACCATGCTTTTTTTGCTGTTGTGGGTCATGTTGGTGATGGTTACTGTGGTAATCCACTTTTTTTTACGAGTATCGTCAACCATTATCAAGTCCTCCCCGGCAGCAATTGTATCTTCAGAGAAAGGGTCCCATACTTTTGTACCTACATTCATAGCAAATAAATTATTTCATTTCAGAGGTCTTAAGGACTTTGGAGGATTCTGGGTTAAGGCCAGGAATGTATGATGTTCGGCAGCCTCTAGGTATGCGTTGACGCGACACAGTCCAGATAGTATCAACGAACTGTTCGTAATTGGCAGGTGTTGGTTCTATGTCGCGAAGTTTTGCATCCACATCTACGAAGAAACTTTCCCAGTTTGCTTTAGAGAAGTTAAAACAGGGTTTGAAGGGAACCTGTCGTAGCTTTATCGCGGCTCTTATCTCACACGTGATGGGCTTGTGTTGAGTTTTTGGAATAGGTTGGCAAACGAGTTTTGAACTTAAGGAATGAATATTGCTACTGACGAATATTAAATCTGGGTTGTAGCCACGTTTCCAACGCCGACTGTTGAAGGATGCAGGCTGTTTGGCGTTATGTATGTATGAGATTTAGCTCACAAGCACCAGCCCATTCCTCAACGAGGTTACCGTCAGCGTTGGTTTCACGGTACCCCCAGGTCATGCTGTGACTGTTGAAGTCACCAACAACTATTTTAGTACGTCGACTGTCAAAATTTGATGTTTTGCGGAACTCAAAATGCTGGTTAGGTGGCTTATATACTGATGTGATCGTGCAGCTCCCTGTGTCCACTGGGATTTTGAGTGAGGAAGTGGACGTGAAACAACCCGCCCTTAGCGGTTTGTATTCATGCAAAAACAGTGAAATAAAATAACACTTAATACATATATTTAATAAGTAGGTACCTACATAAATAACTGCTGAAAAATAAAACAAAGTTAAGGATGCAGCGTCCCTCGTCATTGTGATTTTTTTCCTGGACCTGGGACCATACTTGCAGGCTAATTGCGCAGCACATTTTTTTTTAGAATGCGAGCCCAAAATGTAGCAAATTCTACTCGTTCTCGCTTGCTATATTGGGAATTGCGTAACAAACATTAGAAACCTTCTGGATTGAAGGTACGAAGGCATTGAAGGTCAAAGATTCAACTTTTATTTCCTTTTTTTCACTAAAAAAATATGTTAAATGTTATTTTATCTTAACATAATTTTATCTTTAACACCCAACTCCTGGGGCTGCAGTCTCGACATTCATAGCGATCGCTTTTCGACCGAATTTGGTCGCAGAGTCCCGGATTGACAGGTGTAATGTATGGAGTGACAGGACTTTGGGACCGAATTCGGCCGCCAAGCGATCGCTATGCATGTCGAGACTGCAGCCCCTGCACCGATGCATGCACCCATAAGGCCAATGTTTTGCGTGGGTTCAATAATAAATCTATTAGGATATAATAATATACACTCGAGAGCAATGAATCCGGGTCACTTAAAGAATGTTAAAAATCTCGGAAACTAAAAATGATAGGTTAATGCAATAAATTGTATTTAATAGACAATGTAATACTCCTTAAATGAAAGTAAAAAAAATATGAGTCACCATACATTTTATTAACACAAAATTACATAAAGAAAAAAACTGCTGATCTCTCCTTAAAACAAAAATAGGAAACATGAAATTTTTGAACTTTATTACGATTTTCTTGAATTTTAATACTTCGTATTGCCTCCTCGTGCTTCCATTACTGCGTTTACGCGGTTTGGCATGCTGTACACCAAGTTCCTTATACGATTTTGGGGAATATTCTCCCATTCCTCTGTGAGAGCAATTTTGAGCTCACGAAGCGTGATTGGGGGAGGGTTTCGTTGTTTTACGCATCTGCCTAGCTCGTCCCAAGCATGCTCGATCGGGTTGATATCCGGGCTGCGCGCTGGCCACTCCATACGAGTAATGTTCATCTCTTGAAGGTAGTCATTCACAATCCTACCTGTATGAGGTCGGGCATTGTCATGCATAAATATAGCATCCTCATCTAAATTGACCATAAATGGACCAACGTGATCATTGAGGATTTCTTCCACATATCTTACGCTAGTTAAAGAGCCGTTTTCTATGATCACCAGCTCTGTGCGACTTTCAGAAGAAATTCCGGCCCACACAAGTACAGACCCACCACCGTAGGCTACTTTTTCTTCGATGCATGCTTGCTTGAATCTTTCCCCTGGTCTTCGATACACTCTGTGTCTTCCATCGTGCTTGTAGAGCATAAATTTTGATTCGTCGGAGAACATAACTTTTGACCAATCTTCAATACTCCAATTTACGTGGCTCTGGGCATATCTTAGTCTTGAAATACGATGCCCACGCTCCAGTTTAGGGCCGTTTGCAGGTCTAAGGGGTTTTAAGTTAGATTCAGCAAGCCGACGTCTTACTGTCCATGCACTTGGGTTACTTCCTCCGAGGCGTCGAAACTGATTTGTGAGTTCAGTTCCTGTGAGAAAGCGATTTCGAAGCATGGTGTTCACCAAGTATCGGTCTTCTCGTGCTGTGGTACACCTGGTTCTGCCCGTTCCTGGTCTGCGTAGGTTAGAACCAGTTTCTTCGTAACGTCGGAGAACTCTTTGTACTGTTGACAGCGACACACCGACAGTCCTGGCTGTATCGCGCTGACTCCGGTCGGTTTCCAGCATTGTAAGTATTCTGGGGCATTCTTCAGGCGTAAGCGACATAATTTCAGCTTGAATAATGAATATAGAGCACTATCAACATGGTTTATGTACCCACATAAATGACAGATTACAAACAAAAGCAAAACCAAATGCTGTAATTTCGTAGTTCCATCTTCGAAAGTGGCCCTTTTTCAAATTTGATTTTTTTATGATATAACTTTACAATAACTAAGAAGTTTTAATACCTTCATTTAAAGAGTATTACATTGTCTATTAAATACAATTTATTGCATTAACCTAGCATTTTTAGTTTCCGAGATTTTTAGGATTCTTCAAGTGACCCGAATTCATTGCTCTCGAGTGTAGTTTTGAACTTACATTTATCTCCCAGTTCTTCAAACATCTCAGGGTGAGATTTGGTTTTACATATTTCCGGTTAATGTAAGTATTCTAAGTTCTTTAAACAGTGGTTTACAGGATGTAAGTGGGTCTGCATTACAAATCGCACGTATACAACTCTTTTGTGCGACGAAAGCTCTTCCGAGATGCACCGAGTTCCCATAACGCAGTATTAAACCAACATATTATGCATGATAAGCCTGTAGTGGCTTGCCTACTTGTTAGGTTAGATATACGCCATAGAACATAAGCAAACTTACTGAGTTTTCCACATAACATATTACTATCAATATGATTAATCCAGGAACACCTCCCATCTAGAATTATTAATTAGATAGTATGACTTTTCTTGGGATAGCCCAAGAAAAGTCATACTATCTGATTGTTGTATTTGTTTATCTTTCTAAGTGATGTTTAAATCCATTTTAATCCAGTTTTTGTTAGGAAATTGTACATATTTGGTTTTATCTACGTTAGGTTTAAGGTTATTCTTTTCCATCCAAGTACTTACTACGGGTACGGGAACGGGTACTTAGTACTTTGTACTTTGGTTACGGTACCTGCTATTTATTTCCTCATTATAGTTTTCTTTAGTTTTAGGGATACGGACACATCGTCTGCAAAGAGTATGCAGGGATGATCAGTTACTACTGTCAAGTCATTGATATATAATATATATATAATAATCAGAAAAATTAGAGGGGCTAAAATACTGCCCTGTGGAACGCCTGTGCAATTGTAACCTAATTTGGATTTAAATTTCAGTTAACCGTTTTGATTTGGTTTAACCACAGTAATTTCTACAAATTGCGATCTGTTTGTAAGGTAACTTTTTAACTATGCATTTGCCATTCCACGTATTCCATATTTATCATATTTTTTAGTAGTAGCTCGTGTGATACAAAGTCAAAGGCTTTTGACATGTCAAAAAATACAACAGTTGTCGGGATTTAATGTTCAATATTGTTAGTAACTAGGTTAATTAAGTTAAATGCCGCTGTGGTTGTCGATTTCCTTTTTTGGTATCCATGTTGTTCATGTTTCAAAATTTGGAACTTATCGATATTTCTTAAACGATTCCATGCTATGGAAGTATGGACATTCAAATGAAATATTTCTAAAGTAGAATTAAGGTATTATAACAATATATGTATATATGTAGGTAGGATGCGCCTCCGACCAGCCTATACATATGGTCCTTCCATTTTGACGTCAAAATGGAGGGAACAAGGATTATGTTAAAAACTACGTACCTCTACATTGAGGTAGCTAAAATTATTGCATAGGTAGCAAATAGTATACAATAATAATAAATAGTGTAATTAATAGTAACAGAGTATTTTTTATGTAGGCTGATTCGAAAACCAAGAGTTGGTCCCTTCATCTTGACGGTAAATAAAAAGTGAAGAGAAAAACGTATTTTTTCGGAATACAGCTTTGTTTTTGTTTGGCTGTGTTGACTTTCACATTTAGCCCAAAATATATAGACTTTGAATATCCTCCTTTGCTTATATTGAAGTCATTCTGGCGTGCACTGCGAAAACTATTGATGATAATTACGTAAAATAATTTATTTATTTAAACTTTTCGCACAAAAAAAACTTTTTTGCAAAAAAAAAAAAACAACCGACTTCCAAAAACGACACTACAAAGTGAAAAATAACTTTAATTTTCACTTTGTAGTGTCGTTTTTGGAAGCCGGTTGTTTTTTTTTGCAAAAAAGTTTTTATTTTTCACTTTTAAGTTGTAATTTTTACCAGTAATTTAGGTTTAAAAACCAAACTACTGAACCGTTTTTGATGAAATTTCTATGGGACCACTTCAGAAGTATCTCCTTTCGAACAAAAAAATAATTTTGAAAATCGGTCCACAATTGGCGGAGAAATCGCGTAACAAACACAGAAAAAAAACAAACTTACCGTCGAATTGAGAACCTCCTCCTTTTTTAGAAGTCGGTTAAAAAGGTACAAAGGCGGACTTCATGCCTTAGGCATTCTCTACCAGTCAACCAAGGGTGGTGAAGAGTAATCTCTTCAATGATGCACTGCTGACATTAAAGTGACAGGTTTGTGTTACAGTGAGAAACACGTGGATACCTCTACTATAACAGAGCTCTGTGCGGTCGTTGTGAACGGTTGTGAACGCCTTCAATAAATAGCATTCTTATTTCAATCTGTCTACTCGCATTTAAATTAATGAGTAGTGTATGTACCTGTAATAAGAACCAAGGATTTTTATAATCTCAAGTTATTTCACGTTTGACCATGACGTTTCAACGGGAGATTAGGTACATTACATTCACGGATATATGGGTACATTCGATTTCTCGATAATCTGTTCAAAATCAAAAGTCATTTATTCAAGTTAGGCTGAGAATCAGCACTTTTCGAACGTCAAAATTACAAAAGACAGTCCCCCAAAAACGCCCGCCCTTCACCACTTCCTAGTGCTGTCGCTGGGAAGAAGTGTCGCAACAAACTCCTCAGCAGCACAGCTATCTGTTCAGTTGATAGTCGCAAAGTCGTCAGTGCAGTGACACTTGGTAAGTTGTTTGGCTGCGTAAGGGCAGCGCGGTGCGGACGCGCGATAATAGCCGGCGCGCGCGCCACACGGTTGGTGGCAGTGACGGGCGAGTGTCGTGGAACTCGAGAGTAGTCGTGAGCCCTCGTGTACCTCCGCCATGGCGATTGCTGTGGACTTGGACGCCGTCCTCCTAGAACTGGGCCAATTCGGCCGCTATCAGATCCGGAACTACTGCTTCATTCTGGTGGTGATCCTGACGAGTGCCATCTATAACAGCCAGTACATCTTTGCTGCTGGAGAAGTTCCATACAGGTAGGACTAACGTTATCTAGGTTTTAGGACTTATAAGGGCGATACCCTTATAAGTCCTAAAACCTAGACCTAAACCTACACAGACGAATATGAGGGTTGTAGGCAAGGGTAGAAATTTGATGAGCAAAGTTATCTAATTTATAAATTAATCCAACTTCAGGAAGGAAAAAGTACTAAGAATCTCTTTTATCTCGCTTACTCTCTTCGTATTGTTCGAGTAGGTACTTAAATATATATAGCTAGTGAAAGCCATGCACGAGGGCAGATTGCATGTCTCTAAAATTACCAGAAATTATCCAATACCTATCGTGAGTAGATCAAGTGAACGTAGGTTCCTATCGAATAAAAAACCACCTAATAAAATGAGTATACTGACTATGTGGGATTTATCAATGATAATAAGTACCTAATTAGTTAATTAATATCAAGAAAACCCAACGAACAAATGATTGATGTAATATCGTAACATAACGCCAGTCAGTCAGTCAGTCAGTCACGTCGTAGGCGCTGTGCCATACGGTCACTTGTTACTCCCCCCACCTATTGCGTTCGACCATTATTCCAGCGTATCTCAAACATTTTGCGAACTGTGTATGCAAAGCCGAATTAGTCATGAACTCAAACAAGTGTGGCGCCTGCGAAGAACCGCTATCTGATGGAGTGCATTGCACAATATGTAATCAAGAACTGCATTTCCACTGTGCTGGAATAACAGAGGCTGGATACCGGAAGCTGGGTGACAGAAAGCTGACGTGGCGTTGCAGCAAATGTAAAATAGCTGCCGCTACTCAACCTCCAGGATCAGCTGCCACTACTCAACTCCCAGCGTCACCAAGGCCGGAATCGGAGTCGGTCATCCTTAATGAGATAAAAGCACTCGCTGAGAAACTAGCTCCTCTGGAATTTTTGAAAGAAGAGATAACTGCGCTTCGCACGGAGTTTGCCGAACTAAAGTCGTCATTAAGTGAAACAAATAAGGAGCTAAAGGACTTCAATGATAAATTCAAAGACATGGAAGCGCGCCTGGTGCACGTCGAGAAGGTCCAGGAACAGGTGGACACCCTCCAAGTCCGCTTAGATAAGCTAGAGGAAGATAATAACGCTAAAGAGCAATGGACTCGAATGAACAACATCGAAATAAAAGGTCTACCCCAGAACAATCACGAGAACCTGTTTGAAATCATCAGCAAGATTGGCACTAAAATTGATTGTCATGTGTCTAAGGCCCAGATAAACTTTATAACTAGGGTACCAACCCGTGACAAAGATCACACGAAACCCATCATAGTGAGTTTCTGCAACCGTTACGTGAAGGAGGACTTTATTGCCGCTGCAAGACTACTTTTCAAGACTGCTCCTTTAACTACAGGGCAAATAAACCTTCCTGGAAACCAACGGATTTACGTCAATGACCACCTGACACTACAGAACAAGGCATTGCTGTCCAGAGCTAAAAAAGCGGCCGCAGAAACGGATTTTCGCTATGTCTGGGTCAAGCACTCAAAAATACACGTGAGGAAGGCCGACACGTTTCCTACCATGGTGTTAAAATCCGAAAAAGACCTCATAAAAATAAAATAAAACTATGTCATTGTCGATCTAAACCTATAAATATAAACAAAATGTCTAAGTCTGGTCGTGCAAGACCAAACATCAGAAATAAGATTGAGAACCGTGCGCAGGTGAGTGCTACCAGCGTATTCCACCAATTATTGTGTCGCTTAATAGTGGTGTGTAAATTAATTTCTAAATATCATTGTCATGTTGTCTGTTGTCGTTGTGCCAAATTAGTCCATATAATCATTACGTTACAGTGCAATCCGAATTACTTAGTCTACTCAGTTGTGACTAACCGGAGCCGTGCTGTTTCTTTTGTTCCTTATCTTAACCCATTAGTTGCGAGTGTTTCAAATTTTCGTGTTTTTATACACTGTGCATCGCTGTGCATAAAATATTTCTATCAGTTTTTGTTTTCTACCCTCATCATACTTTATTATTGTTGGTATTTTCTGTATTCGTTCAAATTAAATGGTTTGCTAAACTTTAATTCGCTAAAAAATAATTACCTTAGTATAGTTGACACTATTGTTGCCGTTAAGCTCAAAAATGATTAATATATTCTATCAGAACGTGCGAGGTCTGCGCTCGAAAACAAACGGCTTATATCGTAACGTTTGCATAAATTCATATGATGTTATTATATTTACGGAAACATGGTTAGTGGATAGTATTAGTAACAGTGAGTTGTTTGATGGACGATATCTTGTCTGGAGGCGAGACCGGAATTACTGTCGAACAGCACAGTCACGGGGAGGCGGAGTGTTGATCGCGGTAAGGAATGACTTGACCGTCGTGGAAAGGTGTGATTGGCGTACTTCCGCCGAAGATATATGGGTATCCATTGTTCTGAAGCGATCTAGACCAGCGGTAAGTTACAACATCAATATCTGCGGCCTGTATTTGTGTAAAGAAAATGTTGGTAACTCGTACTCAACTCAATTGCAAAACTTCCACCATAAACTTAACTACTTAATATCCGCCCACCCTTTAGACACGTTTATAATAACAGGGGATTTTAACTTCGGTGGTGATGTGGAGTGGCGGCAGTCTGACGATGGCTCTGGATTATATCCTGAGAATGTGTCCGCTCGGTGTATTTTGGATTTCTTTGACACAATAAATGCGTGTAACTTGTCCCAGTTTAACGGTGAGCGTAACCTTAACGGTAGATTGTTGGATCTGGTTTTCTCAAATAGCGCAATAAAAGTGATTGACTGTGGTGACCCCCTGGCGGTGCCTGTTGATTTACATCACAAACCGTTGATTATTAACGCGGATTTCGTTGAAGTTCACAAACTCATTGAGAAACCTAGCTCAAAATACATTTTTCATCGAGGCGATTACGCTGCAATTACGTCTGCACTAGATCTTATAGACTGGAACACGTTGTTGTCTGATAGATCCCTGGACCAAGCCCTTAGCCTTTTCTATACCAAACTATACGAGCTCAGGGACTTGCACATTCCCGTTAAACCATTTAAAAAATCAATACACCCCCCCTGGTACACTGGTGCTTTAATAAAAATACTAAAAGAAAAATACAAATACCATAACAAATACAAAAATTACGGCAACTTGTCCGATTACCACTCTTTCTCTCTCTTGCGAAACCGAGCTAAGGATCTAGAGGCGGCCTGTTTTGATGCTTATATGGAAAAAATAGAATCCTCTATCGCCAAAAATCCTAAATGTTTCTGGTCGTACATTAAAAGCAAAAGAAGTAGTAATACATTACCTAACGTTTTACATTATATGGACGCGTCCGCTGACACCGGCGAGGGTATCACTGAGCTTTTTTCATCTTACTTTCAGTCTACCTTCCAAGAACCTGACTCAGAATCTGACTATCTGGATGTTAACAAAGACATTCATTCTGCTAGCTCGGTGAACCTGAGTACGGTCAGCGTGTGTCCGGTGATGGTATTAAATCTACTTAAAGGTTTGGACCCATCTAAATCTGGTGGGCCAGATTTGATACCCCCCATTTTTATAATTAATTGTGCAAAGAGTTTGGTGGCGCCAATCTGTGTGCTGTTTGAGCGGTCTTTAAGAGAGGGTATCGTCCCTAAAATGTGGAAATCGGCATTCATTACACCGATTTTTAAAAAGGGGGATAAATCTAACATAGAAAACTACCGCCCCATATCTAAATTGTGTCTTCTCTCCAAGGTTCTTGAACGAGTAGTACACACGGAAGTTTACTCAGCTATGCAACGCCATTTTGGTAACGAACAACATGGTTTCCTCAGAAAACGGTCAACTGCCTCCAATCTGATACTATCCAATGAAATTATAACCACTGGGATGGAAGAACGTTGCCAGGTCGACGCGATATACACGGACTACAGCAAGTGTTTTGACCGCATAGATCATCGGGTGCTTCTTCAGAAGCTATATTCGGCAGGAATTCACGGTGATCTGTTCCGGTGGTTTTCGTCATATATAGATAATCGAACACAGGCTGTGGTTTTGCGTGGATACGCGTCTGTATGGAAATCTGTCCCATCAGGAGTGCCCCAAGGCTCAATCTTAGGACCGTTATTGTTTACAATATTTATTTCGGACATAAAAAACTGCTTTAGAAACTCGCATATCCTACTATACGCAGATGATATGAAGGTCCTTAAGTCCGTACGCACATTATCTGATACTGAGCTACTTCAGTCTGATCTTGACAGATTCGTACAATATTGCAAAACCAACAAACTAGAACTAAACGTATCTAAATGTTTTCACGTAGTGTTCACTCGCCAGAAAACTATCATTGGCCCAGGGTATACACTAGATGGTACTTACATAAGTAAAGAAACCAGTATTAGAGATCTTGGTGTAGTGCACGACAGCAAGCTACTTTTTGATGACCATATAGAAACCGTTGTCAACAAGGCGTTCAAAGCATTGGGCTTTATTATTAGAACTTGTTCTAGCTTTCATTCCCTAAAACCATTAAAAGTTCTATACTGCTCTCTAGTGCGTAGCCACCTTGAGTACGTTTCCCAGGTATGGAACCCTCAATATGAGATCTACAAATCTCGTATTGAGTCTGTTCAGAGGAAATTTTTGCGGTACTTGGACTTCAAGGCTGGGCAATTTTCAGACGACTATGAACACCGTTGTAAGCGTTATCATTTCTTACCGCTGGAAGTAAGACGTAATATCAGTGATATCTGCTTTTTAGTGAACATCGCAAATGGCTCGGTTGATTGTCCCGAACTACTCAGCAAAATACTTCTTCGCACTAATCAAAATAACCTGAGAAAACGGCCGCTACTCCATGTACCATTCGCGTCGACAAAGTACAGGCGCAACGCTTTCTGCATACGTAGTGTTATAGCTTTCAATAGTTTACCAACACACCTGGAAATCGATTTATTTTGCACCAGCGCACATAAATTAAGAAAGATTTTGAACAAGGAGTATTTTGGCATCAACCATAAATAAGCTTTTAATTTTGATATTGCACGACTTGACTTACCTAATATCTCAACACACCCAATATGTTTACATTGTACCTAATTTGTTTATTTACTCAAATCGCTGTAACTGGTCAACACAAATAAATGTAACTCTTAATTAAGTAGATGTGTACATGTGGAAGCTTGTAATTAGCAAATGTCCCTACTTATACATGATGTTTAAGTTTTTTTATTAGTCTGTAAGCTTTCTTAAAATAAATAAAAAAAAAAAAAAAAAAAAAAAAAATAACATTATTAATTTTTATGATGAAATCAAATTAGTGTAGTTCCTAATTATTCCTGTCACTAGTAGGTACCTAGGCATTTCTTGCTCCTGTTGTTTTATCAGCTCATTGCATTTGTTGCATGTAAATTTTTTATCATTGACTTAGGGCTGATTTCTCCATCGCCAGATAACTTTTATTTGAGGAATAAAATGGATATTTGACAGTTTTTGTATGAAATAACTGTCAACATTTCAAAATTATTCCTCGAATAAAGTTATCTGGCGATGGAGAAATCTGCCCTTAGAAATGGTGTACTATCTATTAGGGATCTTAATTAGGATAACGTTTATGATTACCATCGAAAGGTAGTTATCAGCTGCGGGCGATTATTCGGACTTGGATCAAATTGGATTATTACAAATTAACCTGTAATTATGAAAATTGCCAAGACAGTTGACATAAGATAGGCCATTTCACCACGTGTGTCGTAAGGACAAGGCACCACGTCATGATATTAGACCGCAGCGTCCTCCTGTCCTGAGTAGGTATTGCACTTTGCAGTTTTTTTTTTTTTAATAATCGACGACATATTCCAGTAGACTGTTGTTGGATGGCTGGCCACACCACACGTACACAAACACGCACACACACACACACAGACTTAAATACGCGTTCGCACCCGCACTCACAAGTACCTACATAACAATACTTATGTATTATGCTATAATAATAAATTTACGTCACGACATTCACGTTGACACGATCTCCTTATAATGCTCCACGTTTGAGGACTGACTCCCAAACTTCAAGCGCTGGCTTATTTGGGAATCAGTTTCAGTAACTTACGTAAAAATAAAAATACTGTTTCAGCATTCACAAGAATTTGGTACATCCAAATTTTTGTGAATGCTTCTTGTGACAATAAACTTTTTACTTTTATTACTTTACTTAATGTCCAATTCATGTTTGGGCTTCCTTTGAAGTTCTCGGTTAGGAAGGAAGGAAGACGCCATAGAGCGGAAGTGTTGATAACAAGGTTATTACTGTGTCATACTCTATTCAAGATGACTGTCGCGACTGAGCACTCTAGAGCAATATTAATTAGTTCTGGTGGCGCTGCGGCTCCGTAGGATAAGGAAAGGTCAACAATTTGAATAAATGGTTAAAAAAGATTTGATAAAAACATATTTTGGAACTTAAATATTAACAGAATGACGACTTTAACTGTTAATTGTTTTTAACTTTTTCTTTGTATTTTTTACTTAGGCACCTAATGATATCTAATGTTCAATAATCGCTCTGCTAGCGGTTTTACCGCTTTCGAAGTTTTATCAAACTTGTCTATGGGTATACTACGACGACACGGTTGGCGCAGTGGTTAAGCGATTGACTGCTGCGCTGCGTGTCGCGGGTTCGATTCCCGCACGGAGCAAATATTTGTATGACCTACAAGCAGTTTTTCCGGGCCTGGCTGTTTGTGTCATGTGAGTTTAAATGTTTGTAAACGCACCCACGATACAGGAGAAATTCCTAGTGTGGGCAACGTTTTTTAAAAAAAGAAAAAAACAAGAAAGGACATTCTACGTACACCCATTTTGCAATAATGCACACATTCCGAATTTCCCTGCTGCAACAGCGAATTTCCCATAGAATGTAAAAAAACTATCTATAGAATATCCTAATGGAAAAATTCTATTTCAATTTTCCCGACCCTGGATTCGAATTCAGGATCCTAGCAATTGCGAATCCGACGACAAGACCATCATACTGTCATGGCGGTCTTTTTGCCCTGAAGATACTAGGTTTAGTGGTCGCAAGCGCTACTGGTGAGCATGAGAAGGACACATAACACATCACCCGACCCGGGAATCGAACCCAGGAGAGTTCGATTCCCGGGTCGGGTGATGCGTTAATGGGTTTTTCCATCTGGAATTTCTGAGTAGTAGCCAAGAGCTGGGTTGGTGCTCGGAGATGGTCACAGGCTCGCCCTCTAGTACATGAGAGTTAGACACAACTGGCAACATGTAGGTGTACTCTACGTACACCTCTGACTGATCCCTCGGGGGACACAGGCGTGATGTTATGCTGTGTTAAGAATCCTTTGGCTCGGTACTTTTGGATGGGAAGGACCTGTCACAGTCTAGTCATAAGTAGGATCAAGGAAAGCCTATCTAACTTTTCAGGAAGAGTTTCCTCCTCTTCCGTCGAGGGTCAGTGAGTGGTTGTACTGTTATCATCACGGTCCACTTCCGAGGACGAGTTCTGCGCCGGCGCACACTCGGTGGGCAGAGAAGCAGATAATCATCAGTGTCGAGATTGCTTCTGTAATTTACCGGAACCTTTTTTGTGAAGCTGTGACTTTTTGTGCCCTCACTTGTTATCAAGAAAATGTAATTGAGGAGTTTGTTGGATGAATAGTAGCTATTGTGTACTCGACAGTATCGTAAATAGATTATTTAATTGTACCTATAGCATGGAGTCGTTGTTTTCCTTCGATAGAGTATCGGACTTTTCCAAATACCTAAATGTGAGTGGCAAGTAAATGTCTGATGTGGGAACTGATACGAATATGATGTAGGTTAGGTACTCCTAGGGAAAATAATTTTAAGCAAATGGACTCTCTACGTCAATTAGCCGTGTTGTAGCCATTTCATACAACTGTAAAAATTGACAGTTGCTTTGTGGTTTGAATATACAGGGTTATATTAAATTGGTTAGCTAAACTCCGCTTTAATGTTTTTTTGGGAGGTCTACGACCGCTGTTAGTGTTGTTACTTGAAGCGAAAGTTGAGAAAAACTGTTTCCTTATGTTTTATCGTGTTTACTCATACTCATCACGTCTGTGAAGATAACAAAAAAAAAAAAAACTGGTTTTTAAACTGATATTTTAAGTGACTACAACAACTGCGGTCGATGACCCCACTATAAAAAATATCAAATTAATTTTCTTTCTTTAAATCATGTTTAGATATGCGTCTGCGGAGTTTAGCTAGACAATTTAAGTTGGACGTTAATTTATTTAACAAATTAATTTCCCTGACTTTACCTAAAACGATAATTTTTCTTTTTAACTGACTTCAAAAAAAGGAGGAAGTTCTCAATTCGGATGTTTATATTTATAATAAACGTAATGAAAATGTTTTTCATTTACGACTAAAGTCAAGCCTGCGACCTCTATAGGTAATCTAGAACTCGATAGATTTAACTGTTTTGTTACGTCAACAGTTCGTACTGGATGCATGTGTTATGGGCAAACGTGAAGCTATTTCACGTGTAGTTATATCACATTACCTACGTTACTACTTGATTGCGTAAGTTCAGAGTCGATCAAATTAGTTTGAGGTTTAATTATTTAACAATCTCAAACGATTAATCACGGAGTAACTAAGGAACATTTTGTGATCAATTACGTGACGGTACATAACAGCTATTTACTTTTTTATTGGTGCGACTTCAAGTGGACCTGCCATTTTGTTAAAGGGTAGGCAGGTATTAAAAATGCGTGTTCACTCTAGTTGTAATATTGTTGAGTACCGCGAATTAAACATAACATCACGCCTGTTCCCCGAAGGTTTAGGCAGAGGTGTACCTACCTGTAGTACACCCGCATGCCGCCAGTTCTGTTTGTTCAACTTTATTCCGCAATAGATATACTTTCATACACTCATAGTATGATTTATCCTGCTTTTAATATTCTTAAAAGGTAAAAAGCAAAGCAATAGAAATGTTCAGTTGTAAGTACGTCGTCTCTCACGTGTCACCAGCCGGCTGACCATCCTGCTGATCTCCAACAGATCATATAACAGCACATTGAGCTACTTGTTTACCTGCATGTTTCGGTTGTGCCTAAGGACAACCATTTCACATAAAACTGCTGTTTTACATGAACTTTTGCGGGTGCTGTTTAACTCTCTTATTTATGCAATGTTGTTATACGGTTTCATAAACAGTAGATAATCACCTACAGAGTTGTTTACAATTGGCTAAACTGCGCCGACGCGACGGGTATCGATATCTAAACACGATAAAACAAAAATTAAATTAATTTGGTTTTTTTTTTTCGTGGGGTCGCCAGCCGCAGTTATTGAAGTCACTTGAACTATAATTTTAAAATATCTGTTCTTTTGTGTAAATTTCACAGACCGTGACGTTTATACTTAAGAAAAACGCTTAAGTGCCCGCCTGCTGGCTGTAGGTGAGAGGGAGTCGTGCTCTGGCTTCAAGCACTCCCTTCACACAACTTAGTCACTATGGGTGACACCACCTTCCAGCTCACTACCTGTCTGCGTTTGGGCGCTCCTTGCGGGGTCCGCATCGCTGTCAGTGCGATGAAGCTGATGACTGCCTCGGACACTATGGCCTATCCTGCAGTAGGAGCGCAGGCTGGATAGCACGGCACGCCAGCATTAATGATCCGTCGTGCTCTTGTCACCGCCGGGGTGCCAGCAGTTTTAGAACCCAACGGCCTGGCACGCGACAATGGGAAGAGACCAGACGGAATGACCATAATGCCCTGTAAGTTAGGCAGACCTTTGGTGTGGGGTTCGAGCCGTTTGGGGACCACTAGGGCCATGGGGTCCGAGTGCCCACTTGGTTTTAGATATCGCCAAGCGGTTAGTCGACTCTTCACATAACCAGAGGGCTGGTCTATTTTTTGGCCAAAGAATTAGCATCGCCATACAACGTGGCAATGCTGCCCGCCTTTTGGACACTATTCCTGTTGACAGCGATGCGGACGAACTTTTTGCGGCCCTATGATCCTGTTGCTTCTTTTTTCTTTTAAGTGCATGTACATAATTATTATTATAAGTGTAAGCTTATATTATGTAAATAAAATCTTGATGACAGTTTTAAAAAATAACTCACATTTTTCCTCAACTCATTCTTCAAGTAACAACACTAACAGCGGTCGTTGACCTCCCAAAACAAAACACCAATGTTTTATCGTGTTTAGATATGGATACCCATCGCGACCGCGGTGTTTAGCAGCCAATTTAAAATAACACTGTATAATAATTATAGTCTTAGGTACTGAAAACATTTGGATGTTTGACCTTTATTTTTTGGGTGGGATATCATGAGTTCTCCCGCTCTGGGCGGGCAGGTGTCAGACTTTTATTGACTAAAACCCACCCGTGTTCCTTCAGTTGCCTGTGCCAGGGGCCACGGTATCTCTTTTCAACGTAATACTCTCAATCAACAGCCCGACCTTAGCAGTAGGGGGCTGTTGTTTCTTATCTTGAAACACGTGGAGTAATAGTAATACCTAAGAATTAAAACGGCTTATAGCTAGCAACAAACATTCAATAATCGATCCAATAAAAACCAATCAATCAATCAACCAATCCGTGTAAGAATTTACCTTAATTTATCGTAGAAATCGTAATCATTGCATGACTGTGTAAAGTTGACGGAGCGGTCATGGAAATGGGGCAGAGTGGGTTAATAATATTAAATTGACCTTCCTGTAAGCCAAGCGGCCTATTTAGAGTACAAGTTTATTACCTGAAGTGTCCCCAACACAGAACACTTAAGTTTTATTATTCTAACTGACATATTACTACGTCCTAGATTATCGGGGCTCTGACTAATAATATCGTGGTTTCTGTTCTAAAAAGCGCATAGTACCAGTGGACGTCTTTCGGCATAATAATGATGAATGACTGCTTCAAAACCGGAATAGGAGAATAACAGCAGAAAACAGGCATGTCCTAGAATTAAAGATACGAGGACAATGTAACATTCACTAGCTTGCAGCAGTGGGAACTGGGAACATGGCTGATGATGTGTCAGTTCCTATGCATGTGGCAGTACCTATGCATGTAGGATATTAATTTTGGATGACGTTCGGTGTATGAACAATGAACACGTGAGCAACAAGCTGGTGGCACGCTACTGATTCGCTGATACGGTATCGTCCACACCGCGCCTGCCCAATCGATGGAAAGCTCGATAATCTCCGATACTTCATAATCTTGCTTTATGAAGATACGTGAGCCCAAGATAATACACCCAATGTTGAAATCTGCTATTATTAAATACCCTTGTTTATTGCATTTCGGGTGCTGTTTTGCGATCTATGATGTTACATATCTATCGATACCTATATGTCCTACTCTAATCGTTATCGCGCGTAGAACATTTATACGTACATTTAATCTACGTAAGTTTTACGCTGTCTAAAGATGCTATTATGAGGATTACCTATAGATATTTGAAGAATCTCTAAGACATATCGTAAAAAGATTTTGAGCAAAAGTAAGATACCGGTCGGTTCTTATCGAACAAACTCCATTATTGCTTGTGGTCAACATTTAGTAATCTTCCCATTTTTCATAGCGTTTGGGAAATGTATCATAACTTGAATTAATTGACAGCAAAGACAGTAAATAACTTGTAAATTATAGCTGTGCAAGGGGAGGCCGAGACGCCCTTGCGTTATGTACCTAAATGTGGTTAAGGAAAGTAATGACAAGGAAATCTAGGTTTCGATAAGGCGATGTAAATCCCTGAAACCGAGTTGGCTATGTAGGTAGTAATTTAACGCAAGGTTCCTTCATAAGTTACCTTATTACTTAGTGGTCCTAGATTTTCCATTCATTTTCTCCTCCTAGGTTCACTTGCGATTATAGCTCATTATGCTTCATTGAAAAGATAAACCTATCAGCAAGGTTGCCTGCGCTTGCGCGGTTGCCGGTTGCTCTCCAGACGAGGTCTAGGCAAATAAGTATCAAAATCAATCAAAATCAAAATATTTTATTTCACATAAACCTACATGCACGGTTCCAATTGGTCGTTTCCTATGGAGAAGAGTCGGCAAGAAACCCCACGGTTACTCTTTTAAAAATAATTGGCTTTTACAATATTTTGAAATTACAGTAGGTATGGGAGGACAGCGTAGGCCTGTCAACAGGTACCAGGTACTTGATTAAATAAAAAATGGTCTACAGAACTAAAGTCTACAAGGCCTACAAAGTCCTCACATTTACAAAATATAAATAAATATATATCACAACCACTAATAAGGAGTTGAAACTCTTATAATATGCTTCTTTGATAAGGGCACGTTTGATGAGGGTTTTGAACTTTCCATCGCTAAGTTCTGTAACCGGCATTGGCAACTTGTTATAAAAGCGGATGCTGTTTATAAGAAATGACTTGCTTTAGCTTTAGCTTTAGTTAATCTAAAATTAGGAATCACAATTTCATTTTTACTACGTGTATTTATATTATGGAAATCGCAGCTTATTTTGAAAAATCCTAAGTTTTTGCGAACACACAAAATACTTTCTAAAATGTAAAGAGAAGGCAGAGTTAGTACTCGTATATCACCTTCCAGTGTATTAGTAAGTCTACACTACGAGCCCGTATTGTACAATACGGGCTCGTAGTCCTACTGCTGGGCAAAGATCTCCCAACTCCCTTTCCACCTCTTCATGCCCAGAGCTGTAAAGGACCAATCTTTGTCAAAAGAGTCCAATTCGTCCCATCATCTTCCTCTAGGCCTACCGCGACTCTACAATAACAATGTTTAAAATTACTAGGTGTAGTTCTCTCAGACTGATGTAAACGATGGCATTGAATGCACAAGGAATCAGTTTGCCTTCCTGTCTGAGAATAAACAGTACTTTGCATTGCCTGGAGGTGTGTTTAACGAGTGCTTCCTGTGCGCTCCTGCTGGCGCATTGTTGTCTTGGCTGAGTTGTGTTTACAACCAGCCGGTCGATTCTGTAAAAAGCTCACCGTGAAAACTCAAGTGAAGTGAGCGTGATGTGAGTTGTCAGTAGTGTCAATCCCTAGCATTATTTGGAATGACAGCTCACTCCACGCTCACTTCACCTAAGTTTTCACGGTGAGATGGTTACAGAATCGCACTGCAGGTCACCAGTTCCTTGCTCTTTATTTAGTACAAGGACATCCACATACTTACCGGTTGATGGCATCTTTTTCTCCCTCTTTTCCTTCGTTTTGTTCGTTCGCTGTAAGGCATTCTATTTTAGTCGATAATTTCAAAATTTTAAGTGGAGTCTTGAGCTGAGTATTCCGCTCTTTTAAGGTGACCCCACAAAAAAAAAACATCAAATTAATTAATTTTTTATTTTATCATGCAGAGTTTCGCTAGCTAATTTAATTGTCAAATTAAATTAGCTAGCGAAACTCTGTAGATACGAAACTTATTATTTGGTCGTAGCTGACCTGAACGAGTATGGTATCGAGATACTGCAACGAGACTAAGGTGATAATGAGTGATTTATACAGACATTACATTAAACCATTTTAATTTGATGAACTTTTATATAATTTTTGCCTCCAATGTGGTGACACAAGTACTTGGTGCAGCCATAAGTAAGTAGTTCCAACCATGCACTGCGATAGGCAGAGCTGGGTCAAATAAGTAGTCACATTGTTAAAACTATAAGAAGGTATTACACTATAATCTATGTATATATATATCATCTATTCTATACTTATAATAAATCTGTAGAAGTGAAAATTCTGTACATTGAAAATATCAAAAAAATAAATGGCAGGGGGTGTTACTAGACCGACACCGAACCCAAAAATGTGATTAAAAAAATTTTTGTCTGTCTGTCTGTCTGTCTGTCTGTTTGTTCAGGCATCACGCAAAAACTACCGGTTCGATTACGATGAAACTTGGTATAATTATTCTTTAATATCCTGGGCACCACGCTGGGTACTTTTTATCTCGGAAAAGTATATACAATAAAAAACAAACTTAATTTTGCGGTTCGATCCCTAGATCCGATTACTGTACCAACCGCAAATAATAAGTTTGTCGTAGGTTAGGTCACACGCAGTGGAGTTCACTTTTATTCCTTTTACTTTTTAGAGTTATTTAGGTTTATTTTTATATAAGTCGTAGGTATAGATTTTAATTTTAAAGTATAGGTAGTATATTTGATAGTTTACGTAGTGACCGTAGGTTATTTTATAATACTGTTAGGTAGGATAGTCATTCGTATAGATATTAGTTTTTAGAGATTTTGCTTATTTATTGAGTTTAGATTGAGGGGCCCGTGGCTAAATAATAACAGCCGCACAGGTCGATCGGTCAGGTTAAGCTACGCTTGCCGCGGTCGGTCTGTGGATGGGTGACCATCTTTACATACCGAGACACCTCCGTGCCTCGGAAAGCACGTTAAGCCGTTGGTCCCGGCTGTCATTCGTTGATCTTTGACAGTCGTTACGGGTAGTCAGAAGCCCGAAAGTCTGACAACCAGTCGTACCAAGGGTATCGTATTACCCAATAACTGGGTTGTGGAGGTCAGATAGGCAGTCGCTCCATGTAAAATACTGGTATTCAGCTGCATCCGGTTAGACTGGAAGCCGGCCCTGAACATAGTTGGGAAAAGGCTAGACAGATGATGATTGAGTTTAGATTAGTTATCGTCATAAATAGGTTTATTTAGGTAGGTAGGTATTTTATTTTCTGTTATTGAGTTTATTTATTTTTTTAATTAGGTAGGTACTTAGGTAAAGATATCATATAGGTACCCTCTTAATCACCATTAATGAGACACAATTGGTTTTCTATTGTAATTAGCCACAAAGGGCCCGCGAGATAGATGGCATCCTGGTGCACATACATTTTATCCTGTTAGCACGTTCCCGTGGGATAATTTCCGACATCCACGCGGGCGAAGCCGCGGGCAGAAGCTAGTATAAAATATATCTCATATAAAAAAAAATCTGTTGATCCATAGATTTGTTATATGTTCGCATAAGTCGACATAATGTATGGATCAACTGATTTTTTTTCACGATTTCAGGGTTGGTCCCGTAGTAAAAGTTGTTCATAATAATGATGAGTACAATGATCCCTGTTAAGGATTAAAACGATCAAAATGTAACTGTAGATACGACAAAAGATAAAATTTATACAAAAACCCGTTTATTAGTCAATAGTATTGACATTGTTTTAGCTACTTTAGTTATAGCTGATAAGTATGTAGATAAGGATGTTTCAAGAACATTTGTAAAAGGTTTCACACGGTTTCAGGTCATTGAGAAATGGACTATTTATTTGGGTTAAGTAGCTACTGTGACCACGTTCAAGAGCAGTAGGTACCATGGCTGATTGCTGAGTTTCTTTACTGTTAAATCGATAAGGAATTCCGAATAAAAGTCCGCCATTTCTCTAAAATATCCAATGTTTTTCTGTTATAGCTTACTTCATTAACAAACGGAGATGTTATCGCTTACTTCAATAACAAACGGAGATGTTATAGCTTAGGTACTTCAATAGAAAGAGCCAATTTCTATGAAAATCTTTCTATTTAAGTAATTTTTAAAGAACGAGCCAACCATTGTTTAAAAATTACTTAAATGTTTCGTAGAAAATTGGCTGTTATCCTGAGTGAAAACACTTGAGTGTACATAATATGGCTATCCTAGGCGGTCAACCCGCTGTGGCCACGTTCATCGGCTATGATACGCAGCTTGTATGGCACGAGACATACAGATAGAAATCGGTCACTTTTCCGCAACACTTACGTACAAACTTCCCAGCAGGCAGACCCGCCGTTCAATCCTTTGTTGTCGTGACCTAGAACTAATACAATTATTTTTACGATTTTCCTTGTCGACATAAAAAACAGTAATTACTACGAGAAGTCGTTGCCTACTAGTAGCTACTATCTATGAGATGATACAGTGATGATACAGATAGATATGTATTGTTAGGAATATTGTCGCATAGAATTTTACTACCTAAGTAGGTACTGGGTCCTATGATACTTCTTCTCCTTGTTCGTGTCGCTGGTACGACTGTACTTTATATGCTGTTGGCCACTTCCACGGCGTCGTCGGTGGCAGCGCACTATATCACTTTGACTGCATGTTTTGGGACACAGAGGGCAGAGGCCTTAACGGAACGGCAGCAGGGTGTGGTTGTGGAGCGATGTCGCAAACCATGCTCCACCTCCTGTCCTACCCTCTATGTCCCTATGATAATGAAATTCTGTTATAGGTACATACTTAGGGGTCAGAAAGTTAACATTGAAACATTGAAAACACACACTTCTTAATTTACTATCGATTTCATCACTATAGTCTTTCTTCTTTATTGTTTTCGACCCCTTATAAACATCCTGAACGGTGACCCCTGTTAAGCCTGTTCCTCTCACTGCTATCAACCATGAACCCATGGTGGTTACCTTGTTCTTTTTCATAGAATAAACAGTAAATTATCACAATTCATCGCTGTAAATAACAGTATGTAAAAGCATAGCATAAGGTTCCAACTGCTGGGACACATGCCTCATCTTTGTTAGAGGGAGTGGGCCGTAATCCACCACGCGGGCCCAGTGCGGGTTGGCATAAATAACAACATACTCATATCAAAATAAAGAAGGTATGATATATGTAAGTAGCAGCAACAGTTAATGTGCCTATTGTACGCTAATATGTTGTTTCCTTCTCCCGCCAGCCGGCGTCCTTATACGAGTTGAATCCTCGGCAGGACAATTGTTCATAAAACGATCCGCAAGTAATTTTATTCATCTTCTATGTTCTCGCGGTGGCGAATTACACATTACTCTTTGTGAAGGATAAACGGTAGGTATTTTTTATTAAAAACTCAGTTATTTTGTAAGGAGAAAGAAGGCATGCAAACACAGTTGCGATTTCTTTATGTTTCACAAAACAGATTTTAGCTAAATTATACTTTCCCTTCTTGTCCCTATTGTGTGTAACATTGGAGACTTATATGTTGATATGTGGGTAAGTAACTGTTGTAAATAATTTTCAAAATAAAACATGGTTTAATCGCTTGCTTTAAATAATGGACACTGAAATATTAATATTAAAGTTGAATTAGTTGCTAAGTACGAGTAAATGGAGTCTAATGAACCAACTCGTGATTGTTATTTTTTTTTTTAACAAAGGAAATAATATTGTTCGTATAAAAGTGTATGCGTAAGATAGTAACAACACATATTTGCTCAGACAGGGCTTATTTTGCCGGTAGCAGCTTATCATAAATCATACCTAAATCAGCTTGTAAAATCAAACTTTTATAAATTAAATAAATTAACAATGATAACAACCGCGAGAGACTCAAAAAGGATTTGCGATCTTGTATGTATCCAGTATCTTACAATCTAAACGTGTGTCGATAGGGGAAGATACATATCTAATTATTTAATTTAATTATGTCGTGGGCTTTGCCATAACCCTTGAGTTGTGTTATGCGATATCCGTGGCTGCTAAAATAATATATGTAATTGTTTACAAAAGAATCAAACTTGGTAAATATCGCTAATACGTAGTACCTACTTTGGTACCACTTGTTCACATTGTAGACACGATGTCAAAAAAAAATACCTTCTGCCTAAACCTGTTCGCAAGGATACGATGCAGGTAACAAAATTCGCGGTTTTGCATATGAATAATGCTTACCTACCTATAGTTTTTGAACAAAAAAATAATTTTGAGGACACCATAGGTATGTATTAAGTCAAGAGTTCCTGATGGTCAACATCGTCGGGCAAAAGATGGCCTAGTCCTTCATGACACCCAATGCCCTCGCATTGGGTGTCATGAAGGAAGGTTCTTCATTAATGGTGCGGTAAAACCCTCGTTTTACCGCACCATTAAAGAAGATAATGAATATTATTTTAGATACACATAGTACAAACATTCGCATTACACACCTATTTAGGTATTGACGACTTTTCCTCAGAATGCCGCTGGTAATATTCTTGCGATAGTCACTCTGTCACTTCAGAAAGCTTAAAAATGAAAACCTGGAAATTTATATCTACTTATCTCAAAATTTTATTTTCCAGATGTCAAGTACCAGAATGCGAGTCATCTCCGCCAGAGTTCATCACTGGCAGTTGGGGCACCTGGGCCCTGCCAGACAACGGGGGTCGCTGCGAACGCCTGGTGCCAATGGCCCAGGAGTGCGCCCCTTCCAGCTTCAGCGCCAACCAGACCATGAGCTGCAACTCCTGGGTCTATGAGAACCACGACACTATTGTTGGCGAGGTGGGTAGCCTAGTCATAATAATGATATGGTGATGTAGCCAGTAGCCTTCAGGAGCTTCGGGCAGAACTTATTCATACGGTCATTCGTATGTCACGCATCGGAATCAGTTTACTGGACAGCTGGCTATTATACGTTATATAACTTGTGCACGTGTCCCTTTACAGGAGTGTGAATTAGTAGTACTGCTACTTGAAGTGATCTCTCAGTAGATACGCTTCAAGTAACAAACATGCGAAGTAAGCTAAGGTAGATACGTACTAAGAAGGTTCTGTCTGTAAGGTAGTACGGAGTGAGTCAGAACTAGTCACTTAGCGAGTGCGTAGGTATGCTGCCAACATTTCAATAACTAAACTCCTTGATTCTATGAATGAGGTACTGTAAGATAAAGTGAGATATAGGTAGGTGACGACCTTATCAATGAACGCAATTCGGCAAGGTCATACGTTTAAGATACCATTTAAAGATACCAATATGCCAAATTGCGATAATCGAACCGATAAGTTGGTCACTTACATATCTGTAAACCAGATGCGATTGGATATTTTTCTCCGCGGTCTCATTTGGTTCACACTAGATCAAAGCCGCTATAGTTTGCTTTTTTAAATCATTAAATAGAGTCTGCACTACAAAAGCATAATTTAGTTTCGTAATGGAATATGTTCCATTGCCATTTATATTAAATAGTCTTGCGTATGTGAAGCGATGATGCTGCCCACGATGGTGCAGACTTGCATAGAATAACCTATTCACTCTCGACTTGAATACACTCAGTTTAATTATACCTACCGGGAAACAGACTCCTCCTAGGCGTTCCACTCACTTAAAGCAGTAAATGCCTGAATTATATAATGTTTGCATGTTTCAGTTCGACCTGGCGTGTGAGGAGTGGAAGCGCACGCTGGTGGGCACTATTCACGTGGCAGGCGTCTTCGGGGCACTGCCCGTTACTGCCTACATATCAGACACGTAAGTATATAGTACTAAAATAACTAATTTCACGATAAACCATCAGCGGCAGTTTTGGCGTAAAATATGGAAATAAGTTTCCAATAAATTTATTTTTTAATGAATAAGATATGTCGCGGCGTCGTATCCTGAGTATTACATTAAGTTAATCTCGCCTAGTTCGTTTTATCTCGAAAGGACACATAATTGTAACGAGTTCGTAGATGTTATTGTTTACCGGGAGCTCTTAGGTTGGCTGCGATACTAGCTATAAACGATTCCTCATGCTCCCCCAGGTACGGCCGCCGCATGGCGCTGGTAATCACAGCGGTGTCCCCAGCAGTGATAGGCGTCATCCGATCCTTCTCCAACTCGTACGTCATGTACCTGTGCTTCGAGTTCCTGGATGCCTTCGTGGGAGCCGGCGTCTATACTACTGCCTTCATTCTCGGTGAGTTGTTTGGAAAATAAATGAGATCATATTGTAGGCTGCAACACAGAAACGTGTTTTGGGAGATTTAAGCCTGATAAAACAGAGCAGTTACTAATAATCCTTCATGTTCATTTACAGCTCTCGAGATGGTAGGCTTAGACAAGCGAGTGCTGGGCGGCAACCTGATCTCCAGCACATACGCTCTGGGGCAGGTGGTCACCGCCGGTGTATCCTGGCTCGCCCCTTACTGGAGAACCTACACCCTCGTTCTCTACGCACCCTCAGTCATTTTCATCACATACTACTGGCTTATAGAAGAGAGTGTCCGTTGGCTCCTCAGTAAAGGAAGAAATAAGGAAGCTGCCAGAATTATCTTTAAAGCTGCAAAGATGAATAGAAAGAAACTGTCTTCGGATACCATTAAACTGTTGACTGAAGCACCTGAAGAAAAGAAGCTTTCCCAAACGGATGATAAAGCTCCAATA
Organism: Apamea anceps; assembly: GCA_951799955.1. Classification (NCBI taxonomy): domain Eukaryota; kingdom Metazoa; phylum Arthropoda; class Insecta; order Lepidoptera; family Noctuidae; genus Apamea; species Apamea anceps. The sequence continues at coordinate 21,044,204 of OX637510.1, forward strand.
GAGGAGGATAAAAGATCTATTCTAATGCAAGTGTTACGGTCAAGGAAGATGATTTTCCGCCTACTCGTGTGCTCGTTCTGGTGGATAACTTTAACTTTCGTGTACTACGGACTGTCCATTAACTCCGTATCTCTGGTGGGAAATGGTTACGTCAACTACATCTTGACGTCGCTGGTGGAGATCCCTGGCTACTGCCTCAGCGTGCTCACGCTCGACAGATTCGGCAGGAAGAGCTCCATCATGACAGCGTTCATCGTTTGCGGATTGTCACTCCTAGCGATGCCTTTTGTGCCAATGTGTAAGTTTGCTTGTAACTTTAACAGGCCTATTAATTTAACATGTATTTCTTGCCGTCGAGAGCACCCATGCTCCCACTTAATGAAAACATGCTTCTAATGTGAGATTTTGAAAGTCAAAAAAGAATGGAATTTTGTTATCATAAGTTAAGATACTTTTGTTTGGAAATTGTGTATTTATTTTTCCTGGATTATTAATTTTAAATATTCTTGCTTGCAGCGTTAGCGTGGCTGCAGACGACCCTCAACCTGCTGGGCAAGCTGTGCATCAGCATGGCGTTCAGCAGCATCTACATCTACACGGGAGAGCTGTTCCCCACGCAGGCACGGCACAGTCTGCTCGGTGCCTGCTCCATGGTGGGCAGGATAGGCGCGCTAGTGGCACCGCAGACTCCGCTACTGGTCAGTGTTGTTCAGATGGAGATTTTTTTTCCCAGGAAAAAAAAAAACAAGCATTTCTAGTAACATTGTGATACACATACTTCATAGCTATGTTTGAATGTTTGACTATTCAAACCACCGTCTTCTACAACATCTAAATGAGTACCTGACAACGGTATTATTCACAAATGTTCTCATTATCTAATTGGGAACAACGCACTGCGCTTATGAGCACTTTATTTTCGAAAAACAATATTTTTAGCTGTATGTCATGTATGTACAAATATTTTTTGACTCCGTATCACAGATGAACGATAACGCGACACAATTTTCGCCTTTTTTTCGAAAATTGTGTCGCGCTATCGTTGGTCGATCAAAAGTGTCATCGTCCTATTATTTGTCGTGAAAACAATCTGTCGCACTAACGTGCATCGAGCGGATGTGCTGTCGCACCACTGATGGTCGACATATCGTACTGTCGTCATAACATTTGTCGCGTATTTGTTTGTCGGTACTTTGATACCGAGTCAGATTGTTTGGTGCGCGGCCAAAATCGGAACTAACGCAGAACCCCCCATTTTGCTTTTTTCAATACATTTCACAAAACAGTTTCTAAATGTTTACGAACAGCGCTCCCATGTCTACGTCACTCGAGCGCCAAGAGATCCTTGTAGATCAGATAGCTCTCTATTATTATTTTAACCTTCTTGATCTTTTCCCAGATGGCGTACATGGAGGCGCTCCCGTACCTGGTGTTCGGCGTAATGGCGTGCACAGCTGGTCTGCTAATGATGCTGACGCCGGAGACACTGAAGGTTCATCTGCCTGACACCATCGAGCAGGCAGAGAACATCAGCAATAAAAAAGTTGCCGCGGAGTAGAACGGGACACGCTATGTTTGTTGAGATGTTCATACTGATTGATCTTTTAGAATGTCCATCCAGTTAGCATATCCAGTTTCATCTGCCGATGTATCCTGTAAAAATCTCATCGTGAAAACTCAGGCAAAGTGAGCTGTCAATAGTGACAATCCTCAGATTCAGCTGGAATGACAGCTTACTTCAAGGTCGCTTCACCGAAGTTTTCACGGTGAGATTTTTATAGACTAGACCAGCAGATCTTTTAGTTCCTCAAGTGATGCTGCAATTGTCGGTTCTCTCTTGCAACCGTAACGCGTAGCTCTGTAGCATGTTTATCTTATAATACATGAATGAACTATTGACATCATGTGTTCTAAACTGCTTGTCATCACGATTACCGTCGTACCTTCGATATAAGTATTTGTACTATAATTAGGTACGTTTAATGTACGAGTTGATCCTGAAATAGTAGTAAGGTACAATTATTTTTAATTATAAGTTTGATGATCTATCCGCAATAATAATAATGTTATAAAGGAAATAAAACGACATAATAATATAGTAATAAAACGCTTATTTAAGATAACTAGGATCCATTGTGTTACTAGAACAATAACTTAAAACTAGTGTTAGTAACACAACTTTAATCTACTCGCCCCCTGCCTGACCCACGAATAGAGGTAATAAATAAACGTGTATTGAAATAACATAAATTACGATGTAGTATACAACTGAGTTTATAAGAACGTACGTAAATACGAAATTGAAACGAACTGCTGCAGCCGACCTTTCAGTTGTCGCTGGCAAGCGTGGCGGCTTAAGGTGCTACACACGTGTGGGTCGGCATGGTTTGGCGAAGCTGGACTACAAAATCGAATATACAATATGTAGATAGGTATATGTTCGGAGAAAAGCGGCTCTGCTTAGCTCGAATTGTGCCGAGCCGACCCGAACATGGTTAAAAGCGAGAGTAGTACCGAACGCAGTTTGCCTTTCCGAACATGTACCTATTGATGAAGGCCGAAGTAATAGCTACGAGTCGGCTCTGTTATTACACAAATACTACTAAATCGAATGTGCCGACCCGAACACCTGTAACACGCCGTACAGAACATCCGCTGTGACTGTGACTGCGGTGGCCTGTGTCACGTCCGTCACGCTCAGAAAGCAACATTGACGTTAGAAGCGATGCTCGTGATTTTTGTAATTTAGTTTTACATGATAGTATGTACTAGAAAGTTATGTGTTAGCAAATGATTGTTAATTGATCTTTATTTATTGTTAGCTTAAGTTTCTCTGATAGTCGGGCAATGACTGCTTCGTGCCCATGTAGTACAGTCAACCGCACGCAGTTTGACAGTGATAGTATATTTATTTCGCAGCAGTAAGGGCGGTTTTCGCAATTCATGTCTTACCACTGACATACGGTTGACTTGTACAAAGTTATTACAAAACTTGATAATTTGTTAATAAATGTACAAACTGCGATTTCAGCCGCATTATAAGCTGAACTACAGATTAGTAGTATATAAATAAATTATGTTTTACTATAGTTTGTATAGATGAATAAATGCAATAGTTAAATATTATTTAAGTAGTACAAGAGGACATAATAGCAACATACCTACTTATTAGTAAGAATAACGTTTATTTGGACTCAGTTCATGAAACACAAAATACAATAAACAAATTAAAAATGTGAAAATAATGTTTTAACAACAATAGTATTTGATTCACGGATGCGCCATAAAAGGTTCGTTACAGCCATAGAAATGTAAAAAATAGAACAAACTTCTTTCTTTTATATATCTAGATTTCAGCATTAATGCCAGACAGATGGTGGTCTAATGAACCTTTAGGCACAAGCAATGGGGACAAGTGACGGGAAGTACAAACAGTTTCAACATATCTAATACGTATTTTATAAATAAATAAACTGGTATTCAAACATAAATAGTTACAAAAACAAAAATAAGAATACCTGACTGTCTCAGCAAAACCTGTTCTTATGGATTAGCTAGATTGATTCGAGCACAGTCAGTGCTCTCACAGAAAGTATTACGTACCTACTCTTACATAGTCTACAATGCAGAGATATTTGTGTTTCTTCGCCAAGGGATCAGTTCTAGTTCCCTTGTCCGGCAGACATTCAGCGGAGTAATTGCGTAACACACTAACAGTAGGAATGGCTTTCATTTTGACAGTTCAACAACATTCATTACGATATTTACGTTGCTGAGCAGACAAATTTTTCGGACATATGAAGCAATGAATTAGCAGTATCCATCAAAATGATTCAGATTGTGATTGATAGTGTGTTACGCAATTAGAGAGAAAAAGAGAGTTCTGAGAGAGTTCCGTTGTATAGAGCGCCACCCGACACGCGCCACCCCGACACTGAGGAATAGGCCCTCAGACTGTTAAAGTTTTCTCTGAAGATTAGATAAAGACAACGAAGAACAAAATAATGTTAATATCTTTGATTAAAAATAAGAGTTTTAAACATAATTATTAAAAGCAACCTGTTAAATAAACGTTGTTAAGAAACATAATATCTACGTACTGTTTAATTTTTATTACCTCTGATATACTTCGGCTTTGTTTTCATAGATCACTCATGATAAGCATAAAATAGATGGAAAAAGAATGTGTTTTGTCCGCGGGTGGACTACGAGACCCTCGCTCGACGCGCGGGACAAGAAGTATTCATGAAAGTTTCAGATGAATGTTACGATTAAAAATATGAATCTGTGTACCTATCAACGTTTAATTTTGTGTTTGCCTATTACTGATATTACAAGGCTAATAAAGGGTATTTCAGTAAGCGCTTCCTACCTTTAAATTTAACTAGAACAAAGTGTGTGTGAGATATCATCGAAAGTTTTTATAGAAAGGCTTATCGATGCCATTATGTATGGAATATGACATCGTTCAAATGTCCCCGCGGCTTCTCTGGGTGGCGCGCATCCGAAATGTCCAATTTTCCATAACTCTCTTCCATAGCGCATAAATCAGGCTGAATTTTACCGATGCCATGGGTTATGTTGGCTTTGAGGGTCGTTGTGGTTTGTGGTTTATTTGCATGGACCTGCGACTTAAGAAAACCCCACAAGAAAAAGTCTAACGGGGTCAAATCGCACGATTTCGGGTGGCTAGTTCACATCACCTCCACGTGAGAATACCTTGCTCTCAGTCGCTCGTGCAGAAGGTCCAATGTCGCATGAGCTGTGTGGCATGTAGCGCCGTCCTGTTGAAACTACATGTCGTTGGTGTATATGTATATCTATAATCATCCAATTTAGGCTAAAAAAAGTTGGTAATCATCGATCTATAGCTTACCGTTGACGGTGATGGCCTGACCAACGTCGTTCTCAAAGATATATGGACCGATGACGCCACCAGCTCAAAATCCACACCAAACAGTGACTTTTGTGGGATGCATTGGACGCTCTTGGATCTCATGTGGATTGGTATCATCACCAATGGACTCAAATGTATCCACCACACTGCGAATAGTCCTCACGGTAGGACGATTATGGCGACCGGAAAATGGGCGAAGCGCGCGGAACGTCCAGAACAGAACGCCCATTTTGATAAAACAATTTTATCATTCGCACGTGTTGTTGAACGCTATATCCGTTCATGGTGATTTGGCAAAACAGACTGAATAAATGCCAGCTAATTTGACAGATGTAGCTTCAACAGTACGGTCGCTATCAACTGTCAAAGTTCGGAAGTTCCTATTGGAAGACCCTATACAACTGGTAGCTTCAGGTCAGGGAAACTAATTGTTAATCGAATTGATACCTTACGTCTATTTGCTGTTTTATAGCCATTTCATAAAAAAATGTCAAAGATGACAGCGATTTGTGTATACGAACAAGTTTAAATCGGTAGTCAATTTGCTTAGCTATTAATTTCCCTGACTTTACCTACTGTTATTATCTACTACACAATAAAGTGTAGGAACTATGTACATCATATGTCATTGCATTGTTATTTATTACAGTTTAGCTGATATACCTACTAACAAACATTACTATCTTAAAAAAATAATAGGAACATAGGTACAATAAAATCAATACTATCAGTGACGCATTCATTTATTGAAACGTACATTAATGAAATTTCCAGCCCGCCCGTACGGTAAACATTTAAATACCTATGTACTTAATCAAATAGATGTCGATACTTATCCTAATATTATTATGTATCACCTGTACATACCTGTCGAGTGATTATACGATTAGGGATACACATTAAGATACAGAAGTACATTCAATAATTATGATAAAAACCCAACAATAAATAATTACAATTTAAGTGCGCCGCAACACAACAATCAAGACAACAATCTTGGCAACCCTGGCGATGGCGGCACGCTTGACCAAGCGCCTTTGCAATAAAGAAGAAGTAGAGTGACAGACGCTCTACAATGTCGACCCTCGCCACTTCTAAGGGCGAATTTCACCAAACTTTTATACCTAGAATAAGTCTTCTCCTGAGAATAAATTTTGAATTTTGGACAGGTTTTCCTTACTGGAACAGTCACGCGTCAATTATATTCGGGTGTGTAACGTTTGCTATAATATTAATAACAAAAGTTCTATTGATCATAAGGCCTAATTTCATTTAATATATTTTAAATTTAATATAACGATCAAATAATATAATGAATTATTGATATAATTTCATTTTACCTAATTTCATATGGTATATTGAACAGTTTATATAATGCACATTTGAAATAATATTCAATTAATATAATATTCAGTTGCTATAATATTCAATATCTATAAGTAACGTTTAATATAATTTGGAAATGACTACTTTTATTGTTACAAAAACTAATTAGATTTTAAACGTCTGCTACATTTGTACGTTTAAAAATTTAAAAAAAATCTACGATATGGCGACAACATAATTATACACCGGCTTGTAGTTAATAGGTTGAATCTGTTCCAAAACCGAATCGGGGCACCCCGCCTTTACGTAGTCTTTTGGCTCCTACCCTAGAGTGTATATAAAAACCGGAGGCGCGGAGGGAGAGCAACCCCCGCTCGCTGTAACATATAATACATAACACGGGTGCCTATCCTTTGTTACGTAAGGGCGAAGAGGTTGCACTTCCCGCAGCGCCGGAGACGATGCAGAAGCAACTTTAATGTTTCGAGGTTAGGTTACAATATAATTTGCTGTTCTCAAGAACGATGCGTTACCTTGGAAAATTAGTTAATATGAAAATCAAATGAAAATTATATAAAAAAGCATTATGCAATTTGAAAATTACCTATATGAAATGAACGTTATTATACTAAATGAAATTATAGAAAATGAAAATTATATCAAATATAACATTAGATCATATGAAATAGGTTACTTAAATGTTTTTATAGCATATGAAAATTAATCATATGAAAGTTATGTCAAATGAAATTAGAGTATCTGTTATTATACCAAACATTACACACTCATTATAGGTATTGCACGGATAAAAGATATCCGACCTTGGTAAAATCAGCTTTTAATCTCGATGTGCCATATTATTCATAACGGCCGCGCGGGTACTAGAGTACCTGTCAACAGTATTCCTACGATATTTCTTTATAACGTTACTGGTGGAGATTGCTAACATCCGGATCAGGATCCACATCTTTGTAAAAAAAGCAGCTGGTCAGACAATTTTGTATAAAAAGTTCAAAGTATTTTCACGAATCGGATATGCAAGGGTTTACTAATAACGAAAGAAAAATCATAAGGTAGGTAGCTATGCTAAAAGGACGACAATCAGCATCATAATAGCGTCACGTTCTTGCTCCGAATCACTATCACCGTATGCGATACCAACATCAGCAGGTGTCACAGAGGTCACCGTGTCCATCGTGACTTGTTTACTGCTCTGACCGACTTGCGTGCCTCAATGTCACATCTTTATATTCGAATAATATCAATCAATTAATTGATTGCACGCGCAACATCTGATAATTCCAAATATCCATTGAATTGGTATCGCAAGGAAGCACTATCAATATTTACACTAAAATCGATAGCGGATGATAAGAATAATCTGTAACATCTGTTTTATAGCCGTCTTAAATAGCCAAACTAGTTGAATTAAGGCTCATCTAAGAATGCCAATATTATCGAATCGGTTTTCAAGATCGTGGCAACTGTTGTTGCTATCAAGAAAGAACAGTGTTCAGAAAACCAGTGACACTTTTCGGATGAAATGCAGTGGGGAAGCAATTTCTATTTATCCGATATTTTTATAAAACACCGTCCATAATATTCATGCGCTCAAGTCGCATGGCCAGCTACTCTATATAAGTTAATTTGCAGCGTAGTGAAATAAATTAGCTGAGCAAACTAAAATAACTAAATATCTGCACCCTAATTGCGTAATACACTTTCAATCACAATTTTAATCAGTTTGAAGGATATTGCTATTTGCCATTGCTTCATATGTCCGAAAAAATTGTCTCTTCAACAACGTACTTAAATAACGCAATGAATGTTGTTGAACTGTCAAAATTAAAGCCATTGCTTTGCATACTTAGTGTGTTATGTAATTACCCCGCTGCCGCATCCACTCTGAAAATGACTAAACTTCTAACTTATCTGACACCAGTCTTCGGCCTGTGCTACCCTTTAGGGTCATCCATGATGTTATACCAGCAGCAGATCACTACCAAGATATAGAAATGTATTACTATTGCCATCAAGTGTGACTCGATAGATGCGACACTGCGTACGTGAGTAATGGTGAGCTCGCACCACCAATGTGTCGCAGTTTCTAACCTAACGGAGCTGATTACCGCTATCTTCAAGATTTGGCCAATTGACACTTTTATTGACTTACCGTAAATACATAAAACTTTTATGCTTTTATTGACTTTAGATCAAATGCTCCGTTTACGTAGATAACATGCCTTTTGGCCGTGTAGGTATACTGCCATGATGCTCCTCGCGTATCGGCTCGAACCATGATGGTATTGTTGTTGTAGAACAACAGCAACTCATGTCTTGGTATTAGTATTTTCTTTTCACGAAAGGAAAGAAAATTGGTCTAGCTCGTGTGTAGCTGTCACCCAATACGGTGAAGAGGACTTGTTTGTATTTTCAATATTAGACAATCAGCAAGGTGATAGGACTGCCCAGGGTAAGCCTATAACATAAAATGCGTTTATAGTCACAGCAATAATATACCAGTAAGGTGTCTAAACGCCTTGTTGGCAATAACCGCCATAAGGAGATAGCTGATGATCTCACTGAATAATCACCGCACTGACAGATTATTGATCTCAGTATTTCCTGTAGCGCGTTGCCTTACGAACTGCGTCTCGTCTGCTTTTCAGACAACTTAAAATCCAAAAACAGGATGAAGCAATTTGCATCGAACCTAGGACCACAAAGTCTTTGGTAACTCTTTGGTGATTTCTCTATTTTTATTTTTATCGTGTTTACACCTAGTTATATGTGCATGCTGTGGTCTTCTGTAATTGAAGGAGCACACGTAAAAGAACCTTTTTTATTATTGTAATTTTCCATTGTATATGTGTATCCTTTGTTGGAGATCCTCAATAAATAAATAAACAATACTTACTTATCATGATGACTTACCTTACCTTATCATGATGTGCTATGCTACGTTGCTATGGATGCGTTTGATATCCACCAATCATATTCATTGGTGCACATAGCTTAGCACTGGTGGAAACGGATTCAACTAAGATATGTTTTTTATATGGAAGAATGCGTGCTATGGATATGTGCTATGGTTGCGTGCTATGGATGCGTGCTATGGATGTGTGCTATGGATGTGTGCTATGGATGGTCGCGAGTGGTGTAGCTGTGTGCCGCCCTCGCCGCTTCCCTACTATCGATACATCTGATAGCTCGAGCTGCGCATCTTCCTCGCGCAGCTACTTTGCGGCGGCGCATCTTCATAGTACATCTTACTCGCACTGCTACATAGCTTCGTGAAACGGTCACATAGTTTCACAGCTTAGCTATTACATCCTCGCAGCATAGCTGCATAGTACATCTCTGGTGGAAAAGCAACCTAAGGTAGCTTAATGATAAATATACACCAATAACATGCGTGGCCAATGCCCTCTGGTGGCCATTGCCCTCTACCTATTTATTGCTAACACTGTATTTGCACAAAGAGATAAAAGACAAGCAGAATATTCTTCATTGCACATCAAATAAAGTAAAAACAAATGAATGCATCAGCCACCCCGGACACACGGCAGAGGTCGAGTGTTCTTGACGAAAGTTACCTATATTAAGGGCACACGAATTATTTTTCCCTGTGAAAAACTTTAGATTAGCATAAGGTCACACGTACTACAGCCACACCACAACGACACCACGTGAACGGGGGCTCTTTGTATAAAAATTAATAGTTTACTCACACGGACCACATTTGGCCACGTTGCGGCTACAACGCAACCACTAGCGAGACCACGAACGAGCTGCCGACCGACCATCGCAAACACAACGTTGCGCCGATGCGCCCACTGTCACAGCCGAAGTCGATCTGTCTGTCTAAAACAACGTAACCACATCGCAACTACTAGCGACAACGCAACCATATCGACATTTTGTAGTTACCACAACGCAACTGCAAAAAGCTGCAGCAACACTATTTACACGTAACCACTACTTGCCCACATGTTGTTGCTGCAATGTGGTGTGGTTGTGATACGTGCGACCGGGACAAAGAAGCCCAGCACTGGTGCGTTTTACTGAAGATCTCAAGGAATTCATAAAAACCACAAAGAACAGCTAGGGTTACTTCACTAGATGGTAAAGGGTCACAGGTGTAAAATGATAATAACAGTTTTTGTGAGTGTGCAGATGTTAAGAGGCATCAGTAGTATTAAGTACGAAATACTTAATTGAATATGAATAAGTAGTACTCAATACGCTACCAGATAAGTCAGTATTTACGTTCGGCTATCAAGTTCACGTGCCTGCATTCAGTATGCAGGTACGGTGTTAACCAAAAGTCCATAGGCAATCTCACAAAGCAATAGCATAATGACGTTTAATTTGACTTACGTCCTTCTAGTTTCAAGAAAACCTTTTTTGCAAAAAAAAAAAATCAACCGACTTCCAAAAAAGACACTACAAAGAAAAAAATAACTTTAATTTCGGAAGTCGGTGGCAAACAACGAAAATATGAACCCAACGACACCGACTTCCGAAATTAAAGTAATTTTTTTCTTTGTAGTGTCTTTTTTGGAAGTCGGTTGATTTTTTTTTGCAAAAAAGTTTTTATTTTTCACTTTTAAGTTGTAATTTTTACCAGTAATTTTGGTTTAAAAACCAAACTACTGAACCGTTTTTGATGAAATTTCTATGGGACCAGTTGGGAAGTATATCCATTCCAACAAAAAAATCATTTTTCAAGCGAACAAACATAAAAAAAAAAATACAAACATCCGAAACCTCCTCCCTTTTTAGAAGTCGGTTAAAAATAAACACACTGTCGTCAACAAGCAAGTGATTCTAGTTCATAATTTCAAGGTTGTAATATGAGTCAAGATGACTATACATGCCTGACTCAGTGAGCCGTGTGTTCAAATCTTACGCAGTACTTCGACTTTTTTAAGTTTTTACTCGATTGGAAGTAATAAGACAGAAATATAATATTCTTTATCGTGTTCGCTTTGTTCACACATTTCGTAAAGTTAATAAGGTAGATAGATTCAGATTTCTGCAGATAGATTTCAGATTTCTGTGAGGTAACGTGATCGGAATAAACGTTGTCGTTTGGTTGTAGCTGTTGGTTAGTGTCGTGTGATTTAATAGAAAGCGGTATTGTATTTATTCTCAAAATGCAGGTAAATATTAATTTAATAAAAATATTGAGGCGAGGGCGACTATTATTGCGCTGCATAAAAGTGGTTTTAATAGAACAGAAATATCTGATATAACCGGAGTGAATGTGAGTATTATATTTATGAATTTAAAAGTTTAAGTTAAAACTTTTATTTGAAATTTTACCTAAGATTATTTGGTGACATATGGATTAATTCTTTTTTAAATCCATCATGAGGCCTAAAAGATAAATAATTAGTGTTTATTATTTGAGTTATAAATGCAGAGTTTTAATATTATATTATTGTATTAAATAAATATTATTTTATTATATAAAAATGAAGTCACTTTAGTATTTTATTATAGCTGCCTAATATTACTTTTTTTTGTTTTAGAGGAATACTGTAAGTCGCTGGATCAAGAGATATGAGGAAGAGGGTAGCCTTGCTAGTCGACAGCGAAGTGGAAGGCCGTCGCTTATTAGCGAGGCGCAGCGACGACATATGGTGAGCGAGTATGAAACAAATGGTTTCACACCAACTAGACAGTTTGCGGTATTATTCGACACCTCATTGCAAACTGTTCACCGTGCCCTCCACGGTGAAAGCTTGTATCACAGAAGACCAGTTAAAAATTAAGCCCTTCTTGACAGAAAGACATAAACAAGAACGATTACGTTTCGCACGGGTTTATTTAGATTTTGACTGGAATACTACCATATTTTCATATGAAAAGACCTCCATATCTGGTCAAAAGGGTAGGCTTCATTTAGTGCGCAAGGACAACACACGCTGGTGTGGTAAAAACGTAATCCCTAATACAGATTCAGGTCGATCACCCGACCTCAACCCTGGGAGTCACGGGATGAGAGGTGTATACCACAATTAAAAGCCCATTCCATGGAGGTGTGGGAAAATTTAAGAGGAAGCATGTGGAAGGAAGGAAATATGTGGTAATATTGTAGGTTCCATGCGCAAACGTCTGCTTGACTGTATTGAAAATAATGGGGGTTATACAAAATATTAATACCTATTTAGATGTTCTGGTTTTAATAATTAGACGGTTTAACTAAATATTTAGTAATACCTATTGATATATCCGTAATTATTTAATGATCTTAAATTGAGGTTTAGTTTCAATCTTCTTTTCGTCAAGAAAATGAACACTTAAGCTATAACCTCAATATCAAAAAACATGTTCATAAAGTCTAAATCATATATTAGTTTTCAATAAACTCCGCTGAATACCGATATGTATAATAAGTGGGTATCAACAAATTATATTTGTGTTATTAGGATATCCTTTCCTTGTTATGTTATTGTGGGTATACAATAAAAAATCTTATGAACCTTACAAGAGAACTTTTTTTATTTAGGCAGGAATGTGACGTCACAGTTCTCATAAAAGTTTGCTAATTTTATAAATAAATAAAACGAATAAACCTTTTTGTTATCATTTAGCACAACTTTTTTATTTCCACCTTCCAACACCGAAAAGATTTAAATTAAATAAGTACAGACGCCAGCACATCAAGCTACTACAATCTGTCAAATTTCTTTAATAGATTTTCAACTTTATCGCTAAAGCATTAAGGTTCAAGGTTGATTGGGAAAATTTGACAGTTTCGGGTAGCTTGACCTGCTGGCGTCTGTACCTACCACATAGTCACATAAATAGTTAAGTAATAATACAATAACTAATATTTAACTTCTTATAAATAAATAAGAAGCATGAATACATTATAAATAAACATAAATATTAGGTACCTTAAAAGTTTTTGCTTATAATACAAATATTATTATGGTTTCAAAGAAACAAAAAACAGCCTCACATTGTAATTAAGATTCCAACTCGGACTTCATTGATCGTGAATCCATTGCTTAGGCCAAACAGCTACCAGCACCATGTTACATTAGCGCGAATGTTAGCAATGGAATAGTAGACGCGTATTCTAAATTCAACAGAAATACAATGTTATTTTACTCATATCGTGTAGTCCTTAGCATGCCACTGGAGTTTCGAGCGTTACTGTACCTAGATGTTCAAACTAACATGTTAACAGTAAAATGATAATACCTAGTACATTACGATACTTGTTATCGTCTATACTATTGTATAGCACGTGTGACCTAAATGCGCTCTTCAGTCACACTTTTCTGGTTAAAAATGGTGTGGTGAGGAAGGCGCCTAAGTGCGGATTTAGGTAACAAACAAAACGTTGCAAAATGGTTCTCGGTCTCACTGAAGTGGCCACATTGTAAACAGATAAATTATCGTAGGTTGGGTTATGGGAATTAAATTCTTATAAAGGTGGGAGGATGTCATGTCTAGTGAAGAGCCCTACAGAAACACGCGGACGTTGCACGGTGGGGCGTGTTCTGTCTCCCACAGGGAGAGCCGATCTTAACTGTTATATTAACATGATTAGGAAAAACGATTTTATCAGCCTAGGGTAATTTAGGAATAGTCTCAGTTGCATAGTGTGCTTTTGATACAAGATTTAAATTTCGTTTCATTTAGTTGGAGTATGTGGGGAGGTATTCTATTGTAACATTTTAAACAGTACCCCCTTTAGGTCATCCAAAGTGCAGGTGAACGGAAATTGGGACACTCCAGCAATTGGGTGTTGGTGTGATCAGAAACTAAACCGTCTCATCGTTTCGTGTGTTATTTGTACGCATCCAGACAGACCGACTCGGCACAGGCTGGTTGGTTCAGATTGATCTTTCCATCCTTTGCGCTGGGTTGTTCCTAGGTTCTTGCTGCATGTTGGGCACTCAGAACTCTTCAGATAATTAAAGTGACCGATTGACCACAAATGTGCTGCGTTATAATTCTCATGTTAATCTGTTGGACAGTAGCCGGGATTTCTTAACTAAATACAGCATGAAAGTACAAGTTAACTGCTTCTTATTTATTTATAACTAACCTTACACGATAAGGTTTTCTAATGGAATTTATTGTTTTCCTGAAAATGAAATGCCCTGACCTTGTAACAAAACAAATAATTCGTGATAACAAATGAATACATAGTATTTGTCTAAGTAGATATTTGATATATTGGGAGTCACATTCGACCTAAAGCTCACCTTCCACGACCACATCGCCACGGTAGCTAAGGAATCCTACCAAAGATTGGGTTTTGTTCTGCGTAATTGCCGCGATTTTCGTTCCGCACATGCCATCAAAATTCTGTACCTTTAGTGAAAAGTGGTATAAGTTACAAATCCTTGTTTTGAGAAATATATTATTATATAAAAAGATTTGCATTTTTAAAACGGCAACAACTTTTTTATTACAGATTTTTTTTTTGACTTTTTGCCTTTAATTAATTTGAAATTGTTATTATTATATCGGGTATGCTTTGATTTGGTTCAAAAATATTTATAATCTGAGATATATAAAAAAAACTAGACTTATATCATTAGCCACATTTAAGTTCCTATGTGTATAATGTTACAATTTCATTTATATCATTTAACATATTCTAAAATGCACTGGTTTTGAATGTTACAAGTATTTTTGAAACATCTTTTTGATAGCAATAGAGTTGTAAATGATAAAAACACTAGAACTAATTTTGTTTCGTAAACATTGAGATTTCATGGGCACCGTGCCTTTTTAGTGTGCTATGATAAAATCAAACTTATATCAATTTACACACATTAAACACAATAGAAGATGTGGTGTATTTCGATTTACCTTTAATTATATCAAATAAACTTTCGGTGTAAAATAATATAAGTTTAATTTTACTTCTATTGTAGGGGCCTAGTCCTGGCCTAGTACTTATACGGTCGGGGCCTACTTTCATTTACAAAACGGGTGAGTAAAAGTGTAAATATATATATATATTTTTTTTTTTTTGAGGATGGGAAATCATCAAATGGTCATGATCATCTGGGTGGAGCAGGAAGGAGTGTCAGACTCTTACTGACTAAAACCCACCCGTGTTCCTTCCTTAGCCCTTTATGTTCCAGGGCAGCGGTAAACCTTTCGGATGATCCCACTATGCCCTATGGGGCCCCGTCGCTTATGCTGACATCTCTTTGAGGCGCGCGTGGAACACGTACACGCCGTCCGGCACGGGCCTAGTCCTGATCGGACGGAGAGCTACCCATTACTCTCCGCCCACAGGCCCGCGCCTACGGTTGCCGGGAGTCGTCACGCGGCTCCCGACGCCCGGAGCGTCTCCCGCGGCGGCTGAGGCGTGAGGTGCGCAAGGTGCGTTCCCTCGCCCACCCCGCCACCTCCTTCGCTAGCATGACTGCTTCGCAGAAGGAGGTGACTGCCTCCCACTCTCTCTCGCCCCGGACCATGGCTTGAACCAGGGCCGGACGCGAGAGGTCGCCGCCGCTGCCGATCGCATCTACGAGGACACGGCGGTGCTCTGCCCAAGTAGGACAGACCTCCACCGTATGCTCCACCGTGTCCTCTGGGCGACCCTGACAGTGGTGACACCCGGGCGTCTCCTCCCGCCTAATGATGTGCAGGAACCTCCCGAAACATCCGTGTCCGGAGAGGACCTGCGTCAGGCGGTAGGTGAGAACGCCGTGACGTCTCTCTAGCCACTCCTCAAAGAGGGGTCTTACCGCCGCTATCGTGGCGTGCCCTGCGCTGGGTTGCGATAGTCGCTCCTTCCATGCCGCCATGAGATCGCGCCGGAGGTGCGTCCGCTCCGCCGCGGTTTGCCGCGGATGCGGAGTTTCCCCCCGGCGTAGTGCCTCCGCGCGCCAATCATACAGGCGCGCGAGGACTATCGCCTCCAGATCCCATGGCGGCAGTCCGGCAAGGAGGCTTGCTGCCTCGCCCGAGATCGTGCGGTAGCCCCGGATCAGCCTTACGGCTACTACCTTTTGGGGCACGTTCAGATAGTGTGCGGCTCGCAGCCGCAGTGAACGCGCCCATACCGGGGCCCCATATAGGGCCATGGACCGCACGACCCCCGCGTAAAGCCTCCGGTAGGAGGCGTTTGGCCCCCTCAGGTTGGTCAAGAGCCGCTTTAGGGCGGCCCCGGCCCGTTCCAGTTTGGGGGCCAAACGTCGGAATTGCTCGACGAAGTTCCATCGGCTGTCGAGGACGAGACCCAGGTACCTCATCGTGGTCTCGACGCCGATGTGAACCCCTCCTACCACTAGTTGGGATCCTGGAGGTGGCCCGTACCGAGGCCCATGAAAGGACATGGCCTCGGACTTGTGCAATGCCACCTCGAGACCCAACCGCCGGATCCTTTCCACGACTATCGCAACCCCGCGTGTCATGGCGTCGGCCGCCGCCTGATGCGACCACCCCTACGCCAGGACCAGCGTGTCGTCAGCGTAGCAAACTACGCTGGAACACGAAACTGCATAGATCACTTTACACAGTAATCACTATCGATCGGTTTTTAAAAATCCTATACTACAGCGATATAAATACATTAATATTATTAAGAACTAAATGCGTTACTAAAAATATTTCACGTGTTGTTTGATAGAGGTTTAGTTGTAACACTTAACACGTTGGTGATATTTCATGCTGCACAAACTTATGAGATATAATTTGAGTTATATTATCATTCACAATTGATAATTATAGGGTATTTTTTGTGTCACTTAATATAAATTGTGTTGTATTAACAAGCACAAAGCTCATGTAGTTAATATTAAATGTGTCAAGTGTTATAAATCGAGATAGCCTTACTTACACGTACTTGTCTATTTTTAAGCTTTAGTTCAATTTAATATTAATGAAGACATATCAGTATACACAAAAAGTATCATCAAAATTAACCAAGAATGCAACTTGTATTATTCAACACGAAACTTATTTCCCGTTCTATAATAGATAGAGTTAAACTGATTAGATAGAAAAATCAAATAAAATTCAAGCTTCAAGATTGTATAAAGAACTCAAAACTGCTACAAGTGGAGATATATCACTTTTCACTAAAGGTACAGAATTATATTTCTGTACCTTTAGTGAAAAGTGGTATAAGTTACAAATCCTTGTTTTGAGAAATATATATAAAAAGTTTTGCATTTTTAAAACGGCAACAACTTTTTTATTACAGATTTTTTTTTTGACTTTTTGGCTTTAATTAATTTGAAATTGTTATTATTATATCGGGTATGCTTTGATTTGGTTCAAAAATATTTATAATCTGAGATATATAAAAAAAACTAGACTTATATCATTAGCCACATTTAAGTTCCTATGTGTATAATGTTACAATTTCATTTATATCATTTAACATATTCTAAAATGCACTGGTTTTGAATGTTACAAGTATTTTTGAAACATCTTTTTGATAGCAATAGAGTTGTAAATGATAAAAACACTAGAACTAATTTTGTTTCGTAAACATTGAGATTTCATGGGTACCGTGCCTTTTTAGTGTGCTATGATAAAATCAAACTTATATCAATTTACACACATTAAACACAATAGAAGATGTGGTGTATTTCGATTTACCTTTAATTATATCAAATAAACTTTAGGTGTAAAATAATATAAGTTTAATTTTACTTCTATTGTAGGGGCCTAGTCCTGGCCTAGTACTTATACGGTCGGGGCCTACTTTCATTTACAAAACGGGTGAGTAAAAGTGTAAATATATATATATATATATTTTTTTTTTGAGGATGGGAAATCGTCAAATGGTCATGATCATCTGGGTGGAGCAGGAGGGAGTGTCAGACTCTTACTGACTAAAACCCACCCGTGTTCCTTCCTTAGCCCTTTATGTTCCAGGGCAGCGGCAAACCTTTCGGATGATCCCACTATGCCCTATGGGGCCCCGTCGCTTATGCTGACATCTCTTTGAGGCGCGCGTGGAACACGTACAGGCGTGTACGTGTTCCACGCGCGCCTCGTCCGGCACGGGCCTAGTCCTGATCGGACGGAGAGCTACCCATTACTCTCCGCCCACAGGCCCGCGCCTACGGTGGCTGGGAGTCGTCACGCGGCTCCCGACGCCCGGAGCGTCTCTCGCGGCGGCTGAGGCGTGAGGTGCGCAAGGTGCGTTCCCTCGCCCACCCCGCCACCTCCTTCGCTAGCATAACTGCTTCGCAGAAGGAGGTGACTGCCTCCCACTCCCTCTCGCCCCGGACCATGGCTTGAACCAGGGCCGGACGCGAGAGGTCGCTGCCGCTGCCGATAGGCTTAGGTATAGTATTGAGTTTTGGGGCAACAGCTATAAGTACAATATCCACTCGGCATTTGTAACTCAAAAAAGAGCCTTAAGGACAATGCTCCGCTTAAAACAGACGGATTCGTGCAGGGGCCATTTCATTAGGCTTAATATTTTGACAGTGCCATGCCTCTATGTACTGGTGCTGCTAACCAGTTTTGTTAAGAACTTGCACAAATCTGAAACTGATGACCAACGACAAGTTAGAATTAATACACGTAGGAAAGACTTGCCTAACATAATCCAACCGAAAATAAACGTGGTTCATCACAGTCCTAGGTACCAATCAGTATTTTTATACAACAAGCTTCCCGTAGAATTTAAAAGCATAACTAGCGCAAACTTATTTAAAAACAAATTAAAGACATATTTATTGAGGAAGGGCTATTACAGTGTCGATGAGTACCTTGATGATAAGCGATAATCGTAATAATTATTATCGTTCTGGTTATAATTTATAATAATATATTTTTATATAATTTATTATAGTTGTTATAATTTATTGAATGGAATTAATTTGAAATGGCATGGTGACATTATTATTCTGAAATTTTTTACACTTCATATTGTTTATTTTTATTATTTTTTTTATTATGTCTTTTTGTTTTGTTTTTATTATTGTATTTATTCCTCATATAGATTATTAAATGACATCTTATGTTTAGTAAAATTTCTACACAATGTATATTGTTTTGAAATAAATGACTTTATGACTTTACTTTATGATCGCCTCTACAAGGACACGGCGGTGATCTGCCCAAGCAGGACAGACCTCCACCGTATGCTCCACCGTGTCCTCTGGGCGACCCTGACAGTGGTGACACCCGGGCGTCTCCTCCCGCCTGATGATGTGCAGGAACCTCCCGAAACATCCGTGTCCGGAGAGGACCTGCGTCAGGCGGTAGGTGAGAACGCCGTGACGTCTCTCTAGCCACTCCTCAAAGAGGGGTCTTCCGGCCGCTATCTGCCGCCATGAGATCGCGCTGGAGGTTCGTCCGCTCCGCCGCGGTTTGCCGCGGATGCGGAGTTTCCCCCCGGCGTAGTGCCTCCGCGCGCCAATCATACAGGCGCGCGAGGACTATCGCCTCCAGATCCCATGGCGGCAGTCCGGCAAGGAGGCTTGCTGCCTCGCCCGAGATCGTGCGGTAGCCCCGGATCAGCCTTACGGCTACTACCATTTGGGACACGTTCAGATAGTGTGCGGCTCGCAGCCGCAGTGAACGCGCCCATACCGGGGCCCCATATCGGGCCATGGACCGCACGACCCCCGCGTAAAGCCTCCGGTAGGAGGCGTTTGGCCCCCTCAGGTTGGTCAAGAGCCGCTTTAGGGCGGCCCCGGCCCGTTCCAGTTTGGGGGCCAAACGTCGGAAATGCTCGACGAAGTTCCATCGGCTGTCGAGGACGAGACCCAGGTACCTCATCGTGGTCTCGACGCCGATGTGAACCCCTCCTACCACTAGTTGGGATCCCGGAGGTGGCCCGTATCGGGGCCCATGAAAGGACATGGCCTCGGACTTGTGCAATGCCACCTCGAGACCCAACCGCCGGATCCTTTCCACGACTATCGCAACCCCGCGTGTCATCGCGTCGGCCGCCGCCTGATGCGACCTCCCCTGCGCCAGGACCAGCGTGTCGTCAGCGTAGCAAACTACGCTGGAACACGAAACTGCATAGATCACTTTACACAGTAATCACTATCGATCGGTTTTTAAAAATCCTATACTACAGCGATATAAATACATTAATATTATTAAGAACTAAATGCGTTACTAATAATATTTCACGTGTTGTTTGATAGAGGTTTAGTTGTAACACTTAACACGTTGGTGATATTTCATGCTGCACAAACTTATGAGATATAATTTGAGTTATATTATCATTCACAATTGATAATTATAGGGTATTTTTTGTGTCACTTAATATAAATTGTGTTGTATTAACAAGCACAAAGCTCATGTAGTTAATATTAAATGTGTCAAGTGTTATAAATCGAGATAGCCTAACTTACACGTACTTGTCTATTTTTAAGCTTTAGTTCAATTTAATATTAATGAAGACATATCAGTATACACAAAAAGTATCATCAAAATTAACCAAGAATGCAACTTGTATTATTCAACACGAAACTTATTTCCCGTTCTATAATAGATAGAGTTAAACTGATTAGATAGAAAAATCAAAAAAAATTCAAGCTTCAAGATTGTATAAAGAATTCAAAACTGCTACAAGTGGAGATATATCACTTTTCACTAAAGGTACAGATTTAATGCACTCGTACGTAGCAAATTGGAATCTAGCTCCTGCGTGTGGACTCCGCACGAAAGTACCTACGTGCTTTTACTGGAAAAGGTACAAAAAGCGTTTCTTAGGTTTATCTATAAGCGTAAACATGGCTATTACCCTTACCTCTATCCGACTAAATTTCTACTGGGATGCCTCGGATATAACTCGTTAGAGGTAAGGCGAGCAAAAGACCAGCTCACCATAGCCTGTAAGACGCTAAGTGGCACTATAGACGCACCTGATCTACATGCTGAGCTAGCTTGCTTCTTTGTGCCAGACAACTACTGCCGCGGCAGAAAGCACAGGCTGTTTGCTATGCCTCCACGTCGCACACTAGCGCGTGCTAAGTCCCCAATACCACGTACTCTGGCCGCACTTAATGATCTCTTGGACTCTAATCCAACAAACGATCTGTTTGCGGACGAATGGACGAAGATTTTGTCGGCATGTCAGAAGTACTGTGAGAGGGATTTATGAAAGTGTTGTTTTACTTGATGATTTTATATTTTATCTTTTGTGTACTTTTTATCTTTTATTTTATCTTGTGTTCGTGTGTATACAAATTGTATCTTTTATTACTGTAATTGGTTTTAAATAGTTTTAATTAAAGTAATAAATAAATAAATAACTTATAACATTCATTGAAACAGGTTTAAATGATGTTGAAAATAAAATAAAAAATGTATGACACTGTGTGGCGACACGTATTGCGCATTTGTGAACGCACCTTAGATAGAATACGTGGCGTCGGCGTCGCCTGTATTATGTTTTTATAAGTATTTTTAAGTTAGGCAGGAACGCGAGTGGCAACAAGAAGCTACGATCCGGGGCGCTACCCATAGCGATAGCGTTCCATAAGTTGTAGCGGACTAGATTCAAGTCATTAGTTTATTTTGTCCCTACTAGTTTAATTGCTAATTAATACCCGTGCTTGGTGTTCCAAAATTATCTTTAAGTTCAAAAGTGCTACAAACATTTAGTGATCAAATCAATACAGAGAGTTTATTTTTTTGTGAGTGCGCATTGTATTTTTAGATATTTCAAAATTCAAGAGGTCGACTCAGGTACCTCAGACCCAATCCGAACCAATTCGAGTCGGGTGCGTTCAAAAATCAAAATCAAAATCAAAAGTCATTTATTCAAATTAGGCTGAGAATCAGCACTTTTCGAACGTCAAAATTACAAAAGACAGTCCCCCAAAAACGCCCGCCCTTCGCCACTTCCTAGTGCTATCGCTGGGAAGAAGAAGTGGCGGAACAAACTCCCCAGCAGCACAGCTGTCTGTTCAGTTAGAATATAGTTAGTTGCATGTATACAATACTAGGAACCTATGTTCAGTAATGAACATTACAAGAAGCTTAAATTATTTGCCATATTATGTCAGCTAGCCACGCCAATATACCAACAAATATAATAAAAACTATACGTACTCAAGCTAAAAAATAATTAATTAAAATAAAAATAAAAACTCACTACCTAAATAAAAGCCTCCAGGCATAAAGGGCGTGACAGCTAACACATTTATGCATTGCTGGGTTCGTCACCTAGCTGTCACTTGCAGTCACAGATGATGAACTAGGACCATCGATGTGAAATAAATAAGTGAGTTAATACTAATAACAGTAACCTGTCAGTACCTAAGCTAATTCGTTGCTCGCCCTCTGTCGCTATTCGGCGACAACATTTGACACTCGAACGATAACTGTCACTTCTAACAATTGTAAACTGTCAGCTGTCATCAACGTTCCAGTTCACGCAAGTACTGCTCTAGTTTATATCTTGAACATTTCTTGTGTTAGTCTAAGTAGGTAGCGTTTACACTTTTGTTTACTTATGTAGTCTTTACTCGTTTATTATTTTTCTATTCTATTATAATACTCACGTAGGCGTGGCAGTAATTAAAAACGGAATAAACGCAATCACTTTTATATTATTCCTTGATTTTGCAAATAATAACGAATCTCATGCAAAGGCGCAACTCAGTTTTATATAATTGTGAGAAGCATCACTGGGTTCAGTGGTCCGGGTAGAGCATCCAATATGGTACGGTTGGTGCTTTCGACCTGACCGTTTGCTCTGGGACATGCTATAGCGTTTAATTGTTTTTCAGTAGCAAATCTTTAAATCTACCTGCTCGTGAAGGCTTTGTCATGATCAGAAACCACTTGTTCAGGATATCCAAATAAACTAAATATCTTTTTGAAAAGTTGAATGGTTTCCTCAGAGTTCAAAGTACGAGCTGGTTCAGCTGCCACAAATTTAGAGAAGGTGTCAGTCATCACGAACATGTACGACTGAACGCTGAACTTGCTCTGCTGAGACACATATTTGACGCAAATCGCAAAATGCTTTTGAAGTTTTCTGTGATCTCTCCAAAGCCTTTGATTGCGTGCACCATGACACGCTTTTGTCATTACGGTGTCCAAAACGAAGCTGCTCTCAACGTAATAATTTCTTATTTACATAATAGGGTACAATGTGTAGATGTTAATGGTGTGAAATCTTCCGGGCTGCCAGTTCAGTTAGGTGTTCCGCAAGGCTCAATGCTGGGTCCATTCTGTTCTTAGTATATGTATATCAATGATTTACCATTCCATTTCAACGGCGTCTGTGACGTTGTACTGTTTGCAGATGATAGATACCTCTCTTATTTTTAAAGTAGACAGGAATAGACAAGTTTTGACGACGTAAACAGTGCACTCTCAATAGTTACAGATTGGTTTACGTCAAATAACCTAGTTCTCAATGCCAAGAAAACGAAATGTGTAACGTTCGCTTTACCGAATGTTAGAAATCTAGGACCCAACATCGTCTTATTTAAAGAGGTGCTTGAAACTGTAGGCTCGGCAATTTTTCTAGGATTAACAGTAGATGCCAAAATACAGTGGGGACCTCTAGCAGGAAGGCTCAGTTCAGCTGCCTACGCCGTCAGGAAAGTAAGGCAATACGCTGACGTTGATACAGCTCGTTTAGTCTATTTTAGTTATTTTCACAACGTTATGTCCTACGGTATTCTTCTGTGGGGCGAAGCTGCTGATATACAGAATATATTTGTCCTTCAAAAACGAGCTGTTCGATCAATTGCTGTTCGATCAGCCGTGAGCAATTCACCAGCTAGGTGCTCTGGCACCTAGCTGGTGAATTGCTCACGGCTGCATCACAATCACAAGTCATCTTCGCCAACATCTTATATATGAGGCAAAATTTACACTTGTACACTAAAAACAGTGATATTCACAGTGTTAACACTAGAAATAAGGACAAACTACGTGCCCCCTTTCACCGGCTTCATAAGGTTCATAACCCATTTGTTGGGCTTGGTATAATCTTTTATAATAAGATACCCTCTTCGTTGCTAGACTTGCTTTTTAATGCGTTTAAAGCTCAACTAAAATACAACCATTGTTCAAAGGCATACTATTCCATCAACGACTACTTACACGATAAGAATAGTTGATCGCCTTAATTAACTCAAGACAATGTTCATGTTCTTTCTCCAGAATTAGTTTACTGACAGGTATTGTTATTAGTATTAACTTATTTAATTATTTTACTTCGACGGTCCTAGCTTATTGTGGTGACTTCGTGACTTCAAGTGACAGCTATGCTAAGTGTAGCTGTCACGCTCTTTATGCCTGGAGACTTTTATTTAGGTAGTAAGTTTTTATTTACATTTTAATTTTAAATAATTATTTTTTAGCTTGAGTACTTATAGTTTTTATTATATTTGTTGGTATATTGGCGTAGCCAGCTGACATATGGCAAATAATTTAATTTTATAGTCTGTGTCTTGTAATGTTAATTACTTAACACCTAGTATTGTATACAATCAAGTATCAAGTATTTTCTAACTGAACAGATAGCTGTGCTGCTGGGGAGTTTGTTGCGCCACTTCTTCTTCCCAGCGATAGCACTAGGAAGTGGTGAAGGGCGGGCGTTTTTGGGGGACTGTCTTTTGTAATTTTGACGTTCGAAAAGTACTGATTCTCAGCCTAATTTGAATAAATGACTTTTGATTTTGATTGAACGGTCCTACCTAGGCGGTCAATAAGGACCATTCGCATCGGCTCATTAGGCTTTGGTATGGGGTGAAGGCTAACTTCTCTCTTGCCATATTCACCTTTTCCGTAAGCATAATGCAGACATGAGATCGCGTTCTGTCAAAGTGTCACTACCCGTACTTGTTTACCTACTATGTAAACCCGAACCTACGTAAAGACCTACTACTGCCAAAGTTTCCAGATCATAACTATGGTCCACACTTTCGTCCTACTAGTGACGCGGCTAAAATATATAACAGTGCGCAAACTGTCGTCGTTTTGTTTTCGTAGTAACATACCAGCAATTCCTAACTTGCAAGCATCTGTGTGAATTTCGGTAGTCAGTTTTGGATCGTAAATTGGTAACAACGGTTTACTACAAAGTTTTTGCTTTAATTCACAAAAACTTTTGGACTGGGTTCCATCCCAAGGCCAAATTGCATTTTTCTTCGTCAGTTCCGTGAGTGGGCGGGCGTGCTATCAATGCAAATTTAGCTATTTTAGGAAAGTAACATAAACCAATGAACTGTCTAATCTCATGATCATTACGCGTCGTCGGAAATTGTGAAACAGCTGATAACTTCAGTTCACCCGGTTGAATGCTACCCGGGGATATTCGGTGACCGAGGTAAATATGTATGTATCGCGACCTGGGTGCTCACTTCGATCCATATCTTATATTTAACCAGCACATAATACAGACCTGCAACAAATCCCGCAAAAACGTAGGTTTTGTCTTGCGTCAGGCCAAAATTGATCGTCAAGCCATAACCATATTGTACAACTCCGTCATTCGCAGTTTGCTAGAGAATAACAGCGCAATCTGGAACCCTCATGAAGGAGTGTATACACTAGTCATCGAAAAGGTTCAGAAGTCTTTTGTCCGCTACCTGTACTTAAAACATTATGGTTATTACCCGTACATGTAAACAACACCATTTGTGCTGGGTATGGTGGGGTACCAAAGTTTAGAAGTAAGGAGAAATCTTAATCTGGTTAAATATTTCATCCGCCTAATTCGTGGTACCCATTTCAATTCCTCCTTACTTCAGTACATCTCCTTCAACATCCTACTAGCCATTAGACACACACTTCGCCCTCGCCGACGTTCTTTATTCGAAATACCTCAAACCGGTACCATAACCCTTAAGACCAGTCTGTTGTACCCTCACCCATACCAACAACATTCTGTTATATGATGAGTCCTCGGATGTCTTCGCGAGTACTGAACTGGAATTCCTGCACACTGCTACTCGATACCTGAGGGGCAATTCTCGTAATTTTAAGAACATTCACAGTCTGATTTCGAAAGTTGACAATCCTAGCAACGATATTTGGCGACTGGCTAAGTCATTAAAACCTAGATCAGACTCAATACCTCCACTTAAAACACCTGAGGGCACTTTTACAACCAATATCCCTGAACAATGTGATGCTCTAGCAGATGCTTTCAAGATGAACATAAATCTTACTCGTGAATGGATGAGCGATGGTGTCGAGGAGGACGTTCAGCCAATAGTTACTTAAATTAAGTAGTCATAGATGAATTACACCTATATGTGCGGCCAACTGAAGTCTGGAAAGTTTTGCGTAAACTCAAGACCAGAAAGGCTCCAGGCGACGACGGTATACACAATATTATCACAAAAATTTTCAACGGTTGCTTTAAATTAGGATATTTCCCCAATACGTGGAAAACTGCAAAAGTTATCGCACTTAAAATGCCTGGAAAAGACACCTCTTTACCCGGTAGTTACAGTCCTATTAGCCTTCTTCCTGTTCTGGGTTTGAGGTCATGATTTATAATCGCTTGCTACGTTGCTCTGATCAGCTTGTTATGAACAAGCAATTTGGTTTTCGTTCCTCTCACTCCACGGTACAGCAATTGGCTCGAGTATCTGAACACATTTCCTATCATATTAATCTCAAGCAGTATAGCGGTATGTTCCTTCTGGACATTGAAAAAGCCTTCGATACCGTTTGGCACGAGGGCCTGTTATACAAGCTCATCGGTTACGGCATTCCAATTGAGCTTGTAAAACTTATTCAATCCTATCTTAATAACCGGCCGTTTATCCACAATCCACATTGGTACTGACAGCCTCGCCCGCCCCGGACGGTATCACCAGGAGTTCCTCAAGGTTTGGTGCTCGGTCCCTACCTCTTCATATTATTCGTAAGTGATGTTCCTGTGCAGACCCATACTCACCTGGGGCCCTACTCCGAAGTGCAAAGTGCGAATGTTCGGATCGGACCGACACATGGCCGAACCGAATATTATTGAAAAATGCGAAAAAAGTTCGGATCGGCTCAGTTGGGTCGGGACCATAAACAATATTCGAAAGAGTGTAGGAGTGTAGGATCGGAACCGACCGAACCAAATAGTAACTTCGTAGCAGGAAACGGCCGAACATTCGGCCGATACTACTTCGGAGTAGGCCCCCAGGCCTGTTTTGCCGACGATACAGCATCGTACACAAGCGATGATGACATCGACATTATTATTAGTAGACTTCAGCTGTCGCTTGAACTATTTCAATCTTATTTAAACAAGTGGAAGCTGAAGTTGAACGAATCCAAGACTGAGGCGATACTCTTCACACGCCAACGTGCCACCCCAAAAAGAAAATTAAAAATCACTGGGCAATTGATTCCATGGAGCACTGAAGTTCGCTATCTTGGCATTACATTAAATAAAAAGCTTAACTGGACAAAACATGTAAATAAATTACGCGTTATAGGTGATCAAGCACTCGGTTCTCTCAGTGCTATACTTAATCGAAAAAGAAAGCTCAGCGCTAATACCAAACTCAGGTTATACACGACTCTAATTAGACCTTGCATCACCTATTCGTGTCCGGTATGGAGTAGCACTTGCCAGTCTAACTATAACTTGCTACAAATAATTCAAAATAAAGCTGTCAAAATTGTCTATAATACTCCATTTAAAACTAACCTTAAAGTATTACACACTAATATACAATTACCTAGCATAACAAAATTTATCCTAAAATTAACTCGTAAATTTTACAACAAAAATAAAAGTCATCAAAATACGTTGATTGCTAACATTGTCAAATTGAGTTGAAAGACTTGCGATATATAGATAGATACGGTACATACAAGCTTCCCCATCACTACGTGTTGTTCGCGCACAATACTGATGATAACGCTTCGTAGCTGGGCCCGTACGATGCGGCAGCGCTTCCCTGCTCTCACCCTATACAGGTGAGCGCGCGGGAGGCGCGGTAGCTCGTGGGCCACTGGCGGCCACGCGCGGTCACCTGAACCATAGTATAAAGAGGGGAAGTAGGCTATCTCCGGCCCAATCCGCGATATAATTGCCTACTGTCTCAGGGTTGTCACTTTTAGCTAAATTTTAATTCTGTGCCTATAAATTGGCAAGGGTCGGGAAGTTGTATTTTTTACTTGTATTGTCTGGGTACAGGGTTTGTGAGGTCGGTTTTACATAAACGATGATGAAACCGTTCACGATGAAAGAAAGAGCGACGGGCCAGCAGACGGGCGGCGCGGGGCGGTGATGAGCACGACTAAACGGTAGGTCACCAATTCCTTAGTTTAAAGCCCGGCCCGGCCAAAGATAACACATCAATGTATAACTAATTCAGTGATCATCATTAGTCAATAAAGTTCAACAATGGTTTTCCTAACAAATACAGAAATGGTTTCAAGATTCAGAGCAGTATTATTTATAAAAAAGGGATAAAATAAACCAACAAAATAAACACCCAAACACAGCAATATGTTCTCCTGCGATTATCACACATTTTTCATTCATTTAGCGGTGCCGAAAAGCCGTGACGCGCGAACCTCGTGCGTTGGTAGCCCCGACTGGCGCACTACGAAACGGGCGCAAATTGAGAAAATTTAACAGTGTTAACTTTTAAGTACCTATAAAAAAAAAATTAAAATATGAGTGACCAATAATTTGAAAATAATGTTGGTTTCAAGTACATTTTATGATGGTATAATTTATTATAGTATCTAATGTAAATAGTGAATTTGTAAAAAAGGAGTAAATTGGACTATAACAAAATTTGCAATATTTGAACATTATTTAAAGGTCAAGGCCGTCGCCACGCGAGTGTCGCATCTATCCACGATAAACAATGTAATCGCTAAAATCTAAACAGCTTATCGTTGAATTAATATACTCGTATTATTATAATCCTTTACATTTATCTGATAAGACTTCCTCTTGTTTCGCTGCGATTAGTAGCACTTCACTAATAGCAGCGAAACAAGAGGAAGTCTTATTAGTGTAGAACACTTCTTCGGAGCACACGACTTGAGACGCCGCGTGTTCTTACTGAAGACACAGAAGTCAGAAGTGGAAATATATAACGGGCAACGTTTTTAAAAAAAAGAAAAGAAAAAAGATATAATAAATTTAGCCATGGCGGATGACCGGAGGGACAGCAAGGCCGAGGGCCCGGGCAGCAGGAAAGGCAGCACGTTCGACAAACGCAAGGGCAGCGTGTTCCAGAAGCCTTTGGATCTGGACGATGTGCTGGTAAACGAGCTGGGGCAATTCGGCCGCTACCAGATGCTGAACCTGCTGCTCGTGTCCATTCCCATTATCATGTCAGCATTCATGAGCGAGTACATCTTCTCAGCCGCCGCTGTCCCGCACAGGTATGTGTTATGGCAATCAGTAACAAAAAAACGATAATAAAAAAAAAAAAAAAATAATATGCCTAGTCACTATTGTTTATTTTCATTAAGTATCACACACACTAACCCATTAGGGAGCTGCATTTACCCAACTGTTCACCTGCAGTGTTGTGTGAAACAGTATGTGTGTTATAGAATTTCTAGTTAGATATAATGGAATGAATTTGATTATAATTTGCGCGATTATGACTCTAGGTCATTTATTTAGAGTAGGTACCTACCTACAGTAGAAAATAATTTGAATACGATACGTAAATTTTTCGTGTGCTGATCGTATAATTTTGGTTTCATCCACAGATGTCAGATTCCTGAATGTGGGGAAACAAGCAAGAGTGAGTTGTTTAGCCCATCATGGATCACCCAAGCGATACCAGCCGCAAACAACTCCAACGGATTCGTGTCCTGCGCCCGATACGAGCCGGCCGGCGGAAACGGAACCCTGGACTCTTGCCCGGCTGAAATTTTCAACAACAATCAACGGGACTGTGAAGGCTTCGTCTACGCTAGAGAAAACTCCTGCGTCTATGATGTTAGTATCACATATCCACATGTTTGTACGATCACTGAAGTTCCTCTGTGTATCAAATGGGAAATCTTTAAAACCACATTTACTTTCAGTTCGACCTGGGTTGTCAAGATTGGCTTCGTGCTTTAGCTGGTACTCTTAGCAGCGTGGGTACTTTGCTGGTACTGCCTTTTGTCGGCTATGTCTCTGACACGTTTGGAAGACGTATTACCCTCGTCATCAGCATCACTAATCTGGCCATCTTCGGCATCATCAGAGCCTTCTCCGTCAATTACTTCATGTACCTGGCCATGCAACTGCTGCAGACTACATTCGGTGCCGGAACCTTCAGTACATCTTACATCTTTGGTAAGTATTTAACTACGGCTACAATATTTATTTCTAATGAGTACAGTACACATATTTATGTTACTTATAGTAAATCATTGTACCTATAACAAGTCTTTCTAATTATATTTGGCGTCCATTTATCACTTATGGATCATTCGACCAAGGTTACAATTTACAATCATGTCTTTTTTCCAGCTACTGAGTTCGTAGGTCCGAAATACCGCGTGTTGACCAGCGCCACATGCTCAGCCATGTTCGCCATCGGTCAGGTCATCCTCGGCGGAGTGGCCTGGCTCATAGAACCCTGGAGATACATGATCTTAGCTATCCACATCCCATGCTTCCTCGTCATCTCCTACTACTGGATCCTGTCGGAGAGCGTGAGGTGGCTACTGTCGCAGAAGAAGTACGACCGAGCCAGGACAGTGTTGGAGAGAGTGGCCAAGCGGAACAGGACGCAGATTAGTGAAAAGTCCATGAATGCGCTGTGTAACCCGCCAGAGCCGGTCATGGTCAGTATCAAGATATAGATATTATTTCTATACCGTCACTACTATGTTTATTTAGGTTTAACATCATCAGCCTATAACATCCCTACTGCTGTAAAACAAACCTTCTCTCTGTGCGAGGAAGTAGGCTGTAATATAGCACGCGGGCCCAGTGCAGATTGGTCACATGTTTGTTTCTAGGACATGTCGGTTTCCTCACAAGAATTTCCTTCACTATTTTCGAACAGTGGTGATGAAATTACACAAAGCAAAGCGCCTGCTTGATTTCGACTTACGTACCTACAACTCGTAACTCGGAGCCATTACCACTAAGCCACCACTGCTCAGACGTCATTTAGGTTACGCGACTAATATTATTTTTTTGCAAAGCACGCTGTCACGTAGTTTAATTTCCAGGTGGTAGACGACGCCGATGTGCCGAACCTCTTTACCGCCATTTTCCGCTCGCGCGTGTTGCTGCGCCGAATCTGCACCACTCCCATCTGGTGGATCACCACCACCTTTGTGTATTACGGGCTGTCTATCAACGCCACCAGCCTGTCTGACACCATGCACCTGAACTACATCCTGACCTGCGCCATCGAGATCCCTGGATTTTACACCGCTGTGCTCATCCTCGACAGAGTAGGCAGGAAGCCCACACTGACTGGCGGGTATCTATTCAGTGCTGTTTGCAACATCGCCTTCGCTTTCATTCCGGAAGGTAAGTCTCGTGTTATTATCAGGTCAGGTCATAGAAATATAAAAAAATATTTTCAAAACATCACGAAAACTGCGCTTTTATTGGCCAACCTCGAAATTTTGAGGAATATTTGCATTTATCGAGTCTTACTATTATACAAATATTATTGATGCCTCGGGTTTGTTTATCTAGTCTTATTTATTAATAAAATAGTTAATTCATGTTAATTCCTAAGAGAATAGATTAGGCCTTTATATCTATCTAGTTGCTCATTTAGAGCTGAAATTAATACCTATACAGGTGAAATTGAATAGGTGCTCCTAAAATATCTAATTCAACGAAAACTGAAAACAACCGAAATCCAGCGAAGCAATTACTGTTACGTCTTTAAATTCAAGTCCAAAATATTGTTGACAGAAATATAATTATTGGTTGTACTTTCAAACGGTTTTCAAACCTAAATAGCAGCGGAAGAGTTAATTGTACACACTCGCTGTAAGTCTAAAAAAAATCAAATCTAATCAAATCAAATCTAAAAATTGAGGGTGTTATTTCCCATAAGAAACCTGTTTTTTTTTTTCTTTATCGGGTACAAATTGTTCGACACCTGAATGATTTCCTTAAGAGCACGTCATTTAGGAAAAGGATGCACATACGTGTAGGCGAGCGATTTGACAACGTCGTCGCGCGCCCTTTTTTATTCGTAGGAACGGTCAACATTAGGTAAATACCACTAGTTCAACGCGTTGCCAACTTGCTTCATGTTGTGTGAGTTGTGGACTCTGCCATGAATGGATTGCTTAATTTTATTATTTGTTTTGATAACTTTGCCATTATTTTTTTTATGCGAATGACGATACTTCGTGTCTAATCCGTATCTCTACGTTGACATCGTGGTGAGGCTTGCGCGCTCCGAACTTTAGGCCTGCGCCGGAAGAGTTTACTTTGCGGAAACAGGTCTAGGGTGAAGAGCCAGACCAAGAGAGATACAAAAACCCGCAGGGCAGCATGTGGCGAGCTGTTGGGCAGTAGCGACCCCAAGGACCCTATCTCCCGGGAGAAGTCTTGTTCCTCACCTCTGGCTTGCCTTTATTGGCCGGCTGGAGTGAACAATGACGAGGAACAGAGCTCCCACCTCATTCTTGCCTTTACTGGTCGGCTTGAGTAGAGACTCGCAAGAGCAAACGTGCTCGGGGGAAGGAAGTATTGCAGTAAGTGCTCGTAGGGATAGCCGTGGAATACCTCTCCACTCCTCACAAGCACCTCAGGACATGTTGCCCCCTTGTTGCTACGACACTGTGTGCTAGCGAACGTTTTCGGAGGCACCTTATTGAGTGTGCAAGTCACCCCCTGCCATTTCATCTGTGAATATTATTTATTTATTTATTAATTCAAATCTTACCCACAACTACCATTATAGATCAGCGATCCAATGCGATAGATATTATCGATTATATTATCATAGGAACCGATCCACTATAGCCACACAAACCCATAGCCCAGTATATTTTGTTTCCATGTTCTGCAATAGTCCTGCAAAAACCGGGGGTTGTCCTTGGGTGCACTTGCATGGTGCATATTTGTCAGTTGGTCATCATCATTTAAAATTGTGTAAAGGGCCTCTGCGAGTTGGCTTCGGCCCCTAGTACGCCTTTCAAAGGTCCAGGACCCCAGGCCAGGGTCCCGAGCTGTGTCAAAGACATAATAATAATACCGAACCCGACGCCCTGGATAAAAGGGTCAGTACGGTGCTGACTGCAAATCGAATGGATCACCCACGGTCATCGGTAATGAGGCTGTATATCCCCGCGAAAGTGTGGAGGTCGAGGCTTTTTAAGCGCTAAGAACCTCCTCAATCGCGAGATATGCAGTCTCAGGGAATATTTCCTAGAAACCGACGTGCGGATGCATCGAGATGTAGTCGCGGTGGACAAGGGCCTCACCCCGCTATCCCTGGGGAAAGAGAACAAGCCAGTAGTGCTTGACACTAATGAACGCATGGAGGTATGGCAAAGTAAGGAGCTTCACGGACGCTTCTTCCGGGCCCTACATGGGCCCGATGTAGATCTACTAGCGTCCATAGCCTGGCTGCGTTTCGGTCTCTTTGGAGAAACCGAAGATTTTGTCTGTGCAATTATGGACGAAGTTATGATGACGAACAATTACCGGAGATTTATTGTGAAGGACGGCATGGTTGACATCTTTCGGGCATGCCACCGGCCGGGAGAATCAATTAGGCATATTATCTCCGGGTGTTCTCGTCTAGCTAACGGGGAGTACTTGCATAGACACAACCTTGTAGCCAGAATAATCCATCAGCAACTTGTTCTCAAATACAACCTTGTGGAATCGGAGGTGCCGTAGGTACTACAGGTATGTGCCCTACTCAGATCTCGAAAATGGAAATATCATATTGTACTGGAATCGATCCATCATTTCCTAAGAACATGTCAATTAACCTAGCTATTTATGACTTTTTAAGTATGATATACCCAAGAGTAGATTCTAAACAGCCAATTTATGCTTTGTTCATGGATATGTCCGAGAAATTTGATTTTGTCGATCATGCGATACTCTTGAACAAGTTGGAAAACTATGGCATTAGGGGTATTGCTCATGATCTAATTAAATCGTACCTTAGTAACAGAACTCAAATAACTAAAAATAGTAGAACTTGCACATACACTAAAGAAGAAAAAAAAAATAGTTCCACCCCTAGGACGGTCAAATTTGGAGTACATTGTACTGGGATCGATCCATCATCACTGACAGAACTATTGTTACCAATAAGCCTGATATAGTGGTGGTGCATCGATCAGAGCGGCGCGCAATGATTGTTGATATAACTATCCCGCATGATGAGAACCTCGTAAAAGCCGAGAAAGATAAACAAATCAAGTATCTTGACTTGGCTCACGAGGTTGTCGACATGTGGGATGTGGACTCAGCGATCATTGTGGCGATAGTCATGACAGCCAATGGCTTAATAGCCAAGAGCCTCGACCAACACCTGAGGAGGCTCTTGTTGGGCAGCTGGATCAAGGGCTTGATTCAGAAAGCTCTACTTCTGGACACGGCAGGAGGTTCCTCTCTCTAGAGCCCTGACCACCGGTAGCTTGGACCCTGTTCCCAATACCGGTGGGCTACTATTTTTTATATTTTTAAATGTTTTTATTTCAAATTCAAAGTCAAAGTTGGAGTTCCAGTGTTTTGGAACCACTTTTATTTATTATATATGTAAATGATATGCCTAAGTAGACAACTAATCGAATGATGCTATTCGCAGACGACTGTACTGCTGTTTACAATAATGAAAATGATATAAATACCAGGCTCAATAATTCATTGGTTAAAAAGCAACAATTTAATAATAATCTTAAACAACGTACAAATCAGAAACTTAATACTAAAATTGAATATGAAGGATAGGAAGTCAAATTGACCACGACAACAAAATTTCTTGGTCTCCATATAGACAATAATTTAAAATGGCAAGTCATATAGAGTTTGTTTGCAGAAAACTATCACAATCATCCTATGCTCTATATATTTTAGCAAAAAAAGTTAGGCTCCCGACGTTACTTGTGGCTTACCACGGATTTGTTGTTTCACGTTTGAGGTATGGTATCATCCTTTGGGGAAATGCTACTAACTGGGTTAAGATCTTCAAATGTCAAAAAAGATGCAGCCGTGCAATATGCGGTCTACAAAAAACTGAGAGCTGTAAGCAGTCTTTTATAAAACTAAAAAATACTCACAGTACCATCATTGTATATCTTTGAAATGGCCCTTTTTATCGTGAAATAGTGACGAGATCACGCAACATAGCTAGAATATTTACAATACTCAGTACGCAATATAAAACTACTCTATAAGGGAAAAGTACATTTGTCATGGCGCCTAAAATATATAATAAAATTCTCAGGGACATTAGACACTGCAATAACATCCTTAAATTCAAAAAATAATTATTTAAATGTCTCAATGAACACTCATTTTACTCAGTAAAGGAATTTTTAGACTTAAAATGATTTCACTATGTTTTAATTATTTCTTTTCCCTTATATTACGCGCACGCGTGATTGAGCGCACTGTGAACTGTATTAATATATATTTATATAAACCCGCCCCTGTATCGTGGCTGCGTTTACAAACATTTAAACTCACATACACAAATAGCCAGACCCGGAACAACTACTTGTAGGCCATACAAATATTTGTTTATTGTTTAATTTATTTTTTTATCAATTGTAAGACTAATTATTATTGTAACCTGTGTATCACAAATAAACTGTTTGATTTGATTTGACTGTTCCTCGCATCAGTTCATTTAGAATTCTATCGGGGCCAGGGAATTTTCCCTTTTTTTTACTATTAATAGCCTTTTCTACTTCTGATTTTAATATTTCTGGTACTTCTCCGATATCTCCTATCGTGTTTTCCAAGTAAGGTTCTCTATCGGGCAACTCTGTGTTTGGCTGCTTTGAATATAACAAGCTTGCTATGTTTAAAATCGAACTGCGTGTAGTGATTGGTCTATCTTTATCTCTTAAATTTGGTGTCCACTCTTTTCCCTTTTCATGAAGTTCCTTGAGAGCTTTGCGTGTGCCTCCCGTTTTGATAATGTGGTTTTCTAGGGTTCTGATTCTTCTGTTTTTCCTGTCTTTTGTCATACTTTTGCGAATGCGTTTGCTTAGGTTCGAAACATCTTTAATGTTTCTCTTCCTCTTCTTTTTTGCTATTAAATCCCTTCTATCTTCAATTAGTTTTAGAGTTTCTTGACTTAGATAGGTTTATTTGTTCTTATCCTTTATTGATCTTACCTGTTCCTTGAGCTTGCTTTCTACTCTGGCATATTTTTCGTGTAGTTTCTTGTTAGAAGTAACAATTTCTATCTGATCTTCTGTGGAATCTTTTGGGATCTTTTCACTGCTGAGCATTTGTAGGTAGTTCGTTTGAATTTCTTTCGGCCTAGGGTTTCGTGAACCTCGTTCAGATAGACAGCATCGTACCATACGATGCTTAGTATTGAAGTTCAGGTTTTGTATTACTCTCGTGTCACAGTCTTGCTTTGTTGGACAAGAAGTAGTCTATCTCATTTCTAACCTTTCCATCTGGAGATATCCAAGTCCATTTCGATTTGTGTTTTTTTACGGAATATGGAGTTTAGCTGCATTAAGTTATGTTCGAGTAAGAACTCTACCAGTTTTTCACATTTTTTCCTATTACATGTTCTTCTCCAGGTATTTGAGCACCTATTTGAGCATTAAAATCTCCTATGACTACTATATTATTGTAAGAGTATTTTTAAGTAACTTCGCTAAGATTATTGTAAAACGTATCTATATCTGTTCCAGTAGCTTGTTCTATCGGTGAATAAACTTGAATAATAGTCCAGTGTTTTGTATACTTCGGTATGTTCATGTGAATTATTGCTATTCGATCCGATATGACTTCAACCCAATAATTTGTCTTTTGAATTTTGACTTTATCATAAAGCCTACTCCTCTGTGTCCAGCCGCTTCACCTTTGTAGAACATAACATAATGACTCCTCTCTTCTATTCCTTCACCTACTCTTCGCATCTCGCTAATGCCCAGGATTTCCCATTTGATCTTTTCGACAGCCAGCTCTAGCTCGTGTAAAATTTCTGGTGTTCAATGTACATAAATATAGACAACAGACATTTCGTTTCTGTTTCCCTTGTTTTGTTTCTTTTGTCTTTGTTAGATTTGTTGGGTAGGTCTTCTTGCCCTACGGTGACCAGCCGGCTTGGGGTGTGTTTTTCCGTAGTTGGTTTGTATAAAGTTGTGGTTTGTGTTTTGGTTTGATTTCGGGTGCCGCTGGTCATCACAAGTTTTTTGGAGAGTCAAACAATGATGCTGATCTGCTGCGTTCATTTAGGATATTGGGTTTTATAATTTCTTTTGAATCTCCCTTGGTAGTTTGGGGTGTCTAGATGTCTTTAGTGTTTATTTTTTTCTGGGTTGACGAGTTTGGTGAGCCTGACTCCTCCCTTTTGCTTTTATCTCTGGATTTGTCTGTTGGCTACTTCAATATTATTAAAAAAAATCGTGTCTACTTTAAGATAATAACTTAGTTTGCACTATCGTGTATATAAAAATCGTGTAATCGTTTTATTACACGTTTGTTTTCAAGAATTTAGATTTGGGATAATTTATAATGATTATGTAACAGTTACAGCACCTGCTATTTCGATTTGGCGTAAGTTTTCAATTTCATCCTGTAGATAAACTTTTTCAAAAACTAAATATCTACTAGACAATGGTGCCAGTGTCAATCAATATTATCGTACAAGTTATATAATCTGAAGAAACCGGTAAATACGTCAGTAATAATTCATAATCATGTTAGTCTATGGATCTATCGGTAAAGCGCTATCATAATCGTTGTTGATCGATATTACTATAATGTTATCATCCACAATTATTTGAATCGGTAATCTTTAAATTATGGTATAGTAGGTAAGCACACGTGAGCATTAAGGATTATAATTCCTTAATACTCACGTAAGTAAGTGTTCAATAGTAAAGATTGTTTAATCTTTTAAATGGCATTATGCACGAAATAGAAATAAATTCAGTATCAATACACGAATAATAATGAGTACTTATGAGTAGGTATTTAAAGTATTAAGGATTAACTGACGAGCAAAAAATGTGCACATATTAAAATGTAACTCCGGTTTAAAGTAATAAATTAAACTGATTATTGTTGAAGCTTTGTAGCAGTGAAGTTAGCAACTCAAAAGAAAACCAAACTGACCGAGTTAACATATTTAAGATTCGAATCTATTTTGTATAGACCCGCAATAAAACGCCTATTAAGATATCGGCTGAATAACAATTGTGTTGGATACATATCTATATGACACCCCTTGATCATTAAATTAGATGCCTAGATATGTTACGAACAGGAGGACACAGAGCTGTACCTAATGTAAGGATTACAAACTTATATCTTTGTTTTAGATCTGACGACGCTGCGTCTGGTCGTGTACCTGCTGGGCAAGTTCGGCATCTCCGTGGTGTTCACGTCGCTGTACCTGTTCACGTCGGAGCTATACCCGACGCAGTACCGCCACCGCCTGCTCGCCTTCTCCTCTATGGTCGGTCGCGTCGGCTCCATCACCGCGCCCCTCACGCCTGTACTGGTGAGTGTACTTGTTCATGACACTGGCGCTGTTACTATCGTCTTTTGACGATTTTAATTGATTATGTCGCCACCAACTAGCTTAATTAGCCATTTAGTTGACTGCATAACCTTTTTAACTAAACGGCGCCGTTCAACTAGCGACCTGAATGATATTCCACCAATGCGTCTAATACAATATTCAGTGAACTGGCTGGCTGATGCTTAGGACATTTATATAATAGGGTGTAAATGTGAGGAAAAAAATGGAAATCATTTTAACAATTGTTATTCAAACAATTCCCTATTGTTTGAATAACAATTGTTAAAATGATTTCCATTTTTTTGATCAGATGATAAAAATAAGGAACAGTAAGTACTTAATTTTTTTCGCCGATTGTTAAATTAAAACATGAACAGTAATAAAAAGAAAATTAGTTAGTTATTTAATCCTACAATGTCAGACAAAAATAGTCAAGTGATGTAATAAATGACCATTCATTTATTACATTACTTGATTATTTTTGTGTAGTCCAAGCTTTTGAAAGATCACAGAAGACGCTTGCGCCTTGCAGGTCTCTAAAATATTAACAAACTTTTTATGGTAATTCTGTATTGAAGCACTGAAACACGAATCAAACTAATGTATCCAAATCTCTGTTCACCAGATGGATTACTGGCCCGGACTGCCGTCAGTGATGTTCGGCACCATGGGCATCATCTCCGGGCTCCTGGTGCTCACACAGCCCGAGACCCTGGGTACTAGGATGCCTGACACCCTGGAGGAGGCTGAGGCTCTCGGCAATCCCGAGTCTAAAGTACAAAGAAACTGAAAACATAATATATTATAAGTATTTTAGGATTAATATTACACTACGTGGTAACGCTTTTGAAGTTCATATTGCTTACGAGTTTTTGTAGTTCTTCTTTTATACGTTTTGACTTATTTCTTTTCGGTGTGCGAAAACTGATGTCGTAAGTGTAAAGATTACAGAGAAGAGTAAGAAGCGTTCTAAAAAGAAAAAGAGATTCAGGCACTAACACTACGTAGTTTTAATATTCAATTGACACTGCATTGACTGTGAAGTAGATGATAATCTCTTCGCAGCAAGCAATCCGCTGCGCCGTGGAATATTATAATATTGCTCTCTTAGTAATGGACAATGTACTCATTTATGTATAGTTAGTAGTATAATAGGAGCAGGTTTAGCTCCGTCGCCTTTTGTTTTTAAGTTGATATTAAAATACTTTGAATTATTTATGTTGTGTTCTTATTTATTCGCCGTTTAATTTAATGTCCTGTGTAGTCTGAGTGCGAGTAACTGTTATCTTATTTATGCAAATATCATAATCTCAACACATGTGTTACAATGTGCTGGAGCAACACAAACAGTGAATTTTCATCTTGTTCGTACTTTAGTCATTTCAGTATCTCATAGTGACATTTAAGTTAGTCATGACGTCGCAACGTGACCTATGAGGCTGGGATTGAAAGATGACGGAAATAATAAGTATTAACTTTATGATGGTGTGGATACCATATCATCAGTAGGTACCTCGGGTGAGATCGGCGCTTTGCATAGCAGACGACACTACAATCAAGACAGGTTCTTATTCCATGATATTCTTGCATAGGATATAAAAATCACTGTATGTTGGAGGCACAAATTATTGAGAACAGTGAACTGATGAAGGCATATTCAAAAATAAATAAAACAACACATTTTTGTATATAAATTATTATGAACACTTAAAAAATTACTACATAGCTAGACAATACTTCACTATGCGAGATTCACAACATTATCATTATCGCGCCACGACTACATCGACACCGCGACGTGTCACTGACGCGAACATACGCGCACGCGCAAGTGTACTATATAGAATCGTACAGAAGATCCACTGAATACAAGTTCTTTACACACACAAATATACAAAGGATGAGGGTGGACGAAACAAGAATGTAAGTAAAGTATAGGCATGCTGTATGGAAAAAAATCAGTTATATGTTGTTTGCTCAAGCATTGGTAGCCTATGAGTGAACTCAGAGT
The DNA here is from genome assembly GCA_951799955.1 of Apamea anceps. Taxonomy (NCBI): domain Eukaryota; kingdom Metazoa; phylum Arthropoda; class Insecta; order Lepidoptera; family Noctuidae; genus Apamea; species Apamea anceps. Next base: position 21,085,011 of record OX637510.1, read on the forward strand.
TACAGTTAACAGTAAGTACCTAGTGAGCTTTCTGCATTTTTCTCTGCTGTGGCAGCCGGAGACAGAAAAGCAAATAAATACATAATAATAAAACACATATTATGCTCATCAGCGCACGAATGTATATGTTGTCTGAAACATATTCAGGTTACGTTACATGCCTAAAGATTAAAGATTCTTGCAGTTTGTACTGAAGTCGCTACAAAATTATCTAGCCCTAGGGTTTATTGTAAAGTGCACGGTTTGAATGTTGAGTCTACAGAAGATCAAATCAGCATAAGACCGGTCGTTGTTGCAATCTTACGGCTTACATGGTGGTGATGACAGACATGCCGATGGTGCCATACGTATGATTGTGTCTATAGTGTTCACAATACGTAGGCACGGGCGACGCATTTAATTCAAGTTTATTTTAAGGAAACCTCTGTAAATCTAATGATCTGATCTTTTTCAACAATATTCACCGTTTTGCGTAACTATCACTAAAGTATTGAATTTAAAAATAACTAGTTAGGTTAGGTTAGGTTATTTAGCTAGGTACTATATACGCACTTTCGGGAGATGAATAAACACATTATGAGGTTAGTAAGTAGGTATGTATGGAATATACATAGATGGTAATATAATATGATTACGATATAGAAACATTGTAAGAACGTGAGCTGAATATGTTTCACGTAGACTTCCCCCAGCACAGAGATCTTATCCTCGCGCGGAGTTCAGAAGAGCTTCTTAAATTGTAGCAGGCATTAGTACAACACTATTGTATAAATAATAATTACGTTACGATTTGTATTTAAATTATCTTACTGAGCCAATAGTCGGTGTTAGAAAATAAATGCAAGTAGGTACACTGTCTTAAATGACAGTACCTATATTAGAATAATAGGATTTGCATTTATTTAATAGCACCTATAACTTTATATAAAATCAAGTCTTTCAAGTTAACAGTTTAACACTCGCAAACGCATATAAAGTGGAAAAAGTCACTCTCGAATAAGTACAAAGTTTGCGAGTACCTAATGACTCTTATGCGACTTCTACAACGTTTTGTCCCAATAACCAAATATCACAAAAACCTATAAATCTATTTAGAATACGCAATATCACACCAAAGTCACCATCAGCAACAGTCAACAAAACACTGTCTTTCTATAACTGGGTGTCCTCGCGAAATGAGTCCTTTACTCCTTCTATTATTCCGCACACTTCATGTGAAGCTGGCAAGGGTAGCATGACGTCATAAACTTTCTTTCGCTGATCGAGATTCATCAAAAATATTCTTGAAACTAAATCACTGCACTTTTAGCGTATCGACTCCTTTCATAAATCTTTAAAAAGGTTATTCACACATCACTTAGTTTACTTTTCTCCGGTGACACTGACAGAAAGTCTTGGTACTTCGTCATGTGTGCTATTATTTTGCCTGTGCTCATCTTCGTTTGTTTTGTCCAAGTTCTCAGCATCCATGACGTCATCGGGGAGTGCTGATTGGCTGGTGTCGGGCAGCAGAAGTGCCAACATTGCGGGACCCAGAGCAACCATACCGAACACTATGCTCGGAAGACCAGCCATATATTTCTCCTGTAAGAAATTATATGATTTTAATGATAATTTTAATAGATTAAGGAACTGGAAAATCTGGCTAAACAATTATCAAGAAGGTGGTGATGAAAGAATATGCAGATTTAAAGATGAAGTGTAGTGGAAAAAAACGTATTTGCAGGATGGCTCAAGAGCAAGACATTTGATCGAAATAAATGGCTAACTAGATAGGTATATCCTCAGCTGTGGGAGACCGATGATAAAGAAGCAATGGCGAAATATAACAATAAGAAGAACTTATGAAAAAAAGAAATATATGTATTTACCAGTAGTGGCGCCTGTGGAGCGAGCACAGAGCCCAGCCTGCCGACAGTGTTGGCGATGTTGGTAAGGGAGTTCCTGGAGGTGGTAGGGAAAACCTCCATGGCCACCACGTACATGGAGAACACGCCGTAGCTGCTGCACATCTTGCCGAACAGGTAGAACAGGACAGACGCCCACCAGATCGCTGTAAAATGTAGCAGATTCCGTTAATTTGTGACTAAGGAAGTGAGAAATGTAGAAAGACAGTCTATTACAATAGCACAATCAAAGAGAACAACAAAATAATACTTGTTATTTTGCTTAGGACGCCTGAGCAATATTATCCATAAATTGATAATTAGAATGATAATATCAGCTTCCGGGTCATGGTGACCAAATAGTTAACAAGCCGTTCAAACATATAAAAGTCTCGCAAGTATAATTACGAGTCGTAAAGCCTCGTGTGTCTCGTGTGCTTAAAGAGCAAGATAAAAAGAAGTGAACTGTGAAGTGAGCTTCTATAGCGACAGCTCATCATTGTCGTTGATATTTTACGCAAATACGACGTATTCAAAAAAATTAATCCCATATCGAACAAGGGTAAATTTATTTGCTTTGACCTTTCGATGATAAGCATTGTGTGTTTTAAAAATGAAAAGATTTTCTTTTAGACTGTGATTTTATGGACTTCTCTTAAAACGATGAAAACCAAAACACTTCATAAATAGGTAAACATAAATGCTCACAAACGCCAAAAAGAAAATTAACAAATAAAGCATACTTACACTTAGGTATAAAAGCGGATGAAATGAAGAACACACAACACAGAGTATACGCGACACAGATGGGGGCCTTCCTGCCGAACCTCGTGAGCGTAAGCGCCGTGATGATTCTCGTGGGTACTTGCACGAGGAGTAGAGCGGAGAAGTTGAGGTACTTGTTACCAGACACGCTGGTGGAGTTGATAATAGTGCCGTTGTATACGAAGGTGCAGCAGATGAAGCAGGCCGCGATCAAGAGGACGCGGAGTAAGATCTTTCTTGAGCGAAGGACTGAGAGGAGATGAAGAGGCTCTGGAGGGTTTTCTCCTGCCTGTAAAGATAAGATTTCTTGGTTGTGGTTGTTCCGAGAATTCTGGAGCTAATAATATAGTGATTTATTTTAACCCACTGTAAAACGATTTTATAGGAAATGAAATCTGTAAGTGTTGTCAGTATCCAATTGGTTACAGCAATCAATAAAGAACTTTTCGGTTGAACGCTCTTAATGCTAAAGTTCAGTGAACGTACATAGTAAATGACAACTGTTGATGCTATGCGATCCTCAGAGGATGTTACCCGACGAATGATCGAGCTACATTATTGAATAAAATTTAGACTTTGAACTGAATACAAAGCAAAGAATGATCTCTTTGTTCCGTCGGAAACATGTAGTTATATTATTGTCATTGCACTAGTTAACACTGCTCTATTTATAAATTATCGTGTTATATGCTTATCCAAATATTTTCTCATAATTAGCGTTATAATTGTTCTCGTCTTTATCCATACTAGAGTTAGTTGTGTTACCTTGAAGTTTGCTTATCTGTTTAGTGACTATTGATAAGTTTGGTCATCGTAAGTTGGTACGCGTGGACTATATCTATATATACAGAACAATGTTTGACGTGATACGACCCGTAAGCAGGTGTATCCGGCTATAATAAATAAATTAAGTGGAGACATTATAAAAGTTTGAGCCTATAATCCTGAAGGCTACGTAAGTGCGTAATTGCCATATCTATATAATGTCGGTTGACGACGGATTTTGTCTCATTCGATAAATTTTTATTAGAACTCCATTTTTATTACAAAGTTTCAATCTATTTTTCTATTAAAATGAAGTGGTAGCAAAGCCTTACCTCTTGAGACTTGCTATCACCAGCCATCTTCGTCAACATCTGCTGCGCCTTCTTCGACAACTGTATCTTGTTGATCTTGGCTACTTTGTTCAGCACTCTGGCGGCTTCGTGATTCTTGTTATGAGCTAGAAGCCACCTCACTCCTTCATCTACGAGAAAGATGTAGAAGACGACGATGAGGAGGGGGGCGTAGATGGCCCACATCAGGTGTCGCCAGTAGGGAACCTTCCACGCGATGAGGCCGAAGAACGCGCTGCCGATGCACGCGAGGAGATCAGCTATGCAGGAGAACATCACTCGCTGGTTTTGACTCACTGACTCTAGAGCTGAAAAGGAAAGGATTTAGTTAAACTACAGTTCCTTGTTGAAGAACAAAATATAAATTATTGGTGCCTATAATGCTATGAACGATAAACTGAATCTCTAAATAATAGATACCTAAGTCACAAGTCATTATTTAGAAAACTGAAGCTTAAATATAACATTATACTATCTACAATCTCATCTATCAAACATACTCTTCAATTTACTAAAGTAAGCAACCGCAATGACAATGCGCACTGAATGCAACCGCCACGTGCCGACAATGCAATGTGCACATAATAACTGTGTCAGATGATTAAGTTGAATATAATGAAGGAGAAGACTGTGCAGCGGAAGATCATTGTTTACACGGATTAATAGCATGTGCAGTTCTGCAGGTATAACGTCTGACAAAATAAGTCAGACTATAAAACGAAGCATTTGCAACATCAATACAAACGGGTAATATTTTTACTAAAGAGGAAAGATTTTAAAAGAAAGAACAGGACAATGTAACGATTGCATCTGAAAACCGCAGAGTAAAAGCTTGTGGTCATTGTTACGTCATTTGGCGATGTCTCCGGCTGCATCATAACAGTAAAGTGACATTCGGGCTTTCTAGCACAGGTATATCTTTTACTTAAAAGGAGGTCCCTATGTAAGATTTACTGTAAAAGTTGTACAAGTTTCTGCAATAAACCTTTTTTTTTTCATCATATGACACGTGTGCGCGTGCAAAGCCGGCGACTCCCATGACGACAAAAGTCAAGTAAGTACCTATCAACTTTGTTACTTTTACAATGACGTAGTGTAATGGGTCAAGGTCTAGGACAGAAGGAAAGTTTACAAAGAAAATTAATTAGTCGAATAAATGCATTTCAGTGCAATAATTACAATTAAGTACTAATAAGGACGCCATTCAGCTAACGAATATTTTTACTATACTTTTTGGTAGTGGTTATAGAATTTTTCTGTACTAGCACATAACGTATAATAGCACAAGCTGCTAACTAAGAATATTTTATTATGTGTTCAAAATTCACGTTAAGTAAAAGACTGCCAAAAGATAAAATGGGTACGCCAAAAATGCTGCCAAAAAGATATGACTATTACCAGTATTTACTCCCAGTCTAAGGACAGAGACACTGTACGTATCTAGTAGTGTCTCAATAACTATTTAATCCAACGTTGACTGGCTCAAGAACCTTACTTTTGCCTTAACAATCAGCGCTAATTGGCAAAATCTACACTATTCACAGAAACTTACATAGCACCATAGAAGCGTTTCCGTATCCAAGGGCTGTCTCAAGGAACTCGAAGACCAGCAGCATCCAGTAGTTGACGGAGAAGGACTTGATGAGGCCGGCCACGCCTACCACCAGCGGCGTGCCCACGATGATCACTTTGCGACCATATCTGAGGATACGACGAGGATCAGCAACATTGTTATGGAAAGTAATAACATATTATAATGATGAGGATAAATAAAAAAACATAAAATGAGGCACGTCTAATATTTTCAAGCAAACAAAAGAAGTATGATCCTGGATGTGGATATTGACGAGATAATTCTACCCTGTCGATGAGTTTAAAAGTGAAACCGATTTGTGATGCTAACAGACTGGAATTACGGAATCGGATTCTGGTGATCTCAGAATAGGTACTAAGATAAAGACACGTACCTACCATAAGCTGTCTTATTATATTTTATCTAAGATATACATATATCGAATGTTGGCTTAGTGCAAATAAACTTACTTGTCTGAAATTAGTCCTGAGATGACGAAGGAGAAAACGAGCCCCAGATTGTGAACGGTACCGATTAACGTCCTCTTCCACGGCTGACAACCCAGGTTGAACTGGAAATATAATTTTGTTTATTACTTTGTCCATCATTATTAGAAGTGCTGTGTTGAATATTTATGGCATGTGTGTGCGAATATACTGCCATAGATATTAATGTAGGACCATGTGTACCAACTTGTCCCAACATTCTGGAAATTGATGTTAGCATGGCATTGGGGAAGGACAGCAGCATGTTGTAAGTTTCTGTGAGTAGCTTATTATTGATTATTGTAACGTCATGTGGTACGGCTCTGCATGCACATGCAAAAGGAATGGTTGTAAGCGTCATTTGTCGAAGACAGCTAGACGTTATTGTGGGCTGCACATAATAAAAATATACGCTCAAACAAGTGACGGTGACATGCATGATGGATTGCTATTATTGACAAGTACTGCATGATTTATTAAACGGAGTTGTTTAAAAGGTGTGCTAATCTGTTTTATTTAAGTAACGTTTGCTAACAACAATGTAAGCAATTGCTGAAATAACGTGACAATAGTTATAATAGGAGCTCTTCTAAACATAACAAAACAGCCAACTTTGTCTAGGTAGACTTGACAAATCATCTTACTATGACGGATTTTAAAACTATTCCCTGCCGTCTGTAACTATGCCCATAGGTACTAAGCCTATGCTTTGTACCTTTGGGCATGATTTAGCGGATATTTGCCCTCTATGATAACTCAATAGTCATCACAGCGAGCACATGTCCACTAAACACTATAATCTGCGGTGTTTACTCGGCAGACGAGCGCCCCCGTGCGTGAAGCGGCCGTGAACTTGTACCGCGCGACAATGGCCATCATTTCGACGGTCACAATGGACGGTTTACAGAACTGATATTAATTTTTAAAGACCTAATGTGTTGTGATGATGATGAAAAAAAAAATGGGAAGTAAGTCTATTGAACCGATATTTTGATTATAATGAGTTAGCTAACTATTGTTGCAAACCATGCGGCATGAGCTAACGTGTCTGTTTCAATGACAGTGTACTTTTTAAGAAAATCTACGCGACAACCGATTTTCAGTTAGAGGAAACATTCGACAGAAAATCCGGGGTCTACCATTTCAACTAGGGTTATGCCAAAAGGTAACTTAGGCCGCTTCCCTTGATTCATATCCGACATACCTACCCATCTGACTCCCTCATTTATATTCATGAGTAATAAAACACAAAATAGCTATCATCATACTCACTTCAGCCACAATACTGTTGTAGTCCTCATAGACTACTCTCTCGCAGGCCATGGTCTTGTTCCAGGCAAAGTTGTCGGGCGCGCAGGTGTACGTGAACTCACGGCTGAGGAGGGAACCATTCCGTGCCTCCTCATAGGGAGTCATCCTGTGACACGTGCTCGTCTCGTTGGTGAGAGCGTACGACATCCAGGAGGCGTTGAAGCGGGAGTCCGAGGACTCGCACTCCGGGACTTCACATCTGGAAGAGAAGATGATATTGATGAAATTAATCCTAAGATATCCTATGTAGAAATTAATCCCAAGGCGTATTTTGAAAATTGATGATACGTAATATTAATATTATCAGATTGTTGGCAACAAACATTTTCCAGTTTGAATATAAGTAATTATTTTGTTATCTTTTCAGTGCAATACTCCCACTAGATGTCTTGCTGCGGCATTTGTACAGGCGTTACCAGATGAAGCCACCCTTGGTTTAGTTAGATTCCAAGCAACAAGATAATTGTGATCACCATAAGGTGGCCAGCAACGAACTGGTATAACTTTAGTTATATTATAGTTCGAGGACACTTCTAAAGATGTGGTATCTAAAAGAAATATATATAATTATAGTTTTATGAGTACGTAACAGATAACAGAAACCTTCCCCAGAAATGACGTGTCTTACTTGCTGCTACAACTCCTCTATTTCTATCATACATTCTCCTTAAGGTTTCGTCAACAACAGACTGATTGTAATACTAGGCCACATGTCGTGTGCTCGACATTGTGTCGCTTCCTGCTCACGACTTGTTTGTGTACACGGCATAGTAGTTCATAGTGGACGGTCCTCCGATGAAACAATAATATGCAGCCCTGAGGCGGAAACTGATCGTACTGTGTCTTATGTCATGCGTTTATTCTCTAAAGTAGTCTAAAGTCTACTAGCACTGACTAAGGGAATCTCTATCAGAAAAGGGCTTTTACTTTGCTTTTGCTTCTAAAGTCTACTGTTATCTACACAGTCTGTTATCTACACAGTCGCCCCTTCATCGCGTCATAAGCTGGATAATAGCTATCAAAGTCTGGCTTTACAAAGCAAAGACTATTGATTTAAGTTGTCTTTTCAAAAAGGTGGTTTGATATGGACAAGAATTGGCAAGAAACTATCAGCTGTTTCTCATCATTTATAATCCAGAACCTCCTAAATGTTATAAGGGGAACTCCTATAGGTTAGGTTAATGCAGCTATTTGTGGATCCAGAAAAAATAATAAATGAAAGGAGCTCTTGTTATTAATGACTACCTTCTAATAAGTGACAGATCACCTGTCTACGTTATGTTATGACAGGTGTTGTGGAGACGGTGACCGGCGACCGGCGCGACATACTCCATACGAGCCATTCACAGGGAGTGCGTCACTCATTGAACACATGAGTGGTGCGAGTGTAAACATTACACTAACAGTCGCTTTGTGTTGTCGCCTCGTCTTAGTAATAATGTATTCGCTCCGAAATACTCATTTATGTTAAAAACTATTGTTTTGTTACTTAAATTGATGAATAGATTCTTTAGAAAATATGTGAATACTCTGTAATGGTAACTTATTAGTTTTTTTTTCACTGCTCTAGGGAAATACCCTCACATTACAAGTAGCACTCATGTGACTCTGTGGGTTAAACAAGACTTGGATATAATGATGAAGTCATTTGGAAAATTTATCATAATAATACCAACTGAAATGGTAAAAGCAATTCCAGCAATGCCATCAAGCTCAGGTAAAGCCCTCATGATCATACTCGTACTATAAAGTATCGGGGAAAAGAGGAGCGCCCTTGGTTTATAAAACTTTTCAGGCAATTTATTATCATTCCTTATTTTAGTGGTTCCTTAGTTTCTGATCACAGCCGTTATATGAACATTGCTCTGATAGGCATGATCACGCAACCCGCCACTGTAGCACCAATCTGCATGAACTGCAGGCGCACATGAAACGTTGCACAAATCTCGCCAGTAAACGTTTAATGTGAAACATATCAACACCCGTTGCGTCCGCGCACGTCTCGCGATTAGCGTAGTTCTATTTGATTTCATATGTCCGTAATATAATATAAACCGAATCTCAGAAGAGTTTTTGTGACGGGGAGCTTTGAGATGATAATTTCAAAACAATAAGTAAGTACAGTCCTTATTAAATCTACGATGAAGCGAGACTTCTGCGTACTCTTACACAGTGCGACGCGTGTGTACTCAAGTCGAGCCACCAGATGGGCGGCCATTATACAATAATATGGATTTTGTTCACTGCTTTATGTAAATTCCTTGTTTTACAGCTGTTCCTATGAGCCTCTGATACGGTTGTTGGACTTGTTGGTAAACAAGAAGTTTGATGACGTCATGTCAAGTGGTACATGGATGCTAAGTAGGTACGATAGGTACCTACAGTCTATGTGAGGTTGTATCTAGTCTGGAAATCAGGAGGAAATTAGAATAATCAATAGTTTTCCTTCCTGATCTATGATCATGGTTAGGTAACATCTTATATTTTCCATAGTGTGCAGATACAGGTTTTCTGAATGATAGATGTACCTACTAAATATCTGAATCTTATAATGTTCTATCAATACAGCTCGTCGTAGTATGTGTTATCGTTTACCTTAATAGCGGGTGTAAAAGACACTTAACGAAGCCGAGAGTCACTTGTACTCCCCATCGTCATTGTAATCATTTTCGGTTTTGGCTGTGCGTTGATGTAGCAGTCAGTCAGTCAGGACTTTGAATTTTATATATATGTATAGATAACACAACTTAAAACGGTACAGGGGTCGTAGGGGTACCTACGACCCAGGGGTCGTAGGTACCTCACGCAACGGTACAGGTACCGTTGCGTGCACCCATAGGCACAATGTGTTGCGTGTATTACATTGCGCACTACTGCAAACAGCAAATCACACGAAAGAAAAAAATTCCCAGCAATTATTTTTGTGCAATATTGCTTAGTCTAATGTACAGATTGCGTTGTTGACGGCTATGTGATGGGCACATTTTTACACCCTCTGTACCAAACTACAAAAATCACTTGTTTAATCGTAGTTTTATAATGTTGCTTTTGGCAGATGTTTATCGAAAACCTGAAATCTCTTTTTTTGTTTTCAATGCAGGAAAACGAGACCTTGGAATAACCAAGGTTATAGTGATACAGTAGCGGGAAAATGGGAGCTAAACTGGGTGGATGACGTTTGTACAACGTAGGTATGAGGCGAGAAATGAATACGTAGGTGGGTGTGGAACAGCAGAGAGATTGTCAGCAGACACACCTGACGGAAAACTAGTGACATACCCGCAGACTGTGTCACCAGTCCGCGGGTGAGTTAGTTAGTCTCAAGTGGACTATTAGATATTTGTCTTACATTAAACTGATGATGATGACTTATGAGACAAAACTATAATGTTTATACAAAACCTTTTTAGAAACTAGAGAGACGAAATTGAACTTCGGAGACAAGAGTTTGTTTGAACGCGCTGATCTCTGGAACTACAACGAGCAGAAGCTAGTATTAGACATTGTCTTAGATAAAACTGAGATTGGGAGCTTGACATAATACATTGAACTTTGGAAATAATAGAATAAGGTCCAGTAGCTGCGGTGAATGAGCAGTTAAGAAGTAAGTAAATTTACGACCATACCGATTACGAGTTTTAAAACAAGTCGCCGCTTATCACTTGCGACAAATTGTGAAAGAAAACATCTCGCGGAAACCATCACACGTAGGTACTTAATATGAATCAGGTAGGTACGGCAACATCTCCTAGCCTATAGTACAGAATAACTGTTATTACTAACGTACGGTACCTATAGTCATTTACGTAACCTTGTACCGCAGATCATTTATAAAGAGTAGAAGCAAGTTGTCTAGAAATATATTAGTTATGTGGGATGAGTTCGATACTGAATGATACATGTCGTTGTATATCGTTGAGAATTTTCTTAGATCGTCTGCAGTGCTAAGTAAACACACCTTGTGAAAACATAATTTGGTGTGTTCACGAACTTTGCTGTCATCCAGAATTTTTAATATTTTTCGAAAGAGGTGAAATTGGAATCAAACTGAAGACTGAAGTGACGCGGGTGAGCGCACGTGTGAGTTTTCAGGACACTTAGATTATGTGTTGGCTGGTTTTCAGGATGCTACCTGACCGACGCGACGTTTTGTAAGATTAGTATGTGCTGTATGTGTGTGTGTATGTGTATGTGTTCTAAACCAGCTTAATTAAACTCCTTACCTGAAGTCAACTTCAGCGGCGGTGAACACGTAGTTAAAGTTGCACATAGCGAGGAAGGAGTCCCGGAAGGCGAGCAGCAGCAGCAGAAGCAGCTGGTACTTGCCGAAGCTGCCCAGCTCGCTCAGGATGCCGTCCAGGTTGAACTGGCCCTCCCTACTGTCGTCTGACACCTGCACGGAATCCAACAGAAGTCATTAACGATGATCATAAGAGACAAGACACAGACAGAAAATGTCTTTGTCTAAAAGAAAATATCTTTATCTTTGTCAAGAATAGATGCAAGGATTGTGTAAAAGATAATAAAGTTAGGAAGGAAATAGATAAGAACGGTTAGAATGTTACATTAGAATGAGCTGATAGAGATGTGTCGACAAAAAATATGACCTCAAATAAATTTGGATGAGGGTGGCAGGCAGTGGCGTGAATTGCATAAAGGAATATAAGCAGTGCCTACCTCGAGAAATCACCATAAGCCTGTCAATTACATTTTATTTATTTTTTATTTACATATCAGATTCAGACAACAATATAGGTAGTCCATTTTATTAGTAAAATATCTTAGTAGTACACAACCAAGAAACAAAGAACACAGTAAGTAGGTGTCTGAGGCAGAATGTGCAGAGAACGACAAAGTGAGGAATGTGCTACCTGACCATTATCCCCACTTAGTGCCTCAGAACAGGGGAGTAAGGACTCTCCACAACTGTTTTTAGGATGCTATTGTCACCGCCCCGCGTTCTACGCATCAGTGTTTCACACACAATTTTAGTGTGTGCCCCACAATTAAGAAACTCACAAAATTATCATACTCGTACCTAACAAAAAACAAAATCTTCATACAAATACGCACGGCAGTAGGCAGTCGCCAGACGGCCTACTCGGCTCCCGTGCTGTTCGCACATTGTCATCGGTCTTTACTCGTTCTGGTTAATACGACGAAATTAAAAATACGTACGTCTCACGCCTTATACTATGACGTTCGATCTTCGCAATTTCACCCTTAGGTAGGCATGCCTACTCATAACCAACCGAGCATGAATGTTAAAATTACAAATACACTTTGTAATTTGACCGTGGGAAGGAAGAGAGGGATGGATAATGAGGTCACCGATAGTGAGTTCAAAATGAAAATCCAAGATGGTGACTGCGAAATTTTTAAAATTTTTCATCATGGGTGTCGGTTCATACCGCCAATTAAAGTTGTCATTACTACTTCCATTGAACTTTATATTTTTTTTTCTTTTTTTCACCTTTTTTCACCTTTTAAACCTTCTTTGTACTTCAACAAATATTTCAAAACCAAAATTAGACAAACCGGTTCAGCCGTTCTCGAGTTTTTTGTTTATGAGACACAAACGTCAATTCATTTTTATATAAATATAATAATATAGATAAATCATGTTAAAATTACTATTATGTTGCCGTGCCCTAACCGGGTTTCATGTTGGAACTGACTTATATTGTAACATCGAAATGTACACATGAATGCAATAGTTTGAGTTTGAGTTTGAGTTCATAGTTTTCGAGGGTGCTGGAGCCGATAATAAAGTCAAAATGAAAACCCAAGATGGCGGCTGCAAAAATTTTAAAAATTTTCGTCATGTGTGTCGTTTTCATGGTTTTTGAGAGTGCTGAAGCCGATAGTGAAGTCAAAATGAAAATCCAAGATGGAGATCGCCATTTTTTTTAAATTTCTCCTCATGGCTTTCATGGTTTTCGCCAGTAAAAGTTGAGTCATTTCAGAAAAAAATCAGATAAAAAAAATATATTGTCGTAATGCCTACTTAACTGTTTATTTAAAACAATAACAGATAGGTGGAAATCCAATAAATTCTCGCTGATTCTCCTTGTGTACGTTACTTTAAGATAATTTAGCAATAAAATAATCAGTTTTTTTTAAATTTGATAATTGTTTAGGTATCACTTGTCTTAATGTTGCTGCTTATTGACAATATTGGATTCTCAATAGCCGACGTAGGCATACTAGGCATACAAGATCATACCTACATGTTACAGATAAGTAGTTCGAATTCTTTAAACTGAAGCGGTTTCAAAATACCCAACAGCCAGGAATTGCCATCTGTTACTCTGTGTAAATTCATGGTACAGTCACGAGCACCAATATGTCAACACATGGCAACTTTCAATTCCGATTTTTTCATGAAATAGCGAATGCAACGTTGAAATACGACACATTACATAAACCTATAGGTCCGAAAATGCTATTTTCGTAACAACATAAAATTTCATTAAAAAATAAAGGAGTTAATCGCTTTTGAATAAAGCCGAGTGTATACATACTTTTGTTCGTGACTGTACAGTCAGAGAAATTAATTTGCCGTTTGAGCCATTTCATACAACTGTCAAAGAATGACAGCTGTGATTCGAAAACACGGGCAAATTAAGTTGATAGTCAATTTAATAAATACATAATTAATTTCCCTGAGTTTGTAATTATTTTAGCGTGTTAGTTAACTAAGTAAAAGTTATATAAAAAGTGAACTCACCCTGACACTAGTTTCCTTGGACACCATGGCGGCTGCTGCGAGTTACTTGACACTACTGACACTGCTGACTCTGCTCACACTGATGAGCATCATCCCTGTAACAAGCAATATAGGATTGTATTGCTCCACTCGTACTTCTATAGATTTGGGCAGGCATTCAACTCATTTACCTTACATTAGTAATAACGAAACAATGAAAACTTCAAAAAGGTCACTACAATGCGAAAAAGAATAGTCTATATAATGAAAGACCTCTATGATACCCTATGCTGTGGGTTTAATTGCAAATAACTTTTTTATGGAATCAAAAAAATTATACAGAAAATACGTTACAGATGACAAACTTGCGGGCTTTTTGATGGCTAAAGAACTAATAATAACAGAAAGGCAACACCTCGCAAACCATTCAATTACAATAGGTATATTTCTGTGTAATGTGTGATAGGAAATAACTATTAATTTCCTGTATTTTTTAAGATTTGTTGATTAGTACTCGATTGTTAGGCGTGTTGCACACACTTGTGTGGGTGGGTCTGCAACTCCGCATTATTCGGCATACGGCTGTGCCGAATCATGTAGATAATGTATTGTTTTTTATTTATTTATTTAAATAACATGGGACACTTACAGCTAAAACAAACAGAACAAGGACAGTACATTAGTCTGAAAGCCAATTACAAGTCTCCACTTATAAAATACAAAAAAGAAAAAGTAAATTCTAAGGACATTCACACCAACTACTATATACTACAGCATATTATGTTGCTCGAACTGCTTAGCAATCGTAACAAAATAAACTAAATGAAAAAGTTACGGCTTAAGCACTTCCTGGCTGACGACACACTAGTTAGGAATGAATCTATATCGTACTGTTTATAAAGCTTGTTTAAATTTCTGCTTGCACGCACAATATACATACAATTTATGATATATACATTCGATGTTTTCGCTCAGCTTGTGCCGTATCAAGCCAACCCCCTGTCAACATCATTCGAGTGCCAAAGGATCCTGTACCTTCTGAACACACGTTTCATTTTTAACTAAAAGGCCATTTAAGTTATCCGAAAGAAGTAACCCTGCTCATATGAAGTTACTGAAAAAACTCAGGCACAATTTTATGAAAATAGCAGACAGAAACACAATATAAAGGAACAAATCTACCGTTTCACCGGCCAGGAGCCCTCAGCGGACATGTTTTTCTTACATAGTATATGCGTTCACCTAAGTATTGTCTAGAATGGTGTATAATACTGGGCCAGGTGGAAGGAAAACGCATCCAAGGCAGAGCACCCGAAGAATATTGAAATACAGCTAAATCCGGTAGATAGCCTGGGAGCCAACCACAACGAAGTAGATGATGAATGATGTAGCTTTCCACGTGGAACCTTACAGTACCAAGTGAACCCAAGCACACCTCGACAATGTTGTACCTACTTTAATTAAACTCTTAATAGCGATTATTTGCCACAAGTATTTAAGTTGTTAATTATTGCCCTATCGATCGTACTCGCAGGTACTTCTTTATCGGTTCACAGTATGTTACGCAAGGAAACCATGCTGCATATGGTGGTGTTAAAACAGGTACCTTTACTGAATTATTAATCAGTTGTTACTTGTTCAACAATACGAAAATTCAAAGCAGATTCGTTCATGTTTTTGATTCCTATAGAATCCACGAGTTGAGTATTTTTACCTGATATGAAAATGAAGCTTTGACCAAATACATTGTAATAATTTAATTTTAGATGCGTCCAGAATAAGCTACAGGAAAATATTATTATTAAGTAGGTAGTAAAAATCAACTTGCGTTAGACAAGATATAGACGACAAAGAAACGAGAATCAACTTTCAGGTAAAAACTTGAAAAAACACACTAAAAACTTCACAAAAGTACCCGTAAACTAAATAAAATTCGTTCAACAAATGAAGATTTGAAATGAAAAACTACAAAATGTGTCTACATCTTTTATGCTTAATAGTTATTATTCAAAATGTGTCCTTTTAGTTATTCAAACTATTATTAAACATACCTATAGGTAAGTATACAGAGTGTTTTTTAACTGGGTCAGTAGGGTAACGAAATCTAAGCCACAAGAGACACAGGGAAGCTGTCCTAGGAACCATTAGCTATTTTTTCATAAAAAAACATTATTTTTGGCATAATCATTTTTTTTTTGGTCAAGTGTCCATCAAATGTTGACCTTATGTTTTTTCATACATTTTGTAATACATGTGATATCTATAGATGGCAAGATGGAGGCTATGTTGAACATATATATTGGCATTCCTTTCATGAAGATACCGATAACTTACAAATTGTATGAAACACATTTTTATCTTTGACCCACTTCTGTTGTCCAGATTGTTTTTTCCGATACAATTCTTACATAACTTTTTATACACTTTTTATAACACTTTTTTGAAGAACGATTTAGCTTTTGATCCAAAAATTTAGTAGGTACCTATGCCAAAACAGTTTCCAAGAAAAAAACCTCAGTTCCTAAGACAATTTCTCCTAAACTCTTATGGAAACTGATTTTGTCATACAGTCCCAGTTTACAACTCTCTGTACTATAATCCTTTAAGTTTACAATGATTGTAGTGGTAAGGTAACAGAACTGGTTGTAAACAATATTGTATGTTTTATTAACCGGTCGCTTTCTCAGTTTAGGTTAGTATACAGCGTGTGATGAAAAGTGTGGTTTTTAAGTATGTGGTTCAGACCATGAAACTGAACCACTTTCTGTCCATCAAATAAATAGCTGTCCCGTACATTTGGGTCGAGTAGGTATTGAAATTTTGTACTGTTGTGTAAAAAATTATCAACTGTCCCACAGTTGATAATTTTTTCTTGTTTATGGTGTTGGTCCCATGTATGTAGAAAGATGTTCAGTTTGATAGTCTGTACCACACCCTTAACTTTAAGTACACCTTTCTGATACATGCTGTACAATATTGAGCCTGGCGGTTATATATAAGTTGGTCAATATACTTATACAGATAGCTCCTCGGGATATCACGTTTCTAATTTTCAATTTGACACCGCCGAAATGACTAAATAGGTAAGCACAAAATATATTGTAGTTGTGTTCACTTTCAAATGGCAATCATACCAATAAAAATCATAATAAACGATTATTTATCAGTTTCGAGGTCAACACTTTACTAATAACCTATTCAATTAAAAGTTAAAGAAAATATTGTGGTGTGTGTGTAACTACAGTAGCAACACCAATCGATGAACTTTAGTTGCTACCTATAAATGATAATCTAGATTAATACAAAATGATTCAATACATTGCTTTTTTCATTCAAAGTAATAGCTAAGTGTTAGTTCTTAGGTACTCTTTTTTATGACATATAAAATAAATGGCAATGCTGCCAGCCTTGTGGGCACTTTTCTTGTTGACAGCGATGCGGACGAATTTTTGATGCCCTGTGATTCTTTCCCTGTTTTTTTATATAAGTACGTGTAATCATCATCAGCCCACACCAGTGCTCTGCAGGACGTAGGCGGAGGCCTACGTCCTGCAGAGCACTGGTGGTGCGATTGGAGAATCGCACGCCATTCAGCCTACCAACTATCCTGCGGAGATCTACGCTCCATCTAGCCTGAAGGCGTCCTACCTTATGTTTGCCGATTCGCGGTCTCCACTCAAGAGCACGTCTACCCCAACGTTCATCGGTTCTACGGTTAACATGGCTGGCCCATTGCCACTTCAGGTAAAAGTACATGTCATTGTCATCATGTTGCTGTTGTACATGTACATATAATTGTTATTTTAATTCTGTTAAGTAGCTTATATATTATGTAAATATTATATTCCAAAATAAATTACATAACGAAAAATAATGAATGTTTTGCTCAATAACTAAGTTTTGTGTTTATGCCCTTTTGAACAGTGTTCATAAGATCCTGTTGTTTGTGAGGAGCTGACTAATTGGACCACGCTATGCAGCTGTCAGAGATAATGGAGTGTTAACGCATATTGTTATGGTAATTTTAATTTTTACAATGCCTCAATGAGTGTCTCATAGCTTGAGTCACTTTGCTTATGATTAATATCTTCAGATATTTGTTGCCAAAAGTTTGTTGTTCTTTACATACGAGTAGTAAGCAAGTGACACTAAACGTCTTTCGTCGTCGGGATGTGATAAAGACGCGATGTATCTAATAGGGGACGAGCCTTTTACAATCAACCGGGCACAAATCCAGACTACGGGCTGCTGCTGAGAGATGTCTGCGGGGGGCCGAGAGTCGCGCCCAGCAGGAGCGCGTGCTGTGCGACTACTACACCCATAAGAGATGTCTGCGGGGGGCCGAGAGTCGCGCCCAGCAGGAGCGCGTGCTGTGCGACTACTACACCCATAAGAGATGTCTGCGGGGGGGCTAGAGTCGCGCCCAGCAGGAGCGCGTGCTGTGCGACTACTACACCCATAAGAGATGTCTGCGGGGGGCCGAGAGTCGCGCCCAGCAGGAGCGCGTGCTGTGCGACTACTACACCCATAAGAGATGTCTGCGGGGGGCCGAGAGTCGCGCCCAGCAGGAGCGCGTGCTGTGCGACTACTACACCCATAAGAGATGTCTGCGGGGGGCCGAGAGTCGCGCCCAGCAGGAGCGCGTGCTGTGCGACTACTACACCCATAAGAGATGTCTGCGGGGGGCCGAGAGTCGCGCCCAGCAGGAGCGCGTGCTGTGCGACTACTACACCCATAAGAGATGTCTGCGGGGGGCCGAGAGTCGCGCCCAGCAGGAGCGCGTGCTGTGCGACTACTACACCCATAAGAGATGTCTGCGGGGGGCCGAGAGTCGCGCCCAGCAGGAGCGCGTGCTGTGCGACTACTACACCCGTAAGAGATGTCTGCGGGGGGCCGAGAGTCGCGCCCAGCAGGAGCGCGTGCTGTGCGACTACTACACCCATAAGAGATGTCTGCGGGGGGCCGAGAGTCGCGCCCAGCAGGAGCGCGTGCTGTGCGACTACTACACCCATAAGAGATGTCTGCGGGGGGCCGAGAGTCGCGCCCAGCAGGAGCGCGTGCTGTGCGACTACTACACCCATAAGAGATGTCTGCGGGGGGCCGAGAGTCGCGCCCAGCAGGAGCGCGTGCTGTGCGACTACTACACCCATAAGAGATGTCTGCGGGGGGCCGAGAGTCGCGCCCAGCAGGAGCGCGTGCTGTGCGACTACTACACCCATAAGAGATGTCTGCGGGGGGCCGAGAGTCGCGCCCAGCAGGAGCGCGTGCTGTGCGACTACTACACCCATAAGAGATGTCTGCGGGGGGCCGAGAGTCGCGCCCAGCAGGAGCGCGTGCTGTGCGACTACTACACCCATAAGAGATGTCTGCGGGGGGCCGAGAGTCGCGCCCAGCAGGAGCGCGTGCTGTGCGACTACTACACCCATAAGAGATGTCTGCGGGGGGCCGAGAGTCGCGCCCAGCAGGAGCGCGTGCTGTGCGACTACTACACCCGTAAGGCAGTCGAGTTAGGAGTACATTCAATTAAATTGTGTAAATTTTCCATGTTCCACTATTTTATTTTCTGTAATCGTGTCACCTAACGTATAATTTTATATTTAGACGTGAGAACATACTGATTACCGTTCATTTCCTCAAGCTAGTTCGTTCTCTTTATACAGTAATAACATTATTTTCTTAAGCCTTGGTTAATGGCGCGATTTTACCGTGTTAAAATAATTTGTCTCATGTTTTAAAAAAATACACACTGCAGGTTGTTATTCAGATTCTTTGCTGAAATTATGCACCAGGGGGCATACCACCCCATGGCACCCGCCCCACCACTGACGAGGAAGTGACTAGCTATCAACGATTTTCTCGGTCAAGTAAGGAACAAAAGATTGGGGTCCTATGTAGGTAAAAGAGATACATAATTATTATTATATTATAGATACCGCGGACCGCGGGCGAGTGCTCGGTGGTGGCCGCGATAGACTCTCGCCCTCGTAATACTGCTTGAAAAGGTGGTGGTGAACCCTGAACAGTTTATAATCAAAGTAAACAAACAATATCAATATATTTTGAGTACTTATCTACTACATGTAAATACTATTGTCCAAACAAGTGTTCCGTCTGGAAGCGCGTAGTAACGAGAGCAAACATTTATTCTGTTCTACACAAACGTGGACACTTGTTCCAACTATTAAACGTAGATAATGCCACGAATTTTACGCAAATAACTTCAATCGTTAATGGTTGTGTTTGCAAAGCGAACAATTGACCATTTTTGAGTGCAAGTGCGACGACTTAACCGATTTAACATAACATACTTACAACATTATTGTTATTATTTTTCGTTAACATTATCAGTCGCGATCTTAGTCCAAACCGTAACGAACTATTGCAAAGCCTATGGTCGTGCTACGAGATTACGTAGAAGGGGTCTCTACTACGATCGGTGTTTGAAAGCCTTCGCCTACAAAATGGTACCTTAAACTCGGTTGCTATGCTACTGACGTAGAAAGGGATTGTTTCAACTCTACGACTACGGGGCTGGCGTAACCTTTAGCTACGAAAAAATAATTTAAAAACAGGGACGGCGCCGGTGTAAGAGTGTAAGCTGTATATTTATACATACCCATATTCGAAAACAAACTTAATATTAACATATAACAGGACCTGCTAGTAAAGCTCTGTATTTCTATCACTTTCAAACAATTAAAGAAATATCTGTGACATGTAACTAGAACCTTTTTGACGTGTTCACAAGAAAAACTTAAACACTGCACACACAACCTTTAGGTACACCAAGAACCACAATTGTGAAGAATAATCGGAAACAATCACGAGTTAAAAAGACGCTGTTAATGAGCAAGTTCGGAAACATTAATGGTTGGTATGGTACGTTATCTGGGCTCAGTCACCCACTTCCTTTTGTTCAGAGCAACGCGAGAATTTCGGACGGTTTCTGAATGGGCTGTTCGATAAGGGGGGTGGTGCCTTGCGCACACGCCGGTATTCTGGTTTAAAGTTGGTTTGTGAATAAAATTTGGCTAGTCTGTCTCAGGTTTAGAAGCTAGAAGAAACTCTAGGTGAATCGAAAAAGAAACAAAGAATTTTATGGTATAAACTTATGTTAAACAACTTTTAAATTGGATCAAAACTAAGTATATAAAAAAAAAATCTTAATTAAGTACCCAATTTTTAATATAATTATTTACAATATATGTATAAGTTCTTTTTCCATCTTCAAAATAAATGTCCAACAAATAGATATTGAGTAAGTTAATATTAATTGAAAATCTACAAACCATATAATTTATGCTTGTCTTCAATAATGGTTTATTTATAAACTTGCACTAAAATTCGACGAATTTTAAAGTTATGAACTCTTAAAGATGTTCCGGATTTTAAGAACTCAATAATTTTCACTGACTATGGAAATTATTTTTGGTCACAAAATTATTAAAGCACAAGCTATTTTTAAAACAATATGTAAGTAACGTCGCGCGTCGTTTTGATGTTTTAAAAGATTTGTCATTGACTCGTCATCATGATCTTAATTCATAGTAAATCATAATGTTGTATTTTTTGGATAATCCTACGGAATAATCTTTTAAACCAGAAAATGTAAAACTTTTGAGCTGAGCTTCGAAAGCTTCCACTGATGCCAAATATACCTATTTCAGAAGTTCAAATAATCCACAATTGAATACTTATAAATAAAACAAATTGACAATCGATCTCTAATCAATTATTCTAACAATGATACAATGAACATCGATCCTCATCTAAGAAGACCGTTTTCCCGAAACACCCGCGAGAAATAAGAAATACTTACACAACACAGCACCGAATGTAAGCTCGTTACGTAAAGTTATTACAACACGAGAGCAACTGAAAGCCGCAGAGCATTTCCCTACGTTTATATACACAATCGAACATAACCTAACGCGTCGGTAATTACCTACTTACTTACACAAGCCACAACAATTGCGAGCGTGCATCACACGTCGAGGCGACGTTCACGGAGTCCCGGTTAGTCATGACACACGGAAATTGGAGACAAAGGGAAAAGCTGTAGCATCTGCCTGAAAGTTGCAACACGCTGCCTATGTACGTGGGTTTCACAAAAATGTTTTAAAAGTACTGCACTTTATCACAGATTTTTTAACATACATACGGTTTTTAAGCTCTGTACAAAAAAATGATATTTTAAAGTACCTACCTAACAATAGTTAAATATTTCGTCAAGTTTACCTGCCATTATGCGTCACTGACAAAATATGCGTTACTGTATTACTGATCGCAGCCCCTATTGTCATATTGAATAAAATAAATATAGATAAGAATAATAAGGATATAAACGGGACGTATTTACCAAGTCGTGTCAATATTTTCATAGTAGGTAATTGCCAATCGCAACCTCGATGATTAATTGAAATCGGGTAAGTCAGATCTAGGATGGCATATCTATATCTTTCTGCGTATTTCCTCACATACTATTATTTAGGTTACCTCAGAAATCCCTTCATATTCGGGACCTAATCATTTGCGTTGCCCAATCACTTGTTCCCTGACGTTTCTGGTTCACCATTATGTCAACTATTCTTCATCCAGTCACCGAATTAATTTCGATACCTATCATACCCTGATTTGTGATCTACTTAATCCTAGGGATCGTTCCCGACGGCATGGCGGCGCATAGGTACTATTTGTGCAAGACAATGAACAATATTTTAGAACTTTGGCCATTGAGCCTTTTTGGATTTTGGCATTAAGGAAAATAATAAATGATTGGGACAAACCCCTAATAAACACGACTATAAAAATAATCGATAAGCCCAGCTATGAGAATGCGTGGAGAATCCAACGTAAACTCTGACACGGTGAACTTGACGCCGCGGAATAACAAGTCATGTGGCCGCTTATCAATTACTGAACCTGCTGTGTTCGTGGGTTAAGTCATTTTTATCATTGTGAGGGTATTTTCATCTTACTTATCGTGAGCTAAAACGTCATTTGAGTCACATGGATAATTGCCGCAGGTATAGTTTACGCAACACCATATAGGATTTATAAACCTAGATGATGCTAAAACGACTAATCATGAAATGAGAGGTGTCGTGGGACACCCGGCCGGAACGAAGTTCCTCTCGCTTTTACACACTTGGCGACTGAGCTAGACCGAAAAAATTAACAGGTCACGTGTGACAGTAAATAAGTTAACAGGTCGCGTGTGTCAATCAAAACCGAGTAACCGTGGAGTTTCTTGCCGGGTCTTCTCCATAGAAAACGACCAATTGGAACCGTGCACCTAGCTTCTGATGTTTCATGAGTGCCCATGTTGGTTTATGTGAAATAAAATATTATGATTTGGATTTTGAAAAGTTGTTCACGTATGACAGTCAAAAGTTAACAGGTCACGTGTGACAGTCAAAAGTTAACAGGCGCCTGTGACGGTCAATGTCAATGTCAATGACGTGGTGCAATTTCCTTTGTAACTAGAAAGTTACCCTAATAGGAACGTAAGCCAGCCAATAACCAGCGTGAAGTCAAGTGATATCACTACAAAGTGCTAACTTACTACACAACAATAACGGTAATTGTTGTTGTTCAAACGATCTGTTTACTAGATCCTCAATCACGATTCGAGATAAAATAGTACCGGTGAAGCGCACTCATGCGCATGAATTTTACGCTCAACACTACTCTAGTCTACTCACCGTCGATGGATATTCATACTATTAGTGTACTTGGTCACGTTACATAAGAGTTCAACGAGTTTTCTATAAATACATGATATAAATGATCTGAATCTAGTTGCATGTACAGACGCCAGCACATCAAGCTACTACAATCTGTCAAATTTCTTTAATAGAGTTTCAACCTTATCGCTAAAGAATTAAGGTTCAAGGTTGATTGGGAAAATTTGACAGTTTCGGGTAGGTTGACCTGCTGGCGTCTGTACAAACGCGACCCACTCATAATTCACTAATGGTTTGAATCTTGTTGCATGTACGCACGGCTACTCATCAAAGTATACATAACCAGTATAAGCTGACTTCTGATTGTACGAAAAATTTAAACGACGCGAGGTCAGCTATAACTGGAAATGTATAGCTTGATGTGTAGCCGTGTGTACAGACGCGACCCACTCATAATTCACTAATGGTCTCGAATCTAGTTGTATGTACAGATGCCAGCAGGTCAAGCTACCCGAAACTGTCAAATTTTACCAATCAACGTTGAACCTTAATGCTTTAACGATAAAGTTGAAAATCTATTAAATAAATTTGACAGATTGTAGTAGCTTGATGTGCTGGCGTCTGTACAGACGCGAAGTTTTCATAATTCGGTCCATTGATGGAGTCACGGTATTCTTGAACAGATACAGTGTATGTTGAACTTCTGCTTTATAATCGACGCAGTGCCCTCCACTACAGTATACGTTAAAAAGAAAAATGGAACCTTTATAAGATTATTTTTGGTCTGTCTGTCTGTCACAGAGGTTTATCTCCAGATATATGCAACATAGGAACTGAAAGTTGTACTTTCATGCAGTATGACCATAGCCATAAATATTTATATACCTATTATATAAATATAGCATGTTCGGAAATACAGCTGAGGTTTGACTACCGAATAATACTCTTCACTTGACTTATAACAAAAATTGATTTAATTGATTTTGGTAATTTAATTGTCAACGGATCAACAAGTACACAAAGTGTTACCTAAGACACCGGTAACTCTATGTTATCACTTGTTTATGAACCGCACCGAGTGTGCCGCCGCGCCGCCACCGCATTGTCAACACTTCACAATACTGAGAACCTTTCAGATCACACGTGGCAATTTTGTAAATATTAAATTGTTCCGCCTCCATTTGTAAAATAATAACATCTTAGATTCCCATGAAAATATTAGTTAAGATACCAATAACAATATTGTATATATTAGGTTTAAGATCAAGTCACATTTTTGTTAGTGCTTACCGATCTTGACATCACATAAAAACGATTACCTTCAATTATAAATATTTGCATTCTGTCGTTATGCTAACCTGTTAGAAGATAACAAAATATTCTCCGATGAAGGAGGATTGTTTTCATAATTATTATCTACGACATCGAGCCTCTACGCAGCACCTACGACAGCGTAGCACCGCGTAGCCGTAGCAGAGTGAATGGCCTACGAAATTTTGATACCTATCGTTGTTTAGCGCAGCGAGGGTTCTTTAGCGGAGCATTCAATTATTATTAGTAGCAAGCATTTTAACATTAACTATCAAGGTAGTAAATACCACGATTGCACGGTGTAGCCCAGTAGGTATATACCTAAAACTACTTGATAATATTAACCGACTTCAAAAGTAGTTTAGCTTTTTTAACCGACTTCTAAAAATGGAGGAGGTTCTCAATTCGGATGTTTGTATTTTTTTTTATGTTTGTTCGCGCATGACTCCGTCGCTTGCCAACCGATTTGAAAAATTCTTTTTGTGTTGGAAAGGGTATACTTCCCAAATGGTCCCATAGAAATTTCATCAAAAACGGTTTAGTACTTTGGTTTTTAAACCAAAATAAAATTACAACTAAAAAGTGAAAAATAAAAACTTTTTTGCAAAAAAAAAAACCGACTTCCAAAAATGACACTACAAAGTGAAAAATAACTTTAATTTCGGAAGTCGGTGGCAAACAACGAAAATGCGAACCCAACAACACCGACTTCCGAAATTAAAGTTATTTTTCACTTTGTAGTGTCGTTTTTGGAAGTCGGTTGTTTTTTTTTTTGCAAAAAAGTTTTTTTTTGGCATTTGATCAACAAACAAAGGATCAAATAAAAGAGCTCGGGAAGACTATTTATTATGTTAGGCGCTTATCAACAGTTTGTAGCAGTGTACTACGATATCGCAACACTATCGCTGGCCGCAGTTTACGACAGTCGTTTACGATTGTAAGATGTTATATGACGCTTGTAGATCTGCCATTTTAATGTAAAGAGTAGCAGCCGGCTATGGCGTCCTGTTCAACACACACAACAATAAAAGAGCAGTCAAGAAGAACTCATAAATCATGACAAGAGAATCCCGCACGACGTGTTACTTTCCCATGAAGAAGACAAGCCAGATGAAGTGACTTTACACGGTCGGCAAACGGGCACTCTTTGTACTTTTTCAAAGGACAAATGTTGCCTACATTTGTCGGTGCCAAGAAAAAGTAGAAACAGTGCCCGTTTGCCGACCGTGTAAAGTCACTTCATCTGGCTAGGAAACTACCATGAGAACAAATTAACAATCAGATAACCTTTGTCTGAAAAATAAATAGGTCAGTTTGACATATTCCCTATACAAAAGATGTCAAGCCGCAATATTTAATCCTCGGGTAAAAGTTATTTTACCCGAGGATTGTCTATTGCAAAATCAACTCTGATAACTTTTATCCGTGGAATAAAATAGACGTTTGACAGATTTTCCATACAAAAACTGTCCAAAACTGGAAAAATCAGTTCTTAAGATTTTATTTGGTAATTCAACAGCTACCGGTGTTATATTTATATATACTTTATTGTACACCAGAAAATACATAACAAAAAAATACGACTATTACTACTTAACTTAACTATTACTACAAAACATACAATGGGCGGCCTTTTCGCTTTCTGCGATCTCTTCTTCAGCGATAGCACTAGGTGTGAGCACATTATTCTTATAACTAGCTTCAACTTTCTGACTAACTGACCGACTATTTAATTTTTACAATTCAAAAGTGCCTGTAAATGGTTTAATTGAAATAAATGATTTGAGTTTGAGTTTGAACAAGGACGAGGTTCGTGAAGTTCGTGTGAATAGTAAGTTCTATTCTCTCTTTAGCTTTCTAAAATCTAGCAAATGTCTAGGCTATAATAATATGCCTAGTGCTCACTAACAAGGTGCGTAGTTGTTAACCATTCAGTGACCTTTCCCTAATCGAGGCAAGGTGGAAAATATTCAGTAGGTACAGGTACCAGGTACTAGGTATTAGTTACCTAGGAAATTGTGTCGGTACTAAATGCATTAAAAATTATACAAATATTATTACATACTATTATCTTAAGACTATGACTATGAGGTATATAATCATACAAATATTATTACTATTATCTAAAGACTATGACTATGAAGTATATAATCATACAAATATTATTACTATTATCTTAAGACTATGACTATGAGGTTTATAATTATACAAATATTATTACTATTATCTTAAGACTATGACTATGAGGTTTATAATTATACAAATATTATTACTATTATCTTAACACTATGAGTATGAGGTATATAATTATACAAATATTATTACTATCATCTTAAGACTATGACTATGAGGTATATAATTTGTTTGTACTTCACCATCATCATTCTCCTGCCTTTATCCCCATTTATTTGGGGTCGATCGAAACGTAATTATTAAAAGCCGGTAAGAACATTAAGCAACAAAAACCCACTACGTTGACCTCTTAGCAACAATAATATTAAAGACATTATTTAATAAAAACAATTACCGGCGCGGCGGCGTCTTATCAGTTTCTGAATGGGTTTCTTGTGACGCGTCACTTGTCAATACACTGCGAAATATGGTTTTTGCTTTATCATAGGAGGAAAACTAATACAAAACTAATAAATAAACATTATTTACTAGTTTTTAATAATTAGGTAGTTTAGCCTAATAATCGCATAAAATGAGTGATTAACTTGGAAATACTGTAACTTCTCATAGATACCAACAGTTTTCCACAACACAAATTCTGCGAAATTGTTAAAGGCACGTAGCCTTCCTACGTGCCATAGTAATTAACTAAACTGTACTGTGTTAGGTACTCACGTTAAAACATGGCCTTCCAATTAACGACTGTAATGATCGGTCAAAGAGAAAATTGGCATACTCAATGCGCTTGGCAGACAGAGGCAGTGGTGACCGCAGACTTGTTGTTCGAGTGTTAGCGCACTGCATGCGATCCCAATCAGAGAAATGTCGTTCCGAAGTAGCCGTAATATGTACTATTAGCTTTTTCCCGCGAATTCACCCGCGTGGTGGTCGGAAATTATCATATACTACCAGGATACAAAGTATCCTATGTTGTAACCTAACCTAGGTCATGGTCGTGCAAATCATTTCGTCGAACTCCTGTCAGCCGCTAAGGCGTGAAAAGGCAAACCACAGACAGAGTTACTTTCGCACTTAATTTAGTATGCATTTTGGATAGAGCATTGGATCCAAACTCCGTCTTTCTGAATTTAGAACATTTCCAATTTGGATAGAAGGCGGATCTCAGATTCGGGTTCAGATCAGATACAGTGCAAACACTTAGCATGCTCATATCCATTCTTATACTTTAATCTCCAAGTGTGAACAATGCTGTATGTCAGTTGTAAGATCGTGAACGTGGAGTTATCTGCACGTTTCCATCCATCCCAAGGAGATAATGGCATCCGTTTATTTAAAATATCCTATATAGATTTACGACGGACAAAATAATTAAATTCACAATGACTGTTACTAACTGGAGCTAGATATTTAGTAACGTGCCTCACTTAGCGGCCGTGACATCGACCACCCACAGCATGACGATGTTGTGACAGGTTCACACATTCAGCCCGTAATATGCTACTGATTTATCCTGTAAGCGGGCAAGACTCCGACGTCATATTGTGTCTAACATGTAAGTCGCGTGGCAACTGAGTACGTCACAGGAAAGTTAAACAGATGAATCAAACGTGTGAGTATATTATTACGTAGGTTTGTCAGTCACATAACATTTCATGCAAGCTCGAAAGGTCATGAATTTATGTTGCATGTTTCGAAAAACTTAGTTATCTTTATGTTTCGTGTCGCTGGCTCGACTGCATGCCAGAAGTTAACCCAAAACTTTGCCACTTCCAGTCCGTCGTCGGTGGCAGCGCAGAGGTCACATAGGGACACAATGGAGCATGGTTTGCGACATAGCTCCACATCCACACCCTACTGCCGTTCCGTCGAGGTCCTTTAGCAGGTAATTTGTAACTTAGTAATTAAATTTGGATATCCATAAGAAAGACAATAAGGAGTAACAAAAAAAGCAGACTAGGTAATAGATGAATGTTAGAACATTATAAAGGAAAGAGAAAGAATGAAGGCCATGCAACAGTTTCATGACTAACGCAGATCAGCAGGACACAGGAAGCGCTCACACGTGTCTAGAATTTAAAATGATAAATATACTTAATATGAAAACCCATGAGAGATCTTATGTTATCCTCAATCTATTAATTAATCTATAATCTTCAACCATTTCAAAGTTTATGACTATCAAACCATAAATACTTATTTTTATTCTTCCTGCTAACTGTTGAATACATTTACAAAGTAAGATTTAGTGCAGATATATTCAAAGAGAATGACCCATCCATGAATAGGCTGAGAAAAGAGCAACTTAACCCAGCAGATCGACAGACACATGCGGTTGCCACGTGCCGATGACGTCACAAAACCTCAGCCCTATGCAAGAAAGGACCTGTGGGTAACGTCCATCTACCTATTGTACGTCAAAAGAAAGCGGGAAATATTGACAAGTGCGCAAGTGTGGGAGGAAATGCCCAAGTTCCCGGAGTTATGTCATGTTGTACTACGTAGGTCAAGTCTGCAAGTGATTACAATGGTAGACAGATAAGTGACAAACAATGCAAGCTGTCCGCACCTGTACCGCCCTGCTCACGTATCGAAACAATTGATTTCAAAATCAATCAAAATCAAAAGTCATTTATTCAAATTAGGCTGAGAATCAGCACTTTCCGAACGTCAAAATTACAAAAGACAGTCCCCCAAAAACGCCCGCCCTTCACCACTTCCTAGTGCTATCGCTGGGAAGAAGAAGTAAGAGCAAAGCATTTCGAACCCGTGCCATTGTATTTATTAGTGTGATTTTTGGTGATCCAGTAGGTCTTATAGTTAGGTTATGGTAACTCAAAAACTACCCATTATACACTATTTAACAATATAAGAATTTAAAATCGATATTAGGTACAGACGCCAGCAGGTCAAGCTACCCGAAACTGTTAGATTTTCCCAATCAATCTTGAACCTTAATGCTTTAGCGATAAAGTTGAAAATCTATTAAAGAAATTTGACAGATTGTAGTAGCTTGATGTGCTGGCGTCTGTACATAAAAATGAACAAAAATTTCAATATTTAGAATAAAACCAAATTTTATAATAATCATTAAGAATACCATTAATTATTATGACAAATATTCTGAACACAAATTAATAGGTAAGTCAAGTTTTTGA
The DNA here is from genome assembly GCA_951799955.1 of Apamea anceps. Lineage (NCBI taxonomy): Eukaryota > Metazoa > Arthropoda > Insecta > Lepidoptera > Noctuidae > Apamea > Apamea anceps. Next base: position 21,115,140 of record OX637510.1, read on the forward strand.
ATTTGCATAAATACGTAAATCATCAAGTTTATTACATTTTGTCAAAAAGGAATTCTTCAATGGTATAGTAGCATATTCAATTAAAACGTTATATAGTCTCCGTTTAAACTGCGTCAAGTTTAAATATTTAATGTCATTTGGTATTTTATTGAATATGTTCGGAGGCATGCAGAGGATGCTTTTATGCATAGGGGGTCTTTGAGGCTCTTAGACATAATTCGTAACGATATTCTGGTCTTGTCCATCTATAGCGTTCCTCTGAAGCTTTTTTAAACAGTTCACTATTTTTCTTGACGAACACTGGGGTCTCGTATATAAAGGGTCTTCCAAAAGGGACTTCCGAACTTTGACAGTTGATTGCGACCATATTGTTGGAGCTACTGCTGTCATTTATTCAGTCTTTTTTGCCAAATCACCATGAACGGATATAGCGTTCAACAACATGTGCAAACGATAAAATTGTTTTATCAAAATGGGCGTTCTGTTCGGGCAGCGTTTCAACGGTCGCCATAATCGTCCTACCGGGAGGACTATTCGTAGTGTGGTGGATAAATTTGATTCCACTGGTGATGATACCAATCCACATGAGATCCAAGAGCGTCCAATGCACACTGTCACTGCTTAGTGTGGATTTTAGGCTGGCGGGGTCATCGGTCCATATTTCTTTAAGAACGACGTTGGCCAGGCCATCACCGTCAACGGCGAGCACTATAGGTCCTTGATTACCAACTTTTTTTGGCCTGAATTGGATGATATATGGATGATATGGACACCAACGACAAGTGGTTTCAACAGGACGGCGTTACGTGCCACACAGCTCATGCCACATTGGACATTCTGCACGAGCGATTTGAGAATAATTATGATCGTCTCACGTGGAGGTGATGTGAACTGGCCACCGAGATCGGGCGATTTGTCCCCGTTAGACTTTTTCTTGTGGGGTTTTCTTAGGCGGCAGGTGAATAAGCCAGAAACCGCAGCGGCCTTCAAAGTCAATATAACCCATGCCATCGGCCAATTCAGCCTGTTATGCGCTAGAGTCATGGAAAATTGGACATTTCGGATGCGCGCCACCCAGTGAAGCCGCGGCGGACATTTGAACGATTTCATATTCCATACAGGCCTTTCAAACAAATGAAAAATCGTTGATATCTCACACACACTGTTTTATTTAAATTTAAAGGTAGGAAGCGCTTACTGAAAGACCCTTTATAAAGACTTCGTAATGTTAGTAGGTATTTTAAGAGATTTAATATGCGGTTTGAAACTTTCTGTTGGGTGAAGACTATACATAATTATATCGATCTAATACACCCCTTCTGTGCTTTAAAAATGTTATTTTTCTTGCAGGTATTTACCCAAAAATTACTCTGTAACGTAATATAAAATCTACATAGCCATAATATGCAGCTACAACAGAAGCCTTATTTGCTATTTTCTTAAGTATATACATATTGAGCAAAAGTTCATTTTGTTGGAAGCATTGATGCATGTTGTTTCCAAGTGAGTTTAGAGTCAACTGTCAAGCCTAGAAATTTTATGTGTACTTTATTCAATTCTGTTGTCGCCAAAAGTTATATTTATGTTAGCAGTGGTCAATCTTAGTCAAAACTGCATAATTTTAGTTTTATTTAATTTTAAATTATTATTTTCAAGCCAGTTAATTGATTGCTGCAATGCGTCTTTGATGTCACATTCAAAGTTTCTATTTTTATTATTTCTTACAATTATAGTGCTGTCATCAGCAAACAGAACTATAGGAAATCCGACGTGTTTTGGAAAGTCATTTATGTAAGCTAAAAACAACGGCGGACCCAATACGCTGCCCTGTAGTACGCCAAAAGTAATTTTACGTTTTCCTGAAATATATTTAAGTTCTTTTTATACATTTTAGATGATGATAACATTTCTTTTAAGTAAATAAACAATTAAATATTAATATGAATTAAACAATACGTAAATATGTTTAACTTTTGTTGATATGTTAGGTCCAGTAAACATCTAAACATGCTATGATTGTATACGTAAGTATAATAGCAATAGCAATTTAAAAAAAAAACAATATTTTGCAAAACGGTGCGTTACATGACTGACCAAATGATTAATCACAGTAAAATATAAAACAACTAAAAATATTATAATATCTTGATCGAATCCATTATCAATTTGTCTCCAATATTTTAGTCAAGATGTTTATAAATCAAAAGTTATGTTTTGATACTCTTAGTTTAGGAGTTTTTGGAACGAAGGTGAAGCGTAGTTATCACACACTTCACCCAAAAAAAAAGTTTTAATTTTTCATTAAAAAATGTGTCATATGTCACAGAGGGCGCGGGAGGGCGTGGGAGGGCGCGGGAGGGCGTGGGAAGGCGCGGGAGGTCGGAGGGTCACTGCATCAATTGCATGCACGTAATCTATATTTACATAATCCTGCTGTTTACAATAACACTACATCGCTCACACGTGGACATTATACATAACGCGTACAATTCCTCCACTTACATGTTCCAATCGATTCATTTTGGAATTTAGAAATAAAGGTCTTGCCACAGAAACAAGAGTCAGGGTCCCGGCATTGGATGGATTGTTAGTACTTGTTACTTGTGTAGATGTTACGAGTCGTACCAATCTAGCTTTGAAGTTACATTAATAATAATTATGATGAGATAACCACATAATTAAGTAGACGTAGCGTCGGAAAGTGTACCGATTACCTGGTGAATCCGCTGGATGCGAAAAGCACAGAACCGCTCAAAGTAGCAGTGCTTGTGCTTGGGGGCGGCCTATGTCTAGTAGTGGACGTCATTCGGCTGAAATGATGATGGTGATAATGAAGAACTACGATAGAGGAGGAGGAGGTAACCAAACCATCTGTCCAAGTTTATTTTGTTTATTTTTTTGGGTCATCTGCTCGAGGATCCATTACCAATTCTATTAGATATACCTACATATGTTAAAAGGCACAAACTACTCAATCAATTCCACACTTCAGTCGGCAATGACATTGGTTCATTTACATACGTCACGTTAATCCTTGTTCCCTAGTTAATTTATTATCCTTGTCAAGGAATTTCCAAGACATGCACGAACTTTCCACGTTCATATCATAGATACGTCACACCCACTGATATTTGAGTGCTACACCATGATTCATATGTATATACCTATGAGGTTGAAGGAACACGTCAAAGCAGGTCACGAACATTGTGATTCACGGTGGAACAAAGGTCTGCTGGCAGGTGCTTCCTATAGGTATCTACAACTTCCTCGTATAAAATATAAAAATAATAATTCAAACACTAAGAAAGTTTAGTTAAGTTTCTAAGTTTAGTTTTTTCTTTTTATGAGTCAGCATGCGCTAAAGATATTATGATGGTTTCCTTTTTCTTTGTTCAGTTTGGACCGGAGAGGATATCTTATTACCAGAATTGTGCATTTCACAGCACTGGCTTAAATTGAGCTCTATGATTCGTAAAAATATGATTGACGTGAAAAAATTCTTGTACAGACCTACTAACAGAAACAAAATTATTTACACTAATCGACAGCCGGCAGTGGCCTGCGATGGAAGAGAAGTCTAGGTTCATGGAAGACTGCAGGGGTAAGTATAGTCCAGGAGCTCTAGGCAGACCTCAATGGTATGCTCACAAAGTTTATAAATTGGTTTTTCAGGCTTTGCCGACGACACTCACCGAATACAGTCAAACCCCACGTTTGCCTATTTACCTTCTATTGTAACCATCAGCAGCCAAAGGATGAGCATCCGATTTTCAGTCTCATTGTTAAATGACGGCATTTTAATCAAAGTGATGTCACTATAATTTTCCTATGTTGTTGCATTTTATACGTAACAACAACGTCTAAGCGACACGACTCTGAAAGTCGTGTCTTGTCTCTGCCGAGATAAAACAACCCATAAAAATAATTATGCGGCATGTTTTGTTACAAAGCGAATTAATTGGAATGTATGTCGATAAAAAAGTCTTGTTACGCACTTAACGAAACAACTCTTCATCGCCTACTTTTGGAGAACATATTACATAGGTACGTATAATAACATTTTTTTCAGATAACTTCTCTTCTGGGAACAGCTGTCGTATCCTCTTACAAAAACATTTCTACGCAGTCACAAACCTTAACACGTTGACTGCCAGACAACAGACACAATAGAAAATCTATTGTTGGCGGTCACCGGTGACCACCAAAAAGCAGAGTGAACTGATTTGGGAAGTGAGGGATAAAATGTGCAGTATCGAAGTGATTATACAATTTAACTAGGTGCTTAGAAATAGGTCGTGACATACAGTCGCCTGGAAATGCTCAGCACTGGCCGCCTTCATTGACATCGAGGGCGCCTTTGACAAAACCACATTCAAAAGTATCAGCACGGCCTTAGACAGACACGGTATAGATCCGTGTCTGAGCGGCTGGTCTACCAATATGCTCGAACAGAAAGGTGTACGAGTGACCGTAAATGACACCACAAGGGCCATTGTGGCAAAGGGCTGCCCGCAAGAGGCATCCTTTCGCCGCTCCTATGGAATCTGGTCGTAGACAGCCTGATAAAGGCTTTAAACGATAAAGACTACTTTACCGTAGGCTACGCCGATGATCTAACCATAATAATAAATGACACCCACGAAAACACCCTGTGCAACCTAATGCACCAGGTACCCACTGAAAATAGTTGAGAATTGGTGTAGTACACACCAACTATCGGTGAACCCAACAAAAACCAAATTGATCCTCTTCACAAAAAAGAGGAAACTTGCTACACTACAAAGTCCACGATTCTTTGGCACTACCCTAAGCCTTTCAACTGAAACCAAATACCTGGGCATCTTTTTGGACAAACAGCTGAACTGGGCTCAACACATCAACCACATCACCACAAAGGCCAGCATATCTCTGTGGCAATGCAAGAGAATGCTTGGGAAAAACTGGGGGATTAGCCCCAAGGTCACCTACTAGCTTTACACCACAGTTATCCGACCAATTATTACATACGGCTCACTAGTCTGGTGGCCCAGAACAGACCTGAGCACAGCCCAAAGAGATCTCGAAAAGCTGCCTCGATTTGCTTGTGTTGCAATCACTAGCTGCATGAGAACTGCACCCACCACTGCCCTACAGGCCATGCTTGGACTGCCTCCCCTACACCTCATCGTGAGAGAGGAGGCGGCCCTGTCTGCCTGCAGACTCCATCTATCAGGAACCCTAAGTAAAGACTCGAGGATCAAGCACATAAAGGACGAGGCGATCAAACGGCAGCCAATGATGGCATCACCCTGCGACAAAGCCCCTAAGCAATACTGCTTCCAAAAGCATTACAACGTAGTGCTTAAAGAGGAGTAGTGCAACTATTCAGGCCTGGGAAAGCTGAGAGTTTACACTGATGGATCAAAGACCGACTTTGGAACTGGAGTCAGAGTTTGCTCACACGACCTCAACATAAACATATCCAGCCGCCTAGGAATGCTCAACACGGTCTACCAAGCCGAGTGTGTGGGTATAATACAAGCGGCCCATGCCATAGCAGCCAGGAGAGTTACGGACACCCATGTTCGTATACTTTCTGACAGCGCCTCAGTCCTCCAATCCCTAAAGAAGGGATGCATCACATCAAATCTAATACTAGAATGTCACAAGGCGCTTGAACAGGTAACTGTATCGAACCGCAACACTACAATGGATAAAAGGACACAGTGGATCACTAGGTAACGACGCGGCTGACGAGCTGGCCAGAAGGGCATCCAGCACGCCAGTCTACGGACCGGAACCAGTCGTGCCCATCCCCTTCAATCAACTACGCAGGTGGCTACAGAAGCATACCCACACACAGGCAGAGAACTGGTGGTCCTCGTCACCGGGCTGCAGGCAGTCCAAGGAAGCCATGCCATCATTAGATGGCAAGCTAACCAAAAGATTACTGCGACTGGACAGGAAAGGCCTATGCCTGGTGACGAGGACCATCACGGGACTCTGCTCACCAAACAAACACTTCCACACGATAGGCATAACGGACAGCCCCCTGTGCATGGAGGCTGATGAAACCGTCGCGCATGTGCTCTTTGAGTGCACAGGCGTCACCCAGATTAGATCAGGAACCCTCGGGACACCCAGATCCTACACAGATGTTTTCGACAGACCAGGAGACCTAATAAGCTTCTGAAGGGAGGTGGGCTGGTTGGAATAACCACCGACGACCGCCATGGCCCACGCTTAATGGTCCACCTGAAGGACTAAGTGCGGAAACCAAACCCGTAACATAGAACAGTCGCCTGGATCCGTCACTTGTGCAGGTATATCTATGTATGTATGTACTCACAGGGTGAACTCTGCCCGTCTTTATTTCTATACGATTTCTAGCCCGATGCAGACTGTTCAATAAAAACTAGATAATGCTAATGCTGTTTGCAAAGCTAGTATTGTTACGATAAAGAGTCGTGGTGCATAATAAATTTGTTAATAACGTCTGTGTAATACATACATTACTGGCTGATAATGTGACAGGCAAAATCAAAGTACTTCGTTAAAGTACATAGTAGTAGAAGCTTACACGTGATATTGCGATCACGTGCAAGCTTCTACGAACTTTAATATGAAGAATCAAAATGATTTACTGAGTGTTGGATGATTAATACATTTAAAGCAATAGAACCGAGCAATAAATTAAAAAGAACAAATATTATGTATAAATACATAAGAAAATAATGCACCTGTCACCCAACAAACAAACATTAGTAAAAACCATGACAAGGTTGTCACAAGCAGTCATTCATATGGTCCAACAACTGTGACAATACGAGTGACTCACCAGCGAGAGCTTTGTTAGCAAGTGGCAGGCAGGGCGAGGCGCTCGCTCGCAGCAGGACTTCATTCAATGAAAGTGCCTAGTAACACCTACTCCGAAAATAGCATAGCATAGCTTGCAAATGAGACAAGCAGAAGTAACTTTGTCGATTTATGTTTTGTCTTTTTCTTCTGTTCTCCACCAATCAACAGATTATCTATCTATCTAGCTACGCCGATTCAAATTCTGTATATCAGTCGGTTAGTTGCACCAGTCTTGATGGAGGCGGATTTAAATGAAGGCTCAGAACCGGAATTTTTGGCGCAAATTGGGTGACGCATATTTATTTAAGACCAGCTGGTCTATCGCCTTTTAAACTAAGTTGAAGTAAGCGAGCTGTTGTTTCACCTGCCGATCGATTCTGTAAAAATCTCACCGTGAAAAGATAGGTGAAGTGAGCTGTCAATAGTGTCAATCCCTAGCATTAGTTGGAATGACAGCTCACTCCACGCTCACTTCACCTGAGTTTTCACGGTGAGATGGTTACAGAATCGCACTGCTGATGATAGAGATTCATACTGTTGACAGCTCACTTCACCTTACAGAATAGATCGGCAGTATTAGGGCGCAACAGACTGTCTTGCACCTACAGAGACAAAGCCTGAACCTAACCTAGAAGCAGTTCACAAGTTACGTGTCAGAATAATATTACAATCACGCAAGTTTGTAATCGGTACTCAAATTGTCCAGATGTTATGGGCTCGTAACTGTTTAGTGCCGCGGCTGCAATTTCAGAATCCCTCTGATTTATCGCAGCAGGCACCTTGAGAGTACACGTGTAGAGAAAACTCGTAAAAACATGCGTAAGCGTAACGTAGAGAACGACGCAAGTTTTAGAGGTTACGTATATAACGACGTGCTGTGGAGCTCTGAGGCTTCTCGGTATCCGCTACAGGAACTGCCTCAATAATGATCACAGTATCTATTAGACTACTAGACACTGATTTCGCTAAAAACTGCACAGACACAAGGCCTGGCGAGCGATGTCCAAGACAAAGACAAAGATGTCTTGACTGACGTATCAACTTGAGTGATGATCGCCGATATGTACTCGTAGCATGTATTAGTTACTCCGTTGTAGATATCGACTTTCATAATATGAAGAAATTAGTAACTTCATAATCAAGATCAGGCTTGCTCTCTAAGATCATTTAAGACAATGATAAACTGCATCGTAAGATAGCACGCAACTCCAATACAATTATTATCACTCTAGATGAAATAAATAATTAGCTCATCAACCATGTGGATTACAAAGTATGTAGTAGCACTTTGCACATTTAAAAACACTGAATCCTTAAAAAAAATAGAAATATGTATTTAAAAAACTGATAAGGCCAATACGATGTCATAAACAAGATTTTGGCGTCACAAAATCGTAGCGATTAAGAAACATTAATAATCATATAGAGCAGTCATTGCCCCCATTTTTATATTATTATTTGAAGCCATTCGGTTGGCGTTACCACTCTCTGGTATCAGTGAGCGCGCGTCAGAATCAGCGGGCAGGTCGCGAACTCGTGTCACTGTGGACCCGATAGCTTCACGCACAAGATACATCGGCAAGTTATACAGGAAGATACGTTGATGCATAAGGCTCACTTAACACATTAGGCTAGTAGACAGTAAGAAAAATACCTTATGTATTTTGTATTGTAGTATGGCTGTAAACTAAAAATATAAAAATCAACGTAATATTTTTAGTGATGCCGTTTATCAGGAATAACCTCAAAAATAGTATGTGTAAGAATGCATCAATTAGGGTATCAGTGTTGTGCCATTAGGTAGTATTTGCAGTAACGCAGGCGTTCAGAAATTGCTACTGAAGGCTACGGATGTCGACCTCAGGACGAGCCGCTTTTCACACAGACAACTGTACATCGCTTTTTTCCGCGTCACCACTCCTGACTCTTTGTATATTTTGCCGACTGAGACCAAAACGTTAAAAGTTACTACGTTCGTAGTTTTCAGTAGGTACAAAGAAGTTTTGTGCAAATGTGGCTCTTATTTTAGTAGGTATATCGTGGTTTCTTGTGATTTCCACATGAATGAAGTCGCGGGCAAAAGTATCGCCTCCTTTGATATGAGGCTGGGTGCTTTTTAGTTAAATCGTTAGTTCATTGGTTTTTTCAAAGGTGGGTTTTCAGTGAGGAATATTGCTTATGTCTATTTCACCCTATTTAAGATAAGTGATTGTAGGTAACTTATAAGTTTAGCCTTCTGTAAGCAAATTATCAATTCACATTTTATGCATGTAATTACCGATACGATAAATGAAGGTATTATCCACTCTATATGCATAGATAGTACATTTGCGACAAACTGCAGTGTCATATGCTAATGCGTGTAATAGTGGACATGAATATGCGGTAGTCGAGTGAAACTAACATTATTTACATGAAATACTACACGAAAATACTACGCGAAAACCGCAACCGTTTATAAAACACGAAACAAAAAGAGTTTTATGTACATATACTCGTACCTATGTTACTATGTGTTTAGGTAATAGCTAACTAATAAAAACTATTGTGATGCATGTACACATAATAAATGAAATTAATCTGTATAGTACATGCAGATGAAGGAGATCACATGGGAGGGGTGCCTCGCTGTTACATGGGTCTTAAAGACAACTGGCGAAATGTGGGAGTACTACAGGTACACCTGTGGCCAATCCCTCGGGGTAACGAGGCCTGATGGTATGTTAATAAGGAGATTCTACCAATGACAGACACGACCCGCGGGCCGGCCTGAAGTTTTCTACTGAAGTCCCCGAATTTTCAGCGAAATACTATGGAATGCTACAACGTGTGATCAATTGTAACAACTACTTGTAAAAGGTACTTTCGCTTCACTTACATTCATATTATGCGCGCCAGTTGCTTGCAAGTAGATGCATAGCATGAAGAACCTACATAGTGGCCTGAAAGGAAATCGTATGGCTCGGTGCGCATGTGGTGATGAGCGATGAAACACATGTGACTAAACTAAAAGAGTGATGAATAAATATTGATGGATGGAGAGGAAGAGGATGGTCAAAGAAAATATGGATGGATCATGTGAGGAATGATATGAAAGAGAAGGGAGTGAGTGACAGCGTGGCGATGAATGAAGAGGACGTGTTGCGCCGACCCCAAGGAGTAAGTGACTAGGGCAGGAAGGTAATGATGATATGAATTTACGCAAGCCTTAGACAAAAACATTGCTTTTTCAGCCACTGCGATAGTTCATGTAAAGAGAGAGTGTTAACTCGACCACTGTATTTACAATTTACTTAGTTTCAAGGGTCATGGAGGGCACTTAGGTTATCGATTCAAAGCCAACGCGTCTATTGCAAACTAAGTGTACAAATATTGGTTTGTTATAGATTTAGTGACAGAGCCGTACAGTTCGCGACTTTGCCTTGTTTCTTGAAATCGATCGCTAAACGATCACAAAATGTATTCTATGTCATCATCATCATCACTCTCCTGACCCCCTTTACTTGGGGTCGGTGCAATTCTGTATGTTAGTTCAATTTTTCACTACATCGAGGAACCCATTAGAATAGCAATTTAAACGGCCATTAATGCTCGCTCTTTTCAACCGATTTTAAGCGACATTATATGCAGAAACTCGTATAATATAGATGCGCTAATGACGATGCCATATGCATCCACACGCGACCTGCAGGGCTATAGAAATATTGGACAATGATTGTAAAATTTATATTAGGACGTGTGTTTGTACATAACTTTTGTTTACCCACAGCAACCAGCCTAACAACAATAAACACAAGTACAAGCTTCTCCGGCAGCTGTTTCAATAAACTGTAAAGTGTAAGTTAAGTAATTGGGCAGAATATTTGAAATTCTGCAGTTCTGTTACTTAGACACTGAAAACTTGACTCGGGTGCTGGAGCCGTCAGCGTGAATTTCAAATTAAGGCATTGTAAGAAAGGAATCCCTGGTGAAAGTTTAGTGAAAATGGAAGTTTGAGGGAGATTATTGTAACCCGTATGGTCACAACTATCAAATAATCATACGCTTACTGGTAGACTCGCTATCGATTAAATAGTTATACAAAATGATGCAATAACTGGCGAAGTACTAACTCCTAAAATAAAGTGTCAAGTTTTTTTTTAAACTATACATGGTATAGGTTTAGTGGTATAAAATAATTTTTAATCGCTTGCGAGAGCGGATACGAGTATAAACGCACTTTATTTCCAAAACACTGCATCATTGGTCAGTATGCGCTACAAAAGCAGTAAGTCTTGTACATTTTATAAAAAAATTGAGAAAGTTTTTCTACTGACAATTCATCGGCTCATAAAATATCGAAATAATCAATTTTTTATTTATATTGCACCATTTTGTAATGTCAACTAGTATAAAGTGAAGCACCGCACGAGATAGTTACAGTAAACTCGATCATTACTCACCAATAATTCGTCAACAGAACTTCACAATCACTGCACTATTTTTTCAACAATATTCGTACAAAATTCAGGCTTCTTGTGACCAAAACTACGTAGTGTGCGTGTGTGCGCGTGGTGTCGCGTGTGCGGTTGGCGCGCGCGCCTCGCTCCGCTAATAGACGCGTCTGCCGCCTGCGCGCGCGCACCGCACCACGCAACTACGAATCCTCATTATTATGATTTTCGCATGTTAATACTTTTATATTAATGTGATACGTATAATGATACTTTCTTTAAAGACAATAATACATTATAGTGAACCATAGAATGTAAGTTTATTGTGCTAACTAGTCAATTTTTGGGCGGGGTCGTCCAGAATTGTGCAGCAACAGCTGCTTTCTGTGTTTGAATTCGGGTATGCATTTCATTTTATTTTTCCGATTCACGATTAACAACGTTTACGTGTTGAAAGAAAGTAAGATACCCAGAAATGTATTGATATTTATGAGAGACTATAATTTATTTTGTGTTACACTTGGGGCGGAGACCAGGTGGTCTGAAATATAGGCTTCGGCTGGGGCACCAGTCTCCCACAATCAAATATTGTTTACTTTAAGTCGGACAATATTGTTCTTTGTTATTATTTTATGTGGATGTTGTAATGAGATTACATGAATACAATCAGCCCATAATGTTCCCACTGCTGGGATACAGGCCTCCTCTCTGTGAGAGGGAGTGAGCTGTAATGTACCCCGCAGACCCAGTGCGGGTTGGTAGGTGTCAATGTCTTCGATTTTTTGGCTCTAGGACATGCCGGTTTTCGCACGATGTTTTCCTTCACCGTTTTGAGACGTGGTTTCGAAACCAGTCAGGCGCTTTACTTTCTGAAAATAATTTCATCACCACTGCTCTCAAAATGGTGAAGATAATGAGAATATCAATAATTTAATTATACAAAATAATAATACAAAAGATTTAAATACGGTGTAGCACAATAGAACTGTTTGATAAAGTTTGCTAACCCAGCCAGCTGCAGCTGCGCTTCATTTAAATATCGACCGTCATATTAAAGACAACAATCGCTGCAACTGCACCTATTCAAACAAGCTCTCAATTTATTCATAGATTTACAAAACATTATGGCTGTTCCATAAACCTAACCATAATATTAAAAAAAAAAACATTACCAGACAACAAAAACACAACCAGAGACTGAAACAAATTAACCAGTGGGGCAGGCCGGGTTTCTAAGGGGTTTCTGCACTATTCACCACATTCATACCTCAGTCATTGCTCAAGTCCTGGAACTGCAACAATTCTTATATTTAACTTTTATTGACTACGGGAAGGCCTTTGACTGCATATCCCACGATAGCTTATGGCAGGCACTAAACACTCCAGGTACTAATCCCAAAAATCTATCTTAAAGGACAATTATAGCAAAACTTAAGCCATATTGAGCTAGACAGGTTAAGGCGAAAATCTAAATATGTAGAGGCGTAAAACAGGAAGAGCTGGAAACTTATATTGGAACAAAAAAGGAATCGATATCACGGAAACATACTTCAGCAACCTTAGACTGACTGACGACGCAGTGCTCTCCTCGAGAGCATCTAGTCAATTGGATGAAATGATAACAGGAATAAGCGTTACTAGTAACAACATGGGATTACAACCACACACATCAAAAACAAAAATAATTACTAACGCCCTGCAAAATCCTATATTAGTAAACCAAGCACAGAGATTAGATTATGTGGAAAAGTACCTATACCTACCTATTTAGGAAAATGTATCCCATTCAGCAATTCGAGATCCAGAGGTGAGATTGAGAGGAGAATCATCACGACGTGGAATAAGTTCTAGAGTTTAAGAGATATGCTGAAGTCTAAACTGCCCTTGAAATTGAAAAAGAAAGTCGTGGACTCGTGTCTGCTACCCTGCCTATCTTGCGGGTCTCAAACCCGGATATACAACCATTAAACACGAAATAAAAGACAAAAAGCCCAGCGTGCGATGGTAAGAAGCGTTTTGAATATGAGGCTGAAAGATAAACAAAATATATACGCAAGAAAAGTACTAAAATAGATACTCTGAACATACGAAATGCCTGCAGTAGAAGCGGACTGGCCATGTAGCAAGAATCACAGATGGAAGATGAAAACAGTTGGTAACTCAATACCCAGACAAGAAAAATTTAAATCTTTTCAGTAAAAGAGGTGACAGACACACATATAGAACTAGAAATAGGGACCAATTAGTTCAACCAGGTTTCAGACTGGCTAAAGTAGACTCTTCCGTCATGGGGTACTGTTTAGAATGTTACAATAAAATACCTCCCCACATACTCAAACTCAATGAAACGAAATTCAAATCTTACATAAAACGCACATTATGCAGCCAAGCATATTATAAGTTGGGGGATTACATCGCTGACAAAGCTGGAATCGCTGGATAAGCAAGGGCTTAAAAAAAAGTTGTAAAACAAAACGGTCACTGCGCCATCAATTTTATAAAAACGAAACTGCGATTAATAAAACTAAATACCTTAAATCTGCTAATCTCCTTAAAAAATGCATCTTTAATTCCAGGAAAAACGCAAATATTAAATACATAACTAAAAACGATAACAAATGCAAAGCTACGTGGAATATTATAAAAGACGAGCTAAATAATGCAAACTCTAGACATAATATAGGCAGTATCAAGTATAACAACACACGTCTTATTAGCAATCCAGTAGAAATCGCGTCTGCCTTTAATAACCATTATATCGATTCAACAAACAAATCAATGCCACCGAACGCCACAGGTAACTCAAGCAATAATGCAACTGTTGGCTCTATGTTCCTCAAACCGATGTCGATAACTGAAGTTAAGCAGGAAACACAGCTTTTAAATAACACAAACTCTGAAGGGCACGACGAAATTAATACAAAAATCATTAAAATCTGTGTCGACGAAATTGTTGAAATACTAACACACTTGATCAATTTGTCATTCTATGAGGGAATTTTTCCAGAAACTTTGAAGCTTTCCGTTGTTAGACCGCTTTACAAAAAAGGAGACAGACAGGACCTGAACAATTACCGCCCTATCACCATTATACCCATCTTATCTAATATATTCGAAAAATGTATGTACAAAAGAATTGAAAATTACTGTACAAAGTTCAGTATTATAAGAAAAGAACAGTATGGCTTTCAAAAGGGCAAGTCTACAACATTAGCAATCTATGCCCTTATAAATGTTATATTAACTAACATCAATGACAACAATCTAACCACAGGATTATTCTTTGATTTGTCGAAAGCCTTCGACCTAGTTTCACACGATCTACTACTGCAAAAGTTAGAAGCAATCGGGATTAGAGGGCCAACCTTACAATGGATAAAATCATACCTTGGTAACAGGCAACAATGCGTTACCATAACAAACATTAACGAAGATAAAGAAGTAACGCTACACTCATCAAAGTACAGATGTAATAAGTTTGATGTCCCACAGGGAATCATACTAGGGCCGATATTATTCTTGATATATATCTATATAAATGACATCATTACAATAACGAAACATAAGTTCATATTGTTTGCTGATGACATCTCTATTATTGTGACATCCATTAAAAAAAAAATAATACAATTTACGACCACGAAACTGACATTAACAATACAATTGACATTTTAATTGACTGGCTTTATGTACATAACTTGAAAATAAACCTTGACAAATCCCTTTATATACAATTTAATAAATCAAATAATCATAAATTTAACTTCAAATTAAATATACCCAAAATTAAACCAGTGACACAGACCAAGTTCCTAGGAGTTACTATTGATGAAGATCTACATTGGAAAGTGCATGTAGACAATGTCTCAAGCAAGATAAATAAATTTGTGTATGCTCTTAGACAAGTAAAAAAAAGCACTAATCTAAAAACAGCTATATTAGCTTACTATGCGTATGTGGAATCCATATTACGCTATGGACTTATAATATGGGGTAACAGTACCGACCGGAATAGAACATTTGTAGCTCAAACAAAATGCATTAGGGCTCTATACGGACTTCATCCTGAGGAATCATGTCAACCACTATTTAAGAAACTTTGCTTGTTACCGCTACCTTGTCTATATATTAATGAAATATGCATGTTTGTATGGAAACATAAGGAGTTATTTAAAACAGCAAACGATGTAAATCCTCGAAGCCGACGAGATCCTCACAGACTCGTACTTAACAGTGCTCCCAGGCTTGCAAAGTACAATAAAAGCTGCTTAACTATGTGTGTACGAATTTATAACAAATTACATAATAATCTGAAAATGTTAAACTCGAGATATGCTTTTAAGAATAAACTGTATGAATGGTTAATTGATAACAACTTCTATATAGTATAGAAGTTGTTATAAACAATTCCTAGAACGAAAATAGTGTCGTTGTAATATAATAATAATTTTGTTAAGGATATTGTTATTACAAATATTTGCATGCTATGTTTAATTTTGGCAAAACATGTCTGCTCTATTTTTGTACTGTAAGGCCATTTTATACCATGTTTTACGCAAATAAATATATTATTATCTCCTTTATTTCACTTAAATACTTACAAATTACATTTTTAAATATTTTTATAAACAAAAGGATAAAAAAAAACATTTTAAAATATAAAAGGTAGTAGCCCACCGGTATCGGGAACAGGGTCCAAGCTACCGGCGGTCAGGGCTCCAGAGAGAGGAACTTCCTGACAATGCGAGCCGTGTCCAGAAGTACCGCTTTCTGAATCAAGCCCTTGATCCAGCTGCCCAACGAGAGCCTCCTCAGGTGTTGGTCGAGGCTATATTATTATTACTATTATTAAAAATGCTTGGCTAAACGCTGGTCCTGCTCCACAGGGCGCATAAATAAATTGTTTAGCTTTTGAAAATACTTCACACACGCCTACCCTACCTACATACTGTTGGAGCTGCTGAAAATTTTAAAATACTATTTTAGCATTATATAAATTCAATCTCCTAGTATTGTATAATTGCATAGCACATATGTGAGTACTATGTACATACTATTAAGCTACCATTTACTGGGTACGTCTTTCATTGACTTGAATGTGCCTTGGCGGCTGAGAGTATGTCATGCTCACTATAATGTCTCGCTGATGGTGGCGCATGTGTTCGATCATTTAGCTCCCTTCAAAATGGTTGAGCTGAATGGTGCTCATCTATGCGTCATGTTCGTGAACGGGCGCCGTCAGTACGGACTGGTCAACTTTTTGCTGCCATGGCTTATTTAGATTTTATTTAAGAGCGCGCATGGATTAGATTTAGATTTTATTAAAGCCAGTAAAATTTTAGAATAGAAAATAAACAAACGTAGTATGCGCCAAAACTGTTATATCGTAATAAATCCAAAACTAAAAGAATTACATAAAATGCCTAAGCACAGCCTTCACTCTTGTATATATATAATTAATTATCAAATTTTGTCGCAATAGGCATTACCGTATTGAGTACAAAACGGAAAAATATGAGGTTACTTCGTGATTTTTTTCTATCGAGGAAATGTTATTATTTCATGTTTTTGATCAAAGTGAACCCTCGGAAATATCATGTAGTTATTCATACATTTTTATTTTAATATTTGGTCCGGAATTTTTCATGTAAAATCAAATATAAGATTGGTAATTTTGCTTTATACGCGCTCTTAATATTTGAATTGTTTGTTTTCTTTACGGACGCTTTTAACGTTCTGCATCGTTCTCACATGTATAATTTTTAACATGAATGATGTAACCAATACTTTGAAACTATATTATTGTGATTTAAAAGAGTGTCCATGGAGTTTCTTGCCCGTTCTTCTCCATAAGTACCTACTACGCTTTGGAAGGGGCAACTAGCTTCATCTTTTTGACTGACCGACTCTTGACAATTCAAAAGTGCCTGTTTAGTTTGAGTTTGAGTTAGAGAGCCAGAGTACGACCCAGAGAACGTTGGGCAGACGAAATAATTGCCGGAAAGGACAGGACAAAGAAAGCGAAGGAGAGAAACAGTTGATTAACTTACCTTAAACTTAGCTAAATAAAATTATATGTAGGTAACCTGCCTATAAAATGATATTTTTTTAGTGAAAAAATGAACGTTAAGGAAAGTAATAGTAGATTGTACCTACTAGTGCATAAAATGGCTCGTTTATTGCCCTTGTTCCTTCGGAACTACAAGGGCATAAGCCAGGAGGCATTGCTGCGTGATGCTGGTAGTATCGACTGGACGGACGTCTTGGAGAGCACATGTATCAACGATATGGTTCATATCTTTAACAGAACTTTACTCAGC
Organism: Apamea anceps; assembly: GCA_951799955.1. NCBI lineage: Eukaryota > Metazoa > Arthropoda > Insecta > Lepidoptera > Noctuidae > Apamea > Apamea anceps. The sequence continues at coordinate 21,132,730 of OX637510.1, forward strand.
TTATTTGACCGGCATGCCCCCATCCGTCGAGTCAAGGTAAAATATGTTCCGGTTCCTTGGCTTACTCCTGCCATTAAGGATGCGATGGCAAGTAGGGACAGAGCCAAAAGAAGGTTGAAACGCAGTCCTTCTGAGCGCAACTTGATTGCGTATAAGGTGCTGCGTAATCGCTGCAGGCGTATGTGTAGAGATGCAAAGAGACGCTACTTCCATAATTCTCTTGACAATCGTAACTCGTCTGATGTCTGGAAGTTTCTTAAAACTGTCGGCATTGGCAAGTCTCCAGTGTTTTCCAGTAATGACGTTGACGTGTGTGCTCCTAACAAACATTTCTCACATCCCCCTGTCACTTTTGATCCGCACGTCAGATCAGCTACGTTAAATAAACTTTCTGGTCTGCCATTGCCGCAGTGTTCCTCTTTTGAGTTAAATCAAGTGAGTGAAAGTGAGGTCAAAAAATCTATTTGTGCTATCTCCTCCACTGCAGTTGGTAATGATAATATCTGTTCAAGAATGATTTCTCCTATCCTCCCTACACTACTTCCTGTCTTGACCCACATTTTTAATTTCTCTCTGTTCTCTTGTACTGTTCCTGAGGTCTGGAAGCAGGCTCATATCATCCCCTTACCTAAAATTCCTAAGCCGGTCTCACCCATCGATTTCCGTCCCATTTCTATCCTCCCATTTCTCTCTAAAGTTCTTGAGCATATTGTTCATCAACAACTCTCTGCCTTTCTATCTGCGAATGACCTCCTTAGTCCTTTTCAGTCTGGTTTTCGACCTGGTCATAGCACAGTAACGGCTCTTTTGAAGGTTACTGATGACATCCGCTGGGCTATGGACCACAAATCTCTTACTTTACTTGTACTTCTCGACTTTAGCAGTGCCTTTAACTCTGTTGATTTCGACATCCTTCTAGGGATCCTTAAATCTTTAAATTTCTCCTCTTCCTCTATTGGTTGGTTTAACTCTTATCTTAATGGCCGCTCACAGCGGGTTCGTCTTGACGAGTCATCTTCTGATTGGTGCTCTCTTACCGCAGGTGTGCCTCAAGGTGGCGTTCTCTCTCCTCTTCTCTTTTCTATTTTTATTAACTCTGTCACCAGAGTCATCTCTTCTTACTTCCATCTCTATGCTGACGACCTGCAGCTTTACAATAATTTCCTAAGGGAAGATGCGGAAGCTGCTGTTTCAGCCATGAACAGTGACCTGGATTTGATTAGTGAGTGGTCGCGGTCTTTTGGACTGCAAATCAACCCTAGGAAATCCCAGGCCATAATTATCGGCGGCAGGTATATGCGGAATAGGCTCGATGTAGCGTCGCTGACTCCACTCTGTGTGAATGGAGTTCAGATTGAATACGCTCAAACGGTTAAAAACCTGGGAGTGACCATGGACTCCTACCTGTCGTGGACTGCTCATGTTGCTCAAGTCAGTCGCAAAGTGCATTTTACCTTCCATTCCTTGAAATGTCTTCAGGGCCTCTTGCCCCTGAACACCAAAATTTCTCTTGCTCAAACCCTCATTCAACCCATTATTGATTACGCCGATGCCTGTTACTTGGATACCACGGAGGAGCTTTTAAATAAACTTGAGCGTTTGCAAAATATTTGTATTCGTTTTATTTTTAACCTTAAAAAGTTTGATCATGTCTCCAACTTTCGCAAGATACTCAAGTGGCTCCCCATTCGACTTCGCAGGAACTCTCGGATATTATGTCTGCTATTCAATCTCCTTCACAATCCCAAAACACCATCCTATCTGCGGGAGCGTTTTTCCTACGCCCGTCCTTCAGATGCACCTTGTAGGTCGCATCTTAAAAACCTTCTTAAGTCCCCTCCCCATTCCACCGACTTCTACTCCTACTCCTTCACAGTGCACGCGGTGCGTTTGTGGAATTCACTACCGCCTGCCAAACTATTGCAGTTTTCAAAAGAAGAGTGAAAGAACACTATCTGTCCACTTCATCATAGTTGTGTATGTATTTATTTTATTTTAGAAGTATTTATGTATGTTTATTTGTATGTATATATTCTCGTAATATTTGTTTAGTTTTTAAGTGAATTGTTTATTTTTGATTCTATGTATTATTGTTTGTCTCCTTTGCTCTATCACACGCTGTCTACATCTCTGTATTTATTGTCCTATCTCAGGTATGCTGGAAGAGATTTCTTAAGAAATAAGCATCACCTCTGTACCTATTTTTTCTGTTCTGTTTTCCAATGTCTGTTTATATATGTGTGTACATAAATGGTTAAATAAAAATAAAATAAATATATCTTCTGAACATGATGTTGACTTATTTTGCACTAAGATAAGCACAGCAAGGACGCCGCTCGTGGCCAAATCATTTTTGTGAATGATGCGCCGGCTAGTGGTTCTTAAACTCATATGTAGCAACATAAATACTTAAATAAATAAAAGTAACCTAAACTACTTACTTGTGCACAATGTAAGTACTTTAATTGTTCGGCTTTAAGTAATCGATGTTATATAACTGTGGAGGCTTGTTATTAGCAACTTGATAATATGTTGTTGTTACCTATTATTTGTAATTAGTCTGTAAGCCTTCTTAAAAGTAATAAATTAATTAATAACTAATTACACCAATGAAACTGAACGCCTTCAGCGCATCTAAACCGCGTTCAAGATGATAAATGATTTTATTTTTGTAAGTAGGTTTGTACAAACACTTTTACTCGTGAATCATATTTTAAAACTAGATGAAGTCGGCGTTTCCTATCTGACTAGTCTGAGAAGAAAGGCCGAAACAAACTCAGAGGTCACAGCCTCTTTTAAAGTCCAGACATAATCTTTCAGTATCATCATTGTTGTGGAATATTTATACTGACAGCTCTTGAACGCGATTTACATAGATGCGCTGAAGTTGTTCAGTTTTATTGGTGAAAATCGTCTTAAGTAATAAATCGCGACCCTTAAGTTGTGCACTTCTCCTGTTTGGAGGTGCCGAGGTTGTTGGCCTGCTCCAGGGTGTCCGGCAGCTTGGTGCCGAGGGTCTCCGGCGTCAGTAGCACCAGGAGCCCCGACGTGAAGGCCAACACCGCGAACAAGATAAATGGCAAGTCGTCGAAGGTTGCAGTACCCTGGACGAAACATGTTGTGTTAGCCAGATATTTTGAAATATCTTGTGGGAAATGGATCGCAAAAAAGGAGGAAAAAAAAGACGTGTGTACTGTTCGACGGTCCGATTTATTGTAATAGAAAAATTTGAATGACCGAGTTCAACGAACGATCGAATGAGTGAATAATCGATTGTGATAATCAAATGATTGAATCAAGTTATTATATTAATCTGTTAAAACTTATTCCGCAGATAAAAGTTATCTGACTATTAAAAAAACCGGCTAAGTGCGAGTCGGACTCGCGCTCGAAGGCTTCCGTACCATTATCTATAAAAATCACGTCTGTTGTATGGGAGCCCCCCTTAAATATTTATTTTATTTTATTATTAAAGTGAAAATAAAACTGACTATTTTGTAAATATTTCAAGTGCCTAGCCTACCTGTTGCCATTATTGATATCGAGCAAAAAAGGGCAAAAAAATCGCGTTTGTTGTATGGGAGCCCCCCTTAAATATTTATTTTATTTTGTTTTTAGTATTTGTTGTTATAGCGGCAACAGAAACACATAATTTGTGAAAATTTCAATTGTCTAGCTATCGCGGTTCTTGAGATACAGCCTGGTGACAGATTTAATTGATTAATTGACCGTTTTTTCTATAAAAGGGTCCTAAATAAAAATAGGTTGCAAAATTGCAATGGAATTTGAACTATGGCATGTGTGCCATTGAATTTGTGTTGACATTAACTTCATAATTCTTTGGAATTCTAAATTAAAACATACTTTACTTGCAGCCTATCACAGTTCACTGTTTGCACAGACTTACAGTTAGGGCTATAACTACAAGTTTATCATTGTTTTCATCAAGGACAGTGTGAGGTGTCAGGTCGTCATCCCATACAATTACAAAGATGCATGATTTATATTATTCAGTAATGTGATCCCACACCGCATACTTTTCTTAAATAAAAGGCTGTAGTTCTGTTATAATAATGTCCACTCTGCAATCGGCATTTTGTTTTGTTTCAGTTCGTTTGTTGGTAATGTCAGTGTCGCATGTTTACAGAATGTGTATTGTCTGATCTATGATCATATTACAAATTTTATGTTTATTATATAAATGCGCATAATGAAATTTCTGAAATTTCTGAAATTTCGTTTTTCTTTCTTTCTTTTCCATAGATATACTTACGATAGCTGGAGTGAGAGGGGCGGTGATGGATCCGATCCTGCCCACCATGGACGAGTAGGCGAACAGGTTATGTCGGCACTGCGTGGGGTACAGCTCGGTCGTGTACACGTACACCGACGTCGTCACCGCCGCGATGCTGCTCTTGCCGACCAGGTACACCGCCAGCGATAGACTGGGCATGTCTGGAAAGGAAATGTTTACTTCAATTAACATAAGTGCAGGGATGAGATCTACCGTGGAACGAGCTTGCCCAGAAGAAGCCTATTCACTCTCGCCTTGAAGAGATTCGGGATGTATATGTCGTAGTAAGATAGATAAAGCCGTAATATAGTTATATCCCTAGGGATATAATTATATACCGTAACATAGTTATACGAAAGCGATTCTTTACTATCTCACTAGGAATATAGTTATAAAACCGTCGAAGTTTAGTGATATACTTATATTAAGTACTAGATTAAGTTCAGTGTTATAAATATATTAGGGTTTGTCTCAAAAAAGTCATATTGTATCATATTGTAGTATATTAAAGCTTATTTAATCTCAAACATTTTTGAAAAATTGAAAAAATTTCAAAAGTGTGCCATTTTTTTGACACAAACCCATTACTTGATTAAGCTTAGTGAAATAGAAATCTACCATATATAACTAAATAAAACAAGATGTTATAGGTTTTATCTTTATTAATAAATCAACTTTATGTATCCTGCAGTTAGTTACAATACTTTGTGACATTAACACGTATTAAAGTAATGATAATTAAAACGATCATATTTTTTGGAATTTAAACATTAACAATACAATTAAAACTAATCAAACAGTTTTGAGATATCTTTATTTCTTATCAACAAGTTGAGATCTTGGTTTCTTTCAAAGTATTTTTTAATTTTTGTTCAGACAAGCAGAGGAATCATGACATCTAGAATTACATAGCACTGAATGCTTCTTACAGGCACATCTTTTAGTAGAACACTGTATATTCGATTTTTTACAGGAACATTTTAAATAACCTTGGCCACCAAAGCGCGACAAATTTTGGCATATTTCTCTCAGTGACAGGTTTTCATTTGGTATAGGATCATTCAAAGTAATGTTTGAAAGCTGTATTGCATTTCTGGGTAACCAATCTTTCAGGATACCAACTGAAGTTCCAATTTTATGACTTTCATTTCGCTTTTCTAAAACTTTTCCTAATACATTTTTTTGATCCAATGGTCCACAATAGTAATATAATAGTACCTATATCACTAAACTTAATCCTGTCAAATCGGTTCCTTGTCAATATATATACGAAAACATTATGTACGTTCGAAAACATCTACATCTTTTTAGTAAGATAAGTGACAGGCATAACTTTAACACTAGGAATAGGAACAAACTAGATCAACCGCGCTTCAGATTGTCTAAAGTAAAAACTTCTTTTATGGGGTACTGTGTAAAATGTTATAATAAAATACCACTCGATATTCTTCAAATAAATGAGAAGAAATTTAAAACATGCATTAAACGCACACTATGTAGACAAGCATATTATAAGTTGGACGAGTATATAGTAGATAAAAATGCTTGGCTTAATGCTGGTCCTGCTCCACAGGCAGTTGGGCTTACAAGTTGATCACAATTTCAATATTTGGAAGAGATGCTTCCCCTTTTTGTTTTTTTTTAGTGTTTATTTTATTTAATCAGGATTAACTTTTAATACTTCAGTATTAAATACCTCTTCATGATTGGTAGTTATTTTTTTTTTTTCTCTCATCTTAATTATATTGCAAACTATAGTTTTGTATAATTTAGAAGCATTTTGGAAAATTTTGTAAATGTAAGAACCATGGATCCGTTTTTTATGATATTTTGTTGTTGACTTGAAAGAGCATGGCAGTTGAGAATATGTCATGCTCACTTAAATGTCTCACTGGTGGTGGCGCGTGTGTTGGATCATTCGGTTCCCTACGAAATGGTTGAGCTGGGTGGTGCTGATCCACGCGTCATGTTCGTGAACGGGCGCCATCAGTTGAGACTGGTCATCTCTTAACTCCCAAGGCTTATTTTTAATTTTATATTTTAATTTGTTTTTTTTTACATTGTTCTCACATATAGAAACAATAAGAATAATGTAACCAGGATTTTGTAAAAATGTCTTGATTTAAAAGAGTGTCCATGGAGTTTCTTGCCCGTTCTTCTCCATAGAGATCTACGCTTTGGAATGGGCATCTAGCTTCAACTTTCTGACTAACTGACCGACTATTTAATTTTGACAATTCAAAAGTGCCTGTAAATGGTTTAATTGAAATAAATGATTTGAGTTTGAGTTTGAATCTAGTAATATAAGTATATCAATAAACTTCGACGGTTTTATAACTATATTCCTAGTGAGATAGTAAAGAATCACTTTCGTATAACTATGTTACGGTATATAATTATATCCCTAGGGATATAACTATATTACGGCTTCATCTATCTTACTGCGACATATATATTCGATTCGATTCGATTCGGGATTATAACGTGGAGTCGCCTTTAAGCAAGGAATTGCTTAAGTAGGAGATTCCGCAACTTCCACGTGGCATTGTCCAAGAATATACAATCGGTGTAGACAAAACTCATTCTGCTATAATAAAGATAATTGAACTTGATGCAACTAAACTACGGTCGGGAGAATTGATGTAATTTGTTAAGTTTCCACGAGTAGTACATTAAAAAGAATAAAAAAAAAAGATTATATTAAACTCACCACTGGGCATGACAATATAAACTACTTGACATGCAGCACAAAGCCAGAACCCGGTTATCAACACCGGCTTCCTCCCGATGATAGGCAGGAACAGCACCGCTATCCAGAACCCCGGGATCTCGGCGGCCGCCACAGCCATGTAGTTGACGTACTTGTTTCCCGACATGTTGACTGCGTTGAAGGTCAGTCCGTAGTAAATGAGCGTCGTGGTGATCCACCACAGAGGCGTCACGAGGCAGCGAAACAGCACGCGCTTGTGTCGGAACACCTTCACGATCAGCCACGGCTCGTTGAGGTTCTGCTCCTTCTCCCACGCCTTACATTCTTTCTCTGTCTCTGCAATTTTCCTCAAAGCGTCCAGTGACTTCTTCGATAGCTGCTTCCTGTTCACTCTGGCCACTTCTTTAAGCAGAGCCTCTGCCTCTGCGTATCGCCCTTTGCTCATGAGCCAGCGCACAGACTCCGGCACGATCCAGAAGTATGCGAGAGTAAACAGCTGCGGGATGTACAGTGCCAGAGTGAGCGGTTTCCACGCTGGCACTGCCCACGCTATGAGCCCCATGATCACTTGGCCCACTGCAAAGAACATGTTCAGGGTGGCACCGGCGATGACACGATATTTGGGACCCACAAGCTCTAAAACTGATAGTTAAAAATTAGGCAACATCAATATTTAAAACAAAAAAAAAAACATATAGATGATATTTCCTAAAACACTGTTTAAATATCGTGATTTGGCATTTACCTAAAATATAAATACAGGAAAAGACTCCGGCGCCTAAGGCCGCCTCAACGAACTGTGACGTCATGAAGCCCATGTAGGTACCGGCGAAGTACCGCGTGACGCCGATCCAGCCGGTGTTGAAGGCGTTGAAGGTGAGCGCGAACCGGCGGCCGAACCGGTCCGACATGTAGCCGGTTATGGGCAGCGCAGCTAGCGTGCCGGTAATGCGCACGGAGCCGATAAGCGTACGGCGCCATTCGTCACAGGCTAAGTCGTACTGCGAGTAAATGAGTACTCATCACATTAAAAAATTAAGACAAAAATGGTCCGGACTGTAACAGTTACTTAGTGTGTTATTTCGAAACTTGACAATTGCTAGAACCAAGCTTTTTAACCAAGTTTTGATGCTTTTCATGGTGGTAAGTTGGTGTTTTTCACCGAGAATGGTGAAAAGAAACAACTTGATAAGTAAAGTCCGGCATTTAAAAATTCGCCAAAGATGGAAACAACAATGGCCGCTCGAAATTGTCTATGATTTAGTGATGTGGTGGTATGAATTTTAAGTTTTGGTGCTATCGATGTTACGTTTTTTTTAGTAGTGTTTCGTCAGTATTTTTTGTATTGAGATATCTTCATAAGTTAAGTTTGATTTGACAATCGTGAAAACGAACAAGATATTAATATGTAGGAGAAGGTATTTCTGTCTCTCCTTAACATCAGGCATAATTTAATTACTGTGGGCGTACTATGGGTAGTGTTGGTTTTTACACAATAGAAACACGGTTTACAGTTCAAATCAAATTATAATTTACGAACCAGTTAGTCACACTAGCGAATCACATACACACACACAGCTCAACGATACGGAACGCGCGACAGTTTCTATCCACATGTTGTTCGTACGATGTCCAATGTTTCTATCATCTCAAGAGCTCTGCTGACACCGCTTTTTGTAGATCTTGCTCCCGTCTCCCCACGAACTCCGGCTAGACTCTGTCTAGCGCCACGAGATGGCGCTAACGTTCCGAATAGTCAAACGAATGACTCCGACAAATACAATTATATTTTGCACTGGTTGCAAAACGTTTAAATTCACTTTTTAGAACAATGCTTACTCATTTCTAATGCCAGTGAGACCGTCAAGGCAAGAGGTGCCAAATATGAAATTTGTGAAAAAATATACAGCGTGGCGCTTTAATGGCGACATTAATTTAACACACGTATACGGTTTCGCGTTTTAGTTTTATGAAGAAATTATATTTCCATAAAATGTTATTATTTACGGATTTATTTAAAATTTTGGAAAATAGCATTTTAGAGCAACCTGTACTTAAAGAACAGTCGCGCAGCGGTCATTTGCCGGGGTCACGGATCATAACATCGCATCAATGAAATTAAAACGAATAAGCAATACTGTTAGGATGAAACAAATGCAAAGAGTAGGCGAATTGAAGGAAAGAGACATCCCTTTGTCGGCGAGCGGCGCAAGCGACGCGTACCCTCCCTTCCACCCGCCGCCGCCCGCCGCGCCGCACCGAGTCGAATTCTTTTTTTGATTTTCTAGTGCTAGCCGAACCTGTGTCCTTGACAAACTTTTTCTAACTAGTGCGCGCAAAATCACGTCATTTAATAATTTTGTGAAGGTTTCCGCAAAAAGGCGTTTACCTATTGTTTTATTTATTTATTTTTGTGTAATTAAAATAGTAATTAGATTTTGGTTGCGCTAAACGCCGTTTAGCGCTTTGTATCCGCCAACAGGGTGGTCTTATAGAAAATAAGAAAATTTAAACTGTACTGGCCAAATAAAAGCAGTGTTTAGTGATGATTCATTACATTACTGATGACAGTTAATAACTAATAGTAACAAGAGAGGGTGATATGATAAGTGTTTGAGCGGCGCAAGTGGTACCTACAGCGGAGGTGCTGCTGTTGGTACCACTTGCGCCGCTCGATTTCTTTGATAAATGCCGTCAAAGAATCGGACGGATCACGAGTAGGTACAAGACTCGTTGCGCAGTTGTCAGCACGCGAAGCGACGCGTTGCCGCTCCGAGATAACGTAAGCAAGCTAGGTAAGTAATTTCATGAATGAATTTTTGCAAGGGTGATCCCAATATTAGTTACATTTTTATTATTTAGTTTGTATGAAAAAAATTTTTTTTTCAGTTTACGAGTTATTTTAACCTATCAATATTTATATGATTGATGAGCACTAGCCCTACCCGTGTGTTAAATTAATGTCACCATTGTAACGCCACGTTGTATAATATCTTTTTCGACAAGTAGGTAACGATACACTAGAAGTCTAGTTAGCTCGGGCGTTTTAAGATCGCTTGAAACGGCTATGATTGAGAGATTCAATTCCCAGAAACAGATTTTCCACGTTCGAACCCGAAAGGCGACATTGGGCAATACTTTGGTTCGAATCCACGTCAAGCCGTGCTCTTTTTGAAAGTATTCGTTATAAGTCGTAACAAATTCAATATTATAGCAGTATAATATTTTTAAACTTGAGGGGTCCCCATATTACCTATAGACTTACGACATTATTTAATGAGGAAAAAAGACTGCATCTTTATTAAGTAGAACGCGGGTTAGCTCCAACAGCATCTATCACCTAGCCGAAAAACACGATTATTATTATTGTCAGTATTACAAACAAAAATACATTAAGTTGTTTTTTTTTTTTCAATAAAGGAGTATTAAATACTCCTTGTACTTACAAATAGTCGACATTTTTTATGTCAATTACCTACTAGCATTTTAATAACAAGATAAATTTAGACGAGACAAAAAAGGATGTCAGCCGTATGACGTTTGTAAAAATTCAAAATCCGTCCCAGTTTTTGTTTTTATTGATAAAAATATAATAGTACTTAAGTCTATTTATGAAACGTTAAGAAACACGCACAGGGTGTAAAAGTGAGTATGATAATACGTGTATCCTACTAAGTGCGTATTTAATCACTGAAGCGTAGATATCGCGTTCAATTCCCAGCCAAGTTCAATGTATAGTCAGCAACAAAAGTCAATTAACTTTACTTTTACAAATCATTTTAATTGATGCAAAATGATGCGTTACATTGGTTTTCACTATTTCATGTAATAAAAAAGAGTTAATTATTCATAAATATTCTATTACTACATGTTTTTTTAAGAATATTTTGTTTAATAATTAAGATTTAAACTACTGAAGTGTTAACCGACTTTTGTTGCTGACTGTACATGCCATTTGAGTGAATTAATAGATAAACACTGAGGAACATTTAGAGACTGAAGAAAAATGAAAACTTACATCATAAACGACTGTCAGCTGGTTTTCATACACATACTGCTCGCAGGGCAGGAGAGTGTCCTTGTCGAATAGTTCGGCGGGACAGCTGTCAGCTCGCCGCGCGGACACGTTGCCAAACCGCTGACAGTTGTCGAAGGAATCAGGCGTGGTCGGCACGGCGTTGCCGAGCCAAGCTGGGGAGAACTCCGGGTCTTCGCCATCGCACTCGGGGATCAGACACCTATAAAATGTTACAAATTGATAGTATTTTCCAAACAACACACTCACAAACACAAATTTAATTCATTTGCAACTGCAAAAAAGGGTTTACAAATATGTAATGAATGTTAGATCGACTCGTTCACTCTTAAATAATTTAATGTCTTTGACTCAAAAGTAAAACATAGAGACGGGATTCCATACAACCATGAGCATTGTGCTCATGGATGTACGGAATCCCGTACCATGCTGCATCAAAGTCAAAGGCGAACGGCAGATTTGGTACAGCATACTTTTTTTGTTGTTCTGTTATAGAATTTAAACCACTGAATAAGACAACTAAGCCATTTATTTTCATGTAAGTGTACTATTTTTAGAACTTCGGATTAATAAATAATATCAATAAAAAGATTTTAATTAATAAACTTAATACAATCGTAAACTAAACGCAGTTACGTATTTAGAAGTTGCCATATGTAAAATAACACAAATATCGAAATGATAATTAATTATTTAGAAATAGAAATAACATTAAATATAATTAAACACTCTTATATTATTACGTATAAATGCATAATTGTTGCATAAAATCATAATAGTTAATGATTTAATGATAGGAATGATTTTTGTAAAAAATAGTTGTTCTTATGGCAATTATTTTATTGATAGCTAAAGAAAATCATTCTGTCAGTGTCAGCTGTCTTTCTGTTGTTCTTTGCTGTTGTTTTGGATTGCGGTTTGTGACTGTATTTGAGCAATTTAGTGAATTATCTGGCGATTTTTACGTTGAGTTGTGAAGCTGCTCTTCCGTACTCTATCTCTTGATAGAAGTTTCGCGAAAGGACGCTATATTAACTGTGCTGTGTGTGTGTACGTGCTTTAATTAAAATGACGAATTTGCAATGTGCTCATTGCAACGTTCGTTTGTTCCGAATAAGAAGTTACACTTTATCCGATGAGAGTGAAGATCTCGTCAATACTGTTCGACTGTGGACATATCCTAGAGATGTAAGTAGTTTACGAATAACATTTTGCTTAGGAGTGGGCCAGTGACGAACTCTGTGATAAGTTTTACGTGTTGAAAAGTAGTCCTTACCATTTAGACCACCCCCTAGCACACTAAAATAATGTATGTCTGCTAAAACTAATCTCAATACTATTCGAAAAACTAACAAACATGGTTATGTGTATGTATAACATAAAAATTGTTATTTACATAGTATCTTACTTGGTTTGCATAAGAGTGCTAACATAGGTATTACTTCATAGTATAATAAAATATTCACAAAAATATAAATATATAAAAATATTCACAAAATGAATAAATTAATTTGAATTTGAAAAAAAAAAAAATAGGAAAGTATATGAAATAATGTTGAACAGTACTCCAAATTACTTCATTATTTCCAGATAACACCTGCTGACCATGTTTGCCATGCATGCTGGCAGCTTGCTAGTCATTCACATTCATCTGATAATATGCAGAGAAGACTAGTTGGCCATCAAAGTATTTGTGTTGTATGTGGACGATACATACTAAGAATTAGTCGACGCAAGATTTTGATTGAAGGGGCAAATGAAGAAGAACAAAGAATGGCTAATACAGTTTCTACTTGAATCCAACCACGAGAGGTATAAAAAACATGCACCTACTATAACTATTAATAATTATCTTTATTTGATTTAAACTAAGAAATAAAATAATATAAATTACTTCACACTACTATCATGCATGTTTGAGTGCAAGCTTTTCTTTATTTATATTTTTTATTTTAGCTTCGTTCTGAAGATGAAGCTTATGTGCCATGTTCGCTAAGAGCTAGACGAACTAGGATTGCTCCACCAGTTGAAGACATTCAACCCCCTTCACATAATCATGTGGATGGTGATCATTCTCCTTTAATGTGTGCTGTGTGTGGTCAGTCTGTCCACCACAACATCAGATGAAGAGTGGAATCCCGACAACATTTCCCGTTTGTTGAAGCACCAGCAGGTATATATGAGATAATATATTTATAGTAACTAGCTTATAAACACTTGCCATGAAAGGGCATTACTCTTAAGTATGTTGCCAATATTCTGGGACACTTATGAGGTTGGCTCTCTGAAACCAATATTGTACAACCATTCTCCAGCTTGGGTTGCTCAAATTCAATCAGGAATCTCGTTGTGTCCTACCTCTTTTTTGTTTGTGTTTCTTTTATGCTTGAACAGGTTGGGCACAACTTATTTCTATCGAACTTAGTGTTTCATTTGTATTTCATCAATGCTATTTTGATATCTATGGCCATCTATTTACAGATGTCGTCCATGAATGAAGGTTGTGGAGTTTGCTGGGACCAAGCTCGAGAGTTGAGCTAATAATAAGATTAAGCTAGTAATATTAAGAATTTAATTATTACAATAAATGTACTTAAAAACCAAAATACTGTTTTATTTACCTACACTCAAAACACCATCACAACTTCATCATTATCAAACTGTTGCAGTCCGCTGCTGGAAATAGGTGTCTCCTAATGTCCCCCACTGAGTAGGTATGATCCTCATCTGAATCTACCTAAGTAAGAAAAACACTACAAAGATAGCGACAAGCAATCTAGAAGATTTAATTCATCACCAAAACAATGTTTATGTGCCTACCTATATGTAATGGATGGTGGCTGTAACTGCATTGTAGGTAACAGTGGGATGCTGCTCACATGTGATGAGTGTTATTTGGTACCCAAGCTATGCTCGCCATGAGGGTTTTACCCGACCTGCCCCCTTTTTAGATGAAGTAATATTAAGAATAAATTAAATAAGTACAAAAAATGTACTTACAAAAACAAGGTACTGTTTTATTTACCTACACTCAAAACCCCATCAGAACTTCATCATTATCAAACTATTGCAGTCCGCTGCTGGACATAGGTAGGTACCTATCTCCTAATACACCCCACTGAGTAGGATCCTCATCTCAATCTACCTACTTATGTAAGTAAAACACTAGGTACAAAGATAGCGACAAGCAATCTGGAACATTTTACCGAAACAATGTTTATGATGATTAAAAAAAAAAAGTACCTTTAAGCAACAATTTACATTGGTTATGTACTAGTGTACCTAACACTAGTACATAACCTCAAAAAATAAAACTGGTTATAACTTTTACGTCCCATGTTCTAAAAATCTAAGAATTTAAAAAGGGCTTGTCTATCATATTAACTACCAATTAAAACAAAAAGTATCCCAAAACACGAAATTTTATTAGCTGTACAAAATTCCCATACAAGCCTGCCATTCGCCTTTGTTTTTTATAGACCACACTTATCATATTAACTCCTATACTATTAACTACTATAAAGAGTTCTTTTTGTAAACAAAATCGAAATAACCTAAAAATAGGTAGGTACTTTATTTTGTTTGACATGTCATACACGAACGACCAATAATAATCGTTTAAATAAAAATTCCATTCTATTATATTCTATAGTCCATTTACAATAGCATTAGAAAGAAGTTAAAAAAGGTTATTTTTAATGCACACTTTGTAACAAAAATACAATAAACATTGTTACATTATGATAGACGCCGAATTTATTATGATCTATTTTTACAGCAGCTGTCACACTTAATTGTAACCATTTTAACTATTTATCTTATGAAATTATGTGACTTTAATTTATTTATATTATATAACTCCAATTTAAAATTACAGTGTCAATGCTAAAAACCTAAAAGAAGCAGGGATGAACAATACTTGGAACGTTATTCGTTTCACTATAATTCTACCGAATTTTATTTTAATTAAGGTGGATGCGCTGCAGTAGCCCGCGAAATCAGACGAATTCGGAGCAATTCTAATTTAAAGGGATGTATTGATGATTTTTAAGGTTAAAATTGTATTATTGCCTACATATTTCTTATTGTTGCGCATCATATTATTTTTATTAAGATACAACCTTACACTGACCTGCAAATTGCAAAAAACGCAAGAAAATTAGAATTTAAGCATCTCCCTTAAAATTGTTTTATCATAACTTTGAAATAAAATGTTTTGCATTCCTGCTTCTACGAGCCTCTTTTTTCTAATGCTATTATAAATGGAGTATAGTTATTTTTAATTACTTATGTAGAATCGGCAAAGTATATATTTTTTACATGTTTTTTGAAAGACGTGATCACTTACTTCACGCGAAGAACACTTTTAAATTTCAAGGTTAAAATCATCGGTGTTTACGGGTGAGTGCGTGGCCATATTAGAAGCTTGCCTATTTATAGAAGCCCATAGCATAGATTTTAGTGCCATCTTTACGAACTCACTCAGTTGCGTGCAAGCTTTGGACCAGAATCCTTTCAAGAGTAAACTGCACAGTCCAATTGTTCTCCAAATTAAAAAGTCTCTTTTCTCTTGTGCCAAGTATCACAAAACCGTTCACTTGGTTTGGATTCCAAGTCATTGTGGCATAAGAGGAAACGAATATGTGGATGCTCTTGCTAAGGATGCTGTTACGTCCCAAGCTGCTGACCTTAAACACTTTAAATGTCCGGGCTACGATTTGCTGAGCCTTCCAAAAAAGAGCTTGCTAACCTCATTGCAGGTGCAGTGGCAAAATTCGAGTAAGCAGAATGGTGCTTTTTATCACGCAATAAACCCTAACGTTACACCCAAGCCTTGGTTTTACCCTAATAAAAAAACATCAAAGAAGGTAATTTCTACTATTTCCCGTCTCCGCATAGGCCATTGCTGTTCCCCGGTATTTCTCCACAAAATCCGGTCAGCGATCGCTCTGCGAATGGATTGAATGAAGGTACTTTGGAGCACGTCTTCTTTAACTGCTCCAATAATAACCCAGCCCATGACTTATATAGTCATCTCCCTAAATTAAAGATCCCTGTCCCAACTAACTTTCCATCCTTACTTACACTTTCTTCCCCAAAACCCTTTTCAGGGTTCGATGTATTTTATTCGTGTCAATGACATCAAATTATGATGATTTTTGTGTGATCATCTAAATTCATATATTTAATAATATAACTAACCATTTTTTTTTATTTGTTTGTTTTAAGTGTACCTACTCATACCCGTCAACAAGTTTCACTTTAAATTCAGTTTTATTAATGGATTTAGAACTTTGGGTTCATTTTATTTTTGTTTTCTCCACACGTTTTCTCATATCATATCTAACATTGGCAGAATTGTTGACATCGGCACCATTGCCATAGAGAAAAATAGAATAGAATAGAGAGGGAATAAAACAAGATCAACACATTTTCACTTTAAATTGAATTCCATGTTCAAACATCAAATCAATCAATCAAGAAAATAATTACTATAATATTTTGATCTTGATGCATGAGACTTTTTGGTACCACTTTTGGTCATTGTCTTTTCGCAATCATCTGGCGGAACACCCGTCTCTTAAGATACAGGCCTCCTAGTAACGAGATAGGATATATTATACATTTTGGTTAATATAGATTGATTGTTTTGAAACAAATCCGCTACCTACGCGCGAACCTGCGAGCCAACATATTACACCGGACAGCCAACGCCCTACGTGCCCTTTCCATATCTGTCTTATCCTTCAAATCAAATCCATTTATTTGCCAGAATGTAGGTTTACAGTGTTGATGTTGTTGTTGATGTTGTTTTTTTCCTTGTCCTCGGAAACCTAGACAAGAAGCGCCAATTACGCAAATGCCGCCCAAAGCCTTCATATACTCATATACGTTGTATCGTTACCCCTACGTGGTATTATTTATTTCCATCACGTAAAAATCTTCCGTCACAGCTCTTCTGTATACGGTGGGACCGGGTTTTCAAAACCAAATTTGATTTTGCAAGTCATCAGAGAGCTCACGAAAGAAATAAAAATGAGTGTGGGTCGCTGTCGCCGGATACGGTGAAAAGGACTATACAACGACGTGACGCTACAATGGTGACATTAATTTAACACACGGGTAGGGCTAGAGGGCCAATTACTCATATAAACTTTGATAGGTTAAAATAATTCGTAAATTGAAAAAAAAAAAAACAAACAAAATAATAAAAAAGTAACTAAAATTAGGAACACCCTTGCAAAAAATCATTCATGAAATTACTTACCTAGCGCTAGCTAGATTACGTTATCTCGGAGCGGCAACGCGTCGCATCACGCGCTGGCAACCGCGCAACGCGTCTTGTACCTACTCGTGATTGGTCCGAATGTCCGATTCTTTGACGGCATATTATCAAAGAAACCGAGCGGCGCAAGTGGTACCTACAGCGAAGGTGCTTAGTCAAACACTTATCATTATCACTTGTTACTATTAGTTATTACTGTCATCATTAATCACTGCTTTTATTTGTCTTTATTTAAAATTTTCTTATTTTCAATAAGACCACCGTGTTGGCTTAAAGAGCTAAATGGCATTTCATATTTTCCCGCACTTATAGCCATTTGCCTCAATTTCTCAAACGCATTTATTATTCGATGGCGTAATTGTTCCACCGAATCCACGTTCTCCGCGTACACATCGTATTTGATGCAGCCCCAGGAAAAAAGTCGAGTGGCGTGAGGTCTGGCGATCTTGCTTACGAGGTCCAAATCTGCCAATCCATTGTGCACCAAACGTGTCATTTAGCCACTGCCTGGCTGTTGTTACAGAGTGTGCTGGCGCGCCATCTAATTGGTACCACATTCGTAGGTATCGGTGGACGTTTAGGTTGTTTGTGTATTCTGACACCGTATCATTTAGTAGGTTAACAAATCTTTCTCCTGTAAAAGCCCCATCAATGAATACGGGTCCGATGATGTTGTCACCGTGAATAGCTGCCCAAACATTTACCGAAAATCTGTATTGAGGGGTTGACTCCCGCCAAACGCGCGGATTTTGGTTTTTGGGCGACCAATGGTGCAGATTGTGCTGGTTCCACATGCCGTTTCTGGTGAACGTGCTTTCGTCAGTCCAATAGATTTGGGAAAAAAAGTCACTGTCCTCTTCAATTTTATTCAGTAACCACTGACAATAATTCACTCGTATTAATTTATCACGCGCTAACAGAGTATGTACTTTTCTAAAGAATGGGTGCCATTTTTCGCACTTTAATATCCTATGGACGGTTCTGTGATGGACTTGAAAATGCGAAGCTCTCTAGCGGAGGCTAGTTTTGGGTTGGTCTTCGAAATATTGTAGTACATTTTCAGTTAACTGGATTGGGTTTTGTCGTGTAGGCGGTTGATCTGGGCGTTGAGAACTAGGATTCACTGGCCGGTTTTCTGCTCTTACAATAGTGCGAGGATTAGTATGGTATTCTATTGAATCGCCATATCTCTCGCGATATGTCCTTATCGCAAGGGCGGCATTTTGATGACATTCTCCATAAGTTAGAATCATGTCGGCCATATTCAGCTGCTGTGTAGTTCGGATGTGTTTTTGCCATCACGATCACAAGTTTACACAAGCACTAATAACGCAAATAAAAGCGTCCGTATTGTAAGAGATGTAAACGTAGTTACTAGATTAGAAAACAAAGCAACGCGTCTTTATCACAGTACCATAATCGTATTACTATCCTAATTACACAAAAATAAATAAAACAATAGGTAAGCGCGGTAGCGAAACATTCACAAAAATATTTGACGACGTAATTATGCGCACTAGTATGAAGAAGTGTGTCAAGGACACGGGTTCTGCTAGCACTAGAAAAGCAAAAAAAAAGAATTCTAGTTCTAGTTCTGTGCGGGCGGGTGTGCGGGTGGAAGGGAGGGCGCGCGTCGCCTGCGCCGCTCGCCGACAAAGGGATGTCTCTTAATCTCTATCCTTCAATTCGCCTACTCTTTGCATTTGTTTCATCCTAACAGTATTGCTTATTCGTTTTAATTTCATTGATGCGATGTTATAATCCGTGACCCCAGCAAATGACCGCTGCGCGACAGTTCTTTATGTACAGGTTGCTCTAAGATGCAATTTTCTAAAATTTTAAATAAATCCGTAAATAATAACGATTAATAATAAATAAATAAATAAAAATAAAAATGTTTATTGCAATTACATACAAATGAAAAACACATTATTTGGAGATCATCTTTTAAGCAAGAAGATGCTTGTGTTAGGTGAACTCCACTCTTCCATTTATCATGATAATATACGAGTAAGTATGCAATAGAAAAACAAAAAAAATCAAATTAAAATAAAACAGAAAAATAAAGTGAAAAGAAAAATACAAAACAAACGAGCGCACTAATTGTGTAGTGTATGCGAGTGAGTTTTTGTGTGTGTGTGTGAGGGTGTACGTGTGTGTAATAGTGTGAGTGTGCATTGTGTTAATGAGTTACCGTGTAAGTTGAGTTTCTTCTTATGTGAGTTGTGTTTATTTATTTTTATATCAGTTTAGATTTAGGTTTAGGTTAGCCCTGTGACTATGTCTTGGAATCGGAAGAAGCCAGGCACAGCTTCGTCCTCTAACAATTTCGCTACCGCAGTCCTTTTAATTAAAGGACAGATTATGGAAGCGAAGATACCAAAGCCTCAATATCGTCGTAGGTTTTGTTCGCAAGCCAATCAGTCACAGCTATTTTACAGTCACGGAGTTTCAAAGGATAGATGTGTAACTCTTTATTCAGAAGGTTGTATAAGCGAGAAGATTGTCGTTCATACTGCCTCTCAGCAAAAATAGATCTGACTGGGACAGTTGGAGCGACTAAGTAGTTTCTCCTGCTACTGATACTCGTCTTTGTGGGATCATACGGAAGGGATGTGTGCTCAACCTGTGTCAATGTATTACATAAATGTTTTTTTCTGTTACAACAAATATAAAAATTGTGTTAACATTATAATAATAATAATAATATCCCTGGACATTTCACACAGCGCCATCTAGTCCCAAGCTAAGCAACCTAATGCTTGTGTTATGGTAACAAGATGGCTGATAAACTACTTACATACATTTTTTTTTTTTTGTAAATACATGCATATTATAGATAGAAAAACACCCAGACTCGGAACAAATACATGTAGGACTTACAAATATTTGTTCTGTGCGGGAATCGAACCCGCGACACGCAGCGCAGCAGTCCGATCGCTCAGCCACTGCGCTAACCGTGGTGTCAAATTATGATATACAAACACGTTGACAAAGGTCAACGTCAAAATGATCAAGTAACGACAGCTTCATCGATACTGGCACGTTCCGTGTGCATTATAAAGTTCAAAAGCGATGTTTCCTAAAGGTGATTATGCATTTCTTCTGAAATTCTTATGACGTGTCAGAGAATGTAGAAAACCAATATAACCTGCACCCTAATTACCAAACTACCAATCACAATCTGAATCATTTTGAAGGATATTGCTAAACCATCACACTAATATTATAAAGGCGACTGTTTGTGAGCGTGTTTGTATGTTTGTTACTTCTTCACGCTCAAACGGCTGGACCGATTTTGATGAAATTTGGTACACAGATAGTTTATTTTAATTTTATTTATTTGGGACAAAAAACAGTAATACATTACAGCATTTACAAAAAGTAATATTACAGTCGAGAAAACGTATAACCCACACTATTGTCCACGAAGTGACAATAGTGTGGGTTATACGGAGTATGGAGTATGGGAGTATGATAACGAACGCGTGTTAAATGAGAGAAAAATAAAAATAACATATTTAAAAGAAAAACAGTATAGGTAAATATACCGACGAATTGAAGGAAGCGGATGACGAGAGCATCCGACTCAAGGGCGACCTGCAAGAGATTGTGAAACCATTCTTCTAAACTTAGATTGCGACGGCGCGGAAATATCAAAAAACGGCTTTTAGAAAACTATAACTCACAATTCACTAAATTGTGAGTTACAGTTTTCTAAAAGCCGGCGGAGGGGGCTCGCACCCCGGGCTTCGTTCTACATCGCGCAGTGTAGAATAGTCGAGGTGCACGCATCTCTCGCCAATTAACAGTTCTTATAGGTACAATGTAACACAATCTATTCGAGAGCTCAGTACGATTAAAGTTATTGCATATACCGTACAGCATCACAACCATAATCAGTGAATTCAGGAACTTAATCTCAAAAATTAAAAATTTAAAAAAACCCCGACTACGGGAATCCCTATAAAAAGAAAAAAATAACCTTGAAATTATGACCCTACGTAAGTACGTATGAAATTTTTTGATTAAATATTGTCCCGTCGGGGGACCGCTCTAATTATTAGCCTAACGTTCTGTTAAAGTTTAAAATAGTAGCGGTCCCCCGACAGGACAATATTTAATCAAAAAATTTCATACGTACTTACGTAGGGTCATAATTTCAAGGTTATTTATTTCTTTTTATAGGGTTTCCCGTAGTCGGGGGTTTTTTAAATTTTTAATTTAATTTTTTATTTCATGCTTTTTGTAGGGACTCCTTATTATTTCTTTTATTTTATTTTCTTGCATTTTAAGATTCAGGAATTTGGTATTTAATCAGGTTTTTTGTAATTCGCCATTTTATGGTGGTGGCCATCTTGGATTTGAAATTTGTCATGGTGTATAGTATTCTACTAGTCAAGCCCTTTCATTTGATACCCATATTGAGGGAGACGTGAAAAAAAAATGTAATTTGCCATTTTGTGGTGGCGGACATCTTGTATTTGAAATTCATCATAGTGTATAGTATTCTACTAGTCAAGCCCTTTCATTTGATACCCATATTTAGGGAGTTGTAAAAAAATATGTAATCCGCCATTTTGTAGCGGCGGCCATCTTGGACCGATTTTCATCAAACATAGCTAAGAACACTCCCGACAAATTCACCTTTCAAACAAAAAAACAAAATTTAAATCGGTTCATCCGCTCGGGAGCTACGATGCCACAGACATACATACAAACACACACACACACACACACACACACACACAGACACGTCAAACTTATAACACCCCGTCGTTTTTGCATCGGAGGTTAAAAAACAACAACCAAGGCCGAAGTTTGTTGCTCCACCAGTTTCTGCATATGCTCATCCTGTTCCTGCTTCCAGGTTTTTAGCACGATTTTTAGCTCCAGATTGCGTTCCACAACCTTATTGGGTTAAAAGTCACAACGAAGTCGTTTACGGCGGGACTGGGTGTTTACGCTGTCGTCACTGCAAACAGTTTTCGGAATGTCTGAATCTGACATTGATAAGTCACTCGTCATGCTATTGTTCCTAGCTCCCGTTGCTGGGGGTGTACGTTGCATTGCGATGCTGATGAGTATTTATATATATGTGGTATTGACAGGAGCTCACCGAGATTATAACCAGGATTTACACATAGCATACTATTTATCCCGATATTCCCAAGGGATCGAAATTTATGCGGGTGGATGGATGGATGTTTGTTACTCTTTCACGCAAAAACTACTAAATGGATTTGGATGAAATTTGGCACACAGATAGTTTATAACCAGGAATAACGTATAAGACACTTTTTATTCCGATATTCCCACGGGATCGAAACTTATGCGGATGAAACCGCGGGGCGCAGCTAGTTGCTTTATATGTTCGAAAAGTTTGCCTGCTCAGCAATGTAAATAACGCAATGAATATTGTTGAACTGTCAAAATGAAAGCCATTGCTACTGTTAGTGTGTTACGCAACTACACGCTGGTCCTGTGGCGCGCAAACTTGAGGTGTCAGAACAGTTGTCGGTACTGGTACTGGTGAGTACATTTTTTCAACCAAAAGCAAAACACCAAAAGAAGTTAACAATGTTTTGAAACAATTAGTACAACTGAAGGCGACCTTCGTGAAAGTCTGACTCTGTACGAGTACTTACTTCAACTCTCATTTAAGTAGAATCGAATTCAAATTTTACAACTACTTACCTAGACTTAATTCTGGCCGTAGTGAAGTAATATTCGCTATGGAAGGCGCAGAAGATCACAACGATGAGGGTCAACAGCAGCGTCCGTAGCTGGAACCTGCCGAACTGCCCGATCTCCTCCACCAGAATAGTATCTAAATCGACGCTGCCTTTCTCCTCGCGTGCCGTCATCGCGCTATGCAAGTGCCGGTGTAATCTTTAACCACTACTAAATATGTGTTAAGAATATCATTTTTATCTTTGATCTCATCGTATCAGATTTGATACGAACATGAAGGAATCTGAAGGAAATTACCGTATCTAGGTAATGTTTTATAATAATAATAATCAGTCGGATCAGGTGCGGATCACCCAGCGTAATCACATGCTAGATGTACACTGTACTTGATCGCCTGCGAAATGAAATGCAGAGTAGCCATATCATCGCCCCCCAGTCGCAGACTGCTGTACAACTACCGCAGTCCAACACAAGTTATGCTGACGAGGGGAGTAATGACAGGGCTACAAACGTAAGTACCCAGTGCAATGAGGAATTGAAGAGTGCTTTGGAGGGTGCGATTCAGGAATATCGGTTCATGTCGCCTGAACTTAGGCCACGCTTACCTCGTTTGCCCATGCATAACAAAAATAGGGCGCTGGTGGCGGTCCTGGATTCGCAGTTGTCAAACTATTTTGATACCTGCGAAGACCTCATCGATACTCATTCGACTTTGTATTGCGCGGCTGTAGCGGCATGTCATGTAGCTCACGTCAAATTTGCCAATGACTCTAGAGCTACACAACCGAAACCAGCCGTACCAGCTTGGCAGTGCAGGATTGAACGCCGTATTGGTGGGGCCAGGACGCTCATCGGCAAACTAATCTGCTTCAGGGAGGGCAATACTGGCCCTAGAGTGATGCACTTTGTGAGACGGGCGTTCTCAGGGACTGACTTTTGGATTAAATAGTTCTTATGGTCGCACGCTCGCTTGGCATCTCAGTTCCAGACTGCTTTGGAGTCTGGTTCGCTACTCCAATTCCTAACGACAGGAGTTACTCACCTGCTCCATAAATCAGGTAGCACCGCGGAACCCAAAAATTATAGGCCGATCACGTGTTTACCGACGGTCTATAAAGTTCTTACATTCATTTTGAGAGCTAAAATTAACAAACATATTGACACCAACTCCATTATGTCTGCCTCGGATGGAAAACCGGATGTAAATCTACTAGCGCCCGTAGCCTGGCTGCGTTTCGGTGACCTCTTTGGAGAAACCGAAGGTTTTGTCTGTGCAATTATGGACGAAGTTATGATGATGAACAATTACCGGAGATTTATTGTGAAAGACGGCACGGCTGACATCTGTCGGGCATGCCACCGGCCGGGAGAATCAATCAGGCATAGTATCTCCGGGTGTTCTCGTCTAGCTAACGGAGAGTAGCCAGGATACTTCATCAGCAACTTGTTCTGAAACACAGCCTTGTGGAAGCTGAGGTGCCGTACTACAGGTATGTGCCCGACCCAGTTCTCGAAAATGGAAATATCACATTGTACTGGGGGGGGTGTATGAGAGTAGCCGACCAGCGAGCTCCATGACCTGCAACTAGAGAGGACTTGTCGTCTCTAAAGCGCACTGCTATAGGCTGATGGCGCTAAAAAACAATGAATCCCTTAACCTAGGCGCAGAACCTTTTCATAAATTTTACATTTACTTGCATTATAAAACCCTAAATTATATGACATTAAATTAAAATACCAACAAATTTTAATATACACTGAATTTAACTTGAAAAAAAACGGAACCCTTATAGGATCACTCGTGTCTATCTGTCTGTCCGTCTCTCACATCCAATTGGAAACCCAGTGGCCCAGACACTTTAACTGAACGACTCTGTTTAAGGGGGTACCAGCTAGGATGACTGTAGGTACAGTCTCGTAATTTTTGCCCCGCCCCTTAAATACTAGGAGTTCACTTTTCTTCGCGTTGTATGAGCCCATGGGCCTCCGCATAGGACTCACAAATCCGTACCAGCTTACGCAAACCCCCGATCGATGGACTCATGCACATCAAAGTGCCAAAAGTTATCTCATCGTATCATAATAATATCCCTTCAGATATTATAATCAGGATTACCTAATGTTATAAACACATCAAAGTGCCAAAAGTTATCGGAGTCTGCACCGATCCTTATCTTGGTTGGTAGGTTGTAGTACATATCCTTGGTGCTTATCATAATCTCGTGCAAGGTTATGTTATCTGATGCTCAGTGATACGTGCCAGTAATCTAGCAGTTCGTCTGTCTCATACGATCTCTCGTCTATTTATATCATAATACTTTTTTAATGTAATTTGAACAGTATTTGAGTACTTATTTTATTCACAACACCTGGAATCGCATTAAATTGTAAGCGATGTGTGGGTAGTCTGACAGCGAGATGGACGGAGAACATTGCTACCATCGCAGGAAGAGCCTAGATGAAGCTGACACAGGAGCGTGGAGATTGGCACAAGCAAAGAGAAGCCATCATATGCTCGGCAGTGGGTAAATTCGGGATGATGAACATGATGAAAGTGTATGCTCACGAGTGTATAAGGATGCAATGCAGATGTACGAGTATTTATATATTACTGAACTTATGATGATGTCTCTGGGCTCAGGCGTAAAGATGTCTTTCACAATTTCTGCAATTAACTAATTATGACAGAAGGCTTTCAGTGGGCTTTATCATAACCGCTCACTACTAATCTCATCAGATCATTAAAGTGGCTTTTAACGTTCAATCGACCAATCGACAGTTAATCTCTTTTATTTAAATTGATTTAATAATTTATTATCGATCAATCAGTGATATTTAATCATTTATTATCGATCAATCAGTGATATTTAATCATTTATTATCGAACAATAAATGATAAATTTGGACAATATTTTGCCTCAACACCTACCTAATTAGTTACTGATCTCTTTGTTTGCTAGAATTTAGTTTTGACATGGTGGTGGGAAATATAGGCATTAGTCGACGAATACCTATCCATACTTTAATATTATGAATACGAAAGTAACTCTGTATGTGTGTCTGTTACCTTTTCACGCATTAACGGCTGACCGGATTCGATCGGAATCGATGTAGTTTGGCACACGGATATACTGTGACCTGGGGAATTTCCGACACCCACGCGGGTGAAGCCGAGGGTAAAGGCAATTTGTAAATAAAAAGTTAAGAGGAGGTACAGCTTATCTAATTAATATATTTATGTAGTTAACAGTGGATACAGTCTTAAGTAGTTACAGGAGTTATCATTTGTTAGTGTTATACTGTCTATCGCCAATCTGCTCTGCCTGCTCGAGGGTGTCGGGCAGGGTGGTGCCGAGCGTCTCCGGAGTGAGGAAGATCAGTGCCCCCGACAGCAGCGCCAGAGAACCAAACAACAGGAACGGCAGCTCGGGGAAGAATTGCGCGCCCTGCAAACAAAACACTATCATTTCTAACCATTTGAAGGCCCGCTAGGACCAGAAATCACTGTGGCCACGTGCACCAACAGTCAAATAGGTTTAGCGTTAAATTAATTTAAAAAATCGTTCTCGTTCAATATGACAAAGAGAGAATGATGTTTTATAAACTTTTAAAATCGTTACGAGATCTTAATGCATATCTTGCTGTTGCTAGTCAGGACTGGGGTCACTAGAACCAATAATGCCCATGTACGGTCATGAGCATTAATATATTACTATGGAAAGCTCGGAAATAATATCTGATTGCGTGATTTATCCATTAAAATATAATCTGTGGAAGGTACAAGTGGCAGCACAAATATAAGACAAAAGCGTAATAAAGATGAATTTCCTTCACTGGATCTAGTTATTGTGGAATTAAAACTCAATGCCTGATTCTAGAACTTATCTAAAGTTGAAAAGTAAATCTTACAAAAGCTGGAGTGAGCGGCGCCAGCATGGACCCGATGCGTCCGATCATGGAGGAGAAGGCAAACAGGCTGTGTCGGTGCCTGGTAGGGTACAGCTCGGCCGTGTACACGTACACCGACGTCGCCACCATGGCGATGCAAAACTTAGCGATTAGGTACACCACCAGCGCCGCTACGTACAGACCTGGAAGATGACGTCACAAATGAAGATCAACTTAGCGAGTTGATCTTAATTCACGCAAAACATTAAAACATACCTTGAGGCATAAAAATATATGCAACCTGACATGCGGCGCACATCCAAAAAGCTCCAGTCAATACTGGCTTCCTTCCAATCCTATCCATCAAGAAATATGCAGTCCAAAAGCCAGGGATTTCGACCGCCGCCACAGCTATAAAGTTCAAGTACTTGTTGCCTGACATGTTCACAGCGTTCAGCGACAGTCCGTAGTAGATGAACGTGGTTGTGATCCACCACACGGGCGAGACGATGCACCGCAGTAATATTCGCTTGTGCCGGAACACTTGTACCACCAGCCAGGGTTCACCGCCACGTCGCTCTGCTTCCAACTCAGTGACCCGTATCTTCTCCTCCGCAGTGTAACGTAATGCATCCAGTGATTTGTCAGATAATTTTCTTCCGTTGACCTTTGCAACTTTTTTAAGCAAAGCTTCGGATTCTTCAAAGCGTCCCTTACTCATGTACCACCGCACAGACTCGCTGATGATCCAGAAGTAGACGATGGTAAGGAACTGCGGGATGTAGAGCGTGAGCGTCAAGGTCCTCCAGTCAGGTACACACCACGCGATCAGCCCCAACGTCACCTGTCCCACCGCAAAGCAAGTCTTAAGAGCTGCACCGATAGCGACGCGACACTCCGGACCCACCAGCTCCGTTACTGTAACAACATTCATAATATGATTTATAACCAAACGAGTCTACGCTTCCAACTCAAAAATCAACCAGTAGGAAAACTTACGTAAAATGTAGACACTAGAATATGTGCCGCTTCCAAAATTAGCCTCCGCAAACTGAGACAGTATGAATCCCAGGTAGGAGCCAGCCCAATAGCGCGTGAGACCGATCCACGCCGTGTTGAACGCGTTAAGCACGAGCGCGACCCGGCGCCCCCAGCGGTCCGACACGAAGCCGGTGATAGGCAGTGCCGTCAGCGTGCCGAATGTGGTCACGGTACCGATCAGCGTCCGCCGCCATTCGTCGCACGCCAGTCCATACTTATAGACAAAAAATATTGATCACAAATCTTTCTCATCTAATATTTGACACAGTTACAGCATTTCGTAGACTCACGTCATAGACGACAGTGTGTGTGTTCTCGTACACGTAAGAGTCGCAAGGCAGACGCGTGTCGTGGTCGAAGAGTGTGGCGGGGCAAGTATCGCTGGTCACCGCCCGCGACGTCGCGGTCGCGTTGCCGAAGCGCTGGCAGTTGTCAAACGAGCCCTGACTGGCGCCCGCCGGCACCGCGTTCTCCAACCAGTACGGAGAGAACTCCGCTGGCTCACCTTCACACTCCGGGATCAGACATCTATAGTAGAATGTATTATGCATAATCATAAAATAAATAGAAGATAAACTAAATAGAACGTTTTTAATAATAACGAAACACTAACGGTGACTAGCCAAAAAGAGAGCTTCAGACAAGAGCCCAGGGTTGAGGTTCATCATCATCATCATTTCAGCCGAACAACGTCCACTGCATATGTATTTAATGCATAGTTTGGTTACCTGGTGCTAATCCGAGCTGTGCTAAACACGTACTCCAAGTTGCTGCATGCCACGAACACGACCAGCACCATAGCCAGCAGGAACGTGCGGAGTTGGTACCTGCCAAACTGACCGATCTCCTCCACCAGGAGTAGGTCCAGCTCCACCTGCCGCCCGCCATTTGTCTCAGAGGCCACGTCTTTGTCCAAAGCCGCCATGATGTCCACCAAACAGCAGCACACCGCTACTACCGTCTAAATATTCTTCGCGTATTTTATTTCAAACACATTTATTATCTTTAAAATGTTTATCTAGTTCGTTGACTTATGACTGATGTTTGACTTGAAGTATCTTTAATGCTCTTGGAACGTTTTCGTAAAAAGTTTTAGTTAGTTCAAATATATTACAGATGTTCATTCTAGGGTTCCGTTGCCAAATAGCAAAACGGAGCCCGTATAATTTCGTCTTGTCCATCTGTCCGTCCAAAGGTTACTCAGCCATTTTACTCGGAGAAAATTGGCATTATATCGATGGAAGAAAGGTGTATTTATAACCCACAAAAAATGGTGTAGTGAAATTACGAAAAAAAATATTGGGGGTGGCTCTCGGGGATGCATGTAATATTGGGGGTGGCTCTTGGGGATACATGTAATATTGGGGATGGCTCTCGGGGATACATGTAATATTGGGGTGGCTCTCGGGGATACATGTCATCGAGGGATGAAACAAACTATATTCAGTGCGCATAAGCGTGTGGAATATTGTTGGAAGTAATAATTAATGAAAAGATTTGTGATGATTCAGTCACTTTTTTATTCAAATCAGTTGTTGGAGAAATATGTGTTGTTAACGTCGCAAAAAATGTATCACCACCCTGAAATTCCAAATCTACGGTACTTAGAGAATTCCGAAAAAATCAAGTTGGGTAAACTTCAAAAAGACTCACAAAAATAACTTTGCATTTAACAGTTTCTTTTAGAACATAAAGTAACTACATAACTGGGGCCCTCAATTCAGATGCGTGCATAAAGTGACATAGAGATCACAGCCCCCGACGGATTTTAATGAGTTTGTCATTATGTTAACAGGTAGGTGGATAGATAGAGCATCTATATTTGATATTATTGCTGTGACTATCTCTAAGAGGACAAATAGGTACATAAGGTAGAAAGCACCAAGAAAAGTCGTAAGTAGTATGTATATGTAAATGACAGACTTCGCGACAAATCAACCAAAAATACTTTAAACTTACATTTCTTTTGGCAATTACTTCCTTTTAGTCAGAGGATTTCCGAAAATTTTATTTAATCCTTTTTAAATTCAACGTTTCCGTATCGGATTTTCTAGCTGAGAAATTTTAGTTGCATCAATGTCTGTATGTTTGTTGATGAATCGCATCAATGTTTGCATGCCAAAGTGGTAGAATGTACAAGGATTCTTTCATATTATTGTAACCACCTTATTGTAAATACCTACATTGTGAGCAAATAAATGAATATTCTATTCTATTCTATTCTTTTACATAAGCCGTGAGTTTAAAAAAAAATGGTTTTAAATTTTTTAGAGAATATCTCCGCCTCCACCTCGACATAATTTCCGACGATGTTCTTCTGTTCTAGCATCAGACCCTCAGCCAGTGGCGGACTAAGCCTGACGGGGGCGCAGGGCGACAGTATTATTACTGCCTGCCCGGGGCGAAGGCCTCCAGAAAAGTTTAAGAAGTAGAGGAATGTAAGGTCTATTTTGATGCTAATGAATGATCAGTTATCCATCAATTATAATTTACAAACAGGTACTTCTGGTCACTTGGTAATTTATGTTATGAAATAAAAGACAAAAAGACGTGATCCAACAGAGGAACCTTAGACGTTATGGGTGTACGAGAGTAGCCGACCAGCGAGCTCCATGACCTGCAACTAGAGAGGACTTGTCGTCTCTAAAGCGCACTGCTATAGGCTGATGGCGCTAAAAAACAATGAATCCCTTAACCTAGGCGCAGAACCTTTTCATAAATTTTACATTTACTTGCTTTATAAAACCCTAAATTATATGACATTAAATTAAAAGACCAACAAATTTTAATATACACTGAATTTAACTTGAAAAAAAACGGAACCCTTATAGGATCACTCGTGTCTATCTGTCTGTCCGTCTCTCACATCCAATTTGCTCTGACTCTTACACTTATTAAGTGGAAATTTGGTACACATATAAATATCTGTTACCCAAATATGGACGTGTAACGTAAATAAATGAGTTTTGAATAGGTTTACTAATGATAAGCATAAAATATATTGTCATAATTTACATTAGCATAACAAAATTCAGCATAATGATCATTACGCATAATATTATTAGGCATAAATGTTCAGCCATAATGCTTGTTGCTATAAATACTGCTAGCATAATAATAATAAAGCATAATTTTAAAAGCTTAGTTATGAACGCATAATGATATAAACACATAACGTTCTTTGGAATAAAACTAATAAACCCTAATAAATAACTCCAAACGGTAAGTTGTAGACACTATTTCACCTTATTGATTATTATTGCTCCAATGTAATGCTAAAACGCGAAAGAAAGAATAAGTAAATATCAGAAAACATTATACTGTTATCACCTCATCTAACCCAAACCACAACCCAAAACACCAACAATAGAGGGGATCTGGCGCGTTAATAGACACTGTTCTAACCTAATCTAACCCATATGATTCATTAAAAGTAGTAAATTATCAGGAACCATCATACTGTAATAACCTCATCTAACCCAAATGATTCACCAACAATAGAGGGATCTGGGCTTAGGTGGCCGCTGCCGCGCGGCCCGCTCGCTTCGCTTGCTCGCTTCGCGCGTTAATGGTCAATGTTCTAACCTAACCTAACCCATATAACATAAAAAACGACGAACGATGACGTTTTATAACATAAAAGGCTACATTCACCCAATTACGACTTTTTATATTTATGGCTCATGATTATTATACGAATAAAATATATTATGCCTTTAAAATTTATGCAACTCCAACTTAAGCCAAAACATATTATTCATCCAAATTTATTTTATCGCGGTATCGCCTTCAAAGTATACTACTTCAGAAACGATACACATACGTCAACGAATAGTCCAATCATCAAAACATTTTTTAAATGAGTTTTCCGGAATTGAATTCAGTTCTCGCCACGAATTCTCCTTGATGTCTTCTACCGAACAAAAACGTGTGTCACAAAGTGGTAATTTGAGTTTAGGAAAAAGAAAGAAGTCGGCTGGAGCCATATCTGGTGAATAAGGTAGTTGCTCGATGGTATTTGTTGAGTTTTTGGTCAAAAATTCGTTCACAGTTATGGCCCTGTGCGAAGGCGCATTATCGTGATGCAAAATCCAAGAATTTGCTTTCCACAATTCTGGCCTTTTTCGTCGAATTTGCTCTCTTAAACGCCGCATGACGCTCAAATAATATTCTTTGTTTACTGTTTGACCTTCTGGCAAGAATTCCGAGTGCACAACATCGCGATAGTCAAAGAATACAGTCAAAATGACTTTGACTTTTGATCGACTTTGGCGTGGTTTTTTGGTTTCGTTTCAGTTAGAAGGCGCCACTCCGAAGCTTGTTGACTAATTTGCATGTCAATCTTGTAAACCCACGTCTCGTCACCAGTAGCAATGCGTTTTATGAATGTTGGGTCGGAATTGACTCCTTCTAGCATATCCTCAGCGACTCTTATGCGATTGAGTTTTTGGAGAAAATTCAGGTCTTTTGGGACTAGCAGAGTGGCAACATGTTTCATACCCAAGTGATTATTTAAAATGGTACGGATCGACTCGTGAGACACAGAAAGTTCAGCGGCTATCTCTCTCAAACTTGATCGAGGATTTTCAGTCAGTATTTCCTTCACTTTTGCGATATTAACTTCAGTTCAAGACGTTAATGGCATACCAGAGCTAGGCAAATCTTCTATTCTTCTATTTGAACGCTTTGTACCACTCATAAGCACGTGTTTTTGATAAAGTCAATTCACCGTAAGCCTGCTGTAACATTTTCAGTGAATCTGGACACGAAATTCCATTGGCGATGCAAACTTTAAGACAAATTCTTTATTCGATGTTTTTGTCCACTAAGAAATTCGCAATACACACTAGATATGATCTAACTAAAAACAGCACTGTATTTAATTTGAATAACTGATGCAACTCAAACTCCGCGTCAAAATGGAAAACAGTTGTGCCAATCTAACAACCAAAAAATAACAAAAAATAATAATATGGAACCATAAACAAATCATCCATTACCGATCCTTTTTTGACTGAATGTATGAAAATTGACTCCCTTATCTTCTAATGAGCCTAAAATTAAAAAAAAAAAAAAAAACAGAAATTAGTTCTTTGCTTACAGAATACAAGAAACTCTATAAAAAGTACATGGTTTTATAATAATATGGCAAATCTTTAAGCAATGTGCGTAAAAACTTACAATTGCAGGTTTAGTACGTACAATGGGAAAACATGTTTTTTAACTACAACTTCAAGTTTGTTCTTCGGATCCGTCTTGGCAACCTACTTTACATGAAATATTTTCAGTGGGTAACATATTCATCGTACGCAACCCTCTCCACGCGAGTTCAACTCGCCCTTGGCCGGTTTTTTATAACTTCAAGTAGTCGATGTTTGCTCATCTTTTAACTTTGAGGCCAAGTTGTTCTGCCTGTTCGAAGGTGTCCGGTAGAACGGTGCCGAGCGTCTCCGGCGTGAGGAAGATCAGCCCACCTGATAACAGCGACATGGCGCCGAACAGCACGAACGGCAGATCAGCAAACCATTGCGCAGCCTGCGACCACGGAATTGTTTTATGATGGGAGACTTATGTCTAAAACCTTTGCTTCGTTGAAATCATGTGTAAAGTTACAAAAATGTACGTATACAAAATGATAATTATTTAATTGACCTTTAGCTATTCAAGAAGCAGAGGACCATTCTCTGAGCCCTGTGGTACCCCGCCAAGAGTTATCCACTTAGCTCGCTACTTACCTAGTTGTCTGTTGTTCAAAAGAAGAGCTTGAGATGATAGTACTCGTAAAACTTTTTCATAAACATTATCGATCGTCTATGAAATCATCATCATCGTCCGCCCAATCTTTTCCAACTATGTTGGGGTCAGCTTCCAGTCTAACCTGATGCAGCTGAGTACCAGTATTTTACACGGAGCGACTGCCTATCTGACTTCCACAATACAGTTACTGGGTAATACGAAACCGAATAATAATATTATGATAACGTCAATGAAATATTGGTTGACCATACAAACGCAGGAGTGAGAGGAGCGAGTATGGCGCCGATCCTGCCGCACATGGAGGAGACCGCCAGTAGCTTGTGTCGGTTGTTAGTGGGGTACAGCTCCGCCGTGTACACGTACAGTGACGACATCACCATCGCTATCGCACACTTTGCCACCAAATACATCGCCAGCGCCATCGTGAACAAGCCTGCACAAATAATGTTGATAAGACAAAAAACTCGACAAACTGCAAGTCATAACTACTACCACTTAAATGCTTATTCGTACGAAACTTAATATATTGCAAAAAAGGAATACTAACCCTGGGGCATGAATATGTATGCTGTCTGGCATGCGGCGCATACCCAAAAACCTCCCGCCAGTACTAGCTTTCGGCCAATCCTGTCCAACAGGACATATGCGAACCAAAAGCCGGGGATTTCAACAGCCGCCACAGCTATGAAGTTAAAGTATCTATTGCCAGACAAGTTGACAGCGTTGATAGATAGTCCGTAGTAGGTGAACGTGGTGGTGATCCACCAGACTGGCGAGGCGAGCACGCGGAGTAGTACCCGCTTGTGGCGCCACACCTGCGTGAACAGGCCAGCCTCGTCACCGCGCCGCGCCGCGCCCTGCGCCTCTCGCGCCAACTGCTCCTGCGCGGTGCGACGTAAGCCTGCCAGCGACGCGTCTGATAACGACCGCCCGTTCACCCTAGCCATCTTTTTAAGCAGAGCTTCGGATTCTTCGAAGCGTCCTTTGCTCATGTACCACCGCGCAGACTCGCTGATGAGCCAATAGCTGAAGATTGAGGTGAGCTGCGGGATGTAAAGCGCGAGCGTCAGGCTCCTCCAATTAGGCACGCACCACGCGATCATCCCCAATATCATCTGCCCCACCGCAAAGGCAGTGTTGATCGCTACTCCAGCAGCCACGCGGTACTTAGGGCCAAGCAACTCCACCACTGCAGCGAGATAAACAATGATATCAATCTAAATACAATAGCTTGAGATACAAATCAGAGAAGTATTAACATAACTATCATCAGTTATGTACTCGCATGACAACAGAGCGGGGCGTTAGTAAGCCCAGTTTTAGTAAAAGTAAGGCTTTTTATTAGAGCGTTGCGTTGTGTCTGGCACTAATATACAGGCTCCACGAGATCCGATATATATTATACCAGTCTTTAAAAGAAAAAGGGTAGCAGTGACCCTAAAGTAGTTTTGAAAACCTTTACGGATCCCCAGGTTTCCAAAGCAGTACAAATAATAAGTAGGTACTATTCGGGACATTCATTGGTAAAACTAGAGTTGGAACGCGGTAGGAAGAGTGAAAAAAAATTTTTTTTTTCATATTTGGTAGTACAAAACTATTGTATGTATTTTCTTGGAGTTATCCATTTTTCATATACTTCCTTGCATCAGATTGAGTTGAAGTTGGGCATCCCCCATCACGTGGGAGTGTTTAAAAAAAATATATATTTGGACGTCGTTTCGCGAGCCACCCTTTAATTATGTGTGACAGTTTATATCTACTACTTTTATGCCTCTCTAACGGCCGTGTTCTGTAGTGCCTGAATTAATATCCTTTTTCAACACAAGGCCGAAAACAAGTCATGTGTACGTGTACGTACCTACCAATTTACTAATATGTCTTATAATAAGGTAAGTATTTCAAAATATTTTACTCACTCAATATATAAACACTAGAGAACAAGCCGGACCCGAAAGTGGCTTCAATAAACTCTAAAGCCGCGAAACTGTTGTAATCTTGAATCCAGTACCGATTGAGGCCGATCCACGCCGTGTTGATAGCATTGAAAGCGATCGTGATCCGGCGCCCAAACCGGTCCGACATGTAGCTGGTGATCAGCAGCGCCGTCAGCGTGCCGACCTTGCGCATCATGCCTATAAGTGTCCGCCGCCACTCCTGACACTCCAGCTCGAACTTACATGCAGACAAAAGATTACATAAATGATGTCCCCAACCAAAATATCCCCAAATTTCTAAAAGGAAGTGAGCGTTTCGTGACTCACATCGTAGACGACGGAGAAAGTGTTCTCGTGCACGTAAGTGTCGCAGGGCAGGCGCTTGCTGCGGTCGAAGAGCGAGGGCGGGCAGGCGCCGTCCCCGCGCAGCGTCGGGGCAGCGCGCCCGTAGCGCTGGCAGTAGTCGAACGAACCCTTGCGGCCCGGCGGGATCGCGTTCATCACCCAGGCCGGGGCGAACACGGCCGGTTCACTCTCACACTCCGGGATCAGACATCTGGAATGAACATCCTACTTTATGTGGAGATTTGGCCTATGAGGATAGACGATATTTCAATATTGACTGACGATTACCTGGTAGGTATTAGCGCTGTGGTGAATACGTAATTCACGTTCGCCAACGCGATGAAGATCACTAATATGATGCCTACTATTAATGATTGCAACTGGTACCACCCGAAGTCGCCAATCTCGTTAACGAGAACAGTATCCAGCTCTACTTTGGGCAATGGTTCAGGTACCTTGGGGGGGGCCGTTTCAACTGTAATCGGTACTTTGGGAGAGCTTTCTTCAACTGTTTCGGTTAACTTAGAGCCTGTTTGTTCAAGTATGGGCTCTCTTTTCGGCTCTCCCATGCTGATCTCCGGGCCACAGCGTGCCTATCACATCCGCGTGCACCTCAAGCACTAACGGCAATATCGTACCATCATTTTATGAATTGTGTTATAAACTGCTTCGTATGATTTGTGTCGGCGGACCGACTCGTAAAATGTACTATTACCTCCCATCCCGGTTATCTAGTGTATAATCTATGAACCCGGTTATGTACACGTGGTCATGTAGGGCATTAACAGAGTACAGACACGAGGGTATAGTTCCAGGGATAAAGTGTTCGTCGTGCAGGTCGATTTTGAAATTTCGATGCTGTTTCCGTATTAGTCCTTAACTTTTTATTACCTACTTTTGTCACTAACTTATCCACACCCTTAAAAATAAGTCCAGTCTATAAGATTCAAAGACGACTATCTAAATATTTATTTACGAATAAGAAGAACTATAATCCCGTCATAGAGTACATTATACATAATCCCGTCTACAGTCTACACGTCTATGGCGTATTCTGTCAAATGGCGCAGTATTTTATAAATTTTTCCACTGAAAACTATGTTAATACAAAGAGGTTTTAGCACTAAAACAAACCCTCCCTCAAAGCTCCATTTACACAGTGCAAGTTTATTGTACCATAAATATTGTATCATAAAATTGAAACAAAAATTGATTGGCATCGTCTAAACTACCAAATGGCAATAATTGAACGTGCTGTATGGCATGCGATTATTGCTGCTGAACGTTCCAGAAAGTTTTAAGCCGCATGCAATTATAAATGGGGCACCGTGTACCGTACGCGGTGATTCAACGTCTTCTCAACATTTATTTTAACTTGCTTGGTTTTTATGTGTTCCAGGCCCTTTCCAGCATTCGATAGAACTAAACCTTGGCATACTTATTGCTATGCAACTTCAGCGACATTAAAATTATTTGTGGTCTGATGACGCAACCAGAAGTTGACAAAAGAAAGTCCTCAACTAAACAAGATAACTTCGTCGTGTTAGGGCTCGCAATTTTTTTTTTTAAAGTACTTTGGCACTAGAATAGAATAGATCTTTATTTGCACAGAAAGTAAGCACAAGTTACAGATGTTAAGTTTAAAATCGTTATACTAACTACCTAAACTAAGGCACGCAAACAGTTTTAGCTATAATAATAAAGACTAAGTAGTATATATTATTAACACATTTAATTATATAAATACAAGTTTACCATGTCAAGACGAAATTCAGTACCTACATCATTTGAAATAGGCAACACAATACAATACATAATGTCAAGTTTAATAAAATGGGATCATAAATTGGTCAAGTTCAGGATCAAGACAGTTAAATTGAAAATATAAATTATTTAATACAAGTCAGGGATACAGAGATGTCATAATTATCAATTTAAATTTTTATCGGTCAGAAATTCGCCAATTGAGTAATAATATTTTTAATAGATTAGTCAATTTCTTTTTGAAAAGTGGAAATGTCTCATTTTTATTACATTAAAAATGATCGGACCCATACATTTAATACTTTTCTTTAATAGGGCGGTATCGGAACCACTAACAATTAGCATATTTTTATACTGTCTCCTGATTTGTGTTTCTATTTTCGGGTACTTTATTAAAAATATGCATATTTGACAAAAACAGCCACCTCAAAAATGTAAAGTGATGGAAATGATAATAATTTGGACTTAAATACAGGTACGTAGCTATCTGTTACTTTAAAATTGCACATAGCTCTTATACAGCGTTCTTGAGCCTTGAACACCTGTTCCCTCAGACTACAATTTCCCCAAAATATTATGCCGAATCTCAAAATCGACACGACTAACCTGTGGTATGCAATTAATCTTGTTGCCATGTTTACTTTTTTAGACAGGTTAAATGAGTACATACGCAGCTACACTAAGTTTTTTGCATACTTCTTCTGCTTGTGGTTTCCAAGTTAATTGACTAAATATCATGGGTACGTATCAAAATCCTGAATTTTAAAAGACCGAATATTAAAATACCGATGGACGAAATCCCGATGGTTGAAAAGCCGAAAGGTTGTTTGGTCGAAAGTTTAAAATCCCGAAAGTTCATTTGCCCGAAAGCTTAAAATCCCGACGATCCATATCACGAAGTTTAAAATCCCGAAGATCCAAATCACGAAGACAAAAATCCCGAAATTACACCCCAAAGCCTAAAATCTCTAAGACAATGCCAAAAAAGGAGCTTAACATAATAGGTAACATAACATTAAACATCGATTGTATCGAAATATCAAAAATGATTATACCTAAGCTTAAAATGTCTAAGATTGAAATGCCGAGTGAATAAATGTTTAAAACGTTTGGTTTTACATTGAAAAATATGTTTCTGGCACTCGCCGGCCGCTGCCGCGGCACCGCTCGCTTCGCTCGCTCGGCTCGTGCGTTGTGTGGTCACAGTTCTAACCTAACCTAACCTAGCTGTTTCTATGTAAAAATGATATATGCGTGTTACGCATGCGGGCACAGAAACATATTTTTAATGATTAAAAAACAACGACAACGTGTAATTATTAAAAATGTTTGGTTTTACATTCAAAAATATGTTTCTGTACCCGCATGCGTAACACGTATATATCTTTTTTACATCGAAACAGCTAGGTTAGGTTAGGTTAGAACTGTGACCACACAACGCACGAGCCGAGCGAGCGCAGCGAGCGGTGCCGCGGCAGCGGTCGGCGAGTGCCAGAAACATATTAATCACGGGAACTACGTCGCTGCTCTTTGGGATTTCATCCATCGGTATTTCGTCCATTCGGGATTTCGTCCATTCGGGATTTCGTCCATTCGGGATTTCGTTCTTTCGGGCATTTGAACATCGGTATTTTGTGTTTCGATATAACGACTATCGGCATTTAAAACTTTCGGTATTTTGAATTTCGGTGTTTTGGACGTCGGTATTTCAATCATAGGTATTATGAACTTTCGGGATTTTGATACATACCCAAATATCATAATGCCAAGGAATTTTGCAATTAGTACTTGGTCAACTTTTTGTCCATTATAGTGTTAATGTAAGACTTCTGCTTTACACTATTCTTTGGTATATTAATCATGAAATTATTTTGGTCAAGCCAGCGTATAATGTTTATTAACGTTTCATTTATGACATGTTCGTAAGTTTTTTTGTCAATGCATTTAATCAAGGTAGTACTATCGTCAGCGAATAAGACCATAGGATGTTCAATGTGACGAGGTAAATCATTAATATATAGTAAAAATAATAAAGGGCCAAGCACACTGCCCTGTGGTACGCCATACCTGATAATTCTTGCCTTAAATAAATATTTTTCTTCGTGCTTACTTTTTAGACATATTCTAGATATTCCTGTGTGCTGCTTACGATTGTTATGATTTTAAGAGATTAAGTACATTTCCTCTAATGCCTATGATGTCTAGCTGAATGCAGTTTAGGGTCTATTAGGAGTTGGAAGGGCCATAGGAATTAAAAGTTTTTATTTAGCACTCTTTAGTTCACTACTTAGCTCCTATTTAAAAGCTTGTTTAAAAATGTTTTTTTACGTACTTATATATTTTGTATATACAAGAATTGCATGTGCGGTTATATTGTACATGCTGTTTACACCAATACCTATCAGTTTTGAACGGTAACTTGCTCGTGATATGCAACAATTTGTACGTGTTGTTTAGACGGGGCCAGTCAATATTATCGTTTCCATTTTATGGTATGCCACAGCCAATAAACTTGCACCGTGTAAATGCGGCTTTATGATAGGCCGTCTCTGTCTGCACACTATTACGCCTATACCTCTATAACAACTAAGCTTCCTTACGGTCAGCACAAACTGAGAAGTTACCGCTAGTTGCATTAGTTATTATTAGTTGTTGGTACATGCAATACAAAACATACGCATTATAAAAAAATCAATTTATTAACAAGATGTCTTACGAACTATACTGAGTAGGTATGTACAATTTATCGAGATCACGTAGGTTTGGTCTTGCCGAGCTGCTCAGCATCCTCAAATGTATCGGGCAGCTTGGTGCCCAGCGTCTCCGGCGTGGTGAAGATCAGCAGGCCCGACAGACACGCGAAGCTGCCGAACAGCACCGACGGGAATGGCTCCCATACTTCCTGAGCCTGGGAACATAATTATGATGATCGTCAGTAAGTCATGGTCCGCTTAAGTAGTGAGGAGGTTTAGGTTTATAAGGGTATTCTTTACTGTTGGGACCAGCCAGCGAACTACAAGTCGCGGATGCATTCCAAAAATCCTGCATTGCGCAATCAATGTTTTCTGCCCAGCAACAACTGTAGGCCGGAGGATTCTAGTATTTTTTGTATATTACAGGACAATTTATACGGAAATAATAATGGCCGCGGTTGGATTGACCAATTGACCATGGTAGCAAAGCTGTGTAAAAGCTAGTATCCATACTGTAATATATTATATTATATTAATCACTAGCTGTGCCCGCGACTTCGTTCGCGTGCATGTCGGAAGACAAATTGGATTTCATGGGTTTCAATTTTTATTCGAGGAACCTTAATTTTTTTTCTAAAATAAAAACCTGTTACTCCTCACAACATCAGCTATTTGTCAGTGAAAATCCCGCCAAAATCGGTCCAACCGTTTCGGAGATTAGCCGGAGCAGACAGGAAAAATTAAAAAAAAAAAATTGTATTGAAGTCCGTATATACTTTCATATCATTTAGTAAAAAGCCGTTAATTTGACATTACAAACGGACACTTATATTTTATTTATTTGTATAGATATCCATACTATATCCTATTAATATTATAATTGTAAGTGGATGTATGTATGGATGGATGGATAAAACTACTGAACCGATTTAGATAAAATTTGGCACACACATGGTTTATAACCAGGATTAACAGTGATTAACAACTAAATTCAAAATTCAATGTGTGGTATATAAATGACGGAACACTAGGAGGTGACGTAGACACCGTTCTAAAAGATCTTCAATTCCTAAAGCAGCAGTTCCAATCCGTCGGCCTTGACCTCAACAACTCAAAATGTGAAATTTACATTTGTGACCATACTGACAGACTATCGACTATACAGAAATTTAATTTAGTAACCCCAGACATCAAAGTTTTGGAAAAAAGTTCATTGCACCTCTTAGGTTCCCCAATTTTAGAAGACAGTTTTTCATCATTCGTCGACGGAAAAATTAAACATTTTAACGATATTTCGGATAGACTTTCTAAAATTAATTTACATTCGGCAATATCAGATATTGTTGTTTCGGTCCAAATTTTATGTATTTTCTCCGTTCTTCCTCTTTATGGAAGAACCACCACCACACCTTTTGGACAAAATCGATCACGTTATTCGCAGTACTATTACAACCATTTTTAATGTGGCTTTGGACGACCGCGCGTGGCTGCAAGCCACACTGCCCATTCGTTTTGGTGGGCTCGGCGTCCGCAAAATTTCTAGTGTAAGCCTACCGGCGTTCCTATCCTCGGTCCACAGCACCGAAAAGTTAACCACACGAATCTTGGTTCCTGCTCAGGTTGACTCTGAAGTGCCGTGTTTGACCGACGCGGTGAACGCCTGGAAAGTGGCTTGCCCGGACACGGTTCAGCCCGAGAACCCGTCTTCCCAGAGACAGTGGGATGAGCCGCTCTGCAGGTTGGTACAGAATAAACTTATTGTTACGAGCTTCGGGTTCGTGACACTAAAAATGCCGATAAAAATCACCCAAAAGTTACACTTTAATTAATCAACACTAACAACAATTCAAAACACACTAATTATAAAACACAATCACTCTTAAGTCGCACTTGAAGATCGCTTTCGATGTATTCGCTTGTGTCGCAAAACCAAGTCTGATTGCTCGCGGCTATTCCCGGCCTTATATAGTGCCGCAGATAGTTCCAGAACCTTCTATTGTAGAACCGTCTAGAATGTTCGAGTACATACCGGCCCCGACTGACTACATGTCGATAGTTCTAGTAAGTTCTAGCTTCGTCATATCTACTCGTCAATAGATGGCGCTGACGGATGGCGTGACTATTAGTTCTACTATTCCATAATAGATGGCGCCAGTTAGTTCTGCCAATCCACAATAGATGTCGCCAGTGGTAACTAATGTCACCGTGTATCAGGCATTAATTGTGGCGCGTAACACTGCCCCCTCCTAAGACATGCTCGTCCCGAGCATTTTCGGCTCCATAATAACGCGCCAATCGATCCACATGGACGATCTTAGGAGTACCTCTTGCACCTTTCCGTATCCGGTAGGTTACGTCATTGATCTTTGTCACAATCCGGTACGGTCCATCCCATTTAGCTTGAAGCTTAGGAGATTTCCCTTTGCTGCGCACTGGATTGTGCAACCACACTAGTGAACCTTCGTCGAACCCTTTACTGTTCATTTTGCGGTCATAACGGGTTTTCATCTTTTCAGACATTTGCTGGCCCGATTGTCTGACGTGCTCACAAATGTCATTCATTTTATTCCGCAAGTTATTCGCATAATCCGTTATACTGCATGGGGCATCAGGTGGTATTCCGGTGATCAGGTCTGCAGGCAGCCGTAATTCTCTTCCAAAGTTTGCGAAGGCTGGTGTCACCGATGTACTTTCGTGAACAGCGCTTCGATATGACAACAAAAACGGTTGTATGTGCTTGTCCCAATCTCGTTGTCGATTTTCCACA
Organism: Apamea anceps; assembly: GCA_951799955.1. Lineage (NCBI taxonomy): Eukaryota > Metazoa > Arthropoda > Insecta > Lepidoptera > Noctuidae > Apamea > Apamea anceps. Next base: position 21,175,939 of record OX637510.1, read on the forward strand.
ACTTTTGCTAGGTACCTCTCCAGTGTCTGATTAAATCGTTCCACCATTCCATCCGATTGTGGGTGGTAAGAAGTTGTTCTTGTTTTATGAGTACCCATAACTCGACAAGTTTCCTGGAATATTTGGGACTCAAAATTCCTTCCTTGATCACTGTGAATCTCTAGTGGAACTCCAAAACGACAGAAGACTTCCGGCCACTTAGTGAAGTAATCCATCACAACCATGAAATACTTGTTGCCACTTTCACTTTCCGGAAACGGCCCCGCAACGTCGAGGGCTATCCTCTCCCATGGTGCGCCAGCATTGTACAATTTCAATGCACCTCTACTACGAGTCTGAGGTCCCTTTACAGCTGCACAACTTGTACATTTGCGACACCAGTCCTCAACATCGTCCCGACAGTGGACCCAGTAAAACCGTTCTCGTATCTTCAGTAGAGTCCGTTTTACTCCCAGATGACCTCCTGAACAACCATTATGGTACAGCTGTAGAACATCCGGTACTTGAGCTTTAGGGACAACCATTTGCAAATGACAGCTATCTCCGCGAGCATTTTCCCATTTTCGGCACAGGACTCCATCCTGAATCACCAAGCTGTCCCATTGAGCCCAATAGCTTTTCGTGATCGAACTCATCGCTGAGACGTCGCTCCACTTGGGCTTAGGAGCTCTGGCCTTTATCCACTCTAGAATCGGCTTGATGTCTGAATCTTCCTGCTGTGCACGTTGTAGGCTTTCCTTCCACTCGATGCTGAGGTCTGTCTTGAGCATCCTCACAGGTACGACTTCTTTACTCTCTTGCCTAGTACAATGCTTGCAGTCTTCAGGACAAGGTCTTCTTGACAATGCATCTGCGTTGCCATGAGATTTTCCGCTGCGATGTTCGACCACGAAGTCGTATTCCTGCAGAAGTTCAATCCATCTCGCAACTTGTCCTTCTGGATTTTTGAACTGCAATAGCCATTTCAGTGCAGCATGGTCGGTTCGTAACTGGAATTTCCGACCCAGAAGATATTTGCTAAAGTGCTGCAATGACTTTACCACAGCAAGCAGTTCTCGTCTCGTAACACAATAGTTCCTTTCAGGTTTCGACAATGACTTGCTGAAGTACGCTATCACAAATTCTTGATCGCCATTCCGCTGGGACAACACACCGCCAAGTCCTATGTCGCTTGCGTCTGTGTCAACTATAAATTCCTTGCCCGCATCAGGGTACCCCAAAATAGGTGTTTTGCACAGACGGTCCTTTAGCTCCTGGAATGCGATGTCGCAACTTCCATCCCAGCTGAAATGTCGCTTTTCCTCGGTTAGCTTATGCAGGGGTTTGGCTATATCTGCAAAGTTCTTGACAAATCGCCGATAGTAGGAGCACAAACCCAGAAATGCTCTGACCTGCGTCTTGTCTTTTGGAATTGGCCAATCCTTGACAGCGGCGATTTTCTCCGGATCCGTGCGGATACCTTCTTCAGACACTACATATCCCAAAAAGCTAACTTGCCGTTTGAATAGTGAACACTTCTTTGGACTTAACTTGAGGTTGGCACTCTGGATCTTCATGAGCACGCGTTCCAGGTTTTGAAGATGTTCTTCAAATGTACGGCCTACGATGATGATGTCATCCAAGTAGACCAGACAGGCATCGCCAATTAGCCCGGTAAGTACAAGTTCCATCAACCTTTCAAACGTTGCCGGAGCATTGCACAATCCAAACGGCATAACTTTAAATTGCCACAGACCCTTTCCTGTCGAGAATGCAGTTTTCTCCTTGTCCTTAGGATCAATTTCAACTTGCCAGTAGCCACTTTTCAGGTCCAGCGTGCTAAACCACTTTACGCCAGTAAGCATGTCCAGCGTGTCATCGATTCTTGGCAAAGGATAGCTGTCCTTCTTGGTGACGTCGTTCAAACGACGATAGTCAACACAAAACCTCATGCTGCCGTCCTTCTTTCTTACCAGCACTACAGGTGAACACCATGGGCTAGATGAAGGTTCAATAACACCATCCTTCACCATCCCCTCAATCATGGTTTCCACTTCCTTTTCACGTGCAACCGGCAATCTCCTTGGCCGCTGACGGATAGGCAATTCATCTCCTGTGTTTATTTTGTGTTGAACTAAGCCAGTCCTGCCGATGTCAGCATCGTTTGACGAGAAAACATCGGCATACTTGAGTAACATTTTCTTCGCCTTGACCATTTCATTTTGGGACAGAGCGCTGCGGCAGTCTTCTAAAAGTGTGGTCACTCTTGTTTGTGCATCCTTGATGAGAGTCCCAGTCGATAGATGTTGGCATCGACGCAACCAATCCACTTCCTCGCAAGTACCAACTAGTGTGCCTTTTTCTATAATCTGTTCCTGATCACAAAGGTTCAGCACACGTACCCCTGAGATGTCGGTGGCTCTGACCAAAGTTCGTGCCACTTTCCATGGAAGGTCATCGTCTACCCTTTCCACGAGTACACAACGTTGAGTTTTCCCAGGATTCCGAGGAAGACTAACCGGCACAATCGTTTCCGATCTCGGCGGAAGAACAATCTTCTTAAGGCTGTACACGTTCCCTGGTAACGCCCCTTCCACGAAAAGTTCCTCTTGTCCACATTTCAAAACACCTTGCTTGACGTCAATTTCGCAACAATTCTTCCTCATAAAGTCAAGGCCCAGGATGCAATCGTCCATTATATCAGCCACGATGACATTATGCAGGTAGATTCTGTTGCCTAGCTTCAACCCTATCTTCTTCTCTCCATGGACGGGTATGCGCTGACCGGTGGCTGTTACCAAATTAATGTGTTCTCGGTTGTATGCGGAGTCCCCAAGGGACCGTCTTATGAGTTGGGAACTGACAACCGTGCGAGTGGCTCCAGTGTCTATGGTCAGCTTACACGGCGTTCCGTTGACCTCGCCCTTGATGATTAGGCTGTTCCCGTCTTGGGTTTGTGTGATCGAAACCCTTGGGGCTCTTTGAACATCAGCCAGCACCCGCCCCGCAGTCCTGGCTATTACTCGTTTCCCTGCTTCTGCTGCTGGGCGGTGCTGTTAGCTGCACTGCCCTCTGGAGATCGGCCGTCTTCTCTTTCAGCAGTTCGCTTGGGGCAACTGGATCGAAGGTGGCCCCTTTCCCCACAGCCGTAGCACCTAGGGCTGTGTCCTTTATTGCGGTCGCGAACTGTAGCCGCTGCAACCTCCCTGACGCGATGGGAACGATGATCCTGTCGCACGGCTTCCACCTCCAGTGCATGGGCCAAGGCGTCCTTAAGCGTCCCGTGGTGCCCGAGTCTCACAGCAGCTCTAACTTCAAGGTCACGGATGCCGTCGATGAATGCCTGCACCAGGTTCCCATCAATAAGCGCAGGTACGGACTGGTATGCTTTACGCACCAGCTTCTCCACTTCAAGGGCCCACTGCTGCAGGTTTTCATTGCTGCGTTGCACGCGATCCTTGAGCTGCGCACGAAACACGTGTTCCAGGTGAGCGTCGCCATACCGAGCCTCCAATGCCTCAAGGAGTTGCTCGTAAGTCACTTCCTTTCCGAGAGCTTCCAGAACGGTTAGGGCCTGGTCGCGCAGGCCTAGGGTGAGGGCAGTCATGGCCTGACTTTTATTCCAAGCGTTCGCCTTCATGACAGCCTCAAACTGAATTTTGTAGGCCGACCAGGAAGAAGTTCCGTCGAACGGTGGCACTTTGAATCCACGTAGCGAAGGTGTTGTAGCTACGGGAGCTGCGATTCCATCCCCAAGATTAAGATAATCCAGCGTTTTCTTTACGTCAGCCATCACGGTTTTCTTCACGTCAGCCACCACGTTGTCAACCCGATTACTCACTTGGTCGATCCGGATTTCAGCTTCCGACAGGCGGTCGTCATGTTGAGCAACCTTATCCTTCACCTCCTTCATGTCCTTCCCTAAGGTAGCGTGAAGGTCCTTCATAAGGAGCATCTGCTCTTCCTGGCGGCGCGCTTGCTCCTCCTTATCACGTTGGAGCTGTTCTTCCAACCGGCGAGCCTGTTCCTCCTGTCGGCGAGCCTGTTCCTCCTGTCGGCGAGCCTGTTCCTCCTGTCGGCGAGCCTGTTCCTCCCTGTCACGCAGCAGCTGTTCTTCAAACCGACGGGCCTGTTCCTCCTTGTCCCGCTGGAGCTGTTCTTCCAACCGACGAGCCTGTTCCTCCTGTCGGCGAGCTTGTTCCTCCTGTCGGCGGGCCTGTTCCTGCAGCATCATCATCAGGGCAGCAAGGTCTGGTGCTGCTGATGCTGGAGCTGCTGCGGGCGGGTCGGCCTCCGTGGTTGGTAGCTGGCCCTCCGACCTCTGCGGCATAGCTCCACCAAAACGTCTCTGGTCCGTCTCCTGTTGGCGTTGATTCCGGGTACGGATACCCTCCGTGTCGTCTTTAGGTAAAATCGGCATGATTAATCCTTGCTTCTGACACCAATTGTTACGAGCTTCGGGTTCGTGACAATAAAAATGCCGATAAAAATCACCCAAAAGTTACACTTTAATTAATCAACACTAACAACAATTCAAAACACACTAATTATAAAACACAATCACTCTTAAGTCGCACTTGAAGATCGCTTTCGATGTATTCGCTTGTGTCGCAAAACCAAGTCTGATTGCTCGCGGCTATTCCCGGCCTTATATAGTGCCGCAGATAGTTCCAGAACCTTCTATTGTAGAACCGTCTAGAATGTTCGAGTACATACCGGCCCCGACTGACTACATGTCGATAGTTCTAGTAAGTTCTAGCTTCGTCATATCTACTCGTCAATAGATGGCGCTGACGGATGGCGTGACTATTAGTTCTACTATTCCATAATAGATGGCGCCAGTTAGTTCTGCCAATCCACAATAGATGTCGCCAGTGGTAACTAATGTCACCGTGTATCAGGCATTAATTGTGGCGCGTAACATTATTAATATGTCTACCAATACTGCTGAGCGTGCCCGCCTACTGGCTGTGGGTGAATGGGTGTCGGGCCTCTGGCTTCAGGCGCTACCGTCACCCAATATAGGCACTATGCTGGGTGACACCACATTCCGGCTCGCTACATGTTTGCGTCTGGGCGCTCCTTGCGGAGCTCCACATCGCTGTCAATGCGGTGAAGCAGTCGACTGCCTCGGACGCCATGGCCTATCCTGCAGCAAGAGCGCTGGACGGATGGCAAGGCACGCCAGCATTAACGACATCATCCGTCGGGCTTTTGTCTCCGCCGGGGTGCCAGCTGTTTTAGAACCCAATGAGCTGTTGTAGGCTTGGCACGCGACGATGGAAAGAGGCCCGATGGAATGACCATAATGCCTTGGAAGTTGGGTAGTCCTTTGGTGTGGGATACAACCTGTGTCAACACCCTCGCGCCATCCTATCTTCCTAGCACGGTGGGCTGTGCTGGGGCGGCTGCTGCAGGAGCAGAAAACCTCAAACGGCGCAAATATAACAACCTTATTGGGAGCTATATGTTTGAGCCGTTTAGGGTTGAAACACTAGGGCCTTGGGGTCCGAGTGCTCTTCGAATTTTTCGTGACATCGCCAAGCGGTTGGTTGACTCTTCACGTGACCAGAAGGCTGGCCTATTTTTAGCCCAAAGAATCAGCATTGCCATCCAACGTGGTAATGCTGCCAGCCTTTTGGGCACTTATCCCATTGACAGTGATGCGGACGAATTTTTTGATGCCCAATGAACTCCTGCCCTTTTCTATATTTTTTCGTATTATATAATTGTATATAGTATATATTAGTGTTAGTTGATATTTCTTTAACTTGAAATAATAAAAATTTTAGGATTAACATAAAAATAATAAAGATTAATCTATACTTATAATAAATCTGTAGAAGTGAAAATTCTGTACATAGAAAATATCAAAAAAATAAATGGCAGGGGGTGTTACTAGACCGACACCGAACCCAAAAATGTGATTAAAAAAATTTTTGTCTGTCTGTCTGTCTGTCGGTCTGTCTGTCTGTCTGTCTGTCTGTCTGTTTGTTCAGGCATCACGCAAAAACTACCGGTTCGATTACGATGAAACTTGGTATAATTATTCTTTAATATCATGGGCACCACACTGGGTACTTTTTATCCCGGAAAAGTATATACAATAAAAAACAAACTTAATTTTGCGGTTCGATCCCTAGACCCGATTACTGTACCAACCGCAAATAATAAGTTTGTCGTGTCCTATTCCTTTTAGTTTTTAGAGTTATTTAGGTTTATTTTTATAAGTCGTAGGTATAGATTTTAATTTTAAAGTATAGGTAGTATATTTGATAGTGTACGTAGTGACCGTAGGTTATTTTATAATACTGTTAGGTAGGATTAGTCATTCGTATAGATATTTTAGTTTTTAGGGATTTTGCTTATTTATTGAGTTTAGATTAGTTATCATCAGAAATAGGTTTATTTAGGTAGGTAGGTATTTTATTTTCTGTTATTGAGTTTTTTTTTTAATTAGGTAGGTACTTAGGTAAAGATATTATATAGGTACTAATGAGACACAATTGGTTTTCTATTGTAATTAGCCACTAAGGGCCCGCGAGATAGATGGCATCCTGGGGAAGCACATACATTTTATCCTGTTAGCACGTTCCCGTGGGTAAATTTCCGACATCCACGCGGGCGAAGCCGCGGGCAGAAGCTAGTGTATAATAAAATGAAACTTATTAGAGTGAAACCGCGGGGCGTAGCTAGTAATATTATAAATGCCAAAGTAACTCTGTCTGTTACCTTTTCAAGCCTCAACGGCTGAACTGATTTGTGAGCTCCACGCGGGTGAAGCAGTGGGCACAAGCTAATATGCTGAACTTACGAGCGCGGGCGTGAGCGGCGCCGTGATGGAGCCGAGACGGCCCACCATGGACGAGAACGCAAACAGGTTGTGTCGGTACTTGGTGGGGTACAGCTCGGCCGTGTACACGTACACTGACGTCATCACGATGGCGATGCAGTACTTGCCGAACAGGTACAGGAACAGCCGCACGCCGTCGTTCCCTGAAACATGAACATTTCTTTCTGAGGAAGAACAGTTCTTGCGTAACGGGGATAACAACATAAAATAACATCACGCTTGTTTTTCCCCGAAGAGTAAGGCAGAGGTGTACTTATAATAAACCCACTTTTCACCATTTATGTTTAAGTCCCAAGTCATCGCGCGCCATCGACCAGGCACAAATCCAGACCACGGGGATAAGTGAAAATTATAATAATAATTACCGTCGGGCATGAAAGCGAACGCGAACTGGCAGGCAGCGCACAGCCAGTACGCGCAGATGAGCACCGGCTTGCGGCCGACGCGGTCCAGCAGCAGGATGGCCGTCCAGTAGCCCGGGATCTCGATGGCAGCCACCGCCACGTAGTTCAGGTACCCATTACCGGTCATGTTCACCGAGTTGATGTTCATGCCGTAGTACACCAGCGTGTTCGTGATCCACCAGATAGGCGACACCAGGCAACGAGACAAGATCACACGAGATCTGAACACGAGCACAGCTAGCCAGGGTTCTTTCGGCTTCACAGTGTTCTTCTCTGCTTCAGCTGTGGCACGTAAAGCTTCCAAACTCTTATCCGAGAGCACCGTCTTATTGGCTTTGGCGACTTTCTTCAGAATCTCTTCCGACTCTTCATAGCGGCCCTTACTCATGAGCCAGCGGACGGATTCTGAGAGGATCCAGAAGTAGCTGACTACCAGGATTTGCGGCGCGTAAAGGACCTGGGTGAGGGGGCGCCAGGCCGGCACGCCCCACGCGATCAGCCCGAGGATCACCTGCCCCATAGCGAACAGGGTGGAGATGGTGGCCCCCGCAATCACACGGTACTTGGGCCCTACCAGCTCGGTTACTGCAATTAAACATGAAACAGTTCCTGGTGAACTTTTGAAATCCAATGATAATTTTATTGTATAGGAATATTATTATTATTATTTATTTCGAACAAAAATGATTCATATTGTTGTTAGTAACACTTATAAAACTACGTTAGTAACATTCTGAGTAAAATAAAACTAAAATAAAATATAAAAACACTAATTCATAAACCTATAACTATGACTATAACTATGCCCCCTTCCCGCTACACCAGACCTGCAGCTGTGCATACGGGTCCAGTGCTCCAGGAACGGGCAATCTGTTCTATTCGATATCACCTTTAGAATGCTGTTGGTGCTCTCCCGAATCCTACGCATCAAGGATGCTGTTCTTTTTCGCATAATAGCATGAAAGCCATCTGTCTCTGGTTCCGCAAATATCCCTGATGCGCTACAGAACCGCGGGAGCCCCAACAGCACCCTAAAGGCGTTATTGTACTGGACGCGAAGAACGTTGTAGGCCCTCTGCGTATGTCTAACCCATAGGCTGCACGTGTAAAAAGACTGGCAAAACGCCTTGAACAGAGTGAGTTTCACTTCTCTAGTACATCGTGCAAACCTACGGGCCAGCATATTACATCGGACCGCCAACGCTCTTCGCTCCCTTTCAATATCACTGTCATCGTTCAAGTCCTCATTCACTATGTGGCCAAGGTACCTAAAATGCGACACTCTATTTAGCGGTACACCATATAGAAATACCGGAGGAACTGTCTTAGGCTTCTTAGTACCAACCCTAAACACCACAAATTCACTCTTCCGTACATTGTACAACAAACCATGAGACGTGGCGTATCTCTCACATATCTCCAGCATCCGTCTGAGTCCATCAATCGAGGGACTCAGCAGCACCATATCATCTGCATAACTTATACTATTAATAATCTCCCCATCAATAAAGCATCCGATACCAATGCTGCTGAGCTCCTCGATCAACTTATTGACGTATAGACTAAAGAGCGCCGGGGAAGTCAAACCTCCCTGCCTCACCCCACACTCCAACCCATATGCCCCTGAAAAAGCACCCGCCCATCTGACCTGGTTGATTTGGTGATCGTACCAGTAGGCTAACCAGGTCAAACGCCTTAGAGAGATCCAAGAAAGCAGCATACACGGGTGTGTTTCTATCAGAGTACCTGACCGTGTGCTTGAGCACCAGAATAGCAGTTTCTGTGGACAACCCAGCTCTAAAACCGAATTGTACATCATGTAGATTGAGCTGTCCGGTTACTTTCCGGTCAAGCACACCGTCAAGAACCTTTGCTGCTACCGTGGCCAACGATATCGGCCTATAATTATCCTTGTCTGAGACATCGCCGGTTTTGTTCTTGACTATGGGCACGACTATCGTCCTCATCAGATCAGATGGTAGATACGAATGCCTCACACAAAGATTATACAGCATAGATAGGACTCTTGGGAGATGCGGACCAGCATACTGGAAGTGTTCTATGCTGAGGCCATCGTGACCCGGAGACTTGCCCCTGGTCATCGACTGTATGATATTCCGTATCTCTTTTGATGAGATATAAATCGGGTCACCAGACAATCTACTCTCAGCGACACAACCCCGTCCCTTTTTTTTTTTTTTTTTTGAGGATGGGAAATCATCAAATGACCCCTCCCGCTCTGGGTGGAGCAGAAGGGAGTGTCAGACTCTTACTGACTAAAACCCACCCGTGTTACTTCCTTAGCCCTTTATGTTCCAGGGCAGCGGTAACCCTTTCGGACAATCCCGCTACCCTGGCAGGCTTCGGCCCTATCGGGCCCCGTCACTCATGCTGACATCTCTACAACCCCGTCCCTCCGATTGCAGCCGCGAGGTTACTCCAAAATGCCTTCTAAACATGTTCGCAATCTCCTCAGGTTCAGTCATGCCATTAACGCTCACTGGAACCGCAGGTTTAGGGCTCAATCTTTGTGTGATTTCCAACATTTTTGAAAATGCTTGTTCCTATGTTCTGTTGCCAAAATGTTCATCTTAATTTGTTCCTCATTATCCTGACAAAACTTTAACTTTTTTTAAAAACTTTTCTCGTCTCTCTCATTTCCATAAACAGCTGCCCTGTATGAGGTTATCCATACCACACCCAGTTAAGAAAGGCCCTTCTCGCATTCCCGTGAGCGTCCCTGACATACTTACTATGTGACGTGTATTATTATGTGACGTGTTAGATAGCTTTCCTACTTTTGAGACACTGGAGCTTGTTCATTCAATTTATTCATATCGAAAACAGAAATAACATGCTTTCAATTACCAACGCACTCGGTAAGGTCATCCTATAAAATAACATTATATTCAGTTTTTATTTAGTTCTGTGTTATTTGTTTTTATATTTATTGAAGCGTAGTGAGTATAACTGCCTAGGCAGGTACTTAGTATGTGAGTATCTCTCTTTTTTCATGCCATCGATGCCCGAGTGAAGCCGAAGTTTTGTAAACACCTTTATTTTATGTATGTACAGATGCCAGCACATCAAGCTACCCGAAACTGTCAAATTTTCCCAGTCAACCTTGCGATAGCGATAAAGCTGTAACAGTTGGTAGTAGCTCGATGTGCTGGCATCTGTACCTACTTTCTAAGCAAATAAACGATTATGATAATGAGTGAAGGAAAAAAATAGACTTCTATCCCAGAAACTCTTTATTGTGCCTCCCGCGATCAAAAACACGTCCGTGAAAGCTAAACTATTCATCCAAATGATTTAGTGTAAAATCCACTTACACAAACCCTGACGTTAAGCAAATTTATTTTGATAAGTTAACTTACGCCGGAAACTGTGCTAGTCAACTTCGACGATTTTCAGCTGGTGAGATGTCCACATTGCTCACAGGCACGCTTTTTTAAAGGCGAACGGGGGCTGAAGATGCACTATGGCAAGATCCACAAATCGCATAGTGTAACCCTTGTACCGCATCCCCAACATCAACACCATTAGTACAAAACTTGTTGGAAAAAATATGCAAATTTAAAAAATTCTACCCGTATTAAAGAGAGTTCCCCGGGGCGCGAGACGATCTGTTGCAGCGACTTTGGCGCAATGTGTCCGTCTTGCGACCCAGGAGAACTCACAAAGTGCTTGGGAGCAATTACTTACCTTCCCTTATAGGATTCTGCAAGTCCAAAAAAATTTGGTAACTAAAAACACATTAACGAACCAAATTAAAGAAAATTGTAATAATTCGGCCTAAAATTTGTCCTGACCAAAAATTGTAAACAATTATGTTCACATGTGGAATCCAAATTAAGTGAAGGTGACATCAGGGATGCAGCGGTGATACTTTTCAGCAGCAATGTGGTGGCGCCTTACTCTCCCGAAACACTAACAGCTCTAGAGAGTAAACATCCAGCGCCTGCGGATGGTCTCAACTTCCCCGACCCCCCCGACCCTCCCGACATATATTCAACCTTCCTCAACGTTTCGGCCCCCCAGTTGTTTGCAGCCGTGAGCTCCTTCCGAAGTGTTTCCGCCGGCGGCCTCGATGGCCTGACTCCACAACACCTAAAGGATCTATATAGTTCAGACGCCGGGGAAGCTGGTGAGTCGCTTTTGAAGGAGCTTGCGGCCATGATTGACCTCATGCTTACCAGCGGTGTGAACGAAGCCGTCGTCGATATCTCGTACGGAGCCAACCTGTGTGCCCTGCGCAAGAAGGACGGCGGTATTCGTCCCATCGCCGTTGAGTACACCTACAGGCGTACGGCAGCCAAAATATGCTGTAAGCTGTATAGTGAATTGCTTACAGCTAAGTTTGAGCCCCTGCAGCTTTGTTTTGGCTCGAAAGGGGGCTGTGAGCCTGCCATGCACGCCCTTTCCACCTTTTTAAAGTCCAACAAAGGTGAGATCATCCTCAAGGTTGACATTAAGAACGCCTTTCAACTGAACAGGGACACTTAGTTGACTGAAGTCAAAAAGGAACTACCCGTTTATGGTTTTATGAGGCAGTGGTACAGGCACCCCTCCAAATTATTATACAAGGACAATGTTTTAGAATCTGCAGTTAGATGCCAACAAGGTGACCCTCTCGGGCCAGTCATTTTAAGTTTAGCTATTCATCCAATTTTTTTATTTATACGATGGAACGCTACGAGGTGATGTAGACACTGTTTTGGATCTACAACTCCTCAAACAGGAATTTCAATCTATTGGCTTTGACCTTAACCCCTAAAAATTTAAACTTTACCATTCTGACATGTGACATTACCGACAAACAATTGACTTTAGATAATGCAATAGCCCCCACAAATCAAAATTTTAGACAAAAGTTCACTGAACCTCCTAGGTTCCCAAATTTTAGAAGATTTTCACCTTTCATCGATGAAAAAATTAAAAATTTCAACGATATTTCGGACAGACTACAAAATTAATTTACATTCGGCATTCACCCTGATTAGATTCTGTTGTTTTGGTCCAAATTTTATATATTTTCTACGTTCTTCCCCTTTATGGAAGCAACCACAGCTGTTGGACAAAATTGACCATATTATTTGCAGCACATTAACAACTGCTCTCGTCACTGCCGGGGTGCCAGCTGTTTTAGAACCCAACGGCCTGGCACGCGACGATGGGAAGAGACCAGACGGAATGACCATAATGCCCGGGAAGTTAGGCAGACCTTTGGTGTGGGATGCAACATGTGTCGACACCCTTGCGCCATCCCATCTTCCTAGCACGATGGGCTGTGCTGGAGCGGCTGCTGCTGGTGCAGAAAACCTCAAACGGGGAAAATATTCCAACCTGATTGGGAGTTATATGTTCGAGCCGTTAAGGGTTGAAACACTAGGGCCATGGGGTCCGAGTACCCACTTGGTTTTTTGAGATATCGCCAAGCGATTAGTCGACTCTTCACGTGACCAAAAGGCTGGCCTGTTTCTTGGCCAAAGAATTAGCATCGCCATGCAACGGTGCAATGCTGCCAGCCTTTTGGGCACTGTTCTTGTTGACAGTGATGCGGACGAATTTTTTGATGCCCTATGATTCTTTTGCTTATTTTTCACATGTACATTGTACATAATATGTATTATTATTTTTAATGTTAGTTTATATAATGTAAATTAAGTATATTACCTAGAAATATTTTAAAAAAATTGTAAGTACAACTATTGTAATTATATGATTGTAAGTACCTATTTGAAAATGTTATACTATTTAAAGCAAAATAAATGTATGGTTTTAACTTTATACCAAAATTATAAGCAAATAAATGACTGTTACTTCTATTGTCTTGATTAATCAGATCCAGGTAACTTCTAGGCCCAAGAGATCCTTACCTAAAATGTAACAAGACGAGTAAGCCCCTGCGCCGACCGAGGACTCCAGCACCTCGAGAGCCATGAACCACTCGTAGGAGTTGACGAAGGAGCGCACGAGGCCGATCCAGCCCGTGTTGAAGGCGTTGATGGTGAGCGCGACGGCGGCCCCAGCGGTCGGAGATGTAGCCGGTGATGGGCAGCACCAGCAGCGTGCCGATCGTGCGGATGGAGCCGATCTGCGAGCGCCGCCACTCGTCGCACGCCATATCGAACTGGAACGAGGAATTCATCATATAACATGACAAAATCAAAGTCAAATCGTTTACCTACATCTACCTATTTCAGTTAGGCACCTAAAAGGCACTTTTGAACGTCAAAATTTACAAGAAAATAGATAGCTCTAAAAGGAAGTTTTGTATGGAGAAGAATGGGCGAGAAAGTTTATTTATTTATTTATTACCTTCATTTATATAATTATATAAAATTCAAAGTCCTGACTGACTGACTGACTGACTGACTGATATATCAACGCACAGCCTAAACCGCTGGTCCTAGAGACATGAAATTTGGAGAGCGTGTTCTTAGTGAAGAGTAGGTATTCACTAAGGATGGATTTTTCGAAATTCCACCCCTAAGAGGGTGAAATGGGGGGATTTTGTTTGTATGGAAAATCTTAGCCCTTGAGTTAATAAACTTGAAACTTGGCACCAATATTAATCTAAGTAAATTATGAAGTTTGCCATTTTATGTTTTTCTAAACTACCCCCTAAAAGGGGATTGGGGGGTTTCAAAGTTTGTATGGAAGAATTTTAGCGCGTGGTCCGATTATCTCGAAACTCACTATTTATACCTAGGATCGAAAGTAAAGAATAATGTGTATCAGGGTTTTTCGAAAATCACCCCTGATGGGTTGAAAAGAGGTTGTCAATTTTACAGGGGAGAATCTTACTACATGGCTTGATTAACTCGAAAATTAGTATAAATAATCTTGGAGTCAAGTTGATGAATACATCCCAAACGATTTTATTAAATTCCACCCCTGTGGGGGTGAAACGCGGGGATACAGTTTATATGAAAAATCTCATTCGTTTAGTTAATAAACTTGAAACTTGGCAAGTAAGTAAGTAATAATACTACTAGTAATAGCACAGTATTCTTGGGCATAACTTTGGATGCTAAACTTCAGTGGGGTCCACATATAGATAAATTATCAAAAAAGCTAAGCTCCGCAGCATACGCGGTTAGAAAAATTCGTAATTTAACTGATATAGAGACAGCCCGTTTAGTGTACTTTAGCTATTTTCATAGTGTAATGTCGTACGGTATTCTATTGTGGGGAAATGCCGCTGATATTCAGACTATCTTTGTTTTACAGAAGCGAGCTGTTCGATCAATTTATAAATTGAGTCCGAGACACTCGCTCAGAGACAAATTTAAAGAAATTAATGTTATGACTGTGCCTTCTCAGTATATTTATGAAAATCTTTTATATGCCCATAAAAATATAAAATTGTTTAAAAAGTACAGTGATATACATGATATAAATACTAGAAACAAACACAAATTTGTTGTACCTACAACAAGGCTCAAGAAAATAGGTGGCTCGTTCAGATGCCAATGTATACGCTTCTACAACAAAGTTCCAAGCCCCGTTCAAGATCTAAGCCTTAACAAATTCAAATCATTCATTAAACGTAAGTTGTGCCAGAAAGCCTTTTATACCGTTAAGGCTTATATCGAGGACAAAAAGGCTTGGGATTAAGATGCTTCCAATTTTTACATATTGAATGTTTTTATTTTGTTTTGTTGTTGTTTTTTTTTATATACATTTTGACATTAATGAATTTTATATATACTATGCCATTTGCTTACTTTGTAAAGTATTCTATTATTTTAATTATTGTGAATGTGAAGACTATGTGGGTCATTATATTTTTTATTTTTCTCTCTATTCTGTTAGTTTTTGTCATGGTCTGGCAGTTTGAGTAATTAATGTGGCCTACCCAAATGTCCTTTCTTTGGTATTGTTCGTCGAACCGTTGAGCTCCTTAAGTTTTGAGTTGAGCTGCACGATTTCTGACATATGCGTGCACTGACTGGACAGGTCCTCTCAATCTGTGTGGTTCTTTCCTCAAAAGACTATCTCAGACATCGACCTACATGGTCTTCATATGATCTGACCAAGATTATGTCTGGACTTTAAAAGAGACTGTGACGTCTGAGTTTGTTTCGGCCTTTCTTCTCAGACTAGTCAGATAGGAAACCCCGACCTCATCTAGTTTTAAAATATGATTGACATGTAAAAGTGTTTGTACAAACCTACTTACAAAATAAAATCATATATCATTACTAAGTAGTACCTAATACTCGCCTAAGTAAGTAATAAAAATAAAATTTCAAAACTACTCCTCAAAGGGGATATAGGGGTGTTAAAGTTTGTGTGGAAGTAATTGAATGCGCGGTCCAATTAACTCGAAACTCAGTATTAATACTTTGGAAAGAAAGTAATTAATAATAAGTATGTAAAGTTGTAAAAAATTTACCCCTGACGGGGCAAAAAGGGGTAATTCGATTTTTAAGGGGAGGATTTCAACTTGAAATTTCATGTTACATTTTACTCTAAACTATGTTACATTTTTTATACCACTGAACTTCTGATTTGGCAAAGAGATAGATGGCATCCTGGGGAAAGACATAGATACTTTTTATCCTGGTAGCATATTCCCGTGGGATAATTCCCGACATCCACACGGGCGAAGCCGCGGGCAGAAGCTAGTTAGGTATATCCTACGAGAGAAACATCGATAACAGCTTTGAAATAATAAATAATGAGTGATTATTTTAATGATTAGATGCTTTGACGGACGGATTACGATAACTCGCTCAATTCCTCGTCGCTATCAGGTCCCTATCAGCAGGTAATTAGTTCATTAAAATAATAAATTACGCACAACATCGGCATGCCCAAACAAAGCTTTTTACAACTTGATTGATGCTATAAATTTTTCAAATATGAATAGGTAGATACAAGGTAGCCAAGGTAGGTGTGCATACCTATATTCGTATACAGGATAATTTTTTATTCAGTGCGTAAATTTTTACAGGGTGTTCTACCCATGAATATGAACAACATTCACTATGGGACCATCTCTGAAATCACGAAAAAAAAATCAGCAGATTCATACATTTTGGTCGAGTAGGTATTGAACTTTTATAGGAAACGGCTGATTTTTTTTTTTGTGATTTCAGAGATGGTCCCATAGTGAAAGTTGTTCATATTCATGGGTAGAACACCCTGTGAAAATTTACGCACTGAATAAAAAATTATCCTGTATACAGGGTGACAGGGAAACTCGACGTATTCCTTGGAAGGGGTTATACTAGAGGTCATTAGCAACAAATTAAGTCCAGTGAACTAAGGATCAAAACAGGATGATAAAAAAAATATATTTTTGCTTTTAGAGGCCTTTTATTTCTGAGAAGCATTTTTTTTTTAATAATCACTCATTTTCCAACTTTCAGAAAAGTATCAATTAAATGTTTGGAGTGGAGTAGTTTTTTCTCATAATTAATAGTTTTTGGTAACAAGTCAGAAAATTTCCAAAAAATCGAAGAACCGACACAGCTCGGTACTAAACTACATAAATTGTAATTAAATAGGTACATTATTGTAGATAGAGATCGAATTCTTATAAATTCGTCCATCCGTTCGTTTGTTTTTCTTTTATTTTGGCGTTGGTCATTTTGATTTCAATCTTGATTTTAATAAGTAGGGTGAAGAAAATCACTTGAACCCTTTCATCCGGCAATCCTACTTTAAGGCCCGAATACAGAACCTCACTCACGATTCAAGCGTTACTCAGAACTAGTTTCGATTAACGTTTGAGTCTTGAGCGAGTTTCTGTAATACGGGTCTTTAGTGTAAGTCAAGTCAAGTAAAGATGTACCTACAATACATAATCCTGGGCTTTATATGTACATATTTAATTGTCCAATTTCTTTTTTTTTTTAATCTTTGCCCCACTCTAGGAATTTCTTCTGTATCGTGAGTGCGTTTACAAACATTTAAACTCACATACACAAACAGCCAGACCCGGAACACTACTACTTGTAGGTCATACAAATATTTGTTCCGTGCGGGAATCGAACCCGCGACACGCAGCGCGCCAACCGGGCTCACATATTGCTTCCCGTTACAATTTACATATTAATGATTATACAGAAAAAGGTTACCCAGATTACAACAGAGTATACCTACCTCGTATACAGGAAGGCAATATCTCTATTATCTATGTAGGCATGATAACATCTACATAATTTCGTGTTCCAAGTGTGTTTTGGTTAATTAACATAATAATCTCTGAATATTCTACTTAGGTACGTAGCAAATTCAATAAGAACATGTAGGAAGGATGCTACTTACGGACGTCTGAGCCTGCCTAGAAACATGTAACGGGTTGGCTGACTCACATCATTATTGTGTGGATCTTTGATTGATGTATTCGTTAAAAAATATTTATTTTTGTAAACTGTTCAATGTGGAGAAGTTTTCTTCATATTGATCTTCACTGGCAATTTTTTTTACCTCGGCGTGCGTTGGCTATTATTTTAAAGTGCCGCGACATGCCACGGATGGAAAAGCATTAACATTCATGTAGCCTGCTTAGGCAT
The DNA here is from genome assembly GCA_951799955.1 of Apamea anceps. Classification (NCBI taxonomy): domain Eukaryota; kingdom Metazoa; phylum Arthropoda; class Insecta; order Lepidoptera; family Noctuidae; genus Apamea; species Apamea anceps. The sequence goes on from OX637510.1 coordinate 21,193,710, forward strand.
ACCGAGGCTTTACGCCGTAAGATACAGCTCACGCAGCATACTTTTTAGGGTTCTGTAGCCAAATGGCAACGGAACCCTTATGGATTCGTCTGTCTGTCTGTCTGTCTGTCCGTCCGTATGTCACAGCCGCTTTTTTCCGAAACTATAAGAGCTATACTGTTGAAACTTGGTAAGTAGATGTATTCTGTGAACCGCATTAAGATTTTCACACAAAAATAGAAAAAAAACAATAAAGGATCATGACCATCCATGTATGGAAATCCGTCTTAAGTTGAAACTACTTGAAACACAATAAATCTTTATTTATTATAGACTACGCTTTATATACTATTAAATAAAAGTGTTAATTTTCACCGGAGTATCCGAGTTTTAAAGTAATTAAACAAATTCGGAGGTAACCTAAAAATTATGTCTAAACTACTCGCAACTTATAAAATGGCCACAGATCACTCATGTAGGTATATAAAACAACAAAGATAGTTTAAAACAAAATAAGAGAACAGCTGTTAATTGAAAAAAAAAATCGCGAATAATCGTGAATAACGAATAATCGTGCTTTTTATGACCTCGCAGCGTTGATGTGACATTATCGAAATAAAACAACTTCAGTCAGAAAGAGATTTTATTTTATTAACTTCAATTTATCCCAGATCTATACACAAATGAATAAGTTACCTACCTAATGTCTACAAAGGTATAAAACACATAATATGAACAGACTTTTCATGTAGGTCACAACAAATCAACATCAAATCAACATCTATAGGTTTTACGTATTTGACATGTAAAATCAGCAGAAATACCAGTGTGTTAAGTACCAATTCTTACATACTCTGCAGCGTCCGTTGGATCCTGTATGGAACTTATTAGTTAGCGCACAACAAATTCTAAAATCATCCTTTAAATGCAAAGCAGCGCGATTATTAAATACATGCCGAAAGAGTCTGAAATCCCTCTTAATTCTCCCATTAACAACTTCTACAACCCAGCGACACATGGTTACAAAACGAGACCGATTTGCTTGTTGTGTTGTTAATTGAAATTCATTTTCAAATAAAGATTCTGGCATGTGTGTCACAAAGCCATATTCTTGTAATTCATTTATGACATCCCTGAATCCTTTGTCAAGTATATAAATGTGACCGTTCCGGAAAAATGACCTTAAAAAAAAAGACCAGATTCCTCACTACGAAGGTTTAAACTAGTAATTGTAGCATCATTAGTGGTAGCTTTATGAGGCCCAAGACAATCAATTATGTGACCATCACAACATACCATCATAAACGGTTTAAAACTAAATTATCCAGTTTCTGCAAACTGTAAGTTTCTTTTTGAAATAAATAATTAGCGCTACTTTGGATAAATACATAAGTTGCATCACACATAACTATTGCTGGTTTGGTATTTGAGGGCAAATGAGGATTTCCGAATAATCCTTCTGGGATTATTCTGTTTATAGAAGCAACATCTTCTACGGTGGTTGGTGATTAAATCCCAAATGCATCGGTACAAACTGTCTAGTTAGACACTCTCTAGCTGAATTCAACCAGCATTCTAAGATAGTTCGAGATTTCTCAAATAGTGTAGCCAATCTTTCATTACTGTCACCAGTTCTCAGCTTAACTAAATACATGCACAAAGCAATAGTGGCATTAGGTACAGACTTTGATAGATTTGGTATAGAATTTAATAAATCATAAAATTGATTAGAAGTCATACCTAACCAATAATGACATAAATATTCTGGCATAATTGCAATATTCGAAAAATCAAAGTGGTATTTGGCAGCTCGCTGCAACATATTTAAAATGTTGTCAAACTGTGTACCAGTAAAGTCTCTTAACAGGGAGGTTAATTCATTCCAATGGCCATGATTTAAGCGATAATTATATATTCGTGCTCCTGGAAGTATATAAAACTTGTGATTTAAAAGTAAAAGCTCCTTTATGGCAGCAGGTATAAGTAAACATTCTGATTCGAAACAGTCAACAAATATGCAATGACTAGCTGTATTAGCAGCACATCTGTATACTGCTGATGTTATTTTAGCTCTTGTTGGAGAAGGTTGCCTGGAATGTTGTGAGGTATGTTGCGGAAGGGGTGGCGGTACAGGTATATTAAATTCTCCACTCGCTCCTACTTCAGACAGAATGGGGCGATTGGTGTCATGTTGGTTTTGACGTCTCACTTTTCTATAAGCTGCCAACCAACAAGCATTACATACTCTTTCCAATCTTGAAACCTAAAAAAGAACAAATTGACATACTATGTATTCAGAATTAAAATAAAACATACATACATAAAACATATGAATACAAAGTTAATAGGGCTATGGGTTTTGAAGTCTTAAGTGGTCTGGTTACCAGGAACTAAGTTAAGACAATATTATTATTACTGAGAAAAATATCAGCTTTAGTCCAGTGTATAGATTATTACTGCTCAAAGTCAAATACTTTTATTAGAAATCACCGCTGGCTTTGACTCACCGGTGACCTTATACGCTCACAGAAACCACTTAGTTGTTTTGCTGCAGTTTTCTGGGTGGTAGTGAAGTTCCCCAAGAATGAAAATTAACATTATAGAAAATGTGTAAGTCAAAAAATATTTACCAAGTGCAGTGGAACCTTTCTTAATATAATGTTCCTTTCTTGGCGGTCAGATCTCACAGCATGTGTTCTTGTTGTATGTAAAATAGACTTTCCACAAGAAAAGCATAGACTTCTGTGACCAAATGCAGGCAATGGTACAGCATTTCCATCAATGAATGCGCTTGCTCGATCTTGAAGTATTACCATACACTCCGTACATAGTACACTTTCTGATGAAAGCTGAAATAAAAGAAATTATTTCTCAATGTTGCTGTTTTTCTGAAATATTTAACTCAGGTTATTCACCAATCATCAATCATCATTGAATCCTCACATAATTATTATATAACAAAGACATACACATTGCAAAATCATTGCATATTGTAAATCTTTATTGAATACACATTCTATGATTTAAAAACTGTATATAACTGTAACTGTTGGTCTGTATGAATATGATAAACTCAAAAAGTACTCAACAGATATTCATGCAGTGTCCACCAATAGACAGGGCGATTCATGGGGAAGGTTTAGGTGTAGAATACATGCATTTTATAATAGAGAAAAACCAAGAATTTCAAAAGATTTTTATCACCCATGCAAAGCTGTGTCTTGCTGTGTTCCCCACATATTCTTGTAAACTATAGGACTTGTAAACTATACCCTAAACTAAACTACTGAAGTATTCTTCATAAATATGAATCATATAATAAAATACTTTTTTCAAATCAACACAATAATTCCAGAGATTAGAAACAAATCAAAAAAGTATTCTGGTTTATTATACAGTACCTACATCAGTATTACATTGCTGTATTCTTCACATCAAAGTTCACTATTCCAAGATTTAATTAAAGGATCAATAGAAAATCTTTGTTAGGTTTATTAACATGGTACAACTTAGAAGTTGCACCACACTAAGGTTATAGGATATTAGTCAGCTATTCAAAGTACAGGATGCTAGCATGTCTGATAATCTAGAAGTAGGTAATATAGTGAAACTTACCTCAGTAGGAGTTGTCCAAGATCGTAATATAGTAATCATCGCCGTAGACGCTTGTTGCAAGGAATGTTGCGGTGATTTATGGGTATCAAAAGTGAACAATCGACACATCGACTTCTCATTACCACCGGCATCGGTTGATCAGAATCAAGCATCGACATAATTAGAATCTCAAGAGTTCAGAAACACAACACAAAAACGTCCTGGCGTAATAAAACACAATTAAAATATGAAAACGTCCTGTCGTTAGTTACATGAAACACGCTAAGTTGTTTAAAACAAACACACCAACGAATTTCCGTAAGTATTACTATTTAAGTGGAGAGATTAATTACGGTGACTATAATAACGACAACATAAACAGTAAGTTAGTAATGGCGGCTTCCGTCCGCAGGCGCCGGCTTAGGGATGGCGATCTAGAATCGATTTTATAGGTCAAGTAAATTGTTTTTTTTTTATCGATCCTAAACAATGAATTATAGATTTTTTTAATCGATTTTAGAAACTTGAAAACGAGTTCCCGATGTTTTTCCTGCGGATTACAACTATTAAGTTTTGATACGCAGTTTCTTTGTTCTGTTTTTTGTAACCAAGAATATTATTTAATTTATTTTGTATTCGATTATTCATTACATTTGACTAATTATGCTGGTAACACCAAAACAAATAAGTGATTATCTATAGTAAAGCTGTCGATGTAGAATAATGGCGGGAACAAATCTATCAGAACTTAATTTATTGCTGAATCGATTCTTTCCTGCGATTCGAATAGATTTAAAAATCGATCTTGTTTAGGAATAATCGTCATCCCTACCGGTACGTCTGTCATCTGCCTTGACAGTTGCATCTGCGTGAGACGAAACACAAAAATAAATATTTTCACAACGGAACTATGAAATAATATACAGTACCTACGTTATGATTATGATATTACTAATTATTTAGCTATTTATGAGTTTAATATCATTTTTGTGATGGTTTTATGTAAAAGCTCATACTTACGTAACTCGTAAAAATGAAGAGAACGAAACGTCCATCATGACTATACGGAAATGTACCTAGCAATCGTTAATTTACTGTTTATCCTAAAATCATAATTCCGGATACGAAAACAAAATTCCTGAAGTGAAAAGCTTGTAAAAAATAAGCAAATAATTTGTATATTAATTTGGTTTTCATACGTGCAACTTTTCTAGACTGGATTTGGTCAATCTCCTTTGGGGGTCCCCATACTTAGAACTGAAACTCAAAATTTTTTTTTTCATCAAACCCATACGTGTGGGATATCTATGGATAGGTCTTCAAAAATGATATTGAGGTTTCTAATATCATTTTTTTCTAAACTGAATAGTTTGCGCGAGAGACACTTCCAAAGTGGTAAAATGTGTGTCCCCCCCCCCCCCCCCTGTAACTTCTAAAATAAGAGAATGATAAAACTAAAAAAAATATATGATGTACATTACCATATAAACTTCCACCGAAAATTGGTTTGAACGAGATCTAGTGAGTAGTTTTTTTTTTAATACGTCATAAATCGTAACGTAACGGAACCCTTCATGGGCGAGTCCGACTCGCACTTGGCCGGTTTTTTTTTTTGGGGGTGCGGTGGAAATCCTCATGGACTTCCTCCATCATGGGAGTGACGGAGAGGTATGCCGGACTCATACCGGTTAAAACCACCGCGGTGTCCACCTCTGCCAAAAGTGAATCGTTCTGTCGGTGAACCGTTCAACGGCGAAACGAATGTCGGAGAAATGTTTCAGAATCGCCTATGCGGTATGTTCAAGTAAACTTGTGACTTAAATAATTTTATCAACACGATATGTGTGCTAAGGGTATGAAAATAAGATTCAAAACTATTTCCGCTTACGAAAATCCTTTGCCATGCAATGGCATTGCGTGACGCCGCGCCGTGCCGGCGCCTTAACCCGATACTAGAGAAGAGGAAACCATTCCCTCATCATGTGACATGATCATAGATATGAGCAAGAAGTGGTTGCTGTAGCTGTTTTGTATATTTCTATGGACATTACACACTTACGTCATAAACCACGCTGAGTTGATTCTCATACACATAGTCGTCGCAGGTCTGTGTCCTGGAGGAATCAAACAGTGTGACGGGACAGCTGCCCTCGGCCACCGCCGCCGGAGTGCTGACATTGACGAAGCGCTCACAAGCTTCGAAGGAGCTACCGCTGGCCGGGATGGCGTTCAACACCCAAGATGGATCGAACTCCGGGTTGGGGCCGTCGCATTCTGGGACCAGGCACCTGGAGATTAGGTACATAATATCAGCAAATTAATCAGCACGAGCATTAATCACCACGTTTACTCAAGATGGTTTGGCAATTTCAGACCTATATAGCCTACCCTATTACAGCTGGCGATGGCAACGAGCTTATATAAGGTTTTTAGTTAAGTAGGCACAGTCAGGGTGAACTTGATTGTTGAGCAGATTGACATACTACTTCAATTTCCCGTGCTATATAGCCCTATCGACTGGCTAGTCATTACAGTTGTAGTTAGACCTTACGTTATTCTGACTTTGTATTCCTAGTCTTCTTTAGGTTTTTGCATACATTATTTTTATCTGAAAAATAGAACCCGCGTGATAGGTATGCCAAAGATAAAGTACAACATTTCCCTACTTCTACATCATGTCGGAAAAGGGAAAACAGCACCACACAGCTAGCTAGCAGCTACAATGGAATCTCCGAAAACGGCGACCGGAGGTCGGCCGCGCCGGAAGCCGGAAGCGCCGGGACAGCTCCCGTCGCGCGTCAAACTTATTACGTTATACCTATGTATCTAGGTGCTACATTATATGACCACTGTGGTATTCAGTACTTTTAGAAACGACATTAAAATCTAAACTAACTTTAGTACCTACCAACCAAATGTCAACTTAGTATATAGAAAAACGAAAATCGTTTTAAATCATTTAGATAGATACACTTTAGCGTATCGGCTTTACTGAGCACATACCTCAGAAAACTCCAGGTCGTATTAACTCTGACTGACTGACTGTACATATAATTTAAGTTGCAATGAACAGCAGTGCTATTCTGTAACCATCTCACCGTGAAAACTTAGGTGAAGTGAGCGTGGAGTGAGCTGTTACTCCGAATAATGCTAGGGATTGACACTACTGACAACTCACATCAAGCTCACTGCACTTGAGTTTTCACGGTGAGATTTTTACAGAATCGACCGGCTGAACTGAAGTCTGAGACCAATACTTCGGGAATTATAGACCTCTTCGCTACGGTGATTTGTTCATACGTCATCCACATCTTCAGACAGTGCTAAGTATACATCCTGTCTGCCAATAAGACATCAAAACGGCAAGTAAATTAAAATGTTTATGATTCTTGGTTCTTACCTTGTATTTATTCTAGCGGTTGTGAAAATATATTCTCCGGAAGCAAACGCAGAGAATATGACAGGGAAAGCGGCGAGTAGCAGAGTGACGATCTGGTACTTGCCGAACTGGCCCACCTCCTCTACCAGGATAGTGTCCAGGTCCACGGCCTTGGAGGGCCCCTGCGCTTGTCCTTTCTCCTCAGTCGTCATGATGACTGGTCCTGCGGCCCCGGGTCCTTGGCTCGGAACGGGTCAGCGGTACGCGACGCCGCGCTGCCGCTTGTGTAATGAGAGTATTGCAACCATCTAGGCTAGGAGTAATCAACACCGCGTCATCTAAGTCATCATTATTTTAGACAAGCGGCCCGCCCCTGCTTTGCTCGATTTTTACGGCTTGACCAAACATCGAGATGTCTTAATTATATTTAAGTTTAATTTGAATGTTACACATAAACATTTTGGAATAAAATTTCTAAATAATGGAGAAAACCGCATAAAAATCTGATGCGTTGTTTAAAAGAACTATGCGGCCACGCCTCTGCGTGGCCAGACATCATAATCTGTTGCGATGCGTTTAGAAGAACTATGCGGCCACGCCTCTGCATGGCCAGACACCATAATGTTGCGAAGCGTTTAGAAGAACTATGTGGCCACGCCTCTGCGTGGCCAGACACCATAATCTGTTGCGATATGTTTAGAAGAACTATGCGGCCACGCCTCTGCGTGGCCAGACACCATAATCTGTTGCGATGTGTTTAGAAGAACTATGCGGCCACGCGACACCATCATCGACTTTAATTTATGTGCATAGATTAAAATCATGCAAATATTTTTATCGCTAATGTTATTAAGAACAACAACGAAAATGATAATCCAATTGCAATAGCTCAACAATAAGGTGTAAAATTGCTTGAAAGATATGAAAAGTATTTTTATAATCCTTTAAAAGATACACGTGAATTAAGATATGAGCGGTTATCATCTTATTAATTGTTTACTAATTATAGATAATCTTTACATACACACACTAGCTTCTGCCCCGACACACCGACTTCGTTCGCGTGGAAGTCGTAGGACTTACGACTTCCACGCGAACGAAGTTGTGGGCTGAAGCTAGAGTAGAATAATTTTCACCTTCGATAACACTGTTGTCATGTTTGTTGTAATCACCAAATTAATCATGTCCTTCAACATTCTCCTGCGTTTATCTCTTATCCTCTGGTCACTTGATTAGTCTCTTTTAAATTATATCTACTTCCTAATATTACAGTAGGTACTAAAGAGGATCAAAATAAGTAGGGACTGTTCCTTAAACTTATTTAATAGTACAACTAGGCATAACAATCAATCACTCGCTATCAGAGTCCACATTAGAAGTCCTTTCTCTTTTTAGTTTAATTACTTGGCGATCTCTGATCTTCAAGCTGTTGATGAGCTTCATGACTTGTATCCTGAACTCAAACTTGGAGGATTCGGAGAGCTTCTTGACGGACGGTGTGATGGACTTGAAGAACGATCTGTCCTCGTCTTCTTCCTTCTGTATGAGGTTGGCCAGCACTGTGATTATGTTTTCTTCGCTTTCGTCTTTACTGCTACCGTACTCGAGTTTGGGTCGTTTGGCTGCACAGCCGGCCGCCTGCGTGTCTGTGCCCTCGTCGATGTCAACGAACACTTCTTGTAGCCAATTGTGTGAGTTGTCGTGGTCGCCTTCGTCGTCGTTGTCCATCCGCTCTTCGATGAAGCTCTTGTCAATGATGCTCTTCCTGTCGCTTCCCCCCAGGTAGATGGGATCCAGGAACGACAGTTCCTCTGCGTACACGTACGGTCTTCGTACTCCAGGTTTTCGTGACTTCACGTATGAGTCTCTGACATTGTACCATTTTCTTGTGATTATATTTCCTGCGAATTATTAAAAATAAACCAAATAAATGAAATAAACCAGATGTATGCTTTCCTCTTTATCTTCGCAACACGAATTACTGTCTGAGCAATGCACATAGTCTGCAAGTTCGTAATAGTGTTTTTGTAATTAATGATTAATTAGTAGCTGCGGTAAGCTCGCAGTGCTCGGAGTGACTCGCTAACAATAACTCATTGAATGACAAATTTTTACGTAAATTGGTTATTAATAAGGTTAAGGTTACTTTTACACGTCAAATGTGTGTAGCTCTGAACTCAACCCAAACTGAAAGATGTCAACGACTCGACGAACATAAACACACACACACAGATATTATGATATATCACCTATAAGATTCTTCTTGTGGTCGTCGAGAGTGTCGTAGGAGGGCTCGAACTCGAGGTAGATCTCGTGCCAGGACTTGTCCTTGCCGACCTTGTCGCGGTAGGAGGGATGGCAGCGGTCCCACAGGCACTGCTTCTGACGCACCAGCCGGATCAGCTCGCGCGTCGCGATCATCTTCTTCGAGAAGTGCTGGACAGACATGCTGCACAACATAAGGACCCAATGTTAAATTGAATTTCTCATTGGTCTAAGGGTGGCAAGTGCGACTGCTTCGCGTGAGGTGCTGGATTCCCAAGTTGTATAAAGTGACATTGGGATTTGGAATGCTTGGAATTTCTCATTTGCAGCCCGGAGTATGGATTTGCGCTCGGTTGATGGCAATAGGCTCGCTGTATCATAGAACTTGAAAATACCTGGCGAAAGTGGGCCTCTCCCTAACCTGCCTACCCCTTCGGAGAATACAGACCACGTAATGTTATTTATTTATTTGTGAGTGCAGTGAGTGCTGATGGTCATCAGCCTTAATTATAAATGCACAATGGCTGGCTATCCAACACCCAGTCCTAGTCATGCTTTTATTAAGTTTATTAATGACCGAGGAGGTGTTGGATGAGCCGCTATTTGGGAGAGATAGTTAGCCAAGCCATAGCCAGCCATTGTGCATTTATAATTAAGGCTGATGACCATCAGCACTCACTGCCAAAAATGGGTGTTTTGTTAACGCGAGTGACTATATAGATATAATAACTGGTATAGGTAGTCCTCTGCCTAGCCCATACATGGCTAGCCTTTCGAGGATTATGGACTTATGTTTATGTTCTGACTACTTACTATTGTGTGCACCAATTTGTCTATCCATTGCCCCATTAGTAAATAGAAACTCTATCAATGAAAGTACCTATCATGGACTTTGTAGTAAGGTCATCATAAAAGTAGAGCGCCGTGTGGTGGCGCCTAAACGTTCCATGTCTTATCATTCTATTGTGCATGCCAATAAAAAAACTTGACAAACACTTAACTCGGAAAAAACGCTGTACTTAAACAGTTGGTTGCCCTTCCCAGATATGCCCCCCGTTTATCTTGGACCACATTTAAGTTTCGTAAACAACTAACAAGTAGGTAGAATCGATCTATGTAGGTGAAAGGTATAGTAGGTAGGTGCCTACTTAGTGTTCTGATTGTCTAATGCCCCTCAAGAAAGCGACGTTAGGTATAGTGTGGTGCAGGTGCAGTTATCTACCCTTTTGCAAAATATTGATCAAACACTGTGAAGGTACTGGAAGTACCTATTGCCTACGCCTCATTAACACGAGAAAGTAAAAGTTCGCTAAATCTGTGGCCCACCGCCCAGACGACTACCTCTGACTAACTTAAGTTTATATTACTGTACCTACCCTTTGTTTTGGTTTAATAAAATAAATTATAAACTCTTAAAACTGAGTCACAGTTTTGCATCAAAATGATTCGTGTGACAAAGGTTCATGGAGAACAAGAACACAAACATGGGTAAACACCGGTAACCTTGAACCAGTTTGTCGAATATTGAACCGAGTTTCGCGCCAAATGCACACCGAGCGACCTTACTCCCCCGGCATAAAGACCAAAATAGAATGCCCGCGGTCCTGAGTGCAGGCAAAGTTCACTACGGCAACGTCAGTGTCACATATTACTAAATAATCCTCTATTTTGTGCTTTGTTTATGTAGAATTGCTTCAAATGCATAACAACACTGTTACTTGCGCACGTAGTACTAAGAGCAAGCGTCAGACAGTAGACAGACAGTCACCCACCTCGTATCCGAGTCCGACATTATCGATGTCTTCAAACTGCTCCTATCCGGTTTCAAAATGGCGGTTTCCCTTGAAATTTCACACGAACATCACATCAAACTACGCGGTAAACATTGTATGTACGAAAAGGTCACGGGATTATTATAATGGATGAATATTTTGTGGTAAACGTTGTGCAAAAATGCGTATATTCCCCTAGCGAGTTTACACGATACTGTCGGCGGCGCCGGCGGAGCGGAGCGGCAGCCGCGCGCCGGACGGCCGCTATCCGGTCCGAGGAACGGCAACGCCGCGCACCGGAGTTGGAAGTGTCGCAACATTGCGCGCCGTGTGGTGGGTACCTACTTGGCTCACATTGATGTTCTTTGGTCACACACACACACTAGTGTTTTGATCTTTCGTTTATCAGTGGCGGTGCCTCTTCTTATTCATTACTTTTCTATTTCATGGCAGATATTTTGCCGGATGTCAATACAAACCGTGAAGCTTGTCAGTCGTGTAACCTATCCTATATCTGCCAATTTTTTAAGGTTTTTCACGAACTTTCGTGGATAAGTCCAAAAACACAATAAAAGTAGGTTGCATTTTTTTTGTAAACAAGTTTTTTTTCAATTTCTTGTCGGTTTCGTTTGAAGTCCGTTGTTTTATTTATTATATAACATAGTATATTCACGGGTTATAAGAAATAATTTTAAGCCCGCCTCGTTGGTCTAACTCCAGTGACATCGTGATTGGGTTCGATTCCCAGTTCGAGCTCCGTGTGCTCGGGTTTATCCAAAGGAATTTCTGAGCAGCATCCCGGAGTCTGGATTTGTGCCTGGTTGATGGCAATCCTCGCCCCTTAATGCATTAAACAGGTACAGTCACGAGCACCAATAGGTATGTCAACACTTGGCAACTTTCAATTGCGATTTTATCGTAAATAACGAATGCAACGTTGAAATACGACACATTACATAAACATATGGGTGCGAAAATTTCATTAAATAATAAAGGAGTAAATCGCTCTTGAATAAAGCCGAGCGTATAGGTACATACTTTTGCTCGTGACTGTACCGAGACTTCAACATATCTGGCGAAATGTGGGTATAGAATAGGTAGTATAGAACAAGTACTCTCTGTTAATACACTCAGCCCTCCACGAGGAACACAAACGTAATGGTATATTAGATTGTTTACTCTAATACACCATCTTCAACTCTACACCTTATTATTTTAAACCATCCTTGTTTAAAATAATAAAGTGTAGAAGTGGATGAACAAGGACGGATGAAAATGAAATAATTAGGGAATCTTTATCTTATCTCATACCATGACAAGAGTATGTCTTGGAATTCATTAAAATAAAACTCACAGTACTGTTATTTTTGACTAATTTTGTAATACAAAACAACTTTAAAAGTCAGTAACTACATAAAAATAGTGTACAATTGTAAACAGAGGAAGTAGGTACTTATCTACTTACCATTACAGTCAATTTCGACCCTTAATAACATGCACATGCGGAAGACTAGAAAACTTCTACTTACTAACAATTAAATTAACAGTACCTAAGTGTAGTTCAACTTACGGCTGATTTCTCCATCGCCAGATAACTTTTATTCGAGGAATAAAATTGACGTTTGACAGCTTTGTAGGAAATAACTGTCAACATTTCAAAAATTTTCCTCGAAATCAGCCCTTAGACAGAAATATGTAGTTACAGGCTATCGAACCTACAGGCTATATTTACAGTTTATATTCGAATAAAAACTCCAAAATGCAGATATTCATGACAGAAAACTTTCTTTACGTCTTTGGCATCAGCTGCTCTTTCGACCACGCTGCCTAGACTATTCACATCAACCCAGCTTTCTGTCACCACCTCATCATCATCTTTAAACAATTAAAAATATTACCACTCCCATCTTTATATATATTCGAACTCTGTATCTTTGTGCGTAAAAACTTAGCTTTATTTCAAGTACACAATGATGTTGTTATAAGGAAAAGTCGTAATATCCACAAATTATGTGCACCCCAACAAAGAATTAAACTATTTTCGAATAATGTTTACTGTATGGCAATTCAAATTTATAATAAATTGCCTAATGTTTTTAAAAGTCTTAATCTCATGACATTTAAAAAGAAACTATTTAACTTTCTATTGCAAAAATGTTACTACTCAACGAATGAATTTGTAAATGAAAAATTTGATTCAAAATTTAAATTAGACGACGACCCACCTCCTAATAATTGACTGGAATTTCATTTCTATGACATTGTATAAAAACTTTTTTTTTTCATTGTATTTCAAAACACATCGTCGTCGTTTTGTTTTGACATTATAATTAATAACCCCTGACATTGTATTTAATAATTCTTGACATTATAATTGATAACCCCTGACATTGTATTTGATAGTATTCCCGACATTGTATGGTTTATTATTAATTTTAATTCTTTGAAATATTTGTACGCTGGAAACAGCAGAATATTATGGACATCATATTATGTGTAACACCTATTTAACAACAATATTCTAACAAATAAATTTATTATTATTATTATTATTATTATTATCGCTACACAGTATTTCTACTTCTCAGTACCTACGAGTAGGTAGTATTACAAACACTTTTATTACACTCCGGAATCCCTGATTATCTTTATCAGTATAAGTTGTCAGAAAACGGCTGCCAATTACTTGCTACTGGCACAGGCATTGATGTGGAGTAATGTCGAACATGTGGGGAAGACTAAAGAAACGATAAAGGGATTGAGAAGATGACATGGCTACAAAACCCGTGGCCACTGAGAGGAAGTCATAGGTACAGATGATCACGGCATGCTGCTCCGACAAATAAATTGCTATAAGGGTTGAGTTTATATTGGGCATACTGATATCGGGGCAAGGAAAACATCCTGAGGAAACCTGGGCTTAAACGGGTTTATTTATAAACGATGACTAAAGTTAAATGAAGTTTAAACGTCAAAAATGTATGGTTAAACCGTCGCTCATCACTACTTAACTTTATTAATAAAGGGGATAGTTGATATAAGTCTGAAATCGCCAACCGTCTTGAGCAAGCGTGATTAATGATTAATGTAATGCTAGTGCCATCGCTGTATGAGAAGAGGCCTTTGACAATAATAGGCTGGTATTATTGTTGTTACGGGCAGGAGGACGATGATGGATCAGTAGTCCGTGTCAGAGTCGTGGTGCGTGTCCCTAGGCTTGATGATGCCGAGCTTGGTGGCCAGCGCGGCCACGTTGGCGCGCACCTCCTCCTGCACCAGGTTGAAGGACATGGCGAGCAGCGCGATGCCGAACAGCAGGTACAGGGAACACAGGGCGATGGAGTGCACGGCGGCGACTCGGTCGTCCGAATTCTGACCCTGGGGAAGAACAATTTTTTTTACATTGAATATTAAGCGATATTTACTAAGAATTCTGCCAGTGTTCTGAAAAAAGCTCACCGTGAAAACTCAGATAAAGTGAGCTTGAAGTCCAAGTATTTGGTAGAATGACAGCTCACCTCAAGCTCACTTCACCTAAGTGTTCACGGGAAGATTTTTACAGATTAGATCGGCTGATCCTGATGATCGGCTGTCTGATTGTTGATGGTTCCTACATTACAAGAGTAGTTGCACATTTTCTCCACTGAATACGAGCCTCTTTTGCAAACTATACACTGAGACTAACATGTGAAGCTCTTATGGCACTGTTGAAAAGTGAAGCAAGCATTGAGTAGTACTGCAACAGCAGTGCGATTCTGTAGCCATCTCACCGTGAAAACTTAGGTGAAGTGAGCGTGGAGTGAGCTGTCATTCCAACTAATGCTAGGGATTAACACTATTGACAGCTCACTCTAAGCTCACTTCACCTAACTTTTCACGGTGAGATTTTTACAGAATCGGTCGGCAGGAGACACATACATAGTTTTTTTTTCAACCGTCTCTTCTAAGTGGTCTCTCACCTGCGCAGGTACAAAGTCCCCGAAGCCAATGGTGGTGAGCGTGATAAAGCAGAAGTAAGCAGCGTCCAGGTACTCCCAGTTCTCCCAGCTCTTGAACAGGAAGGTGCCCGCCACGATGTAGGAGGCCACCAGGAACACGCACAGCCAGATCGGTACGGGTTTTATCTGGACCAAAAACAAATATTAGGACCGAATAGGTAAGGATTACTGAGTCGCCAGGTTATAATGTTTAGAATTCGTACTAAGAAATTATACATAATTTACGAGAAATTATACGATACGTCAATTTTGGTTTCACACGTGACTTCAACTCTTCGGTAGTCTCGCTAGCATTTTTACTAGAAGACATAATCGCATATCAAGTGCATATCAATTTTGGTGATCAGGCGTATATTTTCGTAATGCAAAAGAAAAATATTTTGAACTTAGGTGTAGCCAGACTCGGCGACATCACAAAAGCAATGCGTCAAAAATATCCGATTCATACTATGCTAGTTGAATCATGGTTGAATCGAATGAAAAATCAAAATGTATTATTATGAGGATTTTGAATTTCAATAAAAACATGACTAAATATTTTGTTTAATATATGAAAGGTCATCTTTATGTAAGTTTGACGTAGGTATTTGAACACTTTTAAATCCTGTAGGATTTAACACCACAACCAGCCATTTCCGAAGCTACGCGCGCCTTTGTAAACGATTCACGAAGTGCATTACATATGTAGAATCGATTTGAAAGTAGTTTTTATGAACGCACTAGAACATTATTTTGTTCTTGTACAGACGCCAGCAGGTCAAGCTACCCGAAACTGTAAAATTTTCCCAATCAATCTTGAACCTTAATGCTTTAGCGATAAAGTTGAAAATCTGTTAAAGAAATTTGACAGATTGTAGTAGCTTGATGTGCTGGCGTCTGTACTTTTACAGAGGAGGATGTGTTCGTAAGCCTTCTCCAGTGTTATATACTCTAAGTCGCAGTCCTTAAATATAAAAAGGGAAACTGACTAACCGGCCCACTAACATATCAGCGCATAGCCGAATCTACTGAGACTAAGAACGTGTCATTTTTGCATACGACATTCTTTTTTAATGTATGGAGGACTAAGAAAGGATTTTTGTTTGAAAGGAGTATGAAGGTTTTGGTTTGTATGACAATCTATAAACTTGAAACCTAGCCTGAATACTTAAATAAACAAATAATAAAGATAGTAATCAGTAATTTGAGAATCCTGCTTTTTAAAGGAGTGGAAAGGTGGTTTAAAATTTTACAGGAAAATACGAATACCATGTGAATGAAGTCGCGGGTAAAGTGCTAGTTCAATAATACCACACAACATACAGCATTCATAAAACATTCACTATTGAGGATTTATTTAATAATGACCAAGAGAACAGGGCCCCAAGTCTGCTATTTTTATAAATTCGTCATTCCAACACGATCCCATTGTCATTTTGCTAAAAGTTCACGAAAAGGAGCAATCACAGTTGAAGTTCTATATCTATAGGTACCTACTCACCTCTTCTTTATTAACCACATCGGAAGGCGGGTGGTATATTTCCGACGCCCGGGAGCCCCATGCTGTAATTAAAAGCAAAATGTCACTTTAAAATAGCCTAAAATAATAATATTTACTTAATTATCAGTTACTAAGTCAAGTCTCGTGATAGTACCTGCAGGCGGCTTGCCGCGGCGCGGCACCACCACCACCTCGTCACTCCAGTCATCTCTCTCCACTGACGGCGTCTACAAGGACAAAATATATAAACATTGCCAAACTATTTTGTTCCTTCTACGCCCAGTACAGTCACATCCAAAATATGCTCATCACCATGAATGGGCATTTTTGTCTGCTTGCACGGGAGAATGTGCTTTAGCGACACAGCACTTTATATTTCGTCGTAATGTCAATCTCGCAGAATGATAGTCAGCCATCTTCTTTACATGTCAGACCGAATTAAATGTGTACTTACATGTACATACTGATTCAATGTTAATGTCATTAAAAATGTTTTAGATTGATGTCAACTCGACATTGGTCTAATGTAACATAACATAATATGCTACATATTTTGATCTTTTTTATCAACTGATTAAATATACACATTTTTCTATGCAATAGTCTGCTCCGTGCCGTAGCTTCAAAAGGTATCATGTGTCCTCACTTGATAAAGGAAATAAAAGACTAGACTGAATGATATGCATTAGGCAGTTAATAACGTAGTCTATGTATTTGACTAACATGCGTGCGGTATCTGCTGTCGTCCACAGTGTGCAGTCTGCGGAGCGGGCGGCGCGCTGGCTCGGGCGGTTGCAGCCGCTCCTCGTCCCAACGCTGCTCGTTGTCGTAGATGGCTGAGCGTGCTCGGCGTTGGCGCCGATTGGAGCGGTCCCATGGCTCCTCACGCTCCACGTACTCTGACCTGCCGCGGTCTGACCTGATGAAGACATTCATTAGTCGCTTATTACCTATTTACCTTTAATATCAGAATCTTCTTTTTGGTATAGGTGTAATTTATGTGAAAATGCAACAAGGCAAAAATAAAATACCTCAAATCGCGCCTAGACCTTCTACCCTTCGGATAATCAAACTCGAAGTCTTCATCTTCCGGATCATACCCACGGTCTCGATGAGCGTACAGATCTTCTCGCTCTCTCCGTCGTTCCCTCTCCAGCGCCTGTCTCTCCTTGTAGTTCTCATAATCTACGTCATGCAGGTCATGCATTTCGAACATGTCCTTCGGGTCATCGTCGAAGTGTCTCTGATCGTCGAAGTCCCGTCTCGGACCATATTCAGACTTCGGTTTAGCTGGTCGAGGCAGAGATTTGCTACGTAGCTCAGATTTGGATGATATCTTTATATGGTGGCTCTCCAAGTCTTGTAACGCTGCCTCCAGATCTTGTAGTGGTAACGAAATTTTGGGAAACTCCTCTGCAAACAATTTCAGTTTAAGGAACCGAGTGAAAACACTTCGCTTTGTCAAGATAAGTTATTCGACAGTTACCATCTGCATCTTCATCGTAAGTGTCCCGAGCTTCTCTTCCGTATTTCTCAAAACGAACTGGTGACGGTTCTTCGATATCATAGTCTCTTACGGCTGTAACCAAAGCAGACAAAACGATAAAGACAGATAATTTGAAATTGTGCAATATTCTGAAGACCGACACAGCATGGTCATGCTGGTGAATACTATGGATGAATTGCTACATGTGCTTACCCTGTGGTCTCCCGTGCAGCGGTGGCTGTGACCTGGTGCGCGGCAGTGAGGTGGAGTGCGCGACTGGCGGTGGCAGGGGCTGCCGCGGCCGGCGCACGCGACCGCTGCTGTACCCACTGTCGCGATATCTGGTACCAACATGGCCATTTAGAGGCTGCTTATTGACCGACAACCTGTGTGTGCGATGGGATTTTCCGTCGGCAAAAATTACGTGCTTCCTAACAAACTTTAATAAGGGGATGAACTTTGAAAAATACTTCCTTTGCGTCACTTACGCAACTCTTGTGCAAAATGTCATGCTTTGCGGTGGCTGTCAGTGAGTATAAGATTTATATTTACGCGTACTGATGATACCAATCGATGATACCAAATAAACACAAGCGTGGTATATTTGCTGGGCAGACCAAAGTGTTGTTACCCTCATAATTATACGTTAATTAAATTTAAGAGACGTTTAAACGTTAAAAATGTATGGTTAAACAGACTCTAATGATTAATTTATAATATTTTTCTTGAAGCGCACATTATAAAAAGTAGCATGTTGCTTTTTACCTACTACCTGCTAAAAAGCGAATGGTGACTTGATCATTCAACACTATGGCTAAACCCTTTATCTCTTCCAAACAGCATGATAACGTTTAAAAGGGGTTGTGTTTTTTCTGCCATGGTTGGTATTGTAAGCAGGTATTAAGTATGTGTAATGCTGGCTACCTGCAGTCTGTGTCGGAATGTGCCCGTTCGATGGGCCGCACACGGCGCCGCGTCGAGCCGCGCGCGCTGCCGCCGCGCACCGACCGTCTGCACACACGGACTGACTCTATAACTTGTGTAGGCTCAGCGTTCAGGTAATTCTAATTAAATTAACTAGCGAAACTCCGCGTACGTGATTAACATTTTTTGAAGAACGAATACATCATGTACCTACTTACCTAAGTATCTTCTCTACCTACAACAAAACACCATTGAAACATTTTTTTTGTTTTATCATGTTTAGTAGATATCGTATTCATCACGTCTGCAGAGTTTTGCTAACTAATTTAATTTGACCTTGTATATTTCATAAGATAAAGATATAACTAGCTGCTTGCTTTGTACATTCGCCGAAATGTATAGTAACCTGTATAGCAGGTGACACACCACCGATGTGGATAAAGGCGTGTTACCTTACGAGTGTGCACTAGTGCGAGTAGCCACTCCTTACTACTACACTGGTAGCCACTGCATACAACTACACTGGTAGCCACTCCTTAAAACTACACTGGTAGCCACTCCATACAACTAATAAAGAATAACAGTAGTGATTTAAATAAACGTACAGTGATTCTTATCATTCAATTTGCTAAACAATCCGTTTCCCTGACTGTACGTACATACCTCGTAGACGGATGGTGTCGGTGGCGACGTTTGGGCGGTCGAGTGCACACGTAGCAGCACACCCGCCAGTAAAGAAACCTGCAAGTTTCAAACACTGTAAATGATGAGGAAAATGATGGAATAGCAAATCAACACATAAAATTTTCCTAATTACAAAGAAAGATAATTTTTCTTCAAACAAAATAGTCGCTTGAGTTAAAAGCGCCTACTTTAAAGTACAAGCAAAACTTCTAAAAGGAAATCAAAGAACAAAAAAATTAAAACTGACTATTTTTATTGAAATATTTTTCTAAAATACAGGCACTAAAACAATAACTACAGATAAATATTAAGGTACGAAAAAATAACATACACTGCCGCTATAGCGCATGAAGAATTGAAGAGCATATAGCTCGCGCCTACTATTATAATACGAGCAATACGCGTCGTTCTGCTACTACAACCACTACTTTGCTCTGGTGTACACAATACAGGGTATTATAATGTATGTGACGCACCTGAAGGAGGAAGCCATGACGTCACCGATGTTGGACAGACACAGCAGCATGAGGGGGATGCCCAGGATAGCGTAGAATATGGTCACCACCTTGCCGGTCTGGGTCTTCGGAGCTATGTGCCCGTAACCTGGATAGACACAATTATGCAAAAGGTATTTATATTATTATTTCTGCATTTTGAAATCGTAATCAAACTTGCATTTTGAAATAAGTAGATAAGCATAGTGTATTTTTTACATTTTAGCTTTGGAAAATAATAAACATGAAACAAGTCAAACGAAAACAAAAGATAAAGATATTAAACTAAAAATCTCTTGTCGAACAGAACACGAACTCATTATCACTCTCACTTGTCGAGTGTACACTGTGAGGTCATAATATCTCACTGTTGCTGCGATTTTAAACCGTTATTTTAACGCTTTCGTTAGACGCATCGGTGGTTCAGTGGTAGAATGCTCGCCTGCCACGCGGGCGGCCCGGGTTCGATTCCCGGCCGATGCATGCTCTTTTTAGTAACTTTTAGATAATTTTACAGTTTAAAAATCTTTATTATTGTACTAGTTAACTATTACAAAATTAATTAGATCTTGCTACACTTAAAAGCAATATTATTACTTTCCAAGTCGGTGTGGGCAACTAGGTGACTTGAGTTTAGCAACACCTTTTACTAACAGTAAGGTAATACAGTATCGCAACCACTTGGGAATTCCAACGTTTGAGCTCGACTAGTTACTTGCCGAGCTAGCTAGTGGGACACAACAGAAATACGTCATCACATCACGCGTGGACAACGGACGTTCATATAATAGTCACAAATTACATTAATTAATACCAATAATGTTTATTTATCTCCACAAATTACTTTCTTATACATATTAAGTTGACAGGTATTTCGACAGAATTTTGTAATTTGTGGGAGATCTGGAGTCTAAACTAAGCCTAGGCTGTATCTTAGAACTCCAGGCCCCCTATTATATCATATAGTCGCTTTGACATTACTAATTAAATAAATTAATCTTTCTTAAAAGAATGGCTGACTCTGTTTCTTAGAAATTGGCCAATTTCAATCTGAATTCAGAATAATTTATCAAGTAAGTACATGTGGTATGTACGAGGTATTAACTGTTCAATTTGCAACAAGTATTCGAAACTATTGACAATGCGATGGCTATAAAAATACAAGGGTATACCTAACTAGGTAAAGAAAGGCAAATGTAAAATGTACAGTTTTTTCTAAAATCCTACATAAAATAAACATTATTATCTAAAACTATTCGTTTAGTTTGCTGATTATTATTGTGCTACACTTTTCCGCCCAATTGATCACCTGATTTATCTCCCTTCCGTGTACACAAGTAGGTAGGTAGGTAGTAAGTACCTACATCCTAAACCACATGTAATTAGTGTAGCGTGACCGACAAATCGCAGAAACCAAATTATATTATGATTATCTACGATCAATAAAGCAAGATAATATGTTTTTTGTGAAATCGATCTGTTTCCGTCGTTGTTTGAAACGGATACCACCGAGGTCGACTTCTTGTGACCTCCTCCTCTCCAAATTGTACCTCTGTATCATACATGGTATATAGTGAGGCTGAGGGAGTGGAGCCATTATGGAAATAACTATGAGTATACGAATGATTTTGATCAACAACGCTGTATGCTGCGATCGTAAGAAATCTTGAAGTGCAATCAAGCTACACAATCATCTGGCAAGCTCTGTAAGCTGAGCAAACAACCTGAGTGAGTAAAACAAAGTGCAGCATTTGACGTTCTTCGGCTAGAGCTATATAAATGATGATGATGAAGGCAAAAGATCACTGTCCCTGTGTGTGACCTTCTGCCAAGACTAAGACTAGCCCAAGACTATGTGGGGATTCTATAAGTACACTTGTGCCCAACCCTTTGGGTATTACAGGTGTGATGTTATGTGTGTAAATAGTTAGTTGAATAATAATATAAACGCAAGAAAATTGATATTCATAATGAATATCAATGTTCAATAAATACTTACTTACTTATTTATAGATTTTACTATAGAAAAGTTACATGTTCTAACTCCTCTCATAGAGGTGTAAATACTGTCACCCAACAACTTGAGTCAGTCTACTGGCGTAGACAGCGAATTTAAAGGGTCGTAGTAAGCAAAGCACCACTCACCGCAGTCCCTGATATCCGCGCTACCTACTCATCTCAGCACACGGCGAATTATAGATCACTAATAAGAGTGATATAAGTAACAATGGACGTCCGATGTGCTACATAATTGGGTCATCGATAGCAACACAATGCTGGGCGGCGGCGTCGTTAGCGCTGACCTCCGTGCTTCCCCACTGGCCAGGCGAGATGATACGCGCTGGCGCCATGCGGTGCCCGCCGAGTCGGACACTCTCACTTTTTACAATACCAAAATTCAAAGCATTTATTTAAATTAAACAATTTACAGGCACTTTTGAATTGTCAAGCAGTCGGTCAGTAAGAAAGAGTTAATCGCCTATTCCAGCGCGTTGTAGGTACCTATGGAGAAGATCAGACAAGAAAGTCCACGGACACTGTTTTAAATAAAAATATTGCTTAGATCATCATAGCGTAAGAAGACTTGCTGCACTGGCCACAAATAAATTGGGATAAGGTCTGACGAATGATAATGCAAGGGCATTAAGGAAGGAGGAAACTAAAGTGAATCTGTGAATATGATGATGTGTAGAGGAAAACCAAAAAAGTTGTTATATTTTGATTCGAGGAAAGCATTAAAGATGCAAGATCACAAAACAAAGAACACTTTTCACGGTCACATTACTAAGTGCTTAAAGTCCACATTAGGCAGTAAGCTTCCCATGTGGAGTGGTAATGTCTCTGCATCACCGCGAGAGATGGTGCTTGCGGGTGCGCGAGAGCACAGCCTTCAACTTACGACTCGCGAATCGCGACGTCACAGCAATCTGCTGCGCCGCTAAGAAGGCGCTTCACTACGATACACTTGGGGTTGAAACTGTTGAAAGACCAGCATCAGTATCATGCCTCGGTGAGTGTCCATCACGTTGGCAAGTGTACCTAGTGCTACTAAACGCATACCTTACCTTAGATTGCATGCCTATTGTTTTAACCCGACTGCGAGTGACTGCGACAGAAGGTAAATATTATGTTCGGGTTATTTGGAGAAAAGAGTTTTCTCGCAATAATGTTTACTATAACAATAATGAAAATGCGCAATAAGCGAGATTCAACATGGACCTAGAGAATAATAAGGCAACTTGGTATCGAGCGGTGCAATTCGGCAACGTGCGCCATTTTAGAGGCGCGACTCATGCGCAAGTGTAACTGAAATCAGCCGCTGGCACCACCACCACGCTCAGTTACATAACGTAGGGCGCGCAGAGCAGTCGCTCATATCGTTGTATTAGTACAGTGACTGACGTATAATTTATACAAATTATATGGTCCAAATCGGAAACGACGAAATTAAGTGCGAAATATGAATTCATCCAAAATGAACTTTGGTTCGTATTTATTTATTTTTTAGCTTTTATATGTTTATATTTTCGGGTTTATTATTCAAAATAATCACATAATATCAGAGCTTTTCTAGGTCTGTTACCTGTGTATTAATTATGTGTGTCGATAAGGTTAATATAATTTGCTGCCCAGCCATATTCTACTAAACCACTTAAATTATGAGCTACTCCAAATAAGTTTTTGATTTTACAATTCCGTACATTTTATTTTATTTAGAACTGAATTTTCAATCGACAGCTGATAAATTTTTTTGCCGTGACAGTTTTTGTATGGAAGAACTGTCAAACATTCAAATTATATTTCTGATAAAATTATCTGGCGTTGAAACAATCAGCCCTTATTTATATAAAAGGCTTACCTACTAACTCAATACATACCTACACAGCATTAACCTACAATCTTTGTAGTTAAAATAGTAGTAGTAGTAGTCTAAATTAAAGGAAACCAAAATAAATAAATAATTGAGTAAAATAATATTGTGCCTTACTCACTCCTTAACATAGAATGTTGCCCAATATTTATTATTTATAGCGTTATATACGAATTAGACCATTATGCCCAAAAAGTTCTCGTTGGTCGACGAGTCCTTGACGTTTGCGCAACCCTCTAAACCGCCCGCCCACGCCCTGCCATCACATCACACATATCAGACTCGTTTGACTATCCTGCTGCCTTTTATTTACATCGCTGCACATATACGAAGGTGTTATATGTGTTCCACCTCGAAACAGGCATTGGATACAGAACTGCTTTTTCACAATCTTCGCAAATAGTCATATTAAAGTTGCGGTTGCAATAGTTACCATCTTAGTATGGTTGGTGAACCAAGTATTTGCTCAGATCTTAAAGTTTTTTCATGACATCTATCTAAGATGTCATGAAAAATAATTCTGTAGCAGTAAAACTTTGCTATAATCTGAATTTATTGACAAGTCAAGGAACGTCAATACGTAGTTAATAGTAAATAAAATATCTTAGTACATCATCAGGAATTTGTGTTTCTTCTATGAGCATCATTATCGTCTACAATTTTATTATAGCCTTGTTGCTTAGTTTAGAATCTTTATCAATTTGTAAAACAGTGTCGGGAAGCATTCCTGCACTTGTGGTCAATTCCGTAATGAATGTTTCAACAATGACATCAATTGTTTTGTGTTGAATGTATTTTATTCTTGTTTGTTCAACCTATCTTAAATTGTACCGTCTTAGAATATAACTAGGAGTCAACAATTATATTGATTTTAAGAAATACCCATTTTGCTTAGTTATCTCGTCAATGTTTCTACAACTTTTCGTTAAATCATTTTATGTTTAAAGCAATGTCTTTTCTTCGTTGTTTACTCACTGTGCCTGTGTCATTTGACTAATTTAAAAATATAATTCCACTAACTTGAAGTACAAGTAAGTAAGTACATTATTTAACGCAGCACGCTCCAATTACTTCCATGCACCATGTATTGAGCTCTACATCTATTGCTAAGCTCTTGAAACTCCTGTCCTACTTATCCTAATCTTGCTTCTCATCTAGGTAACTCTTGCACCTTTCCAAGCGCACCCTCGATTTCAACCTTCTATCTTCGTTTTAGGTTTTTCGGAAATCCCAAAAATCATCAGTCTTAAATATCGTGTTTTATCACATGACGTAATTACAATAATAGTGCCAGCGGCAAGTAACAGTGAATATTTGTAAACTGTCCCTCGTAAGATACCTTCGTACTTACCTACGTATGTACGCAGTCGCGGTGTTTTCATTCGTCTGCTATCGAATTTACCTATAGTTCATCAATGAACTAGGTTAAAGATTATGTTAACCAGCATCTAGACAATAACACAATGCCTTTCAATTATTCATGTAATTATGGCCTGCGACTATTGCACTGTGATTGTTAATAACGTTTAGCTATGGTTTGCTTGAATTCGCATCGCATTACTAGTAAAGGCCCTAAACATTTATTTTTATAAGACTAAAAATGAATAATACCTGATTTATCCGTTAGTATTCAAGACGTTCCATCTTTTTGGAGGAATTAACTGATCTTCTGACTTATCTGATCCAAATGAGAAATACATTTAGTGTTGTTTCTTCCTTGTTGAGACCTATCCTCCGAGTTTCCTCTTTCATCAAGTCAATGCTTGGTTTATCATACGTTGCATAGCTTGACTCTTCTTTTGATCTGTACAAGGTCCACCTCACTGTATTTTCCATAAATTATTTTCATAACGTCACCTGTCCATCCTTGGTAGGTATAATTAATGTCACTATCTGCTTTATCAAAGTTATCAGTAGATGGACATTTACTTAATGTTCCATCCTGTGTGACTGCTCATTATATTACCACTAGCCATGAATGTGCTCCAAGATGTCATTGTGATAGGCTTCACGTGTTGCTCTATGTTTTACTTTATCTTCATCCGCTACTTCAGCAATTACAGATCTCCTTGAGTTCTGATTCATTCAGCACATCTACTGTGGCCATTATAAATAGCATAATTGTACGTACTACGGTATTCAGTTATTATAATTAATCACGTGATCAAGATATTGAAGTTATTGTGACTCATATTTAAAAAAATATCTAACAATCCTAAAAAACGGATTCGTTTCCTCGGACCATTAGCTTCTAATTAAATATCGTCGGTTTCTGTTTTTTATACGATTG
This sequence comes from Apamea anceps, assembly GCA_951799955.1. Lineage (NCBI taxonomy): Eukaryota > Metazoa > Arthropoda > Insecta > Lepidoptera > Noctuidae > Apamea > Apamea anceps. Next base: position 21,219,926 of record OX637510.1, read on the forward strand.
TAAAAACTCATGCTCCCTTTTTCTTTGTTTTGCTTTGGTTTTTAAACAAAAACTACCTACGATTTATTCTTCGGGATGCAAAAAGCAGTTTTTTTCTATTTTCCTTCTACAATATTCAACGTTTTTATCACTTGCTATGGACAGACAGCCTTCTTATGTTACTACTATGTCTCACGTCCCACTCCATCTCAGTTTATCGTTCAACAGTGAATATTGAAGTCGTTGTAATCACGTCACTAATCTGTCTAGCGTTGTCTATTGCAGGAGTGTTGTGGTGTGTCCTGCTGCTGGCATCGTCCTGCGCGGGCAGTAGGTGGCGCTGGCCGGAGGGCGAGACGGCCGCGTCCGTGCGCATCGACACCAAGGTGCGCTTCATCGACACCGACGACGACAAGTGAGTATATACTTCTACAACATACGCAGACTATAAGGTCCTCTTTAGATAACCGTCCGTAACTAGAGAGTTCCGTAGGCCTGCAAGTGCAAGGCGTCAGGCTACGGGTTGCGTGCAGCGGCTGTTAAATGCAGGGACGCTTGTTAAGACATGGCGATGACTATTGGGGCAGTGGCTGAACGGGAGGAGGCCTGTGCCACTTGTGCATATATTGAGCAGTGGCTGCAACAAGGCTGCAAATGATGATGGTGGGACATAGTTACATCACCATCGCTTACCTAGCGCCGGCTACAGGAAGAAGTGACAAGGGGCTAGTTGTAACCACCACGAGTGTCTGTGCTAATACTGACACAATGCCTTAGCATTGATTCAGTTCATTGCACAATTTTACGTGGAATTTTCCCCCAGTTTCACAATCTGGTTATTGGTGTTTTTATCGACTCAGGAATAGAATGAAACTTTTTGTGTCCTTGCTCTGCTAACTAATCATAACACGGAAATGTAAACATGAGGAAATATGGGTAGTTGGTAGATGATGCTGGCAACACCAACCACGTCAATTTATTTAGACAACCATGTGAATGGTGTCTTCATGTAGTTAATACAAATATCAATACATAATAGATAGGCTGGATCTGGTGCCAGCCATGTTCCAAAGTGATAGAGTTTAGATTTGGTTTTTGTTGTGACACCTAACCATTTACCTACTAAGTAACGCCTTACTTAACAGTTGTGCATGGGCGTGTAGTGTGTATTGTATGTCATCTTACGACATGGACCCTAAAATATAACGAGTGTGTTTGAACCAGTTCTAACGAAGGCCTACTGCTAAGTAACTATTACGTAGACAGGTATGTAAGGGCTGTATGTTGCTGTAAATTAAAATGTAACAAGTTTTCAATTCGATGGATGTGTGTGTACTCTTGGTGTAACGTTAAAGTTGTAACCATGTCATTTCTTATCATTTCAATCACTATAGTTACTAAAGTAGGCTGATTCCTTCTTAAAACACTTGCGTAACAGCAAATAGTTAATATGGCATGCACTAAACTCATTCACGCTTGACCACCACTATTGTGCTGCCTGAATCGGTAGTCAGAACTAACCACAAGTAATGATAATATTTTTGTGTGTAATAGGCTGCTAAACAGGTCAACCACCAACTAAGTCGTAACCACCGGCTGGCTCACCTGCAACACTTAGGATTGCAGATGGAGAGAGAGCAGCCTAGAGCATTGGCAATGCACCTACCCCAGCGAAGTTAACGTGTGCTCGATGGGATTTCCCATCGCCTTAAATGTCAAAATTCCATACAACATCTCTGTTTAATTAGTTTAGGGGATGAATTTTCAAAAATCCTTCGTTAGTGCTCACCTTCGTTACGTTTGTCACTGAATGAATGAATCAATTTAAAGTTTTGATTAAGTTGAAGATATTATCAACCACGCATGGCTCTGCAGCAAAATAGACATCGTGCATTGGAACGATGGTGGTATGTTCCTTGCCGATCTCTTGCACAGTTGCACACGTAGCTCACAGTTCTCTCGTTGCCATATTATCAGAATTTTCGTGTCGGTGTTTGTTTTTGTTATTGACATATAGGTAGGTATCTACATATTATGGTTATGACCTAGAATACTAATTGGGCTTACCAAGGTTGCCTTGGCCTACGGTTTTCTGATTTTATCAAACTTCGTATTTAAATACACCTTATATGGTAAATCCTCGTTTTAAATGTACAGTATCAATGTCATGCATCTAAAAAAATAAAAAGTAATAATATATGTAAAAAAAAAAAGATAATAATATATTTTCATAACTATATACTCTATTTTTAACATATTCATTCATATTGTAATGAGGGCGGGAAAACCCATGAGCTTATATAGTTCGAAGGTCTGACAATCTTTAACCGGAAGATATCGGTGTTTTCCAATTATTAGGATACAGTATTCAAATTCGAATGCAAGCCAAGTGCGATTATGGAAAGAAGACCAGAGGGGCAATTCTCGTAATTTTAAGAACGTTCACAGTCTGATCTGTCTCAATATGTCAAAAATACGTCTAATTTCCCTACATTTTGTCAAGTTTTTGACATTTGTTTGTCGCCGAGATGAGCCTGCGACTAGATTTTGAACGTTTTAAATTACGAGAATTGGCCTTCAGATCAAACCATTTGGTTTGCTGATGGTGCACAAATATTTGAGTACTCAAGATTGTGATATAAGTATTCTGGGAAAGGGCTTGGGAATTTTCTGGTCAGTTCTGCACAGCTCACAAAACCTGACAGTACCTTCTAAAAATTATTGTATGAAAGAATACCGAAAGTGTTATAGGTAGGTAAAAAAAACTCGTGCATTAATGTGACAGCTTGTTTCGTTATTACCAACCTTGAAACAGCTCATGTTTTTATCATTCAAGCGTTCACGTTCAAAAAAAGCTTTCCCTTGGCATCAAAGCTTTGAGGAAAAAAGAAAAGTAAAGTAGATAGTGTTGGTACTTTCTGGTTCCACTCGGCTCTCGGTACCTTGGCCGACATTGGAGCGGGTACCACACACAATGGCTCCCACGGCTAAGAATACCTTGCGTCATCCTGCACGGGTTATATTTCGCTAATTTTGCGGTAATTTGCTGTAGGACACAGTAATTGGTAATATTATTAGCACAATAATGGTCGTGAAGTGGTAATACTGGTAATGCAATCAGTAACGGGCGACGTAAGTCGCGTACACGCGCGGATGTTTGGTGGCATCTGAAGCGGCTGCTGACGTCTATTTATTAAAAAGGATTCTTTAGTATTCATGTAACCGGGTACTGTAAAAGTTATTGATACAGCTCACAAAATAAGCAAGCTGAAGTGACAATGGGCTGGTAGCCGTAGAACCGATGACCGTTTGGGTAGACGTGTTCTTGAGTGGAGACTGCGAATCGGTAAACGTGTAGGACCGCCCTCAGGCTAGGTGGAGGGACGATCTGCGCAGGGTGACTGGTAGCAGCTGGATGAATGTCGTGCAATTAGAGAGGCTATGTCCAGCAGTGGACTGCTGTAGGCTGATGATGATGATGATGATGAATCGTGAATTACAATAGCTTAAAATGAACTGTAATAGGTTATTAGAGCTTTTATAACACAAAATTTTCATGCCAGTTTTTACCAATTTAGATCCGCTTAAACCTGAATATTGATCAATGTTATCTCTTAATTTGAGTTTTTTTCAAGTCACAGGATATATAAATCACACATTCGGGTTTCCCTGCGCACACGCAACCTTAACTTAACTACCTCATTAAGTATCTAACTATAATTACAAGACCCAAATCAAGACACGCTAGAATAATGATCGACTGTATATATTATTATAATGAGCAACTATGAATCACTTCGGGAGATAGATAACTAGTAGAGGTTGGCGAAAAAACCAATCGCGAAATCTATAAAAAAAGGTTACCTATAAATGTTATTGCCAAACAGTTAAAAAAGTAAACTGTTTAAGTTTGTAGTTTGGTATGATGTAAGTGATGATAGTTACATTAAGTTTAGCAACGATGACGGATCGATCGGTGTGTTGCAAAGTTCTACTTTTAGCATTGTTACTGATCGCTTGTGATGAAGTCTTATTACGTGGTACTCTTTGGAACAATGGAGAATGTTTGCTAACGAGAACTATTCGTTACTAGATATGTACCCTTTCTACATCCATGTTGCGCAGCACAGGTTCCATTATTGATTCAGATTATAACAATGTGTTCGCAACAACCTTGTTATCAACGCACTTTTACCGCTTTGAACCTTATAGCAGAAGCGCCACTCTCATTATCGAGAACTAAGTAATAAAATCTTCTACTACAGTATACTATACGAAGTATTTTGCATTATTTATTAAAAGTACCTCAATCAATCAACTCAGCCTATCGCAGTCTACTGCTGGACATAGGCATCACCCAGGCTGCGTCACAACACCCTGTCCTCCGCCATCCGCATCCAGTCCGTCCCAGCAATCCTCTTTAGGTCGTCCGTCCATCTAGCTGGGGGTGTCCCACACTACGCTTGCCGATACGCGGTCTCCACTGCAGGACTCGTCTGCTCCACCGGCCATCGGTTCTTCGACCAAACATGGCCAGCCCACTACCACTTCAGTTTGCTTACTCTGCGCGCTATGTCGGTAATAAATAATTTCAGATAATTTCATTCCTGATTTTATTCTTCAAAGAGACTTCGAGAATAGCTGGCTCCATAGCGCGATGAGCGACCTTGAATTTGTGGACCAGCCCGACCATCAGTGTCCACGTTTCGGCGCCATATGTCATGACGGGGAGGACGCACTGGTTGAAGACCTTAGTCTTCAAACACTGTGGGATATAGGTGACGAGAAGACTTGACGGAGTTTTCCAAATGCTACCTAACCCAACTGAATCCTTCTGTCCGCTTCTTTCTCAAAGTTATTATTTATTTTTTAAGAAACGTTCCCCCACACTAGGAATTTCTCATGTATCGTGGGTGCGTTGTGTCTACCAAGCTGGATTATATGCCCCAGGTACACATAATCCTTCACAACTTCGAGAAGCGACTCTTCGATGTGGATTGGACTCGGCAAGACGTGCGAATTGTACATAACTTTCGTCTTGTCCAAATTCATACCGAGGCCAACCCGCCGAGAGGCTCCATTAAGGCCGTGCAGCATTTGGTCTACCTGTTCCAGCGTCTCTATCATTATGACGAAGTCATCGGCAAATCGAAGATGTGAAATGTACTCGCCGTTCACGTTGATACCCTCGTTCTGGTTCGTGACGACCCTCGAGAACAGCTTGTATACGTGGCTCAGAAGTGAGATGGGTCTATAATTCTTCAGTAAGGATTTGTCACCTTTTTTGAAGAACAGAACCACCGCACCTCTACTCCACGCCTCGGGCGTTGCACGCTCTTGGATGACGGAGTTAAAGAGACTCGCTAGCTCTGTCAGGACTGGAGCCCCACCCGCTTTAAGGAGCTCTGTCATTATTCCGTCATCCCCAGTTGCCTTGTTGTTCTTCAGCTGCTCTAGGGCCGCCCTAATCTCGCACTGGTCGATATCCGGAATGTCCTCCGTGTAGTGGCGCGTTAGTTCGGCTCGATGGTCACCTGCACTATGTCCCGCTGCTGATTTCACCGTCCACGTTGAGTAAAAGAAAGAAAGAAAGCAAAAGTATTTATTGCGACTCGCACAGGTAAAAAAACCAAATTATATTTTAAAAAAGTAACAAAACCAAATTATATAAAAAAAGTAACAAAACGAAAATAATATTTTTTTTAAAGTAACAAAAAGAGAAACAGAAAGTCCTGACGAGGCCAAAAGGCTTCGATCTCAGCATGATGCTACGACATTGGGAGAGATAGGAGCCCGTAAAAACCGCCGCCGGAGCCGTTAGGAGTATAGTGCCCGTAAAAATCCTCGACTTCCCCGAGTGTCTCGGACTTCGATGTCACGATTCTGCCATCCGCAGTTCTTAGTTTCGTTAGATGGCACCTCCCTAATTGCTGGGCGAACACTTTCGACGGTTCTGCTCAATCGCGACCTTAATGTCGCTGGTGTTGGAGCACCGAAGATCGAGTCGCGTAAGCTTCCTAATTTTTAAAAGTAGGTACCTACTCTTATACCTTAATAAATAATGCAAAATACTTTTTGTAAATCAGACCGAACTTAGGTACTTAGATATAAGGTTCACAGAACTCGTTCATTGGTCAAACATCGCGAAAGTTATTGTCTTGAGAAAGTTTAGAGCTCCACCAAATTAAGGAGCCATAAACATGAACAAATAGTAATGTATTCGTGCAGAACTACCTCCCCGCCTAAGTACCGCGTTTAACATATTACGTGGTCAAATATACTGCTGTTACATCGAAAACATACTTCTAGCCCCATCTTCTTTTGTCGTATCGAATCGGTACAACTCCTCGATCATATCCTAAAGTTAACCGAATTTCTGACGTTGTGTTTTCCAAGTGCCAACATGTTTTCCAAGGTAGAGACGACTCGCGCCCTTACAGATTCGCATCAGTTTTTCATGAATGATTCCAAAATGATGTTAGTAATCTGTTGCATATTTACAGAGAGGCTCAAACGAAAACCCGCCGCGTGCAGGCCGACGAGGTGCCGTTCAAAGAGCCCGAGGACACGGACGGCTTCTACAACCGGCCGCCCGGCGCTGGACGCTACCCGGTGCGCGTGGAGGCGCACCGCGCGCCCTACCGCGTCGACGGGCACGGCATCTTCCGCCTCAACAAGTATGTACGGTGCTTCAGGGATCTTTTAGCGGTCGGTGATAGGGAGACGCTGTTGGTGAACATTTCTGAAATGTATTGAAAAAACAAGATGGCAGCCTTATACGCACTATTACACTGCCTTGCCTTGTCGGAGTAGCAGTGGCAAGCGCGAGTGCTGAGCGTGGGCGCTTAGGCTCGATCCACCGCCACGCCACCGCATACTGAATAATGTTATTGAGAAAGTTGTTATTGGGTTTTTACATTAAGAGGTTTTCAGTAGCAGCAAGAAATTTGTGTCCAGTTTATGGCAAAATGCTTGCTAAATTAAAAATTTGATGTATGGCATGGTGTCATTAAAATTCTATTTCTGTTTTTTCAGTCAACAACAGCAAAATGTGATATCTGACGGAACCCTCGACTCGCTGCAATACTGCAAGTGTGTCTCCAAACCGGACTGCAACCCGCGACCCGAGTCTGCGGTAAGCAGTTTATTTATACCCATCCAATGTTATGGGGTCGGTGCAACACGGGTTTTTTCTTTCAGACGCACAGGGGAGAGCCCTGTGCGTCTCGGGGATGAATGGAAGAATTCATACATCATTATACCTACCCGTTTCTTAAAAATATGTAGATAAAAAAATATTTTATAATTTTTATGCGTTTAAAAGCATGTTTATTATTTTTCTTTAAACTACATATTTTTATTTATAACTTTCGCGTGTGTTACTTTCTTCGTTAAGTTAATAAGTATAAAGTCAACGGAGTTATGGCGATTACGGGCTACTAGCAAACTCAAGGGGTCTACTAGTGGCCACTGAAGAGTTCCACTATCCACCTCCTGGCTCCATCATCAGACCCTCAACACCAAGTGCAATATCTTGGACTCATCAAAATGGATCATATGATCCCAAACTCGAGGGGTTTATTACTAGCCCCATAAGAGTTCCACTATCCACCTCCTGGCTCCATCATCAGACCCTCGACACCAAGTGCAAATCTAATAACAGCGCAGTGGTTAAGCGATTGACTGCTGCGCTGCGTGTCGCGGGTTCGATTCCCGCACGGAACAAATATTTGTATGACCTACATGTATTTGTTCCGAGTCTGGGTGTTTTTCTATCTATAATATGTATGTATTTCCAAAAAAAAAAAAATGTATATAAGTAGTTTATCAGCCATCTTGTTACCATAACACAAGCATTAGGTTGCTTAGCTTGGGATGGAGATGGCGCTGTGTGAAATGTCCAGGGATATTATTTATTTATTTATTTTAATGGTCTCGTCAAAACAAATCATATGAGTCCAAATTCGAGAGGTTTACTAGTAGCCACTGAAGAGTTCCATTAGCCACCTCCTGGTTCCATCATCAGACCCTCGACACCGAATGCAATCTATTGGACTTACAAAAATAAATCATATGAGACCATACTCGAAGGGTTTACTAGTACCCACTGAACAGTTCCACTATCCACTTCCTGGCTCCATCATCCGATTAGCTCCAAGATACCAAATTATAGTTTTTTCTCCTGAACTACTTAAACATTTCAAATTTCGTTTCGAGACGACAAATTAGAAGTAGGTTAAAATTGACTCCTAAGATCTTGTTACATTGTTAGTTAGTTTGTTATTTACAAGTGAAGCTAATAAAAGCGTGTTAAAATAGTTTTTCCCGAACACTTTAACGTAGATACAATATAGCTGTAAAAATCCACGAGGGACTATTGGACCACTAATTGGGCTGCACGTTACTACTGCACCCCTACTAATAAGCTAAGGCTAGGTTTGGTTGGTCCTCATCTCTATTCCCATACATCTGTACTGTGTGTATTATACCTATGTGACCAGCCCTGTTGTCCCCAGGGCGCGTGTGCTCTCGGCCAGTTCCTGTGCTGCTACCCGCGCCCCAACAACAACGGTACGCCATACAATGTCATTGTTTGTGTCTCAACCACAGACCATATAACCTAAAGACCCCGCTTAGCCGAATTTTTACTTACAAACAAAGCTGCTAAACTTGCGGAGTGCGGGGGACGTCTAGTGCGCTGTGATTGGTGCATTCAAGGCCGCGCGTAACAAGTGCCGTGCTCAGACTGAAGCTAGCAACGGGGGCGTGGCTCAAATATAGAGTGAATTCACCGTAAGAGAGGCAGAGGGTTCGCTCGACTATGCGACGTCTTTAGGATACATAGTCTGTGGTCTCAACTGACACTTTCATTATATGCAATAGTTGGTCGCGATAGTTCCTTTAAACACAATTCAGTCGCGACGTCTCCTGAGTTTGATAACAAAAATTGTTTTTCGATTTTGTTGGACAAGCATAGCTAAAAACTTGAATCATGTTCTAATTGACAGAGTACTACAATGAAGTAGAAGACCAGCGGCGTGAGAACTATCCGTACGCACCACAGCTTTCCTCCGGGTCCGTCGGCGCCTTCGACAACCGCAGAGTACTCGTCGGGCCCGACGGACCCACAGGGCTCATCGGTCCACAGGACAAGCAAAAAGAACCCGCTGTGCTCGTGGGGCCCGGTGGACCCACCGGTATCATAGGCCCGGCGCAGCACGGCGACGGGCTAGGGAGCCCAACAGCGCAGAGAGGGGTCTACTTCGGCCAATCAGGATTAGGGACGTACGGCCGACGACCAGTACTAGTGGGCCCCGGTGGACCCACGGGGATCATCGGGCCCGGCAGAGGTGGCCGACCTAACGTACTAGTAGGACCGGGCGGGCCTACTGGCATCATCGGCCCTGGATACGGCAGACAATCCGGAGTGCTCGTTGGCCCCGGCGGCCCCACCGGCTCCATCGGGCCGGGCCGCCAGATTCTAGTGGGCCCCGGCGGCCCCACCGGTCAGATAGGGCCGCAGGGATTCTACGGTAAATAAAATGTGCCCTGAGTCGTGTAGTGACTAATACAAGTACAGAACTAACCAGTTACATGTTTTTGTTGTTTACGTTTAAGACTGTGAAGTGTACCGTAACCAGTGTACGTGGATGTAAATATTATTATTTTGATTAATTGTAATGGACGTGCGCCATCAGTGTTAACTGCGGTACACCATCCGCACCCTAATTGCGTAACACACAATCAATCGTAATGTGAATCATTTTAAAGCAAATTGCTAATCAATTGCTTCATAAGTTCGAAAAATTTGTTTGCTCAACACATAAATAACGCAATGACTGTTGTTGAACTGTCAAAATGAAACCGATTCCGATTGATTGTGTGTTACGCAATTAGGGTGCCGCTTTGTATTAATGTGCAATAAATTGTTCACACCTCGCTTGTGGCAAGTAGTCACGGGTGCGACTCTTGCGGGCTGTGCGCGCAGCAAGCGGAGGAAAGCTAAGCCGGACGATCCGCCTGCGCCCGCGCCGACCGACACGCGACACACACTCAAACACAGGCGAAACAATACCAAGGAAAGAAAGCTATGTTACAGCAAAATATAAATCGTGGAAAATCCCTTGTTTTCTTTTGATAACTCCAGGTAATGCCTATTAATACCTTAAATTTAAAAAATAAAAGGAGCTTACACTGATCGATACGCTTAATACAATTAGCTAACTTCAACGAACAAAGGTGTTTGAACTCTCCAGGTAATGTGCCAGTAAAATGGCGATATTAACTAGCTAGACATTCCTCGAGTCAGATGTGTCGAATTTATAACGAAAATAAGCCAATGTATGCGATAGAGGATAAAAAATGTGACGGATGGTGGGCTGGCAGCGCGCCAGGCGCCGGCGCACCTCGCACACGATACATCGGATCATGGAGAATAGAAGGCACACCAGCGTGGTAACACTTTGGAAGCATCCAATAATGTCCACAGTGCGGTTGGTGTCAGCGAGTCAGCACGTAGCTAAGTAAGCAAGTAGACGAATGCATCCTAACTGACAGGTTACTTAGATTAGATATGTCTTTCCAGCACAGACCCGGTGAGGGACGCGTATCTTGCAAGGCAAGGCATTTTGCGATTGGTCGCCTTACCAGAAACTCGCTCGCCAATCACCCCTAATAAATGCAATTGTGCATTTTCTAAAATTGACCTTCTGTCTGTCTTGTCTCTTCCAGTGCACGCGCATGTAAATCTAACAAACTTACACACATTGTGCTGGAAATCCCCTATTGTAAAATTCTATTGCGAAAGCCTTTGGTCGTTATTTCAGACCCAGTTTTCAAGTAAGTAATAGAAGGTTTCGGCTAGGAATATAAAATCAATCATTGCTAAACTGTAATCCAAATCTTCACCTACCACCTGTTCCCGCAAGGAGAAGTGGCAAGACAGAGAAAACTGAACTTACCGATAGTGGTGATGACGATGATGGAGTAAAAGAGCGCGCCGGTGAAGGTCCACTGGATGTGGTCGGTGCTCTCGTTGCCGTCCCAGCCGCGCACCTTCATCTCCAACAGGATCGCGTTCTCGAAGTCCTGCGAACACCCACACATTTTACATAATTATCTAGATTCGAAGTATGTAAGTAAGTACCTACTGTTCTACTACAGGAAATAATCTATACTTATAATAAATCTGTAGAAGTGAAAATTCTGTACATTGAAAATATAAAAAAAATAAATAGCAGGGGGTGTTACTAGACCGACACCGAACCCAAAAATGTGATTAAAAAATTTTTTGTCTGTCTGTCTGTCTGTCTGTCTGTCTGTCTGTTTGTTCAGGCATCACGCAAAAACTACCGGTTCGATTACGATGAAACTTGGTATAATTATTCTTTAATATCCTGGGCACAACACTGGGTACTTTTTATCCCGGAAAAGTATATACAATAAAAAACAAACTTAATTTTGCGGTTCGATCCCTAGACCCGATTACTGTACCAACCGCAAATAATAAGTTTGTCGTAGGTTACGTCACAGTATCTTAGCCGTGTGCAGTGTCCCTAAGTTATGCTCTAAATGTAGTGCTGAAGGTTGAATTTGGCTTGCACCGTTCGCAGCACACGCGTGGCGTGCGGCCGCGCGCGCATTACGTTAGTACTTATCCTTACCTATGGCATTACATTTTTTGAACTTTGATTTGAACGGACGTGTCGAGTGGCAAGCGTTCGTTCTTATTCTTATTTTAACTGCTACGTGCAATTCTAAACCGTGCTTTTCAGTGCGACCTTTTTATTCCTTTTAGTTTTTAGAGTTATTTAGGTTTATTTTTATAAGTCGTAGGGATAGATTTTAATTTTAAAGTATAGGTAGGTAGTATATTTGATAGTGTACGTAGTGACCGTAGGTTATTTTATAATACGGTTAGGTAGGATTAGTCATTCGTATAGATATTAGTTTTTAGGGATTTTGCTTATTTATTGAGTTTAGATTAGTTATCATCAGAAATAGGTTTATTTAGGTAGGTAGGTATTTTATTTTCTGTTATTGAGTTTTTTTTTTAATTAGGTAGGTACTTAGGTAAAGATATCATATAGGTACCCTCTTAATCACCACTAATGAGACACAATTGGTTTTCTATTGTAATTAGCCACAAAGAGCCCGCGAGATACCTAGATGGAATCCTCGGGAAGCACATACATTTTATCCTGTTAGCACGTTCCCGTGGGATAATTTCCGACATCCACGCGGGCGAAGCCGCGGGCAGAAGCTAGTTTAAAATATATGTTTTCCAAACATCAACGAGAATCGAATCTAAGAGCCTCGTGACCACTTGGCCTGAGCGATCGTGAAAAATGTAAACGTAGAATTATAAAACAGAAATAAATCAAAGAAAAAATCATCAAATCGTAAAGCACACGCGTATAAAAACGTTCATAATATTATGTGAGAGTTTCACCGTAGCACATTCCTATTAATAAACTCCTAATAAATATGATCAATAGCTTCCCAAGTAGTTCTCTATCATATCAGGTGCGTAAGAGTGGATTTACAGTTTGTTTAACCTTGGATATTTCGGCTGTCTGTGACTGTGGTGGCCTTTTTGTTTTTGAAGGTGTCATAAAAGATAGTTGATGTAGGTTTGAAAGCATTTATTGGTTCTTGTTTAAAATCTGAAGAAATAAAAGTGATAGGATTTGATTTGATAAAAACACGTACTTACCATGATTTAGAACTACACCTAACGTTCCTAAAAAAACATCTATCTCCCAAGAAGCTGCTTATTCTGTTATTCGGTAACTAAAGTTAATATCACCAATATTAGCTTTAGTTACCGAATAACAGAAAAAGCAGCTTCATTATTAAATAAATAGACTAGAATTGGCGACATTTATCGTATCTATTTACTTGCAGAACGACAACCATCATCACTCATTATTTACTTAGGTACAGACGCCAGCAGGTCAAGCTACCCGAAACTGTCAAATTTTCCCAATCAACTTTGAACCTTAATGCTTTAGCGGTAAAGTTTAAAATCTATTAAAGAAATTTGACAGATTGTAGTAGCTTGATGTGCTGGCGTCTGTACAACAAAACTGCAAATAATTATCAATTTGCCTAACTGAGTAATTGATCCACGATGTTTCATCGTGGCGTTCTTCATGAGCTCTCCGGTAATTCTATGATAAGGAGCTGATATATGATAATGCTCATATTATCGTTACCTTCAGCATATCGACGACCTCGGAGGTCCAGTTGGTCTGGTTGAAGAGCGGCGCATTGTGCGACATCGTCCAGATGCTCTGCGTTGTGTTGCTGCGAATCTGTGATATATTCCGCTTCACCTGCACACATACAAACAAATACGTTATTGGCGGATGTGAAGCTCCCATCTTCTAAGGAGCCTATTATTCTTTATTGAAGGTTAATGGAAAGACAGTGAGACATAGTCGTAAAACATTTTATTTCAACCCAAACAACACAGCAGAACGATATCTTATTATTAAAATTTTAAAACATGCACCATGTTACAGAAGTTGGGTAGAGTGGGGTAGAGAGAGAGCGCAGACAACAGAAAACCTAATGTCAAACGACCATACAATAAATATGTTTTCATTTCCTTGTGCTGTCATCAACATTCTTCATTTGATCATCAGAAATAGAGAAACTAATCAATGTTATCCACGAAATATCACGAGAGCCCATGTGACCATTTAGAATGTAGGAAAGAAGTTAATTTCACTCGACAATCATACTAAGAGAAGGTATAAGTAGAGAAAGAAAACTATAATGTTATAGGTACATGTGCAATAAAGATTTGAGTATTGGGTATTGGGATGTGGGTCGATGAAAATCGACTTCATAGTTGAAGACAGCTGGATATACAGATGTGTTTGTAAACATTCTGATTCCCGCGCTGAATATCATTAAGCAGATGTAAGCGACCTATATAGACTCTTAGATTGCTAATTATACATTGTTAGAATTGAATACACATACCTAAAGCAAAGATGGCATTTATAGGTATTAACGCCAACTGCTGCTGTCTCAATTCTACAAACATTAATCTTTATTTCGGAGTGGGTACCCTTCACTTGGTTTTACAACCATAGATTCTACGAAAGCTCTAATTTTATGCCAAGTTTATGAGGATTGTTTAATTAGCGTAAAGTTGTCAGCGACCTGGCGTGCACCCACGCCGACCGCATTTGTGCGGACCACCTGCACAAATTGATGGAACACACACTTTCCAGTTTAAATTAAGATGTTATCGTTAAATTGCCAAATCCTTATGATGGTTTGACCAGACGACACAATGGAGAGAGACTAGAAATCCATCGGAAACATAAAAATAAACAATTTAACATGATCGACTGACTGGACATGTTACATATAGCTACTGCTGTAGGTGAAATCAGTTCAGTCTTGAAGTCGCATTGAATTCTAAATCTATTGTCATCATAAGCCATTTCCAACTTTTACGTATAATTGAACGAACATACTGTCGTCATCCATAACCCTGCGAGTTTTATGTTTTTTACACTGTGTCGTGTACAGCGACGTTTACTAGTGTTTTTGACTGGATCGTTAATCAGCTGAGCTTGAGTACCTACTCTGTGGCAGCGTGCCATTCTTTGATAAAACTAAATTTATAGTCACCAAAGTAACGCGATCGAAAATGGATTTGATAATAAATTATATGTTGGTTGACTTGAAGAAATCTGTTTATAATTTTAATATTCAAATCACAATAATAAGGCAAGAAAGCGGTAGGAAAAATTGTTGCTTTGAAAGAATAGAAAAAAAAAATAAAGCAGTAGATACAGAGGCTGAATGAATAGCCGTAAGAAATTGCAGCTTCTGTAAAATAATTTATATGAACTGCGAACTGCGTCGATCCAATAGATGTCTATGATGATTTAGATACAGATTCCAGTTACAGAATTGATATTGGCAGCATAGGAATACTCACAGTTTACACGTGATAAATCCTACCTAAATGTAATTGGCTTTCAGTTCTAATGCTTATTGGAACGTTGGGTAGTGAGAAGTCGATAGATCTTACGGCATGGTTCGTACACAGTACGACAGTACAAGTCGTCATCAGTTAAACCCTAACTATTTGTTGGACATATGCACCCGGCCGTAAATATGACATTATCGAATTTTCGAAAAAGCTTGGCTCTGTAGAGGTCGTCTCTGGCACTATATCATGGCTATTTGATAGTTTCTTTCTAAAGCTCGATGTGGAAACTGTACTTTTCTAAGTTCTTCTTAAGCAATGTTTGTGATAAAAGAAGCTAAATTGACGTTAAAGTAAGAAGATACCTCAATCTCATGATCTGCCTCCAGCTTCTCGAAGGTGACGGCTCCGAGGATGCAGTAGGCCACCACCAGGCTGATCATCACAAAGTGGGAGAACACCACCGAGCATAGCTTCCATGTGTAGTACAGCACCTGGTCACATAAGCACACATTATACATCCATACATTGGTGAATAGATGTGCCTACTATAAAATGGCAACAATAAATCAAGTACTGCAACTTTCTGCTGACGTGTCACACACAAACAGTGAAACAGTCCCAACGTGAAATATATGTAGGTATACTTATATGTCACATTGGGACTATTTCTTACTTTTCAAGGTTTCAGATCGTGTCAGGGTTCGTTTGGCACGTAATTATTATTTTATTGAACTCGTTGTTTCTTAAATCTTAAATCTTCATAGCGTCTTCGAATCAATTGTATTCAGATATTGAAGTATTTAGTTAATTTTATATTACTAATTGTGTTGTAATTAAATTGAGTATGATTGTTATTTTTAAACAATCGTTATGTTAAAATATTTGTATGCTGTAATAGCAAAACATGGCGACCTACTTATATAAATATGTAATGCAAGAACCCAATGTACCTATGTTTGACAAATAAAATTCTGATTCTGATTAGTATTCTATACGCACGAACATACACTGAGCTTCAGCATGCATCGAAAGTTGCGGGATTTTCAGCTAAATTATCAAAACATAATAAACATAGTGATGAATATTCATAGCTCACTCACTACGCAGGAACGCAGGCGTAACACCCACAATGCGAGAGCGGTTGTTTGTTTAGCTCCCTTGAAAATGGTTGAGCTGAATGGTTCTGATCCGTACGTCATGTTCGTGAACGCGCGCTGTCAGTTGGGACTGGTCATCTCTTAGCTGCCACGGCCTGTTTTTTTTTTTTTTTTGTTTCTATTTCCTGGACGCTTATTCTGGACGCTTTTAACGTGTACGTTTTTTATACTTCGTCCTCACATATAATTATAAATTTAACATTATTAATGAAAGTAATACTTTTGTAACAGTATAATTTAAGAGTGTAGTTTTTTGCCCGTTCTTCTCCTACCTACTACGCGTTGGAATGGGTAACTAGCTTCATCTTTCTGACTTATCGACTCATTGACAATTCAAAATTGCCTGTAAATGGTTTAATTGAAATAAATGCTTTAAGTTTGAGTTTTGTGTTCACTATGTAGCTTCTGTCAAATTACACATTGCCTGGCTACACGACGTAGGAATGATTGCTGGGTGGTGAGGAGGTAAAAGGTTAACCTAAACCAGTTAATTAATTCGATTATCACACATTTTTTTAAATATTTTAACAATTTGCAAATTCGATCTTTGCCAGCATTATCGACTGTTTCATTGGCACCTTTAAATATTATTTTAATTTTTGTACTTCTATAAATAGCTGATTAAATGAAGATGTCTTTCCCCATAATTTGTACGCTTAATGTCATAGTAAAATTTTGAGATAATTGCTGTCAAAGTACGTGTAAGTACGTAGATGATTTGTGAATATATATATATAAAAATAGATCATAAACTTCTTCCATAATAAACCAAATTTTCTAAAACATCAAACGGTTAAAGTTAAACTTTAACCGTTTGATGTTTTAGAAAATTTGGTTACAACAAAAGGTGTGATAACTTTTTAGGTAAGTACCTAACGGAATAGCAATAAAAGTCAATCAATTTAAAGAAAAGTGTTATTTAATGACGAATTCTGGGAAATTTCCAAAAAAATATTAAAATTGGTTTTTCTCGAATCCCATGAATTTTCGCCTAGGCATTAAGCGTTTGGGCGCTCCTTGCGAGGCTCCGCATCGCTGTCAGTGCGGTGAAGCTGTCGACTGCCTCGCCCACCATGGCCTATCCTGCAGTAGGATTGCAGGCCACAGGCAGGCTATCAGAGCCATCTACAATCTCAGCAGACGCGAATCTCTAAGGGAACTGTTTAAAAAAATTAACATCATGACGGTTCCTTGTCAATATATGTACGAAAACATTATGTACGTTCGAAAAAATCTACATCTTTTTAGTAAGATAAGTGACAGGCATAATTTTATTTTAACACTAGGAATAGGAACAAACTAGATCAACCGCGCTTCAGATTGTCTAAAGTAAAAACTTCTTTTATGGGGTACTGTGTAAAATGTTATGATAAAATACCACTCGATATTCTTCAACTAAATGAGAAGAAATTTAAAACATGCATTAAACGCACACTATGTAGACAGGCATATTATAAATTGGATGAGTATATCGTAGATAAAAATGCTTGGATTAATGCTGGTCCTGCTCCACAGGCACTTGGGCTCACTAGTTGATCACAATTTCAATATTTGGAAGAGATGCTTCCCCTTTTTGTTTTTTTAAATGTTTTGACATTACGAACTTAATGTTTATTTTATTCAATCAAGTTTTAATTCTTAATATACTTCAATATTATATACCTCTTCCTGATTTGGTACCAATATGTATATCAATCACGCCGACAAAGTGGTAAAATAAAAATTGGAAAAAAATGTTTTATTAGGGTAGCCCCCCTATATGTAAAGTGGGAAGTGATTTTTTTTTTATTTCAACCTTAACGTGTGATATATTGTTGGCAAGGTATTTAAAAATGAATAGGGGTTTACTAAAATCATTTTTTGATAATGTCAATAATTTCGAAAATAATCGCTCCAAAAGTAAAAAACAATGTGTGTGCGTGTCCCCCCCCCTCTAACTTTTGAACCATAAGTTTAGAAAATATGAAAAAAATCTGAAAAGTAGACCTTTATAAGGACTTTCTAGGAAAATAATTTTGAACTTTATGGAAACAACAGTTTTTGTACAAAAAAGACAAAAAGTTGTACAAAATAATTTCTGGACTACGTTTGTTTAAGTTGGGTTACCACTATGTTCGCGCTCCAGCAGCGCTCCGCGCTCCTGCAACTGCTCCAATGGATACGTCGCGCGCACTTCTACATGCGCTCCCCTTTGACACACTGCGCTCCCCTTTGTGTTCGCGCTAAAAACTGTCACGAGTCGGAGCGCCTGCCGTGGAGCGTGCAATGTTGCACGCTCCGTGTTCGCGCACGTACCCTCTACCGGGAGCAGCTGCAGGAGCGCGGAGCGCTGCTGGAGCGCGAACATAATGGATATCCACCTTTAAACTCATAAGTGGGAACACTTATTGTGACGGACGGGAAACTACGGAACCCTACACTGAGCGTGGCCCGACACGCTCTTGGCCGGTTTTTCTCATCTTTTAAATAAATTGCAAACTATAGTTTTGTATAATTTAGAAGCATTTTTTAAATTTTGTAAATGTAAGAACCACGGATTCGTTTCTTTTTTTTACAATATTTTGATGTTGACTTGAAAGAGCATGGCAGTTAAGAATATGTCATGCTCACTTAAATGTCTCACTGGTGGTGGCGCGTGTGTTGGATCATTCGGTTCCCTACGAAATGGTTGAGCTGGATGGTGCTGATCCACGCGTCATGTTCGTGAACGGGCGCCGTCGGTTGAGACTGGTCATCTCTTAACTGCCAGGGCTTATTTTGAATTTTTAATTTTATACTTTAAATTGTTTAGTTTTTTACATTGTTCTCACATATAGAAGCAATAAGAATAATGTACCCAAGATTTTGTTATGATATCTTGATTTAAAAGAGTGTCAGTGGAGTTTCTTGCCCGTTCTTCTCCACAGAGATCTACGTTTTGGAATGGGCAACTAGCTTCAACTTTCTGACTAACTGACCGACAGTTTAATTTTGAAATAAATGATTTGAGTTTGAGTTTGCAGGCTTGCAGACACGGCACGCCAGCACTAATGACATCATCCGTTGTGCTCTCGTCACTGCCGGGGTGCCAGTTGTTTTAGAACCCAACGGCTTGGCACGCGACTATGGGAAGAGACCAGACGGAATAACCATAATGCCCTGGAAGTTAGACAGACCTTTGGTGTGGGATGCAACATGTGTCGACACCCTTGCGCCATCCCATCTTCCTAGCACGGTCGGCTGTGCTGGAGCGGCTACTGCTGATTCAGAAAACCTCAAACGGAAAATATTCCAACCTGATTGGGAGTTATGTTCGAGCCGTTTGGGGTTGAAGCACTAGGGCCATGAGGTCCGATTGCCCACTTGGTTTTTCGAGATATCGCCAAGCGGTTAGTCGACTGTTCACGTAACCAGAGGGCTGGCCTGTTTCTTGGCGAAAGAATTAGCATCGTCATACAACGTGGCAATGCTGCCAGCCTTTTTGTCACTGTTCCTGTTGACAGCGATGTGGACGAATTTTTTGATGCCCTATGATTATTTCGCTTATTTTTTCACATGTACATATCAGAGAAAGTAGATGCAAGTCTGCGTACCTTCCTAATGTCGTGTATGGGGCAATGGAGGACGGTTGTTCGCTACCCAGGATGTCGAAATATTCAGAGGAATAGCGAACCGATAAGGATCGAGCTAAGCATATTTCAGGGTGATAGTTTGAGTCCGCTTTGGTTCTGCTTAGCCTTGAATCCTCTAAGCACACTGCTGGAGGATTCAGGTCTAGGCTATCGGCTGAGGAGAGGTGGTCAGGTTATATCGCACCTCCTCTACATGGATGACCTGAAACTCTTTGCTCCAAACAATTTGCAACTGATGGAGTTACTGAAAGTAACTGAAACTTTCAGTAGCGCCATCAGGATGGAATTTGGTGTGGACAAATGTGCTGTCATGCATGTAAAGCGAGGGGAGATTGTGGAATCTGTGGGAACCCAATTCTCGGATTCCACAAACCTTAGAGTATAGGTATAGGTATGTCGGAAGCGTTAGGCATCAATGTTACTTACATGAAGCAATCGTTAAAAGAGCGCTTCTTGGGCCGCCTGAAAAAAGTAGTTAATAATCAGGCGGAAACAAGGTGCGTGCCTTCAATTGTTGGGTCATGCC
Organism: Apamea anceps; assembly: GCA_951799955.1. Lineage (NCBI taxonomy): Eukaryota > Metazoa > Arthropoda > Insecta > Lepidoptera > Noctuidae > Apamea > Apamea anceps. The sequence goes on from OX637510.1 coordinate 21,240,158, forward strand.
GGTTCTGATGTACTCTTTCAGTATAGTCAAATGGACTCAAACCGAACTAGACGCCCTGACTGCAAATTGAATACATCACCCACGGTCATCGGTAATGAGGCTGTATGGCACGGATGACATCTGTCGGGCATGCCGCCGGCCGGGGGAATCAATCAGGCACATTATCTCCGGGTGTTCTCGTCTAGCTAACGGAGAGTACTTGCATAGACACAGGAGCTAGGATAATCCATCAGCAACTTGCTCTAAAATACAACCTTGTGGAATCTGAGGTGCCGTACTACAGGTATGTGCCCGACCCAGTTCTCGAAAATGGAAATATCACATTGTACTGGGATCGATCCATCATCACTGACAGGACTATTGTTGCCAATAAGCCTGATATAGTGGTGGTGGATCAATCAGAGCGACGCGCAATGATTGTTGACATAACCGTCCCGCATGATGAGAACCTCGTGAAAGCCGAGAAAGATAAACAAATCAAGTATCTTGACTTGGCTCGCGAGGTTGTCGACATGTGGGATGTCGATTCAGCGATCATTGTGCCGATAGTCGTGACAGCCAATGGCTTAATAGCCAAGAGCCTCGACCAACACCTGAGGAGGCTCTCGTTGGGCAGCTGGATCAAGGGCTAGATTCAGAAAGCGCTACTTCTGGACACGGCTCGCATTGTCATGAGGTTCCTCTCTCTGGAGCCCTGACCGACGGTAGCTTGGACCCTGTTCCCGATACCGGTGGGCTACTATTTTTTATATTTTAAAATGTTTTTTATATATTTTTGTAAAAATATTTAAAAATATAATTTTTAAGTATTTAAATGAAATAAAGGAAATAATAATAAAGACGAGATAGATAAACTAATCAAGTATCTTGACTTGGCTCGTGAGGTTGTTTTTTTATCCTTTTGTTTATAAAAATATTTAAAAATGTAATTTGTAAGTATTTCAATGAAATAAAGAAGATAATAATAAAAAAAAAGTAATAATATATTATTATTTTAAATAATAGCTTATGTAATGTAACATATATATGATGAATGTGTTAATAAATCCCAATAAAACAATAAAAATAGCCATTATTAGCTTAGTGTCAAAAAACTCAATTAACATTTATAAGTATGTTTTACATGTTATTTAATTTTTAATAACTGGTATTGCCTCCTCGGGCTCTGACTACGAGCCGGTTTGGCATACTGAACACGAGGTTTCGGAGCCGATGTTGGGGAATATTCACCCATTCTTCAATCAGGGTCTGTTTTAGTGCCCTGAGGGTCCTAGATGGTCCCGTGCCAGACGGCGCGTATGAGCCGTGTGTGGCCGGGCAATATCATGCATCAGCATCGATTCATCACCCATATTTGCTAAATACGGCCCTGCATACTAGTTGAGAATCATATCTTTTCCCAGTCAGAGTGCCATTTTCTATAGCCAGTAACTGTTACCTTATAACAGACTGTTGCAATGAAATTGAGATCTGCTGCAATATTTTGTTCTTATATTATGACATCTTACGGGTATTACACAACATGGCCTAATAAAATATAATTATGTTGCAGCTTGTTCAACGAGCACTCCAACACGCGCCGTGCATATTGTATGTAAAGTGTTCAACAAGCACTCCAACTCGCGCCGTGCATATCGTATGTAAAGTGTTCAACGAGCACTCCAACACGCGCCGAGCATATTGTATGTAAAGTGTTCAACGAGCACTCTAACACGCACCGTGCATATTGTATGTAAAGTGTTCAACGAGCACTCTAACACGCACCGTGCATATCGTATGTAAAGTGTTCAACGAGCACTCCAACTCGCGCCGTGCATATTGTGTGTAAAGTGTTCAATGAGCACTCCAACATGCGCCGTGCATATTGTATGTAAAGTGTTCAACGAGCACTCCAACACGCGCCGAGCATATTGTAAAGTGTCAAATCAAGAGATTAGCTGAGTGAATTACTTGGCACGAATCATTGCTATTAACACTTTACAAGAAGTCTCAATAAACCACGACTACACCGCTCCTCGAGTGTTAGTGAGAGGGATTCGATTGAATCCATCGAATGATTTTAGATTCTTTACGACTGCTTATTACCGTTTCTATTGTGAAATAATGAAATCGTGTATGTCCAGGTGCTCTACAATACATGTTGTGTAGGTAGTGAATACAATTGTGCGTAGAGCTACATACTATGTATGTTGAACCAAGATATGACTGAGAGTCACTGCGTTTTAGTTATCTATTCATTTTCTGCCCTTAAATTATTTGTTATCTCTGTTGTACATTGAACAAAAGCTCCAGTTCATGAGGTCTGCTTACTTTGGCACACTTGCTGGGCGGCGGCAGCGGGTACTCCCCCCGCTCCACGCGCACTTCCCGGCGAGACATGCTCACTGGTCACCTCTCTGTGTCACTCGTCACCAACACTGATATAAACAGCATTAGGCTTTACAGCCAGCACTTCACTACATCCATGACGCTCCACGTGAACCGAACCAGTCGCGACTGCCACTTGTTACATAAAGACCGGCGCTGAAGGAGTACCACTGGAGAACTCCTTGATACACAGCAGCAACACCACATAAATCTCAATGTTTACGTTCCGTCCACAGCCGGCACTGATGCGAATAACAGATCAAACGGCGTTGATCCCACAATATAGCGTTTAATTTATACTTTAGCAATAAATCTCGCATAGACAACGTTATGATATGTTCTGCTAATATTTACGAATTATGTTTATTGGGTAAGCGGATATAGATGTGCGCGTGCAGAGGATGGCGGCCGCTGGAACACTGCACGCGGGATATATCGGGAGCAGCGAGTTGCGACCGCCGCCGGCTGAGTCCGCGACCGCTCGGTTTACGATCAAAACCGCCGGTTATTTGGGTCGTTATGCATAAACCCATTCACTAGCCGGCTCGTTATGACGACCACGAGTGAGGTGTGCTCCACACGCGCCTGGAGCGGACGATTACGAAAACTTATATATATATAAGAAGGTCATTTTGATTTTAACTGCGAGGATAATCCATACGTACTAATTACGACGGTAAACGCTAGGAACGCCTTCAGGCTATGTGGAGCCACGATCTTCGCAGAAAGACCGATAGAAGTTTGAAGAGAGTAGCCGAGGATCGAGTTGGATGGCGTGCAATTTAGGAGGTATGATGTTGATGTTGTTCCTCATCATCAGTCTGTAGCAGAGGCCTGCTACAGACTGATGATGAGGAACATGAGGAAGTGTGAAGCATCTTACCACGTGGCCCTACAAGGCCACCAACTGGTTTTGACGACTTATCCAGGTAGATTTTGAAATGGCCATCTAATTAGCCAGCTATATCACTAAAACTCGCAGCATTACTAGTAGGCAAGGAGAGCTTGGAAACTACCTTTATCTCAAGCTAAGTTGCCTTTATGACAATGGCACGTTTAGCCACTGATGCGTTGTGAAAATATAAGCAATTATTGACTAGATTGGAGTACAGAAAAACGTTATTTTATTGCGAATTCAGCATAACCCCGCCACCGCCGTCATATTTTTATATCTTGGTCGACTTTAACAAATGATGTAACGACAGCCTGTCTCCGCGCGCGACTCGGGCGTCTGTAAATCTGTATCATTGAAATAAATGGCAAGTGGCGGATAATTGACAGATTTTAGTTTTTACGGGGTACCTAATGAAAACATAAAAGCAGCTGGTTCGAAGGTTTCCTAAGTTCGAAGAGACATTGCAGTGGACTCTCGAAAACATTCTCATCATAAAAAAATACAAGATTGATAACATCACGATAGGCGCACACTGACGACTGGACATTATATAGTATTACAATATTATGTTATCTGTGACACAGGGGGCACTTAGTTTATAATTTGATGTTAGTAAGGACGAAACAAAACACAATTTAGGTAATTAATTAAATAATATTTTATTTACAAAGATTTATACAAACAATATGCATCGCACGTTCCGTGGAGCAGCTTGTTCACTTAATAATAAATATAACTTATTTACTTACAACTTGGTGTAGAGGGGATAGGGTAGCATGATATATCTAGGTAAAATGGTTCGAAGTCATTAATTTAGTTGTAAGTATTATACTAATATGTAATCGTTTCTCGTACGATTGATTTTCATAGGATTATAACTTACTGGTAACTTTTGATTAAAGTTTTACAAAGTAGGTTTGTAGCTGCACATAAGTAAGTAACATACATAAATAATTTTAAATATAATAATATCTTGTACTGTGTAGGGTCCACACATTGTAAACTTCGGCGGGCTTGCAGAGCACCCACAAGCTACGTACAGGGTCGATGCTGATTGTACATACCTAATATTAACATCGCAAGTATACGTTCTAACAAACCTCGCCATTCTAATAAATAATTATATAAAGGTACTTTAATGAATTTCAATCTTATGAGCCACCTCCAGTAAACAACTGGCCCGATTCGTCGTAACTCACCGAATTACGGCCTAGTTGTGTGTGTGTGTGTGCTACTGACTACCAGTTAGCACACAGCCCGAAATACAGACTATTTCTAACTTTAAGACACTGTTGCTACCACAAAACTGGGTTACTATGGTAACAGTAAATATTAATATCAATAACAACTAACAAAAACCTAAAGAACTTAAAATTAGCACAACGTAGTTTTATTTCATTATAATTAAATGCACAGTAGGTAACCGGTGACATCTAGCGGTTGTCAAGTGTACTATTGGCAAAGTAATACGACTATAGATAGTTTCAACAGCAAAGGATGCATTAACAATTATCACAATAAAAGCTTTACTTATTGTGTCTAACTTACGTTATCACTTACAAATAAGTAAAAATTAAGATTAATTTAGTTCGTACGCAGCCGCTACACTACATGAGTAAATATCCAGAAAATTTTAGTATTTTTTGTTTTCCGAGCTATTTATATCATATCTATTATTCTTGTAAACTGTCAACCTGTTGAACTTAGTTTCATCATTTTACATGCTGTAGAAGCCTGCAATATGTGAAAATCATGGTATTTAGATACCATAAAGGACGAGTTGCATTACTTTGCTTAAAACATTGATCTACTTCTTAAATCATTTTGCCAACTTTAGGCGGCCCTGACCAGAAGCCCCGAGAACACCCGAGAAACGTGAATGTGAATAGTTTCTCGTCTCCGTTGTCCTCTCCCTATGTTAATGGTCATGGTCATGTCTTCTCAAGAGACTTCTCGCTAAGCTTAAGGAGGCCGCATAAGACTAGCGAAACTATAACCAACGCTTAAATCAAGCCTTATTATTTTGGTAACTAAGTCGTGATCGTCGAAGGGCGCAGCGGTGGAAGGCGTTCCACAAGGTGGACGGGTGACCTTCTTAAGGCAGCAGGAAACTGCTGGATGCGAGAAGTACGGAATCAGTCAATGTGGCGGTGCTTGGGGGAGACCTATGTCCAGTAGTGGACGTCTTTCAGCGGAAATGATGATGAACTAAGTCGTGGTGGGCGGTCACGCTCTGGTAGTCATCTGGACGTCCTCCTTGAGGGGCGCAGGGAGGGGCGCGGGTTGACGTGAGATCTGCTCAGCCTCACGGATGGTGTCGGGCAGGCGCGTATTGAGCGTCTCCGGCGTGGTCAGCATCAGCGCGCCCGCCACCAGCGCCGTCGCCCCGAACAGCACCGATGGCAGCCACTCCACGTAGATGGCCTGGAGTGGAACAAGAACATGTCAACTACGAAACATAATTGATTTTTGTACATAGTTTAGTTTTGTGTCTATCAGTGTTAGATTATTTCTCTTTAGATCTTTTTATTTTCTTAGGTACCTACACCGCATGCTACAGACACTTTTTTTGAGTTTTAACTTTTTTATAGTCCTGTAACAGTAATAACTAACATTATAATATTCTATAAATAAAAAGGATCATATTTACCATCAAATTCACCAAACAATGGCAATCTCTAACTAAATACCACACGCGCCGTCATGCCTAATTAATTAACAGTAGGTTTGTAAACCTATGACACAGATTTACATGCAAATGTTAAGAACTTCTAACAATTCTAACTGTATTGTGAGCATCAGATCATAACAGAAGTCAGGTGGTTCACTTGTCACAGTGCGACCTTCAACTATTATTATACAATGAACACAACAGAATCGAACACGGCAGAGGATGGCGGACGGGCTGTGAACAAGCGAATATGTTCAATACTGCTCAACTTGGAATGGGAGTATTATTAGTTTTTGTTTTTGAAGTATGTTAATGAGAAGGAATTTAACGCATGTGACAAAAAAATCCATGTTGATGGAGAGAGAGAGAGAGAAAGAACGACCAAAGAAAAGATGGACTAGTTGTGTTAGGTACCAATGCTACGGTAGAAAGGAAGAGCAAAATATTTTGCGAACTTGCCAACCCTCAGTTACTTGGTGGGACTCGTGCAGGATAAAGAATACAATTTGGAGTGCTATATCAAAGATAAATAAACTATGTGGTAATATGTGTGAAAATACTGACCAGCAGCGGCATCTGCGGCGCCACGATTGAACCGATCCTGCCCACCATGGAGCAGAAGCCCAGCAACGAATGGCGCGCGTGGGTGGGGAACAGCTCCGACGTGTACATGTAGATGCCGCTGAACGCCTGCGTGATGGCTATCTTGCCGACCAGGTACAGTAGGGTAGCGAGCCATGGCAAAGCTGGAATAAAAGGGAGCCGATTAACACACGAGATTAGCGAGCTGGTGTTGATGGCGTAGAACATAATTACCATTTCCTGTTGAAAAACGATAACCCTAAATTAAATTAGCGAATATGAAGACAAAAGAACTATTTATGAAGAACTAACAATTTTGATGGAATTTTCAATTGTTTAAGGATATAAATAAAGTTCACCACAATGACATGTGTGTAAGACGAGTGATTCTAAATGTAATGCTGCACAGCATAATACTCACTTTTAGGAACAAACGGTATAGCGACACAAGCGATGCCGCACACGGTGTAGGCACACAGCAGCGTCCTCTTCCTGCCGATGCGATCGAGCACCAGCGCGTTGGTGACCACCGCGATCACCTCTACGCTCACCACCAGCATGTAGTTGGTGTACTTGTCACCCGCCAGCGACACCGAGTTGATGGCCAGCCCGTAGAATACGAATGTGCACGTGATCCACCACCATGAACAGATCGCCAGGCGCGTCATGATGATCGGAGAGTGGAACACTTGCATCCATAGCCCCTCTTCAGGTTGGTCGTCTTTCTTCTCAAGTGGCTTCACTTTCTCCTCTGATAACTGCTTCATTGTTTCGTCTGATAACGTCACTTTATTCATTTTCGCTGCTCTCATTATAATTTCAACCGCTTCTTCCTTTCGTCCTTTCGAAAGCAACCACCGGATACTTTCTGGCAGCAGGTATATGTATAGAACGAACAGTAGAGAGGGAGGGTATACCACAAGAATGAAGGTTCGCCAATACTGGAAGGTCTTCGCGAGGAGAGCGAAGCTGAGTCCTCCTAACACTAACATAATGCCTAGAAAGGCTGTTGTGATTACTCGTTTATCCTGGCCAAGTAATTCAATGGCTGGAAAGAATAAAAGAAACTGTTAACATCAGATAACATGCCAGTATTGGGCAGCTGTATTCGTACTGAGTCTTGTGTTACTCACTTAGAATGTAGGCTGCAGGGAAGGCACTCGCTCCAGCGACGGTCTCTAAGAACTCTACCACGATGTACATCTCGTATGAGATCGAGAACGCCTTCAAGGAACCGATGGCACCAACTAATGTGCAACTCAGAATCAGCGCTCGCTTTCTGCCCCAACTGAAAATGTGCAAAAATTGGTTATTCATAATAATTTGAATGTATTTTTATGTACAGCAGTGTATGTTTATAAGGCAAGTCACTTTTTATTTTATGAGGCAATCATTAGGTAGACAGGTATTGCAGGACAATAAGCCATTGTATTGCCTCGATTAACGTAAGGTTTTAAGTAAGATACGGAAGGCGTATGCAGGCGTTGCTTACCGGTCGGAGATATATCCGAGTATGGGCAGCGAGACCAACATGCCGATGTTGTGCACCGTGCCCACCAGGGTGCGCTTCCACTCCTGGCACGCGAGGTTAAACTGCAAATAACAACATCATTACATTAAGTACGTACATTTTGAGTCTCCATATCTTCTATTTATTTATTTAAGGACAACCAACAAAGCTTACACCATAATTCGTCCATGCTAAGGATTCCATATTTTTTACATTTTATAGTGTAGCCTTAATTAAAGGTTGCCACGGCATGCACTAGTTAAACATTCTAAAGAAGAATGTGTCTTAAAAAAGATTGCAAAATCCGTAGAAGGAATGATAGTCGTTCTGAAACTTAGAAGATACTGGTCGACTGCAGTAGACTTGACGCTATACGCAAACAATGACTATGTTCAACTACTGTAACTGCCTACATCATCAACATCATCATTCAGTCGGAATCGGTGTCGGATGACATCCACTGCTGGACATGAGCCTCCTTCATGAGTCTTCATCCCACGACCTTCATAGGCCGTCACTCCACCGGTAGTTCGGTACCACCTACATCATGACTGGTTGAAATATTGAGTACGCAGCATCATCTACACTGCAGGATATGTGCGTGCACCGTGCAGGCACGACGCCGCCGCCGCCGTGGAGGCCGGCAGCTGCAGTGAGCCGCGACCGCGCGCCCAATTTAGCGCATAATCAGAGCGCGCTCAGTCGCTACTGTAGCGATCAGTTGTCAATACCCGTGACCAGTGCTCTCAGCCGTGAATTATCAACACGTTGTTTAGCGTGACCAATTAGGAATTATCATGTACTTTTGATGAAATAATAGTTACATTGTGGCGCTCGTTGCATCTGAATACTTGGCTGTTTATCATATGCAATATTTCAAGCTGAGTTAAATAAAAAGGAATAAGATAAAATTATCCAAAACTTTGAGCGCTTGTCAAGTATAATTTCTTCCAGTTTCGGTCAGTGAGTTAACTCATTTGGTTCTACTAGTAAAATGTATTTCAAAAGCTAAAATTACATATACGTAGGTGGCTTAGGGGTTCCCATCCCATTAACATCGCCAAATTCGCCACGCTGCGCCGCTGCGTCGCCTTCATTCCAAACTATTCCCATGACACTAAAATAATCCTTCAGCAAGTTGCATAACCTACCCATCCATAACACTTAAAGTATCTCGAACAGCCGAAGGTCGCCGTGAATATAGGTACTTATGTATTAAGAGTGTTTGTTCTCAAAGTAATAGTTTTCGACCGGAGTGCTGAAGTGCTCGACCTCATGAGGATATTTCTGCTGGCCTACTTTACAATGTCAATAGGTACTTAAGAGTACTACGTATTTTTAATATTTTAATGCCGCTGAATAGGTCCGGTTCACTTGATTTTTTTTTTTCGTTCAGAATACAGAATCCTATAGAAAACTTTCATATAAAAAATCATGCCGATTCCTCTGCCGATCCAAGGATCTATCGAAAGAAGGTAATGATATCTCATTACCTTCCTTCAAAAGCACAGAATAACTAATCAAAAGTCAAATCCATATATTTATCAAATAGCTCAAAATTTCGCTTTCAATTATTCAGTACTATACTTATTTACTATCACTAGGTTTAGGTATTTACAAAAGAAACTAAAAAAATAATATTTCAAAATCAAAACCAAAAGTCATTTATTCAAATTAGGCTGAGAAGCACTTTTCGAACGTCAAAATTACAAAAGACAGTCCCCCAAAAACGCCCGCCCTTCACCACTTCCTAGTGCTATCGCTGGGAAGAAGAAGTGGCGGAACAAACTCCCCAGCAGCACAGCTGTCTGTTCAGTTAGAAAATACTTGATACTTGATTGTATACAATACTAGGTATGTTAAGTATTTAACATTACAAGACACAGAACATTAAATTAAATTATTTGTCATATGTCAGCTAGCCACGCCAATATATCAAGAAAGAGAGGCAGATAGTGTAAAATTTTTGAGGATAACTTTGGACAGGTTTTGCGATTGGAAAAACCATATTGAAGATATCAGCAATAGGATAAATCAATTTGTATATGCATTAGCAAGGCTAAGAAGAACTGCATCGTTGGATACTGTAATGATGGCATGTCATGGTTACGTAGGTTCAATGTTAAAATACGGTATTCTGATATGGGGGAATTCTACGAACATATCTAGAGCATTTTTATTACAAAAGAAGTGTATAAGGGCTATTACTGGAACTCCTCCTTATGACTCCTGTCAACCTCTTTTCAAAAAATTAAACGTTTTAACACTTGCGGGTATGTATATTTTTGAAATTGGTGTATTTGTAAAAACATATCCAGAATTATTTATTAGAGCATCGGAAGTATATACCTACTCGTAACGGGAGAAATGGAGATAGACTTATATTGAACTGTACACCAAGAACAACCTTGTCCCAAAAAATTCATATGCTATGTGTGTAAAAGTGTATAATGCCCTACCACAAAGTTTGAAAGATCTTCCCCAGTTAAAATTTAAAAAAGTACTTAAACATTGGCTTGTCTAAAATTGTTTCTATTCTGTTAATGAATTGTTTTAACTTGTACCTTGTACAGTGATAAAGACTCACCCCAATTATTATAGTGGTGACTTGAAATTGTATTCAGACATTTATTGAAATATTTGATGTAATTACTGAGCGTTATTGTTATTATCTGACATTTTTTTTGACATACTTTATAATTTATTTTCTGTAACTATAATCTAAAGTAAATTCCTAAATTAGTATAGACCGAAAATGTCACATGCTTATCACCAGCAAAATGGATGAGACTAATTTAAACTAAGACCATTTGATGTACTCTATTTTATGTGGAACTAGCTGCTGCCCGCGACGTCGTGTGCGTGAAGGCTCTACAGCACCAAAAATACCTAAGATGCCAGTGTCGCTATAGCATTCTAAATAAACAACTTTTAAAATAGCATTAAAATATAAGTTTTTTTTTTGGAAACGAAGCAAGTAAAGAGAGTTATATGGGAATCCTGCTGAGTTCAGTCATAAGATGTGACTGAAGGAAATAGAGAAAATAATGCAGGAATACATTCCAGGACACAAAAGAGTAAAAATACGTACATAGGTATCATACCTTCACGCTTCACACTTCCCTATAAACTACGTTGGTAGTTATGCTGCAAGGAACCAAAATGTAAAGAGAGTCAGGACTGGTGACGCAGGAGCAAGCGACGTACAGTTGCACGTGTGAGAAGCACCTCGTCCTGAGGTCGACACCCGCTGCCCTCAGTGTCTGCCCCTGCGACTTATTGATGGTCATCGAAGCAAACACTCACGGGGAACTGTACACGCTTAAACTGGAACGGGAAGTTATGAGGTATGAGGGGAATGCGTGGTATAAATATTGCCTCGCCGACGCCACAACCCGTAAGAATTTCCGCCTCAATGGTGTGTCTGTGGAGCGAGATGACTTTAAGGCGGGTCCCGTTACACAACTTTGGAGGAGATAGGTTCCGATGAAGCATAATCGGGACACCGACCTTCAGCTTGATGGTATGCGCTGGAAGTCCACTTGCTGACAGGGAGTTCAGAAATTCCACGGGATAATGTGTGGCGTCATCTTGCTCGACAAGTGTTTATCGAGGTGTAGACCACTTCATTCCCCTCAATTTCCGAGAGAATGCATTCGTTAATTGCTGCAGCCTGATCATTTTTGGGCGTCAAAATGGCCCGCTCACACACCCAAGAATTCTGCTAGTGCGGTATACGACTGATGTCCCCGTACACACAGCGAATGAGTTCTTCTAAGCTGGATACTACTCCACCGAGAGACTGGAAGCACAACCTGTCCACCTCTCTCTTTTGGTAGAGTGCCTTCGCCAAGACTTAGAAGGACATCGGAGAATTCTTGAGCACGTGCATTGCCGCCGAGCCGAGCTCTCATATAATGGTCAAGCGCAGTGTACGTACTCGTGACCACAACGAAGATCGTTTCAACGAAGCATTCACCTCGTCACCACAGGAAGCGTTTGCCGAAAATCGCCACAACAGAACTGTGACACCACCCATCAAATGTTCGTTCCTGCGGATATCCTGCAGGGTCCTGTCCACGGCCTCAACTGTCTTCCTATTGGCCATCGTACACTCATCCCATACGATCAGAGAGCAATCCTTGAGCACGTGTCCCTTATCGCTGTTACGTGACACGTCACAAACAGGCGTTTCGGCGCTCTCTAAATCGATGGGAATTTTAAACATGGCATGTGCTGTCTTGCCACCCGGAAGCAGTGTGGCAGCGATTCCCGACGACGCTAGAGCAATAGCAATTTTGCCTTGCCTCCTCACCCCTGCAAGTATGCCAGTGTTAACAAATATTTTTCTTGTTCCACCAGGAGCATCCAAGAAAAACATTTTACTCTGGTTTTACCCAACGCTTTCAAGGACGGTGTCATAAATTTGTTTTTGCTTTGAAGAGAACAAAGCGACATGGTCATTTCGTATGGTGGTCATTTCGCCCGGATTGTAATTTGTCTCAGCGTTATACTCCCGATTTCCACGGTCTTGATACTGTGATGATTGGGGAGCTGGTAACCCATATTCGAGCAGTGGATTGCCGCCGATAGAAATGACCACATCTTGAAGTGAACTGAGACAGGTGTTCAGCACGCGTTCATCAGTTACTTCGACTTCGTCTCCAGTAGCACGCCTCAAAGCTCGTAGAAAATCTTCAGACAGATGATGGCGATACTTCTCCCACAAAGCTACCGGGTTCGCGACTCCACAAAACACCAAGATGCCGTCATCTTGGTGTTTTGTGGAGTCGCGAACCCGGAACCCGGAGGCGAGCGTCAGTGACAGTCCCAGCCGCATGCGTCATTTGTTTGCCGTCAAACAGATGATGCATGCGGCCGGGACTGTCACTGACGCTCGCCTCCGCGAGGGTGTCATCCCAATTTTGGTCACCGTCGAGAAGGTGACGTGCTACGCAGGCTGCGTGGGATACTCCACGCCATCAAATGTCCTCAGAAAGGCGAAAGATGTTGGGCCTCGGACAGTGTGAAGTAACATTAGAAAATAGCATTCGCCATTATTCGGATGCACGGTATAAACCCTACCCAATGCGGTGTCCTTGAAAATTCCCGGAAATCTTTCCACAGCACCTCCTCGCCGACGTCGGTTAAATACACCCCTTTGCTTGTCGTACGTGTAATATGAAGGCATCTCGTCATACCTAAGGGAACTTGCAAACTGGTCGACGTCACAGAGTCTGAAAAATGCCACGCGAAACGAACTATATACGATACAACTTTTTTTTGAAAAAAATGCACATTACCATCTATGAATTTTAAGAAGAACTCATACTAACCTCGCCAACATGATCAAATTTAAATTATTAATTTCCAAACAGTGTTAACATGTAACTTGATTTTATTTTTATGAAATCTCATAGGTGGCGCTGCTTCAAAAAATTGTCTTTATACTACTAACATTCATTAAACTATGTTTCTCTGCCCAAGTTACTTAAATGGCGTAGTTTTTATAGTGTAAAGCTAGATAATAGCATGGCTTACTCAAAAAAACCATTTAAATATGCGTCGTTAGATTACACGCTGTCACAGAATGCGTAAGAAAAATAAAGATTCACAGCTCCTCCCCCGTAGGTGATAGCGTGATAATATGTAGCCTATATGTTGACCCGACCTTTTAGTAATATTCATGCAAAATTTGAAGTAAATCCATGCAGTATTTTTTGAGTTTAGCCCGGACATACATACAGACAAACAGATAAACAGACAAACATTCTAAAAACTATATTTTTGGCTTCGATATCGATTGTACATCACGCCCCAAGTATTCTTTTAAAAAATATTCAATGTACAGTTTTGACTTTCCTACGATTTTATTATATGTAATAATATAAGTATAGATAAATGAATCTGAATCTGAAATACATATAATAAAAACTATACGTACTCAAGCTAAAAAATAATTAGTTAAAATTAAAATGTAAACAAAAACTGACTACCTAAATAAAAGCCTCCAGGTATAAAGGGCGTGGCAGCTTACATATTTATGCATTGCTGGGTTCTGTTCACATAGCTGTCACTTGAAGTCACAAATGATAAACTAGGACCATCGAAATAAATAAGTAAGTGTATACTAATAACAACAATAAACAGACGACCAGTCACCACAAGCACCCGTTCACGAGCATAACGCATAGATCTGCCGGTTCCCTATCCATTTGCATAAAATTTGAAGACCTAATATAACTTGGCATACTTTTGTTTCTCCTAATTATATTTTCACATAACATTATTTACGCATAACAGCTGTCAGATGAATGAAATCATTAATATTATATATGTGTCGCACTATTAGCAACACGTGACGCCACCGTATCGACATCGTCACGCGTCACGCCGGAAGTTGAACATTACACTCGTGCACAAAATATCATCTTCATTTATAGTATAATATACCGTGGAAAATAATAGAGGATTTTTTTAACCCAAGTTCACTTTGTCTCTGTCTGAATTCAATGAGAATATATTTGACAACGTAGACCTTTTCAAGTACGAACGCATATCGTATACTAATTGATAATAATGACCCCTACAAATAAACAGGATACACTCGGATATTTTATAATCAAGATGAGATTGCACCGTATCCCTTGAAAATCGTAATAAGTCACTTTGAAAATATGTATATTAAAGCTAAGCAAGGCCTACATGTAGGTATAGAGGAAGCCTGCAGTGTCATGTAGCGGGTTCTGTTCTAATTCGAGAACTTCTTTCGCCTGTGGGAGAATGTTGTACTTTAGTCTGTCTGAAATCTGTCATTTGTCTGCTATGACTGACTGAGCCAACATTTTGCGAATCACATCTCTGGTCTGGAATTTAATATAATACCATACCTCAGCAACAATAGTGTTGTTATACTGGTACAGCCACTTGTCGCAGGTCGTGAGCTCGTCCCCGAAGGTAGTGCCGTCCTGGCAGGGCAGCTGCGGGTCAAGGGGCGCGCGGCGGGAGCATCGCGACTCGATGCTGCCTGATGGGAGCGCTCCCTCCAACCAGGGGGGTCGGTAAAGGGTGCTGTTCGAAGCCTCGCATTCTGGGACCACGCATCTAAGAAGAAAGGCGGATGGTTAGATGTGGAATCAATTTCCATACGACTGGTAAGAAACTAGCTAAGTACCTGTTTCTGCGTCTGCGTCACTGACACAAAGTACATACCTACTCGAATATAACGTAATTAGGAAAACTTTCATTGTTAAATTCAAGCCATTATTGTTAATGGCTAAAAATAAAAACAAGTAAAAAATAAAAATAAGGCAAGATATTATTAGTTCATGCGACTGGTGATGAATGATGATGTAAACAATGCTGTAAAGTGGACCTAAGATCACTATAATACCAGACCTACTCTTTATTATGTACACCATAAAAATTACAGATATAAATGTATACATTTTACAAGGGGTAACAATGGGCGGTCTTATCTCTAAAAGCGTTCTTCTTAGTGATCGATGCTAAAAGCAATCTTTTATTTAAAGACTACCTTTGGAGGGAATAAGTAACACAAAATTAAAATTATAATACTTGAACTAGAATGCCACACCGTGGACGTAAAATATGCAACAGTAGTATCGAAGGCTGATTGGTAGGCACACGGCTGGTGACACGGCCGGCGCGGCGGCGGCGACCCGGTCACGACCGGACCAACTCGTAATGTTGCCGATGACAGGGTACGTGCTACGTGCCTGCCACCGCCACCGGCGCTCCGACAGTGTTGAGCTGATCTTACATACCGCTGCAATATTGAATCATGACAATATTGATATTATAAATAATTAATACGAGTTAACTATCGTGTGTGACACAAAATCGCAGTGGCGTGCTGTGTTCC
Organism: Apamea anceps; assembly: GCA_951799955.1. Taxonomy (NCBI): domain Eukaryota; kingdom Metazoa; phylum Arthropoda; class Insecta; order Lepidoptera; family Noctuidae; genus Apamea; species Apamea anceps. The sequence continues at coordinate 21,256,068 of OX637510.1, forward strand.
TGATCGATAACCATAACTATCACGCACTACGCGGTAATGAAGAGCCAATAAATCTAAGGTTTTATTTTAATGTAATCCAGCAAAACATTTTATCCGCATCACAAGTAACGTGCGACCAACTACCGGAACATTACATAATATAGTCATTATTTCGCCGTTGCCTACGAGTTAGACCGAGCTATGTCTATACCACTCGTTTCAATCCTGCTGTATCTCACATCTCTCTCACTCATCACAAGGGTAAATACCTCAGGTACCGCAGTAACAGAACTACCCGGTCGCGAAAACTTCTGAATGCTGGAAGCTAATTATTTTAATGAGCAGGCTGTGTTGCAGTTACGGGCGAGTGCGCCCGCGCCGGCCGACGGTGATGCCCCTCACAGTGTCATCACAGCGAGTGATAACAGCTGTGAGTATTAACACAGGTAATTGTTTATCTACCACGAGACAAATGAATGCAGCAGCAATATGATACCACAACTTATTAAAGAACAAACTCATTGAAGTTCAGAACCGCAGGAATCGGAGCACGACCCTTAGATTTATATGGCAATGAGCTGATGCTACTCTACGATTAAGTGTTGATTAATTATGTAAAGCAGAAATTTCTATGTTTTCGTTTTGGAATGATTTTACAAGAACCGGCGACAAACACTCCCGGCCATCAAAATTGCTTTTTTAGGGTTCCGTAGTCAACAAGGAACCCTTATCGTTTCGCTATGTCGTCTGTATGTTTGTCTGTCCGCGGTTTAGCTCAAAAACTATTGGTACTAGAAAGTGGTAATTTGGCATGAGTATACACGTTAATGACGCCGAAAAAGTGGTAAAATAAAATATTGAAAAAAATAATTATTTAGGGTACATCCCCTTACATCTAAAGTGGACTCAAAATTACTTAGGTATACTTACATTAGTTTAAGAACTTAGTTATTAAGGTTAAATAAAAAATGTTTTATTATTTTTTGCTTTTCAGTTTTTTCGGCGGTTTAATTTTTTTGTTAAAAAGTTTTTATTTTATAATTTTTTGTCGCTATAATATAAACTACTAATTGTTTGCCAAAGGGCAGGCATAAGTAGCACTGATTATAGTAAAAATACACAACTCAGCATTCAAATAAAAGAAAAGAAAAAGAAAGAAAAATATTTTATTCTGCACAAACAAAACGCACAGTTACAAATAAAAAATAATAATAATGAAAAAAATAAAACATAAGATACACATAGTTAAAAGACTCGTAGTCTAGCATAAAAAAATAATATCGACACTTATGTCTATTGCTTGATGTCAAGGCCAGGGACCAATGACAACTCACATTAATTGTCAATTTGACATTGACAATACAACAAGACGATATTGGCAGATGGCCACAAAACAATAACAATAAAATAATCAAACAACAAAAACAAAAATGCCAATTGTAGAGTGGCGAAATAACTAGTATAACTAATTTTGTAACAAAACAAACAACAACTAAGCCGTGCGTCGCATCTGTGCAAGAACAGCAATTAATTTGTGAGTGAACAATAATTATCCCTATTTTCCCACCCTTAGAGTTGGTTTTTTTTTTTCTAAATTTATATGGGACCATCTTGGGGGCTTACCCTTTCCAATAAAAAAAGAATTATAAAAAGAAAAAAATACGTCGGTTAAAAGACTACGGAACCCTACACTGCGCGTGGCCCGACATGCACTTGACCGGTTTTTTTTTTGATTACTCAAGGTTTGGGGAAATTAGTAGTCTCCAGCGGTCATATCCAGTTTTTAAATTGAAACGTCATGTTAGGAGAAGATATTTGTCCTACATATTGCGAGGGTCCAATAAAGAGTATAGCATTTAGAACACTACCTTATATCTTCATCCCTCGCATCTGCACAAACATTAACACGAACAAGCTCTTGCCGTCGCAAACATGAGCCAGTGCTGGGCAAGGCACATAGTATAGCCGGGCTGTCTGCTCAGGGTACCGTAAAATGCTGCAACTTTGCCAACTAAGCCCAAGCTTGCCTATTTCATTTCAATTGCGATATTTCGCGTTTGCTTAGTAGTTTCTTATTTTCTACCATTTGGTAGTGATTTTACATTATTAGGGCACGATATTTTTCATTTTTTGTAATTGTATCTTCATTGGGATCCCTTCTTTTCGTATAATATTCTTTTTCCTAATATACTTTGGCATAACGATTTTGGCATAATTTGTTTTGCCATAATAATACTTTGCCATATTTTTTTTTTGGCATACAGTTTATGTTGGCATAATGATCTTGAAGGCTAATTTGTTTTGGCATTAATTTAATTCGCATAACGTTACTAGGCCTAATGATTATTAGCATAATAATATTTAGGCATGCCATTAATAGAAATAACGGAAACAAATTTGAGTTAATTTTACGTATTTATTTTCACTCGACTCTGAATCACTTTTTCTAAGAGTCGGGGTGCCCCAAGGTCTAACACATTTCGATTTAGTAAAAATGCAATGAGAACTTAGGATGCAAGAGCGAGCGAAGCGAGCTCGGGAATTGGGGCACCCCGACTCGGACAGGTTAGGTTCGAAGGGGAAGGCGAGCAAACGAGCCCCCGTCATCCCCTTTGTGTTAAGTTCCTTTAAACCCTGCAGACAGATATAGGGGCCCCGCGAAGCGGGGACCCGTCGACTACGCCTTATTATTATTGTTATGCTTTAGAATGTTATGCTTAAAAAATGTATGCTTTAGAATTTTATGCTTAATCATTATTATGATTAGAGAAATTATGCGTAAAAAAATTATGCGTAAGCTGTTATGCGTAAATAATTTATGCGAAAATATAATTAGGACAAACAAAAGTATGCCAAGTTATATTAGGTCTTAAAATTTTATGCAAATGGAACCAACTTTTAAGTGTCGTATAACTTTAAGTTTTAGCTAAAAAAAGGTGTTTTTGTGCAGCTATAACATCCCAGGGTAAGAAAATCTTATCTACTTTCCGTATTACTTGATATTTTTATTAAAAGGACACGATTTCATTAAAATAATATCTTAGTAGGCAATGTTGTGCACTGTTTAATTACGAATCAGTATTGATAAAAAAGCATTACATTTGTGATATTTATTCATAAATATTAATTTATTTATTTTAAAAAAAAGTGAATAAAACTAAGAAATAATCCGTTTTTTTTTTTGGGACAACCCTAGAGTCAATGACATTTTTGTATGAAAAGTTTGTGGTACCTGCTACAACATTACCTATAAGCAGTAAAAAAAAATATTACCTTTATGGCAATAATCTAACTGCCGGGGACAAGTACGGTGAGTCATGTACACGGAAAAAAAATACTAAAAAGATCAACAATCTATTTATTGAGATATCTTAGGCAAAGTTGTGTCTTTTACCTACAACTTTGCCTACGACTCTAAGTATTTGTAATTCTGAAAAACGGCATGATTTATATATATTTGGGTTCTCCCTGGCAAGAAATAAGGTCTGTTTTCCATTTGAAAGTCTGTAAAAGCCGTAATAATAAATAGGAACAGAGATATGAACAAAACATGTCAAAATCCAGGCAAGTTACAGCATTTTACGGTACCTACTTCTGTGTAGGCTATTTTAATGTAAAGTGGTCAATAATAATAGTTGTTAATAGTACCCCGTATTCATGCGACTGAAACAATGGGTCCTTTTGGCTGTGTGTAGGTAGGTCTAGGTAGGTACAGATGCACAACAACACGGAATTTACTTCATTCACAGCCACATGCTACTGCGAAGCACTCACTTTGTGTACTCGGTATAGACAAATCAGTCATAATAATACTTTTTTTATGTCATTCGGCAGTTGATTTTGACTTATGTTGCAGTAAATAGACATTATGCAAACTATTTGAAGAGCTTCTTTTTTGTCACTGTTGTGGTCTAGAGATAAATAGCCTCAAGACTCAAGCAGAGTTTGTAAGATCTTGTGTTGTCATCAAAGTGTAGGTATCAGTTCTATACAACCAGAAATAGTACTAAAGTAGGCATGAATGTAGGAATCACATTAACAATACTAGAAATGATTTTAATAACAACACAATTAAAGAAGATCTTGTATTTGCTATCCACTGTGAGTATCATCGTCCTTATTGACTACTAGAAGTTAGTACTCTGCTGATAAATGCTTCCCTGTACTTTGGGTAATGTTTCTATCTATACTGTTCGTGAGGTAACACAAAAAACATTAGAAATAATAATATAAAGTGACCTCCCATTAGCGCTAAGTACTTGGTATTCCGCTCCTTGCGGAAAACTGTTCAGGAAGTGCGCCATCTTCCACGGTTGTTGTCTAAATCTTACTTCCAAATCTAAATTAACTCCGAGTGACAAATAGTTTGATACAATTTTCCTTATTACTATATAACTCATAAACATATTCATATTATTTGCATAATACATGTTGGCTAGCATGTCGTCGTCCAACTTCGACAGGTTTACATACGAGTGATTAGCTGGCGGTTTCGGTCGTGCTGCTCAGATTTAATTTCTTTCCAAACAGAAAGTATGAAACAAAGGTGTCATCTCAGCTCTTTAACCGAACAACTAACATAAATGTCAGTAGGGACCCAAACGGACCCACCCTACCCTATACTATATGAGCATCCCATGGACTCAGATTATCTTAAACTTTCCGCGGAAGTAGCCTGCCAGCTGCAGACTTGTCTCGTCGCGTCACTATTATTCATTCTAAGTTACTGATATACTTAACAGTGCAGTCGATGAACCAGCCCCGAAGTGCCCGGGAGTGCTAACAAGTGCCCTCCACTGCCCCCGAGCTATTGTTATTGCGCGATAGTATTCACTTCTACAGCTAAGTAAATAGCGCTTAAATAGCGGCGATACATTAGAGTCATTTATAGACCGATACTTATTTATTAATTTTATTTATTTGTCGGAGAAGGTATGTCTGTCTCTCGTTAGCATCAGGCATATTTTAATTACTGTGGGCGTACTATGGCTAGTGTTGGTTAGAGCACAATAGAAAAACGGTTTGCAGTTCAAATCAGATTATAATTTACGAACCAATTAGTCATACTAGCGGATCACACACACACACACAACTCAATGATACGGAACGCTGACAGTTTCTGAGCACATGTTGTTCGTACGATGTCCAATGATTCGATGATCCCGAGAGCTCTGCTCACACCGTTCTTGTAGCTGTCACTCTCGTCCACCACCACGAACTCAGGCTAGACTCTGTCTAGCGCCACGAGATGGCGCTAACGTTCCGAATAGTCAAACGAATGACTCCGACATATTTATTTATTTATATATTTATTTATTACATGCTTCCTTTGACATTATACATATTTAGTCTAATGCGACAAAGTAACTTAAAATATACTTAACTATATAATACCTTACATGCTACACAGTACGTGGCCCTTGTGAACTCACCCAGTGTACAGTCACAAGCACCAATATATCAACACTCGGCAACTTTCAATTGCGATGTTTTCGTGAAATAACGAATACAACGTTGAAATACGACACATTACATAAACCTATGGGTTCGGAAATGCTACGTTCGTAACAAAAAAAAAAATCATTAAAGAATAAAGGAGTAAATCGCTTTTGAATAAAGCCGAGTGTATACATACTTTTGCTCGTGACTGTACAAGTGGATATGTCTATGGCCTCTGCCACCGTGTCATATAATTCGCAAAACAGAACTTAATTATTATAATTATTATTCACGGCAAACGGTCGATCAAAATAAATAAGCTTTTGCCGAATAAATTGACCATGAGCTTTTGACACCAATGCCATAATGTCAACATCGCTGAATATACATATATGCACAGCACACAAAACACAAACTGTCTTCACAGACACGTCGATGGCTCCCACGCAGACGGTCGGAACATTGTTTTTGACTAAAACCGTTTTTTTGTGCCATTACAACAATCTTGTATAGTATTATCTATTACTAAAATCCAAATTTTAATATCTTATATAAATAATGAGTTTTTCAATGGATAATGGTCTTAACATTTAAACGCTCCCGCGCATAAAGTCGCGTGGATAGTTCAGACGGTATGCTCCGATCGATTGGTCCGCGGCCGGCCAATCAGAGCACAGTACCGACCGCGACGTCAAGTCGTATGTCAACAGTGAAGAAGTTTGCTTTTAAAAATAAAACAATCGATTGTTTTTGTTATTGTTTATGTAGTTTAAGGTGTACTATTAATAGTTAAAGTAAAATGAGTAACGTACGTGCTTCCAAGATTATGAAACTAGTGTTAAATGAACAAATAAACCAAAATAGTGAAGTAACGGTCGATGAAAATTTTGGAAATGGTAAGTTTTACTGATTTGTTTTGTATTATAATTATTTTACTTGTTTATATGTGTGGTACGAATATAATAATTAGTATGTGATAGTGTTGAATAGGTCTCAACAGACGAAACAGTGATTACGACCGTTCCGACGCATAACGTCGGAACGTTTATGTTACGACTATATGCGCTGTAATCAAACGTTAACAGTGGTCAGTTAAGACTTTATACTACACAACAATTAATTTTATAGGAGTCGTAACTTATACTTACGACCATTTGCGATGTTTAAATATAATAATGAGTAAACGTATATAGACGTATCATAGACATACGACTTTATGCTTCGTTAAAAAAATAAGATACGATTCTCTGCTTTTCAAATTATAGTTAAAATATCATTAAAATAAATTTTCTAACTGCTTTGTTGGTCTAGTGGAAGTAAGCATGACTGGCGGGTTCGATTCCCGGGTCGGGCAATATATTATTGGGTTTTTCAATTTCGAAATTCTCATAACATGGAGTCTGAACTGCGCGTAGTGTTTGACAATAGGCATTACAATGGGACTAATAACTGGCGAAAAGCGGGTGGACTAGGTGGTTAGAAATAAGAGAACACTCTTATTTCTAACCTCTCTAAGCTCTGCCTATCGCTTTGGGGAATAAAACCCGTAATGTTGTTTGATTTATGTTAATTGTCTAACACTTTTTAATTATGTGTATTTGTTTCTTGTGTATAGTTTTTAACTAATTGCAAACTTGTATTTTTAGAATCGCCGGTACCACTTGAAGCTGAAGACCAGTGGGATCAGTATAAGACGATGTTCGGGCAATCTTTTATTAATAGTACAACAAGCATTAACAACAGTAGTATACCAAGTATTACCGAGGTAATAAATAATCCAGACGCAATGTTACCCTTAATTTCATCCCCATTACCAAATGAAAGCCCTACAGAACGTGTGGATTCAGAGCCATGTGTTGAAAAAATTTCACACGAATCAGCTGATATAATAGAACCTTCACTGGACATAACACCAATGCCCTCCCCAAATAATGATTTTTTGATGGCCACTTCGACTCCACTATTCAGAAATTTATCGATTTGTGATGCTGAGAATTCATCTAGTAGTGCCAGTAGAGCCAATACACCACACCTGAGTAACGCTTCAAGTCAGGACTCTTCTGTCTGCTCATCAAGTGAAAATACACCGTCGGCTAGAGTTGCAAGAAGACGTCACCGTCGCCGTGATGAGTGGAAAGATATTAAACGAAAATGTTTAAAAAATTTAGGAAAAGCGTATATGAGTAGGAATGGAGTTCAGAGAGATGAAAAGATTTTAAAACCACCATGTCCGGGTACTTGTCGTCTTAAATGCTTTCAAAAGTTTGATGCACACCAACGGGAACGTATATTTAGTTCTTTTTGGAAAATTGGAGATCACAGTCGACAGTGGGATTACATCGTCAACTACACCGAAGTAGGCGATACTAAGTATCCCTCTACGACGAATCCTGTGTCTAGACGTAAGAGATCTGTTAAGTATTGCTTACCTCTTATTGAATCTAATTCTGACTTACCTAATAAAGTGTTTGTTTGCAAAACGATGTTCCTAAATACACTTTCTATTGGAGAGAGAACTGTTCAAACAGCTTTGGCGAAATTTCGCTCTGGTGGTGGCTCTGTTTCCCCCGATCGACGTGGTGGAACTAGAATTATAGTCTTAGACGACGAAATAAAACAGGGTGTTTTAAAGCATGTCAAAACGTTCCAGCCCGTTGAATCTCACTATGTACGCAAAGATACAAGTAAAATTTACTTAGACGGCGACCTTACATTTACAAAAATGTTTTCTTTGTACAATGAGTGGTGTATAAGTGAAAATATAACTAAAAAGGTATCGACAGTTAGACAGTATCGTGATATCATAAACCAAAACTTAAATATATCGTTTCACAAGCCAAAAAAAGACATTTGTAACGAGTGTCATATATATAATGAAAACAAAAATACAATGACGGAAGAAGAAAAACAAATACAAGAACTTCATATAAATAACAAGATGAAAGCTAGAGAAATGAAGGCAAATGATAAAAAAGAAGCATTGGAAAGTGGAGGTAAAATAGTTACAGCGTGTTTCGATTTTCAAAAAATATTAAACTGTCCTCATGGCAATGTCGGTTTATTTTATTATAAACGAAAATTATCCATTTATAATTTTACAATATTCGACCTAGCGAGTCAAGAAGGTTATTGTTACATGTGGCCTGAAACTAATGGGAAACACGGGGCTTGCGAAGTAGCAAGTTGCTTATCCAAATTCATTGAGGGTAAAGTTTTAGGCGGCGCCAAAGAATTCAGATTTTGGTCGGACAACTGTGCCGGTCAAAATCGTAATCGTATTGTGTTTGCTTTTTACACATATACAGCAAAAAAGTATGGTATAACGATAGTCCATAGGTTTTTAGAGCGAGGGCATACACAAAATGAAGCTGATTCAGTCCATGCTCTCATCGAGAGAAATGCAAAAAATAAGCTTATATATACCCCTGCACAATGGTATGGCTTAGTCAGATGGTCAAAAGTAAACCCTCCAAATTATAATGTCATCGAAATGAGTATTACAGATTTTTACAACTACAAATTATTACTAGATGGTAAAAACTGGGCTAAAAATACTAAAAAACAAAAAGTATCATGGACCAAAATTAAAGAAGTTCAAGTAGTGTCAAGCGAACCCTATATTTTAAACTATCGTTATAATTTTGAAGAAGAAAATGTCATGAGTTTAATAACAAAAAAAGCCTATTCATCAAGAAGAAATAATAGTTTAATAGATACAGAATTATTGGAACCATGTTACTCTGATAATTTACCTATTACATTGGCCAAATTTAATGATTTACTAAGTCTATGTCAAGGACGTATAATACCCCAAGTGTACCATGGTTATTATCAACAGTTGTCACACAGTGGTACTGTTACTGAAGAGAACAATAGCGATTTCTCTGTCTAATCATCGTTATTTTGTCTTAAATATCCTAACTTCCATTTTAATAATTATGTTACTTACACAATAGTTTTCAATCCTTAATTTTAAGTGATTTTCATTTAATTTAGAAGATTTTTTTTATTTCGTTATACATAATTCATTTCCTTTTATGTTGATTTTATTATAATTATCATATCGAAGATAGTACGAGTATAAGTACATATTTTTTATTAAGTTTAGAAGAGCCAGTTTTAACCTTATGTTTTTTTTAAATAAAAGTTTATAATAACGTGACTTATGCGTTAAAAAGACTGAATTTTGTTCCTATGGTGAGAGTTATTGTAATTAAATTGATTTGAGGTGAAATTTTACGCTGGTTTTTATTCATCAACTCCCTTATTACGACCCCCTTTTAGAGAGATATGATAGTTTACACGTCGCATATAGTCGTAATTCAAACGTACGACTTTATACGGGTTGTTTATATCACGTTTATGAACGCATACAGTCGTAACAATAAGATACGACCTTTTTTTAATAAGTAAATAGTCGTAAGTAAGTAAAACTAGTTTTTTTTGGTAACTACAATTCCTTGTAATATCCAGCGCCTGGGGATACATTATTTAACTAATAATTGACAGGTTAGTGCAAAAATTTCTGTTGAAAATCTTTCACAATCATTTTTATCAATAACGTATACTAAAAACGCTCTCCTGAGAAAATCATTTTTTAGCCTTACGACCTTATGCGTGGGAGGCGTCGACGTGTTCGGTGCTGTCCAGACACGTGCCGGAGCTGACATTTATCTGAACCTCAGAACTAATATAACTGTATGAGTATGTTATCGAGTTGCAGCGTCAGCCAACTGCGTCACTCATAAGTACTCGAATATAACGTGAATAGGAAAACTTTCCAGGCTAAAGTAAATATGACTTTACCAATAAACGAAACAATCATCGGTCACGTCAAGTAATTGATTGGTAATTATTATTTATTTATTTTACCATTTATGTACGAACATATATAAACAGACAGAGAAGTTAAGGATATGTAATTAACTGCGACAGCTTACATAAGATAGCTGCACATTTATTTACTCCACAGAAACTTGATACAGCTATTTGTAACTGAGGGAATAACGAAGAGATTAAATTTTGTAGGAATTGTCATACCCACTCATATCCAAGGATGCTAACCTTCTTATCATAATAGGACGACTCAATGTGAATCCCTTAGTCAGTGTACCTTCTCAATACACGATTCATATCAATTATATGGTAATGAGCGGCGAGTGCCGCCGCGCGCCGGTCGCCAAACAATCTTATGATCTATTGTTCTATCTACCCTATCTGTATAATGATATCATTAAAATATTTTATCACACTGCATCATAGCCATCATAATCTTCACTTGTTTCGATGTTTTTGTTAAAACTTTAACGCGAAGCTTCTAAATTAAATTAGTCTGCTGTACCTTGGAGTTAAGATTGTTGCTAGGGTGAACTTGGCGACAAGAGTCTGCTTCGTTCAAGTAACTACAACGGAACAGGTATGTTTCTACGAAGATGCGCACACAAATAATATACATGCAGGAAAACCAAAAAAAAGTAGTTTGTTGGCGAAGGAAATCTACTGTTTAATTATTCCTATAAGCCCTAATGCGGTAAGATCGGTCAAGCAGACCTAGGACGAATTGAGGAAAAGTAGACTTTAACGTAACGCAAATGCAAAATACGCAAGTTTCTGGTGTCAGCACTTAGTAGTACTAGAACACGACACATCTTACAAACGAACCCAGAGGTTCTGAACCGAGGCTTGGTAAGCGATTGGCAGGTGATTGAGATAACTGGATTTCTTTATGGCGTGATATTTGTGTTGACCAAAAGTTGCGTCTTTTGCTAGCAGTAGGTACACCGCACTGCCTGACATAGCACGTGCTAATGTCACAGACATAGAAATATAAAAATAAAACAGAAATAAATAAATTCTTCTTCCTTTAGTCACAGACTAGTTACTTTTATGTTTCTGCCAAAATATGCTCATATTTTCAAAGCTATTCACAAACATTCTTATTCTCATTATTGTATCGGTCTAGTCTAGCCCGACTGTTGACATTAGTTGTTAAATCCAAACTCCAAATCAACTGTAAAAATTGGTATGAAAATTGATAATTCTATGGATATTTTACATTACATTTTTCTAGTGTTGTAATATCTTTTCATTTAGAACATCACAACGCGTCTGACAAGTATTCTACTTTCAAAAAATCTAAATGAGAAGTCCACGCACGTAAAAGATTTTTGTGTAACCACACGCTTAATTATGTATTTAGCATCTTGCATGATTTAGTGTTAGCGTCAACCTCCCAGTTGTGGCAACTGACAAGTAAGTCACGGTCGCGTCCGCGTTCAATGTATTGTATGTGAGACTAGCTGCTGCCCGCGACGTCGTCTGCGCGAAGGCTCTACAGCACCAAAAATACCTAAGATGCCAGTGTCGCTATAGTTATAAGTCAATAACTTTAAAATAGCATTAAAATATAAGTTTTTTTGCAAGTGAAGAGAGTTATATGGGAATCCTGCTGAGTTCAGTCATTAGATGTGACTCAAGGAAATAGAAATACATTCCAGGACACAAAAGAGTAAAAATACGTACAAAGGTATCATACCTTACAACACTTCCCTATAAACTACGTTGGTAGTTATGCTGCCAGGAGCCAAAATGTAAAGAGAGTCAGGACTGGTGACGCGGGAGCAAGCGACGTACAGTTGCCCGTGTGAGAAGCAACTCGTCCTCAGGTCGACACCCGCTGCCCTCAGTGTCTGCCCCTGCGACTTATTGATGGTCATCGCGAAGCAATCACTCACGGGGAACTGTACACGCTTGAACTGGAACGGGAAGTTATGAGGTATGAGGGGAATGCGTGGTATAAATACTGCCTCGCCGACCGACGTCACAACCCGTAAGAATTTCCGCCTCAATGGTGTGTCTGCGGAGCGAGATGACTTTAAGGCGGGTCCCGTTACACAACTTCGGAGGATAGGTTCCGAAGAAGCATAATCGGGACACCGGCCTTCAGCTTGATGGTATGCGCTGAAAGTCCACTTGCTGACAGGGAGTTCAGAAATTCCACGGGATAATGTGTGGCGTCATCTTGCTCGACAACAGTGTTTATCGAGGTGTAGATCACTTCATTCCCCTCAATTTCCGAGAGAATGCATTCGTTAATTGCTGCAGCCTGATCATTTTTGGGCGTCAAAATGGCCCGCTCACACACCCAACTCGTGATCACAACGAAGCATTCACCTCGTCAGCCCTCGATCCCCGCGTCACCACGGGAAGCGTTTGCCGGAAATCGCCACTGATCAGAACTGTGACACCACCCATAAAAAGTTTCGTTCCTGCGGATGTCCTGCATGGTTCTGTCCACGGCCTCAACTGCCTTCCTATTGGCCATCATACACTCATCCCATACGATCAGAGAGCAATCCTTGAGCACGTGTCCCTTATCGCTGTTACGTGACACACCACAAACAGGCGTTTCGGCGCTCTCTAAATCAATGGGTATTTTAAACATGGCATGTGCTGTCTTGCCACCCGGAAGCAGTGTGGCAGCGATTCCCGACGACGCTGCAGCAATAGCAATTTTGCCTTACCTCCTGACCTCTGCAAGTATGCCAGTGGTAACAAATGTTTTTCCTGTTCCACCAGAAGTATCCAAGAAAAACATTTTACCCTGGTTTTGCCCAACGCTTTCAAGGACGGTGTCATAAATTTGTTTTTGCTCTGAAGAGAAGAAAGCGACATGGTCATTTCGTATGGTGGTCATTGCGCCCGGATCGTAATTTGTCTCAGCGTTATACTCCCGATTTCCACAGTCTTGATGCGGTGATGATTGGGGAGCTGGTAATATATTCGATCAGTGGATTGCCGCCGATAGAAATCACCTCATCTTGAAGTGAACTGAGACAGGTGTTCATCAGTTACTTCGTCTCCAGTAGCACGCCTCAAAGCTCGTAGAAAATCTTCAGACAGATGATGGCGATATTTCTCCCACAAAGCTACCGGGTTCGCGACTCCACAAAACACCAAGATGACGGCAAACAGATGACGTATGCGGCTGGGACTTTCACTGACGCTCGCCTCCGCGAGGACATCACATTTAAGTTTATAATTAGGTATACGATATGAAAATATATTAATTACTAAGCAATAATTAAACAGATAAATACCGAACAAAAGAATTAAAAGTCAATGTTTATTTTGTACTAACAACATGAAATTGATGAAGAAATGATCATCATCAATGAACATAACTTTTTTGTAATACTTAACACCGCATTTTTTTAAAATTATCTTCCTCAAGTCTGTTCAAGATTTTGAGGGTTTTGTTGGAACTTGAATTTGTCAAAACGAACTATACGATACAACTTTTATGAAGAAAATGCACATTACCATCTATGAATTTTAAGAATAACTAACTACTAACCTCGCCAACATGATCAAATTTAAATTATTAATTTCCAAAAACTGTTAACATGTAACTTGATTTGATTTCTATGAAATCTCATAGATGGCGCTGTTTGAAAATTGTCTTTATACTACTAACATTCATTAAACTATGTTTCTCTGCCCAAGTTACTTAAATGGCGTAGTTTTTATAGTGTAAAGCTAGATAATAGCATGGCTTACTCAAAAACAACATTTAAATATGCGTCGTTGGATTACACGCTGTCTCAGCGCCAGCTGCCGCTGAAAACCAGCGCTGGGGCTCTGTCTCGTATAGGGTCTTAGCATTATGCTGAGCGATGGCCGTTTTGCGTGAATGTGACGCATGTTTACCCTCAACTTGTTATTTTTTGTATGTTTATGTCCTTTTTTATGCGTCATGTTTGCCGCAAATAAATGCATTTTCTTTCTTTCTTTCACAGAATGCGTAAGAAACATAAAGATTCACAGCTCCTCCCCCGTAGGTGATAGCATGATAATATGTAGCCTATATGTTGACCCGACCTCTTAGTAATATTCATGCAAAATTTGAAGTAAATCCATGCAGTACTTTTTGAGTTTAGCCCGGACATACATACAGACAAACAGACAAAAATTCTAAAAACTATATTTTTGGCTTCGATATCGATTGTAGATCACGCCACAAGTATTCTTTTTATTTGAAAAAATATTCAATGTACAGTTTTGACTTTCCTACGATTTTATTATATGTATAGATATTGTCCCGAATGAAATAAACCTGTTAGCGACTAAAGTTTACCGCGCGACTGCTGGCTAGACAACCTTTTTTATCTAGGTATATGGTTATCTATTTCGAACTCACTGAGCAAGTTTTGAAGTTAATCAGTTTTTATGAGAAACCATACAAAAAAAAATCTGTGTCAGAAAATACTAGGTAAAAGATTGATGAAGTTATTTCTGATCTTAAAACCTTATTTAAATAATAAATAGCTCTATATTTTTGTCGAATTAAGTTATTAGTTCGTAATGAAAAAAACTCAGTAAGTATGTAGACAGGTATCTAGGCTGTGGGTACTGACGATATGTAATGAAAGAATCCCAGCGACAACAACATCATACATTGTGCTAGTGATGTCCCACATCACGACTGTTCGTAATGTGTGTAGTGCCTAGGTAACTGTCATTAAAATGTTAAAAGATGAGCTGATATATGTCACCGTCGTCGTCGTGAGCAATAAATAATACGAATGCCTTCAATCATTCGTTTTTACAATCAGTTTTACAAACATGTTTATACAAACAGTCATATATATATGTATAACATGTTTATACGCTTTTAAACGTTGATCGAAAGTGTCTTATGTGAGCGTTTCTGTCTGATGATCACTGAACGACGCCAAGTAACACGTCGACGCTTACAATTATTTTTTGCATCGCAGTCGTTTTAGTAAACCTGTCAACAATACGGTAAAAACTCAAGTTGCCTCAACTTCCGCAAACTATAATTTTCGCTGATGAGCAATGAAAAAAATGATGAATGATGATGATGGTGTTGATGAATGAGTGTGAGTAATGATGAACTTGAACTGGATTTGAGAGCCGTCTTCACTTGTTACTGAAACCTCAAATATGACATAATCCATCATCCGGAATGTGGCACATGTTGTTATGACATCGTCTCGTCGTCTGCGCAAAGAACATAATATACTCGCCTACGGTCTGCAGCACCTGCTCAGGGTTACCATTTTGAAATTTGAAAAGTCCTGATAAAAAGCTGGACATTTATAACAAATAGACAACATTTAAATGGTTCCCTATCCATTTGCATAAAATTTTAAGACCTAATATAACTTGGCATACTTTTGTTTGTCCTAATTATATTTTCGCATAAATTATTTACGCATAACAGCTTACGCATAATTTTTTGACGCATAATTTCTATAATCATAATAATGATTGAGCATAACATTCTAACGCATACACTTTTTAAGCATAACATTCTAAAGCATAACTTTATTAAGCATAACAATAATAATAAGGCGTAGTCGACGGAGCCCCGCTTTGCGGGGCCCCTATTTCTGTCTGCAGGGTTTAAAGGAACCTAACACGAAGGGGATGACGGGGGCTCGTTCGCTCGCTCCACTCGCTCACTTGAGCCCCCGTCATCCCCTTCGAACCTAAACTGTCCGAGTCGGGGTGCCCCAATTCCCGAGCTCGCTTCGCTCGCTCTTTCATCCTAGGTTCTCATTGCCTTTTTACTAAATCGAGATGTGTTAGACCTTGGGGCACCCCGACTCTTGGAAAAAGTGATTCAGAATCGAGTGAAAATAAAATACGTAAAAATAACTCAAATTTGTTTCTGTTATTTCTATTAATTGTATGCCTAAATATTATTATGCTAATAATCATTAGGCCTAATAACGTTATGCGAATTAAATTTATGCCAAAACAAATTAGCCTTCAAGATAATTATGCCAACATAAACTGTATGCCAAAAAAAATATGGCAAAGTATTATTGTGGCAAAACAAATTATGCCAAAATCGTTATGCCAAAGTATATTAGGAAAAAGAATATTATGCGAAAAGAAGGGATTCCCATTTAAATCTTAATTTTTTTCTGTATTCAATTAACTCTTTTTAGGGTTCCGTAGTCAACTAGGAACCCTTATAGTTTCGCCATGTCTGTCTGTCCGTCCGTCTGTCCATCCTCGCGTAATCTCTGTGACCGTTAGCACTAGAAAGCTGAAATTTGGTACCAATATGTATATCAATCACGCCGACAAAGCGGTAAAATAAAAATTGAAAAAAAATGTCTTATTAGGGTCCTATATGTAAAGTGGGAAGTGATTTTTTTTTTATTTCAACCCTTACGTGTGATATATTGTTGGAAAGGTATTTAAAAATGAATAGGGGTTTACTAAAATCATTTTTTGATAATGTCAATAATTTCGGAAATAATCGCACCAAAAGTAAAAAACAATGTGCCCCCCCCCCCTCTAACTTTTGAACCATAAGTTTAGAAAATATGAAAAAAATCTGAAAAGTAGAACTTTATAAGGACTTTCTAGGAAAATCGTTTTGAACTTGATGGGAACAAGTTTTTGTACAAAAAAGACAAAAAGTTGTACAAAATAATTTCTGGACTAAGTTTGTAGTATAATCGTATATGCAAGCATTTTTTTTAACTTCGTTTATATATTTTATTATCCTGAACGTATCTTTTTTCAAACAAAAAAAGAATTATTAAAATCGGTTCTCGCAATCCAAAATTACCACCAAAAACTTCTGGCACGTCTATGTATTAATTAGTAACCCAATTCCCCGAGAGATGGCGCTGTAAAATAGACAACATTTTCTCGAACTTTCCATGTGTGGTTGGAATCTATAACTCTTTTTTTAGTTATCACCGTCCTTTGTGGGCCCGTTTTTAGCGTTCCGTAATTATTAGAGTTCCGTAACAAATACCTAGCCTTTTTTAAGTTGGGTTACCACTATGTTCGCGCTCCAGCAGCGCTCCGCGCTCCTGCAACTGCTCCAATGGATACGTCGCGTGCACTTCTACATGCGCTCCCCTTTGACACACTGCGCTCCCCTTTGTGTTCGCGCTACAAACCGTCACGAGTCGGAGCGCCTGCCGCGGAGCGTGCAATGTTGCACGCTCCGTGTTCGCGTACGTACCCACTACCGGGAGCAGTTGCAGGAGCGCGGAGCGCTGTTGGAGCGCGAACATAATGGATACCCACCTTTAAACTCATAAGTGGGAACACTTATTGTGACGGACGAGAAACTACGGAACCCTACACTGAGCGTGGCCCGACACGCTCTTGGCCGGTTTTTTTTTTTCTAAAAGAAATACCCACGTGTGGACAAACTCGAAGGGATGATAACCCTACATTATACCTGAGGGACAATTTCCGTACTTACGAGTATGACAACATTCGCATTCTAATCTCTCAAAAACACCAATCATTTGCATAATTATAATTTTGTGTCGTTGAGATGAGATTGCGACTTGAAGGTTTTTAATAACGAGCACTGGCCTTCTGGTCTATGAAAGACTTATTACCATTTTGACCATGATGATCTTGACTTGATACGTGGCTGAAATAGTTGTTTATTTATTTTATTATTTAATTCCACGCAGTCAAATAGAGCAACGACGTATAACTTCACTGACGTGCGCCTTGCACGCACTTAATGACACTGCTGAAAGGATCGATCTATTTATGTTCTCTCTGAATGAATTCACAAAAATAATATTGTATGTGTTATGTTATTTAAAATATTTATAAATAAGATAGGTAGTTTAATTAAGGACCACGCTAACGCAATAAGGAATTCCTTGTAATGTTAGTTGTTTGTGATAAAAAAATAAATAAAGTTTTGAGTTCTGTGTTATTTAAAATAAAAAAAATCGATCACCCTAAACGCAGCAGGTATTCTGAGTACAAGCACATAGCAGCAGACGAAGACGATAACGAGTGAATTAGCGGACATGCGCGTGGGCACTTATGCGATAATGAGCGATTACACGAAGCGGGTCAACGTACACTCGCGCTAACGAAGCGCATCCGCAGCATCTTACGACTTCATTCAAGAGCTCTGACTCAACAATGTTATGGCATTTATTTGTTGATTTAGTGACCTTTCAACAGACGAACGCAGTTCTAGACTTTCTCTCAGTTTTAAAATATTTATGGACATTGTAAAACCCTTACATTCGAAATCGTAACATTCCTAACTGATGTAAAAGATTGCCTGATGTAATCTTTGAATGAATTTTTAAATCAGTGCGAATCACATGCAAGCCAGTCTCATAATTAATATGCTAACTTATTGAAAAGTTAATCAAAATTATTCACCAACGAGAATCAGCAATAGGTAATTATCGGTGTTCTTCTACTGTCGATGTCGTATGAACGTACGTGCGTACGAGAGCTACCTGCTAATCGTCTCGCTGGACAGCGAACCGCAGATAATTAATTGTTTATATTATGCTAATAGCAGTAATGTAGCCAATTACCGTGAAGAGTTCGGATCCATCAAAAGGGAGAGGCTAGAAACTACCTCAGCGACAGGAAATTACTTTCAAAATCAACTATTTACAAAATGATGGTTGTGTTACAATGCGAACTTAACGTTTTTATTTACAAAAGAAAAACAAATTAATTGGTATAATAATAATTATTCAAAGTCATTAACTCACTTTGAATTATTATACAAATTAATTTGGAAACCCGCACAAAAACTTGTCAGTTACTTCTGACAAAGGTTTGATATTGTATGAAATAATGTAATATGCCTGCAAACACACTAATGATCACAAATGACGTCAACTTACAGATGATAAGCAGAAATTGTGTCTCCGCACAACGAGCCATTCAAAGAGTTCTATTATAAGCAGTTTAATGAGCGGTAGGTGGTATCTACTTACTACTTATATACCCCTAATTTATTATGTCTGCTTTGTTCAACGTAAGTATGAACAAAGGTAAGTACCTACATTAGGGGTTTTCCGAAAATTAGGAAATAAGAAACTTAGAGTTTGATGTTGGCGACTCAATTAATCTTTCTTTTTTTTCCTTGAAAGACAGTCTGTACGACATAAGGGTGCCACACACAGCCACACAGGAACATCTACTGAGTGCATGGCGATGATATTGGAAGGGTGTGTTATGGCAAAACTAGGGTAAAGGCGACTAACAAAGCAGCGGAGTTCACGTAGGTAATGTTATAATATATCTCCCGAGAAAGGATAACTTTATAACACTCAACATTACTGCCCCGTAAACACAGGAAGAGCGAATGAAAAGTTGATATTGTCGTCTGAATGTGCAGTTTTCTTGCAATTCAGCGAGCACGTCAGACGAGCGGACGTGGCTGATTGTTGTGATGAATACAGATAGCAGGCCCATAGGAAATGTTTTATGGTAGAAATCACCGTGACGTTAAACGTAACTGCTGTGGATAGGATGTCTTTTTCCAATTATTGTCATAGTACTTTTATAAATAGGAATTAATTGGAGGATTTTTTTGCACAGGCCCTCGTAGTATACACAGACCATGATATTTTGCTCATTTGCTAGCGCGTCGCAGCGACGCAAATGAGCAAAATATAAAAATTATTGAAACCAAGAGAGTCCGATGCGTCATAGAGAACATTAACTTACCGCAAGTCATTAAACTTGTCCTAAGAATTATAATGAACTATGTGCAGTAAAGATAAACCAATTTACATACAAGTGTACAAACTGATATCATAGCACTATTTCGACGGCACGGATGTCACGGGTTCGATTCCCGCACGGAACAAATATTTG
This sequence comes from Apamea anceps, assembly GCA_951799955.1. Classification (NCBI taxonomy): domain Eukaryota; kingdom Metazoa; phylum Arthropoda; class Insecta; order Lepidoptera; family Noctuidae; genus Apamea; species Apamea anceps. The sequence continues at coordinate 21,276,144 of OX637510.1, forward strand.
TATTTATTTATTTAAACTTTTCGCACAAAAAGGTACAAAGGCGGACTTAATAGCGCCCTCCACACGTAAAGTTCGGACCGCGGGAAACAGCACGCGCCGTTCCATCCCTCGCTCCAAACTGTACGTGTACATGTGCGGGTCTAACAGTCCGTTCTGGCATATCGACGTAAGCGCACGTCTCACAGTTTTACGCGCGCATCACGTATAAGCGTAAATTACAAAAATGGCGGTTTGGAACGTCGAAGCTATCACAGAGTTCATTCGTTTGTTCCGTGAACATCCGTGTCTCTGGAAGATAAAAAGTAAGGAGTATAGTAACAGGAATATGAAAAACAAAGCATATGACGAGCTCGTTGAATTTTGCAAGTCTGTAGTCTGTCCATATCTTTGTCTGTATTCCTTTACCCACACTCGTCGTTTTTTTCGGCTGTTTAAACTAACTACAAATCCAGCTAACGCGATGACCAAACGATCGTCCATTTTTCTTACTACTGCGTAAAAAACTTTTAAAAGTTATTCTACCAGTCAACCAAGGGTGGCGAAGAGATTAGATGGCAGGTGCTTTGGTTGAGAGGGACAATAATAATTAAAATACTCTTAAAACTAGGTACACAAATACACAAATAGGTTATATACACATACATATTATTACTATAATATATACTTATAACATATATATATATATGTATATACCTACATATACAAAATCAAGGGAGAGAAGTGTTGAGATGACTCTACACTATTTTTAAAAAAATTGTTTTGAAAATAACTCTGCAATTTCCGCTAAAATGCATACCGACTGGTGGCCGTCCTGATATCAAGAGGAAGCGCATTTCAAAGAAGAATGGACTGAATATGAAAAGAAGAATGAACATAATCAGACGTATGAGAAGGACAGAGTAAGAGAAGATTGTTAGAAGAACGCAGATTCTTAGCGTGTGAAGAACATAGATATTGGAAGTGAGATACGAGATAAGAAGGAGGAGTGGGAGAGTTGAGAAGGGAGAAAAGCGTGGTCAAAGCGCGCAAACTTCTCCTTTGGCGAATAGACATCCATTTGAGCACTATATCTAGCTCGACCTATAGCTCGACACGTGGTCATATTTCCTGAGGTTGAATATGAACCGGATCCCATTGTTGAGCAATCTGTCGAGCTTATCCAGCAAAACCGCATTCAAGTCAAAGTAGCACACGTCACCATAGTCGATTATAGGGAAAATCAAAGTCTGCACAAGCATGGTCTTCGTCTTAGCGGGCAAAAAGTTCCTCAAACGATACAGGGATCGCAGAGTACCGTTGACCCTTTGACTAACACTAGAGACCTGGCTTTGCCAACTAAGCGTTGAGTCAAGATGAAAACCGAGATCTTTCACAGTAGGTAGGTGTAATGGGTATGACGGTACCATTGAAAATAAGGGGTTGAAGAGAGCTAAGCGTCACCCAATATTGTTGTATGACCTACAAGTAGTTGTTCCGGGTCTGGCTGTTTGTGTATGTGAGTTTAAATATTTGTAAACGCACCCACGATACAGGAGAGATTCCTAGTGTGGGCAACGTTATAAAAAAAAGTACAAAATTATCTAAAATAACAAACATTCTGTAGCTTGAAACAGATTTTTTTCATAAACTTCTTAAAAAAAGACAGTTTCTGGTAGATAACATCTAGTGAATACAGACGATCGAGTTCAGTATCAAAACTAACTCTTACTTTGAAACCACTGAACGGTTTTCTTATCGCCAACTTTAGCTTCCAGTGGTGGAAAATGTATGTGACAGTTTATACAAAGCACTAAAAACTAACTGGATACCCTGTATAACCCATGTGCAAAGTTACAGGTAAACACTTCAATCGCGCTATTTTCCGGCTCATAATTTTCCTGCTCATTTTACCTAACTTGAAGTAGTGAGCCAGTTTTCCTCCAAGATCTAACAGGCACATGACCTTATCAATAAATACAGAATCTATATTTGGATGTCCTTCAAACTTGACTGATTCACGCCTTAAGAACAAATGGACACCAAACAACGGGTATCAATCCGAGCACTGTGAGTGCGCCTCCCCTGGATGGAGCCACTGCCCTCTGATACGACTCCATAAATATATACAAATATTATTAAATAACTAACATCGTCTACTGCATACATCGGTGTTCTGCGGTCGCTGGGTTTTTAGACAAAAGTAGTGTTGAAATGTTTCTTAGAATTATTAAGTGAGGTTTTTTCTCAAACTTTTCGAGTTGTAACATTTGAATATAGTAGGTTATGCATGTATATACTAGCTCTTGGGCGCGGCATTGCTCGTGTATATTATTAACTAGCTTCCGCCCGCGGCTTCGCGTGGATGTCGGGAAGCATCCCACGGGAACGTGCTATCAGGAAAAAAGTATGTCCTTCCCCAGGATGCCGTTTATATCTTTGCCAAATCAGAAGTTCAGTGGTATGGTGTGAAAATGTAACTGTTAGGGGGAGATTTTCGAAAAACCCTGATACATGTTACCTATTCTTTATTTAACACTGAGATTCGAGTAAATCGGACTGCGCGTTCAAATTCTTCCACACAAACTTTAACACCCCTATATCCCCTTTAAGGGGTAGTTTTGAAAAACTTATAATGATAAACTTATTTTTAAAAAGTATTCTTGCCACTTTTCAAGTTTAATACCCTAATGAATAAGACTTTTCATATAAACTGTATCCCAACTTTTCACCCCACAGGGGTGAAATTTCGAAAAATCGTTTGGGATGCGTTCATAACTTGACTCAAAGATTATTTATACTAATTTTCGAGTTAATTAAAGCACGCTGTAAAACACTCCCCTGTAAAACTGACTACCCCTTGTCAACCCGCCAGGGGTAGATTTTCGAAAAACCCTGATACACATTATTCTTCACTTTCAATCCTAGGTATAAATACTGAGTTTCGAGTAAATCGGACCGCGCGCTAAAATTCTTCCATACAAACTTTGAAACCCCCCATCCCCTTTTAGTGTAGTTTAGAAAACAAAAACTGGCAATCTTCATAATTTACTTAGATAAGTATTGGTGCCAAGTTTTAAGTTTATTCACTCAAGAAATAAGATTTTTCATACAAACGAAAACCCCCCATTTCTTCCTCTTAGGGGTGGAATTTCGAAAAACCCTTTCTTAGTGGATACCTACTGTTCACGAAGAATACACCCTCCAAATTTCAATTTAGGCTGTGAGTTGATATATCAGTCAGTCAAGACTTTGAATTTTATACATATAATATAGATTTATGTCAGTCTGCGTATCGATAAATTCTTGGGGTGCACAAAGGTCCAGTTGGCCTGAAAGCAAATCAACTAAGTATCTCCATTTAACTTTATAAACATGTTATTTTACTTACTAATAATATTTCCTCAAGGTCACCTTCATAATTAATCAATAATAAATAACTAATCAATGGGTGCTTACCCAACAATGTTCGACGGTGAATGTTTTATAAAGAAAGATGGTTTTAAAAATGAGTAATTAATTTGTTTATTCCATTTCTCCAATGAAGTCTTCCTTGGCTGAGAATTCACGCGGTACTTGTTCATAGTTTGTTTATTTACGCACGCCAGATGACCGCATTATGAACGCGGGCGCAGTTCCGCGTCACTCCGCACTGCTCGCACCAGGAAGGAAGCGCACTCTTCACTCGATAGCCTGCACTACAGGAAGGAAGCGACCGACTATTTTATATCGGTTTACGATTGTCGAATGTTAATTGTTTTGTCTTAATACCGGTCACATTTATTGGGGTCAAATGTGACAAAACTAAAATACTTCCAAGTCTTATGTTCCAAGTAGTCGTTGCTCATCTAGACATGTAGGTACATATGTTATAGAGGCTAGACAAAGTGTCATAATTCGTACATTACTACCTCCTAGTTAGCACTAAAATTCAAGTAAATTATTGTAAACAGGATGTCACTAGTTTACTATGTAAACAGAACATTCATCCATGCTTTAACAAACTTAACGTACTCAGTCACACACTACTCACTCAAACATTAGTGTTCGCGGTCAATGTTTTTATGACTCTCTGACACATCATGAAACACCATCTTGTATTAATTATAGTTGAAAATGTTCGGGGCTTTCCGTCTGAGAGGGACAGGGGCCTTACCTATTATATTTTGAAATAGCATCTGCCCGCGGCTTCGCCCGCGTGGATCTCGGAAATTATCCCACGGGAACGTGCTAACAGGATAAAATGTACAGACGCCAGCACATCAAGCTACTACAATCTGTCAAATTTCTTTAATAGATTTTCTACTTTATAGCTAAAGTATTAAGGTTCCAGGTTGATTGGGAAAATTTGACAGTTTCGGGTAGCTTGACCAGCTGGCGTCTGTACCTATGTGCTTCCCCAGAATGCCATCTATCTCGCGGGCCCTTTGTGGCTAATTACAATAGAAAACCAATTGTGTGTCATTAGTGGTGATTAAGAGGGTACCTATATGATATCATTACCTAAGTACCTACCTAATTTAAAAAAAAAAACTCAATAACAGAAAATTAAATACCTACCTACCTAAATAAACCTATTTCTGATGATAACTAATCTAAACTCAATAAATAAGCAAAATCCCTAAAAACTAATATTTACGAATGACTAATCCTACCTAACAGTATTATAAAATAACCTACGGTCACTACGTACACTATCAAATATACTACCTATACTTTAAAATTAAAATCTATACCTACGACTTATATAAAAATAAACCTAAATAACTCTAAAAACTAAAAGGAATAAACATGAACTCCATTGCGGGTGACTTAACCTACGACAAACTTATTATTTGCGGTTGGTGCAGTAATCGAGTCTAGGGATCGAACCGCAAAATTAAGTTTGTTTTTTATTGTATATACTTTTCCGGGATAAAAAGTACCCAGTGTGGTGCCCAGGATATTAAAGAATAATTATACCAAGTTTCAACGTAATCGAACCGGTAGTTTTTGCGTGATGCCTGAACAAACAGACAGACAGACAGAGAGACAGACAGACAGACAAAAAATTTTTTAATCACATTTTTGGGTTCGGTGTCGGTCTAGTAACACCCCCTGCCATTTATTTTTTTGATATTTTCAATGTACAGAATTTTCACTTCTACAGATTTATTATAAGTATAGATAGATAATAATGTTTGCAAACAAATTTTACAATATCGATTAAAACACTCAGTCAACACTTGACTGAGGCTTTTTTGTAATAATTACTAAGTACTAATATTATGATGAAATTATAATAACGATACACGGATTTGGTTTAGCCCTAATAAATACCAGAAAAATTTGTCCTGTTAACTCAATCACGTGTAGTAAACAATCACAGGTCTTAAAACATGCATGTACAGACGCCAGCACATCAAGCTACTACAATCTGTCAAATTTCTTTAATAGATTTTTAACTTTATTGCTAAAGCATTGAGGTTCAAGGTTGATTGGGAAAATTTGACAGTTTCGGGTAGCTTGACCTGCTGGCGTCTGTACACTGTACAGTCACGAGCATAAATATGTATACACTTGGCTTTATTCAAAGGCGATTTTCTCCTTTGTTTTTGACTGAAATTTTATGTTATTACGAACATTTTCATTTTCGAACCCATAGGTTTATGTGATGTGTCGTATTTTAACGTTGCATTCACGGGTTGCATTCGTTATTTCACGCAAAAATCGGTATTGAAAGTATCCGAGTGTTGACATATTAGTGCTCGTGACTGTACACCGGTACTTAACTAACTAGTATGAGCACAGGTAGGTGTGACCGGATCACCGGACCTACGTACTACACCGACGTCATGTACACCGGTACTTAACTAACGTAAAGTAAAAATATGATTTAAAGTTAAATTCTAACTGTAATGTAGACCTGCCTGATCTAGTTTTATGAAAAACCTGTGTTTCAGGTCATCAATTTACATCAAACATTTAAAAAGAAGACGACAATAAATGTATGTCATTATGACACAATTGTATTACGACTTACGAGACCATTGACCGACCAATGATCGCCATTAAGAATTTAGCAGATTACGAACTTTAAGCAAAATGACAATGGGATGGGAATGGGATCGTGTTGGAATTACGATTTGGGGCCCAGGTAGGTGCGACCGGATCACCGGACCTACGTACTACACCGACGTCATGTCTTTGGAAATCTCTTTCGGAATGTAATCGATATGCACAACGTTGAGGAAAGATTTATAAAACCTTAAATCTGAATATTTTCCCGTTGGCTCTCCGGATACAGTTTGAGAGTGGCCACACATTTAATTATTTGGTTTATGTTTACCTGCTCTAACTAATATCATAATCACATCTATTCTATTCTATACTTATAATAAATCTGTAGAAGTGAAAATTCTGTACATTGAAAATATCAAAAAAATAAATGGCAGGGGGTGTTACTAGACCGACACCGAACCCAAAAATGTGATTAAAAAAATTTTTGTCTGTCTGTCTGTCTGTCTATCTGTCTGTCTGTCTGTCTGTCTTTCTGTCTGTTTGTTCAGGCATCACGCAAAAACTACCGGTTCGATTACGATGAAACTTGGTATAATTATTCTTTAATATCCTGGGCACCACACTGGGTACTTTTTATCCCGGAAAAGTATATACAATAAAAAACAAACTTAATTTTGCGGTTCGATCCCTAGATCCGATTACTGTACCAACCGCAAATAATAAGTTTGTCGTAGGTTAGGTCACACGCAGTGGAGTTCATTTTTATTCCTTTTACTTTTTAGAGTTTTTTAGGTTTATTTTTATATAAGTCGTAGGTATAGATTTTAATTTTAAAGTATAGGTAGTATATTTGATAGTGTACGTAGTGACCGTAGGTTATTTTATAATACTGTTAGGTAGGATAGTCATTCGTATAGATATTAGTTTTTAGAGATTTTGCTTATTTATTGAGTTTAGATTGAGGGGCCCGTGGCTAAATAATAACAGCCGCACAGGTCAATCGGTCAGGTTAAGCTACGCTTGCCGCGGTCGGTCTGTGGATGGGTGACCATCTTTACATACCGAGACACCTCCGTGCCTCGGAAAGCACGTTAAGCCGTTGGTCCCGGCTGTCATTCGTGGATCTTTGACAGTCGTTACGGGTAGTCAGAAGCCCGAAAGTCTGACAACCAGTCGTACCAAGGGTATCGTATTACCCAATAACTGGGTTGTGGAGGTCAGATAGGCAGTCGCTCCATGTAAAATACTGGTATTCAGCTGCATCCGGTTAGACTGGAAGCCGGCCCTAAACATAGTTGGGAAAAGGCTAGGCAGATGATGATTGAGTTTAGATTAGTTATCGTCATAAATAGGTTTATTTAGGTAGGTAGGTATTTTATTTTCTGTTATTGAGTTTATTTATTTTTTTAATTAGGTAGGTACTTAGGTAAAGATATCATATAGGTACCCTCTTAATCACCATTAATGAGACACAATTGGTTTTCTATTGTAATTAGCCACAAAGGGCCCGCGAGATAGATAGCATCCTGGTGCACATACATTTTATCCTGTTAGCACGTTCCCATGGGATAATTTCCGACATCCACGCGGGCGAAGCCGCGGGCAGAAGCTAGTGATAAAATAAATAAGTAAAAATAAATACATAAACGAATTACTCAAATTATTTTATATGAATAACTCATGATTAAACTTAAAATCAAGATTGAAATAAATAAATCAAGTAATTCAATGGGTTGCATTAATAGAATGTCCTCTACCTGAAAGTGTTTATTTACATAATTGGTATCACGATGTGGTCGTACGTAGCGTGTATGTACTATGTACTCATGTACTTACGTAGCAGATGCACATCCCATTGTACCGGCGCCGGCGCCGGCGCGGATGTCAAGTTGGTACGCTTCGAGAAAGTACGACTTATTATTTCGGACGTAGGAATATGGATCATGATAATAAAAATAACAGTATGATGGTATTCATAACTATTATATTATCGAACATATTAATACAACTGGATTATCATTGCCGCAGCTGTTACGTATTCTTTTGAGTTAAATTAAAAAAGTAGGAGTTTCTTGATTAGAGTGGCGAGGATTTTTGTGTCGTTATCTAAATATATCGAGCAATAACCCCAACGATAAGCACGAAATTTGGTTTTATATTTCGTTTCAAAAAGTTGGAAATGAAAGACGATCAGTGACGAAAAAGTAAAGTTAGTAGCCAGTTCGTTTGTTTGAAAAGGTGCCCGTTCCATCCGGAATCGTATGAAGACAAGAAATGGCAAAAACAAAATCGTGTTGGTATGTAAGTATGTAACTTTATAGCAGACAATTGTATGAGTCCAACATTACTAAGAAATATTGTGACTAAAGTTAAATATTGATTTTATAATTGGTCGATAACACACTTGAAACACACGTTTAAAGTTAACATAAAGTATACAGGGTGGCATACATAATCACGGTACAGCGGACAAAGCTCCGGCGGGATCTCATAGCGGCATGGAAAGTACGATTGTCGCAACCCAGTGCTGGGCACGCCATAATTGCGGCGATAAGTCCTATCTTTGAGGAGTGGCTAGAGAGGCGCCACGGCACCCTCACCTTCCGCCTGACGCAGGTCCTCACCAGACAAGGTTGTTTCGGGAGGTTCCTGTTCAGGATAAAGCGGGAGGAAACGCCAGAGTGTCACCACTGTGTGGATCGCCCGGAGGACACGGTGGAGCATACGGTGGAGGTCTGCCCGGCTTGGGCGGGGCACCGCCGTGTCCTCGTGGCGGCGATCGGCGGCGGCGATCTCTCGCGTCCGGCCCTGGTCCAGGCCATGGTACGGAGCGAGAGTGCATGGGAGGCCGTCACCTCCTTCTGCGAAGCAGTAATGCTCGCGAAGGAGGAGGCGGAGCGCGTGAGGGAGAGGCAATCACTGCGCCCTCACGCCCCTAGTCGTCGCAGGAGACGCCCTGGACGGGAGTCAACAGACTACTCCCGGCCAACGTAGGCGCGGGCTTGCTGGCGGCGAGCAATGGGCAGCTCGCCGCCCGGTAAGGACCAGGCCCGGGTCGACGGCGCGTTGGGTTCCACGCGCGCCTCAAAGAGATGTCAGCACGAACTGACGGGGTCCGCTAGGGCCGATGCCGCCAGGGCCACGGGTTATAACCTTGAATTCAGCACATGAGTCCATGACTCTCAAAAATATCAGCTGTTTCATAGAAAAGTGCAATATCTACGCGGCCGAAATGTATAACAGCTAATTTTTATTTAATAATCGACGAGCAATTTTAATTTAGGAGGGTATAGAATCATGTATCTACTGACTTCATGGTAACTGATAAATTATTTTATTTTGTAAGTAGGTATGTACAGACGCCAGCAGGTCAACCTACCCGAAACTGTCAAACTTTCCCAATCAACCTCGAACCTTAATGCTTTAGCGATAAAGTTGAAAATCTACTAAAGAAATTTGACAGATTGTAGTAGCTTGATGTGCTGGCGTCTGTACAAACACTTTTACACGTCAATTATATTTTAAAAACTGTCCGAGTCTGTGAAGAAAGGCCGAAACAAACTCAGAGGTCACAGTCTCTTTTAAAGTCCAGACATAATCTTGGTCAAATCAAATGAAGACCTGTAGATCGATGTCTGACATGGTCTTTTGAGGAAAGAATCACACAGATTGAAAGGACCTGTCCAGTCAGTGCACGCATTTGACAGAAATCGTGCCGCTCGACTCAAAACTTAAGGAGCTCAACGATTCGACGAACAATACCAAAGACAGGACATTTGGGTAGGCCACATTAATTACTCAAACTGCCAGACCATGACAAAACTAACAGAACAGACACAAAAATAAAAATAAATAAAATGACCCACACAGTACTCACAATAATTAAAATAATAGAATACTTTACAAAGTAAGCAAATGTCATTGTATATATTAATATAATATATAATTCACTAATGTCAATGTTTATATAAAAAAAAAACAAGAAAAGAAAAAAAACATTCAATCTATAAAAATTGGAAGCAGCTCAATCCCAAGCCTTTTTGTCCTCGATATAATCTTTAACGGTATAAAAAGCTTTCTGGTATGTACAACTTACGTTTCATGAATGATTTGAATTTATTAAGATCTTGGTAACAGGTTGCACGTCGATGTCTGTCCTGCCACGTTGTAATTTTAATCTAGAGCTCGCTTTTGATAGAGTCATTAACACCAGCATAAGAAAATTCACAGAATGAATCGCTATTCAAGATCAAGAATCAAATCCCTTTATTAAATAATTTCAATTTCAAAGGACGAACATTCTAATGCAATAGATTCTTGAAGGCAACTTTTTTATATAAAAAGGTTTTCCCACCAGAAATCTGCCGTGATAACATCAGTGAAATATTTACGTAGGATCGACTTTACACGATAGTACGTACTTACAGCGGGATAAAAACTCAAGCAACTTCGATTTAAAAGAAACAAATCCCTCAACGCCTTCAACCAATTCGCAAATCAAGTTGTGTCCGCATTTACACTCACGCACTTGTGTGCGGGACTGTGAATCTAATGGCAATCTTTACAAAAAGAGTATTTTCAGAGGTATTTGGTTATCGGTACACCCGCAAGCATTAGAGATTCCTGGATACCGTTTCCTATTATTTGATACAGGTACTCGACATCAGAGAAATACGCTCGACACTTGCGTGCGTGCCGAAATACATATCTCTGAAAACGCCCTAAACATTACATATAAAACGCATGCTATGTCTGGCGTGGTAGTGACAGCCAACCAAAACTTCTAGCCGTCCAAACACAAACTAGAATTTACTCAACTTCCTACGCAAATTTAAAACAATATGAAATTCCCACTTCCAAAATTGATTTCTTAAAAATATTGTGACAATTTTTCGCACTCAGTTTCCCGATAAAGACCTTTAAAAATCAAATCCTTATCACCGGCCCGATTCACTGAAAGTTACGTGCACACAAAAGTATGAATGCTAGATGTCCCCATGTACCTGTAGGGCACATCCGCGGCCAGGAACACGTAGTTGGTGCCGTAGAAGGCCGCCACATACACCGTCAGCGCCAGCAGCACATAGTTGCTTAGGTGGAAGCGGCGGCTCTGGCCCAGCTCCTTCATCAGACGCTCCATGTCCACCCCCGCGCTGCCGCCGAACGAGTCCTTCTCCTCCATCACCGCGTCGGGTTTCGACATCACAAGCGATTATATATTAAGTATTCTTTAAATGATTTAATCACTTAATAGTTAATTTGCGCGAAATATTTCGTTCCGACACTATGAGTACTGCGGGTGCGTGCGCGCGCGCCGCTGGTGGTGCTCAGTGTACGCGACGGACGCGCCGGCGGCGGACAACACCGGTGGAGACGCGGCGCCACCATATAACCGGCGCCGGCGATGCCCTCCGACGCTATATTTTATTTATGCGCTAAAGCCTTCCGCAGGTGTTCCGCCTAGCAGCGATGAAGAGATCTATTTTCCAGGAAAATATCGGTGATGAATGTTAAAAATGAACCTATCGGTTGCACCAACATTCGATTGCCGATATATTTGCGCATGTTAACAACACAGCAGCTCTTTGTTTTTCTCGGGAGCGGCAGTCGAATTCGAAATAGATTTGTAATTCCTTTTCCTGGAATAATCCTTTACCCTAGTTTTCTGGAATTGTACTCGTACCGTATAAATACTTATACGGTACGAGTACAATTCCAGAAAACTAAAATAAATATAATAATAAATAATAATAAATTCTAGTGCAACATTGGTTATCACCATACGGTGATAACCAATGTTGCACTAGAATTTATTAACTTGAGGACGAAGTCAATTATCTATTCTATGAGTTAAGTGATAAGTAGTTTATTGACACTTGTATCTATCTGGATATCCGCACTGTACTTACATCATATAGGCATCTCTCTGTCTAGGCAGATCAAAGTTGGGCACTTCAACAACTCTTGCCGTCATATGGATGCGTCTATATCGACACTCGTGATATCGGAGGAGACTGTTTTTAAGGAAAACAGCCAATAAATATAATAAACCGGAATCTCTGTTTTTCTACTTTGGTATTTAGACAATTAAAACAGTAAAGCCAGTGCACACTGGCGGACGGCAGGGCAGGGTATTTTAACCAGCGTAAAATCGTACGTATGTAATGGTAAGATATAGATAAATTCCAAAGCTCAGGAGGCCAACCACGGAGCATCAAAGGAGATTTTTCTCTGTGGTATTGAAGAGCGCGCTGGAGGATACCGCGGCAGAATGCGAAGGCTTGTGCTTGTATGCGCCGGATTCCGCTAGCATACGATACGACAGCGGAGGAGAGCCAGTGCGAGCGAGGCAGTGCAATGCGAAAATCGATAGTTACACCAAATCCCAATCCACCATTTTAAAAACTTCAACACAACCAACTCGTTCAGTAGCCACTTTTCGACAGCTGCAGCGTTGCGTAGTCGCTAAGCAAGCTCATGGGGCCGCCGGCATGCCGCAGCATCCAGCATTGCGCCGGCGGCCGCTGGTGGCATCGCTAATCATCAGTGTGCTCTGGCCGGCGGAACATCCTCCTCGATGCCGTCCGCCGGTATGTCACGAAGCTCTGCCACCCGGCAATGGATAATTAAGGCAATTATCCATTGCCGGGTGGTAAAGCTTCGTCAGAAGCTGAACCCTTAAGTAAAGACGATAACACATCCTAAGCCCGTAACACACATGTAATTGCACAGAGGTATGCGAGTAGCTTGCCATTGACCCATAACAACTTTTGATCGGTGAATGTCACGATGGCATGCAAGCTACTTGCTCATTTTTGTGCCAGTTACAGGCATGTGTTGTTTAGTTAAGTCAGAATCAAAGAAGCGACACGCTCTAGTATATTTGTCGCAAAAACAATATTTATTTCGTTCATATCAGCTAGTGCGCAGTCGCAGTTGATCATGTTGCTGATGTGTTGTTAACACAAGCATTAGGTGGCTTAGCTTGGGACTAGATGGCGCTGTATGAAATGTCCAGAGATATTATTTATTTTATTATTTTATTTATTATGTTGACCGTACGTTGTACTGCCATGTCTTGATCATCTGCATACACATATGTATTGCATGGCCAGTGACAGACCAGCACCTGGGAGAGAGAGGGACCTTGTATTGGACACATTCTGACCACGTCATTAACATAAATGAACATGTAATTATGTAGTATTACAATCAGACACCAAACGAGCACATTGTTGCGCACAGTAGGTAAGGCCGCTGTCGCGTTTCGTTTCCGAGCGCTCGATATGATGGCGGCAGGCGAGCCGCGAGACACGCGGTGGAATCTACTTACGAAATACTAGCAACAGACTGCTAATTATTAATTTGTTGCAACAATAAACGTGAGCATCGGAATATTTAAATAAATAAATATCAATTTATCACTTGACACACACCGTCGTGTGAGTTGTGTCCACTACTCAGTGACACTCCTCCATTCATACTTACATTCATCTCAATTTACATTTTACCAATAAGTGAAGGTGCTAGAAACTTTCGGTAGTAGGGCATGCAAACATTCAATATCTAGTGACAAGTACTACCTACCTACGTACGTCGCCCTCGACTTTTAGACAAGAATTTTTCGAAGATGAGAATGTTGACATGGATGTGAAGAGTTACAAGAATAGAATTGGCTGCATTTGAACGTGGCACTAGTTACTAAAAGTTGAAAGGGGATCGATTGTATGCTCAGCATGCTCTGGAGGGATGAAAGTAAAAGTGATACAACTAAACGTGGTGCAATAAGATATATGTGTATTAGTTGATCTGAATAAATAGAAGTGCGAATGTTAACGTGACTGCTGTACTGTAACATGGCAGGAGCACGAGCACAAGTAACTCAAACTATACCTGAGTAGTACAAGTAAGCAGTAGTACGTACACCTCACACTCATAGTTATGTTCACTCCACAAATCGATATAATGATATAGTACGATTACTTCGTGAAATGTTCGAGCAATACAATTCTCCAATGCGATTGCTACCATTAACGCGGTGATGGCACTTAGATCTCACCTCCAGTCCCGCAATCACTTACCTGCCAGACTACTGGCAGCCAACCTGACTGACCTGACCTAACTTACCTGCAAGCCGATGATGGACCTGAACAATATCTCTAGAGCTTTGTTTAATTCTTCTTTTATGTCATAAATTCAATACCTGTACGATTGTGTATAGTATAGCGCCTTTCTGTTATGTCGTAGCAAAAATCAGTCCGAAAAAATACTAATATTAGCAAAGTTACTACACAGTAGACGTATAGCTTGAGTTTCAATTGAAAAGTTTACTTGTTAGACTCTACTGACTTGTAGTGATAGTATACAATACAATGAGCCACCAGTATGTTCTACAACAACAATAGAAGCTTTTGAAGAGCATTAGATACGACTCGCGTATGTAATGCTGTTCGACAGCGTAGCATCCGAGTAGCATCACCAGTTCACCACACGACGGAAGGTAACGCGATCGATCCGATTCGAGAAAGATGTACTGTCACCTGTTTTGTTTAAAACAAAATATGAAGGTTTTTCTTTTCACCGGAAACATGAGGTCCGTTATAATAATTAGTTAATTCAATTCAAAATAAGATCATGCCATACTCATATCTACGTACACCATATAATAGATGCTATTTACAATAACATGTTATAACAAGGATGAGCCAGGTTACGAGAAGATCTAACAAAGCTAATCGTTCCTCAGTTACGATATAAACATGCAGCTGTCATCTCTTGCTCTGAGAGTATGTTCTCAACCAAAATTGATATTACATGTAGCGGCACACCGGCAGATTATTGTACGCATCATGTACTTATTAATTGGATGGATATTCTGTATGAGTACGATTTATTGCATTTAGTGGGCTCCGAGAGCGGCCTATTGTACGCATGCGGGCGGGCGCAGCGCCCGGCGCACGCTCCGCTTGCACCATACTACCATATACTACTGTAATATAAAGTTACAGAATGGCCACTACGCAAACGAATAATTTAATAACTACCTAAAATTAACTTCCATGAAAAATCATTGAACTATGCGTACATAGACCACAGAGGCTTCTAAAAACACCACAACGACAGAGACAAATAAGATGCATATGTCAGTGCTACCAGCATTGAGATTAATGGCTACCAGTATCAATCAACGATTTTACCGCAAATTACATTTCACAGTGTTATAATAAGGATTATTAAAGATTGACTAAAGTGGTTGCTTCCAAGTCCCAACACGTAATTACGTGTTGGGACTTGGAAGCAACCATAATCACATTCTGATACAAACTCTTCACATAGATGCTTGAAGCACCGACTGGTCGGACCTTCACCTTGGGACTACTACGACTTAGGACTTAGGGAATGAAGAAATTGAATATTAATATTCAAATATTTTTCATTCCGTAAGGTAGAATGTATCGGGAATTTGGGACTGTTTACAAAAGTTTCATCTTATCTGACATAATAGGCAGAAAAATTGTGTGTGTGAGCTTGTAATAATAAAAATGATTTATATTCCATTTTCCTAATCGGTGATAAAGTTAAGCATAGACCTGAGCTTCTAGTAGATACTAACAGGACAATAATATGCCAACTAAATGTATTTTCTGACTGCCTGCCAGGGCCACAGTAACCACGTAACCCCCGCACTTGGGCATACAAAAAGCCACTCATGGTACCTTTACCACAGGTGGGTCCAATGAAGTATTATGTATGATGGCCACAAAAACCTAACCTTTACGAAGTGCTGAAATTTTCGAGCACGCTTCGCTCGCTCTTACAAAAACCACCGTTAAATCACTGTCCGCAGCATCCATGTGCCAAATCAATCATAGATTTTAACAAAAGCATTAACGAGTGTTGTTTGAAGAAATTTATTTGGTTCTATTAACTTGAGTGTTAAGAAACACGAGAAAAGTACCTAGTTTCATTTTATCGTAATTAGACAAGCCAAGTTCTACCTAGCCCTTAGCAGAATTAGCTACAGGCCCTGCGCTGTCTTAATCGGCACTGCTGCCTGTTTTTATGTACGACGTACTCATACCTATTAGAACTACCATCGTTGTGAAGAGCTGGCCTTCTGAACTATGTCACAGAGGTTCTCGTGCTATGTTGTCAATACACTTCTGTTAGGAGCAGCACTCGAGCGTGACGGCGCCATGCTCGGCAAATGTTTGCTTTTATACTGTTTCGACACCGGCATAGGATGTGCCCTCAAATGTTGCCAATATATGAAGCTCCGTGACTTTTTGTGTCGTCTATTTAAAACCGTTTTTGTAGACAGCAACTGTACTGTTTTTTTGTATACAAATAAGTGGCGGTGGTGGTGCCAACATGTGGTGACAGGTTACAGAACTTATCACGTTGTGATTACACAATATTATATTGTATTTACTGTTCTTTGCACATACAGTAGGTACCTAATACGGATATGTCATGTGATCGCGGGTTTCGCGGGAAAACAGGAAAATTATGTTCAGGGCGTCATTGACAAAAAACATATTTTAGGAAAGGCAAATGTTGCTCTCGCGTGACTATACTAGGTTAGTACGTACCTGTAGGGCACGCTGGCCGCGAGGAAGATGTAGGTGGTGTGCAGCAGGCCAACCTGCACGGCCGCCAGCGCCACCAGCACGTACACGCGCACGTGGAAGCGGCCCGCCTGCCCCAGCTGCCGCACCACGCTCTCCGCGTCCACCTCGCCGGGTGCCAGGCCGGGCCTGGGCTTGTCTCCCTCTGCGTCTGTACTCATGTCCGCGGCGTCCAACACTGAGCTGCGGACAATGTCCCGTGACGGGCGCTCGCCACCACAAGGTACACTGCTGCGCCTTCGGCCGCAACAATGACAACTGATCAATTAGAAAGCCGATACTAGGCCAAGGCCCACTGTCAATCAAATCTCACTCGAGATGCAATCGCGAATACGCACCAATCTGTAGTACAGTATAGTGCGAGAGCACTCGACGTGCGAGTCCTTACCGCCGGCGCAGCCTTCCTTATTTATGATTAGTAGTTATGCAACCACTAGTCTGGAAATCCCAGAGAGAGATATTTAACTAAACTCCAACAGATATGAACTACGGTTAAATAGGTACCTACTGCCTCAATATCGGACACTAGCAGGATAAAACAGCGGCCGTAACTAATTTCTGAACATCTGAACAAATGGTATCGCTCGATTTTTGCACACGAATGTAGATGAATGAACTATGTATTATCTAAGATCAGTACACTGTCTTAGCTATTTTTCCGGCTTCAACCAGTTTATACCACATGTATATACGGGCCTTATAAATAAGGCCTGCTGCACACGGTAATTAATAATCTGCGGTTCCGCATACGATCATGTCCACACACGTGATGCCTAATATTCATCGCGCCCAACAAAAACGTTTGAGTTGAGTTGAGTTTAACAGTCAATGTTTTTATGTCTTATAAAAACTATTTTTGATTGATGAACACTTGGGCATACTAAAACTAATAATCATAGTAATGGGCTGCCCCTGTTCCAAAAGCACGTGTTCGTGCTACTACAAGACAACGGACAGGGCGCATGATAAGTGTCATTGTAAAAGTAGTGGTATTTCAGTAGTAAAGCTCTTTTGATGAAGTGTCCGGGGAAGTACTGCTGCTATATGTATAATAATCTCTGCCGCCAAGCAGCATAGCTGTGTTCCGGTTTGAAGGCTTTGGGGTCGGTGTAGTCAAAGGCACGCGTGACATTTCAGCTTTGTCTCTGGAATGGCAACGCAGCTGCATGGCTCTGTTACTGCAGAATTGCAGATGTAGCCAGCGGCTTATATGCCTTCGAATAACATTTTAAAAAATGCACTGATAAGTACTCCCAGGCGACGCAACATCCGTGGCAGGCCATCCACTGCGACATGCTGACTGATGACAACCGCCTCAACAAAGTGGGAGTGCACCATCGCCACGACTCGTAGTGGTGGTGCACTCTCACTTTGTTACTGCTAAGCTGATATTATTTTTCCAATAGTTATTGTTATGTGCCCAGAACATCTATTTATATTAATAAAGGCTACTAGTATATTGTATTGTATATCAGATTGATATACTCCAACACCGTTTGACCAATCACCATGATAGTTGGCATACTTATGTGCCAACTTTGCGTATGGGTTTTTTTTTCATGGAGAAGGTTTATATGTTTATAGGATTTTTATTCCGACCTCCACGCGGGTAAAGCCGCGCGCAAAAGCTAATTGTTTATAAACAACAATAATTCTGGGGATTCTTTTTTGTCTGATTATCAAGTAATCCTTTCGTTGAAAGTTCTGAAACGTCAAGCAAGGCTTCGCTTAACCACGATCTGTAAAAAATATTTCAATTCTAAGCTCCATTTACTTCTCGGAAATTAATTAACCGCAGCAGTTACAATCCAAAGTAGTTTTAGATATATGATATTTAATAACTTTTTTATTAATTATATAGCCAGTTTTATTATTTTTATAAATTGTAGCAATCTATCGAAATGAAGTAGATGCAGTTCATTGCCCGCCTCCGTAATGAAGGTTTGCACTCGGACGTCATGATGCCCGTATTGCTAGTGCTATTATGATATTTTCCTCAAACATTCCTCAACTAGTTTAGCAATTTAGATATTACTTTTGAACTGTTAGTTACTACAAAATATTGTTAGTAACTATAGTAAGAACTTACCACAGCGAAATTACCTGTGGAAACTGAATAACTGATGTTAACGTATAATTTGTAAATGAAAGAAAACATCATCACATTAAGTAACATATACTTTCCGGAGTATTGATTAGATTATCATTTCAAATCTATGTCTCATCTTCTCATATTATCTCCGCCACTGCACGTGGATCCTCAAGGCGCTGTATTGGGGCCACTGTCACTTCCCTCTCGTATTCGTGACCTTAGCTTCATGGCTATTTATTATTAACAACCTTCCATGTTACGTATAACATAATTAACTATTTAGTTTAACAATAACACAGCCTGAACAAGTAGGGCAACTCGGGCGCTACAGTGTGTCCTAATCTTAATTAAACAGTGTCGACCATGACTGTCTGGCTCAAAGCAATCGCCGCGCCGCCGCAGAGCTCGCTGACGTCGTATCATTATTCTGGGATTTGTTTATAGCAAATCAAAGTATATTTACCAGTGTAATTATGTGAGTAAATTCCAATTTACTCATATAATATCACTGGTAAATATTATACACTTAATAAATAATACACTTGTTTATGGCTGCAGCCAAGTGCAAAAATGGATATGTGTCTAGTAAATCTGTCAAAATATTTAACTCCAGCGTGAAAATAAATAAAACCACACTGTTGAGTAAATTAAAATTGTCACTTTATTGTTAATTGTCTTACGAATCCGAGTGTGCGTCATTGTGACCGGCACCAATGATACAATATACTAATACTAAACACTACACAATTTGCTGGTGGATTTAAGTCTAAACGATCTTCGACCATTTACATTATACGTACTTATCGGGCTACCATCCTATCATAGAACCCATTACCCTTCGGTTAAACCTTATACATAACTTGTGAAGAGAGAAAGAAGAAGAGATTTGTACTTCCATGTGAAACGTGAAGCCATGTCATACAGCAGCTCCTTGAGATCAGTTTACTATATTGATGTCATGTTCATTACGTTCAGTAAGTAGTTCCACAGAGACTCCTACTACTTACACTCCATGTTCATACTGCAACGATGATTTTGGAAGAAGTTTGAGAATCTTCATCTAAGAAAGTCTTAGTTGAATGATAAAACTGCAAGGTTTACCTTTCAGAATTATTGATTGCAAATTAAAGATTTTAATAGTAGTGCTAGTGTCTGCACGTCTGGTGAAAGTTTTCAGCTTGTGTATACGTGAGACTACCTGCGGCCAGACCGCGCAGCAACGCATACAACAGTGTCATCAGTGTCGTCACTTCATCAGTGACACTACATATTTCATCTTTGGCTTTGAGGCGATTAATATTGGAAACGATGCTCACAGTAGGTATAGAGAGTGGAGTTTTATTGCACAAGTGTGGCTTATCCGATATCACTCTGCAATGTTACATTAAACAAACAAACGATCTTAGAGAACCAGTATCTAGGCACTTCCTCAGTTTCAATGTTATCGAGAGGCAAACGAATCCTAGTAAAAGTTTAAAATGTCTTTTCAAAAAACATCGACAAGTTTCTCGAACCTTGACTATTCTCGAACACTCAATCATTTAAGTAGGATATTTTTTTTTAAATATTTTCCTATTTTTACTTATGAAAATATAAGTGCGGTGTTTCAGCTCAAGTGTTTCACATCACAACCACACGCCACTACCTACATCAAGTGTTTCACATCACAACCACACGCCACTACCTACATCAAGTGTTTCACATCACAACCACACGCCACTATCTACATCAAGTGTTTCACATCACAACCACACGCCACTACCTACATCAAGTGTTTCACATCACAACCACACGCCACTACCTACATCAAGTGTTTCACATCACAACCACACGCCACTACCTACATCAAGTGTTTCACATCACAACCACACGCCACTACCTACATCAAGTGTTTCACATCACAACCACACGCCACTACCTACATCAAGTGTTTCACATCACAACCACACGCCACTACCTACATCAAGTCTTATTATCTGGACAGGATAAACAGCAAGTTTTTACAGAAACAGTACTCGTATTTTACATTTTGTTACTTACACTATACAGGATAATTTTTTATTCAGTGCGTAAATTTTTACAGGGTGTTCTACCCATGAATATGAACAACATTCACTATGGGACCATCTCTGAAATCACGAAAAAAAAATCGGCAGATTCATACATTTTGGTCGAGTAGGTATTGAACTTTTATAAGAAACAGCTGATTTTTTTTTTGTGATTTCAGAGATGGTCCCATAGTGAAAGTTGTTCATATTCATGGGTAGAACACCCTGTGAAAATTTACGCACTGAATAAAAATTTATCCTGTATTTATACTACACTATATTTTCACTTTACATTCTACAATAATTTTCTTTAACAAGTAAAATAAAATTATCTGTTCATTATATGATACGTCTGTGTGACACATCCCAAAATAATGTTTACCCTTTTTTACTTATCTAACAAAGTTAAATCAATACTGATAATGATAAGTCATAGCAAACAATGAAACAACACTCGATGTATGCTATGCCAAAGCTCTAGAAGTGTCGCACAACGCATCCTTTCCTGAACACACTATTCAGAAGACATAACTCATACCTGGGATGTTTTAAAAACTTATTTTTAGGTCCCCAATAAGTATAATAGAGAAAACAATTCACCTTTTTTACCTATTATTAGTTTTATATTCGAGTATAACCTCTAGAACGAGGTGGATGCTCGAAATTCTCCACTAAAATGCAATAAGTAGTTGATTTCAAAGAATGCAACTTTCAAGTTGAAATTATATTTCAGCTTGAAATTCAACCTTGATTGGACCCTTGCACATGTTATCGGTGATGCAGATCCCACGAACCAATTTTAAGAATTAGCTAATGCAAGTTGCACCGTACTCAGAACCATAATAGAACCAATCGTAACTGGGCTACATATGCTAGCATAATGATAATCTACATAGTTGACACAAACAATGAACAAAAAAAAACAATCAGCGCATCGGACAAAATGCAGTCTGAATTCAGTTAACCCGACAAACGCACACAGACCAAAGTGTTTTAGTCGCTTGAGCCGTGAGTGTCAGACTGTGTTGAGGACGGGCGGGGGCGTTGCGAGCTCCTCCTGCGCCGACGCGTCCAAGTCGGCGAAGCTATCGGGCAGCCGGCGGTGCAGCGTGTCCGGCACCAGCCGCGTCAATGCCGCACTCAGCAGCGGCAGCGAGCCGAACAGCAGTGTCGGCAGCCACCACTTGTACACCGCCTGGAATACATATACGAAGGTCATTAGTACAGTATTTCATTTCATGTCAGTACAAAAAAAGGACTTTTGCAAACAATGCAATTACATTACGTTATTCCAGAGCGTACCAATTGCCTAGTAACTTATTCCATTACGTTATTCCAGAGCGTACCAACTGCCTAATAACTTATTCCATTACGTTATTCCAGAGCGTACCAACTGCCTAGTAACTTTAGCGGCTGAATAAAATCATCGTGCAATGTCGCAGCTCAGCCGAGCGTGGAGCGGGCGGCGAGCAGGCGCTGACGAGCGCGCGTCGTGAAGGCTCCGCGGTGTATATGTCACCGTAAGATTATGAACACTGTTACTTTGTTTTATAATCTATCTCGCGAGATTGTAATCTGTCGATAACTTGTGAACTGTACTATACTGATTACGATACAACGTATTAATTTTCAATAGTTTTGTCAAATCGTCAAATTGTGAACTGGCATCATACTTGAATGCGACGGATCGCACCTTGCGCGCTGATTGGTTGAACGTCATGAGCCCCGCGCCACTATCATTGGCTGTCATTCGTTAGTCGTGTAATCTAAACAAACCTAATATTATGTTTTTGTGGTTTTTAGTAGTTTTCGTGTTGAAAATAACTAAAAGCTATTATAGAGAAAGCTATTATATTAGAGTTAGATTTAATAACAAAATTAAACTACGATTAAAAAAAAAATTTTCGGGAAGCTACGCAATATCTTCTCGTCCCACATACCGCGGTGTCCCAAGACGAAAGTCTGCCCAATACGTGTTGCTAGCTAGTCGCTCACAATAGGCCTTAGTAGAAGGCTTAAAGTCACCCAAATGTGGCAATGGAGAGGGCTATGCTTGGAGTTTCCCTGCGTGATCGAATCAGAAATGAAGAGATCCGCAGGAGAACCAAGGTAACCGACATAGCACGAAGAATTGCCAAACTTAAGTGGCAGTGGGCAGGGCACATTGCTCGCAGAACAGATGGCCAATGGGGCCGAAAGATCCTGGAGTGGTGACCGCGTACCGGAGGACGCAGCGTTGGAAGGCCTCCCACAAGGTGGACCGATGACCTTCTGAAGGCCGCAGGAACCCGTTGGATGCGAGAAGCACAGAACCGGTCGAAGTGGAGGTGCTTGGTTGAGGCCTATGTCCAGCAGTAGACGTCTTTCGGATGAAATGATGATGATTGATGATGAAATAAACAAGTGAATTTTCAGTGATAGATAACTGTTAGTAGCCGAACATAACCTAAGTTATACTTTATTTTTCGTGTAAGTAAACTTACTCCCAATTGACAAAGTCGGATATTGAACCTGGTCTTATACAACACATTACCAAACAATTGTAACAATAACTGAAACATTTGTTTTGTTTTCTATTTCTTTATTTTGTTTTTTTATTTCATACTAGCTTCTGCCCGCGGCTTCGCCCGCGTGGATTTCGGAAATTATCCCACGGGAACGAGCTAACAGGATAAAATGTATGTGCTTCCCCAGGATGCCATCTATCTCTATGCCAAATCAGAAGTTCAGTGGTTTAGGCGTGAAAATGTAACATACAGTTTCAAGGTCAAATCCTCCCCTTAAAAACTGAATTACCCCTTTTTGTCCCGTCAGTGGTAAATTTTCGACAACTTTACAAACTTATTATTAATTATTTTCTGTCAAAAGTATCAATACTGAGTTTCGAGTTACTCGGACCGCGCATTCAATTTCTTCCACACAAACTTAACATCCCCCCCCCCCCCCTTTGAGGGGTAGTTTTGAAAAACTTATAATGATAAACTTTATTACTTACTTAGGCAAGTATTTTTGCCAAGTTTCAAGTTTATTAACTAAATGAATAAGATTTTTGATATAAACTGTATCCCCCGCTTTTCACCCCCACAGTTGTGGAATTTTGAAAAATCGTTTGGGATTATTCATAACTTGATTCAAAGATTATTTATACCAATTTTAGAGTTAATCAAGCCACGCATTATAATCCTCCCTTGTAAAATTAACTACCCCTTTTCAACCCGTTAGGGGTAGATTTTCGAAAAACCCTGATACATGTTACGCTTTATTTTTGGTCTTAAGTATAAACACTGAGTTTCGAGTTAATCGGACCGCGCATTCAAATTATTCCACACAAACTTCAACACCCCTATATCCCCCTTTGAAGGGTAGTTTTGAAAAACTTATAATGTGTGCAGGACGTCCACACACATGACGTCATAATTATAAGATAACATGTAAATAGCGTATAAGTTTATCTAAGTTGTGATTTGTACTTACTTACTTACGTTTCGTACGATCGTGTTCCACTATCGACAGGTTCGAACCTGTCGAAACCTGTCTTGAACCTGCATACAGGCAAACGATCGTGATTGGTGGATCGATAATGGAGCACGATCGAAGATGATTATGATTGATTTTTTGAATTGTAAAAGTAATAGCCCCTGCCACTACTTGCGCCCACGTAAAATTGTATATTAGTAGAGTGATTTCGAAAATTTGTAATCAGTAAAATCAAGACTTCGCATGAACAACAAGAAAATAAATAGACTTCAATCAACCAGGAGTTTTATTGAACACGGCGGTCTCCTCCAATCCAGCGCACACGTGCGGGCAGAACACAAGAACACACCTCCCACATATTGGTCCTTCGAGAGCCGGATTCGAGGAAGATCACTATTAAGAAGACTCCAGCGAACTTATTGAAGAATATTTAGAAGAATTATTTACCGAAACAATGCCGGTAACGAGGTCTACGGGTAAAAGGGGTGGCCAGGCATCGACTACGGCTACAGAACGAACAGAAACAGCTACAGAACGAACAGAAACGGCTACGGAAACTGCTACGGAAACCGCTACAGAGACTACGACCGACACGAGTACTACGGAAGCTACTGGAACGACAGCTACCACAGAGACGACTACAGCAGCGACTTCAGAAGCACCAGCTACTACCACGTCTACAGTCAAACGTGCCGCGCCACAACAAGACGTCACAACTGATCGCAAAGAAAGTGGTTGCCGTAGCAAACCTACGTCACAGAAGAGTGATAAAACTTCAAAAGCGCGCCGCATAGCCAAGGCTAAGGCAGAGCTAGCAAAACGATTAGCAGAGTTAGCGGCCGCACGCCTCGCCGAAATTGAAGCTGAATCTACAGATGAAGATGTATCCTCCGTCGCCTCGGAAAACGGAAACGATCAACGAGTAACTACTTGGCTCCAATCAAGTCAACTACTCGCCATTGCCAACAGACCTTATCAATCCGAGGTGAAGTCGTCAAGCAAACCAGCAGTTCCTGTAACCAGCGCCGCCATAGCCTGGGACATCCCAGCGACCTTACCGGCGGGAGTCAGCACCATGGACCCGCCACCTGAAAACCTGAACACCGAACCTGAACCCATGAACATTACGCTGCCAGTGAGCACCCCCGCCCCCTGGCAGCCGAACCTTGCGACTGAACAGCCGCACCCGAAGCCGCCGCCAGTAATCGCCGCCTGGCAACAGAACTCCGCGCCTGCACAGCCGCAACAGACGCCAGCACCGGTGAACTACAGCGAATCCTGGCCACAGAACTCTATGAACATGGCATCGAACACAGCATGGCAACCGATCTACACTACGGCGCCGCATCACGGCTACCCTACGAGAACTACCGCCGCGCCCTGGGTGCCGCCGTCTACAACAACAGCCCATGTCATGCAACAGCCCACAACACTGGCTGTCCAAGAAACAAGGACAGACATGAAGGAACTTGCTGCCGCAATCACGCAAGCTGTGCACGCCGCACAGTATCAGCAGCCCATGAAATACACAGAACTACCCTGTTTCAACGGAGCTCATCAAGATTGGCTCACGTTCCGCGCCGCCTACTGTGAAACAGCGCATCGATTAACAACAGTGGAGAACATGTCAAGACTTAGAAGAAGCCTTCGAGGTACAGCAAAAGAGGCTGTACAGGGTCTATTAATCGTGAACGCAGACCCGACCGAAGTCATGAAGACACTCGAACTACGTTTCGGCCGACCAGACTCCATCGCAATGGCTGAAATAGAGCGACTACGAACTCTACCACGCCTCACAGAATCTCCGCGTGATGTTTGCACCTTCGCTACCAAAGTGGAAAACATCGTTGGGACTTTGCAAGCACTCAACTGCGAACATTACCTCTTCAATCCAGAGGTCACGAAAGCCATTGTTGAAAAACTCACACCAACATTGAAAAGACAGTGGTACCAGTTCTCGGCAGCACAATCCAGAACAGAACCTGATCTTCTGAAATTTACCCGATTCATCAAGATCGAAGCAGAGATTTGCAGCCCGTATGCACTGCCTGAGAACATCGCTGCAACAACTCAAACCAATCAGAACACGCAGCGACGTCAGCAGCGGGTACATGCCACACAAGAAGCAAACAAATCAAAGTGTGGTTTATGTGAACAACAAGGACACGGCATCGTAGAATGCGACCAATTCAAGAAGGCGACTACTGACGCAAGATGGGATATCGCAAAGAAGCATCGCCTGTGTTTTCGTTGCCTCAAATTCCGAACGAAACAACACAGCTGTAAACCAAAGAAATGCGAGATAGACAACTGTGTGCATTTACATCACAAAATGCTACACGCTACTGGTGCAGCAACCAAGAAGAAAGAAGAAGCCGACAGCCCCAAACCAGAACAAGAGAAGGTCCATTCGATGTGGACACCAAAGGTATCATTCCTCAAGATAATACCGGTGCACCTCTCTGGACCGGCGGGAGCTGCAGATACCTACGCACTCTTGGACGACGGCTCCACCGTAACACTAATCGACGAGAGCCTAGCCAAGCAAATAGGAGCAGAAGGATCCTATGAACCACTTCGAATAGCATCCTTCGACGGCGAACCCACAGTCGACGTGTCATCTCAACGAGTGAACTTCTTCATCAAAGGACTTCACACATCTGAACGCAAGCTACATGCAAGAACGATCAAGCAGCTAGAATTGGCTGCACAGAAGATCCCTGGAGAAGCAGTCAAGGACTGTGAACATCTTCATGACATCGCCAGAGACATAGTAACTGAAGATGCAAGACCAAAGCTTCTGATTGGCCAAGACAATTGGGACCTACTCATCGCAACAGAGATCAGAACAGGAAAGAAGAACCAACCAGTGGCCTCACTAACACCACTAGGTTGGGTCCTGCATGGTAGCCACACACGAACACTTGGCCACAGAGTGAACTTCATCAGACATGCCAACACAGACAACGACCTACATGAACTGGTGAAGGAATACATCACGATGGACAACATGCAAATCAATCCAAAGAAACCCATCAATGATCCTGAGGAGAAGGCACTTCGCATCCTTCAGCAATACACAAATAGAACTCCAGAAGGAAGATATCAAACTGCCTTATTGTGGCGAGATAAAAACGTCATGATGCCAGACAACTATGACAGCGCTCTGAACAGACTCATGAGCGTAGAGAAGAAGATAGACAAAGAACCCGAACTGAAGAAGAGGTACGCTGAACAAATGGAAGCACTAGTATCGAAAGGATACGCCGAACCAGCTCCAGTCACGACATCAAAGCATCGAACATGGTACCTGCCTCATTTCGCGGTTTTCAACCCCATGAAACCAGAGAAACTGAGAATCGTCTGCGACGCTGCGGCCAAGACTAGAGGAATCTCTTTGAACGACCAACTACTCACTGGCCCAGACCTATTACAATCACTGCCAGGAGTAATAATGCGTTTCCGTCAACACTCAATCGCCGTGACCGCTGACATCACCGAAATGTTCCTGCAAATAGAACTACGACCCGAAGATCGAGACGCCCTTCGCTACCTATGGCCAGGCGACCGAAGAGACGACCAGCCACCGGAACAATACCGCATGAAGTCACTGATCTTCGGAGCTTCTTGCTCACCAGCCACGGCAATATACGTGAAAGACACGAACGCCGAGAGATTCCAACATGAACATCCAGAAGCAGTCACAGCCATCAAAAGAAAACACTACATGGACGACTATTTAAACAGTTTTGACACCATAGAAGAAGCAGTGAAAGTCTCACAAGCCGTGCGCGACATTCACAGAGAAGCACATTTTGAACTCAAGAAGTGGTCATCTAACTCTACCGCCCTTCTTGAAGCACTAGGGGAAGATACCAAGACCGAAGATTCAATCGAACTAGAAGACAGTGTCAAGACAGAACGAGTCCTCGGCCTAATCTGGAAGCCGACAATAGACTCGCTTGCCTTCAATCTGAACCTGGCGCGCGTACCTCAGAACATTCTACAGAACGACACGCCTACCAAGAGAGAAGCTCTCAGAATAGTAATGTCCCTGTTTGACCCATTGGGACTCGTATCACCGATCACCATCAGAGCTAAACAAATACTACAAGAAGTTTGGCGACGTGGAACATCATGGGATGAAGCCCTGGACAGCGACCTAGCCGCAAGCTGGAGGAAATGGCTCACCCACCTCAGAGAGTTGGAACACATGTCCATTCCACGAACCTACCCAGACTTCAGTGCTGCAGAATCATTACAGCTGCATGTGTTCACGGACGCGAGTGAGTCCGCGTACGCAGCTGCAATCTATTGGCGAACAGTCACGAAAGATGGAAGAGTCAACGTCTGCTTAATCACTGCCAAAGCCAAGGTGGCCCCGCTGAAGCTAATGTCGATTCCACGCCTGGAACTACAAGCGGCAGTACTTGGCGCACGCATGGCATCAGCAGTCAAAGAAGAACACGAACGAACGCCAGAGTCAACTACATTCTGGACCGACAGCAGAACTACACTGTCGTGGATCAGAACCGGAGCCAGGTCCTACAAGCCATACGTCGCTCATCGCATCGCAGCAATCGAGGAGCACAGCTCGACCAACGAATGGCGCTGGCTACCGACCAAATTGAACCCAGCAGATGACGCTACAAGAGATGTTCCAGAGAATTACAGTCAACATCATCGATGGTTCAAAGGTCCAGACTTCCTACTCGGACCCCCAGACACATGGCCAGCCGATGAGAAGAACCCTGTCATGATCACAGGGGAAGAGAGAACCTGTAGCGTAACCACCAAAATCCAGAGCGAACAAATCAGCGAAGCAATACCAAACGTCAATAGATTCTCACGCTGGGAGAGATACTTGCGAGCTACTGCACGAATCCTGCAATTCTTACACCTCTGCCATCAATCAAGGCACAACGTCAACTACAAAAGAAATAAAAGAAATAGCAGCGCAGACCCTGATTGGAAAAAGAACAAACAAACACCGCCAATCAAAGCGAAAGAGAGGCGAGAAACCACGAACAATTACCTTCCTCTCACCGCTGAGTTTCTACGTAAGGCCGAAAATCTGATCCTACGAGCTTCACAGGAGCAATCTTTCCAGGAAGAAATAGAAGCTCTGAAAAACAAGAAGACCTTACCTCGAAGCAGTCGCCTGCACGCAATCAGCATACAACTCTCAGAAGGAGAGATTCGCCTGAAGAGCAGAATAACCGCCATGACAGACATCACAGAGAACCTGAAAAATCCAATGGTTCTTGACGGAGATCACCTTGCGACGCGATTGTGGATCGAATATATCCACCGCCAATTGCATCACGCGAACACCGAGACAACAGTCAACGAATGCCGCCAGCAACACTGGGTACTCCGTCTACGACCGACTGTCAAGAACATAATCAGCAAATGTCTACGGTGTCGTATAAGAGCAGCCTCTCCAGCACAGCCAATGACAGGAGACCTCCCTTCCTGTCGACTAGCACACCATCAGAGAGCATTCACCTTCGTTGGGCTGGACTACTTCGGACCGTTGACCATCACGTCGGGACGGAGTCATCAAAAGAGATATGTTGCCCTGTTCACCTGTCTCACGACGCGAGCTATTCACCTGGAACTTGTAGCCTCGCTCAACACAGACTCGGCGATCATGGCACTGCGCCGCATGATAGCACGCAGAGGATGCCCAACACAATTGTGGTCCGACAATGGAACTAATTTTCACGGCGCTGAAAAGGAACTACGGGTCGCCATCTTCGCAGCCACAGCAGAAGAAGCCTCAAAAAGGATGATCGACTGGCGATTCATTCCACCTGGTGCCCCATTCATGGGAGGCGCCTGGGAACGCATGGTGAGGTCCGTAAAGAACGCACTCGCCGCCACCTTAAATGAACGATTCCCGAGCGAGGAAGTGCTTCACACGCTACTCGCCGAAGCCGAACACACAGTAAACAGCCGGCCACTTACCCACGTGTCCGTGAACCCCGAAGATCCTGAAGCTCTAACACCCAATCACTTCATTCTGGGTGGTCCCGGTCGCGTCGCGGCACCAGGAGAATTCTGCGACAGTGACCTACATCTACGAGCCAGTTGGCGTGCAGCTCAGAGACTCGCCGATATATTCTGGGCCAGATGGCTTAAGGAATATCTTCCAGAATTACGGAACCGCAGAGAACCGCACACCAAAGGCCAGATCCCCAAAGTTGGCGACTTAGTGCTCATCGTGGACGGCAACCTCCCACGAAACATGTGGGTCAGAGGACGCATCTGTGCCACGTTTCCCGGCCCAGATGGAGTTGTGCGTACGGTGGACGTCACCACGAAAGGAGGCACCCTACGACGTCCAGTGAAGAAGATAATAGTACTACCGATCGAGAGCGACGATCCTGCACCATCTACGACTGCGACGCCAGCAGCAGATGACGACGCACGGCGGGAGGAATGTGCAGGACGTCCACACACATGACGTCATAATTATAAGATAACATGTAAATAGCGTATAAGTTTATCTAAGTTGTGATTTGTACTTACTTACTTACGTTTCGTACGATCGTGTTCCACTATCGACAGGTTCGAACCTGTCGAAACCTGTCTTGAACCTGCATACAGGCAAACGATCGTGATTGGTGGATCGATAATGGAGCACGATCGAAGATGATTATGATTGATTTTTTGAATTGTAAAAGTAATAGCCCCTGCCACTACTTGCGCCCACGTAAAATTGTATATTAGTAGAGTGATTTCGAAAATTTGTAATCAGTAAAATCAAGACTTCGCATGAACAACAAGAAAATAAATAGACTTCAATCAACCAGGAGTTTTATTGAACACGGCGGTCTCCTCCAATCCAGCGCACACGTGCGGGCAGAACACAAGAACACACCTCCCACATATAATGATAAACTTTATTACTTACTTAGGCGAGTATTCTTGAAAAGTTTCAAGTTTATTAACCTAATGAAGAAGATTTTTCATATAAACTGTATCCCCGCTTTTCACCCCCCCCCCCCCCAGGGGTGGAATTAAAAAAAATCGTTTGGGATGTATTCATAACTTGACTCAAAGATTATTTATACTAATTTTCGAGTTAATCAAGCCATGCAGTAAAATCCTCCCTTGAAAAATTGACTACCCCATTTCAGCCCGTCAGGGGTAGATTTTCAAAAAACCCTGATATATATTATTCTTTACTTTCAATATTAGGTATAAATACTGAGTTTCGAGTAAATCGGACTGCGCGCTAAAATTCTTCCATGCAAACTTTGAAACCCGCCAACCCCTTATTAGGGGGTAGTTTAGAAGAAAAAAAACTGGCAGTATTTATAATTTATTTAGATAAGTATTCGTGCCAAGTTTCAAGTTTATTATCTCAAGGAATAAGATTTCTCATACAAACGAATTCCCCCCTTTTCACCCTCTTAGGGGTGGAATTTCGAAAAATCCTTTCTTAGTGGATGCCTACTCTTCACGAAGAACACACCCTCCAAATTTCAGGTATCTAGGACCAGCGGTTTAGGCTGTGCGTTGATCTATCAGTCAGTCAGTCAGTCAGTCAGTCAATCAGTCAGTCAGTCAGGACTTTGAATTTTATATATATAGATCATAAGTAACGTAGTTATTGATTATTAATATCGTTTATTAAAAATAGATTGATCTCAACAAAATATAATTTTGGATTTCCTTTATTTGACTCCTATGTTTGTTTCCAACTGTATGGACACCGAACTAGCTATCTGGAGGTAGATTGACCAATCAGGGACGGTTCACATTTTTACGGGTAATAAAATCGGACAGATAGTGAACCATAACGGTAAGTTTTGACGACACGGCTGGCGCAGTGGCTGAGCGATCGACTGCTGCGCTGCATGTCGCGGGTTCGATTCCCGCACGGAACAAATATTTGTATTACCTACAGGTAGTTGTTCCGGGTCTGGCTGTTTGTGTATGTGAGTTTAAATGTTTGTAAACGCGCCCACGATACAGGAGTAAATCCTAGTGTAGGGCAACGTTTTTCAAAAAAAAAAAGTACAGGTTCGTTCACAATTTCACGGTTTGACATGAATAGATTATAAACTATCGAAAATGAATACGTTATATTGTTAGCAGTTTGATACTGTTGCGCGCCATAATTAATGCCTGATACATGGTGACATTAGTTACCACTAGCGTCATCTAGTTTCGAGTAGCAGAACTATTAGTGTCACTAGCGCCATCTATTATCGAATAGCAGAACTAGTAGAGTTACTAGCGCCATCTATTATCGAGTAAAAATTTCGATGCTAGTACTTATTAGAACTATCGATATCTGGTCAGTCGGGGCCGGTATGTACTCGAACATTCTAGATGATTCCTACAATAGAAGGTTCTGGAACTATCTGCGGCACTATATAAGGCCGGGACTAGCCGCGACCAGTCAGACTTGGATCTGCGACACAGGCGAATACATCGAAAGCGATCTTCAAGTGCGACTTAAGAGCGACTGTGTTTTATAATTAGTGTGTTTGAGTTGTTATTAGTGTTGTTTAATTAAAGTGTAACTTTTGGTAATTTTTATCGGCAGTTTTTATTATCACGAACTCGAAGCTCGTAATAATACAGTTCACAATTTATCGACAGTTTACAATCTCGCGAGATAGATTATAAACTAACGGTGTTCACAATCTTACGGTGACATATAGGTACATACAGTGGCTGCGGAGTACTCACCAGCAACGGCGTGAGCGGCGCGAGTATGGCTCCGACGCGACCGAGCGTGGAGCACGCGGCGAGCAGGCGCTGGCGAGCGCGCGTAGGGAACAGCTCGGCGGTGTACACGTAGAGCGCGTTCAGCGTCATGGTGGCGCCCATCTTGCCGGTCAGGTACAGCCCCGTGCCCCACAGGCCGCTTGCTGCAAAACAACAACATCAAATTGTTAATAGATAAATAATGTGACCAACCTTTCCAAAAAGCGAACAATAGCTGTAACTGACGAAGATCATTTCTGGGCTAAAAGATGGCTGTGCAGTTGGGTGGAATAATATAAGCAATAAAATCCTTAAACTCTTTAAGCATAATATGTTGGTACCTCGTCTAATATGTATTTCGAATCACGCCTTTCCATAGGAATATTCCCTAGTTGACTCAGTGGCGTAGCTCATTCTAATGGGGCCCTGTATCAAATGTTTTTGGGGGACCTTTTTACCCAACTGTGAAGCTACAGAGGGTATTGTTTTTACAAAATAAAGAATATAGCATACTGACTTAGAAGGTGAGGGGCTCCTGGCTATGTAATAACAGCCGCACGAGTCGACTAAAGGTTAAGCTACTTAAGTTAGATAATAATAATAATAATATCCCTGGACATTTCACACAGCGCCATCTAGTCCCAAGCTAAGCAACCTAATGCTTGTGTTATGATAACAAGATGGCTGATAAACTACTTATATACATTTTTTTTTTTTGTAAATACATACATATTATAGATACTGTTACGAGCTTCGGGTTCGTGACAATAAAAATGCCGATAAAAATCACCCAAAAGTTACACTTTAATTAATCAACACTAACAACAATTCAAAACACACAAATTATAAAACACAATCACTCTTAAGTCGCACTTGAAGATCGCTTTCGATGTATTCACTCGTGTCGCAAAACCAAGTCTGATTGCTCGCGGCTATTCCCGGCCTTATATAGTGCCGCAGATAGTTCCAGAACCTTCTATTGTAGAACCGTCTAGAATGTTCGAGTACATACCGGCCCCGACTGACTACATGTCGATAGTTCTAGTAAGTTCTAGCTTCGTCATATCTACTCGTCAATAGATGGCGCTAGTTAGTTCTGCCAATCCACAATAGATGTCGCCAGTGGTAACTAATGTCACCGTGTATCAGGCATTAATTGTGGCGCGTAACACTGCCCCCTCGTAAGACATGCTCGTCCCGAGCATTATCGGCTCCATAATAGCGCGCCAATCGATCCACATGGACGATCTTAGGAGTACCTCTTGCACCTTTCCGTATCCGGTAGGTTACGTCATTGATCTTTGTCACAATCCGGTACGGTCCATCCCATTTAGCTTGAAGCTTAGGAGATTTCCCTTTGCTGCGCACTGGATTGTGCAACCACACTAGTGAACCTTCGTCGAACCCTTTACTGTTCATTTTGCGGTCATAACGGGTTTTCATCTTTTCAGACATTTGCTGGCCCGATTGTCTGACGTGCTCACAAATGTCATTCATTTTATTCCGCAAGTTATTCGCATAATCCGTTATACTGCATGGGGCATCAGGTGGTATTCCGGTGATCAGGTCTGCAGGCAGCCGTAATTCTCTTCCAAAGTTTGCGAAGGCTGGTGTCACCGATGTACTTTCGTGAACAGCGCTTCGATATGACAACAAAAACGGTTGTATGTGCTTGTCCCAATCTCGTTGTCGATTTTCCACAACTTTTGCTAGGTACCTCTCCAGTGTCTGATTAAATCGTTCCACCATTCCATCCGATTGTGGGTGGTAAGAAGTTGTTCTTGTTTTATGAGTACCCATAACTCGACAAGTTTCCTGGAATATTTGGGACTCAAAATTCCTTCCTTGATCACTGTGAATCTCTAGTGGAACTCCAAAACGACAGAAGACTTCATAAACTAATTTATCTGCAACTGTCGAAGCTTCTTGGTTTGGAATGGCGAAGACTTCCGGCCACTTAGTGAAGTAATCCATCACAACCATGAAATACTTGTTGCCACTTTCACTTTCCGGAAACGGCCCCGCAACGTCGAGGGCTATCCTCTCCCATGGTGCGCCAACATTGTACAATTTCAATGCACCTCTACTACGAGTCTGAGGTCCCTTTACAGCTGCACAACTTGTACATTTGCGACACCAGTCCTCAACATCGTCCCGACAGTGGACCCAGTAAAACCGTTCTCGTATCTTCAGTAGAGTCCGTTTTACTCCCAGATGACCTCCTGAACATCCATTATGGTACAGCTGTAGAACATCCGGTACTTGAGCTTTAGGGACAACCATTTGCAAATGACTGCTATCTCCCCGAGCATTTTCCCATTTTCGGCACAGGACTCCATCCTGAATCACCAAGCTGTCCCATTGGGCCCAATAGCTTTTCGTGATCGAACTCATCGCTGAGACGTCGCTCCACTTGGGCTTAGGAGCTCTGGCCTTCATCCACTCCAGAATCGGCTTGATGTCTGAATCTTCCTGCTGTGCACGTTGTAGGCTGTCCTTCCACTCGATGCTGAGGTCTGTCTTGAGCATCCTCACAGGTACGACTTCTTTACTCTCTTGCCTAGTACAATGCTTGCAGTCTTCAGGACAAGGTCTTCTTGACAATGCATCTGCGTTGCCATGAGATTTTCCGCTGCGATGTTCGACCACGAAGTCGTATTCCTGCAGAAGTTCAATCCATCTCGCAACTTGTCCTTCTGGATTTTTGAACTGCAATAGCCATTTCAGTGCAGCATGGTCGGTTCGTAACTGGAATTTCCGACCCAGAAGATATTTGCTAAAGTGCTGCAATGACTTTACTACAGCAAGCAGTTCTCGTCTCGTAACACAATAGTTCTTTTCAGGTTTCGACAATGACTTGCTGAAGTACGCTATCACAAATTCTTGATCGCCATTCCGCTGGGACAACACACCGCCAAGTCCTATGTCGCTTGCGTCTGTGTCAACTATAAATTCCTTGCCCGCATCAGGGTACCCCAAAATAGGTGTTTTGCACAGACGGTCCTTTAGCTCCTGGAATGCGATGTCGCAACTTCCATCCCAGCTGAACTGTCGCTTTTCCTCGGTTAGCTTATGCAGGGGTTTGGCTATATCTGCAAAGTTCTTGACAAATCGCCGATAGTAGGAGCACAAACCCAGAAATGCTCTGACCTGCGTCTTGTCTTTTGGAATTGGCCAATCCTTGACAGCGGCGATTTTCTCCGGATCCGTGCGGATACCTTCTTCAGACACTACATATCCCAAAAAGCTAACTTGCCGTTTGAATAGTGAACACTTCATTGGACTTAACTTGAGGTTGGCACTCTGGATCTTCATGAGCACGCGTTCCAGGTTTTGAAGATGTTCTTCAAATGTACGGCCTACGATGATGATGTCATCCAAGTAGACCAGACAGGCATCGCCAATTAGCCCGGTAAGTACAAGTTCCATCAACCTTTCAAACGTTGACGGAGCATTGCACAATCCAAACGGCATAACTTTAAATTGCCACAGACCCTTTCCTGTCGAGAATGCAGTTTTCTCCTTGTCCTTAGGATCAATTTCAACTTGCCAGTAGCCACTTTTCAGGTCCAGCGTGCTAAACCACTTTACGCCAGTAAGCATGTCCAGCGTGTCATCGATTCTTGGCAAAGGATAGCTGTCCTTCTTGGTAACGTCGTTCAAACGACGATAGTCAACACAAAACCTCATGCTGCCGTCCTTCTTTCTTACCAGCACTACAGGTGAACACCATGGACTAGATGAAGGTTCAATAACACCATCCTTCACCATCCCCTCAATCATGGTTTCCACTTCCTTTTCACGTGCAACCGGCAATCGCCTTGGCCGCTGACGGATAGGCAATTCATCTCCTGTGTTTATTTTGTGTTGAACTAAGCCAGTCCTGCCGATGTCAGCATCGTTTGACGAGAAAACATCGGCATACTTGAGTAACATTTTCTTCGCCTTGACCATTTCATTTTGGGACAGAGCGCTGCGGCAGTCTTCTAAAAGTGTGGTCACTCTTGTTTGTGCATCCTTGCTGAGGGTCCCAGTCGATAGATGTTGGCATCGACGCAACCAATCCACTTCCTCGCAAGTACCAACTAGTGTGCCTTTTTCTATAATCTGTTCCTGATCACAAAGGTTCAGCACACGTACCCCTGAGATGTCGGTGGCTCTGACCAAAGTTCGTGCCACTTTCCATGGAAGGTCATCGTCTACCCTTTCCACGAGTACACAACGTTGAGTTTTCCCAGGATTCCGAGGAAGACTAACCGGCACAATCGTTTCCGATCTCGGCGGAAGAACAATCTTCTTAAGGCTGTACACGTTCCCTAGTAACGCCCCTTCCACGAAAAGTTCCTCTTGTCCACACTTCAAAACACCTTGCTTGACGTCAATTTCGCAACAATTCTTCCTCATAAAGTCAAGGCCCAGGATGCAATCGTCCATTATATCAGCCACGATGACATTATGCAGGTAGATTCTGTTGCCTAGCTTCAACCCTATCTTCTTCTCTCCATGGACGGGTATGCGCTGACCGGTGGCTGTTACCAAATTAATGTGTTCTCGGTTGTATGTGGAGTCCCCAAGGGACCGTCTTATGAGTTGGGAACTGACAACCGTGCGAGTGGCTCCAGTGTCTATGGTCAGCTTACACGGCGTTCCGTTGACCTCGCCCTTGATGATTAGGCTGTTCCCGTCTTGGGTTTGTGTGATCGAAACCCTTGGGGCTCTTTGAACATCAGCCAGCACCCGCCCCGCAGTCCTGGCTATTACTCGTTTCCCTGCTTCTGCTGCTGGGCGGTGCTGTTAGCTGCGCTGCCCTCTGGAGATCGGCCGTCTTCTCTTTCAGCAGTTCGCTTGGGGCAACTGGATCGAAGGTGGCCCCTTTCCCCACAGCCGTAGCACCTAGGGCTGTGTCCTTTATTGCGGTCGCGACCTGTAGCCGCTGCAACCTCCCTGACGCGATGGGAACGATGATCCTGTCGCACGGCTTCCACCTCCAGTGCATGGGCCAAGGCGTCCTTAAGCGTCCCGTGGTGCCCGAGTCTCACAGCAGCTCTAACTTCAAGGTCACGGATGCCGTCGATGAATGCCTGCACCAGGTTCCCATCAATAAGCGCAGGTACGGACTGGTATGCTTTACGCACCAGCTTCTCCACTTCAAGGGCCCACTGCTGCAGGTTTTCATTGCTGCGTTGCACGCGATCCTTGAGCTGCGCACGAAACACGTGTTCCAGGTGAGCGTCGCCATACCGAGCCTCCAATGCCTCAAGGAGTTGCTCGTAAGTCACTTCCTTTCCGAGAGCTTCCAGAACGGTTAGGGCCTGGTCGCGCAGGCCTAGGGTGAGGGCAGTCATGGCCTGACTTTTATTCCAAGCGTTCGCCTTCATGACAGCCTCAAACTGAATTTTGTAGGCCGACCAGGAAGAAGTTCCGTCGAACGGTGGCACTTTGAATCCACGTAGCGAAGGTGTTGTAGCTACGGGAGCTGCGATTCCATCCCCAAGATTAAGATAATCCAGCGTTTTCTTTACGTCAGCTATCACGGTTTTCTTCACGTCAGCCACCACGTTGTCAACCCGATTACTCACTTGGTCGATCCGGATTTCAGCTTCCGACAGGCGGTCGTCATGTTGAGCAACCTTATCCTTCACCTCCTTCATGTCCTTCCCTAAGGTAGCGTGAAGGTCCTTCATAAGGAGCATCTGCTCTTCCTGGCGGCGCGCTTGCTCCTCCTTATCACGTTGGAGCTGTTCTTCCAACCGGCGAGCCTGTTCCTCCTGTCGGCGAGCCTGTTCCTCCCTGTCACGCAGCAGCTGTTCTTCAAACCGACGGGCCTGTTCCTCCTTGTCCCGCTGGAGCTGTTCTTCCAACCGACGAGCCTGTTCCTCCTGTCGGCGAGCCTGTTCCTCTTGTCGGCGAGCCTGTTCCTCTTGTCGGCGAGCCTGTTCCTCCTTGTCCCGCTGGAGCTGTTCTTCCAACCGACGAGCCTGTTCCTCCTGTCGGCGGGCCTGTTCCTGCAGCATCATCATCAGGGCAGCAAGGTCTGGTGCTGCTGATGCTGGAGCTGCTGCGGGCGGGTCGGCCTCCGTGGTTGGTAGCTGGCCCTCCGACCTCTGCGGCATAGCTCCACCAAAACGTCTCTGGTCCGTCTCCTGTTGGCGTTGACTCCGGGTACGGATACCCTCCGTGTCGTCTTTAGGTAAAATCGGCATGATTAATCCTTGCTTCTGACACCAATTGTTACGAGCTTCGGGTTCGTGACAATAAAAATGCCGATAAAAATCACCCAAAAGTTACACTTTAATTAATCAACACTAACAACAATTCAAAACACACAAATTATAAAACACAATCACTCTTAAGTCGCACTTGAAGATCGCTTTCGATGTATTCACTCGTGTCGCAAAACCAAGTCTGATTGCTCGCGGCTATTCCCGGCCTTATATAGTGCCGCAGATAGTTCCAGAACCTTCTATTGTAGAACCGTCTAGAATGTTCGAGTACATACCGGCCCCGACTGACTACATGTCGATAGTTCTAGTAAGTTCTAGCTTCGTCATATCTACTCGTCAATAGATGGCGCTAGTTAGTTCTGCCAATCCACAATAGATGTCGCCAGTGGTAACTAATGTCACCGTGTATCAGGCATTAATTGTGGCGCGTAACAATACAAATATTTATATCATAGACATATAAATATTATAGAAACAAATATTTTTTCTGTGCGGGAATCGAACCCGCGACACGCAGCGTAGCAGTCCGATCGCTCAGCCATTGCGCTAACCGTGTTGTCAAATACGAAGAATAATACGAAGGATAAGCATAAAAATACTGGTTCTGGTGTTCCTCAGAAAGTATTCTGGGCCCCACGTTATTCCTTATTTATATTAACGATTTGTATAATCTTTATATTAAAGCCGGCACAAGTATATATCATATGCCGACGACGCTAAAACTAGTGGCGAACTGCCGATCGATTCTGTAAAAATCTCACCGTGAAAAGTTAGGTGAAATGAGCTTAGAGTGAGCTGCCAATAATATCAATCCCTATCATTTAGTTTGGAATGACAGCTCACTTCACGCTCACTTCACCTAAGTTTTCACGATGAGATGGTTACAGAATCGCACTGCTGTTCGAAATCGCTCAACTAGGTTTTAATCGTGTGACTAATTGTCTTCAAAGCAATTTACTAACATTATTAATGCTGAAAAGACAAAATATATTCACACATACCTGCGCAAGTTATTGTTTAAAAAAAAATGCAAACAATTGCAAATTTGAAATGGATTACACAAGTTCATTTGGCCCTATGTCAATTTATATATCAATACTGCACAGGCCATCTATGAAGTGAAGCACAAAAAATCTATGGGAAATACCCATCGGGAAGGTGTTTCAGAGGACTTCGATTTTCTGCATCAACCACAAGCTCAAAACTTTCCAGTTTCGGTCCTTAAAGACGAAAATAAACGCTTTGGTAAAATGAAACTTGACCATCTTGTAGTGGCCAATCCTAAAATAATAAACTAATAAATATCATATCGATGCTTGATAGTGTAGCGACCCAACAAAAAGATCATCAGTTCAAGAAAGGCGTCAAACGATATTGCAACTACAGCTAAGGCTAAAGGTCAGCGTGTATCATCCGACACGTTTGGTCCTTACGATAGCGTTCGTATGTACACACAGTCTAGAGGCTCAACTAAGTTATCTTATTAGGTCAATGTGGGTGTCAAGTTATATCGGAAGGGCTAAAGTTAAGGTGTAATCATTTGGCCGTTGCGAAATGGACATCATAACCAATCATTGAACTTGATCAACTAGACTTGCACATGTCTCAGAGATATGCAATATTTCGACGCAATAATATTACTTACATACACTTAATTAAGTATTTAATTGCCGTAAACACCCATTACATTTAACGAATTCATGTTTACTTCATAACAAGATCTGTGAGTGCTCAGTTAATTATATTAATCAGACGCGAATACCCACATTCCTAAGTAAGTGATGAACTTATCCTCACAATGTTAACTACCTCCACGCAGTAGATTCAATCATAGGTAATAATTATGTTAAACAATATTGCGCATCAGATTATTGGTTTAAGACATAGCACGGTTCTCATGTGGCGAGCATGTCTGCTTGTTATATCTTGAACTATCTTTTTAATTGGCACGGCTGTCTAACAGTTGGCGTGAACTAGCTGCGCTCTCACCTTGCGGCAGGCACGGGATGGCGATCAGCGCGGCGGCCGTGAGGAGCAGCGCGCCCGTGAGCAGCGGGCGGCGGCCCACGCGGTCCAACAGCAGCGTGTTGGCCAGCAGTGCCGGCAGCTCGGCGGCTGCCACCAGAGCGTAGTTGGCGTGCGCCGAGCCCGCCAGCGCGTGCGCAGACACCGCCAGCCCATAGAACACGAACACCGCCGACATCCACCACACGAAGCATACGCACAGCCGCCGCCGCAGCACACTGTACCTGCAATGACAATACGAGGACTCGTTAATAAAAAAAAAAATTGTTTACTCACAGATTTAGTCTCTTCTTGAATAAATAGTCGCCAGCTGTCGCTGGAGCCCGGCGCTCCTTGTTTCGTGCAAGTGTCGGCGTGACTTCTGCTGAGCGGTAGCCGTTTTGTAGGTACTAATAGGGCGCATAGTTTTCCAAGTGAATTCGTTTTTGTTTTGCCTTTATTCTAATTTTTGCGCGTCACGTCGACGCAAATGAAATGTATTTTCTTTCTTTATTTATTTTCTTTATAGTTAGTAAGAACACTACAGCATGTGTCTTAGGTCTGAATTAAAAACTTTAAACTAAGCGCATCTAAGTAAGGCCAAAATCACCCTACGGGTTCCACTAAGCTCCTGAACTTACTTACATATCAAGCAATAGAGAATTAATCGTTAATTCATGAGCAAGCTTCGAGTCACCTCGTGGAACAATTACGGGAAATAACTTCATTTATTTATTACATCTCTAAGACATGATTTATTCATTACAAATACTACGTTGCAATCTGCGACTAAATGACTAGGGCCCGGACTCGGGGCCACACTGGGCGCAAACATTTGAAAAACAACGCCATATGGAGACAGTCACTTTTATTTTATATTTTAGCAATTGAATACCTTACCTGCTAGTGATTCGGGCCTTCTTTTAAACAAACCTGGTCAGAAGTGTCTCCTAACACAGTGGCCCTTATACCTTAAATAAGTATTATTTATTCAAAATCAAAAGTCATATATTCAACGAACCACTTCCTAGTGCTTTCGCTATTGGTTGTATTTGTTTGATTCCAACAAATGCTTTTGATCACAAGTTCTGATCAAGAGCTTCGTGTGTGGCAAATCGATATTAGCAGTGAAACTCTTG
The DNA here is from genome assembly GCA_951799955.1 of Apamea anceps. Taxonomy (NCBI): domain Eukaryota; kingdom Metazoa; phylum Arthropoda; class Insecta; order Lepidoptera; family Noctuidae; genus Apamea; species Apamea anceps. The sequence goes on from OX637510.1 coordinate 21,318,459, forward strand.
ACAAAGTTGCACTCACTTGCCGAGCGCTGTAAACAGCCCCTCATCTATGTTGGACTCCGCGCTGCCTCCGATCTGTTCCTTCTCGAACAGCATCTTCTCTAGCGCCTCCCCCGGCAACCGCACCCCGTTGCACTTCGCAGCCTGCTTGATAACGTGCGCGGCGTCGTCCAGCCGGCCGCGCGACACCAGCCAGCGTACGCTCTCGGGCAGCAGCCAGGGGTACAGCAACAGCAGCAGCGAGGGCGGGTAGGCCAGGCGCGCCCACGTGCGCCAGTAGCCCGCCAGCCAGTCCACCAGCGCCAGCGACGCCGCGCCCAGCGACAGCGGGATGCCCAGCACGAGGCTGGCTAGGATGCGATGCTCCACGCCCAGCCACTCTATCACTGAAGAGTATCCAAACGATATTATTTGATGACACGAACTGAAGTAGGACGACGTTACATTACTAACATGATCGCAATCGTTTAGATCTCCTGCGATATCATCTTATGTGAAAGTGTGTCTTTTAATTACGGGAGGACACTGGCTCCTGTAACACAGTTTTAACTAGTGCAGGAGCCAGAGAATTCCATACTCTGGTGTACAAATTGTTTTATGTCAATAAATATTTTTTATGTTTTATGTTTATATAAGTAAACGATATTCAGGAAGTAATGAATCGTAAGAAAATCGTTTCATCGTATGATTTGCATGCCGCAAAGGTTCACAAAACTATAACCAGTAACAAGGAAAAGCAACGTGTAGCGAATACTAACTGAGCACGAAGGCGGAGGGGTACACGCTAGCGCCCAGCACGGTCTCCAGCAGCTCGCCCAGCAGGTAGGAGTGGTAGGAGTTCGCGAAGGACTTGGCCAGCCCCAGCAGCCCCGCGCCCACGCCACACACCACCAGCGCCGAGCGACGACCCCATCTGCAACAGAGGGCCGGGCGACAAGTGAGTGAGTACCGAGGGACCCCACGTCATGGCATATGGAATGGTATATGCTATTTCTTAACTTTGTGCGAATTGTGTGCATGCGGTCGGTGTCTCAGTGGATGAGGAGTAGTTTCGCTAGTGGTTTTACTGTTTTCTTGGCTAACGTATACGTATATAGGTAAATTAAATCGATGTAAGCATTCTGCAGGTAAAATATTCAAAACAATTTTATGTCCCGGGTCTGGGAGAGAAGGCCCCTGACCCCGCCTTGTTTTTTTTTTTTTTTTGCTTTTATGTTTCTACGCAGTAAAACGTGACCATATTCAAGGCCAACATAAACAACCAGGCAGTAATACAAACGTCAAAAATTGCCATGAATGATGATGATTGCCTATGAATGTTATTTACATAATTTTATCATGTCCCATGCTAGATGGCAAGATGTTAGATTAACGGCTCTAGTAGTACACTCATACGATTGATTTTTGATCAATCAACAGTGCGGTCAGTGGTTAAAAATATGAGCATCGATACTAAAATAGAATGTTGAACGAGTCGTGTCTCGCATGACTAGTGTTCCGTAGCGAAACACAATTCAATACAAGTTAACTTTGTGTAATCGATGCGATACAAACGGTACCATTCGGTAGTCTTTAAAGCAGTCATCAAAGAAGATTAACTGATTTTGATTTGATAAGTAGATAGGCATGACATCGATCAAATCGAGTACCTACTCTAATCGATGATTGGACTGGTATATTACCTGTCCGAGACAAAACCCATGATCGGCAACGATATGAGCATGCCGATGTTGTGCACCGTGCCCACCAGGGAGCGCTTCCACTCCTGGCATCCCAGGTCGAACTGGAAACAACACATACAATTCAAATCTGAAATGAGAAAGATTGAAAGTCAGAACCGTGCGAGCAGTTGACAACCAGCGTGTCTGCAGCGGCAGTCAGTGGGTCAACGAATTAATACACGACTATCGGACTCACGTCATAGACACACGGACTGTTTCACATGATGGAGAGGTCCGCCGCGTGAGTCACCGTCACCTGACACTCGCGGGAACCTGTTTCTTTCACAAGCGACACAAATGTGCGCAAAAGTGCAAATATAAATATATTTTTTTACGAGTCCTATGAACTCTTGTGAACCCGAATTTGCTAAAACAAGCATACACGAGAGATGGAAATACAGAAATTTGTCCTACTTGTTCGAAGCGGGCATAGATACTTTCGATTATATATATATTATACTTGTCATACTTGCAGCGCTGCGAATTTGGCGTAGGATTTATCGACCTGTCTTAAATTTTTCTTCCCAAAATAGTTCCCAATATTTTTCTAATGAACTTACCTGACGACAACGCTAACTACCTACTATCCATACTTGCTTACGATCTTTTGCAATTGAGTATAAAGTGATGCTCACCTCAGAGACGATACTGCTGCCATGCTGGTACACGTAGGCGTCGCAGGCGACGGCGCTGCTGTTGTCAAACACGTCAGGGTGGCAGAAGTGCGCCGAGGCCTGCCAGCGCTCGCAGCGCGCCTGCGCCGGCATCGCCCACGACGACCACTCTGCCGTCCACTGCTCTGCACTCGCCACGCCCATCGACGAGTTGCCCTCGCATTCCGGCACATGGCATCTATGGACAATCATAATAATATGATCAGTAATGTTTGCTTGGTGAAATCCAAACTAAGGCCTCATCATTCCTTAGTTAATGGACAAAGTTGTATACCTACCTAATAAAGTTACATTCAGAGCTTCGTCACCGCAAATCCGAAGACATTCAATTAAACGGTTTTGAACTGATAGTGCAAATCGATGGACTTGTATGGGCTACTTGTTATATTATATTTTAGGTTACAAACAGGCCGACGCCACACTTGATGGTAAATGCTGAGCAAGCTCTGCCTCACCAAACCGAGGACGTCACCGATCAGTTGGCATCCTTAGAGCCCAAATTATCATTAGTCGGGACGTCTGTACTTTCACTAGCGCTTAGCAAGGCTTCAATAAGGTGGGAGCACTTTCCCGGCGAGTGTAGTTGTTGGACAAGTTGTTGCGAATGTGTCGCACTTCTCGGATGTGCTGCCTGCTCTGAACGTGGCAGACAATACTTATACAGTTACTCGTTAACTGTGTAACTGTATAAGTTAGTAGTTAATAAATACACAAAACTTTAAACGCTCTTCTAAACAAAAACTGCACCATAGAACTTAGCATACTTATCACAGTACGCATAAATATTCGCTAACTATATGAATATGTACATAATATGTATATATCTGATAGGTGCGGAAATCACGATGCGATCTTTAGGCTACTCCTTAGAATTACATACCAAATAAGGGCCAGCGTCCATCAAAGGACATACGAGATTTAGCGAAGCTGTTTAGCGAGGCAAGTGTCCGCCCGCAGGAGACAAGATAACGTACAATAAGTAGAATGGCTAGCTTGTGAACGCTAAAACGAACAAGAAACTATCATTCCTACTTCCTACTAATATTATAAACGCGAAAGTTTGTAAGGATGGATGGATGGATGGATGGATGTTACTCTTTCAAGTAAAAACGACTGAACAGATTTTGATGACACTTTACAGTAATATAGCTTACACATCAGAATAACATATAGGATACTTTTTATACCGATGTTATTATATAAGAAACTATTCATACACAGTGGCGGATTAGCCATATAGCAAGAGTAGCAAATGCTACGGGCCCCGCGCATCTGGGGGCCCCGCGCACCAACGTTTTCTGACCGTAAAAAAAAAAATCAATTTAGATAAAAGCGTAAAAATATTTTTTCAAATCAATGTAAGTACAGACGCCAGCAGGTCAAGCTACCCGAAACTGTAAAATTTTCTCAATCAACCTTGAACCTTAACGCTTTAGCGATAAAGTGGAAAATCTATTAAAGAAATTTGACAGACTGTAGTAACTTGATGTGCTGACGTCTGTACAATACTTAACACGAAAGAGTTGGGTACCAAAATGTTCAACAGCCATGTTGAAGGCCCTGCTGAATAACTCGCTCAAGGCGTATTAAATTTCTTAAGTGAGAGTAGCATTGGTATCAAAGATTGTCATGGGCAAAGTTATGATAACGTCAGCAACATGAGTGGGAAAAATACAGCGGTATGCAGAATAAATAAGTATGTAGAATACATTCCCTGTCTTGCACGATTGTTACATGCGCTGCAAACTGCTGTACAGAAGCATCAATATTCTTAGATTTCATTGAAAACTTATATTAATAAAAATCCGCTTTTACCTATCGATGGGGGTCGTCTAAAGGCGCATCCCCACTAGGGCCGCGCGGCCTTCTAGGGCCGGGATTCGAAGCCCGGCTTCGCGAGGCTTTTGTGTTTTTTTGTAACGATTATAAGAGCCGCGCGTTGTTTTTAAGATGTACGAAGAAGAGGAGGTGCTTCTAGCTTCAGGAGCATTTTATAGTAATAATCATGTAGCAATCTGCATCAGGGCATCATTTCTTTTGATTTTATTTTAATAAAAACAACTCCGACAGTCCCATAACACTGATACAAATCCATTATTAAAAGAGTTTGATCGTCAGTCCACTCTATTTTGGCATTCTGTCGCTGCAGTAAATGCTGCTGAAGCTCCTCTTCGTACGTCGAGTGTCCTGTTCTTCGTAAAGCTCGAAAGCTACTGAGCAAGGCGGACCGGTAGGCTCTTATAATGAGGACGCGTTGCATAAAGACACAAATGCCTATCGAGGCAGGTGTATATTGTCATTATTTAAAACGTAGACTTCTTTAGCTAAACGTATGAAAATATATCATAAAATTACTGCCGTTTTTGGAATATTCCGACAGAAATTTCTTCCAACAGAAGAGATTTTTTAAAAATCTTCAAATATTGTCAGTGCTTACGCAGATAATTTGGAGGACTGCCTGGGCGACAAATTAGTGCAGTTCGCTGCATTGCTAAAATGTGATGCGGCTAGTATTATTGACATCAAGAAGCACGAAGCTCTGAAACCGCAATTTTACAAGCTTTTATATATTAATTCTTTAGAATCTCCCAAACGTAAAAATTGCCTTGCGCATTTGTTTGTCTCTCATGATCGCCAACTGCAATGGTGAACGTTCTTTCTCAATGTTAAAACGTGTTTAAAAGGCGAGGCAAGATAAAGAAATCACAAAAAGAACAAAAAACGCCTGGAAGAGCTACTTGGTCCATGAAGGAACTATTTGAGAGGGACTTGCCCATGGCACTGAAACGCAGGCTCATGGACATGTACGCATTCTTCCCCTCTTAAGCAATGGGGCACAGTATGCTCTTTGACTAAAGTCCAAACTAAAGGTCTACCAACAAGCAATGGAACGCAGTATACCAGGCATTAAATTAACGGATCGTGTTCGAAACACAATATTGCGCTCCAAAACAACGATAGCTGACGTGGCTCAAAAGGTTGACCAAATGCCCAGTCCGGGCAGGACATGTTTGCCGCATGCCAGACAAACTGGGCCCACATAGCACAGAACTGGTGCCCTCAGACCGTGTGGCTGGGTCGGGGCAGACCACGTAGGAGATGGCGGGACTAGCTGGATAGGTTCCATAAAAAATGGAAGGAGGACGCGCTGGCTCGCGAAAGATGGAAGTAGTGGAGTGAGCCCAGGAGTGGGGAAGCGTAGCCTAGTAAAAAAAAAACTTGATAACCTAAAGCAAACCAAGGGGCCCTTGATAAAATTTGCTACAGGCCCCGCGCTGGTTTAATCCGGTACTGTCATACATATAACTTTCATTACGTGAACTGTCGATCAACTCTCTTCTCCAATGCAAACTAGTGCATCAGTGTCAGCGCAGTTTTCAGACAACACTGTTGTTCTTTAGTTTCCAATCATATTATTATTCCCACACTACGTTCTTCCTCAAAATTTTTCAGTTTTGAGCACAGAACTACAGAAGTGATAATAAAATCCTTTACTCACCGTATCGCCTCCGCTCGGTGGGTCACGTGTCTCAGACCAAGGACCCGAGGCAGACGTCACGGCGTTCTCAGCTACCGCCTGACGCAGGTCCTCTCCGGACACGGATGTTTCGGGAGGTTCCTGCACATCATCAGGCGGGAGGAGACGCCCGGGTGTCACCACTGTCAGGATCGCCCAGAGGACACGGTAGAGCATACGGTGGAGGTCGGCCCTGCTTGGGCAGAGCACCGCCGTGTCCTCGTAGAGGCGATCGGCAGCGGCGGCGACCTCTCGCGTCCGGCCCTGGTTCAAGCCATGGTCCGGGGCGAGAGGGAGTGGGAGGCAGTCACCTCCTTCTGCGAAGCAGTCATGCTAGCGAAGGAGGTGGCGGGGTGGGCGAGAGAACGCACCTTGCGCACCTCACGCCTCAACCGCCGCGGGAGACGCTCCGGGCGCCGGGAGTCGCGTGACGACTCCCGGCCACCGTAGGCGCGGGCCTGCGGGCGGTGAGTAATGGGTAACTCACCATCCGATCAGGACCAGGCCCGTGCCGGACGGCGTGTTTGTGTTCCACGCGCGCCTCAAAGAGATGTCAGCATGAGTGACAGGGCCCGATAGGGCCGAAGCCTGCCAGGGTAGCGGGATTGTCCGAAAGGGTTACCGCTGCCCTGGAACATAAAGGGCTAAGGAAGGAACACGTGTGGGTTTTAGTCAGTAAGAGTCTGACACTCCCTCCTGCTCCACCCAGAGCGGGAGGAGTCATTTGATGATTTCCCATCCTCAAAAAAAAAAAAAGGACCCGAGGCAGCCTTGAAGACATTATTAAAACATACACATATTTTAAATATTCACTCGACGAGATTCTTGTTCACCACCTCCATCCCGCTTGCAGCTGTTCAGTCACATGTACTCATGTGCACAAAGAGAAATAGTCATTGCATGTGCACCATACTATACTATACTTACTATGTATCTATACTTAAATGTTTAGATTACCCAATCTAAACATTTAACGACCTATACGAGTACGTAGGTGTGAATGAATGCCTGATTTTTCTCTTATTTTCTCTCGATCAATGCCGCAACAATATTTCGTTGATGAAGCCGTACTAAAACCGTGTTGTTATACATTGTAGCTTGTTAATAATAAACAAAGTAAAGTATATTCTAAAAAGCTTCAGTCATTATGTAAACAGATCGCTGATACTGATGAGTGATATGATAACACGTAAAACCATTCCAGCAAATAAATACCTACTACTTGCCTTACCTTGGTGCATGTCTACCTCACCACTACTATGCACGTTGTGAACTTATTTGCAAGTCCACGGCGAGGTTTGTTATCTGGCTGCAGGAACTCAAGGCCGCGTGTACTAGGCAGCGCTAAGAATCAAGTGGAATAAATCCGACTCGTTAATTAGGCGTCAGATAAACATAATGTCAGCTCGAAGCATAACTAACTGACCAAAAAAACTTTTTTGAAGAAAAAAAACAACCGACTTCCAAAAACGACACAACAAAGTGAAAAATAACTTTAATTTCGGAAGTCGGTGTCGTTGGGTTTGTATTTTCGTTGTTTGCCACCGACTTCCGAAATTAAAGTTATTTTTCACTTTGTAGCGTCGTTTTTGGAAGTTGGTTGTTTTTTTTTTTTTTCAAAAAAGTTTTTTTAACATAGTACCTCCTCCTTTTTGTGAAGTCGGTAAAATAGAAAAAAAAATGCCTTGCCTATGTAAATATCTGCATATATGTAGCTGTAAATGCATTTTTCTTTCTTTCTTTTCTTTCTTTCTTTATATACCGCCTGTACCGGTATACCTAGGTCATCATCTGCCTAGCCTTGTCCCAACTGTGTTGAGGTCGGTCGGCTTCCAGTCTAACCGGATGCAACTGAATACCAGTATTTTATATGGAGCGACTGCCTATCTAACCTCCACAACCCAGTTACTGGATAATACGATACCCCTTGGTAAGACTGGTTGTCACATTTGCGTTTTTCCGTAACGACTGTCAAAGATCCACGAATGATAGCCGAGACGTGCTTTCCGAGGCACGGAGGGGTCTCGGTATGTAAGGATGGTAACCCATCCACGGACCAACCGCGGCAAGCGTAGCTTACCCTGATCGATCGACCCGTGCGGCTGTTACCTATTACTTAGCCACAAGCCCCTACCTAGGTATACCTACCTGGGTATAATTAATTATACTGATGTTTGGATTCGTAAACAAAAAACAAAATCAGTAGGTAGTGGTTTCTAAAACAACCCTTTAAGAATTAGCTATTGAAACAATAGTACTATTCTTAGGCAGTCGTCGGCGTCCGTTCTCATCTGTAGCATTAGTTCCGTTTTAGGACAAATTGTTGTTCTTAATGACTTCCGTCTCATCTACATTAACGAGTCATTATTTCTATTAGGCATTATTTTTAGTGGATGCGCGCGCTTCAGTGAGTTATTAGGCGGTCAGTTACACTTGGCTCACTAATCTATTTGTACACTCGATACTCAGCGACTTGTTGGAATATGTTACGAATATGTTACTTCCGTATAAAATGTGTACCGTGAACTGTTATCGTGCTCAAAACCACCGCAGACATTCGGCTGCGCACCCAAATAGAATAGAATGAGTTCGTAGTTTCGTACGCGAAGGCGACCCGCGCCGCCTGTGACGCGCGCGCCTCGTCCCCGGCACGAGCGTGCGCGGGCGCGGGCGCGAGGCGAGAGCGGGAGCGTGCAACAAGCCGTTACACTTGTTACGCGAACCACTCTTAACAGTTTTAACCCATTGTATGTAAACAACAGTCACGGCCGAGGGAATGGGCCGACCGAGACAATTCCACTCGACGAGAAAAAACAAACGACGGTTAATTTACATTCCCATTGAAATGAGAAATTGGATTTGCTCAGTTCATGGTCATGTTTTTACCGACTCTGGATATAAGAGAACAAAAACTAATCCACGGGTAATTCTGGTATTCTATTATTGTATCACGTAATAGGCAATCAAGACGCGTGTTAACAAATTGAGCTAGCAAAAAGTTAAGTGGCTGCAGTTTTAGTTAGAGACAAAAAATCTCTTAGTTTGTGCAGAATAGTGTTTGTAAAGAAGTTATTACTTTTTGGGGACCTACCGGCAGAGGAAACACACTGCAAGGGTTGAGATCGTCTTCATAGTTCGATGACAATTTCTTCCTGGGGGTATTTACCGCTGTGCGCCAGTGACTTGCGTCAGTAGCTGATGGCGGGCACGTGTGGAGCATACTTGTACAATATGTCAAGCCAGCGAACAGCCGCGCGGACATGAGATAGTGACTACAGCAGTTAGCGCAGAGTACAGAGCGGCACAGTGTGTGCACTGAGGCGCCTTGTGTGGAGGCCCAGTTGCGGTTCAAACGCAGCACCGACATCAAGCGAGCTTTGTCAGCGAAATAATGTTCGGCTGTGAGCCTTTGAGTGCGACGATATCGTGCAGTCGCGCACGCATGTAGTGCATGTCATGTAGATCATGTACGATGCCTTGACCTCTCTTGGCCTTTAGCCTAACTTTGCAGACTCTATTAATATTATTTAGTTTAATTATTTTAAAATAGCTGTGCAGCCTGCCAGCGCGCAGCCGCAGCCGGCAGCGCCCGCGCCCGTCCGCTGTGAGCTTCTAAGAACAAACGAATACGTGTTATACTTCTAATCTTAACTTTACTGAATTTACAATAGGTATGTAGGAAGTTTAGTTAACATTACATCTTCATATGTTTGCAATCTTTATAATTATGTCATAATTTATTATATTATTAGTACTTATATTATTTATATTCAGCTGGAATAATATAGCTCGAGAACATGTCAATATTTAAACTGGCATATTTGTCATCAATCATTATGCTAATAATAATAACCACCACAAATATTAGGTATCCAATAAGGATCAGAAAATGTTGATCAACTGTGGACGTTTAAAAACAACGCGTTGGTTTGAATAAACGTTAAGGGCTAGCCGGGAGCTTAGCGAGCGCGGCTCAGCGCAGCCTCATTAACATGAATCACAAACTACTACGTGACACGCCAACTGATTTACATATTTATTAGTATTGGGCAGTGAATGGACGCGAACTATAATACTGCTGCCTATAAAAACGGTCCTATACCTTCCTACTAGCGACTAGCCAGACTAGTTAAACCTGAAAGCTCCACCACATTGATTATCTAGTAGCTTTAACCTCAGATTATAGAATTCTATAATCTGAGGCTTTAACTAAGCGAGACGTAACTTAGTAGTAGGATACCAAGAGGATACTGAACTAAGTACATCCACGTATTATCCTATGTTTGTAAAGAACACATTTCGGAGACTGGAGGAAGTAGTGAAGTACTAATGTACGAGTACCTCATGGAAAACGAAAATAATAAACAATGTTACGTATCAATGTAAACAATGTTAGGTATCAATGTACCGAATGTTGTATGTGTATGTGTATGTGTGACCGCAGGCCTCGCGGGCCGCCCGGCCGCGGCGGACTGTGACACTAATTACTGTTATCTATTCTATGGTAACAGGAACTAGTCATTATAAATATTGCAGTGTTGTGTGAATGCTCTCCGGTCGCAACCCGTGGCCGGTGACAAGAGTGGCCTGTGCCCCTGCCCCGTGCCTGCGGCCTGCCACGCCACCTACCGAGCACGGCGACCGATAGAATGATATGATAAGTAGCTACTGTGGAGTGTAGTGTCTTCAATGATCTAAACAAGATAAGTAACGGTGGGGAAATGCCGCTGATATTCAGACAATCTATATCTATCTAATAAAATGATAACTATACGACAGGTCCAGAAAAGAGACCATCCGCTAGAATTGTTTATTTATTTATTAATAATCATATTGTACAAGAATTTATTGGACGGTCCAATTACCCTAAGCCCCCCATTTGCCTGTATCTTGGAGGTCGGAATTGCAACATCTTCAGAGTGTGAAGTACATAGTGATTATTGCATAACAGGAAAACATAAACTAAAATTAAACTAAACTAAAATAAATTAAAATAAAACATTTATAATATACACTGCTATCAGCGTGAGATCAAACATAGCATAAATCATAAAAGGAGCCAAAACTGAACATCCTCTTTGGAGAGCTGAGGTCTAATAGCGCGGCGCCGCGGCGCCCTAGGCCCGCGCGTCTGCGTTTGTTTGCGCCTGTCTGCGGCAGTGCGCCGCAGCCGTCAAGCTCGTGTCACCAAGTGACATGACAGACAATTTTGACCGTATTTTTTTTTGATGTTTGTTTGTGTAAAAAATAATTTAAGTGTATATTGTGTTAAGTGTTTAGTGTTTATAGTTATTTTTCTTTTGGGTAAGTATATTTATGCTAAATGCCGGCTGTAGCGACGTCGGAAATAGCGCCAGTCAACCTGCCACATCACTCGATGTCCAGGTGAGATGTCCCCATTGCTCCCAACCACGCTTCTTTAAAGGTGAACGGGGACTTCGAATACACTATGGCAAGGTTCACAAACCTCATAGTGTACCTTTGTGCCCCCCACCCACATGCCCAACATCAACAACTCCAGATCAAACTTTGTGGAAAACGTTAGCAAAATTCAAAAATTCGACCCCAGTATTAAAGAGAGTTCCCCGGGGCGCGAGACGGTCTGTTGCATTGAGTTTGGCACGATGTCTCCGTCTTGCGACTCAGGAGAACTCAGAAAGTGCCTGGGAGCAACTACTCACCTTCCCTTATAGGATTTTGCATGTCCAAAAGAATTTGGCAACTAAAAAAACATTGACAACCCAAATTAAAGACAACTGCAACAATTCGACTCTTATTTTGGATCCAAAATTACCTGTTTTCAATAACCTTTCAGGAAAAGGGTTATGTTCACATGTAGAATCCAAATTAATTGAAGGTGATATCAGGGGAGCGGCCAGGCTACTTTTCAGTAGTGATGTGGTGGCACCCTACTCCCCAGAAACCCTTTCTGCCCTGGAGAGTAAACATCCGGCGCCTGCGGATGGTCTCACCTTTCCCGACCCCCCCCCCTCCTCCCTCTCGACTCGGATTCAACACCTTTTAATGTTACTGCCCCCCAGCTGATTGCAGCCGTGAGTTCCTTCCGAAGTGGTTCCGCCGGCGGCCTCGACGGCCTGACTCCTCAGCATTTAAAAGATTTATTGAGCTCAGGCGCCGGGGAAGCTGGTAAGTCGCTTTTGAAGGAGCTTGCGGCTCTAATTAACCTGATGCTCAACGGCGGTGTGAATGATGCCGTCGTCGATGTCTTGTACGGGGCCAATTTATGTGCCCTGCGCAAGAGGGACGGCGGCATTCGTCCCATTGCCGTTGGGTGCACCTACAGGCGTACGGCAGCCAAAATATGTTGTAAATTGTACGACGACATTCTGTCTAATAAGTTCCAGCCCCTACAGCTTGGCTTTGGTTCCAAAGGGGGCTGCGAGGCTGCCGTACATGCCCTAACTAGTTTTTTAAATGCCAGTAAAGGTGAGGTCATCCTCAAGGTTGACGTTAAGAACGCCTTCAACTCTGTTAACAGGGACACTTTGTTGGCTGAAGTAAAAAAGGAGTTACCAGAAATTTATGGTTTTATGTTGCAGTGCTACAGGCACCCATCAAAATTATTATATAAAGAGAACGTTTTAGAATCTGCAGTCGGTTGCCAACAAGGTGATCCTCTCGGGCTAGTCATTTTCAGTTTGGCTATCCATCCCATAATTCAACAACTCAATTCAAAATTCAATGTGTGGTATTTAGATGACGGAACACTAGGAGGTGACGTAGACACAGTTCTAAAAGATCTTCAATTCCTAAAGCAGCAGTTCCAATCCGTCGGCCTTGACCTCAACAACTCAAAATGTGAAATTTACATTTGTGACCATACTGACAGACTATCTACTATACAGAAATTTAATTTAGTAGCCCCAGACATCAAAGTTTTGGAAAAAAGTTCATTGCACCTCTTAGGTTCCCCAATTTTAGAAGACAGTTTTTCACCATTCGTCGACGGAAAAATTAAACATTTTAACGATATTTCGGATAGACTTTCTAAAATTAATTTACATTCATGCACGCCAGCATTAACGACATCATCCGTCGGGCTCTTGTCTCCGCCGGGGTGCCAGCTGTTTTAGAACCCAATGGCTTGGCACGCGACGATGGAAAGAGGCCCGATGGAATGACCATAATGCCTTGGAAGTTGGGTAGGCCTTTGGTGTGGGATGCAACCTGTGTCGACACCCTCGCGCCATCCCATCTTCCTAGCACGGTGGGCTGTGCTGGGGCGGCTGCTGCAGGAGCAGAAAACCTTAAACGGCGCAAATATAACAACCTTATTGGGAGCTATATGTTTGAGCCGTTTGGGGTTGAAACACTAGGGCCTTGGGGTCCGAGTGCTCATCGAATTTTTCGTGACATCGCCAAGCGGTTGGTTGACTCTTCACGTGACCAGAAGGCTGGCCTATTTTTAGCCCAAAGAATCAGCATTGCCATCCAACGTGGTAATGCTGCCAGCCTTTTGGGCACTTATCCCACTGACAGTGATGCGGACGAATTTTTTGATGCCCAATGAGCTCCTGCCTTTTTCTATATTTTTGTTGTATAATATACTTGTATATAATTGTATATAGTGTATATTAGTGTTACTTGATATTTGTTTAACTTGAAATAAAAAGATAAGTAACTGATTAGAAAATAAATGTTTTAGGGTTCCGTAGTTCACGTCTCGGAACCCTTATAGTTTTGCCATGTCGGTCCATCCGTCCGTCCTCGGCTTACCTTCCAAACGGTCCTGTATCCTGTGGCAAGCCAGCAGAATGTATTGAAGTTAGACTTGACCGCATTCTAAAAGAAGTCTATAACATCAATCTAAAAGAAGCGTTACAAAACATTCCACCTAGTGCAGAGCACCTCTTCAATAGAGAAGCACTCATGCCTCTGGTAGACTCTTTAGGAGGCTCCCAGGTATGGCTTAACATGCCAAGTTACTTTAAAGATAGAAAAAAAATCACTAATAACAATCAGGTAAAAATAAAAATTTCAAGCCATTTCATAAAACTAATTTTAATAAAAAAATAAGTTTAACTCAAAAATCCAAGAATAATTATAAAAAGCATTCCTTTCGTCGTACAGACTCCCAAGACACCTCCAAGGTTAAAGATAAGTGACAATCAAGGCAGGGTATTCAAGGGCGGTTGCCTAAAATTCCACGTCCAAGCATGGAAACAACTGGGGGCCAGCATATATTCAAAAAATAATAACGCAGAGCTGCATACCATTTTCAGTAAAACCTCCTTTACATTACCCTTACATAAGAATAATAAACAAGTTTGCAACAAAACCATCCAAGAAGATGACAGAAGTTATAGATCAGTTAAAAGATGCAGGCATTTAAGAAAATCCAAAGAACACACCCTTCTTTCATTCCAAAATGTTTTTAGTCAAAATACGCTCTAAAATCAATTTAAAGAGTCTAAATTTACATGTCTCAAACTCATCATTTTCAGCAAATTTCTCGACTGGATGTAATTCAGTTCATGCAAGACAGGGACTGGATGACAAAGATCGACCTCCATCAAGTATATTTTCACTTGAGCTTATAGGAAACCCACAGACGTTTTCTGCGCATAGTATATGGAGGCGAAATATTACAGTTAACAGCCTTACCTTTCGGTCTCTCATCAGCTCCTCACTCTTTCGTATCGGTGACTAATTGGATTGCGGAAATCCTTCGGAAACAAAACATAAGAATCATAGTTTATTTAGACGATTTTTAATAGCCAGTCAAAATCAGACACAACTCATAGAACACACCAAAATAACCATAGATACTTTACTAGAGAAAGTTGGGTTGGCATGTAAACTATCAAAAATCAATTCTCACCCCATCTCAAGAAATAGAATATTTGGGCATAGTATGTAATACAAAAACAAAACGAATTTCTCTTCCTATAAAAAAGGTTAAAAAAATAAAGGAATTGGCATGGGTAGTAATAAAAGCTCCGAAAAAAAATTAAAATATGAGCATTCTCAAAATATGAAATTTACTGCTTTAAATACTAACTTTTCGACAACTATAAGCGAATACAAATAAAGAAACGAGCGAATAAAATGCAGAAAATTCCGAAAAATTAATACAATATTTGCACCAGCTTAAATTGCGTTTTACCGAAATCATCATTTTTATCGTAACTTACCTATTTTATATTATTTTAGAACCAATCTTACACATTTTATAACTGTGGCGTTGTGGCTGTGTGGTTTGGTTTTACATTCAAAAATATGTTTCTGGCACTCGCCGGCCGCTGCCGCGGCACCGCTGGCTTCACTCGCTCAACTCGTGCGTTATGTGATCACAGTTCTAACCTAACCTAACCTAGCTATTTCGATTTAAAGAAGATATATGCGTGTTACGTTGCAAATTTCACTAAACTATAACTTTTCGGAAACTTATTATTTTTTTCGGAAGTTTAGTATTTTTTTGGAAATTTAGTTTATTATTCTATTATTAGACTCACCATTGCAACTCTCGAGTTACTACAGGTGGTAGGGAGTTACCACCTCTAGTAACTCGAGAGTTGCAATGGTGGTGGTGAGTCAAAATCAAAATCAAAAGTCATTTATTCAAATTAGGCTGAGAATCAGCACTTTTCGAACGTCAAAATTACAAAAGACAGTCCCCCAAAAACGCCCGCCCTTCGCCACTTCCTAGTGCTATCGCTGGGAAGAAGAAGTGGCGGAACAAACTCCCCAGCAGCACAGCTGTCTGTTTAGTTAAAATATAGTTGCATGTATACAATACTAGGAACCTATGTTCAGTAATGAACATTACAAGAAGCTTAAATTATTTGCCATATTATGTCAGCTATCCACGCCAATATACCAACAAATATAATAAAAACTATACGTACTCAAGCTAAAAAATAATTAATTAAAATAAAAATAAAAACTCACTACCTAAATAAAAGCCTCCAGGCATAAAGGGCGTGACAGCTTACATATTTATGCATTGCTGGGTTCGTCACATAGCTGTCACTTGCAGTCACAGATGATGAACTAGGACCATCGATGTGAAATAAATGAGTTAATACTAATAACAGTAACCTGTCAGTACCTAAGCTAATTCTGGAGCCTCAAAGAGATGTCAGCATGAGTGACGGGGCCCCATAGGGCCGAAGCCTGCCAGGGTAGCGGGATTGTCCGAAAGGGTTACCGCTGCCCTGGAACATAAAGGGCTAAGGAAGGAACACGGGTGGGTTTTAGTCAGTAAGAGTCTGACACTCCCTTCTGCTCCACCCAGAGCGGGAGGGGTCATTTGATGATTTCCCATCCTCAAAAAAAAAAAAAAAGCTAATTCTGGAGAAAGAACATGAACATTGTCTTGCGTTAATTAGGGCGACCAACTATTCTTATCGTGTAAGTAGTCGTTGATGGAATAGTAAGCCTTTGAACAAAGGTTGGATTTTACTTGAGCTTTAAACGACGAAGACGGTATCTTGTTATAAAAGGTTATACCAAGCCCAACAAATGAGTTATGAACCTTATGAAGCCGGTGAAAGAGGGCACGTAGTTTGTCCTTATTTCTAGTGTTAACACTGTGAATATCACTGTTTTTAGTGTACAAGTGCAAATTTTGCCTAATATATAGGATGTTGGCGAAGATGAATTGTGATGCAACCGTGAGAATACCAATATCTTTAAATAAATCTCTTAGAGAAACTCTGGCACCTAGCTGGTAAATTGCTCGAACAGCTCGTTTTTGAAGGACAAATATATTTTGTATATCAGCGGCTTTGCCCCACAGCAGAATACCGTAGGACATAGAGTGTCAACACTCTCAACGCTGTCTTTCTTTCGGCACATAATCACTGTTTTATTCTAGTGTAAAACAGTCCTATTATGGATGACTACAGAACTCTATTCTATGCGTGGCCTGACGCGCACTTGGCCGGTTTTTTATAAGTCGGTCATCACCTCGCTTGTCGGTTATCAAACGCGATGCCAACCTTGTTATCAGGACACCCCAGTTGTTTATTTGTTTGTGCTTCCAACAGACAGCCGAAATATGCGAAACATACTAGAACTATCCAAATTGTACAAGTTTCTAGTCATGGCTCATTCAGTTACTTATATCTATAAAAGACGATATTATGTGAAAATTAATCTTTATAATATGTTATTGATCTCGACACCGGACGTGGTGATAACAACACTACGCTCCCGTATAGGGTTACCACATCTCAGGATTTGTCCTAAGATTTTGAATTTTTAGGATGCTAACAGGGTTGCGGGCGGATTTTGAAAATCGATTATTATTATTTATTGATTTTTCGATTTTCAATAAAATACAGTCATTTTTTTTTTTTTTAATTATAAAGAAACAACTTATAGAAAAACATATAATTGTTTCTTCTTTGGATATATTCACAAATCAACGTAATTAACTTCAACATATTTTTAGAGTTAGAATCAACTTACAAAACCAATTACTAATTCTTCCACAGAGTTTTGAATTACGTATGCGACAAAATGTCAGGCCTTTTCTATGGAAATCAGGCTTTTTGTCAGGACTTTTCAATTTTCCATCTGGTAACCCTACTCCCATACAATATGCGACCCATACATACATAGGTGAGCAAATAACCATCACTGTGGTCTGTGGTGCTACCGAGAGCATAACACGCGCCGCGAGATAAATAATAGCACGCACATACCTACTTCATTAATTTTCTCAGACATTATCTATTTATATTAAAGATACATTATATTTAGTGATACGCAGCGGTGACAAGTGCCGCGCGCCCTCGCCTCGCCCGCAGCCTCGCAGGCCGCAGCGCGCGGCGCGCCGGGCGCCGGTGACACGTGTGCGTGCTCTCACGCGCAGAACACATGATCACTACTTTATTATCATGTTATTATAATGAAGTAGATACCATCAATACCCAATGGCTTGGTACGCGACGACGAGGGCAAGAGACCGGACGGCATATCTTTATTTCCATGGACCTAGGCCTTTAGTGTGGGACGCAATCACGCAACGTGTGTCGATACTCTTGCGCCATCCCATCTTCCTGGCTCGGCGTGCTGTGCTGGCCTGCGCTGCTGCGACTGCGGATAACCTCATGCGGCGAATATATAAAAACCTTATCGGAAATTATATTTTCGAGCCGTTTGGGGTTGAAACCCTCGGGCCGTGGGGGCGGAGTGCTCATTGCTTGTTCAATGAACTCTCTAAACGGCTGGTTGACACTTTACCTTGGCCAGAGGCAAGCATTGCCAAACAACGTGGCAATGCCGCCAGTCTCTTGGGTACATTACCCAGTCGACAGCCATGTGGAGGAATATTTCGACGCAATATTTTAGTTTTTTAATAGTTTTAGTTAGTGTAGGATATTATATTTTTATTTTTATAACTAGCTTCTGCCCGCGGCTTCGCCCGCGTGGATGTCGGAAATTATCCCACGGGAACGTGCTAACAGGATAAAATGTATGTGCACCAGGATGCCATCTATGATCTACATGTATTTGTTCCGAGTCTGGGTGTTTTTCTATCTATAATATGTATGTATTTACAAAAAAAAAAAAAAATATATATATAAGTAGATTATCAGCCATCTTGTTACCATAACACAAGCATTAGGTTGCTTAGCTTGGGACTAGATGGCGCTGTGTGAAATGTCCAGGGATATATTATTATTATTATTATTATCTATCTCGCGGGCCCTTTGTGGCTAATAACAATAGAAAACCAATTGTGTCTCATTAATGGTGATTAAGAGGGTACCTATATGATATCTTTACCTAAGTACCTACCTAATTAAAAAAATAAATAAACTCAATAACAGAAAATTAAATACCTACCTACCTAAATAAACCTATTTATGACGATAACTAATCTAAACTCAATCATCATCTGCCTAGCCTTTTCCCAACTATGTTCAGGGCCGGCTTCCAGTCTAACCGGATACAGCTGAATACCAGTATTTTACATGGAGCGACTGCCTATCTGACCTCCACAACCCAGTTATTGGGTAATACGATACCCTTGGTACGACTGGTTGTCAGACTTTCGGGCTTCTGACTACCCGTAACGACTGTCAAAGATCCATGAATGACAGCCGGGACCAACGGCTTAACGTGCTTTCCGAGGCACGGAGGTGTCTCGGTATGTAAAGATGGTCACCCATCCACAGACCGACCGCGGCAAGCGTAGCTTAACCTGACCGATCGACCTGTGCGGCTGTTATTATTTAGCCACGGGCCCCTCAATCTAAACTCAATAAATAAGCAAAATCTCTAAAAACTAATATCTATACGAATGACTATCCTACCTAACAGTATTATAAAATAACCTACGGTCACTACGTACACTATCAAATATACTACCTATACTTTAAAATTAAAATCTATACCTACGACTTATATAAAAATAAACCTAAATAACTCTAAAAAGTAAAAGGAATAAAAATGAACTCCACTGCGTGTGACCTAACCTACGACAAACTTATTATTTGCGGTTGGTACAGTAATCGGATCTAGGGATCGAACCGCAAAATTAAGTTTGTTTTTTATTGTATATACTTTTCCGGGATAAAAAGTACCCAGTGTGGTGCCCAGGATATTAAAGAATAATTATACCAAGTTTCATCGTAATCGAACCGGTAGTTTTTGCGTGATGCCTGAACAAACAGACAGACAGACAGACAGACAGACAGACAGACAGACATACAGACAAAAATTTTTTTAATCACATTTTTGGGTTCGGTGTCGGTCTAGTAACACCCCCTGCCATTTATTTTTTTGATATTTTCAATGTACAGAATTTTCACTTCTACAGATTTA
The DNA here is from genome assembly GCA_951799955.1 of Apamea anceps. Lineage (NCBI taxonomy): Eukaryota > Metazoa > Arthropoda > Insecta > Lepidoptera > Noctuidae > Apamea > Apamea anceps. The sequence continues at coordinate 21,338,168 of OX637510.1, forward strand.
TTATAAGTATATAGATTTGTAGTTTATTTAATATTACAAGTTTGTAAATATTATGTTGTTTGTTTGTTTGTATTATGTTTATTGTTAATGTTAATAAATTACAGTTATTATAAGTAAGTACCTATTACACAAGTTACGACTAATATCTACGTGCTGCGTTGCACTCTTGCGAATGCGCAAGAGTGCGTAGCGGGCGTACCGGTGCGACGACGCGGCGGGCGTATTATCGCAAGCGCTCATATCAAAACGTATCAAAAATACGCAAATTCAAGGGATATTGAACTTAAATAGATTTATAGGAATATACATGATCAGCCAATAATGTTCCCACTGCTGGGACTCTAATAATCGACCACGCGGGCCCGGTGTGGGTCGGTGGATGTCAAATGTCTTCGAATTTTTAGTTCTAGGACATGCCGGTTTCCTCACGATGTTTTCCTTCACCGTTTTGAAAGCAGTGGTGATGGGATTATTTACACAAAGTAAAGCGTAAGTCAGCACCATTACTACTGGTCCACCGGCCACCACTGCTTTCTTACCTAGAACATAATTATGTATTTATATTTAAAATTTCATTAAGTAAATAGGTAAATATTAGAATATAACTTATCTTTATCTATACCTACTACTAATAATAAACCTGAACAGTTTGTTTTTTTGAACTCGCTAATCTCTGGAACTTCCAGGAGAATTAAAAAAAAAAACTTTTTGCATTTGATAGCCCAATTAGCAGCCGAGCAAATGAAACAAATATGTCGGAAAGAACGCTAAGCTAAAACGAAGTAACAGCGCGGGCGGGCGATGCGATGTGACGCGGTCACGCGGGGGTCGGGGGTCGGGGGTCGCGGGTAGAAGCTAGTAAACAGTTATATAATTTATAAACAGTTATTTAAAGTAATAATACATTAAATAACTTTCAGCTGGCAATTAAATATTTCATAAATACTAACTAGGCAGAAGTTTTTCTGCGTCTGGGAATCTATACTAACACTTATAATATATTTTAAAAAAGTAAAAAAAAATAATAATAAATAAATATTATAAAGAAGTAAAAGTTTGTTTGTTTGTAAGTCTCCGGGGTTAATGATCCAACTCTAAAAAGGTTGTCACTGGTAGAAAGCTAGGTACATTATGTGTGAGTGCCTATAGGCTATAAATTATGTTTACATCACGCATTTTAGCTGAGCTATCACAACTTTTGTCTAGCAAGTCGGAAAGGAAAACCTCTTAAAACAGAATTATTTGCATGTGCTGCCTCAACAGTTGTGTAATAGAACTAAAAACAATGTACTTATAGCTATCTGGTCCGCCTTAAATATGTAGTTCTACAAAAAAGTCCGCGACACCATATTTCTATCTTTTATATTCGTATTTTATCTTCTAATATCAGTTTTATGCTTTAAAAAAGTATTTTTTTCACATGCTTACGTTTGGATGAAAATATAATTTTTAATTATGAATCCTTATCAAATTAAATTATTTTATGATCAAAAGGCCATTATAGAGATAAGATTTGCTCTTTACAATATGTCAATTGGTCATACTTAATTAGAGTTTTGAAGATAAAAGAAAATGACTAAAACTTAAAATGCCGCTAAAACATTCACGAATACATTCATTCACGAACTATAGGCAGATTTTCCATCAGAGATGTGCTATGTTTCAAATTAAACAACTAACAAATATCAACTTTAATGACTGAAGAGTGACTTTTTTGAATTTGTAGCGTAAACTGAACTTTATTGTGTAGGAATTAAAGTTATTTTACCATAAACTTTACATTTTTGGCGAATAAGTCGCGGTATTATATAGATTATATAGATGCATGCATGCTTTGTACACACGTTTTATCCATTTACCCATTGATGGCGTTGTACAAACACGTCATTTTTCTGACTCGCGGTGTTCATACTTTACTATTGATGACATTGTCGGTATTGTCATTGGGTGATGTAAATTGGTTGGATGTCGTTCTATTGATGTTGTTTTAAATAGTCGTACCGTCTCCTATTCGTAATTCTGGTTTACGATTGCTTCTAACTACTCGTATCTCAAGTTGATGAATACTATAAAAGCTAAAGAGTTTGTTAGTTTGAACGCGCTAATCTCTGGAACTACCAGTCTGATATGAAAAAATAATTTTGCATTTGATTGATAGCCCAATTCTTGAGAAAGGCTATTTAACATCACGCTACAACTCTTCGGAGTCGAGCAGAAAGAAAAAAGTCCGAAAGAAGAATGAACGCGTCGCGGCGGAGCGGGCGAGCAACACTTGCACGCGGACGAAGTCGCCGGCAGAAGCTAATGTGATCATAAACTAAGTAGCTAGCTACTAAAACCCATCGAAGCTTATTTATATCAATCAAAAAATAAATAAATTATCAATACTCTTCTTTATACTACCTATATGTTGTACTCTTCAATTTAGCAACGTTATCAGCCCCAAGTCTGTGTCAGAATGGTCTATCATTGATTTCATAATTATTTTGTTGATTTTGACAAGTTTGGTAATCTACTAACATAATGGCGTCATTATGACTTTCCAGTGGTCAACCACTGACACTCCATTGAAAGAAATGGCATAGAATGGTAATCTCGTACATAATGATAAATGAATGACTGACTTACTTAGAACACTTGACTTGTATAAAACACTAATAAATAATATGTAAAAATATATATAAATGAAATCTGGCATAAATAAAGTAGTGGTAGTTTTTCGAAAATCATTTCTACTAACGGGTTTTCTAATAAAGGCAATACGACAATGTCATTATGACACAATTCTATTACGAGACCATTGACTGACGAAAGGTCGCCATTAGTAAAAATACAACTGAGTATTTTGTGAATATTTAAAGTGCCTGCCTGTTGTCATTATTGATATCGCGCAAAAAATGGCAAAAGGCAAAAAAATCGCGTTTTGTTGTATGGGAAAAAAAATATTTATTTTATTTTGTTTTTAGTATTTGTTGTTATAGCGGCAACAGAAATACATAATTTGTGATTTCAACTGTCTAGCTATCGAGGTTCTTGAGATACAGCCTGGTGACAGACAGACGGACGGACAAACAGCGAAGTCTTAGTAAATAGGGTCCCGTTTTTACCCTTTGGGTACGGAACCCTAAAAAAGGAAACTAGGATAAAAATCGAAAAACGTTTTTTAAACAAGAAAGTGTCATCTATAAAATATACCCTTTTTACGATTTGTTTACCCGTTAATTAATTACCTAAACCAATGGAGTACAGTGTATTTTTGTGTATCGCGCTCAGTAAATTTATTTAGCCAATATTATAAAATTGCTCTTTTTTTAATAAATTAGATTTATATGAAACTAGAGAGTACACTCCTCCAAGCTACCTAAGCTGCACTCGACTGTTGTACACAAATATTGCAAAGAAGGCCTGCGAGGCGTTGATTGATAATTTAGAAGCATCGATATCGTAGGTTTTGTCAAATATCATCAGTAACTAACATCACACGTCATATTCATCTGGAAAAATAGAACATCAGAAAATGCAGAAGTTTTTCCGCACTTTTCTTGATTGCCGTCTAAGAGGTAAGTAGTAAGTACAGGGAGGTGTAACCAGAGTACCTCACTACCTACACCATAGATTACAGTTCTATGAGCTACACCCTCTCTGTTACAACAGGAAGAAAATACAGAACAATCCGTTTTCTCTAGATGTAATAGAGCTACAAGAAGTTATGTGGAAAGATATTTTCCTCAGAGACACGCAACAACTTCGATCTCTTGAACGCATTCAGATCAAGTTTAAAAAGCTGGTATCTATTATGAACATGCGTGCTAGCTGCACGAACAGTTGACCACGCTTGCTAGCTGCACGAACAGTTTGACCACGCGTGCTAGCTGCACGAACAGTTTAACCACGCGTGCTAGCAGCACGAACAGTTTGACCACGCGTGCTAACTGCACAAACAGTTTGTCCACGCGTGCTAGCTATACGAACAGTCAGTAAACAGTGGTCTGTGCCGCGTTGAGACTACATGCAACATTATTTTTGTCGCAGGCTGCTCCTAATGGGGCACGCCGTTATAGCGGCGGTAAGACCCGTCATGGAGGCGTGGATCGAGAGGCGGTATGGCGCCCTCAGCTTCCGGCTGACGCAGGTACTCTCTGGCCACGGCTGCATTGGGAAGTACCTGTGTCGTATAGGTCGGGAGCAGACACCGGTCGGTGTCACCATTGTGAGGCTTGCCTGGAGGATACGGCGCAGCACACGTTGGAGGAGTGCCCAGCTTGGGCAGGGCTGCGCCGTGACCTCATCGCGGCAATAGGTGGGAGCGATCTCTCGCTCCCGGCCGTCTTTCAATCGATGGTCGAGAGCGGGAGCGCATGGGACGGGGTTACCTCCTATTGCGAGGATGTCATGTCTGTAAAGAAGGCAGCCGAGAGGGAGAGAGAAGTCGCATCCTCTCTAGGCTCCCCTCCCGCAGGAGACGCACCGGGCGCCCAAAAAGGGTGCAAAACGATCTGCGACCTCCATGAGAGGTAGCCTGCGGGCGGCGGACTAGGAGTGTCCGTCATCCGACCAGACAGGCCCGAGTTGGCGCCGCAGTGTTCCACGCGCGCCACTCGAGTGGGTGCGACCAAGGTGGGACCCGCTGAGGAACTACGGGTGCCTGTCGGGGGAGCGTTGAATGCTTATGCGAATCCCGCACCCCCGGCCATAGGCAGAAGTGGAACACCGCGGTGGTTTTAGCCGGTAAGAGTCCGGCATACCCCTCCCTCACAATGGAGGAAGTCCATGAGGATTTCCACCGCGAAGCCAAAAAATACAACAGGCAATTCCTAATCTAACGAAATACATACCTAGTTCCTACAATATAATCATAATGTCGAGTCAAGAATATTGGTTATATCAAAATATGTGGAAAAATCATTATCTTACCTGCCTTCGCACAATATAAAATAAATTATTTAAGAAATAAATTTTGCACACGAGTGTATGTAACTCCTAGATAAGTTATATGACGTGTAATATATCTCTTAGGGCTGATTTTTCCAACGCCAGATAATTTTAACCCGAGGAATAATTTTGAGTTTTTGACAGTGCTTCCATACAAGAACTGTCAGACGTCAATTTTATTCCACGAACTAGCTTCTGCCCGCGGCTTCGCCCGCGTGGATGTCGGAAATTATCCCACGGGAACGTGCCAACAGGATAAAATGTACCCATGTGCTTCCCCAGAATGCCATCCATCTCGCGGGCCCTTTGTGGCTAATTACAATAGAAAACCAATTGTGTCTCATTAGTGGTGATTAAGAGGGTACCTATATGATACCTTTACCTAAGTACCAACCTAATTAAAAAAAAAAACTCAATAACAGAAAATTAAATACCTACCTACCTAAATAAACCTATTTCTGATGATAACTAATCTAAACTCAATAAATAAGCAAAATCCCTAAAAACTAATATCTATACGAATGACTAATCCTACCTAACAGTATTATAAAATAACCTACGGTCACTACGTACACTATCAAATATACTACCTATACCTTAAAATTAAAATCTATACCTACCTACGATTTATATAAAAATAAACCTAAATAACTCTAAAAACTAAAAGGAATAAAAATGAACTCCATTGCGGGTGACTTAACCTACGACAAACTTATTATTTGCGGTTGGTGCAGTAATCGAGTCTAGGGATCGAACCGCAAAATTAAGTTTGTTTTTTATTGTATATACTTTTCCGGGATAAAAAGTACCCAGTGTGGTGCCCAGGATATTAAAGAATAATTATACCAAGTTTCAACGTAATCGAACCGGTAGTTTTTGCGTGATGCCTGAACAAACAGACAGACAGACAGACAGACAGACAGACAAAAATTTTTTTAATCACATTTTTGGGTTCGGTGTCGGTCTAGTAACACCCCCTGCTATTTATTTTTTTGATATTTTCAATGTACAGAATTTTCACTTCTACAGATTTATTATAAGTATAGATAAAAAATATCTGTCGTCAGTCAGCCCTTTTTCTTGTTTTGAACTTTTTACTCAAAAGTTTTTTATTCGTTATTTTTAAATAACAGAGATATGCGATGTACCCTAAAACAGTGTGAAGTTTTCCGTATCCTAGTAGTGGAGATAAATGATTTTATTTTGTAAGTAGGTTTGTACAAACACTTTTACACGTCAATCATATTTTAAAACTAGATGAGGTCGGCGTTTCCTATCTGACTAGTCTGAGAAGAAAGGCCGAAACAAACTCAGAGGTCACAGTCTCTTTTAAAGTCCAGACATAATCTTGGTCAGATCATATGAAGACCATGTAGGTCGATGTCTGAGTTGGTCTTTTGAGTAAAGAACCACACAGATTAAGATGACCTGTCCAGTCAATGCACGCATTTGTCAGAAATCATGCAGCTCAACTCAAAACTTAAGCAGCTCAACGATTCAACGAACAATACCAAAGAAAGGACATTTGGGTAGGCCACATTAATTACTCAAACTACCAGACCATGACAAAAACTAAGAGAACAGAGAGAAAATAATAATCTAAATAATTTTATTTAGATTAAGATTAAGAGAAAAATAATATAAATAAAATGACCCACCATTTGGTGGGTCATTTTATTTATATTATTTTTCTCTCTGTTCTCTTAGTTTTTGTCACAGTCTGGCAGTTTGAGTAATTATCATAGTCTTCACAATAATTAAAATAATAGAATACTTTACAAATTAGGCAAATGTTATAGTATATATAAAATTCATTAATGTCAAAGTATAAAAAAAAAACTACAACAAAACAGAAAAAAAATCATTCAAAGTGTAAAAAATTGGAAGCAGCTCAATCCCAAGCCTTTTTGTCCTCGATATAATCCTTAACGGTATAAAAGGCTTTCTGGCACAACTTACGTTTAATGAATGATTTGAATTTATTAAGGCTTAGATCTTGAATGGGGTAGTAATCATAAATGTGAGAGTCAGTGACTTTGTCTTTTATTAGAAGCTTTTTCAATAAACAAAAAAATGAGTTTTATTTTCCTTCAAAATGAAGATCATCGTTCCACATTGTCCTACACTACGATGCGCCTTCGTACATACAATCATGTTCATTTACGCGACTGACATATTATATTCCCCTCACTTTCATGCAGCTGACTATTTCTTTGGGATGTCGACGTCCCATTAGGTTTCGCAGCGGTTTGAAATAACTTTTTTTTAACTTTAGCATGCTATAACTTTACACTCCCGCACTATTACAGCAGCTGGCGCTCAGATCTCTTGTGCACTGAGGGCTAACTATTACTTATTGGTATGATTTTCAGCCGGTAGGTGTAGAATAACTTGTCCGAACTAAACCCACGCCCATACTCATAATATTTTATTTATAAAATTAAAAATTTAAAAAACCCCCGACTACGAAAAATCCTATAAAAAGAAAAAAATAACCTTGAAATTATGACCCTACGTAAGTACGTATGAAATTTTTTGATTAAATGTTGTCCTGTCGGGGGACCGCTCTAATTATTAGCCTAACTTTCTGTTAAAGTTTAAAATAGTAGCGGTCCCCCGACAGGACAATATTTAATCAAAAAATTTCATACGTACTTACGTAGGGTCATAATTTCAAGGTTATTTTTTTCTTTTTATAGGATTTTTCGTAGTCGGGGGTTTTTTAAATTTTTAATTTAATTTTTTATTTCATGCTTTTTGTAGGGACTCCTTATTATTTCTTTTCTTTTATTTTCTTGCGTTTTAAGATTCAGGAAATCTGGTATTTAATCAGGTTTTTTGTAATTCGCCATTTTGTGGTGGTGGCCACCTTGGATTTGAAATTTGTCATAGTGTATATAGTATTCTACTAGTCAAGCCCTTTCATTTGATACCCATATTGAGGGAGTTGTGAATAAAAAAATGTAATTTGCCATTTTGTGGTGGCGGCCATCTTGGATTTGAAATGTGTCATAGTGTATAGTATTCTACTAGTCAAGCCCTTTCATTTGATACCCATATTGAGGGAGTTGTGAATAAAAAAATGTAATTCTCCATTTTGTGGTGGCGGCCATCTTGGATTTGAAATTTATCATAGTGTATAGTATTCTACTAGTCAAGCCCTTTCATTTGATACCCATATTGAGGGAGTTGTGAAAAAATATGTAATCCGCCATTTTGTAGCGGCGGCCATTTTGGACCGATTTTCATCAAACATAGCTAAGAACACTCCCGACAAATTCACCTTTCAAACAAAAAAAACAAAATTAAAATCGGTTGATCCGTTCGGGAGCTACGATGCCACAGACAGACATACACACACACACACACACACACACACACACACACACACACACACACACAGACACGTCAAACTTATAACACCCCGTCGTTTTTGCGTCGGGGGTTAAAAACTGGGGACCGGAAGGTTCCCGTAAACTACCTGTTTAGGTAGATTATGCATACATAATCTACCTAAACGTTTAGACTCGATTATTAAATGCTCTACTCTTGTTTAAATTTTACTTCATGCTACAGTTTGCGGTCAGTAGTTCGCTAGGTAACAGTACCTACCACTTCACAGTTAACGAACCAACACGGAAGCAGTGACATTATTGACCAAAGACAAGACGTGCCTATTACACTATGCGTATGTACGCATAGTGTAATAGGCACGTCTTGTCTCATGAGAACCAGCTGAGTCTGTTTTAGGACAGGCGGTGCTGCTTCCACCAGTTGCCTGCAGGGAGAATGTCGGTTAGGCGAGCGTGGCCGGCGGAGGGACAGACAACACTTCTTCATCTCAACATAATAATAACAAAACTTTTTTGCAAAAAAAAAACAACCGACTTCCAAAAACGACACTACAAAGTGAAAAATAACTTTAATTTCGGAAGTCGGTGTCGTTGGGTTCGCATTTTCGTTGTTTGCCACCGACTTTCGAAATTAAAGTTATTTTTCACTTTGTAGTGTCGTTTTTAGAAGTCGGTTGTTTTTTTTTTTTGCAAAAAAGTTTTTATTTTTCACTTTTAAGTTGTAATTTTTACCAGTAATTTTGGTTTAAAAACCAAACTACTCAACCATTTTGATGAAATTTCTATGGGACCATTTGGGAAGTATACCGTTTCCAACAAAAAAAGAATTTTTCAAATCGGTTGGCAAGCTACGGAGTTATGCGCGAACAAACATAAAAAAAATAAAAAAACTACAAACATCCGAATTGAGAACCTCCTCCTTTTTTAGAAGTCGGTTAAAAATAAGTGTTATCTGTGCGACAATTTATCTAAATACCCGCACGCGGGGAGCACGCCAGGCGGCGCGGCGGCGTGGAGCGTTACACAATATGTTCTGTGGTTAGGTACACACGCAGGCAGCTTTCATCACAGAGATGGTTTAATGTAAAAGTTTTAGTTAAATTTAATTTGGACACTTTAGCCACATTACAAAGGGGACATTGTCAAATAAATGAAACACTAATTGCACGTTTGCATGCGTTTTGACATAAATAACTTAAATAGAACTTTGTGTTAACTAAAGTGTTCAAAAATCACCGTCAAATGTCACAAAATATTTAAAAAGAGACGACAGCAGTGTAGCACATTATAGAAACCTACATCGTATCCCATAAGCACTCAGGAAGCTAAAAAAAATATATTTAAAATATTGTCTTATGCTAAAGAGAGCTTTCACTTCTATTCCCAACGCAGTACGCATACGAATACAGATGTGAACCGCTAATTAATAACAATCAGCGTCCGTCCCTTTGTTTACAAGAAACTTTAAATAACCATAGCATGCAAACTATATGATCAAAGGTCAGTCGCTCGAGTGTGCGTAATGTTTAGTTACCTGTGCGGCGTGGGCGCGGCGAGGAACACGTAGTTGGTGCCATACGCGCCCGTCAGCAGCACCGGCAGTGCCAGCAACAGCGCCAGCCGCAGCTGCCAGCGGCCCCAGCCTGAGCACCACTCCTCGCTGACCGCACACGCCCCCGACGACATCGCGACACACGCACTTACACCCGCTCGACGCTTTACAACTAAACGATTGCTAAATATTTAATCGCGAATTTGAACTAAGAATCAAGCACGCCAAGTTAGGCTAACTTCTACTAGCGGATAATGTGGCGTCCCTCCAGCCAGAAGGTTGGCGTGCTAGTGGCACTGTGGCAAGCGGAGCCGGGCGAACGCGCCCACGCCGACACCCGCGACACCCGCCGACACCCGCCGACATCCGCGACACCCGCAGACCCCTTCAGGATCACCTGTTTCAGACTACCGCTGATAACTAAAAGGAGATAGGCAGCCCGCCTGACAGTTGACCTTTCTGTGATAACGTAGTCGAACGGAGTCTAAACTCTAACTCCTAACGAATAAGGTTGAAGTAGTAAGGCGACGATCACGGAAGTCAACCCGGCGTCACGTGCGCGGTAAACACTGTATTAATGTGTATTAGCAGGTTATCCGCATTCAGTTGCACACACATTTTGAAGGTATACCCTCTTGCTGATACAGCAGACAATTTTTTTGAGAATTTTTGGCTCGAACCCAATTAGAACGATACAATTTATATCAACAAGCTTGTACTGCAGCGGTAGGGACTAGGCAGTGGCGAGCTTCGAACTTCGTGCTCGAGTGAGTCAGAGTGTAGTCAGAGTACTTAGTACGCGCCTATCGTAACAGATGGCGGTTCTGTTTCTGTTCACCGCCACCCGCTCTAAATCCATTGCAGTTCAATGATAAGGTGATGATGTAAACGATGATCCATAATATTCATAATTTTACCTAGTTACCTTATTTTAATTGGATAATCAGTTTCGAGTCATCGATGACTAGGTAATCATTTGTATAATTTATAATAGATAACGAACCTTACCTAATATTGCTAAGTTTTCCTGTGATAATATTTGAAGATTAAAGTTTACTAAAACATTAAATTGCGCACTTGTAAATATTACAACGCATTTTTAACATAGTATCAATTATGCACCTTAGGGATAAGAGACCTATTATCGTTACAGCATATTTTTTGGACTTTTTAGTCTTTTAAATTATTTTTATTCAACGAGCATATTTTAGGTTATCCTGTCATCCCTGTGGAATTCCACTTGTATGAAGCAGAAATAAGATAAAATAATCTTATCAGTTATGACTGCAACGAAAAGTAGGTAATGGCAATAAAGTTCCTACCTGAAGGCACCAGCGCGGCAGCGGTACCGCAGTGCACCCAGCAGTCAGCCAGCAGATCGTACTTCTTTAGCTAAGTAAACGAGGGCTTGTCACGGCAATCAAACGGCTCATTAACAATAATAAAAAAAAAATATTACACATTGTTAATTGGATTACCTAGACCTTTAAATAGATGAAAAAGGTAAATATTATGTTGTTATAAATAGAAGTTTACTTACTACACAATTTTCATTTTAAAATATTATTGTAATATGAAAATTGTGGCGACGCCGACGCTTCGAGTCCTTTGTCGGACGTTTGTCCACGCATAGATATAAGAAAGAAGCCTATAATGGACGCCTTTCGGTTGCAACCATGATAATGACAAGTGGTGAACATTATTTACTTAATATTACCTATTTATTTTCCAAGTCGAGATGATATCACTTTTTGGTATACGCGAATGATTTCAGGGAAATGTTTAACCACTGCATCCCGCATCTGTAAATATAGCTGGCTGACTTTAATGTATTATCTTCATTCGTGAGAAATATCTCAATATCTAGTATCTAGTTGGTCCTTCGAATCGGTGTTCAAAAAGGAAAAAGACGAACTTAGTTTGGTTTGCACCTGCTACTTTTGTGTTCGCATCACGCACTCGAACAGACTGCCAAACGTTTTTACAGGCGGTTTTAACTCGATGCTTCATCACACCACAAAAATTAAGGAAAATCTTCTAACTCACGTTTTTATATTGTCTTACATACTTTCTCTAAAAGACGCACATCGGTCCGCATATATTTCTGACATAAAAAAAATATATATAATATAGAATTCTTGTCAAGATTAAAATCGTAGCATTCACTAGCGCATACAATATATTTCTGTCATAAAAAAAGAATATTTATAATTTTATTGTTGTCAATATTAAAATCATAGAATTCCCTTCGTTTTAACACTTCCCAACCAAACTCTCTCAATTTTTGTGGAGTGGCTAAAGATGTGTGTGGTGGGGCGTTATCATGATGAAAGACCACACCCTTTCTCTTGATCAAATCCGGCCGTTATTTCTCAATTTCTTGCTTGAGTCTCATCAGCTGTTGGCAGTAGAGATCCGAATATGGTTTTGCCCGGCGGCGGCGGTAAAAGCTCATAATGAACGATGCCCTTCCTATCCCACCACACACTCAGCATCACCTTATTGCGAGTTAATCCGGGTTTCGCTATAGTATGTGGACTGGACTTCCCTTTGACCATGAACTTTTTCGCACGTTCTGGTGGTGGTGAAACTTTTTAAAAATGGTTCGATTTCATTGTGTTTCAACGGATAATCGCAAATGAGTACACGATTCATTAGGTTTCTTTCAGTGAGCTCGTGTGGTACCCAAAATATCGAGCTTTTTTGTATACCCAGACCTTTTCAAATGGGTCAAAACTGTTTGTGGTCAACACCTAACTCTTCAGCTATATCGTAACTACCAATATGCCGATTTTGTTCCACTTTTTTTAAAAATTGCATCGACTTTTTCCGTTACAGGACGACCGCTGTATCTTTGACATCAAAATTCTGGGACTGAAAACATTTGAACCAACTTTGTGCTCTTTGACATCAAAATTCTGGGACTGAAAACATTTGAACCAACTTTGTGCTACTCTAAGGATCGTATTACAGAACCTAACTCAAGACTCAAGCATTACTTAAAACTAGTTTCAGTTTCAACCAATCAAATGGCTTTAAACGAGTTTTAAGTATAATGCTCGAGTTTTGAGTGATACGGGCCTTACTGACACTGTCCACAAACTTCACATGATTTTTTCGCGGCTGGTGTCGCTTTTTTTTTGTAATAAAACTTAAAAATTATCGAATTTCTTCGTTAAATTCACTCATTTTGGCGGAAAGAAGAACAATTGAAAAGTGGCGGGAAATCGTTTTTACTTTTTATTTGTTTACTTTAAAGTCTACTATTTAATGGTATCAAAACCAGCCAGATACAAGCAGTACAGCCTAAGAGATTTTACTACAACTGTATAGCTATAAAATACGAAAAAACTTTTTCCGCGACCTAATAATATATCCCTGAAATAATTTACCTTTCTTCTACGAAATCAATTTCGGCTGCCACGCCTAGTAAGTTCCGTTTAGTGATTATTTCACCAAACCAAGAGATCTACACCAGGAGCAATCCGTAGTTTCAGCCAAAGTTACGGGCGATTCCTACCTACTCCGTATCACCTATCGACATAAGATTCGTTTGGGGCCCGATCTTAGAATGAATGACATCACGAAATGGCAGCTTTCCCTACTCCCCATGTGTTTTCACCCGTCCGAAGAAATTAATTAATCTGGTGTAGGGTTCACTCTGAGGTTTCGAACTATTTGACCACCTATTGTATGTTTTGTAGTGATAGTCGTATTTTTATGTCATGTATTTTCGGGTGTACAAATTGTACAATAAAGTACGAGTATATCAAAATAAATAAATACTTTCGGACGGACTCGCATGTTCGTTAATGGACTCACAGAGGGCCTCCAGATTTGCCCGAGTTTCCCGATGCATCGTGGAGCGTCGCCGCCGCAACACAGCGTCCGAGTAGCAAAACCAATCAATCAAAATCCCCCCCTGCCTGGTGTCCCCCTTTGACCTTACGCCTGACCCTTTGGCCATAACCCTAACAGGGCAGGGTCATGAGCGTATTCATTTATCTTATTTATTGGATATTAACGTTAGTTTTTCTTGAGTATATCGATACCTCTGGGCTCAAAGGGCGTATAGCATTTTGACATATTTTACTTTTCTTATTCAGTTTTTGATTTTCTATCGATCTGTGTAATCCACGTGGCGAAATTCGCAAAAAAATGTCAAATACAACCTCATAATTTTCGTTACATAAACACAACTTATTTGAAAATTAGGGGCATAAGGAACATATTGCTGCCTCCACAATAATTGGCAGGTTGTATAAACCAACTTTGGTTAAAAATTTTGGGTGTAAGATCGTAATTTTACAAGTTACCTTTTACTTCTTCGTTCGAAAAGTAATATTGCTTTTTACCTCCTTAAAAAAACCGGCCAAGTGCGAGTCGGACTCGCCCATGAAGGGTTCCGTTACGTTACGATTTATGACGTATTAAAAAAAAAACTACTCACTAGATCTCGTTCAAACCAATTTTCGGTGGAAGTTTATATGGTAATGTACATCATATATTTTTTTTAGTTTTATCATTCTCTTATATTTTTAGAAGTTACAAGGGGGGGGACACACATTTTACCACTTTGGAAGTGTCTCTCGCGCAAACTGTTCAGTTTAGAAAAAAATGATATTAGAAACCTCAATATCATTTTTGAAGACCTATCCATAGATACCCCACAAGTATGGGTTTGATGAAAAAAAATTTTGAGTTTCAGTTCTAAGTATGGGGACCCCCAAAATTTATTGTTTTTTTCTATTTTTGTGTGAAAATCTTAATGCGGTTCACAGAATACATCTACTTACCAAGTTTCAACAGTATAGCTCTTATAGTTTCGGAAAAAAGCGGCTGTGACATACGGACGGACAGACAGACAGACAGACATGACGAATCCATAAGGGTTCCGTTGCCATTTGGCTACGGAACCCTAAAAATTTCAAATAAAAATGTAGTTTTGCTATACGACCTGAAGACGAAAAAGAGACCAGCACCCTAATTGCGTAACACACAATTAATCGGTATCGGTTTCATTTTGACAGTTCAACAACAGTCATTGCGTTATTTACGTGTTGAGCAGACAAATTTTTCGAACTTATGAAGCAATGGATTAGCAATTTGCTTCAAAATGATTCAGATTACTATTGATTGTGTGTTACGCAATTAGGGTGCTGGTTAAAATTAATTAAGAAGATTGTAACTAAAAAGTTAAGTACAGCTTGGCAAAAAAGAGTTTGTAGTGGTGACAGGTGGTACTAAAATATCTTCTTTAATAGCAACACCGCAAAGCTGTCAAGTTCTAGTAGCTTAAATGTCATCTGGTACTCGGATTTATTGTTTTCGCTACGTTATTAAAGCTTATTCCATTATTTACTTAATTAACTATTTTTAAAAATGAACAAGACTATTCGGAGTAGTGCTAGAGCAGTAATTTATAAAGTGTTCTTGCGTTGTCTGGCTGAAAATGAGGCTGGACAAATTTTGTCAGAACTTGGTGATGTTTATCGGCGAACTGCTGAATTAACAGGTATTTATCTGTATGAAATTTGTTTTTAAGTGTAAAAACATGTGTTCTTATTGTTCTTTATTCAAAATGGATCAGAATCGCCAATTATAATGAGTATAAATTGATTTTTCTAAGCTACATTTTTGAGGTTATGTTTACAGAATTTGCACGACGCGTATACAAGGATTAATTATGAATGATCTTTTAGAAATTTTTTTGGTATACTGTTTAATATGTGAATTTTTTATTTATTATAGGTGTTAGTATCAACACAGTAAGAAACATTGAAAAGGAAGGTAAAAAAAATGATGGATTATTTTCTACACCAGGAAAACACCGAAAGGGTCGTCCAAGGAAAGATTTGGACAATTTTGATTTGTGTGCCATAAGACAAACTGTCCATTTCTTCTACACCGTTAGAAAACAGGCGAGTTTGTTCATTTTTCCATCATTTAAACCTAGTGTGCCTACAAAATAATAGTTCATTAATTAATTTGATTTGTCATAACTACATATAAGTATAATATGCGATTTAATAAGTAATTTTGTTACATGGGAGTTAAGTCGCTGGAAAAAGCTATTCATAAATTATAATAATTAATTATTTTTAGGTGCCCACTCTTCGAAATCTGCTTCCTGTGATAAGAGAAGACCTAGGTTTTAATGGAAGTCGAGAACATTTACGGAAAGTACTACTGGCCCTTGGATTTTCATACAAGAAATGCCAGTCTGATAGATCTGCATTAATGGAAAAAACCAATATCGCGGTGAAACGGGAAAAATACCTGAAGGTTATTACCTGTGGAACTACAGAAAGATATTATTTACTTAGATGAAAGCTATGTACATTCTTCATATAAACTGAAAAAGTGTTGGCAATCAGTTGACATAAGCGGAGTCAAAACAAACGTTTCTAAAGGCAAAAGGTACATCATCGTACATGCTGGCAGTGAAAAAGGATTTGTGCCGAATGCCTTACTTATTTTTTGCGGAAGTAACCAAAATGAGGATTACCATTCTGAAATGAACAAAATTAATTTCACTAAATGGGTTAAGGAAAAATTAATTCCTAATATAACGGAAGCGTCTATTATAGTTATGGATAATGCGCCCTACCATTCGGTAATTTTAAACAAAGCGCCGACAAGTGCAACAAAGGTCGCCGATATAAAACTGTGGCTTGTTGAAAATAATATAACTTTTGAAGACTCTATGCGCAAGCCAGAACTATTGACACTAGTGAAACGAAATAAACCAGAACCCATTTATGAAATTGATGAGATTTTGGGAGAGAATGGTCACACAGTGGTGCGGCTACCACCATACCACTGTGATCTGAACCCCATAGAATTAATTTGGGGAATTGCAAAGCACAAAATCGCCTCAAATAATGTTTGTTCCACTAATATCAAGGTACGCAGGTCATACTCGGATTTTATGTTCTCTTGTTATTTTAATTATATGCCACATAAATGAGTATTAATATTTATAATTGATATATTTTGCAGGCAGCGGCTGAGCAAGCATTCGAAAGCATAACAATTGAAAATTGGAAAAATTCATGAAGACATGTACAGAAAATCGAAAAAGCATACTATGAGAGAGGTAGAACATTGTATACTGATATAGAGAAATTGGTTATAAATCTCAGAGATGATAGCAGCGATGACACATCAGAGTCTGAATATGATGATCATGAAGTTGCAGGAACCTCAGGCCAACAGGCTGATTTTTCAGGAGTTGAATATTTGGATGAAGAATTTGACTCTGATTGAATTTTACATAGGCGGATTTGAAAATAAAATTATTCTTACTATTTATTAGTTTTCTTTAAACGCCACCTCTTTCTCCTCTCTCACTCATCTTTAAAACTACTAAACATATTTTAATTAAACTTCACTCGTTTTTCAGTTGAGTAATACATAATAGTTAGATAGGCAGTTTATTATCTTCAGCCCCTAAGGATACCCACCGACCCTATGATCTGTTGTTCACACATAAGAAATATTGTAGATTTCTTTAAAAGCCACAATAAACTCGCATACCAATAAGATTACTTTGCTACAATAATATTTCAGATCTACGAACGTTTCGAATTGAAATAGAATTCCTACTTTAAAACCATAATTTATAAAAAAATTCAACGTATCAAGATCAGTTGAGTCTAGTATATGGGGTGGCTATATGAAAAGTAGTAGCGCCCTCATTTATTCCACACTCTTTTTTGCCAAGCTGTAAACAATTTTAACTAACTATAATTTTAGTTTCTATATCCTAAATAATTATCGAAGAATAGATGTCTAATAAATAAGTAAAATATCAATTAGGAAAATAATTGTAAAAGTATTATCCTTTACCACGTTACACACCAATTCAAGTAATTTATACGCCCCTGTGTCTGCATCATTTATGAAAAGTTGGGCTTACGCCTTTGTGTAAGTACCTGCTCAGGGCGTATTTTTATTTTTTTATGGGGTGTATAGGACATATTATATTGAAAATTTTTGGTCGTAAAGCACATGCTATCTCAGTCAATACAAAACCAGGGCCTTTTTTGAAAAACCCTTCTTAAACACATCAAAAAGCTAAGAACTTTGTCCCTTGGATACTTCTATGTAGCTCTAAAAATGAGAGAGATATAACGAAAAATCTATCTTTTGTGCTATTCGCCCTTTGAGCCCAGAGGTATCGATATTTCAACTCTGTATAACTTTAATTTCATTCTCGTGAAAAATTTTTCGAAGTAATTTTCTTTTGACAACAGCAAGTTTGAAACTTAATCTCCACGAGAAACCCTATAAAAAGAAAAAAATAACCTTGAAATTATGACCCTACGTAAGTACGTATGAAATTTTTTGATTAAATATTGTCCAGTCGGGGGACCGCTCTAATTATTAGCCTAACGTTCTGTTAAAGTTTAAAATAGGAGCGGTCCCCCGACAGGACAATATTTAATCAAAAAATTTCATACGTACTTACGTAGGGTCATAATTTCAAGGTTATTTTTTTCTTTTTATAGGGTTTCTCGTAGTCGGGGGTTTTTTAAATTTTTAATTTAATTTTTTATTTCATGCTTTTTGTAGGGACTCCTTATTATTTCTTTTCTTTTATTTTCTTGCGTTTTAAGATTTAGGTAATCTGGTATTTAATCAGGTTTTTTGTAATTCGCCATTTTGTGGTGGTGACCACCTTGGATTTGAAATTTGTCATAGTGTATAGTATTCTACTAGTCAAGCCCTTCGTTTGATACTCAGATTGAGGGAGTAGTGAAAAAAAAAATGTAATTTGCCTTTTTGTGGTGGCGGCCATCTTGGATTTGAAATTTATCATAGTGTATAGTATTCTACTAGTCAAGCCCTTTCATTTGATACCCATATTGAGGGAGTTCTGAAAAAATAGGTAATCCGCCATTTTGTAGCGGCGGCCATCTTGGACCGATTTTCATCAAACATAGCTAAGAACACTCCCGACAAATTCACCTTTCAAACAAAAAAAACAAAATTAAAATCGGTTCATCCGTTCGGGAGCTACGATGCCACAGACAGACATACACACACACACACACACACACACACACACACACACACACAGACACGTCAAACTTATAACACCCCGTCGTTTTTGCGTCGGGGGTTAAAAAACTACCAAGCTCATACAGCTAACAAAACATAATGAAATGTAATTTGTTTGCGGAATACTTAATTAATCTATCATTATTTCCCAAACTTTTGCTAAGCCTATCTAAAAATGTATACTGGGCATTCTGTAGCAAACTATTAGAAAGTATCAAAAATTAATAATTGCACAATAAATAAAAATAATTTTGAATAGCAAGCGCATTCCGAATATAAATTCAAATATAGAAACAATTCGGCGCGAAATTGAATAAATGACTATGGTCATAGGTCCTCTGTTATTGACTCAGTTTCAATATAATGTCCAAAAAACGATTAAAATTACATTAGGAAAGCATAAATCATTATTATAAATAATGCTTGTTGTATTTAATGCTTAAAATAATTTTATTTCAATTTCTGAGAATCGATTTCTGACATTCGTCATATTAAGTACTCGGGTCAATCAAAATTAAAAAAAAAATCGTTTGGCACAATCGCTTTCGCACATCATTACGATAAAAAAAAACAACAATGGTCGGCGATTTTGAACACAAATTAAGTAGTGGTAATGAATAATACGTGTTATTGGACCTGTGTTTCAATATTACGTTAGGATTTGGGCATTTTCGTGTTTTTTAGAATATTTGTAATAATATTTTTCACATTTTACATCTTATCTCCATGTGTGTGTGTGACTTTTGTGAAAAGTAAAAATGTAAACACGCACGATTGGCGCGAAACTTCGACTTTAGATATCAAAAAACTACATTACCACTACTTATTTAACATGAACAATGGATGAATTCGTCAAATAATTAAATCATGTATTATTCATTGCCCCTGTGGTGGAGTTTGGATTTTCGAAATCCCCAATTTTTATGTTTTTTAGCCTCGACCACCACTGTCATCAAAATGGCGATTATCGCATTTACAGACTTGAATTTAATTAAAGTAAATTAATAAACTTGCGCGCTAAATATGGAAGATTAAATGGCGATAACATATGAGTTTTTTATCCAACTCTCTTAATTAACGCACATTCATAAGATTTGATGGGTAGCATAATCAATATTTACATTGTCAGTAAGGGTGTCGTATGTCGTCATTTCAAGGTCCAATGGGACCCGTTACTGAGCCAGCGGAGGTTCGTGTGTTCGGGTCCATTCGGGGGCGCTACCGAACTATACGGTTAATGAATTTTTAACTGATGCCATGAGCAACGGTAAGCAGGTTGATGTCGTTTATACTGACTATAGCAAAGCTTTTGACCGAATAGACCATAGCATCCTGATATCTAAGTTAAATGGCATGGGAATTCGTGGCGATCTGCTCAGATGGTTCACCTCTTACCTTGTCAACAGGTCCCAAGCAGTAGTACTAAATATATCTAGCTGGGTCCCTGTTCCTAGTGGAGTGCCGCAGGGTTCATTGCTCGGTCCATTGCTATTTATAATCTACAGGATTAGATTGGTAGAAAGTAGGATTTAATTGGTAGAAATTTGGATAGGATGGTAGGAAGTAGAATAGGATGGTAGGAGGTAGGATCAGATTGGTAGCAAGTAGAATAGGGTGGTAGAAAGTAGCATAGGGTAGGATTGGTATAAATTTGGAGTAGTTTGGTAGAAATTTGGAGTGGTTTGGTAGAAATTTGGGTAGGATTGGTAGTAATTGGGATAGGATTGGTAGAAATTTGGATAGGGTTGGTAGAAATTTGAAAAGGATTGGTAGAAATTTGGAGTAGTTTGGTAGAAATTTGAAAAGGACTGGTAGAAATTTGGATAGGATTGGTAGAGATTTGGAGTGGTTTGATAGAAATTTGAAGTGGTTTGGTAGAAATTTGGACAGGATTGGTAGAAATTTGAAAAGGATTGGTAGAAATTTGGATAGGATTGGTAGAAATTTGGATAGGATGGTAGGAAGTAGAATAGGATGGTAGGAGGTAGGATCAGATTGGTAGCAAGTAGAATAGGGTGGTAGAAAGTAGCATAGGGTAGGATTGGTAGAAATTTGGAGTGGTTTGGTAGAAATTTGGAGTAGTTTGGTAGAAATTTGAAAAGGACTGGTAGTAATTTGGATAGGATTGGTAGAAATTTGGAGTGGTTTGGTAGAAATTTGGAGTGGTTTGGTAGAAATTTGGGTAGGATTGGTAGAAATTTGAAAAGGATTGGTAGAAATTTGGATAGGATTGGTAGAAATTTGAAAAGGATTGGTAGAAATTTGGATAGGGTTGGTAGAAATTTGAAAAGGATTGGTAGAAATTTGGATAGGATTGGTAGAGATTTGGAGTGGTTTGATAGAAATTTGAAGTGGTTTGGTAGAAATTTGGACAGGATTGGTAGAAATTTGAAAAGGATTGGTAGAAATTTGGATAGGATTGGTAGAAATTTGGATAGGATGGTAGGAAGTAGAATAGGATGGTAGGAGGTAGGATCAGATTGGTAGCAAGTAGAATAGGGTGGTAGAAAGTAGCATAGGGTAGGATTGGTAGAAATTTGGGGTGGTTTGGTAGAAATTTGGAGTAGTTTGGTAGAAATTTGAAAAGGACTGGTAGTAATTTGGATAGGATTGGTAGAAATTTGGAGTGGTTTGGTAGAAATTTGGAGTGGTTTGGTAGAAATTTGGGTAGGATTGGTAGAAATTTGAAAAGGATTGGTAGAAATTTGGATAGGATTGGTAGAAATTTGAAAAGGATTGGTAGAAATTTGGATAGGGTTGGTAAAAATTTGAAAAGGATTGGTAGAAATTTGGATAGGATTGGTAGAGATTTGGAGTGGTTTGATAGAAATTTGAAGTGGTTTGGTAGAAATTTGGAGTGGTTTGGTAGAAATTTGGGTAGGATTGGTAGAAATTTGAAAAGGATTGGTAGAAATTTGGATAGGATTGGTAGAAATTTGAAAAAGTTTGGTAGAAATTTGGATAGGGTTGGTAGAAATTTGAAAAGGATTGGTAGAAATTTGGATAGGATTGGTAGAGATTTGGAGTGGTTTGATAGAAATTTGAAGTGGTTTGGTAGAAATTTGGGCAGGATTGGTAGAAATTTGAAAAGGATTGGTAGAAATTTGGATAGGATTGGTAGAAATTTGGATAGGATGGTAGGAAGTAGAATAGGATGGTAGGAGGTAGGATCAGATTGGTAGCAAGTAGAATAGGGTGGTAGAAAGTAGCATAGGGTAGGATTGGTAGAAATTTGGAGTGGATTGGTAGAAATTTGGGTAGGATTGGTAGAAATTTGGATAGGATTGGTAGAAATTTGGAGTGGTTTGGTAGAAATTTGGAGTGGTTTGGTAGAAATTTGGGTAGGATTGGTAGAAATTTGAAAAGGATTGATAGAAATTTGGAGTGGTTTGATAGAAATTTGAAGTGGTTTGGTAGAAATTTGGACAGGATTGGTAGAAATTTGGGTAGGATTGGTAGAAATTTGGAGTGGTTTGGTAGAAATTTGTGTAGGATTGGTAGAAATTTGAAAAGGATTGGTAGAAATTTGGAGTGGTTTGGTAGAAATTTGGAGTGGTTTGGTAGAAATTTGGAGTGGTTTGGTAGAAATTTGGGTAGGATTGGTAGAAATTTGGAGTGGTTTGTTAGAAATTTGGAGTAGTTTGGTAGACAATTGGGTAGGATTGGTAGATATTTGGAGTGGTTTGGTAGAAATTTTAAGTGGTTTGGTAGAAATTTGGATAGGATTGGTAGAAATTTGAAAAGGATTGGTAGAAATTTGAAAAGGACTGGTAGTAATTTGGATAGGATTGGTAGAAAGTAGAATAGGATGGTAGGAGGTAGGATCAGATTGGTAGCAAGCAGAATAGGATGGTAGAAATTAGCATAGGATTGGTAGAGATTTGGAGTGGTTTGGTAGAAATTTGGAGTAGTTTGGTAGAAATTTGAAAAGGATTGGTAGAAATTTGGGTAGGATTGGTAGAAATTTGAAAAGGATTGGTAGAAATTTGGAATAGTTTGGTAGAAATTTGAAAAGGATTGGTAGAAATTTGGAGTAGTTTGGTAGAAATTTGAAAAGGATTGGTAGAAATTTGGAGTAGTTTGGTAGAAATTTGAAGTGGTTTGGTAGAAATTTGGATAGGATTGGTAGAAATTTGGAGTAGTTTGGTAGAAATTTGAAAAGGATTGGTAGAAATTTGGAGTAGTTTGGTAGAAATTTGAAGTGGTTTGGTAGAAATTTGGATAGGATTGGTAGAAATTTGGAGAAGTTTGGTAGAAATTTGGATAGGATTGGTAGAAATTTGGAGAAGTTTGGTAGAAATTTGGGTAGGATTGGTAGAAATTTGGAGTGGTTTGTTAGAAATTTGGAGTAGTTTGGTAGACAATTGGGTAGGATTGGTAGAAATTGGAGTAGTTTGGTAGAAATTTGGGTAGGATTGGTAGAAATTTGGGTAGGATTGGTAGAAATTTGAAAAGGATTGGTAGAAATTTGGAGTGGTTTGGTAGAAATTTGGGGAGGATTGGTAGAAATTTGAAAAGGATTGGTAGAAATTTGGAGATAGGATTGCTAGAAAGTTGGAGTGGTTTGGTAGAAATTTGGAGTGGTTTGAAGTAGAATAGGATGGTAGGAGGTAGGATCATATTGGTAGAAATTTGGGTAGGATTGGTAGAAATTTGAAAAGGTTTGGTAGAAATTTGGAGTGGTTTGTTAGAAATTTGGAGTAGTTTGGTAGACAATTGGGTAGGATTGGTAGAAATTTGGAGTGGTTTGGTAGAAATTTGGGGTGGTTTGTTAGAAATTTGGAGTAGTTTGGTAGACAATTGGGTAGGATTGGTAGATATTTGGAGTGGTTTGGTAGAAATTTGGACAGGATTGGTAGAAATTTGAAAAGGATTGGTAGAAATTTGGATAGGATTGGTAGAAATTTGGATAGGATGGTAGGAAGTAGAATAGGATGGTAGGAGGTAGGATCAGATTGGTAGCAAGTAGAATAGGGTGGTAGAAAGTAGCATAGGGTAGGATTGGTAGAAATTTGGAGTGGTTTGGTAGAAATTTGGAGTAGTTTGGTAGAAATTTGAAAAGGACTGGTAGTAATTTGGATAGGATTGGTAGAAATTTGGAGTGGTTTGGTAGAAATTTGGAGTGGTTTGAAGTAGAATAGGATGGTAGGAGGTAGGATCAGATTGGTAGCAAGTAGAATAGGATGGTAGAAAGTAGCATAGGATTGGTAGAGATTTGGAGTGGTTTGGTAGAAATTTGGAGTAGTTTGGTAGAAATTTGGGTAGGATTGGTAGAAATTTGGAGTGGTTTGGTAGAAATTTGGAGTGGTTTGAAGTAGAATAGGATGGTAGGAGGTAGGATCAGATTGGTAGCAAGTAGAATAGGATGGTAGAAAGTAGCATAGGATTGGTAGAGATTTGGAGTGGTTTGGTAGAAATTTGGAGTAGTTTGGTAGAAATTTGAAAAGGATTGGTAGAAATTTGGAGTAGTTTGGTAGAAATTTGGACAGGATTGGTAGAAATTTGAAAAGGATTGGTAGAAATTTGGGTAGGATTGGTAGAAATTTGGAGTGGTTTGTTAGAAATTTGGAATAGTTTGGTAGAAATTTGGGTAGGATTGGTAGAAATTTGAAAAGGATTGGTAGAAATTTGGAGTGGTTTGGTAGAAATTTGGGGTGGTTTGTTAGAAATTTGGAGTAGTTTGGTAGACAATTGGGTAGGATTGGTAGATATTTGGAGTGGTTTGGTAGAAATTTGAACTGGTTTGGTAGAAATTTGGACAGGATTGGTAGAAATTTGAAAAGGATTGGTAGAAATTTGGATAGGATTGGTAGAAATTTGGATAGGATGGTAGGAAGTAGAATAGGATGGTAAGAGGTAGGATCAGATTGGTAGCAAGTAGAATAGGGTGGTAGAAAGTAGCATAGGGTAGGATTGTTAGAAATTTGGAGTGGTTTGGTAGAAATTTGGAGTAGTTTGGTAGAAATTTGAAAAGGACTGGTAGTAATTTGGATAGGATTCGTAGAAATTTGGAGTGGTTTGGTAGAAATTTGGAGTGGTTTGAAGTAGAATAGGATGGTAGGAGGTAGGATCAGATTGGTAGCAAGTAGAATAGGATGGTAGAAAGTAGCATAGGATTGGTAGAGATTTGGAGTGGTTTGGTAGAAATTTGGAGTAGTTTGGTAGAAATTTGGGTAGGATTGGTAGAAATTTGGAGTGGTTTGGTAGAAATTTGGAGTGGTTTGAAGTAGAATAGGATGGTAGGAGGTAGGATCAGATTGGTAGCAAGTAGAATAGGATGGTAGAAAGTAGCATAGGATTGGTAGAGATTTGGAGTGGTTTGGTAGAAATTTGGAGTAGTTTGGTAGAAATTTGAAAAGGATTGGTAGAAATTTGAAAAGGATTGGTAGAAATTTGGAGTAGTTTGGTAGAAATTTGGAGTGGTTTGGTAGAAATTTGGGTAGGATTGGTAGAAATTTGGGTAGGATTGGTAGAAATTTGGGTAGGATTGGTAGAAATTTGAAAAGGATTGGTAGAAATTTGGAGTGGTTTGAAGTAGAATAGGATGGTAGGAGGTAGGATCAGATTGGTAGCAAGTAGAATAGGATGGTAGAAAGTAGCATAGGATTGGTAGAGATTTGGAGTGGTTTGGTAGAAATTTGGAGTAGTTTGGTAGAAATTTGAAAAGGATTGGTAGAAATTTGAAAAGGATTGGTAGAAATTTGAAAAGGATTGGTAGAAATTTGGAGTAGTTTGGTAGAAATTTGGAGTGGTTTGGTAGAAATTTGGGTAGGATTGGTAGAAATTTGGGTAGGATTGGTAGAAATTTGAAAAGGATTGGTAGAAATTTGGATAGGATTGGTAGAAATTTGGATAGGATTGGTAGAAAGTAGAATAGGATGGTAAGAGGTAGGATCAGATTGGTAGCAAGTAGAATAGGATGGTAGAAAGTAGCATAGGATTGGTAGAGATTTGGAGTGGTTTGGTAGAAATTTGGAGTAGTTTGGTAGAAATTTGAAAAGGATTGGTAGAAATTTGAAAAGGATTGGTAGAAATTTGGATAGGATGGTAGGAAGTAGAATAGGATGGTAAGAGGTAGGATCAGATTGGTAGCAAGTAGAATAGGGTGGTAGAAAGTAGCATAGGGTAGGATTGTTAGAAATTTGGAGTGGTTTGGTAGAAATTTGGAGTAGTTTGGTAGAAATTTGAAAAGGACTGGTAGTAATTTGGATAGGTTTGGTAGAAATTTGGAGTGGTTTGAAGTAGAATAGGATGGTAGGAGGTAGGATCAGATTGGTAGCAAGTAGAATAGGATGGTAGAAAGTAGCATAGGATTGGTAGAGATTTGGAGTGGTTTGGTAGAAATTTGGAGTAGTTTGGTAGAAATTTGGGTAGGATTGGTAGAAATTTGGAGTGGTTTGGTAGAAATTTGGAGCGGTTTGAAGTAGAATAGGATGGTAGGAGGTAGGATCAGATTGGTAGCAAGTAGAATAGGATGGTAGAAAGTAGCATAGGATTGGTAGAGATTTGGAGTGGTTTGGTAGAAATTTGGAGTAGTTTGGTAGAAATTTGAAAAGGATTGGTAGAAATTTGAAAAGGATTGGTAGAAATTTGGAGTAGTTTGGTAGAAATTTGGAGTGGTTTGGTAGAAATTTGGGTAGGATTGGTAGAAATTTGAAAAGGATTGGTAGAAATTTGGAGTAGTTTGGTAGAAATTTGGAGTGGTTTGGTAGAAATTTGGGTAGGATTGGTAGAAATTTGGGTAGGATTGGTAGAAATTTGAAAAGGATTGGTAGAAATTTGGATAGGATTGGTAGAAATTTGGATAGGATTGGTAGAAAGTAGAATAGGATGGTAAGAGGTAGGATCAGATTGGTAGCAAGTAGAATAGGATGGTAGAAAGTAGCATAGGATTGGTAGAGATTTGGAGTGGTTTGGTAGAAATTTGGACAGGATTGGTAGAAATTTGAAAAGGATTGGTAGAAATTTGGATAGGATTGGTAGAAATTTGGATAGGATGGTAGGAAGTAGAATAGGATGGTAAGAGGTAGGATCAGATTGGTAGCAAGTAGAATAGGGTGGTAGAAAGTAGCATAGGGTAGGATTGTTAGAAATTTGGAGTGGTTTGGTAGAAATTTGGAGTAGTTTGGTAGAAATTTGAAAAGGACTGGTAGTAATTTGGATAGGTTTGGTAGAAATTTGGAGTGGTTTGAAGTAGAATAGGATGGTAGGAGGTAGGATCAGATTGGTAGCAAGTAGAATAGGATGGTAGAAAGTAGCATAGGATTGGTAGAGATTTGGAGTGGTTTGGTAGAAATTTGGAGTAGTTTGGTAGAAATTTGGGTAGGATTGGTAGAAATTTGGAGTGGTTTGGTAGAAATTTGGAGCGGTTTGAAGTAGAATAGGATGGTAGGAGGTAGGATCAGATTGGTAGCAAGTAGAATAGGATGGTAGAAAGTAGCATAGGATTGGTAGAGATTTGGAGTGGTTTGGTAGAAATTTGGAGTAGTTTGGTAGAAATTTGAAAAGGATTGGTAGAAATTTGAAAAGGATTGGTAGAAATTTGGAGTAGTTTGGTAGAAATTTGGAGTGGTTTGGTAGAAATTTGGGTAGGATTGGTAGAAATTTGAAAAGGATTGGTAGAAATTTGGAGTAGTTTGGTAGAAATTTGGAGTGGTTTGGTAGAAATTTGGGTAGGATTGGTAGAAATTTGGGTAGGATTGGTAGAAATTTGAAAAGGATTGGTAGAAATTTGGATAGGATTGGTAGAAATTTGGATAGGATTGGTAGAAAGTAGAATAGGATGGTAAGAGGTAGGATCAGATTGGTAGCAAGTAGAATAGGATGGTAGAAAGTAGCATAGGATTGGTAGAGATTTGGAGTGGTTTGGTAGAAATTTGGAGTAGTTTGGTAGAAATTTGAAAAGGATTGGTAGAAATTTGAAAAGGATTGGTAGAAATTTGGAGTGGTTTGGTAGAAATTTGGGTAGGATTGGTAGAAATTTTAAAAGGATGGTAGGAAGTAGAATAGGATGGTAGGAGGTAGGATCAGATTGGTAGCAAGTAGAATAGGGTGGTAGAAAGTAGCATAGGGTAGGATTGGTAGAAATTTGGAGTGGTTTGGTAGAAATTTGGGTAGGATTGGTAGAAATTTGGAGTGGTTTGTTAGAAATTTGGAGTAGTTTGGTAGAAATTTGTGTAGGATTGGTAGAAATTTGAAAAGGATTGGTAGAAATTTGGAGTGGTTTGTTAGAAATTTGGGTAGGATTGGTAGAAATTTGAAAACGATGGTAGGAAGTAGAATAGGATGGTAGGAGGTAGGATCAGATTGGTAGCAAGTAGAATAGGGTGGTAAAAAGTAGCATAGGGTAGGATTGGTAGAAATTTGGAGTGGTTCGGTAGAAATTTGGGTAGGATTGGTAGAAATTTGGAGTGGTTTGTTAGAAATTTGGAGTAGTTTGGTAGAAATTTGTGTAGGATTGGTAGAAATTTGAAAAGGATTGGTAGAAATTTGGAGTGGTTTGTTAGAAATTTGGAGTAGTTTGGTAGAAATTTGGGTAGGATTGGTAGAAATTTGAAAAGGATTGGTAGAAATTTGGGTAGGATTGGTAGAAATTTGAAAAGGACTGGTAGTAATTTGGATAGGTTTGGTAGAAATTTGGAGTGGTTTGGTAGAAATTTGGGTAGGATTGGTAGAAATTTGGATAGGATGGTAGGAAGTAGAATAGGATGGTAGGAGGTAGGATCAGATTGGTAGCAAGTAGAATAGGGTGGTAGAAAGTAGCATAGGGTAGGATTGGTAGAAATTTGGAGTGGTTTGGTAGAAATTTGGAGTGGTTTGGTAGAAATTTGAAAAGGATTGGTAGAAATTTGGAGTGGTTTGTTAGAAATTTGGAGTAGTTTGGTAGAAATTTGAAAAGGATTGGTAGAAATTTGGAGTGGTTTGGTAGAAATTTGGGTAGGATTGGTAGAAATTTGAAAAGGATTGGTAGAAATTTGGATAGGATTGGTAGAAATTTGGATAGGATGGTAGGAAGTAGAATAGGATGGTAGGAGGTAGGATCAGATTGGTAGCAAGTAGAATAGGGTGGTAGAAAGTAGCATAGGGTAGGATTGGTAGAAATTTGAAAAGGATTGGTAGAAATTTGGAGTAGTTT
This sequence comes from Apamea anceps, assembly GCA_951799955.1. Lineage (NCBI taxonomy): Eukaryota > Metazoa > Arthropoda > Insecta > Lepidoptera > Noctuidae > Apamea > Apamea anceps. The sequence continues at coordinate 21,367,206 of OX637510.1, forward strand.
GGTAGAAATTTGAAAAGGACTGGTAGTAATTTGGATAGGATTGGTAGAAATTTGGAGTGGTTTGGTAGAAATTTGAAGTGGTTTGGTAGAAATTTGAAAAGGATTGGTAGAGATTTGGAGTGGTTTGATAGAAATTTGAAGTGGTTTGGTAGAAATTTGGACAGGATTGGTAGAAATTTGAAAAGGATTGGTAGAAATTTGGATTGGATTGGTAGAAATTTGGATAGGATGGTGGGAAGTAGAATAGGATGGTAGGAGGTAGGATCAGATTGGTTGCAAGTAGAATAGGGTGGTAGAAAGTAGCATAGGGTAGGATTGGTAGAAATTTGAAAAGGATTGGTAGAAATTTGGAGTAGTTTGGTAGAAATTTGAAAAGGACTGGTAGTAATTTGGATAGGATTGGTAGAAATTTGGATAGGATTGGTAGAAATTTGGATAGGATGGTAGGAAGTAGAATAGGATGGTAGGAGGTAGGATCAGATTGGTAGCAAGTAGAATAGGGTGGTAGAAAGTAGCATAGGGTAGGATTGGTAGAAATTTGGGTAGGATTGGTAGAAATTTGGATAGGATTGGTAGAAATTTGGAGTGGTTTGATAGAAATTTGGAGTGGTTTGGTAGAAATTTGGGTAGGATTGGTAGAAATTTGAAAAGGATTGGTAGAAATTTGGATAGGATTGGTAGAAATTTGAAAAGGATTGGTAGAAATTTGAAAAGGATTGGTAGAAATTTGAAAAGGATTGGTAGAAATTTGGAGTAGTTTGGTAGAAATTTGAGAAGGGCTGGTAGTAATTTGGATAGGATTGGTAGAAATGTGGAGAAGTTTGGTAGAAATTTGGATAGGATAGGTAGAAATTTGGAGTGGTTTGTTAGAAATTTGGAGTAGTTTGGTAGACAATTGTGTAGGATTGGTAGATATTTGGAGTGGTTTGGTAGAAATTTGGGTAGGATTGGTAGAAATTTGAAAAGGATTGGTAGAAATTTGGATAGGATTGGTAGAAATTTGAAAAGGATTGGTAGAAATTTGGATAGGATTGGTAGAAATTTGGATAGGATTGGTAGAAATTTGGACAGGATTGGTAGAAATTTGAAGTGGTTTGGTAGAAATTTGAAGTGGTTTGGTAGAAATTTGGATAGGTTTGGTAGAAATTTGGATAGGATTGGTAGAAATTTGGAGTGGTTTGGTAGAAATTTGGGTAGGATTGGTAGAAATTTGGATAGGATTGGTAGAAATTTGGAGTTGTTTGGTAGAAATTTGGGTAGGATTGGTAGAAATTTGAAAAGGATTGGTAGAAATTTGAAAAGGATTGGTAGAAATTTGAAAAGGATTGGTAGAAATTTGAAAAGGATTGGTAGAAATTTGGAAAATTACATCAACTTTCAGCATTTAAATTTATTAAGAAAAATATGTTTCCGCGCTTATTTTAGACAATATATTTGTGGCAAATATCATTAATTATTTGTTGAGATCGGTCAAACTTCGTTAGTCTACTACGAAAGTTGTATAAAATAGGTATTACTACACCTATCCAAAAGGTAGGCACCTTAAACTCGCTGGAAATATGTACATAAACAACCTATTCTCTTGCTGAAAATATGCAAAAGGGAAAAATAAAGATATTATCATTCTCTCCGCGTTCTTACTTTTACCATTTTTCTTACTTAAACTACTTATAAAACGCAATCAAGTCTTGATAAAAATTACAAAAAATTGTGTTTCGACATGACACTTCTTAGTGCTGACCATCCGTCCAGTTTTCTTATTTCGATTCAAAAATTGCATAAAGCCTAATCGATAATCGGAATTTGCAAAAAAAAATAAAAAAGATGTAGAAACTATATATATCCTCTTTGGTATATTTTTCATGAATTAATTTATTTTTGAAATTAATCATTTTAATTACCGTACCTACACGTACGGTTTGGTTAGGTGTGTAATTTTTTATTGTTCCGTACGTCCAAATGAAAAAACGGCACCCTTGCAGGATCACTTGTGTCTGTGGGTCTTGTCTTTTCTTATTTGCTTCGAATCTACTGGACCGATTAAATTGAAATTTGGTATACATATGAATTTCTGTGACCCAAAGACGGACGTGTAACGTAAATAAATTAATTTTGAAAATGGGGTCACTCTTGGGGGGCAAACTAGAAAATAAAAAAAAAATCTTTGCTGTACTTCTGTGTGACATATCAAATGAAAGGGCTTGTTGTGGGGTTTTAAATATATTTGCTTAGTAACTAAAACAAAAGTTATGTGGCCGTCTGTCTATGTGCCGGTCGGTCTGCCTCTCTGCCGTCTGTACAAACCTAAACTAACCGTAAAATCTAGATTTTGACCAATTTGCACCGGCCAGCCTTTCTTACATGGTTAACGTGGGCGTTTTCGTGGACGCGCGTTGTGGGACGAAGTAGGCACTCCTTATGTCCCAAGCTGCCGTTCTGTAGCTTGGGATAAAATTTTAAGAATTGTAATTGTCTGATTTCTAATTTAAATGATCTGAAAATACTTTTACGGAACCCATAATTTCGTCATGTCAGTCTGTGCGTGCGTTCAGATGTCAACGCCATTAACCATTTTACTCGTAGACGTTAACGAGTGTTAATAACACTAATTCGTATTCTATGCACGCAAAATGGTGTAGTAAAATTACGATAAACATAATTAGAGGTAGCATTCCCCATGCAATGTACCCGAGGGTTGAAAAAAATCTATGCACACAAGCGTGTGGTATTGTTGGAACTTATAATTAAAATTATAAAGATGTTTCTAATTGACTTAACTTTTAAAGTCAATCGTTTTTGACATATGGAATATTTTCGTTTAAAACCGCAGAATTAACTTGGTTTTTTACAGTTTTTTTGAGAACTTTTATGAAATACAAACTTATTTCTGCAGTCGATCAAATTAATGATATGCGCTGTGCATGCGTAAATATTCATCCCAAGTACGGGACCTTTCGCTGTGCATGGTCCGACATACACTTGGCCAGTTTTTTTTTTTTAATTTCGTTGGGAAACTACCACAAAAAGTAAACAATTTCTATTACTCAAGTAAACTAATATAAATAAAAATTAAATTAAAAATTTAAAAAACCCCCGACTACGTCAAACCCTATAAAAAGAAAAAAATAACCTTGAAATTATGACCTTACGTAAGTACGTATGAAATTTTTTGATTAAATGTTGTCCCGTCGGAGGACCGCTCTAATTATTAGCCTAACGTTCTGTTAAAGTTTAAAATAGTAGCGGTCCCCCGACAGGACAATATTTAATCAAAAAATTTCATACGTACTTACGTAGGGTCATAATTTCAAGGTTATTTTTTTCTTTTTATAGGGTTTGACGTAGTCGGGGGTTTTTTAAATTTTTAATTTAATTTTTTATTTCATGCTTTTTGTAGGCACTCCTTATTATTTCTTTTCTTTTATTTTCTTGCGTTTTAAGATTCAGGTAATTTGGTATTTAATCAGGTTTTTTGTAATTTGCCATTTTGTGGTGGTGGCCATCTTGGATTTGAAATTTGTCATAGTGTATAGTATTCTACTAGTCAAGCCCTTTCATTTGATATCCATATTGCGGGAGTTGTGAAAAAAAAAATGTAATTTGCCATTTTGCGGTGGTGGCCATCTTGGATTTGAAATTTATCATAGTGTATAGTATTCTACTAGTCAAGCCCTTTCATTTGATACCCATATTGAGGGAGTTGTCAAAAAATATATAATCCGCCATTTTGTAGCGGCGGCCATTTTGGACCGATTTTCATCAAACATAGCTAAGAACACTCCCGACAAATTCACCTTTCAAACAAAAAAAAACAAAATTAAAATCGGTTCATCCGTTCGGGAGCTACGATGCCACAGACAGACATACACACACACACACACACACACACACACACACACACACAGACACGTCAAACTTATAACACCCCGTCGTTTTTGCGTCGGGGGTTAAAAATGCGATGACTTACAAGAATACATTGAAATTTTAATATTCTAGTGGGTTGAAAGATGAACTTGAAGAATGGGAAGATATCGGGGAGAATTCATTAACCATATTGTAAAGGTTCAAGATTTAATAAAATTGCGTGGTAGAGATGAAGGCACCCACGATTCAAGCAGTTCTTATAATATTCTAAACAGTGTCAAGTCATGTCAGCAACATATGGGTATAGTTCCAAGCCGGGCTGGTTGATTAGAGGTGCCCTGCAACAAAGACCAAAAGGCAATATTAAAAATGCAATCCCAATTTTTCCAATAATGGAATCTTAGAACTTAAGTCTAAATAGATTTTGGGACCTTGAAGAAATTCCATCAAATTCCTAATTGAATGCGAGCAGGCATGTGAATCACGTTTTTTGCTGAACACCCACCTATCGCTTAGCGGCGGATTCTCTGTCAAGTTACCTCTCATAGTCTCACCAGGGCCCCAAGTCTGCTATTACAATAGTGTCAGAATGGTCTATCATTGATTTCATAATTGTTGATTTTGATAAGTTTGGTAATCTACTAACATAATGGCGTCATTATGACTTTCCAGTGGTCAACCACTGACACTCCATTGAAAGAAATGGCATAGAATGGTAATCTCGTACATAATGATAAATGAATGACTGACTTACTTAGAACACTTGACTTGTATAAAACACTAATAAATAATATGTAAAAATATATATAAATGAAATCTGGCATAAATAAAGTAGTGGTAGTTTTTCGAAAATCATTTCTACTAACGGGTTTTGTATTAATGACAATACGACAATGTCATTATGACACAATTCTATTACGAGACCATTGACCGATCAATGATCGCCATTAAGAATTTAGCAGATTACGGACTTTAAGCAAAATGACAATGGGATGGGAATGGGATCGTGTTGCAATGACGAATTTATAAAAATAGCAGACTTGGGACCCAGATCGTCTCGGGGACTCGCCACTACGCCATAGCCAATAATAAGAATTAGAAATTTTATTTGCTCCAACATACAGAATTCAAAATAAGAGTGACTCACGACATGTCTGCCATTTCTCATGGCGTGCATATATTTTAGGTACAATTATTATCTCCTTTATTTCATTAAATTTAAATACTTACAAAATACAGTTTTAAATATTTTTATAAACAAAAGGATAAAAAAACATTTAAAAATATAAAAAGTAGTAGCCCACCGGTATCGGGAACAGGGTCCAAGCTATTAGTCGTCTATCGTTACGCATTACATTATTATAGAATCAATGATTTTGAAATTTTACACTTATAAGTACATTCAATATCAGTCACAATTAAACAAATTTCTTATAGGTACTTATTCAATAATTTACATTAATTATCCAATTAGAAAATTTTTAACAAAAATTATTATTTATTTTCCTTGTCCAATATTCTAAATTACAATTGTCACAATGAAGATTTACATCACTTTAATAGAAAAGATTAAAAAGATAAATTGACCCATAGACACCTCGTATAAATAAATCTATCGAATCTAGAATCACTACTGGGCGGTGTGTGTCTCATGGTTGCACCAAATGGGAGTCCAGCTCAGACTTATTTAATAGGTATTCAATTACATATAATAACATGTATAACTAGCTTCTGCCCGCGGCTTCGCCCGCGTGGATGTCGGAAATTATCCCACGGGAACGTGCTAACAGGATAAAATGTATGTGCTTCCCCAGGATGCCATCTATCTCTACGCCAAATCAGAAGTTCAGTGGTTTAGGCGTGAAAATATAACATACAGTTTCAAGTTCAAATCCTCCCCTTAAAAACTGAATAACCCCTTTTTGTCCCGTCAGTGGTCAATTTTCGACAACTTTACATACCTATTATTAATTAAGTCAAAACTATCAATACTGAGTTTCGAGTTACTCGGATCGCGCATTCAATTTCTTCCATACAAACTTCACACCTCTATATCCCACTTTGAGGGGTAGTTTTGAAAAACTTATAATGATAAACTTTATTACTTACTTAGGCAAGTATTCTTGCCAAGTTTCAAGTTTATTAACTAAATGAATAAGATTTTTCATATAAACTGTATCCCCCGCTTTTCACCCCCACAGGGGTGGAATTTTGAAAAATCTTTTGGGATTATTCATAACTTGATTCAAAGATTATTTATACCAATTTTCGAGTTAATCAAGCCACGCATAATAATATTCCCTTGTAAAATTAACAATCCCTTTTCAACACGTTAGGGGTAGATTTTCGAAAAACCCTGAATTATGTTACTCTTTATTTTTGGTATTAAGTATAAACACTGAGTTTCGAGGTAATCGGACTGCGCATTCAAATTATTCCAAACAAACTTCAACACCCCTATATCCCCCTTTGAGGGGTAGTTTTGAAAAATTTATAATGATAAACTTTATTACTTACTTAGGCGAGTATTCTTGAAAAGTTTCAAGTTTATTAACCTAATGAAGAAGATTTTTCACATAAACTGTATCCCCGCTTTTCACCCCCAAAGGGGTGGAATTAAAAAAAAACCGTTTGATATGTATTCATAATTTGACTCAAAGATTATTTATACTAATTTTCGAGTTAATCAAGCCATGCAGTAAAATCCTCCCCTGAAAAATTGACTACCCCATTTCAGCCCGTCAGGGGTAGATTTTCAAAAAACTTTAATAGGTACACATTATTCTTTACTTTCAATATTAGGTATAAATACTGAGTTTCGAGTAAATCGGACTGCGCGCTAAAATTCTTCCATACAAACTTTGAAACCCCCCAATCCCTTATTAGGGGGTAGTTTAGAAGAAAAAAAAAACTGTCAATCTTCATAATTTATTTAGATAAGTATTCGTGCCAAGTTTCAAGTTTATTAACTCAAGGAATAAGATTTTTCATACAAACGAATTCCCCCCTTTTCACCCTCTTAGGGGTGGAATTTCGAAAAATCCTTTCTTAGTGGATGCCTACTCTTCACGAAGAACACATCCTCCAAATTTCATGTCTCTAGGAGCAGCGGTTTAGGCTGTGCGTTGATCTATCAGTCAGGCAGTCAGTCAATCAGTCAGTCAGGTATTTGAATTTTATATGTATAGATATCGGCATATTTAAGTTCTCCGTCACTACGTGACCATACTTACTACAATATTACTTATATTTATTTATGTACTAGCTTTTGCCCGCGGTTTCACTCGCGTTAATTTAGAATTTGACAATCAATTCGTGTTGTGCTCTGCTTATTGTCTCTCTCATCAAAGCTACACGTGGCGCCATCTATTATCATAATTACGTTAGTTGATTTCCTCGGGAACAGCACTTTTTTCGGGATGAAAGGTACTCTCTGGCAGGTTCAGTGGTTTAGGCGTGAAAGGTAACAAACAAACTTACTTTTGCATTTATAATATTAGCTAGGATAATAATCACCATGAGTCGTTTAAAAATTCTGTAAAATTTAGTCGGAAGCTAAATATTGCAATAATATATTCACCTTTAATATGGGTAATATAGACCTATATTATAGATGGAATTCTCTCTGGAATTATAATGTTAATAAATTTATTTTCTCAAAAAACTTAATAATAGGTTACAGAAAAGCAGTTTGGCAGAATTAATTTCTAATAGGTGGATGTAGCCACTGCAACCAACTAGGCAATGCCTGGATTTCGGTTTCCAGCGCCTTTTCCCTCGATATTGCAACAATAAAATGCCAACAAAAAGTATGGTTGGTTGTACTATTAATTAAATTTAGAATGACTTAAAACTAACTTAAATGCTACATTGATTGTATAAAATTTAAATTACCCATAATATAATAAGCAAATGGTCTATACGTGAGTGAGAAGTGTTTGTGAGTGTATGTGAACTAGTTGATATGTGGAGTTTGATTAATGTGGGTGTGTGTGTTGTTGTATGTGGGTATGGGCGGGTGAATGCGTGTGTGTGTGATTGAAGTGCATGATCATGGTTATTATCTGAGATTATTTTAACATTCCAATTACTGTACAACGTTTAGTAATAACTCCGTGTCTTCATAATTTAGTTGCTGCTAATATTCACTAACTTTTTGTTTACATTTAGATTTAGTAAGCGGGTAAATATTTAGTTCTTTATTGATTTTGCTATAAAAGAACGGACCAAGAAATTCAATAAATCTTTCACTAAAAATTACTTAAGATAACTTAAATTCTTAATGATGCTATTTCTTTAATCATCATCCAGTAGGTATTAAGGGAAAGGCGAATTGACGAAAAATCGCGACGTATTCGTTGCATCAGCTCACACTTCCTGGTGAATAAGTATCTTTTTAATAATATATTTGTCGGAGTCATTCGTTTGACTATTCGGAACGCTAGCGCCATCTCGTGGCGCTAGACAGAGTCTAGGCTGAGTTCGTGGAGGTGGACGGAGAGCTACACCTACAAGAACGGTCTGGTCAGAGCTCTCGGGATGATCGAAACATTGGACATCGTACGAACAACATGTGCTCAAAAACTGTCACCCTTCCGTATCGTTGAATGTGTACCTATAGTGCGTGATTCGCTAGTGTGACTAACTGGTTCGTAAATTATAATCTGCAAACCGTTTTTTCATAGAAAAAACGGTTTTTTCATAGAAAAAACGGTTTACAGTTCAAATCAGATCAGAGGACGGTACATGTTGTTTTGGGTATAGGCTGTATGCAGAAATACCTTTGCCGAGTGACGCGACTGTTGCGCCTACCGCCATGTTTGAAAAAAAAAAAGAAAAAGACCGTCTCTAACCGGCGGCGTTAGAGTTCGACGTATCCCGTTCCCGTAGTTAAACACGTAGTATATGGCGTGTGGAAACATAACAGTGCACAACAGCTGATTTGTGTTTTGCCGAAAATTCACTGCTAGTTGACCACCGTTCAACTTGTTGTGACCATCAATAAGACGTACAAAGGAGCAGCATCAACGTGACTATTGCAAATAGCATACCAAGGAATGACATGGAGCAACTTTAAAAATGGAGCCAAGCAGCCCCGCAGCCATCAGCGAAGCCCTTTCGTGTACTGCAAGTGAGGGAAACCAGGACATATCGCAGCCGGGTGCAGGAGTAGTGGCAGCCAAACCAAGCGGATGGTGGACAACGTGCTGGAAGTCGTGAACGGCGAATGGATGTCGTACAACTACCCCCAGACAAATTGGAAAATAAAGGTGAGCTGTATTGTTTTGTTTACGATTCTGGTGCTGAATGCTCGTTGGTAAAAGCGAGTTGTGCAGCCAAATTAAGTGGCAAACGGGTTAATAACGTTGTTGCGTTGACTGGTATTGGTCAAAAACATGTATTCAGCACAGAACGTATCATATGTAGCGTTGCAATTAGCGAGCAACAACTTGAGATTTCATTACATTTCTACCCGACATTTACTTGCAAAGTAATATTATGATAGTACGTGAAATATTGAACCTAGGATTTTCGATTAACATGTTTGCGACAGAGTTTTTGTTGCGTAAAGCTCTTGTAATAAATTCAGTTTTAATCGGTGTTCATTAGGTGTTAAGGTTTAAATTTGCTTGAAAATGAATAGATGTGATTGAAAGACGTCCTTTCTTGAATGAGTTTATTTTGCAACTAACTTCATAATACAAACGATAGTTTTGGCGTAAACATTCCGCCCACCAAAACGAATTGTTTTACATTATAACATTCAAAATCAGAGCAATTGGACTGTATACAAAAAAATCTTTAAAAGGTACAAAAATTACTACTTCAGACACTTATTACTTGAACAACTCAACTTATATTATTATGTGTTAGTGTCATATTCCCTTGGCAAAAATATTAACTTTGATAGGGGTCTCTTCAATTCATGATCTCCCTTACATTGTACGGTGACCACTCGAACCAAATTGTCAGTCCCAGGATGGACTACCTTCACTCGACCTAATAGCCATTTATTAGGTGGTAAGTCATCCTCTTTAATTATTACAATGTCACCAACACAGGGTGATGGAATCTTGGAATGCCATTTATATCTTTGCTGCATGGTATTAAGATATTCAGATTGCCACCGCTTCCAAAAGTATTGGGTCATCCTTTGTATTAATTGCCATCTCGTGAGTATACTTATGTTTCTCTCCTTGAAATTGATATCTGGAACACTGATCAGGGGTTCCCCCACCAAAAAATGACCAGGTGTCAGAGGTGTAAGAGTGTCGGTAGTATCATCAAGCTGACATAATGGGCGTGAATTAAGGCTTGCTTCCACTTGAGCCAATAATGTAGCCATCTCTTCATATGTCAGTTTAGTTCCTTGAGTTACTCTAGTCAGGTGCCGTTTGGCTGATTGTATGCCAGCTTCCCATAAGCCTCCATAATTTGGCATTCGCGGCGGAATAAAGTGCCATACCGTACCATCATTGGCTAACAATTCAGCGATCTCCTTTGATACCCTGGCCTTGCCTCTTGCAAATAGTGCTTTCAGCTCCTTTGCGGCCCCGACAAAGTTGGTGCCGTTGTCGCTCCATAAATGAGCACATGGACCTCTTCGAGCAACAAATCGTCGGAAAGCGGCGATAAATGCCTGGGCAGTAAGGTCTGTAACTGCCTCCAAGTGCAGAGCCTTTGTTGACATGCACACGAACAAGCATACATAGCCCTTCGTGGCATGATGACCTCGTCCCTTAGATGTTCTTATTTGCACAGGCCCAGCATAATCGACTCCGCTGTTAAGAAACGCTTTGTTGGTGTTCACCCTTTCAGGAGGGAGTTGTCCCATCATTTGATTATGTGTCTTTGCCTTGTCAACGATGCAGACCTTACAGGTACGTATACATTTTCTTACAGCTGCCTTTAACCCAATAATCCAATATTTACTCCGAATGTAAGTCATCATCATTTGGATGCCACCGTGCAAAGTCTTAATGTGTGCTTCTTGAATTATAAGTCTGGTAATGTAAACATCTTTAGGTATTATTATTGGGTGTTTTGATGCTTCTGGCAGTGTTGCGTTTTGTAGTCGGCCTCCGACTCTTAATAGATCTTTATCGTCTAAATATGGAACCAATGTAATTAGCGAACTTTTAGTGTTAACCTTCCCCTTTTTCTTAATGTTTTCTATTTCCCTTTCGTATACTAGATTTTGATAATATTTAATTGCCTTTTCTAAAATATCTTCCATTTCATTAACTGTTAAATAATCTTCTTGTTTTGTGATATTTTTAATATTTATAAATCGCTTACAGTAGGCTAAAACTCTCTTTAGTTTTGAAATGCTAGAAAATCTTTCCCAAATAGGTTTCTCTTCGCAGGTATTGATGAAAGTATGGTAACTTGAATCCTTCATTTCTAGATCAGTTTCAGGAACCTCTTCTCTTGCCCTCTTAATTTCTTTAAACTTAAGCCAATTAGGTCCCGTCCACCACAGCTCGTGATTTGCTAAATCACTTGCCTTCACACCCCTTGTAGCTATGTCCGTAGGATTTTCAGCCGACTGTACATGACTCCATTTATTGCTTTCTAGGACTCTGAGAATATCTGATGTTCTATTCGCGACAAATGTGCGCCATCGACTCGGTGTAGATTGTAACCATGCTAATACAACCATGGAATCGGTGTAAGCATAGACATTATTCATTTGTATATCGAGTGCAGCAGTAATATCCTTCACTAATTCAGCCAGTAACGTGGCAGCGCATAGTTCCAGTCTGGGGATACTCAGTTGTTTTACAGGTGCTACCTTCGTACGAGATGCTACCATTACGACGTGCACCACATCGTCTTCATCGACAACTCTTAGGTAAGTAACTGCAGCGTATGATGTCATCGAAGCATCTGCGAAGCCGTGGAGCTGGATTACCTTACTTCGTGGCGTAATTTGAAACCAACGTGGGACCCTAATGGATTGCAGGTAAGTTAATTCTTTTCTATACTTTGTCCACTCTTCCACTAGGTCGAAAGGAGCTTCATCATCCCAATCCAAACAACGGAGCCATAACTTCTGGATCATTACTTTAGCTATGATAACTACAGGTGACAACCATCCGAACGGGTCGAACAATCGTGACACGTCCGAGAGAATGGATCTCTTCGTTATGGGATACTTCAGTTCTGGTAAGTTAACTGTCACCTTGAATTTATCATCTTTTCTGTCCCACTTTAGTCCCAGAATTTTTATAATCTTGTCTAGTTTTATTTCCAACTGATCTGTAGTATTTTCTTTTCCTTCTTGTAAACATTTTAATACTTCTTCTGAATTACTTGACCATTTCTGCATTTTAAATCCACCCCTTTTGAGTATTTCTCTTATATTTATACATAGAATATTAGCTTCTTGTACATTTTCATGGCCGGTCATTAAATCATCCATGTAAAAACATTGTTTTATTCCAGCGGCAGCCTCTGGACATTTATGACCTTCGTCATCAGCTAACTGCTGAAGTGTTCGTACCGCAAGATATGGCGCGGCAGCTGTGCCGAATGTGACGGTCTTCAGTTTATAAGTACTCAAGTTCTTGTCTGCGTCATCTCGCCACACAATACATTGTAGTGGTGTGTGTTGTTCAGCCATTTTCACCATTCGGTACATCTTGATAATATCGGCTATTACACATATTTTGTATCTCCTCCAATTGATTATAAGGCTGCGTAAATCGGGCTGTAATACAGGCCCAATCATCATGCAATCGTTGAGAGAATGTCCATTGGTGCCTCTAGCTGAAGCGTCAAAGACAACACGTAACTTCGTCGTGTCTTTGTCCTCTCGGACTACAGCGTGATGAGGAAGGTATTGTATATGTCTGTCATCTTGGTCTTCACATTCTTGTAAATGTCCCATCTCTAAATACTCATCAATTACCATTTTGTATTTTTTCTTAAAATCGTTGTTTCTATGGAATTTTCGCTCTAATTGTTGGAATCTCTGAATCGCTGCGTGTCTTGTATCTCCTATTTTTTGTATAGTTTCTTCAACAGTCTGTTTTAATGGTAATTGTACGACATAATTCCCTTCTTTATCTCTCATGGTTGTATTTTTGTAAATAGATTCACATTCTTCTTCTTCCTTTGTTAAAATCTTCCTTTTTTAACCGACTTCAAAAAAGGAGGAGGTTCTCAATTCGGTTGTATTTTTTTTTTTTTTTTATTTATTTTTTTTTTATGTTTGTTACCTCAGAACTCCGTTGTTTATCGATCGATTTGCAAAATTTTTTTTTAACCATAAAGGATATGCTTCCAGATTGGTCCCATTTTTTTCAAAATCCAGTTCTGATGATGGGATCTATGAGGAATCGAGGGAACTCCTCAAATATTATAGGCAACTATATAGTAATTTTAATATTTTTATCGAGAAATCAAGCGTTTACAGTCAAAAAGTAACATTTGATGAAGTGGAACTGGTGAAGAAGATCAGATATGGCTAACGGAACTTGTCACTCGCATAGATATCACAATCAAGATAGTTAAGCAACTATGACAATACAAATAAACATACAATCCTGAATAGTTATATTGAAAATGTTATCATTGAACTGATCTGATGATCATGACGGAGCCGGAAGACAGGTACCGGAACTCCGTAATTAATCAACGTATTCTAGCCGTGTTTGGGCTTATTAGAATTGTCATGAAATGCACTTTGGCTATAAGTTACTATCGAACTGATCTGATGATGGAGCTGGAAGGTGGAAGGTTGGCATGAGAACTTCAAAATAAAACAATGTATCCTAGTAGTATTTGGGCTTAGAACTGTCATGAGATGCACTCTGAATACAAGGTGCCATTGAAAATCTAGTTTTGATGTTATCATCAATGTGTCCACAAAACAACTTCTGAATTATTAAAGGCATTTTGCTTACAATGTTTAAAAAAAAATCGCTTCTATTATTTACTAAAATAAAATTGTATTCTTGGTAGTATGCACACGTTTCCACGCCACCTATGAGGTAGTGTGCTGGGCGCGTTTTTTTTAATGTGGTTTTTACTTTTACTCAAATGCAAGTCATTTGTTTGAATGTTCCTAGATAATAATGATATAATAAGGTGAAAAATATGAAATGAATGGGTCAGAAAATAACAATAGCGTCGGTCGCTTTGTATTTCACCGATATGCTTGTGCTATGTAGGTACCTACCGACTTACTTGTGCAATGTTCCTAGTAATGATAAAATAGGTTCCTACATTGAATGACTCATTAAAATAACAATAGCGTTGGTCGCTTTGTATTTCCAACTTGCCTGTGTTGAATGTTCCTAATAATGATAAAATAGGTTTTTATATTGAATTGGTTTTAAAGTAACAATTGCGTCAGTCTCTTTGTATTTTACCGGCTTATCTATGCACGTGTGTATTGAATAATGCTAAAATAGATTACATTCCGTTGGGAGTCTTTGAATTTTACCTGTCTGTTGAATTTATACCAAAGATTAATTTATTTAACTTTTTTATTGTAACTATAAGAATCGACAGTATTTCATGCGTCATATTATCATCTCTCTACGGGATCAAATTAAAGATCAGAAAGTAGACAGTAATATGTACCTACTTGTATGATATTGGTACTTCTTCAAAATAATATTCTATGTAGAAAAGATATTAACTACGTTGCCATTATATTATAATAAAAAATACACTAAACGGCTAGAAATAAAAAAAACTTTTTACAAAAAAAATAACCGCCTTCAAAAAAAGACAAACAAAAACGTTCCTGCACTAAAAAGTAAAAAAATAAAAAATTGAATTCCTGTAAAGAAACTTAATTTAAAGGTAAACTTATTTGACATTAATATTTTGCAAATATTCAAAATTGTTTACTTCTTTTTGGAGTCGGTGCCAGCCAAGGCAAGGAAATACGTGTGGGCAACAATACCTCGAAAAACGACCTCTAACATTTACTATAAAACTACCAAGATACCTATTGCATACCTAGAATAATTAAAACACAAATACAGACTAGACTGTACTCTAAAACAAATTGACACAATTTTCACAATAATTTCTTTTAAATAATAATAATTATAAATACGTATAAAAATCCCCTGCCACTTTTTAAGTACTTTGAAATTTTTGAAGCATTAAGTTTGTAAGCATCTGTTTTAAAATTTTATAATCGTGAATTGAAAAAATAAATGGCACAGGATACAACTGCCAACTGAATAAAGCCTCTGGATACTGCCTTATAACTGCTGAAATCCTGCGTCAACTACCAAGAAAAGCCATCGTCTTCATAACACAGCTCTTTAATGGAATTTTGAGGACTGGATATTATCCGAAAATATGGAAAGTGTCGGAAATTATCATGATTCCAAAGCCAGGAAAACCACCGCACCTTGTGTCGTCATACAGGCCAATAAGCCTACTGCCTGTTATGTCCAAACTATTTGAGAAAGTCGCTGCACGTAGGCTTAATGAAATACTTAAAGACAGCAACATCATCCCACAACATCAGTTCGGTTTTAGAATAGGGCACTCAACCGTGGAGCAGGTGCATAGAGTGGTGAATAAAATACGAGAGGGCCTAGAACAAAAGGAGTACTGCTCGGCTGTATTCCTGGACGTACAACAAGCGTTCGACAAGGTCTGGCACCAGGGCTTGTTATTTAAGATAAAAAAACAACTACCACATAACCTGTACGTATTATCGAAGTCTTACTTAGAGGGCAGATTCTTCCGGGTAAAAATTAATGACTCGTATTCGAAATTCTACAACATACAGGCTGGCGTGCCCCAGGGCTCCGTATTAGGTCCAACACTCTACCTTATATACACCGCAGACTTACCAACGTCAGAAGAAGTTCTCTGTGCCACCTTCGCTGATGATACGGCTGCTTTGTGTAATAACAAAAACCCTCATATGGCCTCAGTAATGTTACAAAAGCACCTCGACAAAGTCTATAAGTGGATGAGAGAATGGAAAATAAAAGCTAGCGCCAGCAAGTCAACGCATGTGACATTTACTCTCAGAAAAGATGACTGCCCACCTGTTAAACTCGGAGATGACCCACTTCCACACGGGACAACAGCTAAGTATCTCGGCGTACATCTCGACAGAAAACAAACGTGGAGATACCACATAGAGAAAAAACGTGACGAGCTTAACATCCTACTTCGGAAACTAAACTGGCTCTTGGGAAGAGCATCACACGTATCACTGGAAAACAAAGTACTCATCTACAAAGCAGTAATAAAACCTGTCTGGACATACGGAGTTGAGCTGTGGGGCTCTGCGAAGAACTCAAATGTGGAGATACTCCAACGATTTCAAAATAAAGTGCTCAGAATAGTATCAAATGCTCCTTGGTTTATGAAGACCTCAGAATTACATGAGCATCTGCAAATCAGAACTGTAAAAGAAGAAATAGAACACAGGATACATTCATACAAATATCGAATAACGTCACATACCAACACCTTAGCCACAGCCCTAAGTGAACCAATAGCCATGAAAAGGCTCAAACGACACCACATATGGGACTTAATTGAATAAAGCCTAAACA
Organism: Apamea anceps; assembly: GCA_951799955.1. Lineage (NCBI taxonomy): Eukaryota > Metazoa > Arthropoda > Insecta > Lepidoptera > Noctuidae > Apamea > Apamea anceps. The sequence continues at coordinate 21,383,618 of OX637510.1, forward strand.
ACTTTGAGAGGCAGATTCTTCGCTGGAAGAATGAACCTCAGCAATTAATATCCGCACAAAAAATCTGCTAAAGGTTTACAACCGATTGCAAGATAAACTAATAAAAAAAAAAAAAAAAAAAAAAGGATACAACTGCTGGCACCGACTCCAAAAAGAAGTAAACAATTTTGAATATTTGCAAAATATTAATGTCAAATAAGTTTACCTTTAAATTAAGTTTCTTTACAGGAATTCAATTTTTTATTTTTTACTTTTTAGTGCAGGAACGTTTTTGTTTGTCTTTTTTTGAAGGCGGTTATTTTTTTTGTAAAAAGTTTTTTGTATAAGAATCTGTTTCTATCTCCCAAAATCTTTTTAATGTGGCTTCTTCTTCTTCTTTGATAAATAGAGTAGTTATTACTTCTTGATCTATACCTTTGTTAGTTTCACCCGACAAAACCCATCCTAAGCATGTTTGTTGTGCTACTAGACCATTTTGTAGTCGCATTAGCCCTTCTTGTATTATTCTTCCGAAAACGTCTGCCCCAAGAAGAATGTCAATTTTTCCCGGTATGCCAAACTTTGGATCAGCTAGCGTCAAGGGTTGTAACTCGGCCTTGTTTATCTTCATGGACTTAGAGGGTAATCTTGAGGAAATCGATTTCATTACGTAGGCCTTAACTTCAATAGGTTCCCTTGAGCTTGATAGTAGGTGGAAAAATACCTTATGCTTGATGGATTGTTTTTCTTCGCCAATACCACTGACTAAACTACTGACTTCTGTTTTCTTCAACCCTAATAACTCCACTGTTCTAGCTGTGATAAAGGAGGCTTCAGAGCCCTGGTCAATGAGTGCACGGCAGACATGTGGCTCTCCGGAACTTGAAATGACATCTACCAGTGCTGTGGCTAACAAAACTTGTTGACCAGGCTGCTGTTTTCTAGAATAGTGGGCTGCAATCTTTGTTTCAGTAGCGTCTTCAGTCTGAGAGGCAACGCATGTCCCAGACGAAGTGTTCTTCTCTTCAGTTGGTCTCGATCGGTCTTGGTGTAGGAGGGAGTGATGCTTCTTCTTACAGATTCTACAGGACGTCTTGTGTTTGCATCGAGAAACGGCGTGGTAAGGTATGAGGCAGTTGAAGCATAGCTTGTTCTATCTCACGTTCAGGTTTATCTTCTTCACTGGTGGCGGCATGAAATGATTTGGGCTTATTTCCCCCTTTCTCCTTCATTGTTTCAGGTGTAACTAATTCCAGCGTGCGAAATTTACTTTCTAAAAAACCTTTCAAAGTGGCCCATTTAGGTACGTCATCGGTGTTGTCTTTGTATGCGAATTCTTCCCATTCTTTGTGAGTAAGATTGTCTAATTTCTGCATGACAAGAAACTCCAGGAATGGATCCCACTCATCAATAGCTAGTCCGGTATTTTTCAAACCATGAAGGCACTCTGAGGTTGTATCTACCAAAAGTTTGATCATAGGAGCAGCTTGGTTGGCTACCCGTTTCTGGTAAAAAAGCCGTTTGAAAAGAGAGGTTCTTAATACTCGTTTATTACCGTAACGACTTTTTATTAATTCCCAAGCTTGTGTATAATTACTTTCTGTAATTTGTATTTGCCGTAACAATGCTTCCGCCTCCCCCGTAACACTTGTCTTCAGGTAATGTAGTTTTTGAACATTTGATAACGCATTATTATTATGTACGAGAGTGGTAAACAAGTCTTCATATGTAGGGAATTCTTCATACTTGCCAGAGAAAGATGGTAACTGTATACGTGGTAACTTCACACTCGATAAGCTTGCTGCAACACCAGATTCATTTAACTGATCTTGATTATTGACCGGTTGACTTGGTAGTGATTTGTTCAATAGATCTAACAAGTCAGCTTTTAAAGATACATATAGTTCCTCATATTTATAAAATTCTTCATGGAGAAAGTAAGGCAATACTCCGCGTTGGTCGCGTGGTGTGCACTTAGTTAAATCTCGATGAGTTTTCGTAAAATTCTGCCAGTATTCCTCAATACATTCTAAGCGCGCCTTTGCATAACCACTAGTTAACTTTGCTTTTGCACATTTCTTGAAGTTAATTTGCGCTTTCTGCAGAACATTAGCAGTATCCTCCAAAGCAGTCAGCAATCCACTTTGTTCCAATGTCACAGCAGTCATTTTCAATGTTTATTTGCGTACACAACACTTTATTAAGTTCGTAAATAACACGTTATAAAGTTATTTTCTTCTAATAAGCCACACTGTCTTCGATACGTAAACAACTTCCTTATCTCTCGACCGGCCTACGTCACCTATTGTATGCGCCGGCGCCGCCGGCCAGGTGCGAGGTGGTGGCCCGAGCGTTTCTATTCAATTTACTTTTATTAATTAATCCGGCTCGAAGGACCATGTTCATTAGGTGTTAAGGTTTAAATTTGCTTGAAGATGAATAGATGTGATTGAAAGACGTCCTTTCTTGAATGAGTTTATTTTGCAACTAACTTCATAATACAAACGATAGTTTTGGCGTAAACAATCGGTCAACAACAGAAAGCTAGATTTGATAGAACAAAGGCAGCTATAACAAAATGTTCGGTTGACGATTTCGTGTTATTAGAAAACGAAGAGTGTGTTAGTAGAAAACGAAATAAGTTAGATCGGAAGTTCAGAGGTCCGTTTACGGTAGCAGAAGTTTTGGCGGGTAATCGCTATACGTTGAAAGCTTTAAATTCTAACCTTACGAGTCTGCTCACGATAGGTAAAGAAAGATGCCAGTAGGTCATGTACCAGTCGAAGTAGATAGTGATCACAGTGGTGATGAGCAAGCCTACATTATGGGAAGCACGCGAGTAGGGGTTCTCAATTGGCCGTAGTAAAGTTGTGTGGTGTCACAGGGTGTGATGCACACGGATCCATGCGCTGGATGTGTGAGACCAATGCGATTGCTGGTCGGCTGGAGAGCCGTGGCGTTAGAGTGGTTTACTCGCGTGTAGCTTTCCAGGTGTCAAAGGCTCTTAGTGATAGAAATGATTGGTAATGTGGATAACGATGGTACGAGTACATGGCTCCGGTTGATGATTTACGCTATGATTAGATTTAATCAAAGTTTGTTTACATTACTCTGGTTGAATCTTTTGTTATCGATGATAGTTTGGATCAGAGTATTACTAACAAATTTGAGGAAAGTCGAGTAATAGTTTTGTTGATGAAACAGAGTAGAGATTAAGTTGTGCGTGTCGTGTGGGGTTTCGTGAGAAACTATAAAGTCCAGGAGTGAATTGGCGATGCGAAGGGAATACGCAAATGAATTTTACGAGTTGAGTAACTGGAGGTTATTAGATAGTATGAGACACATGCATTTTAGTTGACTTTTTTTTATTGCAACCTTGAAATTTGGGAATCAAATAGTGGGTAATGCTCTGAACTCTGCTATTTTTAGTTCGTTCGAATTTTCATTGTGTTTTTGCCTGTACCAAATGTGACCAGGAGTGGCAGAGCTATGTGATACTTTGCGGGCATATTTCATTCCAGGCCAGCAGCACCTGCAGCAGCGTGTTATTTCTAGTGCTGTGCTAGCTTTTGCTATGTCGGCAATCCGAGCAGTGTATTGATGAATACTGGGTGAGTCATATCCATTTTATTATGATTCTGACATCGAATGCATCAAAGATTGTGTTGTGTCAAAGTGAATTGGCAAGCGTGCAAATAATATTGTCAACATAACAGGGATCCGTTATGGTAGTGTGCAAAGTACCCTACAAGTTTTATCTGTGATGTTGAGTAACAATCTGCGTTTAGAGATCCCATTTCATACTGTACCGGATAGTTATCATAAAAGTGATATTTCGTAAGATTTTAGACCAAGAATTTAACGTTAGTATGACATCTGATAGTATTGTTTTGCTGTAAAATGAGCAGCGACACCAGACAAAACTTGACCCTAAGTATAAAGGTCCATTTAAGGTCGTTGAAGTGTTAGACGGTGACAGATACAACTTAAAATCGTTAACAAGTAATCGCCATTTTAGAGCTCACGATCGTCTTAGGAAAATGCCTGATTCTAATGTTCCGATGGAAATTAATGATGATGTAGAGACTGAATGAATGAACCTGTTTAATTTTTGAAATTGTAAATCTTTTATTTCTGTCATTACTCTTGCCCAATACGTTATCGCTGATTAAGCGAGTTGGTTATGTTGGCTATCGCTGGTTAATCGGTAGTGGTGTTATCGCTGGTTAAGCGTGTTATAATGTGCTTCCGCTGGTTAAGCGTGTTATGATGTGCTTCCGCTGGTTAAGCGTTAGCTGTTGAATCGCTGAATAAGCGTGTTATGATGTGCTTCCGCTAGTAAAGCGTTAGCTATTGAATCGCTGGTTAAGCGTGTTATGATGTGATTTCGCTGGTTAAGCGTTATTATTATCACTGGTTAAGTGATAGGATTTTTAACGCTGGTTAAGCGCTAAAATGTTAAGTACCGGTTAAGTACTTCAATGAATTTCACTACTGGGTAAGTAGTGATGCATGGTGCTGGTTAAGTGCTGTGGATTTGTTTGGTAGTCATAATACTTTCTTAATTGAGTGCCTTTATTATTCTTTCATTTTAGTGTTTTGTTTGGTTCACAATCAATTAAGCATTAAACACAATACTCAGACGGTAATTTGACCCAATTATTTTTGTGATAATGTCCCTGACGTGGGTCAGGATAGCGGAGTGAACTAGTTACTTTTCTGGATTATTTGTCTTTTCAGGTACCTCATCTCACGAAGTCGTGTGAAGGTCAGGATGGCAGTGTCGGAGTCATTCGTTTGACTATTCCGAACGCTAGCGCCATCTCGTGGCGCTAGACAGAGTCTAGCCTGAGTTCGTGGAGGTGGACGGAGAGCTACACCTACAAGAACGGTGTGGGCTCTTGGGATGATCGAAACATTGGACATCGTACGAACAACATGTACCTATAGTGCGTGATTCGCTAGTGTGACTAACTGGTTCGTAAATTATAATCTGATTTGAACTGCAAACCGTTTTTTCTATGGTGCTAAAACCAACACTACCCATAGTACGCCCACAGTAATTAAATTATGCATGATGTTAACGAGAGACAGACATACCTTCTCCGACATATTTATTTAATCCATAATGTAACAGTTTTATATTTATATAACACCTGCCAAACTGCAAAGCAATTTGTCGGCAGTAGGTTCTCGTGGATTTTGCACGACTTTTTGCTTGCCTAAATAGAAAAATTAAAACTAAAACCATGGTTCTGTAGGCAAAGATTCCGCATGTAAATACAAAGCAGTTACCCCCACAACCATAGATTCTACAACCACAGTCACTACACTCAGCGGCATCAGCCTACAAACGCCATGAGACCATCCCTTAGTACCTATGTGGTGAGCAAACTTAGGATTAGAACCCACGACATCAGCCGACCGACGCCGCCGATCGGCCGCAGCAACTATGAACACATCGACGGGTAATATTTCCTTAGGACACTTTTAAGGTGGTTTTTACTTTGAACACGATCGATTATTCCTTCAGGTAATTCATTAATGAATGTAGGTGTAATCCATCGTCTCGTACGCTTACCATAATAATTATTTACACTAGGCACATGTACGAGTAATTTCTTTTTCTTTGCAAGTCTGGTTGGGTAGTTATGTACTTTTTCTTTTTTGTGTTTGTTAATATTATGTTGTTCAAGAATCATTGTCATTTTTACATTCATTTCAATTGGTAATATATTGCACTTCTTAAATAATTTTTCATACTCCTTGTTCAAGCTTTGTTTAGTTCTTCTGCTCACTAACATTTTTAAAAGTCGTATTTGTAATATTTTAATTTTATCTAGATATATTATGTTTTAAAATTAAGTCCATAACCACACAACCCATAGCTAATAATCGAGTCGGCAAGTGCATAGTACAATGCATACAATAGTCCTCTCTTGACTACAGGCTTCAGGGTATACAGTTTCGAACTTTATTATAAACCGTGTCTATGTGTATATTCCATGAGAATTTAGTATCAATCGTCACTCCTAGGTACCTGCTCTAAATTAGTACATTGACAGCTTGATTTTCCATTGTGAAGACATTCACAATGGAAAATAGCAACAGTAAAAATTTATATTACGAAACTTGCGCAAGCACCTCCTAACGCCGCGTACAGACATCGCAAGGCAGGGGGGAGACAGTTAGAACATGCACAACTTTAGTAAAGATAGAGTCGCCATCTACTTTTGTTAACGAAGAAGCTATTAGTTTAATAATCATCGATAGATGTCTCTGTGATACCAACTTAAATGCAAATAAGAAAATCAAATACAAGAGTTCTCTATAATTTAAAACAATAATTATAACATTTTACATCAAGATTATTACATTATTATATGTATTTCATTTCTGACCGGCATCATCAATTATTGTAACCGTGTCACGGAAATCCTTATTGTGTGACATATTCTGGCAACATCACACAATATGGTCGCCGGTCTCAGTTTATAAGTGTATAGTCTATGGTCGCCGGTACCGTTTATTAATACAGGAATATTTTTTAAGCAATGCGCAAAAAAATTTTGGTGGTTCAGTATCAGTAATAGAACACATTTCTATTATTTGTTCAAAACGTTTTTATATTTTTTTATCCAACTTTAAATCAGCAAAATATGGACACTATCTATTCGTAATAATATCAATGAACGCGGGCGCCGTGCGGCTTACGAGTGATGTTGCAGAGGGGGTGAAACCCCCTTCCGGGCGGCAGGGTGGCGCCAGGCGGCTGCGGCCGGCCGGGCGCTCGACAGTCTGCGCTTGCGTTGTCGTTACGTCGCGTCTAGTTGCTTTCCCGCGCAGTGCGCAACTTACGATGTCGGATTTTAGTAACCGCGAGTTCTAATGTGATTGTGCGGGTCTATTTATTATGTGGTGAAAGCCTACGAGCAGCTCGCAGAATGTATGCTAGGGGGTAAGGGGTAAGGACCCCACGGTCCCTAATGAAAGGACCATTTTAGCAGCCACTCAGAGGCTGCTTGATCACGGTCAGTTCAGGACCCCAAATCACGCACTAGGGTCTGGCAGACCTCGACTGGCGGTAAATGTAAGTATTAAGTTTTTAAAAGTGCCTTAATTTAATTGATTATAATGCGTTATTTTCTGCATTTTGATGGTCCTAAGCCCATGAAAGTATGAAGGAAAAATTGGAATTACTCTTCAAATAACTTCAGATCACGGCCTAATCTTAAAAAAGTCTAATTCGAACCTGATAAAATCAGCGATCAGTACATTGTATGTAACCCACGTAAATATATATCTACCCACGCCTATGCACGAAAAACGAGCGAGCGCTGCCGCGCCGGGCGGCGCGTAGTGGCCAGAAAATCAATTTCAAAATAGACATCTTTCGTTAGCGATAACTTTATTTTTTTGTACTAAGACTTATCAAAATAAAAAATAGGTGTTTAATAAAACTCATTTAAGTTTAATTTGTCAAAGTTTGCGCACTGAATAAAAATTATTCCTGTATACTTTTAGCCGTTACACGGTTACAAATTACAATAAATTAAAGCAAAATGGTTCATTATTGTGTTACTGCTAATTCTGGCGAAATTTAGCGTTTGATGTATGTGATCACTCAAATTTTCTTAGCTGTTGTTGCGTTATATGTTGATCAATATGCGGTCAATTTATATTAGGACACTTTTACTTCTGAATCATCATCATTCAAATTTTAATTATTGTAATTTAGTAAATGTATCATTATTATTATTCGCCAGTCGCATATTGATCAACATATGACTACAACAGCTAAAAAAATTTGAATGATCACATAAAATCCAAACTTACTGATCTATACGTACGTAGGTACACATACATTCATGCCTATCTATAGCCACCTATAGAGCCTAAGTTCCAGTTAAGAAATGCAGATGGCGTTTCGAATCTGGATGCTTCGAAATGGCACAAGAGGGCTCTCTTCTCCCGTATTATTATTATACTCTTTGTCGCGAGGCGTACGACGCGAATGATTCGTCTCGCATGCCTCAACCTGAGGCATACGACGACGGTACGTTTATGCGTGCGTCCCGAACGACACATGCTCAAGCTGAGCACGCAAACCACCACGCACGGTGTTCGTCAGTAGAAAAATGGCTCCGACAAGGCGAGACGTGCAGATTGCAGCTGCGGCCTATATATATAGTGATTTATTCAATATTAAAAAAAAGAGAAAAGAAGAAAAGACGCTGGTGGACAAAACGATTTTTCACACCACCTGCTCGAAAATGTCAAATTATATGTCAAGCAACCTTAACCTAAAGTGAGTCATTAGTGGCCGGGGGCACAGCCGGTCAATAATGTTGTACTGGATTTCATTATGACCCGCTGGTCAATAATGTGATTTGAATTTGGAATCTCACATGCTCAGCTAAATTGGCAGTATAGTACTAACAAACACCCTTTGGTGCCAGAAAGAGGAAAGCTAGTCTCGATACCCTTACTACGCGTGGATGATATTCTCGATTTCCTACAAAATCATAACGACTGCTTCTTCATATCGTTGCCATGTTTTCGAAGACATAATATTGTAAGAATAATTAGATTAGTTATCTAATTATTCTCTCGAACCATTTTTTAAAAGGAATGGAATAACATTAAAACTGGCATTAATAATAACAAATACCGTACCGCGCCGTAATACCGTAATAGTAATTGGCTGTAACATTAGTTAATGTATTTTAAGTAAACTGCGCAAAGATTGCTGTGGATTTTGTGAGTAAATAAATAAATAATAAAACAGTCGATTTATCACATTTTATCAAAAATACTCTATTTTCACGAGCGTCTCCAATGACGTTCTAAATTCAAAATGCATACAGCCAATCATCCAAAACCATTCTACCAGCCCTGTATAAAGCTTAGTTTACATAAACGCCACTTCCACGAGAGTGATATCAATAGACACACACGACAAAACCGTAGAAGAGACTTTTTTATTTTGAAAATCGAATTGATCGTGTCTTGGCTACTTATTTGTAGACGCAATAAAGGCGCGAACTTTTGGCGTTTAAACTTTAAATTTATCAACAAAGTATTCGTTTTTCGTACTATGGCTATTATTTTCTCACAGTAGGTGTAAAAAGTAGAGTATCCTCCTCTGGGCTAAAGGTGTCTTTGTCTTGGGCTAGCTTGAATCCCTCGCTGCATTCAGGATTCTTGTATTAACTCCCTCGCTTCGCTCGTGGGTTAAATCCCGAATCCTTCATTGCGCTCGAGATTCAATATGACGCCCGTGACATAAGACACAACTTTAGCCCCTCGGTGCATAATCTACTATTTTACGAACCGATTACACTATGGGAATACATTATACGACGATATCACCTTTGGAGATGATAAAAAATTTTTACGAATTTCAAAGGAAGATTTGGAGCATCTTACAAATTTAAGAAGGCCAGCCGTGGAAAAGAGTAATACTTACATGCGTGATGCTATTTCTGTTAATGAACGAGTTATGATCACACTAAGGTTTCTAGCTACGGGTGATTCCTATGCGAGTTTACAATACTTATTTCGTATATCTAGACAAAGTATTTCATCGATTATTCCAGAAGTATGCGACGCACTAACTGAAGCATTGAAGGACTGTATAAAGGTAAGATATAAATGGGCTCAATTATTTAATCACCAGTCTTTATTGTTTGATTAAAGTAAAAATACAGTAGTTTCTTTATTAATCTTAATTTATGTTGAAGTGTCTGCGTTATTATTAGAAAATTTATTAATGGCAAAAGGATCGGCAGAATCAGTAGCATCTGGATTTGCGTCCTGTAAAAACTCCATCGTTATATTTTGGCTATTTAGTAGAGGTTGGTGTCCAGAATTTGGGGGATTAGAGGTGATTGTAAAATTTGGAAGAACTAGATTTGCTTGTGTTGTCAATCTTGAAAGTGGAGTTGATGTATTCGAAGAATTGTATCCAGCAGTATAATATCCCCTTGGATGTTGATGAAACAGCTGACCAATGTCTGCTTGAAATAATACGTCTAGTAATGCTTTTTTCTGGTACAATTTATGGTACAATTTGCGGATCATATTTTCGTAACTCATTAGCTACATGGTTTCCAAATGAGTCATAATGGTCAGGTCATAAGATTTTTCACTTGTTTTTTTAAACATATTGTAAGCATCTTCAAGCCGCACGACGTTTGATGGGTCGTTTGTTTGTCCTCGTTATATTTGCTGTATTATCACTGGAATTTGAAGGTGCCTCACTAACATCTAAATTAAGACCAGAAGTACGAATTGTTGTACGTGTGAAGCAATACTACTTGCATATGTGGGCGAAGCCGAACCATCTTGAGTTTCCTCATTCGGACTTGGGACAAAATTCTGAAACAATTTTAGTACGCACTAAGTTATTAACCTTAACCCACGTAATTAAAATACAACGTTTTTTTTTTCAGCTGCCTTTTTCTGAATAAGAGTGGCGAGTTGTTGAAGATGAATTTGTTAAAATTTGGGATTTCTCCCATGCATTAGGTGCTTTGGACGGGAAACTCATGATCCAAGCACCTTTTAGAAGTGGTACTGAATTTCAAAACTATAAAAAAATCAGTATTGTCCTCTTTGCGTTAGTGGATGCCAATTATAATTTTCTATATGTTAATGTTGGAAGTCCTGGCCGAATATCTGATGGCGGTGTATTTAAAAACACACAATTATATCGGAAGTTAGAAAACCACCAACTAAATATACCACAACAAGAAGTATTACAGATTCCTTATGCTATTAAAGTCCCATATATGATATTAGGAGATCAAGCATCTGAATTGAATAACTACACCATGAAACCATTCAGAGGAACACCAGTAACGGGATCAGTTGAAAGAATATTTAATTATCGACTGTCTAGGGCGCGACGAGTGGTGGAGATTGCTTTTGGGAAATCCAGTTCTGTCTTTCGAATTTTAAGAAAACCACTATTGCTTCAACCAGAAACAGCCAAGAAGGTGGTCGTAGCGATTATGTACTTACAACATTTCTACTCAACAGTATTACTTCGAGAGATATTTACACACCTGATGGAACCTTCGACAGAGAGGTAAATGGAAATATAATTCCTGGAAGTTGGAGAACGGAACAGGGAGGTAATGCTTTTCAGCTCATCGATAATATACCGCGATGACCACCTAACTCTGCCAAAGACATACGATTACATTTAGCAGAACATTTTAAAACAACCTATACTCTTCCATGGCAAAATTATTATTAAAATAAACATTATTCTAGAAGGAATTTATGAAACCAGCGAAATAAGATATTTTTATCATTACCTCCTGGTGACATCGGCTATCTGAATTTATTGTGTTTTTTGGAATATCCTTATCGTATAAAAACTGGAACCATATGTATCCAAACCATTTAGAAGTATATGTGTCGTCAGCTCCTGTAAAATACATTAGTTGCATTTACATTTACTTTTCTATTTAAAATTAGAAATAAATCAATTTTAATATATTCATTTGACAGTTGTTTTTAATTTGTTTACGAAAATAGGTAAAATAATAAACGGAAGTGCCGTACTACAGGTATGTGCCCGACCTAGTTCTCGAAAATGGTAATATCACATTGTACTGGGATCGATCCATCATCACTGACAGGACTATTGTTGCCAATAAGCCTGCAGTGCGATTCTGTAACCATCTCGCCGTGAAAACTTATGTGAAGTGAGCGTGGAGTGAGCTGTCTTTCCAACTAATGCTAGGGATTGACACCTCACTCTAAGCTCACTTCACCTAACTTTTCACGGTGAGATTTTTACAGAATCGATCGGCTGATATAGTGGTGGTGGATCGATCAGAGCGACGCGCAATGATTGTTGACATAACCGTCCCACATGATGAAAACCTCGTGAAAGCCGAGAAAGACAAACAAATCAAGACAGCCAATGGCTTAATAGCCAAGAGCCTCGACCAACACCTGAAGAGGCTCTCGTTGGGCAGCTGGATCAAGGGCTTGATTCAGAGAGCAGTACTTCTTGACACGGCTCGCATTGTCAGGAGGTTCCTCTCTCTAGAGCCCTGACCACCGGTAGCTTGGACCCTGTTCCCGATACCGGTGGGCTACTATTTTTTATATTTTTAAATGTTTTTATACTTTTTATATTCTAATATTTAAAAATATAATTTATATGATTACATTGAAATAAAGGAGATAATAATAATAATATTTTATTCAGTATTAAATTGGTAAAATATTTACATACATTCTTAGAAATAACTTACAAAGGTATAATAATGTTAGATGCCTGTACTAGGATAAACCTGTATCACAGGCGGCATGAGCATACTATAAAGTAATTGTAGGACAATAAATTTCTTAATAAGTAATATTTAACATTAAAGTCTTGATATAATGACAAAAATTTATTAATTAGTTATTTTATACCTAGTTTACTTAAATACTATTTACCTTAAAGAACAAAATAACAAAAAGTCGTATACGTAATTATTTAGTTTGCGTAAAATAGTTTCTTGCACTTTATAACCTACATACTACACACATGATATGATTTTGCGTCAGCAGAAATTGGTAAGTGGGCTAAAGTCAATGTTGCACAAAATGAAATCACGGTCGAATCAATGTGTTTATTCGAGGTTTGCTGCGCGCGACTAATGTGCTTAAACATAAAAAAAATCAAGTGTTTGTAGGCCAGTGCAGTGTTTAGCTGAGTCAGCAGCAGACATTAATCACGGAAGTCTGGCCTTAAGCTTGACGCTCTAGGCGCCCTCGTAGTCGATAGAGTTGATGTACCTGTATTCCGCTATTTTCCTAGCAGGGCACTCAGTATCTCCCGTTTTGTGGTTATTGGGCTTTTTGAAACGTGAGCAAGTCGCACATTTCGGTGTGTCAACTTTCTTTGCGCACTCTGACATCGGGTGTCCTTCTTCACCGCAGTGACCATAAGTAGATTTCAGCTCTCTGCATGTTTTAGCTGCATGACCATATTGTTGGCATTTGTAACATCTGGTAACCAGGGTGAAGTCCCTAACAGGGCATGACGTCCAATTTATAAAAAGCCTTGATTGGGATAATAGGGCTTTACGTACATGCAGCTTCATTTGATCAGGGCGAATGATTTTTTGCACGAGGTTTTTTGTTTCGTCACTTGACGTCAATTTATCAATATACTCGTATATAGGTTAAATCAGAATTAGACTAAAAATTGCTGTGTTTTAGTGTATAAAATATTTACCTGATCCAGTAACTTGACTCTTCTTAACTCGAGATTTCTCCCGTCGAAAGGATCCCGTTAGTGACTGTATTTTTTTCTTCAAGTCTTTGACGGAAATGTTGACTTGCTGTGATATTTGACGCCACGCGTCTTTCCTTTTACATTTATTGTAATAATCAGAATGTTTAGAGTCCCACAACACTCTGTTATTTTCATAAAGTTGGACAAGTTCACGCAGTGATTCAATAGCGGCCTCCATGACGCATGAGCGCGCAACGCAAACAACACCAGTCCGTCCTCACGGAGCGCACGGCTCGTACTACCCTATATTATATTGTAGTCTGTGGCTCGTACTGAGGCGGCGTTCGCAACGATCGTATGACGCGGATGCTCACTGTGAGCACACACGTCCACACAGCCCGAGGCATGCGAGACGAACCATTCGCGTCGCACGCCTCGCGATGTCTGTACGCGGCTTTAGGTTTATCTGTCAGCGACATTCAAATGGTTAGGCTCCAAATGCAAGACTCTCTTTTCTCCATATTAATTCGAGCTAGCTTCTACAAGTATATTTTAGCAGCAAACGTAGAAAAATTGTTTCGTCAAATAGTGAACGAGTCAGATGAAAAATCTTCAGCTTATCATTTGAACTGTAACCCTGCGGATGAATTAAAATAAAAACTCGTCTAGCGTTCTTGAAGCCAGCTATGATAACTCTACGGACACGCTTACTATTAGAATTCTAAAACCAATCGTCTACATCATTCTTTTGAATTTCCCCCTATCAATGACAAAAATACTAAACGATATCAACGACGGTTAAAATCTTTGACCCTTCAGTTTTATAAGCCCCTGCATTATTCCTAAGTACGTACAAGCCAAGGTTGCTGCATGTACGTACTTAGGAATACCTAAGTACGTACATGCAGCAACCTTGGCTTGTTAAGGTAGGCTAGGACGAACCTCTTTCAGGTGGCCTACCGCGAGTTCTTAACGCGATTCAATTTACGCTCAAGGATCGAGATGGCGCTAGACGACTTGTATAGCTCTGTCTCTTTCCAACAGCCTAAACTGGATCGCGTTAAGAGCTCGTGGTAAGGCCTCAGAAGCGATAGAAAGAGCTTGGCGTATGTTTTCCAATAGTACATGTTCTCTAGCTTTATGTTTTTGTTATAGCACTGTTGTTGCATATATTCAGCGATGCCTCAGGACCACCAATCACGGCCCGTGGATACCTCGCTTGGAACTGTGTGCCTCCTGCCTTACTAGGTGTTCGACCCGCACGACCGTCATCGATTCTTTGAGGTCCCCAATAGCACGTCAGCATTGGTGTGATTCCAGCGTCATCTTAGCTTGGCTGCAAACAAGCTCTAGAAGATTGAAGGTCTTCGTGGCCAACCGTATAGGAGCAATACTGGAACTGTGAAACGAAGGGAATGCCCTTCGTGTTATGTATTGAGAAAAAAACTCCAGTGACTCAAGAGTAGACAGTTCGTAAAGTGCCAGCCTAAAAAATGAAAGTGAATGCGCCAAAATGATTCTCTAGTCTGCTGTGCCATGAGGAATTGTGCATGAATATCTACTAAACACGCTCGCATAATATCTACTAATTAATAATAATCAATATTATGTTATGACCTAGATAGACTAGACCATAGATATAGGACAGAAACAGATGCGCCCCGGTTGTTGAAAGTGAATCAGCAGAACCCAATGTCGTTCAGTAAAAGCAATAGATACAAAGTCACGCGCACACTTGCAGTTAATAAATCAGAACATACTACACAATCAATTATGAACCTTAACTCATCAAACACAGCGTGCATTTACCATGCGCCGTACAACTTACTCACACAAAAACATCTGTCGCTATCGTTGTGCTGTGCAAAAGCCATTTATTTTACACTAGCTTCTGCCCGCGGCTTCGCCCGCGTGGATGTCGGAAATTATCCCACGGGAACGTGCTAACAGGATAAAATGTATGTGCACCAGGATGCCATCTATCTCGCGGGCCCTTTGTGGCTAATTACAATAGAAAACCAATCGTGTCTCATTAATGGTGATTAAGAGGGTACCTATATGATATCTTTACCTAAGTACCTACCTAATTAAAAAAATAAATAAACTCAATAACAGAAAATAAAATACCTACCTACCTAAATAAACCTATTTATGACGATAACTAATCTAAACTCAATCATCATCTGCCTAGCCTTTTCCCAACTATGTTCAGGGCCGGCTTCCAGTCTAACCGGATGCAGCTGAATACCAGTATTTTACATGGAGCGACTGCCTATCTGACCTCCACAACCCAGTTATTGGGTAATACGATACCCTTGGTACGACTGGTTGTCAGACTTTCGGGCTTCTGACTACCCGTAACGACTGTCAAAGATCCACGAATGACAGCCGGGACCAACGGCTTAACGTGCTTTCCGAGGCACGGAGGTGTCTCGGTATGTAAAGATGGTCACCCATCCACAGACCGACCGCGGCAAGCGTAGCTTAACCTGACCGATCGACCTGTGCGGCTGTTATTATTTAGCCACGGGCCCCTCAATCTAAACTCAATAAATATGCAAAATCTCTAAAAACTAATATCTATACGAATGACTATCCTACCTAACAGTATTATAAAATAACTTACGGTCATTACGTACACTATCAAATATACTACCTATACTTTAAAATTAAAATCTATACCTACGACTTATATAAAAAAACCCCCGACTACGTGAAACACTATAAAAAGAAAAAAATAACCTTGAAATTATGACCCTACGTAAGTACGTATGAAATTTTTTGATTAAATATTGTCCCATCGGGGGACCGCTCTAATTATTAGCCTACGTTCTGTTAAAGTTTAAAATAGTAGCGGTCCCCCGACAGGACAATATTTAATCAAAAAATTTCATACGTACTTACGTAGGGTCATAATTTCAAGGTTATTTTTTTCTTTTTATAGTGTTTCACGTAGTCGGGGGTTTTTTAAATTTTTAATTTAATTTTTATTTCATGCTTTTTGTAGGGACTCCTTATTATTTCTTTTCTTTTATTTTCTTGCGTTTTAAGATTCAGATGATTTGGTATTTAATCAGGTTTTTTGTAATTCGCCATTTTGTGGTGGCCATCTTGGATTTGAAATTTGTCATAGTGTATTCTACTAGTGAAGCCCTTTCATTTGATACCCATATTGAGGGAGTTGTGAAAAAAAAATGTATTTTGCCATTTTGTGGTGGCGGCCATCTTGGATTGGAAATTCATCATAGTGTATAGTATTCTACTAGTCAAACCCTTTCATTTGATACCCATATTGAGGAAGTTGTGAAAAAATATGTAATCCGCCATTTTGTAGCGGCGGCCATCTTGGACCGATTTTCATCAAACATAGCTAAGAACACTCTCGACAAATACACCTTTCAAACAAAAAAAACAAAATTAAAATCGGTTCATCCGTTCGGGAGCTACGATGCCACAGACAGACATACACACACACACACACACACACACCCCTGTTTGTACAGACACCCTTACGAGGACCTTGTTAGTACTAGAACGAACCGAGGACCCTCCAAAAAACTGGTTTAAATACCTCGTTGGCCTTTTACAGTAAGATAGAAAGAGACAGGTGAGTAAATCTATAGTGATGAGCTTATTGGGATAATGCTATCTCAACATTTTTCTGTATGAATTTCGGCTATCATACTGAGGACCTGAAATACACTGCTAAATGTGACCAGCGATGCACATTCGAGGACTTTGTGTAAGCCAACCGAGGACCTCTGACGTATGCCCTGCGACGCCCTTCCGAGGACGTATTTTTACACAATATTTCTTATAGCTTGTACAAAGTGCGGACGTTGTGTTAGACTTTATATCACTAAACCGAAAACAGTTTTTCGCGTAGAACTTGTACAAACCGAGGACCTGGAAAATCTACCTACCTAAAACATTTTACGTGTAAGATAATAATTATATCAATGTTAGTAGAATGTTCCGATTTATTTCTTACACACTTTTTCTAAAAAGAAGTACCAAGCGAGGACGAGTCGATGTCTTTACGTTTGTCGTTGATGCGGACCGCGAATAAGATGGGTATAATTACTGTGGAGGAAAGGTAAGTTATTAATTTTATATAAACAACATCATAATGAATATATTATTATAGTATCATGCTGCAGCCAGTGTCGTCTCTACATGACGGTACTCCTCAGCACTTGATAGCATCGTCTTCAAAATTGGCATACGCATTAGGTTTATCTAGTAAAACTAAAATAATTACCAGTTTGTGCTGATGCTGCAGCTAGGGTCGTTTCTTCATGAGGGAACTCCTTAACAGTTAATAGCATTGTATTCAAATCTGGAATACGCGTTAGGTTTATGTAGTAAAACTAAAATAATTACCAGTTTGTACTGATGCTGCAGCCAAGGTTGTTTTTTCATAAGGGAACTCCTCAAGTTTATCTAGTAACACCAAAATAATTACCAGTTTGTGCTGATGCTACAGCCAGGGTCATTTCTTCATGAGAACTCCTCAACAGTTGATAGCAGCGTCTTCAAATTTAGCATACGCGTTAGGTTTAAGTTGTAAAACTAAAATAATTACCAGTTTGTGCTGATGCTGCAGCCAGTGTCGTTTCTTTATTGGGGAACTCCTTAATAGTTGGTAGCATCGTCTTCAAATTTAGCTTACGAAAATAAATTAAAACTAGAATTCAGCTTTAAAATGAGTAGATAAATCAGAATTCAGAAACTTCAGTTTCATGATAGGTATTCAATACAATATCAAGTTATTAGTTACCTATTTCGTTTCTTTCATATAAGCCGGGTTAAAGAAGAGACAACTGAAGTCTAAATTCTAGATCTCAAAGATGCTGGTATAGATTATTCCAAAGAATGTTTGCTATTTTGTTTTATTAAACGTGATGTAACTAATAGTGTTGATTATACCAAAGATCATTATTTCTTTAAGGTATTTTTTTCTTTTCTTGCGTTTTTCGCTACTTACAACTAATAAATACGTTGATCAAAACTGATGATACAACAATGAATCCTTTTTATTATCAGTTTCCATGATCCCGCATTGTATTATTTAACGAAAAAAACAATAACTTTTGAATTTCACAGGCCGTTGACATGAATGATTTATCTTTAATCATTTTATAGCTAGTTATTAAGTTTTCATGCTTCCCAAATTATTTTGATGTCACTTGATAATATTTCTTTGTTGTTTTCTAACTAAGCATTGTGTTAAGTAATGTTATGTTAAGTTTTTAGCCCAAATTATGTTGATCTCTTATAATTATGGTTTCTGTCGTTTTGTTTGACTCGTTTTCTAATAACTGTTATGTAAGTTTTGTAATCATGCTTCTCAAAGGTATTGTTGCAACTTGATGATTATTTCTATAGGTTGGTAAAAGTTTGTTAAATAATTTGTTTCATATAAAGTTCAAAATAGCACCATTACTAATCTGACAGACGTTGCAAACGCTTTTAATAACTATTTTATTGACCAGACACAAAATAACATGACGAAACCACCGGACACTACGAATTTGACAAGTAACCCTAACTCAATGTTAATGCATCCAGTAGTACCGCAAGATATTATGAGAGCGATACAATCATTAAAAAATAAAAGTAGCACTGGATATGATGGTATATCAACAAAGGCTGTAAAACTCGTACCAGGCGACATCGCCTTGCATCTGTGTCTTAACTTATGTATCAGTACTGGAGTATTTCCGGATAGTTTAAAAACAATTATAATGAAGCCACTTTATTCATTATATTATTACCCAGTAACTGGGTTGTGGAGGTCAGATAGGCAGTCGCTCCATGTAACATACTAGTATTCAGCTGCATCCGGTTGGACTGGAAGCCGACCCCAACATAGTTGGGAAAAGGCTAGGCAGATGATAATGAAGCCACTTTAGACTTTTTTTAAAGAAGATCTAGCAAATTATAGACCAATTACTTTAATACCCATTTTTTCTAAGGTTATAGAAAAAATTATTTATAACTCTGTTAATATTTTCCTGTCCAAATATATTGTTTTAAGTGCGGAACAAAAGGTTTTCAGAAAAAATAAGGGTATAAATACAGCGGTTTACGATTTAATAAATGTCATATTGCAAAATGTGGATAAAAAAAGTACCAGTTTGCGCAATTTTTACGGTCATGACGAGGGCATTTGATTGTGTTGATCATGAAATTATTACAAAAAAGCTAGACATCATAGGCATCAGAGGAAATGTACTTAATCTCTTAAAATCATACCTTAATAATCGTAAGCAGCACACAGAAATATCTAGAATATGTCTAAAAAGTAAGCACGAAGAAAAATATTTATCTAAGGCAAGAATTATTAGGTATGACGCACCACAGGGCAGTGTCCTGGGCCCTTTATTATTTTTGCTATATATTAATGATTTACCTCGCCACATTGAACATCCTATGGTCTTATTCGCTGACGATAGTAGTGCCATAATTAAATGTATTTACAAAAAAAACACACCAACATGACATAAATGAAACGTTAATAAATATTATACGCTGGCTTGACCAAAATAATTTAATGATTAATATACCAAAGACTAATGTAATGCATTTTTATCAATGGATTCCACCAGAAGTCTTACATTTACACTATAATGGACAAAAAGTTGACCAAGTACTAGTTGCCAAATCCTTGGCATTATGATAGATAGCCAATTAACTTAGAAACCACAAGCAGAAGAAGTACGTAAAAAACTTAGTGTAGATGCGTATGTACTTTTTAACCTAACGCTGTATGTGTGCAATTTAATAGTAACAGATAGCTGCGTACGTATTTAAGTCCCTAAAATTATTAATAAAGTGATGGGAATACTTTATACTATTGAGGTGGCTGTTTTTGTAATAGAAACCGGCTAATCAGGAGACAATATAAAAATTTGCCAATTGTTAGTGGTTCTGATACCGCCCTATTAAAGAAAAATATTTAATGTATGTGTCCGATCATTTTTAGCTAAAACTGTTTGCGTGCCTTCGTTATGGTAGTTAGTATAAGGATCATTTTAAACTTAATATCTATAACTTATACTTACTTTCTGTGCAAATAAAGATCTATTCTATTCATTTAAAATAAACTTTAAAATGAATAGAATAGATTCTATTTCAGTAAAGTTTATGTTGTTTTCTTTAGTACGTTCATATTTTTTATTTCTTTGTACTTTTTGTTTGCTTCAAATCTGGCTGCTGACATTTCGGCTCGGAAGACATTTACTTTAGGTTCTTTATGAAGAGCACACATATTCAGCTCCTGCCAATATAATATTTTGTGGTGCAAATCATAATGTTATATAAACTAAGCAGGCCTAGGTACTTAGCACATACTACAGAAGAAGCCTGATTATTCCTCGTGCACCTAGTAGCTACTAACGATTTGTTTAAGGATTCAGTCTACCTTTGCTTTTCTCCTTCATAATTTTATTTAAATGATAGCACATAACTCGTCTTCTAAACACGAGGAAAACTATCGAAACGAGGACTAGAATACACACTGTTCGGAAAATCTAGCAAACCGAGGTCTTAAATACACATTGTCTGGAAAAGCTACCTAACCGAGGTCTTTTGTGTTAAAGTTAACACATAGGTCCTCGGATAATACAACAAACGTGAAATGAGTGTAAAGAGCCTGTGTATGAGGCGAGAGTGGCACCATCTGGTGGATACACAATGTTTGTGTATGCTTATGAATATTTTTGATCAAACCGAGGTTCAGACAACTTTTTCGTAATAAGTATATAGAAAGACTCAAAATCGCTTGCAGAATACGAATCTTTGGTCAAGTCAAACCGAGGACCCTCGAAAAGGTCCTCGCTTTGAAAAGGTCCTCGGTCGTGCCTTGTGTATTCATACGCACGTCCTCGGATGGTACTTAAAACAAACACACCCACACACACACACACACACACACACACACCCCTGTTTGTACAGACACCCTTACGAGGACCTTGTTAGTCCTAGAACGAACCGAGGACCCTCCAAAAAACTGGTTTAAATACCTCGTTGGCCTTTTACAGTAAGATAGAAAGAGACAGCTGAGTAAATCTATAGTGATGAGCTTATTGGGATAATGCTATCTCAACATTTTTCTGTATGAATTTTGGCTATCATACCGAGGACCTGAAATACACTGCTAAATGTGACCAGCGATGCACATACGAGGACTTTGTGTAAGCCAACCGAGGACCTCTGACGTATGCCCTGCGACGCCCTTCCGAGGACGTATTTTTACACAATATTTCTTATAGCTTGTACAAAGTGCGGACGTTGTGTTAGACTTTATATCACTAAACCGAGGACAGTTTTTCGCGTAGAACTTGTACAAACCGAGGACCTGGAAAATCTACCTACCTAAAACATTTTACGTGTAAGATAATAATTATATCAATGTTAGTAGAATGTTCCGATTTATTTCTTACACACTTTTTCTAAAACGAAGTACCAAGCGAGGACGAGTCGATGTCTTTACGTTTGTCGTTGATGCGGACTGCGAATAAGATGGGTATAATCACTGTGGAGGAAAGGTTAGTTTTTAATTTTATATAAACAAAACAAACACTTTAAAATGAGTATATTATTATAGTATCAGATGCTGCAGCCAGTGTCGTCTCTACATGACGGTACTCCTCAGCACTTGATAGCATCGTTTTCAAAATTGGCATACGCATTAGGTTTATCTAGTAACACTAAAATAATTACCAGTTTGTGCTGATGCTGCAGCTAGGGTCGTTTCTTCATGAGGGAACTCCTTAACAGTTAATAGCATTGCATTCAAATCTGGAATACGCGTTAGGTTTATGTAGTAAAACTAAAATAATTACCAGTTTGTGCTGATGCTGCAGCCAAGGTTGTTTCGTCATAAGGGAACTCCTCAAGTTTATCTAGTAACACCAAAATAATTACCAGTTTGTGCTGATGCTGCAACCAGGGTCATTTCTTCATGAGAGAACTCCTCAATAGTTGATAGCACCGTCTTCAAATTTAGCATACGCGTTAGGTTTAAGTTGTAAAACTAAAATAATTACCAGTTTGTGCTGATGCTGCAGCCAGGGTCGTTTCTTTATGGGGGAACTCCAGTTTCATGATAGGTATTCAATACAATATCAAGTTATTAGGTATTTCGTTTCTGTCAGATAAGCCGGGTTAAAAAAATTCTAGATCTCAAAGATGCTGGTATTGATTATTCCAAAGAATGTTTGCTATTTTGTTTTATTAAACGTGATGTAAATAATAGTGTTGATACCAAAGATCATTATTTCTTTAAGGTACATGTCACATGTCAGCTCACCTGCCTTTTTTTCTTTTCTTGCGTTTTTCGCTACTTACAACTAATAAATACGTTGATCAAAACTGATGATACAACAATGAATCCATTTTATTTACAGTTTCCATGATCCCGCATTGTGTTATTTAGCGAAAAAAGCAATAACTTTTGAATTTCACAGGCCGTTGACATGAATGATTTATCTTTAATCATTTTGTAGCTAGTTATTAAGTTTTCATGCTTCCCAAATTATTTTGATCTCACTTGATAATATTTCTTTGTTGTTTTCTAACTAAGCATTGTGTTAGGTAATGTTATGTTAAGTTTTTAGCCCAAATTATGTTGATCTCTTATAATTATGGTTTCTATGTATTGTGTTTCTATCTATATATTCTATATAACTGTTACGTAAGTTTTGTAATCATGCTTCTCAAAGGTATTGTTGCAACTTGATGATTATTTCTATAAGTAGATTTGTTAAATAATTTGTTTCATATAAAGTTCAAAATAGTACCATTACTAATCCGACAGACGTTGCAAACGCTTTTAATAACTATTTTATTGACCAGACACAAAATAACATGACGAAATCGCCGGACACTTCGAATTTGACAAATAACCCTAACTCAATGTTAATACATCCAGTAGTACCGCAAGATATTATGAGAGCGATACAATCATTAAAAAATAAAAACAGCACTGGATATGACTTTATATCAACAAAGGCTGTAAAAATCGTACCAGGCGACATCGCCTTGCATCTGTGTCTTAACTTATATATCAGTACTGGAGTATTTCCGGATAGTTTAAAAACAATTATAATGAAGCCACTTTAGACTTTTTTAAAGAAGATCTAGCAAATTATAGACCAATTACTTTAATACCTATTTTTTCTACGGTTATAGAAAAAATAATTTATAACTCTGTAATAATTTCCTATCCAAATATAATGTTTTAAGTGCGGAACAAAAGGGTTTCAGAGAAAATAAGGGTATAAATAAAGCGGTTTACGATTTAATAAATGTCATATTGCAAAATGTGGATAAAAAAAGTACCAGTTTGCGCAATTTTCACGGTCATTTAATTGTGTTGATCGTGAAATTATTTCAAAAAAGTTAGACATCATAGACATCAGACGAAATGTACTTAATCTCTTAAAATCATACCTTAACAATCGTAAGCAGCACACAGAAATATCTAGAATATGTCTAAAAAGTAAGCACGAAGAAAAATATTTATCTAAGGCAAGAATTATTAGGTATGGCGCACCATAGGGCAGTGTCCTGGGCCCTTTATTATTTTTGCTATATATTAATTATTTACCTCGCCACTTTGAACATCCTATGGTCTTATTCGCTGACGATAGTAGTGCCTTAATTGAATGTATTTACAAAAAAATATACGAACATGACATAAATGAAACGTTAATAAACATTATACGCTGGCTTGACCAAAATAATTTAATGATTAATAAACCAAAGTAATGCATTTTTATCAATGGATTCCACCAGAAGTCTTACATTTACACTATAATGGACAAAAAGTTGACCAAGTACTAGTTGCCGAATTCCTTGGCATTAGATAGAGATAGATAGCCAATTAACTTAGAAACCACAAGCAGAAGAAGTATGCAAAAAGCTTAGTGTAGATGCGTATGTACTTTTTAACCTAACGCTGTATGTGTGAAATTTAATAGTAACAGATAGCTGCGTACGTATTTAAGTCTCTAAAATTATTAACATTCCCATCACTTTATACTATTGAGGTGGCTGTTTTTGTTTAATAAAGTGTCCGCAAATAGAAACCGGCCAATCAGGAGACAATATAAAAATTTGCTAATTCTTAGTGGTTCCGATACCGCCCTATTAAAGAAAAGTATATAATGTATGTGTCCGATCATTTTTAGCTAAAACTGTTTGCGTGCCTTAGTTAAGGTAGTTAGTATAAGGATCATTTTAAACTTAACATCTGTAACCTGTACCTACTTTCTGTGCAAATAAAGATCTATTCTATTCATTTTAAAATAAACTTACTTCTATTTCAGTAAAGTTTATGTTGTTTTCTTTAGTACGTTCATATTCTTTATTTCTATCTTTGTACTTTTTGTTTGCTTCAAATCTTGCTGCTGACATTTCGCCTCGGAAGACATTTACTTTAGGTTCTTTATGAAGAGCACACGTATTCAGCTCCTGCCAATATAATATTTTATGGTGCAAATCATAATGTTGTATAATCTAAGCAGGCCTAGGTACTTAGCACATACTGCAGAAGAAGCCTGATTATTCCTCGTGCACCTAGTAGCTACTAACGATTTGTTTAAGGATTCAGTCTACCTTCGCTTTTCTCCTGCATAATTTTATTTAAATGATAGCAGATAACTCGTCTTCTACACACGAGGAAAATTGTCGAAACGAGGACTAGAATACACACTGTTCGGAAAATCTAGCAAACCGAGGTCTTAAATACACATTGTGTGGAAAAGCTACCTAACCGAGGTCTTTTGTGTTAAAGTTAACACATAGGTCCTCGGATAATACAACAAACGTGAAATGAGTGTAAAGAGCCTGTGTATGAGGCGAGAGTGGCACCATCTGGTGGATACACAATATTTGTGTATGCGTATGAATATTTTTGATCAAACCGAGGTTCAGACAACTTTTTCGTAATAAGTATATAGAAAGACTCAAAATCGCTTGCAGAATACGAATCTTTGGTCAAGTCAAACCGAGGACCCTCGAAAAAGTCCTCGCTTTGAAAAGGTCCTCGGTCGTGCCTTGTGTATTCATACGCACGTCCTCGGATGGTACTTAAAACAAACACACAGACACGTCAAACTTATAACACCCCGTCGTTGTTGCGTCGGGGGTTAAAAATAAACCTAAATAACTCTAAAAAGTAAAAGGAATAAAAATGAACTCCACTGCGTTTGACCTAACCTACGACAAACTTATTATTTGCGGTTGGTACAGTAATCGGATCTAGGGATCGAACCGCAAAATTAAGTTTGTTTTTTATTATATATACTTTTCCGGGATAAAAAGTACCCAGTGTGGTGCCCAGGATATTAAAGAATAATTATACCAAGTTTCATCGTAATCGAACCGGTAGTTTTTGCGTGATGCCTGAACAAACAGACAGACAGACAAAAATTTTTTTAATCACATTTTTGGGTTCGGTGTCGGTCTAGTAACACCCCCTGCCATTTATTTTTTTGATATTTTCAATGTACAGAATTTTCACTTCTACAGATTTATTATAAGTATAGATAGATATACGCTAGTGATTGACTAAATCGGAGAGTTATAGATTCTCCCATATATTATTGTATGTACAGTCGCCAGCAGGTCAACCTACCCGAAATTGTCAAATTATCCCAATCAACCTTGAACCTTAATGCTTTAGCGATAAAGTTGAAAGTCTATTAAAGAAATTTGACAGATTGTAGTAGCTTGATGTGCTGACGTCTGTACATGCAATAATAAATGGGAGAATCGATAACTCTCCGATCGCACACGTTATTCGCACACTCTCTGCGCGCTAAGCCTGACTGTGATGTGTTCGCGGATGGATGGAAGAAGATCTTGTCAGTATGTCTGGGGTATTGTGAGATGAGCGTACGACTGGCGAGTAGTTGTATACTTTTGGTTACTGTACTTTTAAAATGTGTTTGTGTCTTTGTCTTTAACTAATGTAATTGGCCTTGGCCGTTTTATGTTAAATAAATAAATAAATGACATTTCCACACAGCTGTCAGCTGCATTGGTTGAAGTGTTGACATTTAATGATCACACCATCCACATCCTGAGGTATCTTATCAAACTGGAATTAGACGCATGTAATGTGTAGATATAAGTTATCATTAATACAGATTAATACTAAAAGGGGACTTGTGTCAATATATCTTTAACTAATGCGTTCAACAGCTTCGTGAATTTCCATGTGATGTTTGTTTAGCAGATTTGTATAAGTGGCTAATATTTACAAAATGTTTGCTATAAGGTCATGAACTTGCGACAATTGAGGGATGATCCCTAATCGAGTACAGACCTTATGCAAAGGTAGGTACGGAAGAAACTCAAATGTAGTCGTTACGTAAAATACAAAATAAGCTTCACACGTCATGGAAGTTCAGGGTTGCACAAATTCCTTCAAGAAATTCACGTACTCTTTGTAGAAAGACTCTCTTTTAAAAAGGCTTTAAATAATTCTTTAGATGGAACCTACCTATCTTGTTCAAACTAAATGATAAGCGGTCTGAGACTATACTTGTCGCACACAAGAAAACAATCACATGCACGGACTATGCTAGCACACACAAACACTAGTTCGCTCCTTAATCGTTGTGGGGGACCTGACCTATTTTACTGACATTTCCATATAATTAGGAAAAACGAAAATTATATCAGCCTAGGGTAATTTAGGAACAGTCACATGTTCCTCACAAATTGAATAATCAGTACTTAAGAGGGTGCCTGGGTGTCAAACTGGCCAGCTTTATTAACTTGTTTTATATAATTATGTAACTACCTACACTTTTGCTTTGTTTGCTACTGATCTCGTACATTGTTATGGTTTTACTTGTTTTACGTCTTCGGCACGGTAATATTATCTATATAATATTACAGTGTCTTCGGATTGTATTGACAGGATATATCATTGATGATGATGCCTGTCAAACCAATTTTACAGCTTTTCTTATTTATGAAAAAATATTTAATAGGTATTTTACGCAAACAAGATTGTTTACGTCAAAGGATAAATAGCAAGAGACACCATCACAATACAAAATGTCGTTTTCATATTATTTATAAATGTAACGGCGAAGCTCACCGGCTATCGTAATATTATCGCATGCAAACGTTGCTATTGCTATTGTGTACAGCTGCAGGTGAACAGCGTTGCTACGTGGTCACGAGCGCGCTAAGAAAGTCGCGAGCGCAGGCGGCGCGTATCTCGAGTGTTATCAGTGGCGACACGGCGAAGCCGCACCGGCCGCGCCGCCGGCCCGTCAGTCGAGCACGCGAGCTGACGCGACATGGTGGAGGCGCCGGGAAGACACAGCAGCGCCGCGCGGCTCGCCACCAGCAACCATGCGCCGGACGACGCCGGCGACTCGCTGGAGGCGGCGCTGGCGCAGCTCGGGCCCTTCGGCCTCTACCAGGGCTACATGCTCATCATGCTCTGCATCCCCAACCTGCTCGCCTGCATGTACTCGCTCAACTACATCTTCGTCGCCGATCAGTTGCCCTTCCGGTGAGTACCCTTACATAAACCTTTGTCTACTTCAATAATGTTTTTTTTATTGTATTATATGATTTATTATTATTTTTATTATTATTTATATATTTATCAAAGATTATCTTATTATCAATAAACTGGAAACGGAATTCTCCAAGATATTAAAAGATCTTCGTCTACCCCTCATAAATAAGTAAACCTAACAAAGTAATCTCTTTATCACCTTACTAACATTTTCATTAAATATATATTCTTATACATTATTTACCAAGCGAACGTCTCTGAGCTGAGCACAAACTGATGTCATCGTCACAACTTCATAGTATATTCAAAACGATCCAAAAACAAGAAATTTCTGCAAAATCTAAAATACGTTCTTGCACACTGCTTCATAGGTTTGCATGCTAGTAAACCCGTGAGGCTGTAACACACACACAACAAACATTCGCGCACACACACACAGAACATGATCAACTCATAACCATTAGGTAGGTACACCTGTCACAAACTAATTATAGGATCCACAACCTAGGTTCAGTAGAACACCAATTATCACAAATATCACAAAATACTACTTTAATATGGTAGATCGAATTACTTTACTAGATAACCAGTCTGAGATATACAAATAGAAGCGCACCAGCAGCCGCTACATGGCCGACAATATATTCATGTTAGTGACTGTATCCTACCCAAGAAGACTAAACCGACCATGGTTTCAGAACAAGAGTAGGTAGACTTTCTGATGAAACTTAGTGATGTAAGTATGGTAGTAGATGAAAGTTATTTATTTACTATCAATGCTTTACAGTTGCAAATGCACTGCTACTTTACAATTTGTAGAACGCAAACTAAAGTCAACGCGCCTAATTATTTCTGATGAACACACGGCGTGATACATGATCATTTGAGAAACAATTTGAAACGTAAAATGATCACGTAACAGGTAGGTAATGAAATCTCTATAATTAATGACTATCGGGCTTCTGTTCGTAATATATAATATGATTATGATACCTACTGTTAGCGAGCGCTACTCACTGTAAACATGGCGAGTCTGTGGAGAACGTGAAGATGTATTGTGTCCCCGAGAGCATCGCTCGCCGCCATCGTATCTTATCGATAGATTGTTTGATAACAATCACCGTGCAATATCTTTAGCCTCGGTTACAATAAAATAAACAAATGTTACCAAGTGCCGAGAGCTGCCTACTACATGGAGACGACGCGACGGCCATTTTTAATAACAGGACCCTGGTTTTAATTCGGCCGGATACTAGATTTATATCTAAACTGGATGAAAATATATGCATATTTAAAGTATGTAAAAAAATAAATTGCATCTAACTATACATAACTAACTACTTATACTCTAACTAAGATTATTCTTGCACTCTTGTTGTGAACAGACGTGTTGAAGATTTATTAAAATAAATAAATAAACACTTGCTGAATCGTGCCCTGGATCTACCAAATATCCGGTAGTAAAGCAAACTGTGTCATACGTAGGCATAATATGTGTAAATTGTTTACTGTGTGAAAATGTGTAGTGATTAACAAGTTCATAACTTGTATCACAATGGCAACCAGTCCCTTCAGCCGGGGTGGCAGTTGTGCTCGGAGCCCACCTCCTACACCCGCGCCCGCACCAGCACCAGCACCTGCACTTGCACCCGAGCCCGCACCCGCACCTCACCCTCAACCGCCCAGCCAAAGAGATAGAAGCGATATCGACGCCGGAAATCCAGAACTGGATGTTGTCCATTGAGCAGTGCCTCAGCGAAGTGTGCTAATGCAGCAGAGGGCAAATTAAATATGGAGCAAAAACTGCGTATAAGTACCCTATGCCAAAAAGTTAGTCACGGACATCGCAGATGGCCGTTCAGCACCAGTCTCTTAAGATGAATGCCGTCCGGGCCCACACCACCGTTCAAACACTCGAAGACCAAATTGATCTGTCGCAGCAACTGCAAGACCTTAAGCTGAAAATCGGAACTTCTGTGATACCAGTTACCGGAACTTCCTTTACTGACATGGTTAAAAAAGGTACCAACAATTATATACAGCCAATAAATTTTGAGCTCAATGGTCATATACCGTAACGACAAACTAAAATCGAGGGAGGAGACAAAAACACTTGTCCAAAAAATTATATACCCCGAGCAACTGAAGCTTCAGGTAAGAGGACTACGTAAGACAAAAAATGGCGTCGTCATTATCAGCACTGAAACAAAGGACGATATTGAGTTGAGAAGGTTAAAAAATCGATGCAGTCATCAAATTCAGGCCTTACAATAGACGAGCCCCCAAAAAGGAAGCCTAGAGTAGTGGTTATTGGAGTGCCCTCGTCCATGCAAGAGAAGGAAGTTTTTACTTGTTTGTTCCATCAGAATTTAGCCGAGAACCTTCAGGATTGCAGCATCGAGACCTTTTTGACCTCCATTAAGTTAAGCTATAAGTCGGGTAAGAAAGATGCTGAAACCTGTAATTATACAATTAGAAGTATCTGCAGACATACGCAAAGCCCTTATATCTAAAGACAGAGTGTTTGTGAACTGGTCGTCATACCCTGTGAGAGACTTTCCTCTAGTCACTCGCTGTTATAAGTGCCAGCAGTACGGACATGCGGTCAAATCATGTCGGGAAACCACATATACCTGTGGCCACTGTGGTGTCCGGGTCATTCCATTAGAGAATGCACAAAAAGAGCTGAGGAACCAAAATGCA
Organism: Apamea anceps; assembly: GCA_951799955.1. Taxonomy (NCBI): domain Eukaryota; kingdom Metazoa; phylum Arthropoda; class Insecta; order Lepidoptera; family Noctuidae; genus Apamea; species Apamea anceps. The sequence continues at coordinate 21,414,100 of OX637510.1, forward strand.
CTACTTGCACTTTAAAAAACCGAACAATCACAAGACAAGTGCGTTGACTGTCCAGCGAAACTAATGACTGAAAAAACTTTTTTGCAAAAAAAACAACCGACTTCCAAAAACGACACTACAAAGTGAAGAATAACTTTAATTTCGGAAGTCGGTGTCGTTGGGTTTGCATTTTCGTTGTTTGCCACCGACTTCCGAAATTAAAGTTATTTTTCACTTTGTAGTGTCGTTTTTGGAAGTCGGTTGTATTTTTTTTGCAAAAAAGTTTTTATTTTTCACTTTTAAGTTGTAATTTTTACCAGTAATTTTGGTTTAAAAGCCCAACTACTGAACCGTTTTTGATGAAATTTCTATGGGACCACTTCAGAAGTATCTCCTTTCGAACAAAAAAAGAATTTTGAAAATCGGTCCACAATTGGCGGAGTAATCGCGTAACAAAAACACAAAAAAAAAAAACATACCGTCGAATTGAGAACCTCCTCCTCCTTTTTTGAAGTCGGTTAAAAAGTAATATAAATTGCAATCAGAACGATGGGGTGATAGTTTACGCAAGAAATCATCTAATTGTGTCTGTCGAGGAACCAAATATGCACGACTGTAACATATTGTTAATTAAAATTGGTTCAGAATTAGCGATACTTGCCTTATATCGACCTCCCTCTTTTAGAAATATAAACATTTCACAGACTCTCTAAACGACGCCTTGCAGAACCTATCATCTTTCAAAAATACCACTTTAATTGGAGATATTAATATCAATATTCTTCCAGAAAGTACTGACGCATCTGCTGAGGAATACCTTAACCTATGCGCTTTCCATGGTTTGCTTCCCGCTCACACGCTTCCTACACATCAAAGTGGCTCCTGTTTGGACCTTAGAATATTTAAGTCGAATTTCCCCCCACTTGCCCTTGTAACTAATTCAACAATAACCGATCACAGTGCTACCCTACTTATTTTAAATTGCAAATTACCAATAATAGTCACTCGCACAATTTCGCGTTTAAATGTAAGTAAACTTGAAGAAGACTTACGCAATATCGAATAAAAAAAGACCCAGTTTACGATTCCGCTGATCCGCAGTTTTGTATGTTATACTTAATAAAAAAATTACAACATGCAATTCAGAAAAACACTGTCAGATCACGGCTAACAAACAAAAACTACAATATAGTACTTAAAATCAAAATCAAAAATCAAAAGTCATTTATTCAAATTAGGCTGAGAATCTAACTAAAACTTTTCGAACGTCAAAATTACAAAAGACAGTCCCCCAAAAACCATGGATCACGACAGGACTCATTCGCTGTATGAAAAATAGAGATAAACTGCATATGAAAGCTAAATCCAAACCAGATAATTTAATTTTGCAACTGTCGTAGGTATAAACGATATCGTAACTGTTGTAATGATCTTCTAAGAAAAATAAAAAACAACTACGATAAAACTGCACTAGAAAAGGCTGGTACAAATAGTAAAAAAATCTGGAATTTTATTAAAAGTGTAACGTATAACGCGAAACAAAATCAGGCGTCTTCAGATTTATTACAAGCACACTCATCACAGTTAACAACTGCAAACATGGCAAATAATTTCTTTGTTAATGTGGGAAAATGTTTGGCTGAAAAAGTTCGGGGCTAATCACAATATTTAACAAGCACACCATTTACGTGTAGCACTATTCCATCATCCTTTGCATTGCTAGACACTGATGAGGCTGAGGTAAAAACGATAATTATGAGTTTGAAAGACGACTGTGCACTTGCCTGGGATAACTTATCAAATAAAGTTATTAAACAGTTCAGGCACATTTTGGTAACGCCATTAATTTATATTTTCCAAAAATGTTTATCCGCAGGTATTTTTTCCCGAGTGCCTAAAAAAAGCTATTGTTGTCCCCGTTTATAAATCAGGCAGTAAAGATCAAGTCACAAATTATAGACCTATTTCGTTACTGCCTTCGATGTCTAAAGTATTAGAAAACATTATAAATAAAAGGCTTTACAAATACTTGGATGATAAATTAATTTTGTCTCAGCGGCAGTTCGGATTTAGGCCTAAAATGTCAACAGACGATGCCGTACACCATCTGACTGACTATCTAGCACAAGAACTTAATAATGGTAACCACACAGTAGGAATCTTCCTGGACCTCGCCAAAGCTTTTGACACGGTTTCTATTCCTATTCTATTGCACAAGCTTGAAACCATAGGTATCAGGAGCACTCAGCTGAAACATTTAAGAATTATCTAGAAGATCGTACCTAATGTGTAAGGATTAGAGAAGTTCTCAGTGACGATAAAAATAAACACATCCTTTGGAGTTCCCCAAGGAAGTATTTTAGGGCCTACACTATTTTTGATATACATAAACGGTCTTCGTAATCTAAGTCTAGATCATGACCAAATTGTTTCTTATGCTGACGACACTGCCCTTCTATTTTCGGCTGACTCAGAAAAAAATGTCTACAAGGTTGCGCAACACGGATTCAATATTGTTAGTAAATGGCTTCAACATAATTCACTAACATTAAATGCAGACAAGACAAATTATATTAAGTTTTCTGACTGTCCTAAACTCCCAAGTAAAGTCTCTTTTCGAGTCCCAGGTAGACTACCACGAAAGCCCATCACTCCTCTAGTCCCACCCTTCCGTCGAACTAAGTCTGGTACTAGTTCCCCTATTCCACGGATGTGTAAATTAGTAAATGAAAACAGTGATCTCAATGATATCCACACAGACACACTAGTAAAATTCATCCGCAATACGAATATACATAATATGATAAGTTAAGTTTAAGTTATAGTTTAAGCCAATATTCATGCTGACACTTCCGTTTATATTATATTGTACTTGAATTGTTGTCTTTAGTAAAATAGAGTAATTGCATGTTGTGTTTACCTGTAATTAGGTGTGCAGTAAAACTAAGACCTATTGTTATGTATTTTCTATGTATGTATCGCTGTAACATCTGTTGGTAAACCATTTTAGATAAATAAAAAAATAAGTTTTCGATGCGCAAGCAAACATCAACTGGCACTACCTCGACATTATATGCTCATTATTGCACAATTACCACAAATAACCAATGTGTTTGTCCTAACATTAAAAAATACCTTGGTATTATAATAGAACTTTCGTTCAAGCAAAATATAGAAGCTTTAAATAATAGAATTCGCAAGTGAATATTTGTTTTTAAAAAGTTACGCTGTATGGCTGATCCAAAAATAGTTAAACAACTATGTCAATCGATTTTAACTTACTGTAGTACCACATGGGGTGGAGCGGGTAAAACATTGTTACTAACCATCGAGAGAGCTCAGAGGGCGATTCTCAAAGTGTCTACTTTCTGCCCTTTCCTTTTTCCTACTAGCCTCCTGTATAAATCTTGTGAAGTACGAGTATTAACAGTTCGACAGCTATTTATTAGGGGCATTGTATTAAAACAACACAAAGCTCTACCCTACAGCACTATGTAGATATACTAATGAAAGACGTAAAGATATGGTTTGTCCACAAAATTCTACAAAACATGCTTTTATAGCCAAATTTTACCTGTACCTCGGACCTCTCCTATATAGACTAAACTCAAAAGCAAACATTTATTCTCTGAACTATACAAATTGTAAGAGAATCCTCAAGCAGGCTCTCCAAAGTATGTCTTACGAAGAAACAGAGAAATTACTAACTGTGTTAAAGTAAATATAGGTATACAAATATTTATCAAATGTAGAAACTAGGAGTTATGCTACTCAACATAATTATAATTATTTTTCTATTTTCAACTTTTGATTATTTATTAATTTTTAAAGACTATTTTAGCTCTTTTCGCCTGAAACACAGGATTACCTAGTTCAGGCAAGTAAGTCTTAGGAATATAATTTACATTTAAGCAAAACTGTACTAATTTTCATGCCTAATATTTTTTTGTATAAATATATTATTATTATTTCCTTTATTTTATCTAATTACTTATAAATTACATTTTTCAATATTTTTGCATACAAAAAGATAAAAAAAAAAAAAAAAATAGTAGTCCACCGGTATCGGGAACAGGGTCCAAGCTACCGGCGGTCAGGGCTCCAGATAAAGGAACCTCCTGACAATGCGAGCCGTGTCCAGAAGTACCGCTTTCTGAATAAAGCCCTTGATCCAGCTGCCCAACGAGAGCCTCCTCAGGTGTTGGTCGAGGCTCTTGGCTATTAAGCCATTGGCTGTCACGACTATCGGCACAATGATCGCTGAGTCCACATCCCACAAACTCAAACTCAAACTCAAATCATTTATTTCAATTAAACCATTTACAGGCACTTTTGAATTGTCAAAATTAAATAGTCGGTCAGTTAGTCAGAAAGTTGAAGCTAGTTGCCCATTCCAAAGCGTAGATCTCTATGGAGAAGAACGGGCAAGAAACTCCATGGACACTCTTTTAAATCAAGACATTTTTACAAAATCCTGGTTACATTATTCTTATTGCTTCTATATGTGAGAACAATGTAAAAAAAAACAAATTAAAATATAAAATTAAAAATAAGCCTTGGCAGTTAAGAGATGACCAGTCTCAACTGATGGCGCCCGTTCACGAACATGACGCGTGGATCAGCACCACCCAGCTCAACCATTTCGTAGGGAACCGAATGATCCAACACACGCGCCACCACCAGTGAGACATTTAAGTGAGCATGACATATTCTCAACTGCCATGCTCTTTCAAGTCAACATCAAAATATCATAAAAAAACGGATCCATGGTTCTTACATTCACAAAATTTTCAAAAATGCTTAATATAATTAAGATGAGAGAAAAAAAAATAACTACCAATCATGAAGAGGTATTTAATACTGAAGTATTAAAAGTTAATCCTGATTAAATAAAATAAACACTAAAAAAAAAAAAACAAAAAGGGAAGCATCTCTTCCAAACATTGAAATTGTGATCAACTTGTAAGCCCAACTGCCTGTGGAGCAGGACCAGCATTAAGCCAAGCATTTTTCCAACTTATAAGATGCTTGTCTACATAGTGTGCGTTTAATGCATGTTTTAAACTTCTTCTCTCATAGTTGAAGAATATCGAGTGGTATTTTATTATAACATTTTACACAGTACCCCATAAAAGAAGTTTTTACTTTAGACAATCTGAAGCGCGGTTGATCTAGTTTGTTCCTATTCCTAGTGTTAAAGTTATGCCTGTCACTAATCTTACTAAAAAGATGTAGATGTTTTCGAACGTACATAATGTTTTCGTATATATATTGACAAGGAACCGTCATGATGTTAATTTTTTTAAACAGTTGCCTTAGAGATTCGCGTCTGCTGAGATTGTAGATGGCACTGACAGCCCTCTTTTGCAGAATGAAGATAGAATCAATATCTGCAGCCCGTCCCCACAGCAAAATACCGTAAGACATGATGCTATGGAAGTTACTAAAATAGACCAGTCTTGCGGTTTCCACGTCTGTTAATTGACGGATTTTCCAGACAGCGTAAGCGGCTGAACTTAGCCGCCCTGCAACTGATGTTAGGTGAGGACCCCACTGCAGCTTTGAGTCAAGCGTGATACCCAAGAAAACCGTACTTTCGACGAATTCAAGTATTTCCCTATTCAATACAACGTGACATTCACTACTTCTAACATTCGGTAAAGCGAATCTAATGCATTTAGTTTTTTTCTCATTTAATACTAAATTATTTACAGTAAACCAATTATGGACCATAAGCATAGCATTATTTACGTCGTCAAGCTGCTGTGCACGTCTGTCTACTTTAAAAATCAGTGATGTATCATCAGCAAATAACACCATTTGTGGTCGGGTTTTTAGTAAATGAGGTAAATCATTTATATATACTAAAAATAGGAACGGCCCCAATATTGAGCCCTGCGGCACACCCATTTTGACTTTTAAACCCAATGAATTCACACCGTTTATTTGAACTTGCTGAAATCTATTATTTAAATATGATTTTATTAAGCTAACAGCTAGTTTACCCAGTCCGTAATGCTCAAGTTTCAAGAGCAGTGTTTCGTAATTCACGCAGTCAAATGCCTTGGATAGATCGCAAAAGATGCCTATTGCATCTTGTGCCTCTTCCCATGCGTTAAAAATGTGCTTTAATAAGGTGACACCGGCGTCAGTTGTACAACGTCCTTTGGTCAGAATCAGAATCAGAATCAGAATCAGAATTTTATTTGTCAAACATAGGTACATTGGGTTCTTGCATTACATATTTATATAAGTAGGTCGCCATGTTTTGCTATTACAGCATACAAATATTTTAACATAACGATTGTTTAAAAATAACAATCATACTCAATTTAATTACAACACAATTAGTAATATAAAATTAAATTAGGTTTGAAAGATTATAAAAAAATACGAAATGTCATAAAAAGTAAAATAAGTGGGTACATAAAAAATCACAATAAATTTAAAAAAGTCACATCAAATTGTTAAGTCATTTAGAAATTCGTCAACAGTATAATAACATTTTTCTATCAGTAAATTAGTCAGGTTTTTTTTAAATTTTACATAAGTCATTTCCTTAAAACTATCTGGAATCTTATTAAAGATACGAGGTGCCATACCAAGAATACTTTTTTTCATTAATGCTGTTTTGCATTTCACAGTGCTTAATTTATTTTTATATTGGGTACGAAGGGGAACATCTCGTACTGTAGCGACTTTGTCAAATAACTTTACATTTTGTTTTGTAAACAGTGCCACTTCCAAAATGTACAGTGATGGCAATGTTAACAGTTTATGCTCCTTGAAAACTGGTGCACAGCTGTCTGTTGCTTTCAGACCACACATTGACCTTATGCATCTTTTTTGTATTTTAAATGCTTGTTCCCTACCAGTAGAATAGCCCCAGAAAATGATGCCAAACCTCAAAACCGAAACCACAAGTCCGTGGTATGCCGTTAGAAGTGTGTCAATATTTACTTTTTTTGCGAGTTGGTAAAGCGCATAAGCAGTTTTACTAAGTCGATTGCATATTTTTTCTATGTGGGGTTTCCAGGTCAGTTTATTGTCTATCATTATTCCTAAGAATTTAGTTATTTTTACGTCTTCTATTTCAATATTATTATAGGCACAGCAAACTTTAGGAATGTCACATTTTTGATGAAAGTGCATTATTTTTGTTTTATTTAAGTTCATAATTAAATTATTATTATTAAGCCAATTTATAATGTCAATTAAACAATTATTTATGTCATTTTCATATTCATTTATATTTGTGCATTTGATTAGGGCTGTACTGTCGTCTGCGAAAAGAACCATCATATGTCTTGTGACTCTGGGTAAATCATTTATATAAATCAAGAATAACAGTGGTCCCAACACACTTCCTTGTGGCACGCCGTATTTGATAGCTCTTGATTTAGATAGGTAGGTTATTAATTCTTTTGTTTTGGGACATAATCTAGCGACTTCTGTACATTGGTATCGATTCTCTAAATAAGATTTTAGAAGTTCCAGTACATTACCTCTAATTCCGTATCCATAAAGTTTCGCCAATAGGGCACTGTGTTCAACATAATCGAAGGCCTTGGTCATATCGGTGTACATTGCGCAAATAGGGATGTTCTTGTCTATACATGTCATGGTATTATAAATTAAGTCAAAAATAGTCATATTAATCGTAGTATTTTTACGAAAGCCTCTTTGTTCCTTAGCGAATAAGTCATACTTATCGAAGTAAGAATAAATAGATTTATAAATTATTTTTTCAAAAATTTTTGAAATTATAGGAATTTTGGCTATTGGTCTATAATTTGTTATGTCAGTTTTGTCTCCTTTCTTGTGTAATGGCTTTATTATTACTTGTTTTAGGCTGTCTGGGTACACGCCATCAGAGATAGACTGATTTAAAATATGCGTTAGTGGATCTGCTATTTTTTCACTGACGAATTTAATAACTTTAGTGGACACCCCGTCATACCCGATAGTATTGGTGTTTTTTAAACTGTTAATGGCTTGTATGATTTCATCTTTCATTATAGGCTGCATGAACATAGATTGCATTGTCAGATTTTTATTATTATTAGTTCGATTTATGTCAGGTTTTATATTATGTTCAATTTCGTCAATAAAATGGTTATTAAATGCATTTGCGATGTCAGCAGGGTGTGTAAATGTTGAATTGTGTTTATGTATTGTTGATACTACTTCTTGTGGCAGACAATTTCTATTTTTATTGATAATCTGCCAGGCAGCTTTCGATTTATTCACAGACGTCTTGATTAAATGGCCATTTTGCACCTTTCTAGTTAATTTTATTATTTTCTTAAGTAGTCTAGTGTAGCTTTTAAATATAGTTTTATTTTTTATACTAGGTTTTAGTCTATACGTCCATAATAATTGCCTCTGTTTTTGACTACTTAATTTTATACCGCGGGATATCCATTTAGTCTTCACGTTAGTTTTAATTGTTATGATTTTGATAGGGAAACAGAGTTTATAAAGCAAAGAAAAATCTTCCATGAAATTATCGTAGGCCTCATTTGCGTCCTTGGCATCATATACCGATTTGAAAGATAGACACTGTAAGTGATTTTTAAATTTTATCAAATTCCCTTTAGATTCATCTTGCTTTTTTAATTTCCAAGATTGTATATTGCAGGTTTTCCTAACAGGAACTTTAAGTATCTGAGAAGTATGGTCAGAAAGCACAAGGTCAACTATCTCATATTTGCATCCTTTTTGGATATTATGTGCAAAATTATCGATACATGATTGGCTACAGAGTCGAGTCGGTTGGCTTAATGCAAGTTTGAGGTTATAATTTAGGAGAAAGTATTCAAGGTCTAATGCAATTTTGTTTCTTTTTATCACATCGATATTAAAATCACCGCACAAAATTATTTTTTTATTAGATAGTCTGCACATTCTATGCAATATAACATCTAGTTTTTCATAAAATAATGAGTAGTTATTTTTAGGTACCCTATAAATGCAGATAACAATAATATTGTGATCAATTATTTCCACGGCGCAGCATTCAAAGGCGCCTGAGACAGATTGTTTAGCAACGTGAGGTAACTCTTTACATTGTAGGCCTGTCCTAACGAATATGCATGTACCTCCCCTTTTCACATTTCTTGAAAAAAACGCAGCTAAATAAAAATTTGGTATGTGCAGTATGTCTTCATAACCAGATTTTATAAAATGTTCTGTTATGCAGATAACATGTATAGGAGTTCCGTTATTATCTAATTCGTCTATTTTAACTGTTAACATTTCAGATTTGTTAATTAAGCCTGCTATGTTCTGATGAATGATATTTAAATAACTATAGAAAAAACTGATTATTAATCTGCGTATTAACTATTTCTGGTTTGTCATTTACATTAACAGGTTGATAACTAAAACAGGTCAGGTCTGAGACTAGATTTGTTAGATCAGAAATTATCGCTTTCATTCCATTTTTGTTTATACTACCATTACGTCGATTAAACATATTAAAATTATAGGATAGATTACGATTCGAGTCCAAAAGATACGCATACTCATATGTTTTAACATCCATGTAAAGCAAATTGTTAAATGTCTCTATACGGCTATTATACATCATATTTAGTTTATTATATTTAAAACTAGGAAGACATATTATAAAGTTTGTATGTGTTAGTTCTTTCAATAGTATTCTAATGCAAGTAACTAGGTTTACATAGTCATTTGTGGCCCGAAAGTCCTCTTCTCCAACAAAGATAATACAGAAGTCTGATTTTGTAAATTGTCGTACTTTCCCGTCAATTTTATTAAGCAACTGTTTTATGCCACATTTTGGTTTACGGTAGTGGCATACTTCATAATTGCTAAGATGCGTTGTTTCCATAATTGGGTATAGTCTGCTAGTTGTCTCACTACTAATGAGACATATTTTGTTCTTTATATTGCAGTCTTCCTCATTTATTTCAGGTAACTCAATGTGTGGCGTAATGTGTTGGCCCAAAGAGTCCTGGTCCAGACAAATAACAGGAATTTTGCTATATGATGCAATTTCGGCGCTCAGTGGCCCTTGTCCCTGCTCTGAAATTGAAATGACGTCCACATTTCCAATGTTGTCTTCTTGACACGTTTCTTGGTTTTTTTGAGTAGTTTTACACCCTAAATCTTGAGAAAATGTAATGTCATTGTTATTCGAGTTGTTGTTGGTGAAACCATACTGTTGATCGTGTAGGATGTTGTTACGATTAAAATGATTGAGCATTTGATTTAACATTACTTTTTCAAACACTTTGCTGAAAACCGGCAAAACCGATACGGGTCTATAATTATTTGTGTCTTTGCTGTCCCCAGATTTGAAAAGTGGAATAACTTTACTGAACTTCATTAAATCCGGGAATACCCCTTGATCTACACACAAATTAAATATTAAAGCTAAGTAGGGTGCAATTGTCTCAATAATGGATTGACAAACTTTAGTAGACATGCCCCACAGATCTTCGGTAATTTTGATCTTAAGTTGCCTGAATGCTTTTATAATATCTATAGGGTTAATATGTTTAAATTTAAATTCCACAGTACAGGCTGAGACATTCGCTCTCAATAATTCTATAGCTAGTGCGGGCGAGGAATTTAACGTTTCTGTAGTTTTAATTGGGATATTGGTAAAGAAAGTTGTAAATTCCTGAGCAACATCGATGTTATCGCTAATGAGACCACGGGGAGTGTTAAGTGTGAAATCAGTATTACGTGTTTTGTTCCTGTTCGTTTCATTGTTAATAATCTTCCAAACTGTCTTTATTTTACTGTCTGCTGATTTAACCTTGTTACTAATGAAAGATGCTTTAGCTGCTTTGCATATATTTTTAAAAGTTTTAGAATAAGTAGCAACATACTTAGTAAAAGTATCCGTATTAATATACGGCTTAAGGCCATACAGTTCAAATAATCTATCCCTACTTTTTCTGATTCCTTTAGTTGCCCAGTCACTGAATAAAAACTTAGGGCAAATGGTTTTAGAGTTCTTCTTAAAATAATGATTGAACTCTGTTTGTACCAATGAAAATAGTTCTTTATACAAAATATTACCATTAGTCATACTTAGGCCCTGAACACTTAACTTGCTATTTAAAGTTATATTAAACTTATTCAAATTACTCGATGTTATTGGCCTAGTTTGAATCTGCACTTTTTAGATTGGTGTGTTAGACTTAAAATAAACGGTTTGACCGCTATGATCAGAAGGGAGATAATTTACAATGCCCTTCTCTAGATATTCGCAGCAACAGAAAACATTATCAATACATGTAGCAGTAGCCGTAGTTATTCGTGTTGGTTCCAAAAACACATTTGACAGATTGAATGATTTAAAGAGGATTAATAATCTATTGCTATTTGAATTGATTTCCAAAATATTAATATTAAAGTCGCCACAAATAATTACTGATTTATTACCAGTTGCAAGTTTTGCCAAGACATCTTCCATTACTGACTCAAAAATAGAGTAGTTTTGATAGTTTGGAGGTCTGTATACGCACACTATAAAATGCTTATCTAGCTCAACACAGGACAGTTCGATGCTATGTTCCATCGATAGTTTAACTATGTCTTTACGAGTCTTATATTTTATAGAATTTTTAATTAAAATTAATGAACCTCCACGCAGCATGGATTTTCGGTTAAAGCAACTGCCCACATTGTAGTTTTCAAAATTAATTAGCATTTCATAATCTTTCAACCAGTGTTCAGTTATACAAATAATATCAAACATTGTTTTTTCTAAAAACAATTCAATTTCTAATAATTTGGAAGAAATACCTTGAATATTTTGATGAAACAATTTCAAGGAATTCTGCTTAGCCCCTTTTTTACACTTAACTAATTGAGAGCTAGAAGATACCTTCTTGGAGGTGAGATTAAGAATAATTATTGTTATTGGTACCTTCTGTTGTCTTACTGACTAGTTTAAACTATTGTTGCTAACCACCTTAATATTAGTATTATTACTAATTTTTATGGTGCTTATTACATGAGACTTCGACATACTACTTATGTCTGAGTTAATAATAAAAGCTAATAGCCCTGCTATTTGACGTCTAAAACTAATAGACAGATACGCTGTATCCCTAGTCGATTTAAATGGCTCAACAAAAGTGTTGGTGTCAAAAAATATGAGTTTGTCACTATAGTGATTAACTAAGAAGTGCATATGGTTATTTTTATAACTTCTTCGCTAATATAGGTAAAGAGCTAGCTGAAGACATTCAATCAAATATGAGTGTGGATGATCAAAATTATTACATCAATGAGCTTCCAACACAACCTCGGTCTTTTGCCCTGTATGACACCGACTTTGATGAGATCAATAACATTATAATAAATTTGAAATCTGACAGCGCCCCTGGGTGGGACAATATTTCAACCAGGTTCATTAAATTTGTTAGACACGACGTTACTCCAGTTATTACTTATCTAGCTAATCTGTGTTTCAGAACGGGTACCTTCCCTTCTTTATTAAAGCAATCAATTATTACTCCTGTTTTCAAGGGTGGGGATAGAGACGACGTTAACAATTACCGACCTATTTCAGTTCTTCCCATAATATCTAAAATCATAGAAAAACTACTAAATAATAGACTACTAAATTACTTATCTTCTTTTAACATAATATCCCCATCTCAATTTGGGTTCAGACAGGGTATATCAACTGAGGACGCAGTAACATCTCTTAGTACTCTTGTTGTAGAACAGCTTGATGTTGGCAAGAAATGTCTATCAGTCTTCACTGATCTAAAAAAAGCCTTTGACACCGTCTCTCTCCCCATCCTTGCGAAAAAACTTGAAAAAATTGGAATCAGAGGAACACAGCTCTCTATATTTAAAGACTATCTGTCTGATAGAAAACAAAAGGTTAAACTGGAACAGTACATTAGCGATGATATTGGCATAACATGTGGTGTACCACAAGGGAGTGTCCTGGGGCCTACCCTCTTCATAATTTACATTAACGACCTCTGTAATATGAAGATCAAAAATGCCAATATTTTTACATATGCAGACGATACTGCCATCGTTTTCTCTGGGTCTTCTTGGGACTCTATTAAAACTGACGCTGAATATGGTATGTCTAGGGTTGCTAAATGGCTAAAGTATAACCTCCTTACATTAAACACATCAAAAACAAATTATATTTGCTTCACTATCAATGATAGTACACAACCCAGTCAAGATTTCAGATTAAAAATACATGTATGTAATGAAAATGATAGCACAGCAAGAAATCAATGTGATTGCTCAATAATAGAAAAAGTGTCTGCCTTTAAATACCTAGGAGTTATACTAGACCAGAGACTATCATGGTACCCCCAAGTCGAGCAGATTACCTCTAGGATAAGGAAGTTTATATGGATGTTTAAATCGCTGCGTCATGTTGTCCCAAAAACTGCGCCCAACTCTGAAAAAAACCTCCTAAATGAAATTTATACTGCTTTAGTTCAATCCGTAATTTTATATTGTATTCCTATATGGGGAGGGGCTCTCAAAACCCGCTTTTTAGAGGTGGAAAGGGCTCAAAGAGCTCTTATAAAAGTTATGTACTTCAAAAAACAACGTTTCCCTACTGTGAGTCTATATCAAGTGTCCAATCTACTGTCAGTTCGAAAATTATATATTGTATACACCATATTAAAAAAACATAAAACACTAGCCTATGACCCTTGCATAGAAACTAAACGTAGGAAAAACATAGTCACAAATGTTCCTATAACAAAAACTACTTTTGCTAGTATCCAATTCAAAAAACGATCAGCTTATCTTTACAATAAAACGAATGAAATATTACAGTTTTTTTCCAAAACCTCTCATGAGTGCAAATTTGTACTAATAAAGTGGATAAAAACCCTAAGTTATGAAGAAACCGAAACACTGCTGTTATACGTGAAATAAACATACATTGATTACGCAAACACACATTGATACACACAGGTACACACCCCCACACCATACACACACACACACACACACACACCCCCCACACACACACCCCCACACATTTCGTACCTACTAAATAATTAAAATACAAAACTTATGTTTACATGTTTCTTGCTATTCTGTTAATACGTCTTCTCAGGACTCAGTAGTCCGACAAAAAATTGATTGCCGTTAAATTAACGTGAAACTGACGAGTCATGAAGTTCAAGAGGTGTGAATCTCTAAATTGACGCGTAATTATAATTTATTACGAAGTAGATAAGGAAGAGCGGAGCCTCCTGACACAGGCATATTTACATGCTTAAAAGGAGACTCCAGCAACTGTTATAAGAAGAAAGGAGATCGGACATTTTTGTATGGGCTCTGGCCCAAGTGGCGTCAGAGCATGACGCTTATTTCATTTGAAAGCTCAGTAGCTAAGCTTACTTTTTTTGTATGGGTAAAAAAAAATCCATCCTGGGAGAAAAATGTTACTGCGTATAATTACATAAACTTAATATATCGGCGTATTTTGAACTATTTATCACTTAAATCTATTTATTTTAACCCGATATGGTATTTTTGATGTTGCCCAACACATAGATGATGACTCAGGTGCGTGGTATTTTTTGCGCCAACATGAGAAAGAGACAAAATATACACGTGGTATGTTTGCGTTACCTAACCTAACCTAACCTAAACCTAACCTAAGCCTAACCTAACCTAAAAATAACCTAACCTTTTTTTTTGGGGGTGGAAAATCCTCATGGCGTCCGCCACCACGGGCCTCCTCGGGTCAGGGGGGGAGTGAGGTGTTAGACTCCCCCCGCGACGTCTAAGAGGGGCGCGCGTGGAACTACGCGCCGCCACCTCGGGGCCTGATGTGTGGGGGGCAACGGACGTCCCCGAGTCCGTCGCCCCTGGACCCATCAGGGTGAGTGGACGAGATCTCCCTCTCCCTTTCCGCAGCCTCCTTTTGCGAGACGATCGTTTCGCAGAAGAAAACTACCGCGTCCCAAGACTCTTCGCTGCTGATCATCGACTCGAACACGGCCGGCAGCGACAGGTCACTGCCTACTTCTGAGATGAGGGCACGGCGCGGCTCCTCCCAGGCGGCACACTCTGCCAGCGTATGCCGCGCCGTGTCCTCCCGGTAGTCGACGCAGTGGTGACACCGGGCGTCCGGCTCCCTGTTTATGTGACACAGGTACTTCCCAAAGCAACCATGCCCCGAGAGCACCTGCGTCACCCGAAACGACAGGGAGCGGTGCTCGGGATCCCGAGCCAGCGCTCGAGCACCGGCCGGCCCACCTCGATAGTGACGAAGCCGGGCGTGTAAGCCTGTCCCGCCATTCCGCCACCAGGACCTCGCGTAGCTGAGACCGACGCAGCTCCATGTGTTGCTGCATCGGTCGCTCACCCCGCGCTTTCGCTTCCTCGCGCCACCGATACAATGACGTGAGTACTCTCGCCTTGAGGTCCCAGGGCGGGGATCCAGCCAGTACGCTGGCCGCCTCGTAGGAGATCGTGCGATATCCCCTGATGACTCTGACGGCCATCACTCTCTGCGGTTTCGCAATATTACGATACTGCTGGCCGTCAGGTGAGAGGCCCACACCGGGGCCCCATACAGGGCCATCGATCGCACGATCTTCACATAGAGCCGCCTACAGGCGTCGGGCCCCCCAGATTGGGAAGCAGCGTTGATAGCGCCCCAGCCGCGCCCGTGTGAGACGGGCGGCGGCGCCCGCCGGGGGCCATGAAACAGCATGGCCTCCGACTTGCTGAGGGCCACCTCCAGAACCTAAACCTAACCTAACCTAACCTCATTAGAAAAGAGACAAAAATGTTATGGCATGAATGACAGTGACTGCCACTGTCATTAGCAGTCATTGGCAGGAATGACTGACAGTCAGTCTGTGAGTCTGTTACTGTATTTTTTTTTTTTTTTTGAGGATGGGAAATCATCAAATGACTCCTCCCGCTCTGGGTGGAGCAGGAGGGAGTGTCAGACTCTTACTGACTAAAACTCACCCGTGTTCCTTCCTTAGCCCTTTATGTT
Organism: Apamea anceps; assembly: GCA_951799955.1. Classification (NCBI taxonomy): domain Eukaryota; kingdom Metazoa; phylum Arthropoda; class Insecta; order Lepidoptera; family Noctuidae; genus Apamea; species Apamea anceps. The sequence goes on from OX637510.1 coordinate 21,430,076, forward strand.
CCAGGGCAGCGGTAACCCTTTCGGACGATCCCGCTACACTGTTACTGTCTTTGGCAGTCATTCTCTCCGCTTGCTGCTGTTTGATGCGATACGTTTGTGTTTGAACTGCGTTACCTATTCTGTTATTCGTCCACTGTTTACCGGCTGTGTTTAATACTGATGTGTTTGATTGCTATTATACATACATAATGTATGAGGAGGAAGAAGGACTACAGGGCATTCAACATTATTACTGTAGTTGTATCATAGGGAAAAGGACAATCGGATGTTGAGCGCACATCATGAGCGTAGTGTGGTATCTCGGGTGGGGCTTGTTACGAGAACGTAGAACATCCTGCAGCCTTTCTGGAAAATATGTATATTGTTAGTTTAGTTCAGTTTTCAGTTAAAATACTTTTTTTTTGTTACCCTATATTGTCCCACTGCTGGGCAAAGGGCTCCCCCAAATCCTTCCAGGAACTCAATAATTAAAGTACTTACGATGAAATATATTGTATAGTAGGTTATTTTATGTTTTCTTCTTCAATGATTGCATTTTTTAATCCTTTCTCAGAAACAGTTTTATTCAAATACTTTTAAATACTTTTTCAAAAACAGAGTATTATTCAAACAATTAAGTTAAAAGAAATAGATCTAATTGAATAAATGGTTTAAAATAGCTCGATATAACTATGAGTATTTTAATTTTAATACACCCTGTAACTTTTTCCTCCCAGGTTAAATTGTTTTGTACCCATACAAAAAAAGTTAGCTTAGTTGATGAACTTTCAAAAAAACTAAGCGTCATGCTCAGACGCCACTTGGGCCACACCCGTCCGATCTCCTTTGTTAAAGAAATAAAGATTTTTGTATTTTTTGTATTTATTTTGTATTTTTTTGTATATAATAATTTTGCCTACTTGGTAAGTGCTCAAAGTATGGGAAAGCACACAATATTATTTTCTGACAATTTTTTTTTTTTTTTTTTTGAGATTTGGATAAGACTTGTCATAGCCTAAATAATTTTTATAAAAAAAAAACAGTTGCTACACTAGCAACTGTTTTTTTTTTATAAAAATTATTTAGGAATGAAACAATAGCGCGATACAACTGCCGCTTAGCGCCATCTATCGACATTTCTATGGAGTTGTTCGAAATTTTCGAGTCTAATACAATTGATCGACTATTACTCGTAAACTTGTAAAGCCCACTTAAGTGTGATAGTTTTCCTTTAAACTTCGCTATCTATAGGTACTACTTCCGTGACATTTGAATTTCTAACTACAACCGTTTAGTTGGTAGAGGGGGGGGGGGGGACACTTGACTCTAACAAAAATTGGTGCTTTAAAGCTTGATAAGTCACGAACGGTTTACTTAATCAAAAAACGGTCTCCCAAGCCCCTAATATTTTTAAGAGACCTATCCAACGATATCCCACAATAAGGGAAGGACGAAAAAAAAAATTATCATCCCCACTTTAGATGTAGGGGAGGTACCCTCAATAATTCTTTTTTTCAAAATTTTATTTTACCACTTTTTCGGCGTCATTAACGTGTATACTCATGTCAAATTACAACTTTCTAGTACCAATAGTTTTTGAGCTAAACCGCGGACAGACAGACAGACAGACAGACGACATGGTGAAACTATAAGGGTTCCTTGTTGACTACGGAACCCTAAAAAATGCTGCGACCAATTTAGCAGCATTATTAATTACGTGTAAAAGCTACGTCCCTGAATAGCATAAGTAATGTGGAGCTAGAGATGTTCATGCACTTGTTCGTGAACATTAACACAACGCCTTTCGTCCCGTAAGGGCCAGGCAGAGGTTTACCTACACATAGCACTTTTTTTTTTTTTTTGAGAATGGGTATTCATCAAATGACCCCTTCCGCTCCACCCAGAGCGAGATTTGATGTGTCAGACTCTTACTGACTAAAACCCACCCAAGTTCCTTCCTTAGCCCTTTATGTTCCAGGGTAGCGGTAACCCTTTCGGATGATCCCGCTACCCTGGCAGGCTTCGGCCCTATCGGGCCCCGTCATTCGAGCTGACATCTCTTAGAGGCGCGCGTGGAACACACGCGCCGTCCGGCACGGGCCTGGTCCTGATCGGACGGTGAGCTACCCATTACTATCTCTCCAAAAGGAGGTGACTGCCTTCCACTACCTCTCGCCCCGGACCATGGCTTGAACCAGGGCCGGACGGTAAAGGTCGCCGCCGTTGCCATTCGCCTCCACGAGGAAATGGCGGTGCTCCACCCAAGCGGGGCAGACCTCCACCGTATGCTCCACCGTGTCCTCTGGGTGATCCTCGCAGTGGTGACACCCGGGCGTTTCCTCCCGCCTGATGATGTGCAGGAACCTCCCGAAACATCCGTGTCCGGAGAAGACCTGCGTCAGGCGGTAGGTGAGAACGCCGAGACGCCTCTCTAGCCATTCCTCAAAGAGGGGTCTTATCGCCGCTATCGTGGCGTGCCCTGCGCTGGGTTGCGATAGTCGCGCCTTCCATGCCACCATGAGATCGCGCCGGAGGTCCGTCCGCTCCGCCGCGGTTTGCCACGGATGTGGAGTTTCCCCCCGACGTAGTGCCTCCGCGCGCCAATCATACAGGTGCGCGAGGACTATCGCCTCCAGACCCCATGGCGGCAGTCCGGCAAGGAGGCTTGCCGCCTCACCCGAGATCGTGCGGTAGCCCCGGATCAGCCTTATGGCTACCACCTTTTGGGGCGCGTTCAGATAGTGGGCGGCTCGCAGCCGCAGTGAACGCGCCCACACCGGGACCCCGTATAGGGCCATGGACCGCACGACCCCCGCGTAAAGCCTCCGGCAGGAGGCGTTTGGCCCCCTCAGGTTAGGCAATAGCCGCTTTAGGTGGCCCCGGCCCGTTCCAGTTTGGGGGCCAAACGTCGGAAGTGTTCGACGAAGTTCCACCAGCTGTCGAGGACGAGACCCAGGTACCTCATCGTTGTCTCGACGCTGACGTGAACCCCTACTACTACGCTGACGCCTTCAGGGAGGTCGGCCCGCAGCACCCAGTCGTAACCAATGTCCCACAGGAGCGGCCCTAGAACCGATCCCTGCGGGACACCGATGACTACTCGATGGAGGTAAGTCGGCACCCGGTGATACCGGAGTGCCTCCGCAATGCAGCTCCAGGGCAGGGTGTTAAACGCGTTGGCGATGTCGAGTGACACCGCCACGACGATCCCACCCCGGGATGCCGCGGGATGCCGGGATGCCCGTCGTGAGGGCTCTCACGTGCATGATGGCGTCCAATATATTACTTACACCCACATTTCTGTTTTCAATTATGTTTAAGTCCCATGTCGTAGCAGGCGATTCCACTGCCACCAACCGGGTACAAATCCAGACTCCAGGCTGCTTCTGAGAAATTTCTGATGAAACGACCTAATAACACTTTACCCGACCTAGGAATTCAACCCTGGACCTCATGCTCAACAGTAACGCTTGCAACCGCCAACTAGGACATGTGTGGTGACCTCCCCTCCAAAATCTTGGTCTGCGACTGCGCCTGAACCTACCTCTTTACAATCTATTGTTAGTTTACAGTGCTGTGGTGGATCATAAATCAGCTAGAAGTGTTGTATACCTCACAATCATCAGTAATGATGACTAATGACTGACAGATGTGTGGTGCCGGAGTGCGAGGATGGCCACGTGCAGTTTGAGAACCCGGCAGCGTCGGCACTGCTGCCGGCCGCCACTTGTGAGCGGTACGCGCCGCTGGCCGGGCTCGGCGCCGGCTGCGACCGCGACGCCTTCCACTACAACCAAACCATCGCCTGCGACACCTTCGTCTACGAGAACATGGACACTATCTTCGCTGAGGTAGGCTATGACTCTTCTTATAAAATATCTACCAAAATAACCATTTTTCAGCACAATACCATCGGCATTCCTGTCCTTATCCCAATGTATTTGGCTGGTGCAGCATGTTCTTCCACACAACAAAATTGGTTATCGTCGTCGCACATTAGTCACTCGCTTTCTAGCCTATCTTTCACGCAATCCACCCGTCGTTTCTTTTCTAGCCCGACGAGCCACGACTGTTTCCAAAGTTCCCAAAAAGATAAGTAGATAAGTATTCCCATAAGACCTTTTTTTATTTATTTCAGGCAATGCAGGCCCATAGATAATGGTTGTTTTTATTATAAAACTTCACTCCACGTAAACAAAAAGGGTAAATAGGTAAATAGAGAAGGTTCAGCAACAAAACTCCCTTCAGCAGCGCGACAGAAGTCATTCTATTTCGTCTCTTTTATATATTATGTGCCCTCTTTCGAAAAGGGAAGCAAGCTGGCCTTATACCGCCATTGGATCAAACTCTCAACTCATCTAACAGTCTTAGTCATCTAACTGCAGTAGAGCTTAACTTTTTGTCTGGCCTGCTTTTGTCTGTAAGTTGCTATGCATAAAACTGATATCTCTAAGTTGCTGATTGCATAAACTCGGGCGGCGAGGAATGTAATTTTTATGTGCATTCCAATCTCAGTAATTTGGTTTCCTTTTGAATTCCTAACGTAAAACTGCACATTATGTTTCTCAAATGAGAAGGTCGGTGTTCGCACCCAAAAGGCTAGGGCAGATAAGGGCGGGTCGCTCCGCAACGCATTGCAAAAATCCTCCTTCATCACTTTTGTACATTTTCTATGAACCAATAACCAACGCACACTACAGGCGGGCCGCACCGAAAATGCGTTGCGCTGCGGCCTGCTGCGGCTACAATGTGCGCTTGACTGAAGCGTGCGTTCCTGACGTGTGAGAGTGTTTCAGTTCAATCTGGGGTGTCGCGAATGGATGCGCACCATGGTGGGCACGGTGCGCAACGTCGCGCTGCCCTTCGCGCTCATCATCACCGGATACGTCTCTGACACGTAAGACAACCACTCTGATGGCACCCAAGCTTTATATTTCTATGAGTGCACCTCTACCTAAGTATAAACATAGCAAACATTAATGATTTTGTTCTATTCTGCTTCCAGTTATCAAATCTCCCTTCAACTAAGTGTCGCTCTGTATAGGGAAATACTAAATACAATGTAGCCTGCGAAATACATGACAATTATAATCAGCCGTACGTAAACTCTCTTTAAGGGGAGCGTCTCGGGTAGCGGGATTGTCCGAAAGGGTTACCGCTGCCCAGGAACATAAAGGGCTAAAGAAGGAACACGGGTGGGTTTTAGTCAGTAAGAGTCTGACACTCCCTCCTGCTCCACCCAGAGCGGGAGGAGGCATTTGATGATTTACCATCCTCAAAAAAAAAAAAAAAAGGGGAGCGTCTCCAAATAATAAATATGTTTATGAATAACAGAAATGAAAATGTTCTCTGTTGGCCCATACGGCCATACATTATGACATAACGGCGCGTTGTCGGGAACATTTGCGAAATTATTTTGTGAAAGAATAAGATAGCGCGTTTGCTCCGATTTTGGTCACGCGCCAAACGAGTACAGCTCTACTCATTAATTGAATGCACTTTTGAAAGTAATAGTTTTTCCACTGTAAGACTTGACAAATACGTGATATCAGGTATGGTCGGCGCACTGCTTTCTGCGTGTTCTCGGCGTTCGCGGGCGTGATGGGCATCCTAAAGGCGTTCTCCATCAACTACCAGATGTACCTCGCCATGGAGTTCCTGGAGGCGGCGCTCGGCTACGGCTTCAACAGCGCCGGATACGTTATGAGTAAGATCATAGTTAGGTACTGCTGATATGTATAAGAGCGCATGTTATTACGTTACAACTTGCAACGAGTTCATAACTTAGTTAAAAGAAAAAGACGATCAAATGTATGTGGACGCTACAAGCCATCGACACAGGCTTTCTGAGTTTTTTATTTATTTATTTCTCCCTTACAACAGTCTATCATTACAGGTTTATTAAACCTAATGCGTTACAACGGCCGCAAATATAAAAAGTGGTCTTCAGAGAGACTTCACATTCGTGGGGGCCTGTCCTTGTACTTGGTGCCACTGAATTAGTAGCAACTCGTGAATTTATTTAAAGATTAAAAGATTGTCGAAGAGGTAAATTGTGGTCAGTCGAGTTGACTGTGTAAGTAATGTAACTGCTGGTAGTCGCTCTCGGTACACAATGTCGTTTCCGCACAGTGGTCGAGATCGCGCACCCGTCGCTGCGCGCAGTGTTCGCATGCGCCACGGGCATCGCGTACGGCGCGGGCGGCGTGCTGTTCGCGTGGGTGGCGTGGGGCGTGCCCTACTGGCGCCACCTGCTGTGGACCATCCACGCGCTGGCGCTGCCGCTGCCGCTTTATTGGCTGCTGCTGGACGAGAGCCCGCGCTGGCTGCACGCGCAGGGCGACGCAGACCGGACCTCCGCCGTCATACGGAAGGCTGCTCGTTGGAACAAGGTGACTGATCTAGAGATCTAGATTTATGAAGTCTTATATATTCCCCCAGACTGAAGGCAGCCTATAAATGATAAATTATGTATTTTCTGTAAGTAGTGTTCACTGAGGGTTTGTGGCTAAGTAATAATAGCCGCATAGGTCGATCGATCAAGTTAAGCTATGCTTGCCGCGGTTGGTCTGTGGATGGGTGACCATCTTTACATACCGAGACCCCTCCGTGCCTCGGAAAGCACGTTAAGCTGTTGGTCCCGGCTGTCATGCGTGGATCTTTGACAGTCGTTACGGGTCGTCAGAAGCCCGAAAGTCTGACAACCAGTCTTACCAAGGGGTATCGTATTACCCATTAACTGGGTTGTGGAGGTCATATAGGCAGTCGCTCCATGTAAAATACTGCTATTCAGCTGCATCCGGTTAGACTGGAAGCCGAATGATTTATCCTGGTTTCATTATTACGAGTATAATATGGTCACCCTTCACACTGAATTTACAAGAAAATAGTAATGTGTTGTTTTTTCAGAATCCAAAGTATATACATTGCTGAACTGTGCAGATATATTTAGCAGACATTTCTGCTAAATGTTAGTATCTCTGGCTTTAGATTCCGTTGAGATCTCAGGTGGCTACAGTCAAACATATATAATTAGAACGTCAGGATTGAGGAGCCAAAGAAAATGCGTTCTTCTAGAAAATTTACTCAGTTTTACTATTTTATTCCTATACTGCAAAAACAAACACAACACCTGCTAAATGATCATTATGTCGAATATATTAATTGATCGCTCACATCCAATAGAAATTCACCTCTTGAGTTTAGATTGAGGAGCCATACTAAAAGTGTTGTACTTTCTTTCATTTTAGCGCTACAGGAGCTAAATTTTTAGAAGGTAATATGCACAATTGCTGCTAAATGATACAAAATTTTCAAAAATATTCATCTACTACTTAACGAGTTCCAGGTGGCTCCTCAATTCAGACGTTTAGATTGAGGAGCCACTTTTGCATTAATATAACTAGTGATATATTTTGCTGCTAAATCTAGAATTCGTGTTGCAAAATCAGCTACATGGCTGCTAATTAATGGTGAGAACAGATTTAAAAAATCTGTTGTGGCTCCTCAATCCTTATGGACATAAAAACTATACGTACTCAAGCTAAAAAATAATTAATTAAAATTAAAATAAAAACTCACTACCTAAATAAAAGCCTCCAGGCATAAAGGGCGTGACAGCTTACATATTTATGCATTGCTAGGTTCGTCACATAGCTGTCACTTGCAGTCACAGATGATGAACTAGGACCATCGATGTGAAATAAATAAGTGGGTTAAAACTAATTACAGTAACCTGTCAGTACCTAAGCTAATTCTGGAGAAAGAACATGAACATTGTCTTGAGTTAATTAGGGACCAACTATTAGACCAACTATTCTTATCGTGTAAGTAGTCGTTGATGGAATAGTAAGCCTTTGAACAAAGGTTGGATTTTACTTGAGCTTTAAACGCATTAAAAGACAAGTCTAGCAAAGAAGGGGGTACTCGTATCTATACATACAGGGTTACTGGTAATTCGACGTATATCCGTCAGGGGCTGATAAGGAGGCCAAAATGCAACAAATTGAACCCCCCATATGTATGGCCGAAATTCAATAGTTTTCGAGATATTTGAATTTTAAGGGTTTTTCGATATTTACCCAAAATTTGACATTTAATTCCAAATAAAAAAAAAACTACATATTTGAATGGGTACCATTAAAAATGATGTTGTAGCTGGCACTTCAATTAAGCTAGAATATTGAAAGTAAAGAATAATGTGTATCAAAGTTTTTTGAAAATCTACCCCTGACGGGCTGAAATGGGGTAGTCAATTTTTCAGGGGAGGATTTTACTGCATGGCTTGATTAACTCGAAAATTAGTATAAATAACCTTTGAGTCAAATTATGAATACATATCAAACGATATTTTTTAAATTCCACCCCTTTGGGGGTGAAAAGCGGGGATACAGTTTATGTGAAAAATCTTCTTCATTAGGTTAACAAACTTGAAACTTTTCAAGAATACTCGCCTAAGTAAGTAATAAAGTTTATCATTATAAATTTTTCAAAACTACCCCTCAAAGGGGGATATAGGGGTGTTGAAGTTTGTTTGGAATAATTTGAATGCGCAGTCCGATTACCTCAAAACTCAGTGTTTATACATAAGACCAAAAATAAAGAGTAACATAATTCAGGGTTTTTCGAAAATCTACCCCTAACGTGTTGAAAAGGGGTTGTTAATTTTACAAGGGAGGATTATAATGTGTGGCTTGATTAACTCGAAAATTGGTATAAATAATCTTTGAATCAAGTTATGAATAATCCCAAACGATTTTTCAAAATTCCACCCCTGTGGGGGTGAAAAGCGGAGGATACAGTTTATATGAAAAATCTTATTCATTTAGTTAATAAACTTGAAACTTGGCAAGAATACTTGCCTAAGTAAGTAATAAAGTTTATCATTATAAGTTTTTCAAAACTACCCCTCAAAGGGATCCCCCTTTGAGGGGTAGTTTTGAAAAACTTGAAAACTTTTGAGAGGTGAAGTTTGTGTGGAAGAAATTGAATGCGCGGTCCGAGTAACTCGAAACTCAGTATTGATAGTTTGTTGTTTGTTGTGTTGACAGAAAATAATTAATAATAAGTATGTAAAGTTGTCGAAAATTTACCACTGACGGGACAAAAAGGGGTAATTCAGTTTTTAAGGGGAGGATTTGAACTTGAAACTGTATGTTACATTTTCACGCCAACCACTGAACTTCTGATTTGGCGTAGAGATAGATGGCATCCTGGGGAAGCACATACATTTTATCCTGTTAGCACGTTCCCGTGGGATAATTTCCGACATCCACGCGGGCGAAGCCGCGGGCAGAAGCTAGTCTTGTTATAAAAGGTTATACCAAGCCCAACAAATGAGTTATGAACCTTATGAAGCCGGTGAAAGCGGGCACGTAGTTTGTCCTTATTTCTAGTGTTAACACTGTGAATATCATTGTTTTTAGTGTACACACGGCTACACATCAAGCTATGCAAAACCAGTATTAGCTGACCGTTCATTGTGAGAAAATATCATACAAAGTGAGGCCAAGACAAACTGGTTTTGTATAGCTTGACGTGTAGCCGTGTGTACAAGTGCAAATTTTGCCTAATACATATATAGGATGTTGGCGAAGATGAATTGTGATGCAACCGTGAGAATACCAATATCTTTAAAAAAATCTCTTAGAGAAACTCTGGCACCTAGCTGGTAAATTGCTCGAACAGCTCGTTTTTGAAGGACAAATATATTTTGTATATCAGCGGTTTTGCCCCACAGCAGAATACCGTAGGTCATAACACTGTGAAAATAACTGAAATAGACTAAACGAGCTGTATCAACGTCAGTGTATTGTCTTACTTTCCTGACGGCGTAGGCACGAATTTGATGGGACGAAACGACCAGAGAGTGATTAGGCGCAGGACCAACGACTTAACGTATTTTCCGAGGCACGGGAGTATCACACCGCCAACTTCCAAACTCCGGGCTTATATACTGAGAAACTCTTTATAGAAAAATCCAATAGCACTAACAATAATTTAATTTTGACACCCACCGCCGTATCTCTATATTGACGTCGTGGTGGGGCTTTCGCGCTCCGAACTCTAGGCCTGTGCCGGAAGAGTTTATTTTGCCGGAACAGATCTAGGTCGAGGAGCCAGACCAAGAGAGATACAAAACCCGCAGGGCAGCATATGGCGAGCTGTTGGCCAGTAGCGACCCCACTGACCCTATCTCCCAGGAGAAATCTTGTTCCTCACCTCTGGCTTGCCTTTATTGGCCGGCTGGAGTGAACACTGACGAGGAACAGAGCTCCCACCTCATTCTTGCCATTATTGGCCGGCTTGAGTGGAGATTCACAGGAGCAAACGTGCTCGGAGGAAGGAAGTATTTCAGTAAGATGCTGGTAGGAATCTTGACCATACTTCCGAGATTGTCCTGATAACCGTAGAATATCTCTCCACTCCTCATAAGCACCTCAGGACATGTTGCCCCCTTGTTGTTACGACACTATGTGCTAGCGACCGTTTTTGGGGGCCCATTATTAAATGTGCAAGTAACCCCCTGCCATTCTATCTGTGTAATTTATATAAAACACTGGTCAGGCAGGGGCTATAGACTTTCCATAGTCCTAAATAACCAACTAGTTCACTTGTTCACTAGTTGGTGCTTAATAAACGTCTAACGGGCATCTGCGAGTTGGCTTCGGCCCTTCGTACGCCTTCCAAAGGTCCGTGACCCTAGGGTCCCGAGGAATATCAAAAGGCGTCAAAATTTCATGTAGGTAAGCCATCAGGGTGGAATTTGCTGTGGATAAATATGCGGTCATGCATGTAAACCGAGAGGAGATCGTGGAATCCGTGGGAACCCAACTCTCAGATTCCACAAATCTTAGAGCCCTCTCCGCATCCAACACCTATAAGCCTTGGGCATCAATGTTACTGACATGAAGCAATCGTTGAAGGAGCGCTTCTTTGGCCACCTGAAAAGTATTTAATAGCATACTGAAATGGACTCAGACTGAAGTCGACGCCCTGCATAGGGTGGTGTATACGCTACTGACTAAAACCGACATGGGGATGCATTGAGATGTGGTCGCGGTGGACAAAAGCCTCACCCCGCTCCCCTTGACTAAAAAGAACTGGTGCAAGCCAGTAGTGCTTGATACTAATAATCGCATGGAAGTATGACAAAGTAAGGAGCTTCGCGGACGCTCCGGGCCCTACATGGACCCGATCACCGATTAGATCTACTAGCGTCCGTAGCCTGGCTGTGTTTCGGTGACCTCTTTGAAGAAACCGAAGGTTTTTTCTGTGCAATTATGGACGAAGTTATGATGGCGAACAATTACCAGATATTTATTGTGAAAGACGGTACGGTTGACATCTGTCGGGCATGCCACCGGCCGGGGGAATCAATCAGGCATATCATTTCCATAGAGAGTACTTGCATAGACACAACCTTGTAGCCAGGATAAGCCATCAGCAACTTGCTCTGAAATACAGCCTTGTGGAATCGGAGGTGCCGTACTACAGGTATATGCCCAACACAATTCTCGAAAATGGAAATATTACATTGTATTGGGATCGATCCGTCATCACTGACAGGACTATTGTTACCAATAAGCCTGATATAGGTAGTGGTGATGGATCGACCAGAGCGGCACGCAATGATTGTTGATATAACCGTCCCGCATGATGAGAACCTCGTGAAAGCCGAGAAAGATTAACAAATCAAATATTTTGACTTAGCTCGCGAGGTTGTCGACATGTGGGATATGGACTCAGCACTCAGCGATCATTGTGCCGACAGTCGTGACAGCCAATGGATTAATAGCCAAGAGACTCGACCTGCCTAAGGAGGCTCTCGTTGGACAGCTGGATCAAGGGCTTGATTCAGAAAGCGGTACTTCTGGACACGGCTCGCATTGTCAAGAGGTTTCTCGCTCTGGAGCTCTGACCTGTAGCTTGGACCCTCACCGGTGGGATACTATTTTTTTTTTATATTTTTAAATATTTATTTTGTCGTTTTGTTTATAAAAACATTTCAAAATGTAATTTATAAGTATTTAAATGAAATAAAGGTAATCACAATTTCATATAGTCTCTAATAAGTATAACCACTTGGAAAATTATTAACAATGAAACGGGTAAATCTGTTAGACAAGAAAAACAACTTGAGATTATGGCCGACAACAAATTAGTTAATAATGCAGCTGACGTAGCTGAGGCATTTAATGAGTTTTTTGCCAACATACCGATACCTACGACTCGCTCCTTAAATTCGTCCCCGTCTAAAGCTGAAAACCTTTTGCACAGTAGTTTAGCTAAATGTAGTCCTTTATTTAGTTTCGAACATGTAACCCCGCGTGATGTAGTTAATATTTTTAATACACTTAAGTTTAAAAACACCGGTGATTATTGGGGCATCTCCATTAAAGTTTTAAGTAATATAATAGACATCGTAGCCTAGGGGGCTACGATGTGTCTAGAAATGTGTTGATTTAGGAACTTTTCCTGACCTCATGAAGAGTAGTAAAGTCATACCATTATTTAAATCAGGTAATAAGAATGACGTTGGCAATTTCAGGCCTATTTCTATTTTACCTGCATTTAACAAAATATTCGAAAAGTTAATACTCAAGCAGTTGCTAAGACATTTTAATTTAAACAGCCTCCTCCATAATAATAATAATAATAATAATAAAAATCTTTATTTATACGAAAACCTTCAACATTGTTTAAAGACTAGGTCACATGATCAGTGAATTAAAGGTAATACAGATAGAGTAACCCTGACTCCCAAACTAGGAGATCCTGTATCTTGGGAGTCAGTGTTCTGCTGTCACTGTGATACAAAAACCTTTTACTAAAAAGTGTGTTAACAAAATCCTGGCAAACAATTTGAAAGTATAACTAAATTATTTTATCAAAGATTTAAACTAAGAGTGAAGGAATTTATTTATTAAACGAAGTTTATTATGAGTGTGCATGTGGAGGTAAGGGTGTGTGTGGATCTGTAGGTGTGTATGTGAGGGTGAGCGTGTGAATGAGGGGGGGTGTAAGGGTGTGTGTGTGTGATTGGGATTGTATATATTAGCGTGTAAATGTGTTGTGGTGTTAGTATTATTTTAAGTATCTGCCGAAAGGGTTAGGATTGTAATATAAAATGGGTAGAAAAAGAATTTCACGGCTACTGCCGAAGGTGAAGTAGTTCTTCCGTCCGGACGTAGTCCTGATCTTGCAGCCAACCTTGTACCTTAACCTTGACTTCATGGTAACTTAGCCCAGTTAATTGAGTAGTTTTAGCGATGTTTCTGTAAATGAAAGAGCTCACAACGTAGAACTGGCGCCTAGCGAATGCGGTCTTGTGGCTTATTGTTGGGAATATAATTTTTGCTCTGCGCTTAGTGTTATCTGGTGGGGGAATTAGCTTATGCTTCCTAAGTGTGGCTCGGAGGACAAAGAGCTGTCTCACTGTAAGTAGCTGACAGTCCGCATATAGTTTTGTAGTGGGAAATCTATATGGTTTACCAAGCATAACCTTGAGCACAGCTCTCTGGGCCCTTTCCACTTCGATAAACTTGGTTTTAGCAGCCCCTCCCCAAACCGGGATGCAGTAAGTGATAACGGACTGACAAAGCGCTAGGTAAACCATTTTCAGAATATGTTTGTCTGCACAGAGTCTCAGAGATTTGAAAATATAAATAAGTTTTCTGACTTTTGAGGTAATATTGTCTATTTGGTTGTACCATTTCAGTCCGTCATCAATCACTACACCCAGGTACTTCGTTTGGCTGACGCGAGTAAGCGTTGCGCATGAGCAGTGGCTGCGATCAAGACATGTATGTGCAGTAATTTCAAAATCCGGAGGTGCTTTGTTCTTATAATTAATAAAAAACGGAATGAAGTTGGTTTTAGCCACGTTGAGTGTTAGAAGGTTTTGTCGCAGCCATCCCCCAATAGTGCTCAAGGACTGTTCCGCAGTACACTTGACATCGCTCCATTTATCACCATAAACGACTATCGCAGTGTCATCAGCGTATGTAAAGATCCGCGATTTATGCAGGGACAGCGTGCATAAGTCATTTATGTAGACTTGGAAAAGTGTTGGTCCCAGCACGCTGCCCTGCGGGACGCCGTATGTCACAGTTTCTTCGTCACTTTGGCATGAATCTATTTTAACAGTCACCCTTCTGTTTTGTAGGTAATCCCTAAAGAGGTCGAGAGGTTTACCACGAATACCTATACACTCCAGTTTGTAGAGAAGGGTGGGAACAGAGACTGTATCAAAGGCCTTCTTCAAATCTAGGAAAATACTAGTGCATTTTTGGTGTTCATCTAGTTTTTGTGCTACAAATTGTGTTAGATCAATAACTGCGTCCTCGGTTGAGACTCCTTTTTTGAACCCGTATTGGTTGGATGCTACAATATTGTACTTATTCAGGTAGTTTACAAGGCGACTGTTTATCACTTTCTCCATTACTTTAGAGAGAGCCGAGAGTACCGAAATTGGTCTATAATTGTTGACACAGTCTCTGGCCCCGCCCTTATGAATCGGGTGGACTAGTGCCCTCTTGAATGGTTGTGGGAATACTCCTTTTGCTATCGAGATGTTAATAATGTGGGTTATTAGAGGCACAAGAGAACTCCGACAAACCCTGAGAAGGTTAGTCGGTATTCCATCCCAACCTGTAGCACTATCGTGCCTCAGGCTCATGATGGTGGACTCTACCTCAGGTTCGGTCACCTCAAGAAATAAAAAGGAATTTACGGAGGTGTTTGGTATAGCGGGTAGTTGTGAAGTTGCAGGAATTTTTGTGGCTAGGTCGGCGCCAATCGTGGCAAAGAAGTTACACACTTTGTTAATTGCTGCTTTTGGATCAGGATTGGTGTTCAGCAGTTCTGTAGGTGATGGAGATTTCTTTTTTGTGTTAGTGATGTCTTTTATTTTATTCCAGAGTGATTTGGGATTATGTTTGGCTTTTTCTAGTTCATATTTGTCATGTAATGTTTTAAGTTTCCTAAGGAGGCTGTTACAATGGTTTCGATACCGTTTATATGTAAGTTGTAGGATTGGATTATCAGGTGACTTTCGCGCTTTATTATGTAATCTGTCGCGGTGGCGAATACATCTTAGTAAACCGGGGGTAATCCACGGCTTTAGGTTTCTGTTTTTTTTAGATACATGAATTACTTTTGTGTTTACATTAAGAATATCTTTAATGATGGTTATTAGTGCGGTGGAGGCTAAGTTAGGGTCGTCTGTGGATATAATTTGAGAAAAATCCTGTCGTTCCAAATCTGTTTTGACACTGGGGTAGTCAATCCTAGGAATTCTATATGCGGGTACTGTTAACTTTATCGAGTTTGTGTCATCAATGTTTACAAGCAACGGAAGGTGGTCGGTGATGTGAGAATCTAGGATAAGTACAGTAGTAGCTTTTTTACTTTTTAGGACAACGTGGTCAATACAGGAGCTTATTCTAGTTGGAATAGAATGGGCAGGTAGCAGGCCATGAGTAGCATTGAGGGTTAAATAGTTGGTTGCACGTTCAGTTATATTTGATGGCATGATATTTATATTAGTGTCACCAATGAGACAAATATTTTTCGTTTTGTCGAAGGAGGTTAACACGTTATCCAGACTATGTAGGAACTGCTCAAACTCCAAATTTGTTTTGTATGAGGGAGATCGATAAACAGCAATTATTACTAGATCGTTGTTAATTTGGCAGGTGAGACAATTACCATTTATGAAATTAGGTTCATTAATCGTGTATTGAATTTTACTTTTAATATATATAACTACGCCGTCATTCTGGTTTTTAGTTTGTTTTGTGTAGTAAGCGTTGTAGCCATCCAACACAGGCAAGTCTTTTATTTTGCTCAGCCAGCATTCAGTTAGTATAAGGACATCACAATCAGCTTTAATCACAGACAGTAGGGTTAACAGTTCCTCAAAATTTCTTTTAATGCTACGTATATTGATATGGAGAATGATAGTAGAAGCACCTAAACCATTAATATATTTGTTGCACTCATTCGGAGTACATGTATAAGCCTTCGCGACTTCGATATTATCTAAGTCAGTGATAATATTTTCAACTAGATTAGCCATTGATAGAATAAATAATAACCAGTAGTGTGAAATACGATAAAGCTAAGATATGTGTATCCCGACGAATAGGTGAGCTTTTTACCCTTTTACGGTTAAAAGGGATGATGCATGTAAGTGTGGTAGTGTGTGTGAGTATTATGATGCTGGTATAATGTAAAAGTGTGTGAGTGTGGGGGGGTAGAACAAAATATTTTTTTGTGTGTATAGTGTTTGAAATATTCCTACGTGATACAAAAAAGAAAGTTATATCAGTCAGTACATAAATAAAAATGAAAAGAAGAGTATTACAAGATATAGGTTCAAAACAACATGAGAAAACTAGCGTTACCAACTCGAGCAGTAGTCATATTTTATTCTGGAGCTCCTGCAGGGTAGTTTCCGATGTAATAAGAATTTGCTTATGTCCTAGTTGCTTGCGAAGGAAGATGTTGCCATTATTACACCAACAAAATTTATACTCATGCTGCTTGGCGAATTGTCTTGCCAGATAAAATAATTTCTTTGCAGAATGACACAGATGTTCGTCCAAATATACGGGTTGTTTTTGTCCAGGGAGTCCTATTAGATGTGTATTCAGTTTATTATCTTTGTTTGGCTGTTTATTATTGAATCCTCGTATACGGGTGATCAATTCTGACTTGACTTGTACACTCGTAAACTCCGCAACGATCGCTTTGCTTGCCGAGTTGCCTGGGACACGGTATATGTCTCGGATATTTGTTGATGATATTGGGAGATCAACGGTGTTTCCGATTTTTGACATGATTTTTTCGAGATCTATAGTCGACTCATTGGGCAGTACAGGTATATTTCGAACCTCAACTGTTGAAGATCGCGACTTATATTGAAGGTCTCTTATTGTTTTTTCCAGGGACTCTGTGTATTTTCTATATTCTCTACACTCGTTCTGCAGTGTTTTCATTTGCCCATTTATATCATCATAAAATTGACCGATGGAGGTGACTGATTTTTCTATTTCCGCATTGGTTTTCTGAATTTGGAGATTCTGCAGTTTCAATTCTGCAAAATCGGAAACCAGTTTTGTGACGAGGGCTGACTGTTCTGCCATTACTTTCGCTGTAGCGTTATCATGATCACGCTTCCATGACGTCAGCATTTCCATGATCTCAAGCTTAAATTCCTCTAGCTGGTCACTCGTAGACACGTCAAGCCTCGGACGCTTATGGCGTGCGGTTATGTTGGTGAATTCTGGGTCATTTACAGCCTGAATTATGTTCGGAACTGACTGCGATTGATCCGTCATCGTAGGAGAAGGACTATTCGTGTTTTTTGGCGGAGTACGTTGCACGAATGCCATTTAATATTTTATCTGTTGCGTAAATAAGACTTGTAGTAGCACTGATAGATAAAAGTTCGTAGCAGATAGTAGACTCGTAGCACTGGTGTACAATGGGGCGGGGCGTATTTGTGATCGTAGCCGTAGCACGTAGCACAGTCGATGACGGTCGTCTCCACGCGCGTAGCACTGTGACGTCGACGCGCGTCGTAGCAGATACTGTGGTCCGCTAATTAGGAGTAAGCGTTCAATGTTGGTATGGCTCAGCGGCAATAGGCACGACACTCCAACGCACCGAACTCACGCGCCCGGCAGTTCGAATCCCGCCAATCACCGAAAACGGCCGAGCGAAATTTTAACACGGGTAAACGATATTCACTATGTCTCTTTCTAGATACGCCCAAAAGGCGTTAACAGTCCTTATAAACACTTAAGGAAAGACAGAGAATTGAAATTACACTTGTCCACCAATCAGGCACTAGTAAGGAGATCGGGTCGAACATACGTCCGCACTCAACGACTGCGACGAGCAGAATCGAATATAATGAGCAATATGGCTTTACAAAGGGTCGTTCAACTACAGACGCGGGTGTTGCTCTGCTGAGACACATAATTGACGCATGGGAGAAATCGCAAAATGCTATTGGAGTTTTCTGTGATCTCTCCAAAGCCTTTGATTGCGTGCACCATGACACGCTTTTGCGTAAGTTATGTCATTACGGTGTCCGAAACGAGGCTCTCAACGTAATAATTTCCTATTTACATAATAGGGTCCAATGTGTAGATGTTAATGGCGCGAAATCTTTCGGGCTACCAGTTCAGTTAGGTGTTCCGCAAGGCTCAATACTGGGTCCATTCTTGTTCTTAGTACATATCAATGATTTACCATTCCATTTGAAGGGCATCTGTGACGTTGTACTGTTTGCAGATGATACCTCTCTTATTTTTAAAGTAGACAGGAATAGACAAGATTTTGACGACGTAAACAGTGCACTCTCAATAGTTACAGATTAGTTTACGTCAAATAACCTAGTTCTCAATGCCAAGAAAATGAAATGTGTAAAGTTCGCCTTACCGAATGTCAGAAATCTAGGACCCAACATCGTCTTAAATAAAGAGGTGCTTGAAACAGTAGGCTCGGCAAGTTTCTTAGGACTAACAGTAGATGCCCGAGTAGAGAGGGTCCGAAAGGCCAAAGACCAAAAGGTCATCATGGGGTGCGCAACGAAGGAGGAGAGGGAGAAGCTTAAAAAGCGACTTGAATCGGCCGGAGAGAACCTCGTCGTCGAGGCGGTGAAAAATCGGGACCCGCTCCTGGTTCTTAGGGATGTGCTGTCAGTACACAGTGACGAGGAGGTACTGAGAGCCCTTAGGAACCAGAACCGGGAGATCTTTCACGGCCTCGGTGACGAGGAACTAAAAATGTGTGTGAAGTTTAGGAAAAAGTGTCGAAACCCGCATACGAACAGCATTGTGCTGAGTGTTACCCCAGCAATCTGGAAGAGGGCACTCGAAGGGGGCAAGCTTCGGATTGACCTCCAGAGAGTGCGCGTCGAAGACCAGACGCCTCTGGTGCAATGTACCCACCTGCTTGGCATACGGGCACGGAAAGCGTCTGTGCACGGAGCCAGCTGATCTGTGTAGCCACTGCGGTGGTCCACACCTCAAGGCGGACTGCCCACGCAAACAGATCGGCGAAGCAGCGGCGTGCGTAAACTGCACCAGAGCCAAGCTGGGGGAACACTCGCACAATGCGTTCAGTGACTTGTGCCCAATACGAAGGAAGTGGGACGCATTCGCAAGAGCATCGATAGCCTATTGCTAAAGTTGTCGATGCCCCCACTTCCGGGTATTATAGAGAGACGACCAGTTTGACACTGCCAGATTGCAGACGCATTGAGCGGACCACTAGGGTTGGCTCAATGGAGGATGGTAATTGGAGTCACTTTCGTGAGAAAGTGGCTGTAATTATACGGGACCGTGAGTCAGCGCTAGTGGAACCGACAAGCAGTGTCAGGCTGGTTGGAAAGCAATTTCACAGATTTATTCTCAAGAATAAAACATCTGGTTTCGGGAGGCTGTGATATAAAATTATATATTGAGTATATGGTGGTGATATCACGGAAATTCGTGTCCTGTTAATGTGGATGAATCCAGGTGATGGAAATAGATGTAAGGCACAGAATGGTATTGGGAACAATAAAATTAATGGTAAATTCTTGTAAAAAAAAAAAAAACTATAATCATAAAAGTAATAAAAATTGAGTCGGGTAAAGGTATTTAGTAAAAATCAGTAAGTAAAAAACAGAACAACACTTATTTCAAGCTATTAGTAGGTATTAAAAAACGTAATAACTGAAAAAATTCTAACGCACAGTAGAGCGTGGTCTCTTCGGCCTCCAAGAAAGCGTCGCCAAAAAAGACAAATCAAGTGCAAGTAAAGGCTCTGATTCCCATTTCAGAGGGACACTGGAGGGGCAGGAGTGGGTTTTAGCCGGTAAGAGTCCGGCACTGCCCAGACTGGCTCATCAGTGAGGCAGTCTGGGCGTCCATGAGGATTTCCCACTCCTGCCAAAACAAACAAAAAAAAACACTAGATGCCAAACTTCAGTCGGCTGCCTACGCCGTCAGGAAAGTAAGACAATACACTGACATTGATACAGCTCTTTTAGTCTATTTTAGTTATTATCACAGTGTAAACAAACAAAAAAAAACACTAGATGCCAAACTTCAGTCGGCTGCCTACACCGTCAGGAAAGTAAGACAATACACTGACATTGATACAGCTCTTTTAGTCTATTTTAGTTATTATCACAGTGTTACGGTATCCTGCTGTGGGGCAAAACCGCTGATATACAAAATATATTTGTCCTTCAAAAACGAGCTGTTCGAGCAATTTACCAGCTAGGTGCCAGAGTTTCTCTAAGAGTATTTTTTAAAGATATTGGTATTCTCACGGTTGCATCACAATTTATCTTTGCCAACATCATATACGAGTATTAGGCAAAATTTGCACTTGTACACTAAAAACAGTGATATTCACAGTGTTAACACTAGAAATAAGAACAAACTACGTGCCCTCTTTCACCGGCTTCATAAGGTTCATAAGTCATTTGTTGGGCTTGGTATAACCTTTTATAACAAGATACCCTCTTCTTTGCTAGACTTGCCTTTTAATGCGTTTAAAACTCAAGTAAAATCCAACCTTTGTTCAAAGGCTTACTATTCCATCAACGACTACTTACACGATAAGAATAGTACTAATTATCTCAAGACAATGTTCATGTTCTTTCTCCAGAATTAGCTTACTGACAGGTTATTGTTATTAGTATTAACTTATTTATTTATTTTACTTCGATGGTCCTAGTTTTTCATCTGTGACTTCAAGTGACAGCTATGTGACCAGAACCCAGCAATGCATAAATATGTAAGCTGTCACGCCCTTTTTGCCTGGAGGCTTTTATTTAGGTAGTAAGTTTTTTATTTACATTTTAATTAATTATTTTTCAGCTTGAGTACGTTTAGTTTTTATTTTGGTATATTGGCGTGGCTAGCTGACATATTGCAAGTAATTTAATTTTATGTTATGTGCCTTGTAATGTTAATTACTTAACGCGTAGTCTTGTATACAATCAAGTATCAAGTATTTTCTAACTGAACAGACAGCTGTGCTGCTGGGGAGTTTGTTGCGCCACTTCTTACGAGTATTCCCAGCTATAGCGCTAGGAAGTGGTGAAGGGCGGGCGTTGGGGGATTGTTTTGTAATTTTGACGTTCCAAAAGTGCTGATTCTCAGACTAATTTGAATAAATGACTTTTGATTTTGATAGTCTTTGGATTTGGTAGAGTCACCTCTGCCAAACCCAGCTACTGACATGTTGGTGAGCGTGAGTGCAGAGCTAGTCTCCAGAACTGCTACACGTCAGGCGCCCTGAAGTGCTCCCATGCTCGATAGTTCATAATGTTACAATCTGTCACCGGTTCTGTTTTGGAACAGACGTTAACTTAGGACTAGAAGAGAGAACTCTCAAGCCAACATTAAAGTAAGGCAAACAATTGCAGGTCATCGTGAACGAGCAGCTGATGCGCAATCTGAAGGACGACACGAAGGCGGAGGCGAAGGAGACTCGGCAGAGCCCGTGGCTGACCGTGGTGCGCTCGCGCGTACTCATGTGGCGCCTGGCGGTGTGCGGCTGGTGCTGGGCCGCCACCGCCTTCGTGTACTACGGCCTCACCATCAATTCCGTGGCGCTGTCCGGCAACAAGCACGTCAACTTCGCGCTCAACATGTCCATGGAAATCGCCGCCTCCGTGCTTATCATGATGGCGTTGGAGCGCATCGGTCGCAAGTTGTGCATATTCATTGCGTTCCTGCTCTGCGGGGTCGCTTGCGTTTCACCGTTCTTCATAAGTAAGCATTAACATTATTATTATTATTGGAGTAACAGTAGAATACAACCGAGTCATCCTGGTAATTTTTAGGATTTTGTAGTCTCTTAGTCCGATAAATGCAAAAAACCAATATCAACTCAACTGGCTATGGGCACCGGGCCCCACTAACTCCACTAAGGCATCCTGCTTATGATGCGCCCCCAGTTCCATAGTTTCATCAGTTATTCTTTCTATAATTTATTGGCTATAACAGTAGGGGTCAAAGAAACGATGGATGAACTACGTGCAAGATGATGGTTTAGAAAGGGGCTGACTACCGAGATGACTACAAATAGAGAAGTATGGATGAAATGAATATACATATGGGGCAACATGTGTAATTATTTCATCCATACTTCTATCTCTACTTCTATTCTTGACCCCAAATAAATTAAATAAGGATAAGGAGCGTTGAATTGTGCTCTCTGAACACTGCCAGTTTCAGACAATCGTCGGTAGGTGCTCCCGAAAACAGTAACGTGGGGAAGTCGACGATCGGGAAAGCGGCGTTGGTATTCTCGCCGAGCCGCAGCCGCGTTTCCATCGGCAAAACCATAACAAAACATTATGTCTGCGTATTCGTTATTAGAATACGAAGCCATGTTATCCGAAATAACAATGATAACAAAAAGAATAACAAGAGAAACAAGAATTAACAATAATGATCGATAATAATTTAACGCGATGAGAGATTGGTTAATAGCAAGATAACAACACACGTGCTTGCGCGCCGTAGAGTCGAAACGTACTAAGAATTAGGAAGGCGACGCGAGCGCAGCAGGCGCCGTGTAGTCCCCCGCCCGCACACCCCGCCACAAGAACAACAACAAGAATTTCGCCAGTAAAATCGGTTGTTTTAGCGAGGATCATAAACTAAAAACACAGATGATTTCTCTCCCCGCGCCGATTCAAATACATGCCATGCCACGAATTATGTATTTTAAAATTGACTTTTATACCTTTTTGGAAAGCTTACAGAATAGGCAAGTTGTTTTAGTTATTTGTACGATTAATGTCATAGAAATTTTTGTGACGAGACAACATTTTTGAAGCGTAAAATGAAAATATTGGTAAGATATTATTCTCATATCGCTCATTATTTTAATTATTTTGTTTAATTAAGTAGTTTTAATTATGTCCATAGCTTAATTGAAGTGCTAGCTACAACATCATTTTTAATGGTACCCATTCAAATATGTAGTTTTTTTTATTTGGAATTAAATGTCAAATTTTGGGTAAATATCGAAAAACCGTTAAAATTCAAATATCTCGAAAACTATTGAATTTCGGCCATACATATGGGGGGTTCAATTTGTTGCATTTTGGCCCCCTTATCAGCCCCTGACGGATATACGTCGAATTACCAGTAACCCTGTATAATTTCTTAAGTTATATTGACAGCCCCCTTCCTGTGTGCACAGGTCACGACGGTACTGCTCTGGGGCTATTCTTCATGGGCAAGCTAGCCATCACGTTCGCGTTCAACTCGCTATACGTGTTCACGGCCGAGCTGTACCCCACGTTCGCGCGCAGCTCGGCGCTGGCCGCGTGCTCGCTGATCGGCCGCGTCGGATCCGTGCTGGCCCCGCAGACGCCACTACTGGTCAGTGTGCGCTCACAATATCACGAGAGCTTGATCTATCTGCTTAGGGCGAAAGCACCAGGGCAAATTCATTTTTTTTTTTACGTTTTTATCAATTTGCAAGGACTCGTATACGTTAGGCCGAAGTTACTGTTGCTTGTTGTTAATCATATTTTAATCAATATACAAACTGGCCCGAAACTTTAAAAAAATTAATTTCGCGCGCTTCCTACGCGCATCTTCCTTCAGTCGAAATGGGAGTCGTGACCATAAATATAGGTAAGTGCTCCAGTGAATGAACACCTAAGCCATCTTCGAATTTTAAAAAAATATTACAGTATGTTGCCTCTAACGTATACGGTCTAAAGCTGTATTTTGGTAATAAGACTGTATTGAAAAATATTTTTTAAGTTAATTTTACGACATACTTACTTAGATATTTAGCAATAAATTGAAAAATACCCTAAAACCCCAGTGAATGAACGAAATTTTCTAGTAAATGAACTAAATAAAACTAGTAAATGAACACAATCTTTGTTTAATTAGAAATAAAAACGAGCATAAATCCTCTGCCTCTAAATCTGCTATAAACATTAACAAAAGTATTTTTTACAAAGTAAAAGCCTTCAAACTTTTACCTAATCAATATAAACCTTTATAGGCCTAGTAGGCACATTAATATCTTTTAATTCAAAGTTAATATAAAATATTTTTAGAGGTATCAATATAAAAAGTCACTAGTTAACTAGGTAACATAACTATAAACATAGACGTAATGTTAAAACAAACTTTACTTAAACTTTAATCAATAAGTACTAAAATCACAATAGTCAGTTTCAGTACAGTAATTTTTATTATTCGCCGTTATTATTCTTTATTCTACATCTCTAAGTGTCACATTGTGAAAAGAGATCAAGCCACGTCTGGAATATTCCGGTTCACATAACACACGCTATATGTCCATAAAATCAACTTCTGTCACATCCGGTACGTGTGGTTTTACAAAGCTGACAATGTTATCACACACAGATTTTTTTCTAAGAAAATCTATCTTATATTTCTGTTCTTCATTGTTTACCATAAGAACTTTGCCTACATAATGACGTAGGTACTCTTTTTTCTGTCTTGAATCTTGCCATAACATACTTCCCGTATAAATCCTTTGATGCTGATACAGACTCATCGATTTCAATTTCATCGTTCGGCTTAGCTTTTTTTTTACCTGACTTTCATTGCTTAGATTGTTTTGGGAGCTTTCTTCGTGCTCCTTATTGTTGCACTTTCGCGAAAGCTTTTCTTCTTCTTTCTTTTTCTTTTTGTTTTCTTTGTCTTCCTGTTTTCTTCTTTTTACAAGCTTTTATTTAGTTTCACCTGTCCCGTTGTCTGTCTGTCTGTAATCATATCTTGCAAGTTAAATTTGATCCACTTCCCGGTTTCCAATTGAGCTGAAATTTTGTATGCATGTATAAATCGGATGACAATGCAATATTATTATGACATAGAGCTGATCCGATGATGGAGCTGGAAGGTGGCCACAGGAACTCCGTAATTAAACGACGCAAACCCATCGAGTTTGGGCTCCTTTGATTCGTCTTGACGAGTACTTTGATACTACATGGTAACCAGGGTCTGATGATGGAGCTGGAAGGTGGCCATAGGAACTCCGTAATTAAACGACGCAACCCCATTGAGTTTGGGCTCGTTTGATTCGTCTTGACGAGTACTTTGATACTACATGGTAACCAGGGTCTGATGATGGAGCTGGAAGGTGGCCATAGGAACTCCGTAACTAAACGACGCAACCCCATCGAGTTTGGGCTCGTTAATTCGTCTTGACGAGTACTTTGATACTACATGGTAACCAGGGTCTGATGATGGAGCTGGAAGGTGGCCATAGGAACTCCGTAATTAAACGACGCAACCCCATCGAGTTTGGGCTCGTTTGATTCTTTTTGACGAGTACTTTGATACTACATGGTAACCAGGGTCTGATGATGGAGCTGGAAGGTGGCCATAGGAACTCCGTAATTAAACGACGCAACCCCATCGAGGTTGGGCTCGTTTAATTCGTCTTGACGAGTACGTTGATACTACATGGTAACCAGGGTTTGAGGATGGAGCTGGAAGGTGGCCATAGGAACTCCGTAATTAATTGACGCAACCCCATCGAGTTTGGGCTCGTTTGATTTGTCTTGACGAGTATCTTGGTTGGCGTGAATGTGAATATGCAACTCCAACGAATTTGGGAAAAACGTTCGTTCCGTTTGTTATGAATGTGGATTATGTCTGATTGAGTAGATGGATGACCCAATGCCAAGGTGAGCACGTGCCGACGGCTGAATGGTATGAGGGTGTATATACATTTCATATCGCTAACGTTGCGCCTCAGGGTACCAGGGCGAACCCTGTTGTACTGAAGCCCTTATCCCTCTACAATGGACCTCTGGGGGGATGGACCGTTTTTGTCCTATATTTGTGGGAACAACATGAACAAAAAAGAAACTACTACACAAAGAAAACGACGTTTAGAGAAGGCGAAATTGAAGCGACAGGAGAAGATTGCTAATGAAAATGATGTCCACAAGCGGCAACGCTTAGAAAAAATAAGTTTAGCAGTAGCTAAACATAGAGAAAACGAATCGTTAGAACAACGCACAAATAGGCAAGATATCGATAGAATACATACACAAGAGAGAAGGAAAAACATCGAGCTGATCTGATGATGGAACCGGAAGGTGGCCATAGGCACTCGGTAATTAAACGACACAACCCTATCGAGTTTGGGCTCGTATGATTCGTCTTGACGAGTACTTTGGTGCTAGATGGTAACCAGGGACTAAAGATGAACAGGTAGCTTAAGTGCAGTAAACGCATATAACGGGAAAACACTGCTACACGCTACGAACTACGCCGTAGTCAATCTCGTATCAAAAATAGGTACTAAAAAGTTAAAAACAAAATTTTTAAAAACAAGCTTTTATTACTTATTAATAAAAAAAGGACTAAAATGTTAAAAATAATTTAAAACTGATAAGTAATAAATAAAAGCGTGTTACATTTTGATGGAACATAAAAGAATATTTAGAACACAATGTAACACGCTTTTATTTATTACTTATCAGGTTTAAATTATTTTTAACATTTCTTCAGTCCTTTTTTAGGGTTCCGTAGTCAACTAGGAAGGAACCCTTATAGTTTTGCCATGTCTGTCTGTCCGTCCATCTGTCCGTCCTCGCTTAATCTCTGTGACCGTTAGCACTAGAAAGCTGAAATTTGGTACCAATATGTATATCAATCACGCCGACAAAGAAGTAAAATAATGTTTTATTAGGGTAGCCCCCCTATATGTAAAGTGGGAAGTGATTTTTTTTTTAATTTCAACCCTCACGTGTGATATATTGTTGGAAAGGTACTTAAAAATGAATAGGGGTTTACTAAAATCATTTTTTGATAATGTCAATAATTTCGAAAATAATCGCTCCAAAAGTAAAAGACAATGTGTGTGTCGTCGTCCCCCCCCCCCCCTCTACCTTTTGAACCATAAGTTTAGAAAATATGAAAAAATCTGAAAAGGGTTCCCTATTTTTAATTTGCATAAAATTTTAAGACCTAATATAACTTGGCATACTTTTGTTTGTCCTAATTATATTTTCGCATAAATTATTTACGCATAACAGCTTACGCATAATTTCTCTAACCATAATAATGATTAAGCATAAAATTCTAAAGCATACATTTTTTAAGCATAACATTCTAAAGCATAACTTTATTAAGCATATCATTCTAAAGCATAACAATAATAATAAGGCGTAGTCGACGGGTCCCGGCATCGCAGGGCCCCTATTTCTGTCTGCAGGGTTTAAAGAAACCTAACAAGAAGGGGATGACGGGGGCTCGTTCGCTCGCTCCGCTCGCTCACTTGAGCCCCCGTCATCCCCTTCGAACCTAACCTGTCCGAGTCGGGGCGCCCCAATTCCCGAGCTCGCTTCGCTCGCTCTTGCATCCTAAGTTCTCATTGCCTTTTTACTAAATCGAAATGTGTTAGACCTTGGGGCACCCCGACTCTTGGAAAAAGTGATTCAGAATCGAGTGAAAATAAATACGTAAAAATAACTCTTTGTTTCCGTTGTTTCTATTAATTGTATGCCTAAATATTATTATGCTAATAATCATTAGGCCTAGTAACGTTATGCGAATTAAATGTATGCCAAAACAAATTAGCCTTCAAGATCATTATGCCAACATAAACTGTATGCCAAAATAAAATATGGCAAAGTATTATTATGGCAAACCAAATTATGCCAAAATCGTTATGCCAAAGTACATTAGGAAAAAGAATATTATGCGAAAAGAAGGGATCCCAAAATAAATACGTAAAATTAACTCAAATTTGTTTCCGTTATTTCTATTAATTGTATGCCTAAATATTATTATGCTAAAAATCATTAGGCCTAATAACGTTATGCGAATTAAATTTATGCCAAAACAAATTAGCCTTCAAGATCATTATGCTAACATAAACTGTATGCCAAAAAAAAAATATGGCAAAGTATATTAGGAAAAAAAATATTATGCGAAAAGAAGGGATCCCTCTGAAAAGTAGAACTTTATAAGGACTTTCTAGGAAAATCATTTTGAACTTGATGGAAACAACAGTTTTTGTACAAAAAAGACAAAAAGTTGTACAAAATAATTTCTGGACTAAGTTTGTAGTATAATCGTATATGCAAGCATTTTTTTTTTAACTTCGATTACATATTTTATTATCCTGAACGTATCTTTTTTCAAACAAAAAAAGAATTATTAAAATCGGATCTCGCAATCCAAAATTACCACCAAAAACTTGTGGCACGTCTATGTATTAATTAGTAACCCAATTCCCCGAGAGATGGCGCTGTAAAATAGACAACATTTTCTCGAACTTTCCATGTGTGGTTAGAATCTATAACTCTTTTTTTAGTTATCACCGTCCTTTGTGGGCCCGTTTTTAGTGTTCCGTAATTATTAGAGTTCCGTAACAAATAGCCTTTTTAAGTTGGGTTACCACTATGTTCGCGCTCCAGCAGCGCTCCGCGCTCCTGCAACTGCTCCAATGGATACGTCGCGTGCACTTCTACATGCGCTCCCCTTTGACTCACTGCGCTCCCCTTTGTGTTCGCGCTAAAAACCGTCACGAGTCGGAGCACCTGCCGCGGAGCGTGCAATGTTGCACGCTCCGTGTTCCCGCACGTACCCACTACCGGGAGCAGTTGCAGGAGCGCGGAGCGCTGCTGGAGCGCGAACATAATGGATACCCACCTTTAAACTCATAAGTGGGAACACTTATTGTGACGGACGGGAAACTACGGAACCCTACACTGAGTGTGGCCCGACACGCTCTTGGCCGGCTTTTTATTAATAAGTATTAAAAGCTTGTTTTTAAAAAGGTTATTTTTCTTTCATTTTCTTTCGCCTCTGCTTTCCTTATCTTTTCATTTTTGCTCTCTTCTTCTTTTATTCTCTTTTCCTCTTCTATCATTTCAATATGTTCTTTATACCTTTGACCGGTTAATCCAAATGGCATAGGATTAGATTTCTTTACGTGTGTTTTCTTCTTTGAAGTGATTGTTGGGTAGCTCAAAAAACATTTGATTTTATCGGTATCCATACACGGTTGTATTACTTCCTCATTGATCGTACACACGTCAAGGAACTTATTTTCAATTTCTGGAGGTCTTTCAGTAAAAACCTCAGGTGCAAATGAAGATGTAGCAAGCGCATCACTAAGACATAATTCCGGATTTATAGTTGTTGTTTTATTAATACCAGTGCTCTCTGACATTGTTCTAACTAATGGAGTATCGTACCAT
The DNA here is from genome assembly GCA_951799955.1 of Apamea anceps. Classification (NCBI taxonomy): domain Eukaryota; kingdom Metazoa; phylum Arthropoda; class Insecta; order Lepidoptera; family Noctuidae; genus Apamea; species Apamea anceps. Next base: position 21,459,294 of record OX637510.1, read on the forward strand.
GGAAGAGGAATCACGGTTGGCAGGTTTAATTCACTATCAATTATACCTAATAATTGATAGTGAATTAAACCTGCCAACCGTGATTCCCACTATATCAGTCGTCTCATTGAAATTCCATGTGCTCTCTCTAAAATATTCTGAAAAATTTGTAATATTATTAAAATCTGTCAAATTAGTCAAATCAGTAACAGTAGGAACAGTTAAATTAAGGTCTTGAGTGTTATCTACTACATCATTGTTTTGATTATCTGCAATCTCGATAACTATTTCGGAATCACATTCGGGTTTAATACTTTCTTGAGGCAGCTCTGTCTAAAGGAACTAGATGTGTTAGATAAATCAAGAGGGGCATCAAGTGAGGTATTAGTTGCTATAGTCACATCTCTAGTACCATCTATTATTTTTCTACATTTAACCCATAAGGAAATAGGGATGCTGATGGGTTTGCTTCGATAAATATGCTGAACGAATTCATTTCTTAAAGTTTGTCCGATTTCTGTTTTAATGACTTTAATTGTACTTCTCATATTATCTCTTCTTTCCTCCAGAAGTTGGTTTTGTTGATTTCTTAAACTTTGCTCATTTATTTCCTCTCTTCTAGTGCTTATACATTTTGAATAGTTTACAGCATCTAAATTCAAAGGAAGTAATCCGCATGTTCTAAAAGCATTCTTTATAGTTTCAACTTTTAAACCTGCGGTATAAGCCACTTGAAACTTTTTAGCGAGATTTTGTTTCGCTATGGAGGTTGTAGAAGATTATCAAATCAAATCAAATCAAATCAAAAGTCATTTATTCAAATTAGGCTGAGAATCAGCACTTTTCGAACGTCAAAATTACAAAAGACAGTCCCCCAAAAACGCCCGCCCTTCGCCACTTCCTAGTGCTATTGCTGGGAAGAAGAAGTGGCGGAACAAACTGCCCAGCAGCACAGCTGTCTGTTTAGTTAAAATATAGTTGCATGTATACAATACTAGGAACCTATGTTCAGTAATGAACATTACAAGAAGCTTAAATTATTTGCCATATTATGTCAGCTAGCCACGCCAATATACCAACAAATATAATAAAAACTATACGTACTCAAGCTAAAAAATAATTAATTAAAATAAAAATAAAAACTCACTACCTAAATAAAAGCCTCCAGGCATAAAGGGCGTGACAGCTTACATATTTATGCATTGCTGGGTTCGTCACATAGCTGTCACTTGCAGTCACAGATGATGAACTAGGACCATCGATGTGAAATAAATGAGTTAATACTAATAACAGTAACCTGTCAGTACCTAAGCTAATTCTGGAGAAAGAACATGAACATTGTCTTGCGTTAATTAGGGCGACCAACTATTCTTATCGTGTAAGTAGTCGTTGATGGAATAGTAAGCCTTTGAACAAAGGTTGGATTTTACTTGAGCTTTGAACGCATTAAAAGGCAAGTCTAGCAAAGAAGACGGTATCTTGTTATAAAAGGTTATACCAAGCCCAACAAATGAGTTTTGAACCTTATGAAGCCGGTGAATGGGGGCACGTAGTTTGTCCTTATTTCTAGTGTTAACACTGTGAATATCACTGTTTTTAGTGTACAAGTGCAAATTTTGCCTAATATATAGGATGTTGGCGAAGATGAATTGTGATGCAACCGTGAGAATACCAATATCTTTAAATAAATCTCTTAGAGAAACTCTGGCACCTAGCTGGTAAATTGCTCGAACAGCTCGTTTTTGAAGGACAAATATATTTTGTATATCAGCGGCTTTGCCCCACAGCAGAATACCGTAGGACATAACGCTGTGAAAATAACTGAAATAGACTAAACGAGCTGTATCAACGTCAGTGTATTGTCTTACTTTCCTGACGGCGTAGGCAGCCGAACTGAGCCTTCCTGCTAGACTTGATATATGAGGTCCCCACTGAAGTTTGGCATCTACTGTTAGTCCTAGAAAAATTGCCGAGCCTACTGTTTCAAGCACCTCTTTATTTAAGACGATGTTGGGTCCTAGATTTCTGACATTCGGTAAGGCGAATTTTACACATTTCGTTTTCTTGGCATTGAGAACTAGGTTATTTGACGTAAACCAATCTGTAACTATTGTGAGTGCACTGTTTACGTCGTCAAAATCTTGTCTATTCCTGTCTACTTTAAAAATAAGAGAGGTATCATCTGCAAACAGTACAACGTCACAGATGCCCTTCAAATGGAATGGTAAATCATTGATATATACTAAGAACAAGAATGGACCCAATATTGAGCCTTGCGGAACACCTAACTGAACTGGTAGCCCGGAAGATTTCGCGCCATTAACATCTACACATTGGACCCTATTATGTAAATATGAAATTATTATGTTGAGAGCCTCGTTTCTGACACCGTAATGATATAACTTACGCAAAAGCGTGTCATGGTGCACGCAATCAAAGGCTTTAGAGAGATCACAGAAAACTCCAATAGCATTTTGCGATTTCTCCCATGCGTCAAATATGTGTCTCAGCAGAGCAACACCCGCGTCTGTAGTTGAACGACCCTTTGTAAAGCCATATTGATAATTTTGGAGGAGGCTGTTTAAATTAAAATGTCTTAGCAACTGCTTGAGTATTAACTTTTCAAATATTTTGCTAAATGCAGGTAAAATAGAAATAGGCCTGAAATTGCCAACGTCATTCTTATTACCTGATTTAAATAATGGTATGACTTTACTACTCTTCATGAGGTCAGGAAAAGTTCTTAAATCAACACATTTATTAAAAGTAACAGCTAGATAGGGGGCTACGATGGCTATTATATTACTTAAAAGTTTAATGGAGATGCCCCAATAATCACCGGTGTTTTTAGACTTAAGTGTGTTATAAATATTAACTACATCACGTGGGGTTACATGTTCGAAACTAAATAAAGGACTACATTTAGGTACACTACTATGCAAAAGGTTTTCAGCTTTAGACGGGGACGACTTTAAGGAGCGAGTCGTAGTTATCGGTATGTTGGCAAAAAACTCATTAAATGCCTCAGCTACGTCAGCTGCATTATTAACTAATTTGTTGTCGACCATAATCTCAAGTTGTTTTTCTTGTTTAACAGATTTACCAGTTTCATTGTTAATAATTTTCCAAGTGGCTTTTACTTTATTATTAGAATTTTTAATTGTATCGCCTAAAAATTTTGATTTAGCAAAAGCACTAATCTTTTTGAATAATTTTTGACATACTCTAGGAAAGGAGTATCAAACCTGTATTTTTTCAAACCATATAACTCGTATAGTCTCGCTCTACTTTTATAAATACCTGGAGTAGCCCATTGATTAAAGCCAACAGAGGATCCATTAATGTTAATAGTTTTGGTCTTAAAAGTAGATTGGTACTCTTTTTGCACAACATCAAAAAGGGCACCATAAATTTCATTGGGATTCTCATATTCTACTATAGATGGTGTAATTCTTTGAGCTATATTATTTTTAAACATTTTGCAACGACTGGCTGTATAAGGCCTGCATTCAAGTTTATGCGGCTTTTTATGTAATGGCATGGGGAAGCTAGCTAATAAACCACAGTGGTCGGACGTTAAGTCAGTTAACACTAATTTATGTTTGGCATCACAATCACTAAAAATATTATCAAGACAAGTTGACGAAGATGCTGTGATCCTAGTAGGTTCAAAAAACAAGTTAATTAAATTATAAGACCTAAAAAGATTGAGAAGTCTAATACTTAATGGAGTAACATCTAAAATATTAATATTGAAGTCTCCACATAATATAATACTTTTGTTACTAGATTTCAACCTATTGAGAGAATCTTCCATTACCGATTCGAAACTAATAAAATCCCCAGAGGGGGGTCGATAAACGCAAATTATAACATATCGCTCAAGTTCAACACAAGACAACTCTATAGTGCGCTCGATTGAAAGATTAACTAAATCTAAACGTTGTTTACATTTCAACTTGTTTGAAACAAGAACTAAAGAGCCACCGCGAATAGCACTTTTTCTCACAAATGCACTCTGTACGGTAAAGTTTTCATCATTAATAAACACTACTTCATGTTCCTTCAACCAGTGTTCAGTCAAACATAACACCTGAACATCATAGTTCTCCATAAATATACTTAATTCTAGCTCTTTGCCGGACAGACCCTGCATATTTTGATGAACAACATTCAACATATGCGGCTGACCTGTTGTCGCACCTAATAGTTTAAACTACAAGGCGTATCAAAAGTAGTGTTAGTATCAGTACTAACAGTAATCGATGGTACACTACAAGTACCAGTGTCACTGAGTATATTGTATGCTAAAAGATTAGCAATTTGTCTCCTACAACTAGGTGGCAAATACATAGTATAATTAGTCAGTTTGTAATCAGTAATGAATTGATTACAATCAAAATATAAAATAGCATCACTGTGACGACAAGTCCTATTATAAATGAACATATTTAAATTATAAATATGCTTATTTTGCTTATCAGTTAAATAGTAAGAATAAGGCAAGGCACAAAAAATAAATTTACAATTATTAGTCTCATTAAGATGCAACATCAAATGGACACATTCAATTAAGTCCTTTTTTCTTACATTTAAACTATCCCCATATAATAATATAACAGTTGAGCTGGGGTTTATTTTTGTCAATTTGATATTACTAATTAATTGGCTAATACTGGCACCGGGTAAACAATTATTAATTACATATTGTTGCGAACACTGACTTAATAAGCTACCAAAACCTTGACCAAATTTATCAGAAAAGATATAAGTAGTGTTAATCAAATTATTCATACTATTGCTATCATCACTAATACGGCTACCTACTGGCTGAGTCACTGAGGGAGTGGGTGTAACAAGCTGGGGTTCCACGGAGCAGGTACAGCTAAAAGAGAGGTTATTTGTCAAAGACTCGTACCTCTCCGCATTATACTTGACCAGGTCTGCCAACTCATTAGCCTCCTGCATGCGCTTACTCAGGTCTTGTTGAGAAGCCTCATATTTACTAAAGATATCCTTTAGAGCGTATTCCCTAACAAACAATTCATCCTGAAGGCGCCGAGTGTCTGTGTTATACATAGCATTACACAATTCTAATTCACTGTTACAGTTTTTTAATTCTTGTATTAAATTTACTTTTTCTTGCCTAAGTTTTGTATTTAATTTGTTTACTTTTTGGCATTTTAAAGATTTTTGAGTTTTTCTAATTAATCTATTAATTTTAATATATTTTTTTAACTTATTGTGACTAGTAAACAATTTATTTTTAACTATAGTATCATCAGTTAAATCTATTGTTACAACTGGCTCAACACATATGGGACCGGACTCGCTACCAACCAACTCATCATAAAGACTGCAGGTGATCGCAGACTCTTCACGGGCTTTGAGAGTTTCCAAGGCGGTTATTGTGTTGTGGGCCTTGCTTAATTCCTGTTCTAATTCAGATATGCGTCTCAAAGCCAGTTCGTGGGTATCACTACATTCCTGGAAATTTGACACTATTTGACGGAGGTGCTGATGCTGGTCAAGTATGTCCAATTGTCCATATGCTGTACATGTAGTTCAGTCAGCTGATTCTTAAGCTCAGTGTTCTTGTCATTAATTGCTTATTTTTTCGTACTACTTTCCTCCAACTCTACTTTATAGGTCCAAATATAGCCACGTCACTAGGTTGCAAGATGTGCGTGGCATTAGGATATAAACAATATATAATAATTCGCTTTTCTCGAGAAAATTCGAACATTTCCTGATTTAAGTATGTGTGATTTATGCCCATCAAGAAAGTGTATCTCATTTTGTACAAGCCAATCGTAGAATAATTTAATATGTGAAAAAAATATGCCCGATACCATCCATCCGCTATCCGATCGACCAATATACCAGGAATCCGGAAAACTTTGAACCACGGCCGGTGGCAGTTGCTTAAAAGGATATACTACAAATGTAGGAACATTCTTTCCATCGACAGCGAAAATACAAAGAACTGTTATATATTCTTTTTCTTTACCACTGGCGATTTCGTAGGTATTTCTATAATTCTTAGGTCCCAATATGATTCCGGTTTTGGGGCAAGTCATAACACCTGTTTCATCAGTGTTAAATATCCGACTAGGATTGTTTTTAATATCTAAAGCATGTTCTTCGGTCAAAAACTGATCTGATAAATGATTTTATTTTGTAAGTAGGTTTGTACAAACACTTTTACACGTCAATCATATTTTAAAACTAGATGAGGTCGGCGTTTCCTATCTGACTAGTCTGAGAAGAAAGGCCGAAACAAACTCAGACGTCACAGTCTCTTTTAAAGTCCAGACATAATCTTGGTCAGATCATATGAAGACCATGTAGGTCGATGTCTGAGATGGTCTTTTGAGGAAAGAACCTAACACAGATTGAGAGGACCTGTCCAGTCAGTGCACGCATATGTCAGAAATCATGCAGCTCAACTCAAAACTTAAGGAGCTCAACGGTTCGACGAACAATACCAAAGAAAGGACATTTGGGTAGGCCACATTAATTACTCAAACTGCCAGACCATGACAAAAACTAACAGAACAGAAGAAGAATAAAAAATAAAATGACCCACATAGTCTTCAGATTCACAATAATTAAAATAATAGAATACTTTAAAAAGTAAGCAAATGTCATAGTATATATCAAATTCATTAATGTCAAAATGTATATAAAAAAAAAACAACAAAACAAAATAAAAACATTCAATATGTAAAAATTGGAAGCAGGTTTTTGTCCTCGATATAAGCCTTAACGGTATAAAAGGCTTTCTGGCACAACTTACGTTTAATGAATGATTTGAATTTATTAAGGCTTAGATCTTGAACGGGGCTTGGAACTTTGTTGTAGAAGTGTATACATTGGCATCTGAACGAGCCACCTATTTTCTTGAGCCTTGTTATAGGTACAACAAATTTGTGTTTGTTTCTAGTATTTATATCATGTATATCACTGTACTTTTTAAACAATTTTATATTTTTATGGGCATATAAAAGATTTTCATAAATATACTGAGAAGGCACAGTCATAACATTAATTTCTTTCAATTTGTCTCTGAGCGAGTGTCTGGGACTCAATTTATAAATTGATCGAACAGCTCGCTAATGTAAAACAAAGATAGTCTGAATATCAGCGGCATTTCCCCACAGTAGAATTCCGTACGACATTACACTATGAAAATAGCTAAAGTACACTAAACGGGCTGTCTCTATATCAGTTAAATTACGAATTTTTCTAACCGCGTATGCTGCGGAGCTTAGCTTTTTTGACAATTTATCTATATGTGGACCCCACTGAAGCTTAGCATCCAAAGTTATGCCCAAGAATACTGTGCTGTCTTCAGGATTCAATTCTTCGCCCTTTATCAACACATTGGTGTTCACCTGCCTAACGTGAGGTAGCGTAAACTTAATGCATTTGGTTTTTTTCTCGTTTAAAAGTAAATTATTAACATTGAACCAGTGGACTACTTTAGAGATCGCGGTATTTACATCGTCAGTAACCTGCTGCTGACGTTTAAGTTTAAACAAAAGTGAAGTGTCATCTGCAAACAACACTATATCATGATTATCCTTTATGAGGTACGGCAAGTCATTTATATAAATAAGAAACAAGAAAGGGCCAAGAATTGAGCCCTGTGGGACTCCCATTGTTACTATAGATCCGGGAGATCTTTTTCCATTAACATCAACGCTCTGAATCCTCTTACTCAAGTATGAGGTAAGAAGATCCAGAGCAGTGTTCCTGATTCCGTAGTGGCGGAGATCTAGTTCCTTAAACCAAGCCCTGATAGATGTTTCAGTAACTGCGGCTCTGCCTTTAGAAATTACTTCCGCATTTCTTTTAGTAATCTTAGGATGCCTGTTTAGAAATAACTTGAGCCACTTTTTTCCTGGCCTATTGCCTGTAAACTTGCTTTTTCTATTGTTGATTTAAAAAATTTTTCAACAGTATCAAAAACTTCCTCTGGGTGCATTGGAAAACCTAATTTGGCTTTATTTATTATCCACTCAGCAATCTTAAGCCTCTTCGTCCTGAGTGAGTTCGGGTGGAGGACCCATTTTTCTTTGCAAGGGAACTTTATTAGTGAATTTGTTATGTAGGGTGGATTTTGGTATCTTATAAACTTTACTTGCTTTATTAATAGTTAGTTCTCCATTAGCAATGGACCTAAGAGTTCTTTCCAATGTTTCTTAGGTATATCGAAACCTTTCGTATTTATTTTTATTGGAATCCATGGTAATCTAAAAGGACAATAATAGAAAGAATAAAAATTAATATAATAATAAAGGTTCCCTATCCATTTGCATAAAATTTTAAGACTTAATATAACTTGGCATACTTTTGTTTGTCCTAATTATATTTTCGCATAAATTATTTACGCATAACAGCTTACGCATAATTTTTTTTCGCATAATTTCTCTAATCATAATAATGATTAAGCATAAAATGCTAAAGCATACATTTTTTAAGCATAACTTTATTAAGCATAACAATAATAATAAGGCGTAGTCGACGGGTCCCCGCTTCGCGGGGCCCCTATTTCTGTCTGCAGGGTTTAAAGGAACCTAACACGAAGGGGATGACGGGGGCTCAAGTGAGCGAGCGGAGCGAGCGAACGAGCCTCCGTCATCCCCTTCGAACCTAACCTGTCCGAGTCGGGGTGCCCCAATTCCCGAGCTCGCTTCGCTCGCTCTTGCATCCTAAGTTCTCATTGACTTTTTACTAAATCGAAATGTGTTAGACCTTGGGGCACCCCGACTCTTGGAAAAAGTGATTCAGAATCGAGTGAAAATAAATACGTAAAAATAACTCAAATTTGTTTCCGTTATTTCTATTAATTGTATGCCTAAATATTATTATGCTAATAATCATTAGGCCTAGTAACGTTATGCGAATTAAATTAATGCCAAAACAAATTAGCCTTCAAGATCATTATGCCAACATAAACTGTATGCCAAAAAAAAATATGGCAAAGTATTATTATGGCAAAACAAATTATGCCAAAATCGTTATGCCAAAGTATATTAGGAAAAAGAATATTAAGTATGCGAAAAGAAGGGATCCCAATAATAAAATCTAGGTCTTAAAAGGATGAAATCTAGGTCAAAATGTTGTGTTCATTTATTGGTTACATCTTCATGACAAAAGCTAATATTTGAACATGATGAAAAATGTTAGTTCATTCACTAGATTTTATGAAGCAATGAATGAACATACCTATCCCAATACTGGCCTAAAGATCAGAAATCTATTTTAAAAACTACTCCCAAAATATGAATCGGCATAAAAATAAATCCGGATTTCAAACGATTTTTAGTTCCAATGCTGGGACTCGTAATAATTTACTTAAATCTAGCTAAAATGGCAATGAAATCGATTTGAGATACATAGTATGACTATCCTTTATTGGAATTAATAAATAACTTATAGTACATAGTTCAGTTACGGCTACAATGTGATATCAAAAATGTTGCGTCTTACCCGAGTTCTAAATTTTAGCCCGAACAAATACACAGTTCCACCGACACTGCCAACTTTAAACGCTCGCCATTTTAAAACAAACAGTGACATAAGAAATGACTGTTGCCACTATAATAGAAAAAAGAGTTGCAATTACGAAAAAAAATACTGCGTTGGGTACAAATATTTTAATTCCTTATTTTTTGCAAAAAAATCCATTATGTTCATTCACTGGGGTGTGTTCATTCACTGGAGCACCTACCCGTAAGTGGTCGTGGCACAATGCAAGCAATATTCCTCATTATTACACTCTGCTCTGTCCTCGAGATCACGAAAACTATGTAGTAACGCGCAGGTACTGCTATCCAACCACTAAATTTGAAATCAACAAGATTAGCAAAAAACATAAAACACTAGTGGTGCCCTCTCTCGGTAAGTCATTCGCGTTTTAGTGCTTGCGCTATCCGCCACGTTTTTCGTTCCTCTCAAAAATTAACATATAAACTACTTAGTTTCAAAGGGTTTTTGGATAAGGTGTGTATACGTACTATATTATAAACGTCGTATAGTATAATTATAATCATTATGCCGAAGAAACGGTATAGTGATAAAGATATTGAGGCCTACATAAATCGAAAAATGAGGAAGATTGAGAAAAAGTTGAAGAAAAAACGTCGACAACGCTCGGCTTCGCAGGATTCTTTAAAAACGTTAGGTAAGTACAAATTAAATTACATATTACAGTGAAATTATGTACCTACTATCCTATTCTACCTGGAGAAAGATATTTTTTTTTCTGTAAGTGGTAACTTCTAAACGTTTTAATTAACTTCTACCCACATTGTGAATTATATAAATCTATGTTGGTCGTGAACATTTTAAATATGGAATGTGTCCCCCAATTAATAACAACAAAGCTGTCTACAGTTTGTACGGAGTAATCCCAGTATTATTACATAATGATTGTGAGCATTACAATGGAATGACTCCGTCATGATTCCTTATAAATGTTCCGTTTGTTCCCGTTGGTCGTGAACATTTTTATGGAATGTATCCGCCAATCAATAACAACAAGGCTGTGTACAGTTCATAGGGATTGATACCAGTGCTATGTGTCTGATTGTGAGCATTATAGAGGAATGCCTCCGTCATGACTATATAGATCTACTTTCGGTCGTAGTATTATTGTCATCTTCAATTAAATGCGTTTCGCGATTTATTAATAAATATGCGCTCAGTTGTGGACTTGTATTATTGATATACAAGCATAACTATAATGTCGCCCGTTTACGTCTGTTACAGACGAACTACCTAGAAGCAATACTTTTGAAGAACGCTTATCGTCCCCCGAGCTAACTAGACAGTCCATTGGGACCACACAGAACACAGACCTTCCTAGTGAGGTCGTAGTAGTGGTCCCGCACAGCGACATTGGGAACGTATCGTTGGAGCTTCTAGATGCCCCCTCCATAAATGTGTCGACTGAACCCGTTGTTACTGACCCTGCCATCACGGATCAGGACGTACAAATTGTAGGAAACAATGAAGCTGAAGACATTCTTCCAGATGATATTTTGGAAATATTAGGTGAAGCTCCTATAAGAGACAAAAGGTTCGGCCCGGCCCTTAATTCAAGTCTAGCTATCAGGTGGGAGCATACAGCGACAAATGGCCTTTCTAAGGATGTAAACAAAGACATTTTTGTAAGACATGACATTCCGGAAAACTGTAAAAATATTGACGCTCCTGTACATAATCAAGAAGTGAAAACAGCGTTATCAGAAGTTCTTAACAAAAAAGATAATGCGATTGAAAATAAGCAGAAACAAATTGCCTTGATAATTACTTGTTTAGGAGATGCTCTTTCACATATCTTAGCTACCGATAATACCAATATAAAACTTGTTAAGTCGTTAACTGACGCTGGAAAATTGGCCTGTGATTTGCAGCATACGGAATCAATGATTCGCAGAAGTTTTGTTTGTTCGTCAATTAAAAAAGAGATAAAGGATCACCTGTACACAACACAAATAGATAGCTACCTCTTTGGCAGCCAGTTGGGGGATATTTTAAAAGCCGCCAAAGCAATAAACAAAACTGGCACGGAAATGAAGACCGGATCCTCTGCACCTGGCCCTTCAAGACGATTTGTAAACCAAACGCAAAATTTAAACGCGAGGCGCCCACTTCCGCTGCAGGGCAGGCAGACGGGAGGGGCGGTGAGACGTCCAGCAGTGCCTGCTCCGAACACTCGACCCGAGTTCCAGCGCCAGCCGCGCCGCGCTCCGCCGCCGCAGCAGCAGCCGCGCGGACCCTACAGGCGCTCACAGATCCAAGCACCGCACCGCCGATAGAACCGGTGAGTCATGCAGGACGTTTGTCGCAATTTTACGATAGATGGCGTCTTATCACTAGTGATGCAATACTTTTATCTTGGGTTAAAGGTTATAAACTACCTTATGTTACAAAATCACATGCCATTACAACCAATCCTAAATAGAAGTGAATGGCATGGTGATGGCTATGGGCAGATCATTAATGATTTATTAAACAAGGTAGCAATATCACCCTGTCAATCATGTTATGATCAATATATATCGAGCACCTTTCTTGTACCCAGACCAGATGGAAGACAACGATTTATCTTAAATCTTAAGTCCCTAAATAGATTTATAAATACAAACCATTTCAAATTAGAAGATCTTCGCACTACGATAAAATTAATTTCCAACAATTATTATCTAGCTACACTCGATTTAAAGGACGCATACTTTTTGATTTCAATTGATAAGGAGTTCCGTGTTTCTAAAGTTTCTGCGTTTCCAAATACGGGCGGTATTTGGAAACGCAAAAACTTTCGGAACTCCTCCAAGGAATCCAAGGTTTGAAAAACAATCTTTACGAATTTAACATGCTTCCATTTGGCTTGTGCACAGCCCCATACGTTTTTACTAAGCTACTTAAGCCTTAAGAAGTTTAGGCTATTTATCAACTATTTATTTAGATGATGTATGCTGTATTGGAAAAACATACAAGGAATGTCTAGAAAATGTTCAAAAGACCAAATTATATTTAGAATCTTTGGGATTTGTGATTAATAACGAAAAAAGTTTATTGATCCCAAAAACCAGTTGTAAATATCTAGGTTTTATTATAGACACTGAGTTATTTCACATTAGACTAACAGACACAAAAAAGACACATATCACGAATGAAATTCATAACTTTATGACCCTTAAACGTTGCAACATTAGATGGCTTGCTCACCTAATGGGTCTACTTGTATCTGCTTGCCCACCTATTCAATACAGCTGGCTATACACGAAAGAGTTAGAGAGGTGTAAATACCTAGCGTTATTAAAGTCGGATAATAATTATGGAAGTTATATGAATATATCTTTACATATTCACAAAGATTTACTTTGGTGGTTAGAGGCTGTCAAAAATAACGTTAATCCTATTCGTATTAAGAAATATTTGCTTGAAATATTTTCTGACGCAAGCAAAACAGGGTGGGGGGTGGCTTGTGGAAAAGATACTGCAAATGGACAGTGGGGTGCTGCAGAAAAGGACCTGCATATTAACTTATTAGGATTAATGGCAGCCTTTTTTGGCCTTAAGATATTTGCCAAGCAGCTCAAGAATTGGCAGATCCTTTTGCGCATTGATAATACCACAGCCATATCTTATATAAATCGCATGGCATTCGATTTCCCCATTTGAATAAAATTACCAAAGAACTCTGGCAGTGGTGTGAGAAAAAAAATATACACGTTTTTGCCTCCTATATTAGTTCGGAAAATAACGTAATAGCAGACGCGGAATCTAGGGCCACACATCCAGACATAGAATGGGAACTAAGCAACAATGCCTTCCGCAAAATCGTCCACACGCTCAGTACACCAACTATTGATCTATTTGCATCTAGAATCAACAGAAAATGCGACATATACGTGTCATGGAAAAGAGATCCTGACGCCTACGCGATAGACGCCTTTACATTGAATTGGAATAATCTAAACTTTTATGCTTTTCCACCATTTTCGGTCATATTAAAAAGGCACCGTTGTTGTGCCATACTGGCCCACGCAACCGTGGTTTCCGTTGTTCGAAAGTCTGTTAGTGTCTGAGGTTATCCTGTTCAAACCAAGTGACCAAGCTCTTTTGTCTTGTTTCAACAGTTCACCGCCACCTCGGCTTATCCTGGCTGTAGGCAGATTGTCAGGACAGCACTACTGAAAAGAGGCGTCCCTCCTTCTTCTATCGCTATTATGTATGCTTCACTTTCCAATAATACTATAAAACAGTATGATACGGGATTCAAAAAGTGGTTCATTTTTTGCCAGTCTCATACCATTGATTTTTATGAAGCCTCTGTTCCCAATGTTATGTATTTTCTTACAAGGCTTTTTAATGACGGAGCCCAATATGGTACTTTGAACAGCCATCGATCAGCTTTGTCTCTAATAATTGGATCAAAAATTGGATCTGATGACAGAATTATTCGTTTATTTAAAGGTTTCTATAAACTAAGACCACCATTACCTAAATACAATGAAACCTGGGATCCGTCTATTGTGCTTAATTACTTTTCTAATTTATATCCCAACGATGAGTTGGACTTGGATTGTCTTGCCAAAAAGACCGTATCCCTAATCGCATTAGTCACAGCTAGGGTTGCCAACCCTACTATATAATATAGTATCCTACTGTATTAGAGGCTCGACTACTATATTTCTGAAAAAAGTATACAGTAGGCGAAATTACTATATTTTTGGGCATAAGACCCACTAAGCAATAATATCTATTTCTGAATGATTCTGGTATGTCACTTTGAGTTTGACATATTGTCAATTTCGCGCCTCTCCTCTGAGTTTGTGTTTTGCAAATAGCTACTTAATGATTTGTATATAGAAATAAATCAGATGAATAAAATTCTGGATATTCTTCTTCCCAATGAAAATTTTTCTTCAAAAAGAACAGTTGAAAAATCGCAACAAGTCTTGGGTGATGCAGATTTTACAAATATTTAAAAAATAATATAAATTCCGGCAACATCCGCCTACACAGAGCGTATATTTTCTGTAATGAATGATAAATGGCGAGATGAACGCAATAGGGCCAGTATAAAATTAATTAAAGCTGAGCTAATGGTATTTAGTCATTTAAATTGCACTAATAGCTATAAAGGCTCAAAGTAGCAAAAAATATTCTTTTAAGAAATAAAGTATTTTAAAACCTACTATATTTTTTTTTTATTTTGTCGCTATCTACTATATTTTTTGGGTAATTATTTTAAAACTACTATTTTTTACTTAAAAAGAGTTGGCAACCCTAGTCACGGCCCACAGGGTTCAAACAATTTCAAAAATAAATATTAATAGTTATTTGTTATACAAGAGTGCAAAGTTGCTTTTTAACCGCGTGTTCAATTTTGATGACCGAGCAAGCGACCGAGCAAGCGCTCAGGATTCTAATTTTGAATCACTCGCTGCGCTCGTGATTCAATTTTAGACTCCTGAGCGTTAGCGAGGGAATCAAAAGAGCACGAGGTGAAAAATCTTTGCACTCGAGTGCAACACGTAACTTTTCATTCCACCTCAGCGAGGAAATGACTAAATGCAAAAAAAAAACGTTTACAATCACAAGATAGGTACACTTTTATTTCAGTTTAGGTATTAATTACTACATTATGACAGGTAAGTATTACAGAATAATCTTTAAATTATAACAAAATAATACTAAGGTATAATTAAGAAAATTTTAAAGTAACGTTGCTACAGTTATTTAAATTGAGTGTAATATTTTTGTTTGGTACTGTAATATTGGTGTTAGTCACTTGTGTACTGTTTTTCGGTAAACTATCTGTCATACTTAATAGTTGTACCGATTCATCGGATTCCCTTGGCGTGAATGTTGGAGAGAGAGAGAGATGGTTAGGTGTTTCATAACGGCTTATTTTTGATGTAGAAGGGCCAGTCCAAGGATCCGATTGAGGCTCTGTCAGTGTAATGGCTCCTACGATGCCTTCACATATTTTAGACTTATTTTGGATGGAATCTTCTATGTATCCCTCTACAACTGCATTGGACTTCCAGCCTCCGTGGCGCTTAAGGGACAGGAGATCAGCTCCGGAATCAGCCAAAAGTGTGGCTGAAGTTCGAAACAATGACCCGTGTACAACAGGGGTTCTGGAAGTTCAAGAAATGTTGCTATTTCTCGTGGGATACTGCCAATTTTATTAGTACCCATAGGCTGTCTAACACACTTTCCATTGCGATACTGTAGAAAAAATCGATTGATTGGAGTGTTAGGCGGGCGTAAGGCTTGATATTTCTCAACAATCGTTACGTATTCCTTGCGAATGACGAAGTTGCGGTCTCTTTTTGTCTTTGTATTAGGTAAATTAATTAATAGTAAGTCATCTGAATGTTTCTCAATGTTTTTGACATTAAGTTGTGTTATGTAGTTCATTAGTTCGACATGCTCCGTTTATTCCAATAATAAGAACAACCTGTAACGTAAAGAGTATTGTAGTAGATAAATGAATAAAATTGATATGAACGCATAATTATGCCTATCAACATCTACTAAGTATACTATTTAATTGAGATTAATATACTTAAGTAGATACTGAATATGCAACTGACTTACTTTTGCCGCCAAATATACGGAATCGGGTGCTTTGTTAAGAAACTTTTCAATATCAGATACTGTGAAAACCTTCGATTTTTTTGGTTGATGACCAGATGAGGCTCTTTTTAAAAATGCCACTAATTTAGGATAGGTATCAATATGTTTGTCTTTTTTCATCTTTATTGTTGCTTTTAGCATCGAATACGTACTCCATAGAGTGCTTGCTTTCTTGCTCTCGGATAATTCTATAAAATATGCCAGCAAAACGTTTTCTGAGAAAGTTTTGGCTCCTTTTGCTAGTCGCCACGTGTTTTTTTTTTTTTTTACAGTTTTAGCGTATATTTTTAACCATTTTTCACACACAGTGACATTAAAAGACAAAGGAATAATAATAATAATAATTTATTTATTTTCTCGCCACAATACACATTGAGTACATATTTTAAGGAACAGGTGGATACAGCAAGTATATTGCGGGAGACTGGTGCCTAAACTAGGCTTGTGGCCTGTATTTCAGGACACCAGGTCTCCACCCTTTAGGTTACATAATATTCCGAATCAGACAGTGGTCGCGAGTCAGTTAAGAATTATTAAAATGATTCTAAATCTATATAGTGTTAGTATGGTTAGTATTGTGTGGAGATGAAGGAAAGTGTAGAGTGTGGTTTTGTGTAGTGAGTGAGGATGTAGAAGTTTCTGTAGCCTGGACATATAAATATATAATATTTATGTGAAAAGTATATACCTAGTTAACTAATTTATTTAAACATGTGTTGAACATATCGTACTGTTTTAAATACTTCTGGCGTGATTGTTGAGGGAGAAAGCTCATTTGCGCATTATTAACAGTTTCAGTCAATTCTGTTGGCGTCAAGCAAACTTCCTCGTCGCTAGAATCACTCATTTTAGTTTTTTCACTTGTTTTCAAGTTTCTTGTTTTTAATATAAGGTTTAACAATGACATGAAAAAATGCCGCGTAAAGAACCGCGTACAAAGCAAATTGAAAAAAGAACATCAAGGATCCGAGTCTGAGTTTTTAACAAATTAAAAAAAAGTTGTATGATATATTCGGCACCATAGAGGTAGCAGTAAATAGGTTTATCTTTTCATTAGCTTTAAACGCCCTTATAAGTCTGTATGTTCGCAAACTTTAAGCCGCTGGATAAACGATGTTTTATGTAACAGTGGTGTTGATACAAGTAAATTCTAGGCCCACTCCACCAGACATGCGTCTACTTCAGCAGCCATTAAATCAGGTGTCTCTATAGACCTAATTAGAAAGACTGCTGGCTGGAGTGGGTCTTCGTCTGTATTCGACAGGTTTTATCAAAGACCATTGTTAACAGACAATGCCAATGATTTCGCTTTATCTGTTTAAAATGCATAAATTAATCATTTAGAATTAGTAATTGTACCTTGTAATATGTAAAAGTAATCATGCAGAATTTTTTTTTCTCTGTGTTTTGCTTAATTATGTTAATAATTTGGTATTGTAAAGAGATTTAAATACATTATTTTTATTATAATGTTTACCTAAACTAAGTTCTCTTTTTTTATGCCATACTAACTAGATACCATAATATTTAATTACATACTCACATAAAACGCATTTCAAGACTTTCAAATTCTACATAGTTTTCGTGATCTCGAGGACAGAGCAGAGTGTAATTGATGGTTAAACGAACTTACCTGAAGTGAAGTTCAATCCCAATTACACGAAGGCTCTGTCCGAAGAGATCAACTCCCACCCAGTCCCGTGACTCATGCTCAGTAGATCCATGAGACCCCTTATGCGTTTTATGTACATATGTCAGTGTTATTACCATGGATCCCGTTCCGTTTACTTTAAACTAAATGACTTACCGAGAGAGGGCACCACTAGTGTTTCATGTTTTTTGCTAATCTTGTTGATTTCAAATTTAGTGGTTGGATAGCAGTACCTGCGCGTTACTAAATAGTTTTCGTGATCTCTTCGGACAGAGCCTTCGTGTAATTGGGATTGAACTTCACTTCAGGTAAGTTCGTTTAATCATCAATAAGTTTCTGTTAGAACATGTACGTGCAAGCGCTGCTGTACGGCGCGTGCAGCGGAACAGCAGCGCTGGCTGTGCTGTGCATGCCCGAGACGCGCAGCGCACGCCTGCCGCAGCGCGTGCAGGACGCCGAGCGCCTGCGCGCCGCCGAGCCCGCGCTGCAGCCCGCCGCGCCGCCCGCGCGCACGCCCCGCGTGATCTCCGCGGACACGTGA
Organism: Apamea anceps; assembly: GCA_951799955.1. NCBI lineage: Eukaryota > Metazoa > Arthropoda > Insecta > Lepidoptera > Noctuidae > Apamea > Apamea anceps. The sequence continues at coordinate 21,477,635 of OX637510.1, forward strand.
CCCCGGCGACCGGCTGCTGATCGCTCGCACGTAGCTTGTGGCAGCTGTGCTTCTTAGCAACAGCTCGGCGACTGGTCACTACTCACGTCTGGGACCAAAAACAGAACATAACATAGGAAACCATGTCCCTACCGGCCTGGCCTGCTGGCCGCTGATCCGGACACACCAGCTGATTACCCAGCTGGTGTCTCTTGCGTTTCTGTTGCGTAACACATTAACAGTAGAAATGGCTGTCATTTTGACAGTTCAACAACAATCATTGCGTTATTTACGTTGCTGAGCAGACAAATTTTTTGAACATATGAAGCAGTGAACTCAGACCAAAGGCAGTGAATTAGCAATATCTTTCAAAATGATTCGGATTGAGATTAATAGTGTGTTACACATTAGGGTGCAAGGTGCATAACGCCCGACAATGTCTCACTTGTAGCGTGTCGGAATATAGTTATTTGTATTCTCCGTTGTGCGACTGATCTCGTCGTGACGTCTAAGTTAGGGCAAGGACTCGAACCTGCGGTAGTGGTAAGAAAGAGGGCTGGCTATACATAATTATGTATAATTATTAAGAAAGAGGGCTGGCTATATATATGTATAATTATTAGGAAAAAGGGCTGGCTGTACATATGTATAATTATTAAGAAAGGGGGTGGCTATACATATGTATAATTATTAAGAAAGAGGGCTGGCTATACATAATTATGTATAATTATTAAGAAAGAGGGCTGGCTATACATATGTATAATTATTAGGAAAAAGGGCTGGCTATACATATGTATAATTATTAAGAAAGGGGGTGGCTATACATATGTATAATTATTAAGAAAGAGAGCTGGCTATACATAATTATGTATAATTATTAAGAAAGAGGGCTGGCTATACATATGTATAATTATTAGGAAAAAGGGCTGGCTATACATATGTATAATTATTAAGAAAGAGGACTGGCTATACATATGTATAATTATTAGGAAAAAGGGCTGGCTATACATATTGTTTAATATTTCAATATGTGAAAAGGTTTACCTGACGCTTCCCTAGATGGCGTTGGGATCGAAATACATCTCGCTATGGTTTCGTTACCGAGCAAACTATATATAGGTTTGGTTTTTTTTGTATGTTTGCCTTGTGAATAAAATTGTCCTAGTTAAAAACAGTTTGTGCGTTTTTCATTGGGTGTTCTCACCTTCGGACCTTGAAACCTTTGTCGATGGTCCTTCGAGCCGGATTGGCGTGAAGGTGTTTTTTGTTAGTCATCGGTGGTGGTGGTGATTAACACCCCGCAACGTTAGTACTGGGCAGTGGTTGCTGTCCAGAGCATCCCTACAGCGAGGCGTCAGCGGTGACGTCATCGAAGCAGAGGATCCGGCTGGGTGCCGGAGGAGTGACGTTGCGTGGAGGAGTCAGGCAGAGGAGTTCGCGAAGCGGCCACCAGAGGGCGCCACAAGTGCGGCGTGAGACGTCGAGTATCAGTGTCAGTGAGTGCATAGTGGAGAAATCGTGAGTACATTTTCGACCTTATTACTAAGAAGAAATTAACTTCAACAAATTGAAGAAAGTGCATTGGAATTTGAACCTTAAAACCACTAGATAATTAACTTAGCCGTTGGTAATATTAGTTTGGACTTGTGCTAATTTTAAGCAAAAGGTGGTTCAGACGAGGAACCTATGCCCGATTTTACTCAGAAATACAAGCTTAAAACACTTGTAAAATTTCAAACGTAATCTGGGACTTAGAAAAATATCGAAGTGGTTTAAAGAAACTTAGTATGTTGTGGTGTTAATGAATGTGTTTACTGGACAATAAGTTTATTTATAGTGTTGTTTCTAGTTGCAAGAAAATTGTGCATTTTATATTTGGGACATAACCTACTTGTGTTTTTTAATTAAAAATGGAGTCGCTTAGCAACATTCAGGAAGATATTAATGCTAAAATGCTCAAGTCAAAATGTAACTTTAAAAAGAGTCCTAAAGAGCGTCTAACTGTTTGTTATATAGAAACTAAGATTGAAAACTTAGAACAGCAATGGGAACTATTCTACAACACGCATGTAAAAATAATTAGTGGGGTAAAAAGGTCTGATTTACTTAATTCAAATTATCATAAGAATGACTTATATGATGAGGTCGAAGAGTTTTATACACAGTTTAAAAGCGAGCTGAAAGAATTAATAAACAATATGAAAATGTCTAGTGAAACGTGTAATGTTAGTCCAGGAGCTAGCGGTAGTACAGGATTTAGGAACTTTAAGTTACCTGAGGTTAAGATACCTGTGTTCTCTGGAAATTATAGTGAATGGCAGACATTTAGGGATTTATTTTTGGGGTTAATACACAATAATAAAACTCTAGACGATGCGCAGAAATTATATTACCTTAAAGGGTACTTAACTGGAGATGCAGAGCTCCTATTAAGAAACATTAATGTTACATTGGATAATTATACGGCTAGTTGGGCAAAATTAGAGGCAATGTACAACAATAAACGATTCTTAGCAAATGGCATTTTAAAACGTTTGTTTAATCAAAAGAGTTTAACAGTAGAATCAGCCACTGAAATAAAAAGATTACTTAGCACCACATCTGATTGTTTGAGTTCAATTAAAAATTTAGGAATTGATGTTACTTCTTGGGACATACTAATAATACACATTGTTAGTGCCAAATTGGACAAGGATACCAGGAAGGTCTGGGAATTAAAAGTAGCTTCGGATGCAACGGATGATTTGCCTACTTTTACTCAATTTACTGAGTTTTTAACTGGCCGCTTTCGAGGTCTAGAAAATTTAGAAAATAAACCTCATGTTCAAAAGAGTTCGCAATCGTTCCATGTGGTAGGGAAAGTAAAAGCGGAGTTATCTTGCCCTTTTTGTTCTGCTGCTCATAAGGTAACTGCTTGTAAAGGTTTTGCTAAAGAAAATAACGATACTCGACGTGATTTCGTACAGAAAAATGGGCTATGTTTCGTTTGTTTGGGTAGTAACCACTCTGCCAGATTTTGTAGAAACCCCATCAAATGCCATTTATGTAAAAGACGCCACCATACTTTACTCCACCCTAGCGGTGGTTCTGGGTCTGTTGGTGAGGATACGGGCGTTGTTCAGAACGAAGCAGCGTCAGCGTTGGTCGTGAACATTTTTATGGAATGTATCCGCCAATCAATAACAACAAGGCTGTGTACAGTTCATAGGGATTGATACCAGTGCTATGTGTCTGATTGTGAGCATTATAGAGGAATGCCTCCGTCATGACTATATAGATCTACTTTCGGTCGTAGTATTATTGTCATCTTCAATTAAATGCGTTTCGCGATTTATTAATAAATATGCGCTCAGTTGTGGACTTGTATTATTGATATACAAGCATAACTATAATGTCGCCCGTTTACGTCTGTTACAGACGAACTACCTAGAAGCAATACTTTTGAAGAACGCTTATCGTCCCCCGAGCTAACTAGACAGTCCATTGGGACCACACAGAACACAGACCTTCCTAGTGAGGTCGTAGTAGTGGTCCCGCACAGCGACATTGGGAACGTATCGTTGGAGCTTCTAGATGCCCCCTCCATAAATGTGTCGACTGAACCCGTTGTTACTGACCCTGCCATCACGGATCAGGACGTACAAATTGTAGGAAACAATGAAGCTGAAGACATTCTTCCAGATGATATTTTGGAAATATTAGGTGAAGCTCCTATAAGAGACAAAAGGTTCGGCCCGGCCCTTAATTCAAGTCTAGCTATCAGGTGGGAGCATACAGCGACAAATGGCCTTTCTAAGGATGTAAACAAAGACATTTTTGTAAGACATGACATTCCGGAAAACTGTAAAAATATTGACGCTCCTGTACATAATCAAGAAGTGAAAACAGCGTTATCAGAAGTTCTTAACAAAAAAGATAATGCGATTGAAAATAAGCAGAAACAAATTGCCTTGATAATTACTTGTTTAGGAGATGCTCTTTCACATATCTTAGCTACCGATAATACCAATATAAAACTTGTTAAGTCGTTAACTGACGCTGGAAAATTGGCCTGTGATTTGCAGCATACGGAATCAATGATTCGCAGAAGTTTTGTTTGTTCGTCAATTAAAAAAGAGATAAAGGATCACCTGTACACAACACAAATAGATAGCTACCTCTTTGGCAGCCAGTTGGGGGATATTTTAAAAGCCGCCAAAGCAATAAACAAAACTGGCACGGAAATGAAGACCGGATCCTCTGCACCTGGCCCTTCAAGACGATTTGTAAACCAAACGCAAAATTTAAACGCGAGGCGCCCACTTCCGCTGCAGGGCAGGCAGACGGGAGGGGCGGTGAGACGTCCAGCAGTGCCTGCTCCGAACACTCGACCCGAGTTCCAGCGCCAGCCGCGCCGCGCTCCGCCGCCGCAGCAGCAGCCGCGCGGACCCTACAGGCGCTCACAGATCCAAGCACCGCACCGCCGATAGAACCGGTGAGTCATGCAGGACGTTTGTCGCAATTTTACGATAGATGGCGTCTTATCACTAGTGATGCAATACTTTTATCTTGGGTTAAAGGTTATAAACTACCTTATGTTACAAAATCACATGCCATTACAACCAATCCTAAATAGAAGTGAATGGCATGGTGATGGCTATGGGCAGATCATTAATGATTTATTAAACAAGGTAGCAATATCACCCTGTCAATCATGTTATGATCAATATATATCGAGCACCTTTCTTGTACCCAGACCAGATGGAAGACAACGATTTATCTTAAATCTTAAGTCCCTAAATAGATTTATAAATACAAACCATTTCAAATTAGAAGATCTTCGCACTACGATAAAATTAATTTCCAACAATTATTATCTAGCTACACTCGATTTAAAGGACGCATACTTTTTGATTTCAATTGATAAGGAGTTCCGTGTTTCTAAAGTTTCTGCGTTTCCAAATACGGGCGGTATTTGGAAACGCAAAAACTTTCGGAACTCCTCCAAGGAATCCAAGGTTTGAAAAACAATCTTTACGAATTTAACATGCTTCCATTTGGCTTGTGCACAGCCCCATACGTTTTTACTAAGCTACTTAAGCCTTAAGAAGTTTAGGCTATTTATCAACTATTTATTTAGATGATGTATGCTGTATTGGAAAAACATACAAGGAATGTCTAGAAAATGTTCAAAAGACCAAATTATATTTAGAATCTTTGGGATTTGTGATTAATAACGAAAAAAGTTTATTGATCCCAAAAACCAGTTGTAAATATCTAGGTTTTATTATAGACACTGAGTTATTTCACATTAGACTAACAGACACAAAAAAGACACATATCACGAATGAAATTCATAACTTTATGACCCTTAAACGTTGCAACATTAGATGGCTTGCTCACCTAATGGGTCTACTTGTATCTGCTTGCCCACCTATTCAATACAGCTGGCTATACACGAAAGAGTTAGAGAGGTGTAAATACCTAGCGTTATTAAAGTCGGATAATAATTATGGAAGTTATATGAATATATCTTTACATATTCACAAAGATTTACTTTGGTGGTTAGAGGCTGTCAAAAATAACGTTAATCCTATTCGTATTAAGAAATATTTGCTTGAAATATTTTCTGACGCAAGCAAAACAGGGTGGGGGGTGGCTTGTGGAAAAGATACTGCAAATGGACAGTGGGGTGCTGCAGAAAAGGACCTGCATATTAACTTATTAGGATTAATGGCAGCCTTTTTTGGCCTTAAGATATTTGCCAAGCAGCTCAAGAATTGGCAGATCCTTTTGCGCATTGATAATACCACAGCCATATCTTATATAAATCGCATGGCATTCGATTTCCCCATTTGAATAAAATTACCAAAGAACTCTGGCAGTGGTGTGAGAAAAAAAATATACACGTTTTTGCCTCCTATATTAGTTCGGAAAATAACGTAATAGCAGACGCGGAATCTAGGGCCACACATCCAGACATAGAATGGGAACTAAGCAACAATGCCTTCCGCAAAATCGTCCACACGCTCAGTACACCAACTATTGATCTATTTGCATCTAGAATCAACAGAAAATGCGACATATACGTGTCATGGAAAAGAGATCCTGACGCCTACGCGATAGACGCCTTTACATTGAATTGGAATAATCTAAACTTTTATGCTTTTCCACCATTTTCGGTCATATTAAAAAGGCACCGTTGTTGTGCCATACTGGCCCACGCAACCGTGGTTTCCGTTGTTCGAAAGTCTGTTAGTGTCTGAGGTTATCCTGTTCAAACCAAGTGACCAAGCTCTTTTGTCTTGTTTCAACAGTTCACCGCCACCTCGGCTTATCCTGGCTGTAGGCAGATTGTCAGGACAGCACTACTGAAAAGAGGCGTCCCTCCTTCTTCTATCGCTATTATGTATGCTTCACTTTCCAATAATACTATAAAACAGTATGATACGGGATTCAAAAAGTGGTTCATTTTTTGCCAGTCTCATACCATTGATTTTTATGAAGCCTCTGTTCCCAATGTTATGTATTTTCTTACAAGGCTTTTTAATGACGGAGCCCAATATGGTACTTTGAACAGCCATCGATCAGCTTTGTCTCTAATAATTGGATCAAAAATTGGATCTGATGACAGAATTATTCGTTTATTTAAAGGTTTCTATAAACTAAGACCACCATTACCTAAATACAATGAAACCTGGGATCCGTCTATTGTGCTTAATTACTTTTCTAATTTATATCCCAACGATGAGTTGGACTTGGATTGTCTTGCCAAAAAGACCGTATCCCTAATCGCATTAGTCACGGCTAGGGTTGCCAACCCTACTATATAATATAGTATCCTACTGTATTAGAGGCTCGACTACTATATTTCTGAAAAAAGTATACAGTAGGCGAAATTACTATATTTTTGGGCATAAGACCCACTAAGCAATAATATCTATTTCTGAATGATTCTGGTATGTCACTTTGAGTTTGACATATTGTCAATTTCGCGCCTCTCCTCTGAGTTTGTGTTTTGCAAATAGCTACTTAATGATTTGTATATAGAAATAAATCAGATGAATAAAATTCTGGATATTCTTCTTCCCAATGAAAATTTTTCTTCAAAAAGAACAGTTGAAAAATCGCAACAAGTCTTGGGTGATGCAGATTTTACAAATATTTAAAAAATAATATAAATTCCGGCAACATCCGCCTACACAGAGCGTATATTTTCTGTAATGAATGATAAATGGCGAGATGAACGCAATAGGGCCAGTATAAAATTAATTAAAGCTGAGCTAATGGTATTTAGTCATTTAAATTGCACTAATAGCTATAAAGGCTCAAAGTAGCAAAAAATATTCTTTTAAGAAATAAAGTATTTTAAAACCTACTATATTTTTTTTTTATTTTGTCGCTATCTACTATATTTTTTGGGTAATTATTTTAAAACTACTATTTTTTACTTAAAAAGAGTTGGCAACCCTAGTCACGGCCCACAGGGTTCAAACAATTTCAAAAATAAATATTAATAGTTATTTGTTATACAAGAGTGCAAAGTTGCTTTTTAACCGCGTGTTCAATTTTGATGACCGAGCAAGCGACCGAGCAAGCGCTCAGGATTCTAATTTTGAATCACTCGCTGCGCTCGTGATTCAATTTTAGACTCCTGAGCGTTAGCGAGGGAATCAAAAGAGCACGAGGTGAAAAATCTTTGCACTCGAGTGCAACACGTAACTTTTCATTCCACCTCAGCGAGGAAATGACTAAATGCAAAAAAAAAACGTTTACAATCACAAGATAGGTACACTTTTATTTCAGTTTAGGTATTAATTACTACATTATGACAGGTAAGTATTACAGAATAATCTTTAAATTATAACAAAATAATACTAAGGTATAATTAAGAAAATTTTAAAGTAACGTTGCTACAGTTATTTAAATTGAGTGTAATATTTTTGTTTGGTACTGTAATATTGGTGTTAGTCACTTGTGTACTGTTTTTCGGTAAACTATCTGTCATACTTAATAGTTGTACCGATTCATCGGATTCCCTTGGCGTGAATGTTGGAGAGAGAGAGAGATGGTTAGGTGTTTCATAACGGCTTATTTTTGATGTAGAAGGGCCAGTCCAAGGATCCGATTGAGGCTCTGTCAGTGTAATGGCTCCTACGATGCCTTCACATATTTTAGACTTATTTTGGATGGAATCTTCTATGTATCCCTCTACAACTGCATTGGACTTCCAGCCTCCGTGGCGCTTAAGGGACAGGAGATCAGCTCCGGAATCAGCCAAAAGTGTGGCTGAAGTTCGAAACAATGACCCGTGTACAACAGGGGTTCTGGAAGTTCAAGAAATGTTGCTATTTCTCGTGGGATACTGCCAATTTTATTAGTACCCATAGGCTGTCTAACACACTTTCCATTGCGATACTGTAGAAAAAATCGATTGATTGGAGTGTTAGGCGGGCGTAAGGCTTGATATTTCTCAACAATCGTTACGTATTCCTTGCGAATGACGAAGTTGCGGTCTCTTTTTGTCTTTGTATTAGGTAAATTAATTAATAGTAAGTCATCTGAATGTTTCTCAATGTTTTTGACATTAAGTTGTGTTATGTAGTTCATTAGTTCGACATGCTCCGTTTATTCCAATAATAAGAACAACCTGTAACGTAAAGAGTATTGTAGTAGATAAATGAATAAAATTGATATGAACGCATAATTATGCCTATCAACATCTACTAAGTATACTATTTAATTGAGATTAATATACTTAAGTAGATACTGAATATGCAACTGACTTACTTTTGCCGCCAAATATACGGAATCGGGTGCTTTGTTAAGAAACTTTTCAATATCAGATACTGTGAAAACCTTCGATTTTTTTGGTTGATGACCAGATGAGGCTCTTTTTAAAAATGCCACTAATTTAGGATAGGTATCAATATGTTTGTCTTTTTTCATCTTTATTGTTGCTTTTAGCATCGAATACGTACTCCATAGAGTGCTTGCTTTCTTGCTCTCGGATAATTCTATAAAATATGCCAGCAAAACGTTTTCTGAGAAAGTTTTGGCTCCTTTTGCTAGTCGCCACGTGTTTTTTTTTTTTTTTACAGTTTTAGCGTATATTTTTAACCATTTTTCACACACAGTGACATTAAAAGACAAAGGAATAATAATAATAATAATTTATTTATTTTCTCGCCACAATACACATTGAGTACATATTTTAAGGAACAGGTGGATACAGCAAGTATATTGCGGGAGACTGGTGCCTAAACTAGGCTTGTGGCCTGTATTTCAGGACACCAGGTCTCCACCCTTTAGGTTACATAATATTCCGAATCAGACAGTGGTCGCGAGTCAGTTAAGAATTATTAAAATGATTCTAAATCTATATAGTGTTAGTATGGTTAGTATTGTGTGGAGATGAAGGAAAGTGTAGAGTGTGGTTTTGTGTAGTGAGTGAGGATGTAGAAGTTTCTGTAGCCTGGACATATAAATATATAATATTTATGTGAAAAGTATATACCTAGTTAACTAATTTATTTAAACATGTGTTGAACATATCGTACTGTTTTAAATACTTCTGGCGTGATTGTTGAGGGAGAAAGCTCATTTGCGCATTATTAACAGTTTCAGTCAATTCTGTTGGCGTCAAGCAAACTTCCTCGTCGCTAGAATCACTCATTTTAGTTTTTTCACTTGTTTTCAAGTTTCTTGTTTTTAATATAAGGTTTAACAATGACATGAAAAAATGCCGCGTAAAGAACCGCGTACAAAGCAAATTGAAAAAAGAACATCAAGGATCCGAGTCTGAGTTTTTAACAAATTAAAAAAAAGTTGTATGATATATTCGGCACCATAGAGGTAGCAGTAAATAGGTTTATCTTTTCATTAGCTTTAAACGCCCTTATAAGTCTGTATGTTCGCAAACTTTAAGCCGCTGGATAAACGATGTTTTATGTAACAGTGGTGTTGATACAAGTAAATTCTAGGCCCACTCCACCAGACATGCGTCTACTTCAGCAGCCATTAAATCAGGTGTCTCTATAGACCTAATTAGAAAGACTGCTGGCTGGAGTGGGTCTTCGTCTGTATTCGACAGGTTTTATCAAAGACCATTGTTAACAGACAATGCCAATGATTTCGCTTTATCTGTTTAAAATGCATAAATTAATCATTTAGAATTAGTAATTGTACCTTGTAATATGTAAAAGTAATCATGCAGAATTTTTTTTTCTCTGTGTTTTGCTTAATTATGTTAATAATTTGGTATTGTAAAGAGATTTAAATACATTATTTTTATTATAATGTTTACCTAAACTAAGTTCTCTTTTTTTATGCCATACTAACTAGATACCATAATATTTAATTACATACTCACATAAAACGCATTTCAAGACTTTCAAATTCTACATAGTTTTCGTGATCTCGAGGACAGAGCAGAGTGTAATTGATGGTTAAACGAACTTACCTGAAGTGAAGTTCAATCCCAATTACACGAAGGCTCTGTCCGAAGAGATCAACTCCCACCCAGTCCCGTGACTCATGCTCAGTAGATCCATGAGACCCCTTATGCGTTTTATGTACATATGTCAGTGTTATTACCATGGATCCCGTTCCGTTTACTTTAAACTAAATGACTTACCGAGAGAGGGCACCACTAGTGTTTCATGTTTTTTGCTAATCTTGTTGATTTCAAATTTAGTGGTTGGATAGCAGTACCTGCGCGTTACTAAATAGTTTTCGTGATCTCTTCGGACAGAGCCTTCGTGTAATTGGGATTGAACTTCACTTCAGGTAAGTTCGTTTAATCATCAATAAGTTTCTGTTAGAACATGTACGTGCAAGCGCTGCTGTACGGCGCGTGCAGCGGAACAGCAGCGCTGGCTGTGCTGTGCATGCCCGAGACGCGCAGCGCACGCCTGCCGCAGCGCGTGCAGGACGCCGAGCGCCTGCGCGCCGCCGAGCCCGCGCTGCAGCCCGCCGCGCCGCCCGCGCGCACGCCCCGCGTGATCTCCGCGGACACGTGACCCCGGCGACCGGCTGCTGATCGCTCGCACGTAGCTTGTGGCAGCTGTGCTTCTTAGCAACAGCTCGGCGACTGGTCACTACTCACGTCTGGGACCAAAAACAGAACATAACATAGGAAACCATGTCCCTACCGGCCTGGCCTGCTGGCCGCTGATCCGGACACACCAGCTGATTACCCAGCTGGTGTCTCTTGCGTTTCTGTTGCGTAACACATTAACAGTAGAAATGGCTGTCATTTTGACAGTTCAACAACAATCATTGCGTTATTTACGTTGCTGAGCAGACAAATTTTTTGAACATATGAAGCAGTGAACTCAGACCAAAGGCAGTGAATTAGCAATATCTTTCAAAATGATTCGGATTGAGATTAATAGTGTGTTACACATTAGGGTGCAAGGTGCATAACGCCCGACAATGTCTCACTTGTAGCGTGTCGGAATATAGTTATTTGTATTCTCCGTTGTGCGACTGATCTCGTCGTGACGTCTAAGTTAGGGCAAGGACTCGAACCTGCGGTAGTGGTAAGAAAGAGGGCTGGCTATACATAATTATGTATAATTATTAAGAAAGAGGGCTGGCTATATATATGTATAATTATTAGGAAAAAGGGCTGGCTGTACATATGTATAATTATTAAGAAAGGGGGTGGCTATACATATGTATAATTATTAAGAAAGAGGGCTGGCTATACATAATTATGTATAATTATTAAGAAAGAGGGCTGGCTATACATATGTATAATTATTAGGAAAAAGGGCTGGCTATACATATGTATAATTATTAAGAAAGGGGGTGGCTATACATATGTATAATTATTAAGAAAGAGAGCTGGCTATACATAATTATGTATAATTATTAAGAAAGAGGGCTGGCTATACATATGTATAATTATTAGGAAAAAGGGCTGGCTATACATATGTATAATTATTAAGAAAGAGGACTGGCTATACATATGTATAATTATTAGGAAAAAGGGCTGGCTATACATATTGTTTAATATTTCAATATGTGAAAAGGTTTACCTGACGCTTCCCTAGATGGCGTTGGGATCGAAATACATCTCGCTATGGTTTCGTTACCGAGCAAACTATATATAGGTTTGGTTTTTTTTGTATGTTTGCCTTGTGAATAAAATTGTCCTAGTTAAAAACAGTTTGTGCGTTTTTCATTGGGTGTTCTCACCTTCGGACCTTGAAACCTTTGTCGATGGTCCTTCGAGCCGGATTGGCGTGAAGGTGTTTTTTGTTAGTCATCGGTGGTGGTGGTGATTAACACCCCGCAACGTTAGTACTGGGCAGTGGTTGCTGTCCAGAGCATCCCTACAGCGAGGCGTCAGCGGTGACGTCATCGAAGCAGAGGATCCGGCTGGGTGCCGGAGGAGTGACGTTGCGTGGAGGAGTCAGGCAGAGGAGTTCGCGAAGCGGCCACCAGAGGGCGCCACAAGTGCGGCGTGAGACGTCGAGTATCAGTGTCAGTGAGTGCATAGTGGAGAAATCGTGAGTACATTTTCGACCTTATTACTAAGAAGAAATTAACTTCAACAAATTGAAGAAAGTGCATTGGAATTTGAACCTTAAAACCACTAGATAATTAACTTAGCCGTTGGTAATATTAGTTTGGACTTGTGCTAATTTTAAGCAAAAGGTGGTTCAGACGAGGAACCTATGCCCGATTTTACTCAGAAATACAAGCTTAAAACACTTGTAAAATTTCAAACGTAATCTGGGACTTAGAAAAATATCGAAGTGGTTTAAAGAAACTTAGTATGTTGTGGTGTTAATGAATGTGTTTACTGGACAATAAGTTTATTTATAGTGTTGTTTCTAGTTGCAAGAAAATTGTGCATTTTATATTTGGGACATAACCTACTTGTGTTTTTTAATTAAAAATGGAGTCGCTTAGCAACATTCAGGAAGATATTAATGCTAAAATGCTCAAGTCAAAATGTAACTTTAAAAAGAGTCCTAAAGAGCGTCTAACTGTTTGTTATATAGAAACTAAGATTGAAAACTTAGAACAGCAATGGGAACTATTCTACAACACGCATGTAAAAATAATTAGTGGGGTAAAAAGGTCTGATTTACTTAATTCAAATTATCATAAGAATGACTTATATGATGAGGTCGAAGAGTTTTATACACAGTTTAAAAGCGAGCTGAAAGAATTAATAAACAATATGAAAATGTCTAGTGAAACGTGTAATGTTAGTCCAGGAGCTAGCGGTAGTACAGGATTTAGGAACTTTAAGTTACCTGAGGTTAAGATACCTGTGTTCTCTGGAAATTATAGTGAATGGCAGACATTTAGGGATTTATTTTTGGGGTTAATACACAATAATAAAACTCTAGACGATGCGCAGAAATTATATTACCTTAAAGGGTACTTAACTGGAGATGCAGAGCTCCTATTAAGAAACATTAATGTTACATTGGATAATTATACGGCTAGTTGGGCAAAATTAGAGGCAATGTACAACAATAAACGATTCTTAGCAAATGGCATTTTAAAACGTTTGTTTAATCAAAAGAGTTTAACAGTAGAATCAGCCACTGAAATAAAAAGATTACTTAGCACCACATCTGATTGTTTGAGTTCAATTAAAAATTTAGGAATTGATGTTACTTCTTGGGACATACTAATAATACACATTGTTAGTGCCAAATTGGACAAGGATACCAGGAAGGTCTGGGAATTAAAAGTAGCTTCGGATGCAACGGATGATTTGCCTACTTTTACTCAATTTACTGAGTTTTTAACTGGCCGCTTTCGAGGTCTAGAAAATTTAGAAAATAAACCTCATGTTCAAAAGAGTTCGCAATCGTTCCATGTGGTAGGGAAAGTAAAAGCGGAGTTATCTTGCCCTTTTTGTTCTGCTGCTCATAAGGTAACTGCTTGTAAAGGTTTTGCTAAAGAAAATAACGATACTCGACGTGATTTCGTACAGAAAAATGGGCTATGTTTCGTTTGTTTGGGTAGTAACCACTCTGCCAGATTTTGTAGAAACCCCATCAAATGCCATTTATGTAAAAGACGCCACCATACTTTACTCCACCCTAGCGGTGGTTCTGGGTCTGTTGGTGAGGATACGGGCGTTGTTCAGAACGAAGCAGCGTCAGCTGCTACTAGGAATAGTACCTCAATGGAGGAAACTCAAAAGGCCGCTGTACAAGCGGAGGGATCTACTAAGCCAATAGTTTCATGCCTTTCGACAGGAAATAGTTCGGATACGGTTTTAATACCTACGGCTTTAGTAAAAGCCAAATCAAAGGATGGAACATATCGGGTGGTTCGCGCATTAGTAGATCAAGGATCACAAGGATCTTTTATCACTGAGTCAATGGCTCAATATTTAGGGTTAAAGAAAACTTTAACAAAACACCGTGTAACAGGAGTAGGTGGTATTAAAACAGTTATGTCTAATTCTTCCGTAATTGTTGACATACGTTCTCGAGTGAATTCAGATTACAATGTTCAAGTGAATGCATACGTTTTGAAGTCCATCACATCCCTTCTCCCAGTTGTAACAGCAACCAGGGTAGAATGGGTAAAGTTGAGTGAAGACGATTTGGCAGATCCTGAGTATCACACGCCTAATAAAATTGACATTTTATTAGGTGCTGAGATATTCAGCCAAATTATTCAAGATGGAATCAAAAGGAGTACCAGTGGATCGCTCGTAGCACAACAAACAGAATTCGGTTGGATTTTTTCGGGCGTTGTCGGTACAGAAAAATCGTCCGACATCAATTCATATCCTTGTATTACTGTCATGCATTCCAATGTGCAGGCTGATGACTTCTTACGTAAATTCTGGGAGCTAGAAGCGGAGCCATCGGGAACTGACAAAATACTTAGTATAGAGGAAACGGAATGTGAGAATATTTTTACAAATACCACAAAGCGAGACGCAACCGGACGTTACATTGTAAGGTTGCCGTTCCGGGATGGTAAACAAACTTGTAAGGATGGCGAATCTAGGTTCATATCTGAAAAAAGGTTAAAGAGTTTAGAATTTAAACTTTCAAAGAATCACAAATTAAAGGCGGATTACACTGCGGTGATGCAAGAGTATATGGAACTTAACCATATGGTAAAGGTATCTCCAGAAGAAAAGAACAAAGGGTTGTACTTACCTCATCACGCAGTAATCCGGGAAGATAAGCAAACAACTAAGGTGCGCGTGGTATTTGACGCTTCCTGCAAAGGAATAAATGGGGTATCGTTAAACGATGACTTGATGGTTGGCCCAAGATTGCAAGCAGAATTACGACACACGGTTATGCGTTGGAGGACACATCCAATTTGTATAGGTGCTGATATAATTAAAATGTATAGGCAAATTCTGGTCCATAGAGATGACACGATGTTTCAGAGGATTCTTTGGAGGGATAGTCCTGAAAAAGAAATTGAAGAGTTTGAGTTAGTAACGGTTACATTTGGTACTTCATCCGCGCCATTTCTAGCAGTGCGTTCCTTACATCAGGTTGCTTATGATGAAGGGAAGGATCATCCATTAGCAGCAAAAATCATTCTCAATGATTTCTACATGGATGATCTAATGACAGGAGCAGAAAGTGTAGAGGAAGCATATAAAATTCATACAGAAATAAAAAATATTCTAGCTAAAGGGGGATTTCCATTACAAAAATGGATAAGTAACAGCGAAGAATTACTACATAAGATAAAGGAAAGCAAGGGGAATAAGGCTGAGGAAGTAAAAATAAAAACAGATAGTATTACAAAAATACTCGGACTTACCTGGGATCCTCGCGCTGATGTTTTCCAGTACTCTGTAGAACTGCCACTCTCGACGGAACTTGTAACTAAAAGGAAAATTATATCGGATATTGCTAGGCTTTTCGACCCGTTAGGTTGGTTGTCACCTAGTATCATTTTAGCTAAAATTTTGATACAAAAGCTATGGTTAGCAGGCATAGGTTGGGACGAAGAAGTGCCCAGTAGTCTATTAAAAGAATGGATTACTTTCCGTAAGGACTTATCATCTTTGGTGAATGTTAAAATCCCACGTTGGCTTAACACTAAATCCAGCAATGTAAAGACGGAGCTACACGGTTTTTCAGATGCCTCAAAAATGGCTTACGCTGCAGTGGTATACGTCAGAGTTATAGATGCAGAGGGTAACATACAAGTTGCATTAGTTACCTCGAAAACAAAAGTGTCTCCCATCAAACAGGTGTCAATACCTAGGTTAGAACTATGTGGAGCCGTTCTATTAGCTAAGTTGATGGCGGACGTTGCTAAAACTCTGAATGTAAATATATTAGATGTGCACGCTTGGACGGATTCCGAAGTTGTCCTCGCATGGCTTAGTAGTCATCCAAGCCGTTGGAAAACGTTTGTGGCCAATCGCATTTCAGAAATCTTAAACACATTGGATAAACAATATTGGTCACACGTTCCATCCAAGCAGAATCCGGCGGATTGTGCCTCTCGCGGCGTGGCTCCAGGGGAACTCGGCAATACTGCGATATGGTTCAATGGACCAGAGTTTTTATGGCAATCAGTGGTGGAATATAAAAACCCTAAACACCAGATTACTAAATTGGAGGAAGTGAAAGTCCATTCGGGTATCCTTGACATTTCCTTTTGGGACAGATTTTCATCTCTTTCAAGGATGATCAGGGTAGTAGCCTACTGTAGGAAGTTCTTGCACTTAAAAATCAGTTGTGCTAAGAAGGAAAGAAATAAACAGTTATCTACGACAGATCTCGAGGAGGCGATGGAAGTATGTATTCGAAGGAGTCAAGAAGAAGAGTTACAAGAACTTAAGAGGACGGGATCTTTAGGTAAAAAGGGAAGAAAGTTCAAATCGTTAAACTTATTTTTGGACTCAAAGGGAGTAATTAGAGTGGGAGGTAGATTAGAGATGTCTCAGTTGAGTTATGATCGCAAACATCCAATACTTATACCTAAAGATTCCTTCCTCACGAAGCTTCTTATAAGCGAGGCGCATCAAAAAACGATGCATGGGGGGCCTCAAGCTATGATCGCTTATTTGAGATCTCGTTATTGGGTCGTAGGGGTTAAAGCTTTAGTAAAGGCCTATTTTAGACAATGTGTTACCTGCATTAGGTATACCAATAAAGCCAGAAGCCAACTAATGGGACAGCTGCCATCTCCTCGTGTTACACCAAATAAGGCCTTTTTGTACAGTGGCGTCGATTACGCAGGCCCGATAAACGTCAGAGTGTCGAAAGGACGTGGTAATAAGTCGTACAAGGGATACATCGCGCTCTTCATCTGTCTGTCTACGCGGGCGATTCATATCGAAGCAGTCAGTGACATGACGTCCAAGGGTTTCTTGGCCGCTTTTAAGAGGTTCGTAGCGAGACGTGGACATTGTGCAGAACTACACAGTGACAACGGCACAAGTTTTGTTGGAGCTGCGCGAGAGCTGTCGGAATTATTCAATGAAGAAAAATCTAAATTCATTCCCGAATTGGTTGAGTGCTTGGCAAATAATGGTACAAAGTGGAACTTTATTCCTCCTCACGCTCCAAACTTCGGCGGTCTATGGGAGGCAGGAATAAAATCCACTAAATACCACCTCAAAAGGGTTATAGGGAACTCTACACTAACGTTCGAGGAACTAACGACGGTGTTGGCACAAATTGAGGCGTGCCTCAACTCGAGACCGCTTTCCTGTGTAGATCAAAATGAGTTAACGGTGTTAACTCCAGGCCATTTTCTGGTTGGGGAACCACTCGTCCTAGTACCTGATTCAAATTTCGAAAAGGCTAACATTTCTAGTCTCAGACGGTGGCAACTTACCCAAAGAATGTTACAGGACTATTGGCGGCGGTGGTCACAAGATTACTTAAATCAATTTTTACAACGCCATAAGTGGGCTCACCAAAATCCAGAACCAGCCATAGGTGGCATAGTTCTGATAAAAGAGGATGATTTACCTCCTGGTAAGTGGTTGCTGGGGAAAATTGAGTTAAAACATCCTGGCCCCGACGGAATCACTCGAGTCGTTACTGTTAGAACTAAAAATTCCCTGATAAAGAGACCTATTACGAAATTAGCTATTCTTCCTGTAGCAACTTAAACTTGGTGTTTGTAAGGTATAGTTTAAGCATATGTATTGTTCATAATTGTTTTCTTTTGTTTTTATTTACCTTCACCAATGTTAAAATTTTGTACCTGTGCGCCCCATATTACTAGACATGCTGCACGGTGGGCGGTTTATATTAAGAGAAGGACATTCTGCAATATGTCCTTGGTGGGCGGTATGTTTAATATTTCAATATGTGAAAAGGTTTACCTGACGCTTCCCTAGATGGCGTTGGGATCGAAATACATCTCGCTATGGTTTCGTTACCGAGCAAACTATATATAGGTTTGGTTTTTTTTGTATGTTTGCCTTGTGAATAAAATTGTCCTAGTTAAAAACAGTTTGTGCGTTTTTCATTGGGTGTTTTCACCTTCGGACCTTGAAAACTTGTTCACATATGTATAATTATTAAGAAAGAGGGCTGGCTATACATATGTATAATTATTAGGAAAAAGGGCTGGCTATACATATGTATAATTATTAAGAAAGGGGGTGGCTATTATACATATGTATAATTATTAAGAAAGAGGGCTGGCTATACATATGTAAAATTATTAAGAAAGAGGGCTAGCTATACATATTGTAGCGAAATAAAAACCAGATCTTCACGTCTTGTACACGTTTAATTTAGTGGTATAAAAAAAATATTGTAAACAAAACCCTAGGTAGAACACAGCACGATTAAAAAGATTAAGTAAAACTCTGAGGCGACGTCCCGGTGTTAGAGCCCTATAAATTCCACTGTTAGGTACGCGTCGGTCACGATCCGTTTGCAAACGTTCCTATAACTTCCGCAATTAAAAAAATATTTGCTAATCCTAAAATGGGTAACACGCACCAGGTCAATCTGTTATTCCGGTAGCGAGACAACAATTTATAAGAAAGTTTTGAACGACCGAGTTCGTTCGTTGTGCGACTAGATCAAAGGGAACTGTTCCCGAAATTACAGCATCTAAAACTTGCGAGTCAGGTTTCATCTTTCAGGACTTGGTATGTAATTTAACTGTACTTCATCTCTTTTATTATAAAAGATTCTGCCTGCGTCTTGGATTATCATTTTTCCGTTATTTTCTGTAGATTTATCCGAAGACTATCTTGAATTCGCCCCCACCGCTAGCCTGGGACCAGACGGCTGCAAGCTTTTGTTGGAATTCGAACCCCACGCTGGTGGTTTCAAGTACCAGCCAGTCAGCGAGCCTTCCAACTGCCAATCTGGAGTCTAGGACCGGATTTACATATTTTTAGTAGTTTCTTTAAAATTTCTCGTAGTTTATATTGTCTTATTTAATTTAAAACTTTCTTATAAATTGTTGTCTCGCTACCGGATAACAGATTGACCTGGTGCGTGTTACCCATTTTAGGATTAGCTAATATTTTTTTAATTGCGGAAGTTATAGGAACGTTTGCAAACGGATCGTGACTGACGCGTACCTAACAGTGGAATTTATAGGGCTCTAACACCAGGGACGTCGCCTCGGAGTTTTACTTAATCTTTTTAATCGTGCTGTGTTCTACCTAGGGTTTTGTTTACAATATTTTTTTTATACCGCTAAATTAAACGTGTACAAGACGTGAAGATCTGGTTTTTATTTTGCTACAATATGTTATTTCGCTACAATATGTATAATTATTAAGAAAGAGGACTGGCTATACATATGTATAATTATTAAGAAAGAGGACTGGCTATACATATGTATAATTATTAAGAAAGAGTGCTGGCTATACATAATTATGTATAATTATTACTTACAAGGAACGGGTTCTAATATTATTTATTTTCTAGTACCTACCTACTTACTATACTATTATTTATAAATATTTTGTAACTGTGATAATTGTGTACTTAATGGCAATCAATAAACGTGTTATAAACACAATTGTAAGCGTGTTTGTATCCTGGGTTTAAAAGAATAGACATACAAATAGGTACCTGCGGTGCTTTGCCCATGACATCCTCATGCATGTCAGATTGGGTTGCCAGATGGTCGGGATGTGTCTGGATTGTACCGACATTTTCATTTTTAATTGGGGCAAATCGCGCCGCAACGCAACGCATTGCTAAAATCCTCCAGCATTACATTTTCTAGATGAAAGTACGCACACAACAGGCGGGCCGCACCGCACTTTTTTGTATGAAAATGCGTTGCGCTGCTTTAGCTTTAGTTTTCTAACAAGAGGTATCACTACATTCTATCTTTTAGCTGTAACAGAAACATTCACAGTAGTTTTTTTTGCAAATATCCAAGGAAATGAATGAAGTGTTTAAATAGCTACCTGCCTTCCTGTAGGTAGGGTAATTCTTTTTTTTTTTAACCTTCTATAAGAATATTTCATCCTTTCTCAATTTTATTTCCGTTATTGATTAATACATCGACAGCAAACAGGTTAGACGTGGTAATTAAGCCCTCCAATAAGAAACGATTCACGTGACAATATGTTGACAATCACGTTAAATCACTGCCAACAAAAATAAATTATATTTTTATTCGAAGTCAAAAAATATAGATGGCAAAAATAATATACAAAATATTCTATACAAGATAGTTACGATACCTATATTCAACAAACATTATGCATAAGAAGTACTGTGCGGAGTTGAGCGTTTACTTATCTACGAGAGCACGAAGCATCGAGTGGCGATAATGTGCCGTCACAGGGCCATACCGTGCAGCGGCACTCGAGTGGCGATAATGTGCCGTCACAGGGCCATACCGTGCAGCGGCACTCGAGTGGCGATAATGTGCCGTCACAGGGCCATACCGTGCAGCGGCACTCGAGTGGCGATAATGTGCCGTCACAGGGCCATACCGTGCAGCGGCACTCGAGTGGCGATAATGTGCCGTCACAGGGCCATACCGTGCAGCGGCACTCGAGTGGCGATAATGTGCCGTCACAGGGCCATACCGTGCAGCGGCACTCGAGTGGCGATAATGTGCCGTCACAGGGCCATACCGTGCAGCGGCACTCGAGTGGCGATAATGTGCCGTCACAGGGCCATACCGTGCAGCGGCACTCGAGTGGCGATAATGTGCCGTCACAGGGCCATACCGTGCAGCGGCACTCGAGTGGCGATAATGTGCCGTCACAGGGCCATACCGTGCAGCGGCACTCGGAAGCAATCTGTTCGTCCATCTTGTTCGATATCATTAGTCTTTACATTACGTTGTGTTACGTTGTGGTTGTTGTGTTGGAGCCGGTCGAAACCCAACAAGGTTTTGAGAAGGCAGGGTCCAGAAAAGGACACGTGCGACAAGGATGGTTTCATCAAGGTGGAGAAGAAGAAGAAGAAGAAGCCTCCTTGTCAGAACCAGTGCGGCACCGCGCCGGCGGGACCTAACATGCTGCTGCGTCCAGCAATCCCGACGACGCAGCTGTACGTGTCCAGACTGCACCACTCCACGAAGGTTGAGGAGATCGTAGACTACATGCGTGTGAAGACCAACTGGACTTTGAGGGTCGAGAAGTTGGAGTCGCATTGCAACGCGAACTTCAAGTCGTTCGTAGTGCGTGTTCCGACACATCATCTCGAGAAGTTCCTCAAAGAAGAGTTCTGGCCAAAGGGTGTTGTGTACTGCCAGTTTCGTGGCCGGCTACATGACACCAGTCAGCCAAACACGACGCAGACACTTCGTGTGCGTTAGTTAGTTTTTAGTGTAATTATAATGTTGTATATAGTATTTTTAAGTTATATTAATATTGTATTGTATGTGTTTATCCTTGATGCCTGAAATAAATTGATAAATAAATAAATTACGCCACACCGCGTGGCAAATCGTTTATCAACAGTTTGCAATACGTTACAGGGTGTAACAGTACGGGTTGGTCAGCATCGTGTCGGATTTACACACATGTCTAGGGATCAAGTACGTTTTAGAGTATCGCCGCAATTGAGGATTATTCAAGGATTATTATTTTAACTTTTGGATCGTTATTGATTATTTTTAGTTGATTTCACTATTTGAATAAAGAATTTTCTTTAAATTTTGATTAAAAATAGAAAATCAACTGTCAATCAGGATTCCTATAAAAGTTTGTAATAGCGTTTTTACAAAACCATTACAATTTCTGCATCGGAACTGAAAAAAATTGCATTGAGCGAAGACATCATTTGACACTACAAGAGATGATAAGAGCCGTCGGAATGTTGCAAGCTGGTTCCAGGCTACGTACTGTGGCTGTCGCTCTTGGCACTACACAGAGCGTCATAAGCCGCCTCTGGACACGCTATCGTATCACGGGCAGCGTGGCCGAGCGACATGGAGCATGATCTCACATCACTACTCGCAGACAGGACCGGTAAATCTAAAATACTGCTCGACGAAATCGTACCATGACCTCCAAAATGTTGGCTACGAGATGGCTACGAGGCTCCACAGCTCTTCACCCTTTCTGATAAGCGAACAAACCACCCGAAATCGTTTACGTGAAGTGGGTCTGCGTTCCCGAAGGCCGCAGAGAATTCCACTTAATTCCTAAATTAAATCCTCTTAATTTTTACAAAAGGTATAGGTGTAGGTTGTTAACTTAAACATAAGAATTAAAGTAAAAAGCCAGTCTGGAACACTAGATTTGGTAAATATTAACGGGATAATTTTTTCTAGTTAAAAATGTGCTTGATCCCTAGACACCTTTGATGTGGGTACAAGGAACACCACATTTAGTAAGATTTTTTAAATCACTCTGTATACATAAAAACTACATAACACCCTGTACACGTGTGGTACTTATATTTATAATGTACCTATTAGCTTAGATGTTATCTAAACTCAGTCTTAAGATTACTATAAATAACACTAGCTTATCACAAGGACAATATACTTCTTATCTCAACTATTCTAAGCCTAACTAATACAATATTATCTACGTCACTGTGGGTACGTGACCGCGCGCGCGCGCGGCTTGAGGGGTCCGTAACTTAACTTCGAGAGTCATATGTTCGATTAATGGAAAGTTGACTGGAATGGAATTTATTGCGAAACAACCTTTTATCGCCAAACTCTACTTCGACTGAACGATTCATCGAATGGACTGCTCTTTCGCATGAGTTTCAGTTATTATATAGTTTGATAAAAATAAAATTATATAAAAAAAAGATTATTCATCACATATTATTTCATACATAGTCGAGGAATCAAACACTTTTAAGATATCGTACGTTCTTCCCGTAATTTTAGAAACATGAAATTTGGTAAAAAGGAAGATAATAAAGCACAAATGAAGGGAAAAATTACTCGCATTCGTCTCTTTAAAAAATTAAATTACGTTTAAAGATGATGGGTAGGTAGTGATTATTATTTTATGTTTGGATTATTAGTGGAGTTCTCAGGGCGTTAGAGAGCCTTAATCTACCGTAAATGGTTTTGATTACCTTAATTTTGTGCGAAAATCGTAACGTAAATGGTTTCTTTTTACAAGCTTTTATTTAGTTTCACCTGTCCCGTTGTCTGTCTGTCTGTCTGTCTGTAATCATATCTTGCAAGTTAAATTTGATCCACTTCCCGGTTTCCAATTGAGCTGAAATTTTGTATACATGTATAAATTGGATGACAATGCAATATTATTATGACATAGAGCTGATCTGATGATGGAGCTGGAAGGTGGCCATAGGAACTCCGTAATTAAACGACGCAACCCCATCGAGTTTGGGCTCGTTTGATTCGTCTTGACGAGTACTTTGATACTACATGGTAACCACGGTCTGATGATGGAGCTGGAAGGTGGCCATAGGAACTCCGTGACTAAACGACGCAACCCCATCGAGTTTGGGCTCGTTTGATTCGTCTTGACGAGTACTTTGATACTACATGGTAACCAGGGTCTGATGATGGAGCTGGAAGGTGGCCATAGGAAATCCGTAATTAAACGACGCAACCCCATCGAGTTTGGGCTCGTTTGATTCGCCTTGACGAGTACTTTGATACTACATGGTAACCAGGGTCTGATGATGGAGCTGGAAGGTGGCCATAGGAACTCCGTAATTAAACGACGCAACCCCATCGAGTTTGGGCTCGTTTGATTCGTCTTGACGAGTACTTTGATACTACATGGTAACCACGGTCTGATGATGGAGCTGGAAGGTGGCCATAGGAACTCTGTAATTAAACGACGCAACCCCATCGAGTTTGGGCTCGTTTGATTCGTCTTGACGGGTACTTTGATACTACATGGTAACCAGTGTCTGATGATGGAGCTGGAAGGTGGCCATAGGAACTCCGTAATTAAACGACGCAACGCCATCGAGGTTGGGCTCGTTTAATTCGTCTTGACGAATACGTTGATACTACATGGTAACCAGGGTTTGAGGATGGAGCTGGAAGGTGGCCATATTACAAGTTGAATTTGATCCACTTCCCGTTTACCGATTGAGCTGAAATTTTGCATGCATGTGTAAATCGGATGACAATGTAAAATTATTTTATGACATGGAGCTGATCTGATGATGGAACCGGAAGGTGGCCATAGGAACTCGGTAGTTAAACGAGACAACCCCATCGAGTTTAGACTCGTTTGATCCATCTTGACAAGTCATTCAGTGCTAGATGGAATACCAGGGTCTGATGATGAAGCTGGAAGATGGCCATAGGAACTCAGGAATTAAATGACATAACTCCATCGAGTTTAGGCTTCTTTGATTCGTCTTGACGAGTACTTTGGTGCTAGATGGTAACCAGGGTCTGATGATGTACAGGTAGCTTAAGTGCAGTAAACGCATATAACGGAAAAACACTGCTACGCGCTACTAATTACGCCGTAGTGAAACTCGCATCAAAAATACTAAAAAGTTAAAAATAAAATTAAAAGAAAAAAACTTTTTAGTAACAAGCTTTTATTACTTGTTAATAAAAATAACAAAAAGTTAAAAATAATTTAAACCTGATAAGAAATAAATAAAAGCGAAGTGATGGAACATTAAAGAATATTTGACATTATTACACCTTCATTATTTTCCTTTTGCAATCACAATGTAACACGCTTTTATTTATTTCTTATCAGGTTTAAATTATTTTTAACTGTTTAGTTATTTTTATTAACAAGTAATAAAAGCTTGTTTTTAAAAAAAAAATCTTTTAATTTTTAATAAACATTTTTCCCTTCATTTGTGCTTTGTTATTTTCTTTTTAACCAAATTTCATGTTTCTAAATCTACGGGAAGAACGTACAATATCTTAAAAGTGTTTGATTTCCTCGATTATGTATGAAATAATATGTGACTTAAAATCGTTTTTTTTTTTATAATTTTATTTTAATTATTAAGCTATATACTTAATAACTAAAACTCATGCGAAAGAGCAATTCATCGATAAATAAATATTCGATGAATCGTTCAGTCGAAGTAGCGTTTGGCGATAAAAGGTTGTTTCGCAATAAATTCCATTCGAACAATCGTTCAGTCGACTTTCCATTAATCGAACATATGACTCTCGAAGTTAAGTTACGGACCCCGGCTTGAGCCCATCACTATCTGTGATGTAATGATATGAGTACGACTGAATACTGTATAGTAGGAACTAGGTCTCCTTGGTTCGTAGTATGAGTGAGCAAAACTTAGGTGAGGCAGAGCAGTTGACTATCCAACAACTATCAAATTAAATGTTCCTACAAACAAATCACAACAATATCATATTTTTAGTCAGTCGTATGAAATGGCTATACATAGAGACGTGTCAATATGATAAGCAAGCAAGCGCCCTGACTAATACCTACATAATATACCTAGCTACTTAAAAAATATATATATAATTCTTAATTACGAACTGAAAAAACAGCTTAAAAATTTAACACAAAGGTACTTCATTCTGGAACTAGCGACGTCGACATGAGCCTCTTTACGGCTACGTACAGGCTGTTCAAGTACCCATCAAGAAGCCGTCATCTACGCATTCTGTACATCAAACTAAGACTCTTATTTTTGGTGAACGTGATGTGAACAACTTAACGCACGCAAAACATGGTGCTTAAGGGGTACATACAACGGTACAGGGATCGTGGAAGTATTTAAAGGTAACTTATCTAATAACATTTAAAACTTGTTTTAGTAAAAATCCTCAAACAAAGTTGGAGCTTTGACCTTCGATATCCCCGTAACCATAAGGTATGCTCGTCCCAAGTATGATGCAATACGAGTACAACAAATTATCATAATAACGGGAAGAACAAGGGACTCTCGGCTTCGTTAAGGGTATTCTCACACCTGTTACACCAATGCACTCGAGTCTCACAGCGGATCTAGCGTGCGACCGGCGCGGCCGCGGCGTGACGTCACGTACTCTCGGGCTGCTTGATCGGGTGCAGCTCGTGCGCGAGCGCTCGGGGCACGAGCGGGCGCGGCTGCAAGCGCGCGTACACCAGGCGCAGTGCCGCCAGCGCCGCCAGCGTCAGCGCCGCCGTACTGCCGAACGTGGCCACCGGGCCGCGCCGCGCATACACCGCCGACACGAACACCGGGCCCAGCGCGCGCGACAGGCAGCCCGCGCCCGTCAGCACACCCATCCACACGCCCTGACCGACGACACAATACACATATATTTATTAGCAATTGATGCAGGTACTTACAAAAATCAGCTGTTACAGTTTGTGATAAATTCGTGCAAAGGGTATTGAAGATTTTTATATGGAGTCTGGCATACTACTGTCGCGCCAGCAAGTTCAAAAATATGGATTTCACGTGATACACTTTACGGGGTTTGGTCCTAATATGTTTTCTGATTGCATTGAAGTCAGCTATCGATTTATATAGGTATCATGCGTGGCTGCCATTTTGAAAAAAAAAACATTCTGAATTCGATTCCCAGGTCCTGCGGCATAGTGATATTATTTTAGCAACCTGGAGTCCATTTTACTTTTATTTCAAAGTCAAAGTCAAATCATTTATTCCAAATAGGCACATAAACAATGGCAATGCCAATGTTACTAACAATTGGGCTTGGTTGTCATAAATAAACAAATATTGAATTGAATTGAATTGAAAAGGCACTTTTGAACGTCAAAATTAAATTAAAATAAAATTGAGTTTAGTCGCCCCTTCCTAAAGGTAGTTTTCGTATGGAGAAGAATGGGCCAGAAACTCCACCGTTACTCTTTTAAAATGTTTTCCAATATTTTGCATACATTAATAAAATTATATAATTATATGTGAAGACGATGCACCTAAAATAAAATTACTATACCACAATAGGTAAAATTAAAATGGATTAATGAAACCATGACATATAAATTAACTATATGATAGATACATGGTGCTCACAATATTTACATATTTTATATTAAAAAAAAAAAATAAAGGGTAATAAGTCAGGGTAATTACAGAATGTAAATAAAAAAAAATTATACAATTACACTATCAACCAGTTTGATTTTGTCTAGACTCTAGAGATTGTCCTGTGGAGCAGGACCAGCATGATACTCGTATAATCCCCTAATTTGTAATAATTATCCTTGTTTACAAAGTGTAATTTTAATAATAATATAAGTTTTAAATTTTCTTTCATTTAGGGCTGATTTTTCCATCGCCAGATAACTTTTATTCGAAGAATAAAATTGACGTTTGACAGTTTTTGTATGAAATAACTGTCATGTCAATTTCAAAATTATTCCTCGAAAAAAGTTATCAGATGATTGAAAAATTTCACAAGGTATTTTATTGTAACATTCAACACAGTACCCCATAAAAGATGTATGTAAAAAAAAGGTTAATCTAATTTATCTTTATTTCTAGTATTAAAATGATGTCTATCACTTATTGATGACGACACGGTTGACGCAGTGGTTAAGCAATTTACTGCTGCGCTGCGTGTCGCGGGTTCGATTCCCGCACGGAACAAATATTTGTATGGCCTACAAGTAGTTGTTCCGGGTCTGGCTGTTTGTGTGTGTGAGTTTAAATGTTGGGACCAACCCTGAAATTGTGATAAAAAAATCAGTTGATCCATACATTATGTCGAGTTATGCGAACATAAATCTATGGATCAACGGATTTTTTTTTTTCACGTGCACCGTACTAGTGTTCATGAAAGATGTAATTTTTATTATGTAAAGTGACGTAACATTTGATTGAGCATCAACTTTTCAAACACCTTACTAGAAACTGGCAGAATTGACACAGGTCTATAATTGTTGGGTTCTTTACTATCACCGGATTTGAACAATGGTACTACTTTACTATGTTTCATAAGATCCGGAAAGACTCCTTGGTCAACACTGGTGTTAAATATGAAAGCTAAATAGGGCGCAATGGTTTCGATGAGAGATCTACATACTTTTACAGACATTCCCCAGAGATCGTCTGTTGATTTAATTTTAAGATCTTTAAAAGCTCTTATAACAGCCTGGGGGTTTGTATGCTGAAACCGAAGCTCCAAAGGGCATGCATTTACATTATTTTTAAGTAAGGCAGTAGAAAGCGTGGGGCAAGAATTTTAAGCTTCAGTAGTTTTAAGGGGAATATTAGCAAAGAAGTTTTCAAATTCCTGAGCTATTTCTACATCTGAATTGATTGGGCCATGTGCAGTCTCTAAATTAAATTTACTGGCCAAAGAGTTATTTAATTTCTCTAAATTTTTACATGTAATTGGCCTAAACCTTATTTAATTTTTTGTAAAGGCATGTTAGGCGCTAAATGTTATTATTTGTCCACTGTGATCAGATGGCAACTTATTTACAATTCCTTTGTGTAAGTAATCGCAATAACAAAAAATATTATCTATACAAGTGGCAGAAGAAGCTGTCACTCGGGATGGTTCCATAAAAAAAATTGACAAATCAAATGACCCAAAAAGACTTAATAATCTGACAGTATTCGAGTTATTTTCCACTAAAATAATATCTCCACATACGATTATTGACTTACTTCTAGTATTAAGTTTCTTTAACACATGTTCCATTACAGATGGATTGTATTTACTAAGGGATAATGGACTACACTGATGGGTCCGAAATAAAAGATTTTTTTTGTTGATAATAAACATCTACAACCAAAACTTTAAGTTTAAAGCATTTAAAAGCACTACTGACTATGGCTTCGATATGCTGGTTCAAGGACAGTTTGCCATCAAAGAGAACACCTAGATCATTCACTATAAAAATATTATTTAAGGGTATACAGTACAGTCCTCTAGTAGCAGTAGTTCGGTTGTTAGTCCGGTTGACCGAACTACTGAAACTTTCAGTTGCGATAGTTCGGTTCTAACAAAGCACCGAACTACTGAAACTCCTCTAGTAGCAGTAGTTCGGTTGATAGTCCGGCTGACTAGTTAAGGTTGAAAATAAAATTAAAGATGAAATTATTCTTAGTACTTAGTGTATATAGTTACACTTGGGGATACTAAGATGCAGCGTATTGTCAATACAGTAGGCAGTTAGTCTGTCTAGGTCCTCCTGAAATGACTGGCAGTCGTCCATAGTACGTATCGCTTTAAACGCCTTCCGGTAGCGTACAAACTCCAGCAGGTCAAGCTACCCGAAACTGTCAAATTTACCCAATCAACCTTGAACCTTAATGCTTTAGCAATAAAGTTGAAAATCTATTAAAGAAATTTGACAGATAGTAGTAACTTGATGTGCTGGCGTCTGTACATCAATAATTTGGACTTTTTAAAACATTTCTTAACATCGTTGATATAAATAATGAATAATAGCGGTCCCAGAACAGAGCCCTGTGGAATTCCGGAACTAATATTAATAGGGACAGACTGATGACCAATAACCACAACCCTTTGTGACCGGTTTTCGAGGTACGACACAAACTAACGCATTTAATATACGCGTATTGTAAGCAATGTTATTCAGGAGAATTTCATGATCGACCTTGTCAAAAGCTTTTTTGAAATCGGTGTAGACCGCATCTATTTGTAATCGCCTAACAATGTTTTCAAAAAGGTAATTAGCAAATATTAACATTTTAAATGTCGTAGATTGGCGCTTAACAAACCCATGTTGTTCAGAAATGGTAATATTATGCAGAAGAGGGTAAATCTCGTTGTGAACAAGTCTTTCAAAAAGCTTTGACAAGGTCGACAGAATCGAAATGAGTCTATATTGTTCGACTTCATGCTTTGAGCCACCATTATGCACTGGGGTAATGTTAGCTCGCTACCACACCACCGTGAACACACCTTCATGCAGACATGTATTAAAAAAAACCGGCCAAGAGCCTGTCGGGCCACGCTCAGTGTAGGGTTCCGTAGTTTCCCGTCCGTGACAATAAGTGTTCCCACTTTATGAGTTTAAAGGTGGGTATCCATTATGTTCGCGCGTGCGCGAACACGGAGCGTGCAACTTTGCACGCTCCGCGGCAGCCGCTCCGACTCATGACGGTTTTTAGCGCGAACACAAAGGGGAGCGCAGTGTGTCAAAGGGCGCTCCCCTTTGACACACTGCGCTCCCCTTTGTGTCATGTAGAAGTGCGCGCGACGTATCCATTGGAGCAGTTGCAGGAGCGCGGAGAGCTGCTGGAGCGCAAACATAGTGGTAACCCAACTTAAAAAAGGCTAGGTATTTGTTACGGAACTCTAATAATTACGGAACACTAAAAACGGGCCCACAAAGGACGGTGATAACTAAAAAAAGAGTTATAGATTCCAACCACACATGGAAAGTTCGAGAAAATGTTGTCTATTTTACAGCGCCATCTCTCGGGGAATTGGGTTACTAATTAATAAATAGACGTGCCAGAAGTTTTTGATGGTAATTTTGGATTGCGAGAACCGATTTTAATAATTCTTTTTTTGTTTGAAAAAAGATACGTTCAGGATAATAAAATATGTAAACGAAGTTAAAAAAAAAATGCTTGCATATACCTACGCTTATACTACAAACTTAGTCCAGAAATTATTTTGTACAACTTTTTGTCTTTTTTGTACAAAAACTGTTGTTTTCATCAAGTTCAAAATGATTTTCCTAGAAAGTCCTTATAAAGTTCTACTTTTCAGATTTTTTTCATATTTTCTAAACTTATGGTTCAAAAGTTAGAGGGGGGGGACACATTGTTTTTACTTTTGGAGCGATTATTTCCGAAATTATTGACATTATCAAAAAATGATTTTAGTAAACCCCTATTCATTTTTAAATACCTTTCCAACAATATATCACACGTTAGGGTTGAAATTAAAAAAAAATCACTTCCCACTTTACATATAGGGTAATAAAATAATTTAATAATTTACCCTAATAAAACATTTTTTTCCAATTTTTATTTTACCACTTTGTCGGCGTGATTGATATACATATTGGTACCAAATTTCAGCTTTCTAGTGCTAACGGTCACAGAGATTAAGCGAGGACGGACAGACGGGCGGACAGACGGACGGACAGACAGACATGGCGAAACTATAAGGGTTCCTAGTTGACTACGGAACCCTAAAAGGATATAGATCGGCCCACACAATATTACCAGCCGTAGCCTTAAAAAAAGAGTCGTGCCCGGTTAATAGTTTGTAATACAGTAAGGACACAGGTAAAACCATAGATATAAGATTTATATGGGTAAAACCTTATTTCCTATATCTAAGGGTAAAACACAGGAATAGGCAACATGAGTAACTTAAATATATAACGTACACCAAACAGCTAGGTTAAAAAGTATTATTTGCACCCCAAACTAGACAGTGAGTCTGGTAATAGGCTTGCTCCTATGACTATTAAGGAGGAGGAGAAACGTGACGGCGAACTCACCTGCGGCCTTGGTCCCAGCACCTTAGAGAATATAGTCTGTATGAGCGTAACGCCGAGTGAGTAGCCCACGGACACGCAGGCGTAGCCAGCCAGGAACTGCGGCAGCGTGAGGCCGCGCGACTCGGCGCACCATGGCTGCGTGGCCTGCGGGCAGCCGCCGCCGGCCTCGGTCGCGTTGGCGGGTGCCAGTGGCGGCGGCCCGGGGCCCCACGGGATGCACAGCACTGACGCCAGCCCCGTCAGCAGGAACCCGCCCCATAGCAGCAGAGCCCTGCGACGATACCACCACAGCACATAGATCATTATCAGGGAGGACGACCACTGCTGGTGCCTACGCGTTACCACAATGACATTCCTGAGCTTTACTCGATGTTGGGAATGTTAACTTTTTTTTTTTTTGTTTGTTAAACTGCAAACTCATACTCAAAACATCTTACTTAAATTGGGAACAATCTGCGCTTATTCAGTTGTTAGGTAGTTTTTTTTCCTTTGTCCCACAGTTGACTTCTCCGGCCATTCTCCCGTAAACGCATCTATGTCATCACCTTTTCACCAGCGTTGCATGACATGATTCCGCAAACACGCACCTAATGATTATGAATATTTAAACAATGAACTCTATCGCTTAAGCTATGCGTATCTAACAGTAGAACTCAACCCCAAGGATAAGGTGGAGTGCTGCTACAGCAATATTCATAGCAGAAAAGCAAGGTCAACGCTCACGTAGAGAATGAGTGGCGATTCCAGGCATGCAAACACTTGTTCTACGTGCCCTGTACCTGGACGTTATAGGAATGTCTTTAATGGATTTTGTGGTAATGCTAAACTCATCCTTTAGATGATGGATAAAAATGTACGGAACCTGGTACCCGCTAGTAATTTTTATGTGACTAGAAAGGTATTTTTATGCATAATAATAGGTACTTTAGCGCTTGTTTTGTTTTGTTGTCGGCTTCGAGTTATTTTGAATCCTAATTTTTATTGGTTATTTTCTATTAATTGTTCACTAACGGTTTTGCGAGGGTCTATCACGAGGGAGAGAGAAGAATTTTTAAAAGGATTTACAATTGCCGGATATATCGCGTAACATACATACAAGAAAAAATACAGTCGAATTGAAAACCTCCTCCTTTTTAAAGTCGGTTAATTATGTAAAGATGCGGCACTTATAGCCACAATGGATCCCATGGCAATTCCACTAAGCCACCAATGAAAATTCATAGGAAAGCAAACAACGCAATTTCGTTTACTTGTACTTTTACAAGTAATTTTTGTTTAAAAACTTTGGTATTTAAACTAAAATTAAAAGTTTCCATGGGACTAATCTGAAAGTACATCCTTTCAATTAATAAAATCATTTTGCAAATCGGCTTATAATAGTTCTGAGGTAACAAACATAAAAAACAAGCGAATTGAGAACCTCCTCCTTTTTTTTGAAGTCGGTTAAAAAGGAATAAAGAAATACAAAAAAATCTGCAAAATAAGTTTTCTTTTTAATTGCTGAACGGGCCTACTCTTGACCTCGATCACGCCTGATGGAAAGCGATGGATGAGGTCTATGATAGAACGAGCGTGCCCAGAAGGTGCCTATTCATGCTTTGAAGGCAGACGAGTTAAATGTGGAGGGGAACACAGACGTGTGTTCCACACTTTGTCTGTGCGCATAATTAGTCATGTTCATACCGGGATCATTACGAACGGACAATGATTTGGTACAAGTTGTAAATATTGTTCCTATTGGAAAGACCTTTTCAACGACTTTACATAGCTGTTGTGGTACCAAAATGGCCAACGTCCTTTTAGATTGCCATCAATAATTCTACACGCAAAGAAGAAAATAGTTAAATGAAAGACATAATCGTACCGCTCCTCGAAGATCCTGGTGAGTGGGCCGATGGCGGCGAAGGTGAGGCAGGCGAGCACGGCGCCGACGCTCATGAGGGCACCCATGTACTCCAGCGCCTCGCGCTTGCTCCACGCGAACTGGTCCATTGTCAGCAGCGTGGCCAGCGTCTCCAGCAACACGAAGTTGAACACCAGCACGAAGAACGCCGCCACCAGCGTCCAGCTACTCACTAGATCCGGCTTCAGAGCTTTCAGGGCTTCTTTTTCTGCAATTAACCATTCGATATAAACTTAATTCCTCAACAATATAATCTATCTATACTAATGTGAAGGCTGAAGAGTTTGTTGGTTTGAACGCGCTAATCTCTAGCATTGCCACGCGGACACGCGGACGAAGTAATAGCGCGGGCAGGCGACGCGATGTGATGGTTGGGTGGGGACAAGACACTTCACGCGGACGAAGTGGTAATAGCGCGGGCAGGCGACGCGTTGTGATGGGTGGGTGGGGGACAAGACACTTCACGCGGGCAGGCGACGCGTTGTGATGGGTGGGTGGGGGACAAGACACTTCACGCGGACAGGCGACGCGATGTGATGGTTGGGTGGGGACAAGACACTTCACGCGGACGAAGTGGTAATAGCGCGGGCAGGCGATGCGTTGTGATGGGTGGGTGGGGGACAAGACACTTCAGGCGGACAGGCGACGCGATGTGATGGTTGGGTGGGGACAAGACACTTCACGCGGACGAAGTGGTAATAGCGCGGGCAGGCGACGCGTTGTGATGGGTGGGTGGGGGACAAGACACTTCACGCGGACAGGCGACGCGATGTGATGGGTGGGTGGGGGACAAGACACTTCACGCGGACGAAGTCGCGGCCAGAAGCTAGTGCGAATAATAAAGCTGAAGCGTTTGTTTGTTTGTTTGAGTCGGATTTGAACAATTATTTTATTGCACTGTGTGACCTCAGCACGCACGTAAGTCACTATTCTGTGGCTCAAGTAGTCCATTTTTACACATAAAAGTGTGACTTAAGTGTGGGTTTGGGTCACACGTGCTATAAAATAGTATACAACGTCTGCCTTAAGTAGTATTAATGCACGGCGTTTAGCACCCTCGCTACACGTCGCGTCGTGCAATAATAGACTACTTAAGCCACACGTTTCGTCATGTACTATTTAACATTTGATAGCCTACTTCTTGAGGAAGGCTATTTAACATCACACTAGGACCGTTAGTAACCGAGCAAAAAGAAAAAAGTCAGAAAGAACTCTAAGTGAAAACTAAGAACGCTCGAGCAGGCAACGCGATGCGACGGTCCATGCGGCGGAACAAGAACGCTCGGGCAGGCAACGCGATGCGACGATCCATGCGGCGGAACAAGAACGCTCGGGCAGGCAACGCGATGCGACGATCCATGCGACGGAACAAGAACGCTCGGGCAGGCAACGCGATGCGACGGTCCATGCGGCGGAACAAGAACGCTCGGGCAGGCAACGCGATGCGACGATCCATGCGGCGGAACAAGAACGCTCGGGCAGGCAGCGCGATGCGACGGTTCATGCGACGGAACAAGAACGCTCGGGCAGGCAACGCGATGCGACGGTCCCTGCGGCGGAACAAGAACGCTCGGGCAGGCAACGCGATGCGGCGGTCCATGCGGCGGAACAAGAACGCTCGGGCAGGCAACGCGGTGCGACGGTCCATGCGGTGGAACAAGAACGCTCGGGCAGGCAACGCGATGCGACGATCCATGCGACGGAACAAGAACGCTCGGGCAGGCAACGCGATGCGACGGTACATGCGGCGGAACAAGAACGCTCGGGCAGGCAACGCGATGCGGCGGTCCATGCGGCGTATCAAGAACTAGCACGCGGACGAAGTCGCGGCCAGGAGCTAGTATAATTGGAAGTATGGACATTATTGGAATGACTAGTCGACGCCCTACACCTAGAACAACAAGCAGTACGCACCGCTATCCGTGCCCTGCGCAATCATAGCTTCTCTGGCAGCGACCTTCCTCTCCTTGAAGCACCACGGCAGGAACAGCAGGAAGTTGATGAAGCCGAGCACGGCGTTGATCCAACCGGCGGCCGTGTACATGTCCAGGCGCAGCGGCGAGGACAGGTCCCCGGGCGGCGCGTAGGGACCGCCGGGCCCCAACGGCGCAGCGGCCGCCTGTAGCGCAGGTCCCACCACGAAGCCCAGCACCTGCGCCAGCGACACCACAGCCACGGCGCGCGTGCGCTCGCTCACCAGCGTTGCTGACGACAGGTACGAGCGCGCCACCGCTATGTTCGCTGCGAACATACGCTTGCTCATTAGTCATTCAGTCATCTAATGCACATGTTGTATTAAGGATCAATACAACCAATAGTGACATTTGGATGAACAAACTAAAAATTAAGGGTAATTAATACACGGGTGATGGAGATTTGGACATTTAAATACGTAAACGTTAAAAGGAAAGAAGATCGGTCACCTGAGCTGACTCCGACGAGGAACCTCGCGAACACCATCCAATACTTGGCGTGAGGACGCGTGAGGTGCAATTCCGCGTACAGCACGCTGGCCAGCACGAACAACGCCAACGTGGCCAACAGCGGCGCCCGCGCGGAACCTGCGCGGTTGGCCCACAGCCCCAGAAGCGGCGAGAACACCAGCTGGCCCAGCGGGTTGGCTCCCACCGCCAGCCCCAGCACCTCCTTCTGAGCGCCCGGCTCCAGCTGGAACATGACAACCATGACACTTCAGTTGCGTTTCTATAAAATAGAGCAAGTATCTGCTCAAGACATAACGATACAAACAATTTTCAGATCTATGTTGGCGGCATCATTTGAACAGCCAAAAGGCCTAGACAGCATGGCTATTAAGTCTCTCAAAGTTGCACAACTTGTACACAGCTCTAAGTGAACGATTACCCGTTATTGTTTAGTTGTAGACTGCAAGTGGCTCATAACTACTCAGAAGACAAAGTGTTCATTTGGTTTGCAGTTGCCACACTTACATTAGGTAGTTCATACCCCCCCCGGTGGGTTCCCGCATTGTCGAGGCGGGGGGGCTCAGTAGCCGTGGCGAGCTGGGCCACGGTGAAGCTAAGAGGAACTCCAGCGGGGGCCGCTCGTCCGGGCTGTGCGGTTTAGCCCGACGTAGCGGCCCACGGGTAGGTTGCGGTGCCGCTTGCGCGACATCGTGACTTACCTGAGGCGGGCCGCGATGTCCCCCGTGAGGGAGACATTGCGGCTGAGGATAGAGGCCGCGGCGGGAGAGGCTCTCCCTCCTTCCGCGGCCTTGACGGGGCCGCCACCGTATGATGGCGGACGCGGCGGGGCCGCAGGGGAAGAGGAGTGTCGGTGTTTCGTTGCCGCTCTCCCTATCCTCTGCGGCCGTAGCTCCCCCAACGCGGAGGGCATGCGGGGCCCGCCTTTCAGGCGGGCGTGGAGGCCAGCAGGCAACGGGTGCGGGGGCACCGTTGCCTGTTTTGCACAGGCCTCCACCTTGTGGGACGGGAATGGCCAGGTGTTCTCGGCCATTCCCGTAGCCCCCCAACCTGGGGGGCATGTGGGGCCCGCCATACCATCTTGGCGGGCGTGCGCCGGGAGGGCTGTGGATGTAAAGGCTATGCCGGATTCCCATGGCCCTCCCATCACGGCGACGCGGGAACACCGCTGAGTTTTAGTGGGTATACTGTCATTCCGACAGGGAGTCCCACATACCCCGTCTCGTCCCCCGGGAGGCGGGGATGCATAAAGCATTTCTCAGCGACAAAAAAAAAAAAGGTAGTTCATACAACCGACAATCTCCTTGCATTCTGTGTATCAATATGAAGAGTGAATTGACACACCGGTTTTATTTACTTCGCGGGTGACACTATTTGATTGGCTCAAGGTACAAACTCTCACAGTATGTAGAACAAAGTCTTTATTGAGAAGTGAATCATCTGACATGACTTATTTTGTTTAGGTACGTATTTTAAACAAAGGGCGATTCAATTCAATATAAATTATGAAATGATCAATCGATAGTTTTGAGTTCTGCCGATGTATGATTCAGTTGCAATATTTAGTTTATTTGCTAGTAGGTATGATGTACCTAGTTTGTCGTATTACCTATACATCTTTATCGTTCCAGTTGGTCATATCAATGAGAGCATCTGCATTTTTAACAGACTTCAAAAAAGGAGGAGGTTCTCAATTCGACGGTGTTTTTTTTTTTTTTGTGTTTGTTTCGCGATTACTCCGCCAATTGTGGACCGATTTTCAAAATTCTTTTTTTGTTCGAAAGATACTTCTGAAGTGGTCCCATAGAAATTTCATCAAAAACGGTTCAGTAGTTTGGTAAAATTACTGGTAAAAATTACAACTTAAAAGTGAAAAATAAAAACTTTTTGCAAAAAAAACCAACCGACTTCCAAAAACGACACTACAAAGTGTAAAATAACTTTAATTTCGGAAGTTGGTGTCGTCGAGTTCGCATTTTCGTTGTTTGCCACCGACTTCCGAAATTAAAGTTATTTTACACTTTGTAGTGTAGTTTTTGGAAGTCGGTTGTTTTTTTTTTGCAAAAAAGTTTTTATGTACCGCGTCCTTAGCTGCGCCTACTGGTCATAGTTCAAGTTTGTTTCAGGTATATACGCTATGGACTATATGTATAGGTACATACGACTGTACGTATGTATATAATTGGGTATGAATGAAATAGTTCTAGGATTGCGTACGCATAGTGTAGGCGAGCACACTCAGCGTCATCGAGTGGTGCGCACTGCGGTCTGTGTGGCGGCGCCCTTCGCCGGGCGACGGACGGCGCGCCGACCTCGTGCCTCTCAATAACGACTATTTTTAGCCTTCACACGACGTCGAGCATGCATCACAGAGTCAAAGAATGCCATCCACCGCACACGGCTGACACGGCCCCGCTGGTCGGCCACGGTCGCACTCGCACCAACTCGTCACTGCAGCACGCTCAATGGCTCAACTGCAATGTTAACGCATTCTTGTATAAGCATGTGTAAATAAGTAGGTATATTGAGGAACTTGCGACAATGGCTCTTGTGTTCTCTGTTAGCGCAAAGAAAGATACCGATAGGTATAATCTGAATGTGTAAAGCAAGTGAGCGGCGCGGGTGATGTTCCTCTGAGTCCTCTGACTACATTATATTTATGTACATCGATGTCCGGTACACGATGTCTTGATGCGCGTGCGTCCTCAGAGTCGTGACTGTCCGTGACCGTGGCATCGCGCACCGTGCCGACTGTGCCGAGTGCTCGCTCGTCACGAACACTGTCGCTTTCTCGATCTCTAAATGTTTTATTTATTATGTTCAGGTCGCCGCGAGTCGCGCTTCGCGCTGTGCCGACTTCCCTAATGGTCCAAATGGTCCACTCGGCTAACTCGGTGACGGTGGCGGCCGGCAACACGAGCGATAACACTATAATCACAGCTACTAATGACTCACTCACTCGCTATCAATTAAATTTAAACAAGGCTACTTGTTGAAACATTTTCACATTTGCTTCTTGTTACGTTTGTTAACGTAAGTACATAATTTATTATATTACGCATATCATGTAATATAAATAGTTTGATAAAGTAGATCTGAATATAGATTACAATCTCTTTTTAATTGCTTTGGCCTTATGACTAGACTAGACGCCTGTCGGATTGAGCAAAAGTTTCTGCATAGAATGGAAGGCACTGGCTCGAATTCATGTGACGATTCATGTGAATTACCTGTGCAAGTTTATATTATACCAACTCAAACTCAAACTCAAATCGAATTTTGAGCTCGAATTGTCAAAATTAAATAGTCGGACAGTTAGTCAGAAAGTTGAAGCTAATTGCCCATTCCAAAACGTAGATCTCTTTGGAGAAGAACGGGCAAGAAACTCCAAGGACACTCTTTTAAATCAAGATATTATTACAAAATCCTGGGTACATTATTCTTATTGCTTCTATATGTGAGAACAATGAAAAAAAGAAAACAGAAAAAAATAAAATTAAAAATAAACCCTGGCAGTTAAGAGAT
The DNA here is from genome assembly GCA_951799955.1 of Apamea anceps. Classification (NCBI taxonomy): domain Eukaryota; kingdom Metazoa; phylum Arthropoda; class Insecta; order Lepidoptera; family Noctuidae; genus Apamea; species Apamea anceps. The sequence goes on from OX637510.1 coordinate 21,517,230, forward strand.
GACCAGTCACAACCAACGGCGCCCGTTCACGAACATGACGCGTGGATCAGCACCACCGAGCTCAACCATCTTGTAGGGAACCGAATGATCCAACACACGCGCCACCACCAGTGAGACATTTAAGTGAGCATGACATATTCTCAACTGCCATGCTCTTTCAAGTCAGCATCAAAATATCATAAAAACGGATCCATAGTTCTTACATTTACAAAATTTAAAAAATGCTTCTTAATTATACAAAACTATAGGAATAATCAGGAGGGTGTTTAATATTCCAGTATTAAGAATGAAATCTTGATTGAATAAAATAAACATTAAGTTCGTAATGTCAGAAACAAAAAAAAGGGGGGAAGCCTCTCCTACAAATATTGAAATTGTAATCAACTAGTGAGCCCAAGTGCCTGTGGAGCAGAACCAGCATTAAGTCAAGCATTTTTATCCACGATATACTCATCCAACTTATAATATGCTTGTCTACATAGTGTGCCTTAAATTTCTTCTCGTTTAGTTGAAGAATATTGAGTGGTATTTTATTATAATATTTTACACAGTACCCCATAAAAGAAGTTTTTACTTTAGACAGTCTGAAGCGCGGTTGATCTAGTTTGTTCCTATTCCTAATGTTAAAATTATGCCTGTCACTTATCTTACTAAAAAGATGTAAATTTTTTCGAACGTACAGACGCCAGCACATCAAGCTACTACAATCTGTCAAATTTCTTTAGTAAATTTTCAACTTTATCGCTAAAGTATTAAGGTTCAAAGTTGATTGCAAAAATTTGACAGTTTCGGGTAGCTTGACCTGCTGGCGTCTGTACATAAGTTTTCGTATATATATTGACAAGGAACCGTCATGATATTAATTTTTTTAAACAGTTCCCTTAGAGATTCGCGTCTGCTGAGATTGTAAATGGCTCTGACAGCCCTCTTCTGCAGAATAAAGATAGAATCAATATTTGCAGCCCGTCCCCACAGCAAAATACCGTAAGACATGATGCTATGGATGTAACTAAAATAGACCAGTCTCGCGGTATCCACGTCTGTTAATTAACGGATTTTCCAAACAGCGTAAGCGGCTGAACTTAGCCACCCTGCAAGTGATGTTAGGTGAGGACCCCACTGCAGCTTTGAGTCAAGCGTGATCCCCAAGAAAACCGTATTTTCGACGAATTTAAGTATCTCCCTATTCAATTGAACATGATATTCACTACTTCTAACATTCGGTAAAGCGAATCTAATGCATTCAGTTTTTTTCTCATTTAATACTAAATTATTTACAGTAAACCAATTATGGACCATAAGCATAGCATTGTTTACGTCGTCAAGCTCCTGTGCACGTCTGCCTACTTTAAAAATCAGTGACGTGTCATCAGCAAATAACACCATTTGTGGTCGGGTTTTTAGTAAATCACTTATATATACTAAAAATAGGAACGGCCCCAATATTGAGCCCTGCGGTACACCCAATTTGACTTTTAAACCCAATGAATTCACACTGTTTATTTAAACTCGCTGAAATCTATCATTTAAATATGATTTTATTAAGCTAAGAGCTAGTTTACCCAGTCCGTAATGCTCAAGTTTCAAGAGCAGTGTTTCAAAATTCACGCAGTCAAATGCCTTGGATAGGTCGCAAAAGATGCCTATTGCATCTTGTGCCTCTTCCCATGCGTTAAATGTGTGTTTTAAGAAGGTGACACCGGCGTCAGTTGTACAACGTCCTTTGGTGAAACCATAGTGTTGATCGTGTAGGATGTTGTTACGATTAAAATGATTGAGCATTTGATTTAACGATCGGGATACGGGTCTTTAATTACTTGTGTCTTTACTGTCCCCAGATTTGAAAAGCGGAATAACTTTATTGAACTTCATTAAATCCGGGAATACCCCTTGATCTACACACAAATTAAATATTAAAGCCAAGTAGGTTGCAATTAACCCAGCGCAGGGCACGCCACGATAGCGGCGGTAAGACCCCTCTTTGAGGAGTGGCTAGAGAGGCGTCACGGCGTTCTCACTTACCGCCTGACGCAGGTCCTCTCCGGACACGGATGTTTCGGGAGGTTCTTGCACATTATCAGGCGGGAGGAGACGCCCGGGTATCATCACTGCCAGGATCACCCAGAGGGCACGGTGGAGCATACGGTGGAAGTCTGCCCCGCTTGGGCAGAGCACCGCCGTGTCCTCGTAGAGGCGATCGGCAGCGACGGCGACCTCTCGCGTCCGGCCCTGGTTCAAGCCATGGTCCGGGGCGAGAGGGAGTGGGAGGCAGTCACCTCCTTCTGCGAAGCAGTCATGCTAGCGAATGAGGTGGCGGGATGAATGAGGGACAGGACCTCACGCCTCAGCCGCCGCGGGAGACGCTCCGGGCGTCGGGAGCCGCGTGACGACTCCCGGCCACCGTCGGCGCGGGCCTGGCAGTAGCTTAGAAAGTACCAATTCCATTAAAATGCTAGTAGGTATCTTATCGACCTTTATGTACGTACTACCGACATTCAAAATCAAGATTAAAAGTTATTTATCTATTAAATTCAGGATTAGAATCAGCACTTTTCGAACGTCAAAATTACATAAGACAGTCCCCCGGCACGCCCGCCCTTCACCACTTCCTAGTGCTTTTGCTGGGCAGAAGAAGTGGCTCAACAAACGCCCCAGCGCAGCTGTCTGTTCAGTTAGAACAACTTTATTCTATACAATAGTAGGTGTGCAAAATAACTAACATTACGAGATACAGAACATTAAATTAAATTATTGCCATATGTCAACTACCAAGCCAATATACCAACAAAAACAATAAAAACTATAGTATTTATTCATGCAAAAAACTAAAATTAAAAATATAAACAAAACTTACTAACTAAATAAAAGCGTCCAGGCATAAAGGGCGTGACGGCTTACATGCAATGCTGGGTTATGTTCACACAGCTGTCACTCGAAGTCACAAATGATAAACTAGGACCATCGAAATAAAATAAATAAACAGTTAATTACTAATGACAATAACAAAACTATGGGTAGCAAGTCGATCAGTCACAGTAACCACCACCCGCTCACAAGCATAACACAAAGATCAGCCATCAGCCCCCTCGCTATATTTGAGGGAAGGAGGCAACCCGACCCCCGACGCTACCGCAAGCACTGACATCTAAGGAAGCATGACGAACTTGCTGCCGGTTGCTCAGGCAAGAATAATATGATCCTATTGTCGAAGTCGCTAGCGAACCACATAATATTGCAATACAACTCATTAAATATACTTATATTATGTTTCTTTCTTATTTTCAAAATAGTTGGGCAAACTTAATCTAAAACTATTCCAAATTTCAAGTTAATATGAACATTTCCAGCTGTGACAGACGGACAGACAAACAGTCGCACCATAAGGGTTCCTTTTTACCATTTTGGTACGGAACCCTAAAAACATTGAAATGAGTAGATAATGTCAATAATGAATTAAAATCAAATTAAAATGAATTGACTTATACTGAAAGTAAAATAAGATAAACAATTATATGAACTCATATAACCTGTCAGGTAAGCTAATACTGGAGAAAGAACACAAACAGTCTTGTCTGATAGAATCGTATGCCTTTGAACCAAGGTTGGATTTTACTTGAACTTTAAACGCATTAAAAGGCAAATATAGCAACAAAAAAAACCGGTCAAGTGCATGTCAGACCACGCACAATGAAGGGTTCCGTTGTTGGAATAAAATTATCCCAAGAACAAACTAAACATTGTAGTTGAAAATCATGTTCTCTCATACATTGCAACTGCAAATTTTAATGTAGGTACTTTGGTCGACTATTGCTCCTAAACTTGTAAAGCCTACTTAGCTGTGATAGTTTTCCTTTTAACTTCGTTATATATATATATATATATATATATATATATATATATATATATATATATATATATATATATATATATATATATATATATATATATATGTCGCCGCCAACTGGTTTAATCAGCCACTTAGTTAACTGCCTAGCCTTCTAACTAAACGGCGCTATTAAATGATAAATTATTTTATTTTGTACAAACACTTTTACACGTCAATCATGTTTTAAAACTAGATGAGGTCGGCGTTTCCTATCTGACTAGTCTGAGAAGAAAGGCCGAAACAAACTCAGATATCACAGTCTCTTATAAAGTCCAGATATAATCTTGGTCGTATCATATGAAGACCATGTAGGTCGATGTCTGAGATGGTCTTTTGAGGAAAGAACCTAACACAGATTGAGAGGACCTGTCCAGTCAGTGCACGCATATGTCAGAAATCATGCAGCTCAACTCAAAACTTAAGGAGCTCAACGGTTCGACGAACAATACCAAAGAAAGGACATTTGGGTAGGCCACATTAATTACTCAAACTGCCAGACCATGACAAAAACTAACAGAACAGAGAGAAGAATAAAATTTGGTCAGATCATTATCGTTTTCACATAATTATAATAATTAATATATGTAAAATATTTTAAAAAAGTAACGGTGGAGTTTCTTGCCCATTCTTCTCCATACGAAAACTAGCTTTTGAAAGGGGTGACTAGAATCAATTTTATTTTAATTTTATTTTTGACGTTCGAAAGTGCCTTTTATGTGCCTATTTGAAATAAATGATTTGACTTTGACTTTATGAAGCCCTTTATGACCATGTAATCGATGTCTGAGATGGTCCTTTGAGGATAGAACTCTTTTTCTTTCTCTAATTCTTTCCTCAACGATTCGACGAAAGAAATGACATTTGGGTAGGCCACACAAATTACTCAAACTGCCAGACCATGACAAAAACTAACAGAATAGAGAAAAAAAAATACCCACATAGTATTCACATTCACAATAATTAAAATGATAGAATACTTTACAAAATAAGCAAATGTCATTATAATTATATATAAATATTTTATATATACAATGACATTTGCTTATTTTGCCTTGTGTTTTTTTTTTGTATATAAAAAAAAAAAACAAAAGAACTAAAAAACATTCAATATGTAGAAATTGGAAGCAGCGCAATCCCAAGCCTTTTTGTCCTCGATATAATCCTTAACGGTATAAACGGCTTTCTGGCACAACTTACGTTTAATGAATGATTTGAATTTATTAAGGCTTAGATCTTGAACGTGGCTTGGAAGTTTATTATAAAAGCGTATACATTGGCATCTAAACAAGCCACCTATTTTCTTGAGCCTTGTTGTAGGTACAACCAAGTGTTTGTTTGTAGTATTTATATTAGGTTTAAGAACAACTTTATTTCTCATAAGAATTGCATACATAATTCACTTACTGAGAAACAATATCTAAAACTAAGATTAATAATTAGAGCGCACAGATGTTACGTACAAATAACAAAAAAAGTAAAAAAAAAAAATGTGGGTAAACAGATAACATAGACTGGATCGTAAGTTAACCAAGCGCAACATGGATGTATAAATTTGATTTTTACTAGATGTGGCATTGATGGCATAGTCTGTCATTAACAAATTTGTTATTATAAGGCTATTTTATTTATATATTTTGGGTACGTACATGGTTTATAACATATTTTGAATACTGAATTTTACTTGTTTAATTTAAGTAATTACTAATGTATTTTTTTTTTATTTAGAGGTATATCGCTAATTTATATAATGTGTGTAATTTTATTTACATTTATATAACATCATTTTTTTTTCTTCACTTATTTGTAAGTATTAATTGTGTGCCAATGCATTTTTTTAATTTAGAGGTATATCGCTAATCTATATAAAGTGTTTAATTTGCGATTTGTTTAGTGTGCGATTTTATTTATGTAATATATTTATATAACATAAATTTTTCTTCACTTATTTGTATGTATTAATTGTGTGAGTCTTATATTATGGATATCACTGTATTTTTTATGCAATTTAAATTTTTATGAGCATATAAAAGATTTTCATAAATATACTGAGAGTAAGTATAAGTAATAGTAAGATTTTCATAAATATACTAAGTAATAAATATAATAGTATTAGTATTAATGAAACAAACACCACAAAATTTCTAGGAATAAATATAGACAATACGTTGACATGGTGCGTTCAAATCGAGAAAGTATGCAGTAAGCTTAACCAATATTCGTATGCTTTGACCATGTTAAGGAAAACTGTAGGTGAATCCACGTTACTGACCGCATACCATGGACTAGTTGCATCGTGTTTAAGATATGGCATAATTTTTTGGGGTAATGCAACTGGAAAGGAAACTGCTTTTATTGCACAAAAACGGTGTATCCGAGCCATACGTAACCTACAAAGGACTGAAAGCTGTAAACCTCATTTTATAAATTTAAAGATACTAACTTTGCCGTCCTTATACATCTACGAAACTGTCCTGATCGTTAGACGCAACCTGTCTAAATTTTCGCAAGTTAGAAGCCTGCGTAGAGCTGATAAGCTACATTCGGTTTCAAACAAGACTGCATTAGGTATTTCAGAAAAGCATATTCGCAATGGCTCCGAAATTTTATAATAAAGTGCCAAAATCCATCAAATCAGCAGATAACATTAATATATTTAAAAAGAGGTTGTTTCTATTCCTGATCGAGAAGGCATATTATTCTATACAGGACTTTCTTAATGATAAAATATAAGTTTTATGTGTTCTGTAATATAACCATATTGACAGGTATTTTTTCTTTTTTTTTTTTTTGACTATGTAATCTAATGCTTTTATCTGACATTATTAATTTATATCATTATTTTATTATTATTTGTACACCTTTTTAAACTGACCTTCTTAACTTGTAACATTATTTTATTATTATTTGTAAGTACACCATTAACTGGTAGGACATACGAGATCGTAATATATTTGACTGTAACAACTTTGTAACCTATGTACACAAATAAATAAATTGAATTGAATTGAATTGAGAGGTACAGTCATTACATTAATCTATTTTTGTCTCTAATTGAGTGTCTCGGACTTAATTTATAAATTGATCGAACAGCTCGCTTCTGCAAAACCAAGATAGTCTGAATATCAGCGGCATTTCCCCACACTAGAATACCGTACGACATTACACTATGAAAATAGCTAAAGTACAGACGCCAGCACGTCAAGCTACTACAATCTGTCAAATTTCTTTAATAGATTTCAACTTTATCGCCAAAGTATTAAGGTTCAAGGTTGATTGGGAAAATTTGACAGTTTCGGGTAGCTTGACCTGCTGGCGTCTGTACACTAAACGGGCTGTCTCTTTACGATTTTTTCTAACAGCATATGCTGCGGAACTTAGCTTTTTTGACAATTTATCTATATGTGGACCCCACTGAAGCTCAGCATCCAAAGTTATTTTATTTTATTATTTTTGGAAAACTTACAGTTAATCAGACACAATAGTTACTAAGTTTACCCTCGAATACACTAGGGGACAAATGGAGCGGCATATTGCGGAACATGGCTATCGACAACTACGTGAATGTCCCGTGAGGATGTCGTGGAACATTTTGCAGGCCTACCAGTGGCGCGACACTGACGCGGGGCGCGTGCGCTCGCTCTAGGAGAATGAGGAAATGCTGCTTACTCCCGTAAGCAGCATTTCCCGCGTCACGTAAACTGTTGCGGGACACTGCATCGTTGCAGCGACGGGTAGATTGAGTGTCTCGCGTCATGTTGCGAGACAAAATATCCCCTGGTGTATCCGAGGCCTAAATAAAAAACAGTTTTGCAACAAAAAACAACCGACTTCCAAAAACGAAGTTTTGGAAGTCGGTTGTTTCTTTTTTGCAAAAAAGTTTTTATTTTTCACTTTTAAGTTGTAATTTTAACCAGTAATTTTGGTTTAAAAGCCCAACTACTGAACCGTTTTTGATGAAATTTCTATGGGACCACTTCAGAAGTATCTCCTTTCGAACAAAAAAAGAATTTTGAAAATCGGTCCACAATTGGCGGAGTAATGGCGTAACAAACACACAAAAAAAAACATACCGTCGAATTGAGAACCTCCTCCTTTTTTGAAGTCGGTTAAAAATAGAGACGATTTTTAAATTTGAACAACATAGAAACCATTTGTTTTACTTTTGTTTCTGTTTATAATTATTTGTCATTTCTTGTGCATAAATTCATTATTCTAATCAAATTCAATTAAAAACATGCCATTAACCCCTGCAGAATGTACCAGAATTCTGACAATGCTTCAAGACGGGCACAGTTAGCGCTATACAGCGAGAACTGCACGTACCACTGTACGTGCTCGGATTGCTACCTCCAGTACACGTGGCATTTTGCTGAAGCAAACTTTAAGCCATTTAGACTTACAAATGGTCCAAAACTCAAAAGCCAGCATCGAACTTCAAGGCTGTTACGCTAGAGAACACATGAATTGAACTCTATAATCAAAATCAAAACTCCTTTATTCAAATTAGGCTGAGAATCAGCACTTTTCGAACGTCAAAATTACAAAAGACAGTCCCCCGGCACGCCCGCTCTTCACCACTTCCTAGTACTTTCGCTGGGAAAAAGAAGCGGCGCAACAAACTCCCCAGCAGCAACTCTGGATAACTGGTCAAGAGCAATGTTTTCGGATGAGTCGAGGTTCATGCTATACACGCACGATGGGAGGCAAAGAGTCTACAGAAGACCAGGAGAGCGCTATAACCAAGCTTGCATTGAAGAGAATGTGCCAGACGGGGGAACCTTCATACACGTGTGGGCTGGAATTTCTTCCGAAAGCCGCACCAAGCTAGTGGTAATAAAAAATAGCACTTTAACTGAAAGAAAGAAAACTTGTTTATTCTGCACAAACCAAACGACTGTACAAATTAAAACAAAGACAGAAAATATACAAAAACAACGTAGTCAAAAGTCTCGATATCCCATCATATAGAAAGACTAACTATAACTAAAACAGCACTGCAAAAAAAACTACAAACATCTACCCCTAACGGGTTGAAAAGGGGTAGTTAATTTTACAGGGGAGGATTATAATGCGTGGCTTGATTAACTCGAAAATTAGTATTAATATTATACTTTTGACAGTAAATAATTAATAATAAGTAGGTATGTAAAGTTGTCGAAAATTGACCCCTGACGGGGAAAAAGCGGGTAATTCGATTTTTAAGGCGAGGATTTGAACTTGAAACTGTATGTTACATTTTTACACCTAAACCACTGAACTTCTGATTTGGCAAAGCGATAGATGGCATCCTGGGGAAGAACATACTTTTTATCCTGGTAGCACGTTCCCGTGGGATAATTCCGACAACCACGTGGGCGAAGCCGCGGGCAGAAGCTAGTTGAATATATTTGAAAAAATAATTGTTATGAGGTCTGGGAAAGATTCTAATGCCGAAAACGTAGGTTTTAGAATTTTTTTCTGTTTGACTGAACGTATGTTCCAGCATCACAAAAATATCTACTACTGACCAGTTCGTTCGCCTACAGACTGCTGTAGGCTACAAATTATAACGCTATTTGCTATGAGACTTTTCAAAATGGAGCCATACTGCCGCCATTTTGAAACAAAAAAATATATAGCCAGTGTCACTGGGGATGATGTAAGGATTCTAACGATACCCCATACATCCAAATCTGTTCAGGCATTTAAAAGTTATGGTGGAATAAAGAAACTCACTTAGATACATCAACCCTGAATACATTACACTCCTTTTTGGGCAGTCGTGTAATAAAAAGACCCATCACACAGCCGCCGTTTAAGCACGCTGTGCATCAACGTTAAAATAATTCGCTGTTTATGGCAACGCGCAATGTAACGCACTCAAACGATTGTGCTTATGGATGCATGTACTGACTGGTAGGATGGTGGGGTATTCACATATCTATACTAGTATTCTAAACAGGTAAAACATGTTTATAGTGGTATGTAGGGGGTATCTCTGAAACTACCAGTCGGATATGAAAAATTATTTTTGCATTTGATAGCCCAATTCTTGAGGCTAAAAAATTAAACATCACGCTATGACCCTTAGGAGCCGAGCAAATAGAAAACTGCGCGGTCAGGCGATGCGATGAGACGGGGAACAAGAAACACGCGAAGTCGCAGAAGCTACAAAGTTATACGTTTGAAACCCTTCAATATCTCCGCAACCTGAAGGTTCCGGAAGGACGAAATGGACAAGTGATTCTCGACTTCGCTAAGGGTCTTTTTACACCCGATAAATGTTATATGGCCAAGGTTACCGTTACCACTGTTATGAATACTAAAATTATACAGTTCATGCAAAAAAAACCAAAGAGTAGGTATTTAGTGAGATTTACCTATTTAAAGATAGGTTTCCAGCAAACAACTCTCCGAAACCAAAATACTTACAAATGAATTCACATCATTACGGTCTATTGTATACACAGATATTACTTACTTTATTTATTTTAACTTAACACAAGCAGCGTATTACTTTAGGCAGGTAGGTATTTACCGTGTCTTGGAAACTACTTTACCTGTTACTACCTACGCTATTGTTACCAAAGTACCTATTAGTTATTCTATGCCAAAGTCGATCAAAATAATCTGAATTTTTTTAAGTCAACAATGACTCGGTGTAATTAATATTACGTATTGCAAGTTAGTGCAAGGCCCGGGAAATATTTAACGTCCTGATACCTAGTTAAAAACATTTAGTACCTATTGTTATTATATTCCGCTTCGAAACAGTATATTTTTAATCTCAAACGAAATTCGACGCCTACTTTGGGTTTAAGAAAACCAATTTTTTCTATATCTAGGGGCTTATCTAGCATCAGTGTCCGTGGGCATACCTTCCTAACTGGATACCTACTGGTCAACTACAGAACGGCCCCAAACGTTTAATTCACTTCCAACAAACTCATAATTATTACGTAGAATGGGCCCGTTCGGTCTAACCCAGGCGTAGTGTGTAGGTACACAGTGACCTCACACACTTTCCCTGAGTGAACGACATCGGCTAGTTGAACACCTTGACAGGTTGTCTCACTAACGTGGTGAGGCATGTGCGGCGCAGCTCACCTTGTCGAGGTAGGGCCACACGCCGGTCAACACGATGCTGAACCCCAGCGACATCTGGAACATGGTGAAGTAGATGACGTAGATGCTGCGCCAGCGCTCGCGCTGCTCCTGCGCCGTCTCCAGCAGCGGCGCACCCGTCGCCGGCGCCGCTTCGTCCTCCTCGCCCGCGGGCTCTCTCCGCACCCGCCCCGCCAGGCCCTTAAACCACTCCATATCGCAAACACACACCAGCACTTGTCTACAGAACCTCACAAGCGATGCAGTGCGGCACGTACAGACTGCTTCCGGAGCCGAGGAGATGCATCTCGCGACTAGTGAGTAGTGCACCGAGTTCGAGACACAAACACGAAGTAAACAAAGAAGCGCTGGCGCATCGGCGCACGGAGCTGTGTTGCGCAAGCGCTCCGCCGCCCGCGCCTCTCGCAACTGACCCCACTTGCGTGATGTCGTTCGTTGGCATCGTTTCCCTCCGCGTAATCTCGAGGCTCGCTGTCACCGCTCTGATAGCGTTCATTACGTTGTTAATGTGGCAACAAGCAGCGAGTCTTTTTTGTAAATATGGGCACGTATAGGTCAGGAGGGGAGGGTACAGTACAAACTACAAGTAGGTAGACAGAGCGAACTTTGCGATCTAAGTATTATAAATTTAAAACATTAGGTTATAAAACTAATTACAGAAAATACAATGAACAATTTTAACAAAATTATCTTTGCAGCACAAAATCTATTCAATGTAAAATATATTAAACAATCAAAAAACATTTGTAAAGCATCTTACATTAGTAAAAAACTACACTGACAAATTCAAATAAGTTATGATAAAAAAATTATTACAAAAATAAAATTTTATAATAATTATGATTTTGACGAATACTAATGACGTTGCCAACGCATATAATAATTATACTATCGTGATGATCGCCGAAAAAAAGGAAACAACATCTACGATAGGACATCATCATTTAATTTCACCACTCAACGCCAACTTCTTCATTTATGCATTTAGTGATGATAAAACATTTAAAACTATACACTACATATAACAGTACTTCTTCTGTCGGATATGATGAGATGACGCTTAAAACACTGCAACTTCGACTACTCCAATCTCTAATCCCTAAATCCAAACTCTAATCTTATTAATATGTCATTCTCTCAGGGCACTTTCACGGATAAATTAAAAACCTCCGTCATTAAACCGATTTTTAAAAAAGGTGACGTAACGCGTGCAAACAAATGCCTTAATACCAGTTTTATCTAAGGTATTAGAGAAGGTAATGTATTCTCATGACTCAATTCTTGACTAAACATAAAATACTGAAAACCAAACAAAATGGATTCCAAAAAGGCAAATCGACAACTTTAGCCACTTTTTAAGCTGCTGTTAAAAATTACAGAAAATATTGATAAACATACACGAACCTGCACTGTGTTTTTCGATATGAGTAAAGCTTACGACTTTCGATGTTCTCACTAAATGTGAAATGTAGGTACGGCTGTCGCGGCCTGGCATTGAAGTGGCTGCAATGTTATCTAATACAACGTTTACCGAAATAAATCCAAATAAAGAAGAAACATTATGTAAGTCTAACATTAGGAGCAACAATACAGGAGTGCCGCAAGGTAGTGTAACAGGGTCGTTATTCTTTCTGTTATACAATATTAACGACCTACCAAATATTACTAATCATTTTTACTCACTGTTTGCGGATGATATGGTGGTGGTTATTACGGAGAATATAGTGCTTAATAAATATGGACATTAATAAAGCTGTTAATGCTATTATAAAATAGCTAAGTAATAATAATCTAAAAGTGTACAGACGCCAGCACATCAAGCTACCCGAAACTGTAAAATTTTCCCAGTCAACCTTGAACCTTAATGCTATAACGATAAAGTTTAAAATCTATTACAGAAATTTGACAGATTGTAGTAGGTTGATGTGCTGGCGTCTGTACATTGATAAAACCTCCTTCGTTCAATTGTACAATAAAAAATCTGTTTCTGACCTTATGAGCACTTACTTCGATTCAAGAATTAACGAAGCACACGAAGCAATTTTTCTTGATATAACAGTGGACGTGGCTGCACATGGAAACCTCACTGCCTAAAGGTCACAAATAAGATTAATCGTTTCGCTTTTGCCGTGTGGAGACTTTGTAAAATAGCCAACCTCAAAACAGTCCTTTTAGCGTATCATGGTTACATAGCTTCTAACATTAGATACGGAATTGTGCTATAGGAGAATTCTGATAAATAGGATATTTATAGCCCAAAAACAATGTCTCTTTGCTCTTTGTGTGTGCCACTATTGACTTCATGTAAACCTCTATTTAAAGGTTTTTTCTAGATGACACTTTCTTGTTTAAAATTGATAATATTAAATGTTAGCTATAATAGCTCGTTATTGCGACACGCTCCACTAATTCCTATGATCAGTACAACCTGTATAATGAAAATATTACATAACTAATATGCACAATTTAACATTTACAGCATCTTTTACTTAGCGTAATAAATATTTTAACAGTATTGCTAAGCCAGACTAGGATTCATTGTGCCTCCAAAAATTAGTAGTAGGCAGTAAGTACCTTTATGCATAACAGTCTTAACACAAATTTTAATACCTACAACATAGATTCATAGGTATGTACCACTACCACTTACTTTAGCGGCAAGAAAATTACAGTCCGGAGCTTCATTAAGAAATATTCTATGTTAAAGGCCGTGAAAATTTTGGACTTTTTAGCCTTGTGCCCTGGCCCAACTGACATTCTTTTTTAGAAAAGATACGAGTTATGCGTATGTTTCAATATGCTCGTTATGTTTTGTTTTTAAAGTAGCTTTCAACATTGAGTAAATACTCCACATTGTAGATGATCGCCTCGTCTGTGATAAATCTAAAAAACAAGATAGCAACACCGTCTCCAAAAAACTGCTTGCGCCCTTTTTAAGTCTCCATTCATTGAAGACATGGTATGCTTTCAGATATTTCTCGCGAGACTTCTCAGGTAGGAAACTTAATTCTGCATTAATAACTTGTTGTTTTAACTCTCCCGGTGTTAAAATACTGTTCTCGTCGCTAGTTTCACTCATATTTTTGACGACGTAAACAGTGCACTCACAATAGTTACAGATTGGTTTACGTCAAATAACCTAGTTCTCAATGCCAAGAAAGCGAAATGTGTAAAGTTCGCCTTACCGAATGTCAGAAATCTAGGACCCAACATCGTCTTAAATAAAGAGGTGCTTGAAACAGTAGGCTCGGCAATTTTTCTAGGACTAACAGTAGATGCCAAACTTCAGTGGGGACCTCATATATCAAGTCTAGCAGGAAGGCTCAGTTCGGCTGCCTACGCCGTCAGGAAAGTAAGACAGTACACTGACGTTGATACAGCTCGTTTAGTCTATTTCAGTTATTTTCACAGTGTTATGTCCTACGGTATTCTGCTGTGGGGCAAAGCCGCTGATATACAAAATATATTTGTCCTTCAAAAACGAGCTGTTCGAGCAATTTACCAGCTAGGTGCCAGAGTTTCTCTAAGAGATTTTTTTAAAGATATTGGTATTCTCACGGTTGCATCACAATTCATCTTCGCTAACATCCTATATATTAGGCAAAATTTGCACTTGTACACTAAAAACAGTGATATTCACAGTGTTAACACTAGAAATAAGGACAAACTACGTGCCCCCTTTCACCGGCTTCATAAGGTTCATAACTCATTTGTTGGGCTTGGTATAAGCTTTTATAACAAAATACCCTCTTCTTTGCTAGACTTGCCTTTTAATGCGTTTAAAGCTCAAGTAAAATCCAAACTTTGTTCAAAGGCTTACTATTCCATCAACGACTACTTACACGATAAGAATAGTTGGTCGCCCTAATTAACTCAAGACAATGTTCATGTTCTTTCTCCAGAATTAGCTTAGGTACTGACAGGTTACTGTTATTAGTATTAACTCATTTATTTCACATCGATGGTCCTAGTTCATCATCTGTGACTGCAAGTGACAGCTATGTGACGAACCCAGCAATGCATAAATATGTAAGCTGTCACGCCCTTTATGCCTGGAGGCTTTTATTTAGGTAGTGAGTTTTTATTTTTATTTTAATTAATTATTTTTTAGCTTGAGTACGTATAGTTTTTATTATATTTGTTGGTATATTGGCGTGGCTAGCTGACATAATATGGCAAATAATTTAAGCTTCTTGTAATGTTCATTACTGAACATAGGTTCCTAGTATTGTATACATGCAAACAGTAGTTCTAACTAAACAGACAGCTGTGCTGCTGAGGAGTTTGTTCCGCCACTTCTTCTTCCCAGCGATAGCACTAGGAAGTGTCGAAGGGCGGGCGTTTTTGGGGGACTGTCTTTTGTAATTTTGACGTTCGAAAAGTGCTGATTCTCAGCCTAATTTGAATAAATGAATTTTGATTTTGATATTTTACGATTATTTTAATATTTTTAACTTATTCAACTCTTTACGCCAGCCACGAAATTTTATTCCCGCTCTTTTATTTAAATTAGGGCGTGTTCGGAACCAGCACCCATGATATTTAATTATTCAAAATATATTACGTAGGTAACATAATTGAAAATAGAATTAATATTTACAGGTTAAATATCAGTTTTATTTGCAGTAAATACTTATTTTCGTTTAAATACAACAATAAGTTAAAATTCAATAAATTACACTAAAAAACATACCTAATTTATCTTAGTACGAAATTCCGAACGTGTTTGTCTTTGAAGTCGAATCGCAACTTCGAAAGGGCTGGTCTTTGTCTCTCTCTCTCTTTCTAATGGTGGGAAAGAGGTAGAGTGTGAATGTTTCGAATTGTATGATTAACCCAAGGGTGAAAAAGATATTCGCGGCTTTTTGGAAAAAAAATGGTCTCACTCAGTGAGCAAAATGCGATTTTGCTCACTAATTTCAGGCAGCAAAACCTACATGTTTGAGCTACTGAAGTGAAAAAGACATTTTAATTACGAGGCTGCAGATGAGCCCATATTAGACCGAAAAACTAAAGGAGATGTTCCAAAAATGTATGGAGCCTGGGCTAGCACTATGTACAGACGCCAGCAGGTCAAGCTACCCGAAACTGTCAAATTTTCCCAATCAACCTTGAACCTTAAAACTTTACAGATAAAGTTGAAAATTTATTACAGAAATTTGACAGGTTGTAATAGCTTGATGTGCTGGCGTCCGTACACTAAAGGACATTGCTCTGCGCCCAATACATTGTTCGCCCTGTAACCAAGAGCATCGGAAAATTATGTGTTGTATTGTCGATCATTAGTAAACTCCTATAAGAAATTATTTGTATAGCGGACTAGCTGCAGAATAGATATATTTCAAAAAAAGTATCAGATTTTGAGGTTATAATCGAACCATAACAACGAATATTAGGTATAGTTTTTCATAGCTCCGAGTGATTTTTAAGAAACTAAAAAACAATAACATAATACATTTAGCTGTTTTTTGTACCTACATAGATAATTAGGTAAGTATTGTTACGCGCCCCAATTAATGCCTGATACACGGTGACATTAGTTACCACTGGCGACATCTATTGTGGATTGGCAGAACTAACTGGCGCCATCTATTATGGAATAGTAGAACTAATAGTCACGCCATCCGTCAGCGCCATCTATTGACGAGTAGATATGTCGAAGCTAGAACTTACTAGAACTATCGACATCTAGTCAGTCGGGGCCGGTATGTACTCGAACATTCTAGACGGTTCTACAATAGAAGGTTCTGGAACTATCTGCGGCACTATATAAGGCCGGGAATAGCCACGAGCAATCAGACTTGGATTAGCGATAAATGCGAATACATCGAAAGCGATCTTCAAGTGCGACTAAATAGCGATTATGTTTTATAATTAGTGTGTTTTGAATTGTTGTTAGTGTTGATTAATTAAAGTGTAACTTTTGGTAATTTTTATCGGCATTTTTAATTGTCACGAACCCGAAGCTCGTAACAATTGGTGTCAGAATCAAGGATTAAAATCATGCCGATTTTACCTAAAGACGACACGGAGGGTATCCGTACCCGGAGTCAACGCCAACAGGAGACGGACCAGAGGCGTTTTGGTGGAGCTGCGCCGCAGAGGTCGGAGGGCCAGCTACCAACCACGGAGGCCGACCCGTCAGCAGCAGGTCCAGCATCATCAGCACCAGACTTTGCTGCTCTGATGATGATGCTGCAGGAGCAGTCCCGCCGACAGGAGGAACAGGCTCGTCGGTTGGAAGAACAGCTCCAGCGGGACAAGGAGGAACAGGCCCGCCGACAGGAGGAACAGGCTCGCCGACAGGAGGAACAGGCTCGTCGGTTGGAAGAACAGCTCCAACACGATAAGGAGGAGCAAGCACGCCGCCAGGAGGAGCAAGCGCGCCGCCAGGAAGAGCAGATGCTCCTTATGAAGGATCTTCACGCTACCTTCGGGAAAGACATGAAGGAGATGAAGGATAAGGTTGCTCAATGTGACAACCGCCTGACGGAAGCTGAAATCCGGATCGACCAAGTGAATGATCGGGTTGACAACGTGGTGGCTGACGTGAAGAAAACCGTGATGGCTGACGTAAAGAAAACGCTGGATTACCTTAAACTTGGGGATGGAATCGCAGCTCCCGTAGCTACAACACCTTCGCTACGTGGATTCAAAGTGCCACCGTTCGACGGAACTTCTTCCTGGTCGGCCTACAAAATTCAGTTTGAGGCTGTCATGAAGGCGAACGCTTGGAATAAAAGTCAGGCCATGACTGCCCTCACCCTAGGCCTGCGCGACCAGGCCCTAACCGTTCTGGAAGCTCTCGGAAAGGAAGTGACTTACGAGCAACTCCTTGAGGCATTGGAGGCTCGGTATGGCGACGCTCACCTGGAACACGTGTTTCGTGCGCAGCTCAAGGATCGCGTGCAACGCAGCAATGAAAACCTGCAGCAGTGGGCCCTTGAAGTGGAGAAGCTGGTGCGTAAAGCATACCAGTCCGTACCTGCGCTTATTGATGGAAACCTGGTGCAGGCATTCATCGACGGCATCCGTGACCTTGAAGTAAGAGCTGCTGTGAGGCTCGGGCACCACGGGACGCTTAAGGACGCCTTGGCCCATGCACTGGAGGTGGAAGCCGTGCGGCAGGATCATCGTTCCCATCGCGTCAGGGAGGTTGCAGCGGCTTCAGTTCGCGACCGCAATAAAGGATACAGCCCTAGGTGCTACGGTTGTGGGGAAAAGGGCCACCTTCGATCCAGTTGCCCTAAGCGAACTGCAGAAAGGGAAGACGGCCGATCTCCAGAGGGCAGTGCAGCTAACAGCACCACCCAGGACTTTCAGCACCAGCAGAAGGCGTTGCTTATGGCTCACCAGGAACAGCAAGCCCTTCTAGAACGTTTAGAAGAATTGAAGCGCGCGGTTGACATGGAACAGAAAAAGTTGGAGCGACTGCGACGCGAAGCGCATGCGCGGTCCGAACAGGACCGTACTTATGTCAACCAGCGGAAGGATGAGACGGCCGTCTTGAAGACTAGGCAAGAGAGTAAAGAAGTTGTACCTGTGAGGATGCTCAAGACAGACCTCAGCAACGAGTGGAAGGAAAGCGTACAAAGTGCACAGCAGGAAGATTCGGACATCAAGCCGATTCTGAAGTGGATGAAGGCCAGAGCTCCTAAGCCCAGGTGGAGCGATGTCTCAGCGATGAGTTCGATCACAAAAAGCTATTGGGCCCAATGGGACAGCTTGGTGATTCAGGATGGAGTCCTGTGCCGTAAATGGGAAAATGCTCGGGGAGACAGCTGTCATTTGCAAATGGTTGTCCCTAAAGCTCAAGTACCGAAGGTGCTACAGCTGTACCATAATGGTTGTTCAGGAGGTCATCTGGGAGTAAAACGGACTCTACTGAAGATACGAGAACGGTTTTACTGGATCCACTGTCGGGACGATGTCAAGGACTGGTGTCGCAAATGTACAAGTTGTGCAGCTGTAAAGGGACCTCAGACTCGTAGTAGAGGTGCAAGAGGTACTCCTAAGATCGTCCATGTGGATCGACTGGCGCGTTATTATGGAGCCGATAATGCTCGGGACGAGCATGTCTTAGGAGGGGGCAGTGTTACGCGCCCCAATTAATGCCTGATACACGGTGACATTAGTTACCACTGGCGACATCTATTGTGGATTGGCAGAACTAACTGGCGCCATCTATTATGGAATAGTAGAACTAATAGTCACGCCATCCGTCAGCGCCATCTATTGACGAGTAGATATGTCGAAGCTAGAACTTACTAGAACTATCGACATCTAGTCAGTCGGGGCCGGTATGTACTCGAACATTCTAGACGGTTCTACAATAGAAGGTTCTGGAACTATCTGCGGCACTATATAAGGCCGGGAATAGCCACGAGCAATCAGACTTGGATTAGCGATAAATGCGAATACATCGAAAGCGATCTTCAAGTGCGACTAAATAGCGATTATGTTTTATAATTAGTGTGTTTTGAATTGTTGTTAGTGTTGATTAATTAAAGTGTAACTTTTGGTAATTTTTATCGGCATTTTTAATTGTCACGAACCCGAAGCTCGTAACAGTATCTATGCAGTTTTTTTCTAAAGCCTAAGTGTATGTAATTGCAACGTTTAAATGCATAGAATCTAATTAACATAGGTGCCTGTATTCTTAGTATTGGTTTTGGAATGAGTAAAATATTTGTGTGTATTAATGTAAAAATAATGCTGCCTCCTAAGATGATAGTGGTGATGTAGCGCGGTAGATAGATGGCGTTAGTGTGTTGATAAATAGCTGAGCGCTTTTGAATGAATATTCTAGTGATTCAGATTCAAAAACATGCAACAATTCATTAAAAATTCGATCGATCCATTGCAATCGATTGGAATTGGGGGGATCGAGAGGGCATCCCTAATCTTTTTCGATACGACACGACATTTGGCGAAGATGGCGGCGGTTAATGTTATTAGTCGCGTAAAATACTTTAAAATGTTAATTTTGGTATACAGCTAGTCCGTGTTACGAAAGTATTTGCAACTAATATAATAAAATAGACAATTAATTATCGTTTAAGTCCGATATTTCTTGTACACAGGGCGATTTCGGACAATGTCCTTTTAATGTAAATATTGCTATACAATATAGTAACCGTTTCTTAATGTTAATTTTCTACAATTTGACTTCGTTTTAATGTACAGACGCCAGCAGGTCAACCTACCCGAAACTGTCAAACTTTCCCAATCAACCTTGAACCTTAATTCTTTAGCGATAAAGCTGAAACTCTATTAAAGATATTTGACAGATTGTAGTAGCTTGATGTGCTGGCGTCTGTACATTACAATTAATTCGGTCAAAGAGAGCAACACAAAATAAATATGGTGGACAGGTGGATCAGCAATATGCGAAATGTCACTATGACAATGACGTAATTGATGTCGGTAATAGCTGTGGAAAAAAACAAATCACGAATACCGGAAATACTTGGGTTTTATTAGTTATAATAATAAAATAGTAGGAGTAAGTACAGAATATTCTACCCGATTGCGGCAGTACATCTTATATTACCTATTTAAACGATTGGTTATATCTGTGTCAAGAGGAGCAAGCAACGAAGGCTTGAACGTTATTTTGTTTACCAAACTGTCCTGGTGTTTCATTATTTAGGCGCCGTTTATTTGCGCATTGTTTGGCCGCCTATCAATATACTTACTCTGGAATTCAATCATTCATAGGAGAGTAGTGAGCTGTGAAGCAATCAATCAATGTCGGTAGTCGCAAAAAAAAAAACACTTAAAACTCCGAAACACATCCCAATCCATTACGCGCGAATACAACGATTCAAAGATTCAATCAAATCAAAGGCAGGCATTGGCAAAGTCAAACTGTCAAAGTTGTCAAACGTCATGTCAAACACAACTGTCATGGCTACCATAATAGGGTTATCCTATTAAAAAACTTCCCTAATAGTCATTTGCGTACGCCTGTACTTTTCTTCAAATTAATTTGTTTGTATTTTTATGAAAATCCCCTATTTTTTTCCTATTTATATAGGTAGTGTACATGGTGGTAGCCCAAAATCAAACATCACCTTTAAAGTTTTAAGATATTTTTTGGTCTCTTTAAAACTTTAAATCCAAAAAAAAATCACTTACAAGAAAAGTTACACATGAAAATAGATCAGATATTGTCGGGGAAGATCTATTTAATGAGTTAGAATTGCTGCCTTTAATTTTTATAAATAGACACAACTTCACTCCACGTAGTTAAATTATATTTATTTATTCCAATAACATAATATCAGTGTTTCCTAATGTTTCAACATCTTTACGTGATATATTTAACACTTCCTGTGTGTGACAGTAGCAAAAAGAGGTCCTTTTCGAAACTAAAATTAGCAAAAAAAACTACTTACGGTCTATAATCAGAAATAGATTTAGAAACAGACGAAATCATCAAAAAGTTTGGAAAGCCAGAAACAATGATTTTAATGTTTAAATGTAGGTACCTATCTAATTTCATTGTAGAGTAGGTATATTAAAAAGAAAAAAATACTAAGACTTTTTTTTTGACATGGTGGTACTAGCTGATTTTTGCACTCAGGCGCCCAATATGGTTGAGATGGCCCTGTTTACTGTGGATATGCGGGGAACACACCGAATAAAATGTCACAGCTGTGATCAGTTAACTGAAATATCAACAGTCAGGACAATTCTCGTAATTTTAAGAACATTCACAGTCAGATCTCAGGCCCAATCTGTCAAAAATACCTATAATATCCCTACACTTTTGTTGGTATTGTTTTTTTCCATAATCATAATCATTTATTTGCCACTAGTGTAGGTATACAGATAAGATGTTTTTATGTCAATAGTCCCGATACATTTTACTTTCCGGCGTGCAAATGCTTTCAAACAATTAATACCTATTATAGATACAACAAGCCCTCTTTATTACTTTACTCTTTGATATTACTTTACTCTTTGGATACAAGTTGCCACAGAAAAAATGTTACTCGAAGTTGGTCTTCATTAATCTGAGGCTCGAAGAGTTTTTGGCATTGATTGTCATTGAGATGAGATTGCGAATAGGTTTTGAACGTTTTTAATTAGGTAGGTACGGAAAATGGCGTTCCTGGTCACTTGACACCTAATTGATTATCACTTCAGAAACCGGCCGTAACTCAACCACTCCACCAAGTATAAAAGTTAAACAAATATACACACATACACATATTATATATGTGTAGTATTTGTTGCAGAAGAAACGGGCTCAGCAAAAAAGCGGTTTTCAAATTCTTATTTTGCTAAGATGCCACTGAACTTGGATGGACCAAGCACGTAGCAATCTGTAGATTTTGCATAGGTACCCTTATGTAATACCGGCGTGTGTGTGTCTACAAGTTTATTTGTTTATCAACGACTATGAAAAAATATACTTTGTCTAATCCATAATCGACTATTGAAAAACTGGCAACACTAGATTCCTCAGTCAGTAGTTTAAAGTAGTCAGTCATTATAGTCTAGCCCTACAGTTCTGCTAAAGTTCTGCTTCTGCGAGGAATTTTCTACAGTGACTGATAGTTATTCAGTTTTCAGCAAGTTCAAGAAAATTACACTCATCTTTAAATAAAATAACCATGAATGTCTCACGACCTATTGTATCCAGGCTATTTCAGCAATCTGGTAAGCTAATTGCGCCATTCGAATTCTGTAATTGAGTGTGGATCGATATTTATTATTTTTTGCAAACACGGTTACCAGATACGCTTTTGTTTTATTTAATGAAGATTTCTTGTTTTTCTGAAAGCCTTAAATTTAATGTAGATTGGTGTGTGGCTAAATGTATAGATTTTTTAAAGTTTAACGTTACATAACATCTGCAGAGATAACCTAACTCGAAAAGTCAAGACCAAGTACCTAGGTACTTATTTTCCTTAGGTACTTATTGGTACTAAGTTAATAAATTATTGTTTGAAGAATGAAATAGTAGGTTCGTAACTACTGGTTACTTTTTAGGAAACCAAAAACACTTTCATAGAGAGAGAGATATTATTTGAGGATTATAATACAATTCAGACACACACACACAGTAGGTACACATAATAAGTACATATTGTATAATTCATACCTATTGCACCATAGGTAATGGTAAATGTTAGAAATAGATTGTGGGCTGTACATAATCAGAACATTCAGTTGCTCCTTTTTCAGGGAGCATTAATTGCTTGAGGGAATATCTTGTTCAGTCTTACATCAGACCTGTAACCAATCAGAATCCTATTCTTAGGTACTTACTAATATTTTATAGGTCCATGTGGGAATAGGGACAGCTACTTATAGCCAGAAGGCAATCACACTACTCACTCATCCACTGAAATTGAATCATTTATTAAGGTAAAATGTACAACATGAGGAGACAATCAAGAACAAATATTAAACCCTAGTCAGGGACACGCCCTGATAATAATATTTCAGGACCTAACAACAAATATTAATAAATTTACCAATTTAGGAAAGATATTTTTATCACCTGTTTTAAGTAGTTGTTGTTTATAGTGAAGTTGGATATAAATAAATCATAAAATTGACATTAACTCGGAAAGTAATTTTGGTTAAACTTGCGAAAACCGGATGTGTCCGGTTTGCAATAATAATACGGAAAAAAAAACAAATTTAATTCAATCAATCAACTCGGCCTATTACAGTCCACTGCTGGACATAGGCCTTTCCTGTGCTGCATGACAACACCCTGTCCTCGACATTGAGCGGCAGGTTGATCCAATTATTTAAAAGAAAAGAAAAAGGAAACAATATCATAATAAATTATGAAATGAGCAGTGCCATGTGTATGTTAAATTGTTTCTGTTGTATCAAAATCAAAATCAAAAGCCATTTATTCAAATTAGGCTGAGAATCAGCACTTTTCGAACGTCAAAATTACAAAAGACAGTCCCCCAAAAACGCCCGCCCTTCGCTATATTATGATATAGTATGATGTATTGGTAGTGAATTGTGAAATTTTAGCCAAACTTTTCCTTGTTTCATTTCCGGTAATAGAATATGTTGAGATTTTGATTTATTCTATTATAATCAGCTCATGTAGGTCAAATTACTTTTTTGATTTGTATAAAATTGGATGAAATTAATTAAATAATAGTGCAAGGTTTGGACGACACTTGTTCAAAACATGAGAGCTTGACCCATAACAACAGCGCTTGAAAGTCACGATTATATTATTATTGTTTGTTTATAAGTTGGCAATTAATAAATAAAGTATAATAATGGTGTCGCAGTGCGGCGCTACCACAACGAGCACTTCAAGGCGCCCACCATGGACGAGCTGCCGGTGCCGCGCGGCTCGTGGCAGGCGCACCACGACGCGCAGCAGCGCCGCTACAACCTGGCGCTGCTGTTCGGAGTTTCCTTCGCCGTTGGCAGCTTAGTTGTTGTATGTAATTGTTTATTTGATGTCACCCTCTGACGGACTGCTTCTGTGAGCCTATATTCATACAATGAAATTACTATTATTTTTGTTACCCTTTTAATTTGACCGCCTGCCCTTGCCCCATGTTATTTGGGGTCGGCGCAACTTGTATTTGACATAATTATTAAAAATTATATGTATATTAGGTTATAAAATGAACATAAATCATTATAATGTGTAAACATATCAAGCAGATCTTCCATAACTTTAGGGGAGTATTTAAGGTCATAAAAAAAAAACTTTGTACTCTAAACTGACACCTTAAAACCACAAATCCATGAGGAATTTCAAAATGGAAAAAGTATAGTTAAGGTTTATTCCCGGTCGTCCCCACTGGGTATGAATGGGAAAAAAAAGTTTTGATCCTCCCCAGTGGTGACGATTGGAAATTTTCATTTCCCACTCGTTCCGCTATAGACTATGGATAGGAATATTTCAAAGAATTCTACTTTTGTCACCTTTTGTGAGAGACCTCAAGCACGCAGATCATTAGGATCTACCTATACAAACCTTTGTCTCCAATGAACCGAAACTAATAAAATATTAGCACCATATATTTGTGCTAAGAATGTATTCTAACATTTTAATTGTTTGTTTCAGGCTAAGGCTTCCGGACTAGTGTACCTGAACTACTCGCCCCCTAAGTCCCTGGACTAAACGTTGCAGTGAATGCATACATCAAGAAGTTCAGCTTTTGTAAAACCAGTGTGGGACACATGGTACTTGCACAGCATTCACGTCAAAGCTCCTTTTATAACACTGATAGTTACAAAAACTGAGCAATATCAATGTGATAGTCTAATATAATCAATATAAATAGGTATTTTGTTTTTTTTTTTTTAGTTTTGTTTCAACATCCTTGCCAAGGAAGGAACCTTTACTAAAACTATTTATCAAAACACAAAATGGTTTGCGCAAATATCATCCCTCAGTTCTAAGTATGATAGCTACCCGTTTATTTTTTTTAATTTAACCTACCTGCAGAAACTCTCATCAAAATTGCGATCGTAAGATGGCAGAATTACACAGGCGCGGTCCGAGTGGGGGGGGGGGTCGTGGGGGTCATGACCCCCCCACAATCATTCAAGCTGTCGAGAGCCTGCATGATTTACTTGCCCTACTAACTTAAAACTGCACTGGAGCCACGAAAACCCGGAATTATAAGGTTATACTTATACAATAACATTAATCAACACTAATAACAACTCAAAAACACTAATTATAAGAAATTAAATTTAAAATTTAAAAAACCCCCGACTACGTGAAACCCTATAAAAAGAAAATAATAACCTTGAAATTATGACCCTACGTAAGTACGTATGAAATTTTTTGAATAAATATTGTCCCGTCGGGGGACCGCTCTAATTATTAGCCCGTTCTGTTAAAGTTTAAAATAGTAGCGGTCACACACACCCCTGTTTGTACAGACACCCTTACGAGGACCTTGTTAGTCCTAGAACGAACCGAGGACTCTCCAAAAAACTGGTTTAAATACCTCGTTGGCCTTTTAGAATAAGATAGAAAGAGACAGGTGAGTAAATCTATAGTGATGAGCTTATTGGGATAATGCTATCTCAACATTTTTTTGTATGAAAATCGGCTATCATACTGAGGACCTGAAATACACATCTAAATGTGACCAGCGATGCACATACGAGGACTTTGTGTAAGCCAACCGAGGACCTCTTACGTAAGCCCTGCGACGTCCTTCCGAGGACGTATTTTTACACAGTATTTCTTATAGCTTATACAAAGCGCGGACGTTGTGTTAGACTTTACATCACTAAACCGAGGACAGTTTTTCGCGTAGAACTTGTACAAACCGAGGACCTGGAAAGTCTACCTACCTAAAACATTTTACGTGTAAGATAATAATTATATCAATGTTAGTAGAATGTTCCGATTTATTTCTTACACACTTTTTCTAAAACGAAGTACCAAGCGAGGACGAGTCGATGTCTTTACGTTTGTCGTTGATGCGGACCGCGAATAAGATGGATATAATAACTGTGGAGGAAAGGTAAGTTTTTCATCTATATCTATACTTATAATAAATCTGTAGAAGTGAAAATTCTGTACATTGAAAATATCAAAAAAATAAATGGCAGGGGGTGTTACTAGACCGACACAGAACCCAAAAATGTGATTAAAAAAATTGTTGTCTGTCTGTCTGTCTGTTTGTTCAGGCATCACGCAAAAACTACCGGTTCGATTACGATGAAACTTGGTATAATTATTCTTTAATATCCTGGGCACCACACTGGGTACTTTTTATCCCGGAAAAGTATATACAATAAAAAACAAACTTAATTTTGCGGTTCGATCCCTAGATCCGATTACTGTACCAACCGCAAATAATAAGTTTGTCGTAGATTAGGTCCTATTTTTTTACTTTTTACTACTTTTTACTTTAGTTTATTCCTTTTACTTTTTAGAGTTATTTAGGTTTATTTTTATATAAGTCGTAGGTATAGATTTTAATTTTAAAGTATAGGTAGTATATTTGATAGTGTACGTAGTGACCGTAGGTTATTTTATAATACTTACTGTTAGGTAGGATAGAATAACAGCCGCACAGGTCGATCGGTCAGGTTAAGCTACGCTTGCCGCGGTCGGTCTGTGGATGGGTTACCATCTTTACATACCAAGACACCTCCGTGCCTCGGAAAGCACGTTAAGCCGTTGGTCCCGGCTGTCATTCGTGGATCTTTGACAGTCGTTACGGGTAGTCAGAAGCCCGAAAGTCTGACAACCAGTCGTACCAAGGGTATCGTATTACCCAATAACTGGGTTGTGGAGGTCAGATAGGCAGTCGCTCCATGTAAAATACTGGTTTTCAGCTGCATCCGGTTAGACTGGAAGCCGGCCCTGAACATAGTTGGGAAAAGGCTAGGCAGATGATGATTGAGTTTAGATTAGTTATCGTCATAAATAGGTTTATTTAGGTAGGTAGGTATTTTATTTTCTGTTATTGAGTTTATTTATTTTTTTAATTAGGTAGGTACTTAGGTAAAGATATCATATAGGTACCCTCTTAATCACCATTAATGAGACACAATTGGTTTTCTATTGTAATTAGCCACAAAGGGCCCGCGAGATAGATGGCATCCTGGTGCACATACATTTTATCCTGTTAGCACGTTCCCGTGGGATAATTTCCGACATCCACGCGGGCGAAGCCGCGGGCAGAAGCTAGTTTTATATAAACAACTTTAAAATGAGTATATTATTATAGTATCAGATGCTGCAGCCCGTCGTCTCTACATGACGGTACTCCTCAGCACTTGATTGCATCGTCTTCAAAATTGGCATACGCTTTAGGTTTATCTAGTAGCACTAAAATAATTACCAGTTTGTGCTGATGCTGCAGCTAGGGTCGTTTCTTCATGAGGGAACTCCTTAACAGTTAATAGCATTGTATTCAAATCTAGAATACGCGTTAGGTTTATGTAGTAAAACTAAAATAATTACCAGTTTGTGCTGATGCTGCAGCCAAGGTTGTTTCTTCATAAGGGAACTCCTCAAGTTTATCTAGTAACACCAAAATAATTACCAGTTTGTGCTGATGCTGCAGCCAGGGTCATTTCTTCATGAGAGAACTCCTCAACAGTTGATAGCAGCGTCTTCAAATTTAGCATACGCGTTAGGATTAAGTTGTAAAACTAAAATAATTACCTGTTTGTGCTGATGCTGCAGCCAGGGTCGTTTCTTTATGGGGAACTCCTCAATAGTTGGTAGCATCGTCTTCAAATTTAGCTTACGAAAATAAAGTCAAACTAGAATTCAGGTTTAAAATGAGTAGATAAATCAGAATTCAGAAACTTCAGTTTCATGATAGGTATTCAATATAATGGCGCCGATTCCCTTGTTCACAAACTAAATTTAAGTTCAATGCATCTTTTTCTTTCTATTTAATTTAGAAAAGGACAGAAGATAAATATTAGTTTAAGACCATAGGATGTTCAATGTGGCGACATTGAAGATCCTATGGTCTTATTCGCTAACGATAGTAGTGACTTAATTAAATGTATTTACAAAAAAACATACGAACATGACATAAATGTAACGTTAATAAACATTATACGCTAGCTTGACCACAATAATTTAATAATTAATATACCAAAGACTAATGTAATGCATTTTTATCAATGGATTCCACCAGAAGTCTTACATCTACACTATAATGGACAAAAAGTTGACCAAGTACTAGTTGCCAAATTCCTTGGCATTATGATAGATAGCCAATTAACTTAGAAACCACAAGCAGAAGAAGTATGCAAAAAACTTAGTGTAGATGCGTATGTACAGACGCCAGCAGGTCAAGCCACCCGAAACTGTCAAAATTTTCCAATCAACCTTGAACCTTAATGCTTTAGAGATAAAGTTGAAAATCTATTAAAGAAATTTGACAGATTGTAGTAGCTTGATGTGCTGGCGTCTGTACTTTTTAACCTAACGCTGCACGGTGGTCCCGCCATAGGCCAAAACCCCCTGAACCTCAAGTTCGAAAATCGCTAGTTAACCGACACATTATCAATGACTAATAAACAAGCTACCTGGGGGTATAAATATGTGACCCATTTACTTCAATTACCACTACCTGTTTGACCTCGAAAGTGAAAGCATCGCAATTGTTGCAATCGCTGTTAACGGTGACTCATCCGCACGGTATTTGTCATTAGTGATATCTCGGAAATTGTTTGTTTGTTAAACTGTTTGTGTGATGGATATCCAAGAAACTGGTAAGTTTTTTTATTTTCATTATAATTTTTGCATGTATTTATCGTAGTTTTTATATAATCGAGATGCTACGTTGACAGATTTAAAAAAATAATATTACTCGTAGTTTGACTTTAGCTAGTATTTTAAAAAATTGCACCCAATTGCACCTGTTCTTACTTATTTAAAAATGAAGGTATATCTGTCTTTTATCAAATACATGTTGAAATTTTGTCCAAGCTTACCCTATGCACCCCCTAGATATCTGCTACGCCTTCGTAGTCGCAATGGTAGCGATACTACGAACTGTTCTATTAAGTTTGTTTTTTTTCTTTTCTTTGTGGATTCGTTTTTTTTCTTTGTGGATTCGTTTCTTCGAATATTTTATTCATCTCTCTTATAGGATTGATATAAAGAAATGGCAAGTAAGGTCAGATGTAGAAAAAAGCACGTTAGCGGAAAGGAAAAAGTGTGTGCAAAATGAATTTAGAAGTAAATTAGGTTTAGTTGTAGATAAGCCTCGAAGTGGCGGAAGCGGGACATCGAATGATGGAAATACGGCTAGAAAATTTTTTTCCAACTCTGCAATATCTGCTGAAATTACAGGCTTGAAAAAAGATTTACTCGACCGTTGTTACGTGATTTTGCAGGCATTGTCATCCGGTTATAATATTGATGCTGAAAAATTTAGAGTATACTCTTTAGAAACCGCACGGCAGTTAGTTCAGGAATATCCGTGGTACAATCTTCCCGCTTCCGTTCACAAGATACTTGTCCACGGGTCTGATATTTCAGAACACGCCTTCTTATCTATCGGGGAGCTTTCCGAGGAGGCAGCGGAATCAAACAATAAAAATCTAAAAACTTTTAGGCGAGATCATACGCGAAAATTCACACGAGAAATCACTAATACCGACTTACTTAATAGACTCTTGTTATGTTCAGACCCCTTCATCACTGGTCTTCGGAAACTCCCCAGAAAGAAAAAAGGCTTATTAAGGAAAGAAGTCCTAGATTTATTAAAAGTATAGTTAGAGTAAAGGTAGTATTTAATATAAGAGTATAATAATGGTGTAGGATAATTTTAATGTTATTTGTTTTGTAAGCTATTTATTATACGTAAGGAAATTCAAAATGAAAAAACGTGAGAATTTTTGCATGTAAATATTGTACATAATTATCATGTTTACTTTTTTTAAATACAATAACGACTGTGAAATTCATTTTCACAATCTAGAGTATACATCCCAATATGAAAAGCTTACACTATAATAGTAAAAAGCATTTCAAAACGGGGGACAATTTTATTACATTTTTATTTAATATTTTAGACGATTCTGGGCTGTATTTTGTAAAAATAACTTCGTATTTTCATTAAATAAATACTTTTCTAATTGTAAAACAACTTTTATTAAAGCTCTGCACCATTTCCAATAAGATATAATAGCCCAATAAGAATCTAGGGGATTATGACCGCTCCGCCTAGAACGCGGGACCGCCGTGCGCTGTATGTGTGCAATTTAATAGTAGGTACCTAACAGATAGCTGCGTACGTATTTAAGTCCCTAAAATTATTAACATTCCCATCACTTTATATTATTGAGGTGGCTGTTTTTGTTTAATAAAATGTCCGCAAATAGAAACCGGCCAATCGGGAGACAAATTAAAAATTTGCTAATTGTTAGTGGTTCCGATACCGCCCAATTAAAGAAAAGTATTTAATGTATGTGTCCGATCATTTTTAGCTAAAACTGTTTGCGTGCCTTAGTTAAGATAGTTAGTATAAGGATCATTTTAAACTTAACATCTGTAACTTGTACCTACTTTCTGTGCAAATAAACATCTATTCTATTCATTTTAAAATAAACTTACTTCTATTTCAGTAAAGTTTATGTTGTTTTCATTAGTACGTTCATATTCTTCGGCACCCATGGTGACCCCCCCCCCCCCCCCCCCACCAAATCTTGAGCTGCGACCGCGCCTGGAATTACATACGAAAGTTTCAGTTTGCCATTTTGCTACGAAAACTCAAAACAAACCGGTGTACAAGAAAGAATTATATCCGCAATCTGCCTTGTCTTAGTACCTAGTTAGAATATGGAGAACGCTACTTACTCGTGGCAGTGGAGACTCACGGAGGAAAAGGGGATTCAGTAGCTACGTTAACACGGCCTTGCATACTGCGTTCGCGATTTAGCAAACAAACATGGTAAAGAAATGGTTTTTTAATAAAAAAAAGACTTATTCAACCATACTATTCATTCAATCAACACACATGGAATCGACATTACGATGTTTTACAGTAAAATTTTGGGATCATAATGATGTAGGTAATCTCACTGAACGTGCTAACAAAGGACGCTTCTTGTCCGCGCTGCAGTTGCCGCTTTTGAATATCATTCTTTCATTACTTTTAGATTCATACAGCATTGTTTTAAGGCGGAGATTTCACGAAAACGGTCAAAAAGTTGTTTTTTAAAGCAGTATATCTCTTAAACCGTAAATAATTAGGATCTAAAAAAAAAGTATGATATTTTCAAGTCTTATTTTAATACAGTGACCCAGCCCAAATCATAATTAAACATACATTAATGCATCAAAAAAATCTTCAAACAAACCTCTTCTTTGTTTTTAAAAGCAGTTTATCTCTTTATTAAAACCAATAATTATAATAAAAAATATACCATAAAATTTCTAATGCCAAACTGCATCCAGTGATCCATTAGTTTTTAATAAAAAGTTAATATCTAATTTTATACGATTTTATGAACGTTTTTACGACATACGCTTGCTCATTCCTTGCTGCCTGCACCGCGCCAGTGTTCCTTGGAACGTTGTTGAGAACGGACCTGTGTCGCTTTTCGCTACGCAGTGGAATTTTTACCTTTTGTACCGTGAAAATAAAAATGGGAAATAAATATAATAGTGGGAAGAGATGGAAAGCTGCTCGTCGAAAGCGTTTACTCCAGAGTGTGCAGAATATAGCACGAAGACGGTAAGAAACTTTATTATAAGTACCTACCTAAATAAAGAATGATAAAAATAAATATATTTCTCGTGAATTAATACTTCTAACTTAGTAATTAATAATGCCTATAGATATAGAGTACACACTATTATAGGCATTGTTACTAAGTTGAAATTGATTTTCCGAATCATATAATCACCTGAGTGACCTGAGGCTCACCGAAGGCCACAGAGTAAGTACCTACAGTAGGGTCAGCTGTGCTTCCAATTGTATTTCAATGATTTTATTATTTTAGATTGGCGAACAAGCAAATTGCTACTCAAGAACTGGATGATACTGCTTCTGGATTGAATGTTGAGTAAGTACCTACCTACTCATTAAAATAGAATGCTTCCTTGGTTTAGTGGTGAAAGGGAATATCTCCTCGATCGCGGGTTCGATTCCCACGGGGAATAACAACTTTAGGTGTTGTTTCTAGTTGGGCTAGGACTTTTTTGGGGTCATCCACCGTCGGTAGTGTAGTCAATTAAAATATCCGTTAATTTTTTTTTTTTTTTGTTTACTTAACAGACTGGTATCGATATCTCAACACGATAAAACAGATTTTATCAACTTACACTTCAAGTAACAACAATAACAGCGGTCTCAGGTCAGTGGGGTCAATGACCCCAAAAAAATCACAATTTTTTATTTTGTCTCTAGACATGATGGGTATCGATATCTACTAAACACGACAAAAAAAAAAATGTTTTGTTTGGGGTCAATGACCGCTGTTATTGTTGTTACTTGAAGTGTAAGTTGATAAAATCTGTTTTATCGTGTTGAAATATATATAGTTTCGCTAGCTAATTTAATTTCACTCTGTATTATTGTTTTATTACTCATAACTACCAGACTGTTAAATACGGGGTAATAATATTAGGCCGGCCACATACAGTCGGAATCCCGTTACGGAAATCCGTTTCGAAATATCGGTTCGGAATTGATTTTGTTTTTTTACTTACCTACGTATACCTTTTATACGTTCACGTGGATGAATTCGCGGGCATAAGCTAGTGTATATTAAATCAATATTGTATTTTTCCAGTTCTACTATTAAAAAGCCATCATCATCTATTGTTCACAATATTCAAGCAAATCAAAAGGCATTTCAAGAAGAAAACAGGGAATTTTTCGAATTTCGTATTATTCTTTTAGTCCTGTGGGATTTAGTGATCTATCACTACAACATCTTGATTAAGACATTATAGGGTTTAATGAAATATTTAGTGATCAATCTATTGAATAAAATCTGAACTTAGTATCCGACAACAAATGACAAAGTTTCAGAATAGATTGACATAATATCGCCCATATTATGTCAATGTATTCTGAAATAATGAATTATAAAATAATAGATATAAACACACCTATCATAGAATACATTGTATTATTTTCAAAAATAATTGTTGTTTTTTTGCAGTCCTGCTACTGAAAAGCCATCATCATTTATTGAATTCGATGTCATCATCAAGCAAAGTGTTCATCAAGTAAAATTCAACCTTTGTTCAAAGGCTTACTATTCCATCAACGACTACTTACACGATAAGAATAGTTGGTCGCCCTAATTAACTCAAGACAATGTTCATGTTCTTTCTCCAGAATTAGCTTACTGACAGGTTATTGTTATTAGTATTAACTTATTTATTTATTTTACTTCGATGGTCCTAGTTTATCATCTGTGACTTCAAGTGACAGCTATGTGACCAGAACCCAGTAATGCGTAAATATGTAAGCAGTCACGCCCTTTATACCTGCAGGCTTTTATTTAGGTAGTAAGTTTTTATTTACATTTTAATTTTAATTAATTATTTTATGAGTACCTATGTATAGTTTTTATTATATTTGTTGGTATATTGGCATGGCTAGCTGACATATGGCAAATAATTTAATTTTATGTTCTGTGCCTTATAATGTTAATTACTTAACACCCGTATTGTATACAATCAAGTATCAAGTATTTTCTAACTGAACAGATAGCTGTGCTGCTGGGGGTTTGTTGCGCCACTTCTTCTTCCCAGCGATAGTACTAGGAGTAGGAAGTGGTGAAGGGCGGGCGTTTTTGGGGGACTGTCTTTTGTAATTTTGACGTTCGAAAAGTGCTGATTCTCAGCCTAATTTGAATAAATGACTTTTGATTGTGATTTTGATTTCGATGTAAATTTACACGAAGAACTAGATCAAACGACCTATGACGCTGAAAGGTAGTTTTCAACATTGTGGATTTTGTTTGATCAAAACCTGCCTGTTTGAATATTATGTATATTTAAAAGCCGTCAGTATTTCAACTGAATTTTATATTTTACTTTGTTTTAGGGAAACTGAAAAATTATCGATTAGTAGACGTAAAGTAAACATCAGTAATTTTTTAAAATCACTCCAAGAAATATCAAGCCGGACCTTTAGACTGCGGCTTAAAGTCAATTGAAATCATATCTGCACGTTTGTCAGGTTGATGACTAAATTCGAATCGGGAATCGGCGCCAATGTTCGCTTACCTGAACAAAATTAATCCCTACATCAATCTTAGTATAGTTTTTAGTATCTTTGATGGTATATTGGCGTGGCTAACTGACATGTGGCAAACAATTTAATTTAATGTTCTGTATCTTGTAATGTTAATTTATTTAACATACCTATTATTGTATACAATCAAGTATTTTTTAACTGAACAGACAGCTGTGCGTGAAGAAGTAGCGCAACAAACTCCTCAGCAGAGTTTGTTGCGCCACTTCTTCTTCCCAGCGACAGCACTAGCAAGTGGTGAAGGGCGGGCGTTTTTGGGGGACTGTCTTTTGTAATTTTGGCATTCGAAAAGTGCTGATTCTCAGACTAATTTGAATAAATGACTTTTGATTTTGGTTTTTTTTCTTTCTCACTTTCACAATTTTTTTCACTTCTCTCACTCTCGCTCTCTTTATCTTTTTTTTTTCATTACAAACTAAACATTGGACCCTGTATAGTCTTTACTCGGCTGGCAAAATCGAAATTCCGTTCGGAAATATCGATTCGGATTTTCGAAGGCAGCAAATGCATACAAAATAAATTCGAAGGCAGAAAATTTCGAATAGAGAACTACTGTAAGTACGTGTGAGGTAGTTCCTTGATTTTGTATGAATTCTTTGCCTTCGAAAATGCCGAATCGATATTTTCAAACGGAATTCCGTCCGTATGTGGCCGGCCTTATTGAACTAAAAAGTTTCGAGACCAGCTTCTAGATAAACTTCTGGATAATAAATTAAATTGGGGGTCACGGGTTATACACGGGTCCCACAAACCATAATTCCATACATCGGGGCTCAAAGGGCGTATATATAGCACATTTTGGTCAATTAGAGTTATTTACACCATCTTGTTCAGTTTTTCTTTCTCTATCGATTTATTGGATTTCGTGAAAAGTCGTGTTCATCCTTTGAGCCCCGAGGTATCGATATAGGGCGCATTGTGGTTCATGGGCTCCATGAACCCAATATGGCATTTGATCTTCGTGCAAACGGTACCGATATGGCCGGCAGATATGTATATTGCTCAGAATTTCCAGTCGATCTATTCTGCGTTAAAAAAAAAAGTAAGTAGGTACTAACTTATTCAATTTTATTTGTGAGCGAAATCGTAGGGAAAAGCTAATTTAATAATAACTGTCTAAATTCTGCTGCCCGGTTACATTGATAATATTTTCTATTTTATTAATATTACGAGTTCTTTGTTTGTAAAAAAAATATAAATATACACCACTGCTCTGCAATAAATGCTGTTAGCTACCTATATGTGAGCGTCGCGCGTCTGACACTATGGCAGCTAGCCCTACAAAATAGAAACTTCGTGACCGCTTCGCGCGTAAGTGCGATGAGGGGCGCGCGGGGCATTTTCAGCGGTAACGCCCATTTGAGCAAGGTGAACGGCATAATACCGGGCCTTAACCGTATAGTTCGGTAGCGCCCCCGAATGGACCCGAACACACGAACCTCCGCTGGCTCAGTAACGGGTCCCATTGGACCTTGAAATGACGACATACGACACCCCTAATGATAATGTAAATATTGATTATGCTACCCATCAAATCTTATGAATGTGCGTTAATTAAGAGAGGTGGATAAAAAACTCATATGTTATAGCCATTCAATCTTCCATATTTAGCGCGCAAGTTTATTAATTTACCTTTATTAAATTCAAGTCTGTAAATGCGATAATCGCCATTTTGATGACAGTGGTGGTCGATGCTAAAAAACATAAAAATTGGGGATTTCGAAAATCCAAACTCCACCACAGGGGCAATGAATAATACATGATTTAATTATTTGACGAATTCATCCATTGTTCATGTTAAATAAGTAGTGATAATGTAGTTTTTTGATATCTAAAGTCGAAATTTCGCGCCAATCGTGCGTGTTTACATTTTTACTTTTCACAAAAGTCACACACACACATGTAGATAAGATGTAAAACGTGAAAAATATTATTACAAATATTATAAAAAACACGAAAATGCCCAAATCCTAACGTAATATTGAAACACAGGTCCAATAACACGTATTATTCATTACCACTACTTAATTTGTGTTCAAAATCGCCGACCATTGTTGTTTTTTTTTATCGTAATGATGTGCGAAAGCGATTATGCCAAACGATTTTTTTTTTTAATTTCGATTGACCCGAGTAATTAATATGACGAATGTCAGAAATCGATTCTCAGAAATTGAAATAAAATTATTTTAAGCATTAAATACAACAAACATTATTTATAATAATGATTTATGCTTTCCTAATGTAATTTTAATCGTTTTTTGGACATTATATTGAAACTGAGTCAATAACAGAGGACCTATGACCATAGTCATTTATTCAATTTCGCGCCGAATTGTTTCTATATTTGAATTTATATTCGGAATCCGCTTGCTATTCAAAATTATTTTTATTTATTGTGCAATTATTAATTTTTGATACTTTCTAATAGTTTGCTACAGAATGCCCAGTATACATTTTTAGATAGGCTTAGCAAAAGTTTGGGAAATGATGATAGATTAATTAAGTATTCCGCAAACGCTTTACATTTCATTATGTTTTGTTAGCTGTATGAGCTTGGTAGTTTTTATTTATATTAGTTTACTTGAGTAATAGAAATTGTTTACTTTTTGTGGTAGATTCCCAACGAAATTAAAAAAAAACTGGCCAAGTGTATGTCGGACCATGAACAGCGAAAGGTCCCGTACTTGGGATGAATATTTACGCATGCACAGCGCATATCATTAATTTGATCGACTGCAGAAATAAGTTTGTATTTCATAAAAGTTCTCGAAAAAACTGTAAAAAACCAAGTTAATTCTGCGGTTTTAAACGAAAATGTCCCATATCTCAAAAACGATTGACTTTAAAAGTTAAGTCAATTAGAAACATCTTTATAATTTTAATTATAAGTTCCAACAATACCCCCCACACGCTTGTGTGCATGGATTTTTTCAACCCTCGGGTACATGCATGGGGAATGCTACCTCTAATTATGTTTATCGTAATTTTACTACACCATTTTGCGTGCATAGAATACGAATACGATATAGTGTTATTAACACTCGTTAACGTCTACGAGTAAAATGGTTAATGGCATTGACATCCGAACGCACGTACAGACTGACATGACGAAATTATGGGTTCCGTAAAAGTATTTTCAGATCATTTAAATTAGAAATCAGACAATTACAGTGCCTACTTCGTCTCACAACGCGTGTCCACGAAAACGCCCGCGTTAACCCTGTAAGAAAGGCTTGCCGGTGCAAATTGGTCAAAATCTAGATTTTACGGTTAGTAGGTTTGTTCAGACGGCAGAGAGGCAGACCGACCGGCACATAGACAGACGGCCACATACTTTTGTTTTAGTTACTAAGCAAATATATTTAAAACCCCACAACAAGCCCTTTCATTTGATATGTCACACAGAGGTACAGCAAAGATTTTTTTTTTTTTTTCTAGTTTGCCCCCCAAGAGTGACCCCATTTTCAAAATTAATTTATTTACGTTACACGTCCGTCTTTGGGTCACAGAAATTCATATGTGTACCAAATTTCAATGTAATCGGTTCAGTAGATTCGAAGCAAATAAGAAAAGACAAGACCCACAGACACAAGTGATCCTGCAAGGGTTCCGTTTTTTCATTTGGAAATACGGAACCATAAAAAATTACACACCTAACCACACCGTACGTGTAGGTACGGTAATTAAAATGATTAATTTCAAAAATAAATTAATTCATGAAAAATATACCAAAGAGGATATATATAGTTTCTACACCTTTTTTATTTTTTTTTGCAAATTCCGATTATCGATTAGGCTTTATGCAATTTTTGAATCGAAATAAGAAAACTGGACGGATGGTCAGCACTAAGAAGTGTCATGTCGAAACACAATTTTTTGTAATTTTTATCAAGACTTGATTGCGTTTTATAAGTAGTATATGTAAGAAAAATGGTAAAAGTAAGAACGCGGAGAGAATGATAATATCTTTATTTTTCCCTTTTGCATATTTTCAGCAAGAGAATAGGTTGTTTATGTACATATTTCCAGCGAGTTTAAGGTGCCTACCTTTTGGATAGGTGTAGTAATACCTATTTTATACAACTTTCGTAGTAGACTAACGAAGTTTGACCGACCTCAACAAATAATTAAAGATATTTGCCACAAATATATTGTATAAAATAAGCGCGGAAACATATTTTTCTTAATAAATTTGAATGCTGAAAGTTGATGTAATTTACTGAATTTCATGACGTAATTCGCAACATTCCGTCGAGTCAGCTGATATGTCATATGTCAAAATCTAGTCGAGCAGAGTGGCCTTATGAACAGCGGAATGTTCCCGGGTGTTTGCAACATTATACATGATTGGTACATTATTATTATTATTAACTGTATGTAACATAATCGTACAGAACAACGCTATGTGAACGTAGCCTCAAGGAGTTTAATAAGATAAGAGAAAGGGAAAGAATAAACTATATGTATGAGTATAACCGGTTTTATAATACAAACAAAATATACAATATGTTAACAGCATAACAACTAGTTACATTGGTAAAGTATCTAGGTATTAACTAAGGACCTAGGACTATTTACAATATTATAATAACTAGTATTTCTTACAATATTAGTTGTCGCTGATAAGAATTCGACATCAAACATTGCTAGTTGAATCGACACTAGTTTGCAGTACATTTGTACATAGGTATACCTACTTACATAGGTACGCGTCCGTACATCGCACCTGCTCTTAGTCCAGGTTACAAGGGCGCGGTTTTCCCGCGGCGATTTTTTTTTTTCGAACGCACTTGATTTTCAACGGAATGCTTCGCGCCGAGAGTTGAAACTCCAGAAGTGTATTTTTTACGCGCGTCCATGTGGATGTCGACTCACTGCTACGAAACAAAGGCACCGTCGTAGCGAGGGGAGCGCGTGCAGTGCGGCGCGGTCAGTGCTCGCGCGCGATGTCGGAGAAGGCGTCGAGGATGTGCTGCGTCGTCAGCGGCAGCGCCAACCCCGCCGCCGGGTAGCACGCCGCGATGCGCGCCTGCACACACACAAACGTCAGGGACTCGTGCTCCTGCACAACTGCGCACGAGCACGACGCGTCGCACTCACCTGCAGCGCCACGTGCTGCGCGATGAACTCCTCCTGCATGGCGCGCCACACCACCTGCAGCAGCCCGCCCTCCTCGCTCAGGTGCTTCTCCACCGTGCGGTACAGCCGGTGCAGCGACTTGCGCACTGCCAACACATTGTCGTCATCA
Source organism: Apamea anceps (assembly GCA_951799955.1). Taxonomy (NCBI): domain Eukaryota; kingdom Metazoa; phylum Arthropoda; class Insecta; order Lepidoptera; family Noctuidae; genus Apamea; species Apamea anceps. Next base: position 21,557,191 of record OX637510.1, read on the forward strand.
GCCTATAGCACTACTGCTAGACGTAAGATCCTGCAGTGCGATTCTGTAACCATCTCACCGTGAAAACTTAGGTGAAGTGAGCGTGGAGTGAGCTGTCATTCCAACTAATGCTAGGGATTGACACTATTGACAGCTCACTCTAAGATCACTTCACCTAACTTTTCACGGTGAGATTTTTACAGAATCGAACGGCTGGGCTAGTGGCCGCCCTGCGAAGACCGTTGCTCGACACACTACGAGTCTTCTCTATCACCACGTACTCTCACGCTGAGCCGCTCAGTGCTAATATTAATATTAGATAGGAAATTCCAAAGCTAATATTATATAGGAAAAAATAAACCTCATGTCAGATTTTCCTTATAAAGGCCTATTATTGAATTAGTCCCACTTCGTGGACTCTTGATTTGTCTTTGTTCGGCCGAGTGCGTGACGCTTTTGTTTCACTTCGACATCGACTGCCACGAGTAAATACGTGTGCGTTACCCCAGAAAAATAATGTCGAAAATAGTCATTTAAATCTTCTTTTGTAATATTGTTGCGCACATTTTTTAATTTGTTGCACTTATAGTTTTTTAGTTATTTCACAAAAACATTTCCTGCTTGGGTAACGTTTATAACGTTACCGCAGCCAGACATTTTTTTTTAATGGGAATATTGAAACAAATATTAGCTTTATAATTAGTTGTCTCGACGAGGTAAATGTTGCACCTTATTTTGTATTTGTTCTTTCTTCGGCTGCGAAGTTATTCGAGATCCTGCTGGAGTAACGTTTGTGGTTTTGCTGGATCTCTGAAATGGTTAAGCGGATTCTTATCATCTTTTGTACATATTTTTCATAAGAATTAACTGTGCAATAAAAAAAAAATGCACCGTTTAAAGGTTATTTAATTAAATATAAAAACACTTCAATAGGTCCTAACACTCTAAATAAGAGCTCTAAAGATTTACTTTAAACTTTATTTTGTAGCTTGTAACTACCTTCAAATGTATGTGAAGTTTATAATTAGTATCCTGTAAGTAAATAACAATTTATGATGATATTCAGTTCTCCACGTTCACGGTCACGATGCGCGCGGAGATATTTGGCCACCGATAAACCTGTATGTGGATATATAAATTGAATTTTATATCAATAATTAGTTGCTTAGTTCAGTTTTATACCTGTAAAATTTCAGCTACATACAATAATTAACGAGATAATAAATAAAAGTCATTAGGAACAGCAAGACCGTGATAACCCGACCAAGTTTAGGTAGTTAGGTAAAAAATAATTAGTACATTAGGTAAAAAATAATTAGTACATTGGGTAAAAAATAATTAGTACATCTTCTTAACCTACTCTCGTTTACACAAAAAAAAAATATACACCTAACACAAAAGGCGCAAAATAATCATAAAATAAAATCTTCGAAAAATAAGTCTAAAACCACGTGGCAAATTATTACTCGTGCAAAATATAACATACCAAAATCTAGTATTACTAAAATTATAAATAATAATATTACTCTATTAAATCCCAATGACATTGCTGAAGCATTTAACTATTATTTTATCGATAAAGTACAAGGGAAACTTGATGTGACTAGCAAACCAAAATGTAACAAAATTGATACAAATAATAAAGCAATGTTCATGGCCCCTAGTACACCACGAGATATAGAGAGAATCATCAATTCATTAAATAATTCAAATAGTGTAGGATATGATGGTATTGCTACAAGAATACTACAACATGTGTCTATGGAAATAAGCGGTCATTTAAGTGCCATTATATGGAATCCGCATGAAGAAAAATATAGTGTAATGGTTGAAAAGATACAAAATAAATTGAAGAGGTATTTATATTTGAAGCAATATGGGGTTTACCCATTCTACCCGTTGATGTATCCGAGCCTGTTTGTGTTGGGCATGGTCGGGTACACTAGGCTGGCGGTTAGGAGGGACGTCGCGTTAGTAAAGTACGTGGCGAGGGTGCTGCACGGGCTGGTGCACCACCCAGATGTGCTGGAGGCGCTGCGGCTGCGTGTCCCGGACGGGTATGTGGGGGCACGCCGCCGCCCCGCTTTGTTAGATGTGCCATGGGCCAGGACGAATTTACTCAAATTTGCTCCTTTGTCAAGGGCCGCACTTATTATAAATAATATGCCGTCGGAAGATGTGTTCGATAGCCTGCCGAAATTTGTGTTAGGAGCACAAAGGTGCAATGAAAGAGGCATAATATTGTAATTTTTATTATTTTATTTTTATTGTTGAATTTTATGTTTGTATACACTCGAGAGCAATGAATCCGGGTCACTTAAAGAATGTTAAAAATCTCGGAAACTAAAAATGATAGGTTAATGCAATAAATTGTATTTAATAGACAATGTAATACTTCTTAAATGAAAGTAAAAAAAATATGAGTCACCATACATTTTATTAACACAAAATTACATAAAGAAAAAAACTGCTGATCTCTCCTTAAAACAAAAATAGGAAACATGAAATTTTTGAACTTTATTACGATTTTCTTGAATTTTAATACTTCGTATTGCCTCCTCGTGCTTCCATTACTGCGTTTACGCGGTTTGGCATGCTGTACACCAAGTTCCTTATACGATTTTGGGGAATATTCTCCCATTCCTCTGTGAGAGCAATTTTGAGCTCACGAAGCGTGATTGGGGGAGGGTTTCGTTGTTTTACGCATCTGCCTAGCTCGTCCCAAGCATGCTCGATCGGGTTGATATCCGGGCTGCGCGCTGGCCACTCCATACGAGTAATGTTCATCTCTTGAAGGTAGTCATTCAGAATCCTACCTGTATGAGGTCGGGCATTGTCATGCATAAATATAGCATCCTCACCTAAATTGACCATAAATGGACCAACGTGATCATTGAGGATTTCTTCCACATATCTTACGCTAGTTAAAGAGCCGTTTTCTATGATCACCAGCTCTGTGCGACTTTCAGAAGAAATTCCGGCCCACACAAGTACAGACCCACCACCGTAGGCTACTTTTTCTTCGATGCATGCTTGCTTGAATCTTTCCCCTGGTCTTTGATACTGTTATGTATGTACAAGTAGTTAGCTATAAGTACCTACGCGCCGCTGCGCCGGCGCGCGACCGCATGTCAAACAAACGTTCAATAAATGAGTGTGCAACTAGCTACCGTGTGATCAGTACGTGCGCCCTATCCTTACATCTCCCTTACGAACTTAACACGTGGCGACGACGAATTCTCGCGAATAATGTCTGCGGCCGTATCGTTCGGACTTTTTTCGGGTTTTGACCACACAATTCAAGAGTGGAATAGTTATAAATCCCGTTTGAACCAGTGGTTCATTGCAAATGATGTGGACGACGTTAAGGATAAGAGCAAGGTCAAGCGGAGGGCAATATTGCTCAGCGCGATTTCGGAAGCGACGTACAAGTTAGCTAGTAACCTGGTATTACCAAAGGAATTAGAACAAGTGGAATACGACGATATCATCAAAATATTAGATGAGCATTTTACTCCTAAAAAGTGCGGGTTTGCGGAGAGGTTCCATTTTTATTCAGCGGTACAAAAGCCAGGTGAGAGTCACTCAATGTGGGCGGCCAGAGTCAAAGGATTGGCAGCACACTGCAGCTTTAAAAGTCTCGAGGAGGCCGTACTGGACAGGTTCGTCATGGGTATGGTAGCGGGCCACGAGAAGGACAAGCTTTTCGCACAAAGCCTGAAGGATTTAACCCTCAGCGGCGCGGTGGAGCTGGCGGAGAGCGTGCGGTGCGCGCGCGAGGCAGCGGCAGCGGTTTCGCTGGGCGACACCCGCCCCGCGCCCTCGGCGGCGGCCGGCGCAGGCGGCGCGCCCGTATTCAGCATCACCAACGGCGAAAAGTGCAGTGTGTGCGGTTATAGCAATCATAAAGCCGACAAGTGTCGTTTTAAAAGTTATAAGTGCAAAAAGTGCGGCAAAAAGGGTCATTTGCGTCGGATGTGCACGTCAAATAAAGTACAGTACGTAGATGAGAAGTCTGTGGATGAAGGAGATGACGGTGAGTCGGTTTACAATATTCGCTGTGCGAGGGGTAGGCCGATGACAGCGCGGGTATCGGTTAACGGTCAGTTTTTGGAATTCGAAATAGATAGCGGTGCGGCTGTTAGCGTGATTTCGAGCAAAACTTACGACGCGTATTTTAGTAATGTGCCATTATCAACGACAACCAGGCAGCTACTTAATTATACGGGTGGCAAAATAGCCAGCCACGGGCTGGCGCGACTGAGTGTGGCGTACGAGGGTCGCGCGCGCGAGCTGGACGTATTCGTGGTGGCCGGCGACGGGCCGCCGCTGCTGGGCCGCGACTTTATTCACGAGTTCGGCCTCGAGCTCGCACCTGCAATTCAGTACCTTTCCACCGAGGCAGACGATTCATTTACGCAAAGTTTATTTATCAAATTTCGAAAGTTGTTTTCGGGCAATTTAGGCTGTTTCAATAAATACGCGATTAAACTTCATCTCAAACCAGGTTCAAAGCCAGTATTTTTCAAGCCCCGGCCGGTTGCATTTGCCCTGAAAGATAAGATACACAAAGAGATTGATCGTCTGTTACACCTGGGTGTATTAAAACCGGTGCAACACTCGGAATACGCTTCACCTGTGGTTCCAGTGCTAAAAAAAGATGGCGGAGTTAGGCTTTGTGCTGATTACTCAGTATCGATAAACAAACAGCTGATTGTTGATAAGTACCCCTTGCCAACAGTACAGGAGTTGTTCGCCAAGCTGCACGGGGGGGAGCAGTTCACTAAGCTCGATCTCTCGATGGCTTACGGACAATTTGTTTTATCTGAGGACGCGCAAGACCTAACTTGCATAAATACGCACCGCGGCTTGTTTAAATATACCAGATTAGTGTTCGGGTTAGCCAGTGCACATTCACAAATGAATGACGTTTCTGAACAGAGTGAATGCGCACATGCGACGATCCATCAGAACACTAGGTCTAGGCGTGAACGCGTCAGAGTTAATTATAAGCCTTATTTTTAATCAATCTTTTTATTATTGTCATAAATATATGGGGGAGGGATTGTTATGTATGTACAAGTAGTTAGCTATAAGTACCTACGCGCCGCTGCGCCGGCGCGCGACCGCATGTCAAACAAACGTTCAATAAATGAGTGTGCAACTAGCTACCGTGTGATCAGTACGTGCGCCCTATCCTTACATCTCCCTTACGAACTTAACAGATACACTCTGTGTCTTCCATCGTGCTTGTAGAGCATAAATTTTGATTCGTCGGAGAACATAACTTTTGACCAATCTTCAATACTCCAATTTACGTGGCTCTGGGCATATCTTAGTCTTGAAATACGATGCCCACGCTCCAGTTTAGGGCCGTTTGCAGGTCTAAGGGGTTTTAAGTTATATTCAGCAAGCCGACGTCTTACTGTCCATGCACTTGGGTTACTTCCTCCGAGGCGTCGAAACTGATTTGTGAGTTCAGTTCCTGTGAGAAAGCGATTTCGAAGCATGGTGTTCACCAAGTATCGGTCTTCTCGTGCTGTGGTACACCTGGTTCTGCCCGTTCCTGGTCTGCGTAGGTTAGAACCAGTTTCTTCGTAACGTCGGAGAACTCTTTGTACTGTTGACAGCGACACACCGACAGTCCTGGCTGTATCGCGCTGACTCCGGCCGTTTTCCAGCATTGTAAGTATTCTGGTGCATTCTTCAGGCGTAAGCGACATAATTTCAGCTTGAATAATGAATATAGAGCACTATCAACATGGTTTATGTACCCACATAAATGACAGATTACAAACAAAAGCAAAACCAAATGCTGTAATTTCGTAGTTCCATCTTCGAAAGTGGCCCTTTTTCAAATTTGATTTTTTTATGATATAACTTAACAATAACTAAGAAGTTTTAATACCTTCATTTAAGGAGTATTACATTGTCTATTAAATACAATTTATTGCATTAACCTAGCATTTTTAGTTTCCGAGATTTTTAGGATTCTTCAAGTGACCCGGATTCATTGCTCTCGAGTGTAGTTTATAGATAGTTTATTAAGACCAGGCACTCTAAAATAATTTCCACGCAAGCTCCGCCCCATGCGCCCCGCCACTCCGCGCTTCAATTCCCGCGAGCGAGCCGAAGGTCGCCGCGTCGACGCAAAATTCTAACTTTACGTATTTTGATTTTAGAATAGCGAACATAGATGGAATAGAAACACCTTTATATTATTATATATATTTTATTTTATGAAATATAATAGTTTATTTAATACTAACTACTACATTACTCAAAACATGGTCAAATTAAATTAGCTAGAGAAACTCCGCAGTCTAAAATCGACAAATTAAAAAGATTGGAATTGATGATTGTTTGTTTTTTGGAGTCAATGACCGCTGGTGGTGAATGACTTGAAGTATGAGTTGAGAAATCTGTTTTTTTTATCGTGTTTAGATATCAATATCCATCACGTCTGCTAAACAACACAAAACAAAATGTTTTTTAAACTGGTACAAAAACAACATTTCCAATAATAAAAGTAACGAGGTAAGAATAAGGCTCATATTTAATACAGAAGTATTCGTTGCCAGCTCGAGATGCTTAAAGTCAAAAACAGCTTATCGGAATAGTTCAGATATCTACTTACTTTTACATTTATGGCTGAAACTTCATTTCTTTTCAACTGGAAGACGTATTATTGATATACGATTTTTTATGATAAGTTGCAAGTGGTTGCTGATCATAAATCTCTTTTTTAACTGGGGATTAAACTCGATTCAATTGGTTTCTGAACACCAAAATTTGACTGTTTTCTCGGCTAAATTTGCAGTGCATGATGTGCAATAAAAAATTCAAAAGAGGCATCGGAACAGAACATCAATAAAGACGCTGTAGCTGGAATACAAGCAAGTGGTGGTAGTCATGCTCAGTTGAAACAATTTAGTAAAAAAAAAGTATTGATGCATTTGTCGCGAAATGCTATAAAAGACCATATACGAGGGTGACACTGAAAATTCTTAGAAAATAAAAAACTGAACTAACTAGCAAGTTATTAGTGTTATTATATCTTTTCAAAATAGTGTCCATTTACATCAATACATCGCTGCATCCGATGGAACCACTGAGAAAAGCAATTTGCCCACTCGTCCGTAGGGGTCTCTTCGACGGCATTTTGAAATGCAGCCACTGCTTCCTCGGCGTCCATAAAACGTTTTCCTCGAAGTTTTTCTTTTATTTTCGGAAATAATTATGAGGTATCCACCGGGCACAAAGCTTTCTGGCCGCTAAATGTTCATGGATGATGTTGTGCACTTGACTCATACCGATGCCTAAGCTTGTCCGAATCTGCTGATAAGTCACTCTTTTGTCAGTCTCTATCTTACGCCGCACAAAACTGATGTTATCTTCAGTCGTCACCGTAAAAGGCCGTCCCTCACGCAGATCATTGGTGAGATTAGTGCGACCACGTTTAAACGCATTAAACAAGTTGTAAACAGTGGCGCGAGATGGCATTTTATCGTAAAAGGCCAATCGAAGTCAATCATAACTTTCTTGTTGACTTAAATGACATCGAAAGTCATAAAAAATCATTGTACGAAATTTTTCGTACGCGTTAAATTCATGCTGACGTGACGCAGACAATTTTCAATTTGCCGCCAAATCGTAAACAAATGACAAATGAATAAAATTCTGTCTGTAAATTGTATGTAAGTCCAATGCATCCTCTAAATATTTCTTTGTAAACAGATTTTATACATTTTAGGTCCATTTCTATACAATAAATTAAATAGGAAAAAAAGTATTTATAAATTAAATAATTGCGACTATAAAAAGGTTATTCTGCAATTTTTACTTAGCATATCATACAGTGAGACAGAGGATTTACTCGTTGTCTGTAAATAAAACATGTTAGTCTTTTAAGGTAATATTAATTTTTAATTAGTCTTCTCAGTTGTTAATTTTTTTTTGCACCTTTCTAGCCTGAAACAGGTTCCACCTAGTTCAGGCAAATGAGCAACTGTGTCCTCTATATTTTTTTTAAGATAAGTTATAGTAAATCTGCAGCATGTTTATAAATAAACGTTATTATTATTATATAAAATACATACACAATAATATTGGCAGAGTTCCATTTTCAAAATTTGAACTTATTTTTTTTATTATATCCTTTACAAGTGGCCGGTTCTAAAAACTTTCAGTGTCACCCTCGTATGTTACAAAAATTACGACGTCCCATCTACAGGCATGGAAGCAACAATCATAGCAGAAGGTTTAATAAAATCGATTGAAATGCACAACATTATTTATGGACGATTTATAGGAGATGGCGATAGCAGTACCTACACAAAAATTATTGAGTCACGGCCCTACGCAAACATTGCAGTCGAAAAGATTAACTGTAGAAATCATATTTTGCGCCGATTTTGTAATAACATGCAGAAACTCATGACTGACACACGTTACCCTATAAAAGACAGAAAGCTTTTTTGTAAAATAAAAATTTTATCAGCTCGCAAATACATCTGTGACGCCATCAGAATTAACAAGCCAGACAAAAAGTGCAACAACTTGCATCATGATTTCGCAGGAACAGAAACTAAATTATGCAACTGAGAAGGCGTCTCCAATAAGTTTCCTTGTTCCGGATGACATTCAAATTCGGGAAATATGCCTTAATTTTTTTTTCCTAAAAAAGTATATACTTATTAGTCATTATTCGGATAAAACATCTTCAACAATTTATATATAAGCATAAACAACATAATTGTTATACTACTTATAATATTGTTATTATAGGTACTTAATATAATCAAATCGCCTCCATAGCTTCCTATGTTCTCACAATCTCCAACACAACTGTAACAATCTGGCCTTGAACCCACGCGCTAGGTTGTAATTGCATGCAATAATAATTATTAGCAGTAGTTATGATATAGGGCGGCTGCAATCAAATCAAATTTATCTGATCATCATAGAGATATCTATATTTAAATTTTATTTGTTTCAAATTGACGTTATTTCAAGTTAAAGGAATATCAACTTTATTGTAATGGCAATTAAGTTCATTTCAGAGTGACTAGCACTATTGAAAAAGTTATAAAAATGTGTTAAGTTGTAGCGTAAACTAAACTTTATTGTGTAGAAATTAAAATGATTTTTCCATAAACTCATATTTGTTTACATTTTTGGCGAAGTTCAGACAGCGGAAAAATCTTCGCGGAATTTACTGGCTCCATTGAAAATAGGACCGTATTACCATAGCCTAAAGTATAAAATTGTATGAATATCGATCGACTGTGTCATACAATTTTATACTTTAGATTAGACGTTTCGTCAAAATAATATATACGTATTTAAAAAAAAATACTAATAAAAAATACTGCTTTGCTTCTCATGATTCTTGCAATATTTTTTAAGCTTTCGTCTTTCTTTCTCTTCTGTTCATGACGTCTTTTATTGTGTTTGTTTCCCATTGTATAGGTAGCGTTTTAATGTGAATTTTATTAAAATAACTCCCAAGTAAAATACGTATTGAATGCGCGCGCGAGCGATACACCCTCTCACGATGGCGCACAGCGCGGCACTGATGAACCGGCTGGCCGTTAGGCGGGTTAGGCCGCTAACACATCAGTAATAAAGTTGAATACCGCGTGCACTCCTTGATCGCGTTGGAGCTCGAAACTAAATGTCGTAAGTCTCAATTCTTATTTCGTTTATAACTAAAGTAATAATTGATCTAGAGAAAAAATGTCTTATGGGTCGATAGTAAAGTATATTTTCTTACTGTGAACATTTATTTTAGACATAAAGGCTGAGCCATCTTGAAATAAAATGTAATAATCCTTAAAAAACACATGATTTTCGAATAAATAATGAATCGGGCGAAAATGTTACAATTACGTTTCTGTCTTATACATGCAAAGATAAAACATCCATTATATCATCTAATAAAGTTAAATTTTGATTGCATGTGTGACTGTCCCAGAATATTAGTTCAAATTTACATGAAATTTAGGGAGCCTCCTCTTAAATGTGTATAACATCGTCTTGGAATACTGTAAGATGTTGTACTTATTGGTGTGAATAAATAAATAAATAATTATTAACCTAAGTATGGGCGCAGGTGGCTTGATGCGTTAAAAAATATCAATTTTCAAAAGAGAAAATATGGAACTAATGGAATATTACCAACCAATTTCATTAATTCCAGTTATGTCTAAAATTTTTGAAAAGTATATTTATAAGGAACTTTATAAATTCATAGATAAACATGACATTCTGTGTGAGGAACAGAAAGGTTTTCGGATACACAGGACTATTAATATGGCTATGTATGATTTTATGTATAATGTCATTAAAAATGTTGATCAACGGAATCCTGTTTGTGGTATATTTTGCGACATGACCCAGGCAGTCGACTATGTATACATCATGCTACTCTTTTAAAAAAACTCGAAACCTACGGGATTAGGGGCAATGTCCTTAATTTGCTTGGTTCGTACCTACAAGACAGAAAACAAATAACTGAAGTCAATAAAGTTAATATAGTAAGTAAACGTGAAAAGATATCTCGGTCTTCGGAGCGTAAAGTATTATTTGGGGTACCGCAGGGGAGTGTTGTAGGTTCCTTTGCATTTATTTTATACATAAATGACCTACCGAAATGTATTGAACGGCCTATAAAACTATTTTCGGATGATAGCGCGGTCACAATAGCTTGTAAAAATATAAATACGTATGAAAGTGAAATTAATAATAGTTTAAAACAGATGGTAAACTGGCTAGATGCAAATAATTTAAAAATAAATTTATGTAAAACTAAAGTTATCCATTTTAGACAACAGACCTCTAGCATTAACTTAAATATACACTATATTAATGATACCATAGGTGAAGTTGAAACGACAAATTTCCTGGGTCTCGAAATAGATAAAAAACTAAACTAGAAATCACACGTTGAGACTTTATGCAAGAAAATAAGTAAGTCTGCATACGCTCTTTGTTCAATATCACCAATATTGAACACGGATGCTCTTCTGACTGCGTATTGTGGGATAACAGAATCACATTTACGGTATGGGATCATATTTTGGAGAAACTCTATTGAAAGAGAGACCGCTTTCAAGGTACAAAAAAAATGCATTCGAGCAATGTTTAAACTTAAACCCACTCACAGTTGTGAACCGTAGGTACTTTAGAAATTACAAAATATTAACATTACCTTGTTTGTACATATTTGAAGTAGCTGTGTTTGTAAAGACAAATCCGAGTCGATTTAGACGACTATCAGATGTAGTACCGCGCAATAGACGTGATAATAGTGTGCTATGTCTGGAGCCAGCCAAGACAGCACTTATGCGCAAAAGTGTCTACTGCATGGCGCCAGTCATTTATAATAAATTGCCGAAGACATGGAAAGAGCTTCCGCTATCACTATTTAAAAAGAGACTCCGAAGCTTTTTAGTGGCGAAAGCATTTTATACTATGGAGTTCCTAACTGAGAAAGAGTTCTTAGGCTAGTGCATAATCATGATGTATAATTAATTAATATTTTAAAATTGTAAATTTTAATAATAATTGTTAATATTTTAAAATTTAGTTATAAGCCGATGTTAAATCTTTTGCATGCCTACGTGGTAAAATATGGCTGTACTATAATTATATGTTTTTTTTGTCACCGTTATATCTTACCCATATTTGCAAAATAAAATTATCTTTATCTTTACTTACTCACCGAAGAGTGATAGTTTCTGAGTTACGGATGTAACTTCACCACACAGCCGCAGTCGCCACCATCGTGACCGCCGGCTATTGTTACGTTGCCATTCTGTTTATGCCTACAATAAAAAGAAATATTTAGTCAATTTTTTGTGTCTAAATACTGGTGTTTCAATTGTAATTTTGTTACATATTTGAAACGTCATCCGTGTTATCTATTTACGAGTTGATTCTAGAATCGAGAAAAAATGATTAAGGTGCATTTTCGTGTGTTAGTGGTGAATTTTCTTGCGTTTTTTGCACTTTTTAGGTCAGTGTTAAGTTGTATCTTGATCAAAATATGATTGAAGACTATAACAAATATGTATTTACATAATTATAATCACAAGAATCATCAATAGGTACGTCTCTCTAAGTTAGATTTGTTCTAAAATGGCATTGTTTCCGAAATCAGATCAAAAACCCAAAAAAAATGAATTTCGCGGGCTACCACTGCTGATCCACCTTGAATTGTAATATCTAAGCTAGTGTCACAACTGTGTGATAATTATGAATTTCTTATAGACAGTTGAGTTTGTGGAAATAAATACCTGGTAATAACTAGGTACGCAAGTTGAGTTAAAATCATGGTAAAATGTTTGCTTTTAAATACTAAGTATGTATACACGGCTACACATCAAGCTATACTTTCTTGTTTACGCTGACCTCTCATTGTAAGGAAATCCTATACAATGCGAGATCAGCTTATACTGGAAATGTATAGCTTGATCTGTAGCCGTGCTTACTTAAAATTCAATATTTAGTAGGTAGTTTATGTCTTTAAAAAAATGTATAATGTTAGATAGGTACCTATCAAAATGTACTAGTAATAATAATATTGCAACTATTTCTGTGTAGATACATTATGCAAGCTTACCTTGTTCGTGAATTCATCAAGCCACACACAATAATTATGGTCCTCAAGAGAAGCAGTCCACATTAATTATAAAAGTAATTAGATACACACTTATTGATTAACTCTCACGCACTCGTTAAATATTTACAAAAATAGAAAGCGGAACTGCAGAAGCGCACACGCACTCTACAAGACGAATTATGTGACCACAGAATACATATACCCTAACGGGGTATGTGACTAAGGGTCAAGTTTAGTGCGCTATGCAAACAATAAAGTACCCGTTCGCCCCACCCCTTCCGCGTCCCACCTGGACATGCTATCGTCGATTCTTGGTAAGTATGTGCAATTGTGCACATAATAGATACCTATCTAATAAGTAGCCGAAAAATAATAATAATAATGTTTTCACAGTACCTACAGATATTATAATATTGTTATTTATCTAACAGTGTACGCGTCTGTACCAAACTTGAAAGGTGTATTATACCAAACATTTTAAAAGATAGCATAATTAATGTATTACGCGGTCGCTTTTTTAGGGTTCCGTAAACAAATGGCAAAAAACAGAACCCTTATGGAATCCATAAGGGTTCTGTTTTTTGTCATGTCTGTCTGTCTGTCTGTCCGTCCGTATGTCACAGCCACTTTTTTCCGAAATATATAAAAACTATACTGTTGAAACTTGGTAAGTAGATGTCTTCTGTGAACCGCATTAAGATTTTCACACAAAAGTAGAAAAAAAACAATAAATTTTAGGGGTTCCGAACTGAAACTCAGAAAAATGTTTTCATCAAACCCATACGTGTGGGTTTTTTTTCTAAACTGAATAGTTTGCGCGAGAGACACTTCCAAAGTGGTAAAATGACCCCCCCCCCCCCCGTAACTTCTGAAATAAGAGAATGATAAAACTGAAAAAAAAAGATGTACATTATCATATAAACTTCCACCGAACTTGGTTTGAATGAGATCTAGTGAGTAGTTTTTTTTAATACGTAATAAATCGTAAACCGCAATTTACCTTTCATTCAATCAACTCAACGGAACCCTTCATGGGTTCGCACTTGGCCGCTTTTTGTAACCACCTAAACTTGGTCGGGTTACCACGGTATTGCACTTCCTAATGACTTATTTTATTATCTCGTTAATTATTGTATGTACTACGCTGAAATTTTACAGGTATAAAACTGAACTAAGGAACTAATTATTGATATAACATTCAGTTTATATATCCACATACAGGTTTAACGGCGGCCAAATAACTCCGCGCGCATTGTGATCGTGAACGTGGAGAACTGAATATCATCATAATTTTTTTATTTACTTACAGGATACTAATTAAACTTCACATACATTTGAAGGCAGTTACAAGCTACAAAATAACGTTGTCTTTAGAGCTCTTATTTAGAGTGTTAGGACCTATTGAAGTGTTTTTATAATTAATTAAATAACCTTTAAACGGTGCATTATTTTGTTTTTTTATTGCACAACTAATTCCTAAGAAAAATATGTACAAAAGATGATAAGAATCCGCTTAACCATTTCAGAGATCCAGCAAAACCACAAACGTTACTCCAGCAGGATCTCGAATAACTTCGCAGCCGAAGAAAGAACAAATACAAAATAAGGTGCTACATTTACCTCGTCGAGACAACTAATTATAAAGCTAATATTTGTTTCAATATTCCCATTAAAAAAGAAATGTTTGCCTGCGGTAACGTTATAAACGTTACCCCAGCAGGAAATGATTTTGTGAAATAACTAAAAAAACTATAAGTGCAACAAATTAAAAATGTGCGCAACAATATTACTGAAGCTGGGCAACTAATTATTTATAAGATTTAAATGACTATTTTTGACATTATTTTGCTGGAGTAACGCACACAGTAGATACTACAGTATAAAATAAATAAAAGACGACGACAGTAATTCACTAATCCCTCACCTCTCTGTACCAAATGACGACGTCTTGGTGTAACTTTGTCAAACAAGTGTTTTGCTAATATCAGTGTAACTAAATAACAATATCAGTGTAAGTAATTTTTGGTGAGTGATTAGTGCCTAAATACGTACTAAATAATTATCAGGTGACGTAAATAGTTAACGAACAACATTTATAAGACGTTAGAAAGGTGAGAAATATAATATCACATTATTGGTTAGTATTTAGTGCAGGAACCTATTCATTTGCGTTTGTAGTGTCTACCTACCAAATGTTAAAAATACCTAATTGAATGGTTGTACTTTTATGATGCAAATAAAGTTATTTTTTGTCTTTGACATATATCGGGACCCTGGGGTCCCGTACCTTTGAAAGGCTTATCAGAGGCCGAAGCCAACTCGCAGAGGCTCTTTAGACAATTTTAAATGATGAGGAGGCACCAACCGACGATTATCCCTGTATGCACCATGCAAGTGCACCCAAGGGCAACCCCCGGTTGGTGCAGGACTATTGCAGAACATGGAAACAAAATATACTGGGCTATGGGTTTGTGTGGCTATAGTGGATCGGTTACCTTGACGTATGGAAGGTCTATGTCCCCTGCCTGACCAGTGATATATAATATTCACAGATCAAATGCCAGGGGGTGACTTACACACTCAATAATGGGCCCCCGAACAACAACGGTCGCTAGCAGTCTTAGTGACAAGGGGTTAACATGTCCTGAGGTACTTGTGAGGAGTGGAGAGGTATTCCACGGCTATCAGGACAATCCCGGAAGTACGGTCTTCCAGCATCTTACTGAAATACTTCTTTCCTCCGAGCACGTTTGCTCTTGCGAATCTCCACTCAAGCCAGCCAATAAAGGCAAGAATGAGGTGGGAGCTCTGTTCCTCGTCAGTGTTCACTCCAGCCGGCCAATAAAGGTAAGCCAGAGGTGAGGAACAAGACTTCTCCCGAGAGATAGGGTCCTTGGGGTCGCTACTGCCCAACAGCTCGCCACATGCTGCCCTGCGGGTTTTTGTATCTCTCATGGTCTGGCTCCTCACCCTAGACCTGATCTGGTAAAATAAACTCTTCCGTCACCGACCTAGAGTTTAGAGCGCGCAAGCCCCACCACAAAACCCCACCAAATTTATTATTATTATTACTACGTCAACGTAGAGATACGGCGGTGGGGCTATTATTATTTTGTTTTGGGTATCGATATCGACATAGCGGTAATAATTCCATTTACTTAGTACTAGACATGGGCGCGAAAATGCAATAATACTCGTATAGTAGCATCGAGATTCCAGACTAGTGGGTGCCTGGGGTCTACTCCCTAAGCACGTCCGTAGTCCGTGAAACAGCCAAGCCATACATTTTGACCAAGATGTAAGGTTTGTAGAGTTTAGGGCTTGGCTCTACATTAGAACAACATAGCTATTCAGAACCATCCGACAGGCTATCGTATCGAAAATAACACATTTCGATAGCCTGATTTGCCCCCGACAGAAAACAGCTGTCGAAAGAATAGCGGTCGTCTATTCGATTTAAATTGACAAAATTCTCGGGTTTTGGACTTGTGAACCGCGGTTAGAGGACTCCTACGATAACATTGATTGATGTTCGATACGATACGGATGCGTATCGAGTGGTTGTAAAATGCTGATAACTTTTTAAGACTAGTGGGTACAATTGGTATGTTGTATATCTGTAGGAAAAATATTGACGACTTGCATGTCGTCTGACTAAACAGCGCTAGCTAGCGGTTTTCATCCAAATGAAGCGCGCAGTTTTTAAGACACTGATTTCCCATGCAAGGCATTCACGATCTCACTGATGTCCCATGCAAGGCATTCACGATCACACTGATCATTAATGACTGAATGAGTCGCGATTCAAGAGCTGGGATTTTTGTCTAAACATTTTGAACTATGTCGTTCTATTGGGAATTCGACTAGACACAAAGGGACAGGCCTTTTGTACCTACTGGTACGATGCGGTAGCACACCTCGTCCTCGCGCACGCCTGGTACAGTGGTACAGTAGTGCTGGTATACCTTCGTGCGCGGGGTACATGGCCAGCACGCGGCGCAGCTCGTGCTTGCTGAAGGCGGCGCGGTAGCACACCTCGTCCTCGCGCACGCCTGGTACAGTGGTACAGTAGTGCTGGTATACCTTCGTGCGCGGGGTACATGGCCAGCACGCGGCGCAGCTCGTGCTTGCTGAAGGCGGCGCGGTAGCACACCTCGTCCTCGCGCACGCCTGGTACAGTGGTACAGTAGTGCTGGTATACCTTCGTGCGCGGGGTACATGGCCAGCACGCGGCGCAGCTCGTGCTTGCTGAAGGCGGCGCGGTAGCACACCTCGTCCTCGCGCACGCCTGGTACAGTGGTACAGTAGTGCTGGTATACCTTCGTGCGCGGGGTACATGGCCAGCACGCGGCGCAGCTCGTGCTTGCTGAAGGCGGCGCGGTAGCACACCTCGTCCTCGCGCACGCCTGGTACAGTGGTACAGTAGTGCTGGTATACCTTCGTGCGCGGGGTACATGGCCAGCACGCGGCGCAGCTCGTGCTTGCTGAAGGCGGCGCGGTAGCACACCTCGTCCTCGCGCACGCCTGGTACAGTGGTACAGTAGTGCTGGTATACCTTCGTGCGCGGGGTACATGGCCAGCACGCGGCGCAGCTCGTGCTTGCTGAAGGCGGCGCGGTAGCACACCTCGTCCTCGCGCACGCCTGGTGCAGTGGTACAGTAGTGCTGGTATACCTTCGTGCGCGGGGTACATGGCCAGCACGCGGCGCAGCTCGTGCTTGCTGAAGGCGGCGCGGTAGCACACCTCGTCCTCGCGCACGCCTGGTACAGTGGTACAGTAGTGCTGGTATACCTTCGTGCGCGGGGTACATGGCCAGCACGCGGCGCAGCTCGTGCTTGCTGAAGGCGGCGCGGTAGCACACCTCGTCCTCGCGCACGCCTGGTACAGTGGTACAGTAGTGCTGGTATACCTTCGTGCGCGGGGTACATGGCCAGCACGCGGCGCAGCTCGTGCTTGCTGAAGGCGGCGCGGTAGCACACCTCGTCCTCGCGCACGCCTGGTACAGTGGTACAGTAGTGCTGGTATACCTTCGTGCGCGGGGTACATGGCCAGCACGCGGCGCAGCTCGTGCTTGCTGAAGGCGGCGCGGTAGCACACCTCGTCCTCGCGCACGCCTGGTGCAGTGGTACAGTAGTGCTGGTATACCTTCGTGCGCGGGGTACATGGCCAGCACGCGGCGCAGCTCGTGCTTGCTGAAGGCGGCGCGGTAGCACACCTCGTCCTCGCGCACGCCTGGTACAGTGGTACAGTAGTGCTGGTATACCTTCGTGCGCGGGGTACATGGCCAGCACGCGGCGCAGCTCGTGCTTGCTGAAGGCGGCGCGGTAGCACACCTCGTCCTCGCGCACGCCTGGTACAGTGGTACAGTAGTGCTGGTATACCTTCGTGCGCGGGGTACATGGCCAGCACGCGGCGCAGCTCGTGCTTGCTGAAGGCGGCGCGGTAGCACACCTCGTCCTCGCGCACGCCTGGTACAGTGGTACAGTAGTGCTGGTATACCTTCGTGCGCGGGGTACATGGCCAGCACGCGGCGCAGCTCGTGCTTGCTGAAGGCGGCGCGGTAGCACACCTCGTCCTCGCGCACGCCTGGTACAGTGGTACAGTAGTGCTGGTATACCTTCGTGCGCGGGGTACATGGCCAGCACGCGGCGCAGCTCGTGCTTGCTGAAGGCGGCGCGGTAGCACACCTCGTCCTCGCGCACGCCTGGTACAGTGGTACAGTAGTGCTGGTATACCTTCGTGCGCGGGGTACATGGCCAGCACGCGGCGCAGCTCGTGCTTGCTGAAGGCGGCGCGGTAGCACACCTCGTCCTCGCGCACGCCTGGTACAGTGGTACAGTAGTGCTGGTATACCTTCGTGCGCGGGGTACATGGCCAGCACGCGGCGCAGCTCGTGCTTGCTGAAGGCGGCGCGGTAGCACACCTCGTCCTCGCGCACGCCTGGTACAGTGGTACAGTAGTGCTGGTATACCTTCGTGCGCGGGGTACATGGCCAGCACGCGGCGCAGCTCGTGCTTGCTGAAGGCGGCGCGGTAGCACACCTCGTCCTCGCGCACGCCTGGTACAGTGGTACAGTAGTGCTGGTATACCTTCGTGCGCGGGGTACATGGCCAGCACGCGGCGCAGCTCGTGCTTGCTGAAGGCGGCGCGGTAGCACACCTCGTCCTCGCGCACGCCTGGTACAGTGGTACAGTAGTGCTGGTATACCTTCGTGCGCGGGGTACATGGCCAGCACGCGGCGCAGCTCGTGCTTGCTGAAGGCGGCGCGGTAGCACACCTCGTCCTCGCGCACGCCTGGTACAGTGGTACAGTAGTGCTGGTATACCTTCGTGCGCGGGGTACATGGCCAGCACGCGGCGCAGCTCGTGCTTGCTGAAGGCGGCGCGGTAGCACACCTCGTCCTCGCGCACGCCTGGTACAGTGGTACAGTAGTGCTGGTATACCTTCGTGCGCGGGGTACATGGCCAGCACGCGGCGCAGCTCGTGCTTGCTGAAGGCGGCGCGGTAGCACACCTCGTCCTCGCGCACGCCTGGTACAGTGGTACAGTAGTGCTGGTATACCTTCGTGCGCGGGGTACATGGCCAGCACGCGGCGCAGCTCGTGCTTGCTGAAGGCGGCGCGGTAGCACACCTCGTCCTCGCGCACGCCTGGTACAGTGGTACAGTAGTGCTGGTATACCTTCGTGCGCGGGGTACATGGCCAGCACGCGGCGCAGCTCGTGCTTGCTGAAGGCGGCGCGGTAGCACACCTCGTCCTCGCGCACGCCTGGTACAGTGGTACAGTAGTGCTGGTATACCTTCGTGCGCGGGGTACATGGCCAGCACGCGGCGCAGCTCGTGCTTGCTGAAGGCGGCGCGGTAGCACACCTCGTCCTCGCGCACGCCTGGTACAGTGGTACAGTAGTGCTGGTATACCTTCGTGCGCGGGGTACATGGCCAGCACGCGGCGCAGCTCGTGCTTGCTGAAGGCGGCGCGGTAGCACACCTCGTCCTCGCGCACGCCTGGTACAGTGGTACAGTAGTGCTGGTATACCTTCGTGCGCGGGGTACATGGCCAGCACGCGGCGCAGCTCGTGCTTGCTGAAGGCGGCGCGGTAGCACACCTCGTCCTCGCGCACGCCTGGTACAGTGGTACAGTAGTGCTGGTATACCTTCGTGCGCGGGGTACATGGCCAGCACGCGGCGCAG
Source organism: Apamea anceps (assembly GCA_951799955.1). Classification (NCBI taxonomy): domain Eukaryota; kingdom Metazoa; phylum Arthropoda; class Insecta; order Lepidoptera; family Noctuidae; genus Apamea; species Apamea anceps. Next base: position 21,576,983 of record OX637510.1, read on the forward strand.
CTCGTGCTTGCTGAAGGCGGCGCGGTAGCACACCTCGTCCTCGCGCACGCCTGGTACAGTGGTACAGTAGTGCTGGTATACCTTCGTGCGCGGGGTACATGGCCAGCACGCGGCGCAGCTCGTGCTTGCTGAAGGCGGCGCGGTAGCACACCTCGTCCTCGCGCACGCCTGGTACAGTGGTACAGTAGTGCTGGTATACCTTCGTGCGCGGGGTACATGGCCAGCACGCGGCGCAGCTCGTGCTTGCTGAAGGCGGCGCGGTAGCACACCTCGTCCTCGCGCACGCCCTGCGCCACTGCCTCCGACACGCCCTGAACGCACAAAGCACCAAATTCAAAATATTTTCTTTCACATAATAACCCTACGTGGGGACTTATGAAGCGTCAGCTAGGTGCAAGGTTCCATTTGGTCGTTTCCTGAAGAGCCGGCAAGACGCTGGAGCGCTTTTTGAATTAATTATAAGCGCGCTCCACGCTTTTTTAATTAAATTTAAGTCATTTTAATTATTTAATCATCTTTAGTGCGAGATAAAAGCGTGTTTTTTACTTATATTAAACTACAGATTTTAACTTTTATTAAACTACATATCTTTAGATTTTGCGTCTATTCTTCAATAAGTTAATAAGTATCAAATCAAGGAAGTTATGACGATTAAGGGCTACTAGTAAACTCGAGGGGTTTTACAAGTAACCCATAAAGAATTCCGCTATCCACCTCCTGGCTTCATCATCAGACCCTTGACACCAAGTTATTAAATTGGACTCATCAAAACGAATCATATGAGCCCAAACTCGAGTGCTTTACTAGTAGCTACTGAAGAGTTCCACTATCCACCTCCATAATGAGATCAGCTCCAAGACACCAAATAATAGTTTTGTCATCTGAACTACATATATATAAATATATATACAAAGTTTCATTTCGATACGACAATAGAAATAGGTTAAAGGGGGATTGAAGATTATTATATGGAGCCTGGCATACCTACTGTGGCGCCATTTTGAATTTTTTTCCTAATGGTCATTGCCACGCACGACATCTACTATATATAAATCGGTAGCCGACATCAATGCAATTCAAACGTATATGCAACAAGATGTACCTAAGCAAGTTTTAAAAAATATGAATGGCTCGTGATCAACTTTGAACGTTAATATCTCGGAGACGAAACACCTTACGGAGTTTGGTCTTATTTTTAACTAGCTTCTGCCCGCGGCTTCGCCCGCGTGGATGTCGGAAATTATCCCACGGGAACGTGCTAACAGGATAAAATGTATGTGCACCAGGATGCCATCTATCTCGCGAGCCCTTTGTGGCTAATTACATTTATAGAAAACCAATTGTGTCTCATTAATGGTGATTAAGAGGGTACCTATATGATATCTTTACCTAAGTACCTACCTAATTAAAAAAATAAATAAACTCAATAACAGAAAATAAAATACCTACCTACCTAAATAAACCTATTTATGACGATAACTAATCTAAACTTAATCATCATCTGCCTAGCCTTTTCCCAACTATGTTCAGGGCCGGCTTCCAGTCTAACCGGATGCAGCTGAATACCAGTATTTTACATGGAGCGACTGCCTATCTGACCTCCACAACCCAGTTATTGGGTAATACGATACCCTTGGTACGACTGGTTGTCAGACTTTCGGGCTTCTGACTACCCGTAACGACTGTCAAAGATCCACGAATGACAGCCGGGACCAACGGCTTAACGTGCTTTCCGAGGCACGGAGGTGTCTCGGTATGTAAAGATGGTCACCCATCCACAGACCGACCGCGGCAAGCGTAGCTTAACCTGACCGATCGACCTGTGCGGCTGTTATTATTTAGCCACGGGCCCCTCAATCTAAACTCAATAAATAAGCAAAATCTCTAAAAACTAATATCTATACGAATGACTATCCTACCTAATAGTATTATAAAATAACCTACGGTCACTACGTACACTATCAAATATACTACCTATACTTTAAAATTAAAATCTATACCTACGACTTATATAAAAATAAACCTAAATAACTCTAAAAAGTAAAAGGAATAAAAATGAACTCCACTGCGTGTGACCTAACCTACGACAAACTTATTATTTGCGGTTGGTACAGTAATCGGATCTAGGGATCGAACCGCAAAATTAAGTTTGTTTTTTATTGTATATACTTTTCCGGGATAAAAAGTACCCAGTGTGGTGCCCAGGATATTAAAGAATAATTATACCAAGTTTCATCGTAATCGAACCGGTAGTTTTTGCGTGATGCCTGAACAAACAGACAGACAGACAGACAGACAGACAGACCGACAGACAGACAGACAAAAATTTTTTTAATCACATTTTTGGGTTCGGTGTCGGTCTAGTAACACCCCCTGCCATTTATTTTTTTGATATTTTCAATTTACAGAATTTTCACTTCTACAGATTTATTATAAGTATAGATGTTTGCTGTTTGCATTGATGTCAGCTATCGATTTATATAGGATTCATACGTGGCCGCCTAAAACCTATTTAAACCAAATGAGACGATTTTTATTATAATTCGACTTTGAATATTGTATTCAGTAACTTGACAGTTTAAAGAAAAATAATTTTACCATACTAAAACTAATAGTGTTATGTTTGGGGTAGTGAACGATTTTGCGTAAAGAACGAATTATAAAAATGGTTTCATTTAAATAAAACCTTAAATATTCGTAATATTTTCGCATTTCGTCGAATAACCGAAAAATTGAAACTATTCCCAAGATGTCCTGGAAGAAAAAGGGCATTCAAAAGTGACTGAATGATAATTATAATCAATGCATTCTAACTAAGTTGTACTGCACCCTAATTGCGTAACACACAATCAATCAGAATCAGAATCATTTTGAAACAATTGTGTGTGTTGGGGGGGTGTCTGTGTGTGTGTATGTCTGTCTGTGGCATCGTAGCTCCCGAACGGATGAACCGATTTTAATTTTGTTTTTTTTTGTTTGAAAGGTGAATTTGTCGGGAGTGTCCTTAGCTATGTTTGATGAAAATCGCTTGAAATTATGACCCTACGTACATACTTACGTAGGGTCATAATTTCAAGGTTATTTTTTTCTTTTTATAGTTAATAGTGTATATCGTGTTTTTAAGACAAGTTATTAAACATTTTTTTATTTTATTTAAGTAAGTACATTATTTAAGTTCATTCAATTTCGTTCATTCTTGCACCACCTCATTATCTTTTTTTGTCAAAATCTGGTAACCCTTCAACTGTCAAGTTACTGATTACAATTAAAAGTCGAAATATAGGTACAACTATTTACAAAATCTGAATGAATGCATGTCAACAGAAGCCACTAATGGTGAATTAAAGTTACAAAAGCCCGTCATCAGTCCGTGCCCACACATATACACACACACCCTCACTCACACACACGCGCACGCGCTAGCTCACCTCAAAGAACTGCGTGAGCTTCTCGAGTGGGCGGCCGAAGTACTGCGTGACGTAGGCGCGCAGCGCGTCGGAGTAGCGCGTGCGGCACTCGCGCCGCAACGCCTCCAGCGCCGGCACGCGCAGCGCCGATAGCACCCCGTGCAGCCGGTGGTAGTTCTCTAAGGGACATCAGTTTGGAATACAATACACGTCGGACTACCGCGTGCGACACTTGCGCCGCAGCGCCTCTAGCGCCGGCACGCGCAGCGCCGACAGCACCCCGTGCAGCCGGTGGTAGTTCTCTAAGGGACATCAGTTTGGAATACAATACACGTCGGACTACCGCGTGCGACACTTGCGCCGCAGCGCCTCTAGCGCCGGCACGCGCAGCGCCGACAGCACCCCGTGCAGCCGGTGGTAGTTCTCTAAGGGACATCAGTTTGGAATACAATACACGTCGGACTACCGCGTGCGACACTTGCGCCGCAGCGCCTCTAGCGCCGGCACGCGCAGCGCCGACAGCACCCCGTGCAGCCGGTGGTAGTTCTCTAAGGGACATCAGTTTGGAATACAATACACGTCGGACTACCGCGTGCGACACTTGCGCCGCAGCGCCTCTAGCGCCGGCACGCGCAGCGCCGACAGCACCCCGTGCAGCCGGCGGTAGTTCTCTAAAGGACATTAGTTTGGAATACAATAAAAGTCGGACTACTGCGTGCGACACTTGCGCCGCAGCGCCTCCAGCCACATCTTTATAAAAATCCCCCGTTTACTGCGTTTGTAATTTTGGTCTCAGCAGCCAACCTGCGCCTGCGTTCCGTCCTGCATATACTGCCTAATGTCACTACACTGATACACTGACTAACGTATTCTTACAAATAATTTGTGATGAACGTGTTCACTAAATCACGTCACCTAACCCTCGATATTTATTTTACAAGCTTTTGTTAAACCTGCAATCATCGATCACTAATTAGTGATCGATGCTTGCAATGTATGTATGTTTGTTCGGGTGGAATCTTGCAACTCAATTTTGAAGCAGATATCTTCAACCAATTAAGCTGAAATTTTGTATACATTTTCAATTTGGATGACAATGCATGGTTAACTGTGTGACGAACTCAAACTCAAATCATTTATTTCAATTAAACCATTTCAGGCACTTTTGAATTGTCAAAATTAAATTGTCGGTAAGGTTAGTCAGAAAGTTGAAGCTAGCCCATTCCAAAACGTAGATCTCTGTGGAGAAGAACGGGCAAGAAACTCCACGGACACTCTTTTAAATCAAGATATTATTACAAAATCCTGGGTACATTATTCTTATTGCTTCTATATGTGAGAACAATGTAAAAAAAATAAACAATTTAAAATATAAAATAAGCCCTGGCAGTTAAGAGATGACCAGTCTCAACCGACGGCGCCCGTGACGTGATTCTAAATCCAACATGGCGGACTTCTAAAGCTTGAAACTCAATTTTGAGGCGGATATCTTCAACCGATTGAGCTGATATTTTGTATACACAATCAGTTTGGATGACAATACATGGTTAGCTGTGTGACCATTGAGATAGGAAAAACATGGAGATGCCGCGTTATTCTATACATACATTTGCTTATACAAATATAAGTGAAATATGATTCAGAATTTGAAATATCGTTATGTCTCGTTCTTTCTAGTGAGATAATCTTATTTGATAAAAGAGACAACTATATTTTAAGTTGTTGCTAATTATGGCAACATTTTGTCTTGACGTAGTGACAGCTGTAGGTAAGTGCCGTAGCAGCCATCTTATGCGACGAGTTTGTGGTAGTTTTGCTGTCAAATGGTTGTTTGTTTTTTGTATTATTGAGATTTGCGAGAAAATTACGAGGATTTTACCTTTTAAAACTGCATGTAAATGTTGGAAAACAGAAGTTCAACATGCCTGTGTGTTGTATTGTGAAGTGTGGTGCAAGAAAGAATGAAAATCAACCTCAATTGTCTTTGCACAGGTTAGTAGCCGGTTTTCATGCAATAATACATACAATAATACACAATTGATGATACAATTGTAACGCGATCATGAATTTATGGCTAAAGTATTGATATTTGGGGTCATTTCCATATAACAGGCCTTTTTATTATATTTGTTAATTCATTCGTTTGTTTACAAACAGATGTCATAATGGAATAGTGTTGTACCGTTGCTTACTTACCGTAATAGTTTCCAAAACTAGTTCCTCCGCTGAAACGATACCCTTATATTCTGCGATGTTAACATAAATAATCTTGCGTCTTATTCGGTCCGAGTGACCTAGCTAGGTCCAGCCTGTGGTTCACACTTCACAGCACCAAAATCCATCGTGATCCAAACGTGATAACTAGTAAAACTCGTATGTAGTATCGTTACTCGTTATAGTAACAACGAGATAACAGTTGTTCCTTGATTGACACAACCCTAGCAATGGCAGCCATTTTATGAGACGAGTTGTAGGTATGCACCCTTTTTTTGTAGGTATTTCCAGTCCATACTTTTCTATGTCAATGTGTGTGACGTCATTCTAAATTCAACATGGTGGAACACCCAAGATGGCGGACTAATTATTTTTAAGCTTGCCTACAATAATTATGGATATCAAATGAAAGGAATGATTACTAAGAATACGAATGCAAGTTTTAAATACCTAACTAAAAAGTAAAAAATAAATTAAAAGTAAAAAACCTTTTAAAAAACAAGCTTGATTTTAACTATTAAAAATTTCAAACTAAGCAAATACGAGTACCTACTTAAATCTATGGTTGCGTAATGAAATTTGGGACACAGCTTTACGGATTTTCTGTCCGTAAGGCTGTTGTATTTGAAGAAAACGCCAACGTTCACCGAGAAACTCAGTTAAAGTGCTCTGTGAGCTCATTAAACACGTATCCTGCAAAATATTTATTCTGCAAAGGTAAGAGATATGAAGAAGCCCAAGGGATTCTCACTTTCGTGGGATTTGCCGTCTCATAGCCATAGCAAGGCTGTTGGAGGACTTACAGAGGCAGGGCAAGCGGTCCACACTTCGGAAGGCCACATAGCTTAGAGATGCTTAATTTGTGATCTCTATCTCCTGTAGTAAAAGAACGACGTAGAAGAAGAAGACGAAAAAACAATTTGAACTAAGTGAAAAGTAAAAGTTTAAATTTTCATTTAATAAAGATTTTTCGTGAGGTATACAACATTCCTCGTGTAAACAGTTCTAGATTATAAGAATATGTGAACTTAGGAAATGATTCTGTGTCTGAAAAGTAATATTCAGGGCGAATTTAGTGTTACATGTTCTGATAGTGAATACATAAGGTGTATCTATTCATACACGTAAGCTGGTAAATAAGGTAGGTATACGAGGGTGAATCAAATTCTTGAAATCAATATTAAAAAATTATTTTATTTTTCTATATAATCTCCCTCCAATGCAATGCATTTAGAATAACGCGTTTCTAACTTCCTTATTCCTTGTGAAAAAAATTGTTTTTCTTGACTCTCGAAAAACTCCTCTACGGCAGCCAATAACCGCGTCATTATCGTAAAATTTTGTTCCACGAATGTCCTCTTTTTATTTTGGGAATAAGTGAAAATCACTTGGGGCTAAGTCCGGAGAATATGGTGGGTGGTCAAGGAGATTGAAGCCAGCACAGCGCATTGCATTGAGCGCAACTTCCGATCGATCAGCAGGAGCGTTATCTTGAAGAAACCACACGCACAACGATAGTTTTCCACGTCGTTTTTCTTTAATCGCCGGGATTAAATTTGCATAATAGGATCCAGTAATCATCTGGCCTTGTGGCATGTAATCAATAAAAAGGATTCCTTCACTATCCCAGAACACTGAGGCCATTACTTTGCCAGCGGTAGGAGCAACTCGAAATTTCTTAATGGATAGAGAGGATGGTCGTGTCCAAGACATGCTTTGTCTCTTAGTTCCAGGATCGAAATGGTGGACCCACGTTTCATCTATGGTGACAAAGCGACGGCAAAAATTATCCGAATCACGCTGAAACATTTCGAGATTACGCTTAGAAATTTCCAAACGTCGCTTTTTGTTTTCGTCGGTTAACATTCGTGGCACCCATCTTGCCGAAACTTTTTGAACCCCAGTGAATCAATTAAAATGGATTGAACGCTACCAAATGATATCTTTAAAATCTCAGCTATATGTTTGTCTGTTTTAATTGAGATAGATTGTTGTTTCCTTATGTATCAATACCAAACCACCTGTCCTTTGGGCTTATGTCAGCTTGCCGTAAGAGGCCACAATTTTTTTATTGTAACAATATTTTAATAAATAAAGACGAAAATGTAAGAGATACATTAGGCGCTATAGTAGGATATTATTGTTGCCTTTTATTTTATTTTTATTTTTCATTATCATTTTAATCTACACTTTAATTATTATTTTTATTTTTGTTTGTGTAATATTGTTATGCATGATGTATCTGCACATCATCAGGCGGGAGGAGACGCCCGGGTGTCACCACTGTCAGGATCGCCCAAAGGACACGGTGGAGCATACGGTGGAGGTCTGCCCTGCTTGGGCAGAGCACCGCCGTGTCCTCGTAGAGGCGATCGGCAGCGGCGGCGACCTCTCGCGTCCGGCCCTGGTTCAAGCCATGGTCCGGGGCGAGAGGGAGTGGGAGGCAGTCGCCTCCTTCTGCGAAGCAGTCATGCTAGCGAAGGAGGTGGCGGGGTGGGCGAGGGAACGCACCTTGCGCACCTCACGCCTCAGCCGCCGCGGGAGACGCTCCGGGCGTCGGGAGCCGCGTGACGACTCCCGGCCACCGTAGGCGCGGGCCGCAGGGCGGTGAGTAATGGGTAACTCACCGTCCGATCAGGACCAGGCCCGTGCCGGACGGCGCGTATGTGTTCCACGTGCGCCTCAAAGAGATGTCAGCAGAAGTGACGGGGCCCGATAGGGCTGATGCCTGCCAGGGTAGCGGGATCGTCCGAAAGGGTTACCGCTGCCCTGGAACATAAAGGGCTAAGGAAGGAACACGGGTGGGTTTTAGTCAGTAAGAGTCTGACACTCCCTCCTGCTCCACCCAGAGCGGGAGGAGTCATTTGATGATTTCCCATCCTCAAAAAAAAAAAAAATTCATGATGTATGTACTTACCTATCCATAGGTAAGTACATATGTAGCGAAGCTACCTCTTAATATAATAATTTATATACCTATATTAAATAGTAAAAGTAGATTTAGTAAATTATAACTATATACATAGTATACACACTTATGATAACAATAATAATATACTATAAAAATTTAAAGTTAAGACAACAGTACAAAAAGATCATTTTTGTTATTAGATATTTTTTGTATGGTTTTGTGGAATGCGGACCGGTTCCTCGAGCGAGCCCTCGCGCCTATCTCTTTCTAACATATAGCGCGCGTTCAACCGACAGTCGAGAATCTTTACTGGTAGCAAGCGCACGCCGCTCGCGCTCGCTCACTCCGATTAGCATTCGACAATATAGTTGCCTGTCTAGTGCTTTAAGGACTTGTACCTACGCTATTTAGTGCTGAACATTTACTATGCCTATCGCTTTCTATCTGTGCCACTCATCTCACCTTCTAGCATAATATTATCTGCGTCCCGTATACCTTATGAACTTTGGACATTAAAAAATATTCATTTGTAAGCTTTCGTGTTTGCTTCTGTATTGCAACCCACTAACGCTTCACTGGTGACCCCGACGAACACGTAGCAAAATGAGTGAGTCGAAGAACGTTCCAGATGGCGACGCTAACGCGCCACCTACCACAGCGCACGATATCCAGCGCGTTGGCATACGGGTACCTCCATTTTACCCCGAGAAACCGGCTTTGTGGTTCCACATGCTCGAAAGTCAATTTTTTCTGGCGAACATAACCGCGGACAATACCAAGTTCCATCACGCCATCGGGAAATTAGATCCAAACTACGCATCGGAGGTAGAGGACATCATAGCTGGTCCCGCGGCACCGAACAGGTACGAGCGGCTGAAGTCAGAGCTGATAAGGAGACTATCAGCATCCCGCGAGAAGAAGATCGTGCAGCTGATCACGAGGGAGGAACTCGGTGACCGGAAACCCTCACAATTTCTGCGTCATATCAAGCATCTCGCAGGACCGGAAGTTCCGGAGGACTTTCTTCGGACCATGTGGGCCAGCCGCTTACCCAACAACATCCAGACCATAATAGCCTCGCAAGCTAAAACTACATTGGACGAGGTTGCAGACCTGGCAGACCGCATCCACGACATCGCCACCCCTAGTCCACAAGTGGCAGCGGCGTCAACATCAGGTAGTTCAGCCGACTTGAATAGTCAAGTTGCGGAACTCACGCGCCAGGTGCAGAAGCTGACCACAAAATTGGACAGAATGTCACGGCCAAGAGGAAGAAGATCCGGATCTGGAAGTCGTGATCGCAGTGGCTCCCGTACAAACCGTTCCCAGTCCAACTATAGAAAATATCCAGTGTGTTGGTACCATGCCAAATACGCGGAGAAGGCTGCCAGGTGCATCAAACCGTGTGACTACGCGGGAAAAGTTTAGGGCAGTCTGTGAGTGCGACCGACGCCTGCCCAAATACCGGTCGCTTATTCATAACGGACCACCGGAGCAAAGTGCAATTTTTAATAGACACGGGCAGTGATTTGTGCGTGTTCCCTCGTGCTTATGTTAAAGGTACTCATACCAAAACAAACTATCAACTGTTTGCCGCTAATGGGTCTGTTATTAATACTTATGGTTACGCTCATTTAGTTATAAATATGAACTTGCGCCGTGACTTCGCTTGGCGATTTATTATAGCCGATGTAACGCGTGCCATAATCGGCGTTGACTTTTTATCATATTACAATTTAGTAGTAGATATACGTAACCAATGTTTAATAGACGGTAAGACTACGCTCACCACCCCGGCTTCGGTTGCAAATATAAATGAAAATGTTTCTTCGGTTAAGGTTATGTCGACTGACAATTCTGTTTACCATGCTATACTAACAAAGTATCCCGACATCACTCGACCATCAGGCATGCACCGCACACCTACACACAACATTCTTCACCACATTCGCACCACACCTGGACCACCAGTATCCTGCACACCGCGCAGATTAGCGCCGGATAGGCTTAAAATTGCGAAGGCAGAGTTCGAGGCTATGTTGCAGGTTGGTACGTGCCGGCCTTCTGAATCGCCTTGGGCTTCTCCGCTACACCTGGCTCTCAAGAGGGATAACAGCTGGCGTCCTTGTGGGGATTACCGGATGCTGAATGCCAGGACCATCCCAGACAGGTACCCCATACGGCATATCCAGGACTTTGCCCACAGCCTTGTAGGGTGTTCTGTCTTCTCCACGCTTGATATGGTTAAAGCCTATAACCAGATTCCAGTGAATCCTAGCGACATCCAAAAAACCGCCATCACAACACCATTCGGGTTATACGAATTCCCATATATGACGTTTGGTCTTCGAAATGCTGGACAAACATTCCAGCGTTTCGTCGACGAGATGCTTCGCGGGCTGGACTTTGCCTATCCATATTTGGATGACATTTTGGTCTACTCAAAAGACCAAGCGTCACACATGGACCATTTGCATCAAGTCTTTCGCAGGTTGCAGGAGTATGGCATGGTCATCAATACGGCAAAGTGTGTGTTCGGAGCAACGGAGGTGACATTTCTGGGTTATCGCATATCGGCAAGTGGCACAAAACCCTTACCCGAAAAGGTTAGTGCCATCAGCAATTTCTCAGCCCGAAAAACAATAAAAGAATTGCGCAGGTTCCTTGGGATGATAAATTTTTACCGTCGGTTCATCCCAAATGCTGCCAAACAACAAGCACCGTTGAATGCTTTGCTGATAGGATCGGTTAAGGGCTCACACCCCGTTCATTTTTCACCAGGTGAACTAGAGGCCTTCGAGGCGTGCAAACAAGGTTTATCCCAGGCTGCCATGCTCGCACACCCAGACTGCGGAGCTAAATTGGCTTTAGTAACCGACGCTTCTGACACAGCCATGGGTGCTGTCCTACAGCAGCTTAAGGAGAATAATTGGCAACCGTTGGCGTTTTTCTCACGTAAGCTGAGCCCCTCGCAGTCCAAGTATTCCCCTTATGACCGAGAACTTATGGCCATCTATGAGGCAGTCAAATACTTTCGTCACATGATTGAGGCACGTGAGTTTGTGATATATACTGATCACAAGCCACTTACATTCGCATTTCATTCCAGAAAGGAGAACTGCTCACCCAGGCAATTCCGCCACTTAGATTTTATTGCACAATTTTGCACTGATATCAGGCACATCTCAGGGAAGGATAATGTGGTAGCTGATACCTTATCTCGAGTCGATGAGATTGTTACTCCTATCGACTTGCAGAAACTAGCTGCCGCACAAGCCACCGACCCAGAATTGAAACTGTTCTTAAGTGGTGGTAATTCCCTTCGCCTGAACAAGGTAAAACTACCTGGCACTCACACAGAGCTGTATTGCGACGTAAGTGGTAATACGCCTCGACCTTATGTGACGAAAGAGTTGCGGCAACAAGTTTTTGAGAACCTCCATTCTCTAAGCCACCCAGGTGCGAACAATACTGTTCGCCTGATCACCGACCGGTACGTATGGCCTGGTATCAGGAAGGACTGTAGGGAGTGGACGCGTACTTGTCTAGCGTGTCAAAGATCCAAAGTCCACAGGCATGCATCTGCACCATTGGGCACGTACAAGCTTCCTCGAGCTAGGTTCAGGGACCTGCACATTGACCTTGTCGGTCCCCTGCCATTATCCCAGGGTTACCGGTATTGCCTTACAGCAATCGATAGATTCACTCGATGGCCTGAGGCATTACCCTTACCGGACATCACAGCAGAGACCGTCGCTAAGGCCCTCCTTAGCGGTTGGATCTCGCGTTTTGGCTGCCCCTCACACGTCGTTACAGACCGTGGGAGGCAATTTGAGTCTTCTTTGTTTGGACATTTAGCACGGCTAGCTGGTTTTCAACATAAAAGGACTACGGCCTATCATCCAGCCTCTAATGGGCTCGTGGAGAGGTTCCATCGGCAGCTCAAAGCTTCCATAACCTGCCACGCTAATAGCAGCTGGGTCGAGTCCCTTCCTCTTGTGCTGCTGGGTATACGCAGTGCTTACAAAGAGGACATAAAATCAACACCAGCCGAAATGGTCTACGGGGAACCGTTACGTCTTCCAGGAGATTTCCTTAGCCCAGAAGACCTTGCAGACCCGGACGTCACCGACTACACTGCACGCCTGAGAACTTTTGCAAATAATTTGCAACCTTCACCAGCGTCACGTCATGGTGGTCGTCGTTCCCCCTTCGTTTTTAAAGATCTGACCACAGCATCCCACGTCTTCCTTCGCGATGACACCATGGGCGGATCTCTTAAGCCAGCCTACACCGGCCCCTACGAGGTTATTCAACGAGGAGACAAATCATTCAAGCTCTGTGTGAACGGTAAGATGGTCACCGTGTCGATTGATAGGCTGAAACCTGCCTATATACTGCGTGACCCAGACACCACAACACACACAACTTACCTCCCATTACCTCATACTACTACTGACACACACACCCCAATCACTAACTCACCACAAAATTCCACTCATACTCCTACTCAGAATACAAGTCACGATGACATACCTGACGCCGGAGAGAACACGGTCAGAAAAACTAGATCGGGCCGTTGTGTGAGATTCCCAGATTATTATCGCCCGTAGGACGGTCTCTGGAGGAGGGTGGTGTAGCGAAGCTACCTCTTAATATAATAATTTATATACCTATATTAAATAGTAAAAGTAGATTTAGTAAATTATAACTATATACATAGTATACACACTTATGATAACAATAATAATATACTATAAAAATTTAAAGTTAAGACAACAGTACAAAAAGATCATTTTTGTTATTAGATATTTTTTGTATGGTTTTGTGGAATGCGGACCGGTTCCTCGAGCGAGCCCTCGCGCCTATCTCTTTCTAACATATAGCGCGCGTTCAACCGACAGTCGAGAATCTTTACTGGTAGCAAGCGCACGCCGCTCGCGCTCGCTCACTCCGATTAGCATTCGACAATATAGTTGCCTGTCTAGTGCTTTAAGGACTTGTACCTACGCTATTTAGTGCTGAACATTTACTGTGCCTATCGCTTTCTATCTGTGCCACTCATCTCACCTTCTAGCATAATATTATCTGCGTCCCGTATACCTTATGAACTTTGGACATTAAAAAATATTCATTTGTAAGCTTTCGTGTTTGCTTCTGTATTGCAACCCACTAACGCTTCACATACATCATGAATTTTTTTTTTTTCTTTCCTTGATATCTGAATTAAAATTATTTTATTTTATTGTCTGCGACGGTATAGGTTACAACTACAACAACAACACAATGTATACAGGGTTATTGGTAAAACATTAACAACCTCTCAGGACTATACAACATGTCCCGGAATTAACACCCCAGTTAGAATATTATGTTATAATCATAATACATACACTGAATTTTTATTATTATGTAAAAAACATTGTTTTTTTAATAAATTACTTATACTGATTGTGGGAGAAAATTATGGTCACATTACAAATTTACGCATACACACAGTCGCACTCGTATAAGGGTCTGGCTCAGTGTGTATTTCATCCATTTTGGTTTGTTTTGACTGCACAGCGGAAGTGTGACAGTAATTTACGTAGTTTTAATTATTTTTGGGATAAAATATTACCTATATTAAAAATTACAGAAATCGATTCAGTAAACGATTCTGAACAAACTACTTTCATAATGTGCATTAATTCAGTTACACATTGTATTACTAACATCATAAACAACAACTTTTGTTCTATGATTTTTATTAATTCATCTGACTTTCATACAAAAATAAAATCAATTAAAATATTCGATTTTCTGTTGCGAACTCTACGCGAAGCAAAAGAAAGCGCGAGTTAGGTAAACAAACTGCCGATGCCGTCTAGAACAAAAAGCAGCGGAGGGGCGCGGGGGTTAATAGAACAACGAAATCTTAAAGGTTTGTTTTTGGTAATATGTTATGTAAAAAGTCATAGAACAAAAGTTGTTGTGTGTGATATTAGTAATCCAGTCCTGCAAGGTAGTTAGTGCTTTACCAATAACCCTGTATAGAGAAGCGTTTAGAAGGTACTAAACATATGCGATTATCTGACCGCCGATATCGTGTCGGTGTCGTATCGGCTAATGTGGTGGTGCGGTTGGACAAGATTCCACGAGATCATACTGCCTGTATAAAAAGTAGTCAGGTCCTTACCCAGGTCATGGTGTGCCATAATGTAATCGAAATCGGTTCAGCCTTTAAGACGTGAAAATGTAACAAACAGATAGACCAAGACACAGAGTTACTTGTCACCTCATTCATTCGCATTTATAATATTACGTGGAGTAGGTATATTATTGCTACTGAAGGCTGCAGGCTTCGACCTCAGGACGAGCTGCTTCTCACATGGACACCTGTATGTCGCTTGCTACCACGTCACCAGTCCTAACCCTTTTTTTATTAAGAATGGACTAAAATGGGCTTACTGTATAGCTGATACCGTAAACATTTTCTTTTGTTTTTGATGTTTGCCACAGCTCATGAAGATCCGTAAATATGGACAGCTACAAAAACGGACCCAAATAAATCTTTCAATCTATTCCCTGATTTTTTATGTTTAATATATAATTTATGCTTCCCAAAAATAAAAATAAAGATTAAAAACTCTAACGCATATAGGCAAAAAATGATAAGTAAGGGTGTTAGAAATTGAGATTGTCCGAGGATACCGCACGGTCTTCGCTGAGGCGGCGAGCCTCCTTGCCGGATTGCCGCCATGGGATCGGGAGGCCATAGTCCTCGCCCACATATGGGAGTGGCGAGAGGAGGCAAAACGCCGGGGCCTAACTCCGCTGCCGCGAAAAATCATGGTACCTATAGCAGCCAGAGCTCCGGCGGGATCTCATAGCGGCATGGAGAGTGCGATTGTCGCAACCCAGTGCCGGGGCGCCACAATTGCGGCGATAAGTCCCCTCTTTGAGGAGTAGCTAGGGAGGCGCCACGGTGCCCTCACCTTCCGCTTGACGCGCGTTTTTACCGGACACGGTTGTTTCGGGAGGTTCCTGTTCAGGATAAAGCGGGAGGAAACGCCAGGGTGTCACCATTGTGTGGATCGCCCGGAGGACACGGTGGAGCATACAGTGGAGGTCTGCCCGGCTTGGGCGGGGCACCGCCGTGTCCTCGTGGCGGCGATCGGCGGCGGCGATCTCTCGCGTCCGGCCCTGGTCCAGGCCATGGTACGGAGCGAGAGTGCATGGGAGGCCGTCACCTCCTTCTGCGAAGCAGTAATATGCTCGGAAGGAGGAGGCGGAGCGCGTGAGGGAGAGGCAATTACTGCGCCCTCACGCCCCTAATCGACACAGGAGACGCCCTGGACGGGAGTCAACAGCCGACTCCCGGCCACCATAGGCGCGGGCTTGCGGGCGGCGAGCAATGGGCAACTCGCCGCCCGGGTCGACGGCGCGTTGTGTTCCACGCGCGCCTCAAAGAGATGTCAAACATATTGAAAAAGTGTATTTTTAAATCAAAAATGAATTCTAACATAAATTTTATTAAAAACTAGCTTCTGCCCGCGGCTTCGCCCGCGTGGATGTCGGAAAGGATAAGAAGTACATGTCCTTCCCCAGGATGACTATCTCTTTGGCATCTGCTGACAGGCAATTTTATCGTACTTTACTCTAAAAATTTCGAAGATTTATGTTTACGATTAAATAAATAAATGATAAAGTCATTTATTTATTTAATTAGGTTCAATTTTAAAGTTTACAGATCAAATGAATAAGATTTTTGAAATAAACCTTGTCGTCCCCTTTTACCACGACATAGGCTTTGTTTTAAAAAAAAACGTTTGATATGTTCCCATTGTATGACTTAAAGATTATTTATACCCATTTAGAGTTAATGGAAGCAAGCGGTAAAATCCATCCCTTAAACTTTAATGCTATTTTCCACCCCGGTAAGAGACGAAAACCCTAACCCTTTTTGAAAAACCCTTAAAACACATACTAAACCTTTTTGAAAAACCCTTAAAACACATACTAAACCTTTTTGAAAAACCCTTAAAACACATACTTTTTGTTTTAAGTATTAGTATCGAGTTTCGAGTTAATTCGTCCGAGCGGTTTACAATTTTTTCTTACATATTAACTTTTTCACCTCCTGAAGCCTCTGTCAGATTTATTTTTTAACTAAAAGTGTCCATCTGTATTAATTAATAAGGCAAATATTGCCAAGTACCAAGTTTATTAACCAAAGGAAAAAGATGTTTCATGTTAACTGTATCCCGTCTTTTCACCCCACTGGCGTAAGAAAACAAAAAAAATATATTGGATGTTTCCATAATTTGACACAAAGCAGTTGTATACCAATTATAGAAGTCATCAAGCCACGTAGTAAAATACGCCCCTTAAAAAATTAATTACCCCTTTTTGCCCCGTCAGCGGTCGATTCAAAAACTTATCATCGTTACTTTCTTGTCAAAAGTATTAATACTGAATTTCGAGTTAATCGGATCGCGCATTCAAATTCTTCCACACAAACTTTAACACCAATATATCCCCCTTTGGGGCGTAGTTTTGAAAAACATATAATGATAAACTTTATTACTTACGTAGGCAAGTATTCTTGCCAATTTTCAAATTTATTAACAAATAGAATAAGATTTTTCATATAAACTGTATCCCCACTTTTCATCCCCATAGGGCCACTCCAATCTCTATCTATCTTTAACACATCTCAAACGATTTATCAAAATTCCACAATTTTGATAAATCGTTTGAGATGTGTTCATAACTTGACACAAAGATTATTTATACCTATTTTCGAGTTAATAAACCTACGCTGTAAAATCCTCCCCTTTAAAATTGACTACCCCTTTTCAACCCGTCAGGGGTAGATTTTCGAAAAACCCTGATACACATTTTTCTTTATTTTCAATCTTAGGTATAAATACTGAGTTTCGAGTAAATCGGACCGCGAGCTAAAATTCTTCCATACAAAATTTGAAACCCCCTAATCCATTGTTAGGGGGTAGTTTAGAAAAAAAAAACTGGCAATCTTCATAATTTATTTAGGTAAGTATTCGTGCCAAGTTTCAAGTTTATTAATTCAAGGAATAAGATTTTTCATACAAACGAAATCCCCCCATTTCTCCCTCTTAGGGGTGGGATTTCGAAAAATCCTTTCTTAATGGATGCCTACTCTTCACGAAGAACACACCCTCCAAATTTCATGTCTCTAGGACCAGCGGTTTAGGCTGTGCGTTGATATATCAGTCAGTCAGTCAGTCAGGACTTTGAATTTTATATATATAGATGAACTATTCGTATTGTTTGCATACGAATAGTTCATCTATATATATAAAATTCAAAGTCAGTATTCAAGTGAATCGCAATAATCGAATGCAACTATTATACGTGCGTTCGCTACGAATAACTGAATCCTTATGGCAGCGGCGCGTTTTTTTTTTTATGAATGGCATCTCGTAGTTGACCTTGAGAGGTCGTGACTACTTAACCGGACTATCCTGTGGTTGCCTTAAGAATTCTTAAATCCTCCAGCCAGGGCTACATCTAGACTGCGCGCTAAGGGCACCCCCTGTGGGGTACGAACCTCGGCTTAGGGCGTCGCTGGGTGGCGGGGTGGGCGAGAGAACGCGCCTTGCGCACCTCACGCCTCAGCCGCCGCGGGAGACGCTCCGGGCGTCGGGAGCCGCGTGACGACTCCCGGCCACCGTAGGCGTGGGCCTGCGGGCGGTGAGTAATGGGTAACTCACCGTCCGATCAGGACCAGGCCCGTGCCGGACGGCGTGTATGTGTTCCACACGCGCCTCAAAGAGATGTCAGCATGAGTGACGAACCCAATAGGGCCGAAGCCTGCCAGGGTAGCGGGATCGTCCGAAAGGGTTACCGCTGCCCTGGAACATAAAGGGCTAAGGAAGGAACACGGGTGGGTTTTAGTCAGTAAGAGTCTGACACTCCCTTTTGCTCCACCCAGAGCGGGAGGAGTCATTTGATGATTTCCCATCCTGAAAAAAAAAAAAAAAAAAGGGCGTCGCTGGGAGAGGGCAGCAAAGGGACAGGCTGGATCGAATTGGACAGCGGCGCGGCTCTCAGCGCGCTTTATATAACCACAGACGCGCAGGCGCGAGGCGTGTAAATGTTCGCCGTGATTCTTTAAATTGACATAACTTTTTTATTTATAAACCGATTGACATGAAATAAACACTAAATGTTAAGTGAAGCTTACTACAATATATTAGTGAAAACCGCATCTAAATCGAGTAAGCCGTTTCTGATATTAGCGTGCACAAACACACAGACAAACAGACAAAAAAAAAATTGATTACAGTTTCGGGTTCGGCATCGATATAATAACAACCCCTGCTACTTTTTTTTATATATTTTCATTGTACAGACACCACTTTTCTACAATTTTATTATATGTATAATATAATAATAATAATAACAACCCCTGCTACTTTTTTTTATATATTTCCATTGTACAGACACCACTTTTCTACAATTTTATTATATGTATATAGATAGCAAAAACAAATGCAGAGCCACGTGGTCGGTTGTTGATCATGAATTTGGGAATGCGAGTTCATTTATTATAATAGTATTTCTGAAATACAATTAGATAAACAAGTACTGGCAAATCCCACTGACATAGCAAATGCGTTTGATAATTAATTTATTAACTCGACTAATACCTTGACATCAAAAAATTAATATTATTGTAATGCCACTAATCAAATCAATTTCTAACTCCATGTTTCTTAACTCCATGACTGAAGATGAAGTTAAAAAGGATGTAATGGTGTTAAACAAAACTAACTCTGAAGGTTATGATGGAATAAACACAAATACAATTAAAGCCTGCAGTACAGAATTAATTCCTATTTTAACGTATTTAAGTACCCTTTCGTTTTCGTCAGGTACTTTTCCTGATGCCCTAAAATTATCAGTCGTGAAGCCACTGTACAAAAAACACGATAAAAATGACGTGAAAAACTATCGCCCGATTACACTTATTCATATACTGTCAAAGGTTTTCGAGAAATGTATACTCAAGAGACTTGTCGACTATTGTAGCAAATTTAATATTATATCAAAAGAACAGTTCGGATTCCAAAAGCACAAGTCAGCCACACAAGCAATATTTACTCTTCTGAGCAATATCCTGAGTAACCTAAACAATAATAAATTAACAACAGGTCTATTTTTGGATCTGTCACAAGCTTTTGACTTCGTAGCGCATGACGTATTATTGAGAAAGTTGGAAATCCTGGGAATAAGAGGAGTTGCACTACAGTGGATTTCGTCTTATACATGTAAGTGATCGAAAACAATACGTTGCTATAGATAAAGTATATGAAAACTTACTTACTTCCTAGTTCCTACTGTTTAAACTATAGGGTAAATAAATGTGGCGTCCCTCAAGGAAGTGTATTAGGTCCCATATTATTTTTATTGTATGTATCATACATTTATATTATTTGCAGATGATATTTCAATTATCATGACATCTGATAAAAAATCAATATCTGATCATGAAATTGACATTAATAATACTATAGACAAAATGTTACAATGGCTACAGATTAATAAATCAAAATTTAATAAATAATTAATAAATCGAAACATGCTAAATACAATTTTAAACTTATTAATGTTGCGCGCCACAATTGATGCCTGGTACATGGTGACATTAGTTACCACTAGCGCCATCTAGTATCACGTAGTAGAACTAATAGTCACTAGCGCCATCTATTGACGAGTAGATATGTCGAAGCTAGAACTTACTAGAACTATCAACATCTCGTCGGTCGGGGCCGGTATGAGCTCGAGCATTCTAGATGTTTCTACAATAGAAGGTTCTGGAACTATCTGCGGCACTATATAGGGCCAGGACTAGCCGCGACCAGTCAGACTTCGTTCTGCTATAGAAGCGAATACATCGAAAGCGATCTTCAAGTGCGACTTAAGAGCGATTGTGTTTTATAATTAGTGTGTTTCGAGTTGTTGTTAGTGTTGATTAATTAAAGTGTAACTTTTGGTAATTTTTATAGGCAGTTTTTATTGTCATGAACCCAAAGCTCGTAACAATTGGTATCAGAAGCAAGGATTAAAATCATGCCGATTTTACCTAAAGACGACACGAAGGGTATCCGTACCCGGAGTCAACGCCAACAGGAGACGGACCCGAGACGTTTTGGTGGAACTATGTCGCAGAGGTCAGAGGGCCAGCTACCAACCACAGAGGCCGACCAGTCCGCAGCAGCTCCAGCATCAGCAGCACCAGACTTTGCTGCCCTGATGATGATGCTGCAGGAGTAGTCCCGCCGACAGGAGGAACAGCCGTCGATTGGAAGAACAGCTCCAGCGGGACAAGCAGGAACAGGCTCGTGACAGGGAGGAACAAGCTCGCCGACAGGAGGAACAGGCTCGCCGCCAGGAAGAGCAGATGCTCCTTTTGAAGGACCTTCACGCTACCTTCGGGAAAGATATGAAGGAGGTGAAGGATAAGGTTGCTCAACATGACAACCGCCTGTCGGAAGCTGAAATCCGGATCGACCAAGTGAATAATCGGGTTGACAACGTGGTGGCTGACGTGAAGAAAACCGTGATGGCTGACGTAAAGAAAACGCTGGATTATCTTAAATTTGGGGATGGAATCGCAGCTCCCGTAGCTACAACACCTTCGCTACGTGGATTCAAAGTGCCACCGTTCGACGGAACTTCTTCCTGGTCAGCCTACAAAATCCAGTTTGAGGCTGCCATGAAGGCAAACGGCTGGAATAAAAGTCAGGCCATGACTGCCCTCACCCTAGGCCTGCGCGACCAGGCCTTAACTGTTCTGGAAGCTCTCGGTAAGGAAGTGACTTACGAGCAGCTCCTGGAGGCATTGGAGGCTCGGTATGGCGACGCTCACCTGGAACACGTGTTTCGCGCGCAGCTCAAGAATCGCGTGCAGCGCAGTAATAAAAACCTGCAGCAGTGGGCCCTTGAACTGGAGAAGCTGGTGCGTAAAGCTTACCAGTCCGTACCTGCGCTTATTGATGGGAACCTGGTGCAGGCATTCATCGACGGTATCCGTGACCTTGAAGTTAGAGCTGCTGTGAGGCTCGGGCACCACGGGACGCTCAAGGACGCCTTGGCCCATGCACTGGAGGTGAAAGCCGTGCGGCAGGATCATCGTTCCCATCGCGTCAGGGAGGTTGCAGCGGCTACAGTTCGCGACCGCAATAAAGGGTACAGCCCTAGGTGCTACGGCTGCGGAGAAAGGGGCCACCTTCGATCCAGTTGCCCTAAGCGAACTGCAGAAAGAGAAAACGGCCGATCTCCAGAGGGCAGTGCAGCTAACAGCACCGCCCAGCACCAGCAGCAGGGAAACGAGTAATAGCCAGGACTGCGGGGCGGGTGCTGGCTGAGGTTCAAAGAGCCCCAAGGGTTTCACACAAACCCAAGACGGGAACAGCCTAATCATCAAGAGCGAGGTCAACGGAACGCCGTGTAAGCTGACCATAGACACTGGAGCCTCTCACACGGTTGTCAGTTCCCAACTCACAAGACGGTCCCTTGGGGACTCCGCATACAACCGAGAACACATTAATTTGGTAACAGCCACCGGTCAGCGCATACCCGTCCATGGAGAGAAGAAGATGGGGTTGAAGCTAGGCAACAGAATCTACCTACATAATGTCATCGTGGCTGATATAATGGACGATTGCATCCTGGGCCTTGACTTTATGAGGAAGAATTGTTGCGAAATAGACGTCAAGCAAGGTGTTTTGAAATGTGGACAAGAGGAACTTTTCGTGGAAGGGGCGTTACCAGGGAACGTGCACAGCCTTAAGAAGATTGTTCTTCCGCCAAGATCGGAAACGATTGTGCCAGTTAGTCTTCCTCGGAATCCTGGGCAAACTCATCGTTGTGTACTCGTGGAAAGGGTAGACAATGACCTTCCATGGAAAGTAGCACGAACTTTGGTCAGAGCCACCGACATCTCAGGAGTACGTGTGCTGAACCTTTGTGATCAAGAACAGGTTATAGAAAAAGGCACACTAGTCGGTACTTGCGAGGAAGTGGATTGGATGCGTCGATGCCAATATCTGTCGACTGGGACCCTCAGCAAGGATGCACAAACGAGAGTGACCACACTTTTAGAAGACTGCCGCAGCGCTCTGTCCCAAAATGAAATGGTCAAGGCGAAGAAAATGTTACTCAAGTATGCCGATGTTATCTCGTCAAACGATGCTGTCATCGGGAGGACTGGCTTAGTTCAACTCAAAATAAACACAGCAGAAGAATTGCCTATTCATTTAAATATGACTGTAACACCATTATACCATGTTTAAGGCAAATAAAGACTTATTACATAGAAGGAACAATTCCCGTACTTTACTGTCAGGTGACGTACCTACTGCTACAGCTATAATTGATCGATGTAAAGGTGGCACAGATGCAACTATCAATACGTTAAAAGTTACAAACCAACAAAGATACTATACGTCATCGACGAACTTGCTTTGGAACATGGGCAACGAATTATACGTTTACCGCCTAGCCAGGCTACGTTCACACGGCACTATTTTTCAAGTATATGTATAGGATACGATATTTTATCTTTTTGTATTTAAAACTGAAAGTTCACACGAGCCAAAACTATAAAATGACGGATTTGAAAAAAAACGTCTTATGTTGTCGGCTATTCGAGAAATATCATTAAGATTTTTATCGTATTCGTGTTTTGTTCGTGTTCGTACTTAAGGACTTTTGTTTGAAACAGCTTTTTTTTGTAACTTTCATTGTTGTTGCTACAGTGAAAGTCGTTTATATTATTAGTATACAATCGACAACCGGGCACATTGTAGCCAGCGCCACGTACCAGCGGTCCAGCACACACACCGGCTCACTCACCCATGTGCAGCACGGCGCGCGGCGTGCGCGGGTGCTCGGCGTGCTGCACGGTGTGCATCATGGCGCTGGCCAGCGCCACGTACCAGCGGTCCAGGTCCGCTCGGCGCCCGCTCGACACGAAGATGCGCTCGCACGCGGCGCTCAGCGCCTCCAGCTCCTGCAGGAAACTCAGCAGGCCGCACTTGGGCTTCTTGGCCGCCTGTGGGACATGAACTCTCGGAGTTTATTCAGTTCGTAGTTTCCAGAGTGGATCTGAGGTCTTCAGAAACCGGGCAGGCGACGATATAGCCGGCTCACCTGCTTGACGGCGTCGGGTAGCGCGGCCAGGCGCTCGGCCACGCTGCGGTCCGCGCCGCGCTTTGCCGCCACCGCCACGCCCGCCAGCGCCGCGCGCGCCCAACGCGCCTCGCCCGCGCCCCCGGCTCCGCCCGCGCCCCCGGCTCCGCCCGCGCCCTCGGCCGCGCCTAGCACGCGCCGCCCCACGCACGCCAGCGCGCGCATGGCTCCGCTGCACAGAGACACTCGTAGAGCAGCCGCCCGAGCGCGTGCTCGTGCGGCGCCGGGTACGTACTAGGGGTCATGCCGCTCCACGTGCGCCACCAGCGCCACCAGGTCACTCTCCAGCGACGGGAACAGCTCGCACATGAAGCGCCGCGTCTCGCCACCCGCGCGCCGCGCCTCGCCACGCTCGCCGCCCTCGCTCCTTTCGCCGTCGCCGCCTTCACCCTAAAATTAAACTTTTGGCTTCATAGCACGTCGCGAACATCTACCGCTGGATATTTACGCGAATCGCGATGATACCTTGACGTCGATGTCCAAAAAGAAGAATTGCGCGCAGAAGTCTTGCTCGGCGTTGCACAAGCTTTCCACCAGACTCAGCACCTGCCGACAGACGGGGCGTCGAGTTGAGCGGAAGAGAAACATATGCGTCGGTTAGTGTAGTCGCAGTGGAGCTTCACTCACGGTGTCCAGCGGTTCGTCGGCGCGGTCGGGCGGCGCGCTGGCCAGCCCGGCGCGCGCCAGCTCGCACGCCGCGCGCACCTCGCGCTCGTAAACGCGCGCCCACGTGCCCACGTACACCTGCACACAACGGGGTCAGTCGGCCTGCCAGCCTGGCGCACTGCCGCACGGCACACGGCATACGTACCTTGGCCAGCGCGTCGAACGCTTTCTCGTCCATGTCCTTGAGCCAGCGCATGAAGGGCGCGTAGGGCAGCAGCTCGGCGTGGTGGCGATGCGCGCGCGACTCGTGCGCCGCCTCGTTGCCGAGGTGGATGAGCGCGTTGTTGAGGTGCCGCGCCAGCGCCGCCGCCAGCTGCGGGCACATGCGTCATACCATGTCGAGAAAATGCCTTGTTACCATGCCTAGTTACTGGGCCGATCGACAAGCTTTCTGCATAGTATAAAGGAAGGTATCAAAATTCATGCGAGATCTGTACTACTTGCGCCTCACCTGGTCGCGCGCGCGGGTGAGGCGGCGCAGGCGCTCGCGCACGGCGGCCAGGCGGCGGCGCGACGCGGGCGCGGCCGCCTCGGCGCGCAGCGCGGCGCGCAGGGCCTCGCCCGCGCCCAGCGCGCGCGCGCGGCCCTCCGCCGACGTCAGCGACACCTCGGCCAGCGAGTCCAGGTCGCGCAGCGGCGGCGCGTCTAGCCAACTGTACACGTCGCCCAGCTCGGCCAGCAGGAGCCGTGCGTTGGCGTCGGCGCGCGCGGCGTCCGAGCGCGCATGAGGCGCGGCGGGCGCGGCACGGGCCAGCTCGTCGTAGCGCCGCAGCCGCTGCGCCAGCGCGGCGCCGGCGCCCAGGCCGGCCTCGAGCCGCTCGGCCAGCGCGGCGCCGGCGCCGCCGCTCTCGGTGGCCGCGGCCAGCATGCCGGCCACGTTGAGCGCGTCGAGGCGCGCCAGGCGGCTGCCCAGGCGCCGCACGCGCCGCTCGGCGTCGGCGTCGGCGGGCTCGGCGTCCTCCAGCAGCGCGCCGAGCGCCGCATCCGATGGCGTCACATCGTCACCGCCCTGCCACACCCCCTTTCTTATTATCATACTTAATATATAAATAAATAAATGTATGTGTGTATGTGTGTGCGTCATCATATCTATATACATATATTATAATAAAATCGTAGGAAAGTCAAAACTGTACATTGAAATTTTTTTAAAAAGAATACTTGGGCGTGATCTACAATCGATATCGAAGCCAAAAATATAGTTTTTAGAATTTTTGTCTGTTTGTCTGTTTATCTGTTTGTCTGTATGTATGTCCGGGATAAACTCAAAAAGTACTGCATGGATTTACTTCAAATTTTGCATGAATATTACTAAGAGGTCGGGTCAACATATAGGCTACATATTATCACGCTATCACCTACGGGGGAGGAGCTGTGAATCTTTATTTTTCTTACGCATTCTGTGACAGCGTGTAATCTAACGACGCATATTTAAATGTTGTTTTTGAGTAAGCCATGCTATTATCTAGCTTTACACTATAAAAACTACGCCATTTAAGTAACTTGGGCAGAGAAACATATTTAAATGAATATTAGTAGTATAAAGACAATTTGAAACAGCGCCATCTATGAGATTTCATAAAAATAAAATCAAGTTACATGATAATACTTTTTGGAAATTAATAATTTAAATTTGATCATGTTGGCGAGGTTAGTAGTTAGTTATTCTTAAAATTCATAGATGGTAATGTGCATTTTCTTCATAAAAGTTGTATCGTATAGTTCGTTTTGACAAATTCAAGTTCCAACAAAACCCTCAAAATATTGAGCAGAGTCGAGGAAGACAATTTAAAAAAAATGCGGTGTTAAGTATTACAAAAAAGTTATGTTCATTGATGATGATCATCTCTTCATCAATTTCATGTTGTTAGTACAAAATAAACATCATCTGCCTAGCCTTTTCCCAACTATGTTGGGGTCGGCTTCCAGTCTAACCGGATGCAGCTGAATACCAGTATTTACAACAGTAGTACAAAATAAACATTGACTGTTAATACTTTTGTTCGCGTTGGGCAAAACCAGGGTAAAATGTTTTTCTTGGATGCTCCTGGTGGAACAGGAAATACATTTGTTACCACTGGCATACTTACAGAGGTCAGGAGGCAAGGCAAAATTGCTATTGCTGTAGCGTCGTCGGGAATCGCTGCCACACTGCTTCCGGGTGGCAAGACAGCACATGCCATGTTTAAAATTCCCATCGATTTAGAGAGCGCCGAAACGCCTGTTTGTGGTGTGTCACGTAACAGCGATAAGGGACACGTGCTCAAGGATTGCTCTCTTATCGTATAGGATGAGTGTACGATGGCCAATAGAAAGGCAGTTGAGGCCGTGGACAGAACCCTGCAGGACATTCGCAGGAACGAACATTTGATGGGTGGTGTCACAGTTCTGTCCAGTGGCGATTTTCGGCAAACGCTTCCCATGGTGACGCGGGGATCGAGGGCTGACGAGGTGAATGCTTCGTTGAAACGATCTTCGTTGTGGTCACGAGTTCGTACGCTGCGCTTGACCATTAATATGAGAGCTCGGCTCGGCGGCAATGCACGTGCTCAAGAATTCTCCGATGTGCTTCTAAATCTTGGCGAAGGCACTCTACCAGAAGAGAGAGGTGGACAGGTGGTGCTTCCAGAGTCTCTCGGTAGAGTGGTATCCAGCTTAGAAGAACTCATTCGCTGTGTGTACGGGGACATCAGTCGTATACCGCACCAGCAGAATTCTTGGGTGTGTGAGCGGGGCATTTTGACGCCCAAAAATGATCAGGCTGCAGCAATTAACGAATGCATTCTCTCGGAAATTGAGGGGAATGAAGTGGTCTACACCTCGATAAACACTGTTGTCGAGCAAGATGACGCCACACATTATCCCGTGGAATTTCTGAACTCCCTGTCAGCAAGTGAACTTCCAGCGCATACCATCAAGCTGAAGGTCGGTGTCCCGATTATGCTTCTTCGGAACCTATCTCCTCCGAGGTTGTGTAACGGGACCCGCCTTAAAGTCATCTCGCTCCACAGACACATCATTGAGGCGGAAATTCTTACGGGTTGTGGCGTCGGCGAGGCAGTATTTATACCACGCATTCCCCTTATACCTCATAACTTCCCGTTCCAGTTCAAGCGCGTACAGTTCCCCGTGAGTGTTTGCTTCGCGATGACCATCAATAAGTCGCAGGGGCAGGCACTGAGGGCAGCGGGTGTCGACCTCAGGACGAGTGGCTTCTCACACGGGCAACTGTACGTCGCTTGCTCCCGCGTCACCAGTTCTGACTCTCTTTACATTTTGGCTTTTGGCAGCATAACTACCAACGTAGTTTATAGGGAAGTGTAAGGTATAATACCTTTGTACGTATTTTTACTCTTTTGTGTCCTGGAATGTATTCCTGCATTATTTTCTCTATTTCCTTCAGTCACATCTTATGACTGAACTCAGCAGGATTCCCATATAACTCTCTTCACTTGCTTCGCTTGCAAAAAAAAAACTTATATTTTAATGCTATTTTAAAAGTTATTTACTTATAATGCTATAGCGACACTGGCATCTTACGTATTTTTGGTGCTGTAGAGCCTTCACGCAGACGACGTCGCGGGCAACAGCTAGTATTTAATAAATGTGAAACAAAATAATGGCGTGTGGCAAGCACACAAAGGCCCTTCAGAATGGGCCACATTTTTACTGTAATGTGGCTGCAATATTTTCAAATCTGGATTAAAAATGTATGGCCTGACAGGTTTGGGAATGAACTAGGTACTCCAAATAAAATTACACATGAGTACCTACCTATTCATTTTTTGGCACAAAAAAACCACTATGATGAATATTAAATACGTCATTGTAAAGTATTATACTGTTATTATTTAATTATTGCAAATGTGAGGACTACGTAAGACATTTTAATTTATTTTAGTTAGTTTTAATGGTCTGGCAGTTTGGCTGAAAGGAGCTAAACGAGTTAGCAAGGGCGGAATATAACTGAGGGGCAATTCTCGTAATTTTAAGAACGTTCACAGTCTGATCTCAGTCTCAATCTGTCAAAAAATACTTCTAATTTCCCTACATTTTGGCAAGTTTTTGGCATTTTTTTTTTGTCGCCGAGATCAGACTGCGACTAGATTTTGAACGTTTTAAATTACGAGAATTGGCGCGCTGGTTATAGACAATCCTCTCAAATATTTTAGCTATAATGCACAGCTTGGATATAGGCCTATAATTAGTGATCTCGGTTTTAGGCCCCTTCTTATGTACGGGTGTAATAAAACAACCGACTTCCAAAAATGACACTATAAAGTGAAAAATAACTTTAATTTCGGAAGTCGGTGTCGTTGGGTTCGCATTTTCGTTGTTTGCCACCGACTTCCGAAATTAAAGTTATTTTTCACTTTATAGTGTCATTTTTGGAAGTCGGTTGTTTTTTTTTTGCAAAAAAGTTTTTATTTTTCACTTTTTAGTTGTAATTTTTACCAGTAATTTTGGTTTAAAAACCAAAGTACTAAACCGTTTTTGATGAAATTTCTATGGGACCATTTGGGAAGTATACCCTTTCCAACAAAAAAAGAATTTTTCAAATCGGTTAGCAAGCGACGGAGTTATGCGCGAACAAACATAAAAAAAAAATACAAACATCCAAATTGAGAACCTCCTCCTTTTTTAGAAGTCGGTTAAAAACAGCACAATATATCCTACTCGCCATAATAAATATGTACTTGAACTTATTTTTAGTGAAAAAATCGCGCGGTTATTGTTAAAAAAACAACACACCATCCGTTCGTGCGGCACAGTCGCGTCGCGACGCGACTGCCTGAGTACCTGCATGTCGAGCGCATACCGAGATCGAGGCGCGTAGGTATAGCTCGCGCTTCGTCCGTTTGTATGAAGTTGGAATACTGTATAGATAATATTACCGTGACTCTGTCACGCAAATATTTAAAAGTTAACTCGTCAGATATATTTCCGTAAATCTTGAATTTTTTTAGATACTTACTTATTTTTTATATTTTTCTTTAAGTAATTGTTTTGATGAGTGATGAGCTGAACCAGACTGGGTATTTATTATTACATACTTAGCTTTTGTGGTATGTACTTGTTTTGAAACTGTTTTATAGTGTCTATAAAGTACTCAACCGACTCGTCCAGTGATCGGATTGAAAACTCTTGTTCCCAATTAGTGCCAGAAATCTCGTTATTTATAGAATCAAAATCGCCTTTGCCATAGATAGGTATACCGTAACCGCGGCGCATGGTCAAGGGGAGGTATTTCAAAGATGTCAATATTGATTAACAACGCAGGATGAAAGGGATCAATGGACACTAGAGGGTCAACACACTTACTAACACAAGCTAACTTATTTGAGAGGACTACCTAAGTCCAACAGTTTCCCGTACCCATTAGCGGGCAGCTAATGGGTACGGGAAACTGTTGTACTTATTTATTACATTATACTGTCCAAAGTCCAGCGTACACAACTCGTCCGCGAATAAACATTCGTCACTAGTGGCGGGGTTCACTGGGACACACGAAATGTTATTAGATGGAGCCCAAGTGATTCGCCATAAATTAAAAATACATCTGAAGTTTTATTTAGAGCTGTTCAATTTGGACTGGAAATTATTAAGTTGTTCCGAAAACCGTTTGTTTTGTTTGCACAGGTAGACAGTGCAAATATATAAGTTCAGTTCAGTTGACTTCGAATTTTTAAGCCGTAAGTTGATCCAGAGATCCTCCGCCGAGGAGTGCAGGAGCGGTTGCGGAGTGACAGGTAACTCCTTACGCTTTGCTATAAGCACACCACCACCTCTCGTTTGACCAGTCATAACATAATCCCGGTCACGGGCGCCACACTAAGTAACGATCATCAAACAATTCTGAGTTTAAAAACCCATCCATTAACCACGTCTCCGTTAAAACAATAACATCGTAGGAATTATGTAGAACCTGACGGTAGAACGAGTCGGTCTTAGTTCACCCCGTACGTTCTGATAGAAGACAGTAAGACACTGTTCACTGTTGTTAGCCATTGCACATATTATAACCAACAATAATTGAATAAGCATCAACAACAATTTAATATAATGAAATTTGCCAATTTATTTCAAGACAGTTATCATTAGTCACGCATAAAAGAGGTATGAATTGATAATGCGGGTAAAATAGAGTAAAGTTAGCAAGAATGTGCAAATCATACAATGATGTTAGGATAGACATGACTGTGCGAGCAAGCAGCAACATATCACACGCATAAGCGTGAGCGAGACAAACGTGTAATTAAGTATTGGTACTTGAAGTCGAACAGCACGATAAGGAATACAATGGAAGCTCATTAGTAGTGCCGAGGTGCTAAACCTTTTACAAAAACAAAGTAAATAACAATTGATGTGCGAACTTCGATACATTTTAAAGAGAGAAAAGCAAAAAATTGATCTTGTATGTAAATAGAACCGTTTTAAACAATTTTGTTTAAATCAAATTAATATTGTCATATATGGTGGCAATAATCATCATCTGCCTGGTGCAAACTAAAGAAACAATCCGTATGTGTGTGTTATGCGTTTTTAACAAATAAAGATTGCATTTATTACTTGGATTTGATTTGCCATAATGTGAAACAGCAATATTATAATCAAGCCCCTTAAAAAAGTGTAGCAATACTAAATGCTACAGTATGGCTACTGGTTACCAGGCCGTACTGAGAAATACTAAGTACCTATAGAGCTTTTCCAGGAACCCCTCCTTAGTACTAAACTATGCTACAATATAAAAGAAATCTATGTCTGTAAGGATTGAGGAGCCACATCAGATTTTTTAAATCTGATCTCACCATTATTTAGCAGCAATGTAGCTGATTTTGCAGCACGAATTCTAGATTTAGCAGCAAAATATATCACTAGTTATATTAATGCAAAACTGGCTCCTCAATCTAAACGTCTGAATTGAGGAGCCACCTGGAACTCGTTAAGTAATAAATGAATATTTTTGAAAATTTTGTATCATTTAGTAGCAATTGTGCATATTACCTTCTAAAAATTTAGCTTCTGTAGCGCTAAAATGAAAGAAAGTACAACACTTTTAGTATGGCTCCTCAATCTAAACTCATGAGGTGAATTTCTATTGGATGTAAGCGATCAATTAATATATTCGACATAATGATCATTTAGCAGGTGTTGTGTTTGTTTTTGCAGTATAGGAATGAAATAGTAAAACTGAGTAAATTTTCTAGAATAACACATTTTCTTTGCCTCCTCAATCCTGATATTCTAATTATATATGTTTGACTGTAGCCACCTGAGATCTCAACGGAATCTAAAGCCAGAGATACTAACATTTAGCAGAAATGTCTGCTAAATATATCTGCACAGTTCAGCAATCTATATACTTTGGATTCTGAAAAAACAATACATTACTATTTTCTTGTAAATTCAGTGTGAAGGGTGACCACATTTTGGGGGTACCTACAAATTAATATTTCACTTACCTATCCACAATAATATTTATTTAGTAACAAAACATTCATTAGCGGTGAAGTATTCTCGTTTGTACATGAATATGTTCATGTACGAAATAAATCATTAACTTGGATTTCTTATATTATAAAGTTAATCATCATGTTTGTGTCATCATAATTGAATTGTGGGGATATTAATATGTGCAATATCGTGCAGTGAGCGATAATTAAGTGCAGTTTGATATCCTGTTTTCAATGTAAGTACATTTGTGCCGACTGTATGTTTTGTAACAACCAAACCGTGTGTAAATATACTCTATAAAACACAGTTTCTGAACTGAATGGTTGTGGAAAGCTTAGAGTGAGAGAAATACCAGATTTTGTAATGTTTTCGAATAAATCATATAGGTGGTAGGTGCTATAGTATTTATTCCTGCAATTATCGAAACTGGCACAAGCCAATACAAATGTCACTATCTTACACCGAAAGATGAGATGTTCTGTTACGATAATTACAATTCTAAAATTCGTATAAGCACTATTCAGCCAATATTCATTCATTCTATAACTTATAGCGAAATTGATTGCTAAATAACCAAATCGTAGGTATGATAGATATAACCTGTTATGAAAATATAAAAATAAATGATTTATCCTGGTTTCATTATTACGAGTATAATATGGTCACCCTTCACACTGAATTTACAAGAAAATAGTTAAGTATTGTTTTTTCAGAATCCAAAGTATATACATTACTGAACTGTGCAGATATATTTAGCAGACATTTCTGCTAAATGTTAGTATCTCTGGCTTTAGATTCCATTGAGATCTCAGGTGGCTACAGTCAAACATATATAATTAGAACGTCAGGATTGAGGAGCCAAAGAAAATGCGTTCTTCTAGAAAATTTACTCAGTTTTA
Organism: Apamea anceps; assembly: GCA_951799955.1. Taxonomy (NCBI): domain Eukaryota; kingdom Metazoa; phylum Arthropoda; class Insecta; order Lepidoptera; family Noctuidae; genus Apamea; species Apamea anceps. Next base: position 21,609,757 of record OX637510.1, read on the forward strand.
CTATTTTATTCCTATACTGCAAAAACAAACACAACACCTGCTAAATGATCATTATGTCGAATATATTAATTGATCGCTCACATCCATTAGAAATTCACCTCTTGAGTTTAGATTGAGGAGCCTTACTAAAAGTGTTGTACTTTCTTTCATTTTAGCGCTACAGAAGCTAAATTTTTAGAAGGTAATATGCACAATTGCTGCTAAATGATACAAAATTTTCAAAAATATTCATCTATTACTTAACGAGTTCCAGGTGGCTCCTCAATTCAGACGTTTAGATTGAGGAGCCACTTTTGCATTAATATAACTAGTGATATATTTTGCTGCTAAATCTAGAATTCGTGCTGCAAAATCAGCTACATTGCTGCTAAATAATGGTGAGATCAGATTTAAAAAATCTGATGTGGCTCCTCAATCCTTACGGACATAGAAATCTTGCTCAAAAATTCATGTTCCTAATCTCACTAGATAGGTCACTTTCTCCTTTGATATACATAATATACATTATATACAGAATAACATAAGATGGAATATAGAGAGATTATCGACGGACACATAGTGTAGGCGTGAGGCAGTCATAACATAAGTAATCGTATGAATCACGTCGTAACAAGGGGGCAGCGCTAGCTCACCACGTCAGCACAAGGCTGCTCCTTGCTGTTCTCCCATTCACGTTGCAGTGCTGTTTCTTCGTACTTCATGTTTTTAGAAGCCCACGATGTCTTTTTATGAAGCTTTTTACAAATTAATGTTTGCTCGTCGGAGTTTTAATAACAAAATAATAATACTGTGAAGACTAATCTCAGTTTCAGCTTTAAATGCAGCTACTTGTCAAATAAAATGTACTATTGTTTTTAAATTAACTTCGCTTCTGAAATACATTAAAACACGGTGTGATGATGAAATTCAGTTTTAGTTTTTAGTTTTCATAATCAACAAACTGTGCTGTCATCAGTGAAGTCTGTCAGTCACCAGCAGTATTATTACTCTTTCACTCTTTGGTCACCACTTCACCAGTCACCAAATCACCATAAAGATAGACTCAGTGTTACCACCTTACTTTTTGAAGACGGGCTATTTACGAATGCAAGAAAAGGGCTAGAAACAGTTTAAAAAAACCAATAAAATGAGCATAATAACTTTAAGAGAAAATTGTTTTTGGCAAGCACTCGAACATAGAATGTTCGAGTGCTTGCCAAAAACAATTTTCGATTTTCAATAATAGATTATATGATTAAAAAATAAAATCATCTTCAGAGAATCTCTTTTTCAATACTGGTAGCAGCAGCTGTGCTGTTAAAGTTGAGTTGAGTTACTAATTTGCAGGACCATTCAGTACTTATTACATCTACTCTTTTTTATTACCTCATGAGATAATATTGCTGATAACAATAGGTTTGTTTTAAACCCTCATCCCCACCTAATATGCAAAATCGACGTGTTTGTTTTTAATTGCGATTTTTTGTTTTTATCAAACTCATAGAACTAAAGGCACGTTGAACATCGGCATTTGATAGTGGTAAAGATTAAATGATTTTTGCCAAATTGCAAATCTCCTGATACGGATTATTTCTTGCTGGGTTTCTGTATTATAAGGTATTTTTTTTTAAATAAAAACGTTGCCCCACACTAGGAATTTCTCCTGTATCGTGGGTGCGTTTACCAACATTTAAACTCACAAACAGCCAGACCCGGAACAACTACTTGTAGGCCATACAAATATTTGTTGCGTGCGGGAATCGAACCCGCGCCACGCAGCGCAGCAGTCAATCGCTTAACCAACCAACCGCCAACCGTGCCGACGAAATTCTTTCTTTTGTGAATCCTTCTTAACAATTTATCAATTAGGGCTTGCCCTTTTCGGGCTAAAAGAATGAAAAAGGGGCTCTTTCAGCTACCAGTATAAAAAAAAGCCAGATCTAGCCCGAAAAGAGCTAAGGTGGCAATACTGGATAGACTAAGTCACTGTCACCCATCATTGTCATTCCTTGTCAATGTCAAAGTCAATCTAATAACTGACCATAGACCGTAGACAGAGAAACTTCTACGCCATAGACCAAGGAACTTATGGATTTAGGTTCCTTGCCATAGACCATACACGTAGGTTAAAAGGGAAATAAAGCCTATTATACACGATCCATCCCAGCTATGTCCGCTCACGGGCACTCACGGCTGCGGTGTTGGACGTAGCATACACACTATCAAGCTTAATCGAATGAACGTAGTGAGCGCACAGTGTATTTTAAACCAAAATTCCACCAGTTTTTAAACGCCAAAAAATGGGAATTCTTCTGATGTTGTCAGCAGTAGCAGAAGAGAAAAAAAAATAGGAAGAGATTTTGGATAAAAAAAATTGTCATAAACGTTTTTGTTTATTCATGCAGTTCGCATTTGATACATTCATCTTTGATTAAATCGTGAAATTGTTTCACGATCCATTTTGGCGTCCATTCGGCTTCCGACACAGACTCTAATAATGGTGAATGCATACAGCGAGTTTATATACGATCGAGCACGTAATCTGAAGGATCGTGCGTCGTGCGTGGACTGGACTCCTTTAATAAAGATTGGTCCTTGGCAACTGTGGACAGAGAGAGGTGGAAGGCGAGCAGGGAGGCCTTTGCCCAGCTGTGGGACATTAACGGCTAATAAAAAAAAACTTTCTTGATATTATTCATTTGCACGTTATGTTATAAAAAAACATCAAAAACCTCTTCCTATTTTTTCTTCTCTTCTGCTGCTGCTGAAAAGATTTTCATCATTGATCAAATAAAACACATGCGCTAATTTAATTCGTTCGATTACATCTAGCTAGCACGTTGGCGCACTATATAGGTGGGCAATGCATAAGGACGTCTTTTTACTACGTCTTTGTGTGTCGTCTTGTGGGTATGGAAAGAGATTTTTTAAAGTATATTGTTCTATACTAAGAAATTAAGTTTCTTCAAAAAGGAAAACGGTAGGGAATCAGAAAAACTTTTCGATCAGTAATTTCAATAGTTACACTTTCGGCCACGGGTAGAATAAGTTTGCAATAAGGCGGAAGGCGGCACTATTTATTTTTAGAAATAATGAGAAATAAAGTTCTGCCACCGTGCAAAATAGGTATTAAAACATAAATACCTATTATGAGTTAATAACCATAGCATTCGGGATAGTGACTCATTAGTTTCTAACAAGAGTATACTACCAGGTCGATGACAGCAGGTAAATATGATGTTCCCGGAGTTAGTAGTTACTATGGCGACAAAACCTTAATAAAACGCGTTCCCTATTTATTGAACACTTTGCCTGCTGACATCAGACAAGAAGATAATAAAGTAAAATTGGCACGTAAACTTAAAAAATATTTAATAGATTCGAATTGTTTTCGAATAAAATTTAATTTAATTAAAAGAAAACAAACAGTTTATTTATCAAGTTAAATTTCATTCGAAATCATCCATCGGTTTCTTACAAAACTTCAACTATATCCGACGACCCTGGTTACTTATCTCTTTTGCTGACTGTAGGTACATACCTACCTGATATTAAGTTTACTGTAAGAGAGACTCGACGATCTCACAGTTAAATTGCGTAAGCAGTTATGTGGGCAATGTACCTAGCGTTAAAAAATTTTAAGTGGATAAATCATTAATTCAAATTCAATTTTTTTTTAAAGTACAGACGCCAGCACCTCAAGCTACTACAATCTGTCAAATTTCTTTAATAGATTTTATTTATTTTATTGGAACGAAGTTCCTTATCGCGCGTTGCGAAAGGGGGCTAGACGGAAAAAATTAAGACCAAAAGTAGGAACGACCTTTTTTTTTTTAAATAAAATTTTATTACAATTCGTTCACTAAAATTAATCGAAAGGAACTTCGTTCTGCCATCCGGGTGTCCCTTAACACCTCTCAAGTTTTTCTTTAAAGTATTAATTATCAAGGTTGATTGGGAAAATTTGACAGTTTCGAGTAACTTGACCTGCTGGCGTTCAAATATATTTTTATAATACTTTAGATACACGTGATGTGCTGTGGTGGGCCTTGAAAGAGAAAGGTTTGCCCGGGAAATATGTAGAGTTAATTCGTGCTATCTATAGTTAATCTCGTACCTAGCTACGTCCGGTCGGCTGCTGGCTACACCAACGAGTTCAGTGTGGCTGTAGGCTTGCATCAGGGCTTACACCGGCTTTAAGTCCTTACCTCTTCCTGTTATTTATGGACGCTCTTACGTCGGACATCCAGGAGGAGGCACCCTGGTGCATGTTGTTTGCCGATGACATTGTTCTCGTCGGTGAAGATGGACCTTAAATCCAGAGCAGATTGGAGAAATGGCAACAGAAGCTGGAGTATGTTGGCTTGAAAATCAGCAGAACCAAAACGGAATATATGTATGTTCTGCGATTTCGGCGATCTCTCCAGTTCTGGAACCATAGCGTTTGATGGCGCACTTCTCCTAGTCTGCTCCGACTTTCGGTATCTCGATTCACTGGTGCAAAGCGATGGCGAAGTAGATCGGACGGTTGTGCACAGAATTAACATTGGATGGATGAAATGGCGGCAGGACACCGGAACAATCTGCTACTCCCGCATTCCCCTTAAACTTAAGGGGAAGATACATATATAAAAGTATGATTAGACCTGCTGTCTTGTATGGATCAGAATGTTGGGCCACAAAAGGAATAAATGAAAGGCAATTGCATGCAGCTGAGATGAGAATGCTAAGAGGGATGTGTGGTTGTTACACGAATGGATAGAAAAAATGAGTACAGACGCCAGCACATCAAGCTACCCGAAACTGTCCAATTTTCCTAATCAACCTTGAACTTTAATGCTTTAAAGATAAAGTTGAAAATCTATTAAAGAAATTTGACAGATTGTAGTAGCTTGATGTGCTGGCGTCCGTACATAAGAGGAAGCCTGAAAGTGGCACCGGTAACTGAAAAGTTGTGTGAAAGTCGGTTGTCATGGCATAGGTTACGGAAATGAGGAAAATGTCGTGTGGAGAGTTTTGAGTATGAATGTCGATGGATAAAAGAGTAGGGGAAGACCAAAGAAACGATGTTACGATGGATGGAATGGAATGTGTGGTGACTACCGAGATGACGACTAATAGAGAAGTATGGAAGAAAATGCGCGATGTTGCGCCGACTCCATATATTTTCTTATGGTCTGTGGTGCCAGTCTGTGCTTCTCTCCGATCACCACAAACAAGAATTTGCTAATTTAATTGCTAACTAACGTAAAGAGCGCGGGAAACTTCAACTTGGCGAACGCGTCCTTTTTGAACTTTTCTTGAAAAAATTCCCTAGCTTTGTCTCCTACAATAAAAATCCTTAAAACGATTAACATGACATTGGCTAAATGCACAAACCGTGCGAAGCCAGAGAAAAAAAAAAAAAAAAAACTAACCTAAAATAATTCCACATCTGTCAAACGAATGAGAGAAATGGTCAGCATTTTACAATAAATTTATTAAATTCGTTTATTATAACTGTAGTTTCTTTGTGGAAGAATACAAGTTAGGTAAAAATAGTATTATACTTGAAACAATGGCTCAAAAAGCAGCTGCCAAAAACCCTAAAGCGAAATCTAGCGAGGAGATTTTTTCTGGCTTTCAAACTCTTCGCGGTGAACAGCGACAACTCGCAAATAAGATTTCTGAGTTAGAGATGGATCTCAACGAGCATAAGTAAGTGTCCCCACTGCTGACTATCATGCACGCTACATTGATTTGTCCCTGCTTGTACTCGTGCTGCCGATGTTATACAACTTGTTTATGTTTCAGAATAGTGATCGAAACTCTCCGAGGAGTGGATAAAACTCGTAAATGTTTTCGAATGGTGGGTGGTGTGTTAGTTGAACGCACGGTGGCAGAAGTTTTGCCCGAGCTAGAGAACAATAGTGAACAGTTGCCTAAAGCTCTCAAAGCATTGGAAGAACAACTCTCTAAAAAGGGTCGAGAGATTAATGAATACATAGAGTGTCACGACATCCGCCTGCAGCGCGTGGACCGCCCCCCTGCTGAAGTAGCACCGGAGCAGCCTGCCAAGTCTAATGTTCTGGTTGCTAGTGGTTAATGCGTTAATATAGGATAGGGATTAAACTATTTAGCATTTATGTAACCTATACTAATTTCTTTCAAGCTTTTCTACATTTTGAAAGCAGTGTGTGTAAATATTTTAACTTTATGACTTACTACTTATATTTATATAGCTCAAGGCATATCTATCCATTGTTACAAAACTCCTGAGACTGTCGCATCTGTTTGTTGATTGATGATATGACACTGTGTTCACTAATGCATACAGTATGTACTTATGTACTATTTCCTTTAATATGCTATGATTTTTATTTTTAGGTACAAAGCTCTCCACATATTTGTTTGCTTGTATTGTATAATCTGCTTGAGCACATACAGCAATAACATCTAAACAGTTATTATTTTCCTACAAATATAAATTAACATAATAACACTACAGCATTTTTTTTCCTTCCCTAATCTGACAACCTGTCCTGGTGTACACACTACTCATTAATGCACATCATCAGTGTGTGTTCTCTCATTAGTGAATGACATTTTCAATATTTAAACATCTCTTAACTTTAAGCAATGTTTATGAATAAACCCCATAAATATATGGACAGAAACGTGTCATAGGATTCAATAAACTTTTAGATAAATGCAACTCATGGCACACTTCTAATAAATATTTGTTGATATTAATGAGAACTCAAATCTGCCTGTTGGCTGCAGCAGGCTAAGTGGGCTGGCTAAAATATTTTCATGGCATATAAATATCAAGCAGACAATAGTTTTAACAGATGAAATAGTCAAATAAATCTCTTTAGAAACCACATTTTGCTGTAGAAAATTCTCTTTTATTTTGCGTTTCAATGGTGCCTTACAACCTTACTTTTTTGCTAATGGAAAGGCAGTGTCAGATCCTACTAGTATTTTAAATGTGAAAGTATAAAAATTGTGCAGCTTACTTGTTGTATCCCAGTAGTATGGTCCCATGCTATGGAGAAGCCGCAGGCACAAGCTAGTAGAGAATAAAACTGTAGTGAATGGTTGTACAAATGTACACACAGCGACATATCAAGCATTTCCAGTTTTAGCTGACCTCGCACAGTATAGGTTTTTCGTACAATAGGAAGACTTGAAATTACAGCTTGATATGTCGTCGTGCATACCTGTAGTTAAGGGTGATGCTCATATTTATATTGAAACTACACTCGTTATTGCATTGTATACAATATAATAAAAAATATACCTAAACAATATTATAACATCTCAATATTAATAATAATAATAACTTTAATAGCTACAACAATATGATTTGCACATTACTTACAAAAGTATACTTATGAACAGTTAAACTGTTCTATATATTTTAATCATTTTATATATTTTTTTCATAACTATGTAGCACCAAACAACTTTTTAAAATAAGAAAGTTTTTAAAACAATATTATCACACAGATTAAACAAGTACCTTACTTGTACATCACAAGCTTCTGATTGGTTAATAGTCTGACCCCAAATATTTGTAGGTATCTAGTGAAGTGATCTCAGTGCCTCATGTATGTGGTAGTGTACAGTCTGGTAACTTGCGACAAATGCTGCCTACCTTTATTGTATGAAAGGCAGCACAGAACTACGGTTACCTGTCTGCCATAATTATTTTACAGTGCATTTTCATTGTTCTTATTTTTTTGTGTCTCCTAAAATTGGATACAGTTAATACGACGTTCATCTAACGACAAAATACCACTGAATCGATAGCTGACTCACTAGTCAGCTATCGATTTAATAGGTTTCATGCGTAGCAGCGATTTAAAAAAAAAAAAAACAAAATGGCGGACAGGTAGGTAGGCTACGGACCTTCAAACCCTTTTCTTTAGGTTTTTATTATATGAGGAAATGAAAATATTATTATAATAGGTACTGCGTACCATACATTAGCACAACATTCAGCTGTGACAATAGCACATTATTATGTAGATATTATTACACTTATTTATAGGTACCTACAACAGTTTCGTGACCGACTGACGATGACGATGAACAGTCTATATCACTAAAGAGTAAAGATGCAATATTGTAGGCACTTATAGTTTTCATAACATCTACTTATTACAGATTGCAAAGGCAAATTATATGGGACTCTCATACAACATAAGTACTTGTGTTTTGTATTATTGTTTTTTTTTTTAAACGTTGCCCCACACTAGGAATTTCTCCTGTATTGTGGTGGGTGCTTTTACAAACATTTAAACTCAAATACACAAACAGCCAGACCCGGAACAACTACTTGTAAGTCATACAAATATTTGTTATGTATGTATGTCATGCCTGTATTGGTTCATGGACCATGGTCCATTATTATTTTACTATATTTATGTGCTTACTTCTGAAATAACTGTTGCACTTACTAAGTATGATTTGAAGACACGTAATCTATTTGACTACCTACGAGATTCACTGATACTAGCCGACCAGCGCCAGGCGTGCTTTTAAAAAGATATGGAAACAAATACAACCATGTCGTATGTACCACCAAAACCTATATCAGTTCATTTTGGAAAAAAATCCCGTGCACATGATGACTTCAGCTCCGTCCGTAAGTAAAACAAAAAAGAATCCATTTCATTTAGGTCGACTAATAATGAGCTGCAAGCAGGAACAGTCCTTACGGTGGTCAGATATAGATTTTGGCGATAGTATATTTAACCTCAAAAAGGTTTAAAAATCGACAAGAAGACAGTCATTTGATTGTATCAACGTGTAACTACGTGTAATATATGTTTTGTGGCTACACATTGATACAATATTAAGGAACAAAGATTGTAGACCAATTAATTCTCGTCGATGTTATATATGTTTATGAGGCTGACAGTATCTACATAAGTGGTGTGTTTCTTGTAATCCTGTATTACAGGTTGACTATGTAAAACGTTCACTGGGGTGCCCGCTATTATGCTTTACCATCACGTAATCACCAACCGGAAGGAATGCTAATTTGTCCTTATTATCTAAGTAAAAAAAAAAACAAAACATAAGAAAAACTACACGACTAGAGCTGGAACACCTACATTCATTGTGGTACACCTGAAGATCTAGATTCGCTCAGTGGTAGTCCCGGCGCAACAACAGCTAGAAGTGCATGACGTTAGTGGGCGCATAGGTCTCACCCTCGCCCAGCGGCGACTGGTCGGGCGCGCGCAGCGGCGGCGGCGGCGTGACGTCACTGCGGCCGCCCGACTTGCGCAGCACGCGCAGCTCCGTGATGCGCATGCCGCGGTCCACCGACTTGCACATGTCGTACAGCGCCAGCGCTGCCACCGCGCAACCCGTCAGTGCCTCCATCTCCACGCCCGTGCGGCCCGTGGCGCGCGCCTCGCACGTCACAGTCAGCGCGCCGCCGCCCGCGCACTCGCCGGGCGGCAGGCGCACGCGCACGCGCACCACGTCCAGCGCCAGCGGGTGGCACAGCGGGATCAGCTCGGCCGTGCGCTTGGCGCCCATCGCGCCCGCCAGCTGTGCCACGGTGAGCGCGTCGCCCTTGGGCAGGCGCGCGTCGCGCAGCAGGCGCAGCAGGTGGCCGCTCACCAGCAGCGAGCACTCGGCCGCGGCCGCGCGCGCCGTCACCGGTTTGGCGCCCACGTCTACCATACGCGCGCGGCCGTGCGCGTCCAGATGCGAGAACGGGCTGCCGGCCTCCTCGTCGTCCTCGGGCGGCGGCCGCGAGTTGTAGGCGCGAGCGGCGGGGCGGCTCGCGATGACGGGAGCGCGCGCCAAGCCCGCCAGCCCCGCCGGCGCCCACAGCGGCCGGCGCGGCGTCGCCGAGCTCCGCGCTGTGAACGTGTCCACATCACTAGGAAGCGCGCGGAGCCGGGCGCGGAGAGCGCTAGCCGCCGATGAGGATCATCGGTCGGTTCTCCATGGTGGCCAGATTCTCCATGCCTAAAAATACACGTCGAACGAGGAACTCGCCGAGCTGGCTACCGGCGCCTAGCGCATATCGACCCCTATAAATCGCTCGGACAATGTCTAATCTATTTATATCTTTCTGCCAATAATAGTCTTTACTGGCATAGAAGGACTTTGGGCCCGACCTGTTGATCTATTGGCACTTTGTTGATGACGTTGATTAAAATATGATTCCCGGCCGTAACAAATATGTATTTACAGAATTATAATCATTAAAGTCATCAACACAACTCTCTAAGATCAAGTAATCCTACTGAATGACTATTTCATGAAATCTTGACATTTTAGGATTATGCTAACTTAACAAGTTGTATTACTGATTCTCATGATTATAATTCTGTAAATACATAAGTATTTATTACGGCCGCGAATCATATTTTAATCAACGTACAACATAGTACCGACCAGCAAATTGCAAAAAACGTAAGATTTGAATTACTCGGGCTACCTTGGAGCATCCACCTTAACTCCATTTAATAACCTGACAGTTATTCATTTTTTGACAAAAATGAATTTATAATGACCGCAAAAATAAAGGATGATGGTCAGAATGTCAAAACCCTCCAATAGCGATGACATGTTGTATATGTCACAGTAAGATTTTGAACATCGTTAGTCTAGAATCTATCTCGCGAGATTGTAGGTAAGCTGTCGATAAATTGTCAACTGTACCATACTGCTTACAATATAACGTATTGATTGTCGATAGTTCTATTCATCGATAGTTCCATTCATCTATCTATGTCAAACCGTCAAATTGTGAACGTCCCTGATTGGCCAGTCTTGGCAGTAGGTAGCTCGTTCGGTGTCCATAGAAATGAAAACAAACATGAGTCAAATAAAGGAAATGCATATTTATTTGTTGAGATCAAGTATGTTTTTTTTTTAAATAATCAATGTTAATAATAGCGTCCCGGCCGATTTCGGTCATGGTGGTCGATCTCAATGGAGATTAGCCGCAGGTCACAGGAGATATTAAAGTAATAATAATAATAATAATATCCCTGGACATTTCACACAGCGCCATCTAGTCCCAAGCTAAGCAACCTAATGCTTGTGTTATGGTAACAAGATGGCTGATAAACTACTTAAATACATTTTTTTTTGTAAATACATACATATTATAGATAGAAAAACACCCAGACTCGGAACAAATACCTACATGTAGGACTTACAAATATTTGTTCTGTGCGGGAATCGAACCCGCGACACGCAGCGTAGCAGTCCGATCGCTCAGCCACTGCGCTAACCGTGTTGTCAAAAAGTGCACAAGTGTGTGCGCAAACACACATGCACTCTCTGTTCCTTTACTCTTATAGTGGATGGGACGGCAATCCGACAACACCGGGGGTAGTGTAGGGAAGAGATCAGGCGCAGGACCAACAGCTTTACGTGTTTTCTGAGGCACGGGTATTAAACCGCCAACTTCCAAACTCTGGGCTGTTACTAAGAAATTCCTCACGGAAAACCCAATGACACTTTGCCCGACCTGGGAATCGAACCCAGGACGCCTCGCTCAGCAGTCGCGCTTGCAACCAAGAGACCAACGGGGCAGCGATAACAACGTTACGTATGCTAATAAAATAAAAATAAAGAAAAACTCGAGAGGTGTCAAGGGACACCCGGATGGAACGAAGTTCCTTTCGATTAATTAGTGAAGGAATTGTAATAAAATTTTATTTTTTTTAAGTTATAATAATATTTCTTCTATTATTAACAAATAAAAAAACACAGACAAAAAAAGAACTGGCTTGCTTTCTATAAGAGAGAGAGAGAGAGAGACAGACAGAGAAACGCGCACGCCGCACGGCTTACAACTATAGCAAAAAGTGTCGTTCCAACTTTTGGTCTTAATTTTTTCCGTCTAGCGCCCTTTCGCAACGCGCGATAAGGAACTTTGTTCCACAAACAAAACAAATGACTTAATGCTACAAGTGTTTTGTAAATGAGTTGTATAAGGCCAGATTCAATTTGAACAGAACAAACATTGTCAATTGGATATACTCGTAACTTCACAGATAATGGTGCCGATTCCCTAGTTCACAAACTAAACTAAATTTAAGATGTGACTTAGGCTGGCTGGACAAATCTTCAAAATAGCTCGCTTTTAACTATGTCAATAGGGCACTTTTTGTGACGGCTAAACACCCTTATTTCAGAATTTGTAACGCAACAGAATCTTAGATAATCGATCGAAAACGTGTCCAGCTAGCTTGAAAAACCACTTTTCGCTGGTCTCTCAATCTCGGTAACGGAAGTGATTTTGACGACTTTTGGCATATCGACGGGCGTCGCATAAATTTGTAACAGATTTGTGATACGTACAGCGGTTTAGTAAAAAAATGCAAAAATCTGTGTCCAGCCAGCTTGAATTTACGTATAAAACTTCTGGCTGGCAGAATCTCAATAACGGGAGCGTTTTCGAATATGGTTCCTTTACTAACATTTAGTGACGCAAGCTGTAACAGAAATAACGTTTGATTTATGGCGTCACATGTAAGGGTTTACGAGAAATCAATAAAAACTTAATGTCCAGCCAACCTGAGTTCAAGCTGGCTGGACAAATGTATCATAATTTAAGTTCAGTGCATAATTTTCTTTCTATTTCATTAAGAAATGGACAGCAGATAAATATTAGTTTAGTCCTGTCAAATTAAGATGCTCCATAGACAAATGACACGATAATAAACATGGCTACTAAAAAACGTCAATTTATGTCAGGCGCTGACTAGTTTGTCAGGATTAAACTAATATCTATCTTCTGTCCTTTTCTTAATAAAATACACTGGTCATCAAAAAAATCGACCCACCCATTTTTTGTCCAATAATGATCGACTGTTTCACAGATAAGCTGTTTCACATGTTTGTTCATTATTTTGAGGGTCGATATTATGATGATTGACGTCTTGTTCGTCATAAATCTTATTGCACTTGAAGGTAAACATTTTTTATAAGTACAGAAATACTGTTGCGTGCTAATTTCACGGTTAAACATCGGAGAAAAACTAAAATAATCCAATTTAAACAACGTACAAATCAGAAACTTAATACTAAAATTGAATATGAAGGAAAGGAAGTCAAATTGACCACGACAGCAAAATTCTTGGTCTCCATATAGACAATAATTTAAAATGGCAGTCATATAGTGTTTGTTTGCAAAAACTATCACAATCATCCTATGCTCTATATATGTTAGCAAAAAAAGTTAGGCTCCCGACGTTACTTGTGGCTTACCACGGATTTGTTGCTTCACGTTTGAGGTATGGTATCATCCTTTGGGGAAATGCTACTAACTGGGTTAAGGTCTTCAAATGTCAAAAAAGATGCATCCGTGCAATATGCGGTCTACAAAAAACTGAGAGCTGTAAGCAGTCTTTTATAAAACTACTCACAGTACCATCATTGTATATCTTTGAAAAGGCCCTTTTCATCGTGAAATATTGACGAGATCACGCAACAGAACTAGAATATTTACAAAACTAAGTACGCAATATAAAACTGCTCTTTATGGGAAAAGTACATTTGTCATGGCGCCTAAACTATATAATAAAATTCCCAAGGACATTAGAGACTGCAATAACATCCTTAAATTCAAAAATAAACTATCTAACACTCAATATTGAACTCACTCTATTTGGAATGGGCAACTAGCTTCATTTTTCTGACTGACCGACCCCTTGACAATTCAAAAGTGCCTGTAATGGTTTAATTGAAATAAATATTTTGAGTTTGAGTTTGAATATTAAACCGAAAAACTTTTTTGCAAAAAAAAACAACCGACTTCCAAAAACGACACTACAAAGTGAAAAATAACTTTAATTTCGGAAGTCGGTGTCGTTGGGTTCGCATTTTCGTTGTTTGCCACCGACTTCCGACATTAAAGTTATTTTTCACTTTGTAGTGTCGTTTTTGGAAGTCGGTTGTTTTTTTTTTTGCAAAAAGTTTTTATTTTTCACTTTTAAGTTGTAATTTTTACCAGTAAATTTGGTTTAAAAACCAAACTACTGAACCGTTTTTGATGAAATTTCTATGGGACCATTTGCGAGGGTATACTCCCTTTCCAACAAAAAAAGAATTTTTCAAATCAGTTGGCAAGCGACAGAGTTATGCGCGAACAAACATAAAAAAAAAATACAAACATCCGAATTGAGAACCTCCTCCTTTTTTAGAAGTCGGTTAAAAATGTGTTTATAACACTTATGACTGAAAAATTAGAGCGTGTTTAAGATTAATCAAAATCAGTGTAAATTTATTGTTTTTATTTTTATAAGTAATCAATTTTTTTTTCAATAATAATTTTTATGTTTATATTGTGCTAAAGTTGGTGTAAATAAACAAGTTTAATTAAACATATCAGTACTAAACCATTTTGTTTTGTTTCGCTAAAGAAAAATCGTGATTTGCGGTAAAACTGCAGGTGGGCCGATTTTTTTGATGACCAGTGTAGAAAGATGCACTGAACTTAAATTTAGTTTAGTTTGTGAACAAGGGAATCGACGAAAAATGAAGGCACGAACAGTAGGATAACTTAGGTTAAGTTCACGTCTAACAGTTATTTTTCACTGAAACTGCACTTGTTTGTGTTAATCGTAGTTTCATTTTATTCTTAAACTAGCTTCTGCCCGCGGCTTCGCCCGCGTGGATGTCGGAAATTATCCCACGGGAACGTGCCAACAGGATAAAATGTACCCAAGTGCTTCCCCAGAATGCCATCCATCTCGCGGGCCCTTTGTGGCTAATTACAATAGAAAACCAATTGTGTCTCATTAGTGGTGATTAAGAGGGTACCTATATGATACCTTTACCTAAGTGCCAACCTAATTAAAAAAAAAAAAACTCAATAACAGAAAATTAAATACCTACCTACCTAAATAAACCTATTTCTGATGATAACTAATCTAAACTCAATAAATAAGCAAAATCCCTAAAAACTACTTAATATCTATACGAATGACTAATCCTACCTAACAGTATTATAATGACCTACGGTCACTACGTACACTATCAAATATACTACCTATACTTTAAAATTAAAATCTATGCCTACCTACGACTTATATAAAAATAAACCTAAATAACTCTAAAAACTAAAAGGAATAAAAATGAACTCCATTGCGGGTGACTTAACCTACGACAAACTTATTATTTGCGGTTGGTGCAGTAATCGAGTCTAGGGATCGAACCGCAAAATTAAGTTTGTTTTTTATTGTATATACTTTTTCGGGATAAAAAGTACCCAGTGTGGTGCCCAGGATATTAAAGAATAATTATACCAAGTTTCAACGTAATCGAACCGGTAGTTTTTGCGTGATGCCTGAACAAACAGACAGACAGACAGACAGACAGACAGACAGACAGACAGACCGACAGACAGACAGACAAAAATTTTTTTAATCACATTTTTGGGTTCGGTGTCGGTCTAGTAACACCCCCTGCCATTTATTTTTTTGATATTTTCAATGTACAGAATTTTCACTTCTACAGATTTATTATAAGTATAGATGTAACTCTATTGTAGTATGGAGGTATGAGGAACTGGGGGGAAAGTTCATTCATGCTCCATAGAAAAGGGAGGTTCCTCCGACCAGGCGGGTGTTGTGTCTGGCAGGCAACTGCCCCAAACGATTGGTGTTGGGAAATTGTATCTATGCTAATTGCGCGGTAAACTCTGCTTGCGAGATGAAAGATTTGCGTTGTAGATAACGCTACACTAGCTTTTAGTTATTTTCAACACGAAAACTAATAAAAACCACAAAAACATAATGTTTGTTTATGTTTGACGACTAAAGACAGCCAATGAGAAGTCGCATTTAAGTATGATGCCAGTTCACAATTTGACGGTTTGACATGGATAGATTATAAACCATCGGAAATAAATACGATATATTATAATCAGTATGATACAGTTAACAATTTATCGACAGTTTACAATCCCGCGAGATAGATTAGAAACTAACGGTGTTCACAATCTTACGGTGACATATATAATTGAATAGGTGTTTTTAATTGAAACAATATCTGTTATGGCAGCGTTCTTGAAATGTTTATCCGTTCGGAATTTAAGACACCCGAATCAGGGTAAAATGAATTATTTTTTCAATTATTATCATACTATTTGAAGCAAATAACAACAATAATATTAATAACCCCACCGCCGCCGCTGTATCTCTACGTTCACGTCAATTTTACTTTTGTCGGAATATAAGAGAGATACAGAAACCCGCAGGACAGCATGTGGCGAGCTGGTGGGCAATAGCGACCCCACGGACCCTGTGTCACGGGAGAAGTCTTATGCCTCACCTCTGGCTTGCCTTTATTGACCGACCAGAGTGATCACTGACGAGGAGCAGAGCTCCCACCTCTTTCTTACCCTTATTGGCCGGCTTGAGTGGAGATTCGCAAGAGGAAGCTTGCTAGGAGGAAGGAATTATTCCACTAAGTGCTGTGTGAGTCCCGAGATATGTCAAAGATACCTTAAATATCAATAATATGGCGTAGTTTATTGCACTCAGTAATTATTTATTTGTCTATAATAACATCATTTAGGAACATTGCGGGTGCAATAAATTACACGAGCGACATACGTGAACGCGTGCGGCTCGTGTGTATGAGCACTAACTCGTACAATCATAATATTAATTACATTGCGGTTATCATTTTTATTTAAATGTAACAAGAACAAATATGTTGTCATGGGATGGGCGACCGCGGGGAGCCCTTTTTCCTCCTTGAACCGGTTGAAGCGGTGCGCATGCGCAGCACACGCACAGGTATTATCTAATTGGATCTCTGGATTAAAATTATGTACTTATTTGCAAATTCTTATATAAGTAGATTACTTACCTACTTATCAAATATTATTCTGTATTTCTGTAGTACCTACTGATTTAATTTTATATGCCTCTATTGCTTGGCACCTATTCTTGTATTATATATATAATACTCGAGGGGAATGGTGCTGATAGCCGAAATACAGGCTATGCCTAGTTCGGCTACAGACGCTAATCTCTTTACCTTATCTGAAACTGCTGCCACATTGCCATTGTAAAGTAGTGCTAAGTTTTTGGAAATAAACTATTATTATACTAATCACATTTTTCAATATTTTTGTAAACAAAAAGATAAAAAAACATAAAAAAATATAAAAAATAGTAGCCCATCGGTATCGGGAACAGGGTCCAAGCTACCGGCGGTCAGGGCTCCAGAGAGAGGAACCTCCTGACAATGCGAGCCGTGTCCAGAAGTACCGCTTTCTGAATCAAGCCCTTGATCACATGCATTAAACGCACACTATGTAGACAAGCATATTATAAATTGGATGAGTATATCGTTGATAAAAATGCTTGGCTTAATGCTGGTCCTGCTCCACAGGCACTTGGGTACGCTAGTTGATTGCAATTTCAATATTTGGAAGAGATGCTTCCCCTTTTTGTTTTATTTTTTTTTAATATTTTTGACATTACGAACTTAATGTATACTTTATTCATTCAAGTTTTAATTCTTAATATACTTCAATATTATATACCTCTTCCCGATTGGTAGTATTTTTTTCTTTTTTCTCATATTTAAATAAATTGCAAACTATAGTTTTGTATAATTTAGAAGCATTTTTTTAAATTTTGTAAATGTAAGAACCATGGATTCGTTTCTTTTTTTTTACGATATTTTGATGTTGACTTGACAGAGCTCGGCAGTTAAGAATATGTCATGCTCACTTAAATGTCTCACTGGTGGTGGCGCGTGTGTTGGATCATTCGGTTCCCTACGAAATGGTTGAGCTGGATGGTGCTGATCCACGCGTCATGTTCGTGAACGGGCGCCGTCGGTTGAGACTGGTCATCTCTTAACTGCCAGGGCTTATTTTTGAATTTTATATTTTAAATTGTTTAGTTTTTTTTACATTGTTCTCACATATAGAAGCAATAAAAATAATGTACCCAGGATTTTGTAATAATATCTTGATTTAAAAGAGTGTCCGTGGAGTTTCTTGCCCGTTCTTCTCCACAGAGATCTACGTTTTGGAATGGGCAACTAGCTTCAATTTTCTGACTAACTGACCGACAATTTAATTTTGACAATTCAAAAGTGCCTGAAAGGGTTTAATTGAAATAAATGATTTGAGTTTGAGTTTGATCCAGCTGCCCAACGAGAGCCTCCTCAGGTGTTGGTCGAGGCTCTTGACTATTAATTACTGTATGCCTGGTTGTTCTTTGTTTCATATTATGAAAGAAATTACTAAATCATATCAAAATATTCAAGGATTTATGAACAAAGATTTAGAAGTAGAATTATTTATGAATTTTAATAGTATTGATATTCTTTGTATAACAGAACATTGGCTGAAAAGTCACCAGTTCTTGTTCAATTTTAACAATCACCAGGTTGGTAGTTCGTTCAGCAGAATAAATGCTATACATGGTGGCTCTTTAATTTTAGTAAGTAACCAGCTCAAATTTAAAGATCGTAACGATATTGTGAGCCTATCTGTTGAGCGTACAGTTGAAATTGCCTGTATAGAAGAATTGGAGCACTTGGTTGCATTAAGTGTGTACAGACCCCCTTCAGGATTGTTTGACTGCTTTGAAAAGGTAATGGATGAAGTGTTACACAGGATTTGTAACTCAAACAAGTCCGTTATCATTTGTGGTGACTTTAATGTTAATTTATTAGAAAACTCAGGTTCTTGTAGTAAAAATAAGTCTGTTTCAGTCCTACAATCTTGTAAACCTGTTTTTAGAGCCCACAAGAATAACACCTACTAGTGCCACATGCCTAGATAATATTTATACAGATATTATACCAAGCCACAAAGAAATTATAAATTTACTAGATTCGGATCACTGCGGGCAAAGGATAACTATTCAAAACCAAAACAAAAAAGTGACTAAAAAGGATATCACTGTTAACCCCAAAACTGCAAGTCGCTTGGAGGCTTTTAAAGTTAAACTCATTAATAAATTACCAGTTTTGTCAACTCATGCTGATCCTAATCATCTATATGAAACTTTTTTTAATATATACTGTAAACAATTTGATTCCACGTTCATTCCCAAGACTATCTCGGTTAATAGTAACGCATCTTTCAGTGATTGGGCTACCATTGGTATTCATAAAAGTAGAACGCGGCTTTATGAACTGTACAATGAAAGGTATTATGTTAACACTGATGAATTTAATTTGTATGTTAGAAATTATTCAAAATTATTTAAAAAAGTTTGTTATATGGCCAAGTCACGTTATTTGGGTTCAAAGATTAAAAACAGCAGTAATGTAATTAAAACGACCTGGTCTATTATTAATAGTGAAGCGGGAAGATCTAGTAACCGAAATACTGACTACAGCCTGTCTATTAATGACAACATGATAAAATCAGACTCACAAGTCGCCGAGGCATTTGAAAATTTCTTTTCAGATATTCCCGTTTCAACTACTAAATCCCTAAACTCATCACCTTCTGTTGCTGAGTCTCTGCTTAAGGAAAATGTTAATGGTTGCGATTCGGAATTTCATTTTGAACATATTACCTGTAGAGATATAATTAAAACCTTTCACACTTTAAATGTAAAAAAGACTGCAGATCTGTGGGGTAATTCTGTAGAAGTTGCTAAGTCTATTATTGACATTGTAGCACCTACTCTAGCTCTTGTTTTTAATAGTTGTATTAGCAGTGGGGAGTTTCCTGACCTTATGAAAAATAGTAAAATAATTCCTTTGTTTAAATCAGGTAGTACATCAGACCCTACAAATTATAGACCTATTTCTGTACTACCTACCTTTAGTAAAATTTTTGAGAAATTAATTTTAGATCAAATGCAAAGATTTTTTAATAAACACAAATTATTACATAGCAAACAGTTCGGTTTTACAAGGGGTCGTTCAACTACTGATGCCGGTGTTGAACTTTTAGGACATATTTATAATGCATGGGAAGATAAATGCGATGCCTTGGGCATCTTTTGTGATTTGTCCAAGGCATTCGATTGCGTTCTTCACGAAACGTTAATCAGGAAGCTCCGCCACTACGGAATCCGGAACACTGCTCTGGATCTTCTTACTTCATACTTGAGTAAGAGGATTCAGAGCGTTGACGTTAATGGAAAAAGATCTCCCGGATCTATAGTATCAATGGGAGTCCCACAGGGTTCAATTCTTGGTCCTTTCTTATTTCTTATTTATATTAATGACTTGCCGTTCCTCATAAAGGATAATCATGATATAGTGTTGTTTGCAGATGACACTTCACTTTTGTTTAAACTTAAACGTCAGCAGCAGGCTACTGACAATGTAAATAACGCGATCTCTAAAGTAGTACACTGGTTCAATGTTAATAATTTACTTTTAAACGAGAAAAAAACCAAATGCATTAAGTTTACACTACCTCACGTTAGGCAGGTAAAAACTAATGTGTTGATAAAGGGCGAAGAATTGAATCCTGAAGACAGCACAGTATTCTTGGGCATAACTTTGGATGCTAAGCTTCAGTGGGGTCCACATATAGATAAATTGTCAAAAAAGCTAAGTTCCGCAGCGTACGCTGTTAGAAAAATTCGTAATTTAACTGATATAGAGACAGCCCGTTTAGTGTACTTTAGCTATTTTCATAGTGTAATGTCGTACGGTATTCTATTGTGGGGAAATGCCGCTGATATTCAGACTATCTTTGTTTTGCAGAAGCGAGCTGTTCGATCAATTTATAAATTAAGTCCGAGACACTCGCTCAGAGATAAATTTAAAGAGATTAATGTTATGACTGTGCCTTCTCAATATATTTATGAAAATCTTTTATATGCCCATAAAAATATAAAATTGTTTAAAAAATACAGTGATATCCATGATATAAATACTAGGAACAAACACAAATTTGTTGTACCTACAACAAGGCTCAAGAAAATAGGTGGCTCGTTCAGATGCCAATGTATACGCTTTTATAATAAAGTTCCAAGCCCCGTTCAAGATCTAAGCCTTAATAAATTCAAATCATTCATTAAACGTAAGTTGTGCCAGAAAGCCTTTTATACCGTCAAGGATTATATCGAGGACAAAAAGGCTTGGGATTGAGCTGCTTCCAATTTTTTTTTTTTTTACATATTGAATGTTTTTTATTATTTTTTTTGCTCTATTTTGTTGTTTTTTTTTTTTATATACACTGACATTAATGAATTTTACATATACTATGACATTTGCTTACTTTGTTAAGTATTCTATTATTTTAATTATTGTGAATGTGAAGACTACGTGGGTCATTTTATTTATATTATTATTTTTCTCTTTGTTCTCTTAGTTTTTGTCATGGTCTGGCAGTTTGAGTAATTAATGTGGCCTACCCAAATGTCCTTTCTTTGGTATTGTTCGTCGAATCGTTGAGCTCCTTAAGTTTTGAGTTGAGCTGCACAATTTCTGACAAATGCGTGCACTGACTGGACAGGTCCTCTCAATCTGTGTGGTTCTTTCCTCAAAAGACCATCTCAGACATCGACCTACATGGTCTTCATATGATCTGACCAAGATTATGTCTGGACTTTAAAAGAGACTGTGACGTCTGAGTTTGTTTCGGCCTTTCTTCTCAGACTAGTCAGATAGGAAACGCCGACCTCATCTAGTATTAAAATATGATTGACGTGTAAAAGTGTTTGTACAAACCTACTTACAAAATAAAATCATTTATCATTTATCATTAAGCCATTGGCAGTCACGACTATCGGCACAATGATCGCTGAGTCCACATTCCACACGTCGACAACCTCGCGAGCCAAGTCAAGATACTTGATTTGTTTATCTTTTTCGGCTTTCACGAGGTTCTCGTCATGCGGGACGGTTATGTCAACAATCATTGCGCGCCGCTCTGATCGATCCACCACCACTATATCAGGCTTATTGGCAACAATAGTCCTGTCAGTGATGATGGTTCGATCCTAGTACAATGTGATATTTCCATTTTCGAGAACTGGGTCGGGCACATACCTGTAGTACGGTACCTCAGATTCCACAAGGCTGTATTTCAGAGCCAGTTACTGATGGATTATCCTGGCTACAAGGTTGTGTCTATGCAAGTACTCTCCGTTGGCTAGACGAGAACTCCCGGAGATAATATGCCTGATTGATTCTCCCGGCCGGTGGCATGCCCGACAGATGTCAACCGTGCCGTCTTTCACAATAAATGTCCGGTAATTGTTCGTTATCATAACTTCGTCCATAATTGCGCAGACAAAACCTTCGGTTTCTCCAAAGAGGTCACCAAAATGCAGCCAGGCTACGGACGCTAGTAGATCTACATCGGGTCCATGTAGGGCCCGGTAAAACCGTCCGTGAAGCTCCTTACTCTGCCATACTTCCATGCGATCATTAGTATCAAGCACTACTGGCTTGCGCCAGTTCTCTTTCGCCAAGGAAAGCGGGGTGAGGCCCTTGTCCACCGCGACCACATCTCAATGCATCCCCACGTAGGTTTCTAGGAAATATTCCCTGAGACTGCATATCTCGCGATTGTGGAGGGTCTTAGCGTTTAAAAAGCCTCGACCTCCACATTTTCGCGGGATATACAGCCTCATTACCGATGACCGTGGGTGATGCATTCGATTTGCAGTCAGCGGCGTACGGACCCTCCTATCCAGGGCCTCGAGTTCGGTCTGAGTCCATTTGAGTATGCAGAAAGAGTACATCAAAACCGGCATGACCCAACTATTGAAGGCGCGCACCTTGTTTCCGCCTGATAAAAGACTATTAAATACTTTTTTCAGGCGGCCAAAGAAGCGCTCCTTCAACGATTGCTTCATGTCAGTAACATTGGTGCCCAACGCTTCCGACATACCCAAATACTTATAGGTTTCGGTTGCGGAGAGGGTTCTAAGGTTTGTGGAATCCGAGAGTTGGGTTCCCACGGATTCCTTAATCTCCCCTCGCTTCACATGCATGACCGCACATTTGTCCACACCAAATTCCATCTTGATGGCGCTACTGAAAGTTTCAGTTATTATATTATTATTATTAATTGATCTAACCTACGCCACCCTTTTCCCTAAAACTGGTAAATCATTGAAACATAGTTTTTAATTTTTAATCCTTCATATGTACCTATTATTCAAAGCGGACAAACATTTCAGTCAAGCGCCACAAAACGTTTTGTGCCAAGTAAAAAGGTCTATCCAACGACAATTATAAGTCATTACTATATTTTGTTTTTTACTTTTAGTTTTTAGTCTTTTAGTTTTACTTTTGTCTCGACTTTTTGGAGGTGGGCGATAATGGCGATGGCGACACAGTATTATACTAATGCAATTTTTATCGAACACAGAGTTTCTGTAAACTGAGTTTGGGTTTCAATAAATTATTATTATTATCTCCTTTATTTCAATGTAAACATACAAATTATATTTTTAAATATTAGAACATAAAAAGTATAAAAACATTTGAAAATATAAAAAATAGTAGCCCACCGGTATCGGGAACAGGGTCATTATTATTATTATTGATTGTTGTAACAGGTTCCATACATTGTTTTCCGTTGTCCTTTGAATTTCATAGTACATAATAAGTATCTTAAAAAATGTGTATATTTCTGTAGAATATGTATATGAATATAGAATGTGTTAGTGTGTATTGTACATATATTCTACAAGAATAACTTTGTTTTTCAGTTGCCCAAAATGACCGTAGCTGATTTTGAATTGTAGTTCAGGCATAAGCCATCTATTAGAACATCTCTAGCAGGAGAGGTGTGTGTGTGTGGGGAGGTACCTGCATGGCGGGCCTTCTTGTTGGCCAGCGCCGCGCGCACCAGCTGCAGCAGCAGCGCGTCTGAGTCGCCGGCGCGCAGCCGGTCCCGCAGCGACACCTCCGCCGCGCCGAACAGACACACCTGCGCAGCCACGTAAATACGTCAAACACGTCGCCCCGCTACGAGGGCTAGCCGCTCGTTGAACGTCTCATTAGTGTTACTGTTACTTGTTATATCAGAACTGGGCGAAAGTAGCCACAGATTAGATTCCGAACAGCAGAAACTGGCGACGCCAGAAGGAGATGGCATGACGAGATAGACTCCTACCTAAAGGGTTGAGCTCAGATTGATCGAAAAATTATAATTCGATAGAAAACTGGAAAGACAGAAGGGAAGGGAGGCCTTTGCCCTGCAGTGGGACGCAACAGGCTCATAATAAAAGAGAAAAAAACTTTTTAAAAACAAGCTTTCATTACTTGTAAAGAACTAAAAACTTAAAAATAATTTAAACCTGACAAGAAATAAATAAAAGCGTGTTTTTTATTAACAAGTAATAAAAACTCGTTTTTAAAAAGTTTCTTTTCTTTTAATTTTATTTTTTAACTTTTTAGTCTTTTTGATGCGAGATTGACTACGGCGTAGTTCGTAGCGTTTCCGTTATATGCGTTTATTGCACTTCTCTCAGGTCTCTGCACACAGCGGGCGGGGCGGGGCGGGGCGGGGCGGGACGGGACGGCGACGCGGCGCTGAGTAGTTGTAATGTACTAGATATTACGGACGACGCCACACAGAGCCGCCCCCAGGGGGGAGACAGTTAGAACATGCACAACTTTAGTAAAGATAGAGTCGCCATCTACTTTTGTTAACGAAGAAGCTATTAGTTTAATAATCATCGATAGATGTCTCTGTGATACCAACTTAAATGCAAATAAGAAAATCAAATACAAGAGTTCTCTATAATTTAAAACAATAATTATAACATTTTACATCAAGATTATAACATTATTATATGTATTACATTTCTGACCGGCATCATCAATTATTGCAACCGTGTCACGGAAATCCTTATTGTGTGACATATTCTGGCAACATCACACAATATGGTCGCCGGTCTCAGTTTATAAGTGTATAGTCTATGGTCGCCGGTACCGTTTATTAATATACTCTTAGCCGTTACACGGTTACAAATTACAATAAATTAAAGCAAAATGGTTCATTATTGTGTTACTGCTAATTCTGGCGAAATTTAGCGTTTGATGTATGTGATCATTCAAATTTTCTTAGCTGTTGTTGCGTTATATGTTGATCAATATGCGGTCAATTTATATTAGGACACTTTTACTTCTGAATCATCATCATTCAAATTTTAATTATTGTAATTTAGTAAATGTATCATTATTATTATTCGCCAGTCGCATATTGATCAACATATGACTACAACAGCTAAAAAAATTTGAATGATCACATAAAATCCAAACTTACTGATCTATACGTACGTAGGTACACATACATTCATGCCTATCTATAGCCACTATAGAGCCTAAGTTCCAGTTAAGAAATGCAGATGGCGTTTCGAATCTGGATGCTTCGAAATGGCACAAGAGGGCTCTCTTCTCCCGTATTATTATTATACTCTTTGGCCGCCCCGCTCGACGGGACGGTAACCGTCGTGCCCCGCCGCCGCCGCCATCGCGCCGAGCGGGAATAGAAGTCAGAAGCGACCTAAGTTTAGGTTTAAGCGTTTATATAAGGTCTTTGCACACAGCGGGCGGGGCGGAGCGGGACGGGACGGTGACGGTATTGAAAAAAAAATGTGAAAGTCGAAAAAAAAAAACGAAAAATTATGCAATTCAACCAATAGTTGTTAATTACTACAAAAACACCCCCGACAACTTTTTTTTTTTACTGTGTCGGCTGTTTTGAGCTAAGCTACAATAAACATAAAATATACAACTGTATATCTAATACTTTAAGAGTTATTGTTG
This sequence comes from Apamea anceps, assembly GCA_951799955.1. NCBI lineage: Eukaryota > Metazoa > Arthropoda > Insecta > Lepidoptera > Noctuidae > Apamea > Apamea anceps. The sequence continues at coordinate 21,635,437 of OX637510.1, forward strand.
TTTGAACATAGCGTATGCGCAAGCGCAAAAGGCCTTTGTTAACCGCTAGAGTGAAATTTATGGCATTCACTGCATTCCATCCGAGAACAGGCCAGACATACTGTAGAATATCGACGAAGGTACCCTAACAGGCCTACATTGAGTCGCCAAACTTTTATTGACGCGCTTTCAAGATTAGCGGAGGTAGAGGTAGGTATTCAAAGAATTTTGAAAAGAGAAGAATGACATATTAACATCTTCGACGGGTTCAAGACGTGATCGAACCAGATCTTGCTGCGAGATCTGTGTTGTTCGTGGATTAATAGAAATTTGAGACAGAACCGTAATTTTTTACAAAGAATACTGTGGGCCGATGAAGCCTTTACAAGAGCTTGGATTACAAACCACAGAAACGACCATCTCTGGTGCTCCGCAAATCCAAGGGCGGTGCGCCCAAGCTCATTTCAATATGAATTCTCAGTAAATGTGTGGGCTGACATAATCAACGATAGACTGATAGGGCCATTGGAATAGCCACCTACATTAAACGGCGCTGGGTTTTTAGAATTTTGCGGACAGCCTCATGGACCTACCTCTATCATACCGTTGGCGTATGTGGTTCCAGCTCGATGGTGCACCCGCGCATTTTTCTCGAGCAGTGAGAGAATATTTAAATAATAATCTATCGCCGTGGATCGGTCGTGGTAGTGTAGTAGCGTGGCTAGGGAATGCAAAACCGGCCAAAATGAAAACCCGGTTTTTTTTTCGGGTTTCGTATTAAAAAAACCGGTTTTCGGTGAACCCGGTTTTTTTTTCTTTGTCTAAGTTTTTTTAAACTACTTGTGAAATTCAGGCCGCCTACATCTTGCATATTTTCAATAATTAAATAAAAACGTATCTATTAAAAATAAATACATAAGTATTCTAAATTTCAATGAAAATGCAGAAATTTGTTTAAGTAAAAGGTTTATTTGCTTTTGTGCTTCATCCTAGTAGGTACAATATTAATCAACAGTATTAAAAAGATGAAGTTGAACCTCCAGACCACAAAAGTATTTTATTGCAATACTTGTATTTTGCTTCCGATTTTGATTTCGATTTAAAAAAATGACCCCACACGCTGTTTTTATCCTCAGTTTTTCTGATGTTTTCTACAAAGTCATCCATAGTAATCTGAAAGCGACAAGCAAGAACAATAACTTGATCTGTTTAATTATGAAATTAACAAAAATTATACTGGACTGGGAGAGGAAGGAAATTATAATGTTCCAGGCTGATCCAGGCACTTCCTGGGCATACTGTAAAAGTTAGGTAAGGAAACAAAGGCAAATCAGTTTCGTAGGCGATGGGCAGACGGCCTATGCCTATCATTACAAAAACGTTGTTTTATAAATTAACTACTACCTTACCTTCTGCCCGAGACTTCGGCAGCGTAGAATAAGTGGAACATCATTTTTTTGGGATTAAAAGTAGGCTATGTAGGTAGCCTTATAGCCTAGCTATCTCTATTCCAAATTTCATCCAAATCTATCTAGATTCTAGCTATTTCTGCGTGAAAAAAGAAAAAACATGCTAACAATCAAACTTTCACAATTATAATATAAAGCATTGTGTGGCACACTGTGTGAATATCTTAACATTTAAAAATAGCAATTTGTACCTAACATAAGTACATACTATAAATGTCAAATACTTACAAAAATAACTGAATTACACGACAAATTCACTAAACACCTTCACTCAACTATTGAAAACAGTTAAATGTTACCAAATTACTAATGCTACAATAAACAACGTACTTTCCATAAATAAAAAAATTTGAATCTTGAATCTTTTCACTAGCAACCGTTGGCAACGGTTGGTAAAACAAAATGGCTGACACCAAATTCATAGTTTTGACTGACACGTGGTGTTGGGTGTTGCCATTTGAAAACAATAAAAAACTCGAAAAACCGGAAACGTGAAATAAAAAACCGGTTTTTTAAATAATTTCAAATATTCCGAAAAACCGGGTTTTCGGTTTTCGGTGAAACCGGTTTGCATTCCCTAAGCGTGGCCGCCTCGTTCACCCGATTTGACAGCCTTGGATTATTTTTTGTGGGGAGAGGGCATTGGCAGTGAGATGTAATATGCTGGTTTGCGAGGTGCACAAATGAGGTTAAAATTATTCTGTTTAAGGCGTACTGCCAGACAATGTACACCTGCAGCCTGTGGGTCCGCTATACGCAGAAGGCTTTCAATGCCCTGCGGGTCCTCTACAATAATGGGTTTAGAATGCTGATGGGGTTGGCGCGATACTGTAGTGTGTCGGGGATGTTTGCGAAGGCCAACACCGACTGCTGTAGGGCGATTGAGCGTAAGAGAGTGGCCTCCTTGATGTGTCGTGTGCGGGGCAGCCCCAATGGCATTCTAAACACTACAACTGAGAAGGTGGAGTGTCCGATTGTAAGGCACTGGAATAAGGTGCATAGTTCTGGTGCTGTCATATTTAATGTCGGATAAATTAAAGTAATTAAATTAATGTCAGTTAAATAAATAAAATTAATTAATAAGTAACAGACAGACACTAACGACTGATTGCTGTGCAGACTCGGTGACAATGCAGTGGTCCAACCATCTATTACAGCCATGTGATTCACTTGTAAAAGTGCAGGTTTCACTGTCACACATTTCCACATCTACACAGACCCAGCTTTGATCTGAACAAAATTGTATCATTTCGTTATAAAACAACTCATTCGGATGTGCATTATAGTCTCCTATGATGTAAAAAGCCTCAACTCCTTTATTCTCCTCTACATCTATTATTGAGCGAATAGTACTAAGACAGGCTGTAAACTCCGGAAGATTATCAGTCGAGTTTGTTGGCATGTACACACTGAACACTACTACAGATCTAGTACTTACGGTTATTCTGACCGCGCACACTCGCACATTATTACACTCAATCGGCAACACTGTCTCGAACGCACTTTTACGCCACAGTAACGCGACGCCACCGTATGGCCTCCCGCTCAAAAGGCCCGCCGATGTGTCCACAGCCGACGTCCCGGTGCACCCGAAGCTGTCATCAACCGTCCTGAGCAACGGCAGATCGTGTGGCAGCAACCATGTCTCTTGAAGGGCTATCACGTCCGCCTACCGACATAATGTTCTTATTCCTTCCATAGATCTCTTGAGTGATTTATAAGTCTGTCCATTTTTGTTAGCAATATTTTCATCTACGTCTTTGTTTATATCTTTGTTTACTCGCCTCATAGGAAAGTGCACAAAACGTCTAAATGATACACCAAATAGCAAAAAAATTCAATAACATTACAAGCTACTACATGCTAATATTATTCGGTCTCTCATTAACTAATCAAATAAACAAATTTTAAAACGTGGATATGTACAGTCATTTCTTCAATAGTGTTCACTTAAATGAGCTCTTGTAAATTATAGTTTTTAAATCCAATGGCAACCTGTTAAAAATCCGGACTGCTTGATATTGAGGACTATGTTGAACAATATGAAGTTGGGGTATTAACTTGTTTTTAAAGTCTTTCCTGTGCGTACTTTCCCTCAACTGTCTCTCCTCATCTGTTTCATACTTATGCAGGTATTTTTTTAAATTCATCAACAATACTAAAACATAGAGGCTGAGCACAGTAAGAATTTTTAAATTTATAAAGTGCGGGCGACAGCTCTCTATTTGCGATTTCCGGACCATGGTTCGTATGGCTCTCTTTTGTAGTATAAAGGCTCTCTGGCAGTTTTATTTAAAACTATTCCCCTAGAACTGAACACTATATCTCAACCTTGATTCTATTAAAGCGTAGTATACCATTTTAAGGTGTTTTATGTCTATTTCATCCCTAAGACTGCGTAAGGCATAGCACGCTGAGGAAATATACGAATCAATGGCTTATTTAATACTTTCCATTCACCGTCCTTTTGAATAACCTCAGAAAATGAGGGACGCTTCTCATTAGTAACATTCATTTGTTTACAATCATTAGCTGCTGTGGTTACGGTGCACAGTGTGTACGCGATGACTCCTCTCGATCAACTGTTGATAGTACGCATCCATCTGTCTCAGTCACACCAGCTTTACGATCGCTCGTCGGGGCCGGCGGCGACGACGCAGGAGGCGGTAGCTGCACTGGGGAAAGAGATGGGTAGCTCGCATTGCGCTCGACCGCTGATTCATCAACGCATAATGTAGTTGTAGGTAATGCCATCGGCCCACTGTCGAACATTTAAATCGAGTTAGGGGACATTCGGCCCACTATGGAAACGGGACCGCGGACCAGTTCCCCTTTTTAAAAATTGATAATGGTTAACTGGGCCCACATCTGTTTTATTAAGCTCATTGTTGCGACCTTTTTATATATTTTATGGATTTTTACTCTTTAAACATGTTGTCAAAATAAAAGTCAGTTGTGTCAGTGATTCGTAATTTTATTGAATTATAAAAACTACAGTCCACATTTTGTCTACACTCATCTTAAACTTTAAAAAAAGTAAGTATTTTTGTCGATACTCATGTTTGTAAGAGTACCTACTTCGCGAAAAATGATGCGTTAGTGTGACAAATGTTTTCCAACTCGTAGATAAAACACGTAAGATTTGAATCGCAACTTCGCAAGTAATGTTATGTTGAAAGCGCACTAATTCGCGAAGACGGCCATTTGCCTAGTGTATGATCACGTTGATCACACCGCGACGACACAAACACGCCTCCTTGCCACTTCTCCTGTTATTTACATTTCTATGGTCACAGTTAAACTTTCTTAAATTCAATCATTTACATTAGGTATCCAATTATTTATTATTTATTTTCCTTGTCCAATAGAGTACAGATTATAATATCACAATGACGGTTTACAACAGTTTTAATAGATATTCAATTATTTACATATAGTCATACTTAAGTTCTCCACTACTACATGACCATAATTACGATAACGTTAATTACATTTATTTATTTACTAGCTTCTGCCCGCGGCTTCGCCCGCGTGGATGTCGGAAATTATCCCACGGGAACGTGCTAACAGGATAAAATGTACCTATGTGCTTCCCCAGAATGCCATCTATCTCGCGGGCCCTTTGTGGCTAATTACAATAGAAAACCAATTGTGTCTCATTAGTGGTGATTAAGAGGGTACCTATATGATATCTTTACCTAAGTACCTACCTAATAAAAAAATAAAAAAAAACTCAATAACAGAAAATTAAATACCTACCTACCTAAATAAACCTATTTCTGATGATAACTAATCTAAACTCAATAAATAAGCAAAATCCCTAAAAACTAATATCTATACGAATGACTAATCCTACCTAACAGTATTATAAAATAACCTACGGTCACTACGTACACTATCAAATATACTACCTATAATTTAAAATTAAAATCTATACCTACGATTTATATAAAAATAAACCTAAATAACTCTAAAAACTAAAAGAAATAAAAATGAACTCCATTGCGGTGACTTAACCTACGACAAACTTATTATTTGCGGTTGGTGCAGTAATCGGGTCTAGGGATCGAACCGCAAAATTAAGTTTGTTTTTTATTGTATATACTTTTCCGGGATAAAAAGTACCCAGTGTGGTGCCCAGGATATTAAAGAATAATTATACCAAGTTTCAACGTAATCGAACCGGTAGTTTTTGCGTGATGCCTGAACAAACAGACAGACAGACAGACAGACAGACAGACAGACAGACAGACAGACAGACAGACAGACAGACAGACAGACAAAAAATTTTTTAATCACATTTTTGGGTTCGGTGTCGGTCTAGTAACACCCCATGCCATTTATTTTTTTGATGTTTTCAATGTACAGAATTTTCACTTCTACAGATTTATCATAAGTATAGATAATAAATCACCATGAGTCGTTTAAAAATTCTGTAATACTATAATATGCTTTTTGTGCCAAAAACAATTTCATTGTGTGTTTAAGTTTTGGTATAGTTTGCTCTTTCCAACTTTTGGGCAATTTGTTGAAGATAGTTGGTGCCATGCAAAAAACACTTTTGTGCAGAAGTGCAGTTCTCGATGTATGTACACATAGTTTGCTATCATCACGTCTATTTCTGCCATACGAGGAAATAAATGTGGATTTGCTTTTACGAACATTACCATTTCTAATATATAAAGTGAAGGTAATGTTAATACATATATGATATTTAGTGAAATAATTTTTACAGCTATCGGTAGTTTTGAGATTGAACATAGATCTTACGCAGCACTTTTGTCTTACAAAGATTATATCCCTATCGGTTGAGTTACCCCAGAAGATAACACCATATCTAATGACGGATTCAACTAAACCATAGTAGGCCGTTAATAGCGCTTCTATATTTAGAGTAAGTGATAATTTATGTAACGCATATGCACCACTACTTATTCTTTTGGCTAGAGCTTCAATATGCGCTTTCCAATTTAAGTTTTTGTCGATTGTTAGGCCTAAAAATGTTGTAGTATTAGCGGTTTGTATTTTATTATTATTATAGTCGATGTCCAGATTAAAAATCGATAACGTATCTAAGAGGCTTAAATGTGCGAGTTGTAACATTGTGATATGTGAGGTGTTAGCTTTTATCCAAAATAAACAGGATGTTATGGACGAGCAAAGCCTCGTGCAAATATGTGAGAGTGCTTTTAGTACGGAGAACATTCAATCAGCGAAGTCGATACTCTTTGAATCACTGAGCAGGTAGGCGACGACGACTCGAAAGCGGCAAGGAAAAACCTTACGAGACTTGGCGGACATCATCTGCTTACTTAAGGAGACAGATCCTGAAGAGATTCCGATTTTTGCGGCCAGAAGATTAGAAAACCGTGTTACTCAAAAAGATAGTTCTACTTTTTTAAATGATCGGATTAATGAATATTATAAAACTTCGTCTTTTATAAATCAGGAGGGAAATTTTAACACAATGAGAGGAGGAGGTAGATTTAAAGGGTTAGGGGTCATTCGGCGCACTATGGAACTGGGACCGCGGACCAGTTCCCCCTTTTAAAAATTGATAATGGTTAACTGGGCCCACATCTGTTTTATTAAGCTCATTGTTGCGACATTTTTACCCGACTGCGCGACGCAAAGGAGCGGTAATGTGTTTATCAGCCTATGTATGTATGTTCCTTTGAAGCACTATACAGACCAAACACCTGGGCCGATTTTTATGATTCACACGTCAATCGATTCCTCTGGGTTCCCTCTATCTGGCAGAATCTTGATGCTCCGAAATTTATTTGGCATAACACACTTGGCATAATCTTCTTTAAACGAATATTTTTAAGGCATAAAAATGATTTAATATAATTATTGTTTGGCCGAATGTTTATATGTCCGAATTTACAATGGCATAGTTTTAAGATAGCAGAATTTTATTTGGCATAATCACCTTTGGCAAAGTTAAAATTTCGCATAATTTCGTTTAGCATAACGTTCACTTCTCATACTTATGAAAATGGCAGAATTTCGTTTGGAATAATTTTATTAGGCATATTGACATTTCTATATAATAGCATTTTTAACCTTAAATTAAAACCTTGTCGTGAAAAGTCAATAATATGTCGTGCTACAAAAGTTAGTGACAGAAACGAATCGCTGCAAAACCGACTCTACGTAGTCTTGTCTGCCCTACCCCTAGAGTGTAATTTAAGCCCGCGTAGGCGCGGAGGGGCGAGGCGGCCCGCGAGCTGAGGAGCAGGTGGTATTAATGCTCGCCGCCACAGCTGAGGCTGGCCGGCAAAGCCGGCCAGCAAGCCTGCAGCACCAAGCTGCGGTGGTGAGCCTTAAAACCATCTGCGACGATAAGGTCGCGTGGGACGGCCGGAGCCCCGCAGCGCCGGAGCCGTGACAGAAACCATGCCTGCTGCATGTTGCATGCTTGCATGCTTGCTTGCATGCTGCATGCATGCTGCATGCATGGTGTATGCTTGCTTGCATGTTTGCATGCTCGCTTGCATGCTGCATGCTTGCTTGCATGCTGCATGCTTGCTGCATGCATGGTGTATGCTTGTTTGCATGCTCGCTTGCATGCTGCATGCTTGCTTGCATGCTGCATGATTGCTGCATGCATGGTGTATGCTTGTTTGCAAGCTGCATGCATGGTGAATGAATGAATGAATTTTCTATAATGATTATGGATATGAAATGTATGCCAAAAGATGATTCTAACTGTAAACTTTCTGAGATATGATGGTTCTACTTTTTAATTATTATGGATATGAAATTTATGCCTAAAGATGATTCTGACTTACAAAATTATGAATTTTGAATGTATGATAAATGACTGTCTGCCTAACGATTTTCTGCGAAATGAAGTTTATGCTATCCGCTGTTATGCAAAACAATATTATGACATAAAAAGTTCTGCTATAAAGGGTAGACCCGATTCCTCTTAGTCCGGCGAGTGTCACTAAAGACATGACGTTAGTGAAAATTCAATATGGCGACTACTGGACGCCATATTGTGAAAATGAAAAATCTGAAAGTCAACAAACTGTCAAGTGGGGTATCGTTGAATAGGTATTTAAAAATCATTTTTAGTTTTCTCTCAACATTTTTCGATTCGACTGACCGTTTAGGATCTATATCGATTTAAAGTTGCGTAACAACCATTCTCACTTAGAGGTTTTTAGACAGTAGATAAAGGCAAAAACTTCGTATACTAAAGTATCTAGTAGGTATACCCATTGGACTACCTAAAGTATCTAATGTCTGACACGGTCGCCCATCTCCAACTTCAAACGATTTAGTACTCAACTTCAGTCGAAAAACTATATACAGGAATATTTTTTAAGCAATGCGCAAAAAATTTTTGGTGGTTCAGTATCAGTAATAGAACACATTTCCATTATTTGTTCAAAACTTTTTTATATTTTTTTATCCGACTTTAAATCAGCAAAATATGGACACTATCTATTCGTAATAATATCAATGAACGCGGGCGCCGTGCGGCTTACGAGTGTTGTTGCAGAGGGGGTGAAACCCCCTTCCGGGCGGCAGGGTGGCGCCAGGCGGCGGCGGCCGGCCGGGCGCTCGACAGTCTGCGCTTGCGTTGTCGTTACGTCGCGTCTAGTCGTTTTCGCGATTTCTAATGTGATGGTGCGGGTCTATTTATTATGTGGTGAAAGCCTACGAGCAGCTCGCAGAATGTATGCTAGGGGGTAAGGGGTAAGGACCCCACGGTCCCTAATGAAAGGACCATTTTAGCAGCCACTCAGAGGCTGCTTGATCACGGTCAGTTCAGGACCCCAAATCACGCACTAGGATCTGGCAGACCTCGACTGGCGGTAAATGTAAGTATTAAGTTTTTAAAAGTGCCTTAATTTAATTGATTATAATGCGTTATTTTCTGCATTTTGATGGTCCTAAGCCCATGAAAGTATGAAGGAAAAATTGGAATTACTCTTTAAATAACTTCAGATCACGGCCTAATCTTAAAAAAGTCTAATTCGAACCTGATAAAATCAGCGATCAGTACATTGTATGTAACCCACGTAAATATCTATCTACCCACGCCTATGCACGAAAAACGACCGAGCGCTGCCGCGCCGGGCGGCGCGTAGTGGCCAGAAAATCAATTTCAAAATAGACATCTTTCGTTAGCGATAACTTTATTTTTTTGTACTAAGACTTATCAAAATAAAAAATAGGTGTTTAATAAAACTCATTTAAGTTTAATTTGTCAGTTTGCGCACTGAATAAAAATTATTCCTGTATTGGCAGGTACCTACTTATTAATAAATAAAGTAACTTAATAAAAGCCTTACATTACGAGAACTTAAATTCCAGTGCAATTGTGATGTAGTACTGATGCTGCTAGGAAATCCAGTCTGGTAAATAGCTAGCTAGGTACTCATACATAACTAAAAGGTATAAAATAAAAATAATAATTTAAAAATAAAAAAACCCGGCTGCGTAAAAAGTGAACCAAACTTGGTACCTACATAATAAAAAAAAACTAAGTTTTGAAAATCATTTAAAAATCTCCTCTATCGATTATACCATAATACTTCTTTTTTTAAATCTAAACTACCTAAACATTACTTGCGAAGTTGCGATTCAAATCTTACTAAAAGCACTACTACACTCTCCGTACTAAAAGCACTCTCACATATTTGCACGAGGCTTTGCTCGTCCATAACATCCTGTTTATTTTGGATAAAAGCTAACACCTCACATATCACAATGTTACAACTCGCACATTTAAGCCTCTTAGATACGTTATCGATTTTTAATCTGGACATCGACTATAATAATAATAAAATACAAACCGCTAATACTACAACATTTTTAGGCCTAACAATCGACAAAAACTTACAATTGGAAAGCGCATATTGAAGCTCTAGCCAAAAGAATAAGTAGTGGTGCATATGCGTTACATAAATTATCACTTACTCTAAATATAGAAGCGCTATTAACGGCCTACTATGGTTTAGTTGAATCCGTCATTAGATATGGTGTTATCTTCTGGGGTAACTCAACCGATAGGGATATAATCTTTGTAAGACAAAAGTGCTGCGTAAGATCTATGTCCAATCTCAAAACTACCGATAGCTGTAAAAATTATTTCACTAAATATCATATATGTATTAACATTACCTTCACTTTATATATTAGAAATGGTAATGTTCGTAAAAGCAAATCCACATTTATTTCCTCGTATGGCAGAAATAGACGTGATGATAGCAAACTATGTGTACATACATCGAGAACTGCACTTCTGCACAAAAGTGTTTTTTGCATGGCACCAACTATCTTCAACAAATTGCCCAAAAGTTGGAAAGAGCAAACTATACCAAAACTTAAACACACAATGAAATTGTTTTTGGCACAAAAAGCATATTATAGTATTACAGAATTTTTAAACAACTCATGGTGATTTATTATAAATAAATAAATGTAATTAACGTTATCGTAATTATGGTCATGTAGTAGTGGAGAACTTAAGTATGACTATATGTAAATAATTGAATATCTATTAAAATTGTTGTAAACCGTCATTGTGATATTATAATCTGTACTCTATTGGATAAGGAAAATAAATAATAAATAATTGGACACCTAATGGAAATGATTGAATAGAAATGTAAAAACAGGAGAAGTGGCAAGGAGGCGTGTTTGTGTCGTCGCGGTGTGATCAACGCGATCATACACTAGGCAAATGGCCGTCTTCGCGAATTAGTGCGCTTTCGACCGTGATCGTGATAAAATATAAAAATGTCGGTTTGTTCAGTGGTGTCCTGTAAAAACCGAAGTAAAAATAAAAACTTCGTATCTTATGGAATCACTTACCATATGTAAGTACAAGTATTTTACTGTATTTGTCTTTAAAATCATGAAAAACAAATCGTAAAATATTTTTTGGTTTTACTACGTTATTTTTGTTTTCAAATATTGCAGCGGCTGTACTATTTTAGCAGTAAATACATTGCTCCTTAACCACTACTTAAGTATGTCGCTAAGTGAAGTGGACAAGCAATGTAAAAAATACTAAACCATACTTTATTTATGCGGAGCGTCGCATAGTACAGCCGCTGTGTCTTGCGGCGAGCTAGTGATGTGGTTGTGTTGATCCACTAACGTAGGCTATCGACAACAATGTCGATTACCCAACGAATATATAGTTAATTTTACAATTTGTCAACCGTTTTAAACTAGTTGGAAGACCTAAAAAGATGACGTTTAAATCCGGTTGGAAGACCCTTGAGAAGATGTAATATAATTTAAAAAAAATATATATATTTACAAAATATTTTTTTTTTGTAAATATATATATTTGTTTTCTGGACATATCGTTTTTATTTATTTTATTTTCAGAACCCCAATATTTGTTTAGTTCAATAATAAATGGGAGAATCGATAACTCTCCGATTTAGTCAATCACTAGCGTATATGTAAAATAAATGGCTTTTGCACAGCACAACGATAGCGACAGATGTTTTTGTGTGATTAAGTTGTACGGCGCATGGTAAATGCACGCTGTGTTTGATGAGTTAAGGTTCATAATTGATTGTGTAGTACGCTCTGATTTATGAACTGCAAGTGTGCGCGTGACTTTGTATCTATTGCTTATACTGAACTACATGTGTAGTAGTGGCGCGGTGGTAGGATCGACGTAACGACATTGAGTTCCGATACATTTTCAACAACCGGGGCACATCTCCATCTTGCCTATATCTATGACTGTGACTGATATTTAATGTAGGTATAAGTGTAAAAGTTAAAAATTATTGATTTAATAATAATAATTGTACCTAAGATATTTGCACGCCATGAGAAATGGCAGACATGTCGTGAGCCACTCTCTTATTTTAAGATCTTGCATGCATGTATTATTTTAATTATGTATGTATACACATGTTTGAGCAAATAAAATTTCTTATTCTTATTCTTAAAACGAGATGCGCGACCTAGCTTGCGCTCGCGCTCACGGCCTGGACCGGCTTGACCGGACTGACAGTTTTAAGGTACTGACATAGTTTTAAGCCGTACTAATCATTTTATATGGAATTTTGTTCTGAAATAAATTATTATGTCGTTTATTTATTCAATTGTCTTATTTTATTTTTAAATATTAGTATAAACACAAACAAAAAAACATTAAAAAAATAGTGATCCACCGGTGTCGGGAGCAGGGTCCAAGCTACCGGTGGTTAGGGCTCCAGAGATAGAAACCTTCTCACAATGCAAACCGTATCCAGGAGTACTGCCTTTTGAATCAGGCCCGTGATCCACCCGCCTAACGAGAGCCTCGATAGATGTTGTTCGAGGCTTTCGGCCATCAGGCCATTGGCCGATACGACAATCGGCACAATGACAGTCGAGCTCACATTCCACATGTCAACAACCTCGTGTGCTAAGTCAAGATATTTGATTTGTTTATCTTTCTCAGCTTTCACGAGGTTCCCGTCATGCGGAATGGTAACATCGACAATCATTGCGTGGCGCACTAATCGATCTATCACCACTATATTAGGTTTGATGGCTACAACAGTCCTGTCACGACTTGAAAAAATTTTATTAAAACTCCCTTTAAGGAACACTTTTCTAAATTTTTCTTCAAAATTCCAGATTATTCCCAGTTTTTAGTAATTTAAATAGATACTCACCTGCCTTACCTGGACTCCCGTGCGCGTTCCGCGAGCTCGAGTCCCGTTTCGGTGGTGTTATTCGAGGTTTTCACATACATTTTGGCCGTAAAACAGGTTTTTTCAGCAAAATTCCCGATTTTTGTTCGGGAATAATTCCAGAAATAGCATAGTTGGTTAGCCCGCGCGGAGACGCGTCTTTTGACACCTCGCCCGTGCGCCTAGCCCACATATAACATCAAAAATTCCAGAAATTTTTGCATTTCAATAGTACTACTAACTGACCAAAATCTACCTAAGGGATACTTGATTTTGATCAAATCAACATAACTTTGCATCCCGGTGCCGCAATTTCAAGCTGTTTTCAGCAAATTAATTCTATCCCGTCCCTCGAAGGTGTCACGAAGGGACAGGGGTGCGTAGCAGCACGGTTCGGGGAGATTGTAGTAGTGGGAGTCTACTTCTCTCCGAGCCGAACTCTCGCCGAGTTCCAGAACTCTTTAACAGAGTTGAGTGTCGTCGTCGCCAGAAGCCATCCTTTCTCCGTGCTAGTGCTCGGGGACTTCAACGCCAAGAATGTGGCCTGGGGTTCCCGTTGCACAGATGTGCGGGGCAGGATGGTGGAGGACTGGGCTCTGGAAACAGGCCTGGTCGCCGTGAATCGGGGTTCTGTCCCTACGTGCGTGCGGATGCGGGGCGAGTCGGTTGTGGACATCACGTTCGCCAGCCCCGCTCTGTCACAGCGTGTCATTGACTGGCGCGTCATGGAGGAGGTGGAGACCTACTCCGATCATCGGTATATCCGATTTGATGTCTCCACCCAGACCTCTAGCGCGCTGGTCCGACAGGCCCCGAGTGGTCCGCGTTGGGCGCTGAAGCAGCTGGACCGGGAGCTCCTCCTGGAAGCCTCGATCGTGCAGGCCTGGGTGTCTTCACCGGACAGGCCTGCTGATATTGACGATGAGGCGGAGTGGTTCCGGGAGGCCATGTCCGAGATCTGTGACGTGGCAATGCCCCGAGTCCGGCCAGGATGCGCCCGACGTCGGGTGTACTGGTGGTCGCAGGAGGTGGAGGCGTTGCGCAAGGCGTGCGTCGACGCGCGACACCGGTACACCAGGCACCGCAGGCTCCGCATCCGCCCTCCGGATGCGGAAGCCACAGAGGCGGAGCTGTACGAGGGGTACAGAGCGGCGAAGACCGCCCTCCGAGAGGCTGTCCAGCGGGCCAAGGATGCGGCCCGCGAGGAGATGCTGGAGACTCTGAACAGAGATCCATGGGGGCGCCCTTACAAAATGGTGCGGAATAAACTCCGCACCTGGGCCCCCCCGCTGACTCAGAGTCTCCGCCCACAGCTGGTGGAGGAGGTGGTGAGCGCTCTGTTCCCTTCGCGGGGGGAGCATACTCCCCCGCCTATGGCTCCGCCACTGGCGGTGCCCGAAGCGGACCACGCGGACGACGACGACGACACCCCTGAAGTGACCGGGGTAGATCTGAGAGCGGCGGTAGGCAGGCTGAAGGCCAAGAACACCGCCCCAGGACCCGACGGCTTGCCGGGTAAAGCCTGGGTCCTGGCCTCGACGGCTCTCGGGCCTCGACTGGAGGCGCTCTTAAGCGCATGCATGGAGAGAGGCCAGTTTCCGCTCCGTTGGAAGACGGGGAAGCTGGTCCTCATTCAGAAGCCAGGGCGCCCTGCGGACTCTCCGTCCGCATACCGGCCCATAGTGCTGCTCGACGAGGTCGGCAAGCTCTTCGAGAGAGTAATTGCGGGCCGCCTCGTCGGGCACCTGGTGGGGACTGGGCCGGATCTTGCGGATTGCCAGTTTGGCTTCCGCAAGGGGCGCTCGACGGTGGACGCCATCATGCGCGTGAGAGCCCTCACGACGGGGGACGCGGTGTCCCGGGGTGGGGTGGTCGTGGCGGTGTCACTCGACATCGCCAACGCGTTCAACACCCTGCCCTGGAGCTGCATTGGGGAGGCACTCCGGTATCACCGGGTGCCGACCTACCTCCGTCGAGTAGTCGGGGCGTATTTGACGGACAGAGCCGTCATCTACCCCGGTCGCGACGGGAACTGGAACCGGCGAGAGATGTCGTGCGGTGTCCCACAGGGATCGGTTCTGGGGCCGCTTCTGTGGGACATCGGTTACGACTGGGTGCTGCGGGCCGACCTCCCTGAAGGCGTCAGCGTAGTTTGCTACGCTGACGACACGCTGGTCCTGGCGCAGGGGAGGTCGCATCAGGCGGCGGCTGACGCGATGACACGCGGGGTTGCGATAGTCGTGGAAAGGATCCGGCGGTTGGGTCTCGAGGTGGCACTGCACAAGTCCGAGGCCATGTCCTTTCATGGGCCTCGGTACGGGCCACCTCCAGGATCCCAACTAGTGGTAGGAGGGGTTCACATCGGCGTCGAGACCACGATGAGGTACCTGGGTCTCGTCCTCGACAGCCGATGGAACTTCGTCGAGCACTTCCGACGTTTGGCCCCCAAACTGGAACGGGCCGGGGCCGCCCTAAAGCGGCTCTTGCCCAACCTGAGGGGGCCAAACGCCTCCTGCCGGAGGCTTTACGCGGGGGTCGTGCGGTCCATGGCCCTATATGGGGCCCCGGTATGGGCGCGTTCACTGCGGCTACGAGCCGCACACTACCTGAACGCGCCCCAAAAGGTGGTAGCCATAAGGCTAATCCGGGGCTACCGCACGATCTCGGGCGAGGCAGCAAGCCTCCTTGCCGGACTGCCGCCTTGGGATCTGGAGGCGATAGTGCTCGCGCGCCTGTATGATTGGCGCGCGGAGGCACTACGCCGGGGGGAAACTCCGCATCCGCGGCAGACTGCGGCGGAGCGGACGAACCTCCGGCGCGATCTCATGGCGGCATGGAAGGAGCGACTATCGCAACCCAGCGCAGGGCACGCCACGATAGCGGCGGTAAGACCCCTCTTTGAGGAGTGGCTAGAGAGACGTCACGGCGTTCTCACCTACCGCCTGACGCAGGTCCTCTCCGGACACGGATGTTTCGGGAGGTTCCTGCACATAATCAGGCGGGAGGAGACGCCCGGGTGTCACCACTGTCAGGATCGCCCAGAGGACACGGTGGAGCATACGGTGGAGGTCTGCCCTGCTTGGGCAGAGCACCGCCGTGTCCTCGTAGAGGCGATCGGCAGCGGCGGCGACCTCTCGCGTCCGGCCCTGGTTCAAGCCATGGTCCGGGGCGAGAGGGAGTGGGAGGCAGTCACCTCCTTCTGCGAAGCAGTCATGCTAGCGAAGGAGGTGGCGGGGTGGGCGAGAGAACGCGCCTTGCGCACCTCACGCCTCAGCCGCCGCGGGAGACGCTCCGGGCGTCGGGAGCCGCGTGACGACTCCCGGCCACCGTAGGCGCGGGCCTGCGGGCGGTGAGTAATGGGTAACTCACCGTCCGATCAGGACCAGGCCCGTGCCGGACGGCGTGTTGTGTTCCACGCGCGCCTCAAAGAGATGTCAGCATGAGAGACGGGGCCCCATAGGGCCGTAGCCTGCCAGGGTAGCGGGATTGTCCGAAAGGGTTACCGCTGCCCTGGAACATAAAGGGCTAAGGAAGGAACACGGGTGGGTTTTAGTCAGTAAGAGTCTGACACTCCCTCCTGCTCCACCCAGAGCGGGAGGAGTCATTTGATGATTTCCCATCCTCAAAAAAAAAAAAAAAAAAAAAAAGGGATACTTGATTTTGATCAAATCAACATAACTTTGCATCCCGGTGACGCAATTTCAAGCTGTTTTCAGCAAATTAATTCTATCCCGAGCTCCCTGAAACGTTCCCACTAGGAAAAACTGACAAATTCGCGAAAAATTTTGACCACCCACCCTCCCTCTGGTCTATAGGAAGGTAGACGTGGGGTTTTCGGCGAAAAATTTTTTTGCGTGAATCGGTTTCTTCTTGTCTTCGTGGGGTTTTCTAGGGGCTTTAGAACGAAGTTTTGGAAAAAAATTTAAGTTTTGACCGAGTCTGCAAAGGCTCACGCGCGACAGTTGACAAAAATAATTATTTTTATTGTAATTTAATTGTAATTTATTGTATTATTTTAACTTATTCCATTATTTTTAATTTATTGTATTACTTTAATTCGACTTTTTATTTTGTATTTATTCTCTGTGTTCCCCTCTTTACAGGGACACAGAAGAACCCAGTGTCCCGGGTAAACTTTTTCTGACTCCCCCTTTACAGGAGTCGGTTTTGAAAATACCTGCCTAAAAGTTTTATTATGTTCCGCACCCCATCCAGCGTAGTGTGGGCCCAGGGCTCTAGTGGCTCGCCGCGATCGGCGGAGAAGGCGGCGCCTTTATCTGATGCGAAGAGGAGAATCTCCTTCGGAGACGAGACTCCTCCTTCTGCGTCACAGGGGGGCCCTGCCACTCCGGGGACGCGCCGAGCTGCTATTGATGCCTCAAGACAGCTCAAAAAGCCTGAGGCGCGGCACCGCAGCCGCACTGAGGAGGCGAGAGCTTGCCTGAATAAGGCCAAGCTTAATTTAGGCAACTCCCGCAACCTCAAGGCTGAGATAAAGACTGCGGTGCTGGAAGCCATAAACAGGCTTTATGAGCTGGTGAAAGAATCAGAACGAGACAAGGCCCCTGCCGCACCCATCGCCGTGCCGGAATCCGCGCCCACTGCAATCCTCTGTCCCCGGTCCATTCCCGAGAGTCTTGTTAGCCAGACTGAGCTCGTCGCGGCAATGAAGGAGCACATCTCCTTAATAAAGGAGAACAGTGATGAGTTGGCCAAGCTGCGAGACAGTCTGGCTAGCAGGGAAAGTGTTGAGGGGAAAACTTACGCGGGTGTAGCGTCTGGGAGTAATAGCCACACTAGGGCACAAGCCCCGGAGCGAACGACGCTGCACTCCGTAGTGGTCTCCTCAACACAGGAGATGGATACTGGGGCCGAAATACTCGAAAGAGTAAGGAAAGCGGTGGACGCGAAGGAGGGCTGGGTGCGAGTTGAGAGAGTCCGAAAGGCCAAAGACCAAAAGGTCATCATGGGGTGCGCAACGAAAGAGGAAAGAGAGAAACTAAAGAAGCGACTCGAATCGGCCGGAGATAACCTCGTCGTCGAGGCGGTGAAAAATCGGGACCCGCTCCTGGTTCTTAAGGATGTGCTGTCAGTACATAGTGACGAGGAGGTACTGAGGGCCCTTAGGAACCAGAACCGGGAGATCTTTCACGGCCTCGGTGAAGAGGAACTCAAAATGTGTGTGAAGTATAGGAAAAAGTGTCGAAACCCGCATACGAACAGCATTGTGCTGAGTGTTACCCCAGCAATCTGGAAGAGGGCACTCGAAGGGGGCAAGCTTCGGATTGACCTCCAGAGAGTGCGCGTCGAAGACCAGACGCCTCTGGTGCAGTGTACCCGCTGCTTGGCGTACGGGCACGGAAAACGTCTGTGCACGGAGCCAGCCGATCTGTGTAGCCACTGCGGCGGTCCACACCTCAAGGTGGACTGCCCGCACAAACAGATCGGCGAAGCAGCGGCGTGCGTAAACTGCACCAGAGCCAAGCTGGAGGAACACTCGCACAATGCGTTCAGTGATCTGTGCCCGATACGAAGGAAGTGGGACGCATTCGCAAGAGCATCGGTAGCTTATTGCTAAAGTTGTCGATGCTCCCACTTCCGGGTATCATAGAGAAACGACCAGTTTGACACTGCCAGATAGCAGACGCATTGAGCGAACCACTGGGGTTGGCTCAATGGAGGATGGTAATTGGAGTCACTTTCGTGAGAAAGTGGCGGTAATTATACTGGAACGTGAGTCAACTCCAGTGGAATCGACAAGCGGTGTCAAGCTGGTAGGAACACTATCTCACATACATTTGTTCTTAAAAATAAAATATTTGGTTTTTTGGGAGACCGTGATATAGAATTATATAGTGACTATATGGTGGTGATATCATGGAAAAGAACTCGTATCCAATCGACGAAAATAGATGTAAGGCACAGAGTGGTATTAGGGACAGTAAAATTTAGTGGTGAATCTTGTTAAAAACTGAGTCAAAGGTAAAAATCACTAAGTTAAAAACAGAAAAGAACTTTACTCAAGCTATTATTATTAAAAATGTTATAACTGTAAAAATCTATCGCACAGTAGAGCGTGGTATCTTCGGCTTCCAAGAAAGAGTCGCCAAAAAAGGCAAAAAGAATTGCGAAAAAGGGCTCTGATTCCCATGTCAGAGGGACACTTTGCAAAAAAAAAAAAACAGTCCTATCAGTGATGATAGACCGATCCCAGTACAACGTGACATGGTCATTTTCGAGAACTGGGTCGGGCACATACTTGTTATATGGTACCTCAGAGTCGACAAGTTTATATTTCAAAGCAAGTTGCTGGTGAATAATACTGGCTACTTGGTTATGCCTGTGCAAGTACTCGCCGTTAGCCAAACGAGAACAACCAGAGATAATATGTCTGATCGACTCACCCGGACGGGGTGGCATGCCCGACACACGTCATCCGTCCCATCCTTCATAATATGTCTGCGGTAGTTATTCGTCAAGATAACTTCGTTCATAATTGCACAGACGAAACCTTCAGTTTCCCCGAAAAGGTCCCCAAAACGTAGCCAGGATACGGACGCTAAGAAGTCTACACCGGGCTCATGAAGAGACCGATAGAAGCGCCCGTGAAGCTCCTTGCTTTGCCATACCTCCTTGCGGTCATCGGTAGTATTACAGGTTTGCGCCAGTTCTCTTTAGCCATGGAGAGCGGGGTGAGCCCCTTGTCCACTGCAACCACATCAGGATGCATACCCACTTCGGCTTTTAAAAAATATTCTCTGAGATTGCACACCTCACGGTTGTGGAGGGTCTTCGCGTTTAAAAAGCCTCGACTATCGCATTTCCGCGGAATGTACAATCTCATCACTGATGATCGTAGGTGATGCATCCGGTTTGCGGTCAGTAGTGTACGGACTCTTCTATCCAGAGCATCGAGTTCGGTCCGAATCCATTTAAGTATGCCGAAAGAGTACATCAAGACCGGCATGACCCAACTGTTGAAGGCGCGCAACTTGTTTCCGCCTAAAAGAAGGCTAATTAAAACCTTCTTCAGGCGCCCAAAGAAGCGCTCCCTCAACGCTTGCTTCATGTCAGCAACGTTGACGCCTAACGCTTTCGACATACCCAAATACTTATAGCTTTCGAATGAGGAGAGGGATCTAAGTTGTATGGAATCTGAGAGTTGAATTCCCTTGGATTCCATAATCTCCCCTCGCTTTACATGCATGACTGCACATTTGTCGACACCAAATTCCATCCTGATGGCGCTACTGAAAGTTTCAGTTACCTTCAGTAGCTCCAGCAGTCGCAATTTGTTGGGGGCAAAAAGTTTCAAATCATCCATGTAGAGGAGGTGAGATATGATGAGGTGATATGACATGTCACCTCCAGTTCGGCAGTTTTTGATGCAAGTGTAGGTTGTTCATTGTATTTATTTAAAATGAGGTATATTTTAATAAGTTTGGTTTTACCTGATATGGTTGCACGTATATATGAATTTATAAACTGCTTCTAAAAATTATCTACTAACAAATTGTGAAGAGACGACAAAAGAGACGTTGAAGTTGACGTTGGTGTTGCTAGCTTCTTTAAATTAAATTATTATTATTATAATACTGAAATGAATGAAATGAATGTGCTGAAAATTAAATATCGATAATAATTATCGACCATTGCTTTTGACTCCCTAATTGCATGCGTGTGCATTGAATGTTCGCCGATAGCAAATGTTTACACGTGAATGGCCCGCCCATTCTATGTATGTGTGCTATTAGAAATTGATTTAGTGTGGCTGCTTTCTTCTTAGTGTGCGTGTTCAAATTTTGCGTGTGTGTCGTAAGTACACTATTTGTTAATGTTGTAATTATTTGGGTGGGAGATAAGCGGCGTTACTAGGATTCCTTACTATTCCGCAATGAAGGCATATCTACAGATATCTATCTTGCGCATACGCTATGTTCAAACAACATTAACTCTTAAAGTATTACATATACAGTTTTGAATTTTATGTTGTATTGCAGCTTAGCTCAAAATCTTTCGATCTAGTAAAAAAAAATAAAAAAGTTGTCGGGGGTGTTTTTGTAGTAATTAACTAGTATTGGTTGAATTGCATAATTTTTCGTTTTTTTTTTTTTTAGACACCTGCTTTTTCAGAAGTTATGGAATTGTGTGGAACATTGATTTGTAATGCAGACGGTAGACAACGTTTTATTGCCTTTCGAATAAGCCTATTTTTATCTCAGTATGACTTAAGCTTTGTTATATATATTTTTTTGTACTCTCATTAAGCATATTTCCACAAGCGGGCGGGAAGTGTATTAGACCCAAGCCTAGAGTATAATTGTACATAAAAATAGTTTACTTTTAAGTATTTAGAATATCGCTAGTCCATGTCCGGACACACTGTAAAATTTGCTATTTTAGGAAACCGCTAGTTGTTTTACAAAACAACTGAACAACGTTCAACCGTTTTCCATAATTACTGAACTTAAGCAGAATTGCATAAACGTTTTGCAATTATCAATGCACCGGTCAACGATTAGCGATTTTCTAAAATAGTCTGAAATGGAACGTCAGATTGTAGATTTTAGTTCTAAATTTTTTTTGCTCATGGCTCTGTGTGTCGTAACAACAATAATGGCACCCGAAACAGAAATAAATAGGTAAAACGAGTAAAAATTACCATAACTCAAGTGAAAACAGCGATATCGAAGACAATATCATAGTATAATGATAATATTAATTAAAAGTTATCAGTTTTATGAAAGACGCTCATTGTGACTGCAAATAAGCCAACCTGCATTACGTACAAACGTCGATAGCAGTTTGGTAAAACGTAGCGCAGTGACAAGTAAAACAGCGGATTCTACTATTCATCTGCGACATACATATGATATAGTACAAAAGCATGCACACTATGCAGTAGTTCAGACAGCCGAGTCGCACTCACCTTGAGGTTTCCGTCGGCGGTGAGACGCAGGCGGTTGCAGGAGGCGCAGAAGTGCTCCGTCATGGACGAGATGAATCCCACGCTACCGCGGTAGCCCGGCGCGCGCCACACCTGCGGGCGAGCGGGCTCAGTGGACGAGTATCACAGCTTAACAACATCGTTTGTATGACTTCCACTATCTAAGGGCTTTGACGATCCGTGGCATACCTACTGTCGCGCCATTTGGAAAATGGCGGCCACGCATGTGACCGTTCAAAGTTGATGATTGAGTCACGTGATCAACTTTGAACGTTAATATCTCAGAAACGTGATACTTTACGGGGTTTAGTCGGATAATGTTTTGTTTGCATTGACGTCAGCTATCAATTTATATAGGTCTCATGCGTGGCCGCCATTTTCAAATGGCGCGACAGTAGGTATCCATATTCCTACCCTTCAAACCCCTTTCGTGTCATTAATAAATTATTTATGATTTTATTTTTGTAAGGTTTATACGAGAGTTTTCGACGAGTCAATACCTAACGTCTTACCTTTAAAAAAATTGATGAAGTCGATGATTCCTATCAGACAGAGAAACACAAAGGGGGGTTTGAAGATCCGTGGCATACCTATCTGTCCGCCATTTTTTTTTTTTTCAAAATACCGGCCACGCATGTATCCTATACAATATGTAACAAAAACCCTGTTGTTTCTTTTACCTACGTTTCAAGAATTGGTATACGAGTACATACGTAATATAATAAGGCGTCATTTATTGACGGCACGGTTGGCGCAGTGGTTAAGCGATTGACTGCTGCGCTGCGTGTTGCGGGTTCGATTCCTGCACGGAACAAATATTTGTATGACCTACATGTATTTGTTCCGAGTCTGGGTGTTTTTCTATCTATAATATGTATGTATTTACAAAAAAAAATGTATATAAGTATTTTATCAGCCATCTTGTTACCATAACACAAGCATTAGGTTGCTTAGCTTGGGACTAGATGGCGCTGTGTGAAATGTCCAGGGATATTATTATAAAAAAAAACTGTCAAGTGCGTGTCGGGCCACGCGCAGTGTAGGGTTCCGTAGTTTTTATAACAGTCAAGTGCGGGTCGTATTCGCTGACTGATAGTTTCGTGCCATGCTCTAACTAAAAGCCAAACACCTACCTAATTTGACTTCCTATACAAATCCTCACCTGATCCGACAATTTTGCACGGAAAGTTTTAATTTTTTTTTTTTTGAGATTTGGATAAGACTTGTCATAGCCGGTGTAGCAACAGTTTTTTTTATTATAAAACTTATTACTTATGAAATAATAGCGCGATACCACTGACGCTTAGCGCCGTCCGTCGACATTTCTATGGAGTTGTTCGAAATTTTCGGGTCTAATACAATTGGTCGACTATTACTCTTAAACTTGTAAAGCCCACTTAAGTGTGATAGTTTTCCTTTAAACTTTGTTATATATAGGTATTACTGCCATAACATTTGAATTTCTAACTATAACCGTTTAGTTGGTAGAGGGTGGGGACACTTGACTAACGAAGATTGGTACTTTAAAGCTTGATAAGTCACGAACGATTTACTTAATCAAAAAACGGTCTTCCCAAACCCCTAATATTTTTGAAAGACCTATCTAACGATATCCCACACTATGGGAAGGACGAAAATAAAAATTATCATCCCCACTTTAGATGTAGGGGAGGTACCCTAAATAATTTTTTTTTCAAAATTTTATTTTACCACTTTTTCGGCGTCATTATCGTGTATACTCATACCAAATTACAACTTTCTAGTACCAATAGTTTTTGAGCTAAACCGCGGACAGACAGACAGACGACATCGCGAAACTATAAGGGTTCCTTGTTGACTACGGAACCCTAAAAACTGTTCAACAAAAATACCAGAAAGAGACACGGTGCCGCTGCGCCGGTGCACCGCCGCCGCATATCTACCTATTTTTACCGACTTCACAAAAAGGAGGAGGTACTATGTTCGGATGATTGTATGTTTTTATTTTGTATGTTTGTTCATCGAATACTCCGCCAATTGTTGACGGATTTTCAAAATTCTTTTTTTGTTCGAAAGTAGATAGTTCTGAGGTGGTCTCACTGTCACCGAGTTAGGATCTGAAGATAGGATCTTAGAGAAATCGAGGGCAACCCTCAAATTTTATAGGCTCACTTATTGTTTTTCGCATATTTTATGAAGTATCTTGTGTATTTGCGTATGGTTGTCACCATCTCAGGTAGCTGGGCTGAAGATGGAAGGTACAACTCCTTAACATTAAGAAGTTACTCGAACAGGCAAGGACTGTTTTAGTAAATTGGTTTGATGTTTGATAGGGCATTTGCCACATTTGGTCTCATGATCATCAAGCCATGACCTGATGCTGCAGTCAGGATAGTCTGCAGAGTACCTAACTCCTCGACAACTAACAGCAGATATATCGTGTTTAGGCTCACTGAAAAGGGCTCGATGTGTGGACAAACGTACTGTTAATGAGGAACACCGAAGTACATAGAGACCTGATGCTGAAGCCAGGAGCATCAGAAAAAGTACAAACCTTGAAATGACAGCACCGTAGTCGTGTTTGGGCTCATTTTAAACAAGACTAAATTTAGTCAATGCAATGTTGACATAAGTCTGGCCTGATGCTGCAGCCAGGATTATATATAACTATATTTTGACGGCACGGTTGGCGCAGTGGTTAAGCGATTGACTGCTGCGCTGCGTGTCTCGGGTTCGATTCCCGCACGGAACAAATATTTGTGTGACCTACATGTATTTGTTCCGAGTCTGGGTGTTTTTCTATCTATAATATGTATGTATTTACAAAAAAAAATGTATATAAGTAGTTTATCAGCCATCTTGTTACCATAACACAAGCATTAGGTTGCTTAGCTTGGGACTAGATGGCGCTGTGTGAAATGTCCAGGGATATTATTATATAAAAATTACAACTTAAAAGTGTTTCGATTTTTAAGGGGAGGTTTTAAACATTAAACTAAGGTACCTGGGTCGAATATGGCCAGCCGATAAATATGGCCACATACTATTATTTCTAAAACGCAACACTTTATAAAACTGAACGCGACGGTATAGGATCGCGGCCGAGCCACGTTCCGAATGGCGCCCCCGCCACCCCTCTCGCACAGACGCTAGTCGCTCAGATATCGTGGAAGTGGGAAGCTGCGCTGCCGTTATATAAACATCCAAGTAAGTTCGGTCCTATATTTCTGTTATTTTTCGATTTTATTGTTATTTATTTACGTTGCCATGCTGTGCGGCAATTGTATTTTGATATTTCTTTGTGTATTTCTCAAAATAATAATGTGTTTATGATTTGTCTGAATATAGAAAAAAAAAAGGCGTGACTGAAAATATGGCCAACGATTGGCCATATTTACTGTATGAATTATTGATACCAGTATACTTATTACTTTTTTTTGTTTTAGGCAATGGCGCGGTACAAATGTAAGGGTACACTTACGCGGTACACTTATAAATTACAATTATTGATCTCAGGCAATGTCATGTTCCTTTTTTAGTATTTTTGTTGTTTATTTCTAGTTTAGGTTTGATTAAGCCAAAATGTATTGTACCTACGTATGTACCTACCATTATTACTATTTTCACTTCTTAATAATTTAAGAATGTTAACCCTTAAATGCGCGGTGTTGTTTAAAAACGACATACTGAAAACCACAGATTATGAGGAACTTCTTATGTTTTTTTATTAATTATAACTACTAATTCTTGTTTCTGAACGTATTTATACCTATTTTTCGTAATGGCCTTAAACAATCCTTTTTTTAGTTTGACACAATTTAAATGCCAAATGTCACTTTGAAGAAAATTTTGTTTTTTGGCGCGAACCAAGTTTTGAAACTGTGTTTGGACTTCAATAAATATTACGTAAGTTTATAAAATTATTGATATTTGCTTGTTTATATCTTCAATTATACGTATAAATTACAAAATATTGAAAATAATTGATATCTTTGTAGACATAAACTCAAATCCGTTTGTTGTAGGAAAACTACAGTGCGCATTGCTGTGTAAATAATTGCATGTTTGGTGAAGGGCTTTTCTTTTAGGTTTCAGCATGACACGTTTACTAGAACGGGATATTTTATCATATTTAGAAAACCTTCAGGACTCCAAAGACGGATTAGATGGGTCAAACTCCAAGGTAGAAGATTTTCGAAGATTTTCTTCGAGACCCTGAAGATGAGGATACTCAGCCTGATTTGGTGGATAGTGATCCTCGTTTTGTAACCAACGATAGTGAGAATATGCAAGATCCTCCCATCCCCATTCCCCAATCCCAACCCGATTCCCCATCTCTCTCTTCACAACCATTACCTGTGGCCAACATGTCATCGCTAGAGACGTCTAGGCGATCGATAAATCGACCTGTGATTTGGCGAAAAAGAAACCTTGTTACTGATGAAGACTACTACTGACTACTACAGACTACTACTACGACTAATTTTTAGAGGAGAAACTCTTCTTTCCACTTATGTAGGAGCAGAACCAGCAACTACAGTCACACGTTTTGATAAATCTAAGAAAGAAAGAGTTGTTGTTCCATGCCCAAAGGTCATTCGAGAGTACAATGCGCATATGGGAGGAGTAGACTTGTTGGATTCGTTCAAGAGCTGCAAGTGGACAATGCGTTTATTTTACAATTTTCTGGATCTCACAATTCGTGGATAATGTACAAGAAAGTACATTCGATAAAGGGGCAACAATAAACTCCTCAATCTAAGTAAGTTTAGGCTAGAACTTGCTGATACACTGTGTCAAATTGGTCTACCTACAAATGGAGCTAAATATGGTCGGCCTAATGGGGGCTCCTTACAAGGGGAACTTGAGCTGAAGAAGTTCCGAGGTCCAGCTCAAGCAGCTCCATCGAAAGATGGGCGATTGTACCAGTCCTTTCACTGGGCAGTTTGTATGGATAAGCAGCAAAGGTGCATGTTTCCAAAATGTTCAGGGTTTACTTTTAAAATGTGCCAAAAACGTCAATCTCTTTGTGTGACACCAAAAAATAAAAATTAGTTTTTTTTAATACCACAACCCATAAATAAACACTTTCAAAACAGTTTATTGTTTTCATCAGATCCATACTAGCACAATTCCAATGAATGCGCAATGTTGTTTTAAAACAACAATAACATTTTTGAAAAAAAAGTACAGTAAATTCGAATAAAGTTTTTTTTTACAATTTTTCCTGTAAAATAAAACCTTTTTACTAATAAATATATTTTTTTCAAAAAAAAAAAAAAATCGCGCATTTAAGGGTTAAGTGTTCCTTTTTTAGTGTTTTTGTTTTTTATTTCTAGTTTAGGTTAGATTAAGCCAAAATGTATCGTACTTACGTATGTACCATTGTTACTATTTTTACTTTTTAATAAGTAATTTTTGAATTTTAAGTTTTATTTTATTTCATTATCACTGATGATGATTTTTATAATTCCTTCTCATTTAATTTTAAAACCATTCCATTCCATTCGTGCCATTTCTAAATAAACAGGTATTTTTATAAAAAACAGACATCTTCTTTTACTTAATTTCCCTTTTTAAATAATTTTAAAGTGATATAGTAAATATGGCCACACCCATGGGCATATTTACCTACCCTGTCGGAAATATGGCCATTTTTTAAATTTTGGAAAAAGTAAAGAATATATGTTAATATTCAATATTTTTATAATTTTTTTGCTACAATATGAAAGCTTCTTAGGTACGCTTCATAAATAAATACCGTGGCTTGCCCTCCAATCTTAAAAACTATAAAAAAATAGACACGAAACCTTAGGGTGGCCATATTCGACCCAGGTACCTTATATGTTACATTTTCACACCTAAACCACTGAACTTCTGATTTGGCAAAGAGAAAGATGGCATCCTGGGGAAGGACATAGTTTTTTATCCTGGTAGCATTTTCCCGTGGGATAATTTCCGACATCCACGCGGGCGAAACCGCGGGCAGAAGCTAGTGATAATATAATATTCACAGATGAAATGGCAGGGGGTGACTTGCACACTCAATAATGGGCCCCCGAAAACGGTCACTAGCACACAGTGCCGTAGCAACAAGGGGGCAACATGTCCTGAGGTACTTGTGAGGAGTGGATAGGTATTCCACGGCTATCAGGCAAATCCCGGAAATTTCTCGTCAGTGTTCACTCCAGCCGACCAATAAAGGCAAGCCAGAGGTGAGGAACAAGACTTCTCCCGGGTAATAGGGTCCGTGGAGTCGGTACTGCCCAACAGCTCGCCACATGCTGCCCTGCGGATTCCTGTACCTCTCTTGTTCTGGTTCTTCACCCTAGACCTGACCCGGCAAAGTAAACTCTGTCATCACAGACCTAGAGTTTAGAGCGCGCAAGTCCCACCACGACGTCAATACTCAATACTCAATTCTTTATTGCATTCCACAATGTAGGCTTAGGTGGTAAATTTTTATCAAAAGAAACAATCATGGACCCTGTCGGGCACAGCAAAAGAAAGATATGTGGAGAAGAGGGCTTATAACGTAGAGATACGGCGGTGGGGCTTGCGCGGCGGCGGCGACGCGCCTGGCGCCGCGGTACTGCACCAGCTTGGATTCGACCCACTTGTTGTGTGTGTGTGCGCGTGTGGTGTACATACGGTGGCGGTGTCGTTGGGCCGTGGCGGCGCGGGCTCGAGCGCGTGCGCGGCGGCGGCGGCGCGCAGGGCGGCGCGGTACGGCACCAGTTTGGAGTCGTCCCACTTGTTGCCCGAGAACGGCATGAACTCGATGAACCTGCCGACACACACCACGTCATCGACGTCACGACCACGCATTCTAGCTAATTCTAAGAGCATCCGCCTAATTACATACCTCACTTCTACGTCGCGGTCTCGTGTGTATTCCACAAAATCACATATTTCGTCATCGTTGAAACCTGAAATAAAGTACAAATTATTTTTATGGTACTAGTCAAATCTCTGAAGATAATATTCGCAGTGTTTGTTTACTGACGGTGGGTACCTTTCATGAGCACGACGTTGAGTTTGACGGGCGAATAGCCCAGCTGCAGCGCCAGGTCAATACCCGCCAGCACCCGCGACAACCCCTGCACACACGTTAGTTAAAGAAGAAGTTATATACAACTAACCCGCCAGGGTACGGGTGTTACGGAATACTCATTCATTAGGGTATTTCTAACTTATAGTCCAGTCAATAAGGAAGCCTAAGCGATTATTACCTATTTATGTATTAGTGTACCCTAGTTTTAAGTTTTTTTTTTTTTATCGTTGTCCCTCTCAATCAAAGCACCTGCCATCTAATCTCTTCACCACCCTTGGTTGACTGGTAGAGAATGCCTAAGGCATTAAGTCCGCCTTTGTACCTTTTTGTGCGAAAAGTTTAATTAAATAAATAAATAAATTATTGAGCATCATTTTTTTTAGATCATATGAAGCAATGGATTAGCAATATCCTTCAAAATCTTTCAGATTGTGATTGATCGTGTGTTACGTAATTAGGTGCGGGTCCAATCGGAGGCGCTTTCGAGGTATACGGTTAGTAGGAGACCAACCGGGCGGCGCGCCATGCGCTCGTAGCGCTCGGGGCGCAGCGAATCGAGCGACACGTTGAGCGCGGCCAGTCCGGCGCGCTGCAGCGCAGGCAGGCGCCGCGTCAACACTAGTCCGTTGGTCGTGATGGACACCGAGCGCACGCCCGCTTCCTCGCGTAGCCCCTCTGCACAAACATATAGGGATCACGCAGCTGCACGTATTAAAATTTATCGACGAATTTTAGTTATTTCGCCTTGCGGAAATCGTCAGATTATACATTTTTCGTTATCCTTGAATTATTTCAAGACGCAGACGCATAATTGCATAAACGTTTTGAAAACGTCAGATTGTAGATTTTAGTTCTAAGTTTTGTCGGTCGTAGCTTTTTGAGTCGTAACGTAACAACAATAATGGCGTCCGAAGCAGATATAAATAAAACGAGTAATACTAGTAAAAATAACCTTAACTCAAATTTAAACAATGATTTTAAGGACAATATTAATTAAAAGTTCAGAGTTTTATGAAAGACGCTCATTCTGCTCATTATGAGTGCAAATAAGCCATTCTGCATTACGGCTAAACGTCGGCAGCAGTTTCGTAAAACGTAACGCAATGACAATCCAGTTGAACGTTGTTCAGTTGCTTTACATAACGGAGCTATTTTGTAAAACCACCAGCGGTTTTGTAAAACAGCGGATTCTACAATCCATCTGCGACATATACAGGATACATTTTTAACCAGTACACAAACTAACAATGAATTCAGTACATGATTCTGAACCCCGCTGCACTTAAATTTTGTCGGTTCAAAAAAAAAATTAGCTCTGCAATACATTTTGACCGCGTAGATATTGCACTTTTCTATGAAAAATGAAACATTGGATTAGCAATATCCTTCAAATTTATTTAGATTGTGAATGATCGTGTGTTACGCAATTAGGGTGCTGGGAATTGAAATCACGAGGGCTCGTTGGTGCATGTGGTGCAATGGTACAGCGGTGCTCACGTATGATGTCGGCGAGGTCCTTGCGCAGCGTGGGCTCACCGCCCGTGAGGCGCACCTTGTCCACGCCGGCCGCCACGAACACGCGCGCCAGGCGCAGCAGCTCCGCGCGCGACAGCAGCGCGCCGCGCGCCGACAGCGGCACGCCCTCCGCCGGCATGCAGTACTGACCTGCGGCACACGACGAAAGAGCGCTCTTACCACTAGGCAAGAATCCATTTGCGTGGAATAAGGAGCCCACCAACATCACTATCATTCATAGCACTAGTTAGTAATCATTCATCGCGGCCGTTGCCATGCACACCATCTATTAGAATCCAGAAATCATTACTATTGTCAATTACGTCATGACTGTATGGCATAAATAACAAATTATCATGAGGAGGGTCAGGGGTCACGGCTGGCATTGTCCCAGCAATCAGCAGTGCGTCTACAATAATACATTGCAAACTGTGATAGTGTCTTGTTATTACATCATGGCCTCTCTGGACCATTGGACCAAAGCTCCAACTATCTAGGACCTAACCTTACACCTTTTACGGGGTCATATCTTTATTTCATGTCATCTCGTTATTTTTAGGGTTCCGTAGTCAACAAGGAACCCTTATAGTTTCGCCATGTTGTCTGTCTGTCTGTACGCGGGTTAGCCCAAAAACTATTGGTACTAGAAAGTTGTAATTTGGCATGAGTATACATGTTAATGACGCCGAAAAAGTGGTAAATTAAATTTTGGAAATAAATATTATTTAGGGTACCTCCCCTACACTGAACTTGACATCGCTAAGGATTCAAACAATGTTGTTGAAATGGATATTGATACAGGTCGCGTCATGTAAAAAGAACGCTGGCGGTCAAGCTGCGCTTAGGCGATATATCGAACTATTTGGTGGTATGAGGTGCGGCACGGGGAGGGCGAGTGACGCGCCGCATGCTTGCCGGTGCCCTATTGGTTCGTCAGTCGACCTTTGCTTTCCGCACTGTGTTCACGTTACGTTCGATCTCAAAATACCATCGCGCACAAAAGTTTTTAATTACGAAATGGTTTTACATAGAAAAGTGAGAAAATGATTTATGACGTATATTGTTTTATGAAGAGAGAGGCTGATAAGAATGCAGTTGATAATTTAAAACAGTGTATGGACCGCAGAGGCAACAAAATGTTCCGAGTCCACAGTGAGGCGAATTGTAAAAGGTTCAAAAGATTCAGAATTTCTTACTGTCTTCCGAAGTCCCCGCAAAAATAAAAGAATAAAAGAAAAACCAGTAACAGATATTGACAACTTTGACCAGGGTGTTATAAAAAGAATCATCCAGAACTTCCACGTCACGGAAAAAGAATTGCCAACCATAGGCAAGTTGCAAAATAAGTTACAGGATGACCTACATTTCCAAGGATCTGCAGCAAGTCTCGGCCGAATATTAAAAAAAAACGGTTTTAAGTGGAAAAAAATAGAAACAAATAGAAAAATTTTAATTGAGCAGTCACAAATTCGATTTCAAAGAATTGAATATCTGAGAAAGATAAAAAAATATAGAGAGGAAGCAAGACCTATCATTTACGCGGATGAATCATACGTCGATAGTTCCCATGCGTCTCACCATTCATGGACAGACGGTCCCATGAAAGGCATTAAAAAACCTCCATCTAAAGGTAGCCGCTTGGTCATAGTACACGCGGGTAGTGAAGCAGGTTTTGTGCCGAATTCTCTTCTGGCGTTCAAAGCAGGTACAAAAAGCGGCGACTACCACGACAACATGAATTCGGAGAATTACGAGCGGTGGCTCCGAACTAAACTGATGCCGAATTTACCGCCTAATTCAGTCGTGGTAGTCGACAACGCATCGTACCACAACAAACAACTCGATGCTGCACCAACGTCTAATATAAAGAAAGCAGACATGCAAACCTGGCTCCGTCAAAAAGGAATTGAATTTGAAGAATCCATGCTAAAGCCGGAGTTGTACAACTTAATAAAAAAATTCAAAGAACAATTTAAGAAATTTAATATCGACGCCATATTAAACGAAGGTCACTCTGTACTTCGTTTGCCCCCTTATCACCCGGACCTAAATCCAATAGAAATGGCCTGGTCCCAAATAAAGGGATATGTCGCCAGCAAAAATGTAAGTTGGAACCTTACACGGATAACTGACCTGGTTAATGAAAAAGTAAATTTAATGGGAGCAACAGAATGGGGGAAATTATGCACCAAGGTAAAGGAAATATAAGCCGATTATTGTAAAAGCGATCATGTGGTCGACATTATGACAGAAACGTTTATTATTTGCGTAGGGGATGACGATTCCGACTCAAATGATGATGAAAGCTCAAGAGACGACAGCGATGACGATGAAATGGCCACCTCTAGCAACAACACCGCGTCTTCATCTGGTTTTCACGTCTCCTACGACGACTTAGGAAGGAGTTTCAACATTACTTTAATTTTTTGTTTGTACTTAATTAGATTAAATATTCTACACTGAATCAAACATGTTTTTAATTCTATTTAATATCTAATATATTTTTCAATGTTGTACCTACCAATAACCAATATACGAAGCCGCGAGCGAAAGGCTAGTTCAAAAATAAAACAATATGCCTAGTACTTTCGTGTGCGAGTGTACCCATGCGCAAACATACGTCCTCCACTTTCTTCCAGCGTTCTTTTTACATGACGCGACCTGTACCCACGCCACGCTGATAAACAGTAGGTACATTAAATACACTATCATATATGTAGCAAACACTGTAAGCAGAGTGCCAGCATCTGTTCACCTGCACACACATGCGCTTCTCGGATAATACACCCAAGTGCCTAATTTAACAATGTTTAACTACTTTACTTAATAAACACTCCAAGGTCAGACAAATGTTCCGCTTCAGTGAATCAGCACTTTCGAATTTGTTCCACGTTAATGAAGCCACATCAATTCACCAAATAATGTTTTTTTATGTTTGTTCACATGTCATTTAGGAAGTCCTTGATATTATAAGGCAAAGTTATTTACAGGTATATGATAAATTATTCACTCGTCAAGCTAAACAGCATGCAAAGCATTGCAATGATACCCTCCATCTGGGAACAACAGAGGGTTATGCCGGACTCCTGCCCACTAAAACCCTTCTGTTCCTTCCAGCACCGTGGGTTGGGCCCGTGAGATAATTGATCACTTTTTAAACCTACCAAACCTTATGCTAGAATTCGAACTAAGAACTCGATTCTATTTTATAAACAATAATTGTTGGAAAAACATGGATCTACATGACTTGATCACGCCAATATAAAGACTTCTTTCCCTAGCATAGTCATGGTGCTAGAATCCATTGTCACAGATCACTTTGCAGTTTTACTCTTTTTGTCACTAAGTATAATCAAAACTCTAAACTCACGCCAAATTACAAAAATAAATGAGGATGAGCTTACTAATGACATTTGCAACATAAGTTTCGATGCCGTCTATGCAACGAAAGATCCCAATTTGGCTACTAAATATTTAAAGGAACCACTTTTCCTAGCTTTATCCAGCAACTCTAAAATTATTTCATCTTCACGTAGACGCAGGCCGATTAAACCCTGGATTACTCAAGGATTACTAAAATGTATGCGCCACAGAGACAACTTGTATAAAAAGCTTAGAACAGATCCGTCAAATGAAGTCCTCGTGTTGTCCTACAGAAGGTATCGTAATTTTTGTACAAATCTGCTACGAAAAGCAAAAACAGATTATGAGAGACTAAAATTTGAAAAAGCTGGTAGAAATTGTAAGCAGCTATGGCGTGTAATTAAAAATGTCACAAACATGGGTCAACTGAAGTCTTCAGCCCATGATCTCATAGCGAATAATCACGATAAGCAGGACACTATAAATCAAATTAATGACTATTTTGCAAATGTAGGGAAACGGCTAGCTGATAAAATACATAGAGACCCTCGATCTATTTCGCTGCCCGAACCCCAGAGGGAATCTTTTGTAAATGAACAAGAGGTGGAACGCTTAATCCTTTCACTTAAGAATGATGGTGCAGTAAGGCTAGGACGGTTATTTCCTCTAGTTTTCTAAAACGACATAAAAACGTTATTGTACCTCCACTGACATATGTTTGCAACCTGAGCCTTGACTCTTGGTGTTTCCTGACTGGTTCAAAAAGGCAATTCTTCACCCTATTTTTAAATCTAGTGAACGTGCTCGTGTCGTGAACCATATCAGCCCATATCTATATGGCCCATATCAGTTCTGCCTGCGATGTCCAAGCTATTAGAAAAGATAATAAATACAAGGCTGGTTGCATATTTAGAGGCACGCAATTTTTTGTCAATTAACCAGTTTGGCTTTCGAAAAAATCTTTCTACTGCTGATGCTGTTCACAAACTGGTTAATCACACAGCTCAGAAACTTGACAACGGTAAGAAATGTGTTGCATTGTTCCTGGATCTCGCGAAGGCCTTCGACACGGTTTCGATTCCCATCTTAATATCTAAGCTCGAATGCCTGGGTATGCAAGGTACCCAGCTATCTCTATTTCAGAGCTATCTTACAAATAGGACACAGAGTGCCAAAATTGGAACCTACTCTAGCTCCGATTTAAATGTAGTTTTTGGTGTGCCACAGGGCAGTATCCTTGGCCCCAGTTTATTTTTAATTTATATGAATGACCTGTATAGCCTCAGCTTGGAAAGCGGTACAATATTTTCCTATGCGGACGATACAGCACTTGTGTTTGCGTCGGACGGCTGGGAAGAGGAACAACTTGCTTACCCTGAACATATCGAAAACGAAAATAATAAATTTATCAATTCAAAATACAAATGTGTCAGTTACAAACTCACTAAACGTTGCTGTCCAGTTGACATAGTCTAGTGGTAGTAACGATAGCTATGGTACCCATGATCACTGCAACATTGAAAGAGTCACTTCGATAAAGTATCTTGGCATAGTGATTGATTCCAATCTAACATTCAAAGAGTACATAATACGCCTATCAAATAGAGTGCGCCAACTAGGTAATGTACATTTTTAAACAACTACGCCAATCAGCAGATACTGTTGTCATGAAAATGACTTATCTGGCACTGTGTCAATCAATTTTGGTTTAATGTGTCTCGTCCTGGGGCGGGGCAGCGAAATCTCACTATATTCAGATCGAACGTGCGCAGAGAGCGGTTCTTAAGGTGTGCTGTTTCAAGACTTTATCCCACCGTCAAGCTCTATGCATATTGTCAAGTCCTTACGGTTAGACAATTGTTTGTACTGGCCACTGCTATTAAACAACATGCTATTTCCAACTATTCTCAGCAAACTAATTGCCGTAACCATATAGTTGCCTTAGCTACTCTTCTCAAGACTTCTTTCAGTCATAGATTCTTTATTTTCCTTGGACACTATCTTTACAATAAATTAAACCGATTTTTTTCCCTGCACTTTATGAACAAACATAATTTTAAAATCGCCCTACAAGCCTGGCTGCAAAGCCAAACATATACTGCCACAGAACCTCTCTTTGACGTATTAGTCTAATCAGAGTCATCCACTAACACTCTCTCTAACTCACATGCACACACCCCTACACACACACACTCTCACAAAAACTTATATTCATAAAAACCTCCCAACATACTTTTACTTTTTAATCGTTTTTGTATTTATTTTCACTCTAACAATAAGCTCACTAATTGCTTGAAACTTTTGTTACTTGCTGTGATATTCAGATGTAAGCTATCAAATATGTAACCATAAACAGGTGGGGACCTGGTGACCTGTATTACAGGTGTTACTACCTACCACAGGCACCAGCAATCCACAATTAAAAAATCGTCAGCTATATCTTGTGTGTAAAATATTGTTTGTATTGTTTTTTTGGCTTGTGGGGAGAAATAAACATGTTTTATTATCTTCAAAAATTTAATTATTATAATTTATTGTCTTGGACATATCTCGGGACCCTGGGGTCCTGGACCTTTGGAAGGTGAGCGAGGGGCCATAGCCAACCCGCAGAGGCCCCTTAGACAATTTTAACTAATGAGGAGGCACCAACCGATGATTATCTCTGTATACACTATGCAAGTGCACCCAAGGACAATCCCCGGTTGGTGCAGGACTATTGCAGAACATAGAAACAAAATATATTGGGCTATGGGTTTGGGTGGCTATAGTGAATTGGTTACTTTGAACTATGGAAGGACTATGTTCCTTGCCTGACCAATGATAATATAATATTCACAGATAAAATGGCAGAGGTGACTTGCACACTAAATAATGGGCCCCGGAAACCGTCGCTACCACATTGTGACGAAGCGACAAGGGGGCAACATGTCCTGAGGTGCTGAGGGGTGAAGCTATTCCACAGCTTCCAGAGCCCGGAAGATGATCAAGATCCCTACGAGCACTTAGCGGAATACTTCCTTCGCCTGAGCATGTTTTATTATTATTAATAGTCTGTGCTGTCCCACTGCAGGACAACAGCCCTACTCTCTTTCCACTTCTGTCTGTTTAAAGCTGCTACCAGTTCTTGTTGAAGGAGTCCAGTTCGTCTCGCCATCTCCATCTAGGCCTGCCGCAATGTTGCTTGCCATTAAGAGGGACCCATTGGGTTGTAAGTTTGGCCTATTGGTTGTCTAAAATGTGCACATGCGTCCAGCCCAATTCCATTTTAGTGTGGCAACTTTCCAAATGACATCAGTTATTTTTGTTATGGAACGGATGGTGTATTCCTAAACCGGTGTGTTAGTTTGATACCCAGAATACTACATTCCATAGCCCTCCGGCAAACGTCGAGTGTGGACCTCTGCTGATTTGTCAATGAGTGTGAATGAGTGTGAATGTTTGTCCACCATATGTAACGATGGGAAGTATGCATACGTTAATGAGGCTTCTCTTAAGGGACAAAGGTAGAAAAAGTAAGTCGGGCGAAACCTTTGTGTATATTTTAATTATGAAGCTAACAATCACACATATTTCTCTAATATAAATTAATTTGTCTACTCATGGTAACTAATGATTGACAAGACAAAAACAATAAGGATTGTCTGCTAAGAATTGCAAGATATTTAAGTCATCATCGAGGCTGACTCTTGAAGATGATTCTGGTCTGTTTTCCTCAAGGACTACCTGAACTAAACAGGTAAGTATTGGGTATATTAGTCAATAAACTACCAGGTAATTTAATAAATACTTACATCGTAAATTACATCGTTCGGTCAGCGAAATACGCAGGTAGTTATGACGTCGACCGAACGAGTCCACGAGCGGCGCCGCTGCATCCTGCGTCGGCGCCGGCGCCTCTCTCGCGGTGCCGACCTCCTGTTTGATGTGTTGCACATATTAATTAATATGCTGTAAACTGCAGGTAATGCAAGTAAATCAAGTTAAACTATATTTACTACTTATTAATGGTTGTCTGCTTCCCCTGCAGTGGGACAACTACTTACTTATTATATAATAAGTACAGTAACCTAACCTCAAGAGAAACTAGAATTCGTCGATAAAACTGTTTTCCTGGGGATCACGCTTGACTCAAGGCTTCAATGGGGTCCTCATTTAACATCCCTTGCAGGACGACTAAGTTCAGCAGCGTATGCTGTGAGAAGAATCCGTCAATTTACTGATGTTGATACCGCGAGACTAGTCTATTTTAGTTACTTTCATAGTATTATGTCGTACGGTATTTTGCTATGGGGACAGGCTGCACACATCGAGTCTATTTTTATTCTGCAGAAAAGAGCCATCAGAGCCATATATAGCCTCCGCAGGCGTGACTCTCTAAGGGAATTGTTTAAAGATATTAACATCATGACGGTACCTTGTCAATATATCTATGAAAACATTATGTACGTAAGGAAAAATCTACATCTTTTTAGTAAAAGAGGTGAGACACAATTATATCACTAGAAATAGGGAGCAATTAGTTCAACCAGGTTTCAGGCTGGCTAAAGTAGATTCATCTTTCATGGGGTACTGTTTAAAATGTTACAATAAAATACCTCCCCACATAATAGAACAGAATGAAACGAAATTTAAATCTTGTATAAAACGCACACTATGCAGCCAGGCATATTATAAATTGGGGGATTACATTGCTGATAAAAATGCTTGGCTAAACGCTGGTCCTGCTCCATAAGGACGCATAAATAAATTGATTAGCATTTGAAAATACTGTTGGAGCTGCTGAAGATTTTAAAATACTTTTTTTTGCATTATATAAACTCAATCTCCTAGTATTGTATAATTGTATAGCACATGTGTGAGTACTATGTACATACTATAAAGCTACCATTTACTGGGTACGTCTTTCATTGACTTGAATGTGCCCTGGCAGCAGAGAGTATGTCATGCTCACTCAAATGTCTCGCTGATGGTGGCGCATGTGTTGGATCATTTGGCTCCCTTCAAAATGGTTGAGCTGAATGGTGCTAATTCATGCGTCATGTTCGTGAACGGGCGCCGTCAGTAGGGACTGGTCATCTTTTTGCTGCCATGGCTTATTTTAATTTAATTTAATATTTGAATTGTTCTTATTTTTATTTTTCTAAACTTTTCATTACGGACGCTTTTAACGTTCTGCATCGTTCTCACATGCATAATTTCTAACATGAATGATGTAACCAATACTTTGTAACCATATTATATTGATTTAAAAGAGTGTCCATGGAGTTTCTTGCCCGTTCTTCTCCATAGGTACCTACGCTTTGGAATGGGCAACTAGCTTTATTTTTCTGACTGACCGACCCCTTGACAATTCAAAAGTGCCTGTAATGGTTTAATTGAAATAAATATTTTGAGTTTGAGTTTTTTGAGTTTGAGTTTGAGTTTGAGTTTGAGTTCAATACAGGCTAGTTACAAAGATTATGTACCTGTAATGTAACTTTTATTTACTTACCTACCGTTTCCAAGTTTGTACTTACATTACTATACGATCTGTTTAAATAGTCCACAAGTTGTTTTGATGCTAGAAATGATACTTCTTGATTGTTAACTCGTGTTAGGGAAATAATTTTATTTATATTATATCTCATCATAACTTTGTCTGTCTCGATCTATGAACGACCAGCGAGCGGTGTCAACAAGTCGAACACAACACAATACACAATTACACAAATAGTCAAATACACACGATACCGCTTTACAGGAAGACAGAGACAGACTGATAGAGAGGATAATGACAGTCCGAAGCAGAAACCAACAGTGTTTCCACATTTAAAAATTGTTTCTAGCCGTGAATGTTGCCAAATTTTTAAATAAATTTCTATCATTTGTATGTAATGGCAAAAAACGTCATATAGTACACTCAACGCATATGGTACGTTGGTGGCATGACGTAGTAATCTTGATCATCGCAAATGGTGCGTTGGTAGCAACGAATGGGTTAAAACAAGACTCCGAAATGAATTAATAACTCCAACTATTAATGGAACTCTTCTAGTCAGACAAGCAATCCGTAATCACGGTAATTGTACATACAGACGCCAGCACATCAAGCTACTACAATCTGTCAAATTTCTTTAATAGATTTTCAACTTTATCGCTAAAGCATTAACAAGGTTCAAGATTGATTGGGAAAATTTGTCAGTTTCGGGTAGCTTGCGGGTGACCTGCTGGCGTCTGTACACAATTTCAAAACGAAATGATTCGTAAAATGAAAAATAAAAAACAGTATGACCTACATGCACAGAATCAGAAGTACTAGAAACTATTCAAAATCTATATGGTGAAGAATAAAATAATTAAGTTTAAAAATAGTACACGCTCATACATCATTTGTTTTTTTTTTTTTATTTAAATTTTCAAAGAAACATTTTGTATGCAATACGGCATTTTTCTTAGTTTTCCCTAAAAATCCGCCAATTTTAGAATTAGAATACGGCAACCCTAAATTTGTCAGGAACACGAACAACACTGCACAGTACCATAAGTAGGGTATATATAATATTATGTTCTGTGACCATAAGCCGGGGTCTGTCACAGCTGTCACTCTCAACTACTCTCCTAGTCTGTATTTGATTGATTTGAAGTTGAAGCAAAGAGTAGGTACTTCATAAAGTAAAGTAAAATATATTTTAATGGGTCGGGTACTTGGTACTTTATTTATCAGGAGTAATAGTGTTCTGTGTTAAATATTTATATATCAACGAGTTGAAGCTTGAGGTGCCATTCAGCGTTTCTCATGAATTTTCGATTTCCAAATAACAACAATGTGTTCCTGTTTTGGATGTTATCATTTTACCAAGTTAAATAGATAGCCAACCTTCACTAATGATTGGAGAAAACACGACATAAATATCTATCAATGTTGTAGATTATTTTAACGTAATAGTGCTGAATAATTACTTAATTAAGTATATCAAATAATAAACCATTGTTTAGAAGGAAGAATTGAGATGTCTTTATTTCCGGCTTATGCACGAGATTCAAGTGGAAATAAAACAGAAAATGAAGGTGATTATTCAGAACAAGTGGTTTTTTTAAATTTTATTATATACTGGTCTAATGTTAATACAAATTGACAAGTTTGAGTATTCATTGCGCTGCAGAGGAGCTATGCAGTGAGTCGCTAGCGTTGGAGGCGCAGCTGCTGGCCAGCGACAACGACGAGGAGCGCGAGCCCCCTGGGGCGGCCGAGGTGGGCGTCGCCTCCAGTAGCTACGAGCGCGGCCTGACCGACCAGCAGGACTACTACCTGGACCGCAAGTTTGATGTTGGTAACTTGCGGGTCTCCACGCTCTACTATCCTGGAAGACCACAGTATGTGAATAATTTTGCTTCTGATTAAGAAGTGGTAAAGCAAATGAAATAAACCTACTAAATTGAACACAGACATTAAAAACAGATTTTTACTCATAAAATTGCTTTACCGCTTTTGACAACAACTTTTAGTCAATTAAAATGTTTTAAATGGTCCTTGTGGTTTAGCAGTGACTCATAGACCTCAGTTTACTGGGAGTTAGGATTTCAGATTGTTTAAGACAGCAATCATCTACCATTCAGCATTCATGGCATGCACAGTCCCATTTTGTTAATCAGACTGCCTTTTCCCCAATCTTGATAATTTTGGTCAAGGGACATTTAGGGTAAAACTAACCTGTCCCACGATGGGCTAAACCCAGCTCACTTTCCCTTCCCTGTCCACAATGATAGGAAGAGCCCACATCGAACAACCAAAATTAAAGTCTAACTAACAAAATGGGACTGTGTATGCTACAAATGCTGAATGGTAGATGATTGCTGGAAAAAATTAACTTCAAAATGACTGCCAAAAGGCAAAAGGATAAACATTCAATTTTAACCTTTGTTCTTCTTCTTGGTATCGGACTTCATTACTCAAGGTCGTATCCCTGAAAGACCGTTGTGGCTTTCCGTATGAAGTCCTTCCACATACTTTGGTGCTCGACTTTTCTCAGAGCGGTCATAACAGAGTCCAGTGAGGGCAGCTACTTGGTCTGACCAGCGGTTAGGTGACCGGCCGCGAGGTCTTTTCCCATTTACCTTGCCCATCACCATCAACTTTTCAAGGTTATCTGCTTCCCAACAAGAAGTGTCACTTTTCTAATCAAACTATTTTTTTGATTAGAAAGGTTAAACAGAATGCCACGACCTCTGGAGCCGCCTAGGGAGCGCCACCTTTACGGATATCCAAATACAAAATTAGTGAGGTGTATGTGTAGGTATAATTACGAGTGACTAGTAAGGTGCCGGCACGGTTGGCGCACTGCGTGTCGCGGGTTTGATTCCCGCACGGAACAAATATTTGTATTACCTACAAGTAGTTGTTCCGAGTCTGGCTGTTTGTGTATGTGAGTTTAAATGTTTGTAATCGCACCCACGATACAGGAGAAATTCCTAGTGTGGGTCAACGTTTTTATAAAAAAGGAAGAAAGAAAAAAAGGTGTGAACGTGATGCACAGATACAACTCCGTGGCGCCGCTCTCGGCGCTGGGCGCGGCGCCGCGCGGCGGCAAGGCGGGCCCGCGCGCGCGTCGCTACTACGCCGCAGCCGCGCCCGCTCCGGATGCTCTCGCTGACGCCGAGCTTGCGCAGCGTACGCGCGCTTTCCGCGACATGCTCGCTGAAAACCCCACGGACGAAACTCTGTGGCTACGGTTTATCGAATTTCAAGTATGTTTCTTTTGGGTTCCGCTGTACGTAATAAACCCTTAATTGAGCGCGCCTAAAAAATTACGTAAACGGTTGCGTGGGGTGTGTGACACCCTAAATTTGATCATATACATAAAATACATGCTGAATAATTTTTTATTGATTAGAATATTTTTACTCACATATTAATGAACTTTTACACATATTTTAAACATGAACAAGTATCTTTAAACAAGTCTAGTCTAGTCTTCTTCCGCACATGTTTCGCAGGGGATCCCTTCTTTTCGCATAATATTCTTTTTCCTAATATACTTTGGCATAACGATTTTGGCATAATTTGTTTTGCCATAATAATACTTTGCCATATTTTTTTTTTGGCATACAGTTTATGTTGGCATAATGATCTTGAAGGCTAA
Source organism: Apamea anceps (assembly GCA_951799955.1). Lineage (NCBI taxonomy): Eukaryota > Metazoa > Arthropoda > Insecta > Lepidoptera > Noctuidae > Apamea > Apamea anceps. The sequence continues at coordinate 21,678,534 of OX637510.1, forward strand.
TTTGTTTTAGCATAAATTTAATTCGCATAACGTTACTAGGCCTAATGATTATTAACATAATAATATTTAGGCATACAATTAATAAAAATAACGGAAACAAATTTGAGTTAATGTTACGTATTTATTTTCACTCGATTCTGAATCACTTTTTCCAAGAGTCGGGGTGCCCCAAGGTCTAACACATTTCGATTTAGTAAAACGGCAATGAGAACTTAGGACGCAAGAGCGAGCGAAGCGAGCTCGGGAATTGGGGCACCCCGACTCGGACAGGTTAGGTTCGAAGGGGATGACGGGGGCTCAAGTGAGCGAGCGGAGCGAGCGAACGAGCCCCCGTCATCCCCTTCGTGTTAGGTTCCTTTAAACCCTGCAGACAGAAATAGGGGCCCCGCGAAGCGGGGACCCGTCGACTACGCCTTATTATTATTGTTATGCTTTAGAATGTTATGCTTGATAAAGTTATGCTTTAGAATGTTATGCTTAAAAAATGTATGCTTTAGAATTTTATGCTTAATCATTATTATGATTAGAAAAATTATGCGTAAAAAAATTATGCGTAAGCTGTTATGCGTAAATAATTTATGTGAAAATATAATTAGGACAAACAAAAGTATGCCAAGTTATATTAGGTCTTAAAATTTTATGCAAATGGATAGAGAACCGTTTCGCAGACAACAGTTATGTGGTCATTGCACAGGTTTTTGACCTTTTGAACAAGTAGTCTTTGTTTTTCTGTCTTTGATTCTTGGAAATACATGACATCTTTTATTTGTGAAGGTGCTCTGCCAGCTCCAGAATATGATTATTGGTCTTCAACTTCAATGTGCCGTTTTAGACGCTGTTGCATTGCAAAGGTCGAGGTAGTGTTGGTACGCTAGATCTCATTTACCAAATCAACAGTTATCAGCTTCAGAAATACCCTTTCGCGATGTTGTAGATTCAACTTTGGCCTTGTGTTTGGCATAAGAGTTGATACCATTGATATTCAATTGATGACCAAAAGCAATCAACAAGTGGTCATAAAATTATCATAAATGTAATAAATAGTCATTATAATACCCAAATTCTAGTTTTTGGAACGAAGTTCCTTATCGCGCGTTGCAAAAGGGGGGCTAGACGGAAAAAATTAAGACCAAAAGTTATAAAGACACGTGTGCGTGTTTCTCTGTCTGTCTCTCTCTCTCTCTCTCGTATAGAAAGCAAGCTAGTTTATTACAATTCCTTCACTAATTAATCGAAAGGAACTTCGTTCCATCCGGGTGTCTCTTGACACCCGGATGTGTTGTTGCTCAAGTTTTTTTAACTACCACAGTGCATAAAAATAAAAAAACTAATATGCACTTACTTGAAATTTGAACTACGTAATAGCCGCGTGGGGTATTTAACATCCCAAAGGTGCTCTCCTGACACAACTATAGAAAGAAAGAAGAAAGAAATCATTTATTTGCTGATAATGTAGGTATACATATAAGTTGGAATATTTGTTAAGTGTCCCGAATCGATACATTTTACCTTACGGCATGCAACATATTAGGTTTGAATTAATTAGTACTATAGATACAGCTATCGATACGATTATTATTAGCCATCGTCAAATTTAATATGTAGTTACAGATCAGATTAAAACAAAAAATAAATAAATATAATAATAATCAAAATAATCAATGAAATATAAATCTCTCGCAAATCATATAATGAATAATGTACGAGCACTTGCTTGCTGGTACGTGTGATAAGTTGAGATGGAAGAAAACTATTCTTGCTGACTTCTTGATAAGTTATTTATTAATTGCAACACAGGTGTTTACAATAAAACGGTCGAAAGTGTACTCAACAATATTAATTGCTATGTGGATTTAAATTATGTAAAAATGCTTATGCTAGCGTGCTAAATAATGTGCGATGTAATCGTACAAATAATATATGTCGTAATGTGTAATGTTAAAAAGCTTAATGTCAAAATAATCCAAAACATTAACGACAATCACAATTATTATTATTAGTTATAATCTTTACATAATCTGGTAATATCAAAATCTGTTTGTCAAATTACAATATAGCAACAACCATAAAAAATAATAAATAAATAACAATGTCACTATTATAATCTAAAACATTCGAAATTGCAAAGACAACATACATTTATCAATAACATTTTCCTATGTAGTTTTGTCATTTAAAAAGTCTTTAATAATGCAATAGTGTAATAGCATTTCTCCAGCAATAGTTTTGTTATTTGTTTTTTAAACATTTTTATGGGAAGGCCTTTTAAATTTTCAGGTAATTTATTATATACAAGCGGTCCTATGGAAAGGATGTTATTTTTAATAAGGCTGTTTTATGACCACCTGTGCACAATTGGTTTTTATACTGGGACCTCATTGGTGCTGTGCGTTGTCTTATGTCAATCATTGCATTGAGGTAAATAGGTGTTTATTTAATTTAACGAATAGGGCAACTTCTAAAATATAATGGTGACCTAGTGCTAAGGTGATGCGTTTTTACTAAGCTACCGGGAACAACAGCCCTCTAAATGAAAAATTTTAAGAGTAATAAACCTTCAAACATGCACTGGGGTATGTCACACCCCACGCGACCAATTAAGGGTTAATTAGCGGACTAGCTGTCGCCCATGGTCTCACTTGCCCAATATGAAACAGGAGCGGTCGCGCGACGCCGACGCGGCCCTGTCGGCGGCCGGCGAGGCGGCAGCGCGGCTGCGCGGCTCGCGGCGCGTGCGCGCGGCGCTGCACCGCGCGCGCGAGCTGGCGCTGGCGCCGCACGCGCGCCTCGACCTGCTGCGCCAAGACCTGGCCGCCGCCGGTCAGTACACACTGCCGCCGTGCCGAGACCGCATCTATTAAATTAAAGATGACTAAGGAATGATCTATGCCACACCGTCAGGGACGCGAGCCGCGTCTGTGTCTGCTCAATTTGTAGGAACCAAGACTCTGACGGGACTCGACGAAGACGCTGCACGGTGTAGCATAAATCATCCTTAACAGTGTTCTTACAAACCACATAGAGTAAATAGGATGTTTGATAGAGGCCGGCCTCCGGGCCAACCAGGATTGGGAACATTAGCAAAAACATATTTTTTGCTATTTTCGTACATAATGACCACCTCATACAAAATCCAAGCGAGCATGACACGCACCGTGCTCTGTTGTGAACTGAATAAACTGAGAAGCAAACAAACTAAGCATGCGATGATTTAGCCGCAGATACAAAATATGTGGTATTCGGCAGGAGCGAGCGGTGCGGAAGGCGGGACGGGCGCTGCGGGCGACGAGCTGACGGAGCTGTGGCTGCGCGTGCTGGACGGCGCCGTGCGCGCCGGCTCGGGCGCCGAGCTGGACGCGGCCGCCGGCGCCGCGCTGGGCGCCACGCGCGCGCACGCGCTGGCCTACCCGCACGTGCTGTACGTGTACGGTGAGTGCGGACCGGCGCGCGCGCGGCGTGCGCCCGCCTGCTTTGACCGTGTGAGTGTGTGCAGGCGGCTACCTGCGCGCGGCGGGGCTGTGGGAGCGGCTGGTGCTGCTGCTCGAGCTGGTGTGCAGCATGAACTTCCCCCCGGCCGCCTTCCCGCCGCCCGAGTCGCCGGAGCGACTCCAGGAGCAGGAGCTACAGTTGCAGACATTCGAGGACAAGGTACTGCCCGTAGTGAAGTAGAAAAGTGATTATTGCATATCTGCGTTAGTAGCCTTAGATTGCTGCCTGACAGGTATGTGTTGTTTGAGTAACACGTCCCTTACAAAGTTATAATAAATAAAAAAAAACATGTCATTCGGATGAGCAGCGTGTACAGTCTCTTGTCAACATTATCTGACCCACCCTAAAAACAAACGAATTTGGACCCTCTGCTTGTAACATGAAGCTTTATTCAATTTATATGAGCTTAACAGACAAGTGCTCGAGGACTCGATGAACAAATACAATAACAATACAGACACGCAAATTTAATCTTTATAACGTTAGCATTAGGTTAAATGTTATGACTACTTGTTATAATATAATTAGTGTAATAGCTTATTTTAACAATTGCGTTCAAGTAATTCTGGTCTCGTGGTCTGTGTATAAGACTGAGAAAAACAAGTTGCGAGTTCAAATCCTGCGACGAAGATATTGTTTTGCTTTCAATTTAGAATTTATTACAAAACTATTTCTTGTATTATTATAAGAACTATAGACGGATAATCTTCAAATATAAACTTTCAAAAGTGGTAATATTTTCGCATAACTTGTAATAAGTGGGTAGTTGAAAAATAAATATTATTCATTATAAAACTGGTATTCAAATGCTACCAGGGGTATGCAGTGACTACGCTCAAACATATTTTACCTTGCCTTACTAAATTGCAAAAACAACGTCTCTTTATAATTTTTTATTTTCTATTATAAAGGTAGTTTTTTTTTTATTATCATGTCTCAATGGAGTGATTATTTAAAATACAAAATAATCTATTTGCACGAGGAGAAGGTTGGCTGCTTGTGCTGTGCAAAAATAAACATTATGAAAATATACTATATGGTTCAAATTCTTTAGAATATTGCGTCTAGCATTACAACTAAGATCAAATTTCAATGAGGCTTATAAGAGTTGAGTTGGTCTTCTTGTGGTCACTAAGGTAGTGCGGTGTTCATCGTCGTCTACGTTTGAAACCAAGTTTAATCTAAATATGTATAGCTTTTTGCTCAGCTGTTTTTTTTTTAATTATTTTATTACATTTTTTTTTACATTTCTTTAATGGACGACGTAGGGTCTTGTCTTTTAAACGGGCAGTTTGTATAAAAATAAAATTAAACACTTGCAAGTTTAAAATGTTTATTACTTCATTAAAACACTTAGGTAAGATAAAGTAAGTAAATGCTCACATATATTTACAAATTAATATACATTTTATATTAGTATGCCATAATCAAATCTAACCATTTATTAACATTAAAAAAGGCATGCTTATGCTTAAAAGTTTGTTATCGAGAAAATGAATTCATCTGTGAAATGCTTTACAGATTTATAGCTGCCTATACAGGATAATTTTTTATTCAGTGCGTAAATTTTTACAGGGTGTTCTACCCATGAATATGAACAACATTCACTATGGGACCATCTCTGAAATCACGAAATAAAAATCAGCAGATTCATACATTTTGGTCGAGTAGGTATTGAACTTTTATAAGAAACAGCTGATTTTTTTTTGTGATTTCAGAGATGGTCCCATAGTGAAAGTTGTTCATATTCATGGGTAGAACACCCTGTGAAAATTTACGCACTGAATAAAAAAATATCCTGTATGTAGTGAATAAACATGTTATTTAAATAGAAACAATCTATTTATAACAATAACATCACCACATAATCTGCAACATTTTAATGGTTTAACAATCAATCCATTGAGCATTTACTTACATGGTGTGTTTAAAAATAGAAGAAAAATAAATATTCCTGGGCAAACTGGACCCTTTCTTCGCGATGATCAGGTGTCAATGCAATTTTCTTTGCCGGTTTATAATTCCTTATCCTAACAGCGTGTAAATGCCTTCTCACCGTTTCCACTGTAATAGTGTGGTTTATTGCGGTTACACGAATGGGCAAAAATGGATTTTCGACATTGCTTGAAACAACGGTGGCGTTCGAATTCGGGACTATACTTGATGGCTTTTGCCCCTGGACGAATCCGCTGAATATTTCCATTGTCTTCATAACGTCTTAGCCATAGACTGACCGTATTTCTCTAAAACAAAAAAAAAACATTTTTGGAACCGTGTATGTAACTTGTAAGGAGTGAATGTAATGGTAAAATAGCCAACTACGCGTTCATTAATCACAATCAATAAAATAAAATAGGTATAAAAAAAAACTTACTGCTATATTAAGTCAACGACCAATCTCGCTAATTCCAACATTCTGCTCATGTAAAAAAAAAATTGAACTGCCGAAAAAACTGAAAAGCAAAAAATAATAAATCTTTTTTATTTAACCTTAATAAGGTAAGTTCTTAAACTAATGTAAGTATACCTAAGTAATTTTGCGTCGGCGCCAAACAATCAATAAACAAAGATCACTATTGCCTTAAATTTAAACGGCGCCGACTCAAAATTATTTAGGTATACTTACATTAGTTTAAGAACTTACCTTATTAAGGTTAAATAAAAAAAGGTTTATTATTTTTTGCTTTTCAGTTTTTTCGGCGGTTCAATTTTTTGTTAAAAAGTTTTTATTTTATAGTTTTTTGTGGCTATACCTAATCTACTAATTGTTTGCCAAAGGGCAGGAGGCATATGTGGCACTGAATAGAGTAATAATACACCACTCAGCATTAAAATCTCTGAGTGAACAATAAATCACCCCTATTTTCCCACCCTTAGGGTTGGATTTTCTTTTTCAAATTTATATGGGGTTTATTAGTTTATGTGGACCAACTTTGGGGTATACACTTTCCAATAAAAAAAGAATTATCAAAATCGGACTACTCTGTAAAAAGTTATGCTTGGTTATACATAAAAAAAAAATATACGTGTCGAATTGAAAACCTCCGTTTTTTTCGTCGTTTGAAAATATGATTTTATGTTTGATATAGTCATTAAGCTGCGACATGACGCTTTTTAACACCTAATTGCTTAAAAATACTTATCGAGTTAAGTGAAACGATTTACAAATGTGTGTGCGCAGTCACTGCTATTAGGCGTAGTGTAACTATTGTCACTTAGATGAATTTATTATCTACCTCACGAAGCAAATATATGTTTTACTTCGTATTCTTGGTAAATATAAAATTCTGTGAACTTAAAGTTTTTTAATTTACCCACCTGTTTACAAGATAAGTTATTAGGCGTAAATCATATTGGTCGTTCTTTAATAATGCAAGGAATATTGTAGAAATGAAAACAAATTAAAAAAGAAACTGAAAATAGGTGGACTGTATTTTCGAACCCACATGATGTTCGTCGCCAATCCAGCATCAAACCGCTAAGCCACAAGAATTTGTTGGGAATACGCGAAATTAAAGATTGGGTTGTAATTATGTAGTGTGACTTAAAAGCTTTTCAACTTTAATGTCAACGAGATAATGATTAAAATAGCTTAACAAAATGATATAGTATAATGCCGTTGGCTGACAATGTTGGGTGGGTTTACCTTAACGTTACGGGTTAAAGATGAAATTTGTGTGTCTGTATTTGTTCATCGAGTCCTCGAGCACTTGTCTGTTAAGCTCATATAAATTGAATAAACCTTAATGTTACAGGCAGAGGGTCTAAATTCGTTTGTTTTTAGGGTGGGTCAGATAATGTTGACAAGAGACTGTACGAGTATTAGTCGATAGTATAAAAATATCTCTTGAATTTTGTATGTGGAATGGTCGTGAGATGGAAATTCTGCCTCTAGGTGGTGGAAAGGAGCGATTTCGTATTCATGAAAAATCATATAAATAGGGCATTTTGAAAATTCCGATAAAATAATTCGTACGTCATTCGGTAAACTCGGGGCAGGTCATCGGCAGCGGCCTGCCGCTGAGCACGATGTGGACGCGCGTGGAGCGCGCGCGCGCCGCGGCGCACTGGCGGCCGCTCGGCGCGCCGCACGCCGACCCGCAGCGCGCGCCGCAGCCGGCCGACGTGGCCGAGCTGCTGCGGCCCGCCGCCGGGCCGCGCGCCGCCGCGCTGCTGCTGGCGCAGGCGCTGCGCCTGGCCAAGGTGCCGCTGCTGCCGTGCAGCGGCTACGCGCTGGCGCCGGCGCACGCCGCCAACTGCGCGCTGGGCGACGCGCGCGAGGCGGAGGGCGGCGAGGCGCTGCTGGCGCTGCTGCGCGCGGCGCGCCGCCTGCCGCGCGCGCACCCGGCGCGCCCGGAGCCCGCGCGCGCCGCGCCGCTGGTGGCGCAGTTCCTGGACCCGCCGCACTACTTCACGAACGACGCCGGTGACTATTGGATTTTGTCTGGGAGGGGTCGCGAGTAAAAATAAGACGACGCGTGCCCGACCGCACGAGGAATTGCACTGTCGAAGATGAGTCTACAGGCTTATCTATGAAATATGGTATCCGAGGCACGATGTACTGGTGACCAGTGTATTCCTGTCTTTTTTAAGCAGTCTATGGTTCTATATACTTTTGCGCATTTAACGTATCGATAGGGGCGCATGCAGTTATTTTTAGTGCGCCCATATTGCTGGCATCTAGTGCATTGAGAAATTTCATTTGTTTTTCATGGATCTCGTAACTTTTGTAGTGTTCTTAGAATGTATACGTTTAAGTTCGAGTTTACTTGGGCCAGGTTCTACATTTACAAAAACATGTTCAGTGGCTTCTTTTTTCTCCTTGAGTGTGCACATATAATTTCCCTCTGACTTTATTCATTTTGATTCCCAGTTTTTTCTATTTCGTCAACAATGGCTTCTTTTGGAGTCGTGTGGTACAGATTCTGCAGCTCCTTTTGTCTTTTTGTGTGAACGTATGCCCCTTATTTCGAACAAGGTCTATGATACTTTGGTACGCATCCCTTGTCTGCACCATTACGCTTAACTGATTTCTAATCACTATTCGATATGTATAAGTTTCCTTTGGTACGGAACTATTCAGGAGTTCTGTCACTTTTGATATGTCCGTTATACCATAAAGGATTATTGGTGGCGGTTTGGGAACTTACTTAGTATGGTCTTGACTTTAAAAAAAGAAATCAAATCATCATCACTTGAATATTGATAGGTTCTGAGGTGATACATTACAAGAAACAATCTTTAAACCATATCCTACCTCAAATGTCTATTATAATAAAATATATAATAGACTCACACCTTCTTCTGGGGTAGGCAGAAACTACAGAACGGTACCTGCTCCGATCCTTACATATACTTTTGCCTCGCTTACGCTCACATATTCGGTAGAACACGCACGCCGCCCGGTTGCGAGAAACATTTCTTCCGTTAATCCATTACAAATAAAAAAACTAATAAACACACACAACAAATTAAATACAGAGTCGCTGTTGCTGTTATTTTTTTGTTAACCTATACTGTCCCACTGCTGGGCAAAGGCCAAATCCTTCCAGGAACTCTTTTCTCGGGTCACCTCGAACCAGCGCTCGCGGTACGCATCTAGGTCATCTCGCCATCTCTTTCTGGGCCATCTTGCGGCACCCATTGTGTGGAGACTTGCCCAGCAGACATCGTACATGCGGCTGAAGTGACCCGCTTTGTAGTAGGTAGCTTTCTTTCCTACGGGCATACTGATGTCATATACCTACTGATGTATGCCCGTTTTGGAACGCAGCGTGGTGTCCACTGTCGCTCCCGTCACCCGCACACTTGTAACCCCTCGCGTGAACCATGGTACTCACCAACGATACGTCCGCTCTGTGTCAGGCTACCTGAGCTGGGTGACGGCGCTGTGGGACGCGGCCTGCGAGTGGCTGTCGGCCGAGCGGCGCGTGGCGCTGCTGTGCTGGCGCCTGCGCTGGCTGCACGCGCTGCTGCTGTTGCTCGACCCGCAGGTGACGACGCACTCGGTGCTCTGCCGACGGAGGAACCGAGAATGCGTTCTCTTTAAAATGCTCTATAGCTTTTGAAAATTCGATTTTACTTCTGCGGCAGGAGGAGGCAGGGCGCACGGAAACACGGCGCATGCGCGGCGAGGCCCGCGCCGCTCTGAAGAGGTTCGCGGGCACGTCGCCGCTGCCCTTCGCCCAGTTCGCGCGCATCGAGCACGCGGCCGGCGACGCGCCCGCCGCGCGCCGCGCCGCGCTGCACGCGCTGCGGGCCGCGCTGCGCGACCGTGCCGCCGCGCCGCCGCTGCGCCTGTACGTGGCGCGCGTGTGCGGCGAGCTGGGCGACGCCGCGCTGGGCGCCTGGGCCACGGCCAGCGCCGCGCTGGGCCTGGCGCTGCCGCCCGACGAGCGCCTGGCCGCGCCTCCGCCGCGCGACCTACTGCAGCGCGCGCTGCAGGCGTGCGAGGCGCGCTGCGACGCGCTGGAGCAGCAGCCGGACGACGGGCGCGCGGCGGACGTGCTGGACGCGCTGCTGCCGGCGCCGGCCGAGTGGGCGGCGGCGCGCGCGCGCCTGGCCGGGCCCGCGCGCCGCGCCGAGCTCGTGCGCCGCGTGCGCGCCGCGCCTCCCGCGCAGGTGAGTGCCGCACGCGCGTGCCGGCCGTGACCATAATAGGAATCATTCGACGTCCCTTTCGTGTCGCAGGGCGCGGCGGCGGAGCGCTACTGGGAGCAGAGCGCGTGCGCGCTGGTGACTGAGGCCGCGCGCGAGCACCGCCTGGCGCAGTACGCGCGCGCGCTGGCGCCGCAGTTCCCGCACAACGGCCTGCTGGCGCTAGGTACGTAGCGCGCGCCCGACCGCCGTGCGGGCCGGGCGCGCACTGATCCGCATGTCCTCCGCAGCCTGCAGCGGTGCCCCGCTGTGGGCCTGGGAGAGGGACGGCACGGCGGAACAGCGCCTGCGCGCCATGACGGGCGGCGCGCGCTCGCACCGCGCCGCGCTGGCGCACGTGCTGCCGCCGCTGCTGCGCGCCGGCGCGGGCTGGGCGCCGGGCGCGGCGGCGCGCGTGGCGGCGGCGTGCGCGCGCGCGGGGCGCGGCGGCGCGGGCGGCGCGCTGCTGGCCGCCGTGCGCCTGGAGAGCGAGGCGCGCGCGGCCCGGGCGCGCCCCGCCGCCGCGCTGTACGCCGCGCTGGACCGCCACCCGCAGCACAAGGTGAGCGCGCGCCGGCGGGCCGGGCGGCGGCGAGGCGGCAGACTGACGCGTGTCGTGTTGCAGTGGCTGGCCGTGCGCGGCGCGGCGTGCTGCCCGGCGCAGGCGGCGACGCTGGCCGACGTGCTGCTGGAGCGACAGCTGCGCGCACACACGCTGCTAGACGAGCTCGCGCCGCCGCCGCATGCGTCGTGATCTGCTACAATAAACTTCTACTGAACATGAACGCTCCTTTCATTTGCCGGCCTGTTTTCATTTCTATTTTAGGCGTCACAACTAGAGATGGGTCGAGGGCAAAAACAAATATGGACAAAATGGGCATAAACTTGGCATATTGGGCATAAATGAGTTTACGCCCAAATAAATGCCCGATCACTGGGCATAAAAATGAATAACTGTTTTGTAAAAAATAAAGCAGGAACTTAAGAGCGTTAACGCCAAATCCGCGGCACCAAGTTTAGGTAATTGCAGTGCTCTTTGCACTCATACAGATGCGCGCGTGTCTATGTGCGTACAGTTAGTGCGCTCTCTGTCCTTATAGTCAAACTAACCCATGTTGATCCGTTGAGTTATGTTTAATGATACTTATTTAATCGTCAGTTGATTTTTATTTACTATTCTTATTTTTATTACAACCTAGTGAAACAAAGAGGCAATTTTGGGATCCTTTATAAAGTATAGTAGGTACTAATAACGGGAGAAAAGTTAGAAATGTAATGTAAAATCCTACAACGATTAATATTATAAATACGAAAGTTTGAGAGTTTCTAAGGGTGGGTATTCGGATGGATATTTGTTACTCTTTCACAAAAATTACTGAACGAATTTTGGCAAAAATTTGACCCTTTGATAAAAAAGTAAATAAAAAATCATAATGATATAAATAAAGGCTATAATTTTAAAAGACATTTTGAAGTTGTACGAAGTCGCGATCATACTCTAGCAACCTACTAGCTTTTGCCCGCGGCTTCACCCGCGTGGAAGTTGGAAATTATCCCACGGGAACGTACTAAACCGGGATGAAAAGTATCCCATGTCCTGATCCAAGTTAAGTCAGGTCATATGTCATGGTATACCCATGTATCAAATTTCATCCAAAGCCGTTCAGCAGTTTTAACGTGAAAGCGTTAAAAACAAAAAAACTGACTTTCGCATTTATCTATCTATATACAGGGTGGCGATTAGGTTATCACATTAAATTGTACAGCAGGTATTACAAGTTGTTATCAGTCCGTTAAAATAATAAAATAAATAATTTTACTAAAATTAAGAAAATACATTTTTCAAACAAAATAAATGGCGTTATAGTTGGTAAAAAATAAATCATCCTTTATAATATTAGTTTACTGACCTGTAAAAGCGGCAACGCCGCAGCGTCGCGCCGGCGGAGCACGCGCGCGTGGTGCGTGCGACAGTAATTCAACATTTTCACAACATACTTACGATATTGTTTTATGAAATAATCACAAATTAACTTTAAAAATCTCCACTTAAATGCTCAATTATTTATTACGTATTTTAATTTTTACGTTTTCAAAATGTCCACCGTGCTTCTGTACACACAAATTACATCGTCTTACGATATTATTTTGGACTCTTCAGAGTAGCCTGAGTAGGCTTCGCGTCTAAAATTTTTAAATTGTCGAAGGCCCGAATTATTCGAGATCGATTCGAAGGGCGCGTGCGCCAATCGTCAACTATTCCTCAAGGATTTTGGCGGCTGACTATGGGACTCATTCGTCGCACGCGCCAAAGAAATGCCTACAAGCACACCCCCGTACCCCGTAGCATTTCGCGCATAGAAATTTATACCTTAAGTCGTCAATAGTAAGAATATTTTTGCATATTTTTTTCGTACCTCTCATGCGGTCCCTTTTCATCTTTTAATTTTGCGCACAAAAAACGCCTTCAACTATTAGCCGTAAGAAGGCGGTAAGGACATGTTTCGCTTGAATTTTTTACGTTTCTTGTAATAATAGTTTGTAAAATGGTAGTTTAGTAGTGCTTGTAGGTAATTCGGAATGGCAACGTTTAAAGTTTTGAACTATCTTCACCGGCCACGGGTCTTTGACCTACTTTTATTGGTCAGCTGATTATGTTTATGCAATACATGATGTTGTGAAATATTAAAATGAAAAAAAGGGTCCTGCGGCTATAATATTGTTTATTATTAAATTATTTTAATTGAATATGATAAAATACCTAATATAGAGTACGTGGTTTCAATTAATGTGATAACCAAATCGCCACCCTGTATATATATATTATTATATTAGGTATAAATCAATTGCTGTTCGTTAGTCTCGCTAAATCTCGAGAACGGCTGGGCCGATTTAGCTGATTTTGGTTTTGAAATGTTTGTCGTAGTCCAGGGAAGGTTTAAACGGTGAGAAAATATGGAAAAATTGCGAGGAAGATAGTAAAAACAACAATTTCATTTTCCCATATAAACTGTTCTACCTACTTTCCTGTCAAACATTTGACGATCGTCCCTTCGGTACGGTAGACTCGGGTCCACTCGAATTGAAGCACGTATTAAATTAAGGGTCTTGAATAGAGTAGGAGTAGGGTAGGTGTAGGGTAGGAGTAGTGTAGGAGTAGGGTAGGGGTAGGGTAGGAGTAGGGTAGGGTAGGGTAGAAGTAGGGTAGGGTAGGTTAGGAGTAGGGTAGAAGTAGGGTAGGGTAGATTAGGAGTAGGGTAGAAGTAGGGTAGGGGTAGGATACCACGCGAACGAAGTAGCACCGGGCAGCTAGAAATAATTTATATGGCAAAACAACGTTTGTCAGCTCAGCTAGTAATATATATATATATATGTCGCAGTAAGATAGATAAAGCCGTAATATAGTTATATCCCTAGGGATATAATTATATACCGTAACATAGTTATACGAAAGTGATTCTTTACTATCTCACTAGGAATATAGTTATAAAACCGTCGAAGTTTAGTGATATACTTATATTACTAGATTAAGTTCAGTGTTTTAATATATTAGTAGTATCTACCACATAGTTAATTTATATGTCATGGTTTCATTAATCCATATTAATTCTTTTACCTATTGTGGTATACTAATTTTATTTCTAGGTGCATCGTCTTCACATGTAATTATATAATTAACACGTTGACTGTCCAAGTAAAATTTACGTACGTACCACGACGCGTCCGGATTATTTTTTTCGATAATTTATTTTCCATGTATCCTTGTCTATACGTCTGCCAAAAATATTTTTTGTAGTTCAAACGTCCAACTCGCAAAAGCCAATGTAATTTGTATTACCTAATGCATTATATGTAATGCACGAACGTCATGGCTGAGTCGGAAATGCATTACATATAAGTAATGCACGGACAGTCAACGTGTTAATGTACGCAAATATTGTAAAACATTTTAAAAGAGTAACGGTGGAGTTTCTTGCCCATTCTTCTCCATACGAAAACAACCTTTTGGAAGGGGCGACTAGACTCAATTTTATTTTTATTTTATTTTTGACGTTCAAAAGGGCCTTTTATGTGCCTATTTGAAATAAATGATTTGACTTTGACTTTGACTTTGCAGAAGCGAGCTGAGGCCTTACTACGAGCTCTTAACGCGATCCAGTTTAGGCTGTTGGAAAGAGACAGAGCTATACAAGTCGTCTAGCGCCATCTCGATCCCTGAGCGTAAATTGAATCGCGTTAAGAGCTCGTGGTAAGGCCTCTGTTCGATCAATTTATAAATTAAGTCCGCACTCCCACACTCGCTCAGAGATAAATTTAAAGAGATTATAATTATGACTGTGCCTTGTCAATATATTTGTGAACATTTTTTATATGCCCATAAAAATAATTGTTTAAAAAATACAGTGATATCCATGATATAAATACTAGGAACAAACACTTTGTTGTACATACCTACAACAAGGCTCAAGAAAATAGGTGGCTCGTTCAGATGCCAATGCTTTGCAATTGCTTTTATAATAAAGTTCCAAGCCCCGTTCAAGATCTAAGCCTTAAAAAATTCAAATCATTCATTAAACGTAAGTTGTGCCAGTTTTTTTTATTTTATATACACTTTGACATTAATGAATTTTATATATACTATGACATTTGCTTACTTAGTAAAGTATTATATTATTTTAATTATTGTGAATGTGAAGACTATGTGGGTCATTTTATTTATATTACTAGCTTCTGCCCGCGGCTTCGCCCGCGTGGATGTCGGAAATTATCCCACGGGAACGTGCTAACAGGATAAAATGTATGTGCACCAGGATGCCATCTATCTCGCGGGCCCTTTGTGGCTAATTACAATAGAAAACCAATTGTGTCTCATTAATGGTGATTAAGAGGGTAACTATATGATATCTTTACCTAAGTACCTACCTAATTAAAAAAATAAATAAACTCAATAACAGAAAATAAAATACCTACCTACCTAAATAAACCTATTTATGACGATAACTAATCTAAACTCAATCATCATCTGCCTAGCCTTTTCCCAACTATGTTCAGGGCCGGCTTCCAGTCTAACCGGATGCAGCTGAATACCAGTATTTTACATGGAGCGACTGCCTATCTGACCTCCACAACCCAGTTATTGGGTAATACGATACCCTTGGTACGACTGGTTGTCAGACTTTCGGGCTTCTGACTACCCGTAACGAAAAAGATCGACGAATGACAGCCGGGACCAACGGCTTAACGTGCTTTCCGAGGCACGGAGGTGTCTCGGTATGTAAAGATGGTCACCCATCCACAGACCGACCGCGGCAAGCGTAGCTTAACCTGACCGATCGACCTGTGCGGCTGTTATTATTTAGCCACGGGCCCCTCAATCTAAACTCAATAAATAAGCAAAATCTCTAAAAACTAATATCTACAGGGTTACTGGTAATTCGACGTATATCCGTCAGGGGCTGATAAGGGGGCCAAAATGCAACAAATTGAACCCCCCATATGTAAGGCCGAAATTCAATAGTTTTCGAGATATTTGAATTTTAAGGGTTTTTCGATATTTACCCAAAATTTGACATTTAATTCCAAATAAAAAAAAACTACATATTTGAATGGGTACCATTAAAAATGATGTTGTAGCTGGCACTTCAATTAAGCTATGAACATAATTAAAACTACTTAATTAAACAAAATAATTAAAATAATGAGCGATATGAGAATAATATCTTACCAATATTTTCATTTTACGCTTCAAAAATGTTGTCTCGTCACAAAAATGTCTATGACATTAATCGTACAAATAACTAAAACAACTTGTGCTTACGCAAGTTTCTATATTACAAGTTTCTCTCTATTAAATATCCGAACGAAAACGTCAACGTCATGTCGCCAAGTGCCTATCCATCTATCCCTCTCCCTATCATTACGTCCATACGCGACAGAAAGAGAAAGCGCCAACCGACTACCGTTTCCGGACTACGTGGAACAAAACACCAGCAGAGGGACAGAGATTCAACTTCACTTGCAATCGAACAGTTAACCGCACCGCAAGCTAACCGCTAAGCTTCGCGACGCGCGCGTGCCGCGGAACATACCAAACCGCTTTAACTAAATTAAACCAATTCACGAGTGTCGGCCGACACAGAACCAGGAAGAAGCAGAGAAACAAAAGCTACCGGACGCCGGTCTGCATATCAGCACGGCACATGCAAAACCACCAAGTAAGTCCTTAATTGTTTCCTACCCCCTTGTGTGCAGGCGACATGACATTCGTTCCCAAATAATTACACAACGCTTATTGGTCCTTCGACAGCCGCAATAACCCAACTTATTCAACATAAGTTTTTTGGTCCATTCGAGTCGGATTCAAAAAAATCAGCATTCATAGGTCCCATACCTAAGAATTTAGGCAAATACCTAAGTTCGTAAAACCGCCATATTAAACGAACGCGTACTAACGTTCGTTCATTCCGCTAGGTACATATTTCATTGAGAACCATTGTGCCAACTTAATATTGCTCCTACTGCATTACAATAGCATAGGTCAATATTAAAAAACCGCTTATTATCGTGAGTTAGTTCGGCAAACTTGCCTACTAACTTATTTATAACCAATTACTTCTTACTCACTTACAATAAAAATATTTGTTGTAAGTCTACCCGCTATACTTAATAATTTTTATCCGTTGTATTTTCAACAATAACCCATTATGGAAGAACTAAAAATGAAGATAAAATTACTTCAAGCTAAAAATCAAGCAATCTTTGAGCGTTTATCGTCATTGTATGAAAATTCAAAGAAAATAAATACAATTAATATTGAGCTTCGTTCGGCGGAAACGTTCATGGCGGACACTCAAATACTCTCGATCACTCGTCAGGAATTTAGTGCTAACTTAGACAAAATAAATACATATTCTGTACAAATAAATCCTGATTATACAATCGATTATAACAGTCAAATATCATTTGACGGCGTTTACACCCGTGTCGAAAGAGTTCGTTCACTTGTCGCCGCGAGGTCTGCAAGGTCAACGGATGACTCAACTTGTGATATCGTGAAACAATCTAAATACTCGATCAAACTACCCCCAATTCAGATCCCATTTTTTGATGGTAGGATTGAAAACTGGCCTGTTTTCTACGAATCATTTAAGTCAAACATCCATAGTAATATAAATCTTACAGATTCTCAACGAGTGCAATACTTAATGGGTAATCTGAAAGGAAACGCATTACAAATTACTGGCGGAATTATTCCATCGGGCGAAAATTATAAATCCATTTGGAACAGTTTGGTTCAAAAGTATCAAGATAAACGAACACTAGGGTCACATTACATGTCTAACATATTAAACATTAAACCTGCAAGTAATGATTCCACCTCTTTAAATAGTTTTATTGAAAGTTTTCACGCGTCTGTTTCGGCACTAGAACAATTAAAAATTAACGACTTAAAGGATTTCATACTATTAAATTTAGCCTTGAAAAAATTGGACCCCGCTACCTTACATTTATTTGAGATGCATATGAGAGAGGAGGAGATTCCAACTTATACGGATTTCGTTGAATTCATAAAATCGCAAGTTAAAATATTGGATAGAACTGTTTCGTCTCGAACTGTATCAGTGAACAAAAATAATTATCGTAATCAGTCACGTGATAGTACGGTGCATACCTTTGTTGCTTGTGACAATAACCAAACTTGTTCACACTGTAATGGAAGTGATCATTGGAAGCTTTATATGTGTCCAACATTTCAAGCACTATCAGCCAGTTCACGTTTGGACTTTATTAAAAACAAACGTGGATGTGTAAACTGTCTTAGCTCAACACACACGGCTTCACAGTGTAAGATCAAAATCAAAATCAAAATCAAAAGTCATTTATTCAAATTAGGCTGAGAATCAGCACTTTTCGAACGTCAAAATTACAAAAGACAGTCCCCCAAAAACGCCCGCCCTTCGCCACTTCCTAGTGCTATCGCTGGGAAGAAGAAGTGGCGGAACAAACTCCCCAGCAGCACAGCTGTCTGTTTAGTTAAAATATAGTTGCATGTATACAATACTAGGAACCTATGTTCAGTAATGAACATTACAAGAAGCTTAAATTATTTGCCATATTATGTCAGCTAGCCACGCCAATATACCAACAAATATAATAAAAACTATACGTACTCAAGCTAAAAAATAATTAATAAAAATAAAAACTCACTACCTAAATAAAAGCCTCCAGGCATAAAGGGCGTGACAGCTTACATATTTATGCATTGCTGGGTTCGTCACATAGCTGTCACTTGCAGTCACAGATGATGAACTAGGACCATCGATGTGAAATAAATGAGTTAATACTAATAACAGTAACCTGTCAGTACCTAAGCTAATTCTGGAGAAAGAACATGAACATTGTCTTGCGTTAATTAGGGCGACCAACTATTCTTATCGTGTAAGTAGTCGTTGATGGAATAGTAAGCCTTTGAACAAAGGTTGGATTTTACTTGAGCTTTAAACGCATTAAAAGGCAAGTCTAGCAAAGAAGACGGTATCTTGTTATAAAAGGTTATACCAAGCCCAACAAATGAGTTATGAACCTTATGAAGCCGGTGAAAGGGGGCACGTAGTTTGTCCTTATTTCTAGTGTTAACACTGTGAATATCACTGTTTTTAGTGTACAAGTGCAAATTTTGCCTAATATATAGGATGTTGGCGAAGATAAATTGTGATGCAACCGTGAGAATACCAATATCTTTAAATAAATCTCTTAGAGAAACTCTGGCACCTAGCTGGTAAATTGCTCGAACAGCTCGTTTTTGAAGGACAAATATATTTTGTATATCAGCGGCTTTGCCCCACAGCAGAATACCGTAGGACCTATCACTGTGAAAATAACTGAAATAGACTAAACGAGCTGTATCAACGTCAGTGTATTGTCTTACTTTCCTGACGGCGTAGGCAGCCGAACTGAGCCTTCCTGCTAGACTTGATATATGAGGTCCCCACTGAAGTTTGGCATCTACTGTTAGTCCTAGAAAAATTGCCGAGCCTACTGTTTCAAGCACCTCTTTATTTAAGACGATGTTGGGTCCTAGATTTCTGACATTCGGTAAGGCGAACTTTACACATTTCGTTTTTTTGGCATTGAGAACTAGGTTATTTGACGTAAACCAATCTGTAACTATTGTGAGTGCACTGTTTACGTCGTCAAAATCTTGTCTATTCCTGTCTACTTTAAAAATAAGAGAGGTATCATCTGCAAACAGTACAACGTCACAGATGCCCTTCAAATGGAATGGTAAATCATTGATATATACTAAGAACAAGAATGGACCCAATATTGAGCCTTGCGGAACACCTAACTGAACTGGTAGCCCGGAAGATTTCGCGCCATTAACATCTACACATTGGACCCTATTATGTAAATATGAAATTATTATGTTGAGAGCCTCGTTTCTGACACCGTAATGATGTAACTTACTCAAAAGCGTGTCATGGTGCACGCAATCAAAGGCTTTAGAGAGATCACAGAAAACTCCAATAGCATTTTGCGATTTCTCCCATGCGTCAAATATGTGTCTCAGCAGAGCAACACCCGCGTCTGTAGTTGAACGACCCTTTGTAAAGCCATATTGATCATTATGGAGGAGGCTGTTTAAATTAAAATGTGTTAAGTCAATACATACTTGCAGGACATGTAACAAGAAACATCATTCGCTTTTACATCTGGAGCAAATTACTCAACGGTCGGGATCGAGCGACGCTGTGCCTAGTTCCGCGCATTCACAACAGGTGGCGCTGTGTGCATGTTCACGCGTAGGTACAGATTTACCGCGCACAACCGTATTACTGTCGACCGCACAAGTATACGTTGACAACAGATATAATAGATACTAGCTTCTGCCCGCGGCTTCGCCCGCGTGGATGTCGGAAAGGATAAGAAGTATGTCCTTCCCCAGGATGACTATCTCTTTGGCATCTGCTGGCAGGCAATTTTATCGTACTTTACTCTAAAAATTTCGAAGATTTATGTTTACGATCTTTATTATTTATTTATTTAATTTGGTTCAATTTTGAAGTTTACAGATCAAATGAATAAGATTTTTGAAATAAACCTAGTCGTCCCCTTTTACCACGACATAGGCTTTGTTTTAAAAAAAAACGTTTGATATGTTCCCATTGTATGACTTAAAGATTATTTATACCCATTTAGAGTTAATAGAAGCAAGCAGTAAAATCTATCCCTTAAACTTTAATGCTATTTTCCACCCCGGTAAGAGACGAAAACCCTAACCCTTTTTGAAAAACCCGTAAAACACATCCTAAACCTTTTTGAAAAACTCTTAAAACACATACTTTTTGTTTTAAGTATTAGTATCGAGTTTCGAGTTAATTCGTCCGAGCGGTTTAATATTTTTTCTTACATATTAACTTTTTCACCTCCTGAAGCCTCTGTGAGAAGTTTTTTTAAACTAAAAGTGACCATCTGTATTAATTAATGAGGCAAATATTGCGAAGTATCAAGTTTATTAACCAAAGGAAAAAGATTTTTCATATTAACTGTATCCCGTCTTTTCACCCCACCTGGTGTAAGAAAACAAAAAAAAAAAATATTGGATGTTTCTATAATTTGACACAAAACTGTTGTATACCAATTTTTGAGTTAATCAAGCCACGTAGTAAAATACGCCCCTTAAAAAATTAATTACCCCTTTTTGCCTTGTCAGCGGTCGATTATCGAAAGACCCAAAAACTTATCATCGTTACTTTCTTGTCAAAAGTATTAATACTGACTTTCGAGTTAATCGGATCGCGCATTCAAATTCTTCCACACAAACTTTAACACCAATATATCCCCCTAGTTTTGAAAAACATATAATGATAAACTTTATTACTTACGTAGGCAAGTATTCTTGCCAATTTTCAAATTTATTAACAGAATAAGATTTTTCATATAAACTGTATCCCCACTTTTCACCCCCATAGGGCCACCCCTATCTTTATCTATCTTTAACACCTCTCAAACGATAAATCGATAAATCGTTTGAGATGTGTTCATAACTTGACACAAAGATTATTTATACCAATTTTCGAGTTAATCAAGCTACGCTGTAAAATCCTCCCTCGTAAAATTGACTACCCCTTTTCAACCCGTCAGGGGTAGATTTTCGAAAAACCCTGATACACATTACCTATTCTTTATTTTCAATCTTAGGTATAAATACTGAGTTTCGAGTAAATCCGACCGCGAGCTAAAACTCTTCCATACAAAATTTGAAACCCCCTAATCCATTGTTAGGGGTTAGTTTAGAAAAAAAAAAACTGTCAATCTTCATAATTTATTTAGGTAAGTATTCGTGCCAAGTTTCAAGTTTATTAATTCAAGGAATAAGATTTTTCATACAAACGAAATCCCCCCATTTCACCCTCTTAGGGGTGGAATTTCGAAAAATCCTTTCTTAATGGATGCCTACTCTTCACGAAGAACACACCCTCCAAATTTCATGTCTCTAGGACCAGCGGTTTAGGCTGTGCGTTGATATATCAGTCAGTCAGGACTTCGAATTTTATATATTTAGATGAACTATGCAAACAGTCAGTATTCAAGTGAATCGCAATAATGCAACTATTATGTAACTCTCCAGGATACGTGCGTTCGCTACGAATAACTGAATCCTTATGGCAGCGGTGCGTTTTTTTTTTATGAATGGCATCTCGTAGTTGACCTTGAGAGGTCGTGACTGCTTAACCGGACTATCCTGTGGTTGCCTTAAGAATTCTTAAAGCCTCCAGCCAGGGCTACATCTAGATTAAAATTAAGCGACTGCACGTTAAGGGCACCCCCTGTGGGGTACGAACCTCGGCTTAGGGCGTCGCTGGGAGAGGGCAGCAAAGGGACAGGCTGGATCGAATTGGACAGCGGCGCCGCTCTCAGCGCGCTTTATATAGCCAGTACGCGCAGGCGCGAGGCGTGTAAATGTTCGGCGTGATTCTTTAAATTGACATAACTTTTTTATTTATGAACCGATTGACATGAAATAAACACTAAATGTTAAGTGAAGCTTACTACAACATATTAGTGAAAACCGCATCTAAATCGAATATGCCGTTTCTGATATTAGCGTGCACAAACACACAGACAAACAGACAAACCGACAAACAGACAAAAAAAAATTTAATTACAATTTCGGGTTCGGCATCGATATAATAACAACCCCTGCTACTTTTTTTTCATATATTTCCATTGTACAGACACCACTTCTCTACAATTTTATTATATGTATAGATATAGATATAGATAGAATAGATATAGATAGATATAGATATAGAATAGATGTTTCTGTAAGATGTTTGATCGATAACGCTTCGCAAAACAACATAATTACGTCAGCTTGTTGTAAGAGACTTCAATTAAATATTATACCGCTTTCAAATTCATTTATAAAAGGAGTAGGAACCTCTTCGCGGCCTATTATAGGTTACGTTGAGATAACAGTTACTGCTAAAAATAAAAATAATTCCTTTAAAATAACCGCTCTTGTGGTTGACTGCATAACTGACAAATTACCATCTCACTTTGTTGATCCCTCTGCAGTGCAACATTTGTTCAAATTACCGCTAGCCGACCCCCTGTGGCATATGCCTGGTGATGTTGAACTACTTCTAGGGGCAAAGCTGTTCCCATATTTATTACTCAACAATAAAATTATTTCACCTACCGCGCCATCCGCTATTGAAACCGTGTTCGGTTATATTCTTATGGGTGAAGTACCCGCTAGTTTATTTAATAATAAAAACGAAGTACCCACTAGTTCGTTTAATAATAAAAATAATATCGCTGATTTAAATACCGCTTCATATTTTTCTACCGCGTTGAATATAGATGATTCTCATTGTTTTCTGTCGTTAGACGAATCTTTACATAAATTCTGGAACATTGAAGAAATACCCTCAAAATCTTTTATGATTCCCGCTGAACGGGAATGTGAACAGCTGTACGTTTCTACGGTGTCACGTGACTCCAGCGGTAGGTACTGTACTGCGTTACCATTTTGTAAGAATCCAGATTCACTCGGAAATTCTTATGCTGTCGCTTATCGACGTTTTATTCACTTGGAAAAAACTAAGCTTCGCGACCCTGCTTTGCGCGCTAGTTATAACGAAATAATCCAAGAATACCTTAATCAAAATTATTTAACTGAAACTACACCTAGTGCGGCTGATCAGACAGTAGGTTATTATATACCGCATCACCCTGTTATTAGGAATGATAAACAAACTACTAAAGTTCGCATCGTCCTTGACGCGAGCGCCAAGTCTCATAATGGCGTGTCATTGAACGATTTGTTACACACAGGGCCTAATCTACAGGCTGACATATTTTTATTACTTTTAAATTTCCGATTATTCCCTATTGCAGTCACAGCTGATATAAAACAGATGTATCTCCGAATTGCTGTTATCGATGAGCATCGAAAATATCAGAAAATATTGTTTCGGTTTAATACCGCTGAACCTGTTCGCGAATTTCAATTTAACCGAGTGGCGTTTGGCCTTAAGCCCAGCCCATATTTAGCAATGCGGACAGTCCGTCAACTATCAGAGGATGAAAAACATCGATTCCCGCGCGCATCCATTGTCGCTTCGCATGAGTTATACATGGATGACTTGGCTAACTCGACCTCCACTCTGGAGGAAGCCAAGATTCTCTCCGCTGAACTTATCGCCTTATTTAAGGCTGGGGGCTTTGACCTTACTAAGTGGGCAAGTAATTCCTTGGAACTACTAGATTCTATTCCACACTCCAACCGCTCTTCTATTAACTTTTCTGACGGGGATAACTTAAAGATTCTTGGACTCAAATGGACTCCTTCCGAGGATTGTTTCACCTTTACTACATCTAACTTGGATAAAAGTTGTACTAAACGTTCCATTCTTTCCACTGTTGCCCGTCTGTGGGATGTTCTGGGTCTAGTGGCTCCCGTGGTTTTATTCGCGAAATTACTCATAAAGGAATTATGGAAATTAAATACAGATTGGGATGAAACTCCACCCGATTCTATTGTACTTCTCTTTCAAAAGTTTAAAGAGCAACTGCCTTTACTTTCCTCTTTAAAACTGCCGCGTCATGTAGCCGTTACTATGGGTTGCGTGACAAATATAGTAGGTTTTGCTGATGCCAGCTTGAATGCGTATGGCTGCGTCATATACTTACATGTTACTGACACAAATGGCAACGCACACGTAACTTTGGTGTGTGCTAAATCCAAGGTTGCACCTGTCAAGGTCGTATCTCTGGCTCGTCTAGAGCTTTGCGCCGCTGTACTCTTGTCAAGCTTAATTAAGTTAGTTTATGACACTTACCGCTCTCGTACCGCTATTAATAAAATATTCGCATTTTCCGATTCTACAATTACTCTTTCATGGATTCATTCCTCACCGCACAAATGGAATATTTTTGTTAGCAACCGCGTCGCTAAATGTCAAGAAAACCTTGATCCTAAGCATTTTTTCCATATTAACGGAAAAGAAAACCCTAGTGACTGTTTGTCTCGAGGTCTTCTACCTGAGCAGCTACTAAATCACAATTTGTGGTGGCATGGACCTGAGTGGCTTCTACGCCCAACTGCTGAGTGGCCTATCAGTCCGTTTGTTTCCTCATGTAGCGAGCAGTTGCCTGAGTTTAATAATAAATCGCTAACCTTAGTATCTACTGTATCAGAACCTAACTTAATATATAGTGTTAGTCAAAAATTTACATCAATTAATAAGATACTGCGCATAATTGTTTACATCTTAAGATTTTTGCATTTTATTCCTTATTATTGACAAGTACTTCCTTATTGACAAGTTAAATAAGACAATTACTGTCCGGGAACTAGGTACCGCTGAAATTTATTTAATTCGTTGCATTCAACAATTTCACTTTTTAGATATTTACGTCGAAATTAAAGGTAAAAAACTTCGCTCGCAGTTTAAAAAACTAGATCTCTTTATAGACGAGCATGACATAATAAGAATCGGTGGCAGGTTGTCAAATGCGAACCTTCCTTATGAAGCTCAGCATCCCGCTCTTTTACCTAAACATGATAATTTTACACATGTCTTAATAGACTATTACCATCGCATTTATTGTCATGCTGGTGTAAGCCTTCTTAGCAGTCTGCTACGACAAAAATATTGGATCCTCTCTTCTAGAGGTGTCATCAGACAAAGAGTACACGCTTGTAACTTTTGCTTTAAAGTGTCACCTTCTCACCCCAGCCCAAAGATGGCTGATTTACCCGCTTGTCGCGTACAAGACACTAAAGCTTTTGTGCACACGGGTGTGGATTACGCTGGTCCCATTAAAGTCACGTTATGTAGACGCAGAGGTCAAAGAAGTCAGAAGGCTTACATTTGCTTATTTATTTGTTTCGTTACCAAAGCAGTTCATATTGAGTTGGTTACTGACGTGTCATCGGACACTTTCATTTCCGCTTTTAAAAGATTCATTTCCCGAAGGGGACCTGTTTCCAATTTATACTCCGATAATGGAACAAATTTCGTTGGAGCCAAGGCTCAATTGCAAGAACTACTTGCTAACCGCTACCGCATAGAGTGGAAAATGATTCCACCCCGCGCCCCCCACTTTGGAGGGTTGTGGGAATCTAATATTAAATCTATTAAGACTCATTTATACCGTGTTATCGGTTCTCAGCTTCTTACCTATGAGGAACTCTCGACTGTTCTCACTGAAATTGAGGCAGTTCTGAATTCGAGACCGCTCTGTGTCCTGACTGAGGATCCTTACCCAGAACCGCTTACTCCCGCTCATTTTATAATGGCTTCTCCGTTGACTTCGTTGCCTGTCGTGAACGTTCCCGAAACAACGAAGTCTCTAACTTGCCGCAAAAAATTGCTTGACCAAATGGTTTGCAGCTTTTGGAGAAGATGGCGGATAGAATATTTACATAACTTACAAGTTAGGCAAAAATGGTTGGATGCCGTGGACAATGTTAGGATTGGTGCAGTGGTTCTCATGCATCAAGATGATGTCCCTCCTTTACGTTGGCCAATGGGCATAATCACCGAGGTTTTCCCCGGCAAAGATGGGACAACCCGCGTTGCTATGGTGAAGACATGCAGTGGCTCTTTCAAGCGACCCATTGTTAAACTCTGCCCGTTGCCTTCCCAATGATTTCACCGCGTAATTAATATCACGTAATTTTAGTCGTAATTAATATATTTCAATTGTTTTCTTTTCTCTCTTTCTTTTAATCCGCTTTAACGCAATTCCTTTCCCTTTTTTGAGAATACTACATATCCTCAAACCCGGGCAGGATGCTTACGCTAGTTTCTATATTACAAGTTTCTCTCTATTAAATATCCGAACGAAAACGTCAACGTCATGTCGCCAAGTGCCTATCCATCTATCCCTCTCCCTATCATTACGTCCATACGCGACAGAAAGAGAAAGCGCCAACCGACTACCGTTTCCGGACTACGCGGAACAAAACACCAGCAGAGGGACAGAGATTCAACTTCACTTGCAATCGAACAGTTAACCGCACCGCAAGCTAACCGCTAAGCTTCGCGACGCGCGCGTGCCGCGGAACATACCAAACCGCTTTAACTAAATTAAACCAATTCACGAGTGTCGGCCGACACAGAACCAGGAAGAAGCAGAGAAACAAAAGCTACCGGACGCCGGTCTGCATATCAGCACGGCACATGCAAAACCACCAAGTAAGTCCTTAATTGTTTCCTACCCCCTTGTGTGCAGGCGACATGACATTCGTTCCCAAATAATTACACAACGCTTATTGGTCCTTCGACAGCCGCAATAACCCAACTTATTCAACAACTTGCCTATTCTGTAAGCTTTCCAGAAAGGTATAAAAGTCAATTTTAAAATACATAATTCGTGGCATGGCATGTGTTTGAACCGGCGCGGGGAGAGAAATCATCTGTGTTTTTAGTTTATGATCCTCGCTAAAACAACCGATTTTACTGGCGAAATTCTTGTTGTTGTTCTTGTGGCGGGGTGTGCGGGCGGGGGACTACACGGTGCCTGCTGCGCTCGCGTCGCCTTCCTAATCCTTAGTAAGTTTCGACTCTACGCCGCGCAAGCACGTGTGTTGTTATTTTGCTATTAACCAATCTCTCATCGCGTTAAATTGTTATCGATCATTATTGTTAATTCTTGTTTCTCTTGTTATTCTTTTTGTTATCATTGTTATTTCGGATAACATGGCTTCGTATTCTAATAACGAATACGCAGACATAATGTTTTGTTATGGTTTTGCCGATGGAAACGCGGCTGCAGCTCGGCGAGAATACCAACGCCGCTTTCCCGATCGTCGACTTCCCCACGTTACTGTTTTCGGGAGCACCTACCGACGATTGTCTGAAACTGGCAGTGTTCAGAGAGCACAATTCAACGCTGGCAGACCTCGACGGTACACGGCTGACGAAGAGGACACCATTCTTCAGTGTTTTATTGATGACCCAAATATCTCAACGAACATTGTTGCAAGACAGCTCGGTATGTCCCAGTGGAAAGTGTGGTCGGTAGTTCATCTATCAGGTAGACACCCATACCATTATCAACCTGTCCAAACATTGCACGAGGGAGATCCTGCCAGGCGACTCGAATTTTCTCGCTTTATGTTAAACGCTGACGCTGACCAGGAACATTTCCTAAGAAATATTTTGTGGACTGACGAGTCAAAGTTTGACCGGGATGGTATAACGAATTACCATAACTTACATTTTTGGGCACCTAAAGCAGGCAGGAATCCAAAAAAACTAAAAGAAACTGCGTCGCAAATGAGATTTTCCCTGAACGTATGGATGGGTGTCGTTGATAATTATTTTGTGGGCCCTCATTTCTTGCCCCAAAATTTGAACGGCCAAAATTACGAGGAGTTTTTGAGAAACAACCTAGACGATTTGTTGGCGGATGTTCCCGAAGAAATAAAAAACAACCTCATGTTTCAACATGATGGTTGCCTAGCACATTACCGGATTACTGTCCGACAGTGGCTAGACGAGAGATATCCAAGCCGATGGATTGGGAGGGGAGGGCCAATTCCGTGGCCAGCACGAAGCTCTGATATCACACCACTTGTTTTTTACGTCTGGGGTCATATGAAGGAATTAGTTTATGTGACCCCAATAAATTCAGTCGAAGAACTTCGACAGCGAATAATAAATGCGGCGCAACAGATGACAACAACGTTCACATCAAGAGTGACGAAAACCGAAGTTAGGAAGAGAATTCGAACCTGCATTCGTAATCGAGGGGCTCATTTTGAACAAGATGTGTAAAATTTTTAATAAAATTTGACGTACATTTTTTAATGCATTTTATTTCATACAAATACAAATGACCCTTTCTCTCCCCGCGCCGATTCAAACACATGCCATGCCACGAATTATGTATTTTAAAATTGACTTTTATACCTTTTTGGAAAGCTTACAGAATAGGCAAGTTGTTTTAGTTATTTGTACGATTAATGTCATAGAAGTTTTTGTGACGAGACAACATTTTTGAAGCGTAAAATGTAAATATTGGTAAGATATTATTCTCATATCGCTCATTATTTTAATTATTTTGTTTAATTAAGTAGTTTTAATTATGTCCATAGCTTAATTGAAGTGCCAGCTACAACATCATTTTTAATGGTACCCATTCAAATATGTAGTTTTTTTTTATTTAGAATTAAATGTCAAATTTTGGGTAAATATCGAAAAACCCTTAAAATTCAAATATTTCGAAAACTATTGAATTTCGGCCATACATATGGGGGGTTCAATTGGTTGCATTTTGGCCCCCTTATCAGCCCCTGACGGATATACGTCGAATTACCAGTAACCCTGTATACGAATGACTATCCTACCTAACAGTATTATAAAATAACCTACGGTCACTACGTACACTATCAAATATACTATTACTTTAAAATTAAAATCTATACCTACGACTTATATAAAAATAAACCTAAATAACTCTAAAAAGTAAAAGGAATAAAAATGAACTCCACTGCGTGTGACTTAACCTACGACAAACTTATTATTTGCGGTTGGTACAGTAATCGGATCTAGGGATCGAACCGCAAAATTAAGTTTGTTTTTTATTGTATATACTTTTCCGGGATAAAAAGTACCCAGTGTGGTGCCCAGGATATTAAAGAATAATTATACCAAGTTTCATCGTAATCGAACCGGTAGTTTTTGCGTGATGCCTGAACAAACAGACAGACAGACAGACAGACAGACCGACAGACAGACAGACAGACAAAAATTTTTTTAATCACATTTTTGGGTTCGGTGTCGGTCTAGTAACACCCCCTGCCATTTATTTTTTTGATATTTTCAATGTACAGAATTTTCACTTCTACAGATTTATTATAAGTATAGATATAGATAATGATTTATACAAAATAAAATAAATAAAAATAAAAATATTATTTTTCTCTCTGTTCTCTTAGTTTTTGTCATGGTCTGGCAGTTTGAGTAATTATTGTGGCCTACCCAAATGTCCTTTCTTTGGTATTGTTCGTCGAATCGTTGAGCTCCTTAAGTTTTGAGTTGAGCTGCACGATTTCTGACTTATGTGTGTACTGACTGGACAGGTCCTCTCAATCTGTGTGGTTCTTTTCTCAAAAGATCATCTCAGACATCGACCTACATGGCCTTCATATGATCTGACCAAGATTATGTCTGGACTTTAAAAGAGACTGTGACCTCTGAGTTTGTTTCGGCCTTTCTTCTCAGACTAGTCAGATAGGAAACGCCGACCTCATCTAGTTTTAAAATATGATTGACGTGTAAAAGTGTTTGTACAAACCTACTTACAAAAATAAAATCATTTATCATTATTTTAATGACGGGTTCCGTACTTGGGATGAATTTATTCCAAGAACAAACTTAATATTATAGTTGAAAAACATGTTCTCCCATACATTCCAATTGCAAATGTAAGTGTGGACGAACGATAATGAGAGATTTATCATGTTTTTTTAAGACCACAGGCTTCCTATAGGTTAACCTAACCTAACCTAACTTTTCACGGTGAGATTTTTACGGAATCGATCGACAGATTAAAACTTTTTTTTATTTATTGTTCTGGTTTGCCTTCCAAAAGTTAACTAAGATTTTTTTTTGCCAAAATCAACTTAAGGGGGTGAAAAGGGGGCAATTCGCTTAGGAAAAATCTTATTCTTTGGGTTTATTAACTTAAAACGGCACGAATACGTACCTACCTGGGTAAATAAAAATGTTTGACATTAGGTTTTAAGTTACTTTACCTAGAGTCCGTCTCAGCATGACGCGAGCCTGCGCTTCTGTAAAATATATTCGGCGCACCATTGAGACCCGGGGCCGTCTGAATGGATGTCTCCTTATCTATATTTAAAACTGTTTATCCTATTAGTAAATATCTACGTGCAATCAAGGTACTAAAGTGGTTGAGTGTTTATTAGAAGACTATCACACGTAGGTTCCTACCTGCCGAGTGCAGTGGCGCCGCGCGACCAGTCACTCGCCCGAGTGCCCGGGCAGCGCTGCTGTCTTCGCACTGCTTACACGGTACCTACTCGGTGCGATACTCGATACGTGTTTGAGAAAAGGTACAGAAGACCGCACGTTAGTGGCAACAAAACCAATATAAATTGGCCTCTAAGAGACCTGCTCATACTGGTAGTATGTACATACTACCAGTATGAGCAGATATAGAGTCGCCTCATAATCTATTGAAACTACGTACTACTTCAAGTCAGCTCAAGGTCAAATTGTTATCAACGACATGCGGTCGACTCAGTCGACAGTTCCTAATCAGTTTCTGGATAACACTTTGGTAACAATGCAAATGAAATGACACACCAGAGATACCTATCCGGTACACACGCAGCGACTCGCTGGCGATTTCACGTTCGCGTTCACACACGGATTTTGAAATCCTAGCGACACAATCTGCGTGTCAAAATCTGTGTGGACGTGTGTAAAAGTAGCTGCGTGTGGACATAGCATAATACCTAAACTTCTTTTTCATAAAATTCCTAAATGCAATAGGTACTTCTTTCGCGTTCTTTCGGTAGGTACAGATGTGATGGAAAATGACAATTACAGATGTGTGAACGCTACTGACATAAAGAATTTTAGAGTTTTTGCAAGCCATTTGTTATAAGATGTTCGATACGTGTTTGTATTAGGAAGTAATTTTGATTCTAAGGGTTGCAGAGAGACGATGTCATGAAGAGCGCGTTGTTGGTGGCTCTGCTGGTGTCGGCTGCAGCACTCGCCGCCTGCGGTTAGTTCTGCTCTGTACACTCCTACACTTCTCTACAGTTGTTACGCTACATTATCTTCTTTTCATATTCATTTATTTGCATTCCAAGATCCTACCTACAAAGTTTAATTGCAGTAAGTGACAATTGTACTCATTATTATAAACAACTTTTACCATGGGATCGCCAACCGTGAAATCGAGTTAGGTGAACATACATGCATGCGGCAGGTGATTCTTTGTGTTCCATAGCCAAATAGCAAAAACGTAACGTATTGTAATATCGTCGCGTCCGACAGGCGTCCTTCCGGATAGATACAACCATTTTATTCGAGACTATTTGCACTATATCGATTAAAATTGGAAAGACAGTGTATTTTGTGCACCTTTAGCAATGGATTTAAGGCTCATTCTATACATGTAACAGAAGGATGAAAAAAAAAGTCAATGCACATAATTATATGTGTGTGGTATTGTTGGATCCTATTATTATAAAGATAATGACATTCAAAACTGTTTTTTTCATAACTCTACAACCGAAGTAGGTAAGTAATAACTTTGTCTTTAATTGAAAGTAGGTAATTTTGGGAATACTGTGCATGTGTACCTAACTATTCAACCCAACTACGGAATCCTTCACTGAGCATGGTGCGATACGTACTTGGCCGGTTATTGGTTTAAAAAAGTTAAATTAAAAATTTAAAAAACCCCCGACACAGCAATAATAAAAATAGTAGGAATGTAAAAAGCCTAAAATAATTAAAGAGAAAAAAAATTATGGAAACGAAATAGTCACAAATAGAACAAAAAAGGTATAAACGTGAAACCCCATAAAAAGAAAAAAATAACCCTGAAATTATGACCCTACGTAAGTACGTATGAAATTTTTTGATTAAATGTTGTCCCGTCGTCGGGGGACCGCTCTAACTATTAGCCTAACGTTCTGTTAAAGTTTAAAATAGTAGCGGTCCCGCGACGGGACAACATTTAATCAAAAAATTTCATACGTACCTACTTACGTAGGGAATTGGAATGAATTTCAAGGTTATTTTTTTCTTTTTGTAGGGTTTCACGTTTATACCTTTCTTGTTCTATTTGTGACTATTTTTTCAATAGTTTTTTTTAAAATTATTTTAGGCTTTTTACATTCATACTATTTTTATTATTGTTTTGTGTCGGGGGTTTTTTAAATTTTTTATTTAATTTTTTATTTCATGCTTTTTGTAGGGACTCCTTATTATTTCATTTCTTTTATTTTCTTGCGGATTAAGATTCAGGTAATTTGGTGTTTAATCAGGTTTTTTGTAATTCACCATTTTGTGGTGGCAGCCATCTTGGATTTGAAATTTGTCATAGTGTATAGTATTCTACTAGTCAAGCCCTTTCATTTAATACCCATTGAGGGAGTTGTGAAAAAATATGTTATCGCCCAATTTGTGGTGGCGGCCATCTTGGACCGATTTTCATCAAACATAGCTAAGAACACTCCCGACAAATTCACCTTTCAAACAAAAAAAAACAAAATAAAATCGGTCCATCCTTTCGGGAGCTACGATGCCACAGACAGATATACACACAAACACACACAGACCGCCCTTACACCGCCCTTACGTACATACAGTGCCCTTCAAAAGTTAGTTGACATTTTGCAACCTTAGCTGTAATGCCACATTATGATTTAAAATTCTAGTTTCAAAAGTATGAACTGTAAACCACAACTTTTTTATTGACTAAGGGCTGATTTTTCAATCATCTGATAACTTTATTCGAAGAATAATTTTGAAATTTTGACAGATAATTCATACAAAAACTGTCAAACGTCAATTTTATTCCTCGAATAAAAGAGTTATCTGGCGATGGAACAATCAGCCCTAATTATATGAGATTAATTGATGTTTCCATACGATTTTCTTGGTTCCAAATTCAAATCACATTATTTACCACAATGAAATTCAGTAGGTACAGTCAACAGCAAAAGTAGATGATCAAAATCAGAAATTCAATCCTAATGTACGGAGTTCGCAGCTAAATGGCAGCTGTACTAGTGGTAAATATTTGGTCTAATTTACAATCACATACTTTTGAATCACTTCGACGCCACACAGTTCTGACGCGAACTCCGTTCATCAGTATTGAATTTCTGATTTTGATCATCTACTTTTGCTGTTGACTGTACCTAATACAATATTCATGCTCAGCTAGAGCATAGGCGCGTCCTCACTACGAGGCGCGGGACCTCAAAATGCCTCAAATACTCGCCAGGCCCGGCCCCGTGAGGCTTTTGCTATTGTTTGCTTTTTTTTTTTCGATACGGCATGCGGCATCTCGCAGTTTAACCCATGAGGTTGTCGTCTGCTTAACCGGGCTTGGCGGGCTTGCTATTGTTTGCAACGCGTCCCCATTAAAAGAACTCACGAGGCTCGGCCTCACGGAGTCGCGCGGCCATAAAAGTTTGATGTTTAGTTCCTTAGCGAAATGCATTTGTATGGACAGTCACGATCACGAGCATAATTATTTATTTATATTATACACAATATATAAACAGACAAGATTGATTACTACGGACAGTTCGGCAATAATATCTAAGTAATTTTAATGTTTTAAGATTAAACACAAGTTGATTAACTTGTGTTCTTGAGACCCGATATTTATGAATGAATAACATTAATTAACTCACAAAAACAGCCTGATTATCTGTACGTCAACGTCAACTAAAAGTAGCAGCACAAATATGTGACATCGAAGAAATATCGAAAACTCGGCTACAAAATGATGTGCTAACTCTCAGAATATATAAATATTGGATATAAACATCTGACAGTATAATATTTCGAGTTTTCTTCTTTATCGCAATCTGTGCCGCTCATATTGCAAAACTAGTCTGGACTCTGGAACTCTGGAACATGCACCGGACGCATAAATAACTGACAGTAAGTGAACGAAAACAAGCGTCGCGCGTCGCCTTGCTTAAGTGAAACTAGAAAATAAATTAATTAAAGGCCCCCGCACCCCGTAGGTACGCCTTTGAAAGATCCAGCACCCCAAGCCCCAACGTCAAAAGCGTAGGTAGATAATGTGATTTAAATCCAAAAAGTTCAAGATTTCCTATTAATTACGTCTAGACAGGATCTTGACTTTTTGGAATAATATTTTGAACGACACTGATGTCTTCTTGAGAATATAATGAATGATAATAATGAATTCAGAATTATTCTCGTAATTTTAAGAACGTTCACAGTCTGATCTCAGTCTCGATCTGTCAAAAATACCTCTAATAAAGTTTTTGACATTGATTGTCGCTGAGATGAGATTGAGCCCAGATTTTGAACATTTTTAACTATGGGAATTGACTAATTGAACTTCAGATATTATGTGTTTTCTAAAACACACAGTGACATTGCTAGGTGAAGAAGCTGATGTAAATCTGCCTTTAGATTGATATCTATGGTTAAAACATACCGGATTATACATGCACCTTTCTCTTTCTCACCAGCATGCGTCCTTTTTCTAATCAAGGAGGACGCTTGGCGCGACGCTGTTAATGTCATAGGGTCTTCAGCTCACCAGCTAGAGAATAGTGTTTTATCCACACATAAAACTTGTTTCTTTGGAATGCAAAACATATTATGTGTTTTCTAAAACACAGTGTTGCTAGGTGAAGACCTGATTGGTTTAAATGCTGGTGGTAAATACAAACGCTATGATGAATGGATTATACAACTGTTCTAGAAAATACACAGTGTTGCTAGGTGAAGAAGCTGATGTACAGCTTCTTCACCTAGCAAGACTTTGTGTTTTATTTAATTGGAATGCAAAACAGTCATATTGCTGTTCTGGCACTAGTACTTTACTATTGTTTGTGACAGTACAACGCTACAAAGTTCTTTTGGTGCGTGGCCAAAATCGGAACTAACGACGCCATCTCGTTTAGACAATACAATTTCTGTGACAATTTCTTGTCAATGTCATTCAGGCACCAAAAGAACCTTGTAGCCACTTGTAGCACTCTATACGTACCTATACGTACGTGAGTTTCTTTGTATGCCAGAGAGCAGTGCGGTGAAAGCGCCGGCGACGGGAGAAGAGCGCGAGCCCGAGCAAGAAGAAGAGAGTGATTCTGCACCTTTCATGGTAATATTATTTACCTTTAAATGAATGATTATTGCACTACTATGTGCAATATAAACCTGGTCCACACGGCTACACACCAATCTTTACGTAACCAGTATAGGCTGACTTGTGATTGTACGAAAAACCTATACAACTGGAAATGTAGGTACCTATAGCTTGATGTGTCAACATGTGTAGGTGCAACGACGGCCTGTCATCACCTGCAAGATCATCGACCGCTCCTTTCGAATGACTGATATTTTTAACCCTTGCCGCAAAAAATGAATGCAGTTTGAAGCCTTAAACGGATGGACCACAGAAAAAAGAAAGAAGTTCTCTTTTTTATGTGGTTTAGTCGGTTTAAAGACGATCAGCTCTTTTACTTATTGGTGTAGGATAGGATCTATAGGCATCATTGAACTGAGATAAATAGGTACCTATCTACGCATTTTTAAAGGTGCGTGGATAGCATGGCAAACCCGAAACTTTAGAAAACTAGCTTCTATAAGTTGAAAATTATCCCACGGGAACGTACTACCGGGATAAAAGTATCATGTCCTAACCTAGGTCACGGGTCTACCTATGTGCCAAATTAATCGAAATCCGTTCAACCGACGATTGGTAACAGACAGACAGCAAGTCGCTTTCGCCTTAATAAAAAAGTGGAACATTACCTAGATTAAAAAGGAACTTGATACGTATGGGACGTACGATGGACTCGACTCAGCTTGTCGTAGTCTGCTGCTGGACATAGGCCTCTCCCAAATCCCAAGCTGCGCCACAAAACCCTCCGCCATCCGTCTCCAGTCTGTCCCAGCAGCCACCTTCTTAAGGTCGTCGCCTTCACCGGCTATTGGCCTTTCGACACACATGGGTAGCCCAGCCCACTGCATCGTCACTTCGGCTTGCTTACTCTCTCTCTATGTCGCTAACTCCAGTTTAGTTCTTTGGATCAGAGCCGGTTCGAGGCTAGTTTTAGGATGGATCGAGATCCAAATATGGCGTCCTTTTTAGAAGAAACTCCGAGTATAGCCCATGCTAGAGCGCACTGAGCGCAGTTAGGTAACAATTCAATGTGCGGGTGCGCAGATCGTAGTGGAGCATACAAGTGGGCGGCGCTGTGGCGGGTCACTGGTGTCGCTGCGCACTGCGCTCACGTCGGCGTCGTGCGTGAGCGGCGAGGGTGGCGTCGTGCCGAGCGAGCTGTGGGCGCTGGCGCCGGGCGCGGGCGCGGCGCGACGCGTGGCGCGTGTAGCACTGGCGGCGGGTGCGGACGTCACGCGCGCTGATGATGCCTGGAGTGGCGCCGCCATGGATCTGGCCGTGCTGGAGCTGGAGGCGCCCTTCGGGGGCGGCGCGCGCTCGCGGCCTATCCTTATGGCCACGCAGCCCTCCGAGTGCGCGGCTAGCTCCACATGCCACGTGGTGCGCGCGCTGGGCCGCACGCCGCGCCTGCGCATAGTGGATGCCACGCTTGTATCGGGTGATGCGTGCGCCGAGCGCTCGCCAGGCTGGCCGGGCCTGCGCGAGTCGGCGCTGTGCCTTGTGGGACCGACGCTGTGCTCGGTAGGTGTGCCTGTCCGCCGCGACCCGAGGGTGTCCCTGTCGGTCAGAAAGTGACGGGTGTCTGTCCGCAGAGCGACTGGGGCACCGGCGTGGTGTGTGAAGGCAAGCTGTGCGGAGTGATGAGTCGCTCGTCGCGCGCGCCCGATGGCAGCACGGAGGCGGGCGCCACGAGTGAGATGCTGGAGCAGCAGGACGACACTTGTGGTGACACGCACGTGGCGCAGAGCGTCGCGCGCTGGCGCCGTTTCCTACATTGCGCACACACGTTACGCGCGTGCGGAAGGTGAAGTTTGCTTTTAATATCGAGAACTAGTAGCTTTAGTAACGGTGATTATAGCTAGGTAAGTGGATATTGGGCGAGTGTGAGTGTTGTATGTTGTTGTGTCGCAGCGGAGGTGACTGCGCACTGCTGTGCAGCGAGCAGCGCCTTCTGGACACGGACAGCGCGGACAGCACGCCGAAGCTCCAAGCCACCGAAGCGACCTCCATGGAAACTGTCGAGACTACCGCAGACACCGAGACACCGCTGGTCCAGCCCTCGTCTATGCGGCCTAAGCATACTGAATCTGGTACCTACCTAAGCGCTTGTATAATAGAATCGAAAGTACGTACTACTAGGCAAATGATCTATTCTATGCTTCAGGTACCTGTAATACGCACTTGCAGACTGTAACTTTATAAGTTTGGTTTGATCTGAATGTTGTACTTACTTGGAATGTTTTGAAGCATGGGTATTTAATGGTTTGTTTTGCGATAGTGCCGCGTCCGATGCGGCTGTTAAGCATGAAGGCACCCACGCGCAGTGGGCCCACCCAAGCCATCTTGAAGCCGGTGCCGCAATCGTCGGTGCAAGCCTCGCCGCGGCCCGCGTTCGAGTTTGAACCCAACCGGCCCGACTTTAAGGTAAAGTATGAGCTGCGCGTCCGCCGCGAGACGCCCCGTCTCGGGCGCCGCAGTGCCGCGACCGGGTGTTTCTAGGGTGGACCCGCGCGAACTTCACGCGTGTACTTGAAGGCGGGCGAGTACGGTGACAACGCTGCCGAGTACGGCGGCGAGGAGGCGCTGCTGCCGTCGAGCCCCAAAACGGTGAAGACCCTCGCGTCGCCCACGCCCACCGCAACCGTGCGCAACGGTCCCGCCGGCCCCAGCGCCCCCGCAGCCCCAGGCGACCCCGGCGCCCCCACGGCCCGCACCGGCAACATGCAGGCGCGCGTGTCGCCCGCCACGGGCCGCTCGCGCGCTGCACCGCCACCCGCCCTCGCGGCCTACTTTCTTTATGTACTTGTAGCGATTACAAACTTGGTCAATTAATTTCAGACTTTTTTACTAACTTCGCTCCCGCCATTAGGGAATATAATATGTTCCGCCTCGTCATGTACAGACGCCAGCAGGTCAAGCTATCCGAAACTGTCAAATTTTCCCAATCAACCTTGAACCTTAATGCTTTAGCGATAAAGTTGAAAATCTATTAAAGAAATTTGACAGATTGTAGTAGCTTGATGTGCTGGCGTCTGTACATCCTGTAATAGATGCTGGTCTGTATGACCAACCAGAGGTTCTACTCTCTATCTCTCTGTTTACGTGTTGTGCCATTGCGCAGGCAAAGGTATCCGATGAAAATGTAAACAAACCCTGTTTAGGTATTTTTTTACGCAATCAACAACTAATTGACAATAGAGGTCAATTTTATAACTAACTTTCATTGATGATGTTTCAGTTGCAATTTAAAAATGTTGTTCAAACAATAATTGCTGAAAAAACTGGTGAGATATAAAGTATGATGAATAGGTGATGATTGTAATCTAATCATCTATATTTAGATTTAAGTATTATAATCAAATCAAAGGGCTTTGGAATGTGCAAAAATAGAAATGAGCCATCCATAGATAAGTATATAGTTTTCTGATTACAGTTTCATCAGATACTTTTGAAACAGGCCATCTTAATTTTCTGCCTAGCCTTTTCTCAACTATGTTGAGGTCGGCTTTCATTCTAACCGGATGCAGCTGAATACCAGTATTTTACATTTAGCCAGTTGCGTAACCGATCTCCACCATCCATTTACTGGGTAATACGATACCCTCTTGCACTGTACCTACACATTAAACGAAATATACCAATGTTGGTATATTTTTTATGTAAAATTGAGAAAGCTAAAAAAATTAGGTCTATGCGACTATCAAAGTATAGTTTTTATGGCGCACGTGGGAAATATACACAATACATCATCATCATCTGCTTAGCCTTTTCCCAACTATGTTGGGGTCGGCTTCCAGTCTAACCACTATGTTGGGGTCGGCTTCCAGTCTAAATATACACAATACATATATTAGCACATTGAATACAAAGAATGACATTTTAAATCATATTCAGCACATATAATAATTTTACTTTAATGGGGATAAAAAAAATTAAATTAAATTTTAACCCCCCGACAAATTAAAAAATTAGTCGGGGGTTGTTTAAATTTTTAATTTAATTTTTTATTTCATGGTTTTTTTAGGGACTCCTTATTATTTCTTTTCTTTTCTTGCGTTTTAAGATTCAGGTAATTTGGTATTTAATCAGGTTTTTTGTAATTCGCCATTTTGTGGTGGTGGCCATCTTGGATTTGAAATTTGTCATAGTGTATAGTATTCTACTAGTCAAGCCCTTTCATTTGAAACCCACATTGAGGGAGTTGTGAAAAAAAAAAGTAATTTGCCATTTTGTGGTGGCGGCCATCTTGGATTTGAAATTTATCATAGTGCATAGTATTCTACTAGTCAAGCCCTTTCATTTGATACCCATATTGAGAGAGTTGTGAAAAAATATGTAATCCGCCATTTTGTAGCGGCAGCCATCTTGGACCGATTTTCATCAAACATAGCTAAGAACACTCCCGACAAATTCACCTTTCAAACAAAAAAAACAAAATTAAAATCGGTTCATCCGTTCGGGAGCTACGATGCCACAGACAGACATACACACACACACACACACCCCAACACACACACACACACACAACACCCCGTCGTTTTTGCGTCGGAGGTTACTCCTTGGTAAGAAAAAAAATAAATACTGGCAGGCAAAGCTCAGATACATATTTGTAATATTAATAAAGAAAAAAATCTTCAATTCTCTTTTGTCTTTTTTCTGAATGTAGTCATTTGTTTGCTTCGTGTCGGAACGTGTTCTCGAGAATGGAGAAAAACTAAGTGCGAGCCGTTATTAAATACCTCTGTATAAAAAAGTTAACGACGCAAGAGATTCATTACGATTTGGAGGCAACATTAGGAGAGTCTGCTCCGCCGTATTCCACTGTCGCAAGGTGGGCTTCTCAATTTCGAGTAGGGAGAACGAGCACGGAAGAAGAACATCGTTGCAGCCGTCCATCAACGTCAGTCACCCAAGAAAATGTTGCGAAAGTCGAAAAAATTGTATTGAGCGATCGAAGAGTTACCATCCGATACTTAATTGAAGAAACGGGCATTT
This sequence comes from Apamea anceps, assembly GCA_951799955.1. NCBI lineage: Eukaryota > Metazoa > Arthropoda > Insecta > Lepidoptera > Noctuidae > Apamea > Apamea anceps. The sequence goes on from OX637510.1 coordinate 21,719,067, forward strand.
CATAAAGAAATATTCAATCCATATTGAAACAATCTTTGAATATGAGAAAAGTCTCCGCAAGATGGGTGCCGAGAATGTTAACCGACAGGCAGAAACAAAATCGACTTGATATTTCGAAGATATTGTTGGACAAGTTTCAAGTAGATTCTGAAAACTTTTTGTCTCGTTTCGTAACAATGGACGAAACATGGGTCCATCATTTTGATCCCGAGACAAAACAGCAATCTTCGCCATAGAAACGGCCATCATCACCGACCCCGAAGAAGTTTCGTGCCGTGGCATCGGCTGGCAAGGTTATGGCCTCAATATTTTGGGACTCGGAAGGGATATTGTTGATTGATTACCTGGAGCGTGGAACCACTATTACAGGCCAATATTATGCAGCTTTAATTCCCAAGTTGAGGAATGCCATCAAAGAGAAAAGGAGAGGAAAACTTCGAAGGGGCGTGCTGTTTCATCACGACAACGCACCCGCGCACAGGTCGGCAGTTGCGATGGATGCCATTCAGCAAGCTGGCTTCGAATTGGTTGACCACCCCCTTATTCACCAGATCTGGCGCCTAATGATTTTTATCTGTTCCCTAAATTGAAAGAATACTTAACGGGAAACAGGTACGAAGACGATAACGAGGTGATGGATGGCGTGGAGAGCTTTTTGCAGGACCAAGACAAAACTTTTTGAAAGGGATCGAAGCCTTGGAAAAGCGCTGCACTCGGTGTGTAGAGAGACTCGGAGACTATGTAGAAAAATAAATGATTAAGTTAGTTAATAAATTATTAAGTAACCCTATCCTGCATAATACTATTATACAACAACAGCACGGTTTTGTGAAAAAGCGATCCACGACAACTAATTTATTGATATTTTCTAGTGACCTATTTGATAACATTGACAATCGTATACAAGTTGATGCAGTGTACACGGAATTTCAAAAAGCTTTGGACAAGGTGGATCATGAATTGTTGCTGAAACGAGTAGCTTTCAATGGTATTCGTGGAAACTTGTTGCGATGGTTCATTTCTTACATCACTAACCGTTCTCAACGGGTTGTTATTAATGCATTCCACTCGCATGCTACTCGGGTTACATCTGGTGTCCCTCAGGGCTCTATTCTAGGTCCTCTTTTATTCATCATTTTTGTAATTATTATTGGTAACTGTTTCCATCATTCCAAGTTTCTGTTATATGCTGATGACCTCAAAGTTTACAGACCTATACACAGCATTGAGGATTGCTATCTTCTCCAAGAGGACTTGGATCGACTCAAAGAATATTGCTACAATAGTAAGCTCCATCTGAGCATTCCCAAGTGCAACTACCTAAATTTCACCAAAAATAAAAACGTAATAAGATTCTCATACTCTTTGTGTAATGTTTTATTGAATCAAGTAAACTCGATTCGTGATCTTGGTATATTGATTGACTCAAAACTCTGCTTGGATTTGCATATCGATCAAATAGTAAATAAAGCATATAAGATGTACGGATTTATAATGAGATCCACTCATGACTTTAAGCGGATCTCCTCGTACATCTGTCTGTACAAAACCCTAGTTCGCTCACAGCTCGATTATGCCGTATTTATCTGGAACCCATACTATGGTAAATACATTGACATGATAGAAAATATCCAACGTAGATTTCTCCGTGCAATGCACTACTCACAAAACGTATAGAATCTGCCGTATAACCAGTTGCTCAGTAAATACAAGCTTTTGACGCTCAGCTCTAGACGTAAACAATTAGAAGCAATGACATTGTATAACATTGTTAATGGCAATTTTGACTGTATAAATTTAAACAATGCATTATGCTATGCAGTCCCTAGGACTGTTCATAGACGGCAGGTGCGTGAAGGCAAACTCTTTGCAGTGGGTACCTGCCGTTCTAACACTGGTCTGCTTTCGCCAGTTCGGCGAATATCAGCAACCTACAATGAAGCATTTGAACACATAGATATATTTACATGCTCTTTGAATAGGTTTCGTAGACTTTTGTATGAGACGCTTGAACTCTTAGACTAATTGTTTGTTGTCTTAAAAATACTGTTTCTTTTTTGTTTTTTCATGATTATTTCTTCTATTGTTTTTATAATATTAGCGTAACTGTCATGCATGAACAGTTCACCTCCTAGTGACTAAGGTTTTATTTATTAATGGTAATCTGTGAACAGCGCTGTGGGTTACATTATTACTTATGTAACTTATGTTTTTCTATTTATAATATTGCATAATGTAGCTGTTTGTTGTTCCTATTTAATAAAATAAAAATAAAGTTATCAATAGTCATTATATATTCAATCTCATTCTCACTACTTTTTGATCCCTCCTCGTATATACATTATTATAGGTATACCACAAAAATACTAATTTATCTCTTTTTTTTAAATAATCTTCTATTTTCTTACTTCAGATGTCACTGCTATCCAACGTCAAACATTTTTACAGCTAGCTGTCACTATCCATACAGTTTTTTGACACAGTTTTGATACAGTTTTTTTAAGTTTCGTATCTTTTTATTGTGATTTTGTGCGCAGTCATCTCGAATACTGCTCACCAGTATGGAATCCTATTTATACTCCATTAAAGGTGCTTTTTTTACCACTGGTAGACGCTTCCCTTTTCCTTAGCTCGTCTTTTAATAGTGCTACACTCCAAGTCTCCTCTAATTATCGTTTAATACATTTGTGATCAACCTATAAGAAAAAACGACAAACGTAGAAAGTTTACATCATAACAAGCTAAAAAAGCCTAGTTTTGATAGGAGCGAATACAAAAGCCAGGGTAGCACCGAAAACTTAAAAAACCTGTTAACAGTGACGGCGGCGTCGTGTCATCGTGCATGTAATTATGCGTGAACATTGGAGCTTGATTGGAAATGTAACAGCCACGCTCGATCTGAGTAAGTTAAGTGAGCAGACCACGGCAGTTAGGGCCATCGCACACTAGAGACGCGACAGTTTTTAGACAATCTTGTTTCACATAGACAAGTCAGCTTTAAGATTAAAGAGAAACAGTTGTGTCTACCACACGGCGCATACCAAGACGAAACTGTTTTCGTCTGTAAACATGATGGGACGTGTTTACGCTCTGAACGCTCGGATCAGACCACAGAGTACATTTTTATATAGGGAAGTCGTTAGTCAGACTTGTCGCCGTGCAGTTGTTGTATGCATTAGACAGCTTTGACTATGAGACGTTTCGTTTCAAATGTGCGCGTTTAGTACTTCTTATTATATCATAGTCTGTCTTGAGACTGTCGTGACTATAGTCTGCTTTCATCCTTACTGGTGAAAGGCTTGCACCGATTAGCCAGGGATTATAACAGCTCGGTTATACCTTACTCGGTAAGGCAGGTTAGGCTAGAACTGTGAGTGCTTCTCACGACCCGAGAATGAGGAGCGCGCTTACCCTAGAGCGAGCGAAGCAAGCGTAAGTGCTTGCACGCTTCTTCATGACAAGATGCGAAGTGAGGCCAATGACGCTACTGCTGAGACGATCGCGTTGACTCAAGCAATGGGCGAGTGAAGGGAGAAAAAAAAAATTACGAGAATTGCCCCTCTGATATTTTCAACTTATTGAGCTGAAATTTTGTATACACGTTTAGTTGGGATGACAATACATGGTTAACTGTGTGACGTCATTCTAAATCCAACATGGCGGCACACCCAAGATGGCGGAATAATTATTTTAAATGCACTCCTACACTATGGCTAGGTATCAAATGAAAGGGCTTGCTAAGAATAAATCGAACAATAAAGTCACATCACCAAATCCAATACGGCGGACTTCTAAAATAACAACAAAAAACGCGAAGCCGACTTAGCCGACCGGCAAACGACCTTGCAACAATGATGCGTTAAATGAGATGAACAAACTGAAAAACGTCTCCGGCGATAACAAAAAAATAAATTAAAAGTAAAAAACCTTTTTAAAAAACAAGCTTTTATTTAAATGCGCTAAAAAGAAGAAACAAACTTTTACTTTACAACTTTTACTATCAACTTATAACGTCATTATACAATTTATAATATAATATAAAAGCTTGTCGCGAGATTTAAGTACTCGTATTTACACAATTTGAAAATTATAATAAGTAGTTAAAATCAATCACTTCCAAGTTATTGGGGCATGTTACATTGTCATTAATATTACGATACCGTGGTAATACTGATCGTGTATCGTATCCGACACCGCGTACACGACACCGTATCGCGGTATCGTGATAAATAATATCACAGATTATTCTCTGAAATCTTGAAATCCGCGATACTCAGGGGGCGTGGCTTCAATATTATTGAAGTGCAAGCGCATCGAGATATTTCTTCTGTCAGTATTCGCTATATCGCAAGTATTATTGATGTAGCTGCCTTTCTACTATTATCCATGATTTATTTCGGATTTATTAAATTTTAATCTTGTACGAAACACTACTTTATTCTAGTATTTTCAACTGAGTACTTATGATGATATTATTGACTGTATAATAGCCCCCTTTCAATACTTGCGTTATCGCGATATTAGGATCGTGATAATATTGACAAATGTAACATGCCCCATATAATTTACTTGTTTATCTACCCAAGTAAATCTCGCGACAAGCTTTTATATCACATACTAGCTTCTGCCCGCGGCTTCGCCCGCGTGGATGTCGGAAATTATCCCACGGGAACGTGCTAACAGGATAAAATGTATGTGCTTCCCCAGGATGCCATCTATCTCTACGCCAAATCAGAAGTTCAGTGGTTTAGGCGTGAAAATGTAACATACAGTTTCAAGTTCAAATCCTCCCCTTAAAAACTGAATTACCCCTTTTTGTCCCGTCAGTGGTAAATTTTCGACAACTTTACATACTCATTATTAATTATTTTCTGTCAAAACTATCAATACTGAGTTTCGAGTTACTCGGACCGCGCATTCAATTTCTTCCACACAAACTTCACACCTCTATATTCCCTTTGAGGGGTAGTTTTGACAAACTTATAATGATAAACTTTATTACTTACTTAGGCAAGTATTCTTGCCAAGTTTCAAGTTTATTAACTAAATGAATAAGATTTTTCATATAAACTGTATCCCCCGCTTTTCACCCCCACAGGGGTGGAATTTTTAAAAATCGTTTGGGATTATTCATAACTTGATTCAAAGATTATTTATACCAATTTTCGAGTTAATCAAACTCGAAAATTATAATTATAATCCTCCCTTGTAAAATTAACAACCCCTTTTCAACACGTTAGTGGTAGATTTTCGAAAAACCCTGATACTAGTTACTCTTTATTTTTGGTCTTAAGTATAAACACTGAGTTTCGAGGTAATCGGACTGCGCATTCAAAAATATTCCAAACAAACTTCAACACCCCTATATCCCCCTTTGAGGGGTAGTTTTGAAAAACTTATAATGATAAACTTTATTACTTACTTAGGTGAGTATTCTTGAAAAGTTTCAAGTTTATTTAGTAACTTATTGAAGAAGATTTTTCTTATAAACTGTATCCCCGCCTTTCACCCCCACAGGGGTGGAATTTAAAAAAAATCGTTTGAGATGTATTTATAACTTGACTCAAAGATTATTCGAGTTAATCAAGCCATGCAGTAAAATCCTCCCCTGAAAAATTGACTACCCCATTTCAGCCCGTCAGGGGTAGATTTTCAAAAAACTTTGATACACATTATTTTTTACTTTCAATATTAGGTATAAATACTGAGTTTCGAGTAAATCGGACTGCGCGCTAAAATTCTTCCATACAAACTTTGAAACCCCCCAATCCCTTATTAGGGGGTAGTTTAGAAGAAAAAAAAACTGACAATCTTCATAATTTATTTAGATAAGTATTCGTGCCAAGTTTCAAGTTTACTAACTCAAGGAATAAGATTTTTCATACAAACGAATTCCCCCCTTTTCACCCTCTTAGGGGTGGAATTTCGAAAAATCCTTTCTTAGTGGATGCCTACTCTTCACGAAGAACACACCCTCCAAATTTCATGTCTCTAGGACCAGCGGTTTAGGCTGTGCGTTGATCTATCAGTCAGTCAGTCAGTCAGTCAATCAGTCAGTCAGTCAGGACTTTGAATTTTATATGTATAGATAAATTGTGTAATGACGTTATAAGTTGTTAGATAGTAAAAGTTTATTTTTTTCTTTTTAGCGCATTTAAATAACAGCTTGTTTTTTTTTACTTTTTATTTTTTTCATTTGGCTATAGAGGCGCTAAGGCGCGTCCCCACTTGGGCCGCGCGGCTGTGCCTCGTGAGTTCTTATAATGGGGACGCGTTGCAAACAAAAGAAAAAGCCTCGCGAGGCTTTGAGGCCGCGCGGATCGTAGTAGGGACGCGCCTTTACGTCACAAATTTGTCGTAACAGCATGGTGACATTAGTTCTAATTGCCACCGCGTTGGCCTGAATGGCGATTAAGGCCTGAACTATGTAAAAACTATCATACTCTGCTTGATTACCGCTAACCTACTTATTCGAAAATTCTAATTGTGCTATGAAACATAAATTTATTATTTTATGACCTATTTATTTTTAAAATAGGTGCTAAGGCTGTATGATTTTTATATACCCTTGCCCATAGAAATATAAATATATCTATGGCCGAGGCGACCAAGAGGGCGACTATTGTCTATGAATTAAGGCGGCTTTGGCGGGAATTCTTTTCCTTTCTATTCGAGTTCATCGTATTATTTTTCTGTCGGATCTAAGATTGTTTTTTTTATTTTTAGTTAGCTATCTTTACTAAAAATGGACGTAACTGATATTGGGAAAGTCGCCAGCAGAAAAAGGATGAACACGGATGCCGAAAAGCTCAGAGAAAAAGTATCGCGTGAAGCCGCTAAAATTATTAAACTGAAGGTTTGTTTTGCTTTAATTTCGAAATTTCGAAAAAGCATCTAAAAAAAACATTTTATGTGCAAATAATTCTCGGTCGTTCCGCTCACAACGAGGTACATAAGTAGTAATATAGAGAGCTACCTATCGAAGGATTCACCGTTTCACTGACAGAGCGATTCTGATAATAACTAGCATCTGACCGAAATCAACAGGTTTTGTCACTGCGGCAGTACGGGCTTGAGTTTCAAGATAGGTACAATTTAAAAATGTATTACTCAATTTTATTCAAAATCAATGGTTGGTCGCTAATCGTTAGGTTCATATTGAATCATGTTTATACTTTATTAAAATATATGGGTGTGCGTGCGGTCAGGTGGCGCAGGATACGGCGTACTGGGACCTGAAAGAGCGGCTGCAACAGCTGCAGGGCGCGCACGAGCGCCTGCAGCAGAACATGGTGGACGTGCAGATGCAGCACGAGGCCGCGTCCGCGCACTACACGCAGGAGCTGCGCCTGCGCCCCGACACGCTCAACAAGTACGTCGCTCGGCCGGGCGCGCGTGCCGGAGGCAGTTGGGGCTGGCAGCAGGTAGTGTACGCTCGGCTGCGCAGGGTGGCGGGCACGCGCGGCGTGTGCGACGTGCTGGAGGAGTACGGCGCGCGGCTGCGGGGCTGCGTGGCGCGCTGCCGGGCCGACCGCGGTGCGCTGCAGGCTGCCTACGCGCAGTGCGGCGCGCGTGTGCGCCTGCTGGCAGCCGAGCTGGCGCGCGCCAGGGACGCACAGGCCTGCCAGCGTGACGCCGGTATGTATCGTACGGGTCTTCACGCGTCGGGTTTGAGTGTAGTGTTATGGGTCTTAAAACGTGAAATGTTACCCCTGCCACAGAATAACTAATAGTACTAACACCCCTGCAAAAGTTATAAATGCGCGAAGGAGATGGTCAAATCAAAATCAAAATATTTTATTTCACATAAACCGACATGGGCAATTTATGAAACGTCAGAAGCTAGATGCATTGTTCCAATTGGTTGTTTCCTATGGAGCCGGCAAGAAACTGCACAGTTACTCTTTTAAAAAGAAAAAAAAACTTTTTTAAAACAAGTTTTTATTATATAAAAATAAAAAGGACTAAAAAGTTAAAAATAATTTAAACCTGATAAAAAAATAACTAACACTAATTGTTTATTTCTCATCAGGTTTAAATTATTTTTTGACTTTTTCGTCCTTTTTATTATTAAATAATTAAAGCTTGTTTTAAAAAATTTTTTCTTTTCTTTTTATTTTTAACTTTTTAGTATTTTTGATGCGAGATTTACTACGGCGTAGTTCGTAGCGCGTACCTAACAGTGTTTTTCCATTATATATGCGTTTACTGCACTTAAGCTACCTGTTCATCTTTGGTTGCTGGTTGCCATCTAGCACCAAAGTACTCGTCAAGACGAATCAAACGAGCCCAAACTCGATGGGGTCTTCTCGTTTAATTACCGAGTTCCTATGGCCATCTTCCAGCTCCATCATCAGACCCTGGTTACCATCTAGCAACAAAGTTCTCATCAAGACTGATCAAACATGTCCAAACTCGATGGGGTTGTGTCGTTTAACTACCGAGTTCCTATGGTCACTTTCCGGATCCATCATCAGATCAGCTTCATGTCATAATAATTTTGCATTGTCATCCAATTTACACATGCATGCAAAATTTCAGCTGAATCGGTTGAAGATATCTGCTTTAAAATTGAGTTGCAAGAGCACTCGAACAGACATAGTGACATAGGTACAGACGCCAGCACATCAAGCTACTACAATCTGTCAAATTTCTTTAATAGATTTGCAACTTTATCGCTATAGCATTAAGGTTTAAGGTTGATTGGGAAAATTTGACAGTTTCGGGTAGCTTGACCTGCTGGCGTCTGTACATACATACATCGCAAGTTAAATAAAAGCTTGTAAAATAATTGGCTTTTACAATGTTTTACAAATTACAGTAGGTATGGGAGGACAGCGTAGGCCTGTCAACAAGTACCAGGTACTTGATAACAAAAAAAATGGTCTACAGATCTATAGTCTACAAGGCCTATAGAGTCCTCACATTTACAAAATATAGAAGAATCTATAAAAAAGGATGCTCGTGGCTATGTAATAACAGCCGCACAGTTCAATCAAGGTTAAGCTATGCTAACCGATGTCGGTCCGTCGATGGGTAACCATGCATTAGTTACTGAGACCCTCTGTTCTACGGAAAGCATATTATGTGAAGCTGTTAAACCCGGCTGGGGTTGGTAAAACTTTTACAGTTGTTACAGATATTCAGAAGGCAGAAAGTCGATGGGTGTTGTGATATATCTAACCAAATTTTTTTTATTGCTGAATGGGGCTGCTGTTATAATACTGGTATTCAATTTCATCCAGTTTGACTGGAATCAAAGACAATCAAGCATTCTGTCTCCTTTTTCTTTGTTAAATTATTGTTACACAAATTAGGTACCTAATACAATGAACTTACTAGGTAAACTTAAAGAAACACATAACACTGCATGCCCTAAAATAAGGAACACAGCATTCACAAAAACGCAAATCCTGGAAGTAGTTAGTTCATAATGAACGACTATATTGATTTCAGTAACTTTTCATATTGGTATTTTTTCAAATTTATCGCTGGGAAGAAGTGGCGCAACAAACTCCCCAGCAGCACAGCTGTCTGTTCAGTTAGAAAATACTTGATTGTATACAATACTAGGTACCTTTGTTCAGTAATTAATATTACAAGATCAGAACATAAAATGAAATTATTTGCCATTATTTCAGCTAACCACGTCCATATACCAACAAATATAAAACCGGCCAAGTGCGAGTCGGACTCGCCCATGAAGGGTTCCGTTACGTTACGATTTATGACGTATTAAAAAAAAAACTACTCACTAGATCTCGTTCAAACCAATTTTCGGTGGAAGTTTATATGGTAATGTACATCATATATTTTTTTTAGTTTTATCATTCTCTTATTTTAGAAGTTACAGGGGGGGGGGGACACACATTTTACCACTTTGGAAGTGTCTCTCGCGCAAACTATTCAGTTTAGAAAAAAATGATATTAGAAACCTCAATATCATTTTTGAAGACCTATCCATAGATACCCCACACGTATGGGTTTGATGAAAAAAAAAATTTTGAGTTTCAGTTCTAAGTATGGGGACCCCCAAAATTTATTGTTTTTTTTCTATTTTTGTGTGAAAATCTTAATGCGGTTCACAGAATACATCTACTTACCAAGTTTCAACAGTATAGCTCTTATAGTTTCGGAAAAAAGCGGCTGTGACATACGGACGGACAGACAGACAGACAGACAGACAGACAGACAGACAGACATGACGAATCCATAAGGGTTCCGTTGCCATTTGGCTACGGAACCCTAATAAAAACTTACTACCCAAATAAAAGCCAGGCATAAAGGGCGTGACAGCTTACATATTTAAGCATTGCTGGGTTCTGTTCACATAGCTGTATCTTGAAGTCACAAATACATAATACCATTGAAGTAAAATAAATAAATAAGTTAATAACAATAACCTGTCAGTAGGTAAGCTAATTCTGGAGAAAGAATCATAAACATTGTCTTGCGTTAAATTAGGGCGACCAACTATTCTTATCGTGTAAATAGTCGTTGATAGAATAGTATGCCTTTGAACTGAACAAAAGTTGGATTTTACTTGAGCTTTAAACGCATTAAAAGGCACGTCTAGCAAAGAAGAGGGTATCTTGTTATAAAAGGTTATACCAAGCCCTATAGCCTATAATGAGTTATGAACCTTATGAAGTCGGTGAAAGGGGGCACGTAGTTTGTCATAAGTCATAAGTCATTTATTAATTTGTTGAACATAGGTACAATAATGATGTCCTTATTTTAACACTATGAATATCACCTTTTTAGGGTTCCGTAGTCAACTAGGAACCCTTATAGTTTCGCCATGTCTGTCTGTCCGTCCTCGCTTAATCTCTGTGACCGATAGCACTAGAAATCTGAAATTTGGTACCAATATGTATATCAATCACGCCGACAAAGTGGTTAAATAAAAATTGGAAAAAAAATGTTTTATTAGGGTAGCCCCCCTATATGTAAAGTGGGAAGTGATTTTTTTTTTAATTTCAACCCTAACGTGTGATATATTGTTGGAAAGGTATTTAAAAATGAATAGGGGTTTACAAAAATAATTTTTTGATAATGTCAATAATTTCGGAAATAATCGCTCCAAAAGTAAAAAACAATGTGTCCCCTCCCCTCTAACTTTTGAACCATAAGTTTAGAAAATATGAAAAAATCTGAAAAGTAGAACTTTATAAGGACTTTCTAGGAAAATTATTTTGAACTTGACGGAAACAACAGTTTTTGTACAAAAAAAAAAGTTGTACAAAATAATTTCTGGACTAAGTTTGTAGTATAATCGTATATGCAAGCATTTTTTTTAACTTCGTTTACATATTTTATTATCCTGAACGTATCGTTTTCAAACAAAAAAAGAATTATTAAAATCGGTTCTCGCAATTCAAAATTACCATCGAAAACTTCTGGCACGTCTATGTATTAATTAGTAACCCAATTCCCCGAGAGATGGCGCTGTAGGTACTTATTACACTGGGTCGGGTATTATCGAATTGTTCGGTTGGTCTCTCCTTAGCATTGGCGGTATCTTATAACTACATAAAACTTCTATCAGGAACATGCTAAGGCAATTTAGAACAAAACTAAAATTCATTTTTTAAGTTGGGTTACCACTATGTTCGCGCTCCAGCAGCGCTCCGCGCTCCTGCAACTGCTCCAATGGATACGTCGCGCGCCGCGCGCACTTCTACTGCGCTCCCCTTTGTGTTCGCGCTAAAAACCGTCACGAGTCGGAGCGCCTGCCGCAGAGCGTGCAATGTTGCACGCTCCGTGTTCGCGCACGTACCCACTACCGGGAGCAGTTGCAGGAGCGCGGAGCACTGCTGGAGCGCGAACATAATGGATACCCACCTTTAAACTCATAAGTGGGAACACTTATTGTGACGGACGGGAAACTACGGAACCCTACACTTAGCGTGGCCCGACACGCTCTTGGCCGGTTTTTTTAGTGTACAATTGTAAGTTTTGTCTAATATATAAGATGTTGGCAAAGATGAATTGTGATGCAACCGTGAGCATACCAATATCTTTAAAAAAATCTCTTAGAGAAACTCTGGCACTTAGCTGGTAAATTACTCGAATAGCTCGTTTTTGAAGGACAAATATATTTCGTATATCAGCGGCTTTGTCCGCACAGCAGAATACCGTAGGACATAATGCTGTGAAATAAACTAAAATAGACTAAGCGAACTGTATCAACGTCAGTGTATTGTCTTACTTTCCTGACGGCGTAGGCAGTCGCACTGAGCCTTCCTGCTAGACTTGATATATGAGGTCCCCACTGAAGTTTGGCATCTACTGTTAGTCCTAGAAAAATTGTCGACCCTACAGTTTCAAGCACCTCTTTATCTAAGACTATGTTGAGTCCTAGATTTCTAACATTTGGTAAGGCAAACTTTACACATTTCGTTTTCTTGGCGTTGAGAACTAGGTTATTTGACGTAAACTAATCTGTAACTATTGAGAGTGCACTGTTTACGTCGTCAAAATCTTATATATTCCTGTCTACTTTAAAAATAAGAGAGGTATCATCTGCAAACAGTACAACGTCACAGATGCCCTTCAAATGGAATGGTAAATCATTGATATATACTAAGAACAAGAATGGATCCAGTATTGAGCCTTGCGGAACACCTAACGGAACTCGTAGCCCGGAAGATTTCACACCATTAATATCTACACATTGGACCCTATTATCTAAATAAGAAATTATTTAAGTGTGTGTGTGGGTGCGTGTGCGTGTGGGGGTCCGTGTGCGTGTGCGTGAGCGTGAGGGAGTGTGTGTGTGGGGGGGGGTGTGGGGGGGGGGGGGGGGGGCGGGGTGTGTGGGGGGGGGGAGGTGTGTGTGTGAGTGAGTGAGTTTGAGTGAGTGAGTGTGTGTATGTCTGTCTGTGGCATCGTAGCTCCCGAACCGATATTAATTTTGTTTTTTTTAATTGAAAGGTGAATTTTTCGGGAGTGTTTTTAGCTATGTTTGATCAAAATCGGTCCAAGATGGCCGCCGCAACAAAATGGCGGATTACATATTTTTTCACAACTCCCTCAATATGGGTATCAAATGAAAGGGCTTGACTAGTAGAATACTATACACTATGATAAATTTCAAATCCAAGATGGCCGCCACCACAAAATGGCGAATTTTTTTTTTTTTCACGACTCCCTTAATATGGGTATCAAATGAAAGGGCTTGACTAGTAGAATAGTATACACTATGACAAATGGTATGGAGGTAGTAATGGAGGTATGAAGTGCCACTAAGTTTTGAGAATATAATATTATGCGAATAAAGGCCACTAGAGTGCGTATTCTGTCTTTTCTTCCGGTGATGTGAAATGGAATGACTTCGCCTTAACATTCGTCTGCTCCTTTTAGCTGTAGGGTTTACCATCTCCAGTGTCCGGTATTTTGTTTCCAGGAAAGCCTTTTATTCTTCCCAAGATGGTAGGTTGTCAGTCTTTTCCTTGTAAGAATCTTCTTCCCAGGCCGTGTGTGTATCGACATCTAACTTCTGTACAACTACGTAGGTATATAATCAGCTGATCCCAGGACTCAACAGGTATTTCTTGATTTTTCAAGTTCTTTAAGCACTGACAGGTTGTATCTAATAAATTCTTTATTTGGATAGCCGATGGAGTGGTAATTCTCTTTAGAGTAAATAACTTCTGGAGTAGAAAATGAACTATCAAACGTTTGTTTCCATACCGTTGTGCAAGTGTATTTCATGCCTGTTCATAATTGATATCCGTGATATTAACATGCTTTAACAACTATTTAGGTTCACCAACCAGGCTTAACTTTAGGTAATGTAACCTTTTAACGTTACATAAAGACGTGTTGTTGTGAACCAGCGACGTGAACATATCTGGAAACATAGGCCAGTCATCATAACTCCCGTTGAAAGTAGGTAACTCGATGCGTGGTAAGTTAACACGTGGCGGCGACGAGGCTTCATATGCTTGTATCTGGTTGTCTCTAGATTTCGGAGGCTTCGGCAACATATCCTTCAAATCGCCTACTAAACACAAGTAAACCTAGAAAGTAATCTTCGTTTATGAATTACGGGACATCATTTCGTTTACACTTAGGCGTACACTTCACTAACTTTTGATGTGTCGTATTAAACGTTCGCCAATAATCTTCGATATCTTGTAACTTCGTTTCAATATAACCTCTTGTTAATTTTTGCTTCGGACATTTCTTTAAATTACTTTGCGTCTTTTGTAGCAGTAAATAAGTATCTTCTAATAAGTTAACTGTTGCTGTTTAGTTAACACTCGTTGTTATCGCCGGGTCATCCTTATCTATTTTTCGAATAATCGGCTCGTTTGGACCATATGTTGCAGTGATTAAGGTTCAATATTGATTGTAGGACTTCGTAGAAAATTACAACACGGCTTTACTATATGAGGATTTATTCTGAACTACTTTAATGAGCAAGACAGACAATTTATATATATTTGTACCGAACAATAAGTTTTAAATTTTCTTTCATTTAATTGCAATATTTCCCAAGGTATTTTGTAGTAACATTTAACACAGTACCCCATAAAAGACGTATGTACTTTAGATAATAGTTGTACGTACCTACCCCACAACAAAATTTAGTTGGAGCAAGGTATGGTGAGTATGGTGGGTGACGCAGTTTCCAGTTGTAAATCCTATAGTTTTGAGACGGTCCGTTGTGCGGTGCTTTGACGCGATATTGTTATTGTCGTTCAGTGAGTTCATACGGTACCCACTTTCCAAGCTTTTTATCTTTCCAATTTGAAGTAAATGAATCAGTATCAATTTATCACTTACGTTGAAGTGCAGCGTGGTTTGAGATGAATCTGCTTCCACTTTGGCTTTCAATTCATCGTTATCGATTTTCGTCTCCGGTCGGCCATGGGGCTCATTTTCAAGGTCAAAATTTCCAGAACGGAAGCGATCAAACCAAAACCAGACCGTGTGTTCACATGCGGTACCATATCCATACACGTCGTTTTCGTTTATACGAGTATTGCGTGCTGTCTGAGCTGCGTTGGTGCCGGCAAGGAACTCGTATTCGAAAACAAGTACCTATTTAGAAAAGAGCATGCAAGTAGATTTAAACAATAAACAAAAAGGAAAAATAAAAGCTTGTAAATGAAATTAAACATAGATCAAACACTAACACCGTAATATTTGGAGTACCACAAGGTAGCGTCCTGGGCCCACTATTGTTTTTTGTGACATCAAAATCACACAAACATCCAATGGTGCTCTTTGTGGATGATAGTACAGTGATAATAAAAGATGACAAAGAAAGTAATTGCGAACATGAAATCAATGAAGCATTAAATTTAATAATTCAATGGCTAACCAAAAATAATCTTAGATTAAATATGGATAAAACTAAAATAGTACACTTTCATCAAAGAACAAAACCTAAAAATATAAAAACCAATTACCAAGGCAAGACCATACAACCAGTAACAGATACTAAGTTTCTTGGAATTCATATTGATAATAAGTTATCATTATCATGGAAACGCACCTGGAACATTTTTGTAAGAAAGTTAATAAGTCCTCATTTGCCCTCTACAAACACGAAGATTATTAACAAAGAAGCCGTATTAACTGCCTATTACAGGTTTATCGCACCTATCCTAAGATACGGTGTAATATTTTGGGGTAACTCGGTCGATAAAGAAATCGTCTTTAAAGCCCAAAAGAAGTGCATCAGAGCAATCTGCAACCTAGATAGCACTACCAGCTGTAAACCTCACTTTAAAAATTCTGACATTGCCTTCATTATATATTTATGAACTAAATTTATTTGTAAAATCCAATCCAGAATATCATATGACTATGTTTAAAAGTCAATATAGACAATTACGTGACAAAAAAACAAGTTAGAAATAGAAATACCGTACGGAAAAACAGCACTGTTCAACAAAAGTGTTCTTAGTATGGCATAGTTGGTGTACAACAAACTACCTGATGATATAAAAAAAATATCTATTCCGCAGTTTAAGTCTAAACTACACAAGTTTCTAGTTCATAAATGTTATTATAATGTTAAAGAATATTTAGAAGATAAAAATATTGCAATTTAATAATATTATTATCAATATGTTGTTGAGAGGTGTGTGTTTGTGAGTGTATGAGGGTGAGTGAAGGTGTACAGTGATGCATGTGAATTTGATTAATTTAGGTATTGTGGTTAACCCTGCGACAGTGTCTTGGGATCTGAGGAAGTCACAGCCTCTTCCATTGACCGTAAACCGCGGAATGATTGCAGTCCGGAATTAGTCTGTAAGTGATCGTTTTTAGCAATAAGTTCACCCATTGTGTCAATCTAAGTAAAAAAAAAAAAAAAATATAATAATAATGGTTGGCGGTTTGGTAAATGTCATGCTATATTATAAAATTAATTTGAATTTGGAATTCTAAATAGAATGAAATATATTGATCTTCACAATACTGCCCTGATAACAAAGAATGCGGTAATCGACATTTTTGAGATGTTCACTTTTTTCCAGAAATGGCATCCCAAGAGGTGAAAAAATTAAAAAAAAAAAAATCACTCGAAGCATGTTTTTTATGTACCTACTTAATGATTTTCGCCGTACTTGCATAATGCATCTTGCTCAGATGATCTATACTTATAATAAATCTGTAGAAGTGAAAATTCTGTACATTGAAGATATCAAAAAAATAAATGGCGGGGGGTGTTACTAGACCGACACCGAACCCAAAAATGTGATTAAAAAATTTTTTGTCTGTCTGTCTGTCTGTCTGTTTGTTCAGGCATCACGCAAAAACTACCGTTTCGATTACGATGAAACTTGGTATAATTATTCTTTAATATCCTGGGCACCACACTGGGTACTTTTTATCCCGGAAAAGTATATACAATAAAAAACAAACTTAATTTTGCGGTTCGCTCCCTAGACCCGATTACTGTACCAACCGCAAATAATAAGTTTGTCGTAGGTTACGTAACCCGCAGTGGAGTTCACTAAGGTTATGCTCTAAATGTGCTGATGGTTGAATTTGGCTTGCACCGTTCGCAGCACACGCGTGGCGCGCGGCTGCCACGGATCGCTACCGTATATAAAGTGTCGAGTGGCGATTAGATTAGATTCTTTATTTGCCTGAAATATGGTATTTTACAGATTTTACAACACACAATAGTTCTTCATATTCCGCCTACTAAATTCGGCATGCAAATATTGTGACACTAATAATAATTGCTGGAGGATTCATGTCTAGGCTATCGGTTGAGGAGAGGTGGCCAGGTTATATCTCACCTCCTCTACATGGATGACCTTAAACTCTTTGCCCCCAACAATTTGCAACTAATGGAGCTACTGAAAATTACTGAAACTTTCAGTAGCGCCATCAGGATGGAATTTGGTGTAGGCAAATGTGCGGTCATGCATGTAAAGCGAGGAGAGATTGTGGAATCCGTGGGAACCCAACTCTCGGATTCCGCAAACCTTAGAGCCCTCTCCGCATCCGAAACCAATAAGTATTTGGGTATGTTGGAAGCGTTAGGCATCAATGTAACTGACATGAAGCAATCGCTGAAGGAGCGCTTCTTTGGCCGCCTGAAAAAAGTACTTAATAGTCTTCTATCAGGCGGAAACAAGGTGCGTGCCTTCAACAGTTGGGTCATGCCGGTTTTGATGTACTCTTTCGGCATACTCAAATGGACTCAAACCGAACTAGACGCCCTGGATAGGAGGGTCCGGACGCTGCTGACTGCAAATCGAATGCATCACCCACGGTCATCGGTAATGAGGCTGTATATCCCGCGAAAGTGTGGAGGTCGAGGCTTTTTAAACGCTAAGACCCTCCACAATCGCGAGATATGCAGTCTCAGGGAATATTTCCTAGAAACCGACGTGGGGATGCATCGAGATGTAGTCGCGGTGGACAAGGGCCTCACCCCACTCTTCTTGGCTAAAGAGAACTGGTGCAAGCCGGTAGTGCTTGACACCAATAATCGCATGGAAGTATGGCAGAGTAAGGAGCTTCACGGACGCTTTTACCGGGCCCTACATGGACCCGATGTAGATCTACCAGCGTCTGTAGCCTAGCTGCGTTTCGGTGACCTCTTTGGAGAAACCGAAGGTTTTGTCTGTGCAATTATGGACGAAAAGCGCAAGCTTATAATAATATGCTGCTATTGGACTAATTTTGGCTGATTCTAAGGTCCCGGAGAAAATATCAATATGCTGCTTCACACCGTTTGTAGCTGGAAAACATTCTATAAAATGGAGCATGGTTTTTATGCAGGGGACGGGAATCGACGAGCTCGATTATTTTTGGAAAATTGCATGATTAAAAGAACAAAATCCTTAGTCAATGAGTCTGTCAAAAACACTTCATCGATTACGCGTCTGGGATGTTTGTCTGTGAAGTTAGCTCAGGTAGCATTTTTGTGTTAAGTTCTTCAAATCTGGGAGAGTGGTGTTGAAAAATCCCGTTGAAAGTACGACCTCCGTTAAATCCGGTGCAGCTAAGTTCAGAAACACTGATGCGTGGCGCGTAAATTTTTGTGGTTTGTGTGGCAGCACGGGACAGTGCCGCGCGCGCCGTGGAGCAGGTGCGCCAGCTGGAGGCCGTGCGCGAGCAGCTCGGCGCCGAGCGCGCCCGCGCCGACGAGCGCGCCGCCGCCCGCGACCAGCTCGCCGCGCGCCTGCGACAGGTGAGTAAAGCACGCACAGTGAGGCGACGAGTTCACCAGCTGGATAGGTCCCCACTCACTTACTGAGCGCGAGTTGCAGGCGGACGAGGCGGCGGTGACGATGCGGGACGAGGTCTCGCGTCTGGTGCGCCAGTTCGACGCGCAGACCGCGCACATGCAACAGACCATCGCGCGCCAGGAGGACGAGTCAGTATCTATTTACTAGTTTACCTGGGCGATATCGACACCGATGGGGCACTGTTCGTGTTGTACACTGTGGTCGTGGGGTGAGACGTATGACGTGTGTCGGCAGGGCGCGCTCGGCGGACGCGGAAGCCGCGCGACTGCGGCGCGAGGCGGGCGCGCTACAAGACGAGCTGCGGCGCGCGCTGGACCAGCTGGCGGTACGTCACCACTCAACCCAGTGTCGCGAGCGCAGTTATTATTTATCACTACTCAAAACACTACCCACATTGTTCTCCAAATCATAGTACACCTGATATGAATAATGTCAACATTTCAATAATCAGGGCCCTATACCACAAAACTTTACAGTTAAAATTTTCATTCATTTCGTGCCCAAAAATTAAAGTGCCGGCCAGAAAAAAGAAGTACTGTTTTCTTATGGGAAATTACATCCTGAGCATTTTTTACTATTACAACGAAAGTCTACAGATAACCCTCACGGCTGCAATTTGAGATTGAAAAAGACGGACAGACAGACGGACAGCGAAGTGATCTTATAAGGGTGCCGTTTTTCATTTTGAGGTGCGACAAAAAGATTGAGGGATTTCATGTCTTGCATAACAGTTGTGGAGAGTCCTTACTCCCCTATTCTGAGGCACTATGTGGGGATAATGGTCGGGTAGGTCATTCCTCACCTTGTCATTCTTTGCACATTTCTGCTTCAGACACCTACTTTGTTGTTCCTTTCTTGGTGTTTGCTTTCTACTAACACTAGTTATAAGATATTTTACTAACAAAATGGACTTCATTGTTGTCTGATTCTGATATATAAATAAAATAAAATAGTAATCCGCCGGCGCATGGTCGACCGGGGGCTGTGCGGGGTGCGACGTGTGAGGGAGGGGGGCGTAGTGCGTGCTGTTTGTGTGCGTTCCCGAATTTTGAGGTAAGCGCGTGTGCAGTCAAGTTCAACAACCTATTGTTGAACTGTATTTATTCCACATGTTGTGATTTTAGTAGTGGACAATGGTGAAAATCATGTAATTTATTTTTATTTTTTATTTCATTAATTGATAAGGTTATCGATTGTAAATCATTTCTGAAAATTTGGATGGTGGTTGCAAAATAACCCTGTATATACAGACTATGCCAAATGTTTCGACAGAATTGATCACGTCGTTCTTTTGCGTAAACTTCTATCGATGGGCATTAGGGGTCTATCTATTCCGTTGGTTTAAGTCGTATGTGGGGGACAGGTATCAGACTGTTGTGCTGAATGGGTATTCATCAAGATCAATGCGTATGCCATCTGGAGTTCCTCAAGGTTCTTTATTAGGGCCGCTCTTCAATCAATCAATCAATCAATCAATCATTATTTATTTGTGAACACAGGTATTACAATAAGGTCTTAATTAGTATACATTTTGGTCGAGCTCTTTGTCCTACCAATAAAATTGGTGTACAAATATTAGTTTTTCAGTAATAAGTCTGAATCTATACTATACAAAGTCACGTTCAAGTAAATAATATCAATTAAATGTTTTATTATTACATACTTAATAAATTATATATATATTTTTTTTTAATGCTTGCCAATGGTCAATTATAATAAAAGGCTAATAATGTCATATTTTATCATATTGTAAATAATGTCAATTAAATGTAATATTTATTAATAATAAGTCAATTATAATTTATTTTTACATGCATGTCAATTGTAAATTATTTTAAAGGGCTAGTAATATCATATTTTATCATTTAAAAATTCTTCGATAGAGTAATACGTCTTATCTTTTAGAAATAAATACAATTTACTTTTGAACTTTCGGACACAATCTTCACTCCTTATACATTTTGGTAATTTATTATAGACCTTCGGAGCCACTACAAAAATACTGTTTCTGTATAGTGCGGTTTTGGATCCGACTGTTTGTAACCGATCACAACGGCGCTGACTAGTTACTTGATCAAATTTATGTAAATTGTTTTTGACGAACATAGACGTTTCATAGGTGTACAGCGACGGCACAGTTAATATTTTCATATTTTAAAAAAACGGTTTGCAGCTGTCTGTTGTCTGCAAATTATAAATAGCTCTTATGCACCTTTTTTGGCACTTAAATACCATATCTTTACCGGTGGCATTGCCCCAAAATATAATTCCATATCTCAATGTTGAGGCTACTAGACCATACGATTGGCCGTTTTACTTAACATGTGCAAAGCATAGGAATGTTGGTTTAGCTTACTGCATACTTTGTCAATATGTGAATTCCATTTTAAAGTGTTTTCTATTAATTTGTTTCATTCATAATTTTGTCCTTGCATTTAATATTTTAAGCCCAGATTGTAATTTACCCTTTGTTGAAATTTCATTAATACCGTTTTATCAAGATTTATAACCAAATTATTATTTTGCAGCCAATTCACAACTGATAGTAAGGTAGAATTAATCTCAGCCTCTAATGTGCTTACCTCGTCACTATTAAAAAGTGAAGTGCTGTCATCTGCAAACATTGTCATAGGATACGATGATGCTGTCGGAAAGTCGTTAATATAAACAATAAACAGTTGCGGCCCGAGTACACTGCCTTGTGGTACTCCGTAATTTACCGTTCTTTCGCTAGATCTTATTCAATTTATTCGTCAACGATATCGATTCTTGCTTCCTTCACTCTAAAATACTTCTTTATGCAGATGATATGAAAATTATGTCAAAGATATCCTCCTTATCAGATGCTCTATCATTGCAGGAGGATCTCGATAGGTTCCAGTACTACTGCAGCTCTAATAAGCTCCATTTAAACGTCTCCAAGTTTTACGTGTGCTCCTTCACCAGGAAGCCCGTTTCCATCACATTTGACTATAAACTTTTAGACAAATCCCTAGCTGGGGTTAACACAGTTAAAGACTTGGGAGTTGTTTTTGACTCAAAATTATTATTTGATCAACACATAGATTTAATAAAGCATCAAAATCACTAGGGTTCATATTGAGGGTCTCGTCTGAGTTCAGAAGCATCAAAACTATTAAAATTCTCTACTGTAATTTTGTTCGCAGTCATGTCGAGTATGCCTCTCAAGTTTGGAATCCCAATTACAACCTATACATCAATCGATTGGAAGGTATACAAAGAAAATTTTTGAGGTACATTCAATTCTGGTCTAAAACGTATTCTCCCACTTATCTCCTTCGCTGTAAAAGATTCCATCTACTTCCTCTTTCTTGCAGAAAAATTGCAGATTTGACTTTTTTATTTAGAATTCAACAGAGCTTCCCGAATTGCTGAACAAAATCGGACTGCGGGTTCCTTCTGCTTTTCTGCGCAATCCTCATGTGCTGCATAGTCCTATATGGTAGGAACGAATTACAGACGAAATTCATACTTAATCAGAGCGAGTCGTACGTATAATGCGGTCTACCGGGACGTCGACATCGATGTTTTCAATACCAGTATTTCAAAATTAAAAAAGACTGATTTCTTTTTTGATTACGTAACTTAATTGATTTACTTATGAAAATGTATTTACTCAAAACGCTGTCTACCTTCTCAAATATTTTTTGTTTATATTCTCTCTTCTACCTGTGAAAACTTTGTAATTGGCCATATTTTTGTTACTCTCAATCGTGCAAAAGTTTTTAGCTCTAAGTTTTCCAAAAACTGTGAAATAAAATAAAATAAATAAAATGTTCGACACTTGAATGATGTCTTTTTGTAAATCTTACAAACTGTGCCAATACAATACCATAATACTCTAGATAATTATAACGTAGTAATCTATAAATTGTATAAAAACATTACAAATAAGTCAATTGTAGTGACAAATCTACAATATCCATGTTTGTCATTTCTGTGTTACGCAATATTTTCTACAATTTAAAATTTTTATACTATAGTAGACATGTAAAGTTTTGTGGTATAGAGCCCAGAGATTCTCTTTCCGCATTTTGCAGTTCCATGAACTTAACAAAGAAGTCCATTCCAGTCTTTAACTTATCAAAAATGATTTTTATACCATTAGGACGCCAAGAATACAATTGACTACATGAAACAGAAGGAGGCGACGCAAATTGACGAGATTAACAACCTAGAGAAAGTTATTAATGATAAAAGTCAAGTAAGTAATAATAATAATAATATCCTTGGACATTTCACACAGCGCCATCTAGTCCCAAGCTAAACAACCTAATGCTTGTGTTATTGTAACAAGATGGCTGATAAACTACTTATATACATTTTTTTTTTTTGTAAATACATACATATTATAGATAGAAAAACACCCAGACTCGGAACAAATACATGTACCCAAAATCAATAAGGATTCCGTACCTAAATGGTAAAACAACTAATCTACTAGGGGTTTTCGGACATGAGGTACAAAATACTACCAATCGTATATAATTACCTACTAAATTATTATTGTTTTAATTTTAGAACGAGCAAGAAATGGAGACAGAAATAAGTTCCATTAGACAATGTGTGCGTCAACTGGAAACGGAGAAGCTGGAAGCGAGCGAAAAACTGCACAAGAGCGAGCTAGAGTGCGGCGCGCTACGCACTGCGCTCGACGACCTGACCCGCGCCTCCGAGCAGCTGCGCGCGCAACTCGCCGACCAGCAAGCCGCGCACCAGGCGCAGCGGTACGTGCCGACCCGTCGCCCGCGCGGGCCGTGCCAGCCTTGTGACGCTCGCGCTTTTGCAGGGACGCCGAAGCCGCGCAGCGCGCCGAGCTCGGCGCCGCGGCCGCCGCCAAAGACCGCGAGCTGGACGCCAACACCGGCACCATCGCGCGCCTCATGACCGATCTCAAGGGCGAGAGCGACGCGCGGGCGCGCTGCGACGCCGCGCTCGGCGCCGCGCGGCGCCAGCACGACGCCGAGCAGCTCGCCGCGCGCGCGCTGGAGCAGCAGCTGCGCGACGCCGTGCAGGTGCGCCGCGCCCGCCTGCGTCTGCCGACCGTCCGACCCGTACGTCCGCTCACGGCCTTTCTGCTTGCAGGCCAAGGACGACGAGCTGGGCGCGCAGATGACCATCATCCTCGACATGAGGGGCGAGAAGGTGAGCTTGCGCCGCGACCGGCGCCAAGCGCGGTGAGGCGCGTGCCGTAAAGTCGAGTCGGTTCCCAGGAGCGGCTGCAGGAGCGGATCCAGGGGATGCAGAACACGATCGACAATATCCAGAAGGAGCTGACGGGCCGCCTCGCAGCGCCCAAGGGGGCCGCGCAGGCGGGCGAGCCGCCCGAGCTGGACGCCGGGCCGCGCCAGGCCGAGCTGTACAGCTTCCTCAGCGACGGCAGCGCGGACGGCGACGCGCGGCCGCTGTCGCCAGGCGTGTTGCAGGCGCGCGAGGTGGGGCGGCGGTTCGAGGCGCTGCGCGGCGACGTGCGCGGCGTGCGGCTGGCGGCGCAGGTACGTGCGCGACATGAGCGGACTGTGCACTGGCACGTCGGCGACGCGAGCGAGCCGAGCGAATTAAACGTCGCTTTGCCAGTCTGTCGCTAGTCTATAATGCTAAACTTAAAAGGGGAAGTTCGATTAATCTTACAAGAAAAAAACCATTTTAAGTGTATATAGGGACAATTTACACAATACATTATATCCTCGGTTATTCTGATGCGTAAACTATATGTATATTACTGTAACGTGTCTGTTTAAAGGAACCTAACACGATAACGGGTTATCCCCTCCGAACCTAACCTGTCCGAGTCGGGGTGCCCAAAGTCCCGATCTCCCTTCGCTCGCTCTTGAACTGACACTTACAAGCACAAAGCGGTCTAGCACAGACTATGGATGTCTGTTGTAATATATAGTCTGGCATTACGCGGCTGGGTATATTTAGTAGAACGTAATCACGTAACGCTAGGTCCTAAATATACCCGATTAAGATACTCCAACTTTCCACAAGGTACATAACACACTCTTTCGCGTTTATACTAAATAAACGCGAAAGAGTGTGTTTTGTGTTGTGTCAATAAACATGTTTTTTTCTTATAATAATTTAATACAGGGTGGCGATTAGGTTATCACATTAATTGAAACCACGTACTCTATATTAGGTATTTTATCATATTCAATTAAAATAATTTAATAATAAACAATATTATAGCCGCAGGACCCTTTTTTTCATTTTAATATTTCACAACATCATGTATTGCATAAACATAATCAGCTGATCAATAAAAGTAGGTCAAAGACCCGTGGCCGGTGAAGATAGTTCAAAACTTTAAACGTTGCCATTCCGAATTACCTACAAGCACTACTAAACTACCATTTTACAAACTATTATTACAAGAAACGTAAAAAATTCAAGCGAAAAATGTCCTTACCGCCTTCTTACGGCTAGTAGTTGAAGGCGTTTTTTGTGCGCAAAATTAAAAGATGAAAAGGGACCGCATGAGAGGTATGAAAAAAATATGCAAAAATATTCTTACTGTTGACGACTTAAGGTATAAATTTCTATGCGCGAAATGCTACGGGGTACGGGGGTGTGCTTGTAGGCATTTCTTTGGCGCGTGCGACGAATGAGTCCCATAGTCAGCCGCCAAAATCCTTGAGGAATAGTTGACGATTGGCGCACGCGCCCTTCGTAGTATTGTTATTGTTTTTATTTTGTGGACATTGTTTTGTGTTAACTTTATTTTAGTAATAGGAATAGGATAGGTTAGTGAAGGTGGTGTGTGTGACAGTTTATGCGAAATCAAACGCTTAAATAATAATTATTGTTAGGTAGCTATTTTCATTGTGTTATTGTTTCCAACAAGATGCCTCGAATCAATTTCGCATCGCCGCGCCGGAGTACACCGATATGATTTGGAGTTCGGGCAATGGACGTTTAAAGAATGAGGTATACGCTACTGAAGTGACGACTATGGACGATTTAAAATCTCGAATAATTCGGGCCTTCGACAATTTAAAAATTTTAGTCGCGAAACCTACTCAGGCTACTCTGAAGAGTCCGAAATAATATCGTAAGACGATGTCATTTGTGTGTTCAGAAGCACGGTGGACATTTTGAAAACGTAAAAATTAAAATACGTAATAATTGAGCATTTAAGTGGAGATTTTTAAAGTTAATTTGTCATTATTTCATAAAACAATATCGTAAGTATGTTGTGAAAATGTTGAATTACTGTCGTACGCACCACGCGCGCGTGCCTACATCCACAAGTAGGTACTCGTACTCGTACCTCGCGTAGGTACGGCGCGTGCTCCGCCGGCGCAACGCTGCGGCGTTGCCGCTTTTACAGGTCAGTAAACTAATATTATAAAGGATGATTTATTTTTGACCAACTATAACGCCATTTATTTTGTTTGAAAAATGCATTTTCTTAATTTTAGTAAAATTATTTATTTTATTATTTTAACGGATTGATAACAACTTGTAATACCTGCTGTACAATTTAATGTGATAACCTAATCGCCACCCTGTATACTTTTTTTTTTTACAATAAATGTCAGAGCCCAGTTGGTTATTTGCCTGAACTAGATTTAACCTCCGCTTTAGGCTAAAAAGTGCATAAACAATTACTTAATGCTACAATTAACAATATATATATATTTCCCTTGTTTATCTTGCAATCGGTTGTAAACCTTTAGAAGATATTGGTAGAGAAATTTGTAACAAATTTCTGGCTTGGTTTTAAAAATAAAGCTAGAAAATTGTTAGGTTTATAAATAAATTTTATGTTTTTTGACAGGGGTCTATTTCGCTGTCGCAGGTGAAAGATGATTTAAAGATAAAGAATCGAACGTTTTTTAAAAACAAACGGTTTGATAGTAAACCAAAGAAGTAGATCAAGTAGATGAACCATTACCGTCAGAGCCACCGTGACCACTTCTTAAGTACTGGATTGTTTGTGTTTTTAATTTCTTATAAGTACCTATAGCTAGATCTCATGCATTATATAATATAAGTTTAATAGATATGTGCAGATGTGTTTGATTGCCCTATTGAACTATACCACGGAAAAAACCTACTGTAATATTAGATGACCAATTGCTCACCTTACTTTATTTTATACCTACAGGTAGGGTTGCCAGGTCGCCAAACCTAATAGCCGGACAGACCAGCCAGTTTGGCCGGAAATTTGGGTAGAAAGGCCGGACACCCTACATTATTGAGGATTTTGTGTCTCAGTATTAATAGGTACGACAAAAAAATTGTATGTAAAATCAAGCTTTTTTGATTATTGTCATAATCAGTCATCGGCGCTCGCTCGTTTGCGAAATGTAAAAAGCCTAACAAAAGCCGGACAAGCCAGACACCGTTTATTTTGACCGGACACGCAATCAAAAAGCCTACCTATGTCCGGCTTTATCCGGACGCCTGGCAACGCTACCTACAGGTATAAATCAGGGTCCGCCGATATATCAATGGATAAATATCACGTACGATATATATATCTATTGATATTTATAGTTAAAACTAAAAAAAATCCGATTCAATGTTTACTCTAACAACACTTGACAAAACACACATTAAATTACATGATGCTCAGTTCGGATTTCGCGCTGGGCTGTCTACTGAAACAGCTATAAGCACACTATCCGGTATTACACTAACAGGAATACACCGGTTTACGCCTGCTTTTTGGAATTTTCAAAGGCGTTCGACATTGTTGTGTAAGACAAGCTGTGGCAGAAGTTGTCGAGTGAGATCGCTCCTTAAATATTGGTATGGCAATCAGCGTAACAATGTCAGGTGGGCGGAATCACTGTCGGATGCGTATAGGTTGGAGTGTGGAGCCAAGACACGGCGGTCTGACTTCGCCAAGCTCTTTATCCTGTACGTGGATCGGCTGGGCCGTGAGCTCAGCAGCACTCAGGTGGGTTGCTCGATTGATGGAGTTTTTGTTGACAATATAAGCTACGCCGATGATATGGTGCTGCTGAGCCCATTGATCAGTGCCCTCGGGCGTTTAATAAAGGTGTGCGAGTGCTATGCGGGGGCCCATGGACTCAGGTATAACACGACCAAGAGTTTTTTTTTTTTTTTTTCTTTATTAATAAGAACTAAGGTTCTTAGTAATGGGCTACAATCTAGCCTAACAGACTAATAAGTAATTTAACTCTAACTTAATATTTTACGAGATAGATTATGTTATAACTAAGAATAGTGTCAATTTGCACTTTTACACAGTTTCGTAGCACTTTCTTAGGGTCTGATAATTGATAAAACACTTTGTTCATGTGTTACATGTATAGCACCATTACCACCGCACTATTATTCATTCACTATATAAATACTACACTAACTGAAAAGGTTAACGACCAAGAGTGAGGTGATGGTTTTCAAGACCGGTACAAAGAGCTATGACACCGTACCTCAGGTTACATTGAACGGCAGTGCTCTCAAAAGGGTGGCGCACTTTAAGTACCTGGGCCACTGGGTCACCGAGGCCCTCACCGATGATGTGGATGTTGAAAGGGAACGCAGGGCATTGTCAGTCAGAGCTAATATAATATGCTGGCCCGTAGGTTTGCACGTTGTACTGCACAGGTAAAAATAACATTATTCAAGTCATACTGTCAGTCTTTTTATACGTGCAGCCTATGGGTGAAGCATACGCAGAAGACTTACAGTGCCCTGCGTGTCCAATACAATAACGCGTTCAGGATGTTGAGGGGGTTGCCACGCTTTTGTAGCGCATCAGTTATGTTTGCAGACGCGCAAGTGGATGGCTTTCAAGCGATACATCTCAATAGAATTGCGTCACTGATGCGCCGCATACGGGGCAGCCCCAACAGCTTCCTGCAGCTTATTGCAGGGAGAATGGAGGTGGATTGCTCATTCGTGGAGCATTGGACAAAACTCCATGTACGAGTAGTGCGCTCCTGATCCAATATTTCTATTGTATAGTTTGTAAAAGTACTAACGTAGTTTTCTTAGCCGCCTGGCCCAGAGGGAGGACACCTCTAAGTTAAAAAACCACCCAATCCCAAGTTTCGGGAGCGCGGCGAGGGGATGAATGGCCATTGGGAGTACGGTCGTTAGGTTTTTTTTTTTTTTTTGGCAGGTGTGGGAAATCCTCATGGACGCCCAGACTACCTCACTAATGAGCCAGTCTGGGCAGTGCCGGACTCTTACCGGCTAAAACCACACTCCTGCCCCTCCAGTGTCCCTCTGACATGAGGATCAGAGTCCTTAGTCACATTTTTTGTGCCTTTTTTGGCGACTTTTTTGTTAGAGGCCGAAGAGACCACGCTCCGTTGTGCGATTAATTTTTACATAATTATGATTTTAATACTACAGTACTTTTAAATAAATTTTATTCTGCTTTTTGCTCATCTTTACTGAATATTCTCTGATTAAATTTATATATCCGTTTGTTGCTTTTATTTTATTTTAACTGCTTTTATAATTTATTTTAAGAATTTTACTTTTATTTATGTTATTATCCTAAATATAATTTTTCCTATACTATTTCTGTCGGTTTCCCCCACGTTATTTGTACATCTGTTTCTCTCCATAATATCTCCACCATATACTCACTATATAATTAACTATCATTTAAAGAACAAATGTTTGTGAGATAGCTTTTTCAACCAGCTTGACACCGCTTGTTGGTTCCACTAGAGTTGACTCACGGTCCAGTATAATTACAGCCACTTTCTCACGAAAGTGACTCCAATTACCATTCCCCATTGAGCCAACCCCAGTGGTCCGCTCAATGCGTCTGCAATCTGGCAGTGTCAATCTGGTCTATGATACCCGGAAGTGGGGGCATCGACAACTTTAGCAATAAGCTATCGATGCTCTTGCGAATGCGTCCCACTTCCTTCGTATCGGGCACAAATCACTGAACGCATTGTGCGAGTGTTCCTCCAGCTTGGCTCTGGTGCAGTTTACGCACGCCGCTGCTTCGCCGATCTGTTTATGAGAGCAGTCCGCCTTGAGGTGTGGACCGCCGCAGTGGCTACACAGATCGGCTGGCTCCGTGCACAGGCGCTTTCCGTGCCCGTATGCCAAACAGCGGGTACACTGCACCAGGGGCGTCTGATCTTCGACGCGCACTCTCTGGAGGTCAATTCGAAGTTTGCCCCCTTCGAGTGCCCTCTTCCAGATTGCTGGGGTAACACTCAGCACAATGCTGTTCGTGTGCGGGTTTCGACACTTTTTCCGGTATTTGACGCACATTTTGAGTTCCTCGTCCCCGAGGCCGTGAAAGATCTCCCGGTTCTGGTTCCTAAGGGCTCTCAAGACCTCCTCGTCGCTGTGTACTGAGAGCACATCCCTAAGAACCAGGAGCGGGTCCCGATTCTTCACCACCTCGACGACGAGGTTCTCTCCGGCCGATTCGAGTCGCTTTTTCAACATTTCCCTCTCCTCCTTCGTTGCGCACCCCATGATAACCTTTTGGTCCTTGGCCTTTCGGACCCTCTCTACTCGCACCCAGCCCTCCTTCGCGTCCACCGCTTTCCTTACTCTTTCGAGTATTTCGGCCCCGGTATCCATCTCCTGTGTTGAGGAGACCACTACGGAGTGCAGCGTCGTTCGCTCCGGGGCTTGTGCCCTAGTGTGGCTTTTACCCCCAGACGCTACACCCGCGTAAGTTTTCCCCGCAACACATTCTCTGCTAGCCAGACTGTCTCG